>CM062247.1:23680808-26235653 GCA_031216285.1 Syzygium syzygioides
TAACAAAGGAGCATACGCGGCAATTCTCTTGAGCGATGGTTTAAATTTGGATCCAGAAGACTACTCCATCCCTGCTGTGGTCATACCGACTTCTTCAGGAACTCCAATAAGGGACTACCTCAGAAGACAAAACAATGCAACTGTGAGTATGAGGTTCTTGCAGACCAAATTGGGCACAACCCCAGCGCCTCAAGTTGCCTATTTCTCTTCGAGAGGGCCAGATCCAATCAATCCAAGCATCTTGAAACCAGATATTCTAGCTCCAGGAGTGGATATACTAGCTGCAGTTGCGCCAAACAGGCCTTTTATGGAAGTTGGCCCTTACGATCTAGTGACCGATTACGCGCTTTACTCGGGCACATCCATGGCCGCACCACATATTGCCGGGGTTGCTGCTTTGCTAAAAGCTGTGCACAAAGATTGGAGCCCAGCGGCTATCAAATCAGCAATGATGACCACAGCATACACCTTGGATAACACTGGGACGACCTTGAAAGATCAAAACTGGCGAAATGCTGCCACACCTCTAGATTTCGGAGCAGGCCATGTTAATCCTAACAAAGCTATGGACCCCGGACTTATATATGATCTGAACTTGCAAGATTACATCAAATTCCTTTGCAGCTTGGGATATACTGAGAAGCAGATGAGTGCAGTCATCAGGAGAGGCAAGTGGAATTGCAGCCAAAGTGAGGGTGACCTGAACTACCCTTCTTTCATCTCCGTATTTTCAAACAAAACTGGCTCGACCAAAGTTAAGGGCTTCAAAAGGGTTGTGACAAACGTGGGAGATGATACATCTGTTTACCAAGCGATTGTGGCGAGTCCAAAGGAAATGAAAGTCACAGTGCAGCCTAGCAATCTCACATTCACTCACAAGTATGAGAAGCAGAGTTTTCATCTGACTATAGAAGTTGATATCAGTGCTCCGAGAGTGACTTCTGGTTACCTCAAATGGATCGATCAACACAATCATGTTGTATCGAGCCCCATTGTGGCTATTTCGTACTAGCTATTCAGATTACTGGACTGGCAATCATGCCCATCCATGTCTTATGCATGTTTCCTCAAAATTTTTACTTTTAAATGAACATTGCACTTCTTTTTCAGGAATGATGACGACCCAATTGATTGGACTTTGGTCTGCTTTAGAATCGAGTGCGCAAACTTTCTGTCCAAACCAAGTACCTTAATTTTTCATATATGGGTCCATGTGCAACTGATGTTTAAAGTCGCGGATAAATGTATATAGCCGTTAACCTTCAACATTGGCATATGTTTAGGCCTCTAAAAAGACGCCATCTCAATAGGCAATCAGATGGACAAGATTGTCTAAGACAGTACTCTCTCTCCTAGTCACCCAACACCAAATGAAGATGGTACAATTTCACTTAGCAAGTGAGCCACGTCAAAAATTAGGCTTAACTTTGTTAGATAGGCTAGTCATATTGGTTAAATCATATAACATGGCAATTTATTTATCGGTTGTCTTATATTGAGCAAAACTCGAAAAGTTAAGATAAGAACGGGAAAGAAGTTCAAGTATATGATTGTACAACGGCCAAAAGTTCAAGTACCCACAGTGTTATTACCCTTTCTTTCTACTATTCTAGTCTGTGATGCCTAATTGAAGATTATCGGTTTGCCTATTTTGATTCTTGTGTATCATTTTATAAATATTAGAACCAAGGAAAATTTACAATTGCAGTGCCCTAACTTATGCACATGTTTGTTTTTGGTCCCTCTATTATTTTTCGCCGCAAATTTCATCCCCTTTACTCTTTTCTGGGGACGACTTAAGAATATCTTTCGACAATTCTTCCCAAATCTTGACGGAATTTACCGACTCAAGCACAAAAAAACCTGTATCGCCTACGCTAAAAGTAAACAACCAACATTACATTCATGGTCCTTGTACCCTTGCACTGTTTCGATGTTTGTTTCTTGTACTATCTTCCATCGACGATCTAAGAAATTCTTCACCCTTTTTCCCTCAGCACATTAGACAAGCCAATTCAAATGGAGTTGAAGTCAAAGCTGTTGGTTGTTTGTTTGTGAAACAAACAAAATAGTGCTTTTTCCTTTGTTCCACGTAGGAAAGTTTTGAGAAGGTGGGCCACTTTATATGTGTGAGTGTCTTCTTCCTTGTTAAAGTGAAAACATGAGATGTGGACTACACTTCTCAATACACGTGTGTTGATGTGCGATTTCGGCGGTTATTTTTTTATTAATTAATTTTGAAATTTATTATTTAGCCTAACGGTTATTAGGCGTTCTTACAACCTTTGGAAGAATTGTGTCCCTTCGGATATAACTACTTCACCTTTGGAAGGTTATGCCTTTTCGGACATAATTACTTCAATGTTGAAAGGTTGTGTTTGTTCAAAGATTATTTTTCAGAATTTATAAAATTCGGATTAATAAAAATGATTAAAAAATATTATTCTTTTATTTTATTATTATTTTATTCCGAATTTTCATATATCCTTTTCAACGTGACTTTTGATTTCGTACCAATTCACTATACATCATTTCGATGAAAAGACGCTTTTATTCGAAAGGGTGCGATTAGTGAGTCAGTTTTTAGATGATTGAATATTAAGTCTCTTCATTCAAATTTTTAGACACTTTTTCATTTTCGAAAAACTGCAGCCATTCTTTCTAATTGTTTTCCTTGAGAGACCCTTGAGATATATCGAAATTGCTATTCGATATTCTTAATCGAAACTTTGTTGTATCCTGGAGGAAATTTGCTAGTGACCATTAGCAACTTCGTGGGGCAAATAATTCCTTAAAGAAAGTGATATCACACCTCAAAATCTGACTTCATTATTCATCCTAATTGAAGTTGAAATTAAAGCTTCTTTTTTTCTACAATTCGAAGGAGCATATTTTTTCCAACAATTTTAAGGAATTATTCGTTCAACAATAGAGTCAGAGACAATCAAGGTTATGAACCAAGACATGGTGAAACTGGACCGGCTCGATGGGAGCAATTTTGCTCGTTGGAGGGACAAGATGACTTTCCTACTCATTGCATTGAAGATATCCGATATTCTGGATCCTAACCTGAAGCCTATAGAGGATCCGAAGCCTACTGCTGAAGGAGGCCAACCTAGTGCAAAGCCAAGGAAAGGGTTAACAAGGAAAAGAAGAAATGCGAGGAGGATGAATTGCTGTGTCGTGGACATATTCTAAACACATTGTCTGATCGACTTTACGACTTATTCACTGAAATGAAGTCGACCAGAGAAATTTGGAACGCACTTGAATTCAAATACAAAGCAAAAAAGCAAGGTACCAATAAGTATTTGATCGCTAAGTACTTTGATTTTAAGTTTATTGATACTAAACCTTTGTTGGAGCAAGTCCATGAACTACAAGTGCTAATCAACAAAATTCATGCCCTGAAAATCGAAATTCCAGAAGCCTTTCAAGTTGAAGCAATTATTGCAAAATCGCCTCCAAATTGGAAAGACTATGGAAAAAAGCTTATGCATAAGTCAGAGGACATATCTTTGGAGCAAATTTAGAAACATCTTCGAATTGACGAAGAGTCACGTGTACTTGACAATTCTATTTTGTTTGACACCAAGGTGAATGCTATGGAGGGTAATGGATTTCAATCGAAAAACCGCCTGAATTTCAAGGTAAAGAAAGGGCCGAAATTTAAGAAAACACATAAAAAGAAGAAGGGTTCTTGTTTTGTCCGTGGTAAACAGGGACACCATGCTAAGGAGTGCAAGCACCGTAAGATGATCATATTCAAGGACAAAAACATTCGAACAGTGAAGGCAAATGCGAATTTGGTTGAAGAGAACTATGTGGCTATGATTTCAACCAAGTTTTCAAATTTGAGAATTTCTAAAATCAATGATAAGGTGGCCATGGTTACTGAAATCAATTCTACTTCTGTCCAATCCAGTTGGTGGTTAGACTCCGAGGCTATGGTCCATGTGTGCAAGGATAAATATATGTTTAAGCAATTTGAAGAGACTGTCAACAAAAATGTTCGAGAGGTCCTGATGGCGAACAACGCTCTTGCAAAGGTTGCTGGCAAAGGCACGGTGGAACTTGACCTTACTTCTGGAAATAAGATTACCCTTCTTAATGTGTTATATGTACCCGAAATGAGGAATAACCTAGTTTCAATTGATTTACTTAGTAAGAGGGGGTTTTGGATTTTGTTTGAATCCGACAATGTTATCCTGTCGAAGAACAAGATGTTTGTGGGGAAGGGTTATGCCAATGACAGCATGTATCAACTAAGTATCAATAATATCATTGTATCTTCTTCTTATACCGTTGAGTCTGCTTCTTTATGGCATAGTAGATTTGCACATATAAATTTTCGCTATTTAAAGAATATGAAAAAGTTAGACTTGATTAATTTCAATGGCGAATTAGACAAATGTGAAATATATGCTAAATCTAAACACATAAGAAACCATTTCCTGGTGTTAATAGAAATTCGAATTTGTTGGATTTGGTGCATAGTGATATATGTGAATTCAATGGCATGTTAACTCGTGATGGTAAAAGGTATTTCATTACCTTTGTGGATGATTGCAATAAGGATCTATATGTTTATCTCATGAGGTCGAAAGATGAAGCTTTTACCATGTTTAAGAAATATAAGGCTGAAGTGGAAAATCAATTGGAAAGGAAAATTAAAGTTCTACGTTTAGACAGAGGTGGAGAATGTTTCTTAAATGAATTTTCTTCATTTTGTGAAGAACATGATATTATTTATCAAGTTTTCGCACCATACACTCCACAACAAAATGGTATGGCTGAAAGGAAAAATCGATCCCTTGAAGAAATGGTTAATTATACGCTTTCGAATTCAAAGCTACCAATTAATCTTTGGGGAGAAGTATTGCTTACTGCATGTTATATTCATAATAGAATACCATATAAGAGAAATAACATGAGCCCTTATGAATTATGAAAAGGTAGACAATCGAATACATCATACCTTAAAGTTTGAGGGTGCTTGGCATATTACCTAGTATCAAACCCCAAGAGGACGAAACTTGGTCCTAGAGCTATCAAATATGTTTTTATTAGATATGCTGAAAACAGTAAAGCTCATAGACTATTTGATTTAGAGTCCAATGTCATTGTGGAATCAAGACATGTCGAATTCTTTGAGAATAAATGTTTTACGGGTTTTGAAATTATTGAAAACAATTCAAAACCTATAGAAACTCAAGTAGATTCTCATGAGAAAGAAAAAAATGATTCTAGAGACATGACTGAATTGAGGAGAATCACTAGAGCAAGAAAATCGAAGGATTTAGGTCCAGATTTTATTACTCATATCTTCCTTGTTGAAGGAGATGGAGATAAGAACATAATAAATAAATACCCTTTAGTATTATATTTAGAAGACGATCCTAAATGTTTTAGTGATGCTATGTCTTCTAGAGATGCTTCTTTTTGGAAAGAAGCTATAAATGATGAAATGGACTCAATTATGTCCAATAATACTTAGGTATTAGTAGACTTACCAAAAGGATCTAAACCTATTGGGAACAAATGGGTTTTCAAGAGAAACTATCGTTCCAATGGTTCTATCCAAGCTTTCAAGGCTAGACTAGTAGCCAAGGGGTATAGACAAAAGGAAGGAATAGATTATTTTGATATGTATGCTCCTGTAGCATGTATAACTTCTATTCGAATTCTTTTTGCTCTAGCTTCCATTTATGATCTTTGTGTTCATCAAATGGATATCAAGATTGCTTTCTTGAATTGAGATTTAAACGAGGAAATTTACATGAAATAACCAGAGGATTTTGTTCTTCCTAAAAATGAAAGGAAAGTATGTAAATTAATTAAATCTCTTTATGGGCTTAAGAAAGCACCTAAGCAGTGGCATGAGAAATTTGATTCAGTCATATTGTCTAGTGGTTTCAAGCACAATAGTGCTGATAAGTGTATATACTCGAAATTCACTAAAGACTATGGTGTCTTAGTATGCTTATATGTTGATGATATGCTTATTTTTTGAATAAATATGACTGGAATCATTGAGACTAAGAAGTATATAACTTCCATGTTTAAAATGAAAAATTTGGGTGAAGTAGATACTATCTTAGGTATTAAAGTTAAAAGGCATAGTGGAGATTATTCTTTGAGCCAATGTGATTACGTTAACAAAACATTAAATAAATTTAGTCATCTTGATTTCAAACAAATGAGTACTCCCTTTGATAGCAGTATTAAATTGAATTATAATACTGGTAGAGCGGTAGCTCAACTTGAATATGCAAGTGTTATAGGGTCTTTAATGTATGCGATGCATTGTACGAAACCTGATATTGCTTATTCAGTATGTAAGTTGAGTAGATATACTAGTAATCCAAATATTGAACATTGGAAGGCTATTGCCAGAATTTTTGGTTATCTCAAGAGAACTAAAAATTTGGGGATTGTTTTATAATAACTATCCGGCTGTACTAGAAGGATACACCGATGCTAGTTGGATTACAAGTGTAAGTGATCAACATTCCACTTCTAGATGGATTTTCAATTTAGGTGGGTGTTCTATATCTTGGGCGAGCAAGAAACAGACATGCATAACTCACTCGATAATGGAATTTGAATATGTTGCTTTAGCAGCATCTGGGAACAAGGCTAAATGGATTAGGAATTTGTTATTGGATATCAAATTATGGCCTAGTCCTATGCCTCCTATTTCTATCCATTGTGATAGTCAGGCTACTTTGGCAAGAGCTTATAGTAGCACTTACAATGGTAAGTCTAGACATATTAGTCTAAGACACGAGTACGTGAGATAATTGATTCAGGATGGAACTATAATAATTATCTACGTGAGGTAACAATTTAGTTGATCCTTTTACAAAGGCTTTATTAAGAGAGATGATAACTACAACCTCGAAAGAAATGGGGCTGAAACCCTTTAATCAAAATCATTGGTGTCACGCCCCAATCCCCACGGGTACACATCATCCCGCCACAGTCATTAAGAATGTGACATCCCAGGACTTGTCGCCGACCCAAACAAACGAACTAAAGAGCAACACACGTGAAAGCAAATTGAACTCTCCATACAACATCAATTAAACGAGATAGTAAAGAGACAATGGAATCACATCCACAAAAACACTTTTATAGACAAAGTGTTACTTACAAATTCATATCATACAAGCCTTACTAGAGGGCGCTATCTAAGCACCACACACAACAAAAAGGATCGGTGATTAGTTAGCCTAGCTTCTCTACCAAAAGGGGTACTCCGAAAGACGGGATTTCTAAACCTACCAATAATCCCCATTGTACCCTAGCAACATCCTCGAATCTTCCATATCATCATGGGACCCGAGGTTCTGAAATGTTTATAATTCAACAATGAGAATAAATCTCAATAAGCGAACAACCTAAGCCCCGCATAGGCCAACATGTACTTCCGGACAAGTCTAAGCACGAGATTCAAACTATCAACATGTCGAGACAAACACAAACATCCCTACCTCATCTCGGAACATGCACAAGTTCTGCATGTTAGTCAAATTGCAATAATGCAACAATAACTCACGGGCACGTACAATCCAGGATATGACTTGCACATGTACGTGTACTGGCAATAATCCGAACATGATCACATCTCAATCTCGATACACTGCATACACCAATGCACAACACGCACCCACTTTTCCATTCAGATTATTCGCAACCTGCGTAACATGTATCATGCTCATGGCATAACCCGCGTAAAACGCATTGGCTGGCGGTCTTCCGGCTTAACTGAGCATCATCCCACGTAGCACGCCTCAGGACGGGTTCAATCCCCGCGAAAAGACGCATCAGGGTTTTATTGATCACACATACACTACGTTACATAATTTATTATCTTTTCTCCACGTAAAGACGCATCAAGGCACTTAGGTGATCACACAAGCCACATGACCCATTCAATTCCATGTCATTTACGCGCTCGAACATCACTTGAATATGTTCAATCACCAGTGATGCAAATTAGTTTTCATACCCATCAAATCAGCCATGGTTCCACCAATTAAAGCCATGAACACACATTCACAATCAGTCACTCCCTCACGTGCAACAACCACATCGAAAGGTTCCTAAGAGAGAGAAACCAAATTTGCACAGAATCGAGCTTAAAATTGGCAATTACATATTAATCAAGACTCCTTTGAAATAAATAGTAATTCAACTCTAAAAATTATGAATTTTGGATATGTAATTAGAAATATCTTGATAAACATTTTTTATGAAGGAAATGAAATCCAATTCCGGCTAAAAACAGCTCTTTTTATCACTCAAAGTCAGATCGAAAATTAGCCTACCAAGGCAGACCGTTTGGCCTTAGAATTCCTTTTCAATTAGTACCCAAATTTCCTTGGAAAACCTTGAAATTTTTATATGTCATATAAAAAAGTGTCATTAACAACTTTGATGAAGGAAGTTTGTTGAAAAGAGTTCTAGAAAATTTTTTAAAAATTCAAAAAGACAAGTCAGCCGGGTGAACAGTAAATCTGGCAGAGTGGTGACGGTCCGAAAATGGACTTCCGAATATCCTAAAAAGGTCTCCAAAAATTTAAGATTTAATATATGACATACTTCAAGATGTTAGAGTCAACTTTCATGAAGAACACTTCCTCAAATTCGGTCCATATTGATCTCCACAAATATAGAAAAACACAAACACATAGCAACAACGAATCTGAGAATCAACCAACATGAACCATTCAGCAATTCAAGCTCATCTAACCACTAAACCAACTATCCACAGTCATGAATCAGCTTCTAATATGTGCATTAATAACCCCTTAGCCTAGTCAAGGGTTAGGAAGCCACTTACCTCGACTCTAGATAAGAATTACTCAAGAGAAAGGGACAGAAACAAGGTCGGCAGAACAGCAGCAATGAATCAAAAGCAGAAGCAGAAGAAGTAGCAACAGCAAAGGAGCAAAAGCAGAAGCAGGAGCAAAAATAGAAGCAGCAGCGAAGAAGCGAGGGGCAGAAGCCAAGAAGGAAAAAAAGAAATAGAAGAAGGAGAGGAGTTGATCAGCCAAGGGGGAAAAGGGAAGATAAAGAGAGAGAGAGAGAGAGAAAAGAGTTGAGTAACTTGAGTAGGTTAACTACCCCCATTATGACTCAACGAAAGGCTAGGATTAACTAGTCAATCTCATCAAAGATCCAATGGCTCACATTGGTCAACTCCACTAACTCCTAGGGGCAAAAGAGGAAATGAGCAAGAGGAGAGAGAGGCATTATGGTCCAATATTTTCAGCCGGCATGGAGACAGCAACTTTACCAAAATGCCCTTTCACTTTTCAAATGAACTCAAATAATCCTAAGGTCAAAATGGTCATGTTCCATTCTTGATCCAAATTTCACTTTCCCAACAAATCCGAGTAGTCCTAAGGTTGGCCACGCCAAATACAACATCATCCAATGAATTAGTCGTGGCTTTAGAGATATTTGATTCCCAAGTCCGGATTCTAAGTAATGGTCAAATTCGATTAAATGCAACTTTAATATGTCTCAAACTAACAGGCGGCTTTTAGGAGTTACGTGTATTGACTCGTGACCGATTCGATATCGGGCCACATCTAAGTTTACTCGAGTCATGACAACCTCGGTTGTCATGTAATTGTGATGGTCAATCACTAATTCCAATTGGCGCGATCATTCAGATTAGGTTTAGGATCGTTCGAAATTCATACAATGGTCAAGCGGATTCACCCGCGATCCAATTATACAACATTTGCGAATCGTTCCATAACCATCCTTGGATCGGTCTATAATGACCCAAAATATCTCCTCGTCAATTTTTATGGTCGAAGTATCAATCCACGACCAAGTTTTTAGGTCCACGTACTTGATTCCTAACTAGCCATTCCCTAATAATTAGTCTTCTCGAGAGTGATCAATTCGAGTGAGATTTAACTAAAGTGCAATGAAAATATAATCATTTTACAAATCCCGAAAAATGAGTTAAATTTCATAATGTCACAGCCGGTAATGGTAACCCGACCTTATACGAGAACATCACTAGTTATAAGGTTTAATGGATAAAAACATGTTACTGAAGTGATTATTTGATACTAACATGAGCTTGGACATGAGAAGTCAATATCATCTGTTACGTTTGTAGGTTAAATTAAATTCTTAATGAAATATGGGTCAAATGTGTTATTAGTAACATAAACACATGAAAGATACTTCACCTATATAAACTTAGAAGTGGTGCTGCTTCTTACGAAAATTGGGGTTACTTTCTAGAGAGCTTATGAAACAGGTTTAAGCACAAGGCCATAATAGTGCTAAGTAATATAGAACTTCTCGCTGAAATAAGAGGTTAGTATATGTGTGGTATGTCCGATTCTATTACATAGAGTACAAGTTTAAAGCATAACTACTTGTCACTTTTATAGAGTTTTGATGTGCTTGCGCTAAATGAAAATTTAACTTGAAAGAGACCTTTATGCATGTATCTTAATCTCATGCAAATTATAGCTGTATTCTTTTTCTAATCTTAGTTGGTATTTTGTTTTACAAACAAAGTGGGGGATTGTTGGTTGTTTGTTTGTAAAACAAATAAAATAGTTTTTTTTTCTTTGTCTTACATAGGAAAATTTTGAGAAGGTAGGCCACTTTATATATGTAAGTGTCTTCTTCCTTGTTAAAGTGAAGACAATGGGATGTGGACTAAACTTCTCAATACTCGCATGCATGTGCGCGATTATTTGGCGCACTTAGCACTTGGTGCGCTCACGGATGATAATTAGCACTAATCCTCATTTATTATTTTTATTTGTTAAATTTCGAATTTATTATTATAAAATAACGATTTTATCCTATTGAAACAGTGTGAGTGTTTGCAATAGAGTTGCGGTTATTTTGTTATTAATTAATTTCGAAATTTTTTTATTTAGCCTAACGGTTATTAGGCATTCTTACAACCTTTGGAAGAATTATGTCTCTTCGGACATAACTACTTCACCTTTGGAAGGTTATGCCTTTTCGGACATAATTTCTTCAACGTTGAAAGGTTGTGTTTGTTCAAAGATTATTTTTCAAAATTTATAAATTCGGATTAATAAAAATGATTAAAAATATTATTCTTTTATTTTATTGTCATTTTATTCCGAATTTTCATATATCCTTTTTCAACATGACTTTTGATTTCATACCAATTCACTATACATCTTTTCGATGAAGGGATGCCTCTGTGCGATTAGTGAATCAGTTTTTACATGGCTGAATATTAAGTCTTTTCATTCAGATTTTTAGACACTTTTTCATTTCCAAAAAACTACAGCCATTCTTTCTAATTGTTTTCTTAGAGAGACCTTAGAGATATATCGAAATTGCTATTCGGTATTTTCAATCGAGACTTTGTTGTATCCTGGAGAAAATTTGCCAGTAACCATTAGCAACTTCATGGGGCAAACAATTCATTAAAAAAAGTTATATCACGCCTCAAAATCTAACTTTATTGTTTTTTGGGTAAAGAAAGTCTAACTTTGTTGTTCATCCCATTTGAAGTTGAAGTTTCTTTTCTTCTACCATTCGAAGGAGCATATTTTTTCCAACAAAAGCTATTCATGAAACATTGTTAATCTATTCTAGCCCTTTCTGTTGTCTACTTTTTGTCATATCCTTAGCTGGCGCACATACTTAGGTGATTACATCATTGGACGAAAATCCTTTCCGGAACAAACCATGGTACCCAAGTTCTTCTGGGCAATTGCGGAGGTAGGGCCGATTCTTGGGATGGAGTTGGATCCCTTGTCCTCGGGTGCTTTGTGAAATGGACTAAACATAACAGCCAAAAAGGGGTGAATCGGTTGTTGTAGGTTTTTTACCACTTTTTCATGCAAAATAATATATAGAGAATGAATTAGTGTTAGTAGACGAAACATGCAATGCAAACCAAGTATTTTTTATCGATAGGAATGTAAAGAGAGTAAGGGATAAAAGAAAGAATCTACAGTGGTTCGGATTAATCCAATGCCCCAGCTCTAACAACCCAATGACAAGGCTAAAATCCACTAGCGCACCTTTAAAGTGTTGACATCATTTACGGATAGAGTTGCTCCCCGATAAAGAACCATAGCTCACTCTAGATACTTCATTCGACGCTCGAAACACTCTTTAATATGATTACCCCCACACTTCTCAGAGAAATACAATCAAAACCACAGGGTCATTCTCAAAGAATAAGCAAGAGAAGTAAGAACAAGATTTGGGAGCATTTTAATTAACTCGGCCAACCTTCGACAACTACTTTTATGCACATATATAGTCCTTTAAACTTGATCAGCTTGATGGAGACTCAATAGGTCAAAGTAGCCGTTGAAAGGCTGTTCTTAGCTCAAAACGTTTACTTGGAATTATATAATGAATTTGCCAAAATTGACCAAACGGCCTCTACAAACTTGCCTAACACCTGCCCCTACTTAGCCAACAATGGCAAACCCTATCTGACTTATTCAAAACGTTTCTCTGTGGATTATAATGCCTAAAATTGGCTCTAAAGCATCAATTTGAATGTGAATCAAAATCATATGGAGTTGAGTCTTCATTTCCAAGTACGTGGATTACTGTCCTTTCCGTTTGTATTGCGAACTTCCTCTACGATGTGGTCCATTCAAACTTGACAATTCTATCATATCTTACTCTGTTCTCCTTACACTTGGATTCTTCCAAGCATATTGACGTACTAATGTTATCTAAGTTGTTTTCCTTTAGTTTGGTACGTCAAAGCACGTCGACTATCGTATTTCCCTTGCTTGTTCACCAAAATCCAATCAAAAGTCCTGCCAACTCTAACAGTCTCATTTACTATCTTGTTCTCCATTTGGAGACAAAAAAAAGCGCTCTACTAGTTGTTACCATCATCTGCATGTGAACTCAAGGTTATTTTGCCAGTACACTTAAATGCACATATTATTCACACGTAACGTTTTTTCATCTTCAAATAAAGCGAACTTTCCTGGCAAACCCTCCTTTTCTATGACGACAAAACATTCTATTCTTTCAACAAATAGATGTGTTCACAGACATGCGAGATTTTGGAAATATCTTCGTGCGTGCAAAGTAAAAGTTGTGCCTTTATGTCAAAGTGATGTATAAAGTTCATATCAGAGCACTTGGCATGAAGGACATATTCCATGTGTGATATGGAATGAATCGATGTACGAAATTAAGTTTTAAGCATAAACTCTTCAAAGTTAAGCAAGTTTGAAACAAGATCAGATTTGGAGAAATAGAAGAAAAAGCTGATATATCATTCGTAGGGTCAATTTCTTTTATTTAAGCATCAGAACATGGTAGTAGATATATGCCTTCTCTTCAAGATTTATAGCAAGTATAAATTATGAGTCATTGTGAATTTTCGTCTTTTGAAGAAAAATGGAAGTAAGCTTATAGACGAATTTTCTTCTAGAATTCGGAATGGACGAATTTTTGAGGTTATGGTTTTCAAGAGTCGGTGAGAGATAGATACCACAGCTCTCAAACAAATCGAAATTAATGACTCTAAGAGTGATCCCCTCGCGAGAGATGAAATTGCCTTCCTCAGCAAAGAGATTTGCTGAGGAAGATGGCCTTCCCCAGCTCTATGTTTATAGCAGCGGATTCAGTCCCCTTCTAAGATAGAGCTACACTCATCCGACTTAACTTCTTGATGCGGGAGCATCGGGTTTTATCGATCAATTGTCAAGCTCAACTCCAAACTTGTCAATTGATCCAATTCAATCCTTAATCCTACACGAAAAGACCAATTTTAGCTGTAGCGTGTTTTAATGGTTCGAAGGTTAACAATGTCCATTAACCGATCAATGTACAGGATATCAATTTTATATGCTAGTTTGCGATGCGCAAGAATGGTTGCCAATTGACTATCCAACTATCAATTAAAGAGTTGACAATTCTTCCCTTGCCAATCATTTATTGAGTTACCGATCCACCACACTAGTTGCCGATTTCGAAGCAAGTCAACAACATGTCGATGGGAGGTAATACTTAGTAATTTCCTTGGATATTTGTTGAGATTATTATTTTCTATTCAAGGTTGGGGAACAAATTTTGGAAGATG
The DNA here is from genome assembly GCA_031216285.1 of Syzygium syzygioides. NCBI lineage: Eukaryota > Viridiplantae > Streptophyta > Magnoliopsida > Myrtales > Myrtaceae > Syzygium > Syzygium syzygioides. The sequence continues at coordinate 23,694,904 of CM062247.1, forward strand.
AACCGCAAGTCTCAAGAGTAAAGATTTCAAGTCTCTATGTCATTAATGCATTTTCTAGTTCCTAGGTTTTTAATTGCTTTCCAGTTCCCATGTCTTTAACAATTGGGTAGTGCTCGTGTCCTTAGTGTTTTGGTAGTTCCCATATCTCTTTAATGTTTATCTATTTCCTATGTCTTAGTCTCTCTCTTAATAAAGGAGAGTTCTCCACTGTAACGCAAAGAGTTTATGAATATATGAGAATTCCTCTATGTGAGTGAATATTTGTATGATTCTTTATCGAACATCTTCAGTAGTGAATCAAACAGTTCTTTATCCTTGGCTGGTGGAGCAATCAGTTACGCCTTGGAGGTGAGCTACCATCTATCTGGTTTTTTATCCTTAGCTAGTGGCTTATGCCTTTATGCTTTGGTGGTGAACCTCCCATATCCTTCATCCTTTGCATATCATTCCGTTTTTACTTAACACGCAAATGTCCATACACTTAACCATAAAATTCCCCATTTTTGGAATCCCTTGTCGCACGCAGGTATCATGTTGGTATCAAAGCTCAAGGTTGAACTCGTTTGAGTGATTCCTTTTGTTATCCATCCCCTTTTGAAAATGGATGACTAGGTTCCTAGAGGTTTGACTTTGGAAGAAGCACACAACGAAAGGTGAGATCGTGCCATAGAGAATCTCCAAAGACAAATGGACCGAGTACTCACCCGTTTAGAGAATCTCGCGAGGCAATAGCAACAAGCAAGACAACGTGATAATCGACATCAATGTGACGATTCGGATTCGTCTCGTAGTTCCGATGACAATTTCGATTCAACTGGAAGCAACTCTAGTAGTCTAGAATATCAAGTCCAGAACGAGGAAATTGAAGAAATATGTTTTGCTTTGGTGGGATAACTTGAAGAACTAGAGAATTAGTGATGGGAAAAGCTGAGTCAAATCTTGGGAAAAACTCAAGAAACTTATGAAGAAGAGGTTATTGCCTGAGAACTACAAACAAGACATGTTTATCAAGATGAATTCCCTCAAGCAATGCAGAATGAGCGTTGAATAATACATTGAGGAATTTGAGCAGACCATTGCTCGTTTCCTTGGTGGTTTGGATAGGGAGATTGCCAACTTGGTTATACTTCAACCATATTGGTCCTTCAAAGATGTTTGCAAGCTAACCATAAAAGTCGAGAAACAACCGAAGCATGGCAAGGGTTTTTTGGCCAAGCCGCCAACCAAAGGTACTTATTTCTTTGAGGAACTCATTCTAACCAAGCCGATGATGATGTTTCAAAACAAGAGAAAGAAAAAGGAGAAAGCCACAGAGTTTGTTAAAGAACTCCCCAAAAATGCTGACGGCAGTATTCAAAAATGCTTCAAATGCCATGGTTATGGACACTATCAAGCTGATTGTCCTGATCGAAGAGTTATAACTCTTCAAAAAATTGAGAAGATTGACTTGGAACTCCAAGAGGTCAAGCAAGATTTTGACCGAGATGATTCAGAATTTGAGAAGCAATAAGAGATTGTAGAAAAAGCTAATCATGGCGAGTTGTTGGTTATCCGGAGAGCATTACACACTCTAATTTCTCCGGAGGTGAACGGGCAAAGAGAGAATATTTTCTAAACCTCTTGCACCATTAACGAGGAGGTATGTAACTTGATCATCAACGGTAGAAGCTATACCAACGTAGCATCGACTACTCTAATCAACAAGTTGAATCTTCCCACTTCTAAGTATCATGAGTCATATAAGCTTTAATGGCTTAGCAAAAACAGTGACCTTCAAGTAACTAAGCAAGCTCTCATGTCGATTTCAATTGGTAAAAGTTATCAAGACCAGGTTCTTTGTGATGTTATTCATATGAATGCATGCTATTTATTGTTGGGTAGACATTGGCAATATGATAAGAAAGTTGTGCATGATGGCCATAAAAACACCTAATCATTCAACAACTAGAAACATATCACCCTTGTCCCTCTAAATCCATCCATGATCCACAAAAATCAACTTGGGGATGGAAACACAAATAAGGGAAAGCCTTTTCTTGAGTGAAATATGGGTTGAGAGAGTCACACACGAACAAAAGATTGCTTTCTCCTTGCTTGTGGTTGAGAGCAAAACAAGTGAGAAAGAGAGTTCCCTACATGCTGAAATGCATTCTTTAATAAATAAGCTTGAAGATATGTTTTTAGCTTTGAATAATTTCATAGGGATCAAGTAAATGTATTATCTCATTCGTTAAAGATTACATCCTGGAAATTTATTGGAATTAGTTCCTTTTATAAGAATCGTTGAGGCAAATTGGCTACTTTCAATCTTAGAAATGAAGCCATGACAGATTTGAGAACAAATCTTCAGCAACCTAGAGAGATTAATGTGAGAGCATCAAGCTTTATCAATCAATTCCCAGGCTCAACTCCAAGCACGTCGGTTGATCCAATTCAATCCTTAATCCTACATGAAAAGACCAATTTTAGTCGCTGCGTGCTTCAATAGTTCCAAGGTTAACATTGTCGATTAACCGATCGACGTACATGATATCGATTCTACATGCTAGTTTGCAATACGCAAGAATGGTTGCTGATTGACTACCAAACTATCAATTAAAGAGTTGACAATTCTTCCCTTGCCAGTCATGTCTTACCATATCACCAGACTAGTTGTCAATTTCAAAGATAATCAACATTATATAGATGGGAGGCTAAGCAATTTCCTTGGATATTGTCGATATGGTTATTTTCCGGTCAAGGTTGGACAAATTTTGGAAGATGAATCACAAGCCTTAAGAGTCAAGATTACAAATCTTTATGTCATTAATGCATTTTCTAGTTCCTCGGTTTTTAATATACTTCTAGTTCTCCTGTCTTTAATATTTGGGGGTAGTCCCATATCTTTAGTGCTTTGGTAGTTCTCATGTCTCTCAATGTTTATCTATTTTCTATGTCTCGGTCCCTCTATAAATAGAGGAGAGTTCTCCATTGTAACGCAGAGAGTTGATGAATATATGAAAATTTCTCTAGGTGAGTGAATATTTATTCGATTCTTTATCCAACACCATTGGTAGTGAATCAAATAGTTATTTATTCTTTGTTGATGGAGCAATTATTTATGCCTTAGTGGTGAGCTACAATCTATTCGGTTCTTTATCCCTAGCTAGTGGCTCAGCCTCTACACATTGGTGTTAAACCTCCCATATCCTTTATCATTCACACAACATTCCGTTATTACTTAACACACACCCATCCATTTACTTAACAAGAAAATTCCACATTTCCAGAATTACTCGTCCCACCCACGCATCACTTCCTTTAGCTCTGATAGCGCTTTCGTAAAACACTAAGCAGCAATGATTGATAGCTCTACGATGGCTCTTGCGATGGCGAAGGCGTTGTTCATCCTCTATTTTGAGTGACCAAAAACGGATAGTATGTTTACAAAGCAAGATTCATCAACGTATGTCTTTAAAATTCAAATTTCTATATATTACTTTTTTTATTTTCTATCATAAGAGTTCTCTAGCGCTCTTTAGACAGGCGAGATAGTTGTCCAAAAATTCTTAAACTTATTGTACGGTAGTCAATTCAGTCTCAAACCTTTCAATTGTGCCAATTTAGTCATAAACCTTTTAACGATTTGCTAATTTAGTCTTGAACCTTTCGATTGTATCAGTTTAGTCCAAAACCTTTTGAAGATTTGCTAATTAGTCATAAATCTGTAATATGGATATTTGGTTGGAAAGACTATTGGCATATTCTTAAAAGGTTTAGGATTAAATTGGCATAATTGAAAAATTTAGAACTGAATTGATTGTCGTATAATAAATTTAAGACTTTTTAGATAATTTTCCTTTAGACGGGGTAGAGTGAAGCCCGAAGCTCACCTGTGGAAGTCCTAGGCGAGCATGATTCAGGGCTTGGATTTCAGAATGGAACTGGACATGACAGCTGGATCTTCGGGTAGACAGTCGATTGGAACAAACAGCTTCAAGATGCGCTCATCATCATCCTTTTTGCCGGCCTCTCCATCGCCATCAACTTCCCATTCATCCACGATTTTCTCTTCGTGCACGGTTGTATCCACCGCTTGCTTCTTTGGCTTCCGTTTCCAACACGTGATAATGTGCGAGGCGCAGCATTTACCAAAAAGTAGTGACTCCGGAGCTGAGAGATGCGCCCTTGTATAGTTTGCAGGAAGTTCTTCAATCTCTCTTTTCTCGTATTCTTTTTTTAACTGATCATTGCTCCTCTCCCCTGCATTTGGTTGAAACCTTCAGCGACAATAGAAAAGCATTTCGAGATCATTCTCTTGAGGTCCTTGTGCAGTTATAACCACAGCCGCGCCATTCCTCACGAAAACTCGAAAGCAACCCAAGATGACACCGAGTTGAGCTTTCTCCACAAGAGAGAAATTTCTCCGACACCCGTTGCAAATCATAACAAATGAATTGCTAAAACAGACGCTGCAACCAACGGAATTGCTACCCGAGGAAGATGTGACTGCTGCAACCCCAGAATCAAGCAGCCATAAGTTGGAGGAATGCAACCAACGGATCTCAAGGCCATTTGCAACGAAGCTAAGCTTAATCCGATTCATGTGCCAAACTTCACCCACGACAGCAAACTAAACCCTGAAAGAGAATGTATCCATCCTCATACTCAAACCAACGAAGAGAGGCTGACATCACAATTTTTTATCGTCTTCCAGATATTAAACTGTCTTGAAAGTAGCGAGAATTTTTTTGTGCTCCTGACATATACCTAAACATGCATCCAGAAAAGTATTTACAGCTTAATTTTAACGTAGCACCTTATTTGAAGTATCCGCAGAATTTAGGAACCATAACGGTTATGACACTTTAATGAAGTTCAGAGAATGCAAGACAATCACCAAGCATTGTCTCAGGGAGATATAGGCGCCTTTACCAAAAGCCAATACAGTACTTAAACATCAAAGCATACATGCCACGGATCGGTCATTTTCATGGAGAAAGTCCGAAGAAACGCTTCGCATGACAATGATCACTAAATAGATTCTTTCTCACACAAGTAAATAAGTAAGCGTGCATACAAGAGAGTATAGTTCAACTCTAAAAAACAAGATTTTATCCATTTGAATCTGAAGAAGGTAGCTTTCAATATTTGAGAGGGCCTAAGCCAAGTTAAGGCCATGAAAAGAACATCATAAACAAGTAATTAATGTCTTCAAATGTTGGGAAAACTAGATTCTATGAAACCACCCCATGAAAAAGAATTTCTTTGGCCACGCTAGGAGGTCGTGAAACTTCAAGAAACACAAACCTCCAGCATTTTACCCTTTGCATGGGGCCATGGTCTAGCTTCAAATGGAAGAATGAAAACATTAAAAAGATTCATTAATCCTAGCAAAATATCAGAATCCTCAAGCCATTTCATGGTATGCATCTGTTTGTCTTCTCGGTCAAATTGAGTAGGGGACTAAGAAATGGTATAGGAAGATCTTTGGTTCCTTCTCAAGTCTTCAGACCGGTTGTTTTACAGATGGGGCACAAGTTCTTGTGCATCAGCCACTGCTTAATACAATCTCTGTGAAAATCATGTCCACATTCCAGGGTTCCAAGGTCTTCTCCAGTATTATATTCTTCCTGTTGATCATGCGAAAGAATGTAAGCGATGAATGGATATAGCAATCTTTCAGAGAAAATACTGTGCATGCACAACTCACATACTAGTAAATGGCGAAGGTAAATTAGAACAACCTAGGTTGTTGGAAACCAACAGATTATTTAAAGTTATATAGAATCAAAAACTAAGGGTGAAAAGACCGATGCTGCAGGAGTCCAGGTAACAATATGACCCACTTAGATTAGACTATTAAGTATGCTTTGTCGACAAGGACAGAATGTAAATATACGGGATAACTATGGTTACCTGACAAATACAGCAAGGTTCAACCTCATTATCACAGTCAATGGGAATGGCATACTTCCGCTGTTTCAAACGAATTGATATGCTTTCTTCATTCAATCCAGTGTTGACGTTTCCTATGCGCTCTTCGAGAGCCAACAACTCCTGAAAGTGGCAATAGTACTTTAGAATACCTTCTGTAGTCTAGAGAAAATAAGTACCTGAGAGCAACTCATTGTTTCACCTCATAGGACATGTTGTCAACGTCAAGGCGCATATCCCTATGCCGATCATGCATATCGGCCATCCCAAAAAATACTGACTGCTCAAGGAGCATATAGTCCTACATCAAAGCATAAGTGCAACCTCATCAGATATATATGCGGTGCTAGAAATCTAGAAGAAACTCCCTATTAACCCATCTTGAACAATTTATCAAACTTTAGGGGGCCTGTTTCCAAAATGTTGATCTCACTTCTTCGTCATCCAAGATGTAGACGAAAAACAACTTACGCAAGAACAGTCCTTATGAGACATAATTAAAATCTTAAACAAGATGATAACAGCATTAAAAAATTTTACTAGGTAAAGATGATTTCGAGTTGGAATCCATTGAGTGTATTATGTGCTAACAAACACAAAAATGGCATCTACTTGCGTTCTGAATAAGAGACTTGAGAACATCTAAAGAAAAATGTTCCAAGCAACCACTTATGGTTCATGCAGCTAGTTTAGAAAACATGGTCAATCAACTACATATTCTTCCAGTTAAAAAGAGGAAGGGGCTTGGGAAGGAATCCATTTTTGACTGATAGATACTATGAGGAATAATGTGTTTGTTTATCTGTCATAAGATAACGTTTTCACATCAAAGAAAGCAATAATTTATTTTACCACAGTTGCTGCACAATTATGTAGTGTACATAACATTAACCTCGAGGATCTATCCTTCTTGGCACTGACTGGTGAACTCTTAACGTTTATAGTTTTATGCAAAAGGTTGCCAATCTCATTAGCCGTCATAGTAAGCAAAATGTTACTTGCTGCCTCTTCCCTTATGAGAAGTAGAGACTCTATCTAGACACTTGTCCAGCTAAGGTTACATAAGCAATCCTTCTAATAAGGCAGGAATAGTATCGAGATTTCAACTCAGTGACTTAAAGACTTCAACACAAATACAAAGTTCTATTATTTCATGCAAAAGACCAACAATTAGCGGCTGTTTATTTCAGAGACATTCGTCCAAATACCATAAAATGATATTCCCCAATTATTCACTTTGCTTGCTTTCCCCCTCACTAGCTCAGTGCAATTGTTTAATAAGAACCAGTCCATTGTCCTATAAAATACACTTTAAAAGTATAACAATCATACAAGACTGACCTCAATGCGCAAGCCCTCACTCCGGCGCATTAAATCCAAGACATTTCGCACCTATACATGGAAGGACATGGTAAGCTCCAAAGATCAAGGTGCAAAGTGAAGCAAAATCATATTAAAATAGTTCCTCACCATCATCTTAACAAATAAAGAAATAACACTAGACATGTCAAACAAGATATACACACTAAAACTAGATGATACTGAAAATGGGTAAGTCTACCACAGGTTTGCAGGATATCATATAAAACTTTACGACCACTCCAGTTTTCAACAAACAAGAGTGAAAACTCAGGATAGAAATGAAAGCTGCACAAACCTCGGATACAAGCCTTCTTCGCCCTTCACTAGCAGCAGCTAAACTTCGCATGGGATAGGGAAAACCCACTGCACCATCTCCTTGTCTCTCTGTCCAAATCGTTGACCTGGAAGGAATCGCCTGACCCTGGTAACCAGATCTAGATGAAAGCAGAATCTCTGGTGAAGAACTAGAAGGCCCTGAGCCAACTGCAGTATAATAGCTACTCTGGCCTTCAGGCTCAGAACCCATAGAAGACATCAAAGACCGGCGAACATATTCAGATAGTCTACGAGGATATTGTGGATGACGATTGTGATGAGGTGCCCAATGACCATGAGATGACTGGCGGCTTGAACTTGGGCCGCTTCGAGAACTAGAAGCAATATTTACAGGAATGCCACTGCTTCCACCAGCACTCCTCCTAACAGAAGGATTTGGAACCGAGTTTCCCAATTCACTGGAGGGAACAAACATGGAATGCTCTAAAATGTTTCTCCCATTGCTGCTTGAGCTGGATTCATCATGCAATCCAGTATCTCTATTTCCTGAGAGAACTGCGCTAGATGAACCAGAAGCTCGTGAAACAAGAGCTCTATTCCACCGAATTGATGGCCCGCTGGGTGGCAAAGTTGGAACAGGTAGTACACTAGTCTGGTGTTGCACATTTGTGTCACTGGCTACAGGCATTGGCCTTAAGTCCAATGAAGGATCAACTGTGAGAAGTCTTGAAGATGGCTGGTTAGACGCAAAACCGGGGTTAAAAACACCATTTCCATTACCAGCAGAATATGAAATGGGTGGATTGGGCATGTTTTGACCCAAAGCATTTCCCCTCACAGGGAAGTTTCTCTGTATGTTTTCTGCAGTTCCTGCAACGCTTAAGTCGGGCAGACTACGAGAAACGGTTCCTCTCAGACCCAATCCACTTCTTGGGTCTGCCTGTTCTGGAACAGAAGATGAAACTGTGGTGCCATCAAAATTACGGCCAATGAGAAGGTTGGGCGAAGCATTAGTTTCCACATTTTGCGAATAACTAGAGCTCCCAACATTAGAAGATTGACCAATATGTCCTTCGAATGACTTCCTTTTACAAGGTATACGGCGACCATCCAACAGGCTGCCAGGTCTCCCATCATTGTCTTCACCAAAATTTCCAGTGCCACTGCTAGAAGCAACCATAAAAGGATCGGAGCTACTACCAGCTGGAAGCCATTGAGTACCCGACCTACTTGGCTTGTACAAATTAGGGCATTCCAAAAGTGGTGAACTCTCATTGCCATGGCCAACAAAACCAGCTGGCACATTAAGATTTGGTGGCATTAAACTAGAACTGGAACTATGAATCGCTAGAGGGTTCATACTAACATTATCCAATGGACGAGCACTACCCAGTTGCTCGTATCTCCGATCTTCGAGTAATGGACCAGGTCCACCATAGGAACTCACTGAAGCTGACCACGAATGTTCTGCCTTCCGGTCGTTGTTACCAATCTCAGGATGCATGTCACTAGAACTGGGTCCGCCTGGACCCCAGTTGGCCAAGTTTGGCAGCTCATGACCAATAGAGGTCAGAAAGGTAATGTTGTTATTTGGTGGCGGAATGTAGTCCACCACTCGGCTGTCTGCATGATTCAGCATATTATTCCAACAGAGCTGCTGATCTACCGCAGCACTACCCGATGAAGATCCATGTTCAAACTCAAAACCAGCAGCCAAGGAACTGCTCGTACCCCTCTGCCCTTGCATAGGGGCTGACATAGTTCAGCACAAATTATGTTGTGAAAGCAGAGTTGTTGCACCAACTCTTGGAGGTATCAACCCGGTTCAAATCGTGATTGAATATCTGGAATGACAGGATGGACAAAGATAAATATCAAAGTCAGCATTTCACTTAAAAAGAAAGCGAAAATGTAGCATATATGCTTACACTCCCATCAAGCAATGGACTCCTCAATTACTTAAATATCAACTAAGATCTCCCCTCCGCGATTAGTTTGAAATTCTTACCTGTTAGTCAATAGGACACACTCCGACAAAAGTTCAAATGGATACATTTTGGCTATATGAAAGAGCAATTAAAAAACTATCTTATCAGCATTCACATACGTCCTTTCAATCTCATGCTTCTCAAGAGTTTCTGGGGCCAAGAAACTTAAAATTGAAGTTCAATAACATCCACCATTCAACCCTGGGCACTAGAAAAGCCTGTGAATTTGCTCACCTCCATCAAATGCCAATTAATTTAGAAGGCAACAGAACTTAGAAGTTCTGAGGAGTGCTTATGATAAAATTATACAATCTGTGGCATCAATCTAGTAGGTCCACAACCCAAATTTGACAATTCTAAAACCAGACAGCTATGGATACACTGGTTTTTCTGGAGAAAAGAAAATGCCATTTACAGATTACAAGAGAAAAAAATTTCGAAAATCATAAGAATGAAACGAAGGGACAGGGAAAGAAAACCCGGGCTCACGGTAACCAACAGACAAACTTTTTTTTTTTCAAAAATTAAACTGTATTGGAATCCAAACAGGAAATGGAAATTAGCAGAAGCTGAGAAAAATTGCTGCTGCATCGCCTGCTACCTAAAGTTTGAATTTTTAAAATCCTGCACCTAAAATCATCAATTTAGTCCAAACATTTGAGAAATAATCCAGGAAAAAACGTAACTTTTGCACTCTTTAAGCAGGAAGAAAAAACAGAAATAGGAAAATACATGAGATCCGCTGAGAAATACAGGGATTAAATTATGCACAAAAAAAAAATTCAGGGATCTGCACAGCCATTTCTCATCAAGTAACAGCTCAGATGAATCATTTAACAAGTCAAAGCACTTAACAAGCTAGCCAAAGGTAAAAAAAAACTTAGAGCAGTAAAAACTCCAAACTTATGAAGCTCAAGCTTCCCACGAGCTCACCTCTGCTTCGTTCAAACAAATCGAACCCATATCTGTGACGAAAATTCCTGCTCAAGGTCAACCATTAAAGCAAAACAGACATCTACAGAGCACCCCCCAAAAGAAAACCCAAAAATTTTGAACAAAAAATAATCGGAATCCTGAGCTACAATTCACCGATCATCAAGAAACCAAAAAATCTCGAAGAGGAAAGCATAAAGATTGCACCTTTGAGCTGAGAACGGAGCTAGAACATGGATCTAAATCTGGGTCTCGGAAGGCGAAGGGCCACAATCTCTCTCTCTCTCTCTCTCTCTCTCTCTCTCTCTCTCTCTCTCTCTCACCGCCTATCCCCCCGGGCGTCCTCCTTTGCTTTGCGGAGAAAATAAGGAAGAGAACCAAAGGCAAAAAGGAAGAGAATAAGTCGCCGCTTAGCAAATGGGGAGACGGAAAGAAAGCCTCTGGATGAAGAATATGAGATAGAGAAATGAAAACGCTAGAGGAGACAGACAGAGGGAGGAAGAAAGAGAGAGAGAGAGAGAGAGAGATTAAAGAGGACAGTAATCTGTAATTTACAAGGCAACCCAAAAGAGAAAGAGATATAGAGAGAGAGACAGAGGGGGGAGGAAATAATGGAGAGGTTAGAGCAGAGCAGTTTCCTAGAGAGAAGAAAAAAATCAATAAAATACGTATTGAATGACAGAGAGCAACCCACCAAGACAAAATGTGTCCTGATGGCCGCTTACCAAATGGCTCATGTCCCCGTCTTTCCTTCGAAAAATCAAAACGCTCCTCAGACTCTTTGGCCCCCTACCCTTCTCTCTCTCTCTAACTCTGTATTGCTCTCTTTAACACCCCTTGCGACAGGCATGTAAATCTGGGAGGTAAAAAAAAACGAAATCTGACCCGATCATAAGGTTGGGAATGGCTCTGCCTTCTTCTTCTCTTGGCGAAGGAAGTGACAGATTTCGGTGTTGGCAACAGGAGGACGAACGCACCTGTTCCTCATGTCTGACCCCCCCCCCCCCCCCCCCCCCCCCCAAGGCGCAGCTCTTCTTGGAAAAACTTTGCGACTTTTCGTAGGTGCATGTGTCTGGAAGGTCGCGCGCCCGTACGGTCATTTAGCTCGAATGCACCAAAACGCCAGTGCGTTTCGTCTAAGTTGGATCATTCGTGCTGAGGAGGCCCTGTTGGCGATTTTTGAATTCATGTAAGGTGTGGATTGACCTCCTCGGGGGATTTTACTTTGCTTGTTTGGAAATTTGGGATTTGTTCATTTGCCTTTATAATGCGAGATTGGCATCGTATTTCCAAGTTGGTTAAAGGGTGTGAAAGATTTCGGTGGGTGGGACTTAAAAATGATTTTATTGAGAGAGATACGAAACCAACACGACACGATCTAGAATTTGTGTAATTTCGTTAAAACATTTAATTGGCGATACATAACAGTATGAATTACTGACATGATGGGACACTGATCGCCTGCCGAGTTGGGAGATGGGGTGTGGAGGTGAATGAACCTATTGGAAGAGATTGAGTACCGTAATCCGAAAGGAGGATCGAGAGCAAACATCGATAAGGATATCCACAAGTCATAAATATGAGTTTGAAAAGGAAAGGCAATGAAAATTTTGATATCTTTAAACATCTGTTCACCACCATGACATCCAGTTCCACGATTAGATTTCATCTAGGTTAAAATAAGGATGCATGATCCACAAGAAAAAAGACCTTTGACTTTTCTTTTGGGGGGGGGGGGGGGTTGGGGCATGTTGAGACGGGCTATGTGATTCACATTTGATTAGTCCACCATATATATTCAATGTCAAAAACTCAGCACACACAATGTGGAGACAAATGTCTATTCAAAGGCATAAAATAAAAATCAAATATCTTAATATTTAATAATAATAATAATAATAATTTGTGTATTAATCTATTCATCTCTTCTTTTCATCTTTCTTGGAGGTCTAAGACATAGAGAGAGAGAGAGAGAGAGTCGTTCCCACAAGCCGCCTAATAGCCAGCGGGAGCCTCCATAATCTGTGTGTTTTCATGTTGCCCACGCCAAGCACCTTCGGCTCTTTACCTTCACATGCTTGTCTCTTTGCCCCGTTTTTTAAGGAGCCTTCCCGTGTGACTTCTCGTGATCATCTCATCTTATGAACGCACACCCCCACAAAAAAAAAAAATCAAAGGAAGGGGACCACGTATGCCTTAATCTTGAATTGCAAAAGAAATTGAATGAATGTCGACACTTTATTTATAATAAAATTACCAGTAATTTTATGGGCACGAGACTGATTTTACTTTTTTAAATAGGTTAGATGTTAGTTGCTTTTCAAGCATACGACAAATTCCCCCTGAATACGTAGGTCTTATGGTTACACCCATTTGATATTTAGTAAAGGAAGTCCGGTATAGTCAAGTTAATTATTGTATCGATATTATTAATTGCAATCAATATACTATTACAAGGAAAGGGAGTAAAGAGAAAAAAGATATTTTGGTAATATAAGTTGCGAATTCAAGCCTAATTGAAATGAAATAGATATTTCATAGACAACCATTGGCTTGGCTATTATTGACAATTTCATAATAGCTAACAAGCAAATAAAAAGCATTATAAGCAATGAACCTATAATGTAGTCGATACCACTGTACCTCGCGTTTCTCAAAATACACTTTGAATTCGATCCCAAGAGAGCATGGAATAACAAGGACTTACTGCTACAAATAACACGAGATTCGCTTGAAGATGTTTGCAGCTTCATCTTCTTCACTTAAGATGTGAGTTTGAACTATTATACTTCTCGAATTTTCTTTGAACACTCACAGGAGCACAAATCAGTGTGTCTTCAGCAATTATCCAGTATGTGTGGTATAGGAAAATGCCCCATTCATGAAGATTACTCGAGATTCAAAAAGCCCGAGCCTTCTCATCATTGAGAAACACATTAGGGGTTAAATGAATGTACAAATTCTAAGCTGGTTTTAGGCGTGGTGATGTTGGGACCCACGGTTAGATGTCCTAGATTTGCTGCTCCCACCTAAAAACTCTGTTGCTGTTCCTCTCATCATTTGTCATATTTCCTAAAGTAAATGAGCAAAAATCAAGTGTGCAATTGAGTAAAAGACTGAAAAAATCGGACTCCCTTATGGAGGCAATCAAAAGAATTTTCCTGTCGGTATATTTGTAGGTGGCGATAATGATTTTCTCTCAAAAGGGGGGTTTTTGCCTTTTGGAAGTGTGAATGCCAAAGGATAAAAAAAAAAAAGAGCAAGTTTACGTGCGGGTTCTACCCAACTTCTCTTGCTTTTGCTAAGTTGCAAAAGAACAAATTGAAAAACAAAAAACTTGTGCTGCTTTAAAGTGCGTTTGCTCCTTTGCTTGTCACCGTTCACATCCCATTCGTGGGCCAATTTGTTCTTACGTCTCTCAAGCTCTTCTGGTCCTATTATCATTTTGCTTGCCCCCCTTTTCAATGCTTCCTCCCTCTCAACTTTCAAAGTTGGTTGCTTTGCATTTTTGCTTTTGTTCTCCCACGCATTTGTTTATTTTTTATGCTCTCCGCATAATCAAATGCGAGGCCACGTAAACGGGGCCATTATGTGTCAGCATATGGAGTTGGCTTATACATCCCCTCTTGCGTAATGCTTTGCTACGAGAAAACCAAGCGTTTATAATAATAATAACGCATCGGTGATGGGGGAATATAAAGATAAGTATGACGAATCCTTCCACCACCACCATCGAGAATATTAATAGGTTTATGTATTTTTCGCCACTACTTTGGACAAAGTTGTGAAATTGACAACCTAGACACTAGCCACGAATATTCCAACAAGTGAGCTCATGACCCATTTGGTTTTTTGCTTCTTCTTTTCTCCCCTTTATGTGGTTTTCAAACATCGGTTGTTGCATCGAATTCTACATGGTGTGAATGTGGAATTTGTGGTTAAGGGGGTAAGTAGGATAAGAAACCTTGTTAGAATATCGGGAGGATTAGGTCTAAACATTTTTCTAGGATCATGTCTCGAGGGCATTGTGATTGATTGATATGTGACGGCCGCTAAATTACATGACTAATACATGGTACACTTTGTTTGTAGACGACCATGCTTGAGGTCACATAGTTGACCATGACCATTATCATGCTATATAGAAGATCCCAATTATATCCGAAGTAACATATGGACTCATGATACAAAGCATACAATTTGAAAAAGAAATTTAAGATAATTGTTGCTTGGTGCTATAATGTTTGGCTTACTTAGCTCTCCAAAATGATAATTAGTGAATTGTTGTATTGAAGACACCAATTAATTCACCAATTAATTCACCAATTAAATGGTCGCCCATTCAGTCGATTCAAAAACACTAAATTTTCATGTAGTTCATGTATTGTGATTGATTTTATCTGCCACATGATGCATTAGTGCACGTGCTATACGCATTCCAAAGAAGATAATTCTTTTGGTCCCACTATCTACTATATGGAAGATTAGATCAACTTTTCCTTCAATACTCTTTCATTCAGGGAAATGCACGTTTTTCTATAAATTGGGGACCCTGCCCGTGCATTTTATGGGGTTCGCATCTATATACAAGGCTAGTATTGTCTCTCCAACCGAAATGCCGTGCCCGAATCCATTTTGGTTGCGGAAATAGCTGCTCCCTATTTTTCACTAAGCTTATTGTTTATTAAAATGAAACGAACGTATATATTAGTTGTAACGTACTCACTTAATTGAATATGCTATGAATTGTTTTTTGTAACATTTACATTTTTATACTTTTTTTCGTTTTCCATTTTGTTTGATAAGATATGTCATGTTAATATTTATGGCTTTTATTTATCACTTAATATTTCCATCAAGAACATACATATTAAGTGCAACTTATCGCTTAATCAAATAAGATATACATCAAAATACAAATACTTTATTCGGCAACAAGATATGTTTTTAAGTTGTCTGATTTTTCGTTTTACTTTACTAAAATACAGATCATTTATGTGTTCAATAATTAATTTTATGATAACATTTAAACGTAAGTGAAATTCATTCATATTAGTAGGTAAGGTTAGCAAGTTATAATTTAATTTACAAATAATTTCCTTATAACTTAGATATCTTATTATATGTTAGTTTACATTTTCCACTTAATTATAAGTAAACTATATTCATTAAATTTGTTATTACACATTACTCTTAAGATAAGATATATTATCTAAGAATGGTTTGAACATATTTCCCTTATATATGCCCTTCCCATTTTAGAATTAACTAGAGATAAATGTTTAGAGATGACAAACAAGCTATAGTTTTTCTTTGGGAAAGTTACCAAAAATGTCCCTAAACCTATTTCACTCCATGTCAATTCAGTCATAAACCTTTCAATTTGGTCATTTTGATCATAAACCTTTTGATATGTTGCCAATTTAGTCCATCCGATCAATTTTGGTTGAAAATCACTAACGTGAATATTAGTTGTTGTATGTGGCATAGTCGATGTTACGTTGACAATTTTTTTTCAAAATTTTAATTTTTTAACTTATTTTTTCTTTTATTTTATTTTCTTTTTCATTTTATTTTTTTTCTTTTCATTCTTTTCTTCTTCTTTTTCACCGTGAGAAGAAAATAAAAAATAATTAAATAATAAAAATGAATTCAAAAAAATTTTGAAAAAAATTATCCAAGCCAATGCCAAGTAGGATGACTGACATCCATGTCAGCACTTTCGAACCAAAATTGACCATATGGATTAAATTAGCAAAACATAAAAAGGTTTAGAACTAAATTGGCCAAACTAAAAGGTTTTGGACTGAATTGACATAAGTGCAATAGATTTAAGACTTCTTTTGGTAATTTTTCCATTTTTCTTTAATGCCATAGGTATAGGTTATTGTTGAACATGTGCCAAAAAAAAAAAAACGAAAGAAGACAACACTATATCCAGAGGAAAAAGATATTTAGCATGAAAAGGAAAGCGGAGCTAGGTTTTCTGCCGTGGAAGAAAGAAAAATGAGTTTTGAATTATTTGATTAGTTGGTCATTGGTAGAGCGTAATTTTATTTTTACAATTTTCGAAAATCCTCATAGAGGTTATGGATGAAATTTTAAGGGCGAATCAATCCAATCAACATATAGAACAAGAAAAAAGCTATAAAAGACAAGTTTTGAAATTTTGCCAATTTAATTCTAAAACCTATTATTTAGATATTTGGCCAAAATGACTACATTGGCATGACTAAATTGACAAATTATCAAAATATTTAGGATTAAATTGGCACAATTAAAATGTTTAAGACTAAATTGGCAAATCGTCAAAAGGTTTAGGACTAAATCGGCACAACCGAAAGGTTTATGATTAATTTGGTCTTCGTGTAATAGATTTATGACTTTTTGAATCATTTTTCCGATAAAATTTTAAGGGCGAGTCAGTCCAATCAAGATATAAAATAAGAAAAAAGCTGTAGAAGACAAGTATTTGATTGCGAAACCATCGTTTCTCATATTTCAAGTTCTCTCTTTTTCAATTATCGCAAGTTCGTTGGTTCATGCTGTGGATAGGGTAGTAGTAGTGACACGGAAAGGAAAAGTCTCAAAGGTTGGTGCTGATTCTATGTAAATTTGTTCCCTTCATACCTCTTTACATAAACGTGTTGATCTCTCATGGCAGGATCGCACTGCGGCTCGTGTGACGAGCTTTCCACATTCTTTGATGGCGCAGTATCTACACGAGCCCTTCTTTTTATAGTGGCAACTCTCACGGATCATGACGTGAATGTATATAACCAGAGATTGTGCCCTAGACTTGAGAAGGTAGTGGAATTGGATTCCTTTAAGGGCTGGGATTCCGATTCCTTGTAGGATTGACCTACTTGGATTAAGCAATTGCCTAATTTTGAAGTAACAATGAATTTAGAATTTTGTTTTATAAAGTATAGATGGTTGGTTCTAAATTCTTATCTACATGAGCCATCAAATATGCATGCAAAAAGTCTTTTGAAGGAATAACTACAAAACCTTATTCTGGGGTCGAATATCGGATAAGCCCTAAAGAGCAGCATGACTAATGGGAGAACCATATTTAGCTTGAAAATAATATTTAGGGCTAATCGGAGCTGAGCGAAGTGCTCTTTTTAATTTGTAAAAGTTCGAGAGCCCAGAAAATACCCGAAGACAAACCTGTTCCTCATCGAGGGAGCGTGTAACGAAAACCTAATACCTCGTTCGGAAGAAATGTCAAGAAACTTGCTTACAGATAATTAAGCTTTTGTTTAAAGATTAAGTAAGCTTTTTTGACCCACTTCCATGCCCATTTCCCCATTAAATATGAAAGTGGCATTGACCATGTGCTCACCCGCAGCCACAGTGCACTGCTTCATGGGTTTCGCTCCCTTCAAATAAATTAATAATTGATTTGTCCTCCCGGTCAACACCCACGTCCAAATCACCATAAAGAGAGAGAGAGAGAGAGAGAGAGAAGCATCCGAGAAGTAAAAAGAATTGAAAGCTTGGTCCCATTTTGTGCCCGCTTGAGCAATAATGTTAAATGTACAACTCAATTCACACCTTGCTAGGGAGTCCACCGTCACCTTGGCCGGTCCATTTTGGCCGAAACAAACTATGCAGGTCCGTCTGAACTTTCAAAGTGCTCGCCTGGTGTCATTACTTGCTGCCGACGATATAATATGAATACGAGGGGGATGGATTCCCCATTCGGCTCGTAAGACCTTGAAGTGTTTGATTTGTTGACTCCCGACATGACTTGGAAATCATTTGGAATCGGGAGATTTTAAGCAGAAGAACCCAGAATTTGACTTGGAAACCTTGAGAATGTATTCAGATCGGTTGTTTGAATCTCATCCTCCTCGCGAGGAACAGTGTCCAAAAAATCCTAATATTACCTTGGTGCTAATTTAATTTTAAACATTTTAATGATGTCAATTTAGTACTAATCTTTTTTACCAGAGCTAATTCAGTCCTTCCGACTATTTTTGGTTGGATATCACTAACGTGGAAGTCAGCTCGCCTACGTGGCATGGCCGACGTTGACGTATACAACTTTTAATAATATTTAATATTTTTTTCAAATTTTTTATTTTTGTTTTCCTTTTCCCCTTTTTTTCTTTTCTTTCTCTTTTCGCCTTCTCTTCCATCTTCTTCCGGTGACCTCACCTAATCCAGCGACCTCACCTAATTCAACTAGGTCGGGCCTCGCCTTGCTAGCCATGGGCAAGGCCCTTTGACCTTGTAGCGTTTGGCGAGAGCTGGGCCTCACCAGTGGCTGGGCGAGGCTCGACTCTCGGCAACCAAGTGCGAGGCCACCCTCGCAGCCTTTAGCAAAGGCTTGTCGTTGTTGGTGAGGATGAGCCTCACCAATAGCTAGTGAGGTCACCTCACTAGCCTTCGCCTCTGGCGATCACTAAGTTCCGGTGGACCGATGAGGTCTGGCAACCAATTGGAGGAAAAAAGAAGGGAAGGAAAAAAATGGAAAAAGAAAAGACAAAAATAAATAAAAAAGTCAAAAAATTATTAAATGTTGTATGTGTCAATACTAGCCATGCCACGTAGGTTGGTTGGTACTTGGTATCCATGTCGGCAGTATCCAACCAAAATTAGCCGAAATGAATGAATTAGCTCTAGGTCAAAATGTTTAATACTAAATTAGCACCATTAAAATGTTAATAATTAAATTAGCACTAATGCAATAACTTTAGGACTTTTTCGACAGTTTTCCCTTCTTAAGAAAGCCTATCTGGTTAGAGCTACTTGCGTAGACTAAATGCTTGGACTTAATCGGTTTGCAAAACTTGTCAAGTATTTTGTGTGTCTCGAGATAGTAAGCTCTTTGTACTCATATACGTGAAGTAATAAAAAAAAAAAGACTTGGATATGTACGTTTTCGATAGTGCAAACCTAAGTTCAATCTTACAGGACGCAATATGATGGGTTGGACCACGGCAATTGATCCTTACTTACTTATGGCAGAAATAGACTTAACAATCAATCGTGGTGCTAGTAGTATCCTAAACTAGAGTAAATTTGATTGCAGGATAGCTTTCACCAGTGATCACTAAGTCTTTGTCCAAGAGAAATGTAGAGTGGATGGAGAAACATTTAGAAACATCTCCTCCTCCCTTGCCTAAACTTGAGTGATTTCTCTCATTACACATTTTTTGGTGGTCGATTTCATTAATGTGGCGAAGATGTGGTCCCTTGTCAATAACACATGGTCCAAATAATTGGTCATGTATTTTCCATATTTCTTCGAAAAATTGGCTAAATTTCAATCAATTACAAAGAAAAGCAGATTTAGTGCAATTTTACCATTTTTGTGAAGGCGGATAAGATGTCAGATAGATTGCAGAAACAGAAGGCCCTATTTCTGGACTTCCTCAACTTTATGCACAGACCGTTCTCTGATCAACAAATCAAATGTGGCTTTAGGGATTGGCGAAAAAGACTGACTGTTTTTCATTGTAATTCTCTATGGAGGGCTGAATTCTAGTAATTTGGGAAGATAGGGAGTATAGTATTGTGAGAGCTTCTTGTGTTTGTAGAATTATCTATTGATCTCCGTGGAGAAGCGGTGCTTTTTACAAACTGTACAATTTTGAGGATTACTAGGGATACAAACCATATTTATGGCCGTTAAAGCCGATAGAGTGGAATAGGCTAAGTTGAAGACCAAACTCCTATAAATCTGTATTGCACATTTTAATCTGTTTAAATTTTTTATTATCTATTTGACAAAAGTCATTGCCTTAGTATAACTATTTTCTTATACATCCTTCACGTAAAACCTTTAATTTTCCCGAAATAATCAATCCCCCTTCTCAGTTATTGTGTTAGTCATTTCATGCATAGCCTGGGTAAAAGGAATAAGTGGGTAAAAAATTCTAAAAATTATCATGAAATGTATTTGAGTCCTAAAATTTTCAAAAATTATAATGAAGTCTTAAAAACTTGTCAAATTTGTATAATTGCATCCCTTTGTTAAAACTTTGTCTAATCTAAATGATGGAAATAATCTATGTGACCTTTTAGCAATGTTTTTTTAAGACTAGCGGTGCTAATGTGACCCCGCATGAGACACACTAGAAAAAAGCTTCAAAATTTTACAGGAAAAGAAAAAAGGGTAAAAACTAGACCTCGCTTGGCCACAAGCTAGACCTCGCTTGATTCTATGATTGTGCCTCCAGCACTCCCACCTCCGCTCTCAAGAGGGGGCCGAGCCCCCGCCTTTTCACTTCTTATGCTTCTATTTTTTTTTCACTTTTTAATCTAATTAAATTGAGGTTTGGGGTAAAATGGCGTCCTTTTGGTCATTCCTGTATACTTTAATTAATGTTTTTTTGGTAAGGAAAAAGGCTTTAATTCATGTTTTAATTCGCGTACGAGAAAAAAAGTAATACCATCATAATTTTCTGTTTATCTAAATGGACTAACAAAGGGATTTGATTACATCAATTTAATAAGTTTTATAATTTTATTATACATTTTACAAGTTTTAAGACTGAATTGTATCCAATGATTAATTTTAAAACTTTTGATACATTTATACTTAGTTAAAACCATGGGCGGGAGTTTATAATTGAAAAGCGAATAAAGAATTCTTAAATAATGTTGCTTATTTTGAAAACAACTTATGCTATTCAAAATTTCGAAAGTCATATAATCTCAGATTAACATAAAAAGTTATTAAAAAATTCTAATACTATGTGTCATTTTTTAACATATTTAGATAATTTGAATTGTGGAATTTCATCACATAAATATATTTCTTTCAAAAATAATAAATTCCACTAAAGTTAAATAAAATGTAGATATTTTGAATAAGTAATGAAAAATATATCTTATTAAAGTACAATGGAAAAAAATACAAAAACTACAAACATATCTTACTACCAATATATTTGCTTATAAGGTTACGGTTGTTTTATTTGATTAAATGAATAAATCATAGTTAATAAATGAAACTTCCTTATTGTAAATAATAGAGTTAATACCACGAACAATCTTAAACTGGTACACTTATAATAAAGTTATTCCAAACTAATTTTTTTACTATAAAAAATATTACAATAGTACACCTATGACAAATTTACTATAAATTAATTTTTTACCGAAAACTCCAAATTGATACACTTGTGATAAATTTACCCTCTATTAATTTTCATTAAATTGAATTAATACGACAAAAAATCACACATGGAATTGCAAGTTACATTTATGTGTGCTTAAACAATACTTCAAAATGCACAAATGATAATAGGAAAAAATTCTCGGATGGTGTTTATGACGCTTATAAATCAGAGCAATTGAATAATGTGGGGTTTGCATGGGACTAATGTGATCTAACGGCCAATGTCTATTGTGCACCCAATTTAAGTAAGATTAATACTACAAAAAACTCTAAATTGGTACACCTGTGATAAATTTAATACAAATTAATTTTTTTATTACAAAAACCCCAAACTAGTACACCATTAACAAATTTACCCCAAACCCCAAACTGGCACATTTGTGACAAATTTACCCTCCATTGATTTTCGTTAAATTAGATTAATATCAAGAAAAATCAAAAATTAATACATATGTGATAAATGAAGGGTAAAACCCAAAATCGATACATCCGTCAACTGTCACGTATTATCAAATTCATCAATTTGACAGTAAAATTTAAAGAAATAACGGAGGGTAAGTTGTTACTGTTGGAAATATGGGATAAATTGATGGGTGAATGAATGAGAAATTGATTCTCAAAGAACATCCTTGAGTTGGAAGTGGGAAGTTTTGAGTTGGAAGTGGGAAGTCAAAAGCACTAGTCCTACATTGGAAAAGAAAGAAGGCTAAGGAGTGCTTTATATACAGTTACACTTATTTGAAGTGGTAACTATCATAGCACAAACTCTCTGCCTCGCGTACAGGCGCAAGGGGAGTGCAAATCGACGCTCGACAAGCTGAAACTTGGGCGTGAGCACACATCCCGCGTACACGATTGCAAGACCGAAAAGTGGGCCTCGTGACGAGCCCAATTTTGTTTGCCTTCTGATTTAATTTTTTTTTCAACTCAAACTGTTACAGATTTGTAACGTATGATTAATGGTGCGTTAAATTGTGTTGTTACGAAGTTAATTTTATAACGGCAAGCTGTTACGGAATTGATTTTGTAACAGCAGAATTAATCGGTCGTTATTCCAGACGCGAATTGATTTTGTGACGGCAGATTTAATCGACCGTTATTCCTGACGCGTATTGATTTTATAACGGCAGACTTAATTGGCCGTTATTATTCCCGAACAGCTCTTCCCTCTATTCTATTTTTATCGAAATCGTTCTTCCTCTGAAAAAACGTTCTCTGCATTTGCATTGTTTTCGATAGTGTTCATTTCGAGTTTGTTCAAGCTCGCCGGAAGCTTGGAAGTGCCGCGATCTCTTCTTCGCTGTCAACCGTTGTATCCTGGGAGACAGACGTTCGCAAAACCTCAATCGCGTGCTGGAGGGAACGAATCTGTTTTAAGGAAACCGTGTCAAATACAGGCCTCGGTATTCGTTTGTATCGATTCTAACTTTGTTATTGTAATTTCGTTTCTTTGTAATTCCATATTGTTTGTAATATTTAAGCTAATGCCAATTTGAATTTTTTTTAACAATCTTAAAACAGATTCTTGGTTTTGAAATTCAAATGGCTACTGGAAACGAACTTGTCGATGTGGCTGCTGACAACGTCACCAGAGACTCTGCCAATGCCTTAGCTGTCCACCTGCCTGACTCATCCTCTGTTCCTTTGGCGGTTTCTATCCACCATGGTGAGAAACCTGAAAAGTTCGACGGATCGAACTTTAAAAGGTGGTAGCAAAAGATACTATTTTATTTGACAACCTTGAATCTTGCGAGATTCTTGACTGAGGAAGCTCCTAGGTTATCCGATGGAGAAACGGATAAGCAAGCCTTCAATGTTGTTGAAGCTCGGAAGCACTCTGACTTCCTGTGTAGGAACTATGTCCTGAATGGCTTACATGACTCACTGTACAATGTCTATTGTACAAAAAAGACGGCAAAGGAGTTATGGGAAGCCTTGGACCGGAAATATAAAACAGAGGATGCCGGAGCAAAGAAATTTGTTGTCGGTCGGTTCCTTGATTATAAGATGGTGGATTTGAAGACTGTCATCAGTCAAGTGTAAGAAATTCAAGTGATCTTGCATGAAATTCAGGCTAAAGGAATGATCTTGAGTGAAACCTTCTAAGTAGCTGCTATTATTGAAAAGCTGCCTCCTGGGTGGAAGGATTTCAAGAACTATCTCAGGCACAAGCGAAAGAAAATGAACTTGGAAGAACTGATTGTCAGACTTCGAATTGAAGAAGACAATAGAGGATTTGAACACAAAGGATTCAATCCTACTACAACTAAGGCAAATGTTGTGGAGCTTAGGCAAGGCCACAAGAACAAGAAGATTTTCAAGCCAAAGTTAGGACCAAAAGGAGGAGTTTTCAAGAATAAGTTTCAAGGAAAATGCTTCAATTGTGGCAAGATGGGCCATAGATATGTGGATTGCAGATTTCCAAAGAAGAAGAATTATGAGGCAAATATGGTGAATGGCATCGCTCAAGACATGTCAGACATAAACCTCTCTGTAATGATCTCTGAAGTAAACTTAGTTGGATCCAATCCGAAGGAATGGCGGATTGCCACTGGTGCCATGAGGCACATATGCTCTAATAAGGACCTGTTCACAAATTTTGAACCAATTAATGGAGAAAAGGTTTTTTATGGGAAACTCTACTTCTTTTGCTGTCGAAGGCCAAGGGAAGGTGTTGCTGAAGATGACCTCAGGAAAGGAGTTGACTCTAAATAATGTCCTCTATGTGCCAGAAATCCGAAAGAACCTGGTTTCTAGGTCTCTGTTGAACAAGCATAGATTTCATATAGTGTTTGAGTCAGATAAAGTTATTTTGTCTAAATCTGGAATGTATGTGGGGAAGGGATATGTAACTGATGGGCTTTTTAAGCTCAATGTAATGATAATTATCAATAAAGATAATAAGTCTTCCGTTTATTTGCTTGAGTCTTTCAATTTATGACATGGTAGATTAGGACACGTTAATTATGATACATTGCGTAAATTAATTAACTTGGAACATATACCTTCATTTCAAATTGATTCAAAACATAAATGTGAAATTTGTATTGAGGCAAAATTAACAAGATCATCATTTCAAACAATTGAAAGAAACACCGAACCCCTTGAATTAATTCATAGTGATGTTTGCGATTTGAAATTCGTACAAATGAGAGTTGGTAATAAATATTTCATTACCTTTATTGATGATAACACTAAATACTGCTATGTGTATTTGCTTAAAAGCAAAGATAAAGCCTTAGAGAAATTTATTCTCTATAAGAATGAAGCTGAAAATCAACTTAACAAGAGAATTAAAAGATTGAGAAGTGAAAGAGGTGGCGAGTATGAAGTACCAATTGGTGAATTCTGTGCACAACACGGAATTATACATGAAATGACTGCGCCTTACTCTCCTCAATCAAATGGTGTTGCTGAACGCAAAAATCGCACAT
This sequence comes from Syzygium syzygioides, assembly GCA_031216285.1. Taxonomy (NCBI): domain Eukaryota; kingdom Viridiplantae; phylum Streptophyta; class Magnoliopsida; order Myrtales; family Myrtaceae; genus Syzygium; species Syzygium syzygioides. The sequence goes on from CM062247.1 coordinate 23,719,950, forward strand.
TGAAAGAAATGATGAACACGATATTACTAAATTCAGGTTTGCCTCAAAATATGTGGGGAGAAGCTATATTGTCAAGCAATTACCTTTTAAATAAGGTACCTCAAAAGAAAGAGGATAAAACCCCTTATGAGTTATGGAAAGGTAGGAGACCATCCTACAAACACTTACGAGTGTGGGGGTGTCTTGCAAAAGTGGTGGTTCCAACACCAAAGAAGACAAAGATAGGTCCTAAAACGGTGGACTGTATCTTTATAGGATATGCACATAACAGTAATGCATACCGATTTCTTGTGCATGAAGCTAAAATTTCAGATATACACAAGAATACGATCATGGAATCTAGGAATGCATCATTCTTTGAAAATGTATTTCCTTGTAAATCCAATGATGGATCAAGTTTATCTAAACAAAATAATGAAACTATGAATGAAGAAAGTCACGATTCGACTCATGAAATTCATGACTTAGATCATGAACTAGGACCAAGAAGTAGCAAAAGAGCAAGAGTGGAAAAATCTTTTGGAAATGATTTTCTAACTTATTTGTTAGAAAAGGAACCATTAAATTATACAGAAACTGTGAATTCTTCTGAGGGACCTCTATGGAAAGAAGCAATAAAAAGTGAAGTTGATTCTATTTTGCAAAATCATACTTGGGAGCTAGTGAATCTTCCTCCTAGTTGTAAACCTTTAAAGTCCAAATGGATTTTTTTTAAAAAAATGAAAGCAGATGGCTCTATTGATAAGTACAAAGCCAGACTTGTGATCAAAGGATACAAACAACGAGAAGGCTTAAACTACTTCAATACTTATTCTCCTGTGATGAAAATAACTTCCACTAGGATGATACTTGCAATTGCAGCTCTGCGAAATCTCGAAGTCCATCAAATGGATGTAAAAACAGCTTTCTTAAATGGTGATTTGGATGAAGAAATCTACATGGAACAACCTAAGGGTTTTATAGTTCCAGGACAAAAAAGGAAAGTCTGTAAATTGGTGAAATCATTGTATGGCCTAAAACAAGCACCAAAGCAGTGGCATGAAAAGTTTGATAATGCAATGATTACCAATGGTTTTAAGATCAATGAATGTGATAAATGTGTCTACATTAAAGAGACAACAAATGGCTATGTCATTTTGTGTCTTTACGTAGATGACATACTAATTGTTGGTAGTGATGATAAAATGATCAAATCTACCAAGTATATGTTGAATTCAAGATTTGAAATTAAAGATATAGGACCTACTGATATGATTTTAGGAATTAAAATCACAAGAACGTCAAAAGGTTTTATTTTAAACTAGTCACACTATGTGGACAAGATTCTTGAAAAATTCAACATGAATGATTCTGGTATTGCTAGAACACTGTTAGACAATAGTCTTCATCTATCCAAGAATAGGGGAGAGGGTATTTCTCAAGTAGAGTACTCCAGAGTTGTTGGAAGTTTAATGTACTTAATGAGTTATACTAGACCAGATATTGCCTATACAGTTAGTAAATTGAGTAGATATACGAGCAATCCGAGTGCTGACCATTGGAAAGCAATAGTGAGAGTATTCAGGTACTTACGATATACTCGAAATTATGGCCTGCATTATACCAAATACGCAGCTGTTCTGAAAGGATATAGTGATGCAAATTGGATATTTGATATAAAAGACTCAAAATCTACTAGCGGATATGTATTCACACTAGCAGGAGCAGCCGTATCATGGAAATCCTGTAAACAAACTGTTATAACCAGATCCACAATGGAATCTGAATTTATAGCGTTAGATAATGTGGTAAAGAGGCTGAATGGCTATGGCATTTCTTAGAGGATATTCCAAAATGGCAAAAACCTGTGCCACCAATAAGTATACATTGTGATAGTCAATCTGTAATTGAAAGAGCACAGAGTAATATGTATAATGGTAAGTCTGGACATATACGTCGTAGACATAATACCATTAGACAACTACTCTCAACAGGAATTATCTCAATTGACTACGTAAAGTCAATGGATAATATTGCAGATCCGCTAACCAAAGGGTTAAACAAAGAGTTAGTTGAGAAATTGACAAGAGGAATGGGATTGAAGCCCATGAAAAAATAAGTTAGTATAAAGGAAACCCAACCTAGATGACTGGAGATCCCAAGATCTAAGTTCAAAAGGACAACCTAATTATACAAACTTAGTGATGTCACTATGGGGGTTATCCATAAAACCATTTCTATATAAAATATCAATGATATTGTAAAAGGAATGGATAGCAATTTTGCTTTAATGATTCTTAAGTTGAGTAAATAAATTACTCAAAATTAAGTAATCACCTATGTGAGAGAGAAATGAGGCCACTTCAAAGGAGAATTATTTAAGGGCTAAATTCTTTAGAAACTCTTGCAGAACCAGGTTGATGTTCATGGCCAAAACAAACATAACTATGAGAACTGAACAAACGTTTAGATGATTCCTGTGTGAAGTGTATAGTTCATTTACATAAGAAAGCTAGACAGTTCAAGGATATCATGTCTACTGGACAACTAGTAAGGAAATATACTTTCACAAGGAAAGGTTCAAAGGGTAACACCTACCTATCCTATGCAGGTTTCAATTGTTGAACACTATCACAGAGTCAAAACTAAAATAATTTTCATTAATGTGGGGGATTATTGGAAATATGGGTGAATGAATGAGAAATTGATACTCAAAGAACACCCTTGAGTTGGAAGTGGGGAGTGAAAAGCACTAGTCCGACATTGGAAAAGAAAGAAGGCTATGGAGTGCTTTATATACAGTTACACTTATTTGAAGTGGTAACTATCATAACACAAACTCTTTGCCTCACGCGCAGGCGTAAGGGGGGTGCAAATCCGACGTATGACAAGCTAAAACTTGGGCGCGAGCGCATATCTCGCGTACACGATTGCAAGACTGAAAAGTGGGCCTCGCGACGAGCCTAATTTTGCTAGACTTCTGATTTAATTTTTTTTTCAACTCAAACCGTTACATATTTGTAACGTATGATTAATGGTGTGTTAAATTATGTTGTTACAGAGTTAATTTTATACCGGCAAGCTGTTATGGAATTGATTTTCTAACAGCAGAATTAATCGGCCGTTATTCTAGACGCGAATTGATTTTGTAACGGCAGATTTAATCGACCGTTATTCCTGACGCGTATTGATTTTGTAACAGCAGACTTAATCGGCCGTTATTATTCCTGAACAGCTCTCCCCTCTATTCTATTTTTATCGAAATCGTTCTTCCTCTAAAAAAACGTTCTCTGCTTTTGCATTGTTTTCGATAGTGTTCATTTCGAGTTTGTTCAAGCTCGCCAAAAGCTTGGAAGTACCGCGATCTCTTCTTCGTTGTCAGCCGTTGTATCCTAGGAGACAGACATTCGCAAAACCTCAATAACGTGCTGGAGGGAACGAATCTATTTTAAGGAAACTGTATCGAACACAGGTCTTGGTATTCGTTTGTATCGATTCCAACTTTGTTATTGCAATTTTGTTTCTTTGTAATTCCGTATTGTTTGTAATATTTAAGCTAATGCCAATTCGAATTGTTTTTAACAGTTACAAGTATACTAGTTTGGAGTTTTCGATCGTCATTAATTTTGAATAGATTTGTAAAAAATATACCGATTTAGAAGTTTTTCATACTATTAACCTATTTAAGTAAATATTGCTTAGATAATAGAGCTTGGGAAATAACATAATAATTGCCGATTGCTCTCAAAAAAGCTATACGTGTCAGACAAAGGTAATGTACTTTTCATTGCTGAACGGAAGATATAACTTGTTAAAGGAGTTAGGCTAGGCCGCCTCAATTTTCTGTCAATAGTACTGCCAGCTCGCTGCTTGGCTACGGTCGTTGTCTAGATCTTTGAACAAAATGCCTATATACATCACTGATCATGAGACTGTCTCCCGGCTTTTTCTGCGTGACAGAAGATTAGTCAAAAGGCCTACAAGTATGCATTGGGCCAAACAGAAACACCGACGGGCTGAAAACGGTAAGGGGGACAACAATTTGATTTTAGGGTTTTGAACGATCAATATCTAGCAGAACTACGCTTGAGATCAGTCGAAATTACGGGGGACGCAAAGCGAATGCAATGTCTCGCCATGAGATATCACCAAAAGAGTACCCAGTTTCAGTCAGTTAATTTGCAATTTGTCATTTCACGCAAGGAAAACCACTAAATTATATGTTTTCTATTGCAACTGGTCGGCCGAACATTCAATGCCTCCATAAAGCATACAGTTTTTTTTATCTCAACTGTTCGACCGAACATTAGATGCCACGTTGAAGTCCACCTTGTCGCCGACACTGTTGGACCGAACCTGCATGTTAGTATCCCCGTTGGATACCTCAAGAGCCTCTAAATGGAGCTAGTTCCACCTTACTCTAAATACTCTGTGATACTTCTCTACAATCTGACAACGACTCCATATAGAAGTACTGTGGAACCCTGAAAAGTTACTTTACTACTGATATATAGCTGGAATTCTGTATAACCCGATTCAGATGTCGGATCCAAATTGAAACTAGAAGTTTAGACCCCATCATTGGTCACAATTTGGTAAGAAGATTTACTTGGGGTTGTTCCATTATTATTGATTTGAAACTCTTTAAAAGTGCTTCGGCATTCGATAATTCAGTTCTAATGAGGCTCTTTTAGCACCGTGTGCAAGATGGGAGTATGATCCTCTCATCAATGAATCTTCATCCTTAAGATGAAATTTCTCGTACAACGATTGCTGTTGAAATTCTTGCAAAGTCCCAAAGCACATGGACTCCCAGCATGCAACAAAGAACGATTATGTTTTCATCTTATTTAGACCGTGGGTGCGAGAAACGTCATGAAATTAAGTGCGAATGATGCATTTCCAGAGTCAATGGGTGACTCCACCTAGCTTGCCCGTCTGAAATGGTGATAGGACAGATGCATACTGGTATTTTATTTTTTATAGCATAAAAAGGCTAAAATATTTAACATGGATCAAATTCAAACTTGATTCGGAACTATTTGAAATTGGGAAGATTACAAATTGCGGAAGCAGCTTCAAGCGAGAATTAAATGAAGAAACAAGCTATGTGCATGGTTCTCCACTTGATAGCTGCATTTGATGCTAATTTACAAAATATGAATCCTTCTCATCAGTACCAGATATTCTACAACTCGGAAGGCATCTCCGACATCAGCTGCTTCAAACTTCTTCGCGAGAGATCAGACGGTGCTTGATACCGGGCTTGAGACTATATAGTATTTCCCCCTACGTACATGGAGCCAGCTGAGTAGCAAAAACCACCATCTCACTTACCAGCACCATCAAAGCCCTCATGGTAATTGTTTACCTACACAAGTAGTCAAAACGCTAAACGAGTTAGCTCTTCTTTTTTAAGTAAAAAAACAACAAGAACAAAGAGAAATGCATTGGTTTGTAAATGATATTAAAGCCATACGTGAACACAAGCAAAAATAAGAGTAATTGCATGTAACATTCCGGATTTTTTATCCATTTTTGGGGTTTATAAAATGCATAATTTGTCAGTGCGCTTATGGTAAAATCTCGCCCGGGAACTGATCACTCCCGGTTATTATTTTAAATTAGAGATTTCGCTAAAATCGCACTCGATCGAATTTTCGTCGTTATTTAGACCCTGAACTTGGTAGTCGATTTTCGGGCTTTTCAGGATGAAATAAATTGGACGGTGTCGATATTAATGTGGCCAGTATCGAGATTGTCAGGATTAATGGAAAAGTTAGAATTTTTGGACCAGGTGCGAATTTGGACTAGTAGACCCCCTCGTTAAATTTTGGTCTATTTAAATTGGCCTTTGTCCCTTTTTATGTGCGAGGCCTACTTTGGACCGGTAGACCATTTTCGATTTTGAATTTGGACCCTCGGTTTGCGTTTAATATTTAAATTAGTATAATTTTTCTTAAATTCTCTCTCTCTCTCTCTCTCTCTCTCTCTCTCTCTCTCTCTCTCCTCTCTTCTCTCTCTCCTCCTTCCCTCCCTTCTTCTTCTTCGTTTGTTTTCTGCCTCTGGCCGCGTCTGCTTCGCCTTCGTCCTGTGCTCGCCGACCGCCGCCGAGCTCGCCCAGCCGTCGGCGCCTCCGCCCAGCGCTGCTCCGCCACTCGCCGCGGCCAGTAAACCCGGCTGCACCGGTCGCCAACCTCCGCCCCGTTTGCTCCCTCCCTCTCCCTGTTCACGCGAGCAGTAAGCTCGCCGTCGCGGTCGCCCCTCGCCTGCGCTCCGCCGCTCGGCTGGCTGCTCCGCCCAGCTCCGCCCGGCCACCCGAGACGCAGCCGCGCCACCCCGACTGCCGGCGACCCCATCTCCCCTGTTTTTCTCTCCCCCGAAGCCTCCCCTGTTCTAGACCCCTTCAGCCAAGCGCCGCCTCGTCCCGCCGCCGCGCGCCGCCGCCTTGGCCGTCGCCGCCGCTCCGTCCACCACCGGTTGATCCCCGGCAGCCCCTCCTCTCTCCCTTCCACCTCGGCCATCTCTCCCCGTCTCTTTTCCCTCTTTGTTTTGGCCGTGAACGGCTCTTCGCCGGAGGAGCTCCACCGTCGCTGATGCCGCCGCCGGAGCTGCCCCGCCGCCGTCGCCGGAGCTGCCCCGTCGCCGCCACAGCCAGTCGCCCGACCTTGCTGAGCCGCCCCCGAGCCCACCTGCCGCCGTTCCCGTCACTGTGCTTTTCCGGCCGGTCACTGTTCACCGCTGGCGAGCACTGTTCACGCCGGTTACTGTTCACTTTCCGGCGAGCACTGTTCATCCGGCCCGTTTTAAGCGTAGGACACCCGGTGAGTTTGACCCTAAACCCTAATTAGGATAATTCGCATTTTTAGACGAGTTTAGGGATTAATTAGGGTAATTTAGGGGTTAAATTGTGAAAGTGATTAGGGATTGTAATTGTGATCGATTTGGTGGATTAGTATGATAAATTAATGGAGGATTAGTGGCCCGAGAGGCGCAATAAATGGGCTGGTCAGTTTGGACTAAATCGGGCCGAGTTCGGGATTGTTCGGACTTAATACGTGGATTATAGTACGCGTCGTATTTGGTCTAGTGGTGGCGGATTTGGATGATGTTTTGGAGAGTCGAATAGAATATTTTGAGGATATTTATAGGCCCGAATTAATCTGTTTGGAGGCTGGCTGTCACGCCCCGCGCTTCCCGGCGCGCCACATCCCTCGCAGAGTCGATTTGCGTGCGACGTCCCAGGACGCGTCGCCGACCCAACACCCAATGCAGAGATATATAGCACATGCGGAAGCAATTGAAACCACCCGTACATATATGAATACACAACCAAGGGTAGTCACAGAAATCATCACTTGCACTAGCCCTGAGAATCATTTACAATATTCATATACAGCCCAACTACCAAAAATCAAAAAAACGGTTCAAAGCCACTACTGACAAAAAGAGATAGGTGGCTCGGGGCTCAGGCACTACAACTAGCCGGGGGCTTCTCCCAAAAATGTGTCAACACGCCTGTCATCCTCAAGGCTAGGGATCTGAAAAGTCGGTTTTACAACAACCGTGAGAATAAATCTCAGCGAGTAATTCCCTAAACCTAAACTAGGCTAACATGCACCTCCTGACAAGTACTAAACGGCACAACATACACACAACACTGACTCAGGCCCTCGGGCCTAAATCTAATCCCATTAGACCCTGCAGGTTAGGCATATCCATATATAGTAATCACAGTACTTAAGTGGCACTCATAATCACACATATGCCAATCACATGCTTATGCACCGATTTTCACATTCTTGCATGCCAGTCAATGCATGTTCATGTATGCAACTGTCATGGACTTGACACGTGCAATTCCCGGCCCACTAGCCCACACTGGCACACTGGCCCACTGGCACACTGGCACACTGCCCAAATTGTTATTATCACGACTCGAGTCATCAATTTTTCACGGCCCGGTGCGTCTAGCCTGCTTCAAAGTGCATGAGGCGCAGCAACCGATCTGGCCCAGTGTCTCTAGCCTGCTTCAAAGTGCATGAGGCGCAACACTGATCTCCTTGCGAACCAGAGCCTGCTTCAAAGTGCATGAGGATGGTCGCCTTCCGGATGTACCGGGCATCGTCCTGCTCCAAAGTGCATGAGGACGGTATCGACCCGAAGGTCACGACCCGTAGGTCCTTAGGTGATCACACAACTCATTATTATCTGGACCCCGCGTAACACGCATCAGGGCATTTTAAGTGATCACTACGCACACATCATTCGGGCACGCCCGTATATGCAGATGTCGTGCCAATGTGTGAGATGCACATTCATGGTCATTCATTCACACTTGGGCATTCACATGCGCAAATCACAATGTAACAAGCTCAGCTTGCACCGCGCATAATCAATTCCACAAATCAGCATGCCCACTCAGACAATCAATTTCAATTCAACCATGGCATCATCAAATAAATCACAACTACGGCTCAATTAGCCAATCACTTGCACGAAGCGATCATTCTCGATAATTGCCCACTTAAACCTCAATTGATCGCGCCTTGCCCAAATTAAACCCAATCCAGTCTAATCGTGACCAGTCACTAAACCACAAATTCTAGGCCAATAATTGTCATCAAATTACTCCATCATACTCCCCAAACATTACTCTAATTGACCACCACAAAATCAAATACGGGACGCGCTATAATCCACATATTAAATCCAAACAATCCCGAACTCGGCCCGATTTAGTCCAAACCGACCAGCCCATTCATCGCGCCTCTCGGGCCACTAATCCTCTACTAATTAGTCAGAATAATCCCCCAAGTCGACCACAATCAAAGTCCTTAATCAATTCCACAATTTAACCCCTAAATTAACCCCTAAACCGGTCTAGAAATGTAAATTATCCTAATTAGGGTTTAGGGTTGTACTCACCGGGTGTCCTACGCTTAAAACGGGCCGAACGGGCCGATTCGGGTTCGGGTGAACAGTACCCGCCGGAACAGTACTTGACCGGAAATGAACAGTGTTTTCCGGCGATGAACAGTGACTCCGGCGATGAACAGTGACGCCGGGCTGTTCGGGAGCGGGGACGGCGGCGACGAGGCGGGCTCGGGAGCGACACAGCGAGACCGGCGAGCGGCTGGTCGAGCGGACGAGCCGGCGACGGCGGCTGGCCGGCGACGACCCCTCCGGCGAGCGGTGGAAAGGCGTGAGGGAGAGAAACAAGGCCGGCAGCAGCAGTCACGTCGTCGGGGTTGTGGCTAGGCGGGCGGCGACGGGCTGGACAGAACGAAAGCAGCAGCGTCGCGGCGGCGGGGACGGCCGGGCGTGGCTGGGCGGCGGTCGGGCTGAGGTTGCAGAGGAGGAAAGGAGAGGGAGAAAGAGATCAGGTGGGGCGACGGTCAGGTTGGCTGGTGGCGACGGCGGCGGAGCTCGCTAGCGGCGACGGCGGGCCGGCACGGCGCGACGGCGAGCTCGGGCAACGGTCGGCGGGTGGCAGCGGGGTTGGCTCGGGCTCGTCGGGGAGGCGGCCGAGGCGGCGACGCGCGGAGCTGGGGTTGGCTGAGCGGCGCGGCGCGGCGGTCTGGCGACGGAGGCGCGCGACGGTCGGGCGAGCTCGGGCGGCGGTGGGGCAGTCGGGCGACGGAGAGCAAAGCCAGCCCCGACGAGGAAGGAAAATGAGGAAGAAGAAGGGAGGGAAGGAGGAGAGAGAGAGAAGAGAGGAGAGAGAAGAGAAAAAGTCAGAGGGGGCAGCATGCAGAGAGAGGGCTGGGAGGGGACGTGAGCGTAGGGGAGAGGGGGTAGCGTGCACGGTTCCGAGGGGAAAGGGAAAGAGAGAGAGAGAGAGAGAGAGAGAGAGAAAAGGAAGAAAGAGAGGAAGAGAACGTGCGCATGGGGGGGGAAACCGGCGGAGGAGAGAGGAGAGAGAAAAAGAGAGACAAAAGTGTTTAAATTTTAAATTAATCGCGATCCAACGGACACGGTCCAAACAAAAAAAATCGACCTATCGGTCCCGATTAAATTCAGGAAAAAGACCTAACAGTTCCCGAAAAATCTCAACAATATTCTAGGGCATACGGCCAAAATAAAACAACTCAAACCACATTACGAGGGAGGTCTATCAGTCCAAATTCGTACCCGGTCCAAAGATTCACTTTCTCACTAATCTTGATAATGTCGATACTAGCCACAATAATTTCGACACCGTCCAATTTATTTCGTCCCGAAACTCCCGGAAATCGACTGCCAAGTTCGGGGTGTAAATAACGGCCAAATTCGATCGAGTGCGATTTTAGCAAAATTTATAATTTTAAAAATAAGAACCCGAGAGTGATCAGTTCCCGGGCGAAATTTCATTATAAGCGCACTGACGAATTACACGTTTTATAATTCCCAAAAATGGGCCAAAATCCGGACTGTTACACTGGCCATATCGGAATTTAATTGGACAAGACGCGATCAATTCGAGGTTAATTGTGTAATTATCTGGAGTGTTTAGATTGACAGATTAATTGGCTGATTTGTACTTGGTTGTGATTAATTCCGTGACATAGTGCCATGTGCCTAGTGTGACTAAGAATAGCGTAGCTTGGCGGGCTTCGAGTGCATAAGTTTCATACTGATCCAATTGGGTGATTTATATGCATAAATTACGTGTTGAAATTGTGCCATGACTGTGCTAGATGGTTTGGTTTATTGGGCTCGTGATTAATTGAATTGAATGCCAATTGCGAAATTGTGAGTGCCCAAGTGTAGGCCATATGGCCATGGTTGTGCATCATGAGCATTGGCATGGCATGTCCATTTATAAGTGTGCCTCAGTGACATGTGCATTGTGATCACCTAAATTGCCCTGATGCGTATTACGTGGGGTTCAGATAAAAATTGGTGCTTGTGAATGTGTGATCACAATAAACCCTGATGCGTGTTACGCGGGGTAGTGAACCCGTCCTGAGGCGTGTTACGCGGGACGATGCCTGGTTTACCGGAAGATGACCAACCTGATGCGTTTTACGCGGGTAATGTGTCATGAGCCTGATGCGTTTTACGCGGGCCAGAGATCGATCTCGAAGTGATAGACCTGATGCGTTTTACGCGGGTCGGACCTGATGCGTTTAATGCGGGTCGGAGGAGAAATTGAGAAATGGCTGAGTGCTAGTGTGCAAGTGTGCGGTAATGCATTGATGAGACATGAGCATGAGCGGGAGCACTAGCATATGCATAACATGCGTTGTGACATAGAAATGCACGTGTATGTGCTGTGATTAAATTCTACCGCGTGGCTGTTTTTATTGATTTGACGCCTAATCTGCAGGGTCTAGTGAGATTAGATTTAGGCCCGAGGGCCTGAGTCAGTTATGTGCGCATTATGTGTTGTTTAGTACTTGTCAGGAGATGCATGTTAGCCCAGTTTAGGTTTAGGGAATTACTCGCTGAGATTTATTCTCACGGTTGTTGTAAAACCGACTTTTCAGATCTCCGGCCTTGAGGATGACAGGTGTACTGATGCATTTTTTTGGGAGAAGCCCCGGCTAGTTGTAGTGCCTGAGCCCCGAGCCACTTATCCCTTTTTGTCAGTAGTGACTTTGAACCGTTTTTGATTTTTGGTAGTTGGGCTGTATATGAATATTGTAAAGGATTTCCAGTATTAGTACAAGTATTGATTTCAGTGGTTACCCTTGGTTATACGTTTATCTATGTACGGGTGGTTTTAATTGCTTCCGCATGTGCTTTAATTTTCTGTGTTGGGTTTGGGTCGGCGATGCGTCCTGGGACGTCGCACACGAATCGACCTCTGCGAGGGATGTGGCGCACCGAGAAGTGCGGGGCGTGACATCCCCGTTTGATTTGGTATCAGAGCAAGGTCAGCTCGGTCCAATTAGGTCGAAGCCTGGAGTGATAAGGAACGATGACCTTGGGTAGCTAGTAGGGTGACCTCGTGTGCTATGTGTACCTCCTGACAGCTTGTGTTTGATTGAATGCTTGTTTTGATTGACCCGTAAAGTGCAGATGCGGCAAGACCTGAGGTGAGTCCATATACCTCTTTGTTGAAGGTCTTGTGTTGTTTGTGCTAGGCCGCATGCTGGTTGTTTGACTGTGATGTGATACCTGCCTAGGACCTTAGACTGGTTAGATTGGTTTAAGTTTGATCCCTCAGGGGAGTTATAACAGGTAGTTGAATAGTGAGGTAGTATGAATGACAGTATAAGGGGTAAGGAAACCCAAGAGCAATCAAGCGTAATAGGCCATGAGGCCCGAGGCCTGAGATTAGAGGTTGTGACCCGGACCCTTTAAGAATAAAGAATGTATGGGCGGGCCAGCTCGGGAAAGGGGCCGCCGTCATTGCCTAGGCTACTGAGATCGCAGTGATTACTGCTATGAATGGGAGTAATGCCAGTTAGGCCAAGTTCAGATAGTAGCTAATAGGCGAGTGCATTAATTGGTGGAATAATTTCTTGAGTTGAACTTTCTTAAGTTCAATAGTAAGGGTGACCCCGAGGCTGCACCGAGATTGGCAGTGGACGTTGAGAAAGCCTTTGACATATCGGGGAACACCGAAGCTGAGAAAGTAACATTGGCAGTGTATTACTGCAGAAGGACGAAAAGAATGGGTGGAAGACCGCTAGGGATAGGATATTCCCGATGAGTACAGCCCGGACTTGGGCAATGTTTATTGAGAATTTTAGGGGAAGTGTTTTCCGGGAGAATGCCTAAGGAAGGAAATTAGCGGAATGTATACTACTTCGCCGAGGGCAGAACTGTGGAACGATTTGAAACGAAGTCCGTTAGGTTGGTTAAGAATCCATAGGACAAAGTTCGGAGATTCCGAGATGGACGGAAGTCAGACCTCCGAAGCACAATGATTTCATTGAGCATCAGGAATAATGGGGAAGTGTATGAATGAGCTCAAATGATGGAGCGAGATCAGTGGGAAAGAGTAGCCACTCTGGATTGTGGTATGCTCAGGATATAGATAACCGCTACTTCAGGAAGAAGCTGATGGCGAGAAACGGACGATTCGTCCCACCGGTTCAGAAGAAGATCAGAAAGCCAAACCATTAACTAAACCGCTTTGAGATTTGTAGTGAGCGTGGAAACTTGGACAATTTGTTCGACTGGTTAGGATTAAGCCTGTTGTGCTAGCACCCACGCTTTGTGTGACGCCCCATTTTTAATGATCAGGTGTTGATATCGTTGGGGTGTCTTAACTATGAGATAGTGATTGGGAATAGAGGAAAGAGTGTCGACTTGACAGTGTTGGTCAGGTATGATTTAGATTTGAGAATCGAAGTGGATTGGCTAGTAAGGCAGAAAGTCGTTATGGATTGCAGCAATGAGACAATCCAGTTTAGTTCGGATGGACGTCCTAGATTTGGATTTCAGGAAAGTCGATGAGGAATCTCAATTCCTTGGATGCCCATGCTTGAGGTGATTAGATGTCAGATGAAGGTTGTGAAGGACGTTTAGTGGGTGTAATGACCCGATCGTGACGGAACTAAAGTCGGAAGAATTAACGAGATGTGTAACCTTCCGAGGTCTTTCCTTAGAAATTTCGGGGTTGCCACTAGAACGGGAAGTGGAACTGTAAAAAAATTGGCCACAGAATTGAGTTGATTTCGAGGGTGTAGTATCGATTGTCCTTGTTGGGAATTAAAGGAATTGAAAGTCCAGATGTAAGGACTTGTGGATAAATTTTATCCGCCCTAGTGTGCTCTGTGGGGAGTTCCTGTATTGTGTATGATGAGAAAGGGCAATACATCGAGGTTGTATATGATTTATTGACAGCAGAACTAGGTGACAAAAACGAATGAGTACCCATTACTGAGAATCGATAGTTTGTACGATAAATTGCAAGGAACTTTAGTGTCCTCTAAGGTTGAATTATGGACGAATGTCACCAGCAAAGAATTCAGAAAGAGGATGTCCCTAAGATTGTGTTACGGACTGAAAATTTTCCGTTAAGGATATGAAAAAGAGGATGTGATTCGACTGCTTAACAGACGAGGTATGGGCACTATGCGTTCATAGTAACACCCATTGGTCTAAGGGATGCCTCGCTGCTTCTATGGACCTTATGAACCGAGTGTTTCAAGAATTATGTGATTAACTCGTAAAGGTTTTCGTGGACGATGTATTGGGAGACTCAAGGAGTCTAGAAGCAAGAAGCAAGTCTGACTGATGAGTTGCGAATCTTGAAAGAATATGCACTCCACGCCAAGTATGACAGATGCGAATTTTGGCTCAGTAGAATAACGTTCCTTGGACTTATAATCTAGGGGAATGGAATTGCAGTGAACTCAACTAAGGTTGAGGTGATGACTAAGTGGTCAAGATTGATGCCAATAACGGAGGTTAGCAGTGTCTTAGATTTGGCTGGTAAATATCGACGTTTTGAGGAAGATTCTCGTTGATAGCCGTGTTACGGGCACAACTGACTGGGAAGGAAATTCATTTGAATGGAATGATCACTGTGATTAGAGTTTCCAAGAGTTGAAGCGTAGGCTAATAATGACCCCGGTATTGAATGTTTAACATGAACCGGGACGATTTGAAGAAGACTTGAGTGTGTGTTGATGCAACATGGTAGAGTTGTAGCGTATGCGTCGCGCCATTTGAGGTCGTATGAGAGGACTTATCCGATGCACAACGAAGAATTGATTGTGATGACTGGTGTCGCCATGATAGGGCTAGACGAGTAATAGATGTGTTAAGCCGTGAGCCAGTGATGGCGCATATGATGGTTAGAGAGTGAGCCTTGTCGGATAGGCTCAGGATCTCGGGAGTTGAATTTAAGGTGAACTGGATGTTGAATCTGTTGACCGCCTTGAGGATTAGTTGGAAATCTAGGTCCAGAATAAGGAATGGCAATCTATGGATCACGAGACTCATTGAGATGGATACTGATAAGCGAAAATCAGATTTCCGTGTATTCGGGGATAGAAATCTTGAAGTTCTAGGAATGATTGTGTTTACCCTATGAGGTGAAAATGTCCACCCGAGTAGCACTAAGGTGTGTCAGGACTTGCGGCAACATTGCTGGTGGAATAGAATGAGGATAAGTGTGATCAAGTGTGTGGCCAGGTGTTTGACGTATCTATAAGTGAGGACACATCACGGTAAGCCTAAAGGGCTATTATGACCGTTGAAAATTTCAAAATGGAAATGTGACATGATCCCAAGGATGTTGTAACGGGATTATCGTGAAGCTAGAGACGACCCGATTCCATCAGAATAGTAGTAGACAGACTGACCAAGTCAGCGCACTTCCTGACACTACGAAAGGACTTCGAGCTAGAAAGGCTGGCAGAATTATATGTGCGTCAGATAGTTCGTCTTCATGGAGTACCGGTATCAATCACTTCGGACCGTGATCCCCGGTTTACTGCGAACTTTTGAAAAAGTCTACAGTCAGCCATGGGAGCTAAGTTGCAATTTAGTACGGCCTATCATCCACAGACGGATGGCCAGTCTGAAAGGACTATTCAAACTTTAGAAGATATGCGGAGAGCATGTGTGCTAGATTTTCAGGGCAAGTGGGAAGAATAGTTGCATTTGGCGGAAATTGCCTACAATAACAGTTTTCAGCAGAGTATCAGAATGACACCATTTGAAACATTATATGGCAGGGCTTGCAGAACACTGTTGTGTTGGGATGAGGTAGGAGAAAGGAGTATAACGGGCCCAGAGTTAGTTCAACAGTCGGTGGAAACGGTAAAAATTACCCGCGAAAGGTTGAGAGCAGCCCAGAGTCGTCAGAAAAGTTACGCGGATCGAAGCGTAGACCGTTGGAGTTTCGAGTTGACGACCATGTGTTTCTCAAGGTCTCGCCAATGAGAGGACTGTCTTGGTTTGGCCAAAAAAAAAACTGAGTCCTAGGTAAATAGGCCCGTTTGAGATTTTGGAAAGGATTGGAACGTTGGCCTATCGCCTAGCCTTGCCGCCAATTTTGTCACAAGTTCATAATGTCTTCCACGTGTCGATGTTGAGGAAGTACGAACCGGATCCGACCCACGTGCTGAATCATGAAGTAATAGACGTGGACGACAGAGTGTCGTACGTGAAAAAAAAAAAAGCCTGTGCGAATCGAGGATAGGAAGGAGCAAGTGTTGAGAAACAAGACGATCCCGTTGGTCAAAGTCATTTGGGAACATCACGAGACGGAAGGCGCCACATGGGAAAGCAAGGAAGTGATACGACACCAATACCCCCATTTATTTGAGTAGTCGGGTTGGATTGTGAATTTTGAGGACGAAATTCTTGTAAGGGGGGAAGAATTGTAACATTCCGGATTTTTGATCCATTTTTGGGGTTTATAAAACGTATAATTTGTTAGTGCGCTTATGGTAAAATCTCGCCCGGGAACTGATCACTCCCGGTTATTATTTTAAATTAGAGATTTCGCTAAAATCGCACTCGATCGAATTTTCGTCGTTATTTAGACCCTGAACTTGGTAGTCGATTTTCGGGCGTTTCAGGATGAAATAAATTGGACGGTGTCGATATTAATGTGGCCAGTATCGAGATTGTCAGGATTAATGGAAAAGTTAGAATTTTTGGACCATGTGCGAATTTGGACTAGTAGACCCCCTCGTTAAATTTTGGTCTATTTAAATTGGCCTTTGTCCCTTTTTATGTGCGAGGCCTACTTTGGACCGGTAGACCATTTTCGGTTTTGAATTTGGACCCTCGGTTTGCGTTTAATATTTAAATTAGTATAATTTTTCTTAAATTCTCTCTCTCTCTCTCTCCCTCGGATTCCCGCGCACGTTCCCCCCACCTACGCCGGTCACGTCCCCCCCTTCCCTCTGTCAGACCTCTCTCTCTCTCTCTCTCTCTCTCTCTCTCTCCTCTCTTCTCTCTCTCCTCCTTCCCTCCCTTCTTCTTCTTCGTTTGTTTTCTTCCTCTGGCCGCGTCTGCTTCGCCTTCGTCCTGTGCTCGCCGACCGCCGCCGAGCTCGCCCAGCCGTCGCCGCCTCCGCCCGGCGCTGCTCCGCCACTCGCCGCGGCCAGCAAACCCGGCTGCACCGGTCGCCAGCCTCCGCCCCGTTTGCTTCCTCCCTCTCCCTATTCACGCGAGCAGTAAGCTCGCCGCCGCGGTTGCCCCTCGCCTGCGCTCTGCCGCTCGGCTGGCTGCTCCGCCCGGCCACCCGAGACGCAGCCGTGCCACCCCGACTGCCGGCGACCCCATCTCCCCTGTTTTTCTCTCCCCCGAAGCCTCCCCTGTTCTGGACCCCTTCAGCCGCGCGCCGCCTCGTCCCGCCGCCGCGCGCCACCGCCCTAGCCGTCGCCGCCGCTCCGTCCACCACCGGTTGGTCCCCGGCAGCCCCTCCTCTCTCCCTTCCACCCCGGCCATCTCTCCCCGTCTCTTTCCCCTATCTGTTTTGGCCGTGAAGGGCTCTTCGCCGGAGGAGCTCCACCGTCGCCGGTGCCGCCGCCGAAGCTGCCCCGCCGCCGTCGCCGGAGTTGTTCCGCCGCCGCCACAGCCAGTCGCCCGACCTTGCTGAGCCGCCCCCGAGCCCACCTGACGCCGTTCCCGTCACTGTGCTTTTCCGGCCGGTCACTGTTCACCGCTGGCGAACACTGTTCACGCCGGTTACTGTTCACTTTCCGGCGAGCACTGTTCATCCGGCCCCGTTTTAAGCGTAGGACACCCGGTGAGTTTGACTCTAAACCCTAATTAGGATAATTCGCATTTTTAGACGAGTTTAGGGATTAATTAGGGTAATTTAGGGGTTAAATTGTGAAAGTGATTAGGGATTGTAATTGTGATCGATTTGGTGGATTAGTATGATAAATTAATGGAGGATTAGTGGCCCGAGAGGCGTAATAAATGGGCTGGTCAGTTTGGACTAAATCGGGCCGAGTTCGGGATTGTTCGGACTTAATACGTGGATTATAGTACGCGTCGTATTTGGTCTAGTGGTGGCGGATTTGGATGATGTTTTGGAGAGTCGAATAGAATATTTTGAGGATATTTATAGGCCCGAATTAATCTGTTTGGAGGCTGGCCATATCGGAATTTAATTGGACAAGACGCGATCAATTCGAGGTTAATCGTGTAATTATCTAGAGTGTTTAGATTGGCAGATTAATTGGCTGATTTGTACTTGGTTGTGATTAATTCCGTGACATAGTGCCACGTGCCTAGTGTGACTAAGAATAGCGTAGCTTGGCGGGCTTTGAGTGCATAAGTTTTATACTGATCCAATTGGGTGATTTATATGCATAAATTACATGTTGAAATTGTGCTATGACTGTGCTAGATGGTTTGATTTATTGGGCTCGTGATTAATTGAATTGAATGCCAATTGCGAAATTGTGAGTGCCCAAGTGTGGGCCATATAGCCATGGTTGTGCATCATGAGCATTGGCATGGCATGTCCATTTATAAGTGTGCCTCAGTGACATGTGCATTGTGATCACCTAAATTGCCCTGATGCGTATTACGTGGGGTTCAGATAAAAATTGGTGCTTGTGAATGTGTGATCACAATAAACCCTGATGCGTGTTACGCGGGGTAGTGAACCCGTCCTGAGGCGTGTTACGCGGGACGATGCCTGGTTTACCGGAAGATGACCAACCTGATGCGTTTTACGCGGGTAATGTGTCATGAGCCTGATGCGTTTTACGCGGGCCAGAGATCGATCTCGAAGTGATAGACCTGATGCGTTTTACGTGGGTCGGACCTGATGCGTTTAATGCGGGTCGGAGGAGAAATTGAGAAATGGCTGAGTGCTAGTGTGCAAGTGTGCGGTAATGCATTGATGAGGCATGAGCATGAGTGGGAGCACTAGCATATGCATAACATGCGTTGTGACATAGAAATGCACGTGTATGTGCTGTGATTAAATTCTACCGCGTGGCTGTTTTTATTGATTTGACGCCTAACCTGCAGGGTCTAGTGAGATTAGATTTAGGCCCGAGGGCCTGAGTCAGTTATGTGCGCATTATGTGTTGTTTAGTACTTGTCAGGAGGTGCATGTTAGCCTAGTTTAGGTTTAGGGAATTACTCGCTGAGATTTATTCTCACGGTTGTTGTAAAACCGACTTTTCAGATCTCCGGCTTTGAGGATGACAGGTGTACTGATGCATTTTTTTGGGAGAAGCCCCGGCTAGTTGTAGTGCCTGAGCCCCGAGCCACTTATCCCTTTTTGTCAGTAGTGGCTTTGAACCGTTTTTTATTTTTGGTAATTAGGCTGTATATGAATATTGTAAAGGATTTCCAGTATTAGTACAAGTATTGATTTCAGTGGTTACCCTTGGTTATACGTTTATCTATGTACGGGTGGTTTTAATTGCTTCCACATGTGCTTTAATTCTCTGTGTTGGGTTTGGGTCGGCGACGTGTCTTGGGACGTCGCACACGAATCAACCTCTGCGAGGGATGTGGCGCACCGAGAAGTGCAAGGCGTGACATTGCAGTAGCTAATTTTGGTCATAAACCAACAAGGATCATACAAGCAATGCTCTTGTAGCCTAAATGAAGATGAAAGATACCACGGTACTTAATAAGAAAATTTGATGACATTGCACTATTTTACATCTTTTTTAAGCTATCATGCCATTTTGAATTTTCAACATCTTCGCTTATTTAGAATCCAAAGGGTCTCATCCTCCCTCTGAAACCGTACGCGAAGCGCACGATCTTGCTGAGGTCGAACTCTCCAATCACGATGTAGACGTCAATGCAGTTATGATTGTTATGCAAGCTACGATAAAAGGCACTCCAAGATCTCCATAACTAAAATCTAGAACATAGTATTTTATAAAATGATATTTGTGCACCAGATTTATGATCCATCATTATTAATGTGGAATAGCAACGATCTTGAGCACAAATGCTTCTCCTCTATTATCTTTTGTATCACTGCTCAATGAGATTGCCTCTCACGATTAGCATCACTAACTGCTCCTTATGTGAGGTTATTTGTGCATCAGAGTTAGAGTGATAACTTGAGCACTGTTTATAGATTTTTCAGCCACATACCCTCTCATCACAAGTTGAGCTCTACTCAGCCAACATTAACCAATCTCATATTAGATTAATCAAGAATATTTAAATCTAACCTTATCAGACTAATCCTATAAAACGGTAAATATCAATCTTAATTAATCTAACTCATATCAGAAAAATTGTTATGTTTACAGAAGTTATCAAGTAGAAGAGAGGAGATGGTCATCGGTGAATGTATGATAGAATCGGTATCCAGGGGGGGAGTATAATTCGCATTGGATCCATGTAGCTATTAGTGAGACTGTTTTGGTCTGCCATCGTCTGATGAGAGAGACAGAGACTTACAAAAATTCGATAATTTAAGGTAGTGGCAAGAACTTGGATGTTTGTCAGAACTTATCCGACGATTAAAAAAACAGGTTAGTGGCGGAGAGGAATGACGAATGGAGGTTTATATACAGGGCAAGAAGACAAGGCTTATTTCAAAAAAACATTCTCAATTATTTAAATATTTAAACTATTAGATAAATGCGTAGTGTAATATTTAAGTAATTTAACACTCTTTTTCACAAGTAATCTAGACTTTGGCCTAGTATTAAGCGTGAAAATATACTCTATAGAAAATCTGATTTGATATCATGAAAAATATTGGAGAACCATTATTGGCTGTTTTAAAAATTGCAATAGGTGTGTGGATTTTTTTCCACATATGTAGACTCGTATATTATGGATAAATGATTTGGATTAGGGATGCGCGTGGGGGGAGGGCGAGCGAGGAACCATTAGATCGAAAGGCTCGACTTTCTCTAGTCAACATTAATTGAGTTTGGGCATTGTGTTACCTTTCCGTGATGCCACATTGGATGATTTGAACTGCTCGTTATTTTTTCTTTTATTCTTTTTTCTGAAATATCATTAGACATGTGGGTCCCGTTAGATTAAATGCTCTGTTTGCTCAGTTCGAAATGGATTGAGGTTAAGGCAAGATCATTAGCTTTTCCTATTCCTTCGATTATTTTCTTTAGAGTAATAAAATACAAAAAGCAGAAATTAAGAAAAAAAAATTGTTACTATTTGTAACTATGCCAAAGAAATTGTCCATGTACACATATTCAGTTTTATAGCATGGTGAGAAATTACCGTTTAAATATTCGAGAGGTTTTAAATATGTATTTTGCAATTGGCTGAACAAAGATAATATCTTTTTATATTATGGAAGTGTCGATTGCCATCAAAGATTCATCACACACGTCCCCTCTCGTGTCAATTTCACTTAAATAAAAAGATCAAACTGTTTTTTGGTCTGTAATAAAAGGATCAAACTTGAGAAACTAATCTAGGGTGGATCCTTTTATTTGGCAAGTAAATGATCATAGTCTTTGATTTGATTGTGTATTTAGGCTCTGTTAGATTGATCATAGTCTTTGATTTGATTGTGTATTTAGGCTCTGTTAGATTCGCAAAAAATGAATGCTTTGCAAATCATTTTCCTAAAAAGATCGCTTGTATTGTTTGAAGTCAATGAAAATTTTTTTCATTATAAACAATAATTTATGTCTAAATATTTTCGTGAACGATAAAAATATTTTTCGTTTATTCGGTTTTATAAGTGATATAAGTAATCTATTTTAGGAAATTATTTTTTAAATTATTCATTTTCTGTGAAATAAACGGAGTCTTAGTCACATTTAGAGCCGAGATCGCCATTTGTGATGGGAGAGAGCAATTTTGATTTGCATTTTGGAGTAGCTGACTTGGATTACTACTCTAGATTAGACACGTCAAACTGGTTGGTTGAGTCGAAAATTATTCAAACCAAATTGACCAAATTCCATGTAATACATATCTAATTACCCATACTTAACCCGATCAAATTTGCTAAAACACTTCCGTATTTAACCAAACTTAGGAAAAAAATCATACATAAACTAAGATACGAGCATAGAGTGAGTGAGCGCGAGATCGATTGAGGGTGAGAGAGAGTGAAAAACGAGTCATAGAGGTTGGTTGGATTTAAGTAAGTTGTGAACCCACTTAAGATTCATATTATTTTAACTTTTACCATTCTAAACCCATTTATAACCCATTTATAACCCATTTACTAAATATAACTAATCCATATAATAACCCAATCATCAAATATGAGTTAAGAAATGGGTCTGTGACGCTTTTTGACAAGTTTATTCTACTCATTGCATGTGAGATGACCCAAAAGGAAGCAATGTTTTGGATGAACCATGATTCACCAATGGGAAGTAGCAGCTTTACTCGTTCATATCATCCGATTTAGTAATAAATCACAAATCCAATTATTAACTTGAGTAATATTTTATATTTATGATCTATTTATATTTCAATTTAGAAGTGGTGAAGTTGGATTACTATCTCGAGTTTGCTCTGTTTGTGGTGAGTGAAACTACAATAGAAGGCAACATTTTAGTGGACGATGAATTAAAAGCATACCAAACGGTCGGTCAAGTCTGTCATTTTGGTGACTTATGTCAACATTGCCAACCCGACTAATAATAGCATTATAAGAAAAGGAAAAGTTGCCGCTAATTTTCAACTTACATTATACCTGAGCAAACTAAGCCGTAATACTTGTTGGTGTAAAATCTTCAGCAAATTTTTGAGAAAACAGAATGAAAACCATGTTTCTCATTTATTACGAAACCGCTCCTATAACAGAAAGCTATCACGATTATCAATCAGAACGAATTTGGTCTTTGTAGCATACACGACTCAACTTGACCTTAAGAGAGTTTAGAGCTTTAAGATCTATCACGTGCAAACTGGGATTTGAACACATTATGATTGTCAATTAGTCGATGTCGGTATTTCAGTTTACCCAGCTTAAATAAGTTGGTGGATTTCATAATTCTCCTTCCATCCATTAGATAAATGAGTGACGCTATTTTCACTTTTCGACTAAAACATACCAATTTTTTGTTAATTGACCAAATTACCCTCAAATCATAAGATTTTATTCAACACTTATAAGTAACATTGTCCCTATGTCTCCCAATAAAATTCATCTCATCAACAATTGGCAGAAATTAAGAAAAATACAATTTTTTGCTATTTTAATTTTGTTATGCCTTAGCCACTGCCATAAAAAAATTGTCCATGTACACATATTCAGTTTTGTGTCGTAGTGAGAAATTTTCATTTAGATATTCGAAAGGTTTTGAAAAATGCATTTACAATTGACTGAAAAAGAGAGAACTTTTTTTATATGGTGGAATTGATTTTCTTAATTTGTTGACACCTAAATTTTCGCCTAAAGATCTCTCATGTAGTTCATTAAAATTACGGACCAAATTCACCAACAACAATAGGAATGAATCCCTTAATAGAAAACATCGATTTTGCATAGTCTTTCATTCATATTGCATTTCTTGCATTTTTTTTTTTGGTCGAAAGAAAATTGTATTCATTGCTCAAAAGGATATATGAGAAGTACAGTGACTTTCATGGTAAAGAAAATTGAAGCAGAGCAAATCTCAAAATACAACAAAACAAAGCCAAATGCAAAAAACAAAGAGAATCAATAGAACAATGGCAGGGTTAAGCACATACTCATTCCATAAAAACGGATCTATCAACCAAAATAATCAGCGGCCGACCACTGGATCTTGAATCATTTTCAGTGATGAGTACACATCGGAAAGTCCTTCTCCAATAACTACGGCGTTGCCTGTTGGCGGTGTACGCCTAGATTTGGCTTCCTTTGCACTATTGCCGGACGGAGACAACCAAAACGGGTTGAAAAAACATAGATCTAATTTTTAGAATAGCAAATCTTCGTGGTTCAGCAAGATGCCGAAGCTCTTATGATCATCAATGAAATTGGAGGTGGAGAACCTGTACACGAACAGAGCACAAGGATATCAAATCCCCAAAAATATTATTAAACTCCCAAATCTAAATTGAGAGAGAAAAGCTCCTAGATCTAGAACTAGAACTAAATTAGGAAAGTTCAAACTCTTATATCTAGAATTAGATTGGGAGAAGAGAGCTCCCAGATTTAGATCGGGAGAGAAGAAAAAAAAGAACAAAAACACTCGAGTAAAATCAACAGGAGGGGGGGTGAGACTAGCTCAAACCCTCCCCCATGGCTGAAGGTTGAAGAAGATGATGGAGAGAGGATAGAGAAAAAAATTTTGGCTTTTGTAAAACTTTTGATCTCACATTTCTTGCATTTAGACAATAAAAACTTATAGGCCCTTTTCTTTTTGGTCAAAAAAGATTTACATTTATTACCAAAATGATGCATGAAACAATCCATAGGAAATCTTAAAAGTTATCATAACAAGGTAAGCCCATAAAGCTCAAACACAAACCAAAAACTAAAAATCAAGGTACATCATTAGAGAATGGTTGGCAAAGATAATCGTATGCTCGTTCTTAAAAAATAGATTTGCAACTGCATCTAAGCGAAAGAATTGGCGGCTAATCATTGAATCACACATCTTCATTAGTGATGAGCACACGCTTGGATCTCCATCTAGAATTATGGTTTTGCCTTTCAGCGGTGTGTGCCAAGGTTCGGCTAATCACACATCTTCATTAGTGATGAGTACACGCTTGGATTTCGATCTGGAATTACAGTTTTACCTTTTAGTGGTGTGTGTCCAGGTTTGGCATCCCTAACACCATCACCATATCGAGAAAATATAAACATGTTGAACAAGCTCAGATTTGACACATGTGAGAGCAAGTCTTTTCGTAAGTGCAAGCCGCCAAAGCTTTGAACAAAAATATGTTGAATGAGCATAAATTTAACACCGAAGCCGCTATGAACGCAATTGAAACTGGAGGCAGAGTACTTCTTTATTAAAACTCCTAAATCTAGAATTAGATTAGAGAGAAAGGTTCCCAAATCTAAGATCAGGAGAGCAAAACTCCCAAATCTAAAACTAGATTGGGAGAATAATGAAAGAAACAAGAAGAAATAAAAGGGAAAGTAGTGATGGAGGGGAGGGGAGAGATCTAGGTTAAATCTCTCCCCTCCAGAAGTTAAAGAGATGAAGAAAGGCTGAAACATAAGAGAGGGAGAGAGACGGACATGAGTTTTTTTACGCAATAAAAACAATTGAGCCTTAAACACATTTGAGCTTCCAAAGTTGAGCCCACGCGAGCCTGCCCCCTTTAATGAACTCCACCACGTCCTTTTGGTCCAGTTGTACCATAATCAAGTTCCCAAACTCAAGAATATATAGTCCTAGTGTGACTAATAAGGCTTAGAGGACCCGCACTTAGTACAAGTGTTGCCTTGCAAGAGGCGTCATTTGTGCGTGCTTGATAATCCATCAAACTTCCTGGGAATTTCACCTTGGGAGATTCGTAATAGCTTGGCGGCTTCACTAGGATATTGGCTAAAAACTGCAAAGGACTTAGTCTTGGAATTTTCATTTGAAAATATTTTTGTGTATTCTTCAACTGTAGCGCATGGAATCTAAGGTTTAGCATTATACGCACATTATGTGATCCAAAACTACAAATTGTAGGCGGTAGTGAGCCGACTCAGCCCGCTTATCTCGTGAGCCCCCTTTCGCCTGACTGGATAGGAGCCTTAAGCTCATAGCATATCCAAGTCAGTAGGTGTCAAAACTCATAAGTACATGCGCCTGTCTATGCCCTGTTATGCCGCCACTAACTCGTATGTTCGTGATGTTTATTTTCAGCACTTTGATGGTTTTCCTTTATTTTATGAACGGGCCTTTTAAGTCTTTGAGTTTGCCTGAGTGCATCCATTTAGCAAAGCCCAATTTGATAAGTGTTCGAAAAAAACATTGGGCTTCCCGAGATGTTGGTCCATTTTTCAAGAGACCTTATAAAAGTGCATAGGACCGTAACGTGTCGTTGGGCCCATTCTTCCTAAGTAAACTTTCCATCCAATTAACGTAAGGCCTACGTTTTAAGAATATAAATCAAGATTGCATTCGGCCTATCCATGATTCCTAATGCTCATTCTTTTTTTGAACGTTCGTTAGGCCGTCTTATCTCATTTGATGTAAAACCCACTTTTTAACAGAACTTTTAAGATGGTGTATGAGTTTTCTCAAAACAAGTAAAACTTATTTTTGAGATTACGTAGGGTCTTCACACATCTAGTTGGGCTTTTAGTCCATTCAAAAACATTAGGCTTAAATAAAGGCCCATTTCCAAAATCTATCACAAAAAACTGCATAGGACCTTTACGGATCTCACAATTGGTGAAGCTTGCTGTTCATTCCATCTGGGTGCACTTGGCCAGTTAAACGACTTTGCATGGTTAAGAAGCTTTTGTGATGATTTCCTTAAACAGAAATCTTGGAAAAAGATGCATTGAAGCTCTAAGTCGTTGATACAATGTGCAAAATGCATCTGAGGCCCACAGTGGATAGATGGGTAAACATGGAAAATAAAGCGGTGAAGATTGAAGATGGAGATGAGAAATCCAAAGCTGTTTAGAGAGAACCTGTGGGAACGAGTGAGTGTAGGCACGAAGAGGAAGGCACTTGTACCTATATCAACTGCTAAGAAGAAGAAAAAGACGAAGAAAGCTGAGACTGCAATGACTAAGGGGGAGCCTTTGAATAGAACTGATGTGGAGGAAAGCCAATTTGAAATCACTGAGCTGAAGGAGGACATCAAGGGCTTAAGGACTCAATGGTAGAGATTGCGGAATCGCTACTCTCCTTAAGTAGGACTTTGAGCATTACCTTGTTCGAATTGAGCAATCCCTGCATTCGATAAAATGTTTTGATCCACTTCGAGCCAACCTTGATATTTCGCTCCTATCCAAATTTCCCTCTTAATCACAAAAGAAGAAGAGAGTCTGAATGTTTGATGTTTGTCTTTTTTTGAAATATGTTTATCTTTTTAGACTTGATTGCCGACTTTTTAGAATGATAAGTGGAAGTTATGTTTGACCATTCTTATATTTATATTATGACAAAAAGGGGGAGAATTATCTTATATATGCAGATGTTGAAATAAGCAGCAGGAACATGATACATGCATTGACATTTGCCGGAAAATTCAAGAAGATCAACAACTAAATAAGACAAAGGAAGCATACTTGAAACATATCTGAACATAAGATTTCATTACTTGCTTTCAAATTTAGCTTTAATAGCTTTTACAGTGATTATATCTCAAAGTTAGCATTAATAGCTAAAATTAGCCTTGATAGCATTCGCAAGATGACCTCAGTCTCTTATTTTTTTTTATTAGATATCTATTTCTAAATAGAAGCTCGAGACAAATTTAGATCATATCTAAATTTTTATGCTTCTTTGAATAGTCTCAAGCTATTATCTGATCATATTAACTTTTGGAGACTATGTCAATTGCTTGCTGACGCTCAAACATTCATCATTTCAAAGCTTAAGAAGTAATTCAAACTTTATTTTATTTGCAATTTCAAATCTCAATTAATTTATGCGTTACATCTGTATGTTCATAATTAGTTTTGTCATCATAAAAAAAGGGAGATTGTTGAAAAAACCATATAATTATCATTATTGGGAAAAGTGTTAGAACAGTCATAGACCTATTACATTGATGCTAATTTAATCATAAACCTTTTGACATAGTGCCAATTCAGTCATTCCGATTAATTTTGGTCGGATATTACTCGTGTGGATGCTGGCTAGCCTACCTACGTGACATTGTCGGTGCTGAAGTGGATTTTATTTAATAATAGTTTGATATTTTTATTGTTTTTTGATATTTTTATGATTTTTTTTCTTTTCTTTTATCTTTCTTCTTCCTTTTGCCGGTGATCGGCCACTGGCCATGGCCGGGTGGGTTGGCCTCACTTGAACGAGGGTCGCCACTTGCCAAGCGAGGCTTGGTGAGAGTTGACTTTGCCCAGGTTAGATTTGTTGACGTTGACCCTTACCTAGGCCATAGCGGCCCTTGCTGGGGCTCACCATCGCCTGGATTATGCCTAGCTGGCGGCAACCCTCTCCCAGGCGAGGCCAGCTTGCCTGGCCATGGCCAGTCACCGGCAAAAGGTAGAAGAAAGAAAAAAAAGAAAGAAAAAAGAAAAAAAATCAGAAAAATATTAGAAAATTGAAGAATTATTAAAATGTTATTAAAAATTATCCACATTAGTAACCAGTAGTGCCACATAGGCCGATCAACATCTACGTCATTAATATCAAGCTAAAATTAGCTGGAAGGGCTGAATTGACACTATATTAAAAGGTTTAAGACTAAATTGACGCAAAAAAAAATATTTAAGGCTAAGTTGGCACTAATGCAATGTGTTTAGGATTTTTCCAACACTTTTCCCTCTCATTATTACTCTATAAATGCATATGTCATTTTATTTTAGGAAATGTCGATATATAGGATGCTCTAGCACAATTGATGAAATTTGAAGTACAAAGTAGGAAGACTCGTAGAGATTGGATGAACCTTGATAAAGGGTAAACAAATAAAAGATAATGGGAAACTCATGGAGACTTGGAGGTACTTTAATAAGGTGAACAGTTTAGTGAAACCTTGATCACTAATGTACTTAGGAAGATCAAATGGAAATCAGTACGTCAGTCAACTACTGGCGGGAAGCTTTGATAGACTCACAGATTGTTGATAGAAGTAGCTTCCTATATCACCTGTGAAGGACATGTATCTCACGTGTCTATGCAAATCTAGATAAGAAGACATGTATTCCTTTGACTAATATTCTGAGTCAAATAAAGATTGATAGCTAACCTTAGGTTTGAAATTCTAGAAAGAATAATTGAAGTAGAATCCAATCATTCCCACTCATTTGGAGAAGAAGTGAATTATTCCCCAATAGAGCCAACTCTATTTGTGACTACACCATTATCAAGAAGGTTTGATTATTTAGGCGACCAAATTTTCAATGATTATGTTGATTATCTTCAATGGATAAATTGATTTTCTTGAAGATTATCCAACGGCTAGTTTGGAGATTGAAGACTATCTATCAACCTCAGGGTGAAGCAATACTTGCTACGTTGTGACTACTCAAGAGATTACTAGTGGATTTTAGCTAGTTGTTGGATGTTAATCTGGGAGTGGATGTATGCTTAATTTAAACTGCACAATAAAGATGTGTGTACATCACTTTCTATCTCTTTACTTATTGTGTCACTTATATGATAGAAGCATATTGCACCTGATAGCATCAATTTAATTCTGCATCTATCAACGTGTTCTGACATATATTAAACTTGTCTTATTTTGCGAACATTGTTAAGTTTTTATTAATCAACCTATTTACCCTCTTGGTTGCATAGGGTGCGAATGGTAACCATTCTATTCCAGAAATCAAATTCTTGCCAGAAATTGATTTCTGGAATTCTTGCTAGAAATTGATTTCTGGAAGAGAAATCTGTTTGGTAAAACATGACTAATTCTGCTCCAGAAATTGATTTATGGAATAGAAATCTGTTTTGATTTTTTTATTTTTTTTGCACCTAAAAAAATTTAAATTTTACTCAAAGTGGGTGACCACAGGCATTATAAGCCATTCTATAAAGTTTTGAAATTTTTTAATTTTTAAATTTTTTTGGACACCTAAAAAAATTAAATTTCACTTAAAGTGGGTGGCCACAGGTATTCTAAGCCATTTTGTGAAGTTTTTTGTTTTTTTTAATTTTTTTTGGGCACCTCAAAAAATTTAAATTTTACTCAAAGTGGGTGGCTACAAGTATTCTAAGCCATTCTATGAAGTTTTGAAATTTTTTATTATTTTTTATTTTTTTGGGCACCTCAAAAAATTTTAATTTCACTCAAAGTGGGTGGTCACATGTATTTTAAGCCATTTTGTGAAGTTTTGAAAATTTTTATTTTTTTATTATTTTTATTTGTTTTTCCATCTCAAAAAATTTAAATTTCACTCAAAGTAGGTGGCCACGGGTATTTTAAGTCATTTTGTGAATTTTTCAAAATTTTTATTTTTATTTTATTTTTCTTTTTTTTGGGCACCTCAAAAAATTTAAATTCACTTAAAGTAGGTGGCCACGGGTATTTAAAGCCATTTTGTGAAATTTTTTATTTTTTATTTTTTTTGGGCACCTCAAAAAATTTAAATTTCACTTAAAGTGGATGGCTACATGTATTTTAAGCTATTATGTGAAGTTTTGGAATTTTTGATTTTTTTATTATTTTTTTATAAAAAATCACCAAATTTCGTATTTTCTCGAAATTTGACTTTTTTTTTATTTTCTGGAAATTTTTATGAATTTTTCTAGAATTTTTCAATTTTTATACATTTTCTGAAAAAAAAAATTGTGAGAAAATAGGGAGAATGCATTCCGGAATCAATAAGCTACAAAAAGTAGCTTCTCTTTTTCTTGCCAAAAACTCATTCTGGAATCAAAAACACATTCTGGAATCAAGAATGCATTTTGGAATCAAGTATTTTTAACAAACGCATTTTTATTCCAGAATGCAAAAATCGCTCCAGAATGCATTCCGGAAATTTTTTAACAAACGCCATTCTGTTCCGGAATGCATTCCGGAATAGAATTTTTATTCCGGAATGCATTCCATGCGCACCCATAGTTAGCCACGACATCAAGGAGGTCCAGTTTTTGGAAAAAAAAACTTGAAATTTGACAAATTACCTTAAAGTATGAGTTCTCATTGGATTTTGATACATAAAACCTTATCAATCCTATAAATGGATAAACGACGTCAGTTTGTACTAGACGAAAACCACATTAGATCCACGTCATATTCGTATGCTTGCCTTATCCACTCAAAGTCACTATGTCGGATTTTTAATGGCCATCTTGAAAGGAGGTATGACTAAAGGTGTTTTTGGATCTCCGATACAAGTTTGGAGTATTGGCAATACGAATAAAATGTTTGGGGTATTGTTGTCATAGTGGACAAACTCTAGGGTTTTTGTGGTAGATGGAGGGTATTTTTGTCACACTCGTACATGCTTGGGGCATTGGTGACATGAAAAAAAGTTTGAGGTATTCGTATTATAGCAAGCAAAACTTAGGATGTGTGGAGGCAGATGGAGAGTATTTTGTCAATATTAGGACAACTTTGGACGATTTACAATCACAAAAATTTTGAGTTATTGATATCTTTTTTGGTCAAAGAGAGATATTGATATCACGTTGGATAAAATTTGGGATTTTTGATAGTATTTTTTTTCATGTTTCTTTTCTAAAATATCATTAGGCATGTAGATCCATTAGATCAATTGCTCCGTTCGCTCAACTTGACATAAGTTCAGGGAAGATTTTACATTTTGTCATGCCATGTTGGTAAGTTCAAAAATTGGCATTCCCATTTCTATTCTTTAAGTAACAAAATAAGAAAAGGACAAAAATTAAGAAAAACACAATTTAGGGCACGTTTGGCAATGTGCCAAATAGTGAAAATTTCTGTTTTTTTATTTCCAAAATCAGTTTGCGAATAAAAATCCGTTTGTTAAAATTTTTGTGCCTAGGCACAATGTTGCAAAAAATTGGTCCCAGAATCAATTTTGGAATAGAATCAAGAAGACAAAAAAAGTAAATTCTTGATTCTGGAACAATTTTTCCGGAACTGTTTCTTCTTGGTTTTCTTCTTTCGTTTTTATTTATTCTTCATCTTCTTCCTGGCCCACCGCCAATGACCGACCATCGACGACCGTCCACCAGCGACCAGCCAGGGCCGGCGAGGGTGGCCCTCGTCGCCCTCGGCGACGGTGAGGTCGGCCTTGCCCAGATTTGGCGAGGCCGACCTCACTTTCGCGGGGAGTGGCAACGGCGAGGTCGGCCTTGCCTTGGCTAGGTGAGGTTCGACCTCGCCGTGATCTAGTGAGGCTGACCTCACCACCCCCTACGACGGCGAGGTCGACCTCGCCAGATCTGGGAGAGGTCAACCTTCGCCTGGCCATGGTGAGGCCGACCTCGTTGTCGCGGGGGGTGGCGATAGCAAGGTCAGCCTCACCATGCCCGGACGAGGCTTGACCTCTCCTAGATCTGGTGAGGCTGACCTCGCCGTCGTCGCCGACCTCATTGTCGCGGGGGTGGCGACGGCGAGGTCGGCCTCGCCTTGATTGGCTGAGGCTCGACCTCACTGTGATCTGGTGAGGTTGACCTCGCCATCGCCGCCTTGGCGATAGCGAGGTTGGCCTCGCCATGGCCAGGCGAGGCTCGTTGTTGCAACTGGTGAGGCCGACCTCGTCGTCACGATTGGTGAGGCCGGCGGCGAGGGTCGTAACGCCTTCACTGGCCTTGGCCTGTTGCCAGCGTCGGCGACCGGCCATGGCCAAGAAAAAAAAAGAAAGAAATATTAAAAAGTTTAAAATATTATTAATAAAAAGAAATTTTGTGTAGTTACTAAACACATTTTTGTTCTGTTTCTATTCTAAGAATATAAATTTTGAGCAGTTACCAAATACCTTCAAATGCTTAGAAATTGTTCCTAGGCACAGAATAAAAAAGAATCATTTCTGATGAGAATCTGTTCGCGAGCACAGAATGGTTGCCATGCGTACCCTATATTAGTATTTTATATTTGCTCCGTGTGCTTTAACCACTGCAGCGATAAAATTTTTCCATGTGCACATATTCAGTTTTATGTTGTGATGATAGATTTCCATTCAGATATTCGAAAGGTTTTGAAAATGTATTTACAATTGGCCGAAAAATAAAACTTTTTGTATATGATGCAGTTGGTTTTTTACTCACAAATGAATATATCCCATGTAGATTGCTATCATATAGATTCACAACACACATACGATCCCTCTTGTGTCAGTTTCACTTAACATGATAGATGAAACCCGAGAAAGTAATCTAAGCTGGCTCCTTTGTTATATGGTAACTCCTGTTTCAGATTCACTTACTGCAAAAAAGTCATACCTGAGATTATAGGCTAAGTTGGCTGCTTTATTTGGCCAGTAAAATAATACTCTTAAAAAAATCATTGAACATGTGAACAAATTACCATATTTGGTCGAACATATATCACCAAATGCGATGATTTTATTGTAAAGCTGAAATTGCCATTTATGTCGGATTATATATCCCGCTATTTATTTATTTGTCATATCTATTATCACTTTCTTGTAATGGGGGCTGACTTGGACTCCTATTCTGGGGTTTCTCCTCCGTGATATTTGAGACGCGCAGAAAGAAACAAGGTCTGTGGACCAATGCGTAGGTGGAGATTCAAAGCTTTTATTTCATAATACGGTCTAATTTAGTGAAATTGGCATATCCGATGATTGATTTTATTGTCATATATATGATCAATTCAGACTCCATCGTAATAGTAAAGTTGGTTTACTATCTCAAGTACGCTCTTTTTGTGGTGATGGAACACTAAGAAAAGTAAATTATAGGGTTGATGAATGGTGGTGATCGAGTGAGTAGTGAACTTACTGTCTCGATTGAAATTGCACGAGCCATTTTTTAACAACCTATGGGCACGAGCATAGTGGCCCGATTATCTAAAAGTTCACAGAACATCCTAAGAAAACTTATGAATCGGCGAACTCTAGATCTTTGACATGTGCAATATAATGGTGGGAATTAAACAAGTACCTCCAGTTCCTAAACTTAAAAATTACCTGGCGCTTAACCAACCGCCTCAACTCTATTCAATCACAAGCCATTACTTTTTGTATCTCTCCATGTACATTTTTACTTTGAATAGCCAAATTTGGAAGATTTCTCTCTAGCAAAATGACTCAAATCTCAACTGGATTTTTCTTTGAAGACAATGGGGTCATAGATGGTAGGAAGTCTCTACTTGAACATAGTTGCTCGAAAAGATTTTCATAACTGTCGCGACCGACATCCTTGCCCCTTTTTATCGAACATGCAAAAAGAAGGAGGGCTTGCCTGGTACGTGCTAAGTCTATGTTCGGGACTTCACTCAAGCTCTTCCAAATCCATACCATATCGCGACTTAGAGTTTAAATATTTAACATGCAAGTGGTTTATACTAAGGAGTCGTCACTAATTGATTTAGAGTGGGTCGATTAGAAACCCAAATAAGGTAATGGGAGAATCACCCTATCCTGCGAATCAGAGATTAACTAAGTTCAGGGACTTGGTTACACTAATTGAATAACTAATGCCCTTTTCATACCATTTTACCCTGTTCATTTCTGAAAACATTTGCCAGGCAATTTGGATTGATTTTAGGATCTTTCTTCTAACATATGAGGTGATTAAACGAGTGCTTAATCATAAACGATCAGCAATAGGATAGATATGCAGCCTAAGGTTCTAACCTTAACTAAGTCAGATGACATTAAAAAAAATAACAGCTCATGCAATTATACTAAAAACTTGTATAATAATACAACAGTAATAAAAACTAACATGCAAAATATTACCGCGCAACCTCAGGCTTATCTAATTTAAACAAGACAAAAACTTGCATAATAATACCACAATAAAACAAAACGCTTAGGATATATCACATAATTTAAAAAAAAATTTGAAATTTTTTTTAAAATAAAATAAAATAAAATAAAATAAAATAAGATAAAATAAAATAAAATAAATAAAAAATACGGAAGAAGAAAAAAGGAAAAAAAAAATATAATATTACAAACGGGTCGGGTCGGTGGATTCGGGTCGGTAGGAACTGACCCGGGTCAACGGACCCGACCTATTGCGTTGACCTAGTCGGATTTCCAGATCCTACCCGGATTAAAGGGTCAACCCGGATCATTAACCCGGGTCTAGACCGGATCGGGCTAGGTTGGGTCCCGGTCTAGTGGAAAAAGACAAAATAGGACCGGTTCGACCGGGTCAAACCGGCCCAGATGGCTTGACCCGATCTGCAAATCGGTCTCAGCCGGTCTGTAGATTGGATCAAGCCCCTCAGCTACCCCACTTGCTATTCGGCTACGTACTTGCCGACCGGTGAGCAAAATCAAATCTGTTTTATTGGGATATTTCGTCGAACAGTCGGTGCGCGCAACAAAAAGTGAGGTGTTTCGACCTCTTCCGACGAACCGGTCGGCTCTGATGGCTGTAACTCACCTTCGACAGAGAGTAGGGACCGAGACTAAAGACCGTACGGGTTGGGAATCGCGCGACATGGCCAGTGCGAGTCCTGGCTACACCGGACACCGAAACAGGGGAAAACAGAGGCGGTGACTTAGCCGGGAGAGCTCATTGGTCGACGGCGCGTCTAGGTGGCTTTCTGGCTGCTCCATGGGCGATGGCGACGCTGCTGGTTCTCCTTCTTGCTCCGGCGAATGCTCAGTTCACTCTTTCTCTCTCTCTATTCTCTCTCGATTCTCTCCCTCTCTCTGTTTTTCTCTTTGAATTGGCCGACTGGGGCCTCTCTCTCTCTCTCTCTCTCCGGCTTTTATAGTCGGCGATGACGGTGCCCCCTGCTCCGTTGCATCCGCATGACGATGGCCTGCACCGGCCTATGCCACCCTACGACTTTCGTGGCCATTTGCAGGTTGGTGTAGATTAGAGCAAAGGGGGGGCCGGTTCAGTGAGTGCAGAAGGAGAGAGAGAGAGAGCCTGGGAAATAGGGAAGACGGGACTGGCCTTAATGGCCAGTCCTTGTGGCATGTTCCCCCGGCTCTCCTCTGGCTTGATGGAGATGACGCGGACTTGCTCCGTCGCTTGTTGCTTCTGCGTCAGCGGCAGAGGAGAACAGGGGAGAGAAAAGGACGGCTTGACGCAGGGGGAAGAAGGAAGGAGGAGAAGGGCTGGGCCAGGCCCAGTTCGAACAGGGGAAAAGAAGAAGAGAAAAGGAAAGCGAGCCTGGGCCCGCGGAGGGGAAAAAAGAAAAGGAAAGGGCCCGGGCCCGGGGGGAAAGGAAAAAGAAAAAGGGCTAGGTCGGCCCAGCCTTGACCCGGCCCGATTGGAATTTTTTTAAAATTTTTTTTAAAAACATTCTAATAGACCCTATTAATATAAAATGTACCTAATATCTATATGCAATGCATTTAAATAGAAATATTTTTTGATTTAGAAATTAAAGAAAATTAACTCCTAAATTTTGTGCAATTAATTTTTGGGAAAATTAAAATAGGTGTCAACAACTGCCCCTCTTTGAAGGTGAGCTCGCAGAGTTCGAGCTTGTAGAGATTCAAAGATAAAATGACACCTAAATTTGGCCTATACATGCTTAATAAATGCTATTTTTGGCAAGACTGGAGTCCTATTTTTGTGATGCGATATAAGATAATGCATGCTAAAGCAAATAAAAGCATACTTGAGGTTACTTACCTTGCCCAAGGGTAGAGTAATTCCAGATAGTTGATACTGGGCAAAAGTACATTACAAGTGCCATAACTTGTGTACGGCGCTCACTTTAGTGGCATAACTTTTTTTTGGATCACTTTAGTGCTAAAATTTTTGAAAAACGATCATTTAAGTGCTAAAATTTTTGAAAAACGATCACTTAAGTGCCAACTCCGGTGCCGTACACAATTTTTCGCCGGAAATCTGATGTAGCATTTTTTTATTAATTTCTGAAGCTGACGTGGCTCGCCGGAGTCTCGCCGGAGATTGGCACTTAAGTGATCGTTTTTCAAAAATTTTAGCACTTAAATGATCGTTTTTCAAAAATTTTAGCACTTAAGTGATCATTTTTCAAAAATTTTAGCACTAAAGTGATCCAAAAAAAAGTTATGACACTTAAGTGATCGTTTTTCCTCCGACTTGGCACCAAAGTGATCCGAAAAAAAGTTATGGCACCAAAGTGAGGGCCGTACACAAGTTATGGCACTTATAGTGTACTTTTGCCGTTGATACTGTGTGTCAAGAGCCCGAACCTATCTTCGGTCTCCTTGATGGGGGGAAATGGTTTGTCTAGGATCCAAACCTATCTTTGGTCACCTTGACGGAGATTGCTTTTGTCTAGGACCTGAACCTATCTTCGGTTTCCTTGACTGGATTTCGTTTGTCTAGGACTCGAACCTTTCTTCGGTCGCCTTGACTGAATGGATTTTGCTTTGCCAAAGTACCTGAAGGTCCTCGCCCGAGGATTTCTTGGTTTGTCTGGTGGGTCCTTGTCAGCAGGTCTTGAAAAGACTCAAACAATGAGCATCTGGGGGTCTTCGCTCGAGGATTTGTTGGTTTGCCTGATGGGTCATCGCCAGTAGGTCTTGAAAAGATCCAAACGATGAGCACTTGGGGGTCATCGCTTGAGGAGTTGTTGGTTTGCCTGGTAGGTCCCGCTAGCAGTTCTTGAAAAGACTCAAGCAATGAGTACCTAGGGGTCCTCGTCCGAGGATTTGATGGTTTGCTTAGTAGGTTCTCGCCAGCATGTCTTGAAAAGACTCAAACGATGAGCACCTGGGGGTCCTCGCCCGAGGATTTAATGATTTGCCTGATGGGTTCTTGCCAGTAGGTCTTGAAAAGGCTCAAACGATGAGCATTTAGGGGTCCTCGCTCGAGGATTTGATGGTTTGCCTAGTGGATCCTCGCCAGTAGGTCTTGAAAAGACTCAAACGATGAGCACTTGGGGGTCTCTGCCCGAGAATTTGATGGTTTGCCTAGTGGGTCCTCGTCAGCAGGTCTTGGAAAGACTCAAATGATGAGCACTTAGGGGTCCTCGCCAGCAGGTCTTGGAAAGACTCAAACAATGAACACCTGGGGGTTCTCGCCCGAGAATTTGATGATTTGCCTGGTGCTTCCTCGCCAGCAGGTCTTGGAAAGACTCAAACGATGAGCACTTGGAGGTTTGATGCATCATTTGCTGAATAACCGACCTTTTTCAAGGTATCTCTCTTGGGATGATAATGAGGGCTTCTCCAGCGTCCGAATTTTCGTATGCTATCACCGGGGATTAAAACTTTGAGCTACAAAAGCAATTAGCACAAAAACATTTATGCCTTCATCAAGGATAGACAAGCTAGACTATTCTAGAATGTATATTTGAAAGTTCATGCATGATGATTTTGCCATGTTTGCATCACCAAACATCCACCGAGGGTCAATCAAAACAATTTTTGCTCGGGAGGTGGACTTCTCGAGATGCTGAACGAGGGATCTTTAGTTAGAAAGGACTTTTCACTCACTCTCATTGAAGAGGGTTGTTTGTCCCGTTCATTAAGGCGGGAACATACAAAACACTTAGTTTGATCGTTATCATATCAACAAGGGTCTAAGTTTTCTCGCAAGCGGTACGATGCTATCAATCTGAGAGGTCTTCCTCAGGGTTATAATGCTAGCTTGGTCAATGGCTTAACAAAGGTGACTGTCCAAGTTAAGGTCATGAAAGAAAATATTCTGCAATTATCTCCACGTTCACAAGTCAAGAACCCTGCAAAAGAGATAGAAGTAGTCTTGCTTGCATTTCCTTGAGTGTTGTTTATAAACATTTGAAATTCCACGTTAATTCAAATGCTCTAGTCAGAAGAGACTTCATGAGGGATGTAACGTGGGCTTGGTTTATAGATTGAGGAACGAAATGATCGTTGGGCTAAAAAATATGTGTGAGGGTGAGAATTGGTGATCATCTAGCATTGTCACTAGTCTTTTTTTCCACCGTCAGGATCCTTCTAGCAAACTCCCTGGGTAATCTTGTGTTTTAGCTTCTTTAATAACTTTTTTCTGAGGAGCTTCTGCGTCAAGCATTTTCCTGGATATCATTCGATCTCTGTCCCAATTGCTTTCTCAAGAATAGGTTCATCTTCATCTATCATGTGATAGATCTTTGCCACGACAGAGCTCTTAAAGTAGGGATTTATATCAAAGAGGAACTCAAGTTTAAACCCTTTGAGGTCGTCTATTCTACACCACTTAATATCTTTGAGATATTTGAGAGTGCTTTCATCATGCTCAGAGATCTCCTTAGCTAAAACTTTATTATTTTTCATCTTGTCCCTTTTTCTTTTTCTTTGTTTTTTATTTCTGGGTATTGGCCTTGCTTTTATCAGGCACACTGCTTTTTCATGCCTCCTAGTTTTCAGCATTTTTTTTTTGCTGCTCTTTTGGTGTTGTCAAGATTAGCCTAAACAAGTTTGAATAGAACAATGTTATTAGGCTCTTGGAGTCTTCATCTTGATTCGATACTTTAGACCCTAATGCTCAAACTGTGGTGACTTTTGCCTTGCTCCCGGTGTGGGGGATGATCACCAACTAGGTTCGTATGAAATGAAATTACTGGCTCAATTGAGCTAGCAAGGGATATAAGTGTATGGAATAGAAGAAGAACCGCTCTTCGTCATCCTAGGGCATTTCAATTATTACGAGAGTTCATCTGCAATAAAAACACTTAAAGATTAATGCAAGCAAGAGCAAAAAAAATTCTATACATCTTTTCACCTTGTGCGAGCTATTGCAGCTGATGAGCATAGAAAATTTTAGATATTGCAAACTACTCATCCTTCTTGTCTTGCTCATTTCCTAGGTGAAAATATCACTGTTATCAATAAGATATTAGCATTTTGGACAGGCTTTAGTTTGATGCTTCTCTCTCAATAAAGCCATCTTAGCCTTGACTGTCTGGCTGTTGATGGTGTGTTTGTCTTGGAGGACTTCATCGAGGACCACCGGATCCGTGAAGACGACGAGGCCGAAACCACAGGGGTGGTGATCGAAAGGGAGGGACGCTTTTCTTGCTCCATCTGAATTTATGATGCTGGTTTACCTCAAGCTGCCTTAATGTGAGGTGATTCTTGATAGGAGTGATTTAAAAGGAACCTTCGAGCGTATGAGCTCAAAAATGGTTAAGCAAAAAATTAATGGTAGTGTATGGGGTAGAGAAATGAACTACCTCTCGTTATTTTAGCTACCGTACCTTATCCAAGAAAACCCTTTACTTTGTAGAAATGAAACTTTTTGCTTATCTTGCAAGAGTTTGGTACGTGATAATGTGTATAGACTAAGGATTGCCTCTTATCATCCTGACACCTCTCATTCAATATATCGGAGCACTTTGACACCATTCGTCGAATTGTTAAGATTTTTACAGAGAATTGGTGAATTAAACAGGTAAAATTACCATGCAAAATTCCTTTCCAAACGATATGCGATGCACTTGGGGGAGGGTTAAGCATTCATTTGCTTTAACATGTTTCCTCTTCCTTTTGATTCTTTCATTTCTTAAAGTTTTTAAGAGAAAGAAATACTTACCTATGTTGTAATAGTGAGGCAAACTTGCAAGATAATAAGAAAGACTACGTTAATGAAAAGCTCTTTGAAAAACAGGAATTGGGAACGATACAACATTACCCTTCGTGATTCCTTTCATTTGAGATTAGATTAACAACATCTTAAGTTCTCTCGAATGTTGATAATTCCCTTCTGACAAAAATCAGAAGCTTATGTTAGAAATGAGAGGATTGAGGGTAAATTGAGAACGATACAAATTACCCTTCTTCCAATTTGCCTTTAAAGCTAGCGGAGTCTTTTTTCCTCTTTACTTTGTTCAGCCTTCTCTGTCTCAGTTTGTTCCTCCATACTCTTGGTCTTGAAGCTCAAATGAAATCCTCTATAATTATGGGTGCTTCTGAATAGAGGGTTCTATTGTCAGCCCATGCTGTGTCAATGCGGTTCCAGCATGCTAAGGAGTTTCTTGTGAATGCTCTGATTTTTTATTGCGTAGGCACATGCAATTGCTTGCATAGGGATCTTTGTAGCAAAGCTAATATCTGTTTTAAAGGTCTTTGAGAGACGTGGGCGTGACTACCATCGAGACTTCCGTGGTTGTCAAGATCGGCTTCAACGCCATTTTGTCATATGCAAAGTTCTTTTCGGTTAGACTTGTTACCATGAGTGTTTTTTACTTAATTTTGTCCTATGTAAAAGGAAAAAATATGTCATTTTTATGCTAAAGTAGATGAATTTTAGGAACGAAATAAACCCTTTTTGATGGATTGGAGGATTGTATCCCCTATAGTCTACTCTCCCCATTAAGCACTTCTTCGTCGTGTTTCATTCGAGAGGTCCTAACATTGGTGCTCTATTCGGATTACTAGCACGTTGGAGTCTAGCATGTTCCCTAGTTCATTATCTGCAAAAGAAAAAGGATGGAATGTCATTTCCAAAATTTGTTAAGGAATAAGACTTGCCTTTTTCTTTCAAAAGGGGTAATCTTTTTTTGATCTGTCCCCGACTTTTGTACGAAATGAGGTTTCGCTCATCATGGAGTCAAGGAATGCTCAGCATTCTCTTTGACTCCCTGGGACTGATATCACCAATTGGTAGTAATGAGATTTGCCCCATATTTCATTTGAAGGTTAGATGATTTTCGCTCGGATTGTCCTTATCAGATTAGTTAGTCCGCTAGCCTCACTAGGGTTTGATGTGCTTTTCAGTTTGTGTCATTTCCAAATGTCCCCTTTGTAAAAATAAATAAAAAAGGAGCATGCTTTGAGACACGAAGCGAGTGAGTTAGAAAAACAAATAGGGGTATGAGCATGCACGCTTTTCCACCACCATTTTTCTTTTTGCCTTTTTGAAAAATGATAAAACGTTTGTTTTATTTTCAAAATTTTAGAAACAAGGAAGCATAGGGAAGCCTGGGCCTCAGAACACTTTCCTTCACATAACTGGATATCATCAACGGGCCGGTTTGGGAAACTTCTTCAGGCCCTCAAAACAAAACATTTATAATTCTTTTGAATAATTTAGGCGAATTATATTTGTTGGAATGGAAATTGCAATACTAAAATTCCAAGCATAATTAAAAATTCAGAAAATTAGGAATCTTAGAAAACAGCTAAGACTT
Source organism: Syzygium syzygioides (assembly GCA_031216285.1). Taxonomy (NCBI): domain Eukaryota; kingdom Viridiplantae; phylum Streptophyta; class Magnoliopsida; order Myrtales; family Myrtaceae; genus Syzygium; species Syzygium syzygioides. The sequence goes on from CM062247.1 coordinate 23,761,518, forward strand.
TAGAAAGTAACAAAGGCTCCCACATAGGGAAGGATTCAAATTATTAAATATGCCTCTATTTTAAGGGAGGAAAATTGAGCCTTTAGTTTACTCAATGACGACATCTGTGCCTCCTACTTGATTGGGTGGTGCGTTGCGGAATGAAAACATCTTTGCATCCAACAATTTCTGGACCTTATTTTTCAGGACAACATAATCATTGACGGAATGTCTCATTTTGCCCAAATGATAGTCACATGCCTTGGAGGGATTGTAGTTAGGGAAACGCTCAGGATTTTCACGCTTTGGCTCTTTAGCAAGCAAACTCGTTTCCAGGAGAATAGGCATGATTTGAGACAGAGGCAAAGAGAGTGGCGTGAACTGCTTTTTGTTATTTTGCCTTTGGGGCGGGTGGCGGCCTGAGGCTAGTTGCTGTCCACTGCTTAAATGAATCATTGGAGAAGGACGAACAGTTTGGGTGTATGCAACATCCGCACCTGTCAGAGGTTCTTTCTCCTTCTTCATGCCGAGTTTCTTACTTGTGGAAGTGGGATATGTGAACCACCCCTCACGCAATCCCATTTCGATTCGTTCGCCCACAGGAACAAGACGATTAATGGTTTCAGCAGTGGCACCAATCAGGCCGTGTCTGTATTCGTACGAAAGCAACTTTATGAATAACTTTACTTGTTCATGATCAGTGAGTTGTGGGGTAACCTGGGTGGCCAAGTTTTTTTTTATCTAGTGGCATATTCCTTGAAAGACTCACTCTTCTTCTTTTCAGTGCGTTCCAGATCGTTACGCGTAAAGTTGACGTCGAGGTTGAATTGATACTGCTTGAGCAATGCATCAGCGGTATCATCCCAGGATTTAAAAGCATCCACATCTTTCGACATATACCATGTCAAGGCTAGCCTCGTTAAACTCGCTTGAAAGGTCTGAATCATGAGGAGTTCATTATCAACGTACTAGATCATCTGCACATGATACATGTGAAAATGGTGTTTGGGGCATGAGGTACCATCATACTTCTTGAATTCCGGCATCTTGAACTTTTTTTGTACTTTGACCCATTTGTATATAGACAGGTTAAGTGGTACAGCATTTTGCGGGCCTTATAGCTGTTTTAGCATTTCCTCGACCTTTACAAGGCATTTGTCATGCTTTGTCATCAATACAGTTTCAAGTTCAGGCTTCTTGATAGCAAGGAGAAGCGGTTCATCCTCTAGCAGGGGTATTTTGCTGTCGCTAGCGGAGGCTTTGTCTTTTCCAGTGGATAGTGGTAACACCACCTCAATTGCTGCAGGTGTGGGCGTGAGCTTGCCCTGAATGGATTCTGCTTGCTTTGTGAGATTTTGGATCGCGTTGAGGACCAGCTTCATCTCGTCCTTCATGTTATTGAGACGGACGTTTTCTTCAGCCATTTTTTTTATACCTACCTGTGAAAACGCTGATATGAATGAGTATAATGACCGATAAAGAATCATTCTATGACCTAGTCATAATATTATTACATATTTTCTTTATTTGCAAAGAAAAAAATGAGAAAAAAGATTTTTATTTATATATTCATTATAGGTGGCATCCCCGGGATTCAAATCCTGATCGTCTCGGACCGTGACACTACATCCTCAGATACCACTAGGCCGAAGGCCGCGGTGATGTCATTAAGGGGCAAAAAATTTTATTTATAGCATAAAAAATGGCTCGAGTTATATTAATATTAGTATAACCCATAAAAACTTTTAAAGAATAAAACCAAAACCCTTAAACATAAATACTAGGAAATATGAAATATAGGGGCTTTTAACAAAAAGGGCGCCATTCCCGAATGGTCATTCTATAAACGATGGAGAAGCTATAATCTCTCAGAGCTGCTTATTTTTACGGATAAGCTCTGCAATAAGCATATCTCTCATCTCATCGGTCTCATCATGCTAAAAGCTCTTTCTTAAGAGCAGGGACGAATTAAATATCAGCTCTTCCCATCGTATATAGAATGCAATTAACGGGTGGTCTAACAGTAACAAATCAATTGAATAAGTAGGCGGTATAATAAAATGAGAAGAGATAGAATATATACCTTTCCTTGAACCATGATAATCACAACAACATGCACATGAGGAGTGAGGTTCGATTTCTATCTAGACCGGCTCAGCAAAATGAAATTAATTGGGTGCCTGACCATCGCAGTCTTGCGTTGGTGTCAAGTCCTTTTAACCTCGGTCAAATAGAAAGAAATATCTCATAGTCATGCGAATAGCGACTAAAGATATTTCTTTACGATTTTTAGAAATAAATTTCGGGAAAAAGAAAGGCAACCTCTATATCGCGAGCTCGCGTTCGAGGTCGTATCTTTCTTAACATCATCCTAAAATGCTCTATTGTGGCCCAGGTCTGATAGCGTGGTTGTGTATGCAATAGTGTAGTGCTAAATCATTAAAGCATGCACAACAATTTATAAACAATTAATTCGAACTTGCAAGATAAATAACACCTTAATTTTAGGATCATACCTGGAGTCCTTGCTGCCGAACAAAAATTATTTTGAACAGGATAGAAAAATTGGCTTAAGTCCACTTTACAAAAAAGTCCCCAGTGGAGTCGCCAGTCTGTCGCGATCGACATCCCGACCTCTTTTTATCGAACATGCAAAAAGAAGGGGAGCTCGCCTGGTACATGCTAAGTCTATGTTCGGAACTTAACTCGGGCTCTTCCAAGCTCATACCATATCGCGACTTAGGGTTTAAATATTTAACATGCAAGTGGTTTATACTAAGGAGTCGCCACTAATCGATTTGGGGTAGGTCGATTAGAAACCCAAATAAGGTGATAGCAGAATCACCATATTCTTGCGAACCAGAGATTAATTAAGTTCAGGGACTTGGTTACACTAGTTGGATAACTAGTGCCCTTTCCGTACCATTTTACCCTATTCATTTTTGAAAATATTTGTCAGGCAATTTGGATTGATTTTAGGACTTTTCTCCTAACATATGAGGTGATTAAACGAGTGCATAATCATAAACGATCAACAGTTAGGAGATATGCAGTCCTAAGGTTCTAACTTTAACTAAATTAGATGACATTAAAAAAACAACAGCTTATGCAATTGTACTAAAAACCTGCATAATAATACAACGGTAATAAAAACTAACATGCAAAATATTACTGCGCAACCTCAGGCTTGTCTAATTTAAACAAAACAAAAACTTGAATAATAATACCACAATAAAACAAAACACTTAGGATATATCACATAATTAAAAAAAAATTTCAAATTTTTTTTAAAAAAATAAAAATAAAAAAATAAATACGGAAGTAAAAAAAGGAAAATTTTTTTTTAATTTTTTTTTTAAAAAAATAATATAATATTACAAACAGGTCGGGTCGACGGATCTGGGTCAGTAGCAACCGACTCGGGTCAACGAACTCGACCCATTGCGTTGACCGGGTCGGATTTCCGGATCCGACTCGAGTCAAAGGGTCAACCCGGGTCTAGACCAGATTGGGCTTGATTAGGTCCCGGTCTGGTGGAAAAAGACAAAATAGGGCTGGTTTGACTGGGTTAAATCGGCCCAGATGGCTTGACCCGGTCTTTAAATTGGTTTGAGACGGTCTGCAAACCAGATCAAGCCAGTTCTCACGTGTCACAGGCACGCGAGAACGTTGGCTAGCGAGATCCGGCGTCTCGCCGATCGACCCATACCAAATCAGGCCTGATTTTGGCCTTGCGAGACCCCTACAAAGCTCCCTCAGCTACCCTACTTGCCATTCGGTGATGTACTCGCCGGTCGGCGAGCAAAATCAAACTTGTTTCATTAGGACATTTCGTCGAACAGTCGGTGCGCGCAATAAAAACTGAGGTGTTTCGACCTCTTCAGATGAACCAATTGGCTTCGGTGGTTGTGACTCACCTTCGACAGAGAGTAGGGACCGGGACTGAAGATGGTATGGGCCGGGAATTGCGCGACACGGCCGGTGTAAGTCCCAGCCACACCAGACACCGAAACAGGGGAAAACAGAGGTAGTGACTCGATTGGGAGAGCTCACCTGCTGACGGTGCGTCTGGGTGGCTTTCCGGCTACTCCATGGGTGACGGCGACGCTGTTGGTTCTCCTTCTTGCTCCGGCGAATGCTCAGTTAACTCTCTCTCTCTCTCTCTATTCTCTCTCGATTCTCTCCCTCTCTCTGTTTTTCTCTCCGAATTGGCCGATCAGGGCCTCTCTCTCTCTCTCTCTGACTTTTATAGCTGGCGACGATGGTGCCCCCTTGCTCCGTTGCGTCCGCATGACAACGGCCTGCATCGGCCTACACCACCTCACGACTTTCGTGGCCATTTGTAGGCCGGTGCAGAGCAGAGCAAGCGGGGGGCCGGTTTAGTGAGTGCAGAAGGAGAGAGAGAGAGCCTGGGAAATAGGAAGACGGGACTGGCCTTAATGGCCAGTCCTTGTGGCGTGTTCCCCCGACCCTCCTCTAGCCTGATGGAGACAGCGCGGACTTGCTCCGCCGCTAGTTGCTTCTACATCAACAGCAGAGGAGAACAGGGAGAGAAAAGGATGGCTCGACGCAGGGGGGAAGAAGGAAAGAGGAGAAGGACTGGGCCAAGCCTAGTTCGAACGGGGGAAAAGAAGAAGAGAAAACGAAAGTGGGCTTGGGTCCGCGGAGGGGAAAAAAGAAAAGGAAAAGGGCCCGAGCCCGGGGGGAAAGGAAAAAGAAAAAGGGCCAGGTTGGCCCAGTCCCGACCCGGCCTGACTCGATTTTTTTTTTTAAATTTTTTTTAAAACATTCTAATAGACCCTATTAATATAAAATGTACCTAATTTCTATATGCAATGCATTTAAATAGAAATATTTTTGTTTTAGGAATTAAAGAAAATTAACTCTTAAATTTTGTGCAATTAATTTTTGGGAAAATTAAAATAGGTGTCAACAATAACATACATCGATTCGTGTTTATCATTTGAGTTATTTACCGTGTCATGCCCCACCTAATCGAAAAATGAAATCAGTAAAAAGGGGAGAAAATGAACTAATTGCCAATTTCGGCTTTCATAGTACCTGAGCAAACTCAATGAAACTAAAGGAAAAGCATGATGTCTGGTATATAATGGAACAACTTAATTACTACAAGAGAACATGCCCTGATTATCCATCAACATAGGCGTGATTACAATGTTCTCGACTTTATTACACCTCTATCGATGGATAATCGTGGTGTGTTTTCTCTTGTAGAAACTAAGTTGTTCCATTATATACCAGAGATCATCCTTTTCCTTTAGTTTTCTTTACATATCTATCGAAAGTTTGATACAAGCAAGTATTGCATCTAGTCTTTAAATATCCATAGATCGGCTGCTTGAATCTTATTCATGAATATCAGCCTGTGTTTCACAGCTGGCTGAAAAAATCATTCAGCTCTATATAGTCTACCCTTGGAGCACCTGTTGCCGGCGGTGCAGCAAAATCAGCATCAAAGTTCCCAGCACCATTGGAGTCCCCATGATGATGGTTTACCTACGCAAGTAGTCGAAAAGGAAACGCGTTCACTTGTCAAATGATGTCGAGCCATATAAGAACCAAAAGGAAGATCAGAATATCAACAATGGCCGAATTGTTTCATTAACCAACAAGGCTCGTACAACAAGAAGCATTGAAATGATCGAAGTATGGCATGATATTAAATCTTACCGTACTATTCCGATAGATGGTCTGGTTCAGGTGAACAGGAGCAGGAATTTGCCCATCTGGAACGTGGTTATGTATCTTGGTAACCAACCTTACGCCATTCCCTGAGGTCGTATCCTCACGATTGCCTCCTGGAGTAGCTTCATATGTGGGCAATCCATCATTGCGAGCACCTGATGAGCTATTCTCAGTCCAAGGCTTCACAAAAAGTCGATAGAGCACGAAAGAAGCCTGCACATCAATAGTCAAAGGTTTAACATCATAAAGGCAAGGTTTTAGATGTTCTATGCTCGTCGAGCATTCTTTGTTTGGTGGCTTACTTGTAGATTTCTCTTTCCAAGGTTTTTGATTTTGAAAAACTACTTATAAGTGCAGACTTGAATTGTGTTTAATGTCCATACTATCAGATGGTGGCTTTCCAATAAAATGCAAAGCGTCATAGCTCTTGCAAGTAGTCTATTCAGAATTTTAACATGTAGTTAACACAATTCAAGCATCTTCCTTGAGAAAGTGATCACGATGCATTCCAATTAGAACCATCGGATCTGCTAATAAAACATCCAAGCCATACTTAAAGAGCCTCCTGGATTACACAGATTGTCATGCAACATCCTGTCAAACTGGGGAATATCATACAAACATAACAGGTACTTAACCATGCAAATTTTATCAAACAAAAATACGTGTTCCAATGGAATCCACATCCCTCTAATAAAACAGGAAAATGTTGCTCAAGAATCAGAACCCCAATAACAGCTGATGATTGGAAAAGGAAATTGCAAAAGCCAAACCACAACTAACAGATGAAAAATCAACTAAAAGTTTTCACCAATCAGGAGGTAACCATGCTCATAAATATCAGACATTAAATAAATAAAAGAAAAACTCGAAAACAAGGGAAGTTCAGAACCATCATGAATCACCTGGGCATGATCGGGCAGGGCAAACTCATGCATCGTCCAATCAGTCCCAACAGCATTTTGAACTGAATTCCCCATGTAGAAAACAAAGCAGCTCTTGGTACCCAGAACTTCACCACCACCACCCACAACAGCATCGTTGCCCCTGCCCTTCATCAGCCAGAACCCGCGGTTCACGGCCCTCACCCTCCTCTGCCTCTCTGCAGGCCCACGAGCCACCGTGTAGAAGTACTGGTGCCTTTTCGCCACCCCATAGCCGTACTTGAAGAAGGGATTCTCCGACAGCTCCGACGGGCTGTAGCCATACACATTTAGCTCGCTGATCACATTGTGATTGAAATGGTTGGCCGGGTCAGGGTTCGGGCAGTTTTTCTTGTTCATCAGATAGTAGCGGAAGATCTCTTCATCAGAAGGGACAAAGCGGAAGCCCAATGGCAGCACAGGCATCGGTTCCATGTTCTCGCGGTTCTGGTCGTTGTTGGCAGGAATGTTTTGGCCACCCATTGTTGAGAGAGAGAGAGAGAGAGAGAGAGAGAGAGAGAAATTTGATGGTTTCAGGCAGTGAGAGAAAGGAGAATGAAGTGAAGAAGAATGAGGGAGTGGAGGCTTTTTATAGGGGAAGAAGAAAGAGGTGTCCAGGAGACGCAAACGAGAGAGCGGGTGCCTGAGACAGAGAGTGTTCTTTCCTTAAAGAAAAAGAAAAAGAACACAAGGAAATTCTTGACTTGCCCTAAAAAGGCATGCCTTATTTGCTTGTCCATTTTTGGCATGGGTAGTTGGATAGGATTGAGCAATTGGTCTTTTTCTCTTGTTTTGGCAAGTATGAGGACAGAAATGGCTGTGGCAAAAGAAGAAAAAACAAAAAAGGAATGTGGCAAAAAATCCGGCCAAAGAGAGAAACATATATCTCCTTTTTTTACTACTAGATTATATTGCCATATTCAATCTTGTCCTTCATAAAAGGAAGTTAAATCTAATGTAATTATGACACGCTTTGATGTAAAAATTTTTTTACGCAAGCAGTTTTATACATAACAATAGCTTATTTCAGCTTGTATAATATTTGAGCAACTAAATCATAATAATTGTTTGTATCACTACCTTCAACAAATACTTGCTCAAAGAAAAAGAAGAATATGTTGATATTGTGTGATAGAAAAATGATTCCTACAAGAGAAAGAAAAAAATATCATGATGAGACCTATCACAAGGGATGTAATGAAGCCAAGTTCGTTCGATGTGGTTAGTGTTCGACTTGACTTGAACTTAATTGAGTTAGACATTTAAGTTTGATCTATAATTAATAAAACAATTAACATGTTTCAACTCAAATTAATAAAATAAAAAACTTAAACGCTTTTACTAAAAAAAATTAGTTGATTATTGTCACGCCCCGAACCTCACGGCACGTAACATCTCTATCTTGATCGATTTATGTGTAATGCTCCCAGGACGCATCGCCGACTCAATACCCAAACAGAGATAAGGCATGTGCGAAAACAATAAATAAACACCCATACAATATAATACACAAGACCAAAGATAGTACAACGAGCCAACCATAAATATAATTACAAATATACATTTTGTATTACTATAGGAAGCCTTTTTACAATATCCATTTGTACAAACAAAACCAACAACATAAGCAGTCAACAGCCACTAGGTCAAAAAGGGGCAAGTGGCTAGGGAGAGAAGGTTACATCAACTATAGGGAAGGTCACAGTAAAAAAGATATGAGCTTTCCTACTAAGGCCTGGACTTAAACTAGGGCTCTCGGTCCGAGTCAGACTCTGAGGACTCCTCTGAAGAGCTCTCCTAATACTCAGATTCCTCAGAATCCATGCCTTCTGCTACAGCCCTCTCATCCTCTGAGTCCGGTTCTAGCTCCGGGTTAAGATATAGTCCTATCTCTTCATCCGAGCCTAGCTCTGCAACTTCCCCGTCCTCATCCTCATCTAAGTCTATGGCCTTTGGTTCATCCTCTTCGTCCTCAAACTGATCTGGGTTTTGAACTATCACCTGTGGTTCATCATTCATCACCTCATCTTGGACATCCCAATCATGATCATCCTGGGGACCTATCATCTTACCATCCGTAGCTATAGGCTCCATCATGCCATTTTCGTCAAGTGGGGTGTCAAAGGTCTTAAGAGGCTGACCTATGTTCCCATTAGCATCTTGTAGACACCAAGTGACGTATTCCTGGGTCTGATAGAAGTATTCACCCATGTCGACAAAAACTACTGATCGATATCTTACATACGCTTCTCCATTGCCAGAGGCAAATACGCTGGTTGACTGCTGAATTTGTGTCGGGATCCCAAAAAGTGTAGGTAGCTTCGGCATGATCAAGGACAGGGGTCTGAAAAGTTTGAGTTATACAACAATGAGAACGCGTCTCAGTGAGTAAAACCCCCCTAAACCTAGGCTAGGCTAACGTACATTCTCCTGACAAACAATAAAACACTAAAAAAAAAAAACCAAATCACAATAATCATTACTCACATCACTGACCCGGCAGGTTACGCATTTCAATATATAATAATCACGGCACATACGTGGCACACATAGTCACACGTACGCCAAACACATACTCATGCTCAATAGTATTCATTTCACATGCCTTTCACCGAGTCTTACACACACGTATACTAGCCCATGCATTCTTATGCATGCAAATGTCATCAACATGCCATGATCATTCTGGCTCACACCGCACACTGGCTCAATGCTCAATTTTTAATTAATACGACTAGCGTAAAACGTATCAGGTCTCTTTCTTAATCACCACACTTATTGGCCAGTGTAAAAATGCCCTTGGCCCGGTGTCTATAGCTTGCTTCAAAGTGCATGAGGCACAACACCAACTTTGGCCCAGTGTGTCTAGCCTGCTCCAAAGTGTATGAGACGCAACACTGATCTCGGCCTAGTGTCTCTAGCCTACTTCAAAGTGCATGAGGCGTAACACTGATCTACTCACGAACCAAAGTCTGCTTCAAAGTGCATGAGGCTGGTCGTTTTCCGAACATATCGGGCATCGTCCTACTTCAAAGTGCATGAGGATGGCACACTCTGCGTAACACACATCAGGGCGAAATGTGATCACTTATACACATAACCAGTTATTATCTGAACCCCGCGTAACACGCATTAGGGCGATTAGGTGATCACATACTCATGTCAAGCACGCATTCTCGCACAATTCTCATCTCATGCCTCATTTTCGGCATACACAACGCGTGGCCATGCAATGCAATACGATGCAACATGAGTATTACATAACACACTCAGGTATTCAATCAGTCAATATCATAACAACGTGTTCAATTGGCCTATTTAATACCGTATAGCCCAATGCGTAATTCAACAGTTGGGGAAATAATTCAAGCCATCATTTGGCCAATCACATCTCGCATTAGTCGGCCATACGATCACACGACATAGTATTCTCCAATTTGCCAAAATTGAGTACAAACAACTATTAAGCAATCAATCTGGGCATACCCGGCAATTCAGGCACATAACACTCAATTGGTCCATTTTAACTCAACAACCCACTATATGGACAACCATTACTCAGCCTATTCCCGATCTCAATTTCTCATTCAATACAGCCCAATAATCCACCAAATTTATCGTGACCACAACTTCGGGCTAACGGCACCAAAATCTCCTTAAATCGTACTAGAATAATCTAAACCGGACTCATCTAAAAATGTATACTGTCCTAGACCGGGTTTAGAAGGTCATATTCACTCTTAATCCAACTTAGACGACGAAGAACGGGTGGCCAATTGCTGATGAACGGCGAAATTGGCAGCGGCATTCCAATGGCAGCAACGGCATCGGCTCACGGCGGTACGGATGACGTCCTTGGCCGGACCGTACGACGGCGAAGACGGTGAAGGCGAGACGGTGAAGGGAAAGTGGTTTGGTGAGCTTGGGTGGCGGTTTGAGGGCGGCGTGAACGGTGGTGACAGCATCGGCGGCGTACAGCTTCCCGATAGTCCTTTGGCCGAGATAGAGAGAACGAAGGAGAGAGAGATGGGACGGGATGGAGATGCTGGCGAGGCGAGGCTGAGACGGTGACGGCACGGCGGCGACCGGCTAAGCTTCGACGAGCGGCGGCTCAGGTGGACGGCTCACAAATGGCGAAGGGCAACCGGCGGAGGAGGAGGACTGTCAAGGAAGAGGAGATGGTTGGGAGAGAAGGAGAGGAAAATGAGGACAGAGAGTGAGTCAAGGCTAGTCAAATAGGGCTGAGATAATGGAGGACAAGATTCGCAAATCCATGGAAATACCCAGAATGCCCTTGATCCAAAGGCCACAATTTGCTCTTATCCAATAATGCAAGGGGCAATTTAGTCAATTCTTGGGATGAATTCTTGGGCTGATACACTTAATAAAATCCATAATTTTAATCCCAAAATTCGAAATATCCAAAATAGGGCCTAGGTGCAAAACGGTAATTTTTTCTGCTCCGGGTTGAAATTCCATTTTTCGACCGTAGCAATCCAAAATATGACTAGCAAACATAATATGACATCGATTCCATGAAAATAGCCTCTTAAGCCCTCGAGAATCGATATTGAAATTCGGGCCCAATTACGCAATGAAAACTTGCTCAATTTCAACTTTCAGTGTCTCTTACTAACGAGCGGTTGTTTAGAAGTTACGTGTATCGACTTAGGTTATCCGAGTCGTCACGGCCTCGATCATAGGGAGAACGAGAGGAATTGTCGCTAGTTCCTAAGGTCTCGATTGTTCGGTTCAAGTTCAGGATCGGTTGGCCACGCGTACTTTTGGTCTCGTAGAATCATCCGCTATTCGATGATACGTCGTTGGCCTTGGCCAAACCACATCCGTCACCTTCCTAGGATCGGCCCACATTAGCCCAAAATATTTCCTCATCGTTTCTCGAAATCTGTGCCAAGCTGGCGATTGGGTCCTAGTCCACGTACCATGTTTCCTAATTAGCCATTCCCATTTGATCAGTATCCCGAGAGTGATTAGCTCTAGGTGAGACTTACTAAAGTGAAATGAGAAATAATACTCGTTTTATTGATTTCGGAATTGAGTCGAAATTCGGGGTTTTACAATTATCCTATGCTAAATTCCATAAGCTCGATTAGGGCTGGAGAACAAACTAGAGTTCTTGTACATAGTTTAGTAAGCACATTTTGCTTCAAATTTTTCTAAGTAAGAATATTTTTCATTTTGTTCTTGTGAAAACTGACTTTAAGAAGTCAGGAAAAAGTGTTTATATTTTTAATAAGTTTAAATTAATATGTACACTCAAAGAAAAATTTTAAAAAAATTCCAATTTAAATTAAATTCAAATCTCAAATATTGAAAAATAGGAAGTTGAGATTAAAAGTCAATTCATATGCATATAATCAACTATTCAAATCATATACTTTATGTCTATTAGCCAGTGAGTGAGTAGACGATAAATCCAAATATTTAAGTCAAAACTCAAAAATGAGTTTGTCTCACTGTAAATTCCTAATTTAGCCCTTATCTACCTATCGTATTGCAATTCAACTTTAAAGAGAAAAAGGAAAAGCTAGCCAAAAAAAGAGAGGATAAAAGTAAAATAAAAAAATTAACTACCACTGAAAACTACACACAATGAAGTTTCTTAATTATCTTACTGCGCAACAACCAACTTTATCATTCTGTTTTTCTTTTCCTTTTCTCTTGTTTTTGCGAGTATGAGGACAGAAATGGCTGTGGCAAAAGAAGAAAGAACCAAAATGGAATATGGCAAAAAACCCTGACATAAAGAGAAACAAAATTTTTTTTTATCTTAGTAGATAATATTTCTATTTTCAATTATATCGTTCATAAAAAGGCAATTAAATCCTTACCAAAAAAAAAAGGCTATTAAATCAAGAGTAATTTTGACATACTCTGACGATGTAGAAAAAGTTTTATACTAGCAATTTTATGCATCGTCAATGGCTTATTTCAGCTCATATCGTACTTGAGCAAATCAAATCATAATGCTTGTTTTTGTCCATATCTTCAACAACTACTTGTTCAAGAAAAAGAAAAATATGTCACTTTTATGTGATAGAAATACGACTCCTATGAGAGGAAAAAAAAGATATCCCGATGACACCTATCACTACAATTTGCAATTTTGGCAGGATTGACGCGGTTATTATTCAACATGACTTGAACTTGATTGAGTTAGACATTTAAGTTTGAGCTAAACTTAATAAAACACTTAACATGTTTGGACTCAAATTAGTTGATTATGCTAAGTTAAAATTCAATAGGCTTGACAAGGGCTGGACATCAAACTAGGGTTTGCCTGTGTAGTTGAAAGAGTGCATTTTTCAAATTTTTTTAAGTAAAAATATTTTTTACTTTGTTCCGGTGAAAACTGACTTTAAGAAATCACAAGAAGGTTATATATTTTATACTGATTTTAAATTCACGATACACTCAAAAAATTAAGAAATTCTAATTTAAATGAAAGTCAAATCTCATATACTGAAAAATAGTAAGTCACTACTAAAAGTCAATTCAAATGCATATTATCAACCATTCAAATCATATTCTTTGTCTCTATTAGCTGGTTCATGAATAGACCATAAATTTATACATTTAAATCCAGAGTGAGTTTGTCTCACCATTAAATTTCTCATTTTCCCTCATTTACCTATTATTTTAATATTGTAATGCAATTTAGGTTTAAAGAGACAAAGATGAAACTGACCATAGGAAATCGATAAAAAGGTAAAATAGAAAGTTACTTTCTATTTTCTACTAAACTCTGCACATAGTGAAATTCCTTAATTGTCTAACCGGCCAGTAAACTATTAGTCTATGAGTTTGGACGTAGGCTTACACCAAGCTAAACCACTATAAGGCTCTATGTGCCATATTTTATATGTCTCTTCAAATTTCATTAACTATTACATGTTCATGCTTATATCAAGTTGCTTCTGTTCACATTAAGTTATTCTGCTTATATCAAACTTAACGTTTATAATTCCACAAAGGTTGTTCAAGTTTCTTAAACTACCTATTCACCCCTCTCTAGGTGATATTATTAGCCACAACAATGGTGAGTGAAACTAAAATAAAAGCAACCTTTTCATGGACGATGTATTAAGCATACCATATAATCAATGGAGTCTATCATTTCATGACTTACGTTATAAGAAAACAAAAAGCTATTGCTAATTTCAACTTACATTATACTTGAACAAACTAAGCCGTAATGCTACTTGAACAAACTAAGCCGTAATGCTTGTTAGTATCAAATTTTCAACAAATTTTTGAGAAAACAGAAGGAAAACCATGTTTATTGTTTGTCATGAAACCACTTTAGCTCCTAGAAGAGAAAACATATCGCGATTATCGATTAGGCCAAGTTTGGTCTTTGTAGTATACGCGACTCAACTTGAACTTAACAGAGTTTAGAGTTTTAATATCAACCACTTGCAAAGTGGGATTTAAACACGCTATGGTTATCAATCTGTCGATTTGGGTGTTTTAGTATACCTAGCTTGTATTAGTCGGTGGATTTCATAATTCTCCTTCCATTTATCAAATAAACGAGTGACGTTATTTTCACTTTTTGACTAAAACACACCATTTTATGTTTGCTGATCATATTACCATCAAATCATAATATTTGATTCCATACGTATAAGTAACATTCTCCCCCTATCTCCTAATAAAATTCATCTCATCAACAATCGGCAGAAATTAAGAAAAACACAGTTTATTTCTGTCTTATTTTTTGCTTTAGCCACTGCCATAAAAAAAAGCGTCAATGTACACATGTTCAGTTTTATGTCATAGTGAGAAATTTGCATTTAGATATTCGAAAGGTTTTTAAAAATGCATTTAAAATTAGCTGAAAAAAAGAGAGAATATTTTTATAAGGTGGAATGGATTTTCTTAGTTTGTTGACACTTAAATTTTCACCTAAAATCTCTTATGCATTTCATTAAAATTGATCGACCGCGATAGGAATGAATCCTTCAACAAAAAACATCAATTTTGCATAGTCTTTCATTTGCATTGGATTTCTCGCATTTAGAGAATATAAAACATATATCCTTACCAAAAAAAAAAAACATATAGCTTTAGTCATGATGCAATTTGTAACATTCCGGAATTTTCGGTCCGTTTTGGGGTTTATAAAACGCAGAATTTGTCAGTGCGCTTATGGCAAAATCTCGCCCGGGAACTGATCACTCCCGGTTATTATTTTAAATTAAAAATTTTGCTAAAATCGCACTCGATCGAATTTTCGTCGTTATTTGGACCCTGAACTTGGCAGTCGATTTTCGGATGTTTCAGGACGCAATAAATTGGACGGTGTCAGTATTAAGGTTGCCGGTATCGAGATTGTCAGGAATAATGAAAAAGTTTGGATTTTTGGACTAGGTGCGAATTTGGACTAGTAGACCCCTCGTAAAAATTTAGTCTCAATAATTTGGCCTTTGTCCCTTTTCATGTGCGAGGCCTATTCAGGAGCGATGGGCAATTTTCGGTTTTTCATTTGGGACACCGGGTCGCGTTAAATATTTAAATTAGTATAAATTTTTCAAAATTTCTCTCTCTCTCTCTCTCTCTCTCTCTCTCTCTTGGGAATGCGCGCGCCCCCCCTCCCCACCTACGCCGGTCACGTCCCTTTCCCCCCTCTGCTGACCTGTCCCTTCTTCTTCTCTCTCTCCTCTCTCCTCTCTCCTCCCTTCTTCCTCTTCTCCTTCGTTTTTCTTCTTCTTCGGGGGCTTCTGGTTTCTGCTTCGCTGAGTCACGCTCGACCGGAGCTCGTCGCCGCCCGAGCCGCCGCGTCGCCGCTCGAGCCGCCGCACTGCCGTCGCCCCGACTGCCGGCCACCGCCCCGACTGCCTTCTTCCTCCTTCCTCCTTCGCTGGCCTCCCCCGGGCGACGCCCCTGCTTCTGGTCTGCTTCTGCTTCTGCTTCTTCCTGCTTGCCCAGCCAACGCCGCCTCCGCTCGGCGCCGCTCCGCCACTCGCCGCGGCCAGCGGGCCCAGTCGCAGCCACGCCGGCCGCCGCCGTCGCCCCGGCCGTCCTCTCCCTCTCCCTCGCGACGCGCCCGCAGCTTGCCGGAGGAGCTCGCCAGCTCGCCGGCTGGCCCCGCGTCGCCGTCGTCGCCCCGCCGCCGCGCGACGCCGCCCCAGCCGACCGCCGCCGCCGACCCTTGGCCTTCCTACTCCTCAGCCCCTCTGTCTCTCCCCGGTTCCTCTCTCTCTCCCTCACGCCTTGCCGCGGCTCGCCGGAGGAGCCGTCGCCACCGCTCGCCGGTTGCCGCCCCGGCCGATCAGCCCGCCGCCCAGCCTCGCTGAGCCGCCCACGAGCCCGCGCCCTCGCCGCCATTGTTCTTCTCGGTCCACTGTTCATTCCGGCCGGTCACTATTCCGGCGAGGCACTGTTCACGCCGGTTACTGTTCACCCGAGCCCGATTTGGTTCGTCCGGCCCGTTTTAAGCGTAGGACACCCGGTGAGTACAACCCTAAACCCTGATTAGGCTAATTTACATTTCTAGACGGGTTTAGGGGTTAATTAGGGTATTTTAGGGGTTAGATTGTGAATGTGATTAGGGATCGTTATTGTGGTTGATTTGGTGGATTAGTATGATCAATTAATGGAAGATTAGTGGCCCGAGAGGCACAATGAGTGGGCTGGTCGGTTTGGACTAAACCGGGCCGAGTTCGGGATTGTTTAGATTTAATATGTGGATTTTAGTGCGCGCCATAATTTAATTGTGTGGTGGTCAATTAGAATAATATTTGAGGAGTATAATTGAGCCTTTTGATGACAATCATTGGCCTGGAATTTGTGGTATAGTGCCTAGCCTTGATAGATTCGATCTAGGCGAGGCGCGATTGATTAGGACTCAGTAGTGCAATTGGCGCAATTGATGGATAGACTGAGTTAGCGATTGAATGGTCTTTAATTGGGAGTGATTTGGCAATGTCGTGACTTGTTTAGTGTGGCTTGGTGGGCCTTAATTGCGCGGTATTATGTGGAACGGCTTAAGTGACTGATATGTGTGAACGGTGTACTGTGCTCGAGTGCTTGATTTGACTTTCATGATTGCACTAATTTGTGATTGGGTGATTTGTAGGCATAAATTATGTGTCGAATTCGTGCATGGGTAGTGTGTCAATTTGATGCTATGGCTGATTTGAAATTGATTGTCTGAGTGGGCATGTTAATTTGTGAAATTGAATATGCGCGGTGTGAGTTGAACCTGTTACATCGAAAATCGCGCATGTGGATGCCCAAGTGTGAAAGTGATAGCCATGAGTATGCATCTCAAGCATTGGCACGGCATGAGCATGTACGAATGTGCCTGAATGACATGTGCATTGTGATCACCTAAATTGCCCTGATGCGTCTAACGCGGGGCTCAGATAATAATGAGTTGTGTGATCACCCATGGACCTTCGGGTCATGACCTTTGGGTCGATACCGTCCTCATGCACTTTGAAGCAGGACGATGCCCGGTACGTCCGGAAGGCGACCATCCTCATGCACTTTGGAGCAGGCTCTGGTTCGCAAGGAGAACAGTGTTGCGCCTCATGCACTTTGAAGCAGGCTAGAGACACTGGGCCAGATCGGTTGCTGCGCCTCATGCACTTTGAAGCAGGCTAGACGCACCGGGCCGTGAAAAAGTGATGACTCGAGTCGTAATAATAATAATAAATTGGGCAAGTGTGCCAGTGTGGACCTGATGCATTTTACGCGGGTCGGACCTGATGCGTTTAACGCGGGTCGGAGGAGAAATTGAGAAATGGCTGAGTGCTAGTGTGCAAGTATGCGGTAATGCATTGTTGAGGCATGAGCATGAGTGCGAGCACTGGCATATGCATAACATGCGTTGTGACATGGGAATGCGTGTACATACACCGTGATCAAGTTCTGTTGCGTGTTTGTTATTATTCCTGGTACGCCTAACCTGCAGGGTCATGTGATTTCTAGATTCGGGCCGAGGGCCTGAGTCATGTACTGTTTAGTTGTGTGCTGTCTGTCTAGTACTTGTCAGGAGGTGCATGTTAGCCTAGTTTAGGTTTAGGGGATTACTCGCTGAGATTTATTCTCACGGTTGTTGTAAAACCGACATTTTCAGATCCCCGGTCTTGAGGATGACAGGTGTCCTGATGCATTTTTGGGAGAAGCCCCCGGCTAGTTGTAATGCCTGAGCCCGAACCACTTATCCCCTTTTGTTAGTAGTGACCTTGAACTGCTTTTGATTTTTGGTATTCGGGCTGTACTTGGATATTGTAAATGAATTCCAGTATTAGTATAAGTGTTGATTTTGGTGGATACCCTTGGTTATACATTTATATTTGTACGGGTAGTTTTAATTACTTCCGCTGTGCTGTATATCTCTGTATTGGGTGTTGGGTCGGCGACGCGTCCTGGGACGTCGCACACCAATCGACCTCTGCGAGGGATGTGGCGCGCCGGGAAGCGCGGGGCGTGACACAATTGGATCAATGAGGTATGGCCCACCTGTGAATTTCTTTCAAATTGGCCAGATGAATGGCTCAACATGCAAAATAATTCCTAAACTCATTCGAGCTTCCAAAGTCAAGCCCGTTTTAGCCCGACCCCCTTTAATGAATTTGGCCACATACCTTGGCCCGGTCGTTGCGTAATCAAGTCTTCAGACTCAAGAATATTTGGTTCGCAAAAGCAAGACTGACTCCTACATCTTACTTGACCCCTGACGTCTATAATAGGTTAGTGGCAACTCCTAAATAAACCTCAAATTAATTATTAAATGACAAAACCAAATTGGAACTGGTAGCTAAGCACAAGCGCCACTTTAAAAGAGGCATCATTTGTGCCCACTCGGCAATCCGTCGAACACCCTTGGAATTTCACCTGAGATCAAGACAGCTTGGTGACTTCACCGAGAAATTGGCTAAAACCTTTAAAGGACTTAGTCCTAGATCTTCTCTTTGAAACCGTTTTTTTGTGATCTCCAATTGTAGCACATGGAATCAAAGGTACGATGCCTAATGGCTGTGTTGGATAGTTTTGCAGACGAGAATTATAAGGCGAGAAGTGTTTGTTAAACCTTTGTTTTTTCAAGGAGTTTCTGGGTATGCATGCTTTTCATATTCGAATTGAAGCGTTGTATGAATTGCTAAACCCTATTGTGCATGTCCTTTCGCTTTAACACATCTCTGCACACACGTTATGGGATTGGAAACTACATATTGTAGGCGGTAGTGAGCCGATTCAGCTTCGCCCATCTCATGAGCCCTCTTTCACCTGATTGGATGAGCATGTCCCAGCCAGTAGGTGTCAAAACTCATAAATACATGCACATGTTTATGCCTTGTTACGCTACCACTTATTCGTATGTTTTTTTTTTTGGTAAGGAACTGACTCGTATGTTCGTAATGATTATTTTCAATACTTTGGTTTTTTTCCTTTTCTTTTATGAACCCGTGCCTTAAGGTCTTTGAATTTGCCTGAATGCTTTTGGCAAAGCCCATTTTCATAAGTGTTCTTGAAAAAACATTAGATTTTAGGAGATGTTGGCCCTGTTGACACTTAAATTTTGGCTAATCATTTAAGGATTAATATCATAGAAAATTAGGGACTAATATTTTACCCATGAACAAAAATAATATTTCCATAACATATAATTTTAGAAGCAATCATCATTTAGTTCATTAGTGGCATTTGCATTTTAATCGGACCGGCTGTGGTGAATGAACTTGAATCTATCGTGAATAAACTTGAATCTATCACGTGGACTGGCTCGCGCTTCAACAAGACTCGGCCAACACAAAGAGGAATCGTGGCTGAAATTTTTAGCCCAAAATTAGGGTTTTGAGCTTTAATTAAGTTGGGTTTAGCTTATAAAAGTAAAAGGCTTGGTGCTATATTAGAATAAGGCTCTAATGGATAAAAGCCTATCACTAATTGAGCCCACAAAGAAGCAAAATTCGGCCGCACCAGGGAATAAGGGCTGACCGAATTTCACAAAGAGGGAGGGGGCCAAATTGAGCTTAAATTAATCAAATTTCAGCCCATGGGAGTTAATCAATGAAATGCCTCAAGTTAATTCCATCTGTTATCTTAATAAACCCTAAATTAAGCTCGTAAAATCCTAGGTTAATTCCACAAATACATACATATACCTCATAACCTAAGAGGTTGGCAATTCATTATTTAGAATACATGGAGAGACACACGTGAGGAATATAGTGAAAAGAGAGAGTGGGGTCCTCGGCCAAGCCCTTAAGGCCGAGATGCACAATGTGGCCGTGCCTTTTGCCTTGTGGCGACATCTCCCTTGCCGTCAACGGGCCTCCGCATTGTTGCTGCCCTACACTTCTAGCTCTTGATCAGCTGTAGTCGCCACACCAGCCGGCCACGACGTCCAGACAAGCTGCTCCCACCGTGACAAGCAGCCTGCATCTAGTAACCCTAAGCCCTCACTGATGTCCTTGTTGCTATCTGCTGTGGTTATGCTGAGCCGACCGGTTGTTGCACTGAGACTCCTCTGGCCGGGAGGTTGCTACTGGTCCCTGCTAAACCACGATGACGAGCTACCGTCGCTGATCTCCTTGTCACGAGATTGTTGCAGCCCTGGCGACCCCGTTCCTTTGCTGTTCAGTTGCTCGATTCTTGCTATTTCTGATTTGCAGGTTGGCCGAACTCCAAGACAAACGCAGGCCGTGATCCAGCATGTCCAAGCACCACCGAGCCATCGCTGCTGGTCACCATCGTCCCAAGTCCGTCAGTCAAGTTCAATTTGGAAATGTTATCCACAATTTAGGTAATTAATCTTATCTCATTCAAATTGAATATCTTATTACCTAATTTGTTGACATCATGATTCAATGCATATCTTTAATATTGTAGGCATATCCCTTAAATTAGGAAATTTTCCTCATTTGACAATATGCATTGGTTGACAATCTGATCTCATGCCCAATATATGCATTGCGATCACACAGAAAATTGGCTAATTAGATCCTCATGCCATAGGATACGATTCGGCGGTTTTATTTATTACAAAATTTGAATCGATAGGATTATTTTGTGATTATCTTTGTGATTTGATGCCTATCTTGTGCTTGGGTGGTTATCTTATCTCACTACAAAAAAAATTATTTTTTACAACGAAATTTGCGACGGAAATTTCGGAAAAATCCGTCCCAAATCGAATTTGCGACGGATTTTGCGACGGAAAAAATTCCGTCGCTACTCGGGCGTCACAAATTTTTGAGACGGAAAATTCACAAATTCGTCGCAAATTAGCCACGAATATAATCCGTCGTAAAATTCGTCGCAAATTTGCGACGAACTCAATCCGTCGCAAAAATCCGTCGCAAATTCGTCGCAAAATTCGTTGCAAAATTCGTCACAAAATCATCGAAAAATTCGTTGCGAATTTCGTCGGAAAATTCGTCGCGAATTTGATCGCAACTTAGCGACAAACTTTAATAATAGCAAAATTCGACTTAAAATATTCGTCGTTATTTTTACATCATTTCAACCATAAATTATTGTCCATATCAATCAAAGGAAACAATGACATATAATTGAAACAGAAAAACGAACAAACCATAAATTCTGACAAATCAGCCACAATGACATATAATTGAAACAAATAACAGAAGGAAAGTTATATAGTCTGACATGATGCTATTTGATATCCAATCTTACAATACATTCAAAACATGAACTAAGAGACGGGACAACCATAGAAAACGCAAAAAAACCATACAGAAGAAGAGGCGGCTTTGGTACGATAGCAGGACACCAAAAGTAGTCACCTTTGTCAAGACCTGAGGAAATGTCGATACATAAATCAGTCCAGAATATAAAAACAGCATTTAAGCATGGATGTGGAACTAGGTGTAAAATAACAAAAATACGTTTCAGAACGAACATAAATGTTCTTACATATGAATATGAGTGAAATTATAAAAAACCAAGATTATGAAGCAAGCTTACCCAAAATTTTAACTAGGGAGACTGGAGAAAATCATCATCATCATCATCAGCATCAGCATCAGCATTCTCGACATCAATGTATTGGTCATCACCTATTGGATTGGCTAGAGGTACAGGAGGCACGGCATTGCGTTGGAGGTTAAGGTGTTACATAACCACTCTCATTTGTTCTTCCAAGTTATCTATTCGTTCATCCTTCTTAACAAGTAAATTATTCAGATGATCCACTTCTTGGGTCAATTGCTCCTCTGTTCGTGATCTCCTTCGACCAGTCCTAGCGGATGATGAACTTCCAGGATTATTCGGCATGTACATCCTTGACAACGATCCCAGCCCAAATATTTTCCCTTTTTTCGCCCCACCCGTTGCCTCCATCCATAATGCCATATTATCAACTGGTGGCCGGGACTCAGGACAATCATCACTACCATTAGCACTGCTCATTAAAAGATCATCATATTTTTCCTACATTAACAATGTAGATGAAAATAAAATCACTATATATATCATAAATATTGAAAGCATTCACGGTTTTCATTATAGTTTACATCTAAGCCAAAGTATAACCTTACATACCTTAACAGCTTTTGCTCGATCGCCAATCCATATCTTATCTTTCTTTTGAAATGTGCGTTCAAATGTAGCTGCAAATGTCGATTCCGTCCCCAATTCATGTGCCTACAAAATGTAAACTTGAGTAATTGAATTAAATTAACTTATAACTCATTTAACAGACTTACCAGTCGTTTGCGATGCTCCGCAATGTTGATAGAGCCCTTGGCATATGTGGCTGACCCATCACTAGAACTAGAAGATCGATTCTTCTTATTCTGCTCACAGAGTTGCCGACTCTGTTCAGATGCCCAAAATGTGTTAATTGCCACCCAATTGTCAGCTGTAAAGAAAGACGGCTTCGCTTGCTTGCTCTTCGCTCTATTCATAACATTTCGCATAAAATCACTTATTTTCTTATCGAAAATTCTTCTCACTTCATTGTCTTCCGCTTCGTCCCACGTGAACTTTCGCTGCAATGAATAAAAACACAAATTGAAAATTATTATGATGATCATATATCCATAACCATGCACCAGACTAAAATTAAGACAGATTTTGTAAAGTTCATGTCGGGGAAAATATCTGGTCCTTTAGATATCGAAAACTACAAAGTTATTCTGGTCCCTTTACATCATTCTTGACCATCAATATACTACACCAAACTTAATTGGTGAGAAAATAAAATATGTAAAACTTACCTTGAACTCATTCCACCACATTTCTTTCACTTCCTGTGGAACACTTCTGTAATTAATATACTCTCCCATCCAGAAGTTTCTTACTATTTTGTTCAATTCCCTCACAACAGACGTAGCATCCGTGAATCTGCATTCATACGAATATTGTGCAACATGGATAATTCAGTTGACATCAATATCTAAAGCCCTAAATATGACATATACTAAAATAAAAATGAAGCACTTACGAATCTCCAAATGGGCATATGAAGAATCGGTTATCTTCTTGACCTTTGTTTCCGTCAATATTTGATTGTTCCGCCGAATAATTAGGTGGAACGAAAGGAGAGGGAGCTATAGGAGATTGAACTGGAGAACGTTCAGTTCGCATGTGGCGAAGTCCCGTAACATGTTGTTGAGGGTGGGAGGAAGGGCCAACGTGCCCATATTGTGACGGACCATATTGTGGTTGAGGGTTAGATGCCGGGACAGGAGTAGAGGAAAGGGACGGGGACGAGGACGAGGAAGAGCCTTTTCTTCTAGACATGTGACCTCCACGTTTAAACTGACAAATAGGAAGTTATGCGAATATGTAAAGAACTATTGACACGTATTACGAACACATAATGATGTACATGACGAAGCTTACCATTTGATGGAAAGACTAAGAAAATGTTTCCTTGAAATGAGCCAATGTCGAGTGCTTATGACGTGTAATTTCCTACAAACAAATATACTATGAATCCCATTTATTTTGATATGAAACATCAATATATGAGCACGATATGGGTGGCCACAGGTATCAAACATCACTATATGAATCGCATGCATTTTCATTAAATTTTTTTTACCACGTACAAAAATTTAAATTTCACTGAAAGTGGGTGGCCACAAATATTCTAAATCATTCTGTAAAGTTTTGTAAGAAATAAATTATTATTATTGTTAATTTTTTTTTGGAGCTAAAAAAAAATTTCACTAAAAGTTGGTAGACACCGATATTCTAAGATATTCTGTAAAGTTTTGAAATTTTAAAATTTTAAGAATTTTTAAATTATTAATTTCAATATAAAAATTTTTTCGTGAAAAAAAATTCCATACCAAAATTGGGTGGCCACAGGTAGTCTAAGCTATTAGGTAAAGTTTCCCAAATTTTAGTCCTTCTTTATTTTAATAATTTTTAGGGCGTGTTAAAAAAATTAAATATAACTAAAAGTGGGTGGCCACAGGTATTATAAGCCATTCCGTGAAATTTTGGAAATTTTTAAATTCTAATTTTTTTGCCATCTAAAGAAATTTAAATTTCACCGCAAGTTGATGGCCACATATTTTCTAGGCAATTCTGTGCATTTTTTTAAATTTTATAGTTTTGTAATTTTTCTTCACCAAAAAAAAAATTTCCCTCACAATGGGTGACCACATTTATGTTATGTTAAGCCATTTTATCAGGTTATGGAAATTTAAAATTTTTTAATAATTTTTTCCCCGGAACGTTAAAAAATCTAAATTTCACTGAAAATGGGTGGGCACTATTAATTTTTGCAATTTTGTGATATTATGAAATTTTAGTTTGTTAAAAATTTTAAAAACTTTTACGGTCAAATTTCATATTTGTTGTCAGCATATACCATTTTTTTTTAATTTTCCATAATTTTCCATGATTTTTTATAGAATTATTTAATTTTCAAGCATTTTCTGTAAAAACGTTTAATCAATTATCCTATCGTCATTTAACGCTTAATCATCCACATAATAAACAAATTAACCAGTCGACCATCGATCAAAGCCACATGCAATCCTAAAATCGACCCGTAATTTAGCTAATGAAAAGTAATCCTAAATAATCCCTAACCAAATCCGACTAATTACCTAATTATACTAACTAGGGGTTAGAGAGTTGACTTACTTGATTCAAGGACAACAAAAACAGGCAGAATGGACAGTGGCGGTCCCGGCACGGGCGTGGGTGACGGCGAGGGCGGCGGCGGCTGGCCGGCGGAGATAGTCACGACGGCGGCGGCTGCTGGCCGGCGGGGCGGTGGTCACGACGGCGGCGGCGGCGGCTGGCCGGCGGCGGTGGTCACGACGGCGGCGGTAGCGAGGGCAACGGCGGTGGGCCGGGGCGAGGGCGGGGACGGGGCGGGGCGGGGCGGGGGCGAGGGCGACGGTGGGGGGTGGGGCGAGGGGCGAGGGCAACGGGAGACGGCGACGGGCGACGGCGGGGGCGGGACGGTGGGCGGGGCGGGGGCGAGGGCGCGACCGGCGAGGAGCGGGCGACAGGCGAGGGGTGCGGGGCGGGCGACGGGCGGGGGGCGGGGTGGGGACGAGGGAGACCGACGATTGGCAAGGGGGACGCGGGCGCGAGGGCAGGCGACAGGCGGGGAGCGGGGCGGGCAACGGGCAGGGGGCGGCGCGGGGGCGAGGGCAGGCGACGGGCGGGGGCCTCGGGGCGGCTAGCCCGCGACCGGCGACAGGCGGGGGGGGGGGGCTTGTGGGGCTGGGCGACGATGGGCGGTGGAGCTGCGATGGCGGCGGCGACGGGGGACGGCTGGGCGGCGACGGCTGGGACGGCGATGGATCTCTGTAATTTTTTGGCAGATCTGAGTCGGGGAAGGGGGGCGTCGGGGAAGGAAGGGGGAAGAAAATCGGGTACAAATCTCGAAAATTTGCAACGGAATTAGAATGTCCGTCACAAATTTTCAACAGAATTAGAATGTCCATCGCAAATTTGCGACGGATACAACCCGTCCGTCGCAAATTTGCACATACTAAATAATCGTTGTAAATTTGTGAAGTCTTTTTTCTGTTAAAAATTTAGCATCTCATTGATTTGGGTCCTAAATTTGCTACGTCTTTTTTTCAGTTCAAAATTTTGACATCTCAAATTTTGCAATGGAAATTAGAATATCGGAAATGTTATGGCACGTTAATAATATTTGACTTGTTGGCATTTAGGGACAAAATTTCGGACGATAAATTAAAATAGAAAGAATAATCGACAAGAACAATAATAAAAAAGCACAATAACAATAATAACAAGAACAATAATGATAACAACCAAAATAGCATTTGTAGCATTAATAATTACACATCTGTAGTGTTTTGTGACAAAAATTTTAATCTTCGTTTTCATCTTCGTCTTCGTCTTCGTCTTCATCTTCGTCTTCGTATTCGTCTTCGTCCTTGTCCTCGTCTTCGTCATCTGTCTAAAAATCAAATTCAGAACATTCTTGTACATTTAATTCGCAAAAGATGGATCCACATCTATCATTGCTCCACACGGATCTCGTAAAGTTGGTATGTTATATTCCTCAATTTCAACCGTGTTACACACTTTCTGTTATTGGTAGGCTTTATCCTTCCAGTGTTCCTCGATTTTCCTCCGTGCTTTGATTTTACATACAGCCCACCAATCAGTTTTGTCACATTTCAAACTAGGATATGATGCATAACATACTTGAATTGCTTGTTGTGCCAAGACAAATGGTTCATACTTCATATACATTTTTTTGTGATTTATTTCAACCAAATTGAACTTCATATGCACATTCATTCCTTTGACGGGGTCGAACCACGTGCACTTAAATAACACAACCCGCATCATTAATAGTCCAGGATACTCTATCTCTATGATTTCATCCAACAAGCCATAAAAATCATCTTTCTAACTGTCACCATTGGATGACCGAACAGACACACCACTATTCATTGTAGATTTTACCATTCCGTATTCTTGAGTATGAAAATTATATCCATTTGTGAAATATGCTGGCCAACTTTGAACTTTTAGCTGTGGACCCCATGACAGATAATATAGCAATCCTTGCCCTCCAAATTCATCATAATTACTGTGAACATAAAGTTACACATGCAAAGTTAATAATATATATTTTACTAAATGATGTATATAATTTTAATAACTTGGTTTTGATCCATAGGCAACTTACATATGTCTTGAACCATGCTGCAAATTGTTCATCACACAAACGGTCAAACTCATTTGGTTGTAGTCCAAACATTGAAGTTTGGAAAATCCTAATATTAAAAACCATATCATTATTAGCAAATATTTGACATGCAAAATATATATTTGCAAATTTACACTTACTTGAAGTATGGCTCGACTTCTGGGCAGTTCAGTAAAATATAAGTATGGGCTGCATGAAATTCTTCGCCTGATAAGTAACGAAACTGACATGCCCCGCTTGGTCGACCCAGATAATTGAAAATAGAGAATGCCGTGCAATTAGGATCAATGGGCCCCTCATCATTTCTGCCTGCTCTCCGGCTCTTGCACTGAACGTGCGGCTCAAAATAGTATGATGCAAATGTTGTCACTTCTTCCACAATATATGCATTACAAATTGAAGTTTCAACACATGCCTTATTCTTCACTTTTTTCTTCAAATGATATAATAATCTAGTTAAAATAGAAAGAAGCTTATCGAAAGATATTATATGATAAACTAATTTGAACTGTATTTTAAAAAAAAAAACATTACCTCTCAAATGGATACATCCATCGAAATTGGACGGGACCTACAACTTTGGCCTCATAAGGCAAGTGAACTAACAGATACTCCATCGAATCAAAAAACGCTGGAGGAAATATCCTTTCTAAGTTGCAAAGAATAATTGGAATATCTCTCTCTAGTTTTTCCATGTGCGATGCTTTTAACACTGTCTAGCAAATATCATGGAGGAAATTGCTTAATTCTGTAAAGGCGCCCCATACAAAGTTCGGTAGAACTTCCTTCAAAGCTATTGGAATTAGTCTTTCTATCAGAATGTGATAATCATGACTCTTCAAACCTGTCAACTTGCATTCATTCAAATCAACACATCTCCCGAGGTTCGAAGCATATCCATTAGGAAACCGCACAGATTTCAGCCATTGACAAACAATTCGCCTCTGCTCCTTATCCAATGTATAAACTGCTTTCGGTTTTGGTCCCCTACTGCTTGCATCCACAGTTAGTATTGGCTGATCGAAAATATCTCTCATATCTTTTCTTACGTTCAAGTTATCTTTTGTTTTTTCGGCGACATTCATCACAGTATTTATGACATTGTCGAAAACATTCTTTTCTATGTGCATGACGTCAAGATTATGATGAATAAGATGCGCTTTCCAATATGGTAGATCCCAAAATATACTGCGTTTTGTCCACTTATGTGTACTTCTGTACGCAAAAGTCGTGCCGTGCGGGTTCTCAACAACGGTTGGAAAGTCCTGCACACGCTCCCAAATTTGATCGCCGGTCAACCTTAATGGTGGACGCGTTCTTTCAGTCCTATTCTTGATGAACTCTTTCTTATTCCTTCTGAAAGGATGACTTGGCGGCAAAAATTATCTGTGACAGTCAAAATAGCTAGGCTTCTTTCCATGTTTTAATCTAAATGACTTTGACCTCTCCAAACATATTGGACATCCGAAGATCCCAGCTGTACTCCATCCAGATAACATTCCGTAAGCTGGAAAGTCATTTATCGTCCAAAGAAGGGCAGCCTTTATTACAAATGTTTGATCGGTAGAAACGTCATACGTAGGGACACCTTCAACCCATAGCCTTTGTAACTCCTTAATCAATCGTTGCATATAAATATCTATCAACTTTTTCGAATTTTGCGGCCCTGTCACGATCAATGTCAAAAACATATAAGGTGTCTTCATACACATACCAGGTGGAAGATTGTACGGCGTTAAGATAACTGGCCAGCATGAATAACTTTTTCCTGTTTTCCCAAATGGAGCAAATCCATTGGCACATAAACCTAACCTAATGTTCCGAGACTCCATTGCAAACTCAGGGTATATTTTATCAAAATGTTGCCATGCCTCCACATCTGAAGGATGACACATTAGACCCTCTTTTGTTTCATGATTTGCATGCCAAGTCATGTGTTCAGCAGTGGCTTTAGGCGCATAAAACCTTTGCAATCTGGGGATTAAGGGTAGATAAAATATTTGCTTGCATGGTCTACGCTTTTGATTACGATCCGGCCTCCTGTTAATCTTGTACCTAGGTTGGCTACAGAATTTGCAAGATTCTACATTTTCATCATCTCTCCAATATATCATACAACCCCTACTACATACATTAATTCTTACAATCGGAAGACCTAAGTTATCCACTAGTTTTTTCATATCATAAAAATCACTTGGCATGTTGTTATCACGAGGTAATGATTTCCGCATTACTTCAACAAAAGAGTTGAAGCAATCCGCAGACACATTATGCTCTGCCTTGATATTTAATAGTCGGGCTGTCACTGATAACTTAGTGTGGTCCTCACAACCTGCCCATAGAGGTTCATTTGCTGCTTTCAACACATCCTAAAACTGATTAGATTGAAAAGTTTCATTATACACATTCTCCTCAAAACCCGTTACTCCTATATCTTCCAATTGTGAAGCATGACTAGTACCCACTTATTCACGTGTAGGAGTAAAACTAGTACTTGCATGATTTGATTCTGGGACAAAATTATAACTAGCTTCATCAATCACCATTCTCTCGTATGGGTTCAATTGCTCATAATAGCCACATTCTTCCCTAACTGAAAATTAGTCAATTCTTCCATATCCTTCATCAGATATAAATGGTTCACCATGGGAAGTCCAATTATAATAGTTCGGAGTAAACCCAAATCTAGTAAGGTGTTCTCTAACTTGATCACACACAAGAAATTTACCATTACTGCACTTTTTACATGGACAACTTAACTTATTTCCATCCATAAACTCATATTTACTACTAGCAAAGTCTAAAAATAGTTCCAACCCAGTACGAAACTCATCTGTCAATCCTTGACGTCCAGGTAAGTTCTTATTATATATCAAAGCCCTTTCTCTTTGCATTGTGTCGGTATTAAAATAAAAAATTTTGGTAAAATATTTAAAATATCATATCTATTTTTCTTAATTAAAACTATAAAATTTTGGAAATTATAATTTTTGCTATATAACGCAACAATTAATATGAAATTGCAAAAATAGAAAAAATCACAATGTAAAGAAGACTTACCTAAATATTTGACTGAAATATTGGTAGGACAAAGTGATCAATTTGATGAGAATTGCAAAGTCCACTTAGATTGCGAGACCTTTAATTAGGCACAAACCCACAAAAGATTAATAACATAAGAATCAATATTAATTTTTTAATAATTTTTAATGTACGATGGAAACGGAATTTGTTCCTCGCAAATTTGCGACGAATAAATGAAACTTTCGTCGTAAATTTGCGACGGAAACTAGGATCCGTCGCAAATTTGCGACGGACAACCGTTTCCGACGCAAATTTTCATTTATTCGTCGAAAATTTGCGACGGAAAAACAATTTCGTTGCAAATTTGCGACGGATACCTCATTCCGTCGCAAAATGACGTGGCCATTCTGCTCATCCGAAGGTCGGCGAGGTGTCATCGATCGCCGGTCATTAAACCGGTGATGCAGATACGAAAAAAAAAACAAACAGAAACATATATTAAAAAAAAAATTTACAATGCAACGACGAATAGTCATGAAGCTAGCAATTTTGCACTTACCGGTACAAAAGCTTCACCGAGATTAACACATGCATGCGCGGATTTTACTAATTTCAGATATATGAAAGAGGGAGAAAAGTGACAGAGACTGAGAGAGAGCGAGAGACAGCAAGAGAGAGTGAGAGAGAGATAGTGATTGCAATGTCATGGGTTGATAAACCGCGAATTTGCGATGGATGCGTGCTTTCGTCGCAAATTTGCGACGGACTGACAATGCCGTCGCGAATTTGCGACGGATTTTGCGACGGTATTATTATTTGTTGCAAATTTGCGACGAAATTTGCCACGGATTGTATTTTTCGTCGCAAATTTCCGACGGAAAAAATTTCGTCGCAAATTTCGTGTTTTTTTGTAGTGTCTTGATTTGTTTCCTTTATTCAAAAAAATACAAAATGATTAGATAAGATTTCTAGAATAGGTTTTACATAATTTTCCCTGAAAGGATTAAGATATATTTACTTTTCGATAACCTTGCATGTTAGGATAGATTTCAAAATAAATTAGAATATATTTAGATAAGGTTTCCTTGTTAAGTTATAATAGTTTGGGTAGATAGACTCTAAGAGATTGAGATAATTTTCTGACTTAAATTAGGATTTCACTCATATTACTTTCTAGTTCAAGTTAGTTACTATCCTATTCTAGATAGTTGATTTTTGATTTTTAATTACGAACTTAATAAAAAAATGCCAAAAACATCATCTTAGGATAAATTAGATTTCTTTCCAAGTTAAGATTGCATGTTTAAATAAAGGTAATTTTAATTATGAATCTTAGAAAAAAATACCAAAAATATCATATGCATGTGATATAGTTGCATGTTAGGTTCATATAATTAAAAAAATCGCACATTGCCTGCCATATTAGATTAGTTGCATTGTATATTAATCAAAGAGAAAACGCTAAAAAAAATCTCATTTAATTAGATACCTTGCCTAGTGTTGACACATAAATTTTTGCTAACCATTTAGGTTCTATTGCATAGAAAGTTAGGGATAAATTGTTAATCCTAAATAAAAATATAAAAGCAACATTGCATAGCATATAGTTTAATTTCACTATGCATCTGGCTGGCGGTGACAGAAAAACTCAAATCAGTCGAGCAAACTTGGCCGGCACATCAAGCAAAACTTGGCAAGGCTAGAGGGCATTGTGGCAGAAAATTTCAAGGCAAGATGGGCCTAAATAAAGTTTAATTTGATTATATTTCGGGCCATTGAAGTTTAATTACAATTTTGCCTTAGGTTATTATAGCCCATCACCTTGGAAAAGGCTTAATTTAAGCCCACATTAGTGAAATAAGACCTAAGTTAATAGAATATAAACCAAGTTATGCCTCTTGACTAGAGATCGGCAATCATAATTTTATAATATAGAGAGTGAAACGCGTGAGGCATTGAGAGAAAAGAGAGAGAGCCCGGCCAAGTCCTTTGCGGTCGAACTTCCCTCTCTTGTGGTCAAACCTATGGTCCTGCCTCCGGCGACTCGCCGCTATCCCACGCTGAGCCATTGCCCAATTCGCGCCTTGCCGTTGCCCTGTCCATTGCGATAAGTCGCTGAGTCCTTTCTCAGTGAAGTCGATCTAGATGTTTTTGCTGCCCGCGAATAACGGTTCTAGTTACTGGTACCGCTGTGCCAGACGACGTCCGACGAATTGCTGCTGCCTTGACTATCGCCAAACTTGCTGCTGTCTCAGCCTCTTGCTTCCCGGATTGACGAGTTTCCGCCGCTGCTGTCCCCGACGAGCTGTTGCTTGCCTGACCAAGCCCGAAGCTGCTGTTCTGCGACCTGACGAGTGGCTGTTCTCTAACACCACGAGCCGACTCGACACCACGGTTCTCTGTCCCACCGTGCTTGTTGCTTCTCGACCAAGATGATGTTGAGCCCGCTGCTACTTTCTCCTTGACAACGACGCCTGCTACTCTGCTGCCAAGATCTGTTCTTCTTCGTGACGTATTACGAGCTGCGAGCTGCGAGCTGCAAGCCTGGTCTCGACACTATGATGCCTTGTTACAGCCTAGCTGCACTACTGCCATCGTCGAGCCGCTGCCCTTGTCATGTTCTGTTTCGCAGGTTTCTTGTCGATCATCACGCCGGCCTTTCGATCACACCACGTCCCTGTCCCCATTGGTGAACCTCGTGATCCACAATCCCGATCCATTGTTGAGTTTGAACTTGAAAATTATCCGCAAATCAGGTAAGAATCTTATTTGATATTGTTTCAAATATTTTAGGGTTATTACCACGAGTCACAAGCACCTAGAAATTGAACCTCACATATCATGCGCATATCTATGTGATTGCCAATATTTCTCTAGTGAAATTATTTTCAATTTATGCCTTCATTTTCCTAGATGTGTCGTACATCATCATTTTCCCTTTGAAATTTTCCTTCGTTTTTTTTATGAAAAAAAATGAAAAATGAAAAATAGCATGAAAAAAGAGAGGAAAAATCGAAAAAAAAATGAAAAAGGACAACTAGATTGTGTCACGAACCGATCATTTTTTTTGGTTGTATACTTATTATATTCCGTTTTCTTGTTAGGTGATTATGGATCCTCCGCATTCACCTATCTGTACACGATCTAGAGCAAATATTGCCGAACAAGTTGATATATGAGATCG
The DNA here is from genome assembly GCA_031216285.1 of Syzygium syzygioides. NCBI lineage: Eukaryota > Viridiplantae > Streptophyta > Magnoliopsida > Myrtales > Myrtaceae > Syzygium > Syzygium syzygioides. The sequence continues at coordinate 23,794,498 of CM062247.1, forward strand.
TGTTGCTGGTATTGGGGATCAGATGAAGCAGTTCCTTCCCACACTCCAACAAATGTCGTCCCAGATCGAATCTCTTTAGGTGAACCCAATTCCTACGCCCACTCAGCCTGAAATAGTGGTGCCAAAGTAGACAAATGTTAAGAACAAAGTCGAGGAGAACGACGTGACGTGCCTGAGTTATACGAGGACCTTCCTCAAACCACTGTTGAAAACGCAAAGTCCGATGATGTGCCCAAAGAAGAACGTGACAAACTCTTTGCAAAGCTTGAGGAGAAAGTGAGATAGTTACAAGGTTTACAAAGCTAGTCCCCGACGGACTTATCTGTCTATGCCAAGGTCAAAGAGACGAAGAAGTAACATTGCCTTTACCAAAAAAAAAAAAAAAAAGAGACGAAGAAGTTGAAGATGTTGGAATTCGATAAATATGATGGCACATCCTGTCCGAAGATCCACATGTAGATTTACCTAGTGTGAATGACCTAGTATGTCAATAATATGTAAGAATTTCTTAATGTGGGCTTTATTAATTGAAATTAACCGAATTAGTTTGATCTAACAAAGGTAAGATATATAGATTCTTAATAAATCAAATATGAGGCTGGCTGGTATGGGCCAAATACGACCCGGCCCGTAATGAGAAGGCCCGTGGTGGAAAACTCTATAAATAGCGCTCAAGTTCTTCACCTAACGTGATGATGCACAATCTGACTCACATATGGATTTAGAGAGAACATTCTTCTCGTGATTGGCAATCTCATTAGACCATTGTTCTAACGAAGAGTATAGGAGAGAAAAACTTGAGTTCGTGTTCAGAAACTATCGCAAATTCCGCGTCAAGTTCGATGGATTCCAAATCAGGTACGCGAATCGATAATTTCTCCATTAACGTGTTTCGATTTCTAATTATGGTGATCCTGGGCGTGCCATTTTCGTGGCCAACATAATACACCCTTGATGATCAAGTCGTTCCAAGTGAGCTTGATTGGGCCCACATTGAAGTGGTATATTTTGAAGAGTATGAACCTCCTCGAAACCCGGGATGAGTACAACTATGGGGCAGCAACAAGGCAACTTCAGTTTGTCGGAGAAAATAAACCTCCGAATAGATGGCCAAACTAGAATGAAAACTCTTCTACGTTTTCAAGGGGTATGAACTCTTCGAGGGTTGAAAGAATTGCACTAAGCAAATTTTATTAATCAAATTCGATCTCCCTTTTTACATAAACTTGATGACCTCTTATAGCATAGCAAAAGACTAAAGTCAAATCTAGAAACTAGAAGTTATTCAAGTACATAGAAACTGGAAAGGCTTAGAAACTAGGAACTATTAAAAACTATCACAATCAAAAGAATATTTCCAATGCTTCTGCTCGTCCCAAAGTGCCTTGATGCAAGCTTTGATGCATGGGAAATTAAAAAGTCAAAGATGATGCTTTCCACTTATCGATGCGGCTCTTCACTTGTCAATGTGGTTTATCGACACTAGGCTTATCAATGAGAGTGTCGTTGAGCTTGAATTTGCGCTGACCTTCTTGGTTGAATGAGTTGGTCTTGAATTGGGTTGCTTTAAAATCTTTCCGAACTATTCCAATAGATGGTCAAGTTCTACTGATCGGGGGCAGGAATTTGCCCATCTGGAGCATGGTTATGTATCTCGGTGATCAACCTTATGACATTCCCTGAGGTCACATCTTCGCGATTGCCTCCTGGAGCAACTTCATATGTGAGCACTCCATCATTGCGAGCACTTGATGAGCTATTAGGTCCAAGACTTCACAAAAAGTGTCACGCCCCAAACCCCAATGGGCTCGCGACACCCCTTTCGACGGTCGTAATGAATGCGACGTCCTAGGACGCGTCGCCGACCCAAACGAACTACACAAGTGGAAGTAAAATAAAACAACCCAGACAATAAAATATGACAAAAGGATAGAACAACGTAATTTAATAAACACATAACAATAACTTGAATTCATACGTTCATACATTAGGCCGCTAGGGTTAAATCCACCTTCGACATCAAAAGGGAACCGGTGGCTTCGTAGACTGCTGACACGCAAAACGAGACTCTACCAAAAAGGTCTCTTGGCCCTACTCCTAAATATCCCTACGGTGCCCAATCCGAATTAGACGTTGAGGAATCTTACTCTGAGTCCGAGTCAATCTCGATCGGGTTCTCCTCCTTCTCTCCCTGCTTGACCGCCATGGGCTCCTCTTCAGGCTCGGGCTCAGGCTTCTCTTCGAGCTCGAGCTCGGAGGCAGGTGTTGGTACTGGGCTAGGGTTCACCAAAGGACTATCGGGATCTGACACCTCGCCGTCGGGAGTGAACTTGTCCCAGGGCTCCCAATTAACCGCATTGTCGTTGGTGTGCCTCAACCCTTCAAAACCTTGAATTGACCCTGAGTTCATCAATCCCTCCCTATAGGTCCAGGCCAAGTAGTCATGGCGCTCCAACTCATCTCGTCCCACATTTACCTAAACATAAGTGCGATGCCTGATATATGCCTCGCTCGAGTTCAGACCTGAGTACTCGTCGTCCTCATGCACCATATGCATAAGGACCCCAAAATGCCTAGGTGGCGCCATACTCAAGGGCGGAGATCTGAAAATGGTTATATAATAACCGTGAGAACGAGTCTCAATAAGCAACATCCTAAACCTCACCTAGGCTAATGCGTACCCAGACAAGTCGTACATGCGATCAACCGATAACATATATATAATTCACATCAATGGACTTACCTCGCCATCTAATTACCTACCCACACTGCACATTAGTTAATCAGAGTAATGAAATAATATCCTGGTAATATAACACAATCGTTCAAGTACCATCCACACTCGCATCCAACCAATCCAACCAATCATCCACACGCACCATCAGTCCATTCGATCAAACATCCATACATACGTTTAGCCAAACCAATCAGTCACATCGCATACACGTGTCCAACCAACTTTCCTCTCCCAGACCACCGTCAACACGTCTCAAGTCTGGTCTCACAGACACATAAGTCACACCTTTCGATCAATTCCAATGGCCGCCGTCAACATGTCCCAAGCCATACCATTCAATCAATTCCAGTGGCCACCGTTAACACATCTCAAGCCACATTATTCACTCAGTTCCAATGACCGACGTAAACACGTCCCGATCTAACACACCTTTAACGGGCCACCGTCAACACGTCTCAAACCCGCATCCAATTGGCACATCGGCCATTCATGCCTTCATACGGACTGCCGTCAACACGTCCTAAGTCCGTAGCCCTTCGATCATTTCGGGCTTAATTTCCTACAGGCAAGCACACGCCACTTAATTTAATCAATTTCACGCCAAATTACATCAAACAACTCATATTCACAACTCAGTCCAAATTCACAATTCGCCACCTCATTCCACAAACCCGACATTCAAGTCGGCCACGCACCATCACTCAATCAAGCATTCTATTTTATCCAATCCAATTAGCATAATTAGAACATAACATAATCCAATTAAATCACAATATAAATAAATTGAAATACGCCCTAGCCGTTCTAACCCGAGACAAGTCAATAAAATACCCAAAATACCAGATAGGGTTTAGGAGGTCACTTACCTAAGTTTGGCCCGGAAAAAATCAGCTCGGGTCTAAAATGGCCCGGGTGAAAAGTGCCGAACTAGGCACACGTGCGGGCACGGCGACAGGCACAGGTGCGGGCAAGGGACGAGCGCGGGCACGGGCGCGGGCACGGGCAAGGGCACCGGTGCGGGCGCGGGCGCGAGCACAGGCAAGGACACGGGCGCGGGAGCGACTGGGCTGGTCGGCTGGGGTGATGACCGGTGGCATTGCGGCGGCTGCGAGCTGGAGGGGGAGAGGTTAGCTGGGGAGAGAGAGAGAGAGATAGAGAGAGACAGAGAGAGGGAGGGAGATCGGGGTTGAGGGAGAGGGGCGAACCGGCGGCGACCTCGCGGTGGCGATGGGCTCGTCGGACGCGGCGGCAAATGGCGGCAAGTCGAGCTCGCGCGCTCGTGAAGGGGAGGAAGGCAGCGTCGGGACGGAGCTGCCGAGCGGCGTGGTGGCACGGTGAAGGCGCGAGGGAGACAACGGCGTTAGTGGCTGGTGGAGCGGCGTCGAGCGAACGCGGGGAGGAGCTACGGTGGACGGGAGTCGGGGGAGGGGAGAGTGACCAGGTGACGGGGCGGCCGACGGGACTGCAGGTGGCTGGTCGGGCGGCACGGCATAGTGGCGGTGTACAGCGATCAGGCGGAAGGCGGTTATGCGATGAGCTTGAGCAGAAGCGAAGTAGAGCTAGACGCGACGAAGGCAGAAGAAGAAGAAGAAGAAGAAGAAGAAGAAGAAGGGGAAAAGGAGGAGAGAGGAGAGAGAGTGTCAGGGGGGAGTAGGTCTACATGGGCAGAGGGGAGGGGACGTTGCATGGGGGGGAAGGCATGCACGGCAGAGGGGGGGAGACGTGCGCGGCAGAGGGGGAAAGAGAGAGGGAGAGAGAGAGAGAGAGAGAGGGGTAGACGGGCAGCTCATACGGAGTGGGTGGCACGACGTAGAGGAGAAAGAAGAGAGAGAAAGAAAAAGGTAATTTTTGTTTTCGAGGGCGATCCAATGGACACGATTCAAACTAAAAATCGACCTAACGATCACGATTCAAATTCGAAAAATAATCTAACAGTACAGGAAAAATCCCAAATAATAATATAGGATAAAGAGCCAAAATAAAAAAATCAAAACACACTACAAGAGAGGTCTACTTGTCCAAATTTGCACCCGATAAAAAATTCACTTTTTCACTATTCTTGATAATCTCAACGCTGGCCACAATAATATCGACACCATCCAATTTATTTCGTCCCAAAACTCCTAAAAATAGACTGTCAAATTCGGGGTCTAAATAACGGCCAAATTCAATCGAGTGCGATTCTAGCAAAATCTCTATTTTAAAAATAAGAACCCAAGAGTAATCAGTTTTCCGGCGAGATACTATTATAAGTGCACTGACGAATTACACATTTTATAAATCCCAAAAATGAGCCAAAATTTAGAATGTCACAACTCTTCCCCCCTTACAAAAATTTCGTTCTCGAAATTTACAATCCAACCCAACTATTCAAACAAATGGGGGTACTGGTGTCGCATCAACTCCTCACTTTCCCACGTCGCACCTTCGGTCCCATGGTGCTCCCAAATTACTTTGACCATCGGAATTTTCTTGTTCCGCAATACTCTTTCTATTCTGTCCTCGATCCGAACTGGCTTTTCCACATACGACACCTTGTCGTCCACGTCTATTTGTTCAAAATTCAGTACGTAGGTCGGGTCCGGTTTATACTTTCTCAACATGGACATGTGGAACACATTATGGACATGAGATAAATTTGGCGGTAGTGCGAGATGGTAAGCCAAGGTGCCTATTCTCTCTAAGACCTCAAATGGGCCCACATACCTCAGGCTCAATTTTCCTTTCTTACAAAACCGTGACAATCCTCTCATCGGTGACACCTTAAGAAATACGTGGTCCCCTACTTGAAACTCCAAAGGCCTACGTCTCCGGTTTGCATAATTCTTTTGGCTGGTCTGCACGGTTCTGAGTATGTCTCGGATAATTTTGACTGTCTCAATCAACTGTTGCACTAACTCTGGACCTGTAATGCTCTTCTCACCCACTTCATCCTAACAAACCGGTGTTCTGTAGGCTCTGCTGTACAATACTTCAAACGGTGCCATTCTAATACTTTGTTGGTAGCTATTGTTGTAGGTGAATTTAACCAAATGTAACTATTCCTCCCAACCACCCTTAAAATCCAAAACACAGGCTCGCAGCATGTCCTCCAAAGTCTGAATCGTGCTTTCAGACTGGCCATATGTCTGGAGATTATAGGCCGTGCTAAACTGTAATTTCGTTCCTAATGCCGTATGAAGAGTTTTCCAAAAGGCGACAGTAAATTTAGGATCACGGTCCGAAGTAATCGTTACTGGTACTCCATGGAGATGGACTATATGTCGTACATACAAATCGGCATACCTTTCTAAGGCGAAATCCTTTCGCATCGGTAGAAAATGTGCTGACTTTGTCAACCGATTAACTATCACCCAAATCGAATCATGACCCCTTTGACTTCTTGGTAATCCCATTACAAAGTCCATCGTGATGTGTTCCCATTCCCACTCGGGAATTTCTAATGGCTGCAACATTCCACCCGGCTTGCAGTGTTGCACCTTCACTTGTTAGCACGTTAAACACTTAGCCATATGCTTGGCCACGTCCACTTTTATGCCGTTTCACCAATAATGCCCCCGTAAATTTTGATACATCTTCATACTCCCCGAGTGAATACTGTAAGTGCTACGGTGCACTTCAGAAAAAATCTCTTCCTTTAGTTCTGCATCACTGGGTACACATAACCGTCCACAGAAGTTTAGAATCCCATCCTCGGATACTTGAAAATTCAATTTCCTTTTTGTGGCATCCATACTCAAAACCTTCTAAATCTCCGGGTCCATCATTTGTAAAGCCTTAATCTTAGTTTGTATTTCCGGTTCAATCCTCAATGCGGCAAGCAGACTCGAGACATGACTTACTTCAAACTTAAATTCCGAGTCCTGAGGTCCCTCCAACAAAGTCCACTCCTTGACCATCATATGCACAATGCTTGATTTCCAGCTCAGTGCATCCGTTACCTTATTAGCTTTTCTAGGGTGGTACATTATATCACAATCATAGTCCTTAAGGAGTTCCATCCAACGAAGCTATCTTATATTTAATTCCTTTTGGGAGAACAAGTACCTTAGGCTTTGATGATCCGTATAAATTTGAAATTTCTCCCCACAGAGGTAGTGTCTCCAAACCTTAAGAGCGAAAATAATCGCGGTTAATTCCAAGTCATACGTTAGATAATTTTGCTCATGTGGCCTCAATTGCCGCAATGTGTATGCCACTACTTTCCCATGTTGCATTAACACGCATCCCAATCCCCTTAACGACGCGTCACTGTAAATCTCATATCCTCCCGGATCTGACGGAATCATCAACATTGGCGCGGTCGTCAACCTCTGTTTTAATTCTTGGAAACTTTTTTCGCACTTATCCGTCCATTCAAACCTCGTCTCCTTCTTCAGTAACCGCGTCAATGGCGTCGCTAATGCCAAAAACTTCTCCACGAAGCGTCTATAATACTCTACTAAACCCAAAAAGCTCCGAACCTCGGTTACTATTGTCGGCCTTGGCCAATACACGACAGCTTCAATTTTCGCCGGGTCCACTGCAATTCCTTCTCCGGATACTACATATCCTAAGAATGCCACTCGATGAAGCCAGAATTCGCATTTATTGAACTTAGCGTAGAGCACATGTTCCCTTAGGGTCTGTAGAACCTTTTCCAAATGTACCTCGTGCTTGGCGGAACTCTTCGAGTACACCAAAATATTATCTATAAACACGATCACGAACTGATCCAAAAATTCCTTGAACACCCGATTCATTAAATCCATAAAGGCTGCAGAGGCGTTCGTCAGTCCAAACGGCATCACCGTAAACTCATAGTATCCATATCTCGTCCTAAATGCCGACTTCGGAACATCCTCCTTCTTGATCCTCAATTGATGATAGCCGGTCCTCAGATTGATCTTAGAAAACACTGACGCCTCTTGCAACTAGTCAAATAGGTCATCAATCCTTGGCAACGGGTACTTATTCTTAATGGTCATCTGGTTTAGTTGTCTATAGTCAATGTACAATCTCAATGGTCCATCCTTTTTCCTTACGAATAACACTGGCGCTCCCCATGGAGACGCACTTGGATGAATAAAGCTTTTATCCAATAACTCTTGCATTTGGACTTTCAATTCTTTCGATTCTGACATTGACATCCTATAGGGTGCTTTCGAGATCGGTTCCGTCCCTAGGGCTAACTCAATCGCGAACTCCACTTCTCTCTCAAGTGACAGTACCGACAATTCCTCAGGAAAGACATTGGAAAAATTGCACATCACAGCTATGTCCTCTAGCCTCGGCTCTCCAGTTGTCGAATCGACTATATTTGCCAGAAATCCTTGGCACCCCTCATCTAACAGCTTCGATACCTCAAGCGACGAAATTCGAGGGATCGAGGTTCCTTCTCGGTTTCCCACAAATTAAAATGTAGGATGTCCAACAGGATTAAATTGGATCACCTTATTACTACAGTCCATAACAGCTTTCTGTTTGACTAGCTAGTCCATACCAATAATCACATCAAAGTCATGCATACGTAATACTGCCAAATCTATCCTTGCTTCCCAATTGCCAATCACTATCTTACAATCGGGACATCCAAACGCAATCAGCACTTTATCATTCAGCGGAGTAGTAACACACAGCATAACATCAAGCGATTTTGGTTCAATCCCGAATAATTCAATGAACTACTCAGAAATAAATGAATGCTACGCTCCCGGATCAAACAAGGCATATGCAGCATGATCGCAGAGAGACCATACCTGTGACCACGCTAGGCATGTCCTGCACTTCCCTTCTTGCCATTGCATACACTTGTCCTTGGGTCGGCAGCCTACTCTAATTTACCGGCTGGATAGCTCTAAATTGGTTTTCATTCCGGGGCGGTGGTGGTCGCAGTGCAGGCGGTCCAGCTTGTCTACTGTTGGGGTAGTCCTTCATTTGATGGCCCTTCCCACCACACATAAAACATGCCCCACTCCTACTTGGGCAAAGTCCATTTCCGTGTCTTCCTCAATATAGCCTACACAGGGCATTCTGATAACGGTTCGGCTTTTCAATATTCCTTCGAGCTAGGGGGATGAAGCGACTATTTCCCATCACTGGTCTTTTATCGAGTTGACGGTTGTCCCTAGCTAGAGTATACCGCGATCCAGAAGCGACAGCCCGATCTGTCTGATCTCGTTCGATTGCCTGAGCCCTTTCATATATTTCGTTATAGCTTCTCAAGTTTAAAGAAATCATTTGACTACGAAGGTCCGGCTTCAGCTCATCTCGGAACCTTCTAACTTTGTCCATTGGATCCTCCACCATCCTAGGGGCAAATTTGGACAATCTGGCGAACTCGGCCTCATACTGATCCATTGACGACTGACCTTGACGAAGTCTTATAAATTCTGCTAGTTTCTGCTCTCAAGCGCTTTTCGAGAAGTATTTACCATTGAAGGTCTCAGTGAAAACAGCCCAATTCGGAGCAATACTAGTGGGGAACACTTGACCCTTGGTGGCCCTCCACCAGTCACTTGCATTGTTCTGAAGCTGGTAAACTGCTAGTGTTACCTTCTCTTCCTCAGTACACCCCAGCACCTCAAAAGCTTTCTCTATCTTCTCTACCCATCTGGGTGCAGCCTCGGGGTCACCTTTCCCATCAAACTTCGGGGGTTTCAGCTTCAGGAACTGTTCTACTAGCTTGGACATTGGCCTGATCATATTCACTCGCATCACACCCGGATCTCCACCAATAACATTATTCCCCTGATTCCCATTATTCCCAATGATCTCACTGGCAGCTGCAGCAGCGACAGTAGTGCTCCTTTCCCCGGTCTGTCTACCCGATAATAATCCTACTTCCTCAAGTATCCTCTACATCTCATCCAATCTAGGATCCCCCATAATTCCAGCTTGCGGAGCCACACGACCTCAACCTCGACCTCGACCTCGACCGCTCATCTTACTGATTCTCACGAATGCTCACCTGCTAAATTCCACGTAGGAATTAGAAACCTAAGCCAGATATACCAGTCTACGCCCTAGGTAGTGCATCGCAACACAATTTATTAAACAGGCAGCCAATCACAACATCACTCAATCACAACCATTAGGGTTTCGTGCACTTACCTTAAGTCTCGACGCACTTGCACCTCATATATTATTGCATAATTTCAAACAGCAACCACAATCACACTGTCTAGGGTACGTATAGCACGCGAGTCTCCCTAACTGGCTACCCCAAAGTCATCGCTCCTTATCACTCCATATTTCGACCTTCTTGGATCGAGCTGACCTTACTCTGATACCAAATCAACCGGGGATGTCACATCACAAACCCAAACGGGCTCGTGACACCCCCTTCGACGGTCGTAATGAACGCGACGTCTCAGGATGCATCGCTGACCCAAACGAACTACTCAAGCGGAAGCAAAATAAAACAACTAAGACAATAAAATATAACAAAGGGATAGAACAACGTAATTTAATAAACACATAACAATAACTTGAATTCATACGTTCATACATTAGGCCGTTAGGGTTAAATTCACCTTCGACATCAAAAGGGCACCGGTGGCTGGGTAAACTGCTGACACGCAAAACGGGACTCTACCAAAAAGGCCTCCTAGCCCTACTCCTAAATGTCCCTACGGTGCCCAATCCGGATCGGACACTGAGGAATCTTACTCTGAGTCCGAGTCAATCTCGATCGAGTTCTCCTCCTTCTCTCCTTGCTCGATCGCCATGGGCTCCTCTTCAGGCTCGGTCTCAGGCTCCTCTTCCGGCTCGAGCTCGGAGGTAGGTATCGGTACTGGGCTGGGGTTCACCGAAGGACTGTCGGGATCTGACACCTCGCCGTCGGGAGCAAACTTGTCCCAGGGCTCCCAATTAACCGCATTCTCGTTGGTGTGCCTCAACCCTTCAAAATCTTGAATTGGCCCTGAGTTTATCCATCCCTCTCTATAGGTCCAGGCCAAGTAGTCGTGGCACTCCAACTCATCTCGTCCCACATCTACCCAAACATAAGTGCAATGCCTGATATATACATCGCCCGGGTTCAGACCTGGGTACTCGTCGTCTTCATGCACCATATGCATAGGGACCCCAAAACGCCTAGGTGGCGCCATACTTAAGGGCGGGGATCTGAAAATGGTTATATAATAACTGTGAGAACGGGTCTTAATAAGCAACACCCTAAACCTCACCTAGGCTAATGCATACCCAGACAAGTCGTACATGTGATCAACCGATAACATATATATAATTCACATTAATGGACTTGCCTCGCTGTCGAGACCGAACTCCCGAGCCTTCATTTTGGAACAACATACAAAAGGTAGGGGGCTCACTTGGTACATGCTAAAACTAGGTTCATGACTTAACTCGGGCTCTCCCAAGCCCGTACCATATCGCGACTTAAGGTTTAAGTTTTTTAACATGTGGGTGATTTACATGCAGGAGTCGCCACTGATCGATTTGGGGTAGGTCGATTAGAAACCCAAATAGGGTGATAGGAGAATCACCCTATTCCTACGAACCAGAGTTTAACTAAATTCGGGGACTTGGTTACACTAGTTGGATAACTAATGCCCTTTCGGTACCATTTTACCCTGTTCATTTTTTAAAAATATTTATCAGGCAATTTGGATTGATTTTAGGACCTTTCTCCTAACATGTGAGGTGATCAAGCGAGTGCATAATAAAAAATGATCAGCAGTCAGGAACACAACAAGTCATGCAGCCTAGGGTTCTAATCCTAACTAAGCCAGATGATATTCAAAAGACGGCAGTTCATGCAACTGTATGAAAAAACATGCATAATAACAACACTACGGTAGTTAAAAAAAATATGCAACATACTATCGTGCGATTTCGGGTTTATTTAATTTAAACAAAACCACAACATGCAATAATTATGAAGAATTAAAACACTCAAATAAGTCATGCAAAAAAAAAATTTCGAATTTTCTTTTTCGGAAAAAAAATGAAGAGAAAAAAAACGAAATAAGAAAAGAAAAAGGAAATATATATTTTTAAGAAATTTTTAATTTTTTTAATTTTTTAAATTTTTAAAATAAAAAAACTAAATACGGAAAAAGAAAAAAAATTTAAAAAATTTTAAAGATTTTAATTTTTATTATTATTTTTTAAAAAATTAAAACAAAAAGTAAAAAGAAAAAGGAAAAGACAAACTTTTTTTTTTTTAATTTTTGTTAAATTTTTTTTAAAAATAAAATAAAATAAAAATAAAAAACCGGTCGGGTCGGGTCGGGTCGGATCCGGGTCGGTCGGAACCGACCCGGGTCAACAGATCCGACCCGGATTGTTGACTCGGGTCGGATCAACTAAACCGGGTCGGTCGGACCGACCCGGTCAACAGATCCGACCCGGTCGTTGACTGGGGGTCGGATCAGCTGAACCGGGTCGGTCGGACCGACCCGGGTCGGGTCGGCTGAACCGGTTCAGACCGAACCGAAGGAGCGGCCGTCGGCGAAGCCGAAAATCGGCCTCTCGCCGGCGGACCCAGACCGGCGCCGACACCAATTCGGCTTCTGGGAACGTCACCAAGCATCTCCACCCACCGAGGTCCTCGTTCGACCACCCTTCGCCGGCCGGTGACCAAAACAAAAAACCGGGCTCTTTTGGACCTTTTGTCGAACAGGTGGGAGGCGTGACAAAAAACAGGGAGTTCTGACCTGTTCCGGCGATCCGGTCGGCTCCGGCGACTCACCTCATCTACGATGGCACACACAGACGGTGGGGAACGGCGGCATGGGCCGGGAATTGCGCCACAAGGCCGGCGCGAGTCCCGACCAGCTCGCACCAAAAAACAGGGGAGAACAGAGGACTTCTCGGCTGAGGGGGGTCTCACCGTTGATGACACAGCTGGTTGGTCTTCGGCGGTTGCGTGGGCAACGACGACGCTTCTGGTTCTACTCCGACCGACGACCACGGCTAGGTATCTCTCTCTCTTTTCTCAGTTTTCTCTTTCTCTGTCTTTATGTTTCTCTCTCTAATTTTTGCCGATCGGACCTCTCTCTTTGGCTATTTATAAGCCGGTGACGACGAAACTGTGCCTCCCTGCATCAGATGACGAAGGCCTGTACCAGCTTATGCCCCGCGAATTCCGTGGCCATAGGCCGGTGCAGTGGGGGGGCAGTTCTGAGATGGGCAGAGAGGCAGGGGGGAGGAGGAAAGAGACGGAGAGAAAGGGAGGCCGGGAAACGGGGCGGATGGGACTAGCAATTAATGCTAGTCCCGTTAGCGTGCTCGTTTGACCTTCCTCTGGCCTGCTGATGAAGATGACGAGGGGCGGCGCCGCCGTGCATCGATGTGACGACTCGAAACAGGGGAGAGCAAGGGAGAGAAAGGGACTACTCGCGCGTGGGGAAGAAGGAAGGAGGAGAAGGGGGTTAGGCCGGGCCAGACCCAGCCCACGCGAGAGAGAAAGAAGAGAAGGTGAGCTGGGCCTAAGGAGGAAGCCCACGTGGAAGAAAAAGAAAAGGGAAAGGGTCTTGGGCCCGCGGAGGGGGGAAGAGAGAAACGAGCCGGGTCGGCCCGGCCCCGACCTGGCCCAAATCGATTTTTTTTCTTTTTTCTTCTCTTTTCTTTTTTTTTCCTTCTTTTTTTAATTAATTAATTAAAAAAATTATTATATTATTTTTTGATTTGATTTTTTTTTTAAAAATTAACATTTTAATAAACCATATTAACACAAATATGCCTAATTTCTACATCCAATGCATTTAAAATAGAAATATTTTTGTTTTAGGAATTAAATGAATTTAACTCCTAAATTTTGTGTACTTAATTTTGAGCAAACTTAAAAATAGGTGTCAACAGTTGCCCCTCTTTGAAGGTGAGCTCGTAGAGATTGAGCTCGCAGAGATTGAGCTCATAGAGGTTACATTCAAAGATAAAATGATACCTAAATTTGGCTCATGCATGTTTGATAAATGTTATTTTTGGCGAGACTGTGACTCTCATTTTTATGATGCAATAAGATGATGCATGCTAAAGCAAATAAAAACATACCTGGGGCTACTTACCTTGCCGAAGGGTAGAGTAATTCCAAATAATTGATATTTTGTGTCGAGGACCCGAACCTTTTTTCGGTCGCCTTGACGGGAAAAATAGTTTGTCTAGGACTCGAACCTTTCTTCGGTCGCCTTGACGAGGATTTTGTTTGTCTAGGACCCAAACCTTTCTTCGGTCGCCTTGACTGACTAGATTTTATTTGTCTAGGACCCGAACCTTTCTTCGGTCGCCTTGACTGGGGATTGTTTTGCCAAAGTACCTGGGGGTCCTTGCCCAAGGATTTGACGGTTTGCCTGGTGGGTTCTCGCCATCAGGTCTTGAAAAGCTCAAACGATGAGCACCTCGGGGTCCTCGCCCGAGGATTTGATGGTTTACCTGCTGGGTCCTCGCCATCAGGTCTTGGAAAGCTCAAATGATGAGCACCTCAAGGTCCTCGCCCGAGGATTTGATGGTTTGCCTGCTGGGTCCTCGCCATTAGGTCTTGGAAAGCTCAAACGATGAGCACCTCGGGATCCTCGCCCGAGGATTTGATGGTTTACCTGCTGGGTCCTCACCATCAGGTCTTGGAAAGCTCAAACGATGAGCACCTCGGGGTTCTCGCCCAAGGATTTGATGTGAACAGAGGGAGTCAGTTTCGTGCTCAGAAGGGTGAATAGAGGGGTCAGTCCAATGTTCAAAGGGTACCATAACAATTGCAGGTACATGGATTTTTGGAACCAGGCATGGGTAGAATATACTTACCTGGATACGTTCCTGCCTCTTAAGGGCATGTCTTCTGTCAGACAAGTTTTTCTTTGTGCAAACACATATGCATTCATTGGAAGAATAGACAACTGAGGCTATTCTTGAATATTGTACGAAATATCTTGACCAGCTAGTCAAGATGCATTTCATTTTCAAAGAAACACCCGGTTTACCTAGGCATTTCTCGAAAATCCACTGATTCCCGACATGCACAGGGCATGTATAATTGCTTGCATGGGGATCTTCGCAGCAAAGCTAATCTCTACTTTATAGGTCTTTGACCGATGTGAGCATGACTGACGTCGAGACCTCCCTGATTGGTGGGACTAGGATTGACTCTATCTTGTCATATGCAAAGTCCTTTCCAGTTGCTTGCACAGGATTTCTATTCAAATTTGCCCTACATAAAAGGAAAGAATGTGCCATTTCTAGGCTAAAATGGATGAACTTTCGGAACGAAATACAACCTTTTTTATGGACCGGGGGATTGCATGCCCCCTAGTCTACTTTCCCAATTAAGCATTCCTTCGTCGTGTTTCATTAGAGATGTCCCAACATTGGTACTCTATCTGGTTCGCTAGCACATCAGAGTCTAGCATGTTCCTCAATTCATTATCCACTAGTAGTACTGAGATTTGCCCCCTGTTTCATTTGAAGATTGGCTGATCTTTGCTTGGACTGCCCCTATCAAATGAGTTGGTCTGGTAGCATTACCAGTGTTCTTCAGTTTGTGCCATTTCCAAATGTCCCTTTTGTAATAACAAATCAAAAAAGAGTATGTTATGAGACACGAAGTGAGCGAGTTATAAAAACAAACAAGGTTACGAGCATGCATGTTTTTATATCACCGTTCTTTTTTGTCCTTTTGAAAAATGGCAAAACGTTTGTTTTATTTTCAAAAGCTTAGAAACAAGGAAACATGAGGAAGCCCGGGCCTTAGAATACTTTCCTTTACATTGCTGGATATCATCAACGGGCCGGTTTGGTATACCACCTCATGCCCTCAAAATATTATTTATTTACAATACATATATTTACAATCTCAGGATAGGGAGAATTCAAAAAGACATTTCTTCCGGTAGAAATGACGACAAAAAAAATAAAATACAAGGATAGCCCCTTTTTCAAGGATTCATGCAGAAAAGATGAGAGGAGTTCTACTCAAGTGGGCTTGCACGCATTTCCTTCACCGGTTTGGAATGAGAAAGTTTCGGTGTCCAACAGGTTTTGAATTCGGCGCTTAAGAGTATATCACTCATCAGTTGAATGCCCTATCTCGCCCATGTGATAATCACACCTTTTAGACGGATTGTAATTTGAAAAGCTCTCATGATTGGGTCACTTTGGTTCAGTGAAAAGCAATCCCTTCTTCCGGAGTATTGCCAGCATCTGAGACGGAGATCCTGGGAGGGGAGTAAACTGTCTCTGGTTGTTTTGCTTTTGTGATGGAGGGATACTGGGTTTGTATTGTTCACATTGCATGAACTTTGGGCATGGGGTGCTCAATTTCTTAGGATCAGGGGACTCGTGGACATTGTCAACTATGACATCTTTACCTTTTAGGTTGACACTAGAGGGCCCCATTTGAATCATCACCCCTGGTCTTGGATAGCAAGACGAAGTCATGGCGAGTTGGTCTAAGCGGGCTGACAAATGTTCAACTTGTTTTGAGAGTTGCTGAAGAAAGGCAAAGACTTGCTTCATTTCGGTCTCCATGTTATTGAGGCGAACGTTTTCTTCGGCCATTTTTTATAATCACCTGTGAAAACGTTGAAATGAATGAGTATAATGCCTAATAAAGAATCATTTTATGATCTAGGCATATCATTATTACTTATTTTCTTTATTTGCAAAGAAAAAATGAGAAAAAAGGTTTTTATTTATATATTCATTACAGGCGGCGTCCCCGGGATTCAAACCCCGGTCGCTTCGGACCGTTACGCTTCATCCCGGATACTATTGGGCCGAAGGTCGCGGTGGTGTCACAAAAGGGCAAACAATTTTATTTAAAGCATAAAAAGCGGCCCGAGTCATATTAATGTTAGCACAACCCAAAAATACTTTTAGGGGCGAAAACAAAAACCTCTGAACATAATTACAATGAAAATATAAAAGATATGAGGTTTTAACAAAAAGGACGCCCTTCCCGGATGCTCATTCCATAGACAATGAGGAATCTACAGTCTTTTGGAGCTGCTTATTTTCACTGACAAGCTCCATAATAAACATTTTCCTTGTCTATAGACTGCAATCAACAAGTGGTTTAACAATAACATGAGAAGGGATAGAATATATACCTTTCCTTGAACCATGGCAATCACAATGACAACACATGAGGAGTGAGGTTCGATTTCTATCTAAACTGGCTTAGCAAAGTGAAATTAAAAGGGTGCCTGACCGTCGCAGCCTTGCATTGGTGTCAAGTCCTTTTAATCTCGGCCAAATCGAAAGGAATATCTTAAAGTCACGCGAATAGCGGCTAAAGATATTTCTTTACGATTTTTAGAAATAAATTTCGGGGAAAAGAAAGGCAACCTCTACATCGCGGGCTCGCGTTCGAGATCGTATCTTTCTCAACACCATCCTAAAATACCCTATCGCGGCCCGGGTCCGGCAGCGAGGTTGTGTGTGCAACAGTGTAGTGCTAAATCATTAAAGCATGAACAATAATTTATAAACAATCAATTCGAACCTGCAAAAACAGATAACACCTTAATGTCAGGCCCATACCTGGAATCCTTGCTGCCCAACAAAAATCATTTTGAACAGGGTAAAAATTTTGGCTTAACTCCACTTTAAAAAATGTAAGTCCCCAGCGGAGTCGCCAGTCCGTCGCGACCGAACTCCTGAGCCTTCGTTTTGGAACAACATACAAAAGGCAGGGGGCTCGCCTGGTACGTGCTAAGTCTAGGTTCATGACTTAACTCGGGCTCTCCCAAGCCCGTACTATATCGCGACTTAAGGTTTAAGTTTTTTCACATATGGGTGATTTACATGCAGGAGTTGCCACTGATCGATTTGGGGTAGGTCGATTAGAAACCTAAATAGGGTGACGGGAGAATCACCCTATTCCTACGAACCAGAGTTTAACTGAATTCGGGGACTTGGTTATACTAGTTGGATAACTAATGCCCTTTCGGTACCATTTTACCCTATTCATTTTTTAAAAACATTTATCAGGCAATTTGGATTGATTTTAGGACCTTTCTCCTAACATGTGAGGTGATCAAGCGAGTGCATAATTAGAAATGATCAGCAGTCAGGAACACAACAAGTCATGCAGCCTAGGGTTCTAATCCTAACTAAGCCAGATGATATTCAAAAGACGGCAGTTCATGCAACTGTATGAAAAAACATGCATAATAACAACACTACGGTAGTTAAAAAAAATATGCAACATACTATCGTGCGATTTTGAGTTTATTTAATTTAAATAAAACCACAACATGCATAATTATGAAGAATTAAAACACTCAAATAAGTCATGCAAAAAAAAAATTTCAGATTTTTTTTTTCGAAAAAAAAATCAAGAGAAAAAAAATGAAATAAGAAAAGAAAAAGGAAATATATATTTTTAAGAAAATTTAAAATTTGTAAGTTTTTTTTTTATTTTTTTAAATAAAAAACTAAATACGAAAAAAGAAAAAAAATTAAAAAAATTTAATTTTTATTATTTTTTTAAAATTTAAAAAAGTAAAAAGAAAAAGGAAAAGACAAACCTTTTTTTAAATTTTTTTAAAATTTAAATATTTTTTTAAATAAAATAAAAGAAAAATAAAAACCGGTCGGGTCGGTCGGAATCGACCCGGGTCAACGGATCCGACCCAGATCGTTGACTCGGGTCGGATCAACTGAACCGGGTCGGTCGGACCGACCTGGTCAACAGATCCGACCCGGTCGTTGACTGGGGGTCGGATCAGCTGAACCAAGTCGGTCAGACCGACCCGGGTCGGGTCGGCTGAATCGGTTCTGGCCGAATCGAAGGAGCGGCCACCGGCGAAGCCGAAAATCGGCCTCTCGCCGGCGGACCCAAACCGGCGCCGACACCAATTTGGCTTCTGGGAACGTCACCAAGCATCTCCACCCACCAAGGTCCTCGTCCGACCATCCTTCGTCGGCCGGCGACCAAAACAAAAAACCAGGCTCTTTTGGACCTTTTGTCGAACAGGTGGGAGGCGTGACCAAAAACAGGGAGTTTTGACCTGTTCTGGCGATTCAGTTGGCTCCGGCGACTCACCTCATCTACGATGGCACACACAGACGGCGGGGAACGGCGATATGGGCCGGGAATCGCGCCACAAGGCCGGCGAGAGTCCCGGCCAGCTCGCACCAAAAAACAGGGGAGAACAGAGGACTTCTCGGCCGAAGGGGGTCTCACCGTTGATGACATAGCTGGTTGGTCTCCGGTGGCTGCATGGGCAACGGCAACGCTTCTGGTTCTACTCCGGGCGATGACCACGGCTAGGTGTCTCTCTCTCTCTTTTCTCAGTTTTCTCTTTCTCTGTCTCTCTGTTTCTCTCTCTAATTTTTGCCGACCGGACCTCTCTCTCTCTGGCTATTTATAAGCCGGCGACGACGCCACTGTGCCTCCCTGCGTCGGATGTCGAAGGCCTGTACCAGCCTATGCCCTGTGAATTCCGCGGCCATAGGCCGGTGCAGAGGGGGCAGTTCTGAGATGGGCAAAGAGGCAGGGGGAGGAGGAGAGAGAGAGAGAGGCCGGGAAACGGGGCGGACGGGACTAGCAATCAATGCTAGTCCCGTCAGCGTGCTCGTTCGGCCTTCCTCTGGCCTGCTAATGAAGATGACGAGGGGTGGCGTCGCCGTGTGTCGGCGTGACGACGCGAAATAGGGGAGAGCAGGAGAGAGAAACGGACTGCTCGCCTGTGGGGAAGAAGGAAGGAGGAGAAGGGGGTTTGGTCGGGCCAGGCCTAGCTCGCGCGAGAGAGAAAGAAGAGAAGGTGAGCTGGGCCTGAGGAGGAAGCCCACGCGAAAGAAAAAGAAAAGGGAAAGGGTCTTGGGCCAGCAGAGGGGGGAAGAGAGAAACGGGCCGGGTCGGCCCGGCCTCGATCTGGCTCGAATCGATTTTTTTTCTTTTTTCTTCTCTTTTCTTTTTTTTTCTTCTTCTTTTTTTAATTAATTAATTAAAAAATTATTATATATATTATATTATTTTTTGATATGATTTTTTTTAAAAAAATTAACATTTTAATAAACCATATTAACACAAATATGCCTAATTTCTACATGCAATGCATTTAAAATAGAAATATTTTGTTTTAGGAATTAAATGAATTTAACTCCTAAATTTTGTGTACTTAATTTTGGGCAAATTTAAAAATAGGTGTCAACACTCGCCATCCAATCACCGACCCACACTGCACATTAGTTAATTAGAGTAATGAAAGAATATCCCGGTAATATAACACAATCGTTCAAGTACCATCCACACTCGCACCCAATCAATCCAATCAATCATCCACACGCACCATCAGTCCATTCGATCAAACATGCACACATACGTTTAGCCAAACCAATCAGTCACATCGCACACACGTGTCCAACCAACTTTCCTCTCCTTGACCACCATCAACACATCTCAAGTCCGGTCTCACAGACACATAAGTCACACCTTTCGATCAATTCCAATGGCCGCCGTCAACACGTCCCAAGCCATACCATTCAATCAATTCCAGTGTCTGCCGTCAACACGTCCCAAGCCACACTATTCACTCAGTTCCAATGACCGACGTAAACACGTCCCGGTCCAACACACCTTTAATGGCCCATCGTCAACACGTCTCAAGCCCGCATCCAATTGGCACATCGGCCATTCATGCCTTCACACGGACCGCTGTCAACATGTCCCAAGTCCGGAGCCCTCCGATCATTCCGAGCTGAATTTCCTACAAGCAAGCACACGCCACTTAATTCAATCAATTTCATGCCAAATTACATCAAACAACTCATATTCACAACTCAGTCCAAAATTCACAATTCGCCACCTCATTCCACAAACCCGACATTCAAGTCGGCCATGCACCATCACTCAATCAAGCATTCTATTTTATCCAATCCAATTAGCATAATTAGAACATAACATAATCCAATTAAATCACAATATAAATAAATTGAAACATGCCCTAGCTGTTCTAACCCGAGACAAGTCAATAAAATACCCAAAATACCAGATAGGGTTTAGGAGGTCACTTACCTAAGTTTGGCCCGGGAAAAGTCGGCTCGGGCCTAAAATGGCCCGGGTGAACAGTGCCGAACTAGGCAGACGCCCGGGCACGGCGACGGGCATGGGTGTGGGCAAGGGCACGGCGCGAGCGCGGGCACAGGCACGGGCATGGGCAGGGGCACAGGCGCGGGCACGGGCGCAAGCGTGGGCCTGGTCGCGAGCACGGGTAAGGACATGGGCGTGGGCGCAGCTGAGCTGGTCGGCTCGGGCGGCGACCGTCGGCAGCACTGCGGCAACAAGCTGGAGGGGGAGAGGTCAGCTGGGGAGAGAGAGAGAGAGAGAGAGAGAGAGAGAGAGAGAGAGAGAGAGAGAGAGATCGGGACTAAGGGAGAGGGGCGAACTGGCGGTGATGGAGCATCACGGCGACCTTGCGGCGGCGACGGGCTCATCGGACACGGCAGCGAATGGCGGCGAGCCGAGCTCGCGCGCTCGGGAAAGGGAGGAAGGCAGCGTTCGGACGGAGCTGCCAAGCGATGTGGCGGCACGGCGAAGGCGCGAAGGAGACGGCGACGTTGGTGGCTGGTGGAGTGGCGTCGAGCGGAGGTGGAGGGCCACCGAGCGGAGGCTGCGGAGGTGGGGAGGAGCTGCGATGGGCGGGAGTCGAGGAAGGGGAGAGTGATCGGGTGACGGGGCGGCCGACGGGACTGTAGGCGGCTGGTCGGGCGGCACGGCGCGACGGCGGCGTACGGCAGTCAAGCGGAAGGCGGTCGTGCGGCGAGCTCGAGCAAAAGCAAAGCAGAGCCCGACGCGGCGAAGGCAGAAGAAGAAGAAGAAGAAGGGGAAAAGGACGAGATAGGAGAGAGAGTGTGTGTCAAGGGGGGAGTAGGTCTGCATGGGCAGAGGGGAGGGGACGTTGCATGGGGGGAAGGCGTGTACGGCAGAGGGGGGAGATGTGCGCGGCAGTGGGAGAGAGAGAGAGTGAGAGAGAGAAAGAGAGGTAGATGGGCAGCTCGTACGGAGTGGGTGGCGCGGCGCAGAGGAGAAAGAAGAGAGAAAGAAAAAGCTAATTTTTGTTTTCGAGTGCAATCTATTGGACACGATTCAAACTAAAAATCGACCTAACGATCATGATTCAAATTCGAAAAATGATCTAACAATTCACGAAAAATTTCAAATAATAATATAGGACAAAGGGTCAAAATAAAATAACTCAAAACACACTACGAGGGAGGTCTACTAGTCTAAATTCGCATTCGGTCAAAAATTCACTTTCTCACTATTCCTGATAGTCTCAACGCTGACCACAATAATATCGACACCGTCCAATTTATTTCATCCCGAAACTCCCGAAAATCGACTAACAAGTTCGGGGTCTAAATAACGACCAAATTCGATCGAGTGCGATTCTAGCCAAATCTTTATTTTAAAAACAAGAACCCGAGAGTGATCAGTTCCTGGGCGAGATTCTATTATAAGCACACTGACGAATTACATATTTTATAAAATCCCAAAAATAGGCCAAAATTCGGAATGTCACAAAAATTCGATAGAGCATGAAAGAAGCCTGCACATCAATAAAAGTCAAAGGTTTAACGTCATAAAGGCAAGGTTTTAGATGTTCTATGGTCATCGAGCATTCTTTGTGAGGTGGCTTACTTGTGGATTCTCTTTCCAAGGGCTTCGTTCCAAAAAACTACTCATAAGTGCAGACTCGAATTGTGTTTGATGTCCATACTACCAAGACGGTGGTTTTCCATTAAAATGCGGAGCGTTATAGCTCTTGCAAGTAGTATATCCAGAATTTTTACATGTAGTTAATACAATTCAAGCATCTTCCTAGGGAAGTGATCATGATGCATTCCAATTAGAACCCTCGAATCTTCTAATACAACATCCATACAATGCTTAAAAAGCCTCCTCGATTACACAGATTGTCGTGCAACATATTGTCAAACTGGGGAATATCATACAAACATAACAGGTACTTAACCATGCAAATCGTATAAAACAAAAATACGTGCTCCCATGGAGTCCTCACCCCTCTAATAAAACAGGAAAATATTGCTCAACAATAAGAACCCCAATGACAACTGATGATTGGAAAGGGAAAATGCACAAGCCAAACCACAATTAACAGATGAAAAATTAACTAAAAATTTTCACCAATTAGGTGGGAAGCATTTATCAGACTTCAAATAAATAAAAGAAAAACTCGAAAACAAGGGAAGTTCAGAATCATCATGAATCACCTGGGCATGTTCAGGCAGGGAAAACTCATGCATCGTCCAATCAGTCCCAACAGCATTTTGAACTGAATTCCCCATGTAGAAAACAAAGCAGCTCTTGGTACCAAGAACTTCACCGCCACCACCCACAACAGCATCGTTGCCCCTGCCCTTCATCAGCCGGAACCAGCGGTTCACGGCCCTCACTCTCCTCTGCCTCTTTGCAGGCCCACGGGCCAACTTGTAGAAGTACCAGTGCCTTGTTGCCGCCCCATAGCCAAACTTGAAGAAGGGATTCTCCGACTGCTCCAATGGGCTGTAGCCATACACATTGAGCTCGCTGGTCACGTTGTGATTGAAACAGTTGGCCGGGTCAGGGTTCGGGCAGTTTTTCTTGTTCACCAGGTAGTAGCGGAAGATCTCTTCATCAGAAGGGAAAAAGCGGAAGCCCAGTGGCGGCACGCACATCGGTTCCATGTTCTCGCGGTTCTGGTCGTTGTTGGCAGGAATGTTTTGGCCACCCATTATTGAGAGAGAGAGAGAGAGAAATTTGATGGTTTCAGGCAGTGAGAGAAAGGAGAATGAAGTGAAGAAGAATGAGGGAGTGGAGGCTTTTTATAGGGGAAGAAGAAAGAGGTGTCCAGGAGAAGCAAGCGAGAGAGCAGGCACATGAGACAGAGAGTGCTCTTTCCTTAACGAAAAAGAAAGTGAAAAAAAGGACATTCTTGTCTTGCCCTAAAAAGGCATACCTAATTTGCTTGTCCATTTTTGGCATGAGTTGTCACGCCCCGGTCCCTACCGAGCCCGCGACATCCCGTTCACGGTCGATCGTTTAAACGCGACGTCCCAGGACGCATCGCCGACCCAAAAGAAATGCGCAAGCGGAAGCATGTAAAATAACCCCGGCAATAAAAACAAGACCAAGGAATAGACAACGAAATATAATAAACACCAAACATTTTAAATCCTCCAATATTACAAAAAGGCAACCCGGCTTCCAAAATTAACCACAGTTTTCAAAAGAGGACGGTGGTTGACAGGCCTATCTTCTCTACAAAATGGCACTCAAAAAAAAATACAGGGCAATTGATCTGTCCTTCAATCCCTGTAGTACTCCGGCGGTCTCTCCGAATCCATCACGGTCGTGGATCTGAAAGTGGTTATATAATAACCGTGAGACAGAGTCTCAATAAGCAACAACCTAAACCTAACCTAGGCTAATGCGTACCCAGACCGGTCTAACATGCGAACTACCAGACATAACAATCAATCTCACATAGAGGGCTTACCTCACCTCGAACCACGTGCCAACCCTGCATATTAGTCCAAACATGATAATGCAAGTACAAATCACCGCCACGTCACAATCACTAGTACACACACATTTCCACTCGAAACCAGTCAATTCAAACAAACACCCAACCCATCCAACCAATCATCCACACGCACCACCAGTCAATTCAGTCACACTCAGCCAGTCGATTCAGTCACACTCAGCCAGCCATTTCAACCATACTCAATTCACATGCGTGACCGAACATCTAACCCACGGCTCGCGCCACTGCGCCTCCAGTTCATTCTCACTGGCTCACAAACCACACAATTCGATCAATTTCAATGGCCGCCGTCCGCACGTCCCAAGCCATATTATTCAATCAATTAATTCCAGTGGCCGCCGTCCGCACGTCCCAAGCCACGGTAATCATACAATTCCAATGACCGACGTAAATACGTCCCGGTCCAATCACACCTTTAACGGGCCACCGCCCGCACGTCTCAAGCCCGCATCCATTTAGCATACCAGCCAGTCAAGCCTTCACACGGACCGCCGTCAACACGTCCCAAGTCCGTAGCCCTCCGATCGATCCGGGATTTATTCCTCTCAGACAGACACACGCCACTTATTTAAATCGGATTCACACGTCACTTAATTAAATCAAATTCACACGCCACTGAATTAAATCAAATGCACGCCAAATCACATCAAATCACTCATACCCAACATTCAGTCCGAATTCACAGTTTGCCACCTCATCCACCAACCCGGCATTCAAGTCGGTCATGCATAATTTCCCAAATTAAGCACACTAACTAATCCAATTTAAAATGCATAAATAAATCACTAAATTAATACTCGCCTTAGCCGTTCTAGCCCGAAACTAGTCCATTAAATACCCAAAAGACTAAGCAGGGTCCAGGAAGTTGCTTACCAAAATTTGGCCCGGGAAAAGTCGACTCGGGCTCAAAATTGCCCGGGGGAGAAGTTCTGACCGGGCGCGGGCGCGGGCCACACGGGCACGCTGATCGGCCAAAGTGGGCACAATGGCCGATCGGCGTGCCTAGTGCGCGGGCGCGGCGAACACGCGGCTTGCCCGGGGCGCTCGGGCGCGCGGATGGGCTTTGTGCTCGGGCGACGAGCGCAGGCACGGGCGCGGGAGCGGGCACGGCGCGGGCACGTCCACGGGCGACGGGCGCGCGGCTTGTGCGCTCGGGCCACGGCTTGGCCGGCCGGTTGGCTGGCCGGCGGCGGCTGGTCGGCGGCGGCTGGCCGGCGGCGGCTGGTCGGCGGCGGCTGGCCGGCGGTGACCGGCGACCGGCGGCGACGGCGGTGGCGACCGGCGGACGGCTGAACAAAAGGGCGGGAAGGGCTGGCCGGGCGGGTGAGGGGAGAGAGAGGAAGGGAGAGGGAGGCTGAGGGCGGCTGGCCGGACGGACGGGCCGGCGGCGGCGCGGCAAGGCGACGGCGAGCTGGTGGCGACGGCGACAGGGCGGCGACGGTGACCAGTGGGTGGCGGCTGAACAGGGGACGAGGGGAGGCTGGCCAGGCGGGCGGACGGGGAGAGGGGAGGGAGAGGGAGGCTGAGGGGCGGCGGCCGGACAGCGACGGGGCGGGGGCGGCGGTCGGGCGACACGCCGGCGGGTTGGGCCGGCTCCGGGCGCGGCGAGCAGCGGCGACCAGCTCGCTGTCGCGCGCGCGGGAGGGAGGGGGAAGCAGCCGAGGCGGGCGGGGTGGCTGGCGGGCGACGCGGCGGAGCTGGTCGGTGGCGCGGCGCGGCGGGCTGCGACGGCGGCGAGCTCGGCGGCGTCGGCGAGCAGGCGCGGGGCGAAGCAAAAACCAGGCGCGGGCAGCCAAACGGGAAGATGAAGAAGTAGAAGGGAAGAGAAAGAGAAGGGGAGGAGAGAGGAGAGAGAGGAAGAGGGGGGGCAGCATGCAAGGAGGGGACGTGCGTATGGGGGTAGCGTGCGTGGGGAGGGCGCGGGGATGGGACGGCGCAGAGGGGAAAGAGAGAGAGAGAGAGAGAGAGAGAGAGAGAGAGAGGAGGAGGAGAGAGAGAAGGGGGTACGGGCGCACGGGGAAGGGGACCGGCGGAGAGAGAGAGAGGAGAGAGAAAGAGAGAGAGGAGGGGTTTAAATTTTTAACTCCTATCGTGATCCAACGGACACGGTCCGAACCAAAAATCGACCTATCGGTCCCGATTTAATTTCGGAAAAAGGCCTAACGACCCTCTAAAAATCCTAAATAATATTGTAGGGCACACGGGCAAAATAAAATAACCCAAACCGCATTACGAGGGAGGTCGACCAGTCCAAATTCGCACCCGGTCCAAAAACCTACTTTCTCACTTTTCCTGATAACTTCGACGCTGGATGCAATAATATCGACACCGTCCAATTTATTTCGTCCCGAAACTCCCGGAAATCGACTGTCAAGTTCAGGATATAAATAACGACCAAATTCGATCGAGTGCGATTCTAGCAAAATTTCTATTTTTTTTAAAAACAAGAACCCGAGAGTGATCAGTTCTCGGGCGAAATTCCATTATAAGCGCACTGACGAATTACACGTTTTATAAATCCCAAAAATGGGCCAAAATCCGGAATGTCACAATTCTTCCCCCCTTACAAAAATTTCATCCTCGAAATTTACAACCCAACCCGACTATTCAAACAAATGGGGATATTGGTGTCGCATCAGTTCTTCGCTTTCCCACGTCGCACCTTCAGTTCCATGATGTTCCCAAATCACCTTCACCATCGGAATTTTCTTGTTCCGCAATACTCTTTCTATTCTGTCATCGATTCGTAGTGGCCTTTCCACGTACGACACCTTGTCGTCCACGTCTACTTGCTCAAAATTCAGTACGTGGGTCGGGTCGGGTTCGTACTTCCTCAACATAGACACGTGGAATACATTATGAACATGAGATAAATTCGGTGGTAGTGCGAGGCGATAAGCCAAGGTGCCTATTCTCTCTAAGACCTCGAATGGACCCACGTATCTCGGGCTCAATTTTCCTTTCTTACCAAACCGCGACAATCCTCTCATCGGTGACACCTTGAGGAATACGTGGTCCCCCACTTGAAATTCCAATGGCCTACGCCTCCGGTCCGCATAATTCTTTTGGCGGCTCTGAGCTGTCTTCAACCTTTCCCGGATAATCTTTACCGTTTCTACCGACTGCTGAACCAATTCTGGACCCGTTATACTTCTTTCTCCTACTTCATCCCAACACAACGGTGTCCTGCAAGCTCTGCCATATAATGCTGCAAATGGTGCCATTCTGATACTCTGCTGAAAACTGTTATTGTAGGCAAATTCTACCAAATGCAATTGTTCTTCCCACTTGCCCTGAAAATCCAGCACACACGCTCTCAGCATATCTTCCAAAGTCTGAATAGTCCTCTCAGACTGGCCATCTGTCTGCGGATGATAGGCCGTACTGAATTGCAACTTAGTTCCCATGGCTGATTGCAGACTTTTCCAAAAGTTCGCAGTAAACCGGGGATCACGGTCTGATGTGATCGATACCGGCACTCCATGAAGACGAACTATTTGACGCACATATAATTCTGCCAACCTTTCTAACTCAAGGTCTTTTCGCACTGCCAGGAAGTGCGCTGACTTGGTCAGTCTGTCCACTATCACCCAAATAGAGTCGTGTCCCCTCTGGCTTCTTAGCAATCCCGTTACAAAATCCATTGTGATGTGTTCCCATTTCCATTCTGGGATTTCTAACGGCTGTAACATCCCACCAGGCTTACAGTGCTGTGCCTTCACTTGTTGACACGTCAAGCACTTGGCTACATGCTTGGCTACGTCTACTTTCATTCCGTTCCACCAATAATGCTGTCGGAGATTCTGGTACATCTTAGTGCTGCCCAGGTGGATACTGTAATTGCTCCTATGAGCTTCCGACAAAATCTCCTCCTTGAGTCCTAAATCATCGGGCACGCACAATCGTCCTCGAAACCTGAGAATTCCATCCTCGGACACCTGAAAGTCCGGCTTCCTCTTAGTGTCATCCATACTCACTATTTTCTGAATCTCAAGGTCCGTAGACTGCAACGCCCTGATCTTGGCTTGTACTTCCGGCTCAATCCTCAAGGTCGCCATCAGACCGGAGAGGTGTCCCACCTCAAACTTAAATTCTGAGTCTCGTGCTCTCTCTAATAAAGTCCACTCTTTAACCAGCAATTGCGCGATGCTCGATTTCCTGCTCAAGGCATCCGCTACCCGGTTGGCCTTTCCGGGATTGTCACGCCCCGCACCCAACGGGAGCACGATCATCCGCCTAGGGTCGATATGAAGTGCGACACTCCCAGGATTGCGCCACCGACCCGTACAACCCAATCAGAGGAAACTCGTCGCAAGCGGAAATAATTAAACCACCCGTACACATAAGAACACATAACCAAGGGTAACCACTGAAATCAACACTTGTACCAGTACTGGAAAATCATGATCAATGTTCCTATACAGCCCAAACTACAAAAAAAATCCAAAAGCGGGTCAAGGCCACTACTAACAAAAAGGGGTAAGTGGCTCAGGTTCGGGCTCTACTACTAGCCGGGGGCTCTTCCCAAAAATTGCGTCGGTACGTCTGTCGTCCTCATGGTCGGGGATCTGAAAAGTTCGGTTTTACCACAACCGTGAGAAAACTCAGCAAGTAATAAACCGCTAATCCCAAACTAGACTAAGTGCACCTCCAGAGGGTAAATAAAGTACATGACTAAATGAACCAGAACAACAACCAACATAAATACACCCGGGCCCATAGCCCAATCCACTATACCGTACTGCAGATGAGACTTTCAATATTAACAGGAAACATGTATGGTTATACTGACACTACAACCCTACGGCCAATAATTCATTAAACCGACTCGAAGGCCCGGCCCGGAGGCCACAATTCGTTCCGACCCGAAGGCCACAGTGGTTTTGACCCGTAGGCCCGACCCGAAGGCCCGGTCCGAAGACCCCAACTATTTCGACCCGAAGGCCCGATCCGAAGACCCTAACTGTTTCGACCCGAAGGCCCGGTCCGAAGACCCCAACTGTTTCGACCCGAAGGCCCGGTCCGAAGACCCCAACTGTTTCGACCCGTAGGCCACAGTGGTTTCGACCCGAAGGCCCGACCCGAAGGTCACAGTGGTTCCGACCCGAAGGCCCGACCCGAAGGCCACAGTTGTTTCGACCCGAAGGCCCGATTTACTCACGACAGACATGTGTATCGACAATTTCAATTTCAACCATATCAAAGCCCAACATGCAATTTCACCTGTCGCGGGACTCAATCAAATTACCGTGCCACGATGTGCCCCGTACTATAAATCACAACCTCACTCGTTTAGCTCATTGTCGACACGCCTAGCACATTTCACCTTAGTCCATTCTCACCCGGTATTAAAAACACAACTTTGCAACATACAACCCCAATCCGTTTAGGACCCGATGTGGTCAATCAAACTCAACCATTGAACCCCTGAATATGTTATCATTCCTTATGATCCCAACGAGTCCTAATTAACCGATATATTGTCCAAAACATCCCACCGCCTAAAGAACCGATTAATTCCCAACTCGAACCAAATAATCCAATTTTCGGTTCTACTGTGAACAGTACCCGATCGGCCCTCAAATGGCCACCAAAACACACCTAAACATCCTCATTAGGTCCTAATTAGGTCTTATAGTCAACCCATGCACATTCCTACGCAAATAAGCCCCAAATTAGCTTAATCACCCCACTAATTTACCCCTAAAAATCCACAATTAGGCTAATTAGGGGTTTAGAGATTTTTACTCGCCTAATAATAGTCTCGAGGCGACGGGAGCGGGCGATCGATTACCGGCGAGCGGTAAAATCGACGGCGGCGCTCCGGGTGCAAGCCGGCGGAACTCGCGGCGCCGAGGGCGGCACGGGCGCGGCGCGCGGGCACGTGCGCGAGCGCGGCAGCGGGCGCGGCTGGCCGGCTGAGCTTGCTGGCCGGTCGGCTAGGGCGGCGACCGAAGGCAGCGGCGGCGGCGACGGCGGCGAGTCGACTGGGCTCGTCGGTGGGGCAGCACGGCGAGCAGCAGCGACGAAGTCGCTGTGCGCGTGCGCGGGAGGAGGGAGGAGCGGCTGGCTGGCGGCGACGGGGCAGTCGGCACGGCGGGTCGTCGGCGGCGACAGCCAGGCGCGGCTGGGGTGGCGCCGGACGCGGCGGGCAGCGGCGGCGAGCTCGCTGAGCTGCCGCGCGCGCGCCTTGCGAGCAGGCCGGCGAGGGCGGTCGAGGCGGCTGGCGGACGGCGCGACGGCTCCGGAGCTTGCTGGCGACGGCGGCGGGGCACGACGGTCAGGCGGAGGGCGACGGCACGGCGTCGCACCGGCGGACTGGGCCGGCTCCGGGCGCGGCGAGCAACTCGCTGTCGCGCGCGTCCGAGGGAAAAAAGAAGGGCGGTCGGGGCGGGTGACGCGCGGAGCTGGGCCGGCTGGGCGGCGCGGCGCGGCGGTCGGGCTGGCGACGGCGGCGGGGCTCGGCAGTCAGGCTGAAGGCGGTGGAGCAGCGTCGAAGGGGCGAACGGGGACGGGGCGAAGCAAGGACCAGAAGAGAGGAAGGAAGAGAAGAGAAAGAGAAAGGGAGGAGAGAGGAGAGAGAAGAGAGAGAGGTCAGGTCAGCAGGGGGAGGGGCAGGTAGGCATGCAGAGGGAGACGTGAGGGAGAGAGAAATTGCATGGGGAAGGGGCGCGCGGGCAGAGGGGAAAGAGGAGAGAGAAGAGAGAGAGAGAGAGAGAGAGGAGAGAGAGAAAGGAAGAGAGAGAAGGACGCGCGGGGAGGAGTGCTCAGCAGAGGAGAGAGAGAGAGAGAGAAAGAGAGAGAAAAATTCAAATTTTTAAGTTTTAGCGCGAATCAATAGACACGGTCCAACTAAGAATCGACTTATCAGTGTCGATTTAATTTCGGAAGAAGGCCTAATAATTCCCGAAAAATCCCGAATAATATTCTGAGGCAATTGACTGAAATAACATAATTCCAGTCACACTACGAGGGTGGTCTACCAGTCCAAATTCGCACCCGGTCTAAAATTTCACTTTTTCGCCATTCCTGATAATCTCGATGCTGGCAACAATAATATCGACACCGTCCAATTTATTTCTTTCTGAAACTCCCAAAAATCGACTGCCAAGTTTGGGGTCTAAATAACGACAAAATTCGATCGAGTGCGATTCTAGCGAAATCTCTAATTTAAAATAATAACCGAGAGTGATCAGTTCTCGGGCGAGATTTTACTATAAGCACACTGACAAATCACGCGTTCTATAAATCCCAAAAATTAGTCGAAATTCGGGCTGTTACAGGGATGGTACAATATGTTGCAGTCATAGTCTTTCAACAATTCCATCCAACGCCTCTGCCTCATATTCAGTTCTTTCTGCGAAAACAAGTACTTGAGGCTCTGATGGTCCGTGTAGATTTGGAACCTTTCTCCACATAAGTAATGCCTCCAAATTTTAAGTGCGAAAATAATTGCTGCCAACTCCAAGTCGTGGGTCGGGTAGTTCATTTCGTGAGGCCTTAACTGTCGCGATGCATACGCAACCACTCTTCCATGTTGCATTAGCACGCATCCCAATCCTCTAAGCGAAGCATCACTATAGATCTCATACCCGCCCGGTCCTGAAGGAATCGTCAACACTGGCGCGGTCGTCAACCTCTGTTTCAGCTCTTGAAAACTTTCTTCGCACTTTTCGGTCCACTCAAATTTAGTCTCCTTCTTAAGCAACCTCGTCAGTGGAGTGGCTATCGCTGAGAATCGTTCCACAAATCTCCGGTAATAACCCGCCAACCCTAGAAAACTGCGAACCTCAGTAACTGTCGTCGGTCTCGGCCAGTCCATTACTGCTTCAATCTTTACCGGATCCACGGAGATTCTTTCTCCGGAAATTATGTGCCCAAGAAACGCTACTCGGTTCAGCCAAAACTCGCACTTGCTAAACTTAGCATACAATGCGTGCTCCCTTAACACCTGTAGAACCTTTTCCAAATGTACCTCGTGTTCCTCGGGACTCTTCGAGTACACTAAAATATCATCGATGAAGACAATGACAAACTGGTCTAAGAATTCCTTGAATACCCGGTTCATTAAGTCCATAAAAGCAGCAGGGGCATTAGTTAGTCCAAACAGCATCACTGTGAACTCATAGTGCCCATATCTAGTCCTGAACGCTGTCTTTGGAATATCCTCCTTTTGGATCCTTAACTGATGATACCCTGTCCTCAGGTCAATCTTAGAAAATACCGATGCTCCTTGTAACTGGTCGAATAGGTCGTCAATCCTTGGGAGGGGATACTTATTCTTGACCGTCACTTGGTTTAGCTGACGGTAGTCGATACACAACCTTAGTGACCCATCCTTCTTTCTGACGAATAATACCGGTGCTCTCCATGGAGACGCACTCGGTCAGATAAAACCTTTTGTCCAGTAGTTCCTGCATCTAGACCTTTAATTCCTTCAATTCCGACAATGACATTCTATAGGGCGGCTTCGAGATTGGCTCAGTCCCAGGGGCCAACTCGATAACGAACTCTACTTCTCTTTCCGGTGGCCATCCCGGCAATTCTTGACGAAAGATATCGGGAAAATTGCACACCACGGCTATGTCCTCTAGCCTCGGCTCTTTAGCTATCGAATCAACTACATTTGCCAGAAAATCCTTGGCACCCCTCTTCTAATAATTTTGATACCTCGAGCGACGAAATCCAAGGGGTCGAGGTCCCTCCTCGGTTCCCCACAAACTCAAATTTAGGCTATCCAACAGGATTAAATTGGATCACCTTGTTACTACAGTCCATAACAGCTTTCTGTTTGACTAGCCAGTCCATACCAATGATCACATCAAAGTCATGCATACGTAATACTGCCAAATCTATCCTCCCTTCCCAATCGCCAATCACTAACTTACAATCGGGACACCCTAACGCAATCAGCACCTTATCATTCAGTGGGGTAGTAACATACAGCACAACATCAAGCGATTTCGGCTTAATCCCAGATAATTCAACGAACTGATTAGAAATAAATGAATGCGACGCCCCCGGATCAAACAAGGCATATGCAGCATGATCACAGAGAGAGACCGTACCTGTGACCACGCCAGGCGCGTCCTGTGCTTCCCTCCTTGCCATTGCATACACTCGTCCTTGGGCCGGCGGCCTATTCTGATTTGCCGGCTGGATAGCTCTAAATTGATTTCCATTCCGGGGCAGTGGTGGCGGTAGCGCGGGTGGCCCAGCTTGTCTATTGTTGGGGCAGTCCTTCATCCGATGGCCCCTCTCGCCACAAACAAAACATGCTACACTCCTATTCGGGCAGTGTCCATTTCTGTGCCTTCCTCCACATAACCTACACGGGGCGTTCTGATAACGGTTTGGCTTCCCAATAGTCCCTCGAACTGGCGGAACGAAGCGACTGTTCCCCATCATGGGTCTCTTCCCAAATTGATGGTTATCCCTAGCCGGGGCATACCGCGATCCAGAAGCGGTAGCCCGATCCATCTGATCTCGCTCGATAGCTTGAGCCCTTTCATATATATCATTGTAGCTCCTTAAGTTCAAAGAAATCATTTGACTATGAAGGTCCGGCTTCAGCCCATCCCGGAACCTCCTAGCCTTGTCCACTGGGTCCTCCACCATCTTGGGGGCAAATTTGGACAGTCTTGCAAATTCGGCCTCATACTGGTCCACTGACGACTGACCCTGTTGCAACCTCATAAACTCAGCCAGTTTCTGCTCTCGAGCACTTTCCGAGAAGTATTTACTATTGAAAGTCTCAGTAAAGACCGTCCAATTTAAAGCAGTACCAGTGGGGAACACTTGACCCCTGGTGGCCCTCCACCAATCACTTGCATTGTTCTGAAGCTGGTAGACTGCTAGTGTCACCCTCTCTTCCTCAGTGCACCCCAGCACCTCAAAAGCCTTCTCTAGCTCCTCTACCCATCTTGGTGCAGTCTCGGGGTCACCTTTCCCATCAAATTTAGGGGGTTTCAGCCTCAGGAACTGTTCTACTAACTTGGACATCGGCCTGACCTTATTTACTTGCATCACACCCGGATTTCCACCACTCACATTATTCCCTTGATCCCCATTATTCCCAATGATTTCACTGGCAGCAGCAGCAGGGACTGTGGCACTCCTTTCTCCAGTCTGTCTACCTGATAAAAATCCTGCTTCCTTAAGTACCCTCCACATTTCATCCAATCTAGGATCCCCCACGACTCCAGCTTGCGGGGCTACACGACCTCGACCTCGACCTCTACCTCGACCTCGACCACTCATCTTACTGATTCTCACAAATGCCCACCTGCTAAGTTCCACACAGGAATTAGAAACCTAGGCCAACTACACCAGTCTAAGCCCTAAGCAATGAATCACAACACAATTCATTCAGCAGGCAGCCAATCACAAATAGCACCCAATCACAACTGACAAGTTCGGGCACTTACCTCAAGTCCCGACGCACCTGCACCTCACATATATTGCATAACA
This sequence comes from Syzygium syzygioides, assembly GCA_031216285.1. Lineage (NCBI taxonomy): Eukaryota > Viridiplantae > Streptophyta > Magnoliopsida > Myrtales > Myrtaceae > Syzygium > Syzygium syzygioides. The sequence continues at coordinate 23,829,193 of CM062247.1, forward strand.
ATCACTTAGCAATCACAATCACACTGTCTGGGGTACGCATAGCACACGAGTCTCCCTAACTGTCTACCCCAAAGTCATCGCTCCTTATCACTCCAGGCTTCGACCATCTTGGTTCGAGCTGACCTTGCTCTGATACCAAATCAACAGGGATGTCACGCCCCGGTCCCTACCGAGCCCGCGACATCCCGTTCACGGTCGATCGTTTAAACGCGACGTCCCAGGACGCGTTGCCGACCCAAAAGAAATGCGCAAGCGGAAGCATGTAAAATAACTCCGGCAATAAAAACAAGACTAAGGAATAGACAACGAAATATAATAAACACCAAACCTTTTAAATCCTCCAATATTACAAAAAGGCAACCCGGCTTCCAAAATTAACCACAGTTTTCAAAAGAGGACGGTGGTTGACAGGCCTATCTTCTCTACAAAATGGCACTCAAAAAAAATACAGGGCAATTGATCTGTCCTTCAATCCCTGTAGTACTCCGGCGGTCTCTCCGAATCCATCACGGTCGTGGATCTGAAAGTGGTTATATAATAACCGTGAGACAGAGTCTCAATAAGCAACAACCTAAACCTAACCTAGGCTAATGCGTACCCAGACCGGTCTAACATGCGAACTACCAGACATAACAATCAATCTCACATAGAGGGCTTACCTCGCCTCGAACCACGTGCCAACCCTGCATATTAGTCCAAACATGATAATGCAAGTACAAATCACCGCCACGTCACAATCACTAGTACACACACATTTCCACTCGAAACCAGTCAATTCAAACAAACACCCAACCCATCCAACCAATCATCCACACGCACCACCAGTCAATTCAGTCACACTCAGCCAGTCGATTCAGTCACACTCAGCCAGCCATTTCAACCATACTCAATTCACATGCGTGACCAAACATCTAACCCATGGCTCGCGCCACTGCGCCTCAAGTTCCTTCTCACTGGCTCACAAGCCACACAATTCGATCAATTTCAATGGCCGCCGTCCGCACGTCCCAAGCCATATTATTCAATCAATTAATTCCAGTGGCCACCGTCCGCACGTCCCAAGCCACGGTAATCATACAATTCCAACGACCGACGTAAATACGTCCCGGTCCAATCACACCTTTAACGGGCCACCGTCCGCACGTCTCAAGCCCGCATCCATTTAGCATACCAACCAGTCAAGCCTTCACACGGACCGCCGTCAACACGTCCCAAGTCCGTAGCCCTCCGATCGATCCGGGCTTTATTCCTCTCAGACAGACACACGCCACTTATTTAAATCGGATTCGCACGTCACTTAATTAAATCAAATTCACACGCCACTGAATTAAATCAAATGCACGCCAAATCACATCAAATCACTCATACCCAACATTCAGTCCGAATTCACAGTTTGCCACCTCATCCACCAACCCGGCATTCAAGTCGGTCATGCATAATTTCCCAAATTAAGCACACTAACTAATCCAATTTAAAATGCATAAATAAATCACCAAATCACTAAATTAATACTCGCCCTAGCCGTTCTAGCCCGAAACTAGTCCATGAAATACCCAAAAGACTAAGTAGGGTCTAGGAAGTTGCTTACCAAAATTTGGCCAGAGAAAAGTCGACTCGGGCTCAAAATTGCCCGGGGGAGAAGTTCTGACCGGGCGCGGGCGCGGGCCACACGGGCGCGTTGATCGGCCAAAGTGGGCACAATGGCCGATCGGCGTGCCTAGTGTGCGGGCGCGGCGAACGCGCGGCGTGCCCGGGGCGCTCGGGCGTGCGGATGGGCTTCGTGCTCGGGCAACGGGCGCGGGCACGTCCACGGGCGACGGGCGCGCGGCTTGTGCGCTCGGGCCACGGCTTGGCCGGCCGGTTGGCTGGCCGGCGGGGCTGGCCGGCGGCGGCTGGTCGGCGGCGGCTGGCCGGCGGTGACCGGCGACCGGCGGCGACGGCGGTGGCGACCGGCGGACGGCTGAACAAAAGGGCGGGAAGGGCTGGCCGGGCGGGTGAGGGGAGAGAGAGGAAGGGAGAGGGAGGCTGAGGGCGGCTGGCCGGACGGACGGGCCGGCGGCGGCGCGGCAAGGCGACGGCGAGCTGGTGGCGACGGCGACAGGGCGGCGACGGCGACCAGTGGGCGGCGGCTGAACAGGGGACGAGGGGAGGCTGGCCAGGCGGGCGGACGGGGAGAGGGGAGGGAGAGGGAGGCTGAGGGGCGGCGGCCGGACAGCGACGGGGCGGGGGCGGCGGCCGGACAGCGACGGGGCGGGGCGGCGGCCGGACAGCGACGGGGCGGGGCGGGGGCGGCGGCCGGGCGACACGCCGGCGGGCTGGGCCCGCTTCGAGCGCGGCGACCAGCTCGCTGTGTCGCGTGCGGGATGGAGGGGGAAGCGGCCGAGGCGGACGCGATGGCTGGCGGGCGACGCGGCGGAGCTGGTCGGTGGCGCGGCGCGGCGGGCTGCGACGGCGGCGAGCTCGGCGGCGTCGGCGAGCAAGCGCGGGGCGAAGCAAAAACCAGGCGCGGGCAGCCAAACGGGAAGAAGAAGAAGGAGAAGGGAAGAGAAAGAGAAGGGGAGGAGAGAGGAGAGAGAGGAAGAGAGGGGCTGCATGTAGGGAGGGGACGTGCGTATGGGGGTAGCGTGCGTGGGGAGGGCGCGGGGATGGGACGGCGCAGAGGGGAAAGGGAGAGAGAGAGAGAGAGAGAGAGAGAGAGAGAAAAAGGAGGAGAGAGAGAAGGGGGTACGGGCGCACGGGGAAGGGGACCGGCGGAGAGAGAGAGAGGAGAGAGAACGAGAGAGAGGAGGGGTTTAAATTTTTAACTCCTATCGTGATCCAACGGACACGGTCCGAACCAAAAATCGACCTATCGGTCCCGATTTAATTTCGGAAAAAGGCCTAACGACCCTCTAAAAATCCCAAATAATATTGTAGGGCACACGGGCAAAATAAAATAACCCAAACCGCACTACGAGGGAGGTCGACCAGTCCAAATTCGCACCCGGTCCAAAAACCTACTTTCTCACTTTTCCTGATAACTTCGACGCTGGATGCAATTATATCGACACCGTCCAATTTATTTCGTCCCGAAACTCCCGGAAATCGACTGCCAAGTTCAGGATATAAATAACGACCAAATTCGATCGAGTGCGATTCTAGTAAAATTTCTATTTTTTTAAAAAACAAGAACTCGAGAGTGATCAGTTCTCGGGCGAAATTCCATTATAAGCGCACTGACGAATTACACGTTTTATAAATCCCAAAAATGGGCCAAAATTCGGAATGTCACATGAGTAGTTGGATAGGATTGAGCAATTGGTCTTTTTCTCTTGTTTTGGCAAGGATGAGGACAGAAATGGCTTGGCAAAAGAAGAAAAAACAAAAAAGGAATGTGGCAAAAAATCCGGCCAAAGAGAGAAACATATATTTCCCTTTTTTACTACCAGATTATATTGCCATATTCAATCTTATCCTTCATAAAAGGAAATTAAATCTAATGTAATTATGACACGCTTTGATGTAAAAAAAGTTTTACACAAGCAGTTTTATACATGACAATAGCTTATTTCAGCTTGTATAATATTTGAGCAACTAAATCATATTATTTATTTTTATCACTATCTTCAACAAATACTTGCTCAAAGAAAAAGAAGAATATGTTAATATTGTGTGATAGAAAAATGATTCCTACAAGAGAAAGAAAAAATATCAGGATGAGATCTATCACTAGGGATGTAATGAAGCCAAGTTCGTTCGATGTGGTTAGTGTTCGACCTGACTTGAACTTAATTGAGTTAGACATTTAAGTTTGATCTATAATTAATAAAAAAAATTAACATGTTTCAACTCAAATTAATAAAATAAAAACACTTAATTTCTTTTACTAAAAAAATTAGTTGATTATCCTATGCTAAATTCCATAAGCTCGATTAGGGCTGGAGAACAAACTAGAGTTCTTGTACGTAGTTTAGTAATCACATTTTGCTTCAAATTTTTCTAAGTAAGAATATTTTTCATTTTTTTCTTGTGAAAACTGACTTTAAGAAGTCAAGAAAAGTTTATATATTTTTTATAAGTTTAAATTAATGTATACACTCAATGAAAATTTTAAAAAAATTCCAATTAACATGTTTCAATTCAAATTAATAAAATTAAAACACTTAAATTTTTTACTAAAAAAATTAGTTGATTATCTTAACTAAAAATCCATAAGCTCGACTAGGGCTGGAGATCAAACTAGAGTTCTCTTGCGTAGTTGACTAAGCGCATTTTGTTTCAAATTTTTCTAAGTAAAAACATTTTTCATTTTGTTCCTGTGAAAACTGACTTTAAGAAATCAGGGAAACCTGTATATATTTTTAATAAGTTTTTAATGTATACACTCAAAGAAAATTTACAATTTAAATTAAATTCAAATCTCAAATACTGAAAACTAGGAAGTTGAGATTATAAGTCAATTTTTATGCGTATAATCAACCATTCAAATCATATTCTTTATGTCTATTAGCCAGTGAATTAGTAGACCATAAATCCATATATATAAGTGAAAACTCAAAAACGAGTTTGTCTCACTGTAAATTCCTAATTTAGCCCTTATCTACCTATTATCTATTATCGTAATGCAATTCAACTTTAAAGAGAAAAAGGTAAAGCTGGCCAAAAAAGAAAGGATAAAAAGTAAAATAAAAAATTAACTACCACTGAAAACTACACACAATGAAGTTTGTTAATTATCTTACTGCGCTACAACCAACTTTATAATTTTGTTTGGGCTGCCGCTTTTTCCACTTATCTTTTAGCTTAGACACTCATTTGTTTTGTATTTTGACGGTAGTATCCCTTGTGGGATCTACCATTTCTAGTACAGCTTGATCCTTTTTTTTTATTATTTGGTCAACTTTTTTTTTGTTTCTTCTTTTATTTCTTGTGGTCCCACTTTCCTTCTTCTTTCTTTCGTTTCACGACTTTGACGTCTCAGTTGCAAATGAACTCTTTGTTCTCTCTTATATGCTATTCTTTTCTTTCTACACCTCCCGCTCCTTCTTCATCATCATCTTCTTCTTCTTCTTCCTCCATACAACCCATTGTCTTATCTAGTCTATCTATGATGCCAACCCCGTCATCCTTTATACTTTCCATTATAAAAGGAGCATTGGTTTTCTCTACTAGAAAATGGGAAAAACAATATTAGAGAAAAAAAATAACCCAATAAAAACATGATTTTCAATTCTAATCAGAATTGGGCGATCAACAGCAAAATTGATTAATATTAATCAATCACTTTTGTAAAATTAGTTTTGTTGAAAAGAAAATTTTCTAAGAAACCTTGTTCTTTTCAGCGTTATCTAGTAAGATCTAGAAAAGTTTTAACATAGACACTTCTTTAACAATATCACTTAGTTATAAACTTTCACTTTTGTTGTGTATATCACCATCACTTGTTTACTCGACAAAACTTACTTCTACGGAAGTAAAATCCAAAAATAAAAAGGAAAACATTGTGCCTTTAATATATATGCGGATTACCCACTATAAACAAAAAAAAGCATGAATTACTTAATTATGGTAAGTAGATCCTAAATAGAAAATGAAAATAAAATAATATAAGGAAAGTAAATTGATTTGGGGCCACACTTTAAATTGCAATTGAATCATTGAGAATAATTTTGTCTTTTCAATGGAAAATGGAGTGGATTAGTCGTATAGGGGTGGGAAATAGCGCCGCCCTTTTGTTTTTCTTTTCTTTTTCTCTTTGTTTGGCGAGTAGGAGGATAGAAATGGCTGGGGCAAAAGAAGAAAGAACAAAAATGAAATGTGGCAAAAAGCCTGGACAAAAAGAGAAACAAAATTTTCTTTTTATCTTAGTAGATAACATTTTAATTTGTTTATATACACTTGCCCAAGATAAATAGCGAGGGTAGGGATGACAATCCATATTATCCGCAATCATGATTTATCATCCTTAAGTAGTAAAAGCAACGTGTCAAAACTTTACAAGAGATCATGAGTTATCTGGCTACACAAAGTATGAATTGTCAGAAGACAAGACACATGTAAGGGTTATCCGCAAAGACACGCACACGAACAAAATATTATTTTCAAATTTAATTCTTTTGAAAGGAGTGTCGAAACAAAAAATAATCTAGTTGTCCATACATGCGTGCCTGGGATGTGAATAAAGAAAGGCATGTGAATGGCACATGGACAAGGACAATTGTAATCGTGTGTATAGCACATCAGTAAGATCATGTACATTTTGATTTATCGACGAGTACAGGAGCCAACATGTGCTGATCGACAACGGCAATTTTTGATGTCATGTGTCCAGCAGTCTAAATATGATAATGGACGGTTCATAACCACTAATATCGTCGCCAGGGGTGAGTCTTGGTACCGTTCAAAACTTGAAAACTACTAAAGTAACTAACATCAAAGATATGTGTTGTGGAAGGAACGGTTACCATTTGAAAACCCAATCATGGAGTGATCGTCAATGACCATGAAACTGTTTCTACGCGTGCAGAACAGTTAATCAGAGCATGGGCAAAAAGAGAAGTAAATGAGAACAGATAAGGTCAGTAGGAGTGCTGAACATCGCCTAAAAGCAGTTATGATGCGGAAACAAAGGAATAGGGACGAGGTTGTTACTTGAAGGAGCATAGCCATTTGATACATAACCGCCGAACATCATTGAAGGACGGTTACCACTTCTTTCCTATAAATACCAGTAGTGGGGCACCTAGAAGCGTCCTCTGCCCAAATCAAACAAAATATTATCTTTAATTTATTTTAAGCTTTTCTACACAGTACTTTCAATTCCTTAGTTATAGCCTTTAGTTGTAACCTTTAGATTCACGTCATCTGGTGTGTATTTTTATCCTTGTATTGCGCCATCAATTAAATTTCGGTGTAATATTTCAGTGTAGTTAGGTCTTGTCATTGATTAGATTCAGGCAAAATCTGTTTACACAATGTTCAAATTTGTATAAGTTCAGTTCAAGTTAGTTGATTCCATAACTCGCCTGGATATCTCCTGTTCAAAATCACAATAGTACCGGTCACTTTTCATTAAAAACCGAATTTCGACTTTCGATGAAAGATATTTCGTCTCGAGATCAAATTCTGGTGAAACAAGGTGATAATATCAAGTGTAGTGGTTCAAATAAGTTGAGAGATAGAATTGATGCACGTAAAGCTTTATAGTGGTTCAAATTGGTATAAGCCTACATCCACTTTCCAGACTAATTGCTTATTGCTTGGATTTCATTAGTAATCTTCTGATTTGATAAAGTAGTATGTGCCACTTATACTCAAAGCACTTCTTCCCAAAACTACAGCTACTTATACCCAAATGGATTCATCATACTATCACATACCTAAATATAAACTATAACACTCGTACCTATCGCACCGCGCCACGCCTTTTTCTTTTCTTTATTTTTTTGGGACTTTCAGGATTTGCCTGTTAAGGAGGTATTTCCGTGTAAGGGTCTCTCCCAGACCATACCTCATGTGACAATAGATGGTAATTTCCTATTTGATACGAGTTTTTTAATTTTGGAGTCACCACTAGTCATTATGATAGGTAGACTAGAAACCTAATCAGGGTATGGGAGAAATACTACGATTCTATAAACTAGAGATTATGAGTACGAGGACTTGATTACATTAACGATCCCAAATTGAGATCCCTAATGCCCTTTTAGTACCTAAGAACGATACGATGTCTAACATGTCATGTAAATTTCCTAAGCTTACCCAATAATTCTATACATTCTAATCGTAGAAAAATTAGTCAAAAATTAAATGCACAATCAATGTCAATCAAATCAATCAATCCTAAATTGTCTCTAAAAATGAAAATCAATCAAAACATCTAAATCCTAATGAAGCCCTAGAAGCTTATTCATTTCACGATTTACATTTTTTAGGGTTTTAGGGTTTTTTAGGAGTTATAATCCCTAAATTTAAAATTTTCTAAAAATGACACTTGGGTACTTTCAAAAATTCAAATTTCACTTTCTAAGGTTGGCCACGGTATTTTTGAACCATTCTATGAATTTTTAAAATTTTTGATTTTTTTTGAAAATTGAATTTCTGATAATTTCATTAACCGAGAATTGATTTTTATGATTTTTCGAAAATTTTTATGAATTTTCTAATTTTTATTGATTTTCTGAAAATTTCTTGAATTTTTATGATTTTTCTTATTTTTTATGAAATTTTTTTTATTTTTTTTGAAATTTTTCGCATTTCTAAAATTTTATATATATATTTTTATATTTTTTCAAAATTTTTCTGAATTTTTTTTTATTTTTATGACTTTTTTTATTTTTTAGATTATTTATTTATTTATTTATATTTTAAATTTCCCTCTAGGAAATGAACCGGACCGGCACGATTCAACCCGATTCGGCTTGGCGAACCGGGCATCGTCGGTTGTCTTCTCCGGCGGGCACAACACCAAAAATGGCTCCGTTTTGCCCATTTTTCTCCTAGGCATTTTGCCAAACACTTAGTATGCACAACTTCCAGTTTAATGTTTTCAAGGCTGTGACTTCAGATCGGGATCCGACGACCTTCTGGTGTGATTTCGGCCATGATTTTGGGTTTTGCATTGAGATTATATCATCTACTATCATATTCAACTTGTCAATTCGTCATCGGATCTCCGTTGACCGGCGAAAAGCTGGTCGGACAATGCTAATTTGCTATTATCCTAACCTAACATTACCAGAAGCTCCAAATTCCTGTTTTATTCGCCCTAGCCATCTACGTCGATAAAGATGATTTCCAAAACATCAAACAAGGTAAGAACAAACTGACTTGATAGGTCTATGGCCACGGTGATGCTCCGGTGGTGATGTCCGAGCTCCGGCGAGATGGTTCATGGGGGTGGCCGACTCGGTTTATACGTTTTAATGCCCGACATGCAATCAAACAATACAAAAAATGATTAGAAACAAGTTTTGAACATTCAGAAATACAAAATCACGATCAGAATGACATGAACGGCAAGATTGAATCAAATCGTGTTTTTTTGAATTCTGGAAAAACCGTGACTATGAGCGATGTTTACCTTTTTCGTTCGATGATCAAAAGAAATCGTTGAACTGATCCGTGCCTATAGAGTTATTCATTGACACTTGAACTTCAACCCGGTTGCCTCAGTCTCATCGGGAATGCCCTGGGTTGACTGGTCAAAGCTCGGTTTTAGGCGCCGGCGACCAGCTTTTGCACAGGTTCACTAGATATGGAAGTCCTTGATCGGAGTAGATTTGCCGGCGTTTTTCCTGTCGGAAAAATGTCGATCGCTCTGTCCTTGGGGCCTTGACACACCTCTCAAGCTATTTCTCTCTTTTCTCTCTCTGGTTCTCTCTCTCTCTTCGGCAATTTGTCGAACACCTCCCCCTCGCAATGTTCAGTTTTTCTTTGTTTTTGTTCATTAAGTTCTTGCCCAAAGTTTGTTGGAACCGACTTCCGATCGATTGGATCGGTTCCCTGGTGCCAGTTGGAGATTCTCCAGCTGGCCAAGTCGATTTTCAGTGAAGTCACGAGCTTGAAATGTTTTTTTTTTTTTGGGTTTAGTGCATTCTGGGTGAGTCAGATAAGGGAGATGAATAACTCGGGTCGGGTTGGGTTAACCCGATCGACCCAAACAGATCCGGGTTGGTCTAAATTTGCAAATTAAGCTCAATTTTAACTCAATTTTCAAAATTAAACCCCAAAATTGAATTTCTCCTCACATTTTGAACCCAAATATGTGATTTTTCTCAATTTTTGTGATAATCATGTCCACGATTTTCACATTTTTGCATTCGAATTAATAGAATTTTGTTCAATTTGATGTCCTAATGACCTAATTAGGCAAAATCGATGCCAAAATTGAATTACCCACATCTGATTAACCCTAAAAATGATCGTCTCATGGTTCAACAATTTCACATTAGGCACGATTCCCAATTTGGGCACAAACCTTTAATTTTCAATTGAATTTTGGGGTTTTCTGATTTCTTTGACAAATTGTGCAATTGGACTGACCATTATATAATTCAAGGTCCTATAATCATTTGTTGTGAATACACTATGACTTAAAAATGATTAGAAAAGATTTAATTGCATTTTTGGTTCAATTCAAGTTTGATTTTGCTCAATTTTGGGAAAAACATATACTCGATTGAGATTTTTCAAAATTGATGATGTGTTAATGAAATTGGATTTAAAAGAAGACGAATGACTATTTTTATGGAATTTTCTGATTCCATTTACTATTTTTTCTTGATTTTCTCACTTATTTTGACTAAAAGAAATTTAAGAAAAATGTAGGAAAATGATAAAAATTATTTTTTGGTTTAGAAATAGGTTTCTAGGCTTGGCCAAGATTCCTAGTTCTAATTTTGAGATTTTTAAAAATATGAAAAAAAAGAGTTAAAAAACCAGGTGTCAACAATTACCCCTATTTGGGATTGAGCTCGTTAGAGGTTGATTTCAAAGATAAGGTGACACCTGAGTTTTTAGTTGACTCAATGAATAAGATAAGATGGAAATTTCATAACAACTAATTAGGGATCTTGCTTTTGAAATTTGTAATCTAATCCAAAGGTTCTCTTTTCAGAACATATTTTAAAAAAATTCTTAATGATTGAGGGAGAGAAACTTACCTGTTTGTGAGCGTCTCCTTGTTTTTTATCCAAGGGCATGAATTGATGGTGATGATGATTATTCTGATTTCGTGGTTTAAGGACGAACTTACGAACCATAAACACCTGAGGCTCCTTGCTTGAGGATTTTGGAAATTGCCTAAGGGCTCCTCATATGCAGGACTTGAATTTATCTAAGGGCTCCTCGCTTGTAGGACTTTGAATTTGTCTAGTGATTCCTCCCTAGTAGGATTTGAATTTGTCTAAGGGCTCATCGCCTATAGAACTTTGAATTTGCCTAGGGGCTCATTGCCTATAGGACTTTGGATTTACCTAAGGGCTCCTCACCTGTAGGACTTTGAATTTGCCTAGGGGCTTCTTGCCTGTAGGACTTTTAATTTGCCAAGGGGCTCCTCACCTGTAAGACTTTGAATTTGCCTAGGGGCTTTTCGCCTATAGGACTTGAATTTGCCTAGGAGCTCCTCGGCTGTAGGATTTTTAATTTACCTAAAGGCTTCTCGCTTGTAGGATGTAACGGCCCCACCTTGGGGTCATTCATGTGACATCCCGTTTATTATTATCTTTCGTTGCACACAAGCGAAAGCATATCTCGAGACAATCATAATCAATACACACAACGGAATAAGACAAGAAGTATCATGAGCAAATCTTATGTTTACATCGCATGCAAAAATATTAAATACAGGCCAACTAAGGATAGCAAAACTTGACTTGGATTATCTTATACCCACTATGGCTTCTTGCTCCTCGCTTCTTCATCTCCACCCCGGTCTCGTCCGCCTGCCATTTCACATCCCACCCGTTGCCTTGTCCCGGAGCCAGCCACTCGCACCACCAAAGTACCGTTAAACCCACATAGGGATCAATCCATTCTTCGTCTACGTAATGATACCACGCCACGTATGGATAAGGTACTAAGTCTATTAGGCCCTCATCGAACATTACAAGCGTTATGATTTGGCGGTAGGCACTATCTTCTTTGACATTTAGCGTGGTGAGCACTTCGGCTCTCATCTCCATGGGATTGCCAATGCGGGCTGAGGGAGATGCCATCCTACGGACCTAAAAAAGGGAGACAACGGGGGATGAGTCGGGGAGACTCAGCAGGTGAAAATACTAATATCAAGCGAGGATATTGATTGTCGTTAGCATAAATCGGCCTTTACCGCACCCGCATCAATGGCATATCAATAGCAAAGTTCATAAGAGAACATCACGCATGGCTATATCATGTACACTTTACCAACCAAGGCTCGATTCTATCTTAAAATAACATCAAACATGAAACATAATCAAACTAAGAAAATGAACCAACTACAACCAACCAAACGACCGAGAAACGGTCCAAGCAAATCACATCACAACGCATCTCAATATCCTTTCTCGATATTAGGGAATTCACTTACACAACGAATAAACTAGAACAAGAAAGGAACATGGGAGTCTCAGCGATTCTTAGGCTTGAACACATGAGCAAACAGATCTTGGCGAATCTTGGGTGATTATTCCTCTCCCACTTTTTCTCTTTGGCATGAACCAAAAAGCAAGAAGGCAAGAACCAAGATGGTGATGGCGTGAGGATGAAGAGAGGGTGGCATGAGGATGAGGAGAGAGTGGCATGAGAGAGCTTGAGGGTGGCCAAGCCTATTTATAGGCAAGCCAAACTTGCTCACCAAGATGCTCTCCAACTTGCTCAAGAAGATACATGGCCATCATAATAAGGCCTCCAAAGTCAAGACTCATGATGGCATGTATTAAATGTCATTAATGAACTAAGGCCAAAGAAAATGATGAAGGCCAAGCTTATCCTAATCTCATTGGCCCTCTCTCTCTCTCTCTCTCTCTCTCTCTCTCCCCTCTCGCTTCTCTTTCTCTCCCTCTCGGCTTCTCTCTCTCTTTTTGGCCGGATAGCCTTTCTCACGGCTCCCTTGGCTTGGCCAATTAATGTTTGTAATTATGAAAGGGGTCCCTAAAGTCTAAGCTCAATTAAGGCATGTCATCATGATAGGGACTCCAAAGTGAAGGTCATTAATTAGGCTTCTTGAACAAGCTTCCTTCTTGGCCATTCATTTCCAAACTTGGGCTTCAAGTTTTGACTTCTCTAGAATCATCTAATTCCAAGCTTGCTTCTCTCTCTCGGTTTTCCCCTGGGCCGACCTCTAATCAAAGTATAACATATCTCATTTGAAAGCTCAGAACGTGTACTTTAAATCACCAGAAGACATCAAATCAAAATTCTAACGTTCTCATATAGAAAATGCTGAATTTTTGAAATTTGACAAAACCAAATAGCTTTGCACTGTTCATGAAATCAGACTTGGAAACATAGTAAATGGACTCCGAAATTCTCAAATTTTAATATGTCTTAAACAAGGCCTCAACAAACATTTTTTATGAAGAACACGAAATCTGAATCTTTCTGTAAATACCATTTTTAGTAGCTCAAAAACAAACTAAAAATAGTTTGCTGGAATAGAATTATTGTTTCTAAATGTAAATTCTGTCCAGAATCCAAATCATCTCGAAAAACTCTCAAATTTATACACGTTATAGAAAAGAAAGTTCTCAACAACTTTTGTGAAGGAAACTTTTCCAAAATTGGCCCAGAAAAGCTTGTAGAAAATAAAGAAAGGGTGAACATCACCGAAATACACATTCTGGGCAGTTTTACACAGTCGGGAAATGAGGCTATCGTACTACTCATATCAAGTCCAAAAATTCTGAAGTTAAAGTATGTAAAACTTCATGATATTTGGAACAACTTTCAAGAATAAAGTGTTTGGAAATTCGGATCACAAAAGTTTTCATAAAAATAATAAAACGAAAGGGGTACAAAGGATCCGAAATAGGGTTTTCCAAAATAAGAGTAAAAATTGGTTCCAATTGGAAAACTACCAAACTTAAACCATAACCATTTTCCAGGGACTGAAATTGAGGATGTTACATAGGACTTTGAATTTGCTTAGGAGCTCTTCACCTGTAGAACTTGAATTTGTCTAAGGGCTCTTTGCTTGTAGGACTTTGAATTTGCCTAGGGGCTCCTCGTCTTTAGGACTTGAATTTACATAGGGGCCTCTTGCCTGTAGGACTTGAATTTGTCTAGTGGTTCCTCACAAGTAGGACTTGAATTTGCCTAGGGGCTCCTCGCTTATAGGACTTGAATTTCCCTAGGGGCTCCTCAGCTGTAGGACTTGAATTTGCCTAGTGATTCCTCACCAATAGGACTTGAATTTGCCTAGGGGCTCTTCACCTGTAGGACTTTGGGAAGATTTCAAATAATGAATGCCTTGATCATGAGTTATGTGATTTTTTAGGTTTCACTAACCTTTGTATAGTTTTTAGTTGACCAAAAATTATTTTGAAAAGTAGTTTTGAAATTAATCAAAACTATTTGAAGCGTGATTTTTTTTTTTGCTTACCACAAACTGTTTGAAAACTTAGTTTTAAGTTGACCAAAAACTTTTGAAACCTGATCTGGAAATGTGCATTCTTTGCATTAATACATTTCAGACAATCAAATTTCCTTTTGGAGGAATTATTTGAACAAAATGTTTGCAATCTTTTAAGAAATGCTTCAAATGATCGTTTGGAAGACCTTCATTAGAAAGGATTTGTTTCAATCTATGAGCTTGGTCTTTTCTACATCTGATTGAAATGGGACTTATCTGATATCCCTCAATTTTATCTCTATTAATGAATCCTCAGGTGTTTGGAGAAGTTCGCAATATATACAATCCAATTGATTCAATAAGGTCTTTAAAAAAGTTGTAATGTTGACTTGGTCAATGACTACTCAAAGGATAGGTATTTTGAGGCCAAGAAAAAGGATTTCATTATATCTGACTTCGGGTCTACAAGTTAAAAACCTCGAGGACAAAACAAGATATTATTGCATACACTTCTTTAAGTGATGACTTCTTGTCATAAAATCATGTTTCTACTCTCAACATTCAATCTGAAGAGTCTTTGGGGAGAGGTTTTATTGTTGATATTAGGTAGGCTTAAAAGGCTCATGGGTTTGAATTTAGGGTTTTTATGAAATTGGTGATCTTCTTAGCATCACTAAAAAGATCCCTAATAAACATTTATTACAATCTTTTTTCTTTTACTCATTCTCACTTGTTGTGATCTATGACCTCTCATGATCTTGACTTTGCTTTGTCGTGACTTTTTTCGTCATTTCGAGCATTCTTTTGAACTCTCTTTTTCTTTCTCATTTTCCTCGAGCATTTGGCCTTGCTTTTACCAAGCACACTGCTTTTTCATGCCCCTAATTTTTTTGCCTTTGATCTTTTTGAATTCTAAGGACTCTGTGTCATGCTCTTTTGTTTCTTATCTATTAAAGTGGATCATATGCTTATGCTGCAGTGTGAAGAGATGATCACCAATTTAGGGTTCTGAAATGAATATTCAGGCTTAATTGGGCTTTGCCAAAGGTAAAGTGTTTGGGTATAAGAAATGAAGTGCTCTTCTTCCTTTTGGGATGTCTTGAGCTTCCATATGACTTCATATGAAGTGATCACAGAGAGATTGATGCGAGAGTATGCAATAAGATCTTTCTTGATCCTATTCTCCATAGCTGTCAATCACAAATATTCTAATTTGCCCCAATGTAGGGTGGTTCTTAATAGGATTGTTTTGAAAAAACTTGTCTACTATTTTAGCTCAAATTTGGTTTGTAAGGGGTAAGCATGTGTTTAGGATAATGAAATGACTGCCTTTCATCATTTCAATCCATGTAATCATTGCGAACATCCCCTATTTCCTTCGGATGAGTTTTTCTCACTCACGTCTCCATTTTAACTTTGAGTGTATAGGGGACGTGTTTGGATATGGGCAAAAGTACACTAAGAGTGCCATAACTTGTGTACGGCGCTCACTTTAGTGCCATAACTTTTTTTTGGATCACTTTAGTGCTAAAATTTTTGAAAAACGATCACTTAAGTGCTAAAATTTTTGAAAAGCGATCACTTAAGTGCCAACTCCAGTGTCGTACACAAATTTTCGTCGGAAATCTGACGTGGCATTTTTTTTATTAATTTCTGAAGCTGACGTGGCTCGCCGGAGTCTCGCTGGAGATTGGCACTTAAGTGATTGTTTTTCAAAAATTTTAGCACTTAAATAATCGTTTTTTAAAAATTTTAGCACTTAAGTGATCGTTTTTCAAAAATTTTAGCACTAAAGTGGTCCAAAAAAAAGTTGTGACACTTAAGTGATCGTTTTTCCTCCGACTTGGCACCAAAGTGATCCAAAAAAAAGTTATGGCACCAAAGTGAGCGCGATACATAAGTTATGGCACTTATAGTGTTCTTTTGCCTTTGGATATGGTTTACTTTTCATCATTTGAAGGTCTTTCCATTTGATTTAACCTAAGCTTTTTCTTTGAAATTTTTCAAAGCCTTTTGTCAAATTATCCCTTTTAGGGAATTTTGATACTTAATGCATTCTCAAAGAAAGCATGTTTCAAAACTTTTGATTTGAAACATTTCTCAGGTATTTTCCTTTTCAAAACAATCTGTTTTGTTTTTCTTAGTCTTAGTGTCATTCCGCTTGGGGAAGAAAAAGTTTGATTTTCTCTTAGAAAGGTAACTTCTTTAACACACGCACTTACGATTTAGGGATACCCATCTGATCAACTTACCAAGATTTCTCTTATTTGCATGTTTTTGCTTTGATTCCACTGGGGATTTTTCTTTTGTTGCTCCATTTTCTTTATCTCCCTAGGGATGATAAAAAGAAAAACACATTAGGGAATATCAATAGAAAATAGAATTGGAAGTGATGCTTCCCTCTATTATTTGACTACTTTGTTGGGAGTTCTGAAACCGTCGATTGGTTCGGACTCCTTTTGCTTTCTTCTACACAACAGATAAACATGTTTATGAAATGCATGGTATGCATGATATGCATATGTTCTAAAGTGACCCGAATCTTTTCTTGAATATTTGTCTTCATTTCATGGGTAGAAAATCTTGACAGCATATGCATTTACAGGATAAACCAATTTTGTTCCTGCCATATCTACAACAATCGATGCTCCTCCAGGAAGAACTTTCTTGACAAAGTATAGACCCTCATAATTCGGAGTGAATTTTCCACGAGGATATGAATCATTGAAGATGACTTTCCTCACTACTAAATCCTCTGTTTTGAAATACCTTGGTTTCACTTTTCGGTTAAAAGATTTAGCCACTCATCTTTGATAGGCTTATCCATGACATATAGCTCCTAATCTCTTTTCATCAATCATGTTGAGTTATTTATATCTTTGTTGAATCCACTTAGCTTCTAAAAGCTTCAATTGAAATAGTATCCTTAATGAAGGAATTTCTATTTCAATAGGTAACACTGCTTCCATTCCATAAATCAAGGAAAATGGGTTGCCCCAATTGATGTTCGAATTGAAGTTCGATATGCCATTAGAGCATATGGTAACCTTTCGTGCTAATCACGATAATTTTCGGTTGTCTTGGCAGTATCTTCTTGATATTTTTATTTGCCGCTTTAACTGCTCCATTTATTTGTGGACGATATGGAGATGAGTTCAAATGTCAGATGTGGAAGTGTTTGAGTAAATCATCCACAAACTTGTTGTTTAGATTTAAGCCATTGTCCATAATTATTGCCTCTGGAACTCCATACCTAGCAATGATGTCCCGCCTAATGAATCTTGCAACATTCTTGGTAGTAACATTCGTGTAGAAGTTTGCTTCAATCAATTTAGTCAAATAGTTAATAGTAACTAGGATAAACTGGCGCCCATTTGAGGCCTTGGGATTGATTAGACCAATCATATCAACGCTTTACATTGAAAATGGCCATGGCTCGGACATTTGATGCAGCTCATTTGGCAGTGCATTAATTTTGTCTCCATAAACTTGACATTGATGGCAATTTCTCACATGTTGAATGCAATCTGTTTCCATTGTCATCCAATAATATCCCAACCTCATAATCTTTTGGGTTAGAAGATGTCCATTTATGTGTAGTCCGCATTCACCATCATGAATTTCTTTCATGATTTGTTCAGCTATTATAGCATCCACACATCTTAGTAGGGTTGAATCAAATGATTTCTTATAGAAGGTTTGAGTACTGAGGAAGAATTTGTTGGCTATCTTCCTTATAAATTTCCTATCAATTGGTTGGCTTCCTTCAGGAAATTCTCCTGATTGAAGATATCTTTTGATGTCATGATACCATGGTTCATGGTCAAACTCTGCTTGGACCATCATACAATGAGTTGGTTGTTCAAGAATTTTAATTCTCAATGGTTTTATATCCATAACATCTTCAGCTTGTAATAAGGATGACAAAGTTGCAAGAGCATCTACAAAATGATTCTGAGCTCTTGAGAGACAATCGAATGTTACTCCTTCGAAGCTTTTTATCATCTCTTCTAAGTATCTATGATAAGGAATTAATTTGGCATCTCGAGTTTGTCATTCACCGGTTGTTTGCAATATGATGAGCATAGAATCTCCATATACTTGCAACTTCTTTACCTTTTTTGAAAGGCTAATTGCAAACTAAGAATGCATACTTCATATTTAGCAATGTTATTGGTGCATGGAAATACCAATTTCGCAGATACCAGATAGTGTTGGCCTTCTAGGGAGATTAGTATTGCCCCAGTTCCTAATCTAGATAAGTTGATTGCATCATCAAAATACATGGTCCATTTATCATCGATCAGTTTTAATATATGATCATCAAGTTGCTCTTCAGGATTGGCGATATTCTGCGAATTTTTTGCCAACATGTCTACTATTGTTCATCCTTTGACTGACTTTTGGGATGAACTTCTGATGTCAAATTCAGATAACAAGACTTGCCACTTTACCGATTTCCCGACCAAGGAGAATTTCTTAAGAAGGTACTTGATCGAATTATTCTCAGTCACTAGCAAAATTTGATGATGAAGGGTGTATTGCTTTAATCTGTGTAATACCCAAATCAATGTAGTGTATCACACCTCGAACCCGAACGAGCATGCAACATCCCTTTGGGGTCGTCAAGCGTGCGACATCCCAGGACTTGTCGCCGATCCAATCGAAACACTAACAAGCAATGTATGCGAAAGCAACCTTGAACTCTCCATACAACATATAAGCAACAAATAGTAGATAGACAAAGAATACACATTAACAAGACACATTTATAAACATAACATCGATTACAACACATACATTTGCAAGCCTTCTACGAGGCTACTATCTACAAACCACGCACAACAAAAAGGATCGGGTGATTGGTAAGCTTAACTCCTCTACAAAAGGGGCACTCAAAAGACGGGGTAACTCGACCTATCCTCAATCCCCGTAGTATCCTGGCAGCGTCTCCAGATCAATTACGGTCGTGGATTTGAAATGGTTTAGTTTTATAACCATAAAAACACTTCTTAATAAGCGACTACCTAAGCCTCGCTTAGGCCAAAGCGTACTTCCGAACAATTCTAAACATGTGATTCAAACAATCGATGTGCTATAAATAATTACAGGCGTCCTTACCTCACCTTGGCGCATACACAAGCCCTGTACATTAGAATATCGCCATAACATGGCCAATTGCCCATCAAGCACACGTAAAGTAATTCATGACATGATCAAGCATAACATGGTTAATAATCTAGACGTGCTCATCAATTAACTTAGTCAAAGTATTCTCCAATTCAAATCACACTCATTAAATCCAGATTATTAACGACCTCTTGGGCTACCGAACTCTCACCGGTCTTTTGACTTAACCAGGCATCGTCCCTCTACTTCGGCAACGACAACGTCCAAAACCCCCGCCCAGAAGGCATTCCACAAAAGAACATCGATTCGGCCTCCACTGCGATTGGCAACGTCTAAAACTCCCGCCTAAACGGCATTCGAACCCTCGTCCGGCATCGTCTAGAACCCCCACCTAGACGGAACGTGTCGTGACTATGCATACACCTCAGTAATCATTACCAATTCTTATATTTGTAAATTAGCCCAATGTCAACTAAATCCGTTAAAATGCCATAATAACACCGGATAATTCTCAAGAGAAAGAAAAATTGAGAATATACAAAATCGGGTCCAAACTGGGCAGTTGTGTAGTGACAGAAATTCGTTTGAAATAAATAGTAAACCAATTCCAAAAATTATAAAATTTGGATATGTTGTACAAAACACTTGATGAACATTTTTTTATGAATAACACAAAATCCAGTTCTGTCTAGAACCACCTCTTTTTGTCATCCAAAGTCGGACATAAAATATTTCATTCGAACTGGCCATTCGGCTTTTAAAATACATTTCAAGTAGTAACCAACTATCCGTAGAAAGATTTGACATTTTTATATGTCATAGCCACAAATATACCCAACAAGTTTTGTGAAGGGAGTATTTTGAAAATATGTTTGAAAAAATTTATAAAAATTTGAACAGACCCGAAGGTCGGAGGAACAGTATTTCCGACAGACTAATTTCGGTCCAAAGATGGACTTTCAAATGGTCTCAAATGATTTTCAAAAATTTCCAAATTAAATTATGTTATACATCAAGATGTTAGGAGAAACTTTTATGAAGAACATTTCTCCAAATTCTGCCCACAAAAGTCACGAAAAAATAGCAAAAACCAGCGACACAGCAGCAACATTACCTTAAATCAACCAATAAGTACCACCAAGCAAGCCAAGCACAACCAGCCATTAAACTAATTATTTACAGCACTTAAACCATCTCTAACATGTCCATTAGTCATCCCTTAGCCTAGTCAAGGGTTAGGAAGCCACTTACTAAGAATGCCTAAGCAAGAAACCGAACAAAGCCAAGCCAAGCCAAGCAAGTAGCACCTGCTCCGGCGGTTGGACGGTGGCTCGGTGATTTCCGGCAACTTGGACGATGGCGAGCGGTTGCCGGACGGCTAAGGTGGTTGGCTAGTGGAGGCAGACGAAGCTACTGGTCGGGCCTGCAGCAAGAAGAAGCCAAGAAGCAGAACAAGAAGCAGCAAAGCAGCAGCAGTAGTAGTGAAGCAGCAGTAGCCTCAATGGACAGGCGGCGGCTCACAGCAAAGTTGGGCGGAGATGGGGGCTGAATGGGGATGGGATGGTAGCTAGTTCTAGCGGAAAATGGGTTGGTATGGTGCTAGAATGGAGAAGTTGCAACAGAAACAGAAGCAGAAATGAAGAAGAAGAAGCGCGTGAGGGCAGCTTGAGGAGTCAGCCAAGTAGAGGTAACGTGGGATCATCATGGGGAAGAATGGGCGGAAGTCAGCAAGGTCAACAAAGGTCAAAAGCAGAAGATAGCAGCAAGGCAGCATAAGCAGTATGGTTAGCATTCAGCAGCAGGGCAGAAACGTGGGGACCAGAGGAAATCAACGGTCAGCAAAGCAGCATGGTGGAGGTCAGTGGCATGGGGCAGCGAGAGAGAGAAAGAGAGAGAGAGAGAGAGAGACCAAAGTTAACATACTAATCAAGTGCAATCCAAGGGCTCACAATTGATCTTGTTAGGCAAGCAAGATCCAAGGGCCACGAAAATTCCAAATTTCAAAATCAAAGAAAAGACTAGATAGATACTAAATAAAATAAACCAAGAGAGAGGTATACTGATCTAAATTCGTACTCGGTCCAAATTTCACTTTCCGACAAATCCAGGCAATTTCAAGGTTGGCCACGCTTATATGTTGTTGTCTAAATAAATTAGTCATGACACTTCGAGAAATTCGCCATCCAAGTTCGAATTCAAATGATGGTCAATTTCACTCAAATGCGACTTTAGTGTATCTCTAACTAACGGGTGGCTTTTTAGGATTTACACGTATCGACCTATTGTTACTTAAGTTATGGCAACCTCAATCATCACTGAAGGTCGACTCAAGGTCGAGTTCTTAGGACCACGTATATTTCCCTTGATAGCCATTCCCTAAAGGTTAGTATTACGAGAATGATCAGTTCTAGGTGATGTTTAACTACAAGTGCATTAAAGAATATACACATTTCATTTATCCCAAAAAAGGATCAAAATTCAGAATGTCACACAATGCATGTCTTCTCGACTGTCGGATAATTCATTTCCGATATTGTGAACTTCTTGCTCAAGTAATAAATGACTTGTTCTTTACCATTATTTGGTCTTCTTTGTACAAGTACCGCTCCTAACGACTCATAGTGAATTGTCAAGTATAAGATCAGAGAAACCCCAGGTATTAGTGGTACCAATACTGGTGGGCATACCAGATGTTCTTTGATCTTGTTAAAGGCTTGTTGATATTCCGCATCCCACTTTACTTTGGCATTTTTCTTCAATAATTTGAAAAATGGTTTAGCAGGTTCAGAAAGCTGATAGATGAAATGGGCAATATAATTTAATCGCCCCAATAAGTTTCTCGCTTCTTTTACCATGGGAGTCTTTAAGTCATATATTGCCTTGATCTTAGAGGGATCTATTTCGATGCCCCTGCTATCGACTACAAATCCTAGCAGTTTGCCAGATTTTGCCCTAAATACACACTTGTTGGGGTTCAGTCGCAACTTGTACTTTTTAAGTCTTTCGAATAACTTGCGAAGTATCTCAACATGATCTTCTCCTTATTTGGATTTTGCGATCATGTCGTCCACATATATCTCGATTTCTTTATGCATCATGTCATAGAACAAAGTTATCATTGTTCTTTGATATGTGATACCAGCATTTTTCAAACTGAAAGGCATTAACCTTATAACAAAATGTGCCCCATAGTGTTATGAAGGACATCTTCGCCTTATCCTCTTTCTTCATGAGGATTTGATTATATTATGAGAAACCATCCATGAATGAAAATGTTTTGAACCCAGTAGTTCTATCCATTAATACATCAATATGTGGAAACGGTAAATCATCCTTAGGGCTTACTTTATTTAGGTTGCAATAATCAACGCACACTCGTACTCGACCATCTTTCTTCATTACGGGTACTATGTTGGCAACCCATTATGGATATAGTACCACTTCAATAAAACCGACTTTGAGTAATTTCATCACTTATTTTTCTATTTTCTTTGCCAACTTCAGCTTCATTCGCCGAAATTTCTGCTTCTTTGGTGGATTACTTGGATTAATTGGCAAAGCATATTCAACTATGCTTGGATCAAGGCCGAGCATGTCAGCATAAGACCATGTGAATATATCTTGATATTCTCTGAGCAAATCTATGATTCTTTCTGCTTCTGCCGAGGAAAGACTTTCTCCAATTTTAACTTCTTTGAGATTCTCTTTATCGCCCAGATTAATAGTGGTCGTTTTCTCTAATGTGAGTGGTTTTGATTCTTCATGACGAATCTATTCCTTTCTGACCCATTCCTCATCCTCATTATCCACTTCAACATTGCAAGTGATCTCCTTGGAAAGATTTGGGTCACATATGAACCTATTATGGATATGCGAATGCTCATGCCTGACATGCAACAAACATTATTAGTAATTGCATACGAAGTAAGTAATGTACATAGTCCTATAAAAAACATTTTAGAAATTCATTTTGAAATTTATTTTGAAAGAATATAAGAAGAGAGCTAATCCTCATATCATCAGACTTCCTTACTCTTAAAATCATTTTCGCAATGAGGAGCAATATAGAAATCCCAAAGCCTTAAGCCTCACGAATGAGGATACTGTTCATCATAGATTTTGTTTTGTTTCTACATGTCCTTAACAAAATATTCAACCACGTTTATTGAATTGAAAGACATGATTACATTTATATCAATAGGAATGTAAATTGCAACTAAACTAAAATTTCAAATGAAATCACAAGAAATTTGAAATTGTAATCAACAAAATGCAATGAAAAAAGCTAATAATAAAAGTTCAAGAGAATCTTCCTACTCTAGTGCATAAGTATCTTTTGCCTTAGTTATGATAACGTTGATGGTATTCTCTTCGAATAAACTAGGTAGAACAGATTCTTCCTCTGCATATAAGTCTTCTTCTTGAAGTAGCTTAGAAGGTTCAAGAAAAGTTTGCTTAATGTGAATCTGATGATAAAAAAGCTCTTTAGCTTTGCCCTATCATATGGATGGATTAATGATGCGATCACCTCGGCTTCTATAGCTACCATGATTCTTTCGACCTCAGCCTTGGCCTCCATGGTGATATTTAGAGCTATATAGAATATAACCTACTTCGTGTTTCATTCTTGTAGCAAGCGGAGTGATAAGTTTTTTGATTCATTGGGATTTCGATCCAAGACCATTATTAGGAGTAAATCCATACTGGCATAACACCCTTCCAGACATAATGGATGGTGTTGAGAACTTTGGAGATTTTAAGATACAATCGGCAGGAATTTACACCATGGAGATTATTTCGAAGGAATGATAACTTGATTCTTCTTTCACTTCGGGTTCGACATACGGTATTGCACTCTCTTTGGAAGTGGTGAAATCCGTCTCCCCATGTACAGTGATTATCTTGCCATTAATAACGAACTTGAACTCTGATGGAGTCTCGAAGGAATGGCACCGGCTATATAAATCCAAGGTTTTTTGAGTAATAAATTGAAAGTCTGCGGAATATCCACTACTTGGAAGTCAATTAGGAAAGGCATAGGGCCTATGTTCACCTCGAGCTCGATATTGCTAATAATATCTTTCTTCATTCAATCAAACGAATGCACAGTTACCTTAAAAGGTTTAATGAGCTCTTTGCTGATCCTCAAGCGATGCAGTGTGCTTAGTAGACACAAATTAAGTACGAAACCATTATCGATCAGCACATGTGACACCTCCTTGCCCCGACATTTGATAGCAATATACAAAGCCTTATTATAGGAATGCTCATCGATTAGGAAATCTTCATAAAAAAAAGGCAATTTGATCTTTTAGAAGAATAGTGCCAACAGAGTCTTCCAATTGTACTTCATTAATTGTCTTCAGGACGTGCACATCATTGAGAAGGTTCATAAGCACCATTTTGTGGTTTTCTGAAGTCTTGAAGAGATCCAACAGAGAAATTTGTGCCGGCATCTTTTTTAGCCGTTCAATTACCTCAAATTCGCTTGTCTTCATGACTAAAAGCAATTGTTTGATATCTTCTTCGTTTACTCCTTTCTTTTCATGCATCTTCTCGATCAGGTTATGGCATCAACTTCTTTAGGAGAGTAATCCCAAGGTACACACTTAGTATCAAACTTTTCCTTTGGAGGGAGAGTGATAATCACATGTTGTGTTTCTTCTCCTTCAATCCTTAGTGATTAATGGGAAGTTGGATAGTGATTGATTCGATAAGACCTTTCTTC
This sequence comes from Syzygium syzygioides, assembly GCA_031216285.1. Lineage (NCBI taxonomy): Eukaryota > Viridiplantae > Streptophyta > Magnoliopsida > Myrtales > Myrtaceae > Syzygium > Syzygium syzygioides. The sequence continues at coordinate 23,854,083 of CM062247.1, forward strand.
TCCTTATATTTATCTATCTCATCAAGTTTGATTATAAATGATGTAATCATAGATACCATGCTCTTATTGGCTTCATCGACATCCATTCCACCTCAGCCATCAGGTGTGATCATTTCGTTCTTGAATGCCCATGGAGGAGATGTATATTTGACATGATAATTATACCGGCCACTATCTTGACCCAGAAAATCAACAACTTTACCTTGTTTTCGTGTTTTACGAGCAAATCGCCTATCACCTTGGCAAGTCTTTTTCTTCTTTTTCTCTTCCCGATCTTTATTCTCTTCGAGATTTAGTTGGCTGATCGGGATCTCATCCATGCACCCCATCCGTCCGGTACAACATCTTCATTTTTGAACGCCTATGGTGGTGGAATATATTTGACACAGTAATTGTATTTATCGCTATCTTGACTGAGTAAGTCTATGGTTTCACCTTTCCTGGATGATTTCCAGGTGAAACGCTTTTCACCTTGTCGAATTTTTTCTTTCTCTTTTTCATCCACATCTATTTCATCTTGGAGCATTTCCTTCTGAGACAGGGCTTTCTCCTCAGGGTTGATTTCGCCATCCATACCACCCAAGCCATTAAGCACAATTACCTCATTTTTGAATGCCCATGGCGGTGGGGTATATTTCACTTGGAAGTTATATCTTCCGGAATCTTCTCCCAAGTTGTTTATAATCTCACCTTTTAGGAGTGTTTCTTGACGAAAGTGGGCATCTCCTAAACGATAAGCTTTAATCTTGACCTCATATTCATCTTCATTGTCAGATTTGATCACTGTTTCTTCATCTTTGATCATGTTTACTAGATTGTGCTCAGGAAGAGTATTCTGATGTACATTTGGTTCGGGCTCTTGGAAGTTTAATATCTTCTTGTCAATGAGCTATTGAACTTTGTATTTTAGAGTGGGACAATTATCTACATCCTTTCTTCCATGTGATAGGTGCAGATTTTTGATTCATCGTACCAAGAAAATCTCATGGGATTGTCTCTCAATACTTCTGACCACCAAATGCCTTTCTAGAAGTATTGGTAATAGCTTTGACAAGAGTAGGGGCAACGGTGTGTATTACCTCATGGGCCTTTTATTTGGCTCAAACTGTTTTGGGTTTTTTCAAGCGACATTTGATTGCCTTGGAAATGATGCTTGATGAGTATTTAGGCTAGACACCATAGCCATTTCTCGGATGGGCTCTTTGTCTTTTTTCCCGGGATAAGGCTTTCGTCTTGCTGTTTCTTGAGCCTTCTTCTCTTTCATCCCCCATTCAATTCTCTCACGCACTTTCACCAACATGGTGAATGTTTGACATCCTGATATATGAAGTTTTTCATAATACTCAATTGGCAATGATTTTAAAAAGAGCTCAATGAGCTCATCTTCACTTATGGTGGGCTTTACTTATGATGCAACAGCTTTCCATCTTTGAGCATAAGCTATGAACCCTTCATTCTTTCGTTTCTCAATTCTGACGAGATCTTCTCTAGTTAGAAATACTTTAACATTAAACTTATATCGGTGAAGGAATTCTCTCGCCAAGTGATCCCATTCAGTAAAGTCTTCTATGTCGAGGGCGGTGTATCATGCAAGGGCCGCTCCTCTCAAACAGTCTTGAAATGTACTAATAAGAAGTGGCATGTTATTTGAATACCTTACCATCTTATGGAGATAATACTTCAAATGGCTTTTGGGACAATCGGTGTCATCATACTTGCTCACAAACTCTGGCTCCTTATAATTTTCTTGAACAACCATCTTTGCATACAGCGAAAATTTATCGAACCTTTGAAGTTCATAGCCTTGACTTGCTAAGCATTCTTCAATTTGAGCTAATCTCTTGGCCTCTTGTTCATCCTTTGTTTTGGATTTTTTTTTTGATTTGATCATTCTCGTCCAAATTTACCACCTCAGGCATAGTTTTTAGAGGATTTTCTTGAACCAGTTCTTTGTTTCTGGCTGGTTCTTCAATTGGTGTTTCAGTAGTGTTTGAAGTTCCCATATTTGGAATAGTAGGATACTATCCACGGGATGTTAGAATAAAAGCCTTTCTGCCATTATTGTAGCCATTTGGGTCATTTGGTTCTTGACTTCAGCTAGTCAAGCACGAGTTTCTTCTTCCGCTATTCTAACTTGTAAGCGAGTCCGAGGTCTTTTAACTTCCGTTGCTAAACAACCTGCTTTGCCAAAAGACCCGATATTAGCATAATAAAATGATCATGAAACCCTACATTCTTTTAATTGTATGGTTTCATGAGATTGTCAGGGATAAGAAATTTCAGACAAGCCTTACTTTTGTATAAAATTCTTCATCAATGTCTTTCTCAAGGAATCATACAATTCAAAGAATTGTAATCCATGGTGATTCAAAACATACTTTGAAACTTCATTAAGCAATTGTTTCAATTTTGAAAATTTTTATTACAATGCTATTCATCAAAACAGGAAAACACTAGCTTAAACAAGTCTAGGCTTCTTGCTAGCTAAGGTAGCTTCAGCCTCTTCATATTCCTTGGTTCATGTCTCGCATTCTTCCACATCAATTACAACCTCCTCAAGAACATACGACTCTACACCTGATGTACTTGGCACAATATACTCTGAGATATACGGCTCATCGAAATGAGTAGTAACACTCAAGGGTACATATGGTTCAACGTTGATTGGTCGCTTAGCCTTCAACCACTTTACATACTCGTTGGATGCCAAAAAGAGCTTCATTTCTCCTTCTAAATCTTCATGCCATTGTACTATTTGTTTGGTTGATTTCATCAAGGAATTCACAATCCCATCAACCCTTGCTCGCAGCTCTTTTCTTTCCTTTTTCGATAGGGATTTTTGTGGTATCTCAAATGTGAACTTCTCAAGATACCAAATAGATGGAATTTGTTGAACCATTCCGAATTGTCATATGACTCTTAGTGGGCAATAAGCAGTTCCACCGCTCAATCCAAGTAACGACACCAAATTGCCATCTTGGATAGTAATTTGAGCTTTCACTATCTTTAGCCATTGAATTCTCCATTGAAACTAGTCGGGAGTCAACGCTCTAATGAAGTTTGCCACTCATGAAAAGAGTATTTTGGCATTTTATCTTGGAGTTTTAAATACTTCTCAATAGGGTTGGTAGATGAGTTGATCTTTCAAATGCACATATAACGTTCCCAAGGTCGAATATGGGAAATTAACCACACAGAAAGTAACTCAACTGAAACTTGAAGTACACCTTTTTGCTGATTTTGGTATTTGTTTAATGAAATGATAGTCTCCGCCAAGAGCATATTGGAGAAGTCTCATTTTAGGCAAGCTTGCCTGGCAATTACCGCAACGAGAGGATTTAATCCAATCCTTGATGCGGGGAATAAAACGAATTCGAAGAAGGCAAGAATAAAAACCCTCGTGAAAGTATTTCCCATTTCTTTCGGCAATTTGGAGTAATTGTCCACCAAGTAAGATAGATGAAATCTCCCGGTATTCGACTTGGTCAACTTTTTCACTTAAGGGGTCTTCAAGTTTAAGAATTTAGCTATAACGCTCGTGGGTTTCAATCCAACTAGGGGCTCAACGGTTCTTGACTCGAAATCAATTCCAATGGTTGCCTTATATTCTTTTAGTGTAGATACCATCTCGTGCTCGCCCAATTGAAATGTGGCAGTGGTAACTTCCCAGAAATGCGATAATGCTTGGATTAAGCTTACTTGGTACTTCAGATTGATAAGTTTGAACAAATACCCGAGCCTTCCCTTACGTATGCTTTATTGTCCTTTGTCATGTTTACCTACCATACCAAAAGCTCTTTCCTTGGAATAGGAATAACTTGTATATCTAGTTTCCCCATTTTGATCTAAAACATGTAAAAGAAAATGATTATTATTCATCATGGATTACCAATTGATTTTAATGCCTCCATTTCAATTATATGTCCTTTTAAGGTAAGACGGAGGTAAAATACACTTGAATGTCTAGAAAGTAATGTAAATGTCATTTTAAGTCCGTTTAGACATTAAAAGAGCATATATTTGAGATCATGGACAAATTCAATGTATGATGTAAATGCCTATTCTGTCATACTCCATTTAGCTCATAAAGTCCTAAACTATGGTTTACAACTTGAATTACATGGAAAATCTACCATGATCAAATGGAGTATAACGCCCTAATCATGTATTCTAAAATGAAAGGCATTTAGACCAACTATTGAATGTCATTTAGGCATTTTTTTGAAAATATGCCAACTAACATGCATAATTGTACTTTACCCAAAAAAAATAACATGCATAATTGTAAAAGAATGGAATGTAATGATACTTGCTTACCATGATATTTTTGTTTGGTTTTAGGTATACCAACCACAAAGACAAATGAATGCAACTAGTGAAGTTTTGACGCCTAAAAGGATAGGATATGTTAAAGACTCAAGGTCATCACCTTAATGGACAACGGATTCCATTCCAATAGGCAATCAGCCCAAAGTAATGAAATATTATTCCACCTTGGTAATCAGTATTGCATTTAAACGATCCCATGAGCAATCGGCTCATAGTTTCGCCTAAATACATACCTCCTAAAGATAATCTTAAATGTAGTCAGGGTTAGGCCACGGGTGGTGTGTGCTAATGGTGTAGTGCTAAAGCAATTTAAAGACATGCATAGCAATTAATAACCAAACGGCACTTGTAAAATTCATTTAATTCACATTCAATTTCAACACCATCCTGCAAAACAAGGGTTAACAAAGACTACACCCTTTATACCATCCGTCTGCAAAACCATTTAACACTATCGTTGGTGGGACGTACCTAGATCCTTGTGAGCACAAAACACATGCATATCGTTCTATCTAGGCCTAAGTTCACTTTGAAAAGGTAAGTCCCCAGCAGAGTCGCCAAGCTTGTCGCGCTGCGCCTTTTTCTGTTTTTTTGGGACTTTCGGATTTTGCGCGCTAATGAGGTATTTTCATGTAAAAGTCTCTCCTAGACCATACCTCATGTGACAACGAATGGTAATTTCCTATTTGATATAAGTTTTTTAATTTTGGAGTCGCCACTAGTCATTACTGATAGGTAGACTAGAAACCTAATTGGAGTATGGAAGAAATATTACGATTTTACGAACCAGAGATTCTGAGTACGGGGATTTGGTTACGTTAACGATCCCAAATCGAGATCCCTAACGCCCTTTCGATACCTAAGAACGATATGATGTCTAACGTGTCATGCAAATTTCAGAAACTTACCCACTAATTTTATCCATTCTAATCGCAGGAAAATCAGTCAAAGATTAAACGCGCAATCAATGTCAATCAAATCAATCAATTCTAAATGATATCTAAAAATGAAAATCAATCAAAACATTCAAACCCTAATGAAGCCCTAGAAGCTTATTCATTTCATGATTTACCTTTTTTAGGATTTTAGGGTTTTTTAGGAGTTATAACCCCTAAATTTGAAATTTTCTAAAAATGTCACTTGGGCACTTCCAAAAATTCAAATTTCACTTTTAAGGTTGGTCACGGTATTTTTGAACCATTCTGTGAATTTTTAAAATTTTTGATTTTTTTTGGAAATTGAATTTCTGATAATTTCATTAACCGAGAATTGATTTTTATGATTTTTTGAAAATTTTTATGAATTTATGAATTTTCGAATTTTTATTGATTTTCTGAATTTTTATTTCTTGAATTTTTATGATTTTTCTAATTTTTCTAATTTTTTATGAATTTTTTTATTTTTTCTAAAATTTTTCAAATTTCTTAAACTTTTTATGTTTTTTTGATTTTTTTCAAAATTTTTCTCAATTTTCTATTTTTTAATGAATTTTTTTATATTTTATCTATTTATTTATTTATTTTAAATTTACCGTCAGGAAATGAATTCGGTTTGACTTGGCCAAACTAGGCATCACTAGCACGGATTGTCTTCTCTAGCGGGCACAGCACAAAAAATGGTGCCGTTTTGCCAATTTTTCGCCTAGTCATTTTGCCAAACACTTGGTATGCACAATTTCCAGTTTAATGTTTTTGAGGCCGTGACTTTGGATCGAGATCCGATGACCTTCCGGTGTGATTTTGGCCATGATTTCGGGTTCTGCATTGAGGTTATATCATCTACTATCATATTCAACTTGTCAATTCATCATCGGACCTCCGTTGGCCGGCAAAAAGCTGGTCGAAAAATGCTAATTTGCTATTATCCTAACCTAATATTACTAGAAGCTCCAAATCCCTATTTTATTTGCCCTAGCTGTCTACTTTGATAAAGATGATTTCCAAAACATCAAACAAGGTAAGAACAGACTGACTTGACAGGCCTATGGCCACGGTAATGCTCCGGTGGTGATGTCCAAGCTTCGACGAGATGGTTCATGGGGGTGGCCGACTCGGTTTATGCGTTTTTAATGCCCAAAATGCAATCAAACAATACCAAAAATGATTAGAAACAAATTTTGAACATTCAGAAATACAAAATCATGATCAAAATTACATGAACGGCAAGATTGAATCAAATCGTGTTTTTTTGAATTCTGAAAAAACCGTGACTATGAGCGATGTTTACCTTCTTCGTTCGATGATCAGAAGAAATCGCCGAACTAATCCATGCCTATAGAGTTGTTCCTTAACAATTGAACTTCAACCTGGTTGCCTTAGTCTCACCAGGAATGCCCTGTATCAACCGGTCGGAGCTCGGTTTTAGGCATCGGCGACCAGCTTTTGCACAGGTTCACTAGATGTGGAAGTCCTCAATCGAAGCAGATTTGTCGGAAAAACGCCAATTGCTCTGTCCTTGAGGCCTCGACACACCTCTCAAGCTATTTCTCTCTCCAGTTCTCTCTCTCTCTCTCTTCGACAATTCGTCGAACACCTCCCCCCCGCAATGTTTAGTTTTTCTTTGTTTTTGTTCATCAAAGTTCCCGCCCAAAGATTGTTGGAACCAACTTCCAATTAGTTGGATTGGTTCCCTGGTGCCAGTTAGAGATTCTCCAGCTGGCCAAGTCAATTTTCACGTGTCAAATTGGTTGGAAAAGATCGGCGAAGTCGCAGGCTTGAAATGTTTTTTTTTTTGGGTTTAGTGCATTCTAGGTGAGTCGGGTAAGGGAGATGAACAACCCAAGTCAGGTCGGGTCGGGTTGACCCGGTTGACCTGGGGTTGGTCTAAATTTGTAAATTAAGCTCAATTTTGACCCAATTTCAAAATTAAACCCCAAAATTGAATTCCTCATCACATTTTGAACCCAACTATGTGATTTTTCCCAATTTTGTGATTAATAGGATTTTGTGATGAACAACCCAATTCGCATTTTTGTATTCGGATTAATAGGATTTTGTTTTTTTTATTTCTTTGACAAATTGTGCAATTGGATTGACGATTATGTAATTCAAGGTCCCATAATCATTTATTGTGAAGACACTATTGATTATGTAATTCAAGGTCCTAGAATCATTTGTTGTGAAGACACTATTGATTATGTAATTCAAGGTCCCACAATCATTTGTTGTGAAGGTACTATAACTTCAAAATGACTAGAAAAGATTTAATTGCATTTTTTGTTCAATTGGGCTTGATTTTGCCCAATTTTGGGAAAAACATACTGATTGAGATTTTTCAAAATTGATGATGTATTAATGAAATTGGATTTAAAAGAAGACTAATGAATATTTTTATGGAATTTTCTGATTCCATTTTCTATTTTTTCTTGATTTTCTCACTTATTTTGACTTAAAGAAATTTAAAAACTTGTAGGAAAATGATAAAAAAATTATTTTTTGCTTTAGAAGTAGGTTTCTAGGCTTGGCCAAGATTTCTAGTCCTAATTTTGAAATTTTTCAAAATATAAAAAAAGAGTTAAAAATCAGGTATCGACAATACCCTTCTCAAAAGAGATTACAATTAGTGTAATAGCTTGCTCACTGTATGTATCAAAATATAAAAGTTTCTTTATTGCGCAGTTATTGTGTATCTACTTTGGCTTGAATTCTTTTGTAGGTCATCAAATAAACAATTTGCTACTTTTATAACAATAAAAATAAATATTTATTCAAAGCTCAGGAAAAAGAAAATGAGAGTTGGTTGTTGCATGGTTAGACAATAAAGGCATTTCACTATGTGTAGTGTTTAGAGAAAATAGATGGTAACTTTCTATTTTACCTTTTTATCCATTTATGTGGTCGGTTTCATCTTTGTCTCTTTAAACCTAAATTGCATTACTATATTAAAATAATATGTAAATGAGGGAAAACGAGAAATTTAATAGTGAGACAAACTCACTCCTCATTTAAATGTATAAATTTATGGTCTATTCATGAACCAGCAAATAGAGACAGAATATGATTTGAATGGTTGATAATATGCATTTGAATTGACTTTTAATAGTGACTTACTATTTGTCAGTAGCTGAGATTTGACTTTCATTTAAATTATAAATTCTTAATTTTTTGAGTGTATACATGAATTTAAAATCATTATAAAATATATAACTTTCTTGTGATTTCTTAAAGTCAATTTTCACAGCAACAAAGTAAAAAATATTTTCACTTAAAAAATTTGAAACAAAATGCACTTTTTCAACCACACAGGCAAACTCTAGTTTGATGTCCAGCCCTAGTCGAGCCTATTGAATTTAACTTAGCATAATCAACTAATTTGAGTCCAAACATGTTAAGTGTTTTATTAAGTTTAGCTCAAACTTAAATGTCTAACTCAATCAAGTTGAATAATGACCACATCAATCATGGCAAAATTGCATTCATTCTGATAGGTATCATCGCGATATCTTTTTTTTCTCTCTCGTTAGAGTCGTGTTTCTATCACACAATAGTGACACATTTTTCTTTTTCTTTGAGCAAGTAGTTGTTGAAGATATGGACAAAAACAAGCATTATGATTTGATCTGCTCAAGTACTATATGAGCTGAAATAACCCAATGACGATCCATAAAATTGCTAGTATAAAACTTTTTCTACATCGTCAGAGTATGTCAAAATTACTCTTGATTTAATTGCCTTTTTATGAAGGATATAATTGAAAATAGAAATGTTATCTACTAAGATTAAAAAAAAATTTGTTTCTCTTTATGTCCGGGTTTTTTGCCACATTCCATTTTTGTTCTTTCTTCTTTTGCCACAGCCATTTCTGTCCTCCTACTTGCCAAAACAAAAGAAAAACAAAAGAAAAACAAAATGATAAAGTTGGTTGTTGCGCAGTAAGATAATTAAGAAACTTCATTGTGTGTAGTTTTCAGTGGTAATTAATTTTTCATTTTACTTTTTATCCTTTTTGTTTTTGGCTAGCTTTACCTTTTTCTCTTTAAAGTTGAATTGCATTACGATAATAGATAATGGGTAGATAAGGGCTAAATTAGGAATTACAGTGAGACAAACTCATTTTTGAGTTTTGACTTAAATATATGGATTTATGGTCTACTCATTCATTGGCTAATAGACATAAAGAATTTGATTTGAATGTTGATTATATGCATATGAATTGACTTTTAATCTCAACTTCCTATTTTTCAGTATTTAACATTTGAATTTAATTTGAATTGGATTTTTTTTAATTTTCTTTTTGTGTGTACATTAATTCAAACTTATTAAAAATATATAAATTTTTTCCTGATTTCTTAAAGTCAGTTTTCACGGGAACAAAATGAAAAATATTTTTACTTAGAAAAATTTGAAACAAAATGCGCTTATTCAACTACGCACGAGAACTCTAGTTTGATCTCCAACCCTAGTCGAGCTTATGGAATTTAACTTAGGATAATCAATTAATTTTTTTAGTAAAAAAATTTAAGTGTTTTAATTTTATTAATTTGAGTTGAAACATGTAAACTGGAATTTTTTTTTAATTTTCATTTAGTGTATACGTTAATTTAAACTTATTAAAAATATATAAACTCTTTCCTGACTTCTTAAAGTCAGTTTTCACGGGAACAAAATGAAAAATATTCTTACTTAGAAAAATATGAAGCAAAATGCGCTTACTAGACTACGCACAAGAACTCTAGTTTGTTCTCCCACCCTAATCGAGCTTATGGAATTTAGCTTAGGATAATCAACTAATTTATTTTGAGTAAAAAAATTTAAGTGTTTTAATTTTTTTAATTTGAGTTGAAACATGTTAATTGTTTTACTAATTATAGATCAAACTTAAATGTCTAACACAATTAAGTTCAAGACAAGTCGAGCACTAACCACATCGAACGAACTTGGCTTCATTACATCACATCGAACGAACTTGCCTTCATCATGATATTTTTTCTTTCTCTTGTAGGAATCATTTTTCTATCACACAAGATTAACATATTCTTCTTTTTCTTTGAGCAAGTATTTGTTGAAGGTAGTGATAAAAATAATTATTATGATTTAGTTGCTCAAATATTAGACAAGCTGAAATAAGTTATTGTTATGTATAAAACTGCTTGTGTAAAACTTTTTTTACATCAAAGCGTGTCATAATTACATTAGATTTAATTTCCTTTTATGAAGGACAAGATTGAATATGGCAATATAATCTAGTAGTAAAAAAAGGAGATATATGTTTCTCTCTTTGGCCGGATTTTTTGCCACATTCCTTTTTTGTTTTTTCTTCTTTTGCCACAGCCATTTCTGTCCTCATACTTGCCAAAACAAGAGAAAAAGACCAATTGCTCAATCCTATCCAACTACCCATGCCAAAAATGGACAAGCAAATAAGGCATGCCTTTTTAGGGCAAGTCAAGAATGTCCTTGTGTTCTTTTTCTTTTTCTTTAAGGAAAGAACACTGTCTCAGGCACCCACTCCCTCGTTTGCTTCTCCTGGACACCTCTTTCTTCTTCCCCTATAAAAAGCCTCCACTCCCTCATTCTTCTTCACTTCAGTCTCCTTTCTCTCACTGCCTGAAACCATCAAATTTCTCTCTCTCTCTCTCAACAATGGGTGGCCAAAACATTCCTGCCAACAACGACCAGAACCGCGAGAACATGGAACCGATGCCCGTGTTGCCACTGGGCTTCCGCTTTTTCCCTTCTGATGAAGAGATCTTCCGCTACTATCTGATGAACAAGAAAAACTGCCCGAACCCTGACCCTGCCAACCGTTTCAATCACAACGTGATCAGCGAGCTAAATGTGTATGGCTACAGCCCGTCGGAGCTGTCGGAGAATCCCTTCTTCAATTATGGCTATGGGGTGGCGACAAGGCACTGGTACTTCTACACGATGGCTCGTGGGCCTGCAGAGAGGCAGAGGAGGGTGAGGGCCGTGAACCGCGGGTTCTGGCTGATGAAGGGCAGGGGCAACGATGCTGTTGTGGGTGGTGGTGGTGAAGTTCTTGGTACCAAGAGCTGCTTTGTTTTCTACATGGGGAATTCAGTTCAAAATGCTGTTGGGACTGATTGGACGATGCATGAGTTTGCCCTGCCTGATCATGCCCAGGTGATTCATGATGATTCTGAACTTCCCTTGTTTTCGAGTTTTTCTTTCATTTATTTGAAGCCTGATATATAGGAGCATGCTTCCCTCCTAATTGGTGGAAACTTCTAGTTGATTTTTCATCTGTGAGTTGTGGTTTGGCTTTTGCATTTTTCCTTTCCAATCATCAGTTGTTATTGGGGTTCTGATTCTTGAGCAATATTTTCGTGTTTTATAAGAGGGATGTGGACTCCACGGGAGCCCGTATTTTTTGTTTTATACAATTTGCATGGTTAAGTACCTGTTATGTTTGTACGATATTCCCCAGTTTGACAGGATGTTGCACGACAATCTGTGTGAACGAGGAGTCTTTTTAAGCATGGTTTGGATGTTATTAGAAGATTCGATGGTTCTAATTGGAATGCATCATGATCACTTCCCTAGGAAGATGCTGGAATTGTGTTAAGTACACGTTAAAATTCTAGATATACTACTTGCAAGAGCTATAACGCTCTGCATTTTATTGGAAAACCACCGTCTTGATAGTATGAACATTGAACACAATTCAAGTCTGCACTTATGAGTAGTTTTTTGAAACTAAAACCTTGGAAAGAGAAGCTACAAGTAAGCCACCTCACGAAGCATGCTCGATGACCATAGAACATCTAATGCCTTGCCTTTATGATGTTAAACCTTTGACTTTTATTGATGTGCAGGCTTCTTTCTTGCTCTATCGACTTTTTGTGAAGCCTCGGACCGAGAATAGCTCATCAAGTGCTCGCAATGATGGAGTGCTCACACATGAAGTTGCTCCAGGAGGCAATCGTGAGGATGTGACCTCAGGGAATGCCATAAGGTTGGTCACCGAGATACATGACCATGTTCCAGATGGGCAAATGCCTGCTCCTGATCAGTAGAACTAGACCATCTATTGGAATAGTTTGGAAAGATTTTAAAGCAGCCCATATTCAAGACCAACTCATTCAACCAAGAAGGTCAGCACGCATTCAAACTCGACGACACTCTCATCGATAAGCCTAATAATGATGAACCTCATTGAGAAGTGAAGAGCCTCATGGATAAGTGGAAAGCTTCATCTTTGACTTTTTAATTTTCAATGCATCAAAGCTTGGGTCAAGGCACTTTGGACGAGCAGAAGCATTGGAAATATTCTTTTGATTTTGATAGCTTTTAATAGCTCCTAGTTTCTAAGTGTTACTAGTTTCTATGTACTTGAATAACTTCTAGTTTCTAGATTTGACTTTAGTCTTGTGCTCTACTATAAGAGGCCATCAAGTTTATTGTCACAACCAACATCCCCGGGCTCCATTTTAACAACATGCAAAAAAGGGGGATTTCGTCTAGTACGTGCTAAGTCTAGGTTCATGACTTAACTCTGGCTCTCCCAAGTCTATACCATATCGCGACTTATGGTTTAGGTTTTTTAACATACAAATGATTTATACCGAGGAGTCGCCACTAATCGATTTGGGGTGGGTCGATTAGAAATCCAAATAAGATGATGGGAGAATCGCCCTATTCCTGCGAACTAGAGATTAACTGAGTTTGGGGACTTGGTTACACTAGTTGGGTAACTAATGCCCTTTCGGTACCTTTTTATCTTGTTCATTTCTGAAAACATTTGTCAAGCAATGGGATTGATTTTAGGACCTTTCTTCTAACATGTGAGGTAATCAAGTAAGTGGATAATCATAAACGATCAATAGTCATGATAGATATGTAGCCTAAGGTTATAATCCTAACTAAGTTAGATGACATTTAAAACATAACAGTTCATGCAATTATATTAAAAACATGCATAACAATACGACGGTAATATAAAAAAAACATGTAAAATATTACCGCACAACCTCAGGTTTGTCTAATTTAAACAAGACAACAATATGCATAATACCATAATAAATTAAAATAACAAATATATCACATAAATTTTTTTAAAAAAATTGAGAATTCTTTTTTAAAAAATACGAAAAAAGAAAAGAAAAAACAAGAAATTTTTTTTATTTTTTTTAAAAATACGGAAGAAAAAGAAAGAAAAAAGAATTTAAAAAATTTTTATAAATATTTTTTAAACAAAATTTATTATTTTTTAAAATAAAAATAAAATAATATTATAATATTAAAACGGGTCGGATTGCGGATTCGAGCTGGGTTGAAACCGACCCAGGTCAACTGATCCGACCCAAGGTGTTGACCCGGGTCGGGTCAGCTGAACTGGGTTGGTCGGACTGAAAGGCGCGAATGCCGGAGAAGCCGAAAATCGGCCTCTCGTCGGCCGACCCAGATCAACACCGGCCCAAAATTGGCTTGCGGGGAGCACCACCAAGCCTCGCTGGCCACCTAGGTCATCGTCCAACTGCCGGTCGTTGGCCGGCGACCGAATTAAAAAAGATCTCTCTGAGGCATTTTGTTGAACAAGGGGCGTGTACGACCAAAAACAGAAGATTTTGACCTGTTCCGGCGAACTGGTGGACTCAGGCGACCCAACCTTCCTTCGGTGATAATACACGGACAGCAGGGGATGGCGGTATGGGCCGAGACTCGCGTGAAACAGCCAGCGTGGGTCCTAGCCAAACCGAGCATAAAAACAGGGGAAAATAGAGGCGAACAGGACTCCGAGGAAGCTCACCAGTCGACGACGTGTCCGGAGGGGTTCCCGGCTGGTCAAGGGGGCAACAGCGATGCTGCTAGCTCTTCGTTTGCTCCGGCGGAACCTCGGCTCACTCTCTCTCTATTCTCTCTATGTTTTTCTCTCAAAATCGCCGATCTCCTCTCTCTCTCTGGCTATATATAGTGGTCAAGTGCCACTGCTTTTGCTCCCCCACGTTGGCTGACGACGGCCTGCACCAGCTCGGCCATTTGCAGGCCGATGCAAGGGGCCCAGCTCTATGAGTGTGCCGAGAGACGGGAGGAGAGGAATAAGGGGATAAAGGAGGCCCGGGGAATGGGGAAGATGGGACTGGCCATTAAGGCTAGTCCTTATGGCATGCTGCCCCAACCCTACTCTAGCCGGATAGGGACGGCACGAAGTGGCGCCACCGTGTGTCATCCTGCAGCCATAATAGGGGAGAACAGGGGTGGCGATAGCGACGCTTGGCGGGGGGCAGAAGGAAGGAGAAAGGAGCTAGGCCAGGTCGAGCCCAGCTCGCGCGGAGGAGAACAAGAAAGAAAAAAAGAAAAAGTGGGCTAGGCCCACAGGGGGAAGAAAAAAGAAAAGGGCCGGGTCAACCCAGCCCCGACCCAGCCTAACTCGGGATTTTTTTAAAATTTTTTTTTAATTTTTTTTTAATTTTTTTTAATAGACCCTATTAATATAAATGTGCCTAATTTCTATATGCAATGCATTTAAATTAAAATATTTTTTGTTTTAGGAATTAAAGAAAATTAATTCCTAAATTTTGGGCAAATTAAAAATAGGTATCAACAGCTGCCTCTCTTTGAAGGTGAGCTCGCAGAGTTTACGTTCAAAGATAAAATGACACCTAAATTTGACCCATGCATGCTCAATGAATGTTGTTTTTGGCAAGACCATAAGTTCCATTTTTGTAATGCGATAAAATGATGCATGCTAAAGCAAATAAAAGCATACTTGGGGCTACCTACCTTGCTAAAGGGTATAGTAATTTCAAATAGTTGGTATCATATGTCGAGGACTCAAACCTATCTTCGGTTGCCTTGAATACATTTCCTTTGTCTAGGACTCGAACCTATTTTCGATCGCCTTAACGAAAGAAATTGTTTGTTTAGGACCCGAACTTTTCTTCGGTCGCCTTGACTGGGGAAATCACTTGCCTAGAACCCGAACTTATCTCAGGTCACCTTGACTGGATTTCATTTGTCCATGACCCGAACCTTTCTTCGGTCGCCTCGATTAGGGAAATCGCTTGCATAGGACTTGAACTTATCTTCGGTCGCCTTGATTGGATTTTATTTGTCTCGGACTCTAACCTTTCTTCAATTACCTTGACTAGGGAAATTGCTTGCACATGACCTGAACTTATCTTCGGTCGCTTTCACTGGATTTCGTTTGTCTCGGACCCGAACTTTTCTTTGTTATCTCGACTGGGGAAATCGCTTGCACAGGACCCGAACTTATCTTCGATCACGTTGACTGGATTTCATTGTTTGTCTAAGACCCAAACTTTTCTTCGGTCGCCTTGACTAACTGGATTTTGTTTGTCATAATACTGGGCACGTTCCTGCCTCTTAAGGGCATATCTCCTATTAGACGAGTTTTTCTTTATGCAAACACATACGCATTCATTGGAGAAATAGATAATTGAGACTATTCTATAATATCGTATGAAATATCTTGACTAGCTAGTCAAGATGCTTTCTTTTTTTTCCAAAGGAACACTTGGTTTACTCCCTAGGTAATTTGAAAAGAATTCATAACGTTGGAACCGGGCAAAGGTAGAATATACTTACCTGAGCATGTTCCTACAAATACATATTTATTCATCGGAGAAATAGACAATTAAGGTTATTCTAGAATATCATATGATATATCTTGACCAGTAAGTCAAGATATTTTTCTTTTTTAAAGAAACACCTAGTTTACCCTTTAGGGTAGTTTGAAAAGAGTTCATAATTTTGAAACTAGGTATGGGTAAAATATACTTACCAGGACACGTTCTTGCAAATATATACATATTCATAAAGGAAATAGACAACTGAAACTATTTTTAGAATATTGTACAAAATATCTTGACCAGCAAGTCAAGATTTTTTCTTTCTCAAAGGAACACCTGGTTTACTCCCTGGGTAGTTTGAAACGAATTCCAAAGAAATACCTAAGGTTTCTTACACGGAGGTTTGATGCATCATCTGCCGAATAACCGATTTTTTTCGGGACATCTCTCTTGGGATGATAATGAGGGCTTCTTCAGTGCTCGAATTTTTGTGTTCTATCACTGGGGATTAAAACTCTGAGCTGTGAAAGACGATTAGCACAAACATGCATGTATTCATCAAGTGTATACAAGCTGGGCTATTCTAGAATGTGCATTTGAAAGTTCATGCATGATGATTTTGCCATGTTTGCATCACCAAATATCCATCGAGGGTCAATCAAGATAATTTTCGCTCGGGAGGTAGACTTCTCGAGATGCTGAACGAGGGATCTTCAATTAGAAAGAACTTTCCACTCGTTTTCATTGAACAAGGTTGTTCGTCTCGACCATTGAGGCGGGAATATCAAAAGCACTCAATCTGACCGTTATCACATCAACAAGGATCTGAGTTTTCTCGCAAGATATACGACACTACCAATCTAAGAAGTCTTTTTCAAGGTCGTAATGTTGTCTTGATCAATAGCTTAACAAAGGTGACTGTTCAAGTCAAAGCCATGAAAGAACATATTTTGCATTTATCTCTAGATTTACAAGTCAAGAACCCTGCAAAACGAGATAAAAATAGTCTTGCTCGCACTTCCTCGAGCGTTGTTTATAAACATTTAAAATTTCACGTTAAATCAAGTGTCCTAGTCAGAAGAGACTTCATGAGAGATGTAATGTGGGCTTAGTTTACAAGTTGAGGAACGAAATGATCGTTGGGCTAAAAAATATATGTGAGGGTGAGAATTGGTGATCATCTTGGCATTGTCACCAATCTTTTCTCCACCGTCAAGATCCTTTTGGAAAACTCCCCGGGTAATCTCGTACTTTGGCTTCTTGGATAGCTTTTTCTTGAGGATCTTCTACGTCAAGCATTTTCCTGGATACCATTCTATTTCTTTCCCAATTGCTTTCTCAAGCATAGGTTTGTCTTCATCTATTATGTGGTAGATCTTTGTCAAGATAGAGTTCTTAAGTAGGAATTTGTATCAAAGAAGAACTCAAGTTTAAACCCTTTGGGATCGTCTATTCTACACCACTTAATATTTTTGAGATATTTGAGAGCGTCTTCATCATGCTCAGAGATCTCTTCAATTAAAGCTTCATTATTTTTCATAACAGTTACCCAGAAATTAGGGACTCCTTTCTCTTCATCTTTTTCATCTTTTTTCTTATTCTCCTTTTTTTTCTTTGTTTTTTTTTATTCATGGGCATTGGTGTTGCTTTTACCAGGCACACTGCTTTTTCATGCCCCTAGTTTTCAGTATTTTTTTGCTGTTCTTCTGGTGTTTTCAAGACTAGCCTAAACAAAGTTGAATAGAACAATGTTATTAGGCTCTTGAAATCTTCATCTTTGTTCGGGATTTTGGACCCTGATGCTTAAACTGTGGTGATTTTTGCCTTGCCCCGGCGTAAGGAATGATCATCAACTGGGTTCATACGAAATGAAATTGCTGGCTCAATTGGGCTAGCAAGGGATATAAGTGTATGGGATAGAAAAAGAATTGCTATTCGTCATTCTAGGGCATTTAAATTATCGCAAGATTTCATCTACAATAAAAACACTCAAAGATTAATGCAAATGAGAGCAAGAAAATTTCTATTTATCTTTTTACCTTGTTTGAGTTGTTGCAGCTAATGAACATAGAAAATCTTAGATATTACAAACTCCTCATCCTTCTTGTCTTAGTCATTGAAAATATCACTGTTATCAATAAGATGCTGCATTTTAGATAGGCTTTAGTTTGCTGCTTCTCTCTTGACAAAGCCCTCTTAGCCTCGACTGTCTGGCCATTGAGGGTGTGCTAGTCTTGGAGGACTCTATTGAGGACCACCGGACCTGTGAAGATGATGAGGCCGAAGCCACAGAAGCGGTGATCGAAAGGGGGGATGCTTTTCCTGTTCCCTTTGAATTTGAATCCTCCCTGTGATACCGATTTACTTCAAACTGCCCCAATGTGAGATGATTATTGACAGGGTAATTTAAGAAAATACCTCCTAGTGTATGGGCTTAAAATTGGTCAAGTAAAAGATTAGGGGTAGTGTATAGGGTAGAGAAATGAACTGTCTCTCGTCATTTTAGCTACCGTACCTTATGCGAGAAATCCTTTTACCTTGTAGAAATAAAACCTTTTTACTCATATTGTAAGAGTTTGGTACTTGAGAATATGTATAGACTAAGGATTGCCTCTCATCATCCTAACACACCTCGTTCAATACATCGGAGTAGTTCGACACCATTCGTCGAATTATCAAAATTTTCACAGGAAATTGGTGAATTAAACAGGTAAAATTATCATGCAAGATTCCTTTCCACATAATGCACTTGATAAAGAAAATAGTATCAATTTTCTTTAATTATTTCTTCTTTCTTATTTCTTTCTACTCTTATGAGAAGAGTTTTTTTAGGGAAAGAGATACTTACCTATGTTGTAATAGCGAGGCAAGCCTGCAAGATAATAAGAAAAACTATATTAATGAATGGCCTTCGAGGGATAGGAATTGGAAACAATACAACATTACCCTTCGTGATTCTCTTCATTTGAGATTAAACTGACAACTCCTTGAGTTTTCTTGGATATTGATAATTCCCTTCTAACAAGAACAGGAGCTTATGTTAGAAATGAGAGGATTGAAGGTGAAATGAGAATGATACAAATTATCCTTCTTCCACTTTACTTTCAAAGCTAGCAGAGTCTTTTCTCCTCTTTACTTCGTTTAGCCTCCTTTGTCTCAATCTACTTTTCCATGCACTTGGTCTTGAAACTTGAATGAAATCCTCTATAATTAGAGGTGCTTCCAAATAAAGGGTTCTATTGTCACCGCGTGCTATGTTAATGCAGTTCCAGCATGTTGAGGAGTTTCTCGTGAATGCTCTGATTCTTGACTGCACAAGTATGTGCAATTGCTTGCATGGGGATCTTCGCAGCAAAGCTAATCTCTACTTTAAAGGTCTTTGATGGACGTAGGCGTGACTACCATCGGGACTTCGATGGTTGTCAGGATCGGCTTTGACGCCATTTTGTCATGTACAAAATCTTTTCTATTTAGAGTCGCCAACAGAAGTATTCTTATCAATAACTTTTTTGTCAATTCCCTTGTTATCAATTGGGACATAGAAGTTATTTCAATGATAGTACTTCTTCATAGCATCAGAGTTGACTGGGTTGGAGAATTAGCATCCATCCATTTCAGCCAAAATCAAAACCCTTTCAGGGAGTGTCTTTTTCACGATATAGAGACCCTTATAGTTTGGAGCAAACTTACCCCTAAGCTCAGGGGATAGTGGTAGTACCTTTCTCAGGACAAGATCGCCTACTTCGAAGTGTCTTGGTCGCACTTTTTGGTTGAATGATCTGGCTACCCTCTATTGATAGCATTGTCCATGACAAAGAGCTTTCAGTTGCTTTTCATCAATCATATTCATCTACTCCAATCTTTGCTGCTTCCACTCTGCATCAGACAGTTTCACTTGAGACAATACCTGCAATGAGGGGATTTCTACCTTAACAAGCAGGACTGCTTCCATGCCATACGCCAAGGAAAAAGGGGTTGCCCTAGTAGATGTCTGAATTGATGTTCATTATGCCATTAATGCAAAAGGAAATTTTTCATGCCAGTTTCGATAATTCTCAGCAATTTTGGCTAAGATCTTCTTAATGTTTTTGTTGGCAGCTTCAACAGCCCCGTTCATTTGGGGACGGTAAGGAGACGAATTCAGATGGCGGATTTTAAATTCACCGAGTAAATCATCAACAAACTTGTTATTCAGATTTGTCCCATTATCAGAAACGATGGCTTCAGGGAAGCTATAACGGGCGATTACATCTCGCTTGATGAATTTCATCACATTCCGAGTAGTGACATTGACATATGACGCGGCCTCAATCCACTTGGAAAAATAATCAATTGCAGCCAGAATAAAGCGATGCGCATTCGATGCTTTCGGATTAATTAGGCCAATCACATCGATGTCCCACATTGAAAATGGCCATGATTCTGATAATTGGTGTAATTCAGTTGGTGGGACATTTATCTTGGATCCATGAATCTGACAACGGTAACAATTTCGTACGTGTCGGATGCAATCACTTTCTAAGGAAAGCTAGTAATAACCTAACATTGTTATTTTTCTAGCTAACATGTGTCCATTCATGTGTGGATCACATACTCCTTCATGCAATTCCTGTATAATTCGCGTTGCTTCCGTTACATTCACGCATCTTAGCAAAATAGAATAATAGGACCTCTTGTACAAGTTCTCACCATTGATAAAGAACTTCGTTGCCATCTTCATTATGTACTTTATGTTTGCGGAGCTAACACCTTCAGGGAATTGTTGCTCCTTGGTGTAGTTCATGATATCGTAATACCATAGTTTACCATCGGGTTCCTCAATCATAGTCATGTAATGGGCCCGGTTTGGTCAGGACTTCAATTTTCAGAGGTTCTATTTTCAAACCATTAGTAACCTTTAACATGGATGGTAGTGGAGCCAGTGCATCGACGAATTGGTTATAAGATCTAGATAGGTAGTCAAACGAAATCTCGTTGAATTTTGAAACCAATTCTTCTAGATAGTCATGATAGGGTACTAGTTTAATATCCCTAGTCTTTCATTCATCCATAGTCTAAAGTATGATTAAGGCATAATTGTCGAACACTTTCAATTTGGCTATTTTCATATCAATTGCTGCTTGTAAACCGAGAATACATGCTTCATACTTGGCTATATTGTTGGTGCAAGGAAACACCAGTTTCGCAGCCACATGATAATGCTGCCCATCTGGGGATATCAAGATAGCCCCAATACTAGAGCTGGACAGGTCTACTGCTCCATCAAAAAGCATGGTCCATGTGTGCTCCTCCGTTGATAAAATGCAATCATCTGGAAGATTATCTTCATATGTTTCCCCAGGGCATTTAGCCAGCATATCAGTGATCACCCAACCTTTCACTGATTTCTGCGATGATGTCTGGATGTCAACTTCTAAAATTAGAATTTGCCATTTGGCTAATTTTCCCACTAATGCCGGTCGGTTAAGCAAATATCGAATAGGGTCATTTTCAATTACAAGGAACATCTGGCGGTGCAAAGTATACTGTCGGAGCCTATCCAATACCCACACTAATGCGACACATGTTTTTTCTGATTCGGAATAATTCTGTTTCGAAATGGTGAATTTCTTACTCAAATAATAGATGACTCATTTTTTTCCATCGTCATGATGGATCTAGGCCAATAGGGCTCCTAACGATTCGCACATTAAATAGAGAGTTAGAGGATGCCCTGGGATTGGTGGAATTAGTACCAAGGGTCTCATCAAATACTGCTTCAACTTTTCAAATGTTTTCCGACAATCTTCATCCTAGTTAATCTGAGCGTTTTTTCTGAGGAGTTTGAAAAAAGGCCGTGCAGTCTCAGAGAGTTGGGAGATGAACCGAGCAATATAGTTCAACCTTCCCAAAAGGCTTCTGACTTCCTTTACTGTGGACGGGGGTTGCAATTCACATATTACTTTGACTTTGGAGGGGTCGACCTCAATCCCTTTGCTACTCACGATGAATCCGAGTAACTTACCAGAGGTCGTCCTGAAAATGCACTTTGCAGGGTTCAGGTGTAATTTGAATTTACGCAATTGGCTGAATAAGTTCTTTAAGGCTTCAACGTGGTCTTCTCCGCATCTGGTCTTGGCGATCATGTCATCAACATAGACTTCAATTTCTTTGTGTATCAGGTCATGGCAGAGAGTAACCATAGCACGTTGGTATGTTGCCCCAGCATTCTTCTAATTAAAAGGCATAACCCTATAATGAAAGGTCCCCCATAGAGTGATGAACGCCATTTTCTCCTTGTCTTCATCGTTCATCCTTATCTAGTTGTACCTAGAGAATCCATCCGTGAAAGAAAATAATTTGAATCCAGCAATGCTATCTACAAGTACATCTATGTGAAGGA
Organism: Syzygium syzygioides; assembly: GCA_031216285.1. Lineage (NCBI taxonomy): Eukaryota > Viridiplantae > Streptophyta > Magnoliopsida > Myrtales > Myrtaceae > Syzygium > Syzygium syzygioides. Next base: position 23,876,285 of record CM062247.1, read on the forward strand.
GCAAAAGTCGTCTTTTAGACTGGCCTTATTTAAGTCGCGGTAATCAACACAAACTCGAATTCGACCGTCCTTCTTTTTCACTAGCACGATGTTCGCTACCCGATCAGGGTATTGTGAAATCTCGATGAACCCTACTTTCAGCAGCTTCATTACTTTTTCTTCGATCTTTTTCAACCGCTCAAGTTTGGTCCTTCGTAATCTTTGCTTTTTGGGAGGCATGTCGGGATTGATAGGCAAACTGTGCTTGACAATCCGAGGTCTAATCTTGGCATATCAGAGTAAGACCATGCGAAGACGTCTTAATACTCTTTGAGGAGAGTAATCAAACATATGGCTTTCTCTTCGGGAAGATTGACCCCAACCTTGACTTCCTTTGGATCCTGAGTACCACCCAAATTGATGGTAACAGTATCTTTGATTGTAAGGGGCTTAATTTATTCATATTACTCCTAATTTCTTCGGATTTCAGCGAGATCATCGCTTGAATCGTCAAAATCACTACTGTCAATATCTACATCATCATGCTGGACCGTAATAACTCCTTTGCAAATCGTAAGATTATGCTTGAAACACAAGGTAAATTAATCAGAAAAACAAATTGGGATATATATATTTTTCATTGTCCTCTTCCTCTTAAAAATTTATTGAAGAAATCATGAAATGTCTTTGATTTTTCGAAAATTTAGAAACATGGGAACATGAGATAGCCCGGGCCTCAGAATATCTTCCTTTCCGTGGCTAGATATCATCAACGGGCCGGTTTGGTATACTACCTCATGCCCTCAAAACATTATTTATTTACAATACACGGATTTACAACCTCAAAAGAGGGAAAGTTTAAAAAGACATTTTTTTCGGTAGAATTGACGACAAAAAACAAAACATAAGGATAGCCCCTTTTCCAGGGATTCATGCAGAAAGGAGAAGAGGAAATCTACTCAGGCGGGCTAACGCCCATTCCCTCCACCGGTCCTTCGTCTATTGCGCCAACAAAGAAATCTTCGAAATCATCATTCAAGGAATCCAGCTCATTGACTCTTCTTTTTACTTGTGTCAGCTTTTTCATGTCGTCCCATCCATTAGGAATGCTATTCTGCTGGTCCTCATAAAAACTTGATGGCATTTGGTAGTTAACGTAATAGTCGAACTTACCATTGGATAGGCCCAGGGTATCCATAATTGCCTTTCCTTTGCATACTTTATCAGAAAGCTCAGGGGCGGCGACACGGAGGCTAGGTATCACTAAAAGGTCATCTTTACCATGACACAGTCATGGAGCACAAAAAGTAAATGCCTTGGCATCTAGTAGGTCTTGAATTCTATTTTTCAAAGCGTCACAATCATCCAACGAGTGCCCGACTTCTTCTGAGCGAAAGTCACAAGATTTGGAGGTATCATAGTTAATGAAGTACTCAGGAGTATGGTGTTTTGGCCTCCTTATGATTAACCCCTTCTGCAAAAGAATAGAGAATATCACATCTATGGATTTGGGAACAGGCGAGTATCATCGTACGTTACCCTGCCACTGTAAGAGTTAGACATCTCACTAAGTCATGTCGGGAAGGGCTTCCGACGGTAGGTTTTCTTCGAGGCGATTTACTTGGGTTACCTGCTCTTGATCGGGAAACGACAGCAACACGTTCAAGAATTGGCCTATAGTATCCATTAAAGACGCAAGCCATTCTCGTAGCTCGTCTAATCGATACTGCAAACGTGCAAGCAAATCAGGTGGGTTCGCACTCGTTTCTAAGGTCGAGTCTTCGTGTATGGCCTCTATAAAGATGTCGTCAAATAAGGTGACCACATTATCCAGTGTTTCTTCTCGTCCACAATCTTTTTCAATCGGTAGCTTGTCTAGGCTCTGATACCGATCAACAACAACATTTACGAGAAGCATTGAGGAGCTCGGCTGACTTGAACATTCAGCAAGATGCTTGAACCCGTCATTGGATTGTCTTTTTTTTTTTTTGGTAACCCAGGGAACCCCCGCACGGCCGACAGCCGGAGAGTAAACCCTGGGGGCGACACGTGCTAGCCACCACACACGTGCCACCGGTTAAGTCACCCTGCGGCGCCCGGGATTCGAACACTCAACCTTTTGCGAGAGGAAGAGTGCGCGTTCCAGCAGCGCCACCCAGGCGGGTGGTTCCGTCATTGGATTGTCCTGAGAGGTTAAGATAAATTTTTTCATCCTGCAACAATTTAGCAGGTGACGAAAAAGTTTTCTTGATATAGGGAGGTAACAAATCAGCTTGAACCGTTATGTGCCCCTTATTGGCCTATGGGTTTCCTCAGTGATACCCTAGACCAGCGATACGGTGATTTTTGGTAGCCTGGATAGGTTCTCGAATGCCCTAGTCTCCTCTACCGAGTCCTTAACCTGGGGTAAAACCATTCCTACCATGAATGAGACTTTTGACATATTAGGGACGAGGGAAGCAGTTCCTTGATATCCATATACAGTCGAAATGAGCTCGATGGACTGATAGCTCAATTCCACTTTGCCGCTTGGTTTGACGTACGAGATGAGGGTTTCTTGGTAGATCTGATGGTCTTCCTCTCCAAGGACTGTGATCAGCTTCCCTTGGGCCACAAACTTTACGCTTTGGTGAAGGCTTGAAGATATAACTCCAGCAGAGTGAATTCAGGAACGACCTAATAGAAAGCTAAAGGTGGTGGGGATGTCCATCACTTGAAATAGGATGCTAAATATTGTTGGGCCAATCTGAACATCAAGGTCGATTTCCCCCATGGTGTCTTTTTTCATCCTGTCGAATGCTCAGACGGATGTTTTGGAGGCACGGAGCTTAGACGTGTCAACATTAAGATGGCGTAAGGTTGCCAGCGAGCAAATATTCAATGCAGACCCATTGTCTATTAGAACTCGAGCTACGTAGGAGTTTCTACATTTAACGGAAATGTAGAGGCCTTTGGTATATCCCCTTCCTTCGTCGAGAAATTCATCCTCTGAGAATGTTATTTGATCTTTCAAAAGGATAGACCCCACAAATGCTTCTAGCTTGTCATGCTCAATTATCTCTAATACATTTACCTCGTTAAATACCTTTTATCAGAGCTTTCTGATGCTTCACAGATGTTTGGAGCAGTTCTAGCAAGGAAATCTGAGCTGGCAATTTGCGTAGCTGATCCATCACATTATATTCACTGGCTTTGACAATGGCTATGAATTCTTTGGCTTCTTCGTTGGTGACAGGCTTCAGAGGCTGAGCTTCAGCTTAGGCATACATTCATCCTGACCTGATGATTAGGTCAATATCCAATTCGTAGGACCATGGTACTGCTTTATCACTTTCTTATCGGTAGAGCTGAGGTATTTCATCACTATGTGCTCTGCGGGTAAGGGTACTTCAATCGTCAGCTCCTCCTCTTCGTCGGGGCTGTCAAACAAAGGTTCGTTCATAAGCATGGGGATGAATTGACTTGTTTCGGCATTCAGTGCTGAGAGTTGTTTATCCCAGTTGATGATAACCTTAGAGATGGTGGCCACCATGTCGGTACGGTCAGCATACACAATCAAACCTGCATTTGCCATGCTGATAACCCTTTCTTTCATTAGGGACAAGGGCAGTACTTTATCAGTAGGATAATACCCCGATTTCACTAGGGTGTTATAAACATTAATAGTGTATATCCTCTCACTCCTGATTCGAATAGCATCGAAAGTGGATATGGCATTGATTTTGTTTTCATGTTTGGATAGTGGGTTTTTTTGAACATTTGGTTTAGATATCTGAAACGAAAAGGCTTTAGTATTGAGCAAGTTTTGGATTCGATGCTTGAGGGTATAGCAGTCGTCTGTCGAATGTCCTACCTCACCCATGTGATAGTTATATTTTTTTGATGGATCATAATTCTAAAAGCTTTCTGAGTTGGGCTGTTTTGGTTCAGTTAAAAGCAGGTTTTTTTTCCAGAGTATGACCAAAACTTAAGAAGGGGATCCAGGCAACAGAGTGAATTGCCTTTTCTTATATCGCCTCGGAGGCTGACGACTTGAGATCGGCTGCTGCTCAGTATTCACCTGGACTGTCCGGGAAGGATGAATAGTGTGGGTGTATGCAATATTCCTATATGTTAGGGATTCCTTTTCTTTTCGCGAGCTGAGTTTCCTACTTGTGGAAATGGGGTATGTGAACTATCCGTCACGCAATCTCATTTCAATTCGTTCATCCACAGAAATAAAACGATTAAGGAATTCAGTAGTGGCACCAACCAGGCGGTGTCTATATTCATACGAAAGAGACTTTATGAATAACTTCACTTGTTCATGATCAGTGAGTTGTGGGGTAACTTTGGTGGCCAAGTTTCTCCATCTGGTGGTGTACTCCTTGAAGGACTCACGAATAAAGGTGACATCGAGGTTAAATTGATATTGCTTAAGGAATACATCAGCGGTATCATCCCAAGATTTAAAAGCATCCACATCCTTTGGCATGTACCATGTCAGGGCTAGCCCTGTCAAACTCGCTTGAAAAGTCTGAATCATGAAGGGTTCATTATCAATGTATTGAGTCATTCGCACATGATACATGTGCAGATGATGTTTGGGGCACGAGGTACCATCATACTTCTCGAATTCCAGCATCTTAAATTTTTCTGGTACTTTGACCCGTTTGTATATAGACAGGTTAAGCGGGACAGCATGCTGCGGCCCTTGTAGCTGTTTTAGTATCTCTTCGACCTTGGCAAGGCGTTTGTCATGTTCTGTCATCGGTATAGCTTTAGGTTCAGGCTTCCTGACAGCAAGGGAAAGCGGATCATCTTCTAGTAGAGGCATTTTGCTGTCGTTGGCGGAGGCTTTGTCTTTTCCAATAGACGGTGGTGGTAATACCACCTCAACTGCCGCAGGCATGGATGTGAGCTTGCCCTGAATGGATTCCCTTGCTTTGTGAGATTTTGGATCGCATTGAGGACCAGCTTCATTTCGTCCTCCATGTTATTGAATCGAACGTTTTCTTCGGCCATTTTTTTTTGTAACTACCTATGAAAACGTTGAAATGAATAAGTATGAAGCCTAATAAAAAATCATTCTATGACCTAGGCATATTATTATATAATTTCTTTATTTGCGAAGAAAAAAGGGTTTTTATTAATATCAACATTACAGGCGGAGTCCCCGGGGTTTGAACCCTGGTCGCCTCGGACTGTGACGTTACATCCCCGGATATCACTGGGCCGAAGGCCGCGGTGGTGTCATAAAGGGGCAAAAAATTTTATTTATAGCATCAAAAGCGGCCCGAGTTATATTAACATTAGTACAACCCATAAACAGCTTTAAAGATGAAAACCAAAACCCCTAAACATAAATACTAGAAAAATATAAAATACATGGGATTTTAACAAAAAGGTGCCATTCCCGGATGCTCATTCTATTAACGACGAGGAAGCCACAGTCTCTCAAAGCCGTTTATTTTCACGGACAAGCTCCGCAATAAGTGTATCCCTCGTCCCCACAGTCCTTTCAAGATTGTCAATCTGTGTTTGGTGACTGGGCTTGTTGGTTACATCCGGTACTTTTGATTGGAGATCGGCCGGGATTTGGTGATAGATGATGTAAAACAAAGAGGCGTGGTGGACCTTTTCTTGCCCTTTCAATAGCCTAGGTACAAGAATGTTTTCAGGCTGACATTCAGTTCACACCCCCTGGATGGTATGAATTTCGCCGGCGTAGTTGTAGTTTGAGCAGGTGAATCGAGCTCAAAACAGGTTTTTCTTAAGAGGTGGTGGGATCTCTTGAAGAGCCCTGTACTGGCGGGCTACCCGGTAGGGGTAGTACGAAGTGACGCCCGATAATCCGAGCAGTGGAATAGGATTGTGAAATTGGTAAGCATACTGAGCCTGACCCTCATGGAACCATTTAGCATGCCATAAGAAAGCTTTAGGATCGGGGTTTTTCAAAAAATTTATCTAGGTAGAGTAATCCTTATGAGGGGAATTATTTTTTTTTTAAAACCTCAAACCTTTGTATTGGATGCATAAGGTTATCGATTTCAAAAAGCTGCATGAGGTGCCCAAATCCTTTTAAATGGGATAAAAGCTAAATTTGCAAAATTTCTAGGGCAGCTTGCATGATTTTCTCATCATTTTGTTTAAAACGGTTTAAAGACAAAAATATTTCTACCAAAACCGAATTAACATAATCTAAGCCGGTGCAATTTTATTTGGCCACATACGCAATCGGGGGGTTTATTGAATTTCTGCGATGAGGGAAAATGACACACCCGATAAAAGCAAGGATAAAAATCTTAGCTTTTTGGCTCATGGGTTGACTTTTAAAACACTCATTTACGAAAAACTTGGGGCAGGCATTGCAATGAGCTTTAATGACTCTTTTCACGGTATTGCTATCGATTTACAAAAACTGGGATAATTCGGGTAGATGGGACACACCTAACTAAGAGTGGTTTGATGAGCTCGGATCCCAAAGGTTTTCCAATGAAAATACTATACTCCTCCAGAGTCGAGGTCATCTCAAACTTACCAAATATGAAAGTAAATGTCTATGGGCACCGGAAATGTGCTAATGCTTGCATCATGCCAGAATAGATATTGATTTTAAGCAAGGGGAGTAAGCGATCAATTCTTGCTTTGACATACTATTGGCCATTTTGATCAAATTGGTCCCACCATGCCAGAAGCTCTTATTTAGGAGTGGGGACGAATTAGACATCAGCTCTTCCCATCGTATATAGAATGCAATCAATGGGTGGCTTAACAATAATAAATCAAAATGAATAAGTAGGTTGCGTAATAAAATGAGAAGATATAGAATATACACATTTCCTTGAACAATGGCAATTACAACAATATACACATGAGGAGTTAGGTTTAATTTCTATCTAGACTGGCTCAGCAAAATGAAATTAAAAGGGTGCTTGACCGTCGTAGTCTCGCGTTAGTGTCAAGTCCTTTTAACTTCGGCCAAATTGAAAGGAATATCATATAGTCACGCAAATAGCGGCTAAAGATATTTCTTTATGATTTTTAGAAATAAATTTCGGGAAAAAGAAAGGCAACCGCTACATCGTGGGCTTGCATTCGAGGTCGTATCTTTCTTAACACCATTCTAAAATGCCTTATTGTGGCCTAGATCTGGCAGCGTGGTTATGTGTACAATAGTGTAGTGCTAAATCATTAAAGCATGCCAAACAATTTATAAACAATTAATTCGAACCTGCAAGACAAATAACACCTTATTGTTAGAGTCATACTTGGAGTCGTTGCTGCCAAATAAAAATTATTTTGAACAAGATAAAAAATTGGCTTAAGTCTACTTTTTTTAAAAAAATGCAAGTCCCCATCGGAGTCGCCAGTTTATCGCGACCGACATCCCCAGGCTCCTTTTTAACAACATGCAAAAAAGGAGGATTTCGTCTAGTACGTGCTAAGTCTAGGTTTAGGACTTAACTCTGGCTCTCCCAAGCCCTTATCATATCGCAACTTACGGTTTAGGTTTTTAACATGCAAATGGTTTATACTAAGGAGTTGCCACTAATCAATTTGGGGTGAGTCGATTAGAAATCCAAATAAGGTGATGGGAGAATTACCTAATTTCTGCGAATCAGAGATTAACTGAATTCAGGGATTTTGTTATACTAGTTAGGTAACTAATGCCCTTTCTGTACCTTTTTATCCTATTCATTTTTGAAAACATTTGTTAAGCAATTTGGATTGATTTTAGGATTTTTCTTTTAACATGTGAGGTGATCAAACAAGTGCATAATCATAAACGATCAAGAGTCATGATAGATTTACAGCCTAAGGTTCTAATCCTAACTAAATCAGACGATATTCAAAACACAACAGTTTATGCAATTGTATTAAAAACATGCCTAACAATAAAACGGTAATAAAAAAAACATACAAAATACTACCGCATAACCTCAGGTTTATCTAATTTAAACAAGACAACAATATGCATAATACCACAATAAATTAAAACAACAAATGTATCACATAAATTTTTTTAAAAAAATTGAGAATTTTTTTTTGAAAAAATACGAAAAAGAAAAGAAAAAAAGAAGAAATTTTTTTTATGTTTTTAAAAAATACGGAAGAAAAAGAAAGAAAGAAAATTTAAAATATTTAAAATATTTAAAATATTTTTTAAATAAAAATAAAATAATAATATAATATTAAAACGGGTCGGGTCGCGGATCTAGGCCGGATCGAAACCAACCCGAGTCGACGGATCCGACCCAAGGCGTTGCGCGGGTCAAGTCAGCTAAACCGGGTCGGTCGAATCAACAGGCGCGGACGCTAGAGAAGTTGAAAATTGGCCTCTCTCCGGCCAACCCAAATCAACATCGGCCCAAAATTGGCTTGTGGGGAACACCACTGAGCCTCGTTGGCTACCTAGGTCACTGTCTGACCGCCAACCGCCGGCCAGCAACCGAATTAAAAAACGATCTCTCTGAGGCATTTTGTCAAACATGGGGCGTGTACAACCAAAAACAGGAGATTCCAACCTGTTTCGACGAACTGATGGACTCAGGCGACCCAACCTTCCTGCGGTGACGATACACGGACGACGGGGGACAGCGGTATGGGTAGGGACTCGCGCGAAACAGTCAGCGCGGGTCCCGGCCAAATCGAGCATAAAAACAAGGGAAAACAGATATGGACGGGACTCTGAAGAAGCTCACCGGTCGATGGTGCGTCCGGAGGGGCTTCTGGCTGGTCAGGGGGCGACGGCAATGCTACTGGCTCTTCGTTGCTCCGACGGAACCTCAGCTTACTCTCTCTCTCTCTCTCTCTCTCTATTCTCTCTCTATTTTTCTCTCAAAATCGCCAACCCCCTCTCTCTCTCTTTGGCTATATATAGTGGTCGAGTGCCGCTGCTTCTACTCCCCCACGTTGGCTAACGACGGCTTGCACCAACCTACCTACCCTGGGACTTTCGCGGCCATTTGTAGGCCGGTGCAGGGGGCCGGTTCTGTGAGTGTACCGAAAGACAGGGAGGAGAGGAAGAAGGGGATAAGGGAGGCCCGGGAAATGGGGAAGACAGGACTAGCCTTAATGGCTAGTCCCTGTGGTGTGTTGCCCCAGCCTTGCTCTAGCCGGATGGGGATGGCACAGAGCGGCACCACCATGCGTCACCCTGCGACCAGAACAGAGGAGAACAGGGGCGACGATAGCGATGCTCAGCAAGGGGGAGAAGGAAGAAGAAAGGAACTGGGCTGGGCCGGGCCCAGCTCGCGCGGAGGAGAACAAGAAAGAAAAAAAGAAAAACCGGACTTGGCCCGCGCGGGGAGGGGGGGTGGGGGGAAAAAGAAAAAAGAAAAGGGCCGGGTCGGGCCAGCCCCGACACGGCCCAACTCGAGATTTTTTTAAAAATTTTTTTAAAGATTTTTTTATAGACCCTATTAATATAAATGTGCCTAATTTCTATATGCAATACATTTAAATTGAAATATTTTTTGTTTCGGGAATTAAAGAAAATTAATTCCTAAATTTTGTGCAATTAATTTTTGGGCAAATTAAAAATAGGTATCAACATTTATGTGAAAAGGAAGATTTAATTTGATTAATGAAATTTGCTTAGTGCAATTCCCTTAAACCTCGAAGAGTTCATAGCTCTTGAAAACCAAGAAGAGTTTCCATTTCAGTTTGTCCATCTATTTGGCAATTTATGTTCTCCGACAAGCTAAAGTTGCCTTGTCGCCGCCCCATAGTCATACTCGTCCCATGTTTCGAGGAGGTTTATACTTCTCAAAATATACCACTTCAATGCAGGCCCAATCAAGCTTGCGTTGAACGACTTGATCATCAGGGGTGCAGTATTGACATATTGGGTCATCTGCACTGGGTACATCTGCAAGTGGGTCTTTACACAAGAGGTACCATCATATTTATCGAATTCCAGCATCTTGAACTTTTTCGAGTCTTTGGCCTTGGCATATACAGATAAGTATGTTAGGACTGGCTTTGTAAACCTTGTAACTATCTCACTTTCTCCTCCAGCTCTGCAAAGAGCATGTCATTTTCTTCTTTCGGCACATCATCGAACTTTGCTTTTTCAACAGTGGTTTGAGGAAGCTCCTTGTATAACTCAGGCATGTCACATCGATCTCCTCGACTTTGTTCTTAACATTTGTCTACTTTGGCACCACTATTTCATTCTAAGCGGGCGTAGGAATTGGGTTCACCTAAAGAGATTCGATCTGGGACGACATTTGTTCGAGTGTGGGAAGGAACTGCTTTATCTTATCCCCAATACCAGCAACACGATCTCATAAATCAACTTGGTTGGCAATATTTGCTCTAGATCGTGTACAGATAGGTGAACGTGAAGGATCCATAATCACCTAACGAGAAATCAGAATATAATAAGTAGGGGTGAGCATGATGGACCATCCGAACCGGAACCGGACCGGATTGGCCGGTTTGATCTGGTTCTCGAGAGTATTGGTCTAGTTCCTAATTCCTAAAAGTGGAACCGGTTTCCAAGCGATCCGATTTCCGGTTCTAGGGTGGGAACTGGACCGGACCGGACCGATAAATATATATATTTACTTTTTAAATTTTTTGAAGAAAAAAAGAAAGCCTAATCTATTCTCTCTTGCCTTTACCAATTTTTTTAAGGATTGATTCCATTGGAAAATAGAATTAGTTTCGTTGGAACGTGATTGGTTCCATTTGAAAATAGAATTGGTTTATTTATTTAAAATAGAAGGCCTAATTTAAAAGTACGTGATCGGTTCCATTGGAACCGGACCGGACCGATGGTCCGGTCTGGTCCATGGTCCTAGGACTAGCCGGTCCTATCCTCGATCCTAGGAAATGAGAACTGGTCCTCCCGGTCCAGTTCTCGGTTCTTGGGTGGGACCGGACAGGACGGGGAACCGCTGACCCCTAATAATAAGTATACAACCAAAAAAAATGATAAGTTCATGACTCAATCTAGTTGTCCTTTTTCATTTTTTCAATTTTTCCTCTCTTTTTTCATGCCATTTTTCATTTTTATTTTTCATTTAAAAAAACGAAGGAAAATTTTAAAGGGAAAATGATGATGTACGACACATCTAGGAAAATGAAGGCATAAATTGTAAATAAATTCTCTAAAAAGTTTTCTTTTTTTAAAGGACTCAATGGTTATTACTTATAAATTGAAATAACCATGGAATTAAATCCATAACCAACCTAGACCTATCATGGACCGACCAAATGTACAGTAAAGTAAGTACATTGCAAAATGTAGGGATAGAAAACTTACTTCACCAGAGAAATTATAATAATCACATAAACATGGGTATGAGATGGGAGGTTTGATTTATACTCTAAATGGCTTAACAAGGTTGAGTTAGGAGGATGATCGGACTAGCCGTAGGAGAGTATACTAAGTCAAGTCCTTGTGACTCTGGCATGGTCAAAGAGCAAACCCATGAACCGTGGGCATGGGTGGTAACTCTTGACACGAAGAAAGAAATTTTGGGATTAAGATGGGCAACTCGTCCTGTGGGTATGCGGTCGGAGCGTTATCCATCTCAATACCATTCTAGCCTATGAAGCCTAATTCTAGCGGCAGGTTATGTGTGCTAAAGCAATATAACACGCACATCAGTTTAAAAAACACTGTTTCAAATATCGAATTAAAAACATTCATTCCAACACCTCCTTGCAAAACAAAGTTAGCAAGCACTCTACACCTTATAACTCCCATAAGCAAGAACATTTAACACTCAATGTTCGAGACGTACCTGTGTCCTCGCTGCCAAACAAAAATATTTTAGCAAAAAATGAAACTTGGCCCAGGTCCATTAAGAATTTTTCAAGTGCCCAGTAGAGTTGCCAAGCTATCATGACTCTCCCTGCGAGCTACACCACCTTAGGTTAGCTAGTGGAGTAGTAAGTTTTCACTTAGCTTAGACTCACCCAAGCCCATACTAATTTGCAATTTAGATTTAAGTTATTAAGATGCAAATCATTTGTATTTAGGAGTTGCCACTAATTATTTTTTGGTGGGTCGATTAGAAACCATAGTAAAGAGTGGGAGTGCACTTTACTTCTACGAAAGAGAGATAAAATGGATTCGGGTACTTGATTATACTAAATTATTCCAATGCCTTTGTAGTACCTTTCTCTTTCATTTTCAGAAAAATATTTTTGCAAGCAATTTGAATTGATTTTAAATCAAGCCACTAACATGTTGGATGATCGTGTGGATGCACATCATTAATATAACACTTAGCAACCAAGAAAGCATTAAATAAATTGCAAGGAAAAGCAATAATACTGACACTAAGAAATAAAAAAAATGTTAATCCTAACCTAGGTGTCATTACCTTACCTCGCGGTGCACCAAATAGGGTTTGGTTAATGGATTTTTAAGCCCAACTTAACTCGGGCTCTTCGAAACCTATACCAATTCACAACTTATGGTATAAGTTCTTAACATGTAAATAATTTTTAATTAGGAGTCGTCACTAATATATTTATAGTGGATTAATTAGAAACCCAAGTAAAGTATCGAAAGATATACTTTACTCGTACGAACTAAAGATTATGAGTACGGGGGCTTGATTACTCTAACACCCTTACAATACCTTTTCTTTTCGTGAAAATATTTGTGCATGCAGCTTGAATCGATTTTATTACTTCCTCATACGTGAAGTGATCATGCGAGTGCACAAACCACCAATTTAACACCCAATAATCAAAGCGATAAATGAATTGTAAGATAGGGAGTATTTACTTACCTTAAAGCAATGTAACCATCTGTAATGTTAGATAGAAAATCACATTATCAACCCCAATATGATTTCTAATTAACAAGCAATTCCACTCAATATATGTTTTGGTTTTATCATGATTATATGAAAACTAACATATATGCAGTAACATACAAAATAAGACATGCAATTAAATAACCTAACTATAATGACAGGTAGACAATGTATTTTTGTATTTTTCATTAAAATTCGCAATTGAAAATGCCTCTTATCTAAACATGGAATTTTAAACTAAAGAAAGCTAATCAACCTATTCTAGAGCAATGTTTTTGGTATATTTTTTCTATAAAATCCAGAATAAATAAATAGTCTAAATTAAACATGCAATCTATCCTATAAAAGATAATTTAACTTATTCTAGAATGATTTCTTTTTGGTATTTTTCAAGAAAATTCGGAATTAAAAATTACCCTAAATAAACTATCAAGATTAAGATAAAATCTAAATTAAAATTGGAAGTAATTTATGTTAAACCCTAATTTAAATTAGAAAATCATCCTATATTCTATCAAATCTAAATTATTCTATTTTATTGAAAGAAAGGTTATCTAGATATACTGTAAACATGCAACATTATCAATAAAAAAACAATTCAAATTCTACCTAATCTTTTTTTAAATTTTTTTTAGAGAAACAAATTAAACAGTAGATAAATACCACCATCGAATCAATTCACACAATCCACAAGATTTACCTTATCTTTTTAAATTTGAAAAATGAAATAAACTAACGATCATATCCAAGTGATAATGGATATTTGATGGAAGATTTCTCATTTAGATTTGGAAACGGGAAAACTCAGCAATCGTATTCAAATAATTATGGATAGAATAGAAGATTTTCTATGCTAGCGAGTATCGTATCTCGTAGTTAGAGATTCGATTGTCATCCAAGCACGTTGTTAACTTGGGGTTTTTTTTTAAATTTTGCAGACATCATTCATTCACCCAAAAATTTTGTGGTTCCACGGATTTAGCCACGAAAATAAATATAGTAGGAAAATGCAGCAATACTTAATTTCCGTGGCTAAATCCACGGATTTAGCCACAGAAATAAATATAGTAGGAAAATACCGCAATACTTAATTTCTGTGACTAAATCCGTGGCTAATTAGCCACGGAAATAAAATAGTAGGGAAATGCGGCGATACTTAATTTCCATGGCTAAGGGCGTGAATGACAACCATTCTATTCCAAAAAGAATTCTTGAAATAGAAATAGATTTTTCTATTTCTGTTTTCAGGATGAGTTTCTGAAAAAAAAAACCCGTTTGATAACGACAAAAAATTTCTATTTTTAGAACAAAAACACGTTCGATAGCAGTATAAAATTTCTATTTCTTGAAACAGAAACCGGTTTGATAACAACACAAACTTCTATTTCCCGAAATAGAAATCCATTTTTTTAGAAATGGAATAAAAAATTAGAAAATTCAGAAAATTCCTAAAAAAACTCAAAAAAATTTAGAAAATCCATCAAAATTGAAAATTTTCAGAAAAATTCATAAAAATTTCCAGAAAATAAAAAACAGTAAGATTTCAAGAAAATGGGAAATTTGTTGAATTTTTTTAAAAAGAATGAAAAAATAAAAAATTTCAAAACTTCACAAAATGACTTAGCATACCTATGGTCACCCACTTTGAGTGAAATTTAATTTTTTCGAGGTACCCAAAAAAATCAAAAAATAAAAAATTTCAAAACTTCACAGAATGGTACCTAAAAATTTAAATTTTTGGGCACAGTGGGTGGCCACAAATATTCTAACCATTCTGTGAAGTTTTGAAATTTTTTATTTTTTCATTTTTTTGGGGAGCTCAAAACATTTAAATTTCACTCACAGTGGGTGGCCACAGGTATCCTAAGCCATTCTGTGAAGTTTTGAAATTTTTTATTTTTTGATTTTTTGGGCAACTCAAAAAATTTAAATTTCACTCAAAGTGGGTGGCCACAGGTATTTTAAGCCATTCTGTGAAGTTTTAAAATTTTTATTTTTTCATTTTTTTGGGCACCTAAAAAAATTTAAATTTCACCTAGAGTGGGTAGCCACATGTATTCTAAGCCATTTTGTGAAGTTTTAAAATTTTTTATTTTTTGATTTTTTTCTGGGCACCTCAAAAAATTTAAATTTCACTTAAAGTGGGTGGCCACAAGTATTCTAAGCCATTTTGTGAAGTTTTGAAATTTTTTATTCTTTTATTTTTAATTTTTTTGGGCCTCTCAAAAAATTTAAATTTCACTTAAAGTAGGTGGCCACCAGTATTCTAAACCATTCTGTGAAGTTTTGAAATTTTTTATTATTTTATTTTTTTCTAGACACTTCAAAAAATTTTAAATTTCACTTAAAATGGGTGGCCACAGGTTTTTTAAGCCATTCTATGAAGTTTTGAAATTTTTGACTTTTTGATTTTTTTGAAAAAATTCACCAAATTTCCTATTTTCCTGAAATCCGACTTTTTAAAATTTTCTAGACATTTTTACGAATTTTTATGGAAATTTTCAATTTTTATGGATTTTCTGAAATTTTTTTGAGATTTTATAAATTTTCCGGATTTTCTAATTTTTTTGTAGAATTTTTAGAATTTTTTTATTTTTTTCTTATTTTTCTATTTTTTAGAATTTTTTAGAATTTTTTCTGATTTTTCTAATTTGCGATGGATTTAGCCACGGAAATAAATATAGTAGGAAAATGACGCAATATTTAATTTTCTGTGGCTAAATCTGTAGCTAATTAGCCACGGAAATAAATATAGTAGGGAAATGTTGTGATACTTAATTGCGACGAAAAAAAATCCGTCGCTAATTTGCAACGAAAAAAAATTCATCGGTAATTTGCGATGAAAAATTTTTCGTGGCTAATTTGCGATAAATTTAGCGACAAAAAAAATTCATTGCTAATTAGCAACGGATTTAGCGACAAAAAATATTTAGCAATGGATTTAGCCATGGAAAATAATTCATTGCAAATTTGTTTTATTTTCCAACTTGTTAATGTCAAATGTCATCACTAAATCCGTCGCTAATTAGCGATGAAAAAAAATTCGTGGCTAATTAGCAACGGATTTAGCGATGACATTTCACATTAATAATTTAGAAAATAAAAAAAATTTGCGACGATTTATTTTTTTCGTCGCTAATTAGCGACGGATTTAGCAACAACATTTCACATTAATAATTTAGAAAATAAAAAAATTTTGTGATGAATTATTTTTCATGGCCAATTAGCAATGAAAAAAATTTCGTCGCAAAATTTTTTTATTTTCTAAATTAATGTCACAAAAATTAGCAACGAACTTAAAAGGTTCGTCGCTAAAATTTGCGACGAAATATAAAGTTCGCTGCTAATTAATTAAAAAACAGAGCGCCCCAAAGCCCCACCCTCATCCCCAATTTCTCTCTCTCTCTCTCTGGCTGTTCTCCCTCTCTCTCCCTCTTTCTCGATCATATTAGATTTGCTTCCGCTTCTCTTTCTCCTTCTCGCTTCTGCTTCTTCCCTCTCCCCCACACTCCCAAACCTCTCGCGCTCGCTAATGGTTTTTGGTACCCCCTTCCCCCCGCGCTTCCTCCCGTGACTCCTCCTTGCCCATGGCCTCTAGAGCCCTAGAGGCCACGGAGCCCAAAGGGGCGGCGGCTCCTCCCTCCGTCGAGTGCAAGGAGGAATGGAAACGCAGAAAAACAGGTTCATCTAGGACTGGAGCATGGCATGCGAGAGCCTGGAGCACAACTTCTGGTGGACTCGCCAGAACCTTGCCCTCGTCGGCATCTTCGGCGTCGCCCTGCCCCTCCTCGTCTACAAGGGCATTGTCCGCGAATTCATACGTACCTCCCCTTCCCCCTCCCCCGATTAATTGGTGTGGCCTTTCGGATCCGTTACTTGCCGATTGATTCGATTTGATTGTTATTCGTGAAATCATGTCCGTCGTGGACTTTCGGTTTGCACGGGGTGGTCCTAATTAGCCTTCAGGTCCGACACTGATTGCAACATTTGATTGCGGTGCTAGTTTGTTCATCTCCTCTAGTGACTTCTTCGGCCAGAGTGGCTGCAGACTGAGAGGGGTTTGGCAATGGGAAGATCACGAATGGACTTGTGTTGCCAATGCTTCTTTTGATAGGTACTGTCTTACTTGTCGAAGTTTACCCGAGAATTTTGATGGTGATGGTGCATGGCAGCTCTGGGATGACAAGGTCAAGGTTACGGCGACGTAGTTGTGTTCACTAACAGAGATTCACTGAGATCGTTTTTGGTTATACGGGGGATTAGTTATTAATCGTTGTGTGCTTATGCATAGGTATAGTAATGTATCTGTTCGATGTGATGATGGACAGTGTATCTGTTCGGTGTGACTCGGTTGTTTTAGGCTGTCATTTCGATCATGCTGCACATATACAGTAGGTATTGAAGGAATAAGCAAAATAAAGGTCCTGAGATTGAGTTATTAATGATCTATTTTGGTTGATGGGATCCTAAATGTTTTAGGATTTGGTCAATTGTACGCATGATGCAGCAACCTTTAATAATTCAAGATGTGAGTTTAATATCGTGCTGTACTCTAACAAGCTAAGTTTATGGAGTAATTGGTTGTGCATGTAATTTATTTAACACTTCACTCAAAGAAGTAGGAGTAGAGAAACTGCACAGCAAGTCCGTGTTTGCT
Organism: Syzygium syzygioides; assembly: GCA_031216285.1. Taxonomy (NCBI): domain Eukaryota; kingdom Viridiplantae; phylum Streptophyta; class Magnoliopsida; order Myrtales; family Myrtaceae; genus Syzygium; species Syzygium syzygioides. The sequence goes on from CM062247.1 coordinate 23,893,685, forward strand.
TTGAGTGGGTTATCATTATGAACATGATTCCCCCCAGGGGTTTCTTATAATGTTACTACTTGCCTCTCTAATGGAACTTCATTTTCTTTAATGATCTCTCCAGCTGCTTTACTCAGTTCGAATATGATATTTTTGGTCAATTTGTTGGCTTTTCTTATCATGCAGTTCGATGGTTCAAAAGTAGGTAAAAATCTATGCTAATGTTTCTTTTTGCAATGTATTCGTCTCCTAGTCAATACCATCTTAGGAGATGTTTTGGTATTAACATTATTGTCGCTTATCTATCTTAGACTGCTTTTTATCCTTGAAACAGCACAAAAGGAAATGTTGTTTTTAGTTTACCTTTTAATCATCCTTGTCTTATGTGGGGAGTGGAGGTGCTAATTGCCTAATTGACTTTGTATTGGACTTCACTTTCACTCTTTGGTACTTTTTTGAACAGATTGTATTCCTATGCCCCCTCTACATCTCTTTTACTCGTCCTGTATACGTCCCCTCTACTTGAGCCATTTAAAAAGTTAGTTATTTGAATGCAGTGATACCTGCTTAGAATCATGCATTTGTGGAAAGTCATGTGTATTGTTCTTTGCACGTTGCAGGTGTTGGAAGCACTCCATTTCATTATGCTGCTTGTGGTGGAAGTGTGCAGTGTTGTCAGGTATTTTGTGGTAGCTAAAAGATAAATAGCATCCAATATCATTCTTTATTTTGTTCATCTCACTTACATAAATGTTTTTTTTTTGTGGTGGAAGTGTGCAATTGTGGACAGTGAACCAATTTGGAACACCTACGTTGCACCTTTGTTTCTTTACTTCTATTAGATTTATCACTGAAAGTGAACTTCAACATTTTTCCTCTATATTTCATTTACCTTCATTGATTTACTTAATTAAGATTGCTTGCTTCACAGTCATTATGTATCCTTTAGAAGCTGAATATATTAACATTTAATGTGGAAACAATGTCACTAATTTTGTGTCTAATTCAAACAATTTATGTTTTGTAGAAGAACAGCTTTGAGCAATTCTACATAAGTTATGCAAATGAGAGGTTGCAATAACATTTCAACCGGCATTTGTTAAAACTAGAGCAGGAAGTGAGCATCTCACATGGACCGTGTCTTAAGTTTTGTTTAGTATTTTATATGATGGGGATTGTCGCTAAAAGCAGGATATTCTTTTTTGATTCAAATCTGTCGTCATTATTTATTGTGCAAGATTATTTATTCTCTCATTATGTGTACTATAAAAAAATATTTATGTCATTCTTGTGGAAAATGTGGATGAATGTATTTCATTTTCATATTATTATAATATTTTGATGTTATTAAGTGCTTAATCAATATTAAATATAAATTCCAAAAATTAATTTTTCTTTTAATTAGGTTTAAAATCAAAAAATAAAATAAATGATTTTATCATACGATCACAAATTACAAAAGTTCGTTGCAAAAATAAAATTTCGTCGCTAATTTCGTCCCTAAACGATAATCGTCGTAGAGTTCGTTGCTAAAGAATTAATAAAAAATCGTTGCTAAATTTGTTTATGAATAATGTTGATGGCAAAAGTAGAAAAACTTGGTGGCAAATTAGCGACGATTTTTGCCACGAATAAGTTCGTCGCAAATTTCTGACCAAAAAAAAATTTCTTGGCAAATTAGCGACGAATTTTGCCACGAATAATTAGCGATTAATTTTGCGATGAATATAATTCATGGTAAATTAGTGACGAATAAAGTTCGTGGCAAATTAGCGACGAATTTTACTACGAAAAATTAGCGACGAATTTTTTTTCGTTGCAAATTAGCGACGAAAATTGAAATTTTTCGTCGCAAAATTTTGCGACGTCGTATTAGCGACGAGTTTTTTTCCGTCACAAATTTGTTTAGCGACGAATTTTTTCTGTCGCAAATTTGTTTAGCGACAAATTTTGCCAAATTTTTTGTGGCAAAATTCGTCGCTAAAACCTAATTTTTTTGTAGTGATATGAATTTCTTGTGATTTCTTAAAGTCAGTTTTCACCGGAGCAAAGTAAAAAATATTGTTACTTAGAAAAATTTGAAACAAATGCACTTTTTCAACTACACATGCAAACTCTAGTTTGATCTCCAACCCTAGTCGAGCCTACTGAATTTAACTTAGGATAATTAACCAATTTGAGTCGAAACATGCTAAGTGTTTATTAAGTTTAGCTCAAACTTAAATGTCCAACTCAATCAAGTTCAAGTCAAGTTGAATAATAACCGCATCAATAATGGCAAAATTGCATTCGTAGTGATAGGTGTCATCGCGATATCTTTTTTTTCTCTCGTGCGAGTCGTGTTTCTATCACAAAATAGTGACATATTTTTCTTTTTCTTTGAATAAGTCGTTGTTGAAGATATGGACAAAAACAAGCATTATGATTTGATCTGCTCAAGTACCATATGGGCTGAAATAAGCTATTGACGATGCATAAAATTGCTAGTATAAAACTTTTTCTACATCGTCAGAGTATGTCATAATTACTCTTGATTTAATTGCCTTTTCGTGAAGGATATAATGGACACAAAAATCTGACCTTTATACCTCTTTCGTCTTCTTCCTTAAACTCTATTGTCCTTTTGGTCTAAAACCCTTGAGTTTCTCTGTTTTTGCTTCGCTGCTTCTCATTGCTTCCGACGTTCCTCAATGCTCCCCCACAAGCTATATTGTCAATTTTGATGACCTGCAAAGGGACGAACACTCTAACATTGCCGTTTCCGCCTTCTAAATTTAATTGATGGGTATCTTGAGAGTCTTGCTCTTGGTCCCTACTTTCTTAAACATCAATAAATCCCAACTTCTCTCAGGCCTTGTTTTCCTAAAAAAATGTTTACAGCTACTTCCCATCCAAAGACCACCTATTATGGATATCTGGACTACGGCACCCTCTCGATTCCCGGGTTTTCCCTGTTTCAAAGCAACTTTCCATAAGTGGTATTTACGGATGAAGAGTGATATACAAGTACAACTTGTGTGGAGAAGTGCCAAAATAGCAATTGCTTTGGAGGTCAGCATGTTGTCTTATGACTTAAACTTGGGGCTTCTAGGAGCTACTATCAGCTTCTAGTCCCCCGACCAACTGTTTTTTCTTTTCCTTGGGTCCTATGTCAATTACTCTTCCAGACATTTTTGCCATAGTTGGGTTTTCCCCAATGACATATCCGTGAAAGACATGGGCACTCTTGAGGATCCCTTTGTTCCGAATAGTGCTCTTGCTTATGGTAGATTCATTGATCGGTTTAGTCGTATTTCTAGTCTCAACGATCCTACTGAGCGGATGGCTTTTCTGCTTTACCAGCTTTCCAAGTATATCTTTTTTCATCCATCGCTTAAAGTATCTAAGGACTTTATTTAAATTGCTTCTAATCTTGCCATGGGTTAGGTAATTGCCCTAGGTCCACTTATTATAGCTACACTGTATAGAGGCTTTGCTCATGCATCTGCAGCTATGAGGTCCAAAGAAAATGGTACCCTGTTCGGTCTATTCTGGTTGCAGCAATCTTGGATGGCTTTATACTTCCCATTCCTTTCCAATAGTGAGCCTTGTAATTTTTCATCATCATGTCTTCCAAGAATTTCGATCAACTATTCCCCTTCTACTTGGACGTCGGTTGTTGAGTCGTTTAGCTGTGGTTATCCCGGAGGGTATTTTCTTTTTGCATTTTCCTTCGAGCAATTCTGGAAGCTGATCCAGTAAATATTGAATTCTTTTCTTATAATGCCAGTGAATTCAATTACGTCTTCAACTTTTCAGCACAAGATGAGCCTTACAATTTCTAGGTACGTGTACTTAGTCCGGTTGACTTTCCCATGAGATTGTCCAAGAAAGGGAGATTCTATCATGGCTTTGAGATATATTCTCCATAATATTGCTCCAGGCAACTTGGTCTTTTGCAAGCCGTGCCTATGCCAATTCCATATTCCCTCGAATTCCCTTATGATCGAACGAAAAAATAGCCATGAAGAAAATGGCCCTTTCAATTGTTGTCCCAAAGTCACTGATATAATACGTACTCGATATTTGTCTGATGTGGATGAATTCAATCCTAAGCATGGATGCACTTCTGAATGGACTATATGGTGGCTTTCTTTTACTCTTAGAAGTCCTTATGAGCATGCCACAAAAACTGCTGTGGATCAAATAAAATGATGTGCTCCCAAATTGAAAGGTGTGGACAAAAAGGACGAGCATTGTAACTTCTTGAGACGAAACAAAATCACCTGTTTCAATAGAATCACAGCAAGCCGTTGATCAAGAGGATTCTCCTAAGCAAGACCCAGATTCAACGGCAGGCAATGAAACCAAAAGGATTCAGATCCAGGAAACTAGGAAGACCCAGACACAAAAATTGGAGCAATTAAAACTCGATCATCCAAGCTAAGCGTATCGAGAGAACTTAGTACCAAGGAAGAGAAAGTGAAAGCCCAGGCTATGGAAAGACTGAAAAAGGTATCCCTTTTTCATCAGAGAAGAGACCCAAAAGCTCTCCCATACTGCAGATCCAACTCTGCCTCTTGGACCGTCCATTAATGGTATCATTGAGATGCCTATCGTTCCCGGTCACCAAGAAGACAAAGCAATTAATGGTAGAAGTGGAGTCGTTTCTATCGATATAAGCTACGACCTCCATCCTTCCATGCTTTCAGATTTGTCACTTGTCTCTGCTCCAACTCCTTTGGCGACTTATAGTGACTATCTCTTGACACATAGATTATCATTCTTTATTATTAGACTGAAGTAATCTTGGAATATTATACAGGAACGCCAATTAGCTCGGAGAATCAGGGTTCTCTATGTAACGCCCCCACCTCGGGGTTATTAACGTGGTGTCCCGTTTATTGTTATCTTTCTTTAAACACAAGCGGAAGCATAATTTCGGGACAATCACATTCAAAATAACAGCAGGATTAAGACAAACAGCATTATGAGCAAACCTTATATTTACAAGACATGCAAACATGTTTTAACAAGCCCTTCGGGCCATGGCAAATAACACATATTTCATAGCCAACTATGAATAGCAAAACTTGACTTGGGTTATCCTATACCCACTATGGCTTCTTGCTAATTGCTTCTTCATCTCCACTTCGGTCCCATCCGCTAGGCCATCTCACATCCCACCCATGGCTTTATCTTGGAGCCAGCCCGCCCGCACCACCAAAGCGTCGTTGAACCCACATAGGGATTCAACCCATTCTCCATTTGCATGGCAATACCACGCCATGTACAGATGAAACACCAAGTCCATTAGGCCCTCATCGGATTGTCACAAGCGTCGTGATGCGGCGGTAGGCGCAGTCTTCTCTGACATCTATCACGGTGAGCATTTTGGCTCTCTGCCCTTGCCAATGCGGGCTGAGGGAGATGCCATCCTACGAACCTGAAAAAGGGAAACAACAGGGGATGAGTATGAGAGATTCAGCAAGTGAAAATACTAATATCAAGCGAGGACGAGATAATCGTCGTTCACACAAGTCGACTCTTACCATACTGGCATCAATGGCAATTCAAATAGCAAAGTCATGCTACGAAACCAACAAAACAAACATCAAACGTAAGTGCCACACGTGAACATCGTTAGTCGAGAAAGAACGAACAACCATAAAACCAAGAAACGGGCCAAGCAACCCATGTTATAACGTATCGCAACTTCCTTTCCCGATATTAAGGAATTCACTTACTCAACAATTAAATAAGAACTAGAGAAAATGTGTCGTGTGAAGGAAGCGTGAGTCTCGGTGATTCTCGGACAATCCTTAGTGGTTCTCGGGCTTAAACACGAACACACGCCCTTGGACGTGGCTTCCTCACTCGATCAAACCACAAGAGAGACACGGGCTAGCTAGTGAGCTTTTTCTCTCTTTCTCGGTCATGAATACGAAGCAAGAAATAAGAAAGAAGGTTGGCCGGAGCTCTCGGGGAGTGAACTAGGTGAGAGAGATGTGAGAGAGAAGGAAGGGAGGCGTGAGAGGGGAGAGAGAGTGGCGTGAGAGAGAGAGGGGGGGGGCCTCTTTATTTATAGAAGCTTTTTCTTGGCCATTACTCCAGGCCCTTAACGTCGGTCATGATGACGGTGCCTCAAAATCAAGAGTCATGATGACTTGTCATCATGACGGGGCCTCATAGTCTTCATTGCGCGTCATGATGAAGGCCACCAAAATCCAACTTTAATAAATGAAAGCCATAATGAAGCTTAGAGGACAAGTTTTGACTTGGTCAAGGCCTTATCCTCTAGATTCTTCTACCAATTTCTCAAACCGTGTACTTCCTAGAATCTTTTGACTTTGCTAGTTTCTCACGCAAATGACTCGGGCCAATCGGGTCATATGAAATAGACCAATTGGCACAAAAATCACAACCCGCGCCATACTTAATCACAAAATTTTCTAAGGGTTTTCCGTGATAAACATGTATAATAATTCCATCCAACCTGAGGTTCGACGCAGGAATGTTCTCAAATATCACCAAAAGACATCAAGTCGAGATTCCAACGTTCTCATATAGAAAATGCTTAATCTTTAAAATTTGATAAAATCGGATAGCTTTGCACTGTTCACGAAATCGGACTTGAAAACATAGTAAATAGAATCCGAAAATTCTCAAATTTGAATATGTCATAAACAAGACCTTAGCAATCATTTTTCATGAAGAGTATGAAATCTGAATCTCTCTGTAAACACCATTTTTAGTAGCTCAAAAACACACTAAAAATAGCTCGCTGGAACAGAATTCTTATTTCTCAAAGTAAGCTCTGTCCAGAATCCAAATCATCTCGAAAAATTCCCAAATTTATGTACGTTATAGAAAAGGAAGTTCTCAATAACTTTTGTGAAGGAAATTTTTCCAAAATCGGCTCAGAAAAGCTTGTAGAAAATAAAGGAAGGGTGAACATCACCGAAATATCCATTCTGGGCAGTTTTACATGGTTCGGAAATCAGGCCATCGTATCACTCATATTAACTCCAAAAATTCTAAAATTAAAGTATGTAAAACTTCAAGACGTTTGGAGAAACTTTCAAGGATAAAGTGTTTGCAAATTCGGATCACAAAAGTCTCCATAAAAACAACAAAACAAAGGGATATAAAGGACCTGAAACTGGGTTTTTCAAAGAAGAGTAAAATTTAGTTCCAATTGAAAAACTACCAAACTTAAATCATAGCCATTTCCCAGAGACTGAAATTGAGGATGTTACAATTCTCCCACTCTAAAAGAATTTTGTCCCCAAAATTTAGAGCGTACCTGGTTTCTCGAATAAATATAGGTATCAACTTTTCCTCAATTTCTCACTCTCCCAGGTGGCTTCTTTTATGCCCCAGTGACACTATAGGATCTTAACTAAGATAATAGCCTTACCTCTCAACACTTGCTCCTTACAATCCACGATCCACACCTACTCCTCAGCATAGAACACTCTGCTGTCCACTTCGACCTCATCGAAAAATTCAGCACGCATGCCAGATCGGGCTCACACTTACACAATATCAATACATAGAACACAACATGTACCTGAGCAAGTTTCGATGGCAATGCCAACCGATAGGCCAATTCCCTTTTCGTTTTCAAATTTCAAAAGATCCTACGTACTTGGGACTTATTTTACCTTAGTACCTTTACCGCATCCTCTGTAATATGGACTAGCTCTGGACCAGCGACCTTTCGTTTCCTGACCTCGATCCAACATACTAGAGTGCAGCAAGATTGATCACGCTTCCGCTGCGCTACTCTGATAAAATCTTACTCAAACATAATTTACTTACTTATAACAATCAAGAAGATCACACTTATCATTTCAAGTAACAGTTCCCATCTTGCTTTCAATTTAGTATCTAGTTCGATTTATTCTTTTTCTTACCCGTCATCCTAGATGCCTGTTAGGAGCCGCACCTTATTCAGGTTTTTAACCTTGATGATCACTCTTGTTAGAAGCCGCACTTTGATTAGGCTTCTTGACTCGGCGTCCACTTCCTAGCCAAGAGTCGCTCTTTGATCAGGTTCTTCCCCGGCGATCACTCCCTGCCCTCATCAGATCGGGTTATGTCAAAATTCAATAGCCTTCTCTTGGCTCAACACCGAACTACAACTTACTAGAGGGGAACTTGCTTGGATTTTTCTTTTGAGGTCATGGCGTCCTGATGAGACTTTCCTTTTTCCTCAGTGGTCACAGCCTGGTCCTAAGCACTTATTTTGCTATAAATAGTCTAACAAGACTTTCTACAATACAAGAATAGGTCAGTGATCACAAACAAACAGGAGCACTTAACCTATTCAACCATAATCAATCATTCACATGCATAGGGGTGTTTCCTAACTAACTACCCCAACTTCAGTGCACCTTATCACTCCAGGTCTTTATTTCCGCTTTGATTTCAGAATTGTTTTCCCAATTCGGTGCACAATTCGATCATTCTTGCCCTTAGCCATCCTAGAAGCCTGCTAGGAGCCGTTCAATGATTAGGCCTCTTGCCTCGGCGCCACCTCTGTCAGAAGCCACTCAATGATTAAGTAGTATGGCCCCGGTATCACTCCCTGCCCTCGTCGGACAGGCCAATCGCAAGCTTCCTCGAACTGCACCTACTGGAAGAAAAACCTGCTTTGATACCAAATTAATCTGTAACGCCCCCACCTCAGGATTATTAACGTGACGTCCCGTTCATTATTATCTTTCTTTAAACACAAACGGAAGCATAATTTCGGGACAATCACATTCAAAACAACAGCAGGATTAAGACAAACAGCATTATGGCAAACCTCATGTTTACAGGGCATGCAAACATATTTTAACAAGCCCTTCGGGCCATGGCAAATAACACATATTTCATAGCCGACTATGAATAGCAAAACTTGACTTGGGTTATCCTATACTCACTACGGCTCCTTGCTCCTTGCTTCTTCATTTGCACCCCGGTCCCGTCCGCTAGGTTATCTCACATCCCACCCGTGGCTTTATCTCGGAGCCGGCCCACCCACACCGCCAAAATGCCATTGAACCTACATAGGGATCCAACCCATTCTCTATTCGCATAGCGATACCACGCCACGTACAGATGAAGCACCAAGTCCGTTAGGCCCTCATTAGATTGTCACAAGCGTTGTGATGCGGTGGTAGGTGCGGTCTTCTCTAACATATATCACGGTGAGCACTTCGGCTCTCTACTCCATGGGATTGTCAACGCAGACTAGGGAAGATGCCATCCTACAAACCTGAAAAAGAGAAACAATGGGGGAATGAGTCGGGGAGACTCAACAAGTGAAAACACCAATATCAAGTGAGGACGAGACAATCATCGTTCACACAAGTCTACTCTTACCATACCGACATCAATGGCAACTCAAATGGCAAAGTCATGCTACGAAACCAACAAAACAAACATCAAATGTGAGTGCCACACGTGAACATCGTTAGTCGAGAAAGAACGAGCAACCATGAAACCAAGAAACAGGCCAAACAACCCATGTTACAACGTATTGTAACTTCCTTTCCCGATATTAGGGAATTCACTTACTCAACAATTAAACAAGAACTAGAGAAAACGAGGCGTGTGAAGGACAAGTGAGTCTCAGCAATTCTCGGACGATTCTTGGTGGTTCTCAGGCTTAAACACGAACACACGCCCTTAGACGTGGCTTCCTCACTCGATCAAACCACAAGAGAGACACGGGCTAGCTGGTGAGCTTTTTCTCTCTTTCTCGGTCATAAATACGAAGCAAGAAATAAGAAAGAAGGTTGGCCGGACCTCTCGGGGCGTGAACTAGGAGAGAGAGACGTGAGAGAGAAGGAAGGGAGGTGTGAGAGGGGAGAGAGAGTGGCGTGAGAGAGAGGGGGGGGGCTTCTCTATTTATAGAAGCTTTTTCTTGGCCGTTACTCCAAGCCCTTAATGTCGGTCATGATGACGGTGCCTCAAAGTCAAGAGTCATGATGACTTGTCATCATGACGTGGCCTTATGGTCTTCATTGCGCGTCATGATGAAGGCCACTAAAGTCCAACTTTAATAAATGAAAGCCATAATAAAGCTTGGAAGATAAGCTTTGACTCAGTCAAGGCCTTATCCTCTAAATTCTTCTACCAATTTCCCGAACCGTGTACTCCCTAGAACCTTCTGACTTTGCTGGTTCTCACGCAAATGACTCAGGTCAATCGGGTCACACGAAATAGATCAATTGGCACAAAAACTACAACCCGCGCCATACTTAATTACAAGATTTTCTGAGGGTTTTCCGCGATAAACATGCATAATAATTCCATCCAACCTAAGGTTCGGCGCAGAAATGTCCTCAAATATCACCAAAAGACATCAAGTCGAGATTTCAACGTTCTCATATAGAAAACGCTGAATCTTTAAAATTTGACAAAATCGGACAGCTTTGCACTGTTCATGAAATCGGACTTGAAAACATAGTAAATGGATTTCGAAAATTCTCAAATTTGAATATGTCATAAACAAGACCTTAAAAAATATTTTTCATGAAGAACAGGAAATTTGAATCTCTCTGTAAACACCATTTTTAGTAGCTCAAAGACAGACTAAAAATAGCTCGCTGGAACAGAATTCTTATTTCTCAAAGTAAGCTCTGTCCAGAATCCAAATCATCTCGAAAAATTTCCAAATTTATGTATGTTATAGAAAAGGAAGTTCTCAACAACTTTTGTGAAGGAAACTTTTCCAAAGTCGGCTCAAAAAAGCTTGTAGAAAATAAAAGAATGGTGAACATCACCAAATATCCATTCTGGGTAGTTTTACACGGTTCGGAAATCAGGCCATCGTACCACTCATATCAACTCCAAAAATCCTGAAATTAAAGTATGTAGAACTTCAAAACGTTTGGAGAAACTTTCAAGAATAAAGTATTTGAAAATTCGGATCACAAAAGTCTTCATAAAAATAACAATACAAAGGGGTACAAAGTATCCGAAACTGGGTTTTCCAAAACAAGAGTAAAACTTGGTTCCAATTGAAAAACTACCAAACTTAAATCATAGCCAAATCTCAGGAACTAAAATTGAGGATGTTACACTCTAAATGTATCGACTGACTTATCTCAACAACTTCTAACAATGAATCTACTATTTTATTTCTTCCAATTCTGGAACAAGTATTTCTTTCTTCATTTACCTTAATTTAAAATTTTCATTATATACTTTGGTAATCAAGTTGTCAACAGACCCATCATCCTATGTGCCTCATCAAGTTGTTGATGTTACACCATCTCCAGCTATATTAAATGGAGCCAATTGGGGTTGACCCAATCGGTCCGTTAACTTTTGCTTATCTGCAGCCTCAATCCAGTTCCCCATCGCTGCCTTATTGTTCAGTTCAGCAACAATTTAATGTTAGGAATGAAAACTCTCCGAACTCCCAAGTCAAAGCCAAACGCATATTGGAAGAAGTCTCTTTTGTTTTAACTACCAGCCCTGGTGATTTAGCTTCTGGAACTTCAACTTCTCGTCAGATTGCTATAGAACAAGCAAGAGCCAGACTAAGAAGGTTCCTCAACCTTTCAAGTGGCGGACATCCAATGATTATGGACCACAATGCAGCTTTCAACCAACTCAAACATCTATTAGACGAGTTGCGTGTGGATAGTATTTGTTGCATAAGTCAAGCAATCCAATAATAAATTTGACAGAACAAGAAAATAATTCGGACACCAGATTTACGTGATTTGGTAATACTGACCTACGTCTACAGAGAAAGTAGCACAAAATTCCACTATAAATCAATCGATACAATGAAGATTACAACCACACTCGAGTCACTCCAACACTCTAAGTGTTTTCCAAGCCTCAATTACACCCAATAACTCACGCAGTATTTAACCCCACAATTTCTTATGAAATAATCTTTCAATTTTACGAAGGAATTATATACAAATCTTATCACAAGATTTAATCATTACAAACATTTGAATTATTGGTGTAATTATAAACACGAGGAGAGCGGCACGAAATTTCACTATAGATCAAGCGATATAACGGAGATTACAATCACATTTGAGTCACTTAAAGTCTCTAAGTGTTTTTCAAGGCTCAATTGCACCCAATAATTCATGCAGTTTTTAACCCCATAATTCCTTATGAAATAATTTCTCAATTTCATGAATAAATTATACACAAATCTTACCATAAGATTTAATCGTTACAAACATTTGAACTCTTAGTGTAATTTCACAAATAAAATCATGAATCCATTGTCAAGCACTCAGCACCTATGGATGACCCACGACACTCAGAGAGGAAACGGCACTTCAATTCTCTCTCTAAATCACCAACAGAGCAACCCACTAATATATATGAACACGCTCGTATGTCCACCGCTTGCAGAAGTGCAACAAACCGAGAAAGATAGCCACGCGTACCGGAGAAAACAACAAACTCAAGTGGGATTCGGTCAACAAAACTCCAATATTTGACTTTTTTCTGTCTTTTTTTGGCCGACATTGATCGAGTCAATGTCTATCGGAAAGTCCAAAGCTGGACTGTCCAATTCAGCCCAACTCACATTGAAAAAACTAATTTCCGAAACTTGACCCTGGATTCTTCTTTTTTTTAATTCAGGTTTTCGCTTTGAGCTCAAACTCATGACATATTTTTAACAATCTCCACCATGACTTGACATTTATGCCAAGTTAAAATTGCTTTGATAGAATCCGAATTTCGCTACTACTCTCCCACAGTCTCAATGGGTTCAACCGCCACATACATCTTTTAAGTCCAAGTCTTGTTTGAACTTCGCTATAATCGTTGACCTTATCAAAACACCAACTTCACATGCACCTTTAACTGCTCTGCAAGGATTTTCCGATATAATCTCCTCAATCGCAGATAAAGCAAAACCATCATTGCATCCATATCTGTCAGGAAATTGTATATGCACCTTGTCAATTTTAGCAGTTACAACAACTGTTGGCTCAATAGGCTCTATCTCGCTATAAGCACCATCTGTGTCGATTACTTCGTTAGTATTCGCTACCTCAGGAGTTTCTAGTTACAACTCCGCCTCAAGCTCAACATCTTTTAGATCCATATGAACACTGCTATAATCACTCATAGCCAGAAGTACTGGAGACTTGTCAAATGTAACTTCTTTGCTAACAATAGGTGAATTTAATTCCGGGTACCACAACTTATAGCCTCGCTCACCTTATGCATAACCTAGGAACATGCACTTTCTTGACATTCAATTGAGCTTACCATCACTCGCTCGAACATAACACGGGCAACTAAATATTCTAAAAATAGAATAATCAACAACGTTACGTGACTACACTTTTTCGGGAGTCTGACATCCAATCGCAGTCGCTGGGGATCTATTCTTCAGATAGCTCGTTGTACTAAGCGCATCCGTTAGAAATCTCCTAGCTATACCAATACTAGAGATTATTGTATGGGCCATCTCTAGTAATGTTTTGCTCTTTGACTCTGCAACTTGTTATAGTTCAATGGCACTAGTCTGGTGTCTCACCATGCCTTTCTTTATGCAAAATTTGTTTAACAGCTTTGAGCAAAATCTCATACTATTGTTAGTCCACACTTGCTTGATCGTCTTACCAGTCTTCTTTTCGATCAAAGCTCTCAATTGCTTGATTCTAACAACAGCATCAAACTTGTGCCTAAGCACAAAAAACCACGTCGTCCTCGAGTAGTCATCAACAACTGTTAGCATAAATCTGGCAATCTTCCTTGAAGGAAATCGCGACAACTTGCGAACATTCAAGTGAATCAATTTTACAATTTCCATGGTTTCTCTGACAATCATACTAAACTGCACTTTCCGCCGTTGATCTAAATCACAGCATCTGCATACATTCAGTTCGTTAGCCACATAACTACATAGCAAACTTCTTTCACTTAGAACCTTCAGGTTTTTCTCGCTAATGTGTTCTAAATGCAAATGCCACAATTCAGACTTTCGAACAGATGTATCCTACGTCTCCGCGGTGAATTCCATCACTATCTCACCTTAAAGTTCATACATGCCCTTATGCTCAATTCCTTTCATTATCACCAAGGCACCTCGAATAATTTTCAAAAATCCACATTCTAAAGTATACCGACATCCAGCTGAATCCAAGGCACTCAAGGAAATCGGATTTTTTTTCAACTCTGAAACATGCCTCACCCTAGTTAATGTCCTTATAATACCATCATACATTTTGATTATGACATCACCAATGCCCATAACATCGCATTCAGTGTTGTTCCCTAACTCATTTTACTACTATTCATGCACTGATAAGTAGTAAACCAATTCCTATTTGGTATAGCACGAAAAGAACAACCAGAATCCATAATCCATTTGCAGAACGACAAATAATCAGTGATAGACAAGACAAAATCAGCACTATTTGAATTACTGTATGCTATAGCAGTAGTATCATCCGTAGACTCAACTATAATTCATTTACTTTTATAGTTTTTCAGCTTAAGGCGATCCCTTCTAAGATGTCTTCTCTTGCCACAACTCCAACAAACAATACCACCAATCCTAGACTGTCTTCATTTATTCATATTTATACTACTTTTGCTAACACGAGTATCAGTTCTTCCTATTCTTTCACCTACTAAAGTAGCAAATACATGTTTGCCAGATTCTCTTCTATGGATGTCTTCACTTAGAATTAAATCTCGAACACCATCAAATATCAAACTTGTTGACCCAGAAGAATTACTAACAGCAATAACAGTAGTATTTTAACTATCAGATAATGAGAATAATTGAATCAAAGCACATACCTCATCTTCAAAGTCAATGTCAACTGAACTCAATTGATAAAACGATTACATTGAATTCATTAATATGATCAGCAACTGATACACCTTCGCTCATCTTAAAATTAAATAGACGTCGCATCAAATAAACCTTGTTGATCGCAAAGGGCTTCTCGTACATGTCCGATAGGGCTATCATCAAACCCACAGTGATCTTCTTATTCACGATGTTAAATGCGACGTTATGTGCCAACGTCAGCCGAATAACATCTAAAGTTCGTCTATCTAGCAATTCCTAGTTAGCTTGCTTCATCATCTCTGGCTTCTCCCCAAATAGGGGCAAGCACAGTTTCATCTGATATAGATGATCCTCAATCTACATCTTCCATAAACCAAAGTCCTTCCCATCAAATTTGTCGATTTTTACTTTTCCTTATTTTGTCGCCATCGATTCGCTTTAACTCAATCAAGCCTAGCTCTAATATCAATTGTTGCAGAAGTCAAGCGATCACACAATAAATTTGATAGAAAAAAAGAATAAATCAGATACCAAATTTACATAGTTCGATCGTAGTGACCTACATTCACGGGGAAAGTAGCACGAAATTCCACTATAGTTCAAGCGATACAATGGAGATTACAACCACACTTGAGTCACGCAAACACTCTAAGTATTTTTCAAGTCCTAATTACACTCAACAACTCACGCTGTATTTAGCCTCACAATTCCTCACGAAATAATCTCTCAACTTCACGAAGAAATTATACACAAATCTTACCTCAAGATTTAATCGTTACAAACACTTAAAACTCTTAATGTAATTTCACAAACAAAATCAGCAAGCTACTGCCAAGCACCCAACACCTATGGATGACCCACGACACTCAGAGAGGAAACATCACTTCAATTTTCTCTCTAAATCACCAACAAAGCAACCCACGAATGTATATAAACATGCTCGTATGTCCACCGCTTGAAGAAGTGCAACATATCGGGAAAGATAGCCATGCAAATCGGAGAAGAAAGCAAAATCAAGTGGGATTCGGTCAACAAAACTCCAATATTTGACTTTCCTCTTTCTGTCTTTTCTTTGGCCAACATTGACTCCATGTCTATCCGAAAGTGCCAGGTGGACTTTCCAATTCAGCCCAACTCACATTCGAAAAACAAATTTCCGAAACTTGGCCTTGAATTCTATATTTTTTTAATTTAGATTTTCGCTTTGGGTTCAAATTCAAGATATTTTTTTAATAGTATTAGCTCCACCTTACCTTCCGAGCTTAAGGAAAAGCTTCAAGATTTCATTAAGCAATTTGTTGCTAAAGTGGAGGCTTATCGACACAATTATGAATTGATAATGTCTCTGACCATCTCAGAGCATGACAACCTAGATGTCAGTGATTATGTAAAGGAAGTTAGTCAAGGTGTAAAGGACAAACATGTTCTCCTGCAGGTGGTAGTGGATGAAATAGCTGATCTCGACAAGAAAGAGATGGTTCTTGAAAGACAAATAGCTGAGATTGAGAAAAAGCTGACTGATGTGCGCCAACAATGGAACCTTAAACATATTTAGAGGGCTTAGGTGGAAGATGACTTAGATAAGCACACTGCCTCTCTTAAAGAGCTGAAGAAGGTTGAATATACTCACTTATCGATGACGAAAAGCGAACATCATCGCATTAAGAATGATTGTATATCCAAGAATGGTAAGCTAATTTATAGGAACAAGGACACTACAAGTGCCAAAAGTTATGTACAGTGCTCATTTTAGTGTCAAAAGTTCTACTAGATCACTGCCAAACTTTTTTAAAAACGATTACTTAAGTACTAACATCAAGCAATTCCGACCAAAATTAACATGTGGCAGGGATAAGGACACTAGGAGTGCCATAACTTTTGTACGGTGCTCACTTAAGTGCTATAACTTTTTTTTTGCTCACTTGAGTGTGAAATGCCATTTGGCAGCAGAAAAATTAGACATGGCCTCACCGAAGCTGACGTGGATAATATTTTAATAATTTTTTGAATTTTTTTATTATTAATTTTTTTATTTTTGTAAATTTTTTTCCAATGCCAACGAGGGTCACCTGAGACCCTCGCCAACTATGAAGGCCTCGCCCAGATTGGGTGAGGGCTGCCTTGCCCTTGGCCGCAAAGGCTTTAGGCGAGGCCACGAAGGCCATCTCGTCAATCATAGGCAAGGCGGCTTCGCTAGATCTAGCGAGAGCCTTTATCGCCACAAGCGAGGCAACTTTGCCAGATCTAGCAAGAGCCTTCAACACCTCACCCGCAATGGCCTCGCCAAGGGCTTTCGTGGTCGCGGACAAGGCGGTCTCGCCGGATCTAGCGAAAGCCTTCGCCATTGCGCCCACGGCCGATGAGGCCGCGATGGCCTTGCCAAGGGCGTTCATGGCCACGAGTGAGGCAGCCTCACCGGATCTGGCGAGAGCCTTCGCTACCCCGCTCACGATAGCAAGGCCATGATAACCTCGCCAAGGGCCTTTGTGGCCATATCAGCCGATGGTAAGGTGGCCCTCGTTCAGTTTTGCCGAGGGTGAGGCCTTTGGCGAGGGTCATCAGTGATCGTCGCTAACCTTGAAAAAAATAAGAAAGAAAAATAAAAATTAAAAGAAAAAGAAAAAGGAAAAATTTAAAAAATCAATAAAATAAAATAACATTAAAAAAATCCATGTTGGATGAAAAATTAATTAAAAAATCCAATTCAACTCATTTGCCGGAAATGGCACTCAAGTGATCTATTTTCGTCGAAAGTGACACTCAAATGATCTATTTTATTCCGATGTGGCGCTCAAGTGAGCAAAAAAAAAGTTATAGCCCTCAACTGAGCGTTATACGAAAGTTATGGCACTCTTAGTATTCTTATCCTACACTTGGCATTTACAATTAAATAAAAAAGATGACATGGCATATGTTTTTAAAACAAAATCCACATGGACGTAAAAAACGATGTCGTTTTTCCATCTGACGTGGCTCCAACAATCGAAACGATGTTGTTTTGTGTCTATGGCGAAAATGACGTCGCAAAACGTCGTTTAGATTCTTTGTTTGCTTGGGGGGTCGCAGAAGGTTGGCAACCCTCCACTGTATACAAACAAAGCTCACTCCATTGTTGCTATCACTAGGTCGTCGCCACCCGCCCACCCGCCGTCGCTAGGTCGTCGTCGCTCGGCCACCGTCACTCTTTCGCTGTCGTCATCTCGCCGTCAATCACTTAGGTTAGTCATCTTCTCTGTTGAGACTATAACTACAAAATTAGGGCTCGGCTTGGAGCGAAAAGGGTTCTTCGTAACAGAGAAGGAAAATGGCTTGTTTCTTGGTACTAGCGAATAGATTCGCTTCTATTGTGGGGACCTCACTTTGTTTAATCAATTCAATGTTATTGTGAGGACCGAATTGATTAAATCAACTTTGTTGATTTCATTTCAGAAAACGACAACTGCCAAGTAATTTCTCTAATCACTTTTTTGCAATTGTCACGATATTCATGTGAAATTGTTATCCTTTTTGCTATGTGGTCCCAAAAGTTAATGTATTTTTTTCCTTAGGTGCAGTGTCGGCATGGGGGAGAATCTTGTGGCTATCATTGTTTGCTATGGTGGGGAATTTGTAATTGGCACTGACGAGTGGGAATATGCCGGTGGAAATGAATGTACTATCTTCGTCAATGTTAGGAAGCTATCATACATTGAATTCGTGAGGGATATAATACATTATTTACCACGCAAAGTGCAAAAATTGCATTATTGTGTTCCTGGGAAGGAGCTGAATGATGATTTGAGATACTTTAGTGATGATAATGGTATTAAGGATATCATTTACCATTATTTTCACAGAGAGGAAGCTAAGGTGTATGTTGAGTATTATAGTGTTGATAAGGATGAAGAGGATAATGGAGATGATGAGAAAACTGAAATAGCAGAAGTAGGAGATCGCATTCAAGCGAATAATTAAGTCGAGGATGAGTCTACATTAGATGAAGGGCAATAGGAGAGGCAAGTGAGTGAGGAGAGGGATGAGTCCACATTAGTTGATGAAGAATTGATTGGATTAGATTAGGAAGTTGCTCAATCGAGTGACGAAAATGATAAAGGTTTGGAAAATATGAATTTCCCAAGTGATGAAGATAATGATGAACTTGCAGAGTCAAGATAAAAGTAAAGGGAATTTGTGAGAAATAAAATTGGAGAATTTGGAGAAACACATGAATCTGAGCCAGTAAATAGAGATGAAGGAGCTAGAGGTAATGAAAGTGATGAGGCTGAAAATGGCGGTAATAAGAGTACTAGTTTTGAGAATGAGCTTCAGGATTATGATGTACCTGTGCATAGAAGGAGAAGTAAGTTTCCTTGCTATGATCTAACTGTTGTCAAACCTGTTTTGTCTATAGGCATAACATTTGATGATGCCAAATAATTTAAAGAAGCGATTGTGAAGAACTCCATTACTAAACAAAGGAGCATTGAATTTATTAGAAATATGAAAGAATTTTTTTAGAGGTAAATGTTCCCAACCTCATTGTCCGTGAAAGATCTATGGCGCACTGAGTAGGAAGGGGTCATTCCAGATTAAGTATTTCTAAGAGGAACATAGTTGTTCCATCATGTTTGACAATAAAAGAGTAACAAGTGCATGGTTGTTGAGGCAATTCTTTAATACTATCAAGGCAATGCCCGAGATCAAGAGTCCATAGTTTCAGCAGTTATTAAAGGAGCAGGTGGGAGTTAATGTGTCAAAAAATCAATACAAAAGAGCGAAGCAAAGGATAATAAAAATACTAATGGGTCGGTACAAAGAAGAATACGCCCAGGTTTGGGATTATGCTTTTGAATGCATGCTTCAAAACCCATCTAATCAAGTATATGTAGAGATTATTGATAGGCCACTGGCCGGCTATGGGCCCAAGTTTGATAGATTTTATGTATGCTTTGATGCATGCAAATGGGAATTTTTAGCTAGTTGTAAAAGAATTGTAGGATTGGATGGTTATTTTTTGAAGGGATTATGTAAGGGAGATTGGCTGCTATAGAGAGAGATGCCACTAATCAAATGTTTCCAATAGTCTGGGCTGTTGTGAAGATTAAGAACAAGGACACCTAGCCATGGTTCCTGAAAAATTTAATGGCTAACCTGAAGATTAACAATGGGGGAGGTTGGGCATTCATGAGCGACCAACAAAAAGTAATGCCATTCTCAATTATTAGCTTTTTCATATTACTTAATCTCATATTTTTGTTTACTTGTATTTGTTGGTTTGAATTTTTGCAGGGTCTTGTTCCTGCTTTGGCTGAGTTAATGCCATATGTCGAGCTTAGAATGTGTGCGAGACATATACTCAAACTATGCAAAGAACTACAAAGGAGATAAGCCGCAGAAGCAATTTTGGCAAATAGCAAAGAGCACCAATATGGCTAATTTTAGATTGGCCAAACAGGGGTTGTTGCAGCTGACAAATGAAGGTTTCGAAGCACTCTTCCAAACAGAAGCCAAGCATTCGTGTAGGGCATTCTTTAGCAAGAAATTCAAATGCAACATCATTGATAACAACCTTAGCAAAGCGTTTAATGGAAAGATAATAGAGGCAAGGTGCAAACTAATCAATAGCATGCTTGAAAACCTTCGCGTTATGGTCATGACTAGGCTGCATAGACAAAGAGATGAGGCTGCAAAATGGACTAGAGAATGTGATCCTAGGATTGCAAAGAGATTGGATGAGAACTTGACTGCTAGTAGGTTCTGTCATCCAATTTGGAATGGAGACTATGGTTATAAGATAATGAACAATAATGATAAGTATGTCGTTCACCTAGAGAAGAGAAAATGTTACTGTTGAGCCTAGCAACTAATTGGAATTTCTTGTGCTAATGCCATTTGTGCTATCCAAATGAAGCAACAGAACCCAAAGGATTACTTAGATGGTTGGTGCAAGAAAAGCACATACTTTCCTTTGTACCAATTCATGATGCAACTTATCAGAAATAGCAAAATTCTGAAAGCCAACGAATCATGAAGCCCCTATACATTTGCCACTAAAGCAGCAAATAGGAAGGCCAAGAAGGAGACGAAAAATGCAAGAGGGGGAAATCTCAAGTCAAAGGATGGCCAAGACTAAGCAAAGATGAGGTACTCCTATTGTCATAAGAAAGGGCACAATAAATTATGAGTGTTAAAGAAGCAATATCAAGAACAATATATTGCAAGGGCTGATGTAAGGCCAATAGATGGGCCTCCTGTAGGGCCAGCTGAAGGGGCAATAGAAAGACCTCATGTAAGGTTAAGTGCAAGGCCAACTAAAGGCCCAATAGAAGGCCTATTACGAGGTCAGGTGCATGGCTAGCTAAAAGGCCAACAAAAGGTCATACTGTGGGGGTTAGGTGTGGAGACTATTGCAGGTAGGATAGGAGCAACAACCACCAAGTCTAATGTCGAACAAACAAGAAAATATCTAGTAAGTAACATGTGATTGTGTTTTTTGTGTGTTATTTTATAGGCTTAAATTTAATGTTTTTTATGTCTTTCTCAGGTGAGAAGACGACGAGATGCATAGGTTGCAGAGGTTACACAGGTTGCTCCCCCGCAAGTTGCTGAAACTGAGTCACCACAACGAATAAGAGGAGTTCTTGGGAAAATGATAAGGCAATATGGTTATGGCCTTTACACAAACGAACGTACTGAAATGACTATTTTGAATGTAATTTTTGTAGGACTTATGCATTTAATTTATATTATGGTATTTGTATTTCATATATTGGTGATAATATGGTGTTGTAGCCCGGAAGAAGTTTTAAGATGCTTATCTCTCAAGGTGGCTCAACTGAAGAGTCAACGGCTGTGCCAAAGCCAAAGAAGAGTGCTCCAAAGAAGAAGACATTAGCTACAGCTCCAAAACAGCCACCAACAAAAAACCACACACCATTTCCATTTGAACCGACTAAAGTTGGTACCAACAATGACCCTACAAATAGCTCCCATCACATAACACACAGTAGAAAGAAAATGGTTGTTGTTAAGAAAAAGGTATATGGAACAAGAGGGCCGGTTAAAGAACCTGCACATCAGCTAGAAAGAGTGCAAGGATTATGAATCAAGTTAAAAGTGTAACAGGAAAAGGAACTGGGGATGTTGTGCAAATTGACTTATGGAAGTTGCTGTCATTATTTTTTTTTTTGCGAGTCGCTGCCATTGTTTTTGTTTGGGTTTGTTTTGACATGTTAGGTCGGATGGAAACCTTGACTAATTGGGGAAGTAAAGTGAGAGATATGTTTTTTTTGTAAACAATCAATTCAATGTCAATGGCAACGATGTTTTTGTCAGCTCTCATTTTTTGTCTTGGTTTTGGATGGTAAACGAATGGTTGTTATGTTCTACTGCTGGTGCAAGGTTGTGATGAGGCCGATGCTATTTTGTTGGTGGTGGTAGTTGTGTGTGCTAGTGCATTTGTGGCTGTTGGTACTTTTGTGGGTGCCAACAATTATGTGTACTAGTGCAAGCACAAAATGCACCAACTGTGATGGTATAGTTCAAGGTGCTGGTGCATCTTGTGCACCAGCTATGTGTTGGTGCATTGCACTAATTGTATGTGCTTGTAGTGTTAGTGCAAGCACAAGATGCTTTAGCATGTGTTGTTGCATAGTATTGTGCTTGTACTAGCAAGCATAAGACTGTACCAACAGCTTGGTAGTGTTGGTGGTGGTGGTGCTGGTGGCCGAGAATGGTGGTGGTGGTGCTGGTGGCCAAGAATGGTGGTGGTGGTACTGGTAGCCAAGAGTGGTGCTGGTGGTTTTGTTAGCGAAGTGTAACACTGATGGTTCTAATGGTGGTGTTGGTGTTGATGTTGGTGCTGGTAACTGAGAGTGGTGTTAATGGTGCTAGTTGTTTTGGTGGTCGAGTATGCTGGTGCAAGCATAACATGTGCCTTGTGTAGGGTTCATCAACAAAAAACAACGCAGCGGAATATAGAACCCTAGATAGGATTCATGCGTATATTGAAATTGAAAAGGAATTTCGAAACGTACTTTTTACAAATTTAAGATAAATCGACAACCGATTGTGTCTGGATTAGCGCTCCAAGTGTTGCGCCTCTACTGTTATCCACACACATGAACGGAATTCTCCAACGATCCACGTGTTAGCGAAAGATCTTGAAGTTTCTATTCTTCAACACCTTTTTGATTTTCGATACTATATCAAAAAACCCTATACATAGAACGATTCTCTATCTATTTATATGGCCTCATTATCTAGCGGAATTAAAAGAAGTGGATCGGGCGATTTGGGCCCGCCAAACCGTCCACATTTAATAGTACGTTTAATCATTATCTTATAATGTGCACGACCGCATAGATAATTTAAATAAGAGAATAAATTAAAATCTACTTCTTATGTAAATCAAGGCACACAGAAAAAATTAAGTTCGTTCGCTATTGTGTGTGACCCTATAGGTTTACTAAACATTAACAGTGTGCTCAAAACTCTTTTTGGCCCACAAGTTATAAGCGGTCTCTAGTAAGACATTATAACTACCTAAGTATAGTGAAGGTCGATTTCCGACACAACCTAATCCACAATTAATATTAGAGTATCAACCTTGATTGATTTCTAGGGCAGACCACTAATAATCTCCCACTTGCACTAGAACCAATCATATAAACTAAGTCCCTTTGTCACTTGATTTCCGAGTTAAGCATAAGGCAGGACAAGTGTCATCCTTATATAGCTTAAACTCATTTTCTCGATACCGCAGTTAGACTGTCAAAACAAGTAGTTGACTCTTTAACTCACTTGAGCATGGCCATGCATTTCATAGTCTCAACTCTACAAGAGGCCAGGAAATCATACCCTCGTTATATGAGAGGGACAAATCCCATCTTGTCTACTCACATCACTCAGCACGATTCATGACATGCCCAGCCATTACCTTTATAATCACCTGTTACGGCTGACGTTTGGCAATGTTAAAGCATGTTATTCCGGGTCTAGGAAACCATGGCAGACTCAGGTTAAAGGACTATACTTTATAGTTGTGATGAGAAATACTGATGACATTATATAACAATCCTACGGTATTCTCATAGTGGGTCTGTCCAATATAATGTTCTCTAACATTTATTCCATGTAATCAACTTTATATCTCTATATTCATGACCCGTGAAACTTGGTCATCAGTTAACTCACATTCTAATCTTAAACACCATTTGCTTCCCAATGCACAATAGCAATTGACTAGGGACATTTAGAATATTAATATCCACTTTATTAATTGAGTTTCACGATCAAATCACATATTTGATTATATATTAAGGATATTCGATATTCAGGGGATAAAGATTTCGTATTCAACTATATACTCAAATTAAATCGAAATCAAATATAATATATATTTTATTTTATTAATGAACAATGAAAATGTATATCACATATACTCCCACTCAAATCAAGACCAATCACTAATGTGTCTAAAGCCTAAAGCGTTACAATAACGCTCATGCTTAGGTTGTGGAAGAGCCTTCGTCAACGGATCAGCTGTATTCAACTCCGTTGCAACTCTGCAAATCTTGATATTACCTCTTTCAATGAATTCTTGAATAAGATGATACTTCCTGAGTATGTGTTTGGTCTTCTGGTGAAACCTAGGCTCTTTAGCCAAAGCTATAGCTCCATTGCTATCACAATAGAGGTCCATTAGATTTGGACTAGTGGGACTGATTCCTAGTTCTTCTATGAACTTTTGAATCCAAACAGTTTCCTTTGATGCTTCTGAAGCAGCAATATACTCAGCTTCTGTCGTAGAATCTGCAAGAGTGTCCTGCTTGGAACTCTTCTAACACACCGCTCCACTATTCACGTAAAAAACAAAACCTAATTGCGATCGAAGGTCGTCTTTGTCTATTTGGAAACTAGCATCAGTGTAATCACTTATAGTGATTTGTTCCTCACCTCCATAGACTAAGAATAAATCCTTAGTTCTTCTCAAGTACTTAAGAATATTTTTTACAGCAATCCAGTAAGGTTCCCCTAGATCTGACTGGTATCTACTTATCATGCTCAATGTATAAGCAACATCAAGACGAGTGCACAATGTAGCATACATGATGGATCCCACAGCTGATGCATAAGGAATCCTACTCATGCGGTCTTGTTCATCTTGTGTTGAAGGATAGTGAGTCTTGCTAAGACTTATGCCATGTGTCATTGGGAGAAAACCTTTCTTAGAGTCTTGCATATTAAACCTATTGATGACTTTGTCAACATATGTACTTTGACTCAGTCCAATAAGTCTCTTAGATCTATCTCTATAGATCTTGATCCCCAAGATATAGTTTGCCTCTTCCAAGTCATTCATGGAGAAAAATTTTCCTAGCGATGTCTTAACTAACTGAAGCATAGGAATGGCGTTTCCAATGAGTAGTATGTCATCCACATACAACACTAGAAACACAATTGCACTCCCCTAGACTTCTTGTATACACAAGCTTCTTCTTTATTTCTGATGAAGCCAAACTCTTTGACAGTTTCATGGAAACGAATATTCTAGCTCCGTGATGCCTGCTTCAACCCATAAATAGAACGTTGAAGCTTGCATATCTTCATAGTGTTATCTGGCAATGTAAAACCTTCAGGTTGTGTCATATACACATCCTCTTCTAGTTTTCCATTAAGGAAAGCTATCTTTACATCCATTTGCCATATCTCATAGTCATAATATGCAGCAAACGCTAGGATAATCTGAATGGACTTAAGCATCGCCACTGGCAAAAGGGTCTCGTCATAGTCAATACCATGAGTTTGTTTGAAACCTTTAGCTACTAGCCGTGCTTTATAGATGTAAACATTTCCATCCATATCAGTTTTCTTCTTGAAAACCCACTTACACCCTATAGGTTTGACACCTTTAGGTGGATCAATCAAAGTCCAAACTTTATTTTGATACATTGAGTCCATTTCGAATTTCATAGCCTGAAGCCATTTGTCGAAGTCTGGGCCCATCATAGCTTATGTATAGGTCGTAGGTTCGTCATTTTCTATTAACAACATATGACGATGTTCTGTCACGTGAAAACCATATCTTATAGGCTCACGATGTGTTCTTTCAGACCTACAAACTATAGGTGACAATGGAGTAGACTCTACAACTCTCTGTAGATCTAATTGAGATTCCTCATGAACTAGAACACCCTCTTGTGGCACAATAACTTCTTCAAGGTTTACCTTACTCCCACTGGTTCCTTTAGTAAGAAACTCTTTCTCTAAAAAGACACCATTTCGAGCAACAAACACTTTGTTCTCTTATGAATTGTAAAAGTAATATCCTTTCGTTTCTTTAGGATATCCCACAAAGAAGCATTTATCAGATTTGGGTTCAAGCTTATCAGAAAGTAAACGTTTTACATAGGCTTCACAACCCCAAATCTTTAGAAAAGACATACTAGGAACTTTTCCTGTCCACATCTCATATGGTGTCTTCTCTACAGCTTTTGATGGACTTCTATTTAGTGTAAACGCAGCTATCTCAAGTGAATATCCCCAGAAAGATGATGAAAGATCTGAATGACTCATCATTGATCGAACCATGTCTAATAACGTTCGATTTCTCCTCTCAGAGACACCATTCCATTGTGGTATTCCAGGAAGAGAGAGCTGTGAAACAATTCCACACTCTTTGAGATGGTCATTGAACTCTTGGCTTAAATATTCTCCTCCTCAATTAGATCGAAGAGCCTTGATATTCTTGTCAAGTTGATCAGTACTTCATTCTGAAATTCCTTGAACTTTTCAAAGGAATCGAACTTATGTTTCATCAAGTAAATATATCCATATCTACTGAAATCATCAGTAAATGTAATAAAGTACTGATAACCTCCTCTGGCTGTAGAACTTAGTGGTCCACACACATCAGTATGTATAAGGGCCAATAATTCCTTTGTCCTCTCATTTTGATTAGTAAAAGGAGCTTTTGTCATTTTTCCAACTAAACAAGATTCACATATATCAAATGATTCAAAATCAAATGAATTTAATAGTCCATCGCTATAAAGCTTGTGAATTCGTTTCTCCTTTATGTGGCCTAATCGATAATGCCATAGGAAGGTTGGATTCAAATCATTAGATTAAATCTTTTTGTATTTATATTATAGAATGGCACATCAAGATTTAGAACATATATCCCATCCACAATATGGGCGCTACCATAAAATAATCCATTAAGATAAAACGAACAATTATTGTTCTTTATATCAAAACAGAAACCTTCTTTGTCCAAACAAGAAACAGAAATAATATTCCTGCGTATAGCAGGTACATAGTAGCAATTATTCAGTTCTAAAATTATGCCAGAAGGTAAAGCTACATCATATGTTCCTACGGCTAGTGCAACAACTCTTACTCCATTTTCAACTCGTAGTTCCACTTCACCTTTTACAAGTGTTCTACTTCGTTTTAGTCCCTACACATCCATACAAATGTGAGTACCACAACCGGTATCCAATACCCATGAAGTAGAACTAGTGGTAACATTTACTTCTACAACATAAATACTTGAATTGGAAGTCTTACTTCCCATTTTCTTCAGTTCCTCCAAATATTTCTTGTAATTCCTCTTCCAATGTCCATTCTCACCACAATGGAAGCATACAGCATCAGCAGTCGGACCCGATTTAGTCTTGGATTTGGGTTTGGGCTTAATGCCCTTGCTATTGCCCTTACCCTTAACCTTACCTAGCTTCTTAAAGCCTTTCCCCATTTGAACCATGAGAACATTAGGGATAGGGTCCTTCTTGATATTCTACTCAGCAGTTTTGAGCATCCCATACAGTTCAGTCAAAGAATTATTCAGATTATGTATGTTATAGTTCATAACAAACGTGTCATAATCTTGAGGCAATGACTATAGAATAATGTCAGTAGCCAACTCTTGACTAATGGGAGAGCCCAATCGTTGTAGGTTTTCAATATAACCTATCATCTTTATGACATGTGGACTAATTGAGCTCCCATTTGCTAGCTTGTACTCAATTAAGGTCTTTACCATTTGATACCTTTCAGTTTGTGCCTGCTCCTAAAACAAATTTTTCATATTCATGATCATATCATAGGCATCCACGTTCTCAAACTGCTTCTAAAGATTTGAGTTCATGGTAGCTAACATTAGACATGATGTATCCAATGCATCATCTTTATGCTTCTAATAAGCATTCCTTTTAGCATGGGGAGTGTTGGAAGGAGATGCCTTATGAGGGAGTGGTTTCTCTAGGACATAATCCTTTTTCTCCTGCTTGAGAACAATTCTCAAGCTTCTATACCAGTCCAAAAAGTTTGAACCATTCAATTTGTCCTTCTTAAGGACAGATCGCAGTGAAAAGTGTGATGCAGAGCTATTTGCCATTATTTACAATAAATATGCAAAGTGAATTGTTCATTAATATTAAAAATAATAAACTCCCACTATACTTTTATAACATGTGTCCCAATAAGTATAGTGGATCAAGATCCATATTTTACCAAGACTCGAGTAAACTTTGGCTTACCGCTCAAGACTAAGTTATTTAGGTAGACAACTCTTTGTCAATTGTATCGAATACAACTCTTGATTATCGGGGTTGACATCTCATATCTTATCCCCAAACACTATGCCTCAAGGCCCAAAACCGTTTTGATAGCCTCGTTAAGTAAACCAATCTTGAATTATGGAAAACCATTATCCATCCTATTTTACTCAAATAGTTAAAGACACTCTGCTTTGACAGGCCCATCTATTGACGATTCAAGTCTTAATAGGTATATGATTGGAAATGTATCATATTATTACTTAATTTTATTAGGGACTATTTTATTTATATTAGCGATGAATGTATGCAAGTGATAAGCATAAAAGAAACATCACTTATAATAATAAAGGTACATCAATCATACGGGAAACTTATAATAATAAAGGTACATCAATCATACGGGAACAACCAATTCCATACAGGAGTCAAGGGAGTTGCGCCCCCTCGCGGGGTCAAGGGGCAAAGCCCCTTGCTGTGGTCTCTCTAGGCGGGGTTCAAAGGGGTAGTGCCCCCGAAAGCTAGTCAGAATTCTCAATTCTATTTTCTGAGGAGAGCTCCCGAAAACTAGACAAAATTCTCAATTCTGTGTTCTCGGGAGACTATCCGTTGCTGCTGCCTCTCATGCCCTCACTGTACACATTTGGCCGAACGCCTCGAGTCCTTGATACACCGAATGACTAGGCGTGCTGCCGTCTCTGCCTCGGGCAACAGACCCAGACGCGCCATCGTTTTCGCTCGCCATCTCCACCTCATGCAACAAGCCCAGATGCATCGCCATCTTCGCCCGCCGTCTCCACCCGCGGTCTCCGCCTCGGGAAACAACCCAGGCACGACGCCGTCTCTGCCACGACGCAAGCAGAACAAGATCGACCCATCCCTGTTTCGTTCCTTCTCAATTGATCATATCAATTCATATTTCAAATTCATATAATCCTAATTTAGACTCACCTCAGGCATACATCATATGTATCAATAATTAGGGTTTCCAATTCAACTTCAATATATCACAAGTAGCTCTGATACCACTGTAGGTTTCATCAATGAAAAACAACGCAACGGAATATAGAACCCTAGACAGGATTCATGCGTATATTGAAATCGAAAAGGAATTTCAAAACGTACCTTTTACAGATTGAAGATAAATCGGCAACCGATTATGTCTGGATTAGTGCCCCAAGTGTTGCACCTCTACTGGTATCCACACACACAAACAGAATTCTTCAATGATCCACGTGCTAGCGAAAGGTCTTGAAGTTTCTATTCTTCAACTCCTTTTTGATTTTCGATACTATATCGAAAAACCCTAGATAGAGAACGATTCTCTATCTATTTATATGACCTCATTATCTAGCGGAATTAAAAGAAGTGGACCGGGCGATTTGGGCTCGCCAAACCGTCTACATTTAATCGTTATCTCATAACGCGCACGACCGCATAGATAATTTAAATAAGAGAATAAATTAAAATCTACTTCTTAAGTAGATCAAGGCGCACAGAAAATATTAAGTCCGTTCACTATTGGGTGCGATCATGTAGGTTCACGAAACATTAGCAGTGTGCTCAAAACTCTTTTTGGCCCACAAGTCATAAGCGGTCTCTAGCAAAACATTATGACTACCTAAGTATAGTGAAGGTCGATTTCCGACACAACCTAATCTACAACTAATATTAAAGTATCAACCTTAATTGATTCCTAGGATAGACCACTAATCAACGAGTCCGTACGTGAAGAACCTAAAAGGAGTAAACAGCACAAATCTAAAAGGAGTCAAAAGTCAAAGAAGTGGTCTTACAAGAGGGCCTGCGTCATCAATTCCAGTGAGCTTGGCAACATGCAATACAGTCACTTGCCTTAGTTCTTGGGGCGAAATCATAATTTCTAGCATTAGACCAACAAACAACGAGTAATTGATCCATCCAACGACGAGGCAAACTGAACCAAGCCGTGACTCATTCCACTTTGACCGTGATCTATGTTCAACAATCAGTACCAGTTGCGAGTCCATCGAGTCACTGCCCGCCACCACCGCCACCGATCCGTCACCGTCTGTCGTCTCGATCCGTGATCCCAATCCGCCGCAAATTCAAATTTGGAAAGTTATTTTCTTATTTAGGTAAAAATCTTATCCGAATCAATTTGGATATTTTATTGCTTATTTTGTGCTTCTTGTTACCTGATTTTGCATATTTGAGTGATTGGCACAATATCAATTAGGATTAATCTCCTAATCCGCAACCGCACACATGAGAATAAGTCTATCTATTAGGCTTTAGATAGAGTTATTTCCATAGCGGGTATTTCGAATTTTTAGGGTCGATCTGTTAAGTTTCAGATCGAAACTTAATTCGAAAGATTTAGAGGTTATAATCTTTCTATTAAAATATTTGCGACTTGAATTTAAATTTGAAAATGCATCAAAAAAATTCATAAAAATAAAATCTAAAAAAAAATTTGCACCTTTGAACTCTAAATCAGAATTCATCAAAATTGGCGAATTGAGCTTTTTTCTTGAGATTGGTACCGAAAGGACATTAGGATAATCTATCATAATTAAGTCCCTGGATTTATAATCTTTGGTTCGTAGAAATAAAATAGTATTTCCGCTATTTTATTTAGGTTTCTAATCAACCTACCTTAAATGATTAGTGGCGGCTCCCATTGAAAATATTTGCATGCTTATAATTAGACCTAGGTTGCGAATTGGTAGAGTTTGGGAGAACTCGAGCTAGGTTAGTTAATTTAATTGATCTAGTAATCCATTAGTCTAAGATTGAAAAACCTGATTTTTAGATCGCGATGTTCTTGCACCAGCAAGTATTGGTGGTGTACAAGATGCACCAGTTCCTTGCATCATCTAGTGTTTTCTTATAAGTGTGTCTAGTGGCTTGCATTGTGCTAGTGCCCAGGGGATAGGCTTGAGGATCATGGATAAGAGTGGCCAAGTGCATCGATGGCCGAGCATAATGCATTTAGTATGTTGTGGTGCATTACAAGTGAAAAAAAAAAGTAAAACCAACCTAACCATTTTTTTGAACTTATACAGCTCAAGTGATCACTTTTGAACCACAATTGGCATTTATGTGATCACTTTCAGAAAAACTTGGCACTCATATGATCACTACTTACAACTTATGGCATTGAAATGATCACTCGACAACTTGTTCATTTCTTATTTCGACAGTGTTTGCAACAAATATTGCAATAGACCAGCAAACTTTACCATCAAACCATTGCACCAAACCATAATTGACAATACACAACTAATCAAGGAAACTTATAAGTGCTCACAACCAATAAATTCCAACCTTCCATTTCCACCATAGAATGCATACAAATAAAAATTGCAGCAAACCTACAACCTAAATATACTTATAAATTATACAATACAAGTATATAATCCACCGATCTTCACAACTATGGTAGACTAAGATACTTCTTCTCATCACTCACTTTACATTTGAGCATAAAATAGACCAAACAATACAACAACAATACAATCAACATTTGATAATACTTTCTTTTTCTTCTTATTATTGAAACTTCTTTCCTCAAATGTTTGGCTAGAGATGCTAAGCCCTTCATTTCTACTTACATAGATTCCACATCATTCAACTTGTCCGTTCATATAGGTGGAGGCTGATGCTATCCTTCAAGTAGCTCCAATATCACCTCTGTCGTTCGACTGAAGAATTTTGTATCGACCCATTTGAAATATTTGCACTTCGAGCCTTCTCTATACCTGGCGCATCCATGAAATCTTCTTCCGGGATTCAACTGAATCCAAGATGTTCTTCTTAGACTCGATAATCCACAATAACAATTATACTCACCTCCTTCTTCACTTCGTTGAAAGAAAATTGAGCCACTGTTGAAGCTCTTATCCTCAATTTGTAAGCTTTAGAACTTAATTTGAGGGGCAAACCAAAATAGGGTGAATTCGGCCGATTAGGGTTTTTAATTTGCGCTTCTCTTTTAATTTGGGGATTTAGGGTTCTTATTTGGGAGAAATAAGCTAAACTACGTCGTTTTGAAGTGTACATGCTAATTGTACGTGCTAACTAAACCTCCGGTGAGCTACATCGGCTTCAGAAACTAATAAAAGAATGCCACATCAGATTTCCGGCTAAAATGACCGAAGTTGGCACTTAAGTGATCCGGCGGAAACTTTTGGTACTAAAGTGAACAACGTACACAACTTTTAACACTTGTAGTGTTCTTGTTCGCTAATTTATAGTATGCTTGCTCTTCAACGTGAGGTTAAAAACTTGTTGTACCCCAAGAAGACACCTTAATAAACTTTTGAAGTCTCCATTCACTCTTGTTTCAGTTACCTGCGATGGTCTATTTATATCTGGCAACTTCACCTTGGTGATACATCTATGATCTTACCCGTCAACTTCAACCTTCGACAGCATAATGGCGCATGACTCTCGTATCCCTTCAAACGCTCAACCTGCCATGTACTTGAAATGTCTCGATGACCTTCGATATTATGAAAACCTTGGCTGTATATCTCTGTCTTTCATGAACTACGATCTTGTTCAAAAGCATACCTAGATCAGTTCCTCCTCCACTAGCATTCATAGACTGTTTTCCTCGGCATTATATGAAAGTACTTCTAATCAATCATATACCCACACTTGGTCCTCTCCAAATCATCGATTAAGTTCTTTCCCATCCTTTAAGGAGTGATTTTTTCAATAGTATCTAAGGTTACAAGATGAGATGGGACCAACGTGGTGCCAGGCTACAATCGAATCGTTCCTAAAGTTGCTTGTCTCTCAACCCCGTCGAATTCAACTTCATTGGGAGCCTTTGCTGCTTCTGGTCCCGTTGGTCGCATTGTTTTTATTTTCCAACAGGGCCTGTTTCTGTCACTTAGTTGGACATATGGCGACTCACGGATCTTCCTTTGTTTGGAGAATATACTAATTTTGACTTATCCACTTGTCATACTTTCATGATCTATCTTGTTTCGATCTTTCATATGAAACTTTCATGGACAAATTTGCTAATCGAAAAGGGAAATTACCTTGGAGGAATATACCGCCTTTCTCCTTTGTTGGCTTTCACGGTATGTGTTTTGTCATCCTTCTACAGTTATATCTCGTGAATTCAACAGCATTGCTTACGCCCTCTCTCGTGGCTTACATATTGGTTTGGGGCGCACAATTCTTGCCAATCTTACAGGACTTTATCCAATGCACAAACTTCTCTTTATAGTGCACATCCTGATCCCTTTTTTGGTTCATTGTGGCTTCTCCTTTGCTGAGCATGATTATATATTCCTGACTTATTCGGTAATTCGATACCCCCTGTCCAGTGGAGTGAAATCCATTTTTGAGATTCTCAAAGGGATCTAAAATTCTAGGCATGTTGCTCCATTAAACTTCTTCCTGCTA
This sequence comes from Syzygium syzygioides, assembly GCA_031216285.1. Classification (NCBI taxonomy): domain Eukaryota; kingdom Viridiplantae; phylum Streptophyta; class Magnoliopsida; order Myrtales; family Myrtaceae; genus Syzygium; species Syzygium syzygioides. The sequence continues at coordinate 23,927,384 of CM062247.1, forward strand.
GCTTTCCTTCTTTTGAATGTTTCTTGGGATGCATTTTACTCCTCTCGGAATTCACCTTGGATGTTGCAGACATCGATCAAGTGTTTCACGATTATGATGACATAGATCTTGAATTGTTATGGAAGGGTGTGCATATTCCAGGGGACTTGATCTTAAACTTTACTAGCAACGAAAAATTCTGCCTTGGCTTTGAAATCTATAACTCCCATTTCTATGCTCGGTAGTTCGGACTAGCCCAAGGTGTTCCACTACCCATTATTTACTCTATGGAGTATCCTTTCTCACTTGGTGCTAAACCTCAAGGGGAGGCCGGGTTTGCAAGCTGTCTTGAAGTCATTGGCATTATCTCAAAGCGAGTGAACTTCGGTAGCTTTCTTAGGATTCCTGATCAAAATATTGCTTTTCATAATTGGTGGGACGAATATCGATCCCTCTTATTCTCTTCGGATGTTATAAGAGCGAGCTTGACCTGAGTAATGTGGATTTGATTAATTTGCTGTTGTAAGTCATGCATCTTTTTCTTCCTTTGGAATCTCCATTTGTGAGTACTTGTGATATTGCCCCCTGTCCCTAGACTTCTCCAGATTTGAACCATTGATTCTCCAACAGGTTGTAAGCCACCTTAAAAGTCCGCTTGTGGAGAGACAACATTGGGTACTCAACATCCTCCGTAACCAAGTCATCAAACTCGTTCTCCTAGCCACTAGGAACGACCTCATGAGGGTATGAAGGAGGAGTGGCATAGCTGACATAGTAATCAAACTTGCAACTCGGTTCCCCAAGTGTTCCTATAGTTGGGTCATTTTCTTCCTACCTTTATTTAAATGTCCTCGGCTTTGTAAGTTATTGTCTGGGATAAATTATTCGATCAAACACTTTGGAGCTGTCCTATTGATTAATCATATTAGGGCGCTTGACATAGCTTTGTTGAGTGACATTCCTATTATCCTGAAATAAAGTTTTGGCTTGCGGAACTCTTCCTCTCAGTGGAGAATAATAACTACGATTGATCTCCTGTCACGCCCCGAACCCTAACGGCCACGTGACATCCGCCTCTGGTCGATTCAAGCGACGTCCCAGGAATGTCGCTGACCTCAAACCGCCATCATAGATTTACTGCCACAGCGGATATCAATAAATAAACCCAGATAATTAAGACTGGGGAATCAATCAGGGAGAGTGAACATATTCGTTCCCATTTACCCAAACTTATACCAAAATATTTACAATATCCATTATTATTACAAGCACACCGAACCAGTAACTATTAACTTCCAAAATACAAAAGAAGATCAGAAATCTAGATCCGCATTATCCAAAAATGGGGCATTCTCAAATTATTGCCTCGTTCCTAGAGCTAGTCGCTATGCCCACTCGGAGACGTCCACTTTGACTCACTGTCCTCGGCATCACCACATGAATCCTCCTCCGCTATTTATTCACCTGACGGTTCCGAGTCGGCCTCAACATGATCATGGCTCAGGCGGGGGCTCTGAAATTGTTGGTTGAAACAACCGTGAGACACTTCTCAGTAAGTACACCCCTAAACCCAACCTAGGCTATCACGTACCTCCAGACAATTTCGCAAAACACACAAACATACACATTTGCACGCATCAAATCATCACATAGCAGGCACATCAGTCACTCTTGCCAGACTCAATCATGCGTTCAACCTGCACTCAATCACAATAATGTCGTATGCAAACACACGCATGTTCAATTCTCATTCCACGTATCCATTCCGTTCTCATTTCCTCTTTCCCACATCACTCGCCAGTGACCCGCGTAAACGTACACGCCTCAGGTACACTGCGACCACTCATCACTTCCCACATCACTTGGCAGTGACCCGCGTAAACGTACACGCCTCAAGTACACTGCGACCACTAATCACTTTCCACATCACTCGCCAGTGACCCGCGTAAACGTACACGCCTCAGGTACACTGAGACCACACTCGGCCCATGTAAACACGCCTCGACCCTCGATCGCGCCCCGAGCATCACACGCCTCGGTCCGATCCCACTTTCACACTATCCTCAGCCCACGCCAAATGCGAAAGGCCTACATGATCGGAACCCGAGCTTATAATGCCTCGGTCCAATCGCGGTCTCACCCGAGCTGATCGTGCCTCGGACCGAACTCATTCTTGCTCTTTCGAGCCTCAGCCTGTGCCAAATGCAACAGACCTACGTGATCGCTGCCCGAGTTTATGATACTCGGCCCGATCCCAACTCACTTTCTCATGCCATTGCCTCAAATTCCGTGCACACACTTGCATCCCACACTTCACCACATCACCATTCCTTCTTTCTCAAGTACACGCTCAACACACGTTTACCACACGCAACTGACCCAACACACGGGGTTCGTGCACACATCATTTCACACATAAAACATGCTCACTCAACAATTCGCACGACCAATATCAATAAATAATTCAGTTTAGCTCATGTGTGCACCAAACAAGGATATTTAGTCACTTAATTACACAACAACATGCTCAATTTGTTCACTACCATTTATTTATAATTAACTAAGCATCCAACACGTAAATTTCCAATTTTCTCCGACTAATTGGCGTCGGATTAATTCCGAGCCTTCACGGAACTTTCTCTCCATCATTTCTAGGTTCCAAAAATTTAACTCACGTCTCAATCGGACCATCGTAGCCCCGTAAACAGTAATTTACAGCTGGTGAACAGTGTTTCGAGGCATATGAACAGTAATTCGCGGCCCCAATTTTCTGAATTTCTAATAAATATTGTCCGAATTAATTCCCGATGCCCGCCATAAAATTTCCACTCCCTATTCATGCTATTCCGCACCTAATTTCATATTGATTTATCCGAAAATCATCCGTTGATACCCGAAGTCCTAATTTAGGTTTAGACGCGACTTACCCGCGTTCTAGACTTTCGCGGCTAGAACGGAAAGTGGCGGCCCTTAATCGGGGATGACGGCGACGACGTACGGCTTCCGGGTGGCGACAATAGACTTAGATGGCGATGGCGGGGCATGGGCGTGGCCGAGGGCCTCACAGCCAAAAGAAAAAGAGGAAGAGAGAGAGAAACGGTGACTAGTGGTGGTGGTTTGGGGCTGGTACGGCGACTAGGCAGTGGCTTGGCGTGTAGTCCGGCGCGGCGGCGAAGGGCAGAGCCGGTGGTGGAAGATCCGGTGGCCAAATGGAGCTCACGGTAAAAGAAAAAAAAAGAGGGGGAAGGGCTGATCATGAAATGAAGGAGAGAAGGGGGAGAGAGAGGGTGTCTTGACTTAAATAGTAAAAGTTAGACCAACCCTTAAAATGACCAAAATACCCCTCTCTCATCATTTTAATCCGACGGCCCAGATTTGGTCTTATCTTGATCCGATGGCCGAGATTGATTCTTGCACAAAAATATCCAAGGGTAAAATTGTCCAATCAAAATTTTAGGGCAAAATTACCAAAATGCCCTTTACTCTTAAAGCATACCCTTTTATAATTCTCAAGGGTAAAATGGTCCAATTCTCCGTTTCTTGTCCAAATCGAATTTTTCTGAAGGATTCAAGCGCACCAAAAATTCACACGTGACATGTGCAACGTCTTCCTAATGTTCTAGTGTGATTTCCTAATTTTCCGGTATCCAATTTAGGCAAAATTTCCACAATTAAATTCTATTAAACGCGACTCGAGCATTTCTCGAGCTAACGGGCGGCTTGCTGGGGAAATTCGCGAAATCGACTCATGACTGATACTAAATCGAGTCACGTACAAGTTCGTTCGGTACGTGACGACCTCGGTTGTCATTAAAATCGCGAAGAACAATCACTTGATCCAAGGGGTACGATCGTTCGGTATAATTTCGAAATCATTCGTCAAATCGTTTCGTGGTCTAACGGAATCACCTGCGATCCGCTACTAGGACAGTGGCGAACTGACCCCTAACTATCTTTGGATCGGCCAACAGTGGCTCAAAATATCACTTACGCGATTTAATGGTCGAAATCCATTCATGATCGAATTTCCTTTAGTCGCGCGAATTTAATTCTCTTATTAGCATTTCCCTAATGGTTAGCATTCTCAAGAATGATCAGTTCCGGGTGAGAAATTTACTACGAGCACACCTCATATAATTCAATTATTTAATAATTCCAATTGGCGGAAATTTCGGAATGTCAAATCTCCTGCTTATATCGGGCACAAAGATTTGAACGTTATATTTCCTTGCCCTTAGATCCGAGAGAAACCATACTTGTCATCACTAGAAAAGGGTCAATGTCGACCTCCATTGGAGATTTTTCTTTCTCATCCATAAATTTGATTTTTCCTTATCGGATGGCTTCTTGAATATTCTTTCTTAGCACAAGACAATTGATAGTATTATGACTCCAAGAATAATGCTACTTACAATATTTCTTGCGTACCAATTCGTCTTTATTGGGTATTACTTGACCTACAGTCAATTTTATCTGACCATTAGCTAGGAGTAGGTCAAAAATTTCATCTACCTTATTTATGTCAAAGAAATAATATTGAACGTCTTTTGTCTTAGCCATGATATTGGCTTTTTCCTTTACTCTTGTTGGCTTCAAGGCTTGACATGTGTACGGTTTATCAATTATCATTTTGGCCACAGCTACTTCAACATATTCCATTTGATTTATATCATCATCTTGTTTAGATCCTTCAACGAAATTCATATCATTCTTATCATGTCTCTTGTCCTTTTCCTTTAGTAAGCTTTCATGTTTAACTACTACTGTTGCTAACTAGAAAATGTTGTTGAAGGTTTGACCAACCATTCTTTTTCTTGTAGTGAACTTTAAACCGTTAAACGCGAACGCTGCAAGCATCTTCTCATGTAATGGCACGAGACATATGTTTCTTGCTTTCTTGAATTGAGAAATAAATTGATCTACCGATTCATTGTTCAGTTGCTTTATTGCCGACGAATCTGCGATAGACACGTCTGGAATGGCTCTTTGAAACTAGCTACGGAACATTCTCTCCATTTGCTCCCAAGAGAAGAAAGAACTTGCTAGCAAAGATGTATACCATGCGGAAACGGTTTTAAATAACAATAATGGAAATGGTCACAATTTCCAATGATCATCATATGTTGCATCACCGCATAATGCGGTAAATTGATTAACATTTTCATGTGTCGACTGATCATCTTTATTAGTGAAGAGGGTAAACTTCAGTATCTTGAAGCCTCTTGGGTATGGGATCGCATCCATTCAATCTGGATATGGTTTTTTGTATACAAGCTTGGCATACCCCACGTCACCTCCATATGGTCGCATAGTTTAATCCAACATCGGTTGATTTTGACCAAGGGGTACAATGTGTGCCATTGCAAGTTGGATCTAGAGAACATGTTGTGGTACCGCTTGCGGTACATATTGTGGTAGAAGCTGTGGCGGCAATGGTTGCAATTGTGGTATGTATTGTTGGACCAATTTTGTGGAAATTGTTGTGGAATCGGTTGTTGTGGTAACTACTGCAGAACATCCTAAGCAATTTCCCTTGATTATCGATGCCAGTGCTAGGTCTATATGGTAACATCTTGAAGTTGGGTTTTGGTATCATGTTTTATGGTTGAATATTATCCCTTGGCAGTATTGGTACATTTTGGTGAGGACTTTGATTTACCATACCCATGTTACCATTTCCACTAAAATTGGGTTGAACCGGATTAGGGAAATTGCTTCCATTGATCCATGTTGGCCCACAGGTCTCAATTACACCGAGGTTCTCGGCCCTTGGCAACGGGTTGGTGCAATTAGCCTCGTTAGTTAACATTGACCCACAGATCTCAGTCGCATAGATAACTTCTCCCCTCTATAAAGTCCCAAGTGGTGTTGGCTATATAGACTGCCCTAGCGTACCAAAGTTAAGTGGAGTACTACTGGGTTGAGGGACATAGCCGTGAATCACTGCAGGCGGAACTCGATCGGTCTGAATCTAAGTTGAACCAATCAATATCGCTTATCTATTTACTACTTTGTGTATAGTGTTGACAATTAGTGGTTTGATCGTGTCTACAACACTTCTCATAACTAGGTTGGCCAATTCATTGTGTTGCTCCTCGATGACCCTTCTTATTGTAGCAATTACAATCGGGCTCAGTTTTAATTGCCTCCTTTGTTCCTTAATAAGTTATCTGGGTACATCTACTTCTCTGACCTGCCCTTGGTAATTTATTACCGGTCGCACATTTGATGATTCAACGCCATTGTAACTCCTCAAACCCACTACAAATGTCCCACCGAGCATGCCACAAAAATGTTTCGCCGGAATTTGATCACACGACGAAATATCTTTCACCGAAAGTCATTTTGCGCTGTTAATGAAAAGAGCAATTTTGGACAGGAGATATCTAGGCGAGTTAGGGAATCAACTAGCTTAAACTTGAACACAATGTCAAAAGTTAATCGACAACAAGCCCAAAGTGTACAATGGATACAAATGTAAACAGATTTCGCTTGAATCTAATTGGCGACAAGATCTGACTACACTGAAATATTATCCGAAATTTAATCGACAACGCAATACATGAATAAAGATACATGCCAGACAAATGAATCTGAAGGCTACAACTAAAGGTTATAACTAAGGAATTGAAAGTACCGTGGAGGAAAGCTTAAAAATAAATTAAGGATAAATTTTATTTAATTTGTGCGAAGGGCCCTCCCTGTTGCTCCATTAGTGGAATTTATAGGGAAGAAGTGGTAACCGTCCTTCAAACCTCGTCTATATTCCTTTGTTTCCACGTCATAATTGCTTTTTGGCAACGTTTAGCAACTCCTACTAACATTATCTTTTCTCCTTTGCTTCCATAAATTTTGTCCTCGCTCTGAATAACTGTTCTATACGAGTAGAAATAGTTTTATGGTCATTGATGATCACTCCATCACTAGGTCTTTAAGTGATAATCGGTCCCTCCACCATGCATATCTTCGATGTCAGTTCATTATTTTTCAAATTTTGAATGGTACCAGGACTCACCCCCGATGCCCATATTAGTGATTATGAATCGTCCGTTATCATATTTTGACTGCTGGACACATGTCATTAAAAATCGTCATCGTTGATCAGCAAATGTTGGCTCCTGTACCTGTCGATGGACCAATATGTACAGAATCTTACTCGTGCTATTCACGTGGTCACCTTTATCCTTGTTCATATGCCATTCACGTGGCTTTCTTTATTCAAGTGTCAGGCACGCATATACGGACAACCATATCTCTTTTGGTGTCAACACACATGATCCTGCTTATATCAACTTGTTTGCATTCACGTCAAGTTATTCCACTTACATCCAACCTAACATTTATAATTCCGCAAAAGTTATCAAGTTTACTAAAATCATATTTTCATCCCTTCTAGGTGATGTCATATAATCAATTGGGTCTATAATTTCTCGGCTTACATTATAAGAAAACGAAAAGCTATCGCTAATTTCAACTTACATTATACTTTGAGCAAACTAAGACGAAATGCTTGTTAGTATCAAATTTTCAATGTTTTTTTAGAGAACTGAAGGAAAACCATGTTTCTCGTTTATCATGAAACCACTTAACTCCTAGAAGAGAAAACATATCACAATTATCGATCAGACCGAATTTGGTCTTTGTAGCATACATGACTCGACTTGAACTTAACAGAGTTCAGAGATTAAGATCTACCACGTGTAAAGTGGGATCTGAACACGTTATGGTTGTCAATCTGTCGGTTTCGTATTTTGGTTTACCCAGCTTATATAAATTGGTGGATTTCAGATTCTCCTTCCATCCATTAAATAAATGGGTGACGCTATTTTCACTTTTTTCTATGGTGAAATTAATTTTTTTAGTTTGTTGACATCTAAATATTTGTTTGATTCTCACCATCTCGCGGCACTGTTCACTCGGGCTGAAATGCTGTTCCCAATGATACTGTTCACCCGATTGGTTTCTACTGATTCCGGCTGACTCCGGCGGCCGTTGGAGCCGATTTTTGGAGACAAGGCCCTCTGAACCCTCCTCTCTCTTCCCTCCAACGGGCTCTCCTTTTCTCTAAGTGTAGAGGGCCGACCATCAGATCTGATCGGCCATTTGTGCGACTTCTTCCGTCTGGAAATCTGACCTCGCTGAGCTTCGTTCGATTGGGCTGTTCCCTTGGAGGTCGCTCATCCCTCCTGAAGGTACTCTCTATTCGGTCTCCCTTCTTTTGTGGCGGGGCTGGATTTGGTGGTTTGGTGGTTGCATTTATGCTGGGTTTTGCTGCATACTGTTGATAATCCCGGTCCTGGTTATATGTTGCTGGTTTGGGTTGACTAGTTGGTGGAATTGGAGTGGTAGCTGGTTAATTCGACCCCATGGAGTTGGATTCTAGGAACCCCCACTTGGCCACTCCCGTGCTGTTGCGGATCGACCGGCGGTAGATGGTAATGCTGTAACTTTTAGGACAGCGGAGCCCAAAGGAAAATCCTCAGCCTTTACCCATATGAGCGATCCCCCTTCTGACCCCAGGTTTATCCTGAAAGGCAATGTTAGTCGTAGTCGTAGTAGAGGCCGTTCTAAGATTAGGAGCAGCTCCTTTAGACATGGCCACATTGCAAGACTTTCAAATTGTTCTGATCCTAGGACAAATACTGAAGGCAAAACCAATAAGGCGAGACAGAATGTTAGTCGTCAACACACCCCTGCTCCTACACCTAAATCTTGGGCAAATGTGGCAAAGGTTTTGACTAAAGGGTACAACTTAGCATATGTTCCACCTATGGTGGAGGATGGTGAAGTTATTGTGGATATTACTCCGGAGATAGTTGTTGATGAGAACCCACGTTGGCTGGAAAGTATAGTTGGGCACTATATAGGGAAGAAAATTCCTTTTAAGTTAACTGAGGAAGCCATCAAGAAATCTTGGGGTGACCAAGTAGTTGATGTTAAACTACATGAAAATGGCTTCTACTTCTTCCGAGTTCCAAATGCTAAGTTTCGCAGGAAGATCATTGATATGGGACCTGTTTCCATTTTTAGTAGCACAATGATGCTGCAACAATGGCACCCAAAATTGAAGCTCAAGAAAGGAATGCTAAACTCTCTCCTAGTTTGGGTTAGGTTAAGGGATATCCCATTCTCCTTATGGTCTCCGGCAGGTATTGGACGTATAGCTAGTGCCATTGGGAAACCACTTTATGTGGATGTGCAAACTGAACAAATGACTAGAATTTCTTATACACGTGTATGTGTCGAGATTAATGCCACAAATCCCCGAGTGGATGTAGTGAAGTTCCAGTGGAAGTGAATTTGATCAGTACTGAATATGAATGGAAACCCCTAGCTTGCTCCTCATGTGGCATTTTTTGCCACAAATTAGGATCCAGTGGATTTGAATGTGCTTCTGCACGTCCTGAACACAGAGCTAAGGCTATTACACGGCCTCAAGCAGCAGATGGCTGGACTCAGGTCATTCGGAAAAAAGGCAATTCTTCACTTGATAAGTCTTCAAGCCAGCTCCAACCTACACTAGACTTTCAACTGACTTCGAACTTGGAGGAAGAATCCCTGCCTCCTGCTCTGAACTCAGTTGCTGAACCTATTCTAATGGGACCCGAACTGACTCATTCCAAGGATTCTAAGGCTGGACCTAGCATCTCCCCTGCTTCGTGTCCTTCAGGCTCACTGGACCAGCAGATTGTGGATTCCTCTCTCAACTCCCAGTCATCCACAGAAGATTCTTCCGATTCTCGAATTGCTATGGACAGATCTAATACTCCAGAAGAATTGGTGGAGGTAGAACCAGCTGATGTTTCCCTCCCCCCCAACACTCGGTCACAAACCATGACATCTAGTGCCACGGAAGAGATTACTAAGCCCTCCCCTGGACCAACGCCAAGCTCGTTACGAAGGCACCTGGCCCGCTAAGGCACCTGGCCCATCCTCCTCAAAAAAGAAATCAAAGAAAAGGAGGCCAAGGACTTCTCAAAGGTAATTGTCCGTGCCTTTTGCTATGTTTTTTGAAATATGGAATATCAGGGGACTAGTTAATCCCCTTAGACAAGTAGAAATCCGGGCCTTTATTAGGATTAATCACCTCTCTTGTATTGGTATTGTTGAAATAAAAGCTAAAGCCTCCCTTTTTGTTGATATATCTACCAGCTTATGTAATAATTGGAGATGGATTTCCAACTATGAATTTTCCCCCCTTGGTAGAATATGGTTCGGCTGGGACCCGAATGAGATAGAAATGATTCTCATTTCCTCTTCGAGACAAATGATACATATGCAGCTTAGGCTCCTAAATATGCACAAATCCTGTCTTCTCACAGTTGTATATGGCTAACATATTTTTGTGCATCGGCATCCACTATGGGCTGATCTCATAAGGCTCTCTTCGTGTGATTTACCATGGATTGTTGCTGGAGATTTCAATGCCATAAAAGACTCGCAGGATAGACTGGGTAGCACAACTCCGTGGATTCCGGTCTTCGAAGAATTTGGGGACTACCTTAACCAAGCGGGACTAGAAGATCTCCGGTATGTGGGCTGCAAATTTACATGGTCTCACTCCTCAGGTGATAATCAGAAACTCCGTAAGATAGATCGGGTACTCACTAATAACCTGTGAAACCAGCACTTCTCCTTCTTGAAAGCCTCCTTCCTTGCACCAGGTATTTCTAATCACTCCTCCATGGTGATTAAAATCCTTTCTCCACACAGTTCGAAGAAACCTTTCAAGTTCTTTAACTTCTGGACTTCTCATCCTAAATTCTTGGATCTGGTTACTCAAGCCTGGGATACTCGAATAGTAGGCAACCCTATTTATATGATTTGTTGCAAACTTAGACTTCTTAAAGCAAAGTTGAAACATTTGAACAGAAGTTCTTTCTCAGCTATTTCCACAAGGACAGAATAGGTTAGAGCCGATCTTTATGCTGTTCAGCCAGCCTTGGAACTTCAACCTTTTGATCAGAGCTTGCATGGTAGCGAAGCGGAGCTCTTACGATCCTTCTCAACTCTGAGATTACAAAAGGAATCCTTTTATAGACAGAAATCCAAGATTCGATGGCTTAAAGAAGGTGACCTGAATACTAAATTCTTTCATCATTTTGTCAACAAAAGGTGCCTACAAAATCGTATTCTCTCAGTGTCTACAAAGGATGATGTTATACTAACTGACCCACAAGAGGTCAGGAACCACATTGTCGGCCACTTTCAATCGCTACTCAATGGTAATTCTGCTTCAATCTAGCCATCTGTCCTTGAGATTGGTGATCTCATTGGCCATACTCTAGATGATAATCAGAGGAACTTCCTATCTCAATCGGTTTCTGATGAGGAAATACAGTTTACACTGTTTTCGCTGGCTAGAGGCAAAGCCTCTGGACCGAATGGGTATAACGTTGATTTCTTCAAAACTTCCTGGGAGATCATTGGGCCCTCCATTCTTATGGCGGTAAGAGATTTTGTTGATTCTGGATGCATGCTTAAAGAGTTGAATAATACCATCCTAACTCTAGTGCCGAAGTCCCCTAATGCCACGACCATGACTGATTTCCGTCCGATTGCATGTTGCAACACCTTGTATAAATGCATTTCTAAAATCTTGGCTAGCCGTATTGCACATGTTTTACCAGCTTTGATTAGCCCCACCCAAACAGCTTTTGTTAAAGGATGCAGAATTAGCGACAACATCATGATTGCCCAAGAGTTATTCGTGGATTTCCATCACGAGGCTTACCTTTCTAAGTATGCCATCAAAGTGGATTTCCATAAGGCTTTTGACACTGTTGACTAGAAGTTCATTGAAAAGACACTCAAGGCCTTCAAATTTTCGGATTTCTTCATCAAGATGGTTATGTCTTGTGTATCTACAGTCAAATTCTCAGTTTCAATTAATGGAGAACTACATGGATTCTTTGCTAATAGCCGAGGTATATGACAAGGTGACCCGCTATCGCCATATCTTTTTATACTAGTTATGGAAGTCCTCTCTGGAATTCTAAAGACAAAAACAGACGCTCCAGATTTCCATTGGTTCTGGCGCTACAAAAAAACCCATATATCCCATCTTTTCTTTACGGATGATGTGCTCCTATTTTCTGAAGCTCACTTGAGGTCGATTGAACTAATCAAGGAATCTCTTGATCTGTTCTCCAGTTGTTCTGGCCTTAGACTGAATAGTAGGAAAAGCAATATGTTCCTCTTGGGAGGGACTCCGGCATTGCATAGCCAACTACTTCAATGCCTCGACTTTCAACAAGGTACACTCCCTTTTCGCTATCTAGGTGTGCCTATCATCTCGTCTACAATGCGTAAAGAGGATTGTAAGATCTTAATTGATTCTATAACCGCTCGAGCCCGCTCATGGACTTAACATTTCCTGTCCTTTGTAGGGAGGTTACAGCTCATCAAATCTGTCCTGTATTTCATCCAAGTGTATTGGGCTACTATCTTCTCTCTTCCAAAATCTGTTCTATATATAATTGAGGCTATTTTGCACCAATTTCTATGGAAAGGCCCTGTCCTAGGCATGGGGGGAGCTAAGGTTGAGTGGAATACAGTATGTCTACCCAAAGAAGAAGGTGGCCTTGGGATACAGCAACTTGTAGAATACAATAGAGCTATGATGCTCAAACACATATGGCTTCTCTTTACTAATAAGGAATCCTTATGGTGCAAATAGATACACTCAACCTTCTTAAAAAAATTAAACTTTTGGGTTATATCCAAACCCACATTTTGCTCTTGGACTTGGAAGAAAATTCTGGATTTGCGAGCTTATGCCCAAGCACTATTTCGGTGGAAGATTGGTAACAGTCACTCGGTTTCTTTTTGGTTTGATTGGTAGCATAACAAAAGTCCTCTTTACCTTATCTTCGGTAATGTCGAAATATACCAGTCGCATATCCCCCGGGATACTTCGGTCCGGCAGTTCTACGACTGTATGTGGCAAAACTCAAACACACTCGACATTATACTGAGCTGGGCGGATTCACCACCAAACTTTGTGGATACTACTCTGGATAAATTGATATGGAAGCCTAATTCTTCTGACTCCTTCTCGGTAGCGATAGCATGGAATCATACTAGAAGAAAAGGGCATCCGGTCCCTTGGCACTTATTTATATGGGATCATCATATTGCACCCCGTCATATTTTTCTCTTATGGTTAGTATCTCTTAACCGACTGCCTTCACAGGTACTCCTCTTACAAAATCGTAGGATCGACACTGCATTGTGTGCCTTCTGTGGTACTAGACTGGATTCGGTTAATCACCTCTTCTTTGAGTGCTCTTCTACTAGCAGGCTAGCATCTTTCTGGGCAACTAAATGCAACCTCCCATGGCATAACCGACCTTGGCAAGAGCATATCATGTGAACAATGAAAGTATGCGGTGGATCTTCCTTTGCACACTGCCTCTCTAGATTTTCCTTTGGTGCACTAATTCACATTATCTGGACTGAAAGGAACAACGCCATCTTCAAAAACAATAGTGTCTATATTCCGGGTATGCGCAAGCATCTAATCAAAGTAGTGAAAGATAAAGCCATATCCATTGGGGGAGTTCAGGATACACCTAGAAACCGTAAATTACAAAGAAAGTGGGGACTTCCACCTTCAATCTTTGATGTCAACCGAATGGCCTCTTAATTCGGTCTTCTCTACTGTTTTCTTTTGTTGGCCTTTTTTGGCTTGTTGTATAGTTCTTGCTGAACCATACTTGAGCCTGTCTGGACATTTCTATGTCCTAATTGGGTCATGGGTTGGTTTTGGCTTTAAGTTGTATATGGTGTGTTGAAAAGTAATACATATTCTTACCTTTACTAAAAGAAAATATTTGTCTGAAATCTCTCAAGCATTTCATCGAAATTCATTGACCGAGATAGGAATGAATCCCTAAACAAAAAACATCAATATTACATAGTTTTTTATTTGCATTGCATTTCTCGCATTTAGAGAACAGAAAACATATAGGTTTAGTCATAATGCATTTAGATCAAGCAAAGCATGGCCCACTTATGAGTTTCTTTCAAATTGGCTAGATGAATGGGCCAACATGCAAAATGATCCTTAAACTCATTCGAGCTTCCAAATTCAAGCCCATGCCAACCTGAACCCCTTTATTGACTTTGGCCACGTACCTTTGGCAAGGTCGTAACATAATCAAGACTCTGAACTCAACGATCTCTGATTTGCAAAAGCAAGACCGACTCCATTGTCATACTCGACCTCTAACGTCTATAATAGGTTAGTAGCAACTCCTAAGTTAATCTCAAATTAATTATTGAATAACAAAACGAAATTACAATTAATAGCTAAGCACAAGCGCCATCTTACAAGAGGCATCATTCGCACCCGCTTGGCAATCCGTCATGTGACATTCCGGATTTTAGCCCATTTTTTGGGGGATATGAAACGTGTAATTCGTCAGTGCGCTTATAATAGAATTTCGCCCGGGAACTGATCACTCTCAGGTTCTTGTTTTTAAAATTAGAAATTTTGCTAGAATCGTACTCGATCGAATTTGGCCGTTATTTAGACCCCGAACTTGGCAGTTGATTTCCGAGAGTTTCGGGACAAAATAAATTGGACGGTGTCGAGAATATTGTGGCCAACATCGAGATTGTCAAGAATAGTGGAAAATTGGATTTTTGGACCGGGTGCGGATTTGGAGTGGTAGACCTCTCTCGTAGTGTGTCTGGGATTATTTTATTTTGGCCATTTGTCTTAGATTATTATTGGGATTTATCGTGGACTGTTAGGCCCTTTTTCGAATTTAAATCGGGACTGTTAGGTCGATTTTTAGTTTGGACCGTGTCCATTCGTTCGCATTCGAGAAATTTAAATCAGTCCTTTCTCCCTTTTCTCTCTCCTCTCTCCTCTCTCCTCCCTCCTCTGCCGCGTCACGTCCGCTCCCCGCGCGTCTCTTTCTTTCTCTCCTCCTTCCCCTCCTTTCCTTTCCTCTCTCTCTCTCTCTCTCTCTCTCTCCCCCTCTGCCGTGCGTGTTCCCCATGCACGTGTCCCATCCCCTCCCATGCAGACCCATCACTCCCCTCTGTCTCTCTCTTCTCTCTCCTCTCTCCTCTTCTTTCTTCTCTCTCCTCCCTTTTCCTTCTTTCTTCTTCGGCCCGACTGTCCTTGCTTTGTTCCCGTTCTGCTTGCCCAACCGCGCCGCTCGAGCTCACCTAGCCGTCGCACGTCGCCGTCGCCGGCTCAACCGCCGCGCCTTGCCGCCCGACCAGCCGCTTGCAGCTCCGCCGCGTCGCCCGCCAGCTGCCCCGGCCGCTCCCTTCCTCTTCTCTCGCGCCCGCAGCAGCGAGCTCGTCGCCGCTGCTCGCAGCGCCCGTCGCCGCCCTAGCCGCGCCCGAACGCCACACGATCGCCCTCCCCCTCCGCCTTCGCCAGTCGCCATCGCCTGTGAGCCTGACCGTCGTCACGCCGACCACCAACCGCCACCCCGATAGCCCCATCTCTCTCCCTCACGCGCGGGTGACAGCGGGCCGTCGCCGCTGCCCTCCGCGCCCGACGTGGTCCAGCCGCGCCTAGTCGTCGCTGCCTTCGTCCCCGCCGCTCTGACCGTTGCCGTCGCCGCCGCAAGCTAGCCCAACCGCTGCTTGAGCTCGCCGCACCCGGACGTCACAGCTCGCGAGCTTGCCGCGACCGGCCACCATTGTTCGCCGGTTCGCCGCGCCGCCCGAGCTCGCCGTCGTGCCTGGCGAGTCCCTAGCCGCTACCCAGCCGACCAAACAACCCTTCCTCTCTCCTCTCCGCCCCGTGAGTCTCCTCCCCCTCTCCTCCTCTCTGTTTTGGTCGTGAGAGGCCCCTCGCCGGAGGAGCCTCGTCGTCGCCGTTACTATTCCGACGCGGGTCCGCTGCCTCGCCCAGCCGTCCAGCTGGCCGTTTCTCTTTCTCGCTCTAACCGTGTCTCTTTCTCTCATCCCTAGGCCGTGAAATTGTCTAAACCATCGCCTAGGTCTGCGCCGTTCGCCGGAAACCGCCGCCGCCGTTACTGTTCCGGCGAGGGCTAACCGCTGTCCAGCTGCTATCGCCGCGTGCTCTGCTCGGTTTGAAGGGTAGGACACCCGGTGAGTTTGACCCTAAACCCTAATTAGGATAATTTGCATTTTTAGATGAGTTTATGGGTTAATTAAGGTAATTTGGGGATTAAATTGTGAAAATGAGTAGGGCTTGTGATTGTGGCCAATTTGGTGGATTAGTATGATAAATTAATGGAGGATTAGTGGCCTGAGAGGCGCAATAAATGGGCTGGACAGTTTGGATTAAATCGGCCTGAGTTCGGGAATGTTCAGGTTTAATATGTGGATTATAGTGCGCGCCGTATTTTGGTTTTTGGTGGTGGCCAATTAGAATGATAATTGGGGAGTATAATGGAGCATTTTGGCGATAATTATTAACCTAGAAATTAAGGTATAATGGTCGCCCATGACGGGATTAAATTTGGGCGCGGCGCAATTAATTTGAGGTCTAACTGTGCAATTACCGAAAATGATCGATTTGTACAATTGACTGGCTAATTGAGCCTTGGTTGTGGTTAATTTAATGATGCCATGTCGCATGTCTCGCCGGACTAAGAATGGATTAGCTTGGCGGGCCTAGGATGCGCGAGTCTTGTTGACCCGGTTGTGTGAATTTTAGTGTGCGCCTTGTTTGGCATTATGGTGACTGATAAAAATGGTGTCTTGGGGAGTCCAATGGAACATTTTGAGGTCATTAGATGGCCCGGAGTGATCGATATAGTGGCTGTCCACTTTGGAACTTAGTTGGACAAAGCGTGATTGAATTGAGGTTTGGAGTGTAAGTGCCGGGAATGATGAATTGGCTGAATTAGTGGCTGAATTGTCCCTAAATGCGAGTGATCTTGTAGTGTCGTGACACATGCCTAATGCCTCTAGGAAGGGATTAGCTTAGTGAGCCTCGATTTCTGTGGATTCATGTTGATCTAGTCGTTGATTTATGCGTGTGAATTGTGCACCGTGCATGAGTACTTGGTCTGATTCCATGGTCGTGCACATGTATTGGTTGGGCATGTTGAAATGTAGATTGGGCACAGTGTACTGTAATTGATTGAATGGCGTTGTGCTATTAATTGCCCATTGTGAATATTGTGAATTGCCCAAGTGTGAATTTCATGACCATGAATGTGCATCTCACGCATTGGCACGACAAGTGCATGTACGAGCGTGCCCGAATGACATATGCATTGTGATCACCTAAAATGCCCTCATGCATTTTACGCGGGGTTCAGATAAAAATTGGTGCTTGTGAATGTGTGATCACAATGAACCCTGATGCGTTTTACGCAGGGTAGTGAACCCGTCCTGAGGCGTGTTACGCGGGACGATGCCCGGTTTACCGGAAGATGACCAACCTGATGCGTTTTACGCGGGTAATGTGTCATGAGCCTGATGCGTTTTACGCGGGCCAGAGATCAATCTCGAAATGATGGACCTGATGCGTTTTACGCGAGTCGGAGGAGAAATTGAGAAATGGCTGAGTGCTAGTGTGCAAGTGTGCGATAATGCATTGATGAGGCATGAGCATAAGTGCGAGCACTAGCATATGCATAACATGCACTGTGACATAGAAATGCGCGTGTATGTACTGTGATTAAATTCTGTCGCGTGACTGCCATTGTTGATTTAATGCCTAACCTGCAGTGTCCAATAGGATTAGATTTAGGCCCGAGGACCTGAGTCTGCTATGTATGTATTATGTGTTGTTAGCGCTTGTCAGGAGGTGCACGATAGCCTAGTTTAGGTTTAGGGAATTACTCGCCAAGATTTATTCTCACGGTTGTTGAAAACCGATTTTTCAGACCCCCAGCCCGGAGGATGACAGGCATACCGAAACGTTGTGGGAGGAGCCCCGGCTAGACATAGTGCTCGATCACCGAGCCACGTGCTCGCTTTTGATTTTTGATGATCGGGCTGTATATGGATATTGTAGATGGTTTCCCGTGATAGTGCAAACGTTTATTTCGTAATCGTTGATATTTGTTTCTGTGGCTATCCTTGGTTATGTGTATATTATTGTACGGGTGATTTTGATTTGCTTCCGCGTGTGCTTTAAGTCTCTACGTTGAGCGTTGGGTCGGCGACGCGTCCTGGGACGTCGCACACGAATCAACCATTGCAGGGATGCTCGCGCGCCGTAGGGTTTGGGGCGTGACACGTCAAGCTCCCTTAAAATTTCACCTTGGGTCACGACAACTTGGTGACTTCACTGAAGAATTGGCTAAAATTGTAAAGGACTTAGTCCTAGATTTTCTCTATTGAAAATATTTTTGTGTAATCTCCAATTGTAGCACATGGAATCGAAGGTATGTCACCTAATGATCGTGTTAGATGGTTATGTAGACGAGAATTATAAGGCAAGAAGTGTTTGTGGAACTTGTGTTGTTGAAGGAGGTGCTGGGCATGCATGCTTTTCATATTCAAATTGAAGCAGTGTATGCATTGCTATGCCCTGTTGTGCATCTGCTTTCGCTTTAGCACTACATCTATGTACACACGTTCTGTGATCCAAAACTACATATTGTAGGCATTAGTGAGCTAAATAAACCTCGCTGCCAGAGTGCATCCATTTGGCAAAGCCCATTTTCATTAGTGTTCTTGAAAAAACATTAGATTTTATGGGATGTCGACCCTTTTTTTCAATTAAAATATAAAAGTGCATTGGACCTCCGCGTGTTGTTTGGCCCATTTCTCCTAAGTGAAATTTCCATCCAATAAGACGTAAGACCAATTTTTTAAGAATACATATCGAGATTGCATTCGGCCCATCCATGATTCCTAATGCTCATCCTCTTTTTGAAAGTACATTAAGTCGTCTCATCCCGTTTGATGTAAAACCCACTTTTAACTAAAATTTTAGCATACAGACCAATAAAAACGAAAATTTTAAGAAAGTAAATGAGTTTTCTCAAAACAAGTAAAACTAAAATTTGAAATTACATAGGGCCTTCACATATCTAGTTGGGCTTTTCGTTAATTCAATAACATTAGGCTTTTACGAGGGCCCATTTCCAAAATTTTTCCCAAAGCTGCATAGGACCTTTACGGATCTCCCAAAGGGTGATTCTCGCTTGTTGATTCTATCTGGGTACGCTAGGCCAGTCAAACAACTTAGCTTGGTTATCAAAGCTTCTGTGATATTTTCTTATATACTGAAATCTTGGCAAGAGATGCATCTAAGCCCTAAGTCATTGATACAGTACGCAAAATGCATATGAGGCCCACAGTGGATAGATGGGTAAACATGGAAAATGAGGTCGTGAAGATTGGAGATGGAGATGATGAGAAATCCAAAACTGTATTGTGAGAAAAGCTGGAAGAGGGAGTGAGAGTATAGGCATGAAGAGAAGGCACATGTGCCTATATCAACTGCTAAGAAGAAAGCTGAGACAACGGCTAAGGGGGAGCCTTCGAAAAGAATTGATGTGGAGGAGAGCCTATTTGAAGTTGCTAAACTAAAGGAGGACATCAAGTGCTTAAAGGACTCGTTGGTAGATCGATACACTCCTTAAAGGACGGATTTGGGCGTTACCTTGTTCGAATTGAGCAAGTTTTTGCATCCACTTAAATGTTTTGAACCACTCCAAGCCAACCTTGATCATTCGTTCCCATCCAAATTTCCCTCCTCATCACAAAAGAAGAAGAGAGTCTGAATGGTTGATGTTCTGTTTTTTTAAAGGGGATAAGTGCACTGAAAGTCTTAAAAATTATTATGAAAGTGCAATTTAGTCTTAAAACTTTCATAAAGTGCAATCATATCCTAAAAGTTGTCAGAAAAAGTGCATTTGAGTCCAAAAACTTTCAAAAAATGCAATCACATCGTAAAACTTGTTTATTTGGTTCAATTAAATCATAAAACTTGTTAGCATTCTCTGTTTATCAAGTTGGATGGAACTAATGGAAAGACTCGATTACTCTAACTTGACAAGTTTTAAAATTTGATTGCACTTTTTGAATTTTTAGGACTAAATTACACTTTTATGACAAGTGTTAAGACTTCCAGTATAATTATCTATTTTTCTTATATGTTTATCTTTTTGGACTTGATATGATTGCTGACTTTTGGAATGCTCAATAGAAGAAGTTATGCTTGACCATTCTTATGTTTATTTTTTATTATTATTATGACAAAATGGTGGAGAATTATATGATATATGTAGATGTTGAAATAAGCAGCAGGAACATAGTGCATACATTGACATTTGCTGGAAAATTCAGGAAGATCAACCACTAAATAAAACAGGGGTAGCATACTTGAAGCATATAGGAACCTATGATTTCATTACTTCCTTTTAAAGTTTAGCATTGATAGCTTCCATAATAAATGATACTTGTAATATCCTAAAAATTCGACCTAATTTGGTGATTTATAAAATGGTGATTTCGTCGACGCTCTATTAGTTAATTCTCGCCCTGACTTGATCACTCAGGGAATACTAACTAAAGGGTAAACGCTACCAAAGAATTTATTTTTAACAGCTGCCCATTAGTTTGAGATAAACTATAGTTGCGATTGATCGATTTTAGCCACGAATTATGTTCCAAATTTGAGTGTTGAATGCTTAAGGATTTCACCCCCGAACCATAGGACGTCGCCTCGTAATTTTCTGAGTTTTTCGTAGAAAATTTCAATCTCAGAAAAAGAATTATAGAATCAGAAATTTGACGTGAGAAATAGAAGTGAGCCGAGCAAAGCCGTTGGGCCTCACGCCCAAGAAAGGCCGGCCATCAAGGCCCGATAAGAATGAGTCTGCCCGTAATTTGGTGCTCGGGCTGAGGACAAAATGGTAATTTGGAGGACAAAATTTAAGAAAATTTCAAAAAGAAAATTGGAAGATTTTTTTGGGTTATGATGAACCCACCCCTCTCTCTCTCTCTCTCTCTCTCTCTCTCTCTTCCTCTTCCCCGCTAACTTCCCCCTTTTTCGACTGACTCTACCAACTCCCCCATCATTTCCCTCTTTCTTCCTCTTCTTCTTCTTCTTCTTCTTCTTCTTCTTCTTCCTCTTTTCTTTTCCTTCGGCTTCTGCCTCTTGTTTTGCTTCCTTCGGCTTCTACTTCTTGTTTTGCTTCCTTCGGCTTCTTCATTTCTATCTCACTGCTAGCACATTTCCTCGCCGGAACCAACCACGCCAAGAGCCGCTCCACCCCGCTGCCAAACCACCACCACCCCAGCTCTCCTCTGGCCAAGCAGTGCCGCCCAGCCATGCCCTACAGCCCCCCATCTCCAACTGCTTTCCAGCCGGGTGTGTGTTACACCTTGCGCCGGTTCAACCACCGTCCGCCTCCTCCACTTGCCGCTGCTGACCCAGTTGCCAGGACACCACCCCGGGTGGTGTCCAGTCCTTGATTCAGCCCTCAACCCACGCCAAATAGTCGCCTACAGCCAGCTGGTTTATGCTGGAACGCCAGCTTCATCATTCACCAAATGCGTCCACCCCTGAATAGCCACGATTTTCTAGCTGCCTAGCTAACACCACCAGCCACCATTCCAGGCCCAGAACAGCCCTGAACAGCCACGAATTAGCCACCACAGCAACCACTTCCTTCAACGGACTCGTTTGCTACCGTCCGCCGCCCACCGAGCCCGAATCGAAAACCACCACTGACAACCGCGTCGTCACCATCGCTCTCGCGTAATCATCATAATTGGACGGGTAAGCTAACCCCTTATCCCGTATTTGGGGTGTTAAACTTGCTTATGGTAGTTTAATTTAAGTTTAGATTAAGTTAATGGTTGTTTAAATAAAATTAGTGGATAAGTTATCGGCAAATTATTTGATAACCATGGGTGATAGGTTATTGTTGGATTGATAAGTTATCGTTAGAAATCGGTGGTAGGTTATCGGTGAAATTGGTGATAGGTTATCGGAAATTGATTGATTAGTTATCGATAATTGAGCGATATGCTATTACCAATTACGTGATAGGCTATCGGTGTATAGGTGATAAGTTACCGTGAATTTAATGATAAGTTATCAAATATTTTTTATTAATTAAATTAATTTTCGGAATTAAATAATAATATTTTATTCTTAAAAAAATATATTTATTAATAAAATATTTGATTTCCGAAAATCAAATACTAATATTTTTGAATGATTTTTAATATCGAATTGTGATTGTTTTATGCACAAATTGTGATGCCAAGATTGGATTTCGCCGTATCAATTAACATATATGGCCAAATGATTTGAATAATTATTTTCAAGAAAAGATTTTGAATTTTTAAAAATAAATCGTTTTTATAATTATGTTGAGAAATGAATTTGATGCCTTAAAAATGTGAAGTATGTCTTGAAATGATGTTTTTAAAAAGTCAAGCAATTGATTGCATATGTGATCACGTGAAATTGTATATGGCATTGATTCAAACACGATCCCTATTTGCATTGGCTAATTGAAAAGATAAGAATTGGCTTGAATGCTCAAGTGCTCGAGTGGTCACATGATGGAGCTTTTTTGCTGGATACCGCTTGATGATGCCTAACTTATCGAGGACTGCTGTGTATCGCACCGATTTGTCGGATGCTTGATTTAACGGGGACTGATGTGTATCGTACCCTATCTATCGGACGCCTGATCTTTCGAGGTCTGCTATGTCTCGCACTCAATTTATCAGATGCCTAGAGATTATTTGGATTGCTGATACTCCGGATGCCTTGTCGCGGCCCAAGGCCAAACTCGATGCTCCTTACGGGATATCATCATTCTATAATGTCACTACATGTCATATTGGAATGACATCTCGCTACATGTCACTTGATGATGCCGTGCCCGATAAGACCGGACAATGCCCGGTCATGCCGGGAGACTGCCATGTAACATTCCGAATTTTGACCCAATTTTGGGATTTATAAAACGCGCGATTTGTCAGTGTGCTTATAGTAGAATCTCGCCCGAGAACTGATCACTCTCAGTTATTATTTTAAACCAGAGATTTCGCTAGAATCGCACTCGATCAAATTTTTGTCGTTATTTATACCCTGAACTTGGCAGTCGATTTCCGGGAGTTTCGGGACGAAATAAATTGGACGGTGTCGATATTATTGTGGCCAACGTCGAAATTATCAGGAATAGTGGAAAAGTGTATTTTTGAACCGGCTTCAAATTTGGACTGGTAGACCTCCCTCGTAGTGTGGTTTGGGTTAGTTTATTTTGGCATTTTGCCCTAGATTATTATCGGGATTTGTTGTGGACCTTTAGGCCTTTTTCTGAATTTAACTCGGGACCGATAGGTTGATTTTTAGTTTGGACCGTGTCCGTTGATTCGCGCTTAAATTTAAAAGTTTGAACTTCTCTCTCTTTCTCTCTCCTCTCTCTCGGCCATCCCCCTCCCGCGCGTGTTCCCCTCTCTCTCTCCCTTTTCCCTCTCTCTCTCTCTCTCTCTCTCTCTCTCTCTCTCTCTCTCTCTCCTCCCCTTATTGCCGTGCACGCTACCCCCTATTCCCCCGCGCACGTCCCCTCCCCATGCACTCTGTCCCCTCCCCCTGACACTCTCCTTCTCTCTCCTCTCTCCTCTTTCTTCCCTTCCTCTTCTTTCCTTCTCTTCTTCTCTTTTCTTTCTTCTGGTACGTCCCTCCCCTTCGGCTGCTCCGCTTCGTCCTGCTCGTCCGCCTGCCAACCGACCGCCGCCCAAGCTCGCCGGCCGTCGCATGTTGCCGTCGCCAGCACGACCGCCGTCGCATCGACCACCAACCACCGCCCCGACAACCCCCTCTCTCTTCCTCACGCGCGCGCGACAGTGGGCCGACGAGCTGCTGCTGCCTTACGTTCGCCGTCGCCGCCAGCTCGTCGCGCCGCCCCATCGCCGCCGCCAGCTCGCCGGTGCCGCCCTGTCACCACCGCTCTGCCTGTCTCCCCCCCCCCCAAAAAAAATAGCCGGCAAGCCCCCTTTTCTTCCCTCCTCTCTCTTTCTCTCGGTTTGGCCGTGAATAGCCTTGAACGGAGGAGCTCCGGCGCCGGCGTCACTGTTCCGGCATAGACCTGCCGCCTCGCCCAGCCGTCTAACCGTCTCATTTTCCTTTCTCTCTCTAACCGTGCCTCTCTCCCTCTCTCTAGGCCGTGGAATCATCTAACCGTCGCCTAGGTTCGCGCCGTTCGCAGGAAACCGCCGCCGGCGTTACTGTTCCGACGAGGGCCAGCCGCTGTCTAGCCGCTTTCGACGCGAGTTCGACTCGGTTTGAAACTTAAGACACCGGTGAGTTTGACCCTAAACCCTAATTAGGATAATTCGCATTTTTAGACGAGTTTAGGGGTTAATTAGGGTATTGTAGGGGTTAAATTGTGAAAGTAATTAGGGATTTTGATTGAGGTTGATTTGGTGGATTATTATGATGATTTAATGGAGGATTAGTGGGCCGAGTGACGCGATAAGTGGGCTGGACAGTTTGGATTAAATCGGCCCGAGATCGGGAATGTTTGGGTTTAATATGTGGACTATAATGCGCGCCGTATTTGATTTTGTGGTGGTCAATTAGAATGATATTTGAGGAGTATAATGGAGCAATTTGATGACACTTATTGGCCTAGAATTTGTGGTATAACGACCGGCCACAACTGAATTTGATTTGGGCAAGGCGCGATCGATTTGAGGTTTAGCCGTGACATTTCTGGGAAGGATTGCACTGTGTAATTGACTGGCTAATTGAGCCTTAGTTGTGGTTAATTTGATGATGCCATGTAGCGTGTTTAGCGTGGTTGGGAGTGGAATAGCATGGCGGGCCCCTAATGCGTGAAATTCATTGACTTGGTTGTGTGAATTTTGTGCATGAATTGCGTGTTAAGTTGATGCCATGGTTTAATTGAAATTGATTGTCTGAGTGGGCATGTTGATTTATGGAATTAAATATGCGCGGTGCAAGTTGAGCTTGTTACATTGTGATTCGCGCATGTGAATGCCCAAGTGTGAATGAATAACCATGAATGTGCATATCACGCATTGGCACACCATGTGCATATACGAGCATGCCCGAATAACATGTGCGTTGTGATCACTTAGAATGCCCTGATGCGTTTTACGTGGGGTGCAGATAATAATGAATTGTGTTATCACCTAAGGACTTACGGGTCGTGACCTTCGGGTCGATACCGTCCTCATGCACTTTGAAGCAGGACGATGCCCGGTACGTCCGAAAGGCGACCATCCTCATGCACTTTGAAGCAGGCTCTGGTTCGCAAGGAGAACAGTGTTGCGCCTCATGCACTTTGAAGCAGGCTAGAGACACTGGGCCAGATCGATTGCTGCGCCTCATGCATTTTGAAGCAGGCTAGACGCACCGGGCCGCAAAAAAAATCGATGACTCGAGTCGTGATAATAATAAATTAGGCAGTGTGCCAGTGTGGGCCAGTGGGCCGGGAATTGCACGGGTCAAGTCCATGACATTGCATACATGAACATGCATTGACTGGCATGCGAGAATATGAGAATCAGTGCATAAGCATGTGATTGGCATATATGTGATTGTGAGTGCCACTTATGTACTGTGATTATTATATATGGATCTGTCTAACCTGCAGGGTCAGGTAAGTTCTAGATTTGGGCCGAGGGCCTGAGTCATATACAATTTGGACTGTGTGTTGTTTGTTTAGTACTTGTCAGGAGGTGCACGTTAGCCTAGTTTAGGTTTAGGAAATTACTTGCTGGGATTTATTCTCACGGTTGTTGAAAAACCGACTTTTCAAACCCCCAGCCTTGAGGATGGCAAGCGTACCGATGCATTTTTGGGAGAATCCCCCGGCTAGTTGTAGAGCCTGAACCTGAGCCACTTACCCCTTTTTGTTAGTAGTGGCCTTGACCCGCTTTTGGATTTTTGAAGTTTGGGCTGTATATGAATACTGTATATGATCTCCAGTACTAGTGCAAGTATTGATTTTCGTGGTTACCGTTGGTTATGTGTTCATATATGTACGGGTGGTTTTAATTACTTCCGCATGTGCTTTAAATCTCTGTGTTGGGGTTTTGGTCGGCGACGCGTCCTGAGACGTCGCATACAAATCGACATCTGTGAGGGATGTGGCGCACCGAGAAGTGTGGGGCGTGACGTCCCCGTTTGATTTGGTATCAGAGCAAGGTCAGCTCGATCTAATTAGGTCGAAGCCTGGAGTAATAAGGAGCGATGACCTTGTGTAGCCAGTAGGGTGACCTCGTGTGCTAAGTGTACCTCCTGACTGTCTGTGTCTTGATTGATTGGCTGTGTTATCTGACCCGTGATGTGCAGGTGCGGCAGGACTCGAGGTTAGTACACGTATTCTTGTGATTGAAGTTTTGTACTATTTATGCTTTAATCGCATGCTGAATGATTGATTACTATAGCGTTAAGTCCCCTGCCTAGGACCTTAGACCAGTTTAGCTTGGGTTAGGTCTCTAATCCCGATGTAGGAATTATAGCAGGAGAATGGACTTGCAAGTTGAAGAGGCGAGTAACCCAAGAAGAGGTAGAGGTCGAGGCCGTGGAAGAGGTAGAGGTAGAGGCCGAGGTCGTAAGTAGGACCATGTAGAACCACAAGTGAGAGTGGCCGAGGATCTGAGAGTGGATGGAATTCTTAGGACCCTTGAGGAAGCTGGAATTTTGGGAGGCAGGTTAGAGCAAGAAAGAAATGCCACTATCGCCGCTGCTGTTGAGGCCGCCATTGCTGCTGCCAATGGGGCCAATGGAAATAATGGGAATAACGGGAACAATGGAAATGGTGGGAATCAGGAAAATGTGGAGAATCCAATCCCGGGACCGGTGAATGTGATTAGGCCGATGTCTAAATTGGTAGAGCAGTTTTTAAAGCTGAAGCCGCCAAAGTTCAATGGCAAAGGTGATCCTGAGACTGCACCCTGTTGGATTGAGGAACTGGAGAAGGCCTTCGAAGTGCTAGGGTGCACCGAGGCTGAAAGGGTGACATTGGCGGTATATTAGCTGCAGGACAACACCAATGATTGGTGGAGGGCTACCAAAGGACAAGTATTTCCCGAAGGGATCACCCAGACTTGGGCTGTATTTTATGAGAAATTCTTGGGAAAGTTCTTTTCTGAGAGTGCCAGAGAAAGGAAGCTGGCAGAATTCATGAGACTCCGTCAAGGATCAATGACCGTGGATCAGTACGAGGCGGAGTTTGCTAGGTTGTCAAGGTTCGCGTCAAGGACGGTGGAACATCCAGAGGATAAGGCACGAAGATTCCGGGATGGACTGAAGGCGAACATTCACGGACAGCTAATACCGGTGAATCTGAAAACTTATGAAGATCTGTATGAGAGAGCTCAGGCTATTGAGCGGGAACAAGTGGATAGGGCAGCCGCCTCTGGATCGCGGTTTGCCTCGGCTAGGGACAATCGCCATTTTGGAAAGAAACCGATGGCGGAAAACAGGCGATTTGTCCCACCGATCAAGAAGAACATCGGGAAGCCGAACTTTCAGCAGAACAGATTTGGGGCTTGCTTCAAGTGTGGGAGTATGGATCATCAGATTAGGAGCTGTCCCCAGCAACACCCCGCGGGAGCCCCGATACTACAACAACCTCGGATTGGGAACCAGTCTGGAAGTGCCCCGCCAGCTATTATGAACAGGCCGCCGGCACAAGGATGGGTATATGCCATGGCGCGAAGGGAAGTGGAGAATGCGCCTGGAGTGGTCACAGGTATGGTCTCTCTGTGCCACCATATAGCATATGCATTATTTGACCCGGGAGCATCACATTCGTTTATATCCGCTCAGTTTGTTGAATTGATTGGATTAAAGCCTGTTATATTAGAAGTGCAATTGTGTGTGACTACGCCATTGAAAGATAAGATATGCATATCTCTGGGATGCCCAAATTGTGAGATAGTGATTGGTGGTATAGAAAGCAGGATAGACCTAGCAGTGTTACCCATGTATGATTTTGACTTGATTGTGGGCATGGACTGGTTAGTTAAGCAGAATGCCGTAATGGACTGTAGTAGCAGGGTGATCCAGTTTAGCCCGGCTGGACACCCTAGATTTGAGTTTGTAGGGAGTCGAGGAGGAACCTCGATCCCTTGGGTTTCGTCTGTGGAAGCAACCAAATTGTTGGACGAGGGCTGTCAAGGTTATTTAGCCAGTGTGGTTGATCCGTCAGCAAGTGAAGTGCGGCTTGATGATATACTAGTGGTGTGCAGCTTTCCCGATGTCTTTCCTCAGGAATTGCCGGGATTGCCGTCAGAAAGGGAAGTAGAGTTCGTTATCGAGTTGGCCCCTGGGACTGAGCCAATCTCGAAGCCGCCTTACAGGATGTCACTGTCAGAATTAAAGGAATTAAATGTTCAGATGCAGGAACTACTAGACAAAGGTTTTATCCGACCGAGTGCGTCTCCATGGAGAGCGCCGGTATTATTTGTCAGAAAGAAGGATGGATCGCTAAGGTTGTGCATCGACTACCGTCAGCTAAACCAAGTGATAGTCAAGAATAAGTATCCCATTCCAAGGATCGACGACTTGTTCGATCAGCTGCAAGGAGCCTCGGTGTTTTCTAAGATCGACTTAAGGACAGGGTATCACCAGTTAAGGATCCAAAGGGAGGATATTCCAAAGACAGCGTTCAGAACTAGATATGGACACTATGAGTTTACAGTGATGCCATTTGGACTAACTAATGCCCCTGCAGCTTTCATGGATTTAATGAACCGGGTATTCAAGGAATTCTTAGACCAGTTTGTTATTGTTTTCATTGACGATATTTTAGTGTATTCGAAGAGTTCCGAAGAACACGAGGTGCATTTGGAAAAGGTTCTATAGACATTAAGGGAGCACGCACTGTATGCTAAGTTTAGCAAGTGCGAGTTTTGGCTGGACCGAGTAGCATTTCTTGGGCATATAATATCCGGAGAAGGAATCTCCGTGGACCCGGCAAAAATTGAAGCAGTAATGGATTGGCCGAGACCGACGACAGTTACTGAGGTTCGAAACTTTCTAGGACTGGCAGGTTATTATCGGAGATTTGTGGAACGATTCTCAGCTATAGCCACACCGTTGACAAGGTTGCTTAAGAAGGAAACCAAGTTTGAATGGACCGAAAAGTGCGAAGAGAGTTTTCAGGAACTGAAGCAAAGATTGACGACGGCGCCAGTATTGACGATCCCTTCAGGATCGGGCGAGTATGAGATTTATAGCGACGCTTCGCTTAGAGAATTGGGATGCGTGCTAATGCAACATGGAAGAGTGGTTGCTTATGCATCGCGGCAGTTAAGACCTCATGAAATGAACTACCCGACCCACAATTTGGAATTAGCAGCTATTATTTTCGCACTCAAAATTTGGAGGCATTATTTATGTGAAGAAAGGTTCCAAATCTACACGAACCATCAGAGCCTCAAGTACTTGTTTTCGCAGAAGGAGTTGAACATGAGGCAGAGGCGTTGGATGGAATTGTTGAAAGACTATGACTGCGACATATTGTATCATCCCGGAAAGGCCAACCGGGTAGCGGATGCCTTGAGCAGGAAATCGAGCATCGTGCAATTGCTGATTAAAGAGTGGACTTTATTAGAGAGAGCACGGGACTCAGAATTTAAGTTTGAGGTAGGACACCTCTCCGGTCTGATGGCGACATTGAGGATCGAGCCGGAAGTGCAAGTCAAGATCAAGGCGTTGCAGTCTACGGACCTTGAGATTCAGAAAATTTTGAGTATGGACGACACTAAGAGGAAGCCAGACTTTCAGGTATCCGAGGATGGAATTCTCAGGTTTCGAGGACGTTTGTGTGTGCCCGATGATTTGGGGCTTAAAGAAGAGATTTTGTCGGAAGCTCATAGGAGCAATTACAGTATTCACCCGGGCAGCACTAAGATGTACCAGAATCTCCGACAGCACTATTGGTGGAACGGAATGAAAGTGGACGTGGCTAAGCATGTGGCCAAGTGCTTGACGTGCCAACAAGTGAAAGCACAGCATTGCAAGCCGGGTGGAATGTTGCAACCGTTGGAAATCCCTGAATGGAAATGGGAACACATCACAATGGATTTTGTAACGGGACTGCCAAGGAGCCAGAGGGGACACGACTCCATTTGGGTAATAGTAGACAGATTGACCAAGTCAGCGCACTTTCTGGCGGTGCGAAAGGACTTCGAGTTAGAAAGGCTGGCAGAGTTATATGTGCGTCAGATAGTTCGCCTTCACGGAGTACCGGTATCAATCACATCGGACCGTGATCCCTAGTTTACTGCGAATTTTTGGAAAAGTCTGCAATCTGCCATGGGGACTAAGTTGCAATTTAGTACGGCCTATCATCCTCAGACGGATGGCCAGTCTGAGAGGACTATTCAGACTTTGGAGGATATGCTGAGAGCGTGTGTACTAGACTTTCAAGGCAAGTGGGAGGAATAGTTGCACTTAGTGGAATTTGCCTACAATAACAGTTTTCAGCAGAGTATCTGAATGGCACCATTTGAAGCATTATATGGCAGGGCTTGCAGAACACCGCGATGTTGGGATGAAGTAGGAGAAAGAAGTATAACGGGTCCAGAGTTGGTTCAACAGTCGGTGGAAACAGTGAAAATTATCCGAGAAAGGTTGAGAACAGCCTAGAGTCGTCAGAAAAGTTATGCGGACCGAAGGCGTAGACCATTGGAGTTTCAAGTTGGCGACCATGTGTTTCTCAAGATCTCGCCAATGAGAGGACTGTCTCGGTTTGGCAAGAAAGGAAAAATGAGTCCAAGGTACATAGGTCCGTTTGAGATTTTGGAAAGGATTGGAACGTTGGCTTATCGCCTAGCTTTGCCGCCAAATTTGTCACAAGTTCATAACGTCTTCCACATATCGATATTGAGAAAGTACGAACCAGATCCGACCCACGTGCTGAATCATAAAGTAATAGACGTGGACGACAGAGTGTCGTACGTAGAAAAGCCAGTACGAATTGAGGACAGGAAGGAACAAGTATTGAGAAACAAGACGATTCCATTGGTCAAAGTTATTTGGGAACATCACGGGACGGAAGGTGCCACATGGGAAAGCGAGGAGGCGATGCGACACCAATACCCCCATTTGTTTGAGTAGTCGGGTTGGGATTGTAAATTTCAAGGACGAAATTTTTGTAAGGGGGGAAGAATTGTAACATTCCGGATTTTGATCCAATTTTGGGATTTATAAAACGCGCGATTTGTAAGTGTGCTTATAGTAGAATCTCGCCCGAGAACTGATCACTCTCGGTTATTATTTTAAACCAGAGATTTCGCTAGAATCGCACTCGATCAAATTTTTGTCGTTATTTATACCCTGAACTTGACAGTCGATTTCCGAGAGTTTCGGGACGAAATAAATTGGACGGTGTCGATATTATTGTGGCCAGCGTCGAAATTATCAGGAATAGTGGAAAAGTGTATTTTTGTACCGGGTTCGAATTTGGACTGGTAGACCTCCCTCGTAGTGTGGTTTGGGTTAGTTTATTTTGGCATTTTGCCCTAGATTATTATCGAGATTTGTTGTGGACCGTTAGGCCTTTTTCTGAATTTAACTCGGGACCGATAGGTCGATTTTTAGTTTGGACCGTGTCCGTTGATTCGCGCTTAAATTTAAAAGTTTGAACTTCTCTCTCTTTCTCTTACCTCTCTCTCGGCCATCCCCCTCCCGCGCGTGTTCCCCTCTCTCTCTCCCTTTTCCCTTCTCTCTCTCTCTCTCTCTCTCTCTCTCTCTCTCCCTATTGCCGTGCACGCTACCCCCTATTCCCCCGCGCACGTCCCCTCCCCATGCACTCTGTCCCCTCCCCCTGACACTCTCCTTCTCTCTCCTCTCTCCTCTTTCTTCCCTTCCTCTTCTTTCCTTCTCTTCTTCTCTTTTCTTTCTTCTGGTTCGTCCCTCCCCTTCGGCTACTCCGCTTCGTCCTGCTCGTCCGCCTGCCAACCGACCGCCGCCCAATCTCGCCGACCGTCACGCGTCGCCATCGCCAGCATGACCGCCGTCGCGTCGACCCCAGCCGCCGCCCCGACAGCCCTCTCTCTCTCCCTCACGCGCACGCGACAGTGGGCCGACGAGCTGCTGCCGCCTTACGTTCGCCATCGCCGCCAGCTCGCCGCGCCGCCCTGTCGCCGCCGCCAGCTCGCCGGTGCCGCCCTATCACCGCCGCTCTGCCTATCTCCCCCCCCCCCCAAAAATAGCCGGCAAGCCCCCTTTTCTTCCCTCCTCTCTCTTTCTCCCGGTTTGGCCGTGAATAGCCTTGAACGGAGGAGCTCCGGCGCCGGCGTCACTGTTCCGACGTGGACCGGCCGCCTCGCCCAGCCGTCCAACCGTCTCATTTTCCTTTCTCTCTCTAACCGTGCCTCTCTCCCTCTCTCTAGGCCGTGGAATCGTCTAACCGTCGCCTAAGTTCGCGCCGTTCGCCGAAAACCGCCGCCGGCGTTACTGTTCCGACGAGGGCCAGCCGCTGTCCAGCCGCTTTCGATGCGAGTTCGACTCGGTTTGAAGCTTAAGACACCGATGAGTTTGATCCTAAACCCTAATTAGGATAATTCGCATTTTTAGACGAGTTTAGGGGTTAATTAGGGTATTGTAGGGGTTAAATTGTGAAAGTAATTAGGGATTTTGATTGAGGTCGATTTGGTGGATTATTATGATGATTTAATGGAGGATTAATGGGCCGAGTGGCGCGATAAGTGGGCTGGACAGTTTGGATTAAATCGGCCTGAGATCGGGAATGTTTGGGTTTAATATGTGGACTATAATGCGCGCCGTATTTGATTTTGTGGTGGTCAATTAGAATAATATTTGAGGAGTATAATGGAGCAATTTGATGACACTTATTGGCCTAGAATTTGTGGTATAACGACCGGCCACAACTGAATTTGATTTGGGCAAGGCGCGATCGATTTGAGGTTTAGCCGTGACATTTCTGGGAAGGATTGCACTGTGTAATTGACTGGCTAATTGAGCCTTAGTTGTGGTTAATTTGATGATGCCATGTAGCGTGTTTAGCGTGGTTGGGAGTGGAATAGCATGGCGGGCCCCTAATGCGTGAAATTCGTTGACTTGGTTGTGTGAATTTTGTGCATGAATTGCGTGTTAAGTTGATGCCATGGTTGAATTGAAATTGATTGTCTGAGTGGGCATGTTGATTTATGGAATTGAATATGCGCGGTGCAAGTTGAGCTTGTTACATTGTGATTCGCGCATGTGAATGCCCAAGTGTGAATGAATAACCATGAATGTGCATATCACGCATTGGCACGACATGTGCATATACGAGCGTGCCCAAATGACATGTGCGTTGTGATCACTTAGAATGCCCTGATGCGTTTTACGTGGGGTCCAGATAATAATGAATTGTGTGATCACCTAAGGACTTACAGGTTGTGACCTTCGGGTCGATACCGTCCTCATGCACTTTGAAGCAGGATGATGCCCGGTACGTCCGGAAGGCGACCATCCTCATGCACTTTGAAGCAGGCTCTGGTTCGCAAAGAGAACAGTGTTGCGCCTCATGCACTTTGAAGCAGGCTAGAGACACTGGGCTAGATCGGTTAGTGCACCTCATGCACTTTGAAGCAGGCTAGACACACCGGGCCGCGAAAAAAATTGATGACTCGAGTCGTGATAATAATAAATTAGGCAGTGTGCCAGTGTGGGCCAGTGGGCCGGGAATTGCACGGGTCAAGTCCATGACATTGCATACATGAACATGCATTGACTGGCATGCGAGAATGTGAGAATCAGTGCATAAGCATGTGATTGGCATATATGTGATTATGAGTGTCACTTATGTACTGTGATTATTATATATGGATCTGTCTAACCTGTAGGGTCAGGTAAGTTCTAGATTTGGGCCTCGGGCCTGAGTCATATACAGTTTGGACTGTGTGTTGTTTGTTTAGTACTTGTCAGGAGGTGCACGTTAGCCTAGTTTAGGTTTAGGGAATTACTCGCTGGGATTTATTCTCACGGTTGTTGAAAAATCGACTTTTCAGACCCCCAGCCTTGAGGATGGCAGGCGTACCGGTGCATTTTTGGGAGGAGCCCCCGGCTAGTTGTAGAGCCTGAACCTGAGCCACTTACCCCTTTTTGTTAGTAGTGGCCTTGACCCGCTTTTGGATTTTTGAAGTTTGGGCTATATATGAATACTGTATATGATCTCCAGTACTAGTACAAGTGTTGATTTCCGTGGTTACCGTTGGTTATGTGTTCATATATGTACGGGTGGTTTTAATTACTTCCGCGTGTGCTTTAAATCTCTGTGTTGGGGTTTTGGTCGGCGACGCGTCGTGGGACGTTGCATACAAATCGACATCTGCGAGGGATGTGGTGCACCGAGAAGTGCGGAGCGTGACATGCCATCTCGCTATGTATTGCTTGATGTTACAGTGGACCTGAGTGGTCATGAGAAATTAAAAAATGAAACACGCATGTTGCATAATATTTGGCTAGGGGGTGAATACTGCTAAGCATGTATAGGACGTGCTCAAGTGGTTTTACCTTATAATTGAGGCACACGCGGGTGTGGATGCATGATGCATGGGAAATCTTTTCATGTGTTCCGAGTACGTGTTATGCTGGATGCATTGTTGTGATATTTGTTGACTGATGTTATGCGTGAAACATGTGCCAAGGTGAGGTAAAGATGCTTGTGATTTTTATTGGGCATGTGATTGACCCATATATGATGTGTGGTTGCCTGACTAGGAACCTCGAGGCGAGTTGGCCTCCTAAACAGGACTTAGGCCGTTAACTTATTAAGATCTTTATCACATTTGTCATTGTTAAACATTTTTCAGGCCCTTAGCATGTTGATGCACCCAGTATGGTTCGAGGTGCCTGAAAGCTAACTTTTTGGGACTGACCTTTTGGTGAAGTAGATTGACCCCAGCCTGATATCTTTTGTAGACTTTTGTGGAAATACCCAAAGTGGGCTTGTAAAAATGTTCCCAGGGGTTAATCAAGTGATTATTAAAATGGTGTTTTGGTTTGACTGTTGCAAACCATTTTCCTTCATATCCCTATTTACTGTTGTTGTCTGGCGATTGTTGTTATAGCTTCCGCATGTGTAGTTAAAAAATAAAATGTTGGGTCGGTGATTCATCCTGGGATGTCGCGGGGTTTGGGGCGTGACAATACCTTAGCATTAATAGCTAAAATTAGCTGTAATAGCTTTCAAATAATGACCTCGATCTCCTTTTCATGAGAAAGTAATTTCTAAATCGAAGCTCAAGGCAAACTAAGATCATATGAAATTTTTTCCTTCTTTTTACATTCTCAAGAATCATATCAATTTTTGGAGACCATGTCAATTGCTTGCTGATGCTCAAACATTCATCATTTTGGAGCTTGATAAGTAATTTAAACTTTACTTTATTTGCAATTTTAAATCTCAAATAATTTATACACACACATATATATTATATATATCATTTCATATTCATAGTTAGTTTTATCGTCATAAAAAAGGGTGAGATTATTTGCAAAACTATCTAATTCTCACTATTACTTGATAAATGCATATATTCTTTTATTTTAGAAAATGTTGATATAAAGGACGCTCTATCACCATTAATGAAATCTGAAGTACAAATTGGGAAGACTTGTAGAGATTTGACGGACCATGATAATGTTGAGAAAACTTCGTATGAGATTTTGAAGTTGATAAAACCTTATGTTATATTAGTTATTGGATAAATACAAATCTTGTCTTGTCTCAGGATTGAACAACTAGAAGGAAAACTCTATCGCTACTAATAGAACCTGAAGTACGAAGGAAAAGGTCAACTAACAATAGGAAGCCTCGATAGACTCACGAGTTGCTAATAAAAGTTGTTCTCTGTATCACCTAAGAAGAACGTCTGTATTGATACGCGTCATATCGAAAAAACCGAGACATTCCTTTTGAAATAATCTAATGGAATATTAACTGTTAGCCTCACGCCTAAAATTCCGTATATTATAATCATAAGAATCACAACTCGATTTTCTTTTTTGGTCGAAAATACTTTGATTACATT
Organism: Syzygium syzygioides; assembly: GCA_031216285.1. Classification (NCBI taxonomy): domain Eukaryota; kingdom Viridiplantae; phylum Streptophyta; class Magnoliopsida; order Myrtales; family Myrtaceae; genus Syzygium; species Syzygium syzygioides. The sequence goes on from CM062247.1 coordinate 23,963,318, forward strand.
TTAGATATTGATGTAACCGAACTTTTCCATACTTTGTTTTAACTATCACAAACGTATACTACTTTATTAAAACCATGTTGTCACTAATAATCTAAAGCCAACCACCAACAATGCACCAACTCCAAGCATATGATTAAATATCATGAACACCGAATCGCCCCATCATGATAGTTTTTTTTTTTTTTTTGGTAAAGGCAATGTTTGTATAACTTTTCATAACTCCAATACAATCTAAACTCAAACCTACTCCTGACCATATTGGGACACAAAGGTGTCCATACAAGGTCAAGAGAGGTCTAGCAATAAACTAGATACAAAAGGCCAAACAGCCAACTAAAGAAGAGCAACTGGACCGAAATAAAAGAACCAAACCATCCGGGCTGGATGGGAGCCCATGGCCTGGCAGGAACACTAGGACAGCGAAGAATAGGGATCCAAACCCTAACCAGCGTGCAGCCAAACAAAGGAGAAGTGGAAAGCAGCGACGCTCTATACATATCAGGGCTAAGTATCCAAGTTGGAAAAGATGGAAGGTGATAGCTCCCAATTCCTCTGAAGTCTTCTATTTGTCGGGGTGTCGGCAATTTTTCCTAAGGATAAGGATTTATCCTTCACCGTCTTGATGATGTGCTTGCGAATTCCCGGAAGGAAGATAGCCTTGTTCCTGAAGAGAAAATTGTTCCGCTCCATCCATATCGCATGGCAAAGTGCTCCAAAGGAGAACCTAGCGAGTCGATGGCCAAAGGAAGGACCCCCACATACTTTGCTTGCCCAAAAAATGAGTTTTGGCCACGGACGATTACGCCATGGGAGAATGCATTTTGTAGCCCAAAAGGAAGCAAGTGTGCTAGTAATAGAACATTCGAAAAAGAGATGGTTGATGGAATCTGGTACTAGCCGACAGAAAGCACAAGATCCTGAGTCAATGCGACGATTCTGAAGAAGGAGGACCTGTGTGGGTAGCCGATTCAGAGATGCAATCCATAATAAAAAGGAATGGCGGGGGGTTATATGAGTGTCCCATACAAAGGAATGCCAAGTAACTAGGAGGCCTTTCCTCCTTATGTGGTTCCAAGCCTGGGCGACCGAGTAGGATTCAACCCCATTACTATCACAAATAGCCCAATTTCGTCCCAAAAAGACCAAATCTGCTCAGAAACCCAAACAAGAATCCTCATCACTATACAGAAGCCTCAAACAAGATCACAAATCAACAAATCCTATCACTCCCTCCTCCAGTCAAGACTTGGGCAGAAATAACCCAAGATCCACCATCCACACAAATTGACATATTACCGAATCCATCACCATTAGCCTCCCATAATCCAAAACAATTACCATAATTGAAAAGAATTTCTTGTGAGGTGGTGATTAAACCCCAATCGACCCCTCCAATTACAATCAATCAAGGATCACAATTTTCAGTTTGATTGCAATTCATCACAAAAAGCCAACACGAAATCATCAGGAAAGTAGAAAAAGTATTCTATTACGAAAGTCCATGAGTTTTTGTAAAAACATTTTCCCAAAAAATTGGTATTACAAACCTCATGATTTGTCAAAACCACAAGCTTACTATGAACAAATTTTGGCAGAACCAAACCATTCACATTCAAACAATTTATGGCACCAGAAAATCCAAACAATATTACCCATTCCATGGCCACATTACTCCAAGTCATTTCCCCAGATATGTGGAAACCCAAGCCCCATACTCTTCTAAAGTGACCATCAAATTATCATATCTTCCAACCTACCCTTACTAGGATTACCAACAAGCCTGGTGAAATACATTTTTCCGCCAAAATGATGGTGATCGTCGTACCTGGCTTTTGTATTTTAGAACCAATTTTCCCACAGCACAATTACCTTATTGGTTTAGGTATTGGTGGGATTACTTTGGCCCAATTACTGAAATATTACCAGAAAAGTTCAAAAAGAGCCTAAAACTTTTTCCATACCCATTTCCAACCTACATCACGTGAATCAAAATTTTCAAACCTCATGCATTATTTCATCAACTTCAAAGTTTCCTAGGTTACAGCCTGGGAATTTGACTTCAATAATCCAACCAGCCAATCACATGTCCCCTATCTTGTCCGCAAATACAAAACCAAATGGTGGGATAAATTTAAATTTACTAATCAATTGTCCGAACAATCAGTTCTAAACTAGTTAAAGCAACAGAAAATTGCAAATCACCCATTATTGCAAAATTCCTACAACAAAAATCATTTGTTCAAGCTCAATTAGTAGCTATTCAATCACCCGAACAATATGTTGTTGCATTACAAAAAATCATATCCGAAATCAAGTCAAATGACTCTTCCAGTGAATCTCATTATAGTAGAAACACCAATAAAGATGACTTCTATGAAATCGACCAGGAAGATGATGATGGAGATGAAGATGAAGATGTGTAAAATAACCAGCAGAAATATCATCACAAGCGGACAAATTACCGGATAGTATAAAGAAAGTTACTGTTCATCACGGGAAAAAAACTCTATGAAAGAGGCATAAGGGGAAGGGAATCAACAGGCCTTTCAAAATCCACTAGTTAACTTGCTCCCTTTCTCTTTTGCTCTCTTGTTCTCTAGCTCTCTTATTCCTCCGTCGCATATTTTTTTGGACCTTCCATCTCTTGTCTTCTCCATCTTCTTCTTCTTGCTCCTAGCTGTTCACTTGTAACTTCTCTCGCTGGTACATCACTTGTATCACTTGAATCACTTATTTTCCTTTCATAATTTTAGCTACGTCTCTTGTTTACTTGAATATCAGTGGGATCTCCCTTGAGCACAGATTACCGCTCTTGTGGATCCTCACATTGTAATTATTTTTATTTATTAAGTGGGATCACCCTCACGCATGGATTATCGTCCTTGTGGATGATCACATTTTAATTAATTGTTCTTATTTACTATCATCACTAGCGGGATCTCCCTCACGCGCGGATTATTGCCCTTGTGTAAGGTCACATTATCTTTAGATTACCATTCTTGTGGATGGTTTTATTTTTCTGTGTCATATTACTTTTGATTCTAAACATTACCTTTGCATTATATATACTTTTCCATGTCACGATTTTATTTAGCTTCATATTATTTGTAAGCATACAATATATTATTTCAGCCATAGGAATCACAACTCGATTCATAGATTTCTTTGAGTACATTTTAGAGTTGACGTAATTGAACTTTTCCATACTTATTTTAATAAGTGTTAATACTACAAAAAACCCCCAAACTAATATACTTATGAAAAATTTATCCTAAATTAATTTTTTGATCACAAAAACCCCCAAAATGGTACATCTTTAACAAATTTTCCTTCCGTTAATTTCCTTTTAACTTTACCATCAAATTAATGAGTTGGATGACATATGGTAGTTAACAGATATATCGGTTTGGGGTTTTACCCCTCCGTTTGTCACAGATTTATCAATTTGAGATTTTTGGTGTTATTAATCTAATTTAATAGAGGGTAAATTTATTATAAATGTATCAGTATAGGGTTTGGTGGTCAAAAAATTAGTTTGAAATAAATTTTTCTCAGATGTACCAATTTAGAATTTTTTGTGGTAACAAACTTAGTTTGGAGTAAATTTGTCATAAAAGTACTAGTTTAAGGTTTTTCGTAGCATTAACCCCTTTAACAATCACAAATGTAGAGGTCTAGATTAAAATCGCATTGTCATCAATAATTTCTAAATTTATTGAACATTTCTTAGTTTACTCCTTAAATATATATACGGAAATGTATTTAATTTGTTGTCAATCAAATTGCCAAGAAGAAGTATTTCCTTATATGGCAGTGTATTTGTGGAAGTTTTTCGATTGCTAGGAAGATTTGATTTTATAGGTAACCAGATCTCCAGAGATTGTGGAACTTACTTTTAATAGCTAAATTAATCATCTTGAAGATTTTTCGACCATTGGTATAAGTCTTGAAAACTATATATGAAGATTAACAAACGCTGAAGAAATACAAATCACGAGATCATCTTACAGATTGAGAGATACTTATACTCTTGTTGACCAAATCATTCACTATTAGTGAGAGTAACTCACTTATTTCAATCTCTGTTGAGAAGTGTACAAATGTTGTAGTAGTGTGTGGAAATTGGTAATGTGATCTGCTAGCTTTGTGTAGAAGTTGCACTAGCTACATTGAAACCTCTCAAAGGATTACTAGAAGATCCCAACCTGTTGGTGGCTATTACTTTGAATGAGTGGCCATAAGCTTGATTTAAGCTGAACAATTATAAACATCTGCATGCAACTTTTCAATCTCTCTTTACTTGCGTACATAATTATTTGATAGAAGCAATTGCACTTGATATCATCATATTATTCTTGCATATAATAAATTGCTTTATAATAATCACACTTGTTTTGAATAGGGTTAATACCACAAAAAATCCCAAATTGGTATACCTATGACAAATTTACCCTAAAATAATTTTTTGACTACCAAAAATCCTAAACTAATATACCTGTGACAAGTTTACCATTCGTTAGTTTTCGTTAAATTTTATTGTCAAATTACTGAATTTAATGACACATGGTAGTTTATGGATATATCAGTTTAGGGTTTTACCCTTCATTTGTCATGGGAAATTTTTTGTATTAATCTAATTTAACAGAGAGTAAATTTATCATAAGTGTAGCAATTTGGAGTTTTTGGTGGTCAAAAAATTAGTTTTTGGTAAATTTATCACAGGTGTACCAGTTTGGGATTTTTAGTAGTAAAAAAATTAGTTTGGGGTAAATTTATTACAAGTGTACTAGTTTGAGGTTTTTCATGGTATTAACCCTTTTTAATAATTTCACAAAATATATTGAGTTTCATTTTATAACCTATTCACCCCCCCCCTCCCTTAAGTTATATCACTAGCCATAACAGATAGAAGGTGAACAAGTTAGAACAAGAAGTTCATGGAGACATGAAGGTACCATAACAAGGTGAACAGTATAGTGAAACCTTGATTATTAATGTACTAGGGAAGATCAAATGGATAACAGTACTTAAGTCAACTACTAGCAAGAAGCTCTGATAGACTCTCAAATTGCTAATAAAAGCAGCTCCATTTATCACCTTTGAAGGATGTGTTTCACCTGTCTACGTAAATCTTGATAAAAAGACCCAAATATTCATTTGACTAATATTTTGAATCTAAAGGAAATTGACGGCTAATCTTAGGTTTGGAATTTCGAAAAGTATATTAAAAATATAATCCAATCAATTTTCACTCATCCAGAGAAGTGAATTATTTTCAACTATAGCCAACTCTATTTGCGAAAACCACACAATTACCAAAAATGTTTGATTGTATGGGCAATCAGATATCCGGTGATTGTGTTGAATATCTTCAACAAATAAGTTGATCCTTTTGAAGATTATCCAACTACTAGTTTAAAGATTGAAGACTATATAAGAGGATCAACATATGCTGAAGAGATAGAACTACAAACAGAGCAAACTAAAAACTTTGATGTCGTATCCACACAGTGTTGTAAGCATGAAGTTCTACACTCGGGTTGTACTCTTTTAAGAGTTCTTGTCATTGATTGTAATATTTGAGGAGTGTACAAGCATTGTAGCGTTGCTTGAGTTTTGATAATGTGATCTATCAACTTTAGGGAGAAGCAATACTTGCTACATTATGGATTCCTGCTGGTCAGTGGCTATTATCTAGAAAAGTGGATGTAGGTTTGGTTTAAGCCGACCAATTTTAAATATCTACGTGTGCCTCTCTTTCTATCTCTTTACTTATTTTTGTTACTTATATGATAGAAGCATATTGCACCTGATATCATCTGTTTAGTTTTGCATCTATCAACCTATTTTTGCTTATATTAAAACTTAGGGCTAATACCGCGAAAAACCCTAAACTGGTACACCTGTGACAAATTGACCATAAACTAATTTTTTACCAATCAAAAATTTCAAATTGGTACATTTGTGACAATTACCTTCCTTAAATTAGGGATAAGGACACTAGGAGTACCATAACTTTTGTACGGCGCTCACTTGAGTGCCATGACTTGTTTTTGGCTCACTTGAGCATCACATCGAAGTAAAATGGATTATTTGAGTGCCACTTCCAGCGAAAAGATATCACTTGAGTATCATTTCCGGCAAATGAATTAATGTGGATTTTTTAATTAATTTTTCATCTAACGTGGATTTTTTTAATGTTATTTTATTGATTTTATTTATTTTTCCCTTTCTTTCTTATTTTTCCTTTTTTTTCAAGGTTGGCGAGGGTCGCCAGTGACCCTCATTGGCGGCCACCTCGCCTGCGTTGATGAAGGCTCTCGCCAAATTCGGCAAGGTCACCTCGCCCGCGGCCGCGAACACCCTTGACGAGGCTATCGCGGCCTCACTGGCCGCTGGCACGGCGACAAAGTCTCTCGCAAAATCCGCCAAAACCGCCTTGCTCGCGGCCGCGAAAGCCCTTGGCGAGGCCATTGTAGCCTCGCCAGTGCAAGCAAGGTGGCGAAGGCCTCGCCGGATCTAGCGAGGCTGCCTTGCCCACGGCGGTGAAGGCTTTCGCCAGATCAGGCAAGGCCGCCTTGCCCGCTGCCGGCAAGGTCGCAACAGCCTCGCCCAAGGCCTTCATGGCCAAGGGCATGGCGGCCCTTGCCCAATCTGGGCGAGGCCTTCATAGCCGGCGAGGGTCGTCGGTGACCCTCGCCGGCATTGAAAAAAAATTTTGCAAAAATAAAAAATAAAAAAAATTCAAAAGAATATGAAAATATTATCCACGTCAACTCCAGCGAAGCAACGTTAGATTTTCCGACTGCCAAATGGCATTTGGCACTCAAGTGATCACTTTTTCAAATTTTTGGCACTCAAGTGAGCGTCGTACAAAAGTTAAGGCACTCTTAGTGTGACATTCCGAATTTCGGCCTATTTTTTGGATTTATAAAACATGTATTTCGTCATTGCACTTATAATAAAATCTCGCCCAGAACTGATCACTCTTGGATTATTATTTTTGAATTAGAAATTTCACTAGAATTGCATTTGATCGAATTTGGTCATTATTTAGAGCCCAAATTTTGGTGTCAAATTTCTTGGAGTTTCGAGACGAATTTAATTGGACGGTGTCAATATTATTGTGGCCAACCTTGATATTGCTCGGGATATATGAAAAGTGAAATTTTGATTGGATGTGAATTTGAACTAGTAGACCTCCCTCGTAGTGTATTTTATTTGATTTCTTTTGGCTCTTTTTCATAATTATTAATTATGTTTTTCGTGGACCATTAGATCGTTTTCGGATTCGAATTGTGACCATTGGATCGCACTCAAGGACAAAAATTGACTTTTGTCCTCTCTCTCTCTCTCTCTCTCTCTCTCTCTCTCTCCTCCCCCATGCAACGTCCCCTCCGCGCACGTCCCCCCTGCCCCCTCTCTCTCCTCCTTTTCTCTTCTTCTTCTTCTTCTTCTTCTTCTCTAGTCTTCCGCCCTCGACTGCTCTAGCTTCCTGCTTACTACTCGCCCTAGCTCGTCGCCGCTGACCACCGCCACGCCTTCCGTCCTGCACCGCCGTCATGTCGTCCGTCGCTGTCGCCGCCGCAAACCCAGCTTGTTGCTTGAGCTCGTCGCGCCTGACCGCCGCCGCACCGTCCGTCGCTATCGTCGCCACGAACCCAGCTTGCTGCTCGAGCTCGTTGCGCCCAACCGCCGCCGCGCAGTCTGTCGCTGTCACTGCCACAAGCCTAGCTCATTGCTTGTAGCTCGCCAGGCTGAGATCGTCATCGCTCAACCCATCCGCTGCGGCGCCATGCCAGCCCGCCGAGACCAGTACACTGCCACATCGCCACCACCATCATCCCTGCTGCCCGACGACGAGGTAACTGCCCCCTGTTTTAGTCGAGCTAGCTCGCCACCACATCGCCGTTGCCGCTGCTCGTCGTCGCCACCGCCCAGCCAGCCGACCAACCCAGCTCATCGACCAGCTAGCCTAGCCCGCGGCCAAGTTGCCCAAACTGTGGCCAAACGGTTGCCCGTTCAGCCCAAGCCATTGTCCAGCCGCTGCCCATCACCTAACCTGTTACCTGACCATGCCCAAGCGTGCCCTTGTCGTGGCCGAGTCGCCGAGCCATATGCCCAATTGTGACCGAGCGCCACGCCGAGTCACCGGGCCATGTGCCGAGCCGTGGCTGAGCCCCGCGCCCTCGCCCGTGCCGAACCCATTACTATTCATCCGAACCATTTTGAGCTCGTGTGGATTTTTTTCCCAGACCAAACTTAGGTAAGTGACTTCCTAAACCCTACTTAGTATAATGGATATTTTTAGACTTATTTAGGATGTGATAAGTACTGGTTTAGTGGTTAAACTTAGGTTAGAGCCAATTTATGAATGTGGTTAATTAGTAGATTGAATTGCAATGATTATGTGGCATGTTTAGTGGCTAATTTATGTGGGTGTGATGATCGGATTGTCGTGGCATTTATGGGTGAAATTGACGTGTGATTAGACCAACTTGAGTGTTGAATTGGTGAGCTAGTGTGATGAGTTTGTGATTGGAATTGGATTTATACGACGTGTGAGAATGGCAAATTGTGATGTAGTGTATGTGCATGCGAAATGTCCAGTGAGGGACGGAGCCCGGATTGATCAGAGGGCTAACTTGAGGTGTGTTGACACGGGTCGTGTGAAAGTGTGAAATGTCTAGTGAGGGACGGAACCCGGCTTAATTAGAAGGCTGACCTATGGAGTGTTGACCAGGGTCGTGGAAAGTTGCTTGGCCACGAATGCGAATTGAGTGTGATTGAATTGATTGATTATACGTGTGAGAATGGCGAATTGTGATGTGGTGTATGTGCATGCAAAATGTCCAGTGAGGGACGAAGCCCGGATTGATCGGAGGGCTGACCTGAGGTGTGTTGACGCGGGTCATGGGAAAGTGTGAAAGGTCCGATGAGGGATGGAGCTCGGCTTGATCGGAGGGCTGACCTGTGGGGTGTTGACCCGGGTCGTGGAAAATTGGTCAGCCACGAATACGAATTGAGTGTGATTGAATTGATTGAATATATGTGGTTATGGCGTTTGAGTGGCGATGTTATGTTCTTGAATTACTATTGCTTTATGGTGAATTGACTAATATGCAGGATTGGTACGTAGTTCAAGACGAGGTAAGTATGTTGTGTGAAAATTGATTGTGTTGGCTAATGGATTGCATGTTAGACTCGTCGGGTACACATTGGCTTAGGTGGGGTATATGTTATCTTCTTATTGAGATTTATTCTCATTGCTGTAGTGCAAATAATTTCATATCCGCATCCGTGATTGATTTGGAAACGCCGCCAGAGTACCTCGGGGATCAAGGATGGGTCAAGTTACCCTGTCCTTTGAGCGCCCCGTTTTATAAAGGAGATAAGTTTGACAACTACCGCCCCTTTTAATGAACATGGTTTGAAGTTAGTGGCCTGGATAGTTATGATGTAAATGAAGGTTGTAAGCCCGTGCCTAGTATATGAAATGCATTTACTGATTTTCTTCAAGTACTATCCCATTATCATTATTAATTGTCTAGGTTGCTTAAATTTCACTTCCGCTTGCGTACGACTTTGGGTGTTTCGTTTGAGTCGGCGACGCGTCATGGAACGTTGCGTTCAATACGACCGTCAAAGGGGTGTAGCGTACCCGTTCGGCTTCAGGGCGTGACACCTAGTATCCTTATCCCCTTAAATTAGATTAATACCACAATAAATCAAAAACTGTTATACTTGTAACAAACGGAGGATGAAACCCCAAATTTGTATACTCATTAACTGTCACATGTCATCCTACTAAAAAAATTTATACTAAAACTTAATGGAAACTAACAAAGGCTAAATTTGTCATGAGTCTACCAATTTGGCGCTTTTGGTGGTCAAAAAAATATTTTGGGGTAAATTAAGAAATTAGGTGTCAACAAATAGTAATAAATTTCGGCCAATTGTAAATACATTTTTAATACTGTTCGAATATCTAAATGGAAACTTCTCATCACAACATAAAACTGAATATGTGTATACGGACAATTTTTTATTTCTGCAGTGGTGAAAGCATAACAAATATGATATTTACCTTTACCAAAAAAAAAAAGCATAACAAATATGGAATAGTGTCGCGGCCGACTTTCGTTCGATTGAGGAAAAGCAAATTTCGGCTTTCATAGTACCCGAGCAAACTAAATGAAAACTGAAGGAAAAGCATGGTGTCCGGTATATAATGGAACAACTTAATTTCTATAAATGAAAACTAAAGCTTTTCCTTTAGTTTTCATTAAATATCTATCAAAGCTTTGATACAAGCAAGTATTACATTTAGTCTTTAAATATCCACAGATCGGCTGCTTGAATCTTATTCATGAATGATCAGCCGGTGTTCCACAGCGGGCTGAAAAAATCATTCAGCTCTATATTGTCTACCCTTGGAGCACCCGTTGCCGGCGGTGCAGCCAAAATCAGCATCGAAGTTCCCAGCACCATCAGAGTCCCCGTGATGATGATTTACCTACGCAAGTAGTCGAAAAGGAAATGCGTTCACTTGTCAAATGATGTCGATGCCATATGAGAATCAAAAGGAAGATCAGAATATGAACAGTGGCCGAATTTTTTCATTAACCAACAAGGCTCGTACAACAAGAAGCATTGAAATGATCGAAGTATGGCATGATATTAAATCTTACTGTACTATTCCGATGGATGGTCTGGTTCAGGTGAACAGGAGTAGGAATTTGCCCATCTGGAACATGGTTATGTATCTCGGTAACAAACCTTACGGCATTCCCTGAGGTTGTATCCTCACGATTGTCTCCTGGAGCAGCTTCATATGCGGGCAATCCATCATTGCGAGCACTTGATGAGCTATTCTCGGTCCGAGGCTTCACAAAAAGTCGATAGAGCACGAAAGAAGTCTGCACATCAATAAAAGTCAAAAGTTGAACGTCATAAAGGCAAGGTTTCAGATGTTCTATGGTCATCGAGCATTCTTTCTTAGGAGGCTTACTTATAGATTTCTCTTTCCAAGGTTTTGATTTTGAAAAACTACTTATAAGTGCAGACTTGAATTGTGTTCAATGTTCATACTATCAGACGGTGGTTTTCCAATAAAATGCAAAGCGTTATAGCTCTTGCAAGTAGTATATCCAGAATTTTAACATGCAGTTAATACAATTCAAGCATCTTCCTAGAACCACCGAATCTGCTAATAAAACATCCAAGCCATGCTTAGAAAGCCTCCCGGATTACGCAGATTGTCATGCAACATCCTATCAAACTGGGGAAAATCATACAAACATAACAGGTACTTAACCATGCAAATTGTATCAAACAAAAATACGTGCTCCCATGGAGTCCACATCCCTCTAATAAAACAGGAAAAAGTTGCTCAACAATCAGAATCCCAATAATAATTGATGATTGGAAAGGGAAAATGCAAAAGCCAAACCAGAACTAAAAGATGAAAAATCAATGAAAATTTTTCACCAATTTGACGGAAGCATGCTCATATATGTCAGACTTCATATAGATAAAAGAAAAACTCGAAAACAAGGGAAGTTCAACATCATCATGAATCACCTGGGCATGATCAGGCAGGGCAAACTCATGCATTGTCCAATCAATCCCGACAGCATTTTGAACTGAATTCCCCATGCAGAAAAACAAAGCAGCTCTTGGTACACAGAACTTCACCATCACCAACCACAACAGCACTGTTGCCCCTGCCCCTCATCAACCAGAACCCGCAGTTCGCAGCTCTCACCCTCCTCTGCCTCTCTGCAGGCCCACGAGCCACCGTGCAGAATTACCAGTGCCTTGTCGCCACCCCATAGCCGTACTTGAAGAAGGGATTCTCCGACAGCTCCGACAGGCTGTAGCCATACACATTGAGCTCGCTGATCACATTGTGATTGAAACGGTTGGCCGGGTCAGGGTTCAGGCAGTTTTTCTTGTTCATCAGGTAGTAGCGGAAGATCTCTTCATCAGAAGGGAAAAAGCGGAAGCCCAGTGGCAGCACGGGCATCGGTTCCATGTTCTCGCGGTTCTGGTCGTTGTTGGCAGGCATGTTTTGGCCACCCATTGTTGAGAGAGAGAAAGAGAGAGGGATTTGATGGTTTCAGGCAGTGAGAGAAAGGAGAATGAAGTGAAGAAGAATGAGGAAGTGGAGGCTTTTTATAGGGGAAGAAGAAAGAGGTGTCCAGGAGAAGCAAACGAGAGAGCCGGTGCCTGAGACAGAGAGTGTTCTTTCCTTAAAGAAAAAGAAAATGAAAAAAAGGACATTCTTGTCTTGCCCTAAAAAGACATGCCTTATTTGCTTGTCCATTTTTGGCATGGGTAGTTGGATAGGATTGAGCAATTGGTCTTTTTCTGTTCTTTTTCTCTTGTTTTGGCAAGTATGAGGACAGAAATGGCTGTGGCAAAAGAAGAAAGAACAAAAAAGGAATGTGGCAAAAAATCTGGAGAAAAAGAGAAACAAATTTTTCCTTCTTTTTCTACTAGATTATATTGCCATCTTCAATCTTATCCTTCATAAAAGGCAATTAAATCTAGAGTAATTATGACATACTCTGACGATGTAGAAAAAGTTTTATACTGGCAATTTTATGCATCGTCAATTGCTTATTTCAACTTTGACCAAAAAAAAAATTGCTTATTTCAGCTGATATGATATTTGAGCAAATCAAATCAGAATGCAATCAAAAAAATTATATATTTTATAATGATTTTAAATACATGTATACAATCAAAAAAATTAAGAAATTCTAATTTAAATGAAAGTCAAAACTCAACTGAGAAATGTAAGTTACTATTAAAAGTCAATTGCGCATTATCAAGTTATCAACCGTTGAAATCATATTCTTTGTCTCTATTAGCTGGTTTATGAATAGACCATTAATTTATACATTTAAATGGGGAGTGAGTTTGTCTCACTATTAAATTTCTCAATTTTCTTCCCTCATTTACATACTATTTTAATATTGTAACGCCATTTAGGTTTAAAGAGATAAAGATGAAAACGACCACATAAAATATATAAAAAAGTAAACTAGAAAATTGCTATCTATTTTCTACTAAACACTACATTCCTTAATTGTCTAACCATGCAACAACCAACTCTCTCCTTCTCTCATTTTCTTTTTCCTAAACTTTGAATGAATGTTTATTTTTATTGTTATAAAAGTAGAAAATAGTTCATTCAACGTTCCAGAAAAGAATTCCTAGTTTGGAGATTGAAGACTATAATACACTAACTACGCAATAGAGAAAGTTTTATGTTTTGATACATACTGTGAGCGAGCTATTATAATGACTGTAATCTCTTTTGTGAAGGGTATGAGTATAATAGTTTGTATTTAGGTGTGTGATAGTATGATTAATCCACTTGGGTATAGGCAACACTAGCTTTGGAAAGAAATGCTTTTAGTATAAGAAGCAAATACTATATTTTTATCAACTCAGAAAATTACTAATGAAATCCAGCTATTAGGCTGTTAGTTTGGAAAAGTGGACGTAGGCTTGCACCAAACTGAACCACTATAAAGCTCCGCATGCGTCATTTTATATAACTCTTCAAATTTCTGTAGCTATTTGATAGAAGTGCATTGCACTTGATTTTATCACACAGTCCGCTTATATCAACTTGTTTCTATTCACATCAAGTTATTTTGCTTATATCCAACTTAACATTTATAATTCCACAAAAGTAATTCAAGTTTATTAAAATCACCTATTCACCCCCTAGGTGATATTGTTAGCCACAACAATGGTGAGTGAAACTAAAATCAAAAGCAACCTTTCAATGGACAATGTATTAAAGCATACCATACAATTAATCGAGTCTATCATTTCATGTTTTACATTATAAGAAAACAAAAAGCTATTGCTAATTTCAATTTACATTATACTTGAACAAACTTCACTGTTATGCTTGTTAGCATCAAATTTTCAACAAATTTTTTAGAAAATGGAAGGAAAACCATGTTTCTCATTTATCATGAAACCACTTAACTCCTAGAAGAGAAAACATATCACGATTATTGATCAGGCTGAATTTGGTCTTTGTACCATATGCAACTCGACTTGAACTTAACATAGTTCAGAGATTTAAGATCTACCATGTGCAAAGAAGGATTTGAACATGTTATGGTCATCAATATGTCAATTTCGGTATTTAGTTTTCCCAGCTTATATTAAATGGTGGATTTCGTAGTTCTCCTTTCATCCATTGAATATATGAGTGAAGTTATTTTCACTTTTTGACTAAAACACACCTTTTTTTATGTTTACCAATCAAATTACCATCAAATCATAATATTTGATTCAATACTTTTAAGTAACATTGTTCCCCTATCTCCCAATAAAATTCATCTCATCAACAAATGGCAAAAATTAAGAAAAACACAGTTTATTGCTGTTTCCTTTTTGTTATGATTTAGTCACTGCAATAAAAAATTGTCCATGTACACATATTCAGTTTTATGTCGTAATGAAAATTTTCCATATAGATATTCGAAAGGTTTTTAAAAATGCATTTACAATTGGTGTAAAATAGAGAATTTTTTTTGTATAGTGGAATTGATCTTCTTAGTTTGTTAACACCTAAATTCTCACCTAAAATCTCTCATGCATTTCATAAAAATTTGTCGACGGCAATAGGAATGACTTCCTAACCAAAAAACATCAAATTTGCATAGTCTTTCTTTGCATTGCATTTCTCGCATTTGGAGAATATAGAACATACAGGTTAAGTCATAATTGTTGATACCTAAATTTGGTTATCCCATTAGTCATTCATGTATAGAAAATTAGTGATTTATCTTTAACCCCTAAACAATAATAATATTTAAATTGCATATAGTTATTAGGAGCATTTCTTATATAGTTTAGTTCATTTATTCCATTTGCATTGGACCATCGATGGATTGACTTAACATGAAATAGGTATGAGCTTAATTAGTTGGATTGAGTCAATGAGAGCATTAATTTTCGACCAAGCCCATAAGATATATTGAGGAAAACTCTTACTGATTTTGAAGTTGACAAAACCTTCCATGATAATTATAAATCTGATACTTATTCTGAACTTTCTTATTTCAGGAATATATGTTCTGGAAGCTTAGAATGAAGTTTTTCAGATTTTACAAGTTAGAAAAATTATCTAAGTTCTGAGATATTTTTCAGATGTAGAAATGATTCAGACTTTATAAGTTCTTGAAGGCCCACAAAATTTAAAGTTCTGAGATTCAGACTCAAAACGAGAAAATTCAGAAGCACACGCATAAGCTGAAATTTTTCAGAAGCAGACGCATAAGCTGAAATTTTCAGAAGCAAACGCGTAAAAGATGAAATCTTCAGAAGCAGACGAAGACGCAGTAATTCTTCAGAAGCAAAACTTAGAACGAAAAACATAATAGCTAGTGATCTGACATGAATTTCACAGAAGGAAAATTTTGATTAGTTCAATCTTAATTAAATTGATTGACAATCAAATACTACGACAAGAATGCATTACAACGGACAAAACTCTACTTATGGAAACCAAGATTCTGATTGTATGGGCAACCAGAATCAGCGGGATTCAGAATTTGTCATCCAACGGCTACTCAATCCTTATTATACAAATCTGTCCAAGGTGAAGATTGGAAGATGATCCTCTGCAAGTTGTCCAACGGCTAGTATGGATGTAGAGGAGTATTTAAGGAGATCACGAGCAACAGTAGAGATAGATTCAAGAATCAACAAGTCCAAAGTCTGAGCATACTCCAATCTGTTCCCTTGTCGTTCTGTACTTAAAATTAAGATCTTGAGGGATAGAGAGTCATATTATACACAATAGTCCTGACACTCAGAATCTATAAATTCCTCTTGATTACATAGTGAAATCCAGTCGGTAAGCGGTAAGCGTGGGAGAGTGGACGTAGGCTTACTATAAGCCGAACCACTATAAACTTGTGTGCAGATTCTCTATTCCTTATCTCTTTATTTACATTCTACACATCAAAACCACCGTATTTATAATCTGTCTTGGATCTAAATTCCATTCGTTTGTGATTTGTTTTAATTCCGCATAGAGATAAAAATAACTGGTTAAGATCACCTATTCACCCCCCCTCTAGGTGACTATTGCTAGCTCATTCAAGATACATATTAGGGGTGTGTAAAAGAATCGGGACCCGCCCGGACCGCTTGGAACGGCCCAGAACCTGACAGGAACCAATGGTTCCCAAGGGAACCGGTCCGGTTCCCGATTCCAATTTTTTGGAACCGGTACTATTTGGGCCAGTTCCCGGTGTGGAACCACCCACCCGCCCACCCAGACCGGACCGGTAATATAATAATAATATATTTTATTTTTTAAAAATATTTAAATAAAAAAATTTGACAAAAAAAATTTTGAATAAGAAGAAAATTTGTTATCATGTCTGAAACTCTTGTGTAGTTGGGATACCTTGATCATTTTTCCCAATAATTAATGGGTACCCACTTGATTTATGGATAATGTGGTTAATATAATCAATCATAGTGTAGGAATTGTATGAAAAGTTATTTTCTTTTCTTTTTGTTCCGTTAATCCTAAGTTGGTCCACAGATTTTTTTTTTTATTTGTCTAGGAAAACTTGTTGAGACCAGTTCCATGGACCCACCCAAGAACTAGACCTGACCGGCGGTCCGGTTCTCAGGCGGGTCCATGGAACCAACGGGCGATTCTCGGTTCCACTTTTTGGAACCGGTCTTGTAACGGGCGGTCCACGATTTCGGAATGGAAACTGCCCACCCAAACCATGCACACCCCTAATACAGATATAGCTGAAAATTTCAATAAGTGCCAAGGTGGAAAATATGGGGTGAGGGTAATTAATCTTGATATCATCATTCAAATCTTAAGGGACAAACGAAGAAATTGATTTGACATTATCACAGATTATTAAAGATATTAGAATATCTTCTCTAATCGAAATAGTAAATAAATATGGGCAAGAAACCCGACTTATATCTATATATACGGGTGTTAAAAGAGAACACACGTTAGGGCTTGACAATTCACGATACTCACGGGTGGCTGGACACAATATACGAGCAGCCACAAAAGAGAGAGGAGATTTTTTTTTTTTTCGCGAGAAAAGCCAAGAGGAAAAATAAAAAAGCGGGGACTTCACAAAATGTATACCAAAGAGAGGGGGGAGGGAGAAGAAATCGTGGGGGTTCACGGCCACAAACAATATAGAGAGAAGAGAAGAGGAGAGATCGTGCATACTACAGGGAGGTCGTCCATAGTCACGGCACTTTAAGGAAAAACGCAATTTGGAGGGGCGAGCACTGATATCATCAAAAAAGAGGAAGACGTCTTGCACACAGAGAAAACGAAAAAGAAGGCCTTTTCTTCTTCAATATTCTTTACACACCGAGAGTTTTCTTTGACCAAGTCTTGCAGCTTTTCAAACGATTTTGCCATAGTCCAGCGAACTCCAGTCTACATCCGAAGCTTGCCAGCTGCTGTCCAGTACCTGTGGAGTCTCCTACAACAGTTTTGTAGCGGTTTCAACCAAAGCCCGCAAAGACCAGCTCAGTTAGAAGTCCCAGCGACCTGTCCTGCCAGTCCAGTTCACGACTCCGGTGCCCCCAGCCGAGTTCTGCTGCATATCACTTGCCTTAGTCCTGCCGCTCTACCTGTACCAGTTCAATTTCCCCGTGAACAATCCATATCCGTTATTTTCACGGTGCATCAGATCCGATCCTCCCTGCTGCTGTCCCGTGGCCGTTGCTGCACTGAGACACTTCCCTTAACGACAACGAAGCAGTTTTTCTTTGTATTGCAGGTTGTCCTAGTCTCCGCGGGTTGTCTTTGGACAGAGTGTCACTAAGAACCAAATCGGCTGGTCGAGTCTCCTTGCTGGTCACCAACCGATACGGTCCCTCTAAGGCCACTGCGAGCCACCCTTATTGTCGGACACACCGAACCCCACCATTGGTCCTTGCTTGATTCCTTGGTAGCTGAGCACCACCGAGAAGCCACAACCGCAGTAATCACCGCCGAGACCATCAGCTGTGCCAACCGCCGCCGGTCACTACCACTGCGAGCCACCCTCACCCTGACACACCAAGCCACTCCACCAGTCACCCTCCACTGCTCGTGATCCACCGTCGATCAAGTTTGAATTTGGAAATTCATCCGTAAATTAGGTAAAAATCTTATACTAATTTGATTTGAATATTTTATTGCTTAATCCGTACTCAACAAAATTTAACTTCGCATATTTTGAGTGATAGGCATATCCCCAATTAGGATTGATGGGTTTTATTTGTGACAAATGGGCCGCCCATGATGGGCTAACCCAGCCCATGAAAGAAAGTAACTGCACATGGCAGTTATTGGCTGGAAAAACAAAAAGTCACAATGAGAACATACGTGAGGTGTGGAAGTTGCATTTTGTGTGTTATCAGAAGAACACTCTCACAAGAAGACAAAAAGCAAGAAGACTTTGTCATTGTACAATCAAAGGATTGTTCTCTCTCTCGAGGCTGTGATTGGTGCATTTAATCTGTGGCTAAAGAGGTATGTTCGTTTTCGTAATATACTTCGAACGATCGGTGATTCAAGCGTAGAATGGGCATGTTTTTCCGCAAATTTTGTATTATGTTTAGGAATTTGTTTCCTTCATTGGTATCAGAGCCTGTTTTCTTATTTCCTGATCGTTTTAATATGTTTATAACACGGAGTAATGGCCGGAATTCGTGAAACGACTCCGACGAACGCTCGGGTACGAAAAAGCGACACCCGACAGTACTGTTCGTGTTCGTTTCTCGATTTTCGTGCGTCAAAATTATTTTTGAAAAGTGTAGGGTCGTAGTACTTGTCGAAACGAGAATTTTGATGGGTGGCACGCCGCCGGGAGGCGCCGCACGCGCCTACACGCGCCGCCGCAAGTGGCGGTCTCGCCGACACGTGCGTGGCGGTTTCTCCCCGCACGCGTGCACCGCACGCGCCATGAGGGCGTGTGCGGCGTGGCTGACGTCACGCTGACGTCAGCCATGCGGTTGCCCAACCGCTCGACCCGGCCCGGAAATTGACCCGATCCGACCCGTTTGACCCGTGACCCGACCCTGCTGACCCGTTGACTTGACCCAGTCATCCGTTGACCGTTGACCACCGTTGACCGGCGTTGACCGGCAAAAAAAAAAACGAAGGGGACAGAATGTGTTTCTTGCAATATCGTATCATGATTTGAAATATAGTCATTTGAATTTTTCTGCATTTGTTGCAGGAAAAATGGTACGAAGATATCAAACCCCTATTATACCTAGAATGGCGGCTCAAAAGGAAAAGCTTGAGAATCTAAGAATCAAGCTGGCTCTTTACCGGTGGGATGCTGATGATGACATGATGACACACATCATCAAGGTCAACAAAATGATACAAGATATCATTTGGAACAGTTTCGTGATGCCTGAGTATATGATGGTCGGGGCTCTCAAATGCACCATTCCTGATGAGTTAGGAAGAATGATTGATAGGGTTTGGGACACCTTAGTAGGTCCGAGCTACAAGATGATTGTGGAGAAATTCATGATAGAGTACATACGGGTCGAGGCAAGAAGGACGTCAAGCGTTGCATTGAATCGGTCTCGGCGCAATACGTTGCCCAAATTTAGGGGTTTTCCGGGTGCCTCCATTTGGATGCCAAAGAGAATAAAATTTCCTGAGGATTTTTATGAGTCATTTCCAGTTTATATAAAGAGGATCACCACCTGATTGTGTTTATTTTTTTTCAGTAAGCTCTTATGGATATGTTCACTATAGGTTGGTGTTAGATATCTTGGGTGGATAGTTCTTTATATGTTAGTGTTAATGTTTATTTTATTTGATGGATTCATTTCTTATGTACATAATGTTAAGTAAATGAATGTTGATGGATATTCATGTTGTGAATAGTTTATAGTACTATTCTGTTTTAATATTTATCTTATTAGTATCATATGGAGTTGAGTGGGAGTTCTAAAAGTTTTAGTAACTTTAAAGAACGTAATTTTACCTTAATGATTATATTAATGGTAATTTCACATTAGGATTTTTGATGATGATTGGGAACGTAGTGAACTTTCGAATCTAAAGCCTATGTGAAATTATTCATTAACATAATCAATTTGTGTAAAATTGATGCATAAATAAGTGGCATTATTAACAATTCGTGCTTGTCTGTCTGATATGTTCAGATTCAATGGCTTCAGCATCAAAGAATATAGTTGCTGAACTGAACAAAGGAGAGAAGCTTAACGGTGATAATTATGAAATTTGGCATATGAAAATCCAATATGTGCTGGAAGAGCAAGAGGCTCTGGAAGCTCTTAACCTGGTTATGAAAGAGCCTGAAGACGGAAACACTGCACAACATAAGAGAGATAAGGATGCATTTGCTGTATGGAAAAGGAAAAACTCCCTTGCTCGCATCACGTTGCTGAGTAGCATGGATAATGATGTCATGCGAGAGTTTAGGCGTTTTGAAAATGCTAAGGAGATGTGGGGAGCATTGGCAGCAAGGTTTGGTCATACATCTGTAACCAAGCTTAAACAGCTCACTATAAGATTTGATTCTTATAAGAAGCCACATGGTCAGTCCATGAAACAACATTTAAGGAAAATGTCAAACATGATTAATGAGCTTAAGGATGCTGGCCATGTTCTGACCAATGAGCAGCAAGTGCAAGCAGTGATTCGTTCTTTGCCTCAGAGTTGGGAGCATATGAAGTTGCACTTAACTCACAATGAGAACATCAAAACCTTTGAGGATGCAATGCGCCACTTAGAGCTAGAGGAGGACCGTCTCCTGGCAGATAAGCCGGTAGTTGACATTTACTATGCAGGCTCTAGCTCACAAAGGCCTTCGAGCTCTAAGCGCAAGCGTCCTGATTCGTTCAGAAGGTGGAGAAGTAAGAGAGCGATTTTTTGGGAAAGAAACCAAAACATGATCAACACCAAAGAGGAAAGCGTCATCAAGTTAAGAACATGTCGAGGGTGAAGTGCTACAACTGTAGCAAGAACGGCCACTTTGCTCGCGATTGCGGCGAGCCAAAGAAGGTAAACTCTCCTTGCATTCTTGAGAACTTTGTCTATGTGTCAAGTTCTGTATTTTTAACTAAGTCTCATCCTTTGTGGACTGTAGATTCGGGAGCAACAGACCATGTAGCAAAGGACAGAGATGCCTTCGTGGAGTTCCGACGGGTTCCGACTGGAACGAAATGGATCTATGTAGGGAACAACTCTAAAGCAGAAGTGAAAGGAATTGGCACTTGCCAGTTGATGATGCGTGGTGAACGCACATTGTTCCTACATGATGTACTATATGCTCTGGAGATTTGTCGGAATTTAGTGTCTATTTTAGTGTTGATTAAACTTGGTTTCAATTTGAACTTTCATAACTGTGGTGTTGATTTGTATCTGGGTACGAATCATTATGGTAATGGATATTTTTTGAATGGTTTTATTGTACTAGATGTTAACTGTAATGATGTTAACGTTTGTTATTCCCTGTTTACATCTTCCAACTCATATGAAAATGATGTGAATGTGTGGCATGCTAGACTTGGTCATATTGGCCAACAGCAAATGCAAAGATTAGCCAAAAAGGGCTTATTAGGCAATATTGAAAAAGTTGATTTGCCTATTTGCGAGCATTGCCTGGCCGGGAAAACAACAAGGAAACCATTCGGAAAGGGCACAAGAGCTGAGTTTCCTTTGCAACTAATCCATTCTGACATCTGTGGTGCATGGGGCTGTGTATTTCATCACATTCATAGATGATTGTATTCGATTTGGATATGTCTATTTGATTTCTCATAAATCTGAGGCATTAAGTTGCTTTAAGAAATTTATGAACTTAGTAGAAAATCAATTAGATAAGAAAATAAAAACGTTCAGATCCGATCGAGGTCGAGAATATTTATTTGATGAGTTCAGAAATTTATGTGATGAAAAAGGAATAGAAAGACAGTTGTCTATTCCATATACTCCTCAACAAAATGATGTTGCCGAGAGGAGAAACAGAACCCTATTAGAAATGGTTAGGTCTATGATGGTACAAGCTAACTTATCAATCTGCTTTTGGGGTGATGTTTTGTTAACTGCTGCCTATGTTCTTAACCGCGTGCCTTCTAAATCAGTTACTTCCACTCCGTATGAGTTATGGACAAGTAGAAAACCTGATTTAAGTTTTCTTAAACCTTGGGGTTGTGCTGCTTATACTCACGAGCCCGCTCATAAATATGGGAAACTGGGTTCCAGAGGCAAAAAGAGTATTTCCATAAGATACTCAGAGCACTCAAAAGGGTATGTGTTTATAGGTGTACAAGAAAGTGGGAGTATAACTGAGTTTGAATCACGAGATGTCACATTCTTAGAGAATGAGTTTCCTACTAAGGGCGAAATAGGTGAGGACTACTCACTATTTGAAACTTTGGATCCTGATAATGAAAATGATAAAGTTCGTCCAAATGAGAGCAATGTGGGAAGTGAGGAATTAAATTCGACTCAATCTCAATTGCAACCGTTTGATGAGACGATACCGTCATTATCTAATCCAAGTGGGAGCATAATGGAGAATGATGTGCCACGTGTACAGTCTCCCGTACGGCAAACAAGTCGCAAAAGTGTTCCCCGACGACGTTTTGACATTGAAGGGGAAACTTTCATCGCCGCTCCACAAGATGAAGATGAGCCAAGGAATGTAAATGAGGCTCTAAGTTGCCCTAATAAGGAAAAATGGATAAATGCAATGGAAGAAGAAATGGAGTCAATGAAGTCAAACCATGTTTGGGAACTGGTTGATCTTCTAAAAGGACGCAAAGCTATTGGGAACAAATGGGTTCTTAAAATAAAGCGAAAAGCTGATGGCTCAATAGAAAGATATAAAGCTCGCCTCGTGGCGAAAGGGTATAATCAACAGGAATGAATTGATTATGAGGAGACTTTTTCTCCTGTAGTAAGATTTACCTCAATTCGCCTTATTCTGGCAATAGTGGCAAGTATAGATCTTGAATTACATCAAATGGATGTAAAAACTACTTTTCTAAATGGAGAATTAGAAGAAGAAATTTACATGGAGCAACCAGTTGGCTTCAATGAAAAAGGCCAAGAACAAAAGGTATGTCGACTTTTGAGATCGATATATGGCCTTAAACAGTCTTCAAGACAATGGTATACGCGTTTCCATAATGCCATAGTGGCCTATGATTTTACAATGATTGATGAAGATCATTGTGTGTATATCAAAAGATCCAAAGATCAATTTGTGATCTTATCATTATATGTTGATGACATACTGATTGCCGGAAGCAATAAGGAGTTGGTTAATACTATTAAGAGTTGGTTATCATCCAATTTTGAGATGAAAGATATAGGTGAAGCTGCATATATTCTTGGAGTTAAGATTTCAAGAGATCGTTCCAAGAGATTATTGTCTCTTTCGCAAGAAACTTATATCAACAAAGTTCTTGAACGATTTAGTATGCATGATTGTAAACCCATGGATACTCCTATTGCAAAAGGTGAACGATTGAACCGTAGGTTGTGTCCTAAGACTCCACAAGAGAAGGAACGAATGAAACGTGTTCCTTATGCCAGTGCTGTTGGGAGTTTAATGTACGCTATGATGTGTACGAGACCTGACATATGTTTTGCAGTTGGAATGGTAAGTAGATACCAATCCAATCCAGGTCAAGTACATTGGAAAGCCGTTAAAAGAATCATGAGGTATCTAAAGGGTACTGCTGATTATTCTCTGAGTTATCAAGGAAAGGATCTGCGACTTGAAGGCTACTCAGATGCTGACTGGGGAGGAGATTTAGACGAAAGGAAATCTACCTCTGGATTTGTATTCTTACTGAATAATGGCATCATATCTTGGAGCAGTAAGAAACAAACATGTATAGCATTGTCCACCATGGAAGCAGAGTTCGTGGCATTGTCAGCAGCAGTACAAGAGGGAGTTTGGCTTAAGAGATTTTTGGATTATTTAGGTGTTGTTGAGCATGCTGCAAGCTCATTGTTAGTCAACTGTGATAGCCAAGCAGCAATAGCATACACTAAAGATCCTAAATATCATGGCAAGACCAAACATATAGATACCAAGTACAATTTTGTTAAAGATATGGTAGCACGGAAAGATGTGAACTTGCAGTACATATCTACGCATAGTATGATAGCAGATCCTATGACAAAGCCAATTCCTAGAGATGTTTTCACTGGTCATGTAAAATCTCTAGGACTGCGTAGATGCTGATGTACTGAATATTGTAATTTCCCTGAATGTTCACATTTGAATGAAATTGTTATATCATTGTTAATGCCTACGATATTTTATTTATGCATATTAATACTTAGTGTATTATGTCGAGAAAGTATGTCGGACAGAAAAGATTAACCCACTCACACGGGTAATCGCTTCTATTTACTGTGTGATAAATAGAGATGAGACAATTTTTAGGCTTATTATCTAGGTGATAATCGAGAGCTCAAGCTTAAAATATAAATGTTGCCTTAGCTAAGTGCTAAGATGAGGACATAATATATACTATGTCCGAAAGTAAAATAACCCACATATTTTACTTTTATCTGTCTCTGATCCCAGATGTGAGTTCTAATGGATTTTTTAGAGCAGTAGATATGTGAACTCAAGTTTAGATATTAGGTATGTCTGAACTATCATCTGTACGGTATTGAATGTAAAGACATACGCTTCACGGGAAAGGAGTTAATACCGTAATACGTATTTCATACTACGTATGTATAAGACGACCGATAAGAGTGGCAAAAGTTTTTTATCTCAACTTTATACCCTGTGAGACTCTTGAGGATAAGAGTTCCTCATTTAGTGCCCTTACGACTCCAACTTATTCTCAAAGTTTCTATTCAGTGTTCGCTATCTTAGGATGTTGTCAATGGTCATGAAAGATACGATCTAATGGAACATTCCTAGAAAAGCGAGCTGGACTGAAATAGAGAGGTTTAAGGAAAGAGGAAGATCAATTTATCATGACGTCACATTCTAATTTTGTATTCACAGGTCGACCAATTATGATTTTAAGTAAATCATAGTTGTGAATACAATATGCGAGATATTAAAAAGAGATCAAAAGAGATATAAATGTGACTGATTGATCTAGGGTACTGTATACTATATTTACTCGGAAAACATTGTACCCAATTTTGAGCTGCTATGTATACCTAACAGATGCATTACAACGAGCTCTCGAAGTATGCTGGTCGCACGGATTATTTGCTAGTATGAATATTGCAAAGAAGAGAGAGTGAATGTTTAGCCCACCATGTGCGAGTGGGAGATGATGGGTTTTATTTGTGACAAATGGGCCGCCCATGATGGGCTAACCCAGCCCATGAAAGAAAGTAACTGCACATGGCAGTTATTGGCTGGAAAAACAAAAAGTCACAATGAGAACATACGTGAGGTGTGGAAGTTGCATTTTGTGTGTTATCAGAAGAACACTCTCACAAGAAGACAAAAAGCAAGAAGACTTTGTCTTTGTACAATCAAAGGATTGTTCTCTCTCTCGAGGCTGTGATTGGTGCATTTAATCTGTGGCTAAAGAGGTATGTTCGTTTTCGTAATGTACTTCGAACGATCGGTGATTCAAGCGTAGAATGGGCATGTTTTTCCGCAAATTTTGTATTATGTTTAGGAATTTGTTTCCTTCAAGGATTATTTCCTAATTTGCGAAAACGCCTACGATCGGTGATTGTATCTATAAGGCTTTAAATAAGATCATGGATTGTTTGGCAAGGGTCGATAACTTGATCTTTAAGATTTAATATTAGGTTATGGATCCTCTTTTAAGATTGATGTGATATTGTTTCCTTATTCAATTTATGGATGTTATATTTTGGTGGTTGAGCATGTTTTGAACGTTCAAACGCTTATCTTGCTTTGATTTGTTTCCTTATCTAAAAAATACAAAAAATATTGTTTGATAGACTGCGTTTTTTAATTGCATGTCATGTATAGTTACTTAATTAAAGTTGTATGTCATATGGAGTAGTTACATATTAATTTTCCCATATTGCATGTTTAGGTTCATATAACATGTCATATTAAAATAGTCTTATTTCAAGTGTATGTCATTTTAAAGCTAGGTCATGTAGTCGTAGTTTATAATTACATTACATGCATTACATATAGCTTAGTTTTCATTTAAATAGGACAAAATAATTTAGGTTAATATCACGAAAAACCTCAAACTGGTACACCTTTAACAAATTTACCCCAAACTATTTTTTTTATCACAAAAAACCCTAAACTGGTACATCTATGATAATTTTACCCCAAAGTAATTTTTCGACCATAAAAAACCCCAAACCGATACAACTATGACTAATTTACCATCAATTAGTTTCCATTAAATTTTATTATCAAATTGCTAAATTTGATAACACATGGTAGTTGATAGGTATACTAGTTTAGGGTTTTACCCTTATTTTTGTCACAAATTTACTAATTTGTGATTTTTCGTAATATTAATCCAATTTAGTGAAAGGTAAATTTGTTACAAGTATATCCATATTGGAGTTTTTGATAGTCAAAAATTAATTTTTGATAAATTTATCATAGGTGTACCAGTTTGGAATTTTTTTTTTGTCAAAAATTAGTCCAAGATAAAATTGTTATAGGTGTACCAGTTTGGGGGTTTTTTGTGGTCAAAAAAATAATTCGGGGTAAATTTGTCACGAATGTACCAGTTTGGGATTTTTGATGATCAAAATATTAGTTTTGAATAATATTATCACAAGTATATCAGTTTGGGGTTTTTCGTGGTATTGACCCAAATAATTTATTGAAATTATGTGATAATGAGAAATTATGTCTAGGATGAATATGCGTTTTTTCGATAGGGAGTTTCAAAATCACCAATAAACTTGTATATCGATATTCGATAACTCATCAACAACCATGAAATTGACAACTTTTTTTCGCATATTGACATTTTGATCTTGAATCAATTGACAAATCCCAATATCGACATCTTCATCTTCAATCGATTGACAAAGCCCAATGCTCCAGCGTCATTCTCCCCAGAATGTTGAAGATTTGTCCTCAAATCTTGTCATGGCTTCATTTCCAAAACGGCCTCTCCAACGAACTAGGTAATACATCAGTTTCAAACTAATAAATATCTTCAATGCTTGCTAAAAAGATGAAAATATATCAAATATATTTTGACAATTAATGAACACTTTGAGAGTGCTTTAGGGCATACAAAATGAAAGTGGTATGTAATTGATAAGAAAGAAAGATTAAAAGAGAATAGTATTTATTCTCTTATAATGGTCGTGTGAAACAATGTACATGAGAAGCCTTTATATAGGCTTAGAGGAGTAAAGGAGCCTAGCATTCTTCCTATGTGGGACCAAAGAGAAAGAAGAGATGTAAAGGAAAACCTACAAAACTATACAACATGTTCTAACACCCCCCTCAAACTCAAGGTGGATCAAATAACGAGAGTTTGGAAAGAAGAAATTTAAATCATTGTGATGTAAGAGCCTTCATAAAACAATCGGCAAGTTGATTCTCAGTTCCAACAAAAGGAAGTGAAATAGTGCGAGCTTGGAGATGATGACGAGTCAGATGACAATCGATCTCAATATAGTTGGTGCGCTCATGAAAGACTGGATTTACATCGATATGAATGGCACTCTTGTTGTTACAATGCAAAGGAGTAGGATCCAGAAGTGAAACTCCCATATTAGTAAGTAAGCGGCGAAGCCAAACAATCTCATCAGTAGTGTCAACCATAGCACGATACTCGGACTCTGTAGAGGAGCGTGAGACAATATGTTGTTTCTTGGAACACTAAGAAATAAGTGAATCGCCAAGAAAAATGCAATAACCAATGGTAGATTTGCGATCAGTGACATTGGAAGCCCAATCAGCATCAGAATAAGCACGCAACTTGAGAGCAGAAGAGGATGATAGAAATAAGGAATGTGATAAAGTGCCTCGAAGATAGCGCAGAATCCTTAGAACAGCCACATAATGAGTTGTTCGAGGAGCAGCAACAAACTGACTAACAACATGAACAGCATAGGCGATGTCAGGTCGGGAGATAGTAAGATAAATAAGACTGCCAACCAAGGTCCGATAGCGGGTGACATCAGAAAGAGGTTCTCCATCATCTAGGCAAAACTTTTGATTTAGCTCAATAGGAGTGGCAGCAGTACGTGAATCTGATAAAGCAGCCCTGGACAAAATATCAGCGGTATATTTCTACTGAGGAATGAGAATACCACGTGAACTGCAAGCAATCTCAAGTCCAAGAAAATAGCGCAATGGTCCTAGATCCTTCATGGCAAAATGTTGCTGAAGGTGTCGCTTGGTATGCTCAATATGGTCACGATCATCTCCGGTGATGACCATATCATCAATATAAAGAAGAAGAATAGTGCAGCCTAAAGAAGAGGTATGAACAAACATAGCATGATTAGCCTCACTTTGAATGAAACGAGTAGACTGAATAGCATCACTAAACTTCTCAAACCAAGCACGAGGGGCCTGTTTGAGACCATAAAGAGCCCGTCGCAAGCAGCAAACCTATCCAAAGGTATGAGCAAGACCAGGCGGAGGTTGCATAAAGATATCTTCCTGAAGATCACCGTGAAGAAAAGCATTCTTCACATCAAGCTGAAAGAGAGGCCAACTGCGAATTGAAGCAACAGCTAATAAACCACGGACAGATGTCATCTTTGCTACGAGACCAAAGGTCTCCTCATAGTCAATACCATACTCTTGCGAGAAACCTCGAGCAACCAAACGAGCTTTGTAACGCTCAATACTGCCATCAGAACGAGTCTTAATCTTATATATCCATCGGCAAGATATGAGGGAGCAACCTGGAGGAAGAGGCACAAGCTCCCAAGTACCAGTACTCTCCAAAGCCGAAAGTTCCTCAGACATAGCCTAGCGCCATTCTAAATGCTGAACTGCCTCGCGATAACTATTAGGTTCTTGTACAGCATGAACAGTTGCTAAAAAGGATCCAAACTCAATAGAATAAGAAGTAGCAGCAACATACCGGGCAGGTGGATGCCGATCTTGAGGAGGATTACGGCGTGGCTCTAGTTGTGCAAAATCGTCGAGGGCAGATACAGCAGGAGGTGCAGCACAAGGGATATGTGAAGATGGAGAAGGTGGCAATATATCTAGATCCGATGTAGAAGAAGGACTAGAAGGATCAGGTAGAGGATCAATAGGAAAATCCATAAATGGAACAGGAGACGAAACATGAGGTGTAGTATTTGTTGAAAAGAAAGGGATGTGTTCATGAAATGTAACATCACGAGAAATACGTACACGTCGCGCATTTGGGTCATAACAACGATAACCTTTATGATTAGTGCTGTAACCCAAGAATGCACATGCGATAGAGCGGGCGGTAAGCTTTGTACGTTCAGTGAGTGGAAGAATGACAAAACAAGTACATCCAAAAACTCGAAGATGATTATAGCTAGGAGGTCGAGAGTAGAGACGCTGAAACAGGGTGTCTTGATGGAGAAAAGATGAGTGTAGGCGATTAATTAGATGAACGGCCGTGAGAAGAGCCTCAGCCCAGAACTCAGTGGGAACGGATGTGCCAAGTAAGAGAGCTCGAGTGGTCTCTAGAATATGACGGTGCTTGCGTTCAGCAACTCCATTTTGCGCTGAAACCCTAGGGCAAGATAACTGAGGAAGTATACCATCACTAGCTAAGAAGTAGAGATGGCCACAGTTCGGAACCGACCGATTCCGGTTCGGAACCGGTGGTTCCGGTTCGTGGCCAAGAATGAACCGGAACCGTCCGGTTCAGAACCGGTTCTGAACCGGCTGGCCCTCGCCAGACGAGGGCGAGCCTCGCCGGCGTCGGGCGAGGCTCGCCTGAGGGTGGGCGAGCGAGGCGAGCCTCGCCCGACGCCGGCGAGGCTCGCCCTCGCCAGATCCAGGCGAGGGCGAGCCTCGCCGGCGTCGGGCGAGGCTCGCCTGAGGGTGGGCCGTGGGCGAGCGAGGCGAGCCTCGCCCGACGCCGGCGAGGCTCGCCCTCGCCTGGATCTGGCGAGGGTGAGCCTCGCCGGCATCGGGCGAGGCTCGCCTGAGGGTGGGCGAGCGAGGCGAGCCTCGCCGGCGTCGGGCGAGGCTCGCCTGAGGGTGGGCCGTGGGCGAGCGAGGCGAGCCTCGCCCGACGCCGGCGAGGCTCGCCCTCGCCTGGGCGAGCGAGGCGAGCCTCGCCGGCGTCGGGCGAGGCTCGCCTGAGGGTGGGCGAGCGAGGCGAGCCTCGCCCGACGCCGGCGAGGCTCGCCCTCGCCTGGGCGAGCGAGGCTCGCCCTCGCCTGGGCAAGCGATGGCGTGGCCGTGGCGAGCCGCGCCCAGTCGCCCGACGCCGGCGACCTCCGCCGGCCCTAGCCGGCGCCGGCGGAGGTACTCCGAGGAAGACAACCAAAAAAAAAGGAAAAAGAAAAAAAAAGCAGAAAAGGAAAAACAGAAAAGAAAAAAAATAAATATAAATTGTAATTAAAATGTAAATTGTAATTAAATTTGGGGATAAAAAGACATGACTTGAACTTAATAAATTATCATTAAGCACATTACAATTTGTTACAACGATCTATAAAAAAAAAGAGCACAATATATATGCCCTAAAATGATACAAAAACCTAAACATTCCGTGCACACTGCACAGGGGATCAGAGGTCACATGTCGTCGGATTATACTTGGGTTTCCCTAAGCTCATGTGAGCGTACCCGATATGAGAAACAAGGGTTCCCGAAATATTTGCCAACTCCAATAGTTCTTTTATCCTCAATCGTCACTACCCGTTCCAGTACCGGTAGCGGTAGTATTTCTATCGTTAAAGAATTCGGATTCAGTATTGCGATCTATCTCTTGTTGCCGGTATTGAACCTTTGTCCAATCAGCAACACAAGCTTACATCTGCACTGATTCTGGATCTAATCTTGAACGATGTTCATCCAAAATATTACCTCCGGCACTAAATGCTTGTTCTACCGCAACTGTGGAACAAGGGGTTGAAAAAATCTGTTTTGCAATAAGAGAAAGGATTGGGTATCGGCTTGCGTGCCCCTTCCACCAATCCAAAATTAAAAAATCTATACCACATTCAGTAATCTCAAATGAAACACTTAGATAACTCTCTAATTCAGAAATATTTCCTATTACTCCCTTTTGTTTTTTTTGTCTATGTAATAAAAGTTGGTACCCTCTACTAATTTTACCTATACCATCATTTTGTATCTCCATAGATTGAGAAGATCCAGTATCACCTAAATTATATTTAGTATAAAATTCATTATTCTATTACTACGTTTTTAACATTATGTACTAAAGTTGTAACATTTATCTCATCACAATGTAAACATTGATAATACACACGCAAAAAATCATTTAAGCCATCCAATTTGCAACGCAGATCAAAAACACAAGCAACTAAATAAATAATGGGAATTTCCCTATAATAATGTAGCCACTTCATTTTCATTGCAAGTATTATATGTTGTAATTCAACATCATTTTCACATTCATCAAAAATTCCGACAATATTAATACACTCTACTAAAAATAAATGTGTAGTAGGATAATAAACACCGGACAAAGTATAAGTTGCATCATTAAAAACCTTTAAAACATCTAAAATTTTTTGGCAAATATCCCACTCTTGTGGGTATAAATTAATCTGAGGTATATTATCATAAATGAATGCACATAATAAATCTTTATATGCTAAAGATTCAGTAAGCAAGTGGAACGTAGAATTCCAACGAGTTGGAACATCTTTTGGAAATCTTTTTGGCCTTCTGCCATTTTCTCTACAAAATTTACCCCATTCTCTCATTTTTTGGGGATGTTTCCATAAAAATTGAATCGCAATTTTTATTGGTTGAAGAAAAATATCGAGAGTTTTCAAACCATCTTGTACACATAAATTTAAAACATGACAAGCACATCTAACGTGAAAAAATTTTCCGCCAAAAGCGGGTTTACAAATATTTTCTAACTCGACAATTGAAGCGGTATTTGCTGCAGTATTATCAAAACCAATTGAAAAAATTTTGTTAAGCAAATAATATTCTTCTAAAATTTGCCTAATTACTCTATAAATATTATTTGCCGTATGATTATTATCGAAAACTCTGAATGCAATGACTCTTTTTTGAATACTCCACTCGTCATCTATCCAATGACATGTTATGCCCATGTAAGAATGACTTTGCCAAGGATCACTCCAAATGTCACTGCCTATATGCACGCATCCATTAAATTGCATAAAAATTTTTTGTAAATCTTTTTTTCCTTTTTTGTAAAGATCTTTAATTGCTCGTTTAACTGAATTTCTAGAAACACGTTTTGCTTGTGGAGCACATGCATTTTGTACAAATTCATTAAAACCAAATCTTTCTCCAAAATTAAATGCTAAATGCTCAACGGAAATAAATTTGCCTAATTCTTCCTTATAAGTTTTGTCATTAAAACGAAATAAAGGGGAAGTGTTAGGATTGGCGTACCCGGAAATTTGTTGTTGCCCGATATCGATTCCCATTTCGGTTGGATGTTTGCTTCTAATATGTCGTTTAAATGTTCCATATCCTTGTCCACCTGTATATTTATATATTTTCCCACAATATTTACAAATTATATCATACCTTTTTTCACCAATATCAAACCTTTCTACTTTCGTGAAGTGATTCCAAATGTCATATGTAAATTCTCGTTCCGCTTCCTTTGTTGTAGATATTTCTCCAGGAGGATTAAAACTTTCTTGAGTCGGGACGCGCTCCATATCGGGAAAAATGTTGATTTCATCATCTTGAAAATCTGCATATTCACGAGGATCAAAAGAATGATGGAATTCTGTCGCGATATTCTTACCTTTGCCAGATAGCACTCGACTTCCACTTGCCATTTTTCGAGTGGATTGAGAGAATTGAGTAGATTAATTGGGAGAATTAAAAAAGAATTGCGTGGATTGAGAATTGAAAGAATTTAAGAGAATTGGCAATTGGAGAGAATTTCGAGTATTGAGAAAATTTAAGACTTGAGAGAAGAGAATTTGAGAGAATTGTGTGAGTATTGAGAGAATTGTGTGAGTATTTATAAGAAAAAATTGAGAAGAAAATTTAAAAAAAAAAGAGAAGATAATAACCGTTGCAATTTTGCAACGGTTATTATTTATTTTTTTTGTACGTTTTTGCCCGTTGGCCAACGGGCCGCAAGGCGGGCCCGCTGGGCTGGGGCGCTGCCCGCAGCAGTGCAATTTTTTTTTTTTCCCGTTAGGCCGTCGTTGCCCAACGGACCAACGGTGAACGGGCGCCGAGGACGGTGAGGAGGCGCTCGCCGCTTGCAGCAGAGTTGCAGACGACCGAGGTGGCCGGCCGCCGACCTCAGGCGAGGCCGCCCTTGCCGGCGTCAGGCGAGGGCCGCCCTCGCCTGGGCTGGGCGAGGCCGGCCTCGCCCGACGCCGGCGAGGGTCGACCTCGCCTGCAACTGGCGAGGCCGGCCTCGCCCGACGCCGGCGAGGTCGAGCCTCGCCAGATCTGGCGAGGGTTCGACCTCGCCGGCGTCGGGCGAGGCCGGCCTCGCCAGTTGCAGGCGAGGTCGACCCTCGCCGGCGTCGGGCGAGGCCGACCTCGCCTGTTGCAGGCGAGGCCGACCTCGCCCGACGCCGGCGACGCCTCCGCGGTCCGCGCTCCGCCTGCAGTTTTTTTTTTTTTGGAACCGGGCCCGGAACCGGCGGTTCCGGGCCGGTTCCATAATTTCGGGAACCGGAACCGGGCCCATAGGGCACGGGCCGGTTCCGGTTCAGAACCGCGGGCCCGGTCAACGGGCCGGTCCCGGGTTTGACCGGGCCCGGTCAACGGGTCGGTCCCGGGTTTGACCGGGCCGGTTCCGGGCCAAAACCGGCCCGTGGCAATGTCTACTAAGAAGGAATGAAAGACACCAGAGAGATATTCTCCCCCTGAATCTGAACAGAAAACTTTGATTTTTGTATTAAATTGTGTGGAAACCATGGAAGTAAAAGACTAATAAATGGTAAAGACATTACTACGTTGACGCATGAGATAGACCCATGTATAACGAGAATAATCATCAATAAAAGATACATAATATTTGAAACCACTCTTGGAAGAGAGCAGGGCAGGACCCTAAACATCAAAATGAACAAGATCGAAGATCGCACTAGTTCTAGAGTTACTAACAGGAAAAGGCTTAGCAGATTGCTTGGCCAAAGGGCAAATAGAACATGGAGGAAGACTACCAGAAGAAATAGGACCCAAAGCACCTTGTTGGTGAAGGACGGTGAGACGAGAAGACGGAATATGTCCAAGACACTGATGCCACCGAACAAGATCGAGGGTAGCCAACATAGGATGAGAAAGAGAGGAAGTTGGAAGATGGAGATGTTGCATAATATAAAGTCCATCTCGTCTACTGCTCCTACCAATCATCTTGCCACTCAAACGATCCTGCACAAAGCAAGACCTATTTGTAAAGCTTACAGTACATCCAGCATCGGTGAGTTGTCCAACAGATAATAAATTGAGAGCCAAAGAGGGAACATGTAACACATCAGGGACATTGAAATCTTCAAAGATGGTAAGAGTACCCTGTCGGGTAGCTAGTAGAGGAGAACCATTAGCAGTAAAGAAATGTGCTGGTTGCTTGAGCTCAGAGAGCTTAGTGAGAAAAACAGTGGAAGTACACATATGTCTAGCAGCTCCTGAGTCAAGTACCCAAGTAGTAGAAATATCACCTGAAGGTGGAGTAGCTGCAACGGTGCTTCCAACAGATGAGAGAGTTGTAGAAGTACCAGAATCGGGAAAAGACCTGGGTAAAGAAGGACTCAAACGAGCAAGTTGGGCCTCAAGAGCAGCAATACGATCATCTGTAGAGGGAGAAACCAGACCTTGGAGTAGGTGGTGCAAAGGTCTCTTGGGCGGATGTGTGCCTACCCAAGGAAGAGGGTGGACTCGGGATTCGCAGGCTGGAAGACTATAATACAGCTCTAACACTAAAACATATTTGGACTCTTTTCACTGATAAGGAATCCCTCTGGTGCAAGTGGATCCACTGTAATTTTCTGAAGAGATCCAATTTTTGGATTGCCTCGAAACCCACATTCTGTTCGTGGGCCTGGAAGAAGATCCTTGACCTCCGGTCCTCTTTCTCAAATCTTTTTAGATGGAAAATTAGAGATGGTCGTGGGACTTCATTTTGGTTTGATTGGTGGCATGAGAGAGGTCCGCTCTTCAAGATCTTTAGCGACATGGATATTTACCGATCGCGCATTCCTCGGCATACCTCTGTTCGGAGCTTTTTTGACTCAATATGGCAAACTTCCGCAACATTGGACTCCTTCCTAAGTTGGGCGGAACCAGCCCCTGTTTTTATTGATTCTCCGGACTTATATTCTTGGACGGCTCATCCCTCTGCAGTTTTTTCGGTCGCCTCGGCTTGGGACCATATCAGACCCAAAGGCCGGCCCTCACCATGGCATTCCTTTGTCTGGGATCGGGATATGGCCCCTCGGCATGCGTTTCTTTTATGGCTAATGTAACATTCCGGATTTTTGATCCATTTTGGGGTTTATAGAACGCATAATTTGTCAGTGCGCTTATGGTAAAATCTCACCCAGGAACTGATCACTCCCGGTTATTATTTTAAACTAGAGATTTCGCTAGAATCGCACTCGATCGAATTTTCGTCGTTATTTGGACCCTGAACTTGGCAGTCGATTTTCGGGTGTTTCAGGACGCAATAAATTGGACGGTGTCAGTATTAAGGTTGCCGGTATCGAGATTGTCAGGAATAATGAAAAAGTTTGGATTTTCGGACTAAGTGCGAATTTGGACTAGTAGACCCCCTCGTTAAATTTTGGTCAAATTAATTTGGCCTTTGTCCCTTTTTAAGTGCGAGGTCTACTTTGGACCGGTAGACCACTTTCCGTTTTGAAATTGGACTCCCGGTTTGCGTTTAATATTTAAATTTCTATAAATTTTTCAAATAAAATCTCTCTCTCTCTCTCTCTCTCTCTTCTCTCGGGACCGTGCACCGGTCACGTCCCCCATTTCCCCCTGCAGGCCTACCCCCACCTGCTCCCTCTCTCTCTTCTCCCTCCCTTCTCTTTCTCCTTCTCCTTTTCTTCTTCTCTTCCTTCGGACCCCCCCCGGACGGTGCTGCTGCTGCTGCTCCTTCTTCAGTTGTGCTCGTCCGGCCGCCGCTGCTCCGGCCACTGCTCGCCGGACTGCCCGCCAGACGCCGTCGCCACGCCAGCCTCCGCCGCGCCGGACGCCGACTTTCGGCCCGACGGCTCTCTCTCTCTCCCTCACGCGCGTGCGGTAGAGGCCCGCAGCCGCTGCTTCGGCCACTGCTCGCCTGACCGCCATGCCCAGCCGCCGCGCCGCGCGTCCCCGCCGCGTCCGACCGTCGCTGTCCGCCCGCGACGCCGCCAGTCCTTGCCTCCCCCTCAGCCTCTCTCTTCCTACCCCTCCCTCTCTTCCCCGATCTCCCCCTTGCCCTGTCTCGCCGAGCTCGAACCGGCGAGCTCGTCGCCGCTGGTCGGCTCGCTCGGCCACGCGCCGTCGGCCCCTCCGCCTCAGTCCGACCACCAGCCGCCGCCCCGTCAGCCCCCTCACTCTCTCTCTCCCAGTCCCCCTCTCTCTCCCCCTGTTTTGGCCGAGGAAGGGCCCTCGCCGGAGCCGCCCCGTCGCCCGCCGGTCGGCTGTCCAGCCTCGCCGCCGCGTCGCCGCCGCCCCCGAGCTCGCCTCGTCGCCGCCGTTCTCGTCACTGTGCGTTTCCCGGTGGGGGTACTGTTCACGCCGGAGTACTGTTCACTT
Source organism: Syzygium syzygioides (assembly GCA_031216285.1). Taxonomy (NCBI): domain Eukaryota; kingdom Viridiplantae; phylum Streptophyta; class Magnoliopsida; order Myrtales; family Myrtaceae; genus Syzygium; species Syzygium syzygioides. The sequence continues at coordinate 24,000,205 of CM062247.1, forward strand.
CCGGCGCCGGCGACACTGTTCCGGCGAGGCACTGTTCACGCCGGTTACTGTTCACCCGAGCCCGATTTGGTTCGTCCGGCCCGTTTTACGCGTAGGACACCCGGTGAGTACAACCCTAAACCCTAATTAGGCTAATTTACATTTCTAGACCGGTTTAGGGGTTAATTAGGGTTATTTAGGGGTTAATTTAGGGGATTATTTGTGAAAGTGATTAGGGATGGAAATTGTGATCGATTTGGGGATTTAGTGTGACAAATTATTGGAGGATTAGTGGCCCAAGAGGCGCGATAAATGGCCGGTCAGTTTGGATTAAATTGGCTCGAGTTTGGGAATGTTCCGGTTTATTATGTGGATATTAATACGCGTCGTAATTGATTTCTGTGGTGGTCAATTAGAATGACATTTGAGGAGTATAATGGGGTATTTTGATGACAATTATCAGCCTAGAAATTGTGGTATAGTGACTGGCCACGACTGGACTTGATTTGGGTAAAACGTGATTAATTTGAGGTTTAGTCGTGAAAATTCTGGGAAGGATTGCACTGGGTAATTGACGGACTGATTGAGCCTTATTGGCGGTTAATTTGATGGTGTCCTGTCGCGTGTCTAGCAGGACTAGAAATGGATTAGTTTGGTGGGCCTCGAATGTGCGAATGCTTGTTAACTTGATTATGTGAATTTGTGCATGGATGGTGTGCTGATTTGATGCTATGGCTGACTGAAATTGACTGTCTGACTTGGGCATGTGGATTTATGAATTTGAATATGCGCGGCACAAATTGAGTGTGTTATCTCGTAATTCGCGCATGTGGATGCCTAAGTGTGAGTTTTATGGCCATGGTTGCACATCTCAAGCATTGGCACGGCATTTGCATTTATAAGCGTGCCCGAGTGACATGTGCATTGTGATCACCTAAATTGCCCTGATGCGTCTAACGCGGGGTTCAGATAAAATTGAGGTTTGAGAATGTGTGATCACAATAAACCCTGATGCGTGTTACGCGGGGTAGTGAACCCGTCCTGAGGCGTGTTACGCGGGACGATGCCTGGTTTACCGGAAAATGTCCGGCCTGATGCGTTTTACGCGGGCTGTGTGTCATGAGTCTGGTTTACCGGAAGATGTCCGGCCTGATGCGTTTTACGCGGGCTGTGTGTCATGAGCCTGGTTTACTGGGAAATGTCCGGCCTGATGCGTTTTACGCGGGCTGTGTGTCATGAGCCTAGTTTACCGGAAGATGTCCGGCCTGATGCGTTTTACGCGGGCTGTGTGGCATGAGCCTGCGGGCTAGAGATCGATCTCGAAGTGTGGACCTGATGCGTTTAACGCGGGTCGGAGGAGAAATTGAGAAATGGCTGAGTGCTAGTGTGCAAGTGTGCGATAATGCATTGTTGAGACATGAGCATGAGTGCGAGCACTGGCATATGCATAACATGCGTTGTGACATAGAAATGCACGTGTATGTGCTGTGATTATATTCTGCCGCGTGGCTGTTTTGGTTGATTTGACGCCTAACCTGCAGGGTCTAGGGAAATTAGATTTAGGCCCGAGGGCCTGAGTCAGTTTGTGTGTATGTTGTGCTGCTTAGTACTTGTCAGGAGGTGCATGTTAGCCTAGTTTAGGTTTAGGGAATTACTCGCTGAGATTTATTCTCACGGTTGTTGTAAAACCGACATTTTCAGATCCCCGGCCTTGAGGATGACAGGTGTCCGGATGCATTTTTGGGAGAAGACCCCGGCTAGTTGTAGTACTTGAGCCCGAGCCACTTATTCCCTTTTTGTTAGTGGTGGCCTTGAACTGCTTTTGATTTTTGGTAGTTGGGCTGTATATGAATATTGTAAATGAATTCCGGTTTTAGTACAAGTGTTGATTTTGGGGGATACCCTTGGTCATGTATTGATGTATGTACGGGTAGTTTTAATTGCTTCCGCATGTGTTGTTTATCTCTGTGTTGGGTGTTGGGTCGGCGACGCGTCCTGGGACGTCGCACACAAATCGACCTCTACGAGGGATGTGGCGCACCGAGAAGTGCGGGGCGTGACATCCCCGTTTGATTTGGTATCAGAGCAAGGTCAGCTCGGTCCAATTAGGTCGAAGCCTGGAGTGATAAGGAGCGATGACCTTGGGTAGCCAGTAGGGTGATCGAGTGTGCTAAGTGTACCTCCTGACTGTCTGTGTCGTGATTGATTGGCTGCGTTATTTGACCCGTGAAGTGCAGGTGCGTCGGGACTCGAGGTTAGTACACGTGTTCTGTGGCTGAAGTCCTGTGCTGTTTATGCTTAATCGCACGCTGATTGCTTGATTGTGTTGTGATACCTACCTAGGACCTTAGACCGGTTAGATTGGTTTAAGTCTCTGATCCCTCAAGGGGGGTTGTAATAGGTAGTTGAATAGTGAGGCAGTATGAATGACAGTATTAGGGGTAATGAAACCCAAGAGCAATCAAGTGTGATAAGCCATGAGGCTTGAGGCCTGAGATTAGAGGTTGTGACTCGGACCCTATAAGAATGAGAAATGTATGGGCAGGCCAGCTCGGGAAAAAGGGGCTGCCGTCATTGCCTAGGCTGCTGAGGTTGCAGTGATTACTGCTATGAATGGGAATAATGCCAGCTAGGCCAAATTCAGATAGTGGCCATTAGGCGAGTGCATTAATTGGTGGAATAATTTCTCGAGTTGAACTTTCTTAAGTTCAATAGTAAGGGTGACCTCGAGGCTGCACCAAGATTGGCAGTGGAAGCTGAGAAAGCCTTCGACATATCGGGGTACACCGAGGCTGAGAACGTAACATTGGCAGTGTATTAACTGCAGAAGGACGAAAAGAATGGGTGGAAGACCACCAGGGATAGGATATTCCCGATGAGTACAGCTCGGACTTGGGCCATGTTTATTGAGAATTTTTAATGGGAAGTGTTTTCCAAGAGAATGCCTAAGGAAGGAAATTGGCGGAATGTATACTATTTTGCCGAGGGCGGATGACTATGGAACAATATGAAACGGAGTCCGCTTGACTTGTTGAGAATCCATAGGACAAGGTTCGGAGATTCCGAAATGGACAAATGTCAGATCTCCGAAGCACAATGATTTCATTGAACGTCAGGAATGATGGGAAGTGTATGAATGAGCTCGAGTGATGGAGCGAGATCAGTGGGAAAGAGCAGCCACTTCTGGATTGTGGTGTGCTCAGGATAAAGATAACCGCTACTTCAAGAAGGAGCAGATGGCGAGAAACGGACAATTCGTCCCACCGGTTCAGAAGAAGATCAGAAGGCCGAACCATTAACTGAACCGCTTTGAGATTTGTAGTAAGCGTGGAAACTTGGAGAATTTGTTCGACTGGTTAGGATTAAGCCTGTTGTGCTAGCACCCACGCTTTGTGTGATGACCCATTTTTGATGATCAGGTGTGGATATCGTTGGGGTGTCTTAACTATGAGATAGTGATCGGGAATGGAGGAAAGAGTGTTGGCTTGACAGTGTTGGTCAGGTATGATTTAGATTTGAGAATCAAAGTAGATTGGCTGGTAAGGCAGAAAGCCGTTATGGATTGCAGCAGTGAGACAATCCAGTTTAGTCCGGATGGACGTCCTAGGTTTGGATTTCAGGAAAGTCGATGAGGAATCTCAATTCCTTGGATGCCCTTGCTTGAGGTAATTAGATGTCAGATGAGTGTTGTGAAGGACGCTTAATGAGCGTGGTTGACCCGATCGTGACAGAACTAAAGTCGGAAGAATTAACGAGGTGTGAAACCTTCCGAGGTCTCTCCTTAGAAACTACCGGGTTGTCACTAGAACATGAAGTGGAATCGTGAAAGAATTGGCCCCGGAGTGAAACTGATTTCGAGGAAATAGTATCGATTGTCCTTGTTGAGAAATAAAGGAATTGAAAGTCCAGATGTAAGGACTCATGGGTAAAATTTTATTCGCCTTAGTGTGCCCTCGTGGGGAGTTCCTGTATTGTGCATGAAGAAAATGGACGGGACATCGAGATGGTACGTAAATTACCGACAGTTGAAGCAGTCAACGGTAAGGAGTAAGTACCTACTGTTGGGAATCGATGATCTATTTGATCAATTGGAAGGACCTCAGTGTTCTCCGTGATTGAACCCCGGACTTGATGTCACCAATGGAAACTCAGGAAGGAGAACGTTCTTAAGATTTTGTTGTGGATTGGAAATTTTCCCGCTAAGGAAATAAAAAGGAGATATAGTTATGATGGTTTAATAGACGAGGTATGGGCATTATGCGTTCCTAGTGATGCCCATTAGTCTAAGGGATGCCTCGCTGCTTCTATGGACCTTATGAACCGAGTGTTTCAAGAATTAGGTGTTTAGCTTGTAACGGTTTTCGTGGGCGATGTATTGGGAGACTCAAGGAGTCTAGAAGCAAGAAGCAAGTCTGGCTGTTGAGTTGCGAATCTTGGGAGAATATGCTCTCCACGCCAAGTATGACAAGTGCGAATTTTGGCTCAGTAGAATAACGTTCCTTGGACTTATAATTTAGGGGAATGGAATTGCAGTGAACTCAACTAAGGTCGAGGTAATGACTAAGTGGTCAAGATTGATGCCAATAACGGAGGTTAGCAGTGTCTTGGCTTTGGCTGGTGATTATCGACGTTTTGAGGAAGATTCTCGTTGATAGTCGTGCTACGGGCACAACTGATTGGGAAGGAAATCTGTTTGAATGGAATGATCACTGTGATTAGAGTTTCCAAGAGCTAAAGCGTAGGCTGATAATGACCCCGGTATTGAATGTTTAACCTGAACCGGGACGATTCGAGGTCTATAGTGACGCTTCATTAAGAAGACTTGAGTGTGTGTTGATGCAACACGGTAGAGTTGTAACATATGCGTCGCGCCAGTTGAGACCGTACAAGATGATTTATCCGATGCACAACGAAGAATTGATTGCGATGACTGGTGTCGCCATGATAGGGCTAGACGAGTAATAGATGTGTTAAGCCGTGAGCCAGTGATGGCGCATATGATGGTTAGAGAGTGAGCCTTGTCGGATAGGCTCAGGAACTCGGAAGTTGAATTTAAGGTGAACTGGATGTTGAATCCGTTGACCGCCTTGAGGATTACTTTGGAAATCTAGGCCCAGAATAAGGAATGGCAATCTATGGATCACGAGACTCATTGAGATGGATACCGATCAGTGGAAGTTGGATTTCCCGGTATTTGGGGATAGAAATTTTGAGGTCCTAGGAATGATTGTGTTTACCCGAAGAGGCGAAACTCGAGGAGGAAAAATTTGAATGGAAATTCCGCAGTAAGTATAGTGTCCACCTGGGTAGCACTAAGGTGTGTCAGGACTTGCGGCAATATTACCGGTGGAATAGAATGAGGATAAACGTGATCGAGTGTGTGGCCAGGTGTTTGACGTATTTATAAGTGAGGACACAGCACGGTAAGCCTAAAGGGCTAGTATGACCGTTGTAAATTTTAAAATGGAAATGTGACATGATCCCAAGGATGTTGTGACGGGATTATCGTGAAGCTTGAGACGACCCGATTCCATCGGAATAGTAGTTGATAGACTGACCAAGTCAGCGCACTTCCTGACAGTGCGAAAGGACTTCGAGTTAGAAAGGCTGGCAGAGTTATATGTCCGTCAGATAGTTCGCCTTCACAGAGTACCGGTATTGATCACTTCGGACCGTGATCCCCGGTTTACTGCGAACTTTTGGAAAAGTCTACAATTGGCCATGGGAACTAAGTTGCAATTCAGTACAGCCTACCATCCACAAACGAATGGCCAGTCTGAGAGGACCATTCAGACTTTGGAGGATACAATGAGAGCGTGTGTACTAGATTTTCAGGGCAAGTGGGAAGAACAGTTACACTTAGTGGAATTTGCCTACAATAATAGTTTTTAGCAGAGTATCAGAAGGGCGCCATTTGAAGCATTATATGGCAGGGCTTGTAGGACACCGTTGTGTTGGGGTGAAGTAGGAGAAAGAAGTATAACGGGTCCAAAGTTGGTTCAACAGTCGATGGAAACAATGAAGATTATTCGGGAAAGGTTGAGGACAGCACAGAGTCGTCAGAAAAGTTACGCGGACCGAAGGCGTAGACCATTGGAGTTTCAAGTTGGCGACCATGTGTTTCTCAAGATCTCACCAATGAGAGGACTGCCTCGGTTTGGCAAGAAAGGAAAGCTGAGTCCAAGGTACATAGGCCCGTTTGAGATTTTGGAAAGGATTGGAACGTTGGCCTACCGCCTAGCCCTGCCGCCAAATTTGTCACAGGTTCATAACGTCTTCCACGTGTCGATGTTGAGGAAGTACGAACCGGACCCGACCCATGTGCTGAATTATGAGGTAATAGACGTGGACGACAGAGTGTCGTATGTGGAAAAGCCGGTGCGAATCGAGGACAAGAAGGAACAAGTGTTGAGGAACAAGACGATCCCGTTGGTCAAAGTCATTTGGGAACATCACGGGACGGAAGGTGCCACATGGGAAAGCGAGGAAGTGATGCGACACCAATACCCCCATTTGTTTGAGTAGTCGGGTGGGGATTGTAAATTTCGAGGACGAAATTTTTGTAAGGGGGGAAGAATTGTAACATTCCGGATTTTTGATCCATTTTGGGGTTTATAGAACGCATAATTTGTCAGTGCGCTTATGGTAAAATCTCACCCAGGAACTGATCACTCCCGGTTATTATTTTAAACTAGAGATTTCGCTAGAATCGCACTCGATCGAATTTTCGTCGTTATTTGGACCCTGAACTTGGCAGTCGATTTTTCGGGTGTTTCAGGACGCAATAAATTGGACGGTGTCAGTATTAAGGTTGCCGGTATCGAGATTGTCAGGAATAATGAAAAAGTTTGGATTTTCGGACTAAGTGCGAATTTGGACTAGTAGACCCCCTCGTTAAATTTTGGTCAAATTAATTTGGCCTTTGTCCCTTTTTAAGTGCGAGGTCTACTTTGGACCGGTAGACCACTTTCCGTTTTGAAATTGGACTCCCGGTTTGCGTTTAATATTTAAATTTCTATAAATTTTTCAAATAAAATCTCTCTCTCTCTCTCTCTCTCTCTTCTCTCGGGACCGTGCACCGGTCACGTCCCCCATTTCCCCCTGCAGGCCTACCCCCACCTGCTCCCTCTCTCTCTTCTCCCTCCCTTCTCTTTCTCCTTCTCCTTTTCTTCTTCTCTTCCTTCGGACCCCCCCCGGACGGTGCTGCTGCTGCTGCTCCTTCTTCAGTTGTGCTCGTCCGGCCGCCGCTGCTCCGGCCACTGCTCGCCGGACTGCCCGCCAGACGCCGTCGCCACGCCAGCCTCCGCCGCGCCGGACGCCGACTTTCGGCCCGACGGCTCTCTCTCTCTCCCTCACGCGCGTGCGGTAGAGGCCCGCAGCCGCTGCTTCGGCCACTGCTCGCCTGACCGCCATGCCCAGCCGCCGCGCCGCGCGTCCCCGCCGCGTCCGACCGTCGCTGTCCGCCCGCGACGCCGCCAGTCCTTGCCTCCCCCTCAGCCTCTCTCTTCCTACCCCTCCCTCTCTTCCCCGATCTCCCCTTTGCCCTGTCTCGCCGAGCTCGAACCGGCGAGCTCGTCGCCGCTGGTCGGCTCGCTCGGCCACGCGCCGTCGGCCCCTCCGCCTCAGTCCGACCACCAGCCGCCGCCCCGTCAGCCCCCTCACTCTCTCTCTCCCAGTCCCCCTCTCTCTCCCCCTGTTTTGGCCGAGGAAGGGCCCTCGCCGGAGCCGCCCCGTCGCCCGCCGGTCGGCTGTCCAGCCTCGCCGCCGCGTCGCCGCCGCCCCCGAGCTCGCCTCGTCGCCGCCGTTCTCGTCACTGTGCGTTTCCCGGTGGGGGTACTGTTCACGCCGGAGTACTGTTCACTTCCGGCGCCGGCGACACTGTTCCGGCGAGGCACTGTTCACGCCGGTTACTGTTCACCCGAGCCCGATTTGGTTCGTCCGGCCCGTTTTACGCGTAGGACACCCGGTGAGTACAACCCTAAACCCTAATTAGGCTAATTTACATTTCTAGACCGGTTTAGGGGTTAATTAGGGTTATTTAGGGGTTAATTTAGGGGATTATTTGTGAAAGTGATTAGGGATGGAAATTGTGATCGATTTGGGGATTTAGTGTGACAAATTATTGGAGGATTAGTGGCCCAAGAGGCGCGATAAATGGCCGGTCAGTTTGGATTAAATTGGCTCGAGTTTGGGAATGTTCCGGTTTATTATGTGGATATTAATACGCGTCGTAATTGATTTCTGTGGTGGTCAATTAGAATGACATTTGAGGAGTATAATGGGGTATTTTGATGACAATTATCAGCCTAGAAATTGTGGTATAGTGACTGGCCACGACTGGACTTGATTTGGGTAAAACGTGATTAATTTGAGGTTTAGTCGTGAAAATTCTGGGAAGGATTGCACTGGGTAATTGACGGACTGATTGAGCCTTATTGGCGGTTAATTTGATGGTGTCCTGTCGCGTGTCTAGCAGGACTAGAAATGGATTAGTTTGGTGGGCCTCGAATGTGCGAATGCTTGTTAACTTGATTATGTGAATTTGTGCATGGATGGTGTGCTGATTTGATGCTATGGCTGACTGAAATTGACTGTCTGACTTGGGCATGTGGATTTATGAATTTGAATATGCGCGGCACAAATTGAGTGTGTTATCTCGTAATTCGCGCATGTGGATGCCTAAGTGTGAGTTTTATGGCCATGGTTGCACATCTCAAGCATTGGCACGGCATTTGCATTTATAAGCGTGCCCGAGTGACATGTGCATTGTGATCACCTAAATTGCCCTGATGCGTCTAACGCGGGGTTCAGATAAAATTGAGGTTTGAGAATGTGTGATCACAATAAACCCTGATGCGTGTTACGCGGGGTAGTGAACCCGTCCTGAGGCGTGTTACGCGGGACGATGCCTGGTTTACCGGAAAATGTCCGGCCTGATGCGTTTTACGCGGGCTGTGTGTCATGAGTCTGGTTTACCGGAAGATGTCCGGCCTGATGCGTTTTACGCGGGCTGTGTGTCATGAGCCTGGTTTACTGGGAAATGTCCGGCCTGATGCGTTTTACGCGGGCTGTGTGTCATGAGCCTAGTTTACCGGAAGATGTCCGGCCTGATGCGTTTTACGCGGGCTGTGTGGCATGAGCCTGCGGGCTAGAGATCGATCTCGAAGTGTGGACCTGATGCGTTTAACGCGGGTCGGAGGAGAAATTGAGAAATGGCTGAGTGCTAGTGTGCAAGTGTGCGATAATGCATTGTTGAGACATGAGCATGAGTGCGAGCACTGGCATATGCATAACATGCGTTGTGACATAGAAATGCACGTGTATGTGCTGTGATTATATTCTGCCGCGTGGCTGTTTTGGTTGATTTGACGCCTAACCTGCAGGGTCTAGGGAAATTAGATTTAGGCCCGAGGGCCTGAGTCAGTTTGTGTGTATGTTGTGCTGCTTAGTACTTGTCAGGAGGTGCATGTTAGCCTAGTTTAGGTTTAGGGAATTACTCGCTGAGATTTATTCTCACGGTTGTTGTAAAACCGACATTTTCAGATCCCCGGCCTTGAGGATGACAGGTGTCCGGATGCATTTTTGGGAGAAGACCCCGGCTAGTTGTAGTACTTGAGCCCGAGCCACTTATTCCCTTTTTGTTAGTGGTGGCCTTGAACTGCTTTTGATTTTTGGTAGTTGGGCTGTATATGAATATTGTAAATGAATTCCGGTTTTAGTACAAGTGTTGATTTTGGGGGATACCCTTGGTCATGTATTGATGTATGTACGGGTAGTTTTAATTGCTTCCGCATGTGTTGTTTATCTCTGTGTTGGGTGTTGGGTCGGCGACGCGTCCTGGGACGTCGCACACAAATCGACCTCTACGAGGGATGTGGCGCACCGAGAAGTGCGGGGCGTGACAGCTAATCTCCCGCCGCCGCTTACCTACCCAAGCCCTGTTGCTCCAGTATCATAGGATTACTGATGGTTCTTGTGCGTTCTGTCGCTGCTGCCCAGATTCTATCGATCACCTATTCTTCTCTTGCCCTCAAACGGCCAGAATTGCATCGATTTGGGCTTCAAAGTGTGGTCTGCAGTGGACGAACCAGCCATGGAGTGTCTTCATTGGATGGGCTATGCAACAGTTTGGTGGCTCTTTTTTCTCTCAGCGTATCTCACGTTTCTCGCTTGGAGCCCTTTGTCATCTTATTTGGATGGAAAGAAACAATATACTCTTCAGAGAAAAGCTTTTCTTTGCACCGGGGTTTGTTAAACATCTTGTCAAGGTGGTCAAGGACAAAATTATCTCTATTGGTGAAGTGTCGGACACTCCTCAAAATAGAAGACTGCAAGCAAACTGGGGACTATCCCCGTTCAACCGTGTGACCACTTCTTTGGATTAGTAGCCTAGGTTTGGTCTGGGCTTGGGTTTTGGCCACTGTTTGGCCTCCTTTAGTTTGTATAGTTATTCTTGGCTCTGGTTAGGCTTTTGCCTAAGCCCTGTTAGGCTGTTTCTCTTTTAGTCGTATCACCTTCAACCCTTATGGACATTCTGTGTCCCTTATGGGTCGAGGTTTTGTGTGCGACTCTTCTTGTACCCGACAGCATTGAAAAGCAATACATTATTACTGTACCAAAAAAAAAAAAACCAGAGTAATAGGTTGAGAGATTGGAGATGCGGTAGTGACTCGTGGTGATGCAGAAAGGCGTGAAGCATTCCTCTTCTTCCAACAATGTGACTCGTCATGACCAGGACAATGACAATACGTACATGAAAGGTGGCAAGGACCACGAGTAGGCGAAGGACGTGGTGGAGCAGCCAAAACTGTAGGCGGAACACGTGGTGGAGCAGCCAAAATAGCAGTTGAATCAGAAACTGCCGAGGAGGAAAGAAGACCAAGATGAGTTTCCTCAGACTGTAATTCTTTGACAGCGTCAAGGAGGGATGGTCTTGGAGAGCGGTGAAAAAGTTGGCTGCGAACACCTTCATAGGGAGAGCCGAGCTTCATAAGAAAAGAATGTAGACGATGCCTATCTTGAGTCTGAAGTCGAGTAGATGGACACCAAGTACAGTTCAAGCATGATGGGCAGAGAATAGGAGCAAGAATATCCAATTGACTCCGAAGTGAGTGCATATAATTATAGAAATCTCGAATAGAGCGAGACCCTTGCGTAGCACTGTAAACTTCTTGCTCCAACTGATAAACTCGAATGTCCCCGTCTGGGTGAACATCTCGACAAGCTGATCCCATAAACTTTTCGCCTCAACAACATTAGAAAATTGTGGGCGAAGAGCAGGATCAATGGAACCAAAAATGATAGCCCATGCCTTCCGATCAGCAACATTCCATACTCGAATTTCAGCGGCACATTTCGTAACTTCATCAGATGATTCACTTTCAAGAGCACCAGGACAAGGACAAAGTCCCTCAACATACTCAAACAAGTCGCGGTAAACAAGTGCTGCCATTGCCGATGGTTTCCAGAGAGAATAGTTTGAACCATCGAGTTTGACGTCAATACAGTCACTAGAATCACCCATGACAACAGAAAAAGAAATCACTAGCAAAGCTAGAAATATGGATTGAGGTGATCAAAAGGATCGAGAAAGAAGAAGTGCATATTAGAACGAGCAAGGATGATGGCCCAAAAGCCCTAAACTTATTATCTTAATTTCTGATGCAGAAAATCCAATTTATGGCAATCGCAGAGCATACTTTAAAAAAAATAATGAGCTCATTTTCTTAATTTCTGATGCGAAAGATCCAATTAATGACAACCGCAGAGCATACTCTTCAAGACAATGATCTTGGCTCTGATACAATAATAAGAAAGAAAGATTAAAAGAGAATGGTATTGATTCTCTTATAATGGTCATGTGAAACAATGTACATGAGAAGCCTTTATATAGGCTTAGAGGAGTAAAAGAGCCTAGCATTCTTCCTATGTGGGACCAAAGAGAAAGAAGAGATGTGAAGGAAAACCTACAAAACTATACAACATGTTCTAACAGTATTGTCTTCGGCCATTATAATCATTTCGTCTTCATATATGACCTCAGGATTTGTTTCAACAAATTTAACTGGAGATATACCATCCATAATATCATAGTTGTTCGATGGCATCTGGATGACCAGCATCTATCATCCTTCAATTTGTTTTGCGATCTGGTCTTGCTCCTTAAATTCAAACTCTACGTGGTATGGATCTTGTCGAGTCTCTTAAAGTTCCGAATCATTTTTCTCAATTTTCTTGAATGGTGACAAAAAGGTTAGGACATTACGAGTGTAGATGCCCATATCCGTGACACTTGAAGCACTTGCTATCTTCACCATCCGATTCTTTTTGGAGCTCTTCAATGAATTCGAGGGGCTTTTTCTTTTCTTTTCCCTGTTTTGGAATATTCTTGGCATCGTAGAAAGAAGTACCTTTGAAGAAAGACATACCTTTAGTTGAAGGCATAACTAAATATCTCTTGCCACCCTTTAGTTTTTCTCTAGGAGGGTGAGGTCTCTCTCCATTCGTCGAAGTTCGTAGTGTAGCAAATGCTCTTGCAATTGTTGCACTTGTCTTCTTAAATCGTTTACCTCTACGTCTCATAGGTCTCTTTCTCGAGCTGTAGGAGACTCATCGCTTGGTCCATGTTGATGACTGCGACCAGCCATTTCTTTCTTTTATTTTATTTTATTTTTTTGAATGGAATTATGAGACAGGATACAAGATAGGGAATAGAAGGAATCACTCAAAACGAGTTTTACCTTGAGCTCCGATACCAAATTGATGCGTGTGCAGGGATGGGCTAGTGTTGCTTTGAGTTATAGTCGATGGAATCAGAGTGTATAGGGATGGATGTCAATGGGTATATGCAAATGAAGGTAGATTACGATCGAAACCTAAGCATATAGGACACACCACCAACCAAGGATCATGATCGGTGTTGACGAATTTCACCACCAAAGCCTTTAGAAAATCACCAATCGAGGATACAGGACTTCGAGATAGGAGAAGCTCACCACCAAGGCCTACAGAATATCACCAGCTAAGGATACAGTGCTTCTTTGGCTCACCACCAAGGAAGAATCCATCTTCCAAGGATAAATGTCGAGATAGGAGTTATACAATTTCCAAAGATATTCACTCATACAGAGGAAAAATCTCATATATTCTGAATATTCAAGTTGACTTCTTTCATTGGAGAATTCGCTTCATTATACAAAGGGATTATTACATAGGAAATAGACTAAGCATTAAATACTTTTGATGTCACACCCCGAACCCTACGAAGCGCAACATCCCACCAACGGTCGATTATGGTGCGACGTCCCAAGAAGCGTTGCCGACCCAACACCCAAACAGAGTTAAGGCACCTGCAGAAACCACGTATATAAACATATATACACTTAGACAATAAAACACATGAAGCCAAAGATAGCACATCCAAACACTCAAGAATATACATTATCAACATAAAAACCTTTTAACAATATATTCTTTACATAAAACCAAAAAAAAAACACACAACGCAGAAGACGGTCAGCATCCATGAGATCAAAAAGGGCGAGTGGCTAGGGAAAACTAAACTGACTAAGACGGGGCTAAACGGGCTTCAATCAAAAAGGTGCAACCCGCTTTACCTAAGACTAAGGCCAACCTAAGGAGTCCAGTCCGGATCAGATTCTGATGATTCTTCTGACGAGCTCTCTTGAGATTCGAACTTCTCAATTCCTATTTCTTGATCGGATCCCAACTCCGCAACCTCTCCATCAAGCTCCTAATCTACTTCCATGGCTATCGGCTCTTCCTCGTCTTGATGGTCTAAGGGTTCCAGGTCAACGTACAGTACTTCCGGCTCGTCGTCCTCTTCAACCATGGCAGCAGGTCCATCCACGGTCTCGCCCTAGCTACTCCAATCAGGCGGGGTTAAAGGATCTAAAATCTCACCACTCGCCATTTACGAAATCATAACATCATTCACACCTACCGAAACATCAAAGGTTCTAAGCGGAAGTCCAATTACTCCGTCGGCTCCTCTGTAGCACCAAGCCACATACTCTTGGGTATGGTAGTATGTCTCTCCCATGTTCACAAATAAAACTGAGTAGTATCTTACATAAGCTGCTCCGTCTCCACAGGAATGTACACTCGATGACCGCTGAATATGATATGGTATCCCAAAAAGAGATGGTGTCCTCAGCATCCTACGGCTAGGGGTCTGAAAATATGGGTTATTACAACCGTGAGACGAATCTCAGCGAGTACAACCCCCTAAACCTAGGGTAAGCTAACATGCAATCTCCTGACTGACAACACAAAACAACATAGCAAACCAACTCATAAATAAACTCCGACCTAGGCCCTCTGGCCCAGATCACTTACCTGGCTGACCCTGCAGGTTATTCACAATAATAATATAATCAAATCACATACCCACGCACTCAGTTCACGCGTACATCAAACGTATGCTCATACTCAATAATGGTGAAATCGCGTGCCATTCACCGAGTCTCGCACACCCACACCCTAACTCATGCATTCCAATGCATGCAATGTTCTTGTCATGCCATGTTTCGCACTAGCTCAATGCTCAATTATTACTATTATTTCAGAGTTTGACCTGCGTAAAACGCATCAGGTCTGACCCGTGCCACTGCACAGGTCCACTTAATCACAGCACTTCGTGGCCAGCGTAAAGACGTCCCCGGCCTAGTGTCTCTAGCCCGCGTCAAAATGCATCAGGCGCAACACCGATCTCTTTACGAACCAGAGCCCGCATAAAACGCATCAGGATGGTCGTCTTCCGGACGTACCGGGCATCGTCCCGCGTAAAATGCATCAGGACGGCACACCCCGCGTAACACGCATCAGAACGAATTATGATCACACGTACATACAGCCAGTTATTATCTGAACCCCGCGTAACACGCATCAGGGTATTTAGGTGATCACATGTTCATGGCAGGCACGCACTCTCGCACAATTCACCACACGCCTCATTCTCCTTACGCGTGCCATGCAATGCAATTTAATGCAATATGAGCATCCACATAACATAGACACAGGCACACAGTTTAATCAAAATCAATTCACAGTGCTTAATTTATAAATAGCATACTCACTTGGCCAATTAGTACCGTATAGCCCAATTTCCAATACACGATTCCAAATTCAATTCAAGTCATCAATTAACCAATCACACTCCGCACGATTCAATCATACGAGCACGCAACATGTCATTTCACAATCAAGCATAATTAATCACCAATCATCCAACAACCAATCACTCTAGATCATCCCGGCCATTAAACTAACAATTCGGGCTGTCCGATAATATCCGGTACGTTCCTAAAAAACGCGGACAGACACTATTCCCTCAATCCGAGCCCAATAATTATCTATAATAATTCCACTAAATTCCTCAAGTTTTATTTCCACTAATCAATCCTCAATTCAATCCGAATTATACACTGGTACTACCTAAATCAGTCCATAATACACTGATAATATCTAAGCCAGATCAGAAAAATGCACTATCAGTCTTAATCCGGGTTTAGGAGGTATACTCATTTAATCTTGGACCCCAACGACAAGGAACGGCGGCCGATCACCGATGAACAATGAAACCGGTGGTGGCGTTCCCAACGGACAACGTACGAACGGCGGCCGGCGACGTACGAACGCACTATACGGACATCATAAGGACTGGCGAGGGACAGTGGTCGGCAAGGCGATGATGGTTGGCGCGGCAGCCATACGGCGATGTACGGACACCGTATGGACGACAGAGAGAGGGAGAGAGAGGATGGTCGGGATGAGGGTGAGGCTGAGGCGACGGCACGGTGGCTCAGCTAGACAGGCGGTGGCGCGTGCGACGGTGACAAGCTCCGGCAACCAACGAGGAAAACCGACGGAGGAGGAAAAAGGAGGAGGAGCTGTTCTGGGGCTGCTGGCAGGAAAAATGAGGGAGGAGAGAGAAAAACTGGTCCGATCTGGTCAAATATAGGGGTCAAATGCGCCACGTGTCGCCGATCCAGGAGTTTTGACCAAAATGCCCCTAATCCGACGGTTCTAAAGAGATAGGATCAAATAATTGAGGGGAAAAAGGGTCATTAGGTCCAATAATTCAGCTGATAAGTACTCTCAATTATCCCAAATATTTTTGCTAAAATTCGGAATTAATTCCGGCCTGGGGGCAAAATAGTCATTTTTCCGATCCCGGGGCAAAATTTCAATTTTCGCACATACGTGTTCCAAATATGCGTGGCCAACATAGTATGGCGTCAGAATCGTGAAATTCACTTTTTAAGTCCTCAAAAATCGACTGCAAAGTTTCGAGAATAAAATAATATTATTTTTCACTTTTGAGCCAAAATTCCAATTTTTGACCGAAATCACTCTAAATATACGTGGCCACCCCAAAATGACATCGGTTTCGAAAAATAACCTCAAACAGTCTCAAAATCCAACATCGGCGCCCATAAGGGCAAAATCGTAATTTTTGACTTCCGGGTCGAAATTCTATTTTTCGACCGTACTTACCCCAAATGTGTGTAGCTAGCATAATACGACGTCAGAATCGTAAAAATAATCCTTTAAGCCCTTGAAGATCAATACCGAAGTCCGGGTCCAATTTCGTGACCAAAACTTGCTAGATTTCAAATTTTAAGGTTTCTCACTAACGAGCGGCTGTCTAGGGTATACGCGTATCGACCTAGGGTTATCCGAGTCATGACGGTCCCGATCATTCGGAGAATGAGAGAAATTATCGCTAGTTCCAGAAGTCACGATCGTTCAGTTCAAGTTCGGGATTGATTGGCCACGTGCACTCTCGGACTTACGGAGTCACCCACGATCTGATTGTACATCGTTGGCCTTGGCCAGACTAAATCCGTCACTTTTCCTAAGATCGGCCCACATTAGCTCAAAATATTCCCTCGTCATTTCTTAAGATCAATGTCCGGCTCGCTATCGGGTCCCTGGTCCACGTACGGTTGTCCTAGTTAGCCATACCCTTTTGGTTAGTATTTCTAGAGTAATCAGTTCTAGGCGAGACTTACTAAAATAAAATGCAAAATATTGTCAATTTCATTGATCCCGAAATTACATCGAAATTCATGCTGTTACATTTGAACTATCTAATTAATCATAGACATGGGAACTAGAAAACAAAATAAAGTCCTAGAAAATAGAATATGCATTAAGACACCTAAAAACTAGAATTGTATTTAAAGACAAAAGCTTGATATTTGACTCTCTCCAAATTTGTGCACCGACCTTGTAAGCCGAATAGTCATCATAGGAGATCACCAAACAACAATAGAAATTGATTAGAGCGGCCTCCATTCATTAGGTTATCGATAGGGAGTCTCGAAATCGACAATAAACACATATCGATAACTCGATAGCCGTTCGACAACCATAAAATTGACAACTTGTCCATTCAATCGACAACTTTTTTCCTCATAATCAACATCTTCATCTTGAATTGATCAACAAGGCCTAATGCTCCTGCATCAGGTAGATGAAGGATATTTTTGTCACATTTGTACAAGTTTGAGAGTATTGGTGACACAAAAAAAAGTTCAAAATATTGGTATCACAATGGGCAAAGAGCTTATGGTTTATGATGGTAGATGGGGGCTTCTTTTGTCATATTAGCACAATTTTGGGGGTTTTAGTGACATAAAAAGAAGTTCGAAATATAGATGTCACAATGGACATGACTTAGAGATTTTTTATGATACATTTCTTTCCTTTTCTTTCTTTTACTTTTCTTAAGTAGCTTTAGGCATGTGGATCCGTTAGATCAATTGCGAAGTTCGCTCAACTTGATATAAGTTTAGGGAAGAATTTACATTTTTGTCATGCCACGTATATTCATTTCCGTTCTTTTTTTTTAAGTAACAAAATTAAAAAAAGGCAGAAATTAAGAAAAACACAATTTATTACTATTCTATTTTTTTTGTGCTTTAACCACTGCAGAAATAAAAATTGTCCGTATACACATATTCAGTTTTATGTTGTGATGAGAAATTTCCATTTAGATATTCGAACGGCTTTAAAAAATGTATTAACAATTGGCTGAAAAAAGATGATCCTTTTTTATATGATGGAGTTGGTTTTCTTACTTAAATGAATATATGCATATGCCGCCAACATGTAGATTGCCATCACAGATTCACAATAAACATATGATCCCTCTTGTTTCAGTTACTTAACAGAACAGATGAAACCTGAGAAAGTCATACCCTTTGTTATATGGCAACTCCTGCGTCAGATTCATTTACCATAAAAAGATCAAACCTGAGATGATCATCTAAGTTGGCTGCTTTATCTGGCAAGTAAATGATAATATTCTTAGATATGACAATGTATCAAATTATTGAATATGTGAACAAATTACCATATTTGGTCAAACAAATAGTACCAACTGCGATGATTTTATGTAAAGCTAAGATTGCCATTTATACTGGAATATGTTATCCTGCTATTTATTTATTTTTCATATCAATTATCACTTTCTTGTCATTTTAACTGGGGGCTGACTTGGACTACTATTCTAGGGTTTCTCCTTCATGATATTTGAGATGTGCAGAAAGAACCAGGGTCTGTGGACCAACCATGCATAAATGGAAATTCAAAGCTTTACTTGATAATACAGTCTATATTGGATGAAATTGGTCTATTCGATGACTAATTTTATTGTCGTATATATGATCAATTCAGATTCCACCATATTCGTAGAGTTGGTTTACTATCTCAAGCACGCTCTTTTTGCGGTGATGAGACACTACGATAGAAAAGCACAAATTTTAGGGTTAATGAATGGTGGCGAACGATTGAGCAGTGAACTTACTGTCTTGATTGAAATTGCAAGAGCCATTGATTATACGATCTATAGGCACGAGCGCAACGATTGGATTATCTAGAAGTCTGTGGAACACCTTACAAGTCCTATGAATCGATTAAGTCCAGACATTTGTCACGTGTAAGTATAGATCGACCCAACCTATAGCAATTTACATACAACAATGATATTTGAACATGTGACTTCTAAATCCTAAGCTGGAAGCACTTGGCACTTAACCAACTACATTAACTCTATTCACTCACAAGCCATTAGTGTTTCTATCTCTCCGTGTACTTTTTACTTTGAATAGCCAAATTTGGAAGATCTCTCTAGCAAAATGACTCAAATCTCAACTAGATTTTTCTTTGAAGACAATGGGGATCATAGATGGTAGAAAATCTCTACTTGAATATAGTTGCTCTAAAGGTTTTTATCATACCGCGATTTGTGCTTATCATTACAGTTACCTACCTTGTCAATCCGAACCTAATCGAAAAATGCACGAGTTAAGTCTAGAAATTTGGCATGTGCAAGTGCAAATGGCCCCGACCTATAGCAATACAAACAAAATTTATGGGATTTAAACAGGCAACCCCCATTTCCTAAGCTAGAAACACTCGGCACTTAACCAACTGCATCAACTATATTCAATCACAAGCCATTACTTTTTGTATCTCTCCATGTACTTTTCACTTTTGAATAGCCAAATTTCGTAGATTTCTCTCTAACAAAAACTGAGTCTATCTCAACTGGAGTTTTCTTTTAAGACAGTGGGATTTAGGAAGTCTCTACTCGAATATAGTTGCTCTAAAAGATTTTCGTACCATACATCGATTTGTGCTTATTATTCCAGTTACTTACCTTGTCATGCCCCACCTAAACAAAAAATGAAAATTAGTAAAAAGGAAAAAAAACAAAAAATGAAGTAATTGCTAATTTCGGCTTTCATAGTACCCGAGCAAGCTAAATGTACGAATGTGTTTGTTTAGTAAAAAATGAATGATTTAGAAAAAAAAATTTAGAAATGATCATTTGTATCGCATACAAAAATGAATACACAAACATTGTCCATGAAAATATTAAATATAAATTGTTGTTGATGAAAAAGAAATTCATCAACTAATTCTTTCCAGCGATTTTTTTTAGGAAATTTTTTTTCAAATCATTCATCTTTCACAAAACAAACGGAGCCTAATACTTGGTTGTATCAAACCTTCAACAAATATGTGACACAACAAAAGGAAAAGCATGATGTCTAGTAAATAATGGAACAACTTATATTTTTACAAGTAAAACATGCCACGATTATTCATCAATGGAGGTGTAAAGTCAATTACCATCTTCACAATGTTTTCAAATCGAACTTCAATATATGAATTTACATTCTTAAGCTCAAGCTTAACAAAATAAAAATCTTAACAGATTCATTCTTGACTTGAAATAGCTATATTATATCCTAAGTAAAACTATAGAAGCACGACTGATGCCGCTAAAATTTCTCCCGGAGTTTTAAATGAGTGCTGTTATCTCCGGCTAGAAAGGCGTCTCCATAGATCCGCTGCTTGATTCATTCACAGGGGGCTGAAAAAATCATTCAGCTCTATATAATCTACCCTTGGAGCACCTGTTGCCGGCGGTGCAGAAAAATCAGCGTCAAAGTTCCCAGCGCCCTCGGTGTCCCCATGATGATGGTTTACCTACGCAAGTGGTCAAAAAGGCAATGCATTCACTTGTGATGTCGATGCCATATGAGAACCAAAAGGAAGATCAGAATTTCATTAGT
Source organism: Syzygium syzygioides (assembly GCA_031216285.1). Taxonomy (NCBI): domain Eukaryota; kingdom Viridiplantae; phylum Streptophyta; class Magnoliopsida; order Myrtales; family Myrtaceae; genus Syzygium; species Syzygium syzygioides. Next base: position 24,020,796 of record CM062247.1, read on the forward strand.
GGCAAAATTTTTTTGTTAACCAGCAGGCTCATACAAGTTATTCATATTAGCTTCCTTTTCGGTTTTAACAAAAATTACACTAAGATATCAGAAAAAAATTTCGATTAAGAGTACTTAATGTTGCTTCAACCTTTAACAAAGATAACTGATGATGTAATATGTGTGAAATACCATCAAACAACCAAATTAATCTTCCTGGAGGATTCAAATTCTGTAGAATGCACGCCAAATATTTCTGAATTAACCAAGAGATAGCAGGCAAGTGTTAATGGATGGCTTTCAGGTAAATTACTGTTTCAGGGTCCACCAGCAAGAAGCATTAAAACGAACAAAGTATGGCATGATATCAAATCTTACCGTACTATTCCTATAGATAGTCTGGTTCAAGTGAACAGGAGCAGGAATTTGACCATCTGGAACATGGTTGTGTATCTCGGTAACCAACCTTATGGCATTCCCTGGGGTCACATCCTCACGATTGCCTCCAGGAGTAGCTTCATATGTGAGCACTCCATCATTCCGAGCGCTTGATGAGTTATTCTCGGTCCAAGGCTTCACAAAAAGTCGATAGAGCACAAAAGAAGCCTGCAAATCAATAAAAGTGAAAGGTTTAACGTCATAAAGGCAAGGTTTTAGATGTTCTACGCTCATCGTGCATTGTTTGTTAGATGGCTTACTTGTAGATTCTCTTTCCATGGTTTTGATTTTGATTAACTACTTATAAGTGCAGACTTGAATTGTCGAACTACTTATAAATGCAGACTTGAATTGTGTTCAATGTTCATACTAATAAGACGGTGGTTTTCCAATAAAATGCAAAGCGCTATAGCTCTGGCGAGTAGTATATCCAGAATTTTAACATGTAGTTAATATAATCCAAGATTCTTCCCAGAGAAGTGATCATGATGCATTCCAATTAGAACCATTGAATCTTCTAATACAACATCCAAACCATGCTTAAAAAGCCTCCTGGATTACACAGATTGTTGAGCAACATCCTGTCAAACTGGGGAATATCATACAAACATAACAGGTACTTAAACATGCAAATTTTATCAAACAAAAATTCGTGCTCCCATGGAGTCCACATCCCTCTAATAGAACAGGAAAATGTTGCTCAAGAGTCAGAAACCCAATAACAACTGATGATTGGAAAAGGAAATTGCAAAGCCAAACCACAACTAACAGATGAAAAATCAACTAGAAGTTTTCACCAATCAGGAAGGAACCATGCTCGTAAATATCAGACGTTAAATAAACAAAAGAAAAACTCGAAAACAAGGGAAGTTCAGAATCATCATGAATCACCTGGGCATGATCAGGCAGGGCAAACTCATGCATTGTCCAACCGGTCCCAACAGCATTTTGAACTGAATTACCCATATAGAAAACAAAGCAGCTCTTGGTACCAAGAACTTCACCGCCACCACCCACAACGGCATCATTGCCCCTGCCCCTCATCAGCCAGAACCCGCAGTTCACGGCCCTCACCCTCCTCTGCCTCTCAGGAGGCCCACGAGCCACCGTGTAGAAGTACCAGTGCCTTATCGCTGCTCCAGAGCCGTAATCGAAGAAGGGATTCTCCGACAGCTCCAACGGGCTGTAGCCATACACGTCGAGCTCCCTGATCATGTTGTGATCGAAACGGTTGGCTGGGTCGTGGATCGGGCAGTAGTTCTTGTTCACCAGGTAGTAGCGGAAGATCTCTTCATCAGATGGGAAAAAGCGTAAGCCTGGTGGCAGCACCGGCAGCAGTCCCATGTTCTCGCGGTTCTGGCGGTTGTTTGCATGAATGATTTGGCCAGCCATTGTTGAACACGGGAGGGAGAGAGAGAGGGAGAGAGAGAGAGAGAGAGAGAGATTTGATGGTTTCAGGCAGTAACAGAAAGGAGAATGAAGTGAAGAAGAATGAGGGAGTGGAGGCTTTTTATAGGGGAAGAAGAAAGAGGCATCCAGGAGAAGCAAACGAGAGAGTAGGTGCATGAGACAGAGTGTTCTTTCCTTAACGAAAAAGAAAAAGAAAAAAAGGACATTCTTGTCTTGCCCTAAACAGGCACACTTTATTTGCTTGTCCATTTTTGGCATGGGTCGTTGGATAGGATTGAGCAATAGGTCTTTTTCTGTTCTTTTTCTATTGTTTTGGCAAGTATGAGGACAGAAATGGCTGTGGCACAAGAAGAAAAAATAAAAGAGGAATGTGGCAAAAAGTGTGGACAAAAAGAGAAACAATTTTTTCCTCTTTTTAATTTCTAGATTATATTGCCATATTCAATCTCATCCTTCATTAAAAAAAAAAAAGGCAATTAAATCTAGAGTAATTATGACACACTTTGATGTAGAAAAAGTTTTACAATGAAAAAATATCATGATGAGACCTATCAGTAGGGATGTAATGAAGCCAAGTTTGTTTGATGTGGTTAGTATTCGACTTGACTTGAACTTCATTGAGTTAGACATTTAAGTTTGGCTCTTTCTTTTCTTTTTTTTCTTTTTCTCTTGCTTTGGCAAGTAAGAGGACAGAAATGGCTTTGGCAAAAGAAGAAAGAACAAAAAAGGAATGCGGCAAAAAATCTGGACAAAAAGAGAAACCAAATTTTCCTTTTTTAACTAGTGGATTATATTGCCATTTTCAATCTTATTATTTGTAAAAAGGCAATTAAATCTAGAGTAATCATGACATACTATATTTCTGAAAAATATTTTCCAGGAAGTCATTTTTCAAAAAAATGACAATAATTTCCATTGTGTGGCTTAATCTTAAAATAATTGGAAAATATTTTTCATCGCTCGGAAAGGAAAATTTGATTTGATTTTCTAAAATAGACATATACTATCTGAGCTCTAGTGACTTACAAATAGCTGGAAGACGAGGCATGGGCACTAGGGTCCAAGGTTTAGGGTCCGGCTTCGATGGACCTAGGCTCATGCGCTAAGGACCCAGTCACATCGCGGGACTCGAACATGGACACTAGGATCCTGCCTTGATGGACCCGAGTTCGAGCGTCGAGGACTCTATCCCGAACCTGGCCTCAATGGACCCGAGCTTGGGCGTATGGGATCTAGACATGGGCATTAGGGTCTTGGGCCCGGTCTCAATGGACCCAGGCTCAGGCACAGGGGATTCAGGCACGAACATCAGGGTCTCAAGCCTCAGCCTTAATGGACCCAAGCTTGGGTGTGCGAGAAACGGGCACAAGCACTAGCATCCTGGGCCTAGCCATGTTGGACTCAAACTTGGGCTCAAGCGCTAGGGATTTGGACTTGGTTTTTGGGGTCCTAAGCCCGGCCTCGATTGATTAAGGCACGAGTGTCGAGGACCCGAGCAACGGGCAAAGAGATGCCGAGGAGCCAAGCAACTGTATTGAAGTCCTAGGCCCAGCCTCTATGGACTTGGACTTGGGCACTGGGGACCTAGCAACGAGCGCCGAGTTCCCAGGCATGGATGCCGATGTGCCAAGCCCCACCTTTGTTGACCCAGGCCTAGGCACCAAGGTTCCAGGCCCGGCCTCTTTGGACCCGAGCTTGACCTTGATGCCCTTGGTGAACCTAGCCTCGGCCTCTAGACCCAAGTCTGCTGCAAAGGACCCGAAACCAACCTTTGGAGTTCTCGTGTCCAAGCACCGATATCTATTCATATTTTGAAAGATGATTTCCAATTTTTAAAAGATTAAATTGTTCTCTTGAATTTCAGCATAGGTTTTTCATTGACTAGGAAAACATTTTTCATTAACTCATTTTTTTAAGTGATCCAAATACTGAAAAATAAGGAAAATGTTTTCCCAAAAATATATTTTCTACGAAACAACGGAACCTTTTGATTCAGAAAAAGTTTTACACAAGTAGTTTTATACATAATAATAGCTTATTTCAGCTTACATAATATTTGAGCAACTAAATCATATTACTTGTTTTTATCAATATCTTTGACAAATACTTGTTCAACGAAAGAGAAGAATTTGTTAGTATTATGCGTTAGAAAGATGATTCCTACAAGAGAGAAAAAATTATCATGATGAGACCAATCACTAGGGATGTAATGAAGCCAAGTTGTTCTTGGTTACTATACGACTTGACTTGAACTTGGTTGAGTTAGACACTTAAGTTTGAGTTTAAATTAATAAGAAACTTAACATATTTCGACTCAAATTAGTTGATAATCCTAAGATAAATTCTATAAGCTTACTTCGGCGGGAGATCAAGCTCTTGGTGTCCTCGTGTGTAGTTTAAAAAGTGCTTGTTTGTTTCGAATTTTTCTAAGTGAAAATATTTTTTTTTTGCACTCGTAAAAACTGACTTTACGAAGTCACGAAAGGTTCTATATTTTTTTTTATAAGTTTAAATTCATGTATAAACTCAAAAAATTCCAATTTTAATGAAAGTCATATCGCAAACACTGAAAAATAGTAAGATGAGATTAAAAGTCAATTCAAATGCATATTATCAACTATTCAAATCATATTCTTTGTCTCTATTAGCTGGTTGGACCATAAACATCTACATTTAAGTCTTGAGGGAGTTTGTCTCACTATTAAATTTCTCATTTTCCCTCATTTACCTATTATTTTAATATTGTAATGCAATTTAAGGGTATGTTTGTTTCACTGAAAATATATCATTTCTGAAAAATATTTTCCAGGAAAATGACTATTTTATGGTGTTTGGCTAAACCTGAAGAAGACTTGGAAAGTATTTTTTGTCGTTTGGTGAGGAAAATCTTATGGAAAAAATTATAAAAAATTTTGTAATTTTAATTTTTTTTTTTTGCTTCTTCCTTGGCCAGTCACTGGCCACAACAACGGGGCCAACAATTGGCCACAAGCGAGCTCAAGCCTCACCCAAGACTTGTGAGCTTGAGCCTTGCTAGCCCCAAGTGAGCTTGAGGCTCATCGACAGAGGCTACAAACTCGCTCGATCTAGCGAGGCCCAAGCTCCGCGGCCTCAAGTGAGATTGAGCCTTGCCGCTAAAGGCCCCGATCTCGCTTAATCTAGCAAGGCTCAAGCCTCGCCGCAAGAGGCCATCGTCGCAGTGATCGGCCAAGGAAGAAGCAAAAAGAAAAAGGAAGAAAAGAAAGAAAGAACTTAAAAAAAAATCATTTTTTAAAAATAATTAAAAAAATCAAAATTTTTTAGACAAATATTTTTATAGGAACAAACGTTTCATTAACTAAGGACCCCAGCTCGAGTGCTGAGGACTAACACACGACCTTTGTGGGCTCAAGCCTAAGGGTCAGGACCAAAGCTTGAGCATCAGGGTCCCAAGCATGACCTTTATGGACCCAAGCACGGGTGCTGGATCATAAGATATGGGCTCTAGGGGTTCGGGCCCGATATCGATATACCAAGGCATGGAAGTTGGGTGCCTAAGCCTAAGATACCTGGGTTCTATGCCCGACCTTGATGGACCTGGGCCCGACCATTGAGAGCTAATCTCAAATGCCTAGACTTGAATACCAACATTTGGATTTTCGCACCCAAATGTAGATTTTCGAGTTCAAGTGCCTATACCTAATTACATTTTTGGAAAATGTTTTATGATTCTTTCAAAGAGGAAATAATTTTCCTGAATTTAAGCTTTAGTAGGAAAATCTTTTCCATTAACTAGGAAAATATTTTCCATTGACTCATTTTCCTAAGCGAATCAAATGCTGGAAAATGAGAAAAAATGTTTTTCTGAAAAATATTTTTTGCGAAATAAACAAACTCGAAGAGAAAGAGACCAAGATGAAACTGACCAAAGAAAACGGATAGAAAGGTAGAATGGAAAGTTAGCTACCTGTTTTCACTGAAAACTACACATAGTGAAATTTTGTAATTGTCCAACCATGCAACAGCCAATTTTTCCTTCTCTTTCGGTTAATACCATAAAAAACTCCAAACCGGTACGTTTGTGACAAATTTATCCAAACTTATTTTTTTGACCTCCAAAAATCCCAAATTAATACACTTGTGACAAATTTACCCTTCGTTAGTTTCCGTTAAATTTTACTATTAAATCGTTGAGTTGAATGACACGTGACAGTTGACCGGTATACCAATTTGAGTTTAACCCTCTGTTTATCACAGTTATACTAGTTTGTTTTTTTTCGTGGTATCAATCCAATTTAACAAAAACTAATGGATGGTAAGTAAATTTGTCATAAATGTATCAGTTTGGAGTTTTTGGTGAATTTGTCATAGGAGTACTAGTTTGGGATTTTTCGTGTAGCCATTTTCTTTTTTCTAAACTTCAAATAAATGTTTATTTTTATTGTTACAAGAGTAGAAAAATGTTCATTCAACGTTGTAGATAAGCATTCCTATAGTTGTAAAAGCAACATAACGTCAAATATTGGACCGCTCCATGCCTCCATCTAATTAAAGTTACTAGCCTTATTATTTGTTCATCATGACGTTAGACAAGGTATGAAACGCGCTTGCATGAAAACTAGTATATCTAGAGCCCATTATCCATTAGATTTGTGAAAAACTTGAAGTCAGGGATCGTAAATCTCAAATTGACGTATTGATCCTTGAGCCCTTCAAATTCTGGGGGTGATGACAATGGAGTCAAGATTTTGGGTACTTATCGAGTCCAAGTTTCGGTAGTGCATCCTTACCAAAAAAAAAAAAAGTTTGGGTAGTGCATTGACAGCATCACCACTTTCTTGTAATTGTGAAATATTTGCACCATTCTTTCTTGTGTCGGTTGCGAGGACAAACCTTACAGGCTCTCGTGGGGGGCCCAAATACGTAGAATCGCGTGAGCTCGAGCACGTTGCCATCCTGGACATTCGAAGCCCCAATCAAAGTGAGGAAAATTACCAAATCAATTTCAATAGTCTTCTTGGTCAATTTTTATCGGAAAATTTCTGATGTAGCGTTCTAGTCATGCCAGCCATTCTACGTGACACACCGCCACGTCAGCGATTTGCGACAAAACTTGGTCAGAAATGCTACTTCGAAATTTTGCACACAAGTTTAAGAACAAATTAGCAAAAGTGAAAAATTTAGCAACAAATTGATATCTGTATAATAGATTCAGAACTAATTGAATAATTTCTCCAATCAAAGTGCAAAGACAAAACATGCCAACTAGCACCATGGATGCCTATGGAGGCAAACTCATTTATATCTGACAGTTTATATCTTACCGTCTCACTTCCACATACCTCATGCCAATCAGCAAAAAAAGTATCAGTAATTTGATTCAAATCATGTGAGTTATTTGGAGAGGGCTATATTTACTTTCTACATTATTAAATCCACCCCATTTTCCCAAAAGAGATAAATTGTCCCTAACCGTTTATTGAAATTAAAAGTGATGGACCCTAAATTTTATTCACATTCCGTCTTCTTTTTTTGGAATTTCTATTTCCATTGAATTTAGTTGCCGTAATTAAGGATATTCTTTGTGATAAAAAAAAAAGGGGCAGAAACCAAAAATTACATCGTTACTCTCCTAATAAAACATGATCCAATGTGATTCCCCAACAAAAAAGGAAGCAAACATATTGGTGGCCATATTTGATACATAATTATCACTCACATTGTTGGGTTGGATAACCCAATTTGCTAACTAATTTGCACATGCATTTCCCTCCCTAAAATTATGGAGAATCTTGAACTATTGATAATATTTAAGCATACTTTCAATTTGAGAAATGAGTGGGTTATCAAAATGAACCGACGGAGTTAATTTCTAAAGCAAAAATGGCTGCTTGCGGGTCCACTTGCCTGAGTCATCACTTATTAGCTAGTTACCATGGATATTGTCAAAGAGAGAAACCTCCATGGAACCTAGTTCTATCCATGTCGTTAAGCAAATTTATGGATTAATTGTCAAGTCAAATCCATAAGAATTCGAACGGAAGCATTTTTTTAACCCAATCCAATATTTCGACCAAAAAAAAAACCCTATCCAATATTAACCGACCAAAAAAAAGACACAGTCCAATATTATAAACATTTATTATACGGGTTACTCTCAAATTCTTTCTTATCCTTTGTCCTTTATAGATGCATAATGGGATGACCGGATCAAACTAATAAAGGCCCATTTAAAGAATACCACAATTAAATTCGCCATTGCAAAAGTTTAAGATATGAAGTTACTTAAATCAAAGGTGGGCATAAAATAAGAAAAAAAATTAAACCAAAAATTATTTGGATTGGGAAAAATTAACATCGTTAATAGTGTTTACGGAAAAAAAAAGATCAAGATGCTTCAATGTGCAACACTATTTTACATTGTTGTTAGCAATTATTTTAAAATACTTGAATGACTTCTTACATGCTCTGCATTCAGATTTGTCAGCAATGACTAGAAAAAAAAATCATCAATTCTTTGATATAGTAAATGAAAAGACTTGATTTTTTTTTCTGAAACTAATCAAAATGACAAATTCCTCATAAAAGTGAGCCATGAATGGATAAATTTGATAAGAACATTGAACAATATACTAATTTTAATCTTCAAAATAGCAACAATTATATATTTGAATGAAACTCATTTTAGAAAATTATTAAACTGAGGAAAACTATACAAATGCGGAATCCATCAAGAAGGATGATTTTGTTTCTTTAGTTAAAATATTTCAATCATGTGGTGAGTAGAAATAGCCCCAACCAAATTATTTTTTATATCTCTTGGTCCGAGTTTCCAATTGTAATTTTTCCACAAAATTCACTCCGCGGAAATAGAAAAGAAAAAACCCAAAATCAGAAAAATAAAGGAAGAGAAAAATTAAAATGGTGCAACGACACCGCATTTGGCGCTGTTGGAAAAGTGGGAAATATAAATGCATTTGACTATTCGGATATCAACATTAATCAAAACCGAAAATGGGGGAAGTTGCTCCGACGTCCTCCCCTTTGTCAGGTTGTCCATTTGCGTTGGAATCTTTAACCGTCGAGTTCCTCAAAATCGACGGACCGAATTGACGGTGTCACCTAGAACGGTGCTACATAAGTGCATCTCATCATAGTCACTGGAATCTTCCACGGTCAGACGAAAAGTAACTACTTTTTGAAATCTCCCTCTGTTTGAAATGTGGGCAAAGCGAGTGTTTAAGTGAGGGGCTTTGTCTTGACGCCATGTGACATCTGACAAAATTCTGACAGAGCGAGAGAATTTTAGGTAATCAAGTGTTTTGCACGTTAACAAAATACTAATCCCACTCAATATACGACGCGTGATGTTTGCGGACCCACCTTTGAGATCTCTCTCTTTGTCTCTCTCCTCTCTCTCTTGATTCACGATTTCGCTAAAATTCTACTCTTTTTCATTTCTTCATGGATTTTGGCTCCTTCCTGGGGAATTGAAATGGCAATTTGAAACCAAAGTTGGGGAAGAAAGGGAAAGCATTCTTCTTGTCTTTGGGAGTTTCATTACTTTCCAAAATCCCATTTTTCTCAGCCATGTATGTCCCAGAGAGAGAGAGAGAAATTTGGTGGATTTCGGTTCGAAACTTTTTTGCAGAGGCGGAGAACAAAGAGAGTTGTGGGATTTGAAAGGCAATCCTCCTACTGCACAACAGCGCTCCCAATGACAGCGGCTGCAATGGCGACGACTTCGTGGACTCTGCCTCGTCCGCCGCCCACTGTGTCCAAGAACATGCCCAAGCCCCCGTCGTCATCACCCGCGACCTCGAGTCCTCCCATAGCCCCCGCATCCTCGAGGTCCCTCACAACTCCGATGTCGTCACCTCCCTCCACAGCTTCCAGATCTAACAAGCCCTTGCCGAGAGAGAGGGTCGGGCCCTAGCCGAATCAAGGAGAGCGACCCTCACTTGTGGCCAGTCGCCGGCCTTGGCCGTGTACTGGCCACAGGCCAAACCAGTGAAGAAATGAAAAAGAGAGCAGAATTTTAGCGAAATTGTGAAGCAGGGGAGAGAGGAGAGAGACAGAGGGATAGAGATCTTACAAGTGGGCCCGCAAGCGCCGCATGTCACGCGTTGAGTGGATTAGTATATTGCTGACGTGTAAATACTTGGGTACCTAATATTTTCTCAGACGGAGCATGTGCCACGTGGTAATATTTAGGTAGTCTATAATTTCTCCAAGCCTTGGTGAGCATTTCAACCGTTGAGATGTTGGACGATCAAACGGTTGAGGGTGCCGTATCAGGATAATTTTTTTATGACATCGAACAAGATGGGTTATGACAACAACAAAAAAAGAACCAGAAGGGTCGTTTTTCTTCTGTTATTGGTTAAGGAAATCTTATGCATGAATATCATCTCATGCAATCAAAGGCCTCAGAGGTAGTAATTACTTTATAATTAAGTTATTAGCTACTAAGTTGAATCTCAGCATCAGATTTGAGGGCAGTCGCGTTGGAGCCATCAGATTTAGCTATCCCAATTCAGAGAGAAGGAGATACGCACATTAAAGTACACTGACCAAAAATTTAAATTGCAGAGATAGAGGGTGGAGAGACGCATGGAGGAGAAGGAGATGAGACAAGGGTGGAAAAAAGTCGGCCGTTTTGGTGCAGACGAGCTAACAAAAAGTCGGCCGTTTTGGCGGCGACGGGGGCGCGGCTATTGCCATTGGCGAGGCTTGGGAAGTGAGTACAATATTTAAATGAATGGACACGCGAAGAAAAGTGACACGGGTATTTTACGGGAAAGAATAGCAATGTGGTAAATAAGTGCTTCTTGTGCAATTAGATTTGGTGCCAAAGCAAAAAAGTGAGGATGCAAAATTGTATTATTTTAATATTAGATTGTGCAAACAGGTGTTGGGTTGAATATTCAGGATATGTTTTATTTATTATAATTATTTTCCTTTTTTATTTTAAAGGAAAATTTACAAATAGAAATTATCTCTACTGTTTATAAAACAAACTCGAAGTCAATTCGAACTTAAAATTTTACAAAAAATTTCGTAAAGGCCGATTTATATTCTCAAGATAAATTAAAAGTTCTTTGTTGTAGCTTGGAAATAGATAGGATATTTGTAGTTTTTTTTTTTTTGTAACCGAGGGAACCCCCGCACGGCCAACAGCCGGGGAGTAAACCCTGGAGGCGACACGTGCTAGCCACTACACACGTGCCACCAGTTAAGTCACCCCTGCGGCGCTCGGGATTCGAACACTCAACCTTTTGCGAGAGGAAGAGTGCGCGCTCCAGCAGCGCCACCCAGGCGGGTGGTGATAGGATATCTGTAGTTTGCTTCCTTAAATCTCTAATGATTCTTAAAATTGACTTTTAATCTTCAATACATCAAAAGTTTAAATTCATTTTGCAAAGTATAGAGAAAGATAGATCGTTTATTTTCCTCTTAACATTGTTCTTCATTTTTATTTCAGGATAGTGATTTCCACTTTTGATGTTAACGCATGAACTACATGCCGGGAAAAGTACTAAAAAAGTCTTAAACATATTGCATTGGTACCAATTTAATTCTAAACCTTTCAATGAGATCAATTTAGTCCTAAACATTTTCGCGTTGGTACTAATTCAGTCCATCCAGCTATTTTAGGACAGAAACTGCTAACGTGGATACCGGCGGTCATACGTGACATAGCCAATGTTGGCCAGTGAACAGTTTCTTGAAAAAGAGAAAAGAAAGAAAAAAAAGAGAAAAAAAAACATTTAAAAATATGAAAAAATTATTTAAAAATTATAAAATTTGTCCACATCAGCGTAGGCCGTACCACGTAGGACTACCGGTGTTCACATCAGCGATTTCCAATCTAAATTGATTGGATGGACTGAATTGGTACCAATGTAAAAAGGTTTATAACTAAATTGGTCTAATTGAAAGATTTAAAACTAAATTTGTATCAACACAATAAGTTTATGACTTTTTTTGTATATTTCCCACTACATGCCAGCAACAACAAGCCTTTATGTATTTTTTATTTTTTGAAAACAAAATTCTTTCCTTTTTTTGCTGTCCTCGATATTTTGAAATTAATTTAGTAATTTGAGGGTTTATATTAGGTCTACTATCCTAGAAAACCCTTTAATTTTAGGTCCAGTCTTAATTCTACCGTAAACTTTTTTTTTTGTTCTATAAAAAACCTCAACTCTAAATTCACTCCCAATTCTGCCATAAACTTTTTCTTCCCATGAGAATTCCTAACTTTAGGTCTCATCCTAATTCTACCATCAAGTCCTAATTTTACCCTACTTTTTTTAATCTCATAAAAAAACTATCAATTTTTACTTGAGTTACAAATCTACCCCCGTTAACCTTCCGTCCAAAATTTCTCATTGACAATTGAGAGATGTAAAACTCCCAAGCCAAGCAGTTCAAGCGTCCCATTCCGAGTATCCTATGTGCGAGCTCTCCGAATGCAAGTTCTCCAATTGCAAGGATGGAACACTCTGAGCATGAGAGGTTGAAGATCGAGTACAAAATCAAGGATCCCCAAATGAGACAGAAGGAAGACTCTTTTAAAAGTAAGATCAATTGAAGAAAGCCAACCGTAATTGTTCTAGTTTTAACCCAAATTGCATATCCAATAAGACGTTGTTTAGGCTGATAAAAAAATTTATCTCCAAAAGACATCTTCTTGGATCTACAATTTGGGGAAAAACTGGAACAATTATGTGGAAATACCATGTAAGACCTCTAAGGGTGGTTTTGGATGGAGGATTAATGGGGCTAGATTTGAAACTCAAGTAAAATCTTATGATTTTTTTGGACAACAAAAATTAGGGTAAAACTGGAACTGGACCTAAAGTTAGGATTTTTTTATAAAATAGAAAAAAGGTTTGTGGCAAAATTGTGGCCAAACCTAATGCTATGGATTTTTTATGAGACAAAAAAAAGTTTAGTATAGAATTGGGACTAGACCTATAGTTTGGAGTTTTTTGTAAGAAAAAAAAAGTTTAAGGTAGAATTGGGACTAAATGTAAAGTTAACGGTGTTTTAGGGTATTAGGCCGTTTATTTTTTGCCTTTTTCAAAAAGCAATTATACCAATGAGGCCTCGGAATAGGTCATTAGGACAACTATAGCAAAGTTAGACCTGTCAAACGGATGAATCGGTTCAAATTTGGGTGGGCTACAAATGGGTATGACCTAAATTGACTCATTTAATTTGTCTCGACCAAATTTTGTGTAATACAATTATAGTAACCGATACCCAACCCAACTCAAACCCAAATTAACCCAAAGGTGAAAGTGGATCTTAACAACATAGATGATGCGGGAGCATCAAATTCTATTAAGAACCATTTAATGTTTGCAAGCAAATGGAGATTTCGATCACGACATGATCCAACGGGTCTAATGAGGAGTCCAAGATGGAGTTTAAAGAGATTGAAGGATAAATGCTCAGCTTAATCAAAGGCGGGAGGGTTGTTCCCTAATTTAAGTTTGTTTACTAATTTGAGTATAGGTTTCCTAGTTTAATTTTATTTACTAATTTTAGTAGGTTTCCTAATTTAATGTTTCATGATTTAATATCTCCTATTTTATCATCTCCTGATTTAACATTTCCAGTTTAATGTATCCGAGCTTAGCGTCCTAAACCCTTCAATAAATAACATTTGCATTCTTAGTTGTGAGATGCAGATTTTTGAGTTGATAATATGTAAAAATTTCTCTCAAGTGAGCATTTCGATATGTTCATTATTCAATTTGTTGGTAATGAACCTTGAAGTTCTTTGGTTCTTTATCCAATTCATTGGTGTCGAACCTTAAAATTCTTTGTCCTAGGCTAGTGTAATATTATTTTATGCCTTGGTGGCGAACTTTTTAATCCCAGTTATTTTCTCATAAACCCATCAAACACTTTCTTCTATCAAACACGTTCAACAATCTTACCTGCTCACCATACATTAACAAAGAGCTTAAAACGTCACGGTCTCATAGGGCTGTTAAGATAGATCATAGACCCATTTATTAACCCATATTCAATTGATCTAGTTGCCATATGAGTTAGCAAAATTTTAAAAATGGGTTGATATGGGTTTATAATAAGTAAAGCCCACCTAAATATGGGATAAAATGTGTTTAGACTCTACTGAGGTCAGACCCAGCTACAAGGCCTTGACTTTCTTTGTTGTAACGTAAACACATAAAGGGAAAAAAAACAACCACCACCACCTCAAATTGAAATCACATATAGAACGGCCACAGCAGCCGCGAATTATATCTAGATGAGCATGATCTTCGGCGTATGATAGGTGATCACGCTCTTCTCCGTCATCACATCGTTTAGCAGCGGCGCTCATTCCCAGGATCGCTATCCTCTTGTTGTAAGGACTGAACTCATAGTCCACCTTCAACCCTGACACCGATTCCTTTTGCGCCACCAGATGCAAGTACATTCTACTGAATGGAGATGATCCTCTCTTCGACTTCTTTACCTTGCGAATCTCCGCCTTCTTGCCAGTCCTGCTTTAGTACCGGATCCAGACCTGCTAGAGCTGGCTTTCAAACGGATTGTCTTTGGGATCTAATCTAGAATTGATCGCGATGGAGCACATCTCAGGGGGAGGAGTGTTGGAGTTGGTCGCTCGGGTGACGAAGGGAAAGGTGGTGCTTTGGCGGGGCTTACACGGAATAATTTGCTGGATGATCAGGACCGCACCTAGGACATTCGGCTCTTCATTAATTCTCCTAGTGGCTCACTTAGGTGGGTCAGTACATGTTAGGATTCTGGTTATCTTCTGAGATTGCTCTGGTTTTGGGTGTTTTTCAGGTATTGAGATTGAAATCCTTGTAATTCTTTTGATTTGCTCGCGAGTTGTTGGAAGAAATGCTAGCAGTAACGAACCCATTTCAGCCCAAAAGGTTCATATTAGAGATACCGAGAACTAGGGGTGAGCCAAAGTTTATGTTAATTAGAGATACCCAGATTTCAAAAGATACCAACTTGTAGAAAGTCACAAACATCCAATAAGATACACCCAAATCTGAGAGGCCAAACAAGCGAAGCAAGACATTACATAAAGCATGCAAAATGCGCGAAACCCATCAATAGAAACGAGTTAGTTACTAGGAGATGATTGTGAGGAATCGTCATCAGTAGGAGTGGCAGGAGCATTACTCGTCGCCCCGGCAGAGTTTAATAAAACCGCAGATCGCACTTGGATTTTCCTCTTTTTGGGTGGAATCGGACTCGAAATCGAACTTGAACTAGAAAGACGATTGAAAAACCTTGGGACAGAGACGTCAATGTGTCTACTCATGCAGTAGGGTGCGAAGCATCGGAATTGAAGGCGACGAATTAACATGTATGTGATTTTGGTTTATTTCATTTTTACCGCAGTTGTGTTAAAGATGGGTCCGGTCATAACCATTTAGAACCATTTTTACTTTATTTTTATTTTTTACACCTCCATTTAACCTATCCATGAAAATGGAGCGACTCATTTCAAATCCAACCCAGCAAATATGAATGTGGACCCATTTTGCCATTTCTAGCATAAGCTAAGGAAAGGTAAAAATATGCTACAAAAATTCATTCTGGGTCTATAACTGTAGTATAAACTAGGATTTCTGTTAGATGTGGGCGAGGATGAAATTTGTTAGGGGATATTTAGACTGAGAACAGTTTATCAAAAATTTAAATAAAAAGCAGATAAATAGGTCTTGAAAAGTATGGGCCCACCAGTTAGCACTCGAACTACTAATTTATGACTATCTGATGAAAAAAAAAATCATTCATTCACTTTTGTAAGCGATATAAGCGATCATTTCTAAGAAAATATTATTCAAATCTTGAGTTTTTCATGACATAAACAAACCAGATTGAGAACGGTTTATCAAACATTTTAATCAAAAGCAGATAAATAGCTCTGGAAAAGTACGAGCCCACCTGTTTGCACCCGAACTCATTATTTATCAGTAATAGGCCAGGCCCAGTCTCAAAGCAGCTTTCGAAGGATTCTGAATGAGCTTGGGCCTACTTCATTTTTTTCTTGCTCTCCCCCTCTCCAATCTGTTCTCGACTTAGGTCTCATTGTATAATTTATATGAAAGTGCCCCGGTGGAAGTGGTGATTGATTAGGCAGGGAGCAATGGTGATAAGATGATAGTCCCTTGGATGCTTTGTACAGTCCAAAAATTCGACGAGGTACGAATGAACAAAATCATTTCTGAATTTGAATGCTGGTTTTTCACTGATAATGGCTATCGACCCAAATATTGAAACATCCTTCGCCAAAAGTTGGTATTTGGTTTTTTTATGAAACGGGTTCGGTGGTGATTTTGGTTAAGAATTTACTCGGCATTGCAACAAAAATAAACAACGAGACAAAAGATAGTAAAGAATGGAAACTAAAAACACAGTGACATTAGTGAGCTAAGAAAAATACATTAGGAATTTGGGTTTTTCATAATCCCACTTACACATCGCCATTTATATAACCCACTAATTACAACTGTCTACCAACATTTATTATTTTAAGTATGGTTAGAACTACGCTCCTAGGATTCTAGGCCCTCTTATTCGCACGTCAATCTCATTCACAAATAGTTACAACTTCCAAAGCCACTAAGCAACTCAATCGTCGCTCGGTGTCTTTGCCTTATTCGATACTCTTGTCCTCGTGTCCTCCCTTAACTTCCAATGCGGAGTGAAATTTTAGGATAGCCAAGTCTTTGTTTGTTCTATTGTTCAACTTTGTTAAACGCCAATGGATTACTTGTTGATGTCGATTCCATATAGCTGTCAATGATTCTTCTTTGTGGATGTCGGTACTCATGCCATATAGTTGTCGATTGTTTACTAGCGTGAAGCACTTTCATCGACCGGTCTTCCTTTATCGAATGTACTATATTGATCATCAATAGTTGTACTATATGATTGTCAAGAGCCACACATTATGATCATTGATAAATTGATTTTGCAATCATCAATAACCACATCATGCAATTATTAATAACGATACATCAACCAAACTCAATTAGCCATAGAGTGAGAGTTTAGAGCTTCCAAAGCTCATGAGAACTGCATAAATATTATTATCTCCTAGAGCCGGTGCTTATCCCTTCTCTCTTTCTTCTGAAGTAACCCCACTCCATGACGTCCATCAGGTGTCTGTGGTTTTGCCTAACTGAATCAAGCTTTAAACCTCCCTCTTCTTCCAAAAAACATGCAAACCCGATATTTGATTCACGGATTTAAGTGTTTTGACTACTATTTTTTGTGAGATAACTTCTCTGTTTGTTTAGTATTTTTGTATTAGGTAGCATTTTGTTCCAAACTAAAGTGACCTTCAATCTATTATATCGATTCCCATCAACTTAGACTGATAAGATTTTTCTATTTTCACATAATTTCATGTAAAAACTTTTGGGAGGATTGCTGCTATCCTATGGTGTAATGTGCGAATAAAACCCGCGTAATGTGGTCGTGTCAGGGAAATTTTCAAATCAATCATAAACATATTGTACGAATACCAATTTTGTTTTAAACTTTCCAATTGCCAGTCATAAATCTTTGCGCAAAATTTCAGTATAATCCTCCCAGCCATTTTTAACCAAAAGTCGCTGATGTGATGGTGCGCCATGCAAGACGGCGGGCGATGACTAGACCGTCAAATCAACAATTTCCGAAAAAAGTTGACCAAAAGGACTACACTGGAGTTTTGTGCAAAATTTAGGACTAAAATGATAGAAGTGAAAATTTTAAAATTGAATTGGCATTCGTACAGTAAACTTAGGACCGATCAGGTAATTTTTTTCTAGTCGAGTCTGGTAAGGTCCTGGAAGAGACTTGTTCTTATTGTGTTGGGGGAGGGGGGGGCAGTCTATCTTAATCTCATCCTATTGGTAGATATCCATTAACATCAATTTTTTTTTCCCAAGCCTGTTAAGTTGTTTGTTTTTATATTGATTTTGTAAGGACTTTCTTTCTTCACAGCTTGAGAAGTACCAACCATGGATGGAAAGTTGAAGTTAAACTCTTGAAAACAGAACTTAGTGGAAGACTCTGATCGAGCCCAACAAGTCGTAAGAGAGACAACAGAGTATGGGGGAAGTTTCTGTTTGTATTCTAAAATTTGTGAAGTTTTTGTTATGTGCCATTTGAGTAGGCTATCTTGTTGCAGTTTTGAATTTTTTTTTTTTTGTCTTTTCTGTGCATTGCTAGAGAAGATTATGCAATGATGCTTTTGTTTTCTTACGACTTCGAAATCAGAAATGAGAAACTAAGTTTGAGCTGGATGGCCTCAACCGAATGCTACCTGACCCCAAGTTATAATGCATCAATCGTGGGTGCATAGATGGAAAAAAAAAATGCTTGCGTGCTAAAATTGCTTGTATAGATGGTGTACGCATCACAAATTTAGACATGTCAAAATGAGTCATAAACTCATTTCTTAACATATATATTAGTAAATGGATTAGTTATATTGAGTAAATGGATCATAAATGGGTATAGGTATATTCATATATGTGTTAAATAGGTCATAAATGGATCGTAAATGGGTTTATAATTTATTTAAACTGAACTTATATCTCTAGCTCTCACTCAATCTCGCGTTAGCTTACTCCGCACTCTCATATCAGTTTAGGTATGAGTTTTCCTAGATTTAGTTAAATATGGAAGTGTTTTAGCAATATGAACCGGGTCAGGTATGAGTAAACCTGTCAAATGGGTAGGTCAGGTTGCAAATGGTCTAAATCAAATTGACCCATTAACCTGTTTATGACTCATTTATGCGCAATTCAATTTTACTAAATTTAGGAAAAATCATACCTAAAATGATATGATAGTGTAGAGTGAGTGAGCGCGAGATTGAGTCAGGGAGAAAGAGATGAGTTGAATTTAAATAAGTTGTAAACTCATTTACGACCCATTTAACACTTATATAATATACCCATACCCATTTATGACCAATTTACAAAATACAACTAACACATTTATGACCCGTTTACTAATATATTGGTTAAGAAATGGATTTATAACCCATTTTGACAGGTTTAGATAGAGGTCAAGAATTGCATTGCGCATAAATGGGTCATAAACAGGTTAATGGGTCAATTTGGATCGAACCATTTGGGGCCCAAACCCGACCCGATCAAACCCACCCATTTAACAGGTCTACACAAATGGGTGGTCAGTTTATGGAGTAAATGGTACTTAAAAGATGACAACAATTTAAGGCCATCTTTGGTCGTCTGAACATTTTTACCAAATAGAATAAGATCATATAGGTTAAGAGAGGATAGGATTTATAATATCTTATGCCTAAATTGTTAAATGTCTAGACCTAACATGGATTGAATCTCTGGCTTTTGTCGCCGCTGCAATGAAGTGGCTCAAACACCATCTCGACCTCACCTTTTCCTCCTTCTTCACTTGAATTCCTAAGGCTTCCTTCTCGACCTACCCACCTATGCCTTCCTCATCTCCACCCTCTTCCCCTCAGCTTCCCATTCCCGCCTCATCGCCTACTTCCACGCTGCATGGGACTCCGTTATCCCTTCCTTGCTCAATCTCTTCCTCTAACTGTTTGTGTGTCTCTCTCAAGCTCTTTGTGTGGTTTTTTGTTGTCCCTTACTCGCTTGTCAAGCTCGTCGACATCATCACCTTCCTTGCTTGATTCTCTTGCTCTGATGGTGTGCACCCCTCCTTGGCGCAACATCCAACAATGCTACAACCCTAGAGGCCACAGTCGACATTAGGGTCGAGGCCCAGTCTTAGGCAACCACTTATCTAGGGTCCCCTAAGGTCGGCAACCTCGAATCTGAGGTTGCGAGTCTTAGGTCTGACAAAGGTGCGGCACATGAAGGTGCAGCTGCTTGTGTGACGAAGTTGCATGAGACAAAGAAACTATAGGAAGTTGGCTCAAATTATTTAATTTTTTCATTCCTTGTAATTTTTACTAGATGGTAATATCCTATCCATGTATATCTCACCCTTCAGGTGGAATTTTTTTATCTGGATTTGGATTTCCATTGGCCCAAACATTGGATAGGACAAAAGTTATCTTATTGAATATCCGGTCCACCAAACACAGTCTAAGAGACTCACTCTCTCTTTGAAATAAAATGAGTGATTAATCTAAGAAACATATGCATTCAAAAGACATTTTATAAAATAGTCTAGAACATTGATACAGAATGAAATCTAGAATTATGTAGCTCTCAACTGTTTATCATGAACAAAATTTAAGAATCTCTCTCTCCCCAAGATATTCCTTTTCCTTCCTATGTCTTGTGGAAAATGGCCTGAATATATATGAAATGAATGTTCTATTAGGTAATTGTATTGATCACAGATTATTTATTCCTTATGCCAAGATGCAATGTCATGTTTTGCAAACATGATTATCTAACATCTCTAGACAGTGATCCTCCTCATCTTGCAGCAAGCCAGCCATGTGCCTTAACTTATTGGATTGCATATGTCCCCTTTCATTTTCTGTCTCGAAAGGAAAGCTTGTGCCCAAGAGTATAATCTTATATCGCAATGGATTTATCGACAGTCCCAGTTGTACTTCAAGTTGGTCAAATCCTCGTCAAGGAAGAATCCGATAGTGCAATTGAATCGTAAGCATCGCGTCATACCAGGGTTCGATGGTCGAGTGAAACAGACTATCAATCCCCTCCTAATGGTCTCTATCCCCAATCACCTTCAATTACTCCAATGGTCATCAATGGTTTTCAAAACGCGTCTCTGTCTCATTCATATGGGAGTGAACACATTTGAATTCTAAATCAACTACAGGGAAAATTTTTGAAAAGTCTTAAACTTATTGCATTTTTATCAATTGAGTCATAAATTCTCTAATTGTATCATAAATCTCTTCACGTTTTGCCAATTGAGTTCACTCGGTTAGTTTTGGCTAAAAATCATTGACATGAATGCCTGTCATCCTACATGGCACGGCCAACACTGACATGAACAATTTTGTTATAATTTAATATTTTTTATTTAATTTTTAATTTTCCTTTTTCCTTTTTTTCTTTTATGTCTCTTTCCCTTCTTTTCTTTTTTCTTACTCTTCGCCGGCCACTAGATGAGGGTCCAGCAACCCTCGTCGACCACAACAAGAAAAAAGTAAAGAAGCTAAACATAAAGAAAAATAAAAAAGGAAAAATAAAAGAATAAATAAATAATTCCAAAAAATATTTAAATATTATTAAATATTGTCATGTCAGTGCCGATCTTGCCACGTAGGATGGTTGGCATCCACATTAGCAATTTCCAGCAAAAATTGATCAGATTGACTCAATTAACAAAATGTGAAAAAGTTTATGATTTAATTGGCACAATTAAAAAGTTTAATCACCCGCCTGGGTGGCGCTGCTGGAGCGCGCACTCTTCTTCTCGCAAAAGGTTGAGTGTTCGAAACCCGGGCATCGCAGGGTGACTTAACCGGTAACACGTGTGTAGTGACTAGCACGTGTCGCCCCCAGGGTTTACTCCCCGACTATCGGCCGGGCGGAGGTTCCCTGGGTTATCAAAAAAAAAATTAAAAAGTTTATGATTGAATTAGCAAAAATATAAAATGTTTATGACTTTTCGAATAATTTTTCCCGTCATACCATGGTCCGATGGTCGAGTGAAACAAACTATCCATCCTATCCTAAGGGTCTGTCACTCCAATCACCTTCAATTACTCCAGTGGTCATCAATGGTATTCAAAACGCGTCTCTGTCTCATTCGAATGGGAGTGAACGCGTTTGAATTCTAAATCAACTGTTTCACATACTCTAAATCAACAGCCCTATCTCAAATATTTGGAATTAACAAATCGCCTACGGAAGTTGTCCGTGCATCAATGGTATCTAACGTTGGTGGTGGAGCCACCACGCGAATAAGGTGTTGTGGCTGGGTCATGATTACAGACCAATTGAGATAGGATCGAAAATGACCCTCTATTTTGTTTTCCCTTTGTTGTACATATATGAAGTGAATTTGATTGTTTGGATGGGCCGACTGTTTCCCGTTTAGGTTCATTCGAGTCTACGTATTTGCATTAGTGTAGTGTTGATCTAACCATTGGCGTCCTATTATTGCTGCTTGTGTACAAGGTTTCTATTCTTGTTTCTATTGTGGACTTACTGGTCATAAATCTTTACAAAACGGATGTCATGACCAAATTGACCATATAATTTTGTGCGTTTTTCTAGTTACTCTTAATTGTAAAGCTCATCTTGAGATGGTCGCTTAGGGTAGTCGTGAAGTTCGGATTTATAAGGTTGTCCTACGATCACCTCTAGCGTGAATTTTCGAATAAAAAAGAAATAAAATGTAATCTTAGAGGGAAAAGCTTCCCTTCATTTTCGCCCACTTCCCCCCTCGATTTAAACAGCCGAATTAAGAAAATTGATTTCTAAATAATCTCTCTCATTTCCTCCTTTTTCTCTGATGCTAAACACATTGTTAAAGTAAACCTTAATTGTCATTTATGTAGTGTACTTTTTGCTACTTAGTCATCAAATTCATTATGTTTGTGAACAAATTCACATGCCTTGATGCCAAGGCTTAATCCTTATATTCGGAATAATTATTCAATCAATCATAAATTTTTCAATTTTTATAATGTAGTTCTAAACCTTTGCACTGTAATCCTTCCAGCTAATTGCCATCGAAAATGCTGACATGGCGATCCACAAGTTGTTTATGTCAGCATGCCACGTAGAACATCTGGCAATGACTGGACACCACATTAGCAATTTCTAGAGGAAATTAGCTGGAAGGACTATATTGAAATTTCGCACAAGGGTTCAAGACTACATTGGTAAAATTGAAAAGTTTAGGACTCCACTGGTATCCATACGATAGGTTTAGGGGAAAAATTATCAAAAAAGTCATAAACTTATTATACGGACGCCAATTTAGTCCCATACCTTTAAATTGGGCCTTTCGACCAATTTTGATCAGAAATTACTGACGTAGATGATAGTCATGCTACTTGACATGACTAGCACTGATGTAGACAATTTTTAGAACTTTTAAAAAGATTATGAATTGTTTATATTTTTATTTTTTAGTTTCTTCATTTAATTTTTTTTTCATTTTGATTGGGCAACCTTTGTCCACCACTGGGTAAGGGCTTGCAAGCCCTCGATGGCCACAGTAGGAAAACAAAAGAAAAGAAAAGAAAATATATAATATATAAAAATTCATATTTTTTTAAAATTGTAACATTGTCTACATCGGCGTAGGCTATGTCACGTAGGATTCAAGGTCCACATCATCGATTTCTGGCCAAAATTGGTCGAAAAAACAACATTGGCAATTTGTCAAAAGGTTTATGACTAAATTGATCAAATTAAAAATTTTATAACTGAATTGACATTCGTACAATAGAATTATGATTTTTTTGGTAATTTTCCTAAATTTGGAACTGAATTGGTAATTTTCCCCATATTTTCAAATCTTGGGGGTCAAGTAATTTAACTTTTATTTGACGTTGAACTCTTTGAACTTGAACCTTTTAAGATAATATTGAAATATAGATTCTCGTACAACTTTATTCTTAAAATTCAAATAGTATTTTAAATTTTGAAAAAAATTCTAGAGAAACCACTTTGCTTTGGAAGAGATAAATGGACCCTAAAGTTGTTTAATGATATGTTATTGAAAGTAGAAAAGAAAAGTTAAATCAGTTGTCATATGTGTGTCCAAATTAGAACAATCATTGAGATGATTTTAGGCATGTATCTTTCAAATTTCGTGGCATATCTTTTCCCTCCCAAAACTTCATCCAAAACGAGGATGGGTGGGCGGCCAAATAATGCTTGAAAAAGCTTGTCAATCACCAAAGATTCTTCACATCAAGAAATCCACGTCCTTTGGATATTTGATCATCTTGATCTTCCAATCCATCTTGCTTTTGCTAAAAAGTCTCCACAAGAGACTAAACACATAATACTATTATACATCAATTCTTTCTTTTCTTTTCTTTTGGGAATTGATGCAAGTGGAGACATTTTCCTTTTAGATCGTGATGTTCCTAATTTGAAAGTAGGGCGAAGAAGAAGAGGAAGGAAAAAAGAGGAAAATGAAAAAAGATTAGTAGGTGCTTGGACTTCAGTGTCCATAGGTCGCTACTTTTAACCTAAAAGCCTTGGATTTATTAACATGCTTGTTCCCCCATAGTCAAAAGAATGAACAAGCACATACACACACAAACACATGGCAGAGATGGGAATAAAGAGTCCTACAGAGAACGCAGGCTTAGAAGTCAGAGAGAGAGAGCAAAGGTTAAATTAGAGTACAGAGGTCAGACAAGAGACGACACATCTTGTCTTTCTTTCTTCTTTCCCGGAACAAAAGGAAAGAAAAAAGAAAGAAAAAGCAGTACATCATCTAATTCAAAAGAAGGGAAAAGAAAAAGAAAGAAGAAGGGAAGATCATGCTTAGACGATGATCACATCACAATTTGGCCTCACAAAGCCTTTGAAATAGGGAGAAAGGGTGAGAGAGAGAGAGAGAGAGAGTGAACGAGAGGAAGATTTTGCGAAGTTATATTTTTCTTCCGAACGGAACACCTTCATCTGCCTTCCGGGTGTAATGGGAAGAGCTCCAGAGTTCTACAGTGAGCTGCTTCGTCCTCATCTCTGAATGAAGATGATGATGACCTGCTCACATCCTCTTCGGCTTCCCAGAAGTCAAATCCCCAGCTTCTACACTTCCTCTTGTATGGACTGTCTTCCTCTCCTCTAATCTCTCCTTCCGATCCCTGCAACATAACGTTATGTTCAATCGGTTAATCTTAAAATTTTAAAATTCAAACGTTCATTTGCAATTACACTCCTGCATATTGTACTAGGACTGGTGAGTTTTCTACATCATAAAACATGAAACCTACATTAGATGGTTCTAGTCCGAGAAGATAGGCGATGCTCGATAGATGGATCAAATGGAAATTAAGTAGTCAGGCAAAGCTGAAACAACACGTGAAGCATGAGTACAACGAACCAAGCGTCAAGCTCAACATGCATCATTCAGCGCTCCGATACCGATGTTATAATGAGGAACATAAAAATAGTAGTATGGTTTCTCTTACCTTAGTTGTGTTCAAAGTTACAGTGGCGATGGCGGCAGTCGTGGTGGGGCTTCTGGAGCAGTGAGCGAGGCCGAGGCTGTTGCGCTTCTGCTTCTGCCTCTCGCGGGCTTTGTGGTTCTGGAACCAATAGAAAACGTTCTTGCCTTCGATCTTACCGTACTTGCTGAGCTGCACCGTGATCTGCTCGATCTGCTGCGCGTTGGGAGTTCTCATGCCCCCTCTGTACAGCATCTCGAGTATTCCGATTTGCTCTTGCGTCGGGTTCCAACGTGTCCCTCCCGGGTGTGTTTCCACCTGCATGAACGTAGAAGTTCCCATGCACACATAAAATATGAGACTTCAAAATCATATAGTAATTTCTTCACCAGCAAGACAATTATTCTTTTCTTTCAAATGACACTTAATGGCCGCCGTGTCAGTCGAAATGATGAAGATGACAGACTATCTATTTATTTGGTTATTCAGTCAAATAACACGGTAAATTAAAACCACTCTCACTTTTGCTTTGTCAAGAAGAGGCGTGATATGAATTTTTCTTTCTTCAACCAGCCCGTTTGATTAGGTTTTACTAGGGGACGTATGCTCCAGGAAGAGAACAAGTGGATTAACAGGGTTCAATCATCGAAAAGAACAATCATCAATGGAAAAAAGGGGACTCCGAAGGTTCTTTGTGTGGTACATTGGACTTGTAAACACGGCAAAGTTTGAATTCCTAGTCACTTTGCAAATGTCATATCTGGTATAGTCAAAATTCACACGCTCATGACATGAATTGTGGAAATTGCCGTGGAAGAGAGAAATAGGGGAGACCTGAGGAGGGTCTCTCTTGTCGTCGGAGGAGGAACCGAGCCTCCGCGGGCCACTCTCGGGGCGGATGAAGCTCTTGATGTCGACGAATGCGGCGGTCGAGACCACGTCGGTCTGGTGGGGGAGCTTTGGAACGAGGGGGCGGAGGCGTTTGCAGCCGAGCGTGAGGGTGGTGGGTTCGAGCTCAAAGAATCCACGTGCGAACTGATGAACCTTCATGCTTTGCCTGAAATGAGATGCTTCTGCTTCCCATGAGGGGAAGATCCGGCTAAAAGAGAGAGGCAATTATATAGGGAATGACACACTCCTATTGAAAAGGTAAAAACAAAAAACAAAACGAAAAAGAGTGGGAGAGAGAGAGAGAGAGAGAGAGAGAGAGAGAGAGAGAGAGAGAGAGCCAAAGTGGGAAATGAGGTGCATGGTGGGTTGTTCAGAAGAACCCAAGACCAAATGATGAGGCGAGGTTGACTTGGAGATTGATTACCCACACGATGAAAAAGCTAAAGTTGCATTGGAGCAAAAAGGAAAAAGGAAAAAATGTTTATGATTGCCATTTTGCTTTGTAGTGCTCTTTCAGTTGCATTAAATGCACTGGCATGGAAGTTTATTATACTTTGAATTATTCCTTTCTTACGGTATTCACTTTGTAGAGCTTGCTTAGTGATTAAAAAACATATTTGTGCGTGGGTGGATTAGGCTCGTAAAAGGGGGTCATAGTTTCCCACGCCACCAAGTGTAAAGGCTTT
This sequence comes from Syzygium syzygioides, assembly GCA_031216285.1. NCBI lineage: Eukaryota > Viridiplantae > Streptophyta > Magnoliopsida > Myrtales > Myrtaceae > Syzygium > Syzygium syzygioides. The sequence continues at coordinate 24,047,262 of CM062247.1, forward strand.
TAACTCATGTTTATATCATTCATGAGATTAGCAAGGTATTTCATGAGTTTAAGATCTATCTATTTAAATAGGTTTTCCTGTTAATGAGAAAAAAAAATGAATTCTTATCATAATTTTATTTGATTATTTTTCATTAACGTTCTTTTCAACTCATGGATTGGTATCCTCTCAATTGTGTAACTCAATTTTATCCTCCTTGGATCATGATTTCTCACCTGCAAAACATGTGTAATGTATCATTATTTACCTTTAAATGTTGATGGACAACCATCGTATCAAGTCGGAGCAAAATGACTCAATTTACTTCTCCAAATCGAAAACACCGCGAGTAATCTTGATATTCAACTTTTGACGGGGCTAAGATTGAACAAGGGGTTTTCACTGAATAAGTTCTATTTTCCCTGTTTGACAGGCTATCGCCCATCTTAATCAAGTGGAATTTGGAAGATTGGAAGGACATGGAACCGTTCGGCAGCTCTCCAAATTCTTCGTCGCAGCGAACCAATCGCCCTCAACCCCGTCCAGCAGAAGGAGCCAAACTCTTCTTCGAAAAACATGACAACCTCCTCTGTGTTTTCTCCATCATGCTCGTCAACAAAGACCGAGGAAAAAGGAAGGGGGGTCGAGAGAAACAGCCAAGGGGAATAGAAGGTGGAGATGGGAGATGTGAGATGTGAATGTGATGATGGAACAAGCGTGTGAAATTTTTGCGAGGGCGTTCGAGTGGTTTTTGGTATTTTGTGTTGTGGGTGTGTGTTGGCCCGTCAAATCGGGTCGTGTTTTTCTTGCTTTCATGATAAGGTGTCCATGCTTTTCGGTGGCCTCTATCAACCTTTTTCTTCCATAAAGTTGAAGAGGTGGGAAGGAATGAAGGCAAACAATAATCACAAAAAAATAATAATAATTCAACCCCAAAAAAATAAAAAAATAAAAGAAAGAAAGATCCCTCCAATCCCAATACTCGAAATTGCCTCTTTTCCACATAATCCAATGAATGAAAAAAGGGGGAAAATAAATAAATAAGGGGGAGAAAACTGAATGTCGTTGTCTTTAGGCAATGGAAGTGGAATATACAATTGACAATAATAAATATTTAAGAAAGGCAAACTCTATCTGAATGCCCCTACCCCAATATACATATTAAATATTACTTTTTGCGAGTAAATGGCACGCTTTTTTCTTTGGGAACAGCTTGCTTCAATTTCCCAAACAGTTCGAGACCGGCAATACGTAACCCCACTTTCATTTTCATAATCCAAGAATGAAAAAGAAAAGAAAAGAAAAAGAGAATTGGGTAAAGAGGCCTAGGGTTAAAGCACCGCACCACCATGGCAGTGGCACTATCGCCCTCCAGATATTATTTTATCTCCCTTTGATCTTTAATCATTACAAGTAATCATTTGTATGTCTACGTATTGGCCGTGGATGGGGCGAACTTGTGAATTCGAGTGCTTTCCTGCATGAGAAGGGCTCGCACGATTCAGGGCCAATGAAATTGGATTTTATTGTGTATCTTGTTGCATCTTGTACCAACGTGAATAAAATCGGATTTACTCCAAATTGGCTATCGACAATTCGACAGATGATTTTGCTAGCTTCCTTGCATTACCACGAGGCTGGAGTTGGTGGATAGGCTTTGGTCATGAATATGGCGTCTTGATAACGTTTAAGTTGGATTGATATGACGACCTAAGTTTGTGCATCAGTCGGCAGTGATTGAATAATTTCTGTAATTGTCACCACCTAATCTACAACCTCATTCACATTCACCCTTTCCTTTAATCATATAAGCAAGCTACGTGGAGATACTGAGTTTTCTTTGACTTTCTTCGAAATTACCTTTAATCATGTTTCTGATTAATGGATTACAAATTACTAGCATCATGCACATTCAAACCTAACTAAATATAATTGATGGTGGTGCTCTTCAATCAGGACTAAAATGACAAATTTACATCTTAAATTCATCCGATGATAGGTTGCTCATTTGAATGCAGTTCCTCTCTCTCAATTATTAAGTATGCATTCGACTCTCTCCCTCTCTCTCTCTCTCACGCTAAATCGCTCATCTCTTCTTTCACGGTAGCTGCCCCACCATTGTCACCGGAGTTGTGATCCATCGCCACGGTCGGATCCCAAGCTTCCAGGTCCTCCTTCAATGCCTCTATCCCTTTCTCTTTCTCCCTCCAAATTTGACCACAGATGAGGGGTTCCCTGACTTGAGCTTTCCCCGATTTAGGGTTGTCTACAGCTAGAACGACCATTCGCGCTATGGTCACGACCTCTGTGGTAGCGTTCATTGCGGGGCAAGCAAGACTGTGGCAGCCTGGCACAAGATCCCATTCCATGACACAAAATACAATTTGCGCATCAGTAATATCAAGTTGCGTGTAATGTACAGAAACAAGCCAATCAAAAGCAATAGTTTTCAAGATTCAAAAGTAAGATTAGCTTGAATTTAATTCGGTTATATTGATGTTGATTCCTTTTGCCGCATCAAACATAGAATTGATACTTGAAATACTTTCCCGTGTCCTACTCGCAGCATTGTGATAGGTGAGTTGAAAATTGTGGCAGCATGACAGGAGGATAGCATCCCAAGTAGAGATGGCAAAATGGGGGGAATCTATTATGAATGTGTCAATTTAATCCTAAATATTTTTTTTTCTAATTGAATTCTAAACCTTTTGCATTTGTACAAATACAATCCATCTAGCCAATTTTGGCTGGCTGGTGCTAACGTGACATAACTAACTCTGACGTGGTGCAGCCGACACTAACGTTAAGAACTTTTCATAATATTTTTGCTAATTTTTTAATTATTTTTTCTTTCTTTTTTTTCTCCTTTCTTCCTTCTTCCTCTGGCCGATCTCCAAACCAAGACGATAAGCCTAAGGCGAGGATCAACGAGGTCGACCTCGCGATCACTAGCCAAATCCAATGAGGTCGCCCTTGCCTCCTGCCAGTCACTTCGGTCCAACAACTGGTCAAAGGGAGAAGGAATAAAAAAAAAAGGAAAAAGAAAAAAATAATTAAAAATTTTGAAAAATATTAAAATTTTGTCCACGTCAGCACTGACCACGCCAACTCATTGTTAGTCGTACTACGTAAATGCCGACTAGTCAAAATTGACCGAATGAATTGAAATGACATAAACTCAAAAGGTTTTTTTTTTTTGGGTAAAGACATAAACTCAAAAGGTTTATGACTCAATTGGCCAAAAAAAAAAGATTTATGACTGAATTGGCACAATTGCAATAAGTTTATGATTTTTTATAATTTTCCTACAAAATGGGTCATGGATCCATATTTTAACTCAAATTTGTTAAGTTTGGGGAAATATGGGTTGCATTAATTTTATAAATATGGGTTAAAATGGGTCTAATAAAGCAATGCACAATTAACCATGGCTTTTATAAGGTTTGCAAATGGGTTTGAAAGGAACCCAATTTTGACCCAATAAAAGAACAATACCCTCTCGTGTCCATGCCTAAGTCTCTGACAGCCATGCACGAGTACTCGCCTCCTGCGGCCTGGGTCCATCGAGACCGAGCTTGGTTCCTTGGTGGCTGGGTCTAAGTGCATAGAGGCTGGCCCCAAATCCCTAGAGGAGGTGCCCAAGACCCCGGTGCCGATACCTAAGGTCTTTGGCAGCCATGTCTAGGTACCTAACTCCAACTAGTCACTGGTACTTGGCCAGCATCCATCAAGGCTATCCTAGGTACATCAAGGCAGAGCCCAAATTCATAGAGGTGAGGCCTGGGTCCCGTAGGTCATGGCTAAGACCTCAGTGCTCATGCCCGGGTCCTTGGAAGTTGGGTCCATCAAAGCCAGGCCCTAGACCTTAGTGCCCATACTCGAGACCCCAACGGTCATGCATGAGTACTCGACTCCCTTACCAAAGCACTAGGGCTGAGCCTGGGTCCAACAAGGCCGATCTAAGTTCCTTGGGCGGCCACGCCCAGGTCTATAGAGGCTGAGCAAGGGTCCCTTCAGGAGGGGCCCAAGACCTTATGTTTGGCCTCATGCTTGGGACCCCAATGCCCTGGTCCCTGGTGGCCCTACCTAGGTACTCAGGTCTCGTGCCCAAGTCACTAGAGCCAAACCCTGGCCCATCGAGGCCGGGCCTAGTTCCTCAATTGCCTAATTTCTCGAGGTTGCACCGAGTCCTCGGTGCCCATGCCCGAGTCCCCAACGGCCCTAACTCGAAACCCGACTCTACATCAAAGTCATTAGTGCCTAATCGATCCATCGTGGTTAGGCATGATTCCTTAAAGATCAAGCCCGAGTCCACAGAGGCGGGTGTCAAGTCCCCTCAAGTTAGGCGCGAGACCTTGGCACGCATACTCTAGTCCAAGAGGTCGAGCCCGAGTCCCTTAAGGCCATGCACGGGTCCCTAGCGGCCATGCCCAGCTCCCTAGCAGCCATGCCCGGGTACCCGACACCCTTGCTCAAGTCAATGGCGTTCGGCCTAAATGCATTGAGGTTAAGCGCAGTTCCTTGGCAGTCGAGCCAAGTTCACATAGGTTGGGCCCAAGTCACTCAAGGACAAGCTTGAGACCTCGATACCCGTGCTGGGCTCACAAACGCTAATCCCATGTCCATTGAGGTTGAGCTCAACACCCTAATGCTCGTGCCTAGGTCCATGGAAGTTTGACCTGAGTTCCTCAAGGCTAGTCCTAAAGTGTCTTTTAAAAAAAAGTACTTTTGAATGCATTGAGAATCGAACTATGATCTTCAACACGAACAAACAACAATATGATGTTTGACCAATATATGTTTTTATAGTGAAATGGGTAGCTTCTATGTTTCGATTTTCTACCCAAAATATAAAATGTTCTGGTTCCTAAAGAACCGGGAATCAAACTGGAACCAACCAATTCCTTATTCTAAAGCCTCTACTTTTTTGTCCATCAATGTGGTGCTTACTCACGTCTCCACGTTGCTTATGTGCCACGCCAAGTATGACCTGATTCAAGCACCTGAGCTCCCTCATAGATTCAATAAAACAATTTATGGAGTCACCCATTTTTCAAAGACAACAATTTAAGGAGAAAAATTACTAATAATTGGATCCCGTGTTGGGTAGGGTCACTAAATGCATATTGCGCAAAAATGGGTCAATATGAATGGGACCGTTTTCAACTGACACAAATCCGACCCAACCCGACCCAACACTCCCATTTGACGGGCCTAATTCCAAGTATACCTTCTTCTTTTTTTGCCTATCCTATCTCTAACTACTCACTCTATGGCTTTTTGCTATATATCCTACAAAGCGCAAGAGTTGAACCCCGCACCTATAATACTAGTGTCCACACCCAATCCCTTTACTAACATGACCACATGCCTATTGACACCAAAAGTTACCACTGAAGTATTTCTTTTACCAACTTGGTTCGTTTGAATCCTTAATTTGAGGGAAAAGTGTTAAAGTCCTAAACTTTTTGCATTTGTGCCAATTTAGTCATGAACCTTTTTTTGGTGTCAATTCAGTTCTAAAACTTTTGTTTTTATGTCAATTCAATTCTTTCGGCTAATTTTGAACGGATTTTGCTAACATGGACGCCACCCGGCTTACGTGGCCTCACCAGCGATGATGTGGATAATTTTTAATAATAGTTTAATATTTTTCGAATTTTTTTATTTTTTGAATTTTTTTTCCTTTTTTCTTTTTTTTTTTTTCCTTTCATCTTCCTTCGACAAGCCTCGTTGGCTGCTAGTGAGGCCTCGACCTCGCGGCCACTGGCAAGGGCGAGGCTTGCCGTCGCCGTCACTGGCAAGGGCGACCCTTGCTAGCACCCAGCAGGGCTCATCGACCTTGGCCTCCAGCCAATTGTTGAACCGGTGACCGACTGGAGGAAGAAGAAAAATAAAAGAAAATATATTAAAAATATTTGAAAATATTAAAATATTATTAAATGTTATCCACGTCATCGTCGGCGGTGCCATGTAAGCTGATCGGCATCCACGTCAGCAAAATCCGTTCAAAATAGTCGGAAGAACTGAATTGACATAAAAAAAAAGGTTTAAAACTAAATTGGCATCAATGCAATAGATTTAAGACTTTTTTGACACTTTTCCCCATAATTTGAACTTTGAGCTTCTAAAGGAAGGGATGAGATGAGATGCAAGCTCAACTCATTTGTTAATGTCGACAATCCAACTCGTTCAATCCTGGCATACATAGGTAAATCCATAATACCACCATCTTTTCGTCACTTATTGTATAGTGAACTCGATGTTCTAACATAACTAGGTGGTTTTTTCAACGAAGCCGCCTCGTTTATTGAAAAGTGTGTGCTCGTGCTCCTAAATTATAAAAAAAGAAGTAAATAAATTACTACATATCATTTACACTGAATACCCTAAAGAAGGAAGTAGAGAAGGCTAGTCACGTGTTGCCGGATCTATCTGCTCGACTCGAGCTCGTTCAATCCTGGCATACATAGGTAAATCCATAATACCACCATCTTTTCGTCACTTATTGTATAGTGAACTCAATGTTCCAACATAACTAGGTGGTTTTTTCAACGAAGCCGCCTTATTTATTGAAAAGTGTGTGCTTGTGCTCCTAAATTATAAAAAAAGAAGTAAATAAATTACTACATATCATTTGCACTGAATACCCTAAAGAAGGAAGTAGAGAAGGCTAGTCACGTGTTGCCGGATCTATCTGCTCGACTCGAGGCGGGCCGATGCGGGTATTTGTTGCGGTGGGTTAAATTGTCCTCCTTGCTCTATTTCAACCCTTCCGCTTTAGAAGGAGTGGTGCATCATGCATGATGCAGCTTAAGATCCGGTCCGGTCTCTCAATCTCGTGGTCTGACTTGCGTAGCATATTTTCGTACCAATTAAGGGTCGATCTTGAAATTCAATGTCGTTGCGTGATTCTTGGACGTTGATTTTGCTAACAGCTCACCGACTTTAAGGAACCTCTCATTTTGTTCTTCTTATTTTTTGCCATTCACCTTTTTGGACTTTTGTATCGTGTGTTGATGAAAAAATCTTTCTTTGCACATTGTATTATTGAGATGATACCTAACTCATCGGTGTGGTTATTTCGCATGATAACTCATCGAAGCACAAATTTAACTTTATGAATAGTCATATCGATATTCAAAGACGTAAAATGTCTGACAAAACGAGAAACTAACAAATATATATGCCAAAAGCCAGGGAGGTGATCCTCTGGCCTCGTCGATGTTGTCTACATGAGACATCTCATCCATCTAAATTATTAACTAACGTATGGAAATAATTAAAAATAGTTGTGATTTGAAAAATTAGCATTAATATTTTAACAATTGAGATTTATTGGGATACCAATAGAGACATCAAAGGTAGTAAAGGATCTCTGTAAAACAAATCTAACTAAATGTGAAATCATTAAACAAATAACAATTACTACATCCCATGATATCTTTCAATAAGGATAAGGTATCCTTAAAAAGTTTTAAAACTTAAACTAATTAAAAAATAGCGATAAATTCAAATATTGCATTCTACGTAAATTTATCTAGAATAAATAAGCCAACCAATCGTAAAGTACATCATCTCAAATTCTATCTTCTAATTCAAAATTCTTTAAGTTTTTTTTTTGGTGAGAAAAATTCTTTAAGTTTTCTAAAGGGAAATTCTATAAAAAAAATATTTTTTCCTATGATTATGTAGAACTTTACAAGACACATTTACCGTCATCATATCATCAATTTAATCATAGATTGCCAGTCTCGATCAATCCATGTGTCTCCACGTTTTGCCAACTTCGTCAAACAAAATCCTTCCGTAACCTATAAACCCCGACTTCAACAAGGTTCACATTTTCTATTAAATCTCCATTTATTTTGCAAAAAATAAATAATTAAAAAAATATTTTCTAAAAATGATCATTTGTATTGTATGATTTAAAATAATTAATCAATGAAAAATGTTGTCATTACGACAATAAAGTATATCTAAATATTTTCGTAGACAATAAAAATATTTTTTGTTCATTCGTTGTTATACATGAAGCTATCGTTTTCGGGAAAATGTTATTGAAATCATTTATTTTTCACAAAATAAACAAAGCTTGAGTTTTTACCCATTTTCTTCTTTCAAAATTTTTCCTGTTGTGTCTTTCAATTGATGCTGTACTAATTTCACTGTCTATGTTATGGGATGTCCGTTAATCTCCGTAAGTATCCTAAATTGAACTTATTTAAGAAGGAAAATATCTAATGCAACAAACCTAAATCTACTTTTATACGATATGTAAACCAAATCGTGACAATAATTCAACTTCTTTCAAGTGCAAGAAACCATGGGTATTCGAGCGTTTGGTCCAAATATAACAAAATCTTAATTCAAGTACGAAAAAGTCACAAAAGAATCCCAAGCCATGATTATTATAAAATATTTACCCTAAACTTTTTGTTGTAACGTAAAAAGCTCAAAATTTGTACATATATGACATATTTACTTTCGTCAATGTTCTGTCATATGATTTTCCAGTCAAAACAATATTGTTTTTATTTTACTTAAGCCACGTGAGCATAATTCGGGGTTTTTGATGAGTTCTTTCCTATTCAATCTACAGCTTCTCCTACTCGGTTTACCTAGAGGACTCTAAAGTCCTAGTAAATGCATTTTGACAGTGAGATTTAAGTATATTCATGGAAAATTAGTTGAGTCAAAGGTTTCGAATACCTCGTGCTATCAGAAAGATGTCGATTCTGATGTTGCTAAGTTTGAAATTAACAACGGACCTTAACATTTTGAGTAGGTTTGAGCTAGGTAAATAATTTGCCTAGGATACAACTAATTGTGGTTGTTGTTGTTTTTTCTTCCTTGGAAACGGCACAATAAGTGTTAGATTTTTGCATAGGGACACAATTGATTACATCCACCAGCCCTCCAGGTACGCATATAAGAAATTTTTGTTGATGTAGTTCTCATAATTGTTTTGACAATGTTTCCCTCTAACTTGTAAAAAGAATTCATTTTGGTCCCTCCCAACACATTTCCCCATCAGTATATACAATTTCTCAAGCAAAATTAGACTACTTGATTACGAATCCATGTAAATGACATGTTGCTCGACAAAAGTCTTTGATTGTCAACGCTAGGAGAAATCTGTTTCAACGGATGTGATTGGTCAAGCTTATCAAATTAAACCTTCTTACCAATCGGAGGGCCGGTTTGCGAGAAATGTTCGAGGATCAAATTGTGAAATTAGTGACCATACATCAACCAGTTTTTAAATATAATCGTGTATCATGCTAATGAAATCAAATCATATCCAATTCCAACTCAAAGAGTTGTCTATGTACGACCAAGTCAAGGAAAGTGGCGTGAGCACTTTTCAAAATTAAGTACCACGTGAATTTTCATAATCAAAACTTTACTTTCTTAAAAAAGTCTTAAATTTATGCTAATTGTAATTCCACACCCTTTGTTGGTCCTTCATTCTTGCTGTAAAAAAATTCTTTTACAACTATTGAAAACGCAATATAAATGTGAGGGCACAGAAGAACTAAATAAATTGGATGTATTCCCGTTCTCCCCAATATAATAAATGTGTTTTGGATTCAAGCGATTTACTTTTTCCCCGGTTCGCTCGAAATGTTCTAGAGAAATGCCATTCCAATTAATCCAAACTTAATCAAACGCCTGAACCCGAACAAGCAATCGAAGATAAAGACCGATTCTATTCCTACATCTATCTATCGATTTATGACACAAAATTGCATTTGAAAAAACAAAAAAAAAGAAGAAAAGAACATAAGAGTCAATATATTTGACCGCCACACAATGATTAGTGGCTAGTGCCAGCTTAATCAAGCCCTAGACCACCTTCCCTACATTACCATGTTCCTCCTTGACGACATTTATGTATAGATATATAGATATATATATATATAGTTAAATTAAAATATAAAACAAAGAATAATTTGAAAAGTCGGAAAAGAGGAGACAAGAAAACCACTCCCATTGGAAAATATATTAAAGGCACACCACAGATTTCGGTGATGGACGTACGTAAGTACCAATGCCTTACCATCAGAGATTGGTCTGGGACAAAACCTACACTTCAGTCACGCTAGTTTGAATCTAACCAACCCGTGTTTTTCTTATTACTAGATAGTTACCCTATTTGTTTTTAAAATTGCCCATTTGTCGTTTCCACCTCGCAAGAAGAGGACAAAACCCAACACTAGTTTATACGACCACCCAAAATTTCATACATTTGAAAACCCGGTTCGAGCCGAAATGTGATTTGCTACTTATATATGTCACTAAAATAAGAGCCCAAATTAAAATTGAACTTCAAAAATTGCTCGACCACACCCCTCTAGAGTTAATCAAGAATTATTGAATTCATCCCAAAAGAACATACTTATGTACATCAATAAAAATTAGTATCAATGAAATACATGTCCCCGATTGGATTTAAACATAAAAGATGGACATGCACGAAATCTATACTTGACATTCCTAACTTAAAGAACCTAAAATCACTTGTTCTTATACTGACAATCATAACTTAACTTGCAAAGAAACCCATGCCGAAAGTCCTTCATATTTTATACGGAATGAAATCATATGTTAAAATTTTAATTGGTATAATAAAATTCTAAATCATTTTCCATGTGTTATTTTATGTGCTCGACAAACTCAGTGTAAACTACATATCCATCGCCAAGCAAAACATTTTCTTGTTCAAATTTTGGAGCAAAGAATCTTAATTTTGCCCCTTTTACATGTATAGATTGGAAAGCATGCATTCTAGCTCAAGTGTATCTACATAGTGATTCACTAGCAGCTAGAGTGTATCTACTTAGTGATTCACTGGCAGCTTTGAGTTGAGCCTCATTGCTCAATTGGACACTTCTTTCGTTTCCTTTTTATTTATTTATTTATTTACGGCGTTTTAATGCGGCCCCTTTATCTCAGGTACTGATCATAAGTAGCTTTTGGAGTTAAAAGTGGCATATAAAGCTCGTCCACAGAATGATTTGATGCAATTAATCTGCCTCTTTTTGGGACTGCTGTAGATTTAACTTTATCTTTTGCCAAAATGATGTTCTGGAAGGTATATATCTTTCCATTCGCCATATCTCTTTTTTTATTATTATTTTATTGGGCCATATTCTTTCCGCCCTAATCACTGGCCAGATATCTGTGTCGAAATACACAGAAAAGGTCCAAAAGGGACTTAAGTTCATGCATCTTTTTTAATGACCAAACCTCGGTTGATGGTCGGTAGATTTACACTGTAAAATTTACTTTGTGATAACACTTTGCAATTATAATAGGGTCTTGAGAAGATTTAAACTCATAAAGATTTAAATCCATGACCTCCTATAGAAATTATGTAAAATTCTGTAGAATCACCATTGACTGTTTTAAAAATTTAAGTTGATAGATGAATGTGTGATTTAATATTTCGACAATTGCCATATAACGGATCTTTCAAACTCAAACTTTTTTCATCATAGATACCTTAGGGTACTAGCTAGTTCAATTAAATGGTACGAAACTAAAAAGTGAAAATAAAAAATAAAGATGCACAAGTTACAAAAGCATTTCAAACTCTTTAATTCGAAAATCAAGTTCTCACTTTTCCACAGCACTTTTTCTTGTGGAATTACATGCCGTATTTTTCTTTTTATAGTCAAAACCAAAGGAGAAGCTATGCTCCAAAATTTCAAATCGCACCGAAAAAACAGAGAGAGAGGACCAGTTCCCCAGGAGCGACTTGCGTCATGGAACTCAAATTGCCAGATGTCATTCCATCACTGACGTGAAATTTGTCGAGACAATTATGAGTGTTTGACAAATCCAAAGATCTGTTTCTTTTTCGGAAGGTCCAATTTCCTGATTGCATAAGCCGAGTGAGATCTTGACTATCTCACTAACCACACAAAAGAAAGCAAAAAAAAAAAAAAGTTGAGTGAGATCTCCCATGACACCGCACTCAATTTGTCCTGATTAAACAAAGTGAAAGACATAACTATTGGCTAATGAATATTTTTTAATTGCTCGAACTCTTGCATAGCATCACGAGTTTACAACAATGAGGACACGGATTCGACCCGCAACATTCCCTCTCATGAGAGAAATACGGACCGTAAGATTTTGTCATGAAAAATGAATTAAACGACGAGGATATGATTAAGCAAATCCTGGCATGTAATTAGTGTTTGGCCCTGCCTTATTCACCGGTTTCGGTCTCACGTGAGTGTACAAAACCCCAAAATGGATTCAATTTCCACCATCAATCACGACTTTGCTTTTGTCACCGATTCTAAATTCTCCCTCCCCCACTCTATCCTTGTAGACTCAATCATTGTGCACCTAATTTGATGAATCCAGAGCGATCTACCGTCACCATTGGTCCATCAGATATTCGGCTGCATCGCTACTACTCATCACTTGCATGTACCTCCTCCTCCTCCTCCCCTTGATCGCCATGCTCGCAAACCCCAGTCAACAAGTTCTCATCTCTCCTTCTTGAACTAAAGACACTCGGAAAAACCCACTTCTCTCTGCAATTGTCAAACATGCTATCATGACGCCATTCATGGTGGTCACCTAATTGTCTCCAAGTCTAGTGGAACTCCTTTTATCGATCTGACAGCTTTAAAGAAGGAACAATCGGGTTGATTGTTGTATCAGAACTTTGGTAGATGCAGTCAAAAAGGATCTCGGACGTGGCTACAGCGACGGGTTTGGATAAGCAATTGAGTGCTTGGTTTTAATGCAAGAGATTCTGTATTCAAATTACGATAATTCACACTCGTATTAACTTTATTAGTTACGCATGCCACATGCGAGTGAAGGCTTACTAGATACACGTGAATAAGATGGTTTGTGTTTATTTGTGGGAATTGATGATTGAACTGTAAAGCCTAGATACTTGGTATTACTATAAAAGGGATGTACCTTAAACTCATGACGTTCTAAAGGTTGATTGATCCATCTTTTTTTGTTTGATGATATAATTTCGTGATTGGACCACCGCACCATCCGAGTAGGTTTGAGTTGTAGATTTAGTATGACATGGTGCTAGAATTTTTCAAAATCATCTCTTCGACTAGGGTAGAAATCCTAAATATTTAGGCCATAATTATTTAGGAAAAGTTGCCAAATTAGTCATAAACATATTGTATGAATGTCAATTCACTTCTAAAATTTTCAATTCTGCTAATTTAGTCATAAATCCTTGCGTGAAATTTCAATATAATCCTCGCAAGCAATTTTCGTGGGAAAATACTAACGTGGCGATTTGCCACATAGGACAACTGTTGATGACTGGACCACCACGTTGGCGATTTTTTACGAAAATTGACTGCAATGACTTGATTGGAATTTCGCACAAAATTTTAAGATTAAATTGGCATCCATATAATCAATTTAGGACTGATTGGGTAATATTTCAAGTTTGAGTTCTCTAGAAATTTTACTTTGGTTGATTGATCCCCAAAACGGGTGCAATCAAACATTTATTTATTTATTTATTATAGTGTTCGATTTCCAACTCGTTTGTCAACATATTTATTTTTTTGGGTCCTCTATTATGATCAGAATTATGCTTATAACTTTCACGCAAGAATGAAAGGCTGAGGTTTTCCGACAACCAAATGTTACCGACCGGGAAATCAGGCCTTGATTGCACCAAAAGTCAAAACATATGGAGGTCCTCCTACTACACTCAAATTCATTTATCGTCCACATAGATTTCTCTCATTCGCTTCCATTCCCCAATCAATGCCTGTTCATCAGTGCAATGATGTGTACCTCCTTAAAACTATTCCTCTTTCATCTTGTTAAGTACGTGAAGAGCTAACTGCTAGGATTTGCCCCAGTAGCCATTCTTTTTATTTGAGAAAGAAAAGATAGGGAGTTTGAATCCTCATCTTTTCAAGGGGGTTAAAGGTGGCGATATTTTATTTTAGATATGGGTTTCGACTTTCACACTCTGCAAGAAGATAAGGCAAAAATATGAGAATAAGTTGAGAATTAGAGACGGACAAATAAAAAAAAAACAAAAAAAGTACATGAAAAGGTGTTAAATGCTTCAATATCATTACATCGTTGTCTAATGATGATCTTACACATTTTGCTTTCATCATTAAATGACATGAGATTATGAATTAAACCTTCAAACAGAGAATGCACGATAGAGAGATCCTTTATTAAGAATGGCACATCTTTGAATCTATTAGTATGATACATTAGAATGTTTAAATCCAAAACTTTAAATCATTGAGCATAAGGAGATGATATGTATAGAAGATCCCCGTACAAGTTATAAATAGGGTGAGCAAAAAATGGTTCAAACTGCCAAACCGAACCATATAGCGCAATTTCGTTTGGTTGCAAAAAATTTGAAACCAAACCAAATTGTGAAACTATTTTTTCATAATTGCCTTATGTGAAAAAATAGAAGTAGAGCAAAAGTTCAAAAGTGAGATAAGAATTAGTGTAAGACAGATAAAAAAACTGTTATCGCAATTATTCTCTTTAAACTTTATGTTGTCACAAGTTTCATACTTATGTTGCTACTTATTTTAGTTCTTTAGAATATGATACTAGTAGCTAAATAGAAACCCAAAAAAGGAAAAGAGAGAGGGGTTCAAAGCGGTTTGGAATTGAATCGAACCGAACCACCTTTTACAGTTTGGTTAATTTTGGCAATAAATACTAAATGGTTTGGTTTGGTTTGGTTTGGCTTCTTGACAAATCGTTTCAATACGGTTTGGTTACGATTTGGCTCGAATTAATCTCCAAAACTAACCAATCGCATTATGCTCGCTCCTTATGATAAAGGATAATTTAACATGATTCTTGAAATTCATTTCCTCTCTACAATGTTTTAAGTGGTCCCACATTATCTATGTACATCAATTTTTTTTATAATGTCGGGTCGAATCTCTCGTTTCAGCTAATCTTTATAAATACATGTAATCATCATGTTCACATGCATTAATTAAGAGTTTATTAAGACTTCATTTACTGGGTGACGATCTTAACCTCCGAGGTCAATATGAGTGAGCGTATTGTGATTTGACTATAGAATCCCGCCACATTTAACTTTAGTGTTTAACCACTCATCCAATCTATTTAACTTGCCTACACGTATGTTCTCTCTCGAACCTAACGACTCGAAACCCACTTCTCCAAGAGTCCCGTTGTCCTTCATCCACCAGTCGATACCTTGTAAGTTGCAAGTTACGAACATCACCAACATTTGTATTGTATTTAATTCAATTTAGCACTTCGATGTCCATAATGAGTCACTCGCTTATCAGAAATGTCGTCCAAACAAAATTCTTCGAATTTCCTCTTATGGATCGATGGGAAATTTATCATTATTGTTGTTAAAGTTTCGTCCCATTACAAGATGACAAGAGCAATTTCATTCCATCAGCAAGAACATCAATCAGATGGAGTTGATGACATGATGATATATAATTGTCGGTCAAAGATAAAGAGAGAGAGAGAGAGAGAGAGAGAGAGAGAGAGAGAGAGAGAGAGGAAGTTGGGTCGCATGATAAGGTGGGGGGGTGGGGATCCCACGACCAGTGGAAGAAACGGTGGAACTCCATCATTATTGTATCCCCCCATACACATTGTCATCATTCGCACGTGTCGATGGACCCCTCACACGCCCTCCAATCTCATCCATCTAAATATTAAAAAAAAAAAAAGAAGCTTTCTTGTGCTTGTGCGTGTGCGCACACGAGTAGAACCATAAAATCACTTTCATCCTCTGAAAAATGACAGAATGCACTCGATGTCTTGCACGGTGTAGAGGGCGCAATATACTCAGGTGAGAATCTCTGTCCTTTTTTGGGTAAAGAAAACGCAAGCTATTTCGAAAATATTTATTAATTTGGTGCAAATTCAGCCTCCCAAATAACCCGTAGTTGAAGCAATGACTTGATATTCAGGTTATGTACTTGATCAGGACATTACGGTTTATCTCTTATTACACAAAAGGTAGGTGAGTCAACTCAAAAAAAAATGTAAGCAATTGTAAAGTTACGATCAGTGGGATCTCAAGCTCAGTCTGCATCAGAATTGACCTCCGAATTGATTTACTTGGTAGTGACACAAACAATCCTTTTCAAACTCGAGAGAAGTAGGATTGAAGGTGCAATGTCTTTTGCATGAAAGGTCTCCTCGCAGGCCGGAACACCCCATTCCCATGGTGTGTACATAATTCCATGTTGTACCATGATCTTAATGTGATTAGTTGTGAATGTCTTTCTGGTGTTAATGCACCGGATCTCATTTGATGCGATGGATTGTGATCTTAGCTTATTGCAATATAGAGATGTGCAATTTTAACTTATCGAACCATGGGTGTGTATGTGGAGATGAGTCAAGCATTCGTGGATTGGATCTATCATTAAACGATTTTGAGTATTTTTAGATGATTAACACTCGAAGCCTAAATTTGTTTGAACTTATGTTGAATTTTGAGCATAATTATGGCCGATTGTTAAATTGCATTTCAACACCGGTGAGTAAAAAGTAAAGGATTACAATCATTTGAATATCATTTGAATTTCTGAAGAAATCCACTTTGGAAGGAGAACATATCAACTTATTGGTTTTAAAGGGAAAATTACCAAAAAAATTTTAAACATATTGCAATTATGTCAATTAAGTTCTAAATCTTTTTTTTTACCAATTGAATCTTAAACATTTTGCATTTGTGCCAATTCAGCACATCCTATCAATTTTGATTGGCCAGCACTGACATGGCACAATCGATACTAATGTGGATAAATTTTAATAATATTTTAATATTTTTTTGATTTTTTAAATTTTTTTCCTTTTTTCTTTTCTTTCTCTTTTCTTTCTCTTTTTTTTATTACTTCTTCCTTCGGTTGGTTGCCAAACCGAGGTGACCAAGCAAAGGTGAGGTCCAGCCTTGCTAGGGGCCAGCGAGGTCGGCCTCACTTTTTGTAGGTCGAGGTCTGGCAGGGGCTCACCTCGCTAGTGCTTGGATGGGGCCAACCTTGCCGACCAAAGGAAGAAGGAAGGGAAATGAAATAAATAGAAAAAAAATATTAAAAATTTGAAAAAAATATTAAAATATTATTTTAAATTATCCATGTCAGCACCGGTCATACCACGTCAGCGCTGGCTAGCCAAAATTGATCAAATTAACTGAATTGGCATAAATGCAAAAAATTTAGGACTCAATTAACACGAAAAAAAAGTGTAAGACTGAATTTGCACAATTGCAATAAGTTTTGGACTTTTTTGATAATTTTCGCATTTTAATGATTGAGATGCATTCTCCTTTTTGTACTTTTCTCATTTTCTTTATATTTCTATTTTTCCATTTTTCCTTTTATCACCCTCCCCAATTAGTCTACGTAGATTGTGGAGCCGCCACCGCCACAACCCATGGGCAAAACGCCACCAACCCTTGCTACCACCGGCATGCCTATTTATCAGTATCAACTATATATATAGCCATGGCTAACGAGGCAACAACCTTCCACCACTTCGCGAGACAAAGAGGAGGAGAGATTAGAGAACGCGTAGGTGATAAATTGAGTTTGAACCTTCGGCCGTTTTCAATCAATGTTGGACCGAGAACACTTAGAGAGAGCCAATATTCAAGCTTGTCAACATATCTAATTGGACATTTACTAAAAATTTTAAATCAATGTGGACATTCTTTCATCTAACATCCTCACACATACACCTCAACAAATCTCCCACTCGCATGTACAGTTATGTATTATGTTCCCACCCACTTAATCCAAGTATTCTTTCGCTCCAATATTATCTCAATTCAAATCTTCACTTTGGTTGTGCCACAAAACTCAACGGAAAATCTTGGGACACCAATAATGATCTCAATAAGGGAAATCACACGAAGATTTCTTCTACGAGACATATGACCAAACATCAATACACTAGATCAAGTAGGCCATCGATTAATCATCGGTTCCGATGGATGTAGTACAAGTTAGATACCTTCACTCAGAGAGATCACCAAGAGAAAATTCAAATTCAAGCCCGTCAATCATATCTAGTTAAAGTCACATTTTCTAGAACTCAATTTAATGATTAATGAATCAACGATGATATACCAATTGTCCCACGTTACCCAGTTCTCAATATGAATTTTAAATTCAAACACTCTCATACGAGCACCTTCATTGGACTTTGCACGGTATCTGACTGCATTGAGCCTTTTTTTGGTGAATGTAGGTATGCCACTAACCGAACGCTATCATGAAGACTCATTTTCTTTTCCGGTGAATAAGTAGTTTATACTAGTAAAAAGAAAAAAAATTCAGCAGAATTACTCGTGCCTTGTGGTTTGGTTAATAGCCTTCCCTTGGCCAAAACATGTCGTAGTGGAAAAAGTTGGAAGCGTGACATGAAATGCCATCACGGAAATAACATGTACTTTTCACCAAATTAATAGTAAAGAAAGCCCCAAATTCCCCTACCTTTTACCTTGATGACTTTATATTTCCATTCTCTTTGGTTTTCGTTTTGCTTGGAAGCCTTTTTTAACTTGGAATTTGATGGAAAGTGATCTGTCGCTGATGATATTGATGCCACATTCTCTCTCCCTCCTCAGAGTATGCCAAATAAAGTGAATGTGACTGTGAGTAGCCATCATTGCTATGATGGAAATATATTCCCGACTAGATTTGGATGGACACCTTTTACACGAACTCATCTCCCACGACTTTATGCCCTACAGTGAAACCCGTCCTCCCTTTTGTTTCTTCCCCCTTCTTTTTCCTCGAGAAAAGGGGGAGAAAGAGAAGGTGATCGCACGGTGAGCGGGGAAAAAAACCTCGTGTCATGTCGTGTAAGGGAAAGTGGGTGCAAATATGGAGGGAAAGGGATTCTCTTTTGGGGCAGTGAATGGATGACAGTCCAAACACAATTAAGCAGCAAATCGATGGCACTGAAAGATCCTCTCACAGCTCTTATTCAAGACCCCTTTTGCTTTCCTCCCTTCTTTTCGCTATTCCATTTTCTTTTAACCCCATTGTGGTGCGCTTTGCACGAACTCGAAGAGTTGTTTTTTTGGGGATATTTTGACTCTCTCGAAAGTCTTTCGGATGGCCTCTTCTTTATTCGTCTAACCCTCCTGGTCTCACAGTTTTGGAAAGAAGAGTAAACGCAACTTAGTAAAAGGAAGCTGCTTTTTAGCGGTGCACGTCAATGTACTGTCCAATGGAAGCAGATGTTAGTGCTGCTGTGCCCCACTCATCGCAGTTGTCAAAGAGAGTCTACAATTCCCGCCACAAGAGGACGGGAACATGTCTGCATGTAGCAAAGAAAGCTTGAGAAATCACCAAAAACCACACTGATTTTCAGTCCTATTTCACTTCACATCTCTCTCTCTCTCTCTCTCACTGAGGTCATCACCGCCCACAGCAACCTCACCATGCACACTGTCCTCGTCTTACACGTCTGCTTGTGGAGTTCTGTAAGATGGTACCCTTTGGGACCTTACGTCGCCAACGTTAGCTTTTCATGTTAGATGATACATATCAAACATGTGATCTGCTGCCTCCGAAATCAAAGCCATCGTTCTAGCACAAGGGTCAAGCCTTAACACAAGTTAGGCTGGCTTCTCAGCCATTTATTATTGTGAGTTAGCTTACGGTCAATGCCCTGAGTCATGCCCATATAAGTCTGAGGAAATTGTGGCAGCGAAAACCCTATTGTTTTTCATTCTAAGAGATAACCCAAGTTCAAACACATTAATCAATAAGACCCACCGCCACTCAAAAATTTAAATAAATAAGTCATGGGCCAACTCAATATATATCAACCGCTATCTTCGTAAATGCACCTTAAACAAAATTCTATCATCCCATACTACAACTAAAGTAATTGAAGCACAAAGTGCGCAATTGGAGAACTAGCATTAGTTTTCATATTTGAATCACTGAACACTATTGCATGGAGAAAATCACCTATTCAGTCGTAACTTATTGTATGAACATTAATTTAGTTATAAACTTTTCAAATTTACAATGTAGTCCTAAATCTTTATGCAAAATTTCAATGTAGTTATTCCAGTTATTTTTTGCTAGAAATCGTTCACATGGCGTTAGTCATTGCAAGCCATCCTAAGTGACACATTGCCACGTCAGCCATTTTTAGCGAAAAGTGACCGGAATGACTATATTAAAATTTCGTACGTTATGTTTAGGACTAAATTAACTAAATCTAAAAGTTCATGAACGAATTGGTATTCGCATAATAGATTTATGTTTGTTTAGACAATTTCCACCTATTGCAAGTATATTTGCTATTTTCCTATCTTTCGTACCTTTATTTTTCTAGTAATTAAGAAATGATACTTCTTTTTTTAGCCCAAGAAGAAAACAACCGAATAATATTGGTCCTTTGACCTACCAAATAAGTGACAAATGGGAATTAGATTATAATAGCTTAGATGCATTTTGAATGGAGCTTTTCTCCTTTCGCTTTCCTGAACGATCTTTTCTTCTTTTAGTGCTATTAGTTGTTGTCAACCCATTGTGCTCAGAGCTTTCGTAGTACATGTGACACCACAAAATGCACTAGGCAAAAAGTTCAAAAGGTACGTAAACAGGAGACGACGGCTATATTACCAAACTCGAACCTCCTCCTCATTTTCCATCTCAGGTTGGAGATTTTGTTCTCTAAAAGGTAATTACTTGAATTCATACAAGTGACTGGGATTACATAGTGACTTCATATGGCAATTCTACATCAACTTTAACCCAAAGCTAAGAGCATGCAAGTCAACTAGGGACCAAAAAACCATTATTCAAAACATTAATCTACTTAATTTACCTTTGAAGAGGAACACTTCAAAAGGGTGCAATCTTGAAGGTCATACATACTCGATGTTACTTGTCAAGATCACGTCAGGATGAATAAATTCATAGCAAGCTCCCTGATCCTCGTGTGTACAGCTTATCTCTTTTCGTGCAGAGATTCGAATATAATTAGTTGTACCTGAAAAGAGCTTAATTCAAGATGTCGAGTGTCTTTTTTTGTTTATCCTTTTGTTGCAATTTGGGGTGAGTTGTGTTAACTTTCGTGGATTGTCTGACCGCCCCAAAATGTTCCCATACGCTAACAAAAAGAGTCCAAGTAGAGTGAGCAAGGTTTAAGGCTCCGTTTATTTAGCAGAAAATGGATGATTTGAAAAATGTTTTTCTTAAAACGATCACTTATATCACCTATAAAAATGAATGAACGAAAAAATAGTTTCACCGTCCTTGAAAATATCAAGACATAAATTGTTATTGATAATGAAACATTTTTTATTGGCTAATTATTTTCAAAAGATACAAACAATCATTTTTAGGAAAATATTTTTCAAATCATTCATTCTCGGCAAAATGAATGGAGCCTAAGAAAGAAATAGTGTCAAAAGCTTATCGTTTGCTCTATGGGCCTAAGTAGGTGCAGCTACCTGTAAGGCCCATTACTACAATACATGTGATAAATCGACTGCTTTTGCATGGCAAAACGATCTCTATGATGAGTAAATGCCTCAAAACATAAGCTTTAAAGGTAAGGGAGCTAGAACCAAAGGAAGAGGCTCCCATGGAAATTTAGAACTCGCATGATCCGAACATTGGTATGGGATTTGGAATTGGGCCCAAAGAACATAAGATCAAACAGGCAGAATTTCTTCGTGGACTTACCGTTTGTCATTGTACAAGCCCTAAAGGTATAAGCGGCCTTGTTTTGATTCAAAAGAAACTTTGGAAACTAATGAGTTTCGGATTGAGAAATGAATATTTTATCTCAAGGCCCATATTTTTAGCAAAAAAAATATTTGAAAAATATCTTCTAAAAAATGATTTGTTGTATCTCTTAAAAAAATAGTTAATGAAAAATATTTTTATCGTACACAGCAATTTATGGCTAAATAGATTCGGGGATGATAAAAGTATTTTTCATTAATTTATTTGTATAAGTGATATAAGTGATTTTTTTTTTGAAAATATTTTCCAAGTTATGGATTTCCATGAAGCAAATGCATCCTCAATTATAAAATGTTTAATCCCCCTTTGTCTAGTGATCACGCGTAAATTTAAACCTCTCTCCGTGGAAGGATAGCACATTGAAGACACAAAATAACTTACATGAATGGATTGTTGATGGAAGGGTAATAACTTATTAATGAGTTAAGGTTGATTTTGTTAAAAGAAACTTATGTATAAAGGATATTTTTGGAGTAAAAATATCCATGATTGTTATTGGTCATACTGTATTGATTAACAGTCTTAGATTATTTAAGTTAAAAATTCCTCTCCATTCGTTTCGCGCTTTGTGGAAAATGTGATGTTTCTTGAATGTTTTCCAAGAAGCCACTTACCAAGAAAAATGACACAATTTTTCAGTGTTTGGCCAAAACCTAAAAAAGACCCGGAAAATGTATTCCGATGTTTGATTTGGACATTTGGTTTTTATTTTTCTTCATGCACTACTTTTAATAATTTTTTGATTTTTTATTTTTTAAAATTGATTTTTTAATTTTCTTTTTCTTTTCTTTTTTTGCGCTTCTTTTATGACCGATCACCGGCCACAGGCAAGCTCGCAAGGTGGTCTAGCGAGTCGCAATCTGGCGAGCTTGCTTGCCAACCTCTGGTGAGGCTTAAGCCTCACCGTCCTTTGGCGAGCTCGAGCCTCGTCGGCTTGTTTGTTTTCAAAAATAAAATATAATAAATAATAAAAATAAAAATAATTGAAATGAATGGTGAAAGAAGGAGGAGGGAAATCATTTTTCCCACTTTTGAAGGTGTGTTTTCTATTGACTGAAAATGTTTTCCTTGACTTGTTTTCTTTCCGTGAACCAAACACCGGAATATCCCGAAAATATTTCTTGGAAGTTATTTTCTGCGAAATAAAAGGAGCCTTCATTTGGTAACGTGAACATTTTTTTTATATTTTTGAATTTTTTATAATTTTGTATTGTTCTTTTCTTTTTATTATTATGCTTTCTTTCTTTCTTTTTTTCCTTCATTTTAGCCGGCAACCCTTGTAAATGACTAGCCCTCGCCAGTCGCAAGTGAGGGCCAGCAGGCCCTCACCGGTCGCTAGTGAGGGCCAGCAAACCCTTGCCGATCGCTAGCGAGGGTCGCCTGGCCTAGAGCTGGCGGGACGGCGAAGGCCCTGGCCAAGGGCTTGCTAGCCCTTGCCCAAAAGCCGGCAAGGGTGACCCTCGTTGATCAAAATGAAGGAAAAATATAAAATAATAATAAAAGAAAAGAAAGAATAATAAAAATCATTGAAATTTTATTAAAATATAATTTAAAATGTCCACGTCAGCACCGGGCGGCCATGCCACGTAGGACGCCCGGCATCCACGTCAACAATTTCCTGCCTAAATTGGCCGAATAAACTAAATTGGTATCAATGTGGAAAGTTTTAAAATCAAATCGGTCCGATTAAAAGATATTGAACTGGATTGATATCAATGCGCTAGGTTTATGATTAATTTTTTTTGTACTTTTCCCCCATTGCTTACCATGAGAAAACACGAGTCTGAGTGGGACTGATGAATGCGCTTCAGGTCGATTGATCGCCACAGCTTTTTTCCGTCATCTCTTTCTGCTAAACTTTCTAATCTATGTGGTGGTCACCTGCTGCTTCGGTGGTGTCCCCAGGCACGTTGCTGGTAGGGTAGTTCGTGACTCGGAAACAAGAACGCCAAATCACATCTCTATCGCACACCCTGTAAAAACCACCCACCATCCTGCTAAAGCCTGGACCATGCGCACTCAACTCAAGCTTTCAAGAGATCCCAGAAAACAAACTCATGAAAAAAGTTCGTCTTTATGCAGCACGACATGACAGCTAACGTTCAACCTCTCAGGTTCACGAGATCTTGCGTTGTGACATGACGATATCGAATTGCAAGAATTAATTAGACCACAAGAAAGCATTCATTTAGTATCGTGTTCTTGGTCGGAATCGTTTCGCTGGATTGATCTCTTTTCTTTGAAAAAAAGGAAGAAGAGAAAGAAAAATTACGGTCAACAAATAGAAATCAATTCTCCTGCCACACTCGAAGAACTAGAGGCTCTACAATCTCTTTTCTTGACAAAAACTGGAGACCGACGTTGCGCTGATCTGCGCGCGCAAAGAGATCGCTGTTCTTCATTTGCTTCCTCAGTCTCACCAGCCCTTGCCTAAATTAGTGCCTCTTTCATCTTGGGCGATCAGTAATTCTTCCTGAACCTGGTTTTTCACATGAAGAAAGTAATTCAAAAGACAGACTCGTGATGAATCTCCTCCAAGTCCTCCAGCTTCGGGTACTCGTTCAAGTCCGGGGCCCGGCACGGCCTCGGCTTGGCCGCCACCGCCTGCACCTGGACGGCGTCGACCTGGGCCCCGACCTCGGCGGCCCGCCGGCGGATGGAGGCGGCCGAGACCTCCCGCAGCGAGTCCCGCCCCTCGCGCCAGATGAGGTCGGGGAAGTTGAGGCGGGCGGAGGGGCCGCGGAGGTAGAAGACGGCGGTGTCGTAGGCGCGGGCGGCGGCCACGGGGGTGGCGTAGGAGCCGAGCCAGATCCGGGTCCGCTTGTTGGGCTCCCTGATCTCGGCCACCCACTTGCCCCACTTCCTCATCCGGATACCGCGGTACGGCCTCTCCTGCTGCTGCTGCCGCCCCGGCTGGTGCGGCGGCCGTCTCTTGATCCGCTGCTTCTCCTCCATAGCCGCGTCGTAGCGCTCGCTTTCCATAACAAGCTCTTGAATTCTTGATTCTTGAGAGAGAGAGAGAGAGGTAGGTGGGGGAAGAATCAAAGATTGGTCTTTTCTGGTAAGACTAAGGATGAAGAAGATCAAGAACTGGGGGGGTATAAATAGAGAGAGAGAGAGAGAGAGAGAGAGAGAGAGGGCGTGCAGAGGGAGATGAATTTGGCAAGATGGGCACGCCAAGTTGCCGTCTTTTGCAGCAACAAGCACGAAGCCGCCTCCTCTTACTAATCTTCAAGACGCGGCCGACACAAGACCGTCACTCTCTCTCTCTCTTGAGGCGCGCATAGGAAGGAGGAAATTTCTTACGTCGGTGATGGAGAAGGAGGGGGGGAGGGATTCGTTATGTTCAGTTAATCGGGACTGTCGGCGGACGGTTTTGCACCTGTCCTTTTTGACGAAGTTGACAGGGCCTTTTTTTTTAACGTCACGTGGTGTTTTCCCGCGGGGTGGATTTTGGGCACGTGCCTGCAAAGGAAGGAGGGGGGGAAGATGGGGGGGGGAGGCGAAATTCGCGCACGTCAATTGGAACAAGTCACGTCTTTGAAAAGGAAGGAGCGGTGTTGCCTCGCATTTTGACATTAGGGCAGGGTATAATCCAGAAATTTCCAGTAAAAATTCGCGGTGCATTTACTCCCTTTTTTCTTAATGAAATTTGCTCGGCGAGCCGTTCTAGATCCGCCCGCTTGACGCCGACATGTCCAAGTACAATATCACTCGCGCGCCGTGCAGTTAGGGATTACTCCATGTCCGATTGTGTAACCGTTACTCTAAATGCGTGCGTTCGATCAACGTGTGCGGTTTGTTAAGAGTAATGTGGGCATATGCGACGTTCAGAAGACGTGGTGTACAAAACAAAAAAGAAAGCGCTATAGTTCTTGTGTGATTTTTTGCTCATGGGAATAATGAGTTGAGCATGGTTGCACCGATTTTTTATATTGGGTTATGTGAACAAGAAAACTTTTTTTTCTTAATTAACGAGAAAAAAGGTTCTTTTTTTTTGTTAGTACGCCGTCTCTCTTGTATCATGTGTAATTGCTATATTGAAATTGAAATATTTCCTTACAAAGTATGGTTAACGGAGCCCCTCCCCTGCCCCACCCTTCCTCATCCATTTTTCCGTTTCGATCCGGCATGGACATCGGACTACGGTGTCGAAATCGTGGCCGATATGAACTCGAAACTAGAACAAAATCCCTTAAGATATTTCGGGAGGTGATGGATGAAAAGAAATGTCATGAGATGTCAATGGGTCCTTATCGTTGTAACATACAAATCATGTTGTGTTACTTTGGTGGATCAAGTGTAATACTCCCACCGCGTTGCCTACCTATACATTCGGGTTCGGCACGTCTGTTTAGGATTTAAGTAAAAAGCAAGAAGCACTTTTTTTTTGGCTTTCCCGACGAAACCCAGCATACTATTTTCAAATTTTCAACAATTATAAAGAAATTATGAGTGAACTTACTGATCAAAATAAATGTCCGTCGTGAAAGTTGAGGCTATTTCGGGCTAAAAAAAGAAATATTCCAAAACTCATTTATCCAAATATGTGTGATAATTGTCCAAAAAGTTTCTAAACCAGTTATACGGCGGTCAATTCAATCCTAAACATTTTAATTGTGTCAATTTAATCCTAAAATTTTTGACGATTTGCCAATTTAATCTTAAACCTTTCAATCGTGTCAATTTAGTCTTAAACCTTTTAAAGATTTGCCAATATAGTTCTAAACTTATTATTCGAGTAATTGGCCGGAAGGACTGCATTGGCAAATCGTCGAAAGGTTTAACTAAATTGATACAGTTGAAAGACTTGGTACTGAATTGGTCGTCACATAATAAGTTTAAGATTTTTTGGATAATTGACAAAGCCGGAAAGTTTCCCGAAATGTAGAAATATTGACAAAGCGGGACAGTTTCCGAGAAATTTAACATATTGGGGTCGGTGCCAAGACGAAGACCCAATAATGGGCATGAAAATGAAAGGAAGTTTCTGTCCGTCCACGCAATCGCCAACCCCGTTCCATGGCCACGAACCACAAAACAACAACACACAATTTGCAGATATAAAAAGAGGAAGAAATCAACGAAAGAGTAGGCGGAAAACGGGGCGCTCCAAATCCAGATTTGTTGTGTGCTGGCAATTTGGCTCATTTTAATCAATATATCCTCCCTTTTTTATTATAAAATTTGCTAAATCGAGAGCTGTTCTGGATAACCTTGGTTGGGATTGCGATGCAAGCAAATGGACTTTTATGGAAAGCAGCAGCAGAAAAGAGCGACTTGTACGCGTTGGGCGGTAGGTAGGTCGATCAACTTCTCTGCACACAATCATACAGAGCAGAAAAAAGTATGATGAGGAAGGGCTGGCTTCCGCTACAATACAATGACTCGAGCGGTGGTGGTGATTTGCTTGTGGATTTCTGTATTTGACAACTGATGCATTGATAAAGATCTGCGTACGCGAATTAATGAACTGTTGATTGGACTAAATACGGTTCTTTTTTCTTTTTAATATAAAGAAGGGAGGAGGGGGGGAAAATTGTCCAAATTGTCCTAAACCTATTGTACGGATGTCAATTCTGTGTTAAGCCTTTCAATTGTGTCAATTCAATACTAGACTTTTGACGATTTGCCAATGTAGTCCTTCTAGCCAATTATCTAAACAATGGATTTGGGACTAGATTGATAAATCATCAAGAGGTTTGGAACACAATTGAAAGGTTTAGGTCTAAGTTGATATAATTGAAAAGTTTAGAACTGAATTGACATTTATATAATAAGTTTATGAATTTTTGAATAATTATCCCAAAGAAGTAGCAAACGAGGGTGGTTGGTCAGGTAAAGGGATGGGTCAAATCGGAAGACGAGGGGCCATTGCCGGCTGCCAACTACGTTACTGAACTTGGGATGGAGAGCAACTAAGCCTAACTTATTTTGTGGGTTCGCCTCACAGTCCTCTAATTCGATTAAGACCTAATCTTGTGTTTCATGTCAAATACCGCCAGAAGAGCTCAACATCATTCCGAGCTCTTGCTTTGTATCCATACAATAGATTTATGAATTTTTGAACAATTATCCCAAAGAAGTAGCAAACGAAGGTGGCTGGTCAGGTGAAGGGATGGGTCAAATTGGAAGACGAGAGGCCATTGCCGGCTGCCAACTTCGTTACTGAACTTGGGACGGAGAACAACTAAGCCTAACTTATTTTGTGGGTTCGCCTCACGGTCCTCTAATTCGATTAAGACCTAATCTTGTGTTTCATGTCAAATACCACCGGAAGCGCTCAACATCATTCCGAGCTCTTGCTTTGTATCCAAGAACCTTCACGCTTGGCATTATAGAACTGCACCCAACCGAGGGTAGCTGTAAGCGCTGTGTTCGATAAAGAAAGACTATCTGGCTGGCTGTAGCCACGTCGAACGGAGAAGAGGGGCTTCAAGGGTGCTGTTCCATTCATGCGAAGCCAAGCCGATCCGATTTAGGCCCGGGACACAACTCCGAACCCTTCATGGTTAGGATGTCAACTCGGCAAACATCTTCGAAATTCAGCAGAAACGACGACTTTGGCACGGGCCAATCATGATGCAGGCGCACAAGCACCTGAGCTAAACGGCCGGTCCCATAGAATCCTAAGCCTTCCGTAAGGAACTAAGGATCCCTAAGTTTTATGGATTCCTTCTTTGTTGCTGTGGGGACAAAAAGGCTAGAGACAAAAAGGACCCAGATGGAAAGTAGTTAGGCTCAATGTGAAGGGGGAATCTGATAAACTAAGGTACTGAAATAAGAGGAAAGAGCTCTCCAGGGAATTTCATCAAACACTTTGGATGCAGCCAGGGCTTTTCTTGAGCAGTTACAAGCCCACATCTTTCTTCAAGAGAACAAAGTCCCCCCGGGTGGGCCTTCTGTCAGAGGTTTGAGCTTATGCACCTGATGCAATGTATAAGCTTGGCTTGTCATGCATTCCCAACAAGCACCAGTGGCTTGGTGAATAAAAGTACTTGGTCTCCATCCCTACCTTGAGATCGCTCTGCTACAGAGGACGCGCTAATGCAAAAAATTAATCAATCTGATCATAAGATTGATTAGCATGAGATCCATTCATTTTGCAATATTCATATTTATCGATCTCACTATTGCACGCCGTGCAGATGCTAATTTGAATCTCAAACTAAGAGGTCAAACAAGCAAAACTCCTTTCCACCACGCCTGTATCTTCCCTCCTTGCTGTCGAGTAACTCAACACCAAAAAAGATGAGGACACCTTCATGTTTCTCCAAATACATCAAACTACTCAAAGAAGCTTTACCACTACATGATCCATCATCCCACTGGAGACTAGTTTTCTGCTCATTAACATAGCAACGCCACAAACGTCTCCCAGCAACGACAAAAGCGGGGGCATTTTGTTGCTTTCACCAGCGATTATTTGCATTTTTGCAATTGGTCAAGTGAAGAGTACTACTATCGGGGTACAAATACAATAGAAAAGATTTACAGAAAATAGTTGTGTTTCCTTTCATGCAGCGAATTATAGAGCAATAGAAAAACGCAAAGGTGAATTCTATTCTATGTTTTAGACACAGAGAACAACTACAAGGTTATGGCAACTCCAGGAGTTAACCGATGCTTGTTAGTGACAACACTCGACAAACAAACTTCAAAATAGCTAAAGACACTTGAGAAGGTATGAGTTCGTACTTCACAATCATAAAGTACCACCCCAGTAAGGACGGGAAAGGTAATCTACTCTACACAAAGCCACCTTTTGTACTAACTCTATACACGGAATTCACCAAGTGCAATCAGATAGCAAAATGGAATTTGCAGAAAATTTGAAGGCCAAAAAATCCAGTCATGACTCTCCTTTGAGCAGCCAAGCATGATCAGAACCAATTGACAGACCAAAACTTACTTCCACTCTCTGCTGCATGGCTTGGCTTATATGCTATATAGCAAATACCAAAAGCAGCACTTAAAACCAAAGCAGCCTCATATGGTCCCACTACTAAACACTGTGCCATAATCAGTAGACAATCCTTTAATGTACCATGTTCTCCTTTCCCCAATCAAAAGTCAATCAGAACACAAAATTGTTAAAGATTCAGGGGGGCATTCCAATCTCATAAAACATCAAATCCATCTTACAAATTCCACGCGGTCCTGAATATATCTCTGTCTATATTGTCCCTGTTTATGGTAAGCTCCCAGCATCAGTGAGACGGAGATATTACTTCTGAAAGCCAAAGAGTACTCAATCTCCATGATCTAAATGTTGTAGTAGAAATTTTATGAGCATCTCCAAATGCATATGCTGAATGCACAAAAAACATTTGCAAAAAGTTCTTCAGCTCAAGATTCAATCAAAACGGAGACTTGACTCAAATATTTCCTTCTATTAGTAAATAAAAGAAGTCACGGAAATAATAAGGGTGCATTTATATTAAGAGCAGATTTATTATCCTGTCTTGGAATGAAATAGTTGTTGATGGAGAGGACACAAAATGAGCCTTGTATTGTTGTTAATCCAAGTGATAGATCCAGTAAGAGAGTTAAGCTTTTGAGAAATGTGGTGTATAATATACAGACAGGGAACTTTTGTACGCAAACTTGTTGGAAACAAACCAGCTAATTAGTCGCCAATTCATCCAAATGGCCATCTATTTCCAGGTAACCATATGATATGATCAGCTCTTGAACACAATGTCATTGCAATTCAATTATCAAATGGCTATGAAACAAACTTTGACAATGAGAGATGTAATTTTTGTATCAGAAGTAGACATCTTCCTCATCCTCACTATACCCCAACACGAAGCCATTGAATACTTCCTCTGTGTCCCATTCTTCTTCTTCCTCCTCTTCCTCCTCTTCCTCCCCTTCTGAAAAAGCCGAAATCCTTACGCTACCAATCTCAGACCTTCCTGCAACAAGCTCATTCACTACATTGTCCAAGTCGCTGTCTCCATCAACGTCCTCATCAAAGACTGAAAGCGAAAAGAAGCTGTCCTCCCCATCAGAGTACCCCCGCTCTCTCCGCCTATTGGGTACCAAATCCTTCTCGGTAACCTCCCCATTCTCTACCCCATTCCAAGGAACCCACAAATCGGCATGCCTTCCCAATGCCCGATCCCAATCCCCGACCACAACCGTCCCCAAATTCGCCTCCCTCGCCTTCCTCAACATCTCCGAAAAGTCCGAATCATCAGACACCAAAAACAACCAGTCAATCCTTCTACTCATCGAATGCTGCATTTGCTTCTTCAGGGCCCAATCCGCTGCCTGTGGCTTATCCTCCACAGTCTTAACAAAAACGCCAGCTCTCCTCAACTCCGATGCCAAACCGTATCCGACTTTCGGCTTGATCAACACCCTTGCCGCCTCGTTATACTTATGATTCCCAGCTACATACTTCTCCCTGTACTTTTGCCTCTTCTTCCCCTTCAAGGACCTCATCCTATTCAACTTCTTTTGCCTCTCTCGCTCGTGCAACTGCTTAAAATGCCTCTTCAAGTCCATATTCGTCTTACACTTTCGGCCGCACACCCCGCAAACGTAAGGCGCGGGCGGAGTCACCACACCTTTGCGCTCGAGAATGTCGAGCTGCTTCCGCTCGCGGCGCTCCTCGGCGACCCACTGGGGCAGGTGAATGAACGCGTGCCGGTTCGCGTACGCCGACATCTCGACCACCTCGCCGAAGTTCTGCGCCACCCGCCTGAGGGCGGTCGCGGCCTGGTACGGCGGGCCCCGCGGCGGCTTGTTGTCCAGGTCCCACAGCACCACCACCTTCTTCTGCTTCGGCGCGTAGACACCCTCCCTGTTCTTCACCATGTCGATGTCTGCAGCCGCGGAGGCGCTGAACGGGGCGCGCCGGAGCGGTTTCGGGAAGAGGGTCGGTTTGAATTTGAGGTTTCCGGGGCTGCCGAGGAAGGAGGAGGAGCGAGGGACGTGGAGGGACGCGGCGGATCGGAGGCGGAGCGGGGGGTTGAGCGACGGCGGAGGAGGAGGTTTTGCGGAGAGACAGTCCAGGGATCTGCAGAGGGGATTCATGGTATGCTCCTCTGCGGCAGGGTACGACGATCAGGTTGGTCGGAGCAGTTCCGGCGAGCGACGGTCCATGGCTTACGAGGGAGGGAAGAGATGTCGTGTCCGAGGTGTCTGAGGAAATGCGATAAAGGTGTGAACTTTATCTGCTGGAGAGCGAGTCCTGCTCGTGTACTTGCCGCTTGGTAATTGCTAGCGTCGTCATTTCTTTTCGGGGGAAGATCCGATCGTGCGTGGAGCATCCGAAATAGTACCCGGCTATAGGATTAGGGAATATGCTTGCAACCGGAAAATTATCTCGAAAAGTCTTAAACATGTTACAGTTTTACAAAATTCAATAACGAACTTCTTTTTAATTATGCAAATTGAATCTTGAACATTTTTAATATTTTGTTTTCTCAAATTTTTTATTAATTTTTCCCTTCTTTTTCTCTTTTTCTTCTTTACTTTTTTTCTTGTTTTTTTTTTCCTTTTCTCTTCTTTTCTTTTTTTCCCTTTTCGCTCCGCCCGCCATTGACAAGGCAATGGCCAGGTCACCGGCCTTAGGCCAAGCTTGGGTCCCTTGATGCCAGTGCCCCAGGTCCTCAATGCTGAGCCGGAATCCATCAAGGCCAGGCTTGGGTCCTCGGCATTGCCTTGATGGATCTAGGCATAGTTGCTAGGGTCCCAAGCACGGCCTCGATGGACTTGGGTTTTGGTGCCGAGGTTTATGGCTCGGCCTCATTGGACGCAGGTCTGAATAGTGGGAACTTGGTTTCGAGCACTCGGGTCCAAGCACTGGGAACTTGGTCCTGGGCACCTAGTTTCCAGGGCCCAACCTCAATGGACCTAGCATGGGCACAAAAGTCCCAAACTCAGAAGTCATGGACCCCAACATGGGCACGGGAGACCTGGGCTCGGCCTTGATAAACTTGACCTCGGAAGTCGAGGACCTAGGTAAGGGCTCCAGGGTTCGGGGCTCAGCCTTGATAGAATTGAGCACAGGTACCAAGGACTTGAGCACGGACACTAGTGTCCCGGGCTTGGCCTCAACAGACCTTGGCATAGTGGCCAAGGTCTCAAGCACGACCTAGATGGACCCAAGCTGAAGCGCTAAGGACTTGGCCTCACTACTAAGGACTCAAGAACGAGCGTTGGGGTTTCCTTACCCAAATGCAGAATTTATGATCCAAACACCGATTCTTTCTAGAGGATTTGCGGTACGTCAAGCCTTGGTAAGGTTCTTCGCTTTGCGTCGAATTAAACCTCATGCACTGACACTTGTGAGGGCCCTCATCAATTCCTTTGAGTTTTATTCTTGTGAACATATTCCCCATGTGGGATATTTAGGGCGCAAATGATAATCATTCTGTTACAAAAATAATTCCTGAAACAAAAATAGATTTTTTCTATTTCTGTTCCCAGGACGAGTTCTAAGGAAAAAAACCCATTTGATAATAAAAAAGATTTCTATTTCTGGAATATAAACGCATTTGATAACAACATAAAATTTCTATTTCGTGGAACATTAACCCGTTTGATAACAGCACAAATTTGAAACAGAAATCCATTTTTTTAGAAATGGTCTCTAAAATGAAAATCAATCAAAAAACACAAACTCTGTTAAAGCCCTAAAAGCTTATTCATTCAAAGGATTGTGTTGTTTTCTAGGGGTAAATATCCCTTTTGGGGGTTAAACCCCTTTTAGGGTTTTTTGGGGTTAAAACCCCTTTTAAATCTCTAAACTAAGGAGTTTTCAAAAATATCATTTGAACACCTCAAAAAAGTTAAATTTCATTCAAAGTGGGTGGTCATAGGTATTTTAAGTTACTCTGTGAAATTTTTTATTTTTTGATTTTTTTTTGAAAAAATTCACCAAATCTCCTATTTTCCCGAAATTTGACTTTTTTTTATTTTCTGAAAATTTTTATGAATTTTTCTGAAATTTTTAAATTTTTATGGATTTTTTGAAAAAAAAAATTGTGATTTTTAGAAATTTCCCTAATTTTCTAAGTTTTTTAATGAATTTTTTGAATTTTTTAATGATTTTTCTTAATTTTTTTAGAATTTTTTATTTTCCCATCGGGAATGAACCGGAACGATCCGGTTTAGAGCGATTTGACCAGGTCATACTGTTGACAACTAA
Organism: Syzygium syzygioides; assembly: GCA_031216285.1. Taxonomy (NCBI): domain Eukaryota; kingdom Viridiplantae; phylum Streptophyta; class Magnoliopsida; order Myrtales; family Myrtaceae; genus Syzygium; species Syzygium syzygioides. Next base: position 24,081,186 of record CM062247.1, read on the forward strand.
ATTTTGCCCAAATCATTTAGGGCTTTATCGCATAAAAATTAGGGTTTAATTTTTAACCCATAAACCAAAAATATTTTTATTAAAACCGCATGGCATATAGTTATTAGGTACATTTGCATTAATAGGGCCTATTAGAACATATTTTCCATGTTCATTTTCAAAAAATTAAATTAAAAAAAAGAAGAAAAAAAATTAATAAAAAAATTAGTTATTAAAAAAAAAGAGAGAGAAAGCCAGCGTTGAATTAGTCAACGCTGGCCCACTTCCCTTTCTTAGCCCTGCGGTGACCTGGGGAAGGGAAAAGGGCAGCGACCAGAAACACAAAAGAAGAAAAAGGGGAGAAGCAAAAGTAGAGGAAGGGGGCAGAACTCAGAATAGAGAAAAAAAAGTGCGGAGAGAGGCCTCAAGCGCGGCGCGGAAGTGAATCGGGTCAGGCGAGCTGGGTCGAGCGCTAAGGTTTGCGCGAGTCGGGTCGGCTGCCGGTAATCGGGTCGCAAACCGGGTAGGGTTTCTAGCAATTCGGGTCGGATTCCCGGGTCTAACCGGGTGTTGGGCTTTCACAGTTGGGCCGGAGCTGGGGTTTGGGCTGAAGTATTGCTAGTTTTGTTTATATAGTGGGCTAGGCTTTCATTTTGAAAAAAAAAAAAATTTCGGGCTGGGCCCCTTTTTAAAGTAATTTCGGAAAACTTGACCGGGCTCAACAAATGAGCCTGGTTCGTCTGCGGACCCGGGCAAGCAGGCCCGGGTTAGTCCCGGTTTGGGTCGGATGTGGAGATCCAACCCGGATCCGGTTTCTTTTTTTATTTTTATTTTTATGTTGTATTATTTTAATATTAAAAAAATGTTAATTAATTTTTTTTAAAAAAAATTTTAAAAAAGTAGAAAAGCTCGAATTTCATCTTTTTATTTTATTTTATCTTATTTTATTTTTATTTGTTATTATCATTTTTTTTCAAAAAAATTCCAAAAAAATGTTCAAAAAAAAATTTCAAAGAAATTTCAAAAGAAAATTGAAAAAATTTTCAAAAAAATTTCAAGAAATTCAAAAAAAAATTAATTAAAAAAAATTTCAAAAAAAAAATCAAAAAATTAGAAGTTTTATTCGAGTTTTGAAATTGGGTTTTCTTGCCCTATTATATGATCAATGTCGTGTTGGATCGCACATTACTCGGTTCACACACTTTGAATTGCACGTTTAATTTAACCTCGCATGTAGTTGATTATGCATGTCTAGATTTAGATATTAATCATTGCTCTCCTTGGCTTAGTTAGGAATGGAATTTTAAGACTTCCGATTAGTGAGAACATGTTAGGTGGAGAATTGAACAAGATCAGGTATCGAAAGGGCACTAGTTTGTCAATTAGTGTAATCAAGTCCCCAAACCCATTAAATTTCTAGTTCGTAGAAGTGAAGTATTTCTCCCGCGCTTCACTTGGGTGTCTAATCAATCCACCAAAAATCGATTAGTGACGACTCCAATGAAATTGATTTGCATGTTAACAATTTTAATTTAAGTCGTGAATTGGTATGGGCTTGGGAGGGCTCGAGCTAGGTTTAACTTAGCAATCCATTTACCTAACCCCGTAGGCGGCGGGGCCGTTTCGGGGAGGTCGCGACAGCTTGGCGACTCCGCTGGGGAATATTTTGTGGACTTAGGCCATTTTTCTTGTTCATATACATCCCTAATGTGAATGTTCTCGCCATCGATCCCTTATTTTGCAGGTTTGAGATTTGGGGAATGAATGTTTATTTTCTTGAAGCAGTGTTTGCTTATAAACTGTTGTGCATGCTTTAGATGTTTGGCACTACACTGTTGCACACACAAACATGCTGCCGAACCTGGGCTGCAATAGGACACTTTAGAATGGTGTTAAGAAAGATACAACCTCGAACGCGAGACTGCAATGTAGAGGTTGCCTTTCTTATCTCCGAAAAATTCTTTCTTGGTGTCGTAAGTGTTTATCCTTGTCCGCGAGACCGCGTGACCATATGATATCTCTTTCAACTGAGCCGAAGTTAAGAGGGCCTGACACCAACGCGAGACTGCAACAATCAGATCACCCTCTTAGCTTCACTTTGTTAAGCCATCTAGAGTAGGAACTAGCCACACGTTACATTCGCATGTTTGTGTAATTAAAAGTTTGTCATCCACTATAGGTATGGTTTCTCTCTTTACTTGTTCACTTTTGGTTGAAACTTTCATTTTTGAAATTCGTGGAAATAAATCAAATGCCTTAGGTGATCTTAGCTTATAATTCAAAATTTCAAGCAATCACTCTTGACAGTGAGTCTTGAGCATAAATTTCAAACATCTCTGATTTAGCCCTACCAAAACGAAAGTTTTGTCTAAACTTTCAGTTATAGGCTTAAAATCGCATTTTTTGTACAGAAATTCTTTCAAGTCAAGATTGCATCTTAGGGCATAAAATTGAAATCACATTTTCAATAAAATTCTTTTCTATTCACATTTCGGAATTAAAATTCAAATCACTTTTTGTGTATTAATTTTTTTAAATAGGAATCACCTCATTTTTGCAAAAGTAAAATCACAAATCAGTCCTTCAAAATTGACGCCGCATTTGGCGATGAAACTTTTAGAATAAAAAGGGCGCTTGATTGATAGCCGCGATTTGATCTTTTAATGATGTCTCCACTTACGATGAAATCTTGGTGAAATACTAAAAACCCACAAATAGGAACCATGGGAGCATGTATTGTTGCCTCGCTTTCGTCATAAGAGGCGACATCAGTGAAAGATCACTTTTTCATTCACATACTAACATTGTCTTCCTTTCGCAGGTTATGCGTAACAGTCATCCCTTGGAATTCTCTTGCTTAATCATGCAAGGAACCGGAGTTTAGAGTTAGAAACGTGAATTGCTTGTTTACACTCATCTATTCAAAAGTTTCTCGAATTTCATCCCTCTATTATCATTTGGAACTGCGTTTTCCATTTTGGGTTTTAATGTGAACCCAATCGATGTTTTTGAAAATCATGCGACTTACGTCTTTGAGTAGTGAGATTCTAATTTGTAGCATTGTTCTTTGAAAGTACTTGGAATATTTCAAATTGAACCCCTGAGTTAAGCTTTTATGCTTTACTTTCAAAATGTTTTGAAAAAAAAGAGTTTCAAGAAAGTTTTGCATAAGATTTTATCACTCTGCTTGATCATTTCTCAAGTTGGTCTGCAAAAAGATACTTTGAGATGGTAAAGTTGTAATCGTTCCAATAAGAATTTCTCGTGCGACAACTGACTTGTCTATTCATTTTTGTCAAACAGGTAAAATGAATGATTTGCTCGACATTCTCCTCCTCTAAACACTAAAGTTAGGCACTTGGAACTCAAATCAAACGCAACGTGCCATAATCACTAATTGAAGTGCGTCGCACGAAGCACAAGTGCTCGTGACTTTTGCTATATTCGGCAGCCGAACTCCAAACAAAAGCCCCCAGAGTGATGATTGGAGCAGATCACTCAAGGGGCAACAACTACTATTCATGAAATAGAGGAATGTATGGGGGAAAGCATCCATGAAGCAATGCCCTCAAACGTCGAAGCAGGGAGTATCCCTCTCCTTTAGTCTCTAACGTTCGCTTGGACTTAATGAATTCGATGGCATTGGAAAGGCCAATGTGGGAACAAGATTTTCAAGATGACTTGGAAATAATGATCCTCATTTAAATTTTTCAAACTTCATATGAAAATAACGGGAATTGAATTTTGTGAATTATCCCGCGAATGAAATAGGGGCCGCAAGGCTAATTTTCATGCAATTCGAGTCACTTTAGGTGATTTGTATTATGAATATATTGCATACATCCTTTATGTGTGTACTTTTTGATAATGCCGAAAAGTCAAGGTGGAGGAAAGCGGATGAAGGGAGTTGCCAAACATACAAGGAAGCAAATTCAAATGAAGGGTAAATTGTATCGTTTCCAGTTGTCCATTTTAATACAATTTTTGACACGATTCTTTTTTCCTTTGATACGAAGCATCAAAGACTTGAAGGACAAATGCAAACGAGGGGTAATGTTGTTCAAGGACAAGAGATTTATTCGCAAGTAGTACACAGACCAAAATGAAAAGAGGCATTTCTTTCGTATACCCTACACACTACAGGTGACCATAGTCAAGCCCCTTTGAGCCTTTACATGTAAAGAATTTCTACAAAATACCCCTGTCAAAAACCACCTTACAACGGGGTAAATTTAGAGGTTTTGGTTGACATGCTTTGGAGGAAAAGATGAGAAAGACTTATTTGCCCTTACTTGCATTAATCTTTTTGTGGTAACTTTAGGTCAGTCCTTGTGGAAGCTTGAAATATCCCAAAATGAAGAAGAGCATTCATTTCTCTATCCAAACACTCATACCATTTGCTTAGCCAAGTTGAGTCTGAATATTCATTTCTAAAGCCCGAATAGTGATTGTCCTCCCACCTTGGTGAAAGGCACATGATTTGCCATGGCAATTGGTGCTTATGTCACAATAAGTAAAAAAATCTCGAAAGTCTTAGGAGTTCAAAAGATTCAAATGAGCAAAAGTCAAATGAAAACTAGATGGCATGAAAAAGCAGTGTACCTGGTAAAAGCAAGGCCAATGCCCATTGTAAAAAAAAGAGAGGGCAAAAAAAAAAGCTGCATCAAGAGAAAAGCTCTTGTGTGAAAAAAGATGTCAAAAGAAAAATGTTGGCAAAAAAAAATCATTACAAATACAACAGCCATTAGAGAAAGGAGCGGAGCTCTTATGTTGAAAGGATTAGTCAATGGACTTTCGAGACAAACTGAATCTCAAAGTTTGAATGCCTTCGAAAAGATTGGATGATATGGTAATGATGCCATGATGATCACTAACTCTTAAACCCCTTTTGTGAATTTCTAAGTTTTTCGAGTCTTTACCCAAATCAATGTTACAACCTTCTCCAAAGTCTCTTCCGATTGAAATGGTTTAAGTAGAAATTGGGATATCCAAAAAAGCTACCATTTGAAGAAGTGGGGGCAAAGTTGTCTTATCTCATCTTAAAGTTTCTTGACTTGTAAACTTGATGGAGATGCTGATTGATAATTATTTCATTCCTAAGCTAATAATGCTCATCCATTGTTGAAACCGTGACCAAACCTTCATTGCGACCTTTTAAAAGACCTCTTGGATTGGTCAACGTGTATTTATTGTGAATGATTCTTGAACCGTCGACATTGGTAGTGTGAGATATATTGAGTGATCAAACTGTTTTCCACATTAATGGACGGGATCAAGTAGCCTTCTTGAAAATATGTGAGAAGCCCTTTTTCGATTAAGGAGCTCTTATTTGGCATATTTAACTAACTCTTTTCATGAACCGAGGTCTTTTTTAATAAGGATTTGTCTCATAAGGGAATTTGATGATTAATGGCGTCTTTCAAGCCTAAAGGCAATTTTGCAATATTGAAGAATTCAAAATATTTTGCAAACAATCGAAACTAGCTTGACTTACTCATGTAATCAATGCTTTCTCATTGAATAAACCATTTTCATATGGCCTCTCATGATGTTATCTTGCCTAGTACACGTTTCCTACTAGGGCACTTGTTATAACACGTTCTGTTAGATGTGCAGATGCCTCCTCGGAATTTCCTCAATATTCGACAGATATGGTGAGCTCTAATAGCCTGAAACCATTCTTACATGAGAAGTCTTCCCCATGAGAGATTGTACTTTCTGAAGGCTCGTGCGTTTGTCCTTAAACCACGCAATGCAAAGGTGTGTGCATTTGTTGCATAGCACCCTGATTTCAAAAGGTTGCGGGTCTATCTTTAAACCCCGATTTCAAAAGGTTGCGGGTCTATCCTGAAACCCCGATTTCAAGTTGTAGGTCTATCCTTAAACCCCGATTTCAAAAGGTTACGGGTCTATCCTTAAACCCCGATTTCAAAAGGTTGCGGGTCTATCCTTAAACTCCAATTTCAAAAGGTTACGGGTCTATCCTTAAACCCTGATTTCAAAAGGTTTAACCCCGATTTAAAAAGGTTGCGGGTCTATCCTTAAACCCCGATTTCAAAAGGTTCCGGGTCCATATTTAAACCTTGATTTCAAAAGGCCATCCTTAAACCTCGATTTCAAAAAGTTCTGGGTCTATCCTTAAACTTCGATTTCAAAATGTTCCGGGTCTATCCTTAAACTCCGACTTCAAAAGATTCCGGGTCTTTCCTTAAACCCCGATTTCAAAAGGTTCCGGGTCTATCCTTAAACCCCGATTTCAAAAGGTTTCGGGTCTATCCTTAAACCCCGACTTCAAAAGGTTTCGGGTCTTTCCTTAAAACCCCGATTTCAAAAGGGTCTGGGTCTTTCCTTAAAACCCTGATTTCAAAAGGTTCCGGGTCTATCCTTAAACCCCGATTTCAAAAGGTTTCGGGTCTATCCTTAAACCCCGACTTCAAAAGGTTCCGGGTCTATCCTTAAACCCCGACTTCAAAAGGTTGCGGGTCTATCCTTAAACCCCGACTTCAAAAGGTTCCGGGTCTATCCTTAAACCCCGACTTCAAAAGGTTCCGGGTCTATTCTTAAACCCCGATTTCAAAAGGTTCCGGGTCTATCCTTAAAACCCCGATTTCAAAAGATTCCGGGTCTTTCCTTAAACCCCGATTTCAAAAGGTTCCGGGTCTATCCTTAAACCCCGATTTCAAAAGGTTCCGGGTCTTTCCTTAAACCCTGATTTCAAAAGGTTTTGGATTTTTTCTTGAAACCCCGATTTCAAAAGGGTACGGGTCTATCCTTAAACCCCGATTTCAAAAAGATTCCGGGTCTTTCCTTAAAACCCTGAAAATCTTGAGTGCAATTTAAAATCCTAAGTGAAAATCTTGAGTACTTTAAAATCCTGAGTGAAAAACATTAGGTATCTCAAAATCTGGAGTGCAATTTGCCGTTCATAGGGTTTTAGTCCCTATGCGAGATCTTAGCTGCTCATAGGGTTTTACTCCCTAGGTGGAATTTCTGATATTTACAGAGTTTTAGTCCCTAAATGTCACTAGAGTCTTTTTCTTTGCACGGTAAGCCTTTGCAGCTCGAAGCCCCTTATTGACCTGGCGAGCTTTCACAGCCCAAAATCTTTTTTTTTCCTTGTCCAGCTAGCTTCTGCAGCCTGGAGCACCCAATTAACCTAGCGAGCTTTCGCAGCCCAGAGTCTTTCTCTTTCCTTGCCCGGCGAGCTTTTGCAGCCCAAAGCACCCAATTGACCTGGCGAGCTTTCGTAGCCCAAAATCTTTTTCTTTCATTGCCCGGCGAGCTTCTGCGGCCCGGAGCACCAAATTGACCTGGCGAGCTTTCATAGCCCAGAGTCTTTCTCTTTTCTCGCCTGGCGAGCTTTTGCAGCCCGGAGCACCTTATTGACCTGGCGAGCTTTCGCAGCCCAGAGTCCTCCTCTTTCCTTGCCCAGCGAGCTTTCGCAGCCCGGAGCACCTTATCGACCTGGCAAGCTTTCGCAGCCCAGAGCCCTTCTTTTTCCTTGCCCGACGAGCTTTTGCAGCCCGGAGCATCTTATCGACCTGGCGAGCTTTCGCAGCCTAGAGTCCTCCTCTTTCCTTGTCCGGCGAGCTTTCGCAGCCCGGAGCACCTTATCGACCTGGCGAGCTTCCGCAGCCCAGAGTCTTTCTCTTTCCTTGCCCGGCGAGCTTTCGTAGCCCGGAGCACCTTATCGACCTGGCGAGTTTCCGCAGCCCAGAGTCTTCCTCTTTCCTTGTCCGGCGAGCTTTCGCAGCCCGGAGCACCTCATCGACCTGGCGAGCTCTCGCAGCCCAGAGTCATTCTCTTTCCTTGCTCGGCGAGCTTCTGCAGCCCGAAGCACCCAATCGACTTGGCGAGTTTTTGTAGCCCAGAGTCTTTCTTTTTCCTTGCCCGGCGAGCTTTAATAACCCATAACACCTCATCGACCTGGCAAGCTCTCGCAGCCCAGAGTCTTTTTCTTTCCTCGCCCGACGAGCTTCTGCAGCCCAGAGCACCCAATCGATCTGGCGAGCTTTCACAATCCAGAGTCTTTCTTTTTCCTTGCCCGGCGAGTTTCCACAGCCCAGAGCACCTTATCGACCTGGCGAGCTCTCGCAGCCCAGAGTCTTTCTCTTTCCTCGCCCGGCGAGCTTCTGCAGCCAGAGCACCCAATCGATCTGGCGAGCTTTCGCAACCTAGAGTCTTTCTTTTTCTTTTTCCGGCGAGCTTCTGCAGCCCGGAGCACCTTATCGACCTGGTGAGCTCTCGCAGCCCAGAGTCTTTCTCTTTCCTCGTTCGGCGAGCTTCTGTAGCCCGGAGCACCCAATCGACCTAGCGAGCTTTCGCAGCCCAGAGTCTTTCTCTTTCCTTGCTCGGCGAGCTTCTGCAGCCCGGAGCACCCAATCGACCTGGCGAGCTTTCGCAGCCCAGAATCTTTCTCTTTCCTCGCCCGGCGAGTTTCTGCAGCCCGGAGCACCCAATTGACCTGGCGAGCTTTTGCAGCCCAGAGTCTTTCTCTTTCCTTGTCCGGCGAGCTTCTGCATCCCGGAGCACCCAATCGACCTCGCGAGCTTTTGCAGCCCAGAGTCTTTCTCTTTCCTCGCCCGGCGAGCTTTTGCAATCCGAAGCACCCAATCGACCTGGCGAGCTTTCGCAGCCCAGAGTCTTTCTCTTTCCTTGCCCGGCGAGCTTCTGCAGCCCGGAGCACCCAATCGATCTGGCGAACTTTCGCAGCCCAGAGCACTTCATCGACCTGGCGAGCTTTCGTAGCCCAGAGCTTATTTCTTCAAAAAAAATCATCTCTCATACATCTCCCCGTGCCCTCTGTGAACAAAATTTAAGTATCTATTATCTTTGAATGGAACTTCTTCGAACTCCCCTTCAAAGAGGGGTAGCTGTTGACACCTAAATTTTGCCCAAATCATTTAGGGCTTTATCACATAAAAATTAGGGTTTAATTTTTAACCCCTAAACCAAAAATATTTTCATTAAAACCGCATGGCATATAGTTATTGGGTACATTTGCATTAATAGGGCCTATTTGAACATATTTTCCATGTTCATTTTCAAAAATTAAATCCAAAAAAAAGAAGAAAAAAATTAATAAAAAAATTAGTTATTAAAACAAAAGAGAGAGAGAAAGCCAGAGTTGAATTAGTCAACGCTAGCCCACTTTCCTTTCTTAGCCCTGCGGTGACTTGGGGAAGGGAAAAGGGCAGCGACCAGAAACACAGAAGAAGAAAAAGGGGAGAAGCAAAAGTAGAGGAAGGGGGCAGAACCCAGAACAGAGAAAAAAAAGTGCGGAGAGAGGGGGAGTTCCGAGGGAGAGAGCTCGAGAGAGCTAAAGGTGGGAACGGAGAAGCAAGAAAACGGGGGCCGAGCGAGGAACATAGGGCGAGAGAGCCAGAGTGAGACAGATCCGAGAGAGACCAAAAAGAGAAAAAAAAAAGTGCGAAGAGAGAGAGTTCAAGGGAGAAGAACCAGAGAGAGCTCAGGAGGAGAGGGGGAAGAAACAGAGAGAGGGAGATCTAAAGAGAGAAAGGGAGTCTGAGATCTAAAGAGAGCGAGATCGAGACTGAAGGGCCGTTCGTCGGCGACTGCCGCGCCTCAACCGCAGCCGACGATCCCCTTCTCACGATAGGTCTCGACCCCAAGCCCTCGTTGGGTCTCGTCTCGTGTGATCCGGGGGCGATCTCCCGAGGATTTCGGCTCGGTGGTGTGCGAGGCGACCGGACATAGTCCGATCTATCTCACTCGCCCTTGTTCGCCGCCGTCGAGCCGGATAGGGAGCGTCGCAACGGCACCCCCCTCCCCTGTTTTTCTCCTTCTCTTTGTGTTCTGGTTTTTGGGGGGCTCACTGGCCGAAGCTCGTGGCTGTCCGGCCTGCACGAGTTCCGGCCCGTGAGACCTCGTGCTTGTTCCTGCTTCCTCGCGTGTCCAATGTTGACGATTTTTGGTCCATTTTGTGTTTCGATTGGGCCTAAAACCACCCATTTCTGTAGCGCCCGACATGTCTTTGATAGTATGCTTCAATCGATTTGTCTTGATTTCGCTGCATTCTTGAGGCGTCGGTCGGTCCCGACACTCCGCCGGTCAGCACGGCGGTTCGAGTGCGGCCTCGAACGGAGCAAACAGCCAGTCCCTTGTCGGGATCTGGCTGGTTCGCAGCTGCGAGCCCCGACCGTGATGGTCGGGGTGTGCCGAACAGCGGCCGAGCAAGGGCTCGGCCGCGGTGCCGGAAACCCCTAGCCACAAAGGCTAGTGGCACTGAGGAACCAGCGTTCTGGCCGGCCGGCGTGGGGGAGAGCAGCCGACACGGAGTCGGGCAGCCGGCCGTGGAAGGCGGAGGCCTCAGGCACGGCGCGAAGTGAATCGGGTCAAGCAAGCTGGGTCGGGCGCTAGGGTTTGCGCGAGTCGGGTCGGCTACCGGTAACCGAGTCGCAAACCGAGTAGGGTTTCTAGCAATTCGGGTTGGATTCGCGGGGTCTAACCGGGTGTTGGGCTTTCACAGTTAGGCCGGAGTTGGGGTTTGGGCTGAAGTATTTCTAGTTTTGTTTATATAGTGGACTGGACTTTCATTTAAAAAAAAAAATTTCCGGGCTGGGCCCCTTTGTAGAGTAATTTCGGAAAACTTGACCGGGCTCAACAAATGAGCCCGGTCCGTCTGCGTACCCTGGCCAGTGGGCCCGGGTCAGTCCTGGTCCGGGTCGGATGCGGAGATCCGAAAAATATTTTAGTTGACAGAATTAGCAAAATGAGCAAAATGTTTTTCCCAAAACAGAATTAGAATCAAATTTTACCAACTCTAAGAGGGCATTTGGCAACTTGTTAAATAGTGAAAATTTCTATTTTTTTTGTTCCCATAATCAGTTTGAGAACAGAAATCCGTTTGTGAAAATTTTTGTGCCCGGGCACAAATTTACAAAAAATTATTCCAAAAATCAGTTTTAGAATAGAATCAAGAAGCAAAAATAAGTAGTTTCATGATTTAGGAACAATTTTTTCATTTCTGATTTTTATTGGTTTTTTTCTTTCTTTTTTATTTGTTCTTCATCTTCTTCCCGGTTCGCTGCCAGCAACTGGCCACCGGTGATAGCGAGATTGACCTCGCCAGATCTGGGTGAGGTGGAGCCTCGCCCGGCCATATCGAGGCCGACCTTGCCGTCGTAGGGGGTGGCAACGACGAGGTCGGCCTCCCCTTGGCCGGGTGAGGCTTAACCTCGCCGTAATCTGGCGAGACCGACCTCGCCATCGCGATTGGCGAGGACCACGACGCCCTCGCCGACCCTGGCCTGTGGCTGGTTGCCGGCGCCGGCCATAGCCAAAGGAAAAAAAGAAAATAAAAGAAAAAATAATTTAAAAACTTAAAATATTATTAATAAAAATAAATTTTGTATAGTTACCAAACGCATTTATGTTCTTTTTCTATTCTAAGAATAGAAATTTTGGGTTTTTACGAAACGCCTTCAAATGCTTAGAAATTGTTATTGAGCATGGAATAAAAAAGAATTATTTCTGAATAGAATCTGTTCTCGAAGACAGAATAATTGCCATGCACAGCCTAAATCCTGCATTGAGTGTCTCTTGTATCCTCATGGCTGATCAATAGAATGATAACGCGGTGGTCTTTTCACTGAATCTATAGCGTCCGCCCACGCTTGGCCCAGTGGTCTTGTTATTTTATGGAGGAAAACTGCTCGGCCTGTGAAGAGAGGGAAAGTAGATTTTGTTCTTGCATCCATCCTATTCCAACCCAGCCCATTTCAATGATGCAACTCAACTGCTCAATTAAGTCCTTTAACTTGCATACTTCTCTCATCTCAGTCCCCCGTAGGGATAAAAAAGGGTCAAGATCGTTCAGGTTCTCAACCCCCTCCACACCTTAATACATACATTTTGATTGTGTCTAGGATTTAGAATCTAGGATGGGTTTTGGGACCTTACATGAAAAGATCATACATGTTTTTGGGGTTCAATTGTCAAGAGTACCTCGAGACCAAATCCCATCCCACTATTTGGTGTGCATTTGATTTTTTTTGTTACTCACTCCCTTTTAGGAAGAGTCGGGTCAAAAGATGGCTTTGAGATGCGCTTCGATTTTCTTGTACCTAAAGGAGTTTGGGTTCAAGATTTAGTGCTCAAACCGCGTCGGTTTTGACATCGGCTTTGAGATGCAAAAACCACACATTTTGATGAAAATATAAGTCTGTCGATATTAATGAAAACAATAATATTTTACTCCACGATCTCATATTATTTTCCATTCATTTTTATACAGATTTTATTTCCTCTCCTCTATTTACCAATGTGCTTAAGCTAATTTCTATAAATGATCTTTCTATTGGGTTTGAACCTTGTTGATAATCTTAGTTAGTTAGCATATTTTGAATATAAATTGTAATCATAAAGAGTTCACAACTTTGACCAAAGAAATCGCTAAAAAAAACTTGAACTAAAAACTTGTACACTACAAGGAGTAATTCCAGATTAAACTTTGGAGGAACATTTTAAATAAAGTACTTTATTTATGCTCTTTTAAATTAGAATCTTGATCTTTAAATTTATTAAAATACTCAAATCCTAGATGATTCTCGTAAAGAAGCAAATGATATGTTAACTTCTCCGATGTGAGCATGAAAGAAGAAGAAACAACCGTTTGAGAAAAGTTGAAAAAAATCAATATATTGATTTATCTACATAAAATATATACCTTTTTCTCTTTCTTTATTCTTTTTACCATTAATGAGATCTCAGCAACAGCTATTTCGAATAATTTAAATTTTCGAGCGTGTCTAAAGCTTGAATTTGAACCTTTGATGTCCACTTTATTAAGCTTGATTGGACAAATCTTCCTATCAATAGGGAGTTAGATAGGTTAAGAGTGTCATTGTAATCACATCGCTTCACTATTTTGGCGTCATTGGATAAAGAATAACCGTAGAAATTCCATAATTCGTCTCGAAAAACAAAACATTATTTCTAGAGGTGTGCAAAGGAACCAAGAAGTGCCCGAACCATCTAGAACCAGACCGGACCAACCCAAAACTGGTGATTGCTAAGGAAACCGTTAGTCCACCCAAATCGAACCGGTAATATAAAATATATTTATTTAATTTTTAAAAAAAATGAAAAATCATAAATCCCTAATGTGAAGCTCATCTCATTCGAAAACTCTCACTCTCTCACTTTCACCTCAGTCTCTACTCTCTCTCGCCATCTGTGTGATCTAATGGGCCTAATCTCCGAGTTCGAAACCATTCTGGATTGATTGGTGGTTGGTTTTTTAATAATTTTTATGGAGGTTTCTTTTGACTTGCACTTGTTGTTGCCTCTTGTGCAAAATATTAGTCCTTTGGCTATTGTCGTTTGCTCTCCATTTTGTATTGCTTCCACCTCTTGGGGACAGTAGTATTCTGGACTCATGACTTACCCTGTTACAATGTTGACGCGAGAAGTTTGGTGGGACCGGTTTCGTGGGGTCCGGTTTCCAGATGGGTCTATAAAATTAACGAGCGTTATTGGTTCCAATTTTTTGGAACCGATCCTTAGTAAGCAGTTTCCGGTTCTTGGATAGAAATTGCCCACCCGAACTATGCTCACCCCTAATTAATCTTATGGTGACATTAGGGAAGCAACAAAAGATATGACAACAAAGGACAAAATCTTGTATGACGCTGAAATGTAGAACAACATGGGCCGGGCCGGCTAAGTTATCTTTCAGCTTCTGGCCTTGTACCATGAGATTCTCGAACAGGATGAAGTGTAATGACGGAGACTTGTCAGGAATGAGACTCTTCCATTCCGATTGGACCATCGAGGGGATGATCCACCATGTGAGGCTACATGTACTTGCCCTATTAGCTAGTTCATCTAGCAGTACAACCCTATTCTTGAAATTTACTGTCATTCCATCTTGCTGTGACCACGTAGGTAGAAGATACAACTGGAAACCTTGGGTACATTTCTTCTGGTAAGTACCTGTACTTGGAACCTAAGATACTCAATCTGACAACCTAATATTCATTCTCTCATCACTCCCAAACCCCATTGATCAAAACAAGAAAGATCCAAGCTGAGGGGAACTTTCTTAAATAAAGTTCCGTAGGTTTGCTCTTCATTGTTTTTCTTCCTCTTATGTTTTGGCTCCCGACAAACTCAACTTCATTTGCTCCCCAGATATTAGTCCTGAAAAAAATAAAATAAAATAACCCTACATAACTAAACTGATGGCAACTTTCTTAAGTAAAAAAAGAATCTCCAAAGTGTAGATATATTGAAGGTAGAGCCAACCCTTGCATACTCAATTATTAACCCAATATCCTTCAATGGTACACCACCAGGACAAAGACCGCATCTAAACGCTTGACAATGATGAGTGGCTCCAGAGCTGCACATGCCATGTTCGCTTTCAATTTCAAAAAGATAAAAATGACCAATTGAGTGTCTTTCTTTCTTTCTTTCTTCCTTCTTTTCTTCCTTCAATTTTCTTTGTAAAAAGAATTGCATTTCCCATCCAAGACATGACATGATGGAATCCAAAAAACTGAGATAAGAAGGGATCACCGCACAAACAATCAAAAATTGTGTATTGGCTTCAAAGTGTTGACAAATGGGCCACCCCACAAAGAAAAAAAGGGGGTCATGATGGCATTCATCGAGTGGAATCATATCTCCTCTATGAAACTCTAATCTAGGTTTCAATGTACTTTGACATGGATGCACTGATTGACATAACTATGGCGGAGGATTGGACTTGAGCCCTAATTTGGGTCCAACTTTGTTTAATTATTGGTGCTAATTATTCCTAGGAAAACACCAAAACCCAAAAAGAAAAAAAAGAGCGGAAAAAGGAGCTGAGCTTGCTTGTGAGGAATGCCAGAATTAAAGGGAACAGAAAAGTTATTTGGGTCTTAAGTGATTCAGATGAAAAGGAGGGAGGGTTTGGAATAATAGTGTGTTGGTGATGTGAAAAAGGAGTGAGTGCATGTGATGCAAGTTGCTCCACATGGGTGAAAAGCTAGCAGTAAGAGGGAAAGAGAACAGAATAAAGATAAGGCACAACTGCTACGCAGTAGCAGCTACTCTCCAACAGAGCTTCTGTCATTGGATCAAAAGGTCTGAACTTTATTTTGTTATGCAATCATGTGGTTGGACGGCCACATTGTACAATGAAGAGTTCGGCGAAGAATGTTGACTGGGATTTCAGTAAATTTAATGAGGATGTTATCAGATTAACGAGAATTAGAGGCAGGAAAAGAAGAAAGAAGAAAATGGATTTTGTTATGCAATCATGTGGTTGGGCGGCCACATTATACAGTCAAGAGTTCAGTGAAGAATGTTGACCGGGGTTTCAGTAAATTTAATGAGGATGTTGTCAGGTTAACAAGAATTAGAGGCAGAAAAAGAAGAAAGAAGAAGAAAATGCATTTTCAAGTGATCTGAAAATGATCAATTCATAATATATGTTTTCTTTCCAAAGAAGGAAGGTCGATGCCCTTAGATTTAGTACATGTTGCCTATATCCAGCTTTTAAGCCTTGAGATCAATTTTCATTGTCATTGTCAACATCGTCTGCAATGGCAAGATTGTTTCTTTTTTTTCTCCCTTTGCGCGTCATCCCTCTTTGCATTTGCTTTCATAGTGTCCTGAGAATCTAAATTCCTAAAGAATATGATTCAGATTCAACTATGCTTTACCCGAGAGACAAAAGCATGTGAGGGCGCACGAACTTTCACAAGACATTCGGAGGTTGGCCACGATAGCGATAAGGCTGGATATAAAACTAGCACATTCCTAGGCAACACCTTCTTGAAAGATATTCATTTGTCAAAGAGAAGAACATTTTCATCAAAATGGACATGAAAAACATAAGACACCTAATTCCAAGACCCCTTTTTTCTATTCACATCACAGGTTGGATTTCAAAAATTGCTGCTTTTGTAGTCAAAGTGCCGATCCATATTCCTTGTGGTGAAAAAAAAACGCAAGAAGCTTTTTATTCTAAGATCCTGCAGTGTTGTTTGGTAAGACAGGCACAAATACGCTAAAAGAATGGAAATGTATTACTCAAAGAAGCTAAATTGTCAGCAACAAAGCCACTCGGACATTTTTTGTGTGTGTGGGGGCCACTGTGGTTGCCGGGTCTGCGTCCAATGTAACGGTCGGATTGGGGCAAAAGTCCATTGAATTGAGGGAAGGGAGTTAGGTTGAGAAAGTGAAGGGTTGAAGGTTGAGGCCTTTGTGTCAGAGCTTGTTTAGTGTGCATCTGTTCCTTCCTTGTATATGAAGCCTTTGGTGAGAGTCCAGAAGTCCAGAAAGAGGAAAGAGTCCCATGTTCGGACTAGGTTGCTTAACTTGCAGTTTACCGCTTCTAGGAAAAGGATGAGAGCAAAGAAAACATTGTTCAGCTTAGAGTCATCACAAGAAAATTTGGAATACACGAGACTAAAAACTTCCCAGCGTAAGTCATTTGATAGATAATCAAAGTCTGCGGACTTTTCTTTTTCGTCTGTTCATAATGGGTCTTGAAAATGATTCTTTAACTTATAGATTACAGGAGCTGATAAAGATGCAAGCTCTTTTCTCATTCTTTTTTTTAGCTTTCACTAAAATCCGCTGAAGTTACTCATCGCCATTCACCCAACAAGAATGGGAATGATTTAGCTTGATCTTTCATCCAAAACAGACTAGAAACGTTATGAAATAGAAAGGAGAAAGCTACAGTTTGGTGTCTTGGAAAGAAAGGCTCCGACAGCTTCACAGTGTGGACACAAGTTCTGCAAGACCAAAGAAAGTGAGCATAACTGTCAGTGCATCAATTAAATTGATTTTCGAACTCCTAAATCAACAAGAACTGAGAAAGATAGATGCCCTTTTCTTCTTTCTTCCAAAACTTCGCCAAGATCAATCTATGACAGCAATGCAACAAGATTAGAAATCACACAGCAATGATCTTTCATCTATGACCCATGAAAAAAAGCAATAAAGAACCAGAATGATGCTCTGATAAGGCCTAGACATGGGCATGTACTGGAATAATGTATCATCATCAAACAATCCCCCTAGACCTAACACTTTTCTGAGCATGCATGTGTGTAGGTCTCAGGTAGATTGAGTTTCAATTGAGTCCATGTCAATGTGATTTTGATTCTGCAACAAGGAACCACCAAGGCTCAAAGATTGCAGCGTGAGGTCCCATTTGGTGGGAAAAAGAAGGCTCCTATGGTTCTTGTTGGTTATGTCAGAGTTTGTGGCCCTTTATTTACATCTACTTTGAACAGTCTTTTCAGTGCCCTCTTCACCATCCAATCCGCTCAACTGCCAAAATATTATGAAATTGTGATGATTCAGCCGTGGCTTTCAAAGCTGGTGAAAAATACTTGTTAAAGGCACACAAGTGTGTGTGTCTAGGCCAGTTCCTTTTAAAAGAAAAAAAAATTCAAGTGAGACATTAGATGACGCGAAGGCATTGGGTGACTATATTGCTCTGGATGGGTGGAGGGTGTTTAGGTCGAGCTATATCATCCTCACAGTTATGTGAAACGATCCGTTTAACTCACTTAAAAAAGGTCGAAATCATCTCCTCAAGCTCCACCGCGAGTTATTTATGTCAAGATTGAACGCGACTCATGCCTCCAAAAATAAAACCATTTGAGGTTGAGGTTGAATAAGCACATCAACATCTCCAGACCAGCATGGATTACCTACACATGCATGAGAGTTATCATGTATTGTGGTGACCACAGAACGTAAAAGGAAAAAGAACAAGTATTGTATTGCCAAGGCCCATCGCCATGAGTTCATGGGAATAGTCAATTAATAGGTGAGTCCATGGCCATAATGTCAGAGGATGTGGCTAGTTTATCACCAAGAGTTAGCTGGGCATTTTCCTTCTAGTTATTTCCACACAGCCTTGAGGGTGACACGCCACACAAACATTTTGATCCTTCAAAGGTTTGCAAGAGACCAACATGGTATTTTATTAACTGCCACAAATTCTGCAGAGAAGCATTGGGACCAGCTGAGACTCTGACCAAGTGGAGAGAGAGAGAGAGAGAGAGAGAGAGTTTGGGTCCACATGGGTTATTTTGACACCTAAAAGGCCATGTGAGCTGGGAGACCACCAGCTGTAATGTGTCTAACTGTGGGTGGGTCTCCCTCTCCCTCACATCACTGTCCAACTCTCCCTCCCCTCTCAAGTAAATAAAGCTCTCTACGACATGTAACCTTCACACATTTAAAGAATACCTTAACGCGATCTCATCGTTTGATACTTACATGGTCATACAGCCGTATTTGATACGACGTTTATGAATAGGGAAGATCAAGAACATCCAGATAAATTAGAATCGCCTCGACGTGTTGCTTGATATAACCGTGGTATACATTTCGCTTCTCTCTCCGAGTCCATTTAGTTTCTTTTCCTTTTTCCTTTTCCTGAATTGCCATTGCCGTGGCCCTCCACCACGAGCCAGAAAGTTCCAAAGCAGAGAAACCGGACGATCACGCCCCCTTTTTCGTATAGCGTTTTGGACTTTTCTTCTCTTGGTTTGCTTGTGTGATATGGAAACGCGACCTGAATTCTATACCTGTGACTAGATAGTGCCATTTCAAAGGGTGGGAAGGCGAGCTGGGGACAGTTTGATTATAGTGGTAACGTGAGAGTTAGGGTAAACTCTCTATCATGAATAGGAGAACGAAGAGAACTTTATTCTTCCTTACTCGATACGAGCTCTTCAACAGTTCTCTGGTGTAATTCTACATCTGTAATTCTTCATGAGCTACTTTCTTCTTTTAGTTATGATATCATGGAGTTAGCTAAACATTAAGATAAAAGTTAATCCTTGGGAATCTCATAATTTTAACTAATTATATTGAATATACACAGAAATAAAAAAAGCCCATAATGCTTAAACCGATAAACAACGCACGAAACCCTCGCACTTTCGAATGTGAAAGTGAATAGCAAGTTAATCATTCGATGGCTCCGTAGTAGATTTGGTCATGTTTATGCGATACTGAAAATGGGAAAGTATTCGATCTATAACTATTGAATTGTTCGACGCACACCACATCAGCTTATGTTCAACTGCCAACTACACACGTTGTAAAAATCATCACCGCAGGAAACTTCGAGCGGCGAGCGTTGTTAGACAAGCTCGTGTGGAAACGAAATAGTAGCTGAATGCATATTAGGGTTAAGACACTTGTGCAGCGCGCGGTCATAATCGGGTAATTATGAACAAAAAGGAAATGAAGAATTACGTACCAAAGGTGCACATAGAAGAGAGAGAGAGAGAGAGGTGAGAAGAGACAAAAGAGAGCGAATTGGCTGTGGAATAAACCGATGGATACAAGAGAAGGAAAATGAAGGGTAATTTAAGAAATCTAGAAATGAGATAAAGGAGGAACTTTGGTCTAGGTCAAAGTATATAAGATATATCGAGGAAAATAAATAAACAGTTAAATTATACATAGGTGGGGAAATATATATATGTATGTAGGGTCAAACTATATACATATGTATATATTATATAGGGTCAAAATACAGAGAGGAGAGAAGCCATAGAAGAGCATGCATTTGAGGGTGGGGGGGAGGGCAGGAAATAATGAGATGTGGTTAAATGATGACAAAGTGGCCGCCTCGTGCCGGGCAAACCCTCCAGGCACTCCCAATCCCCCGCTCCGATTCCCTCGTCACGTGGCTTCGTGGGCCCCCTTCCCCCTCTCTCTACTTTCTCCGTAACAATGTACACCTCAATGTACGTACGCGTGTCTCTACCCTTCCTCCTCGATACATGACGATGCCCAAGGGGGTATTCTCGTATTTTCCCGTCGGAAGCTTCCTTCGTGTTTAGGATAGAAAATCAGCAACCCGGGAAAATAGAAGACGAGAAGGAGAAGGAGAGGGAGAGGGAAGAGGAAGGAAGAAAAAAATTAAAATGATCCGGCAGATTGCAAGTGGGTCGTGTTCTCTGATAACAGTTTGCCACATCAATTAGCAATGCTGATTTTGTAAGCGCTTTGCACTTAGTAGTTGTCGCCTCGCGCGCACCCATGTTACCGATTGATATCCTCCTTAAATTGCTGTCCTCAATTTAATTTTCTTGGACAGAGTATGGTAAGATTGATTCCTAAAAAACAACAATACGGTTTGGCGATAAAATGAATATCCAGACGCAACAAGCGCTCATAAAGAACACATCCTCTATTACCCATAACACAATATCGTGCCGATATGTCATGTACGAGAGTTACTCGATTTGTATGTTTTTCTTTTCTTAAGAAGGCAGTTAGGGACGAGGTAGAGTCGATGACTCGTATGGGCATTATCAGAGAGAGTCAATATTCGATCCGAGCCATTAACTGCTCCGTCGCCTGTGGTTCGGAGTCCCGAGGCCGGCGAGCCCGTCGCCGTATCCCGAAGACGCCGGAGGGCGGGAGGAGAGAGAGAGAGAGAGGGGGAGGAGGGCAAAACGGGAAAGAGTGGCGTGGAAGCATGTGTCCTTGTTTTTTCTTCGCTCTCTCTCTCGTTTGGTGATTGGTGTTTTGGGAGTTGGCGCAAGCAAAGCAAAGGAGGAGGGCCTCTCTAACTGTCACGTCCGGTGGTGGTGGTGGCGGCATAATGCAAAAAATGCAGTGAAGGCTAAGGCAGCATCATAGGAGTTCCGGTCCGCTCTACCGGTTGCTATCCTTTGCCTGTTACTCTCTCCCTCTCTCTCTCTACGTCCGCCTCTACTTTCTCTCTCCTACTTCGCCCTCCAGCTGCCCCTCCCTCCTCTCTCTCTCTCTCTCTCTCTTTCTCTCTGTCTCTACCAGTACCAACACACGCATGCACACAAGACGCTCCCCTTCTCTCTAAAATCCTCCTCCTCCTGCTCCTGCTCCTGCTCCTGCTGTCTCCTCCTCCGTCGCGCCTCCTCCACCTCTCCCACCTCCACCTCGGTCTGACCCTCCAACAAGCAGCCGCTCCTCGTCCTCCCTGCTCCCTCCTGCGCGGCGTCGCGGCCGATCCCTTCGCCGTCGCCGGAGCTCCGTTTTTCTGGGCCCGATCCGCCGCGCCTCTCCGGCCGAACCGTGCGAGCTGCTGCTGCCGCCGCTTTGTTCTCCTCCTCCTCCTCCTGCTTCTCCGGGCCGGTGGAGATGGAAGCTGGCGGCGGCGGCGGCGGGGAGGACTGCTGCGTGAAAGTGGCGGTCCACATCAGGCCCCTCATCGGCGACGAGAAGCTCCAGGGTTGCAAGGATTGCGTCACGCTCGTTCCCGGGAAGCCTCAGGTACGTTCGCTCCGAATGCGGAACCTCGCTCCGGTGAATTCGGACCGGAAATGTCGGCGGGAAAACGTGAAAGGGGGTCCCGTCGTCGGGTGCGTAATCAAGTTTGACTGTTTGCTGGGCTGTCGGACGATCATGTGTGTCTGATAGATCTGGATCTCAGAATGCCTGCGGTGATTGCGAGTAGTGTTCTCTTTTTTTTTGTAACGTATGTTTTCTTTGAGAGGCTCTTGGGTCTTCTTGGATTGGACTCGTCTGCTGTTCAAGAGGACCGTGACGTAATAGTCTGATTTAGGACGATGGGTCTGACATATTCATGGAAACTCTTCTTGTTTTTTTCCTTGACTGGGTTTTCTTCTTCTTTTTCCAAGTGGTTTGGTAAAATACTAAACTAGACTGGGAAATTTTCTTTGTTCTTTAATCATTTTCTTGCACCGTCATTGCGCTTTGGGTGGTTCTGTGAATCTTCCCGATTCATCTCAGGAGCTGATTGTTGCTACTTGAAGTTCCCCTTATGCTTCTTCTGTATTTTCTTCACCCGAAAAGGTTGGGACTTTGGGAGAGTCGCATAAGTCCAAGCAAAGCGCTGCTTTCTAACTTTTTGTCTTTTATTTTTTTCTCCCTTTGGTTTGACGACGATGAATCCCACTTCTCAGTCGGCTAAATGTTTTCTGGGTCGAACTGATTAAATGATGGTGGGAAATGCCCAGCAAGAATAAACAGAGTTACGGAAGGGAGGAATTCTTCCATTGTCGCTGTTGCCATCTGGTTTCTTTCCCTGTGGCATCAGAATTTGCGGTGGAGTTTCTGGAGGGTCTTGAGTGTTGCATCCGCAAGAGAAACATCTAATTATTGGAACGACCTAGCCAACATCAATTTTTTATTTGGTCGGAAGCCAACTGCAATTGATGATGAAGTTTTCTCACATCCTAGAATTGTTGTGGACTTACTCAACTCTGCTTCTTTTCTAGGGTACCTTTTTTGTTTCTTTTGTTGCTTTGAGAGGTGGAAGGGTGTTCCAAAGTTTCAGACAAATGTTTGGTAGTCGTGTCTTTTGAAAAAATTGATCATTCAAACAATTTGGATATTGGACAAGATTTACAATGACCCATGAATTCATGCTGCAACATAAAAATCGGGAATTGTTGCAGCAATCATGTTCTCATTTTGCTACTTATACTCTAATCATGGTAGCAAAGCATTTTTACAGTAACATTTTTCCTATTAATTTCACTATTGTTTATAAGTATCAAGAACTTTTCTCATTGTAAATACTTGGTTTTGAAAGATAGCTATCACCTCTGGACAACTAGAATGCCCCTCTGGAATTTTGTTCTTTATTGATCTATTTGACGGTCATGGGAAATTCTGAAAGAAGAAGCAACGTGGGGAAATTGAAAAATAGCAGTCACAGAATTCTGAACATTGTTATTGGTGGGTGCAGGTACAAATTGGTGCACATTCCTTCACGTTTGATCATGTGTATGGGAGCACTGGAACTCCTTCATCTTCAATGTTTGAAGAATGTGTTGCGCCTCTTGTCGAGGGCCTCTTCCAAGGATATAATGCCACTGTTCTGGCATATGGCCAGGTGGGTTTGTTGTTGTTAAATGGAGCTCATGTTCGGCCTATATAGTCTCCTCTTTTTTTGCTTATATTTGTGTGTTCTGCGCATGGCAGACTGGTTCCGGTAAAACTTACACGATGGGTACTGGTTTAAAAGATGGTAGCCAGACAGGTCTGATTCCCCTGGTTATGAATTCTTTATTCAGCAAGATAGAAGCTCTGAAACAACAAACAGAGTTCCAATTGCACGTTTCCTTCATCGAGGTTAGCTATTTTTCCCTTTTGCAACATCGAAAATATTATCTGTCCCAGTGCTGTACATAACTCTAATGTCTTTTTAACTTGAGCCAATCTTCTGATAGAAACTGTATTTTGTGGAAATGGAACCATGTACGTTTTCTTTTTACAAGTGATAATCATTTACAAAGAGAAGGGCAAAGGTCAATGGAACCATGTGCCAATGTCTGGTTCCAGGATTGACAATTTTTCTGTTGCTTAAGTGCCATAACAGAAGGGCCATCTGATGCAAAATCTAGATTTCACTGGAGCAATGATACAATGGCTATCTTTTTCTTTTTTTGGCCCATTGAACATTACAAAGTGTGCTACATTAACGGCAAGAAGTACCACATTTTCCAAGTGGCTGATATCAGATTGCCATTCTGTTCCTCAAACTTCATCATGTTTCACTTTTTCTTATTTCCTAGTCTTTCCCTAAAGGGCCTTTTTTTGGTCCATTCCTTCTACAGATATAAGCTATTCTATTACATTCTAGCACTATGGGCTCAATCACTCTTCTATGAGCATTCCATAAAATAATTATTGTTGAATGATGTATGAGTCGTTTTATGATACTTGACTCATCCTTTGTGCATTGATTTTATACAGCACTTGCAAGTATCTGTTGTTCTGTAACTTTTTTTAAGATGTGCTTTACAATGGGATGTCTTCTTTTGTGAAAGATTTTGAAAGAAGAAGTTCAAGATTTGCTGGATCCGACTTGTTTGAGCAAATCAGAGAATGCAAATGGCCATACTGGGAAAGTACCTATTCCAGGAAGACCTCCCATCCAGATTCGTGAATCATCGAATGGTGTTATAACATTGGCAGGATCTACAGAAGTTAGTGTTAGTTCTCTAAAAGAGATGGTTGCCTGCCTTGAACAGGGTTCATTGAGCCGGGCTACTGGAAGTACAAACATGAACAATCAGTCCAGGTTGGTGAAGCTTTTATTTTCTCTCTTTCAATGTGATGAAACGTAATTTAGGTGCAATTGAGGTAGGAAACATAGCATTTACCTGAAGCAATCTCATCCACTAGCGTCAGGCGTCATGCACCATTAGCTGGTAAACTAAGCCTCTTAAATTTTGTCCAAGTGCACAAGCAGACAATTCACGTACTCATGGTTCATGCTCAGATGTTTTTGCTACATTCTCCTTTGTTGGTGTGGCCTATCTGCTGATAATTCTTTTTGGCGTATCTCATTTGCAATTTGATTCCAATATAAATACATAAAAAAGCTGAGTGGTTATATGATATGGAGACTTTTCCTCATGGACAAAACTTTATGAGCACGGGGCTGAGTTATTTTCTCAAAAAAAGCATGCTTTTTTTGCACTGTGAGTTCACCTGCTGAATGTATAAGAATTTGAGGATAAATGGTAGCTTGACAAGGTCACAAACTTGAGTCCTAATTTCCATTGTTGTTATTTCCTCATCTGAAAGAGACTAAAGGGGAGCAATACACATCACATTAATACATATTATGAGCTTGTTTCTTGAAAGCTTAAAAACTTTAGAATGAACTCAACTGACAGAGCTAATGGGTGCTTTAAGTCTACCATTGTTTCTTTTTATCTTCTCATCATGTGAGGAGGCCTTTATGCGGTAGCAGACGTAGTTAGTTTTCCTTTCCTGTTTCTTCTGCCTTTCCCAAATAAATGGCTCGAAAGATGACAATTTGAGACAAGATGCAAAACTTAACCAGCAGGCAATAGAGGAGCAAATGAAGCAGCTCTATGGACTGTACTGTGATTGCACAACTTGTATGACTCACAAAGACGCATACACGTATACTGAATTCTCTATCTGATGCAAGTTCACCTTTAAAATGTCATTGTGCTTCCCATAGGCCATGTAAGTCAGTGAAGTCCTTTCATATGCATCAAACAATTTGAGAAACCAAATGCTGAGTAGCACAATTTTTCTGCTGTAGCTACTCATCTTAATACTCAAAACCCTTGTAATAGACTTTGGGGCTAAATCTTGAAGAATCATGTGAATATATAGTGAAATTTCCATACCATGTTCTAGACGAGTCTTATTATTGATTTTGTCTATGTAGCCGTTCGCATGCCATCTTCACCATCACATTAGAGCAGATGCGTAGGCTCAATCCACTCTTTCCTGGCGATAGCAGTCCTGAGAATTTAAATGACGAATACCTATGTGCCAAATTGCATCTAGTTGATCTTGCTGGATCAGAGCGAGCCAAGCGAACAGGTTCTGATGGTTTGCGATTCAAAGAAGGTAAATTTGCGTGCATTTTTCTTTGTTAAATGATCTGCGTACTCAAATGGTCATCAAATTCATTTTTATTTTTTGATAGGAGTGCACATCAACAGGGGCCTTCTTGCACTTGGTAATGTGATCAGTGCTCTTGGTGATGAGAAGAAGCGGAAAGAAGGTGTTCATGTGCCTTACAGGGACAGTAAACTAACTAGGCTTTTACAGGTTGAGACTTATGAAGAATTATCCTTATCATCTGCTAATCTAACAGAACAGTGTTGACTTAATTAGCGGTATCATCTAGCTGAAAAGTGTGCACTATTTGGAAGATTAAGCAACTATTATTGCGATTTTCTTTTCATCTTTAGTAACAATAATGACAAGATGACGTCTGTGTGTTCCTAGAAACTAATGGCTGTGAAGTTTTTATTTGCACCCTTTTAGCTTCATATTTTTTACCTTATTTTGTATTGAGTACCGAGGATAAGCCTATTTTGTAACTACACTGACTTTGTTTACATATCAGGATTCACTTGGCGGCAATAGTAGAACAGTGATGATAGGTAAGGCAGAAAAATCTTCCTTATGCTTTCTGCGTACTTCGATACATACTTATGGAGCCTGCGATGCTGCCAGATATGGCTTTAGTTTTGTTGATGCCAATGCTTGTTGGCGCATGAGTACAAAACTTTGGCATAACTTTTGTCTTCGTGTGTGAGAAGAAAATGCATATCACTCATTTTTCATACCTGTATGAATGTGTTTATGGTACCATAGTTTTTTTTTTAGGCTTATCCTCGTAATTTTATCCTAGAAGAATTTCCTTAACGATTTTCTTTCATGCCCCCTAAATTTGTTTTCATTTTTCAGCCTGCATCAGCCCTGCTGATATTAATGCTGAAGAAACGCTTAATACTTTGAAGTATGCAAATCGTGCTCGGAATATTCAAAACAAGCCAGTTGTAAGTTTCTGAGAAGTAGTTTGCTTTGATTCTTTTTTGCTTTTTCATATGTGGCTGAACATTCTATACATGGTGAAAGTACCATAAGAACGTCTTCTTTTTCTAAAAAGGTTAATAGAGATCCCATGTCAAATGAGATGCTAAAGATGCGCCAACAACTAGAGTATTTGCAAGCAGAACTTTGTGCCCGTGGTGGGCCTTCATCAAATGAAGTGCAGGTATTACAATTTTATGCAAGTCATTTTCTCCATGTACAGCAAAGGCTTAAGTGGCCAATTTATTGTTTAATCCTTATACACTTGCATTAATTAGTTACAGAAATCTTGAGCTCATTGTGAAATAATTCTGTTGGTATCTTGCTTTGTGGTATTGCAGTTTTTCTTTGACCTAACCAGTCATAATAATTTTTCCTCATAGGCTCTCAAGGAAAGAATTGCTTGGCTTGAAGCGGCTAATGAGGATCTTTGTCGAGAACTACATGAATTCCGAAGTAGATGCTCTTCTGTGGAGTGCTGTGAAACAGATTCCCAGGTATGATATTAACATGCGTCAGGAATATTTTAGTGCTAAAAAAGTTCACTGCTTCAGCCCTTTTAATGGAGGTGAGTCTCTATTCAATGATAAATCTATCCATTGTAACATGAAGAGCATGGCTCAACCACCAAAAGCTTCCTTAAAATGCAGCATCAAAGCTGCATACCTTTCTGCCACCTTTCCAAGTCCTTGCATCTTGGGGGCTTTGATTCGGATGCCCTTTTGTCCATTTAATCTCCACCCAATTGTCAAACTACGCTCCTTTTTCCAGTGCTAGCTGGAATTGGTTTATCCTGTAACAGAATTTGTTAAGATATCACATGCACAATTATGCATGCTTCCGCATTTGTGAACCGGAGACATTTCTTGTAGGATGATACGTGCTCTGTGAAAAGTGATGGGCTTAAAAGAGGATTGCAAAGCATGGAGTCATGTGATTTCCAAATGGGTGAAACCGTGAGCAGTATGAACCATCCTCTCTAGTACTTTCATTTTTTGTTTATCACATCATCTCCTTTCTCATGTTACCTTGCACTCCCTTTTTTGTATATCTTCATTTACCCTTCCCCATTTCAAATTATAGCTGGTGATTCCAGAGATATAGATGAAGTCACGAAAGAGTGGGAACACACTCTTCTGCAAAACTCCATGGACAAAGAGCTGCATGAGTTGAATAAACGCTTAGAGGAGAAGGAGGTATGATGGACTTTCCATATTTCTGACATTTATGTTGGCTGCAGGTTAATGGCTTATTGATATTTGCTATTTTTGAACAGTCCACTCTTTTGCTTGAAATTTCTTGATTGATAAACATTCTTCCAATGGCCTTCCAAAGTAGCAAGACCTTTTTATTTTCCTAATGAGGAGATCACAGAATCTTATATTTAATGTTCTGAATATTTATGATTCTCCAGAAGGAACAGTGGGGATTGTTTAAAGAAACATATAGATGATTATCTCTGAGTTTCTTCTTACTAGCAATATTAATAGCTCTGATTTGCTTCTTATTAGCTCTGCTGTTTGCTTTAGCTGGCATACAAAAAAGAGTTACCTCAGGATTTTGTTATTTGACGTTGCCCTACCAGTTTAACCGACCTTTTGCTTAATGACTCTGTAGTCGGTACCCCCCTAGTGATGGTGTTTTAATATTGTAAGACAGTATGTTGGTGAATATATCATTGTGTTTTACTCATAGAAAAGGGAAGAAAGGAAGAATCCATCAGCCAGTCTTTTTGACTTTTTTCCCGCATTATTTCTTTTTCCTCTCTTCCTCAGTATGCAAGCATTATAGCTTTTGACTTATCTTCTGTATTTTTTGAACTGCATATGAACAGTCAGAGATGAAACTTTTTGGAGGCTTGGATACTGTAGCACTCAAGCAACACTTCGGCAAGAAAATCATGGAGTTGGAGGATGAAAAAAGAACTGTGCAGGTAGAATACAGTCTCTTCAGTTTTTACACGTTGCTCATTGTAGAAGAGTTAAGTTTAATGTATGTTTATTTTCATGTATGTCGAGTGCAGCAAGAGAGAGATCGCTTGTTGGCCGAAGTTGAGAACCTGGCTGCTAATTCTGATGGACACACCCAAAAGATGCAGGATATCCATGCTCAGAAACTGAAGATGCTTGAAGCTCAGGTGATGATGTAAAATTGATCATACATTACTTTGTGTGGTGGACGCAAAAAAAGGTGCCTTCTCAAGATGATAAATTTTTATTGACTGCCCATGTGCGACAGATTTCTGATCTCAAGAAGAAACAAGAGAATCAGGTTCAGCTTTTAAAGCAAAAACAAAAAAGTGATGAAGCAGCAAAGAGATTGCAGGAAGAAATTCAATCTATAAAGGCACAAAAGGTTGGAACATCACTTGGTCTTCTATGACTCTGAAGTCCATGACGTCATCATTTTCTAACTTTGTTTCTATCTGTTAGGTTCAACTCCAACATAGAATGAAACAAGAAGCTGAACAGTTTCGACAGTGGAAGGCATCTCGGGAGAAGGAACTGCTGCAGGTATGCATGTCCTGTCTCTGTAGTCTTTTGCTTCTACTGCCATTGATTAATCTTTCCTTTTCTTTGACATAACAGAAAAAGAAATGAATTTAGGCAATATATCATAGTGTATGTCTAACTTTAATGAGGCAATGTACAACTAAAAAAGTAACAGGTCTGAGGGGTTCTCTTATTTCAGTCTTCCCTAGCCTAAAGAGAATGGAGACTCTTAATTTATCATTTACTTTTCTTGCCATAAACGACACCCTTTTATTTTTATGAGACCTTTCCTTCAGTGCTTATTCAATATCTTGCTTTGCAAAGTTACCCAACCATGATTGAGCAAGCTTGTAGAAATAATCGACAGCATCACCAATTGCTTATTAAGTCTATAACTTTAAAGGCCATCAATCAATTGGCTTTCCATTTGGATTAGGTGGGATTTATAAATAGAGGGAATAATACTCTGTAGATCTTACATACTATTACGATGGGAAGACAAATGCCGACATGTAGGTGTACCTTCCATTGAAGTGTACAGTTGCAGTGAAGCACTTGTAGAAAATGTCCACAAAATTAATTCATTTTGCACTGCAGTTGAAATGGTTTTGCTTTTAGAGTTAGATGCATAACTTTGTGACATATTCATTCCTCAGTCTATTTTAATTATTTTGTTCCTGAAAGGACAAATGATCTGTTTGCGTTGTCTTTGCAGACTATTTTAGCATGCTCTAATAATGTTTTATTTTTTGGAATTTTTTTTCTGTTGACATTCTCCATTTGTGTGAACAGTTGCGAAAGGAGGGGAGAAGGAATGAATATGAAAGGCATAAATTGCAAGCTCTAAATCAACGTCAGAAAATGGTATTCTCATTCCATGCTCATCGTTTTTTGATCAAGTCCTTTAGTTTTGATTGTAGTTACAAAAATGATTATGCCCGAGATGCAGATCATATTTAGCATTTAACATGGCATGCAGCTATATACATTTCAATATTGTTAATTCAGTGGGCAGTCTATTTGAGGAAATCAATGTGCGCTTTATTATATGCGAGAAGATGCTGCTTTGAGTGTTGCTGCATCCACTAATATTTTGATATAATTTTATGGCTATGACAGTAGGAAGCCTTATCCACCAAAAGAAAAAAAGTAAGCAGCATTGCAAAACCTATCAGTATCTTGCTGACCATCATGTTTAGTAGGCTAAATACAATCTGCAAACTTCAGTATGGTCTTTTTGCTCCTCCTTTTTAGTTGTGCAAATGACTTGCAAGTTGATGATACCTGACAGCTGGCAATCAAATGTAAACTCCATTAATTTGCTTATGCTGACATGTGAAAAATATTGAGCGGATGAAACTTGGAATCTTTGTTTGTCTTTTCACTTGAAGGAAATTTTTGTCCCAGGTTCTTCAAAGAAAGACAGAAGAGGCTGCAATGGCCACCAAGAGGCTAAAAGAGTTACTGGAAGCTCGCAAATCTTCTGCTCGTGACAACTCAGGTATGATGTACATTGTATCCTTGTGAGAATTTTAGCAGAAATTACTAATTGTTTTTATACAAGGTCCATTTCATAGATGATGAATACTATCCACCATTTAAATGCATATCAATTTGCACATGAATTCACTGTATCTGAAGGCTTCACTTAGAATCAGGGATCTTTCTTTCTGCCTTCTAATTCATTTTTGATGCTGTATTCCAGTTATGGGCAGTGCCAATGGAATAAATGGGCAGGTAGTGGTCTCGTTCCCTGTTATTTTTTCCCCCAACGTTCATTTATGATTTTCTGCTATTGAAATTAATCCGAAAAGTATTGAATCTTTAGAACAATGAGAAGTCCTTACAACGCTGGCTTGACCATGAGCTTGAAGTAATGGTGAATGTCCATGAAGTAAGATTTGAATATGAGAAGCAAAGTCAAGTGTAAGTCACTTCTTCAGAAAGGAACTTTGATGCTAGCTGCAGTGTTTTGATAGCTTTATCAATGCATTGGTTCAATGTAGGCGAGCTGCACTGGCAGAAGAGTTGTCTCTCCTCAAGCAAGTGAATGAATTTGCTTCAAAGGGGCTTAGCCCTCCAAGAGGAAAGAATGGCTTTGCAAGGTAAGTGGAAGTGATTCATGAGAACTTTCAGGAATACCAGTTGTCATGCCTGTGTTTACATATTAAATGTTTTTACATTGCTTTTACTTTCCAGAGCTTCCTCCATGTCACCAAATGCAAGAATGGCCAGAATATCTTCCCTTGAGAGTATGCTAAGCATATCGTCCAACTCACTTGTAGCCATGGCATCACAGCTTTCAGAGGCAGAAGAGCGGGAACGTGGCTTCACTAATCGTGGCCGTTGGAACCAGTTGCGTTCAATGGGAGATGCAAAGAACTTGCTTCAATATATGTTCAGTTCTCTTGCCGATACAAGGTGCTTCTCTTGGCCCAGTTTGCTATTATCTGCAGAAATACTCTCATGTCCTTGCTTTAGTAGAAACATTACCCTGCTACTACTATCCAATCATACATAAGTGGACCTATATTACCGTCTTAGATATCTGTGAATGTGTACATGGCCAAAAGAGTAGTGAACGCAACTGTTAGCAGACTAAGATGACAACACGGCACCATTCTCCATTCCAATAGTCAGTAAAGATCAGTGAAATTGATCGCTGGCCTTACCAATATAATTATTTGAGAATGTGTTGTGACCAGTAATTTTGTCAGTTTCCATAATTAATTCCAACAATTTTAATTAACATCCTCAAGAATGGCACCTCTGCCTTTTCTTTTTGTCTTCAGGTGCCAATTATGGGAGAGGGACATCGAAATCAACGAAATGAAAGACCAACTGAAAGAACTCGTAGGTTTACTGCGGCAAAGTGAGTTACGAAGAAAAGAAGTTGAAAAGGAATTAAAATCGAGAGAGCAAGCTATTGCAATTGCACTGGCTACGTCGGCTTCGGTAAGTTTTCATCCAATGTCAAACTTTCAAATCTTTATGTAATTAAGATGGTGATGATGTTGGAAACAATCTCTGCCTTAATTCATGAAAAACTGTAGAAATTAGTTTTAAACTTTCAGCGTACAACTATGAATGAGAAACTTGTTCAATTTGGTCCTGGCAACATCGAATTCAAACGATGATTTCACTTTTACACATGCTACGTAGTTTCCAATTAGCCTTGTTCAAGTTCCAGTGTAGAGCTGTGGCTTGATATCTTTTCTCCGGTGCCAATTTGTTAAACTCTGTTAACACTTTGAACTTGGCATTGACAGGAAAACTCTCCTAATTCACTGAAACACTTCTCCGATGAGGCAAGCGGTCCTCTATCTCCAATCTCTCTACCTGCGCAGAAGCAGCTCAAATATACCCCTGGGATTGTAAATGGCTCAATCCGGGAATCAGCTGCATTTATAGATCAGACACGAAAGGTCAATATCTTCTGGTTTTTCTGTTATCTGCCTTGTAACTTACTTAACAGTTCGATGTTCCTATCCCAACTTGCTTAACAGTTTGATGTTCATACTGCTGCAGATGGTTCCAATGGGACAATTGTCAATGAGAAAATTGGCAGTTGTTGGACAAGCTGGGAAGCTATGGAGATGGAAGAGGAGTCATCACCAGTGGCTCTTGCAATTCAAGTGGAAGTGGCAGAAGCCATGGAAACTTTCTGAATGGATTAGGCACAGTGATGAAACTATCATGAGAGCAAGGCCTCGCCCACAAGCTCTACAAGATATGATGTGATACAATTGCAGTCACCAGCTATTGCCTGATCTTTTTTCCTTGGAACTTGAAGCATGCAGCATGTTGCATAGCGACATGTAGCAGGAGGTAATGTTTTTACGAGTATGATAAGCTTGGGGAAAGTAACTCGGTGAAATAGTTATCTGGAACCCATGGGACATGCTAGTTTAGTACCCAACTTTTGGTTTTGGCAAAAGTTTCACCTGGAGGTAGCTTTTAAATGGAAATACATGAGAAACTCATTCTTTGACAGCAATTTCCTCTCAAGTTGCTAGATAGTTCATACGACTCCAGTGCTAGGGCTATGCAAGTACCAAATACATTCCTGTGGCATGTTCAGCTTCAATTGATATTATGGTGATTGTTCCTTGTAAAATTCTGAGAAAGTACAGACTCAGTTTCTCAGTTTATCAATTGCAGTTAGCATGGTCACAGTTTAGCCACATGCCAATTGCCGCAAACGCCCTAATGCGTTCCTCTATTTTTGCAGTTGATGCTGGTTTTTGAGGATCTCTTGCTCATGACTGTATCTCGAACAAGTTGAAGTAGTACAAGCTGGTTTTGGAAGCTTGAAAGTTTTGCTGTTTCTTCATCAGGAGCATCTTGTACAGAAGGTTTGATGCTGCCGAACAGTTTCTAAGTTTACGAGGTAAAGAAGCAAGTAGACAGTAGCTGAAGATAACATCACCAATGGGAGGGCGACACCTAATTTTGGTGCTCCTTTCCCAGTCAATAACAGAAGTTGAGGGAATCGCTTTGGAGTCACAAAGATGTATATTGAAAAGGTGTAAACTAGGTGTCCTTTAGTAGTGTTTTCGGCCAAAGCCTGTTCTGTCCTCTTGTAGTGTTTGTGGCCAAGCCTTTTCATATGGTTTGACGTTTGTGTCTGTTGTTGTATTGATTGTAGATTGTAGCCTCCTCCAGCCAACGCAACGATACTGATATTCTTTCATACGTTTTTCTTGCTGTTCTCTTTTGACGTCTGTGTGTGGGGTGAGTGGACCATCTTGTAAACCTTTTCTTGTCCAGAAAGTGATGAAATACTCTGTTAACCTGTTTGTCTTCAATATGCAAGATTATCAGTTTATTTGTGTTCGGAATTCTACACTTGCATACTGTTTCACCAAACTTGCACCTTGCCACATATCAGACACATGCGAAAGAAATAGAATTTTACTGGCTTCAACTATGTAGATGTAACAGCTTAAGTCCCATATCAAGTGAGAGATCATTTCGAGTGATTCATAAGTAAAATACACTCTAAAAGGAATAACTTCGTCACGCACGTAAAACAGGTCTTGTATCAACAAGACCTGTCGATACATTGGCCATGAGGCGTATACATTTTACCTTTTTCCTCACTGTATCATCACAATCTTTCTTTTGTGGACCCACGGAATAATCATAGTTGGGTTGCCAAGATGTGACGCAGCAGAGCATGTTACAAACTCACTTGGCAAAAGCTGAAAATGACTACTTCCGGTCACTATAAGCTTAGAACCCACGCAAAACTGGATGGTAACGGTACACTCCAAGATGGTCAGTAAACATTTTTCAATGTGCTGCATACCGTGGTGTACAGCCTAACCAAAATACGCTGACGCCCATCTGAAAGCTATGAAAGAGAGATCTCGCTGTATGACAGACAGGACAAAACTGTCCCCGCTTAATCCTATGTCCTTATTTCACAAACTTCCACTATTGTAATGCAGGAGCATAATTTTCTTAAGTACTTCATTGGAACAAGTTGTATGAGCTTCAAGCCGATCCAAGATTACGAGCACCCAATTGCCCACAAGGCGCCAAATGGTTTTTTCACAAGTTGCCATCGTCCGGCATCCAAGTCAAAATTTCTGGAATCTGATAGAAGTGTGTAGCTAAACGAGCAAATCCATTAAAGGCTCAGGCAACTTCAACCAAGACAGTGTATGTGCTCAAGCATCTGATCAACCACACCAATAGGCGTAGTGCTCATCTCCACGGTGGTTACTAACAAGACCACCACATTGCAAGCAGATGAAACTACTCCCGTCAGAAAAAGCATCCAGTACAATCTGATTCCTTCCAGTTTCTGCCAGTATGGAATTTCCATGGGCATCTGGCTCGATCGATGGACCACTTGCAGTAACTGTTGGAGGGTTGGCCTCCAAAGGTTGTGCTTCAGCAATTGCACACTCGGCAAACAAGGAAGCCAGCTGTTCGACTGCAGAAGTTGATTGGAGTTTGCTTCTGTATAGCTCACGGGCACGCTGCAAGAATTCGATCACGGCCTGGTCCCCTCCTTTAGCCCTTGTTGCCATCACTACCTGTTTAGAGCACCAAATTAGCTCCAACCAATGAAGTGTTTTCTCCATCTCTTAGCATATCTTTCACAGCCTTGGTTTTGACAAACTATGTTCACATTATCCTCTCTTAACTATAAAAGGTAATAGTATCTCTTTATGGCTCAAACAGAAATTTATCACTTGCACTGAACACAATTATTAACTGATGGCAGAGAAAGAGACATAGAAGTTGCTATACAGAAGACACAAACGGTAAAATCATAAAACGAAATTGACAACCAAGCATAGCTAAGGGGTGAAACTTCTCCCCAGTAAGCATGACCCAGAACATCACCATGAAAATAATCTTGTGCCATCATAAAGCATTCTCCACAATGCATCCGCTATTACTACATAAAGGGCCAAAGTACAGATGGAAGAGAAGCAATCAGCACTGCAATTTTTATTGTGTTTGGTCTATGTGTTGTCCTAAATTTGGAGGATAGATGATGGTTCAATAACGAGAGTATTACAGTCAATGTCCTTGTCAAACTGAATCATATTTACCAGCTCGCATCAACTGTTTCAATTCATGATAAAAGTCAGTTGAGTCTATTTCTTTTGCACCATCTTCCGCAATTCAGAGGGCAACAGCTCAGCCAAGTCACAAACCACTACACTCTGTTAAGAAATATTCTCCAGAAATCTTCTTCTCAAGGTATTTTTTCCTTGTCCACATGCAAGTTCACTGGTTGACTCGAGGTCATTGAAGGCATAACTGAGAGTTGAATCGATTATGGCAAAGCAAAAGCACTTATTTGTCCGTTAAACTTACTACTTGGTCTCACTTTTCAACGAAAGTATTCCATTGAACTTCCTCTGGAACATGGTATTCTATTTTTACAAAACCCATTCCCATTCTTCCTCCCTAAGCTTGTAAAAGGGACAATCTTACATCTCAATATGGGAGTGACATGTTATGCTGTTCCCTAATCATTCCAAGGAAACAGAAGAGGTGATGCCCCATGTTCAAAGGAAGCGTCCCATCTAGCTTCGTATAGAGTGCTGCCATTCGCAACATCAAAGCTTTTATGTGGAGTAAAATAACAAGAATTACCATTCCATTGGAGAGAGGCTGCTGAACACTAAACAAAGTGTTCACCCAAATTCTCTCCACACCTACATAAACAAACAGATACATTACACAGGTTGCTCAGGTTGCTTATGCGTTCTTTCTTTTTTCTCATATCCTAAGACTACTATATATCAGGGGTGATGTCACTCAAACCCAAAGCTAGCCGGTTCTCCCTTAAATGCATCGAGTAGCAGCAGTTGACCGACACTCATCAAACTTAACACTATAGGACTCGCCATAGATAATCCCATGGAATAGTGTGACCACGAGAGGTTCACAGCGTCAAAATGCTCAACTCAATGTCCAATTTGAGCTTATCCAGCTGTTAATGAGGTGTGCACCAGCCAAGAAGCCGAAAATTCATGAGTTGGCAGCCCACTTAACGGGGTGCACTGGCCATCAATCACAATTAGCATCCATTCTACCCCATCAATGCATTTCACACCCAACACTTTACCATAATGTCAGCTACTGTACGGGCCAATCATCATGAATTAAAACCAAGACATACTCACAAACACGACTTGAACAATGAATTCAACAATTGAAATCCAACAAACTAATTCAAACACGGCAGTTTCCCAGAAAGAAGCACAGTAGAGAACCATGAACTAAAAGCTAAAAAGACAAGAAGGTCACCGCTTGGAGAGCCTGCGAGGGCTTGCCCTGATCGATGAGATGGCGTGCCATGGCCAGCAATTCCCACCCAGTGTCTCTTTCTCGCGTCTCCCTCTCGCTCTCCCCCATCTCCGTGTCTCCCTCCATTGGATCTCCTGCCATTCTTCGTCACCCTCCTAACTCCTCTCTCTCTCTCTCTCTCTCTCTCTCTCTCTCTCTCTTCCTTCTCTTTTGGCTGTCAACTTCTGATGAAGATTCTGGTGAAGTGTAGAGGGCAGTTTTTGTTTTAGACGATTCTGGGTCTGGCAAGATCTTTCATGTCATCCCCAAGAAGCACAGCACTTCCATTTCTCTCTGTCTCGTTCCCCTGATCTGGGTCTGGACTTCTTTTCTCTTCATGCTCATAATGGTGAAGACTCAAGGTGGTTTTGGGCTTCATGGTAAGATGTCGAAGCGAACGGGCTTAGCTCTGGCCCATACAGATAGACTTTAAGAGAATTCTCTTTCCATCCATTCAAATCAATTATTGCGTGCGATGTATCGTCGTTCAATGAAAAAAAAAAAGAAGAGAATTATATGAAAGTAAGCATGTCGGCAATTGGTTTGGATGGACAAGAATGTTACCATTTGGGATCGCTTGAAAGAATTCGATCGTGGCGTGAACACAATTTAGCTTCAAATCGACATTCACTTAACCCATTTCGACCCTCTCTTTCTAGAAGCAAATGAAATTTATGTTGTGGTAGGTAAAAGTTTGAGTTAGAATCCTCTAATGTCACGAAAACCTCACCCTCCTATTTTTTTCTTTGTCCGAGACAAGAACTAAATCTTCCATTTGCGCTACGAGTGAGCATGGTTCCAAGATAGAACCTAGAACCTGAGAACCCGAACGGTAAAAACCTGTAGATTCTAGATTCCAAAGTATGCAAGGTAGGTTCCAGATTCTAAAAATTGGGAAATCTGTTTTAACGAGTAGATTCTAAGTTCTAGGTAGGCGGAACTTGGAATTTAAAACATGAAACCTAAATAAGTTTTTTGTGTTTTTTCTTGGTATATATCTTCACGTGATTCTACGGTGTTTCATGACATTAAATGATAGGTATATAATTTGAAACTACTAGTTTAAGCTTTCATTTTATGACTTGTTAAATGTTTTATATTTTTCGTGTGTCTAAATATAAGTGGTGGTCAGTGAATTATAACAGCAAGTGGTAGTCATTGAAGGTGATGATTCGCTATAATTTTTAAATCAACAATACAGGTGGAACTTAGGTAGACCTTGTAAATGACCTTTGAACCTGTGATATGGTAGGTTTCAGATTTCAAAAAATAAGGAACCTATTCTCATGGGCAGGTTCCAAGTGAAACTTTTACGGAATATGGAACCGTTCACTTTTAGTATCGATTCACACAATAACTCCTCTGTTTAATTGTATTTATTTGAACCGTAATGCCAGTAAAAATAGTCTTTTGTATTTTTTTTTTTGTGAATGACAAGCTTGTTAAGTACTGTTGCGTTCATTTTCGTTTTATTTAACTAAAAATGAAATAATAAAAAAAAAGAACCTGTTAGACCCTAGAACCTGTGATAGGGTAAGTTTTAGGTTCTAGGTTCCAGGTTCCAACGGGTAGGTTCCAAGTTTCAAAAAATGAGGAACCTGTACCCGAGAGTAAGTTTTAGGTTTTAGGTGGAACTTGTAAGGAACCTAGTACTGCTCACTCCTAATTTGCGCTATATGAACTTGTACTCTAGAGCTCATCTCTAGAACACAAGCTAGTTTCGTACCCACACACTGCTTGAAGATATTTAAATACTCTTCATATACTATGAGCCTGTGCTCGTCGAATTTTAGACGAACTGATTAATCTACAGAATCTACCATGTTTTCACTTAAGTAGTTGTGTAAAGACCACTTAGTTTAGCATAAAAAGAGACATCAATGAGTCTATATGATGTGGTTGCCGGTTGGCATCTTTCCTAGTCAATTTTCATATATTAAGCTTAGAGATTCACGATGTGTAGTTAATCTCTACTATATTTGGCCCCAAAAAACATCTCTATAAGGGGTGATCGGTTTCTAATTTGGTCCATTAAAATCGATCACTTTTTTTTTCCACTACCTGATGCCATCTTTTCGTGTTGAATTAAGTAATATGTATGCAATGATCCTCAAATTGAAAGGACAAATCAAAAAAGTGCTTCAATTAGTGTTTAGTTCACATTTTACTAATTTTTTTGAAGAAAAAAAAATACAAAAAGGTATAGTTCGGTCCGATCCGGTCCGATCCGGTCCCCTTTGGAACCGAAAACCGAACTACCTAGATACTAGTTTCACTTTTAGGAACCAGAAACCAGACCATCACTCTCGGGAACCAGACCAAACTGGTCAATCTAGTCTAGTTCAGGTGGTTTCCGATTTGGGTGGTCCATTTTGCACATCCTTAATCTCTATTAAAGGTTAAAAGGCACTGGTCCGTAGAATCTCTAGGCTTCATTCAAGGGAGTTTACATCGATGTTTACATCTAGCATAAGCCTCAGTTCTCTACTTAATTAACCCACTTATCAGAAGACACAAGTTTATGATATCTTCTATAGCTCATGAGATTTAAAGAGCGCACAAAACAGTACGTTAATGGATTCATTCTTCATTTGATTCTCTTTGATCCCTCCTATCCATGGTGCACAATACAGTAGCAGTAGCCATGCTTTTATCATCTTGCAATTCAGGTCTACTCTTTTTTTTGACAGGCTTCATTAACCATTTACCCAGGAAATTACTGTTGATGAAGAAATGTGTGGCATGGTGATTGAAAAGTGACGGACAAACAAGTCATGGAGAATTCATCCGTAGGAAAGTACCAAACTTCTGGTGCTTTTGTTCGTGAGAAACAAGAAATTAATGGGTACAACTAGAAAAGGGAGACCAACGCGAGCGATGAGATAAACGAACAGAGACTTAATAAGATCAGTCGAGGACTCAAGATCGAATGATTAAGTTCAAGCTTGTCGGCCATGATTATATAATAGATGGGTCTTGCGATTCTTCGGCTCAAATTGCATCGGCTGCACACTGGGCAAATCAAATGCCTGTGTTTAATGGCACGATGACCAAAGAGCAGATCTTTCCTGCTCCTCGTCAGCAGTTGCACGGAGACAATTAAAAATTTCAATTAAAACCAGAGACGGTGGCCAGTGACAAGGATGTGAGTGAGACATCCACCAGAATTTAGAATCCGAGGGGATGAATGAACCACTTTTTTAGGTGGACCACACTGTTGCTGCTGGGAGTTCTAGTGGGAAAAGTTAGTATATGGTCCACATTTCCTTTTCACTCTAATGCATTCTCTGTAACAATTAGAACAGGAAAAACAATGATACACCAGACGTGTGAGGAGAAGGAAGCAGTACTGTCCGAAAAATTAAAGAGCACAAACCCACCAAGTTCTTGACTTCAGCACCAAGCATTTTATTTTTCCGTGTCATATCTCTCCTCTTTCTCATGAATGCGTGGACAAAATTCTGGACCGTTACATGATGGGAATCTGCACTTTCCCGATCACTACTTGAGACTTTTGGGTCCAACTTTTATATTATGGCATGGCAAAAACATTTGCAAGTTCTCTGTCTTCTTTTGGCTTTATGGACATTGAAGGAGGGCT
The DNA here is from genome assembly GCA_031216285.1 of Syzygium syzygioides. NCBI lineage: Eukaryota > Viridiplantae > Streptophyta > Magnoliopsida > Myrtales > Myrtaceae > Syzygium > Syzygium syzygioides. The sequence continues at coordinate 24,121,395 of CM062247.1, forward strand.
GGAGCTGAAACCTTGGACATCAGTCTAAGTGGGAAAAACGAAAAGATAATACGAAGCATGAGCTACAATTTCTGTTATTTTTTAAGGTAGTCTTGGTCTTCCATGGTATCATTTTGGAGTTTGGAGTTCAGGTTTTAGTAATCAAATGAAACCTGACATCTAAAAGGATTTGCATTTCTGCAACACAATGTGAGAACCATGTTCAATCTGTGCACATACATCAGAATAAAAGTCACTCGAATTTCAAGAGGCAAGGCCACTTATGTTCATCACCCTTTGCTATATCAGGAGTTGCCAGAGTCACAGGAATCGTTAATGAGGACCTAAAACTCTTCACCTAACAGATATAGAGATGCAATATGTTGGGGTTCAATGACGATTCATTGGATTGTTGAGTCAATTGTCTTAACGTTAGGGCAAGTCGCTTGCATAGCAAAATGAAAAAGAAGGTTTACATAAAAAAAAAAAAAAGATCTGATTCAAAGGTAGAAACATCAGCACTTGAAAAAAAAAATGATTTATTCTTAGTTGAATCACACTTATAGTACTTTATTTCTGTTTTTAAATTACAAATATTTGGACTTGAAGAGAAAAGAGAAGAACCAGCAAGATTCTCAAGGTGAAGGAGCAATGCCAGGAACCAATGAATCCAGCTGAGCATGCTTACATGGTACGTAGGAGTACGACCACATCCGTGGACATGGCCTTGGGCGTGCGAAGAAACGTGCACACTCGGCTACTGGCCTTTGGAATGGAAGATCAGGAATGCAATTATTTCTCACATTGAGTATGCCCTTCTCGATCAACGCTCTGCACCAAGGCCCGACGGACTGAAAATAGTTGTCCGACAAAGATAAGTTCACCAAGTTCCGATTCAATCCTAGCCAGCAGATTGGCTCCGGCACCATCCCGTAGAGCAAATTCCCTGCGAGGTTCAGTTGCTCCACCTTCTCCAAGCAGAACAATGAGAGCGGAAGCGGGCCTGTCAACAGATTGTTACCCGCATCTAAGACCACAGTCTCGTCCAGCAGACCAATCTCATAAGGCAAACAGCCGCTAAACTGGTTGTTCAAGAACAGGACCTCAGTCAAAGTGGACAGGGCTCTCGCGATGCTTCCCGGGATCGGACCGGTGAATTTGTTGTTGGCTAAGGTGAGGTAGAACACGTGGGTGTTCCCTAGCTCGTATGGTAGCGTCTGATCGAAGCCGTTGTTGTTGAGGAATAGTGCGTAGAGATCCTGAGTAAATATCTGGGCAGGTACGGCCCCGGAGAAGGAATTAAACCTTATATCTAGGAATATGAGTTCGGTCATGCGGAGAACCGCCATAGGAAACGGGCCCGACAACTTGTTGTTACTAAGGTCAAGCTCGTAGAGGTACTGAAGCTTGGCGATGTCCGGGGAAACGGTCCCTGCGAAGTTGTTGGAATTGGCATGGAAGAGCGCGATGTCTGGGAGCTGATCGAGGAAGCCGTCTAGACTCGGAGCACTTAATCCGAAGCCATTGAAGTCTATAGAAGCTAAAGCAATGGCTGATTTATTGTCAGGTGGGTTATCACAGTAAAAGCCTTTGTACTTGCAAATGTCAGCGCCAACCCAAGAATTGGTGATGCCAAGAGGATCTGAGGTGATTGTGGACTTGAACAGCTGGATCACTGGGTATACCAGTGCAAGCCTCTGGTCAACAAAGTTCAGGATCTCTTGCACAATGGGTGCTTGTATTACTGGTCCTAACAGGGGTGCTTGTACAACCGGTCCTAACAATGGAATTTTTGCCTGTGGACATTGAGATTTGTCAGGGTTCTCGAGAAGTTTATCGCTGCAATCTTTGTTTGAGCCGCCGCTGCCGCTGCCGATGGAGAGCTCTAGTGTGTCTCTACTGGTGGAAGTTGCTTTTGCGTACAAAATGAGAGAAGTTGGGAGAATATGGAGGAGTGAGAGAATTGCAACAAAAGAGATCTTGGTGATCATTGTATGTTCTTTCTTCTAATTTCAGATGCTATGGAGATTTTGACAGTGAGAAGATGTGGAGGAAATTGAGGCGGGTCTTTAAGAAGGAAACAACCTTAGAATCTGCTAGAATGTGTTCTTATGCCTGCAATGTCCACTACTCGCTTTTAGCTTGTGACTCCCACTGAGAGGGAAACTGATTCCTTCCCACCAACCCACCCCATCATTGACTGCTTCATCTAACCCACTTAGTTTGCTAAAATAAAGCAAATTTTAGTGGCTGTTTGTTTTTTCAAAGCCTCAAAGCGCGCAGAATGTGAACAGCCAAGATGATTCTTTAATAGAAGTCCAACTTTCTGTCTGACCAATCACTTTCCACTATCTTCCACCGCTGGCCTTTGCTGATTCGCAGGTTTGTCATGAGAGGACACTCAAGCTGAGAAAATTCAGCAAGATGACAATTTCCATCTCGTTATCTTCTATCCCAGCTCTCTGGAGGCGTGAACGCCGTGGTAAACAAAGTTAACCACAGTACAAAAGCACATGCCCGCGCATTTGTTTTACGGGACGGTTTGGGTCATTTTTCTCTCAACACGAGTCATTTGTTCCCTTAAAAATCAGTTTAAGCAGTAATTATTCGAACCACGTAGTGTTTCTGGGGCTCGATATGAACAATGATGACCCAGATAACGTGAATTTGAACATTAGCGCAATGCGGACTGCATTCCGGTAACATTCGATGAGTAGTTAGTGCACCCAAAACTCCTTGGTCAGGCATTATACCTCCATGTTGGACAAGATAGGTCACAGGATCAGCAACAGAAAAAACTTGGCTTCTGTTCAATGTCCTTGTTCTACCGACTCTAAACCCTCGTCGGTCTTCGGCATAAGCGATAAATCAAAGGACTTCGTCAACAGCTTTGAAATCAATAACCAAAATGGGCCAACTTGAATGCAAATGAATGGTGGATGGGGTCGAATCCGGCCAAACTGATGTTGATTTTGTTGCTTGAAATTGGTGGTTAGCTCATCATTTCCTTTATTTGACCCTCCCCCATTTCAGTCATCTTTGCTTAAGTTTCCAAAGAATTAAGAGTTGTTACTCCTAGACTTCCGGGCCACTTTGCACCACAATTTCAAATGTGACGACCGAATGGCTGCTTTCGTCCGTCGTGTATGTTTAATTTTAGAAAAATTGATTCTCTGAGAAGACCAAAGTCCAGGTCGATTTGCATAAGAAAAATTTACCCAGATAAAGATTAGGCAAAAAATCATTGTTTTACACAAAACAAATGTAAAAACTATTGCATAAGACAATTCTTCAAAGCATGAGGACGTTCCAAATTAAACATGTATAGATCACATTGTTTTAGAATAGACCCTTTAAATGTAAATTGACAAGAAAATATTTTATGCATATGTTACACGGTTGATGTGTTCACAAACCAATAAGTTCTTGAAACTTTACGCATAGTGGCCAACAAAAGATGGGATTTCAGACCCAATCTTTGTGCACAATAAAGAAAACCACCCAAAAATAAAATAAAATTGACCCGAAGAATTTCAGATCAGTTAAATCCTGCAATTTGTACATAAATAGGCAGTATACATATTGGCCAACTAAAAATGAGACTTTAGACATGATCTTTGTCTACAATAAAAATCCACAGAAACATTTTCACCTGAAGAATTGAGATTAGTTAAATTTTGCATTCCTGCAAAATATAGACATGAAAATCCCGAGGTACGTGCTTATATCGCTTAAAATAATTAGTCAACGAAAAATATTTTCATTATCGCCAATAATTCGCCAATAATTCATGTCCAAACATTTTTGTGGATAATGATAATATTATCATTATCGCCAATAATTTATGTTCACATATTTTCGTGGATAATGAAAATATTTTCAGTTCATTCATTTTTGTAAGAGATATATAAGAAATTATTTTTTAATCATTCATTTCCCGCGAAATAAATAGAGCTTACTTAGCAAAAGTATGAATGGGTGCTATTCATATGGGCTGCTCTAAGCGATGCTCAAGTGATGCCTCCCAGTATTTTTGGTACACCGGGCTTAGTTGCCTCAATCGAGGGTATCCAGGTAGCTCGAATTGTCGATACATCTCTTCGAATTCAGCACTCGTAAGGTTCGGACATAGTTTAGGGTTTGCATCTGCATCGGTTACTTGCTGCTGACTCGAGCGGCCTATACAAAACAAGCCACCATCCTAACTTACGAAGCAAACACTTTGATCACTTCTGTTATTCCACTACCGTTGGTGGATGTGTGATTGCTATCGGATGCAATCCGTGGTCATTGAACTTTAATCATTTTGCAGTAACTTTGATTTTTATGGGTAAAAGATTCAAAACTTATGTCCAGCTATGGATCTTTCGATATGATAATGTCTGTATAGACTAAGAGGGTGTTTGGCATTTTTTTTCCCTCTTTTGTGGCCTCTTGTTTAGGCATTTCGATGCCACATTTTGATTTACTCATCTCGTGTCGATATATGAAAATCAAGATGAAGGTAGAATATATCATAAAGTTATCTTAGGTGGGTAGAAAAGGAAAAGGGCATATGGAAAAAAGCGCTCCCCCAATGATGGGGAGAAGCGGAAAAAAAAAACTTGGACCATTTCTCGATTTGTGTGTATCATCCTTGCGCATGGGCCATACTAATCTTCTTTGTATCGTCTAATTTTATCGGATGTCTTCGAAAAGACAACCTTATCACTTGACACGTTGGCTTTTATGGAGAAGAAAGCTGTCCTGAGTTTTCGACGCGGGATAAGCATGGGATGACTTACCTGACTTTTCTCTTGTAGGGATTACTTTTCGTCCCACCGGCACGATTGACATAAACACATGTAACACGCATTCTCTCTACTAAAACATGTCGGTCGTATTAGATTAGACTCATCATCATCATCAATTATAAGAATGCGAAGAAGAAAATTGAATGTACCACACAATCTAGCACTAGCACTAGCACTAGCACTAGCACTAGCACATAAATTCAACTTATAAGTGGGAGAGTGGAACTACTTCATCTTTCAGCATCGATTGCATTGCCACAACCACAGCATCGTGTTTGACGGATGGCCATCGACTCATCATGGACAATTATAGTTAAACATGACTAAGGAGTGGGACGCAAATCATTCGATGCCATGGACGGCGTAGACCCTTTTCATTTCATTTCATTTTTCTTGGGCTTTTTATGTTATGTCATGCTGTTCTTAACAACTAATTTCGAAGGAAGAAGGCAACATGTTTTCCATCTAATAAGATTTAATACAGGGAAATTATCAAAAAAGTCATAAACATATTGTACCGATGCTAATTCAGTACTAATTTTTTCAATTTCGACCAATTTAGTCCTATATAATTTGGCTAAATTAAAAAGGTTAGGACTGAATTGGCATCCATATAATAAGCTTTCGAATTTTTTTGATAATTATTATGGATTTTGAACATGATTGCACCTATAAATCGATGGAAGTGGTGAACTAAATTATGTTATGATTGACAGCCCATGTAAGGAAACTTCATTTTCGGCGTAATCATTCTTTAATATCTAACAAAAAACCAAATGCTCTTACACTCTCTCAGGTAATGACTGGGGAAAAAAATGGCATCATTTCGTCCAAACTCGTACTAAATTTCCAGAATATTTTATCTTGATGACTTAAATTTTCAATGTTAGCATTTGCTAAGAAACGTGAAGTGAAAAAAAAATAATCGGTCTAACTAATTCCCAAGGAAGAGAACCAATCAAAGAAAGTAACGTGGGTGAATAAGTATAAAAAAATTGGAAAGAAAGTAATATCGTTGAATGAATATAAAAAAAATTTGGACCATTTCTCGATTTGTGCGTGTCATCCTTGCGCAGGGGCCATGCTAATCTTCTCTGTATCGTTCCAATTTTATCGGATGTCTCCGAAGAGACGAGCTCAATGCCAAAGACATTGGACTTTATAGAGAAGAAAGCTGTCGTGAGTTTTCAATGTGGGACGCAAGATGGGATGACTCACGTGCCTTTCCTCCTGCGAGCACGAGCAGAGGATCACTTTCTGTCCCACCGACGGGATTGACATGAACACCCGCTCAAAAAACCAAGAGACATGAAACGCATTCTCTCCGTCCGTCCACTCGAGATGTCAGTCGCATTAGATTAGTCTCAATATCGTCATCTTTTCTTTTCTTTTCTTTTGGAAAATTGCATGTAGCAGACAATCCAGCACTAGCACAGAAGAGAAATAACTGAAGAAAGTAACGAAGGATGTGAAATTTGGACCAGGCCTGGAGGGAGAGAGGTTGAAGGTTCGGTGCAGCGGCGACGACATGGCGACAGATGCGCCCGAGGCATAGGCTAGAGTTCGGAGAGACCGTGACTTGGGCCGCGAACAGAGGGATGGGAGGGTGGAGGACGAGGACGAGGAATTGGAGATGAGGGATCAGGGCGGCGTTCTCTGGGGGTGGCGGGAGGAGCGGAGGAGGCGGAGGGTGGCGGTGGGAGTCGGAGACGGGCGGAGGGAGAGGGAAGAAGCGGAGGAAACCGAAGGGGGTACGTCCCTACGAGATTACAAGATTGCCGTTGCCGGGCACGACGGCAAGGTCAGTCCATCCCTGCCGCTAGACAAACAAAAGAAAGTTCTGACAGGAGGGATGCGTGGGAAAATCGTTACCGTGAACAGTGGGCCTCGTGAAAAAGCCCAATTAGCTAGCCAATTTGTACAAGTATCCGCTTCGCTAAACGTACGTAGACGTCCCATCCTACAGTTAGGGTGGCGACAGGTCGGGTCGGGTCGGGTTTTCATGATACTTGACCCAACCCGAAAAACTACGCATATGTAATTGGCCCAACCCGACTTGAGACCCATATGGAATATAACCTGCATGATAGGGTTGGGTCAATTCAAGCTTGTCCAAGTTGGGTTTCGGGTTTCAAATTTTTATTTTAAATTAAGGTTGAGTTGTGAGTCTAAGCATCACACATCTCACAGCCTACAATGGGTATGTATATCCAAGGGCGAGTGCACGTGATGCATACTTTTATCCTCGGATCCGCCATTTACAAGACCTAGAGACCTACCAGCCTTATCGGACCTCCCCAGCTCCTCTCTCCCTTAGTCATAGACCCCAGATAACCACAAACCCAAAATTAAGCACCACGCAACATGATTTTGAGCCAGAATAGAAGAAAGACAACGCACTCGATGTGCCGGAGATGAAACAATCGAGGGCTCGATCGGATGGATCAATAGAGAGAGAGAGGGAGGGATCGATTTCTAGGTTTTTACAAAGGGGAGATGATGGAGTGAAGTCATAATCAATAATAATACTGGGATCGCGAGAGAGAGAAAGAAGGAGCGAATACATGCATCTGTTACCGAGGTTGAGGCCCTTGAGGGTATAACTATTGTTCCGAGCCCCAACATATCCATAACAATACTTAACCATTTTTACTGTCACCCGATAGAAACTGAGGCCCAACCCAAAAGGGCCAGAAATTTTCGGGTTGGGTCATGTTAGCATATGTTCGGATCATCTATAGCCAGGTGTTTTTTGACAGCCCTACCTAGAGCAGGGGAAGACCCTTGATCATATGCTGAAATCTTCTGAACGAAGCTATCGCCACGAGAAGACTTGGATCGATGGATGTTGACATTCGATGTTCTGCAATTACGGAGCGCGCAATTTCACTAGTCAATGATGAATTGTCAAGGCTCTTAGGTGTGCTGTTCCGATGGGCTCGGCTCGAAACAGCTGCTCCTCCTGGCCCCGGAAAAAACAAACAAAAATTGGAAAGAGAGGGAGCAGCCTCACGTGAGAGATGGTGGAGGAGCCAGCTCATCAAATGCCAAAAAAAAAAAAAAGAAGTGATAGTAGACGGGGTTGATGCAAAATTAAGTTGCGTAATTGAGTGCACAAATATATGATGAAGCCATTATTGAATGAGTGTCCTTGGCTTGATTTAGCCCCATTTTGATAGCTCGGAAATAAAGTAATCTCGACGTCGTTTTAGTTCGATATAGGATTGGATTTCCTAAGCAATGAGATTCCAATATCTAATGCGTTTGTCGTGTTTGCAGAGAAATCAAAACGTGGGATTGGATTTTCGCGTGGTACCGGATCCCTCAAAAGGCGGAATGGGGTGTGCTGGCAATGCTTGGTGTCAAGATTCCAATTCCACGTTCCTAACATCACTGGACTATGGAAGACCTGACCATAGCCGGTCTCTAGTCGCCGGCTGTCTCCGATTAGCTGTTAAAATTTTTCTTTTTCTACAAATGCAAATAATCGAAAAGGAGTGTCATCCAAGGAGCAAGATTGCTTGAAATGGGAGTCCATCCCTCGATTCCTCATCGTGGAAAACGTGGCTTCAGCAACTATTTAACGTGAGAATGCAAATTTAACAAAAGCAAGTCCAAGTTTAGAGAGAGAGAGAGGGAAAGTTCATGACTCAACCTTTTTTATGCTTTCCCAAATAGAAAAATCATCCAAAAAAATTTTGAATTAATTGCATTTTTGCCAATTTAATCTTAAACATTTTAATTATATCAGTCGAATCATAAACCTTATTACGTTCTACCAATTAAGTCCATTTGACCAATTTTGGCTTGAAATCGCCAACATAAATGCCTGTCGCTTTGACGGTCAACATTAACATGAATGATTTTGTAATAATATTTTAATATTTTATATTTTTCTTCTCTTTTTCTTCTTTATATACTTTTTTCTTTTTTTCCTTTTCTTTTTTTTTCCTCGTCGACCTGAGGCAAGGGACCATGATGAATAGAAATATCGTGCAAAGTTTGCCCTAGTGGCCACCTTTCTTATTTGGGAAGAGGAAGGTGGCGAGTTTGAATCCCCACCTTCTCGGAAGGTTAGGAGTGGAGACGTATAGTTTTAAATGTGAATTTCGTCTCTTACGCTATGTAAAAAATAGGATAAAAATCTGAAAACGAATTGAGATTTAAAGTATGATATATATAAAAAAAACTATGTCAAAAATTACACGCGTAACTTTTATGGGACAAGACAAGATAGTTTTCCTAATCGAAACACGACAACAAAACTTTGGACACGTAGTGATCCTCGCAATTGGCCACCCCTTCCTTTCGTCCTCGAGTTAGCCGTATGACAAGGACAGCTCGATGCCTCCACGAGAATATTATTTACTAATACAAGACGTGCGAGATTCCAACTCTTTTGCTTGAATACAACCCACCAAGACCCTTGACTTTCTATAAATCATTGTGTCTGTTTAAGACCAAATTCTTGCATCTGGTTTTTTTACATGAGAAATTCCATGTATTCTTTCTTGTTACGCAAGGTTAGGTTCAATGACTTAATAAGCTATAATGAATATGAATTTGACGATGCACATCGTCGGGCTTCAGTAGGCCCGGACTCATCCGATTTGCATACTATGAATTACATTGCAAGTATGTTGAGGGCATCTTGACTTTTTCTAAGGCCACGAGAGAATTGTCCCTTCTTCTCTTTATCGTCTAATTTTATCAAGGTCTTCGAAGAGACGATCTTATCACTCACCGCGTTGGCTTTTACGGAGAAGAAGACTGTCGTGAGTTTTCAATGCGGGATAAGCATGGGATGACTTACTTGATTATTCTCTTGTAGGGATTACTTTCCGTCCCACCGGCGCAATTGGCATAAACACGTGTAAAACGCATTCTCTCTACCAAAAACATGTCGGTCGCATTAGATTAGACTCATCGTCATCATCAATTATAAGAAGGCGAAGAAGAAAATTGAATGTACCAGACAATCTAGCACTAGCACTAAATTCAACTTACAAGTGGGAGAGTGAAAAACCATCTCTTTCAGCATCGAATGCATTGCCACAACCACAGCATTGTGCTTGACCGATGGCCATCGACTCATCATGGACAATTCTAGTTAAACATGACTAAGGAGTGGACGCAATCATTCGATGCCACGGACGGCGTAGACCTTTTTTCATTTCTTTTCTTTTCTTTTTTTTTTTTGGCTTTTTATGTTATGTCATGCTATTCTAACAACTAATTTCGAAAGAAGAAATTGACACATTTTCCATCTAATAGGATTTAACGTGGGGAAATTATCAAAAAAGTCTTAAGTCTATTGTGCAGGTACCGATTTAGTTCTAAAGTTTTCAATTTGGCCAATTTAGTCATATACATTTTAACGATTTTCCAATGTAGTCCTTCCAACCAGTTTTGAGTAAGAAATCGCTGACATGGACGCCGGCCATTCTACGTGACATAGAAGGCGTCAATGTGGACAATTTTTGCATTTAAAAAAATTGTAAAAAAACGAAAACTAAAAAAAAGAAAAAAAATTCACAAATTTTTTAAAAAAATTGCAAAAATTATTCACATCAGCGCTGACCAAGCTACATAAAATAGCCGATGCCCATATCAGTGATTTCCGGCTAAAACTAACCGGAAGGACTAAGTTTATGACAGGATTAACATCCGTACAATAGATTTATACCTTTTTTTTTTTAATAATTATCCCAACTTAATATCATATCAGGAAACTATGAAAAGTTGTGTTGATGGAGACACGAATGTAACTCGACCTCTGCTTACCCTCATCGATTGACAAGCACTAATTAGATAAAATTATCCAAGTTAGGCTTCGATCAATTGGTGAACTGGACGAGCATAACATCCAGTCTAAAATTTGCCATCAAGACAAAAAGCCTACGACTGAAGAAACACGAAATCATTCCGAGCGTCGCTGTTGGTGATCTTCCACCGGTAGAAGCAAAAGCGTGTACACCATTCAGTTCTCCTAAGTCGCCGTGTCCTGGAGCGCCCAATCCCTCCATCTCCATCGAGCGCCTGAATGTCGCAATTCCGCGCTTCGCTTTCGATCGCCTTCGCCGTTGCCCGTTGGTTCTCTCCATCGAGCTCGGTGACCTCACGACTCCGATCTCTCCGTCTCTGCCGGTTCCTAATCGTGTCGCACTTGACGTGAAAACGATGTCATCTATAGGGTTCTGTCTGTTTGCTTCCGTTGAGTCTTTCTTACAATTCGAAATCGGATGGTGCGCGCTCTTCACATTGCACTCGGTTTGAGTTTCAATCTCGTGTCTCCTTAGCTCGGGCAGTAGTTGTTTAGGAGAAATTTGGGCTTTCTAGAAATGTGCTTCTTGGTCCTTTGTTTGGAAAAGGGCACTACAAGTGTCAAAATTTTTACATGATCCACACTTGAGTGTCATAACTTTTTTTTTTTCAATCACTTAAGTATCATAACTTATATACGATACTCACTTGAGTACCAAAAACTTTTTAAGACAAACACCACAAGTATCATTCCACGTCAGATTTCCGATACTTGAGCGAACGTTTTTTAAAAGTTACGGCGCTCAAGTGATCAATTCAAAGTTATGGCACTCAAATGATTAAAAAAAAAAAAAGGTGTTACCCTCAAGTGAGTCATGTACGATAGTTATAACACTTGCGGTGTACCCGTCCCATCCTTTGCCCGTGTGTGTCAAAAGAGTTGCGCATTGATCATGTGGACTGATTGCATGGAGTGCTAATGTGGATCCAGTGTCTTATGGCTGCTCCGCTAGAAGCACAATCACGGTTGCTGATTTTGTAGCATCTGAAAATTTTAATTCCGCACGATATAAGTGCGAAGCCAACGTTAGTTCATTGTGTTTGTGGCAATCAATATGACCATACGATGTAACGCGCTGCAAAAGATGGGAATTTTAGGAGTTTTGTCGAGGTAGCTCTTTCATTACAGTACGAGGAAGTAAATTCGATTTTTCTTTAAACGAGAACGTGGAAGTAAAGTTTTGAAATTATATTAAGATTCTGAAGGGAAAATTATCAAAAAAAAAAAATTGTTCTTAATGGTGTCAAAATCCAATATGCTTCTTTCGTGAATTAAAGAACTTGTGACTAGCCATTAGGTACCGATTAAAATTAAGGGTTAATACCACAAAAAAACCTCAAACTGATATATTCTTGACAAATTTATCTCAAACTAATTTTTTGACTACGAAAAACCCCACACTAGTACATTTATGATAATTTTATCCCGAACTAATTTTTTGATCACAAAAAATCCCAAACTGGCACCCCCGTGATAAATTTACCCAAAACTAATTTTTTAATTACAAAAAACTCAAAACCGGTACACCCGTGATAAATTTACCCTAAAATAATTTTATGACCACAAAAAACCCCAAACTGGTACACGTGTGACAAATTTACCTCAAATTAATAATTTTGTGATAAATTTAGCCTCTGTTAGCGAACCAATTTGAGATTTTTTCGTGGTATTTTACCCTATGGATTTTCACATGGACTTGCCATGTCACCATACTACGTCACCATGTGTCATCTATATCAACAAATTTAACGATAAAATTTGATGGAAGTTAATGGAAGGTAAATTTGTTATAGGTGTATCAGTTTGGGGTTTTCACGATCAAAAAATTAGTTTGAGGTAAATTTATCACAGGTGTACCAGTTTGGAGTTTTTTGTTATAAAAAACTTTGTTTTTGGTAAATTTATCACAGATGTATCAGTTTGAGATTTTTCATGATCAAAAAATTATTTTGAGATAAATTTGTCACAAATATACCGATTTGAGATTTTTTGTTGTATCATTCCTAAAATTAAATTGGAAAGATGAAAAAAATTTGGACCATTTCTCGATTTGTGCGTGTCATCCTTGCGCAGGGGCCATGCTAATCTTCTCTGTATCGTTCCAATTTTATCGGATGTCTCCGAAGAGACAAACTCAATGCCAAAGACATTGGACTTTATAGAGAAGAAAGCTGTCGTGAGTTTTCAATGTGGGACGAAAATGGGATGACTCGCACAGCTTTCCTCCTGTGACCACAGGCAGAGGATTACTTTCCGTCCCACTGACGGGATTGACATGAACACCCGCTCAAAAAACCAAGAGACATGAAACGCATCCTCTCCGTCCATCCACTCGAGATGTCAGTCGCATTAGATTAGTCTCAATATCATCATCTTTTCTTTTCTTTCCTTTTCTTTTCTTTTGGAAAATTGCATGTGGCAGACAATCCAGCACTAGCACAGGAGAAATAACTAAAGAAAGTAACGAAGGATGTGAAATTTGGACCAGGCCTGGAGGGACAGAGGTTGAAGTTTCGGGGCAGCGGCGACGGCATGGCGACAGATGCGCCCGAGGCATAGGCTAGAGTTCGGAGAGACCGTGACTTGGGCCGCGAACAGAGGGACGGGAGGGTGGAGGAGGAGGAGGAGACGGAATTGGAGATGAGGGGTCGGGGCTGCGGGAGGAGAGACGGCGGGAGAGACACAGTGCGGGAGGAGCGGAGGAGGCGGAGGGCGGCGGTGGGAGATGGAGACGGGCGGAGAGAGAGGGAAGAAGCGGAGGAAACCGAAGGGGGTACGTCCCTACGAGATTACAAGATTACCGTTGCTGGCCACGACGGCAAGGCCAGTCCATCCTCCCGCTAGACAACAGAGGAAAGTTCTGACAGGGGGGATGCGTGAGAAAATCGTTACAGTGAATATTGGGCCTCGTGAAAAAGCCCAATTAGCTAGCCAATTTGTACAAGTATCCCCTTCACTAAACGTACGTTGTCGTGCCATCCTACAGCTAGGGTTGGCGACGGGTCGGGCTAGGCTGGGTTGGATCGGGTTTTCATGATACTTGACCCAACCCAAAAAGCTACGCATATGTAATTGGTCCAACCCGACTTGAGACCCATATGGAATATAACCCGCATGATAGGGTTGGGTCAATTCAAACTTGTCCAAGTCGGGTTTCGGGTTTCAGATTTTTATTTTAAATTAAGGTTGAGTTGTGAGTCTAAGCATCGCACATCTCACAGCCTACAATGGGTATGTATATCCGAGGGCGAGTGCACGTGAAGCATACTTTAAGCCTCAAATCCGCCATTTACAAGACCCCGAGACCTACTAGCCTTATCGGACCTCCCCACCTCCTCTCTCCCTTAGTCACCCAGACCTCAAATAGCCACAATCGCAAAATCAAGCACTGCACAACGCAATTCTCGAGCCAGTAAAGAAAAAAGACAACGTGCTCGATGTGCCGGAGATGAAACAATCGAGGGCTACATCGAATGGATCAATAGAGAGAGAGAGAGAGGGAGGGATCGATTTCTAGGGTTTTATAGAGGGGGAGATGATGGAGTGAAGTCATAATTAATAATACTGGGATCGTGAGAGAGAAAAAATGAGCGAATACATGCATCTGCTATCGAGGTCGAGGCCCTTGACAGTACGGCTATTGTTCCGAGCCCAATAGATCCATAACAATACCCAACCATTTTTATTGTTACTCGAAACAAACTGAGGCCCAACCCAAAAAGGCTGGAAATTTTCAAGTCAGGTCAAGTTGTGTTAGCGTATGTTCGGATCATCTATAGTCAGGTGTTTTTTGACAGCCCTACCAATAGCGGGGGAAGACCCTTGATCATATGCTGAAACCTTCTGGACGAAGCTATCGCCACGAGAGGACTTGGATCGATGGATGTTGATATTCGATGTTCTGTAATTACGGAGAACGCAATTTCACTAGTCAATGATGAATTGTCAAGGCTCTTAGGTGTGCTGTTCCGATGGGCTCGGCTCGAATCAGCTGCTCCTCCTGGCCCCGGAAAAAACAAACAAAAATTGGAAAGAGAGCGAGCAGCCTCATGTGAGAGATGGTGGAGGGGCCAGCTCATCAAATGCAAAAAAAAAAAAAAAGTGAGAGTAGAAGGGATTAGGGGTGTCAATGGGTCGGGTCGGATCGGGCTTTCATGATACCTGACCCAACCCGAAAATATAGAGAGTCTCGCTTGACCCAACCCGACCCGACCCAAGACCCTGTTAAGCATATACTCCAAGAATGGGGTCGGTTCGGGTCGGATTTAGGGTTTGTTCTCTCCATCTTGCTCTGTGCGTCCGCCTCCTCCTCTACGGGGGGAGGGCGGCGGCATTGAGTGATTGACCCGCTCTCGTCACCCCTCTCTTCTCCACCATCCGATTTTTCTCCATCCCTCTTTTTCCCCTTTTCTAAAAAATTAAACATTAAATTATATTATATTATTAATTGAATTTATTGAATTTAATTTTTCCGCTTTTTTTTTAAACTATATTTTCTCGCTCACAAATAAAACCCGCTCATCTCTCTCTGTCGCTCTCTCGTAGACTAAGGACCAACCTCCTTGCTCATTCGTAACCAAGAAGAAGAAGAAGGAGGAGGAGGAGGAGGAGGAGGAGCAGCGATTCGCGGGCGCTCGCCATGGCCGCATTCTGGTTCCGCCCTCCCTCCTGACCTTTGCTGCTCCTCCGCCGCCAATCGGATTCTTCCCGAGGTGAGGCGCGGGGTTTGCATGTCTTCCTTTGTTGCTCGCGCTTTGAGATGCTCTGGTTCGGCGATGTCTGTCCTTGCCGTTTGTCTGTCTGTTTGTTTTTGTTCGTAGCTGCTTTGGCGTTTGTTTCCCCCCGTGGATCTGAGAAGCCGAGAGGAAGAGGCTTCCTCCGTCTTCCTCTGGCGAAGGAGGGTCAGGAGCTTGTCGTCTTGAGAGTACGGCTTCAGGGTCGAGAGGGCACCGCCGCCGGAGGGGAGGGAGAGGTCTCGCGTGGTGACCGTGCCGCGGGCGCGAGATGGCCACCCGGGTGGCTCGGCGGTGGCGGCGACAGAGGAGGGGGGAGGCGACGGAGGGGGAGGTGGCCACTGCTCTGGCGGAAAGGATCGATAGGGAGATGGGTCTCGGAGCAGAGAGAGAAAAAAGCGAAGGGAAGGGGGGGCGTAGAGAGAGAAGAGAGCGAAGGGGAGAGATGGGTAGGCTTATATTCGATATCAGATCAAAAAGGCCTGGCCCGGCCCGGCCCGACCCTATCCTAACAAATACTCACATCTAAAACTCATACCCATAGAAAATAAGACCTGACCCTAAAATACTCTAAAATTTCGAGTTAGGCCGGGTCAAACTGGGCCGGGCCGGGTCGACTCGGGTTTTTTTGACACCCCTGGAAGGGGTTGACGCAAAATTATGTTGCGTAATTGAGTGCACAAATATATGATGAAGCCATTATTGAATGAGTGTCCTTGGCTTGATTTAGCCCCATTTTGATAGCTCGGAAATAAAGTAATCTCGACGTCGTTTAGTTCGATATAGGATTGGATTTCCTAAGCAATGAGACTCTAATATCTAATGCATTTGTCGTGTCTGCAGAGAAATCATAACATGAAATTGGATTTTGCGTGGTACCGGATCTCTCAAAAGGCGGAATGGGTTGTGCTGGCAATGCTTGGTATCGAGATTCCAATCCCACGTTCCTGCCATCACTGAACTATGGAAGACTTGACTATATCGCGATCATCAAGACCATAGCCGGTCGCCGGTCGCTGGCCGTATCCTATTAGCAGTGAAACTTTCTTTTTCTACAAATGCAAATAATGGAAATGAATGTCTTCCAAGGAGCAGGATTGCTTGAAATGCGAGTCCATCCGTCGATTCCCCCTCATGGAAAACGAGGCTTCAGCAACTATTTAATGTGAGAATGCAAATTTGACAAAAGTAAGTCCAAGTTTAGAGGGAGAGATGGAAAATTCATGACTCAACCCTTTTTATGCTTTCCTAGATAGAAAAATCATCGAAAAAAATTTTGAATTAATTGTATTTTAATCAATTCAATTCTAAACCTTTTAATTGTATCGGTCAAATCATAAATCCTATCACGTTTTGCCAATTGAGTCTATTTGATCAATTTTAGCTTGAAATCGCAAATATAAATGCATGTCGCTTGGACAGTCAACATTAATGTGAATAATTTTGTAATAATATTTTATATTTTTCTTCTCTTTTTCTTCTTTACATTTTTTTCTTTTTCTTTTTTTTCCTCATCGGCTTGAGGCCAGGGACTCGTGATGAATAGAAATATCATGCGAAGTTTGTCCCAGTGGCCACTTTTCTTACTTAAGAAGAGGGAGGTAGCGAGTTCAAATCCCTACTTTTTCGGGGGGTTAGGAGTGGAGACATGTAGTTTTAGATGTGAGTTTTAACTCTCACGCTTTGTAAGAGGTAAGGTAAAAATTTGAAAGTGAGTTGAGATTTAGAGCATGACGTATAAAAAAAAAGGGCTAATACCACAAAAAACCCTAAACCGGTACACTTGTGACACACTTACCCCAAACTATTTTTTTGACCATAAAAAACCCCAAACTGGTACACCTGTGACAATTTTACCCTGAACATACCACGAAAAACCCCAAACTGGTACACACGTGACAATTTTACCCCGAACTAATTTTTAATATTTTTATTTTTATTTTTTTGAATTTTTTCTTTTTTCTTTTCTTTTCTTTTTCATTTTCAAACTCTAGCCGGTCGCCGATCTGGCGACCGGCCAGAGGCGGAAGCCGGCGAGGGCTGTCCTCACCTGCCCAGGGCAAGTGCGACCCTCACCCGACGTGGGCGAGGGTCACCCTCGCCGACACCCTCATTGGCTCACCCTTGCCCGACGCGGGCGAGGGTCGCCCTCGCCGGCTCACCCTTGCTCGAGTCAGTGAGGATTGCCCTTGCCCGACGCCGGCGAGGGCGGCCCTCGCCGGCTTCCGCCTTTGGCCGGTCGCCGGACCGGCGACCGGCTATAGTTTGAAAATGAAAAAAAAAAGAAAAGAAAAGAATAAAAATAAATAAAAATTCGAAAAAAATAAAAATAAAAATAAAAATATTAAAATTTTAATTCAGGGTAAAATTGTCACATATGTACCAGTTTGGGGTTTTTTGTGGTAAGTTCAGGGCAAAATTGTCACAGGTGCACCAATTTGGGGTTTTTGATGGTCAAAAAAATAGTTCATGGTAAAATTATCACAAGTGTACCAGTTTTGGGTTTTTTATGGTCAAAAAAATAGTTTGAGATAAATGTGTCACAAGTGTACCAGTTTAGAATTTTTCGTGGTATTAACCCTAAAAAAAAAGTATGCCAAAAATCACACGTGTAACTTTTAAGGGACAAGACAAGATAGTTTTCCTAGTCGAAACACGACAACAAAACTTTCCACGCATAGAGATTCCCGCAATTGGCCACGCCTTCGTTTCGTCCTCGAGTTGGCCGGATGGTAAGGACAGCTTGATGTCACCACGAGATATTTTATTTACTAATACAAGACGTGCGAGATTCCAACTCTTTTTCGCCGGAATACAACCAACCAAGACCTTTGACTTTCTGAAAATCAATGTGCCTGTTTAAGACCAAATTCTTGCATCTGGTTTTTTTTACATGAGAAATTCCATGTATCCTTTCTCGTTACGCAAGGTCAGGTTCAACCGTTCAATGACTTAATAAGCTACCATGAATATGAATTTAACGATGCACATCGGGCTTCAGTAGGCCCGGACTCATCCGATTTGCATACTGCGAAGTACATTGCAAGTATGTTGAGGGCATAGAGCAAGAGACGAGGTACCGATGCGTTCTCGCACCCATGAATTCATAAACGCGTGCAATCATCTCCATAATTTTCATTCCGAGCATTTTCCAAATGATAAGAGAAGCGTGTTATGTAATTTGTTGCCTTAACAACCGAGGGGATCAAATACCAAACATAGTCAAAAATTGGATAATGACTTATTATTACCACGGCGAACCTTGCATTGTTTTTCACATATCTTATTTGAAAAGCAAAAGAAAGGAAAAAACACATTCGTCTAGATACACTTTTCCTTTTCGCTATTCACCCAGTTTAAATCACGCAGCGGATACATCTTGACTTTTTTCTAAGACCGGAATCACCCGTCATGGAAAACCCCAATATAGTTTTTCCTATAATTTCCATACTCGAATACTATTTTAAATTTCGATTGAAAAATGGAACGTTGATATATTTCCGAAAAAGCACGTACAAAAGGGCTCCCACGTTATCGGGGAACGGAGGGTAGCATTTGTGTTTTTGTGGTCGAAAAACGAGGATGGTTTGGGAGACGAAAATCTTTATTATATTTTTCGCCAATACCCTTTGACAATTGACATTTTCCACATTATTTTTCTTAGGGCCACTGGCCACACAATTTTTTCCAGCTTATTCACAATAGAGTAAAAAAAAAAATTTTGGAAAAATAACAGAAATGATCCCTGAACTTTGGCTGAATGTACATTATGATTCATGAACTTTTAATTTATTCAATGTGATCCCTGAACTTTTAGCTTAATTTGTAATGTGGTTTCTAAATTTTTAATTCGTTCAATACGGTCCTTAAATTTTGAGCTAAAGTTTAGAAATCAAATTGCATATTCAGTTAAAATTTAAGGATCGCATTAAATAAATTAAAAATTTTATGAATTAATTTTGTACGGTAGGTCAAAATTCGAAAAGTATTTATATCATTATCTGTTCTTTTCTTTTCTTGTTATTAGTAATCGGTAATAGGCAAGGCGCAATAGCGTCTGGGTAACGTCGATGTGATGTTGCGATTGATAGTAACTCGCGATTAAATTAATAATAATAATAATTATTATTATTATTATAATAAGGTCACGGTCAAGTGGCCACTATAGAATTGTCCCTTCTTCATCAATGATAATTACTACGACAGACATTTTTCTTAATCGCCAAAAAAGATTCATCGGAACCCGTCGTGTGGGACCCGCCCCCGAAAACCTAAGGCTGCGACTCCAATGGTGTATCATTGCCCACGTATAGGTTCGTCCATGCGCTTGTTTTGTCCGCACTTTTCCGTCTTTGTTATTTTTTTTGTGACAATGACAAGAACGGTCTTTAAATTTTAGCTTAATATACAATTTAGTCCGTAAATTTTTAATTTATTTAATATAGTCATTAAACTTTAAGCTTAATATTTATTGTGATATCTAAATTTTTGGTACATGTTCAATTTAGTTCCCAAAATATATATATTTCCTAAACTTAAATTAATGAAAGGACTATATTGAATATTTTTATAAAGTTCAGAGACTATATTGAACATGTATCAAAAGTTTAGAGATCAAAATGAACAAATTGAAAGTTCATGGGCCACATTGAATATTGGGTTAAAGTTCAGGGACTATATTGAACAAATTAAAAGTTCAGGGACTACATTAAATAAATTGAAAGTTCAGGGATTAAATTACATATTGAATCAGAGTTCGGAAACTGTTTGTATCATTTTTTTTCTTTTTTCTTACTTTTTCCCACCCTTTGTGGGCTATATATGGCTTTTTAACCTTCCTTGTGTCCACAAATGCGATTGCAGTGTAGAGATGTCAAAGAACCGAACTTTAAATTAGGATCATACTCAAATTATTAGACTACGTATATATTAAATGGCGCATCCATCGACCAGCTTAAACTTTTAGAACAGTTAGTAGCAGTCTCACAAAATGTCTCGTGATATAATATCAGGATACCTCGAACTCAAATTTATACGGAACTTGTTTGTAACTCTCCGTAATACATTTCGACGTTGTATTCTTACACCCAAATCCATCCCACCTATGAGAGGTAGGGGGTCGAGAACTCCGATCGAGTCGGGCGAAAGAAAAAAGTTACGCTCGATCAATTGTTGATCAAATCTTTCGGCCCACGATGGGGAAAAAAACCCCTTGCGACTAGGTGGCTGGGGGGACCGAGGGCATTTGGCCGACGAAATTCCATTCCGACGGTGCTTATCATTCATCTCCTCCGCTCGGAACGTTTCATTTTTCCATAGAACTGAAAAGATGCGTATGCATCACCGGCGCCGCTCCAAATGCTTCGTATTTTCAAATTTCTTTTGGGCCGATGACCCGAACGCAAAATTTTTTTTTTTTAAAAAAAATTTTGGGGGGTGGAGGGACAAAAGATAGGAGTCAGCCGATTGATTTACGAAAGGATCGAGATGGTAGTTCAATTCACTTACTTTGGGAGGATTTCATATCATACCATGGTGGGGCAAATGGTAAGGAGAAGGGAAGCCCGACCAATTAAGGATTTTTAATGAGGAACAAACGAAAGAGGGGGGGGGGGGGACCGAGGAGGAGGGGTGGCCCCGGCTTTCGTCGGTCTGCCCTTTTTCGGACAGCGACTGGCGACGAAATAATTGACTCCCACCGCGAAGGTTAAGTTAAACCCCTATGAGTGCGGGCCCCACCAACCCAAGGCGACGTTTATCGCCATCCCTTTCCGGATTTCGACCAAAAAAGAAGAAACCCTTTCCGGAGTTGCACTTTGAAATAATAATAATAATAATCGATTTCCGTAAAAAGTTGGGAGAAACATGCCGGGTGAATTAATAGGTCGAAATCAGGGGTGTGCAAATGAACGGGGAGCCGTCGGTCAATACCGGTCTGATTTCTGGTTCCAGGTATGGAATCATCAATCCGCCCAATCGAACTGGACCGATAATATATATATACATATATAAGTAATCTTTAATATGAATCTCAGTGCCCATTAACTAAGTGTTTGTCTCGTCTCACTTTTCACTTTGTTTGAGTTGTCTCTCTATCTCTTACTCGTGATCTCGACTCTTAAGCTAAACGTCCATCGACTCACGATCGTAACTTTCAACTCCCATCAACTCACGGCCCCACCTCCGGCCGTTCATCGCCTCCCTCTTTCGCTCTCGGTCACCTCATTTACGTGATGCTTTATGGATCCAATGGGAGATTTCCGGTTTTAATTTTTTGGAACCGGTCTTTAGTGGATGGTTCCCGATTTCATGGTGGAAACCGCTCACCCAAATCATGCTAACCTCAGTTGAAATATCTTTAATTGAAGATTGGGGCCCGTTTATTCGAAGGAAATATGCTTTTTGGGAAATTATTTTCCGACTTTTCGATATTTGAATAACGGAAAACCAATCGATCTTTGGAAAACATTTTCCATGGATTAAAAAAAACGAGCTTTGATTAGGGAACCACAACTTCTCCTCCAAACAAAAAGGAAATCATTTCTCCTAAGCACCAAACAAATGAAAACAAGACAATTTTCTTTCAGAATGATTCCCATCGAAAATAATTTCCTTTATCATGAAATTTTAATCGAAACAAACGCACCAATTTGGATTTTTAAATCCAATTCGAATCCGGGCTTAAAGATCTCGCTTTTGAAAATACAGTATGATTAGAAGATTGTATCTGCAGATTTATTCATATGAATTACGGTAAATTATGCGATTGTAACATGTAAAAATGCAATCACGCGATTACGGTCGCTCAATTACGTAATTATGATATTTTCCCGAGCACGACCTCGGCTCGAATCGGAAACGAATCGAACTAAATCTACCTATGTCATTTATGACCGAAAAATTTAAATGGAAAAATAAAAGAAAGGGCTAAAAATCCAAGTAGTCTTCAAATCGAATTTGAACGGCTACTATGAATACGGCCGCGTTTTTAAAAAAAAGTTCACGCGATCGGAAAGAGGAAAGAAATATCTTTAAAAATGCCCAAAACAAAAAGAAAAAGGAAAAAAAAAGAGCAGACCCCTCATGCGCCCCCCCCCCCCCCGCCGCGCGTGAGGTCTCTCCCCCCCTCCCAGCCAATCACGTCTCGCCTTCTGCGATTCCCTCTCCTTCGTCCGCTCCCGTTTCCATTCCATTACAATTTCCCCCTATATTCTCTCTCTCTTCTTTCTCTCTCTACATCGCCTTCTATAAATGCACGCTCCCCCTCCATTCTCTCCCCTTCATTCTCTCTCTCTCTCTCTCTCTCTCTGCCTCCTCTGATTCTCCCGATCCGAGATACAGCCAAGGCCAAGGAAGATGGATCCCAGATCGGCGCCGGCCGCCGCCCTCGCCCTCGCCGTCGCGCTGCTCCTGGCGATCGCCTCCGCCGCCGCCCTCGACATGTCCATCGTCAGCTACGACCGGGCCCACGGCGACCGGGGGAGGACCGACGACGAGGTGATGGCGGCCTACGAGAGCTGGCTGGCCAAGCACGGCAAGGCCTACAACGCCCTGGGCGAGAAGGAGAGGCGCTTCCGGGTCTTCAAGGACAACCTCCGGTTCATCGACGACCACAACAACGCCGCCGCCGCCGCCGCCGACGGGAACCGGACCTTCAGGGTCGGCCTCAACCGGTTCGCCGATCTCACCAACGAGGAGTACCGGTCCATGTACCTGGGCGCCAAGATGGATCGGTCGAGGCGGCGGCTCGGGAAGGCCCGCAGCGATCGCTACGCCGTGGTCGCCGGG
The DNA here is from genome assembly GCA_031216285.1 of Syzygium syzygioides. Lineage (NCBI taxonomy): Eukaryota > Viridiplantae > Streptophyta > Magnoliopsida > Myrtales > Myrtaceae > Syzygium > Syzygium syzygioides. The sequence goes on from CM062247.1 coordinate 24,144,512, forward strand.
GAGGAGCTGCCGGCGTCGGTCGATTGGAGGAAGGAAGGCGCCGTTGTCGACGTCAAGGACCAGGGAAGTTGCGGTGAGTTTTTTCTTCTGATATCACTCACATATATAAATAATCGTTCCGTTTCATTTTTGTACCGCTTCCGATATTTTTGGTGGTTTTATTTGATTTTTTTTTTGCGCGGAATAGGGATTATCGTTCTTATGTTGACGATATCTTTGTGTGATGCATCCGTGATGATATTAAACCAAAAGAAAAAGGAGGAATTTTGATGTTGTTGTCAAGGATGTGGTGGCTGGTAATTTGCTATTTCACTTTGTGGGGGAAAGAAAAAATCGATTCTTGCGTTAAGAATGAGCCCGTTTTGCTCGTTAGGAAGTTTCGTGCCTTCGTTTGTCTGATGGTGACTTTCTTCGTTTTGGACCGATTTCCATGGTGGTTGCGTTCTGTTTTTTGTTGGGGGTGATCCCATGATTTGCATCCTTTCGTGGACTCCCATGCGGTCCGTTCGTGATAATCTGTCAGCTGTTATTCATATGCTTGGGCTTGCTTTGTATTGATCGTGTAGAAGATGCATACTCTATTTTCAATGATAGCATGAATTGCTAAGAGAGGATACGCACGGGCCAAAAAAAACAAAAATCTTTTTTGTTTGCTCTTTTGCTAGAAATTTAGAAGGCATATATGAAGATATAGTAATGACTGCAAATCTTTTTGCCCAAAAATTAAAATGCCATTCGTGACAAGCTTCTCTGAAGTCACTGTGAATTGATTTGAAGTGAAAATGGTACTTTACTTGGAAAAAAAGAAAGCCAATGAATATAATTTTTTTTTGTTTTGACGCGATTGTAGCAGCTAGTGCAAGAGGATTTTGGGACGAAAAAGTGGTCAATATATTTTTAATAGTTTCCTCAACTCAAAGCAATCATCATCACCTGTTATTAAATTCATTCTCAAGGAATTTCTTTTGGGAGAATTTCTGTCAATTGTTAAATGATTTATTTCTGACTGAAGGGAGTTGCTGGGCGTTCTCTACCATTGCTGCTGTGGAGGGGATAAACAAGATTGTTACTGGTGATTTGATCTCTCTGTCCGAGCAGGAACTTGTGGACTGCGATACATCCTACAATGAAGGATGTAATGGCGGGCTCATGGATTATGCCTTCGAATTCATTATCAACAACGGAGGCATTGATAGCGAGGAAGATTATCCCTATAGAGCTGTAGATAGTACTTGCGACCAATACAGGGTTTGTGTCACAATTAATCATCTAAATGTATAGTAGCCATAATAATGACCACGAAGGTGATAACATGTCATTCCCTTTATGCCAACTTTTGCAGAAGAACGCAAAGGTCGTGACGATCGACGATTATGAAGATGTCCCAGAGAATGATGAGAAAGCATTGCAAAAGGCAGTTGCTAATCAACCAGTGAGTGTGGCCATAGAAGCAGGAGGCCGGGAATTCCAGTTTTACGATTCGGTAATATTCCTACTTTACCTTTGACCAAAAAAAAACATATATTCCTACTTTACGGTCTTAGTTCCTTAGTTGGTCCATCAATAAAATATTGCATGTTGAATCGCAAGAAAAGCTTTGGCATGTCCATCAACATGGAGGAGTGTTACTTGCACTTTCACTCTAGATTTCAACTATTTCTTCTGCAGCTAGAGTGTCAACCATGCTGGTTACCTGAAAATTCGTCACATAGAGGAATTGATGAGCTTCTTCGGAGCAATGATTTTTCTGGCTGATGAGCCCTTGTTTTTTTTTTTTTGGTCAGATATAGCCTTTGTTTGATGAGTTCCTTAGTTACTCACAGGAACTTTTATTTTTCAAATTGTGAGAGCTACTTTGGGATGTTACTGTTAAACACAAATTCTTGGAGGAGGCGCAGATGATTCTCAAAAGGCTTATGGCCCTAACTGTGCCCTCTGACTTTTACAGGGTGTATTTACTGGCAAATGTGGGACAGCTCTGGATCACGGGGTCACCGCTGTCGGATATGGCACAGAAAACGGAGTTGATTACTGGATAGTAAAGAACTCATGGGGTGATAGCTGGGGAGAGCAAGGCTACATCAGAATGGCACGTAATGTGGTTGGTACCCCCACTGGCAAATGTGGTATAGTGATGGAGGCCTCGTACCCTGTCAAAAGTGGCCAAAATCCTCCCAATCCCGGCCCGTCTCCACCATCTCCAGTGAAGCCCCCAACCGTCTGTGACAGTTACTACTCTTGTCCCGAGAGCACCACCTGCTGCTGCGTCTATGAGTATGCAAACTACTGCTTTGCCTGGGGATGCTGCCCTCTCGAGGCAGCCACCTGCTGTGAAGACCACTATAGTTGCTGTCCTCATGACTTCCCGGTCTGCAATGTAAACGCAGGCACCTGCCAAATGGTACGCACAACCGACTAAATTCAATTTCATCACGAATGGCTTTTTGAAATTGGACATGCATCTGACTTAACCTTGGACATGTTAAAGTTAATTCAACGTGGCTTCTTCATTGACAATCCTTCGTGTCCTTTCTAATTTGTTTTTGTGCAACAGAGCAAGAACAATCCTTTAGGAGTCAAGGCATTGAAGCGCGCTCCTGCTAAATTTCACTGGGCTATTGGAAGTGATGGACAGAAGAGCAGTGCATGAAAAAAAACTTGGATCTGGTATGCTGTGGGTGGAGATTCTTCAGGGGAATTGAGAAAATCGCAGCAACTCATATTCTCCTCCTCATTCTCATTTAACTGCAGATTCAGAGAACCCCTTTCTTAAGATGTTCGTAAAGTATGTCTAGGCATCGGTTCTGTAAATAGACTTCTTATTTTACGCGGCATGAGATACACAGACTTTGCTGCTGCAAGTTTCTGGAACATCCTCTCTAAATCCAGGCTTCATTCAGAAAAGGGTTCTCGAATAGCTCCCTTATTTCAATAGAATTTGAATGCTTTGTTTCTCTCCATGCCTCTGGTTTTTCTGTTCTTTGGTCGGTTAATTTCATTTTATGACGTGAAAGTAGCTTTACTCTGTTTAATCTCTTCTGGCCTGTCTTGAACGGATTGCGACCCTTGGTTGAAACTACTCTTTAGAGAGATGACGCATTCCTTTTCTGAGAATAAAAATCATTGTGAGTTGCTGATGGTTTAAAATCGAGTGCTTTGAGGAGAAAACAAGCATACATATTACTAATGGTGGGGGTGCCAGTCTCAGGTCCACCTGCCCTCTTGAGCAAAGTATGCCCGTTCTTGTGAGTTGATTCCTGCTTTCCAAATTCTTACAAAGATTCGACCAAAATTTGTAAACGTGAGCATGGTTTCAAGGTAGAATTTGGAACTTGAAAATCTGACCGATGAGCACTTGTAGGTTTCGGGTTCTCTGGTATGTAGGGAATGTTTCAGGTTTCATTTGAAACCTTAAACAAGTTACGTATTTTTTCTTGTTCTCTGTCTTCGCGTGATTGTGCGATGTTGCATTGCATTAGACGATGAGTGTATAATTTGAAAACACAAGTCTAAGCTTTCATTTTATGACTTATTAATGTTTCATATTTTTTGTGTATTTAAATATAAGTTATGATCAGTAGATCATAGCAGCAAGTGGTAATCATTAAAAGTGATAATTCATTATAATTGTTCAATTAATAATAATACAGGTGGAATTTGGGTAAATCCTAAAACCGACCTTAGAACCTACGACAAGGTAGGTTCCACGTTTCAAAAACGATGAATTATTGAAACCTATAAGAAATCTAAAACCGCTCACCTCTAAAAATTTGCTGCAGCAGTATATTATAATCCCCCGTATGTATTGATAGATCTGAGACATTCTTCTTACAAAGACTATCCACAGTGCTGATTTTTTCCCCCATCCATAAATAAGATCAATGTGATGTGGTCTACTGAAGATCAAGTCGCGAAGGGGTGTTGAGAGGTAACTTGGTCTGATTATGTAGCATGTGTGCCTAAACGAACTTCAGCCTGACTACCGAACTTGACACCAGTACGGACATGTTATTTTCCGACCTAATCACGCTGCATCTATGCCTCAAAACACGAATCGCAGGTCTCTCTCTCTCTCTCTCTCTCTCTCTCTCTCTCTCTCTCTCTCTCTCTCTCTCTCTCATTCGTTCAAGAGGGGAAAAAAAATCAAGTGGTTGAGAACGGGGACCATTCGGTGTGTCCCGGGCAAGTTCTCAAATGTTGCACACTACTTCATCCTACTGACAATTTGCTGTGTCCTTTTCCTATCAGTATGTTTAGGGGGACCATCACATAATGGTGGTGGTCATGCATCCCGCAACGATAGGGATGGAACAAAAAGGGAATTGGGCCAATCCAGTTGTCCGACTCAACCCTGGACCGTCATACGATCTACCGCGAGATTAGCCGATCGTGATCCAGAACAAATAGGTGCTAAATCGAGCTAAGGCTCCGAAGTTTGTCATACAGTATGCAGCCTTCGGTACGTACCGGCAGCATTATTTTGGCTTCACAGAAACATTCTCTGCGTACGTACATAATGACTGAGCTTATCATATAAAACTGTACTTTTCATTTTTATAAACAGACGGATAGCTGATGCATAACTGCTAATGTTCTACCAACTGACCGCTCGGAACCAGAAAGTGCTCGGTCTGTGTCTGCTTCATAATTACGTGGCGTTTTGGCTTTCCTAATTAATTAAGATTCGGCGACCGTTCTCCATTCCTAACAGGCTCAAATCCTAGTCCAACAAGTGCCTGATCTTTCACGTCGAGTTCACAGTTTGTGGACGTTGGCTTTTCTTCACTAAAAGCATCCAGGTGACATGAAGGCTCCACTTTCACATCACCAATCTGAGCTCGGTTTTCATTCGCTTTTGCTCTCTGGCACCCATTGCCGATGCTGTTCCTGTCAATGATAGCTGGATCGGGAGGTTCGATGGGGTTGTAATGCGGGATCATGGGAGGTAGCTTCGACAGAAGAGGCGGGATCGGCCACATGGATGGGCCCTGGATGCTGTAATGCGGGGTGTTCCAACCAAGATTGATGGACTTGACCAGGCAACTCTCCGGTGCTTCCTCAAACGACCTTTTGGCGCCAATGAATTGGCGTTTCTCATCCTCCAAGTAAAATGTCTCATGGTGTTCGGTGATGGAGATATGGGATTTACGGAGGTGGGGATCTTGGAGAGGTAGATATGGTCTCTGTATCGTGAAAATGCCGGGAATGCTTTGGAGATAGCTGAATTTTCTCTGTATGCCAATCACCAAATTAAGATCTTCCGCTATCTGGAGAAATAAATGACCATATTTGACAATGATCAAGAGGAAAGGCACAGAGAAAAAGAGAAGGAAGTTAAGAGGAAGACCTTATCCAATGATCCAAGCTGAACTATGCCTTCTTGTACCGAAATAATGGCAATTGTCTGCAAATCAAACAATTTAGCTGCAGGTGCATTTGTGAAGGAAAAGAGAAAAGCTGGGCTTGTTTTGCTTTTTAAGTCAGGGAAACACCGACCTGAATGCCGGTATTGAACTGAACCTCCCATGCCTTTGGTTGCTGCAATGTAGGAAGTAAACTTTCATGCAAATGAAGGTTGAAGGAGAACTATTGAAACTGAGACTTGCATCTACTGTGGCTACTCTAAAACAGTGAAGTTGCGTTACTTGTCTTACAAGCTCCGTTGACATGTTCCACGAGCAGATGAAGTTTGGATCACTCTCATTCCCTGTGTCTCTCGACACCCATTTGTGACTGTTATCCGCTGCTACTTTCCCAACCAATCTGCAACAAGAAGGGGAAGAAATCATTCTTTCTTGCCTCAGAAAGAGACGGAAGAAGCTGACAATACGAGGGGAGTATGATTAAAGTCTGACCCTTCACCGTAACTGTAGACCTCATGAGACATTTTGAAGAATACTTCTGGTCCAAACCTTCCCTTCATGTATCCACCTCCCACCTTCTCACACTCGCAGAAATCACAGAACCCATCTTCCCAAACAAGAATCCTGATTCAGAAACCAAATCAAAAACTAAAAAATTGATGGGAGATCAGAAGAGGGTCTTTCACTTCTTTTGAGTCACTCAACCACATCACGGTTACCAGTTTCTTTTGTTCCCTTTGGCTCTGTCAATTGCACCCCCTCCAAATTCCCACCTGCAACAGAGCAACATGGATCAAGAAACAGCGAAATGTACCAAACTTAACGCAACAAAAACTGATGATTAGTGTGTGCCTCTTTACTTTGGTGGAGGGTAGTTCCGAGGCAAGATTCTCCAAAAAATAGCATAAACCCACTTGGAGGAATTAGAAGGATCTGATGAATATGAACATATGCTCCTCAATGTGTGCTGCAGCAGACAATTCAGCATTGGAAGTCCACCATCCATTCTCACTCTGCGTGGCAGAGAGATAGAGAGAGAGAGAGAGAGAGAGAGAGAGAGAGAGAGAGAGAGGAGGTACAATTGGAGAGCTCACATTGTACTTTGGCTTTATTGTTCCCTTAAAATGAAAATTACAGAGGCTAGTGCATATGTAAAAAAGACTGTATTCCTTCACATAAAATACACAATATACTAACTTTTCAGTCAAATTCTTCGTTCAAGACATGTCACACAGTAATTCAAGATGCCACCTATATATATATATATATATATATATATATATATATATGTATGTATGTATTTATTACATGAAGTGTTCTTGGGGAATAACAGCGAAACTAAACTGATCTTATTTCAAAATACGAAATCTCTGGACAATTGATGTTATCCGGCGCATCAAGATGAATCAGCCGACTTGATATTCTTTCCCCAGTCTTGTGGCCCCATGCACTTGAAACTGAGTGTTTGGAAACACTGAACTTCAACTAGCCTCGGTTATTATCGACCAGTACCTTCTTTTTCAATGAAATGGGAGTCAATGGTTCAACGAAGCACATCGCTTAATTGACAAACCGGACCTCCTTTTACTATCTGTCTGTTCTAGATCAAAGACTATTCTTGAGTACGACGTGGGAAGAAGCTTCGGCATGTCTTCGTGCGTGTCATTTTGTGTGTCGACCCAGTTCTGTTTGAACCAGGAATCAGGATGTGGTGCGATGTTGCCACGGAGAATTGTCAACCCGCTTTCCCCGGCGTCAATTGATGACGGTTCACAAGATCAACTCACATGTTTGTCAAACTTCCTTCTTCTAATATGTGCATGTTCTATCACGAAATTAGTATTCAAAGAGTTCACTTGACTTATTATTATACTTGAGAAAATATTGCAAAATTATTGGAATGTTACATTCAATTTTCCACGTCGTTATCTCGGCGAGTATAAGATGCGGACCAATTGATTTGGCATGGAGCCGGACTAAAGCAAAACGATACACCTCGGGTCTAGTGACTAGAGTGCAATGCGCGGTGAAATTCAGGGGCTGGAAAAATAACATTGAGCTAAGAAGAGAGGACATTGGAATGATGATAATGATGGAGGTTTCCGTTTCCGGTCAATGCAGAGTTGGAGACACGGCTAAGGGAGGGATGTCTTACTTGAGAATGATTCAATTCGCACACATCACAATTGCCTCAGCTTTGCACTGTCTCGTCCACCAAATTTGGCTCATTTATCATCTCATCCTATACCTAAATGGTGAGATAGCTAGAGCAAGCGGTACATGGCTATATCAAGCACTGCCACAACCAATAACAACATAGCAATGTCGCATATAATGGAGCTGATCAAATGAGAGCTACCCCATTCCCTACTCTTTCGTTAACCCCGGGAACGAGTGCAGAGGCATGACGACTTAAAAATTCAGGGAATAACGCTGCAAGCCTCGTATAAGCCGGTGAAGTCCAAGAATTTGGCTTGAACAAGTTACCCTGATTTTGAGCAGTCTGCGAAGAATTGGTGAGATTCCCAGAAACCTTGACAAACTATGCCAACCATCGGGGTGAATTCTCTTATTAGTTGCCGATGTCTCGACTCTATTTGTCTATTAGGCCTATGTTAGTGGTGCCGAATTACAGTCTCATGATATTTCGAGAGAGGATCCTACACACTTCTTGGCATGATGTGATTGAGTGATCACATGACGTGGGATGGCCACGCCATATTTCTGCCACAGGATTGGGACCAACTACTTTAAATAGCTCAAAATCCACTTAGGATGCAAGAACATTCACCCCAAAATTTCTGCAATGTGAAGAACTAATTTGCGCATGTTACTAATTCAAAATCAAATTATCTTTGCAAGTGAGCCTTTAGAAAGCCATCTCGATAAGTATATATCTTGAAAGGAAATATACTTAAACCGGTTTTAATTGAGATTTGCAAAGCATGATACCGATGTTTGAAAATTCCAAGACGATTGCATGGTGCGCAACATCATTATCAGTTCTTAGACTCGCACTGTCAAAAAACGTGACATATGTTGTGAAAATTGGTAGGTGACGATGATGATGATGCCACGAAGCATACATGCAACTTAACAACGAGACAAAAATTTGCAATAACCTAATCTTGGAGGTTGAAATATATAAAATGTCCTATTTAAGATATTACAAACATTAGAATATGCACACTCTTTAGTATGTCAGACCCAAAAATGAATAGATTTATCTTTTTGTGACAAGAAATCCATCTCAAAAAGGTAAACCCCAATCCGTTAAATAACCTACTAATTTTATGGATTAGTAGAATATAATCCAGATCCCAGATCGGTTTGTAAACTCTAATCAATATTTTTTTCTTCTGGGGTGCCAATACGATCCATAATTGCAAAGAAATCAGGTATATTTATTTTAAAATATCAAAGTAATTTTCTTACGCCTAAAAAGTACGATAAAATCTAATGTTTTGTATATCTATGATTGTTACATGCTAAGATTGTTCATAAACTATTATCGATTTGTGGGGATAAGGACACCACAGTGTTTTGCCCTAATTTTCATATGGCACTTACTTGAATACCATAATTTTCGTAGAGTGCTTACTTGAACAATATATCTTTTTTTTTATCACTTGATTGCCATATGACTTTTCAATTAATTACTTGAATGCCATAACTTTTTAAAACATTCACTACAAGTGCCATGTCATGTCGGATTTTCAATACTTAGGTGAACCTTATTAAAAATTATGAAACCCAAGTGATCGAATGAAAGCTATAGTACTCTAGTGAATATTTTTAAGAAGTTATGAGTGGTTGAAAAAAAAATTATAGCACTCTTTTCCTTTTTTAAATTATTCGACTATTTTTATTAATTTTTTTCTTTTTTTTCTTTTCTTCTAAGAAGGAAAAGAGAAGGAAAGAAAAAAGGAAAAAATTAATTTTAAAAATTAAAAAACTATTAAAATATTATTAAAAATTGTCCACGTCAATGTCTATGTAAGTGGTTTTTTTAACTGATGAGTGTATGTGGAATAGGGTATGTGTGATTTCTTTAAAAATATTATTACATGCTATGTTTATCTAATGATCCGATTTGTAAAGCTTACGTTTTAGACGGTATTTGCTTGTATGGTTCATCAACACTCTCCCCCTATTTGATGTGTAATGTGATCCATCTCTACCCTTCATCGTCCAAGAAACATGTCAAGAGTCGCACTCTTAGCCCTCATTGGATCGGCTTCGTCCTCATTGTAATGTGATCCATCTCCCCCTATGCATTCCCGCCTTCACTTCTTGTCCTTACTGCATTCTTCAAGCCCCTCTTGCTCTCACTCTCTCTCGCTCGGGTTTGTCCTGCACCTGTTGAGCCTAAGTCTGTGCATTCCCGCCGTCACTTCGTGTCCTAATTGCATTCTTCAAGCCCCTCTCGCTCTCAGCTCTCTCTCATTCGGGTTTGTCCTACAGCTATTTAGCCTAGGCCTGTGCGTTCCCGCCTCACTCTCTCTCCTTATTCTTTTGGAAATTTTGCAGCTGTTGTAGATTATGAGATGACGCTATGTTGAGCTTGTGCATTCCCGCCTTCACTCTCTCTCCTTACTGCCTTCTTCAAGCCCCCTCTCTCTCTCTGGGGTTTGTCCTGCATAGTGTTCAGAGTTCTTTCAACACCTGATTAATTCTCATTGAGTGTGCACTGGGCGTGCAATAGGCATGCATTGGGCGTAGCAATCGCCCTATCCCACATAAACTCTGTAACTACTATAGTGTTGAGGATGTCCAAGTACGCAATGGGACCTTAACATTGAATCGCGGTCATTGGGATACCATATATGGGTTGTGTCTTGAAAGCGCGATCAACATGAGTTAATTTGATGGTTAATATCACGAAAATCCCAAACCGATACATATGTGACAAATTTCCCAAATCAATTTTTTTATTATAAAAAATAACAAATTAGTACGGCTGTGACAAATTTATTTCAAACCAATTTTTTTACCACAAAAAATCTCAAATTGGTACACTTGTGACAAATTTACCCTCCGAATACCATGAAAAATCACAAACTTGTATACTTGTGCCAAATAGAGTGTAAAACCTCAAACTAGTATAATCGTTAACTACCACATGTTGGTCAACCCAGTAATTTAACAGAAACTAACATAGGGTAAATTTATCACAGGTGCACCAGTTTTGGGTTTTTCATGGTTAAAAAATTAATTTTGGGTAAATTTATCACATGTGAATTAATTTGAGGTTTTTCGTGGTATTAATCCTTAATTTAAATGGGAAAAGTTTCATCCTTATGCTTTCATTACTCTTTTTAATCAAGGCCATGTACTTTTTGATTTTTCTCATCAGGTCCTTTGATTTAAGTAAAATACCTAGTCGAATTCTTCCAAGGCAAAAATTCGGCTGGATTTGGCCAGATCTTGTGCCAAAGAAGAGGCTCGATTAGATATTTTGTGTAAGTAGAATGGCTCGATGTGAAACGTAGTAAAAGTACGGGGAGAAAGGGCAGAATTTTTTTCGTTTTCTGCCTGTCCGTTGGGTACGTAGTTCAATTCTTGATCGACATATTCACCACACGATAGGAACCCATCCTCAATTCTCATTGCTCTCTCAGTGGTCCTCGAAGTGGTATTGCTATTTGGCTTTTGCTATATGCTTTTACAAAGCACTTATGTTTGTCTTCCAATCGTGGTCCCTCGTTCTTCTATTGTTTCCGACATCGTATCTACCTTAAGCTTACGCAACGTTGACATATATATGATGATGCTTTCAAGTATCCATGCAGTGTCACCAAGGAAAGACTCCTTTGTTTTTTTGGGGTTTTTTGACAGAGCAAGACAGTTTGGTGCGTAGTAACGAGCTTGTTAATTGCTCTTCATGGTTGGACCAACTTTTCATCTCATGTTTAATTGACTAAATTACTTCGATGATCTAATTATTCTTGCCTTATCTATAAACTAATGATTGGAGTGAAAGATTACCTCTCTCTCTCTCGGGGAAATTATCTAGTCAGTTCTGAACATATTATATGACACCAATTAAGTTCTAAATTTTTCAATTTTGCTAATCAGTCTTAAACCTTTGTACGATATTCCAATATAATTCTTCTGGTAAATTATGGCCGGAAATCGCTGACATGGCAACAAAATCGAAAAAGTTTAGAACTGAACTGACATCTATACAATAAATTTAGAGCCGATCGCTTAATTCCCCCCCCCCCCCCTCTAACAATTACTCCCTCACCTGCAAACCACAAAGCCAGTTTGCGGACCGTACATTTTCATGTTGGAGCATAAATGGGTGCACCAAACATGGCAACGAGCTTCACCCAACATGCTTTAATTTCAACGAATAAGTTGTTCTGAACATGTAAGACAGAAGTACAACGATCTTGTATCAAAGAAAACCAAAACCAACTCCTAAAGATCCATTGAATTGTGTACAGGGTGGTGGGGCTTTGTCCCCTTTCTCTGAGAAGAAAGGAAAGGTGGTCCTCATCGATCCTCTTGGCAATTAAGAAAGCGCCATAAAACGCTTGGTCCATAGCACCAGCCATACGAGAGTGTGTGTACCATGTTGTATTGCGTTTGTTAGCCTTGCATTGCATATCTTGAGGTTATACTTTAGACCCAACATATCCATGTTGATGTTGGAGATCCTAGATTATAGTGGTGTATGGTGCAATGAGCTTTATTGACCAAGAGATTGGCTGTTGATTTTCGAGGTAGTATCGATGCAGAAATATCCGGTGCAATCTCAAAATTAATTTTCACCCGTCTATGTGCTTTCAATCTTTCGTGGGCTTCCGCGATGCTTGCCTACGTAAAGATCAGTTTTGCACTCTTTTGTCATCCAGCTCACGTGCGAGGAGCGTAAAGTTGGTACAGTGATTTGTGTTAAATTTATGTCTCGAGTTTGAATCGTTTACGGAACTTGACTCGCTTGGATAAATTTCATACTTATCGTGAAGATATATATATTTTCTTTTGGAGAAAATATTCAAAATTGCCTATAAAAGAAATCCTTCTGATGGCACGTAAAGTGAAGGACGTCTTCAACAGATAAGGAAAACTGGTGGGCCCTGGTCAAAGTTATTCTTTATTGACTCTTGAAATTAAATAATAAAATAAAAGAGAAAGAAGGAGTACACATATAAAAAGGCATGGTATCTTCTGCAAGGGTTTCGTAGCCGCACACGTACAAAGCCGCACTAGCCGCGAACGTCTAGGAAGCCCTTGGAGAAGAAGCGCTGCTCGAGAACAAAGAAAAGAACGTACGGTCGTTCTTGGTTTTGATCATACGGTTGTTCTTGGTTTTGATCATACGAGAGTGTTTCGCTTTGGGCTTCAACGCGCGGTGATTTGTGCAGTGAGTTTATTTGTCCAATTAAATTGTTTATTCGTAAACACTTTGGGTTTGGGCTTAAATCTAGGTATGGGAAACACTTGAGCGTTTGAGCAATTTGTAACTCTGATTCTCCGATTATAGTGGATTATTTATTGCTGGCTCTCCCCGTAGATGTAGGTACCGATATTCGGACCGAACCACGTAAATTTCTGGTGTCCTTTATCGTTCCTCGTTTATTTTTCTGGTATTTTTGCATTGACTTAATTTGCAAGATCTTGTCGTTTTCGCATTATATTTACAACAATTTGGGTCCAACAGCTTGATTGACCAAAACTACTTGAATTGGTCAATTGATTGTGTTTGTGAACATGTTGTCGAAGGGACATGATGCAGAAGATACGAATTAAGTGTCATGTACAAGGTCAAAGTGCAATTAAAAGAAAAAGTTGTATTGAAAACTCTAAAACTTATCACGAAAATATCCTAAAACTTTCAAAAAATACAATCAAATTCTAAAACTTGTCAAATTTATGCAATTAAGTTCTTATATTAACTCCATTCAACTTGATAAAAGGGAAATGCTAATAATTTTTAGGATTTGATTGCATCGGCTTGATAAGTTTTAGGACTTAATTGCACTTTTTGAAAATTTTAAGACTCAATTGCACTTTCGTAATAAGTTTTAAGACTTTCGTTGCACCTATTAAAATGTGGATGGATCTTAAAGAGTAAAGTTGGATCGATCAAGAACTATTACAATACATCTTGAACTCATAAATTTATCAATCGTGTCAACGTTTTCTTTTGTTTAGTAACTTCGAGGTCGTGGGGTCTTAAATTCCAATTTTGACATAGACAATTCTACTAGATTAGGGAATCTGTGCTTCAAATTTGGAGGGACCTATTTCCTCCAACTTGATTTTTAATTTTTCAATTGGGCATTCTACATGTTAATATCACCGTAGTAACTTTAAATTCTAACACTGCCTATCCACCATCGATCTAGGCAACTCTGCCAAATTTGTTCAGATCAACCTAGATTTGGGTAATCTGTGCTCCATCGACAAGTAGGAGCTCGGCACTACCATCTATGGAGCTTGAAGGTGGTGGCCGCTAGACAGTTGAGGTAGGTGGTTGAGGTAAACAGGTTTTGGTGGCGGTTGAGAGAGAGAGAGAGACGGTGGTGATTGAGGGTGCGTATGGTAACGTTTCTATTTCTGAGAACAATTTCTTTTCAGAAATAGTTTTTTCTATTTCTATTTCCTGGAAGAGTTTCTGAGCAAAATAATGCATTTTGTAACTGCACAAAATTTCTATTTCTAGAACAGAAATGCGTTTGGTAACTGCATAAAATTTCTATTCCCAATTTTTTGTATTCAAATCTATAGCTTTTATTTAATTATAAGTGCAAGTTATAAGTGAAAAAAAACCAACAAGCATGATTTATTGGTTTGTCTAATCCTTTTTAGGGGTTTAAAACCCCTTTTAATCCCTAAATTAAGGAATCTTCAAAAATACTACTTGGGCACCTCAAAATTTTAAATTTCATTCAAAGTGGGTGCCCACAGGTATTCTAAGCCATTATGTGAATTTTTTTTTATATTTTTTGTGGTAAAATTTATTAAAATTTTTTACTTTCCCTAAATCTGTTTCTTTTTATTTTTCCGAAAATTTTTTATGAAATTTTTTTAATTTTTTCAATTTCGGAATTTTGCAAATATTTAAGGGTTTTCTGAGTTTTTCTGATTTTTATGGATCTTCTGAGAATTTTTTTGATTTATATGAATTTTGGGAATTTTTTAATTTTCTAAATTTTTATGGGATTTTTCTGAAATTTTTCTAATTTTTATGAATTTTCGGAATTTTTTAATTTATTCTAAGCCATTATGTGAATTTTTTATTTTTTATTTTTTTGGGAAAAATTTTATTAAAACTTTTTACTTTCCCGAAATTTGTCTCCTTTTATTTTCGAGAAAGCTTTTTATGAATTTTTTAAATTTTTTTCAATTTCGGAATTTTACAAATTTTTATGGGTTTTTTGAGTTTTTCTGATTTTTATGGATTTTCTGAGAATTTTTCTGATTTTTATGAATTTTTGGAATTTTTGAAATTTTTGGAATTTTTTTATAATTTAATTAATTTTTTAAATTTTTTTATTATTTCTGCCGTGAATGGATCGGACGGGTGCTTTGAGACGGTTTGTAGACGACGGAGGATGGAGGAGGATGCGGCTTGAGGACCGGACCTTTCTATTTCTATTTCTATTTTTATTTCTAGGAACAAAGAAGCAGATCTTTTCTATTTCTTATTTCTGCTCCAAATCTATTTCTTGGCCACTTTTCTATTCCAAGAAATAGAAAAATAAAATGCGTTACCAAACGGATTTCTGTTCTTTTTTTGTTCCAGGGAACAGAAAAACAGAAAAATAGAGAAACAGAAGCGTTATCAAACGCGCCCTGAGGGGCCGCAATACAATGGCTACAACAACACGGTGGCTCAACAATTTTCGATAGAGATCAATGGTGTTTGTAAGGGTTGGTATTCTTGTAGCTTACAGTAGGGGTGACCGGTTCCCGGTCCGGTCAGGTTCCAAGGTGGAACCGGGGACCGGACCGAGAGAACCGATTTCCAATTTTGGAAACCGCGGACCGGACGGGTTGGTTTTAGGACCGGGAACTGGACCGGACCGTCAGTCCGGTCCGGTTCCGATTCCGGTCCAATGGAACCGGTTACTTAGAATTTGGAGTTTTTTTTTTGTCAAACACTTAAAGTTTGGTTCACATTTTACTAATTTTTTTCAATAAATTTATGTCAATGAAGTTTACTTAGGGTTTAATTTATATTTTACTAATTTTTATCAATGAATTTATGATAATGAAGTTCACTTAGAGTTTAGTTTACATTTTATTAATTTTTTTAAAGAAAAAAATAACAAAAATATATATTAAATAATCGGTCCAGTCCGGTTCGGTCCGGTCCGGTTCCCTCTTGGAACCGGGAACCGGACCGCCCGGAAACCGGTTCCGCTTTTAGGAGCCGGGAACCGGACCGATAGTCCCGAGAACCGGACCAAACTAGTCGGTCCGGTCCGATCCCGGTTTGGGCGGTCCAAGTTGCTCAACCCTAGCTTACAGTAGATCACCTACTGGAAAATTATCAAAAAGTCATAAATTTATTATACTTTTGCCAATTCGATTCTAAGACTTCTAATTATGCAAATTGAATTTTAAATATTTTCACGATTTGCCAATTGAGTCTATTTAGTCTATTTTGATTGGAAATTACTGACATGGATGCTGATTATTTTACATGGCATATTAGCATCGACATAGATATTTTTAATAATATTTTAATAATTTTTTGATTTTTTGAATTTTTTCCTTTTCTTTACCTTTTTTTTCTTTTATGAGTTTTGGAGTGAGGGCTAGCAGCCCTTGCCAGATTTAAGCGAGGGCTCGCGTGCCGTTGCTTTGGTCAGAAAGGGCATCATGACCCATACCCTTGCCAGTTTTAGGTAAGGGCTCAGCCCTCGCCTAGTGGCCGATGAGGGCATCACGACCCTTGTCCATGGGGCAGCCCTCACTAGTCCTCACTCCAAAACCCAGAAAAAACAGTAGAAATGGAAAAAAGAAAAGAAAATTTTCAAATTATTATTAAAAATATCCATATCAGTGCCAGCTATCCTACCTGACAAGATCGATATCCATTTTAGTAATTTTTCGGCCCAAATTGACCGAATTGACTCAATTGGCAAAACGAGAAAATAATTTGGACTCAATTGGCACAATAAAAAAAGTTTATGACTGAATTGGCAAAAGAATAGGTTTATAACTTTTGTGGTAATTTTCTTGATCACCTACTCATGCATTCTTTTTACATGAATCCACCAATTTTTGAAAGAGGAAGTTTACTCCAATCAAGAATATTACTAGTGAAGGGGATTGAGAGGAAAGCGAGCGGATTTTACACGTATCATCTTGTTTGGAAGGAAGGTGACGAAGGGAAAAGAAAAGAAAGGATGAAGTGGGATTTGGTGCGGTTAATTTTATGTGGACTTGGTTCGCTTCAAATTCGTCCTACTATTTATAATTTTTTTTCTTTCCCATTTATTCTTTTATGGAATTTTAATTTAGAAAAATTATTACCCGAAATCCTAAATTATACCTAATGTGACACCAATAACACAAAAACAAATTTCTATATCACCAAAACTCCCAAATTTGTGAAAAAAATACTCTCCATCTATTACCAAAAAATAAATTTTGTTCATTGCAACACCAATATCCCAAAACTTTTACCACGTCACGATTATCTAAATTTGTATCACTGTGGCAAAAAATACCCTCCGTCTACCACTAAAAACTCTGAACTTTGCCAACTATAATACCCATATCCCAAACTTTTTTTTGAGTGACCAATACTTCCAAACTTGTGCTATTGGCCAAGGGTGTTTTTGTCATACCAGTACAAGTTTGGGCGTTAAGTTAAGTATATTGGTATCACAATGGGCACAGTTTAGGGGCCTTTGCTGATACAAAATAAAATTTGGGGTATTAGTATCACAATGACATGATTTAGAGTTTTACGTGATTGGAAAAAAAAATTGCAGTATTGGACCTATTGGTGTCACAATGGATATAATTTAGGATTGTTTTTTTTTATATAGTTTTGACCTTTGACCCCTTCAATTTATAAGTACACAAAACGACATTAAAGTCATAATCCATTCCGCCAAAAAAAAATCGTATTCCATCAAAGGACATTAAAAATCCTAAATCCTAATCCATTTTTTCTATTTCCGTTGTCTCGTCTGCATCCAAAAAACACTACGATCTAATTCCTCCATTTCGTTTCTTTATTATTTTTCTCTCATAATTGTTCGATGCATTTCTTTCCTTTCTAATTAAACATCAACCAATTAAAATCATGATCTATGAGGTATTAAGATCCACACTTGCTTATACAATGATCGATTATGTTACGCTTGTTGGGTCATTTATAAAACGAGTCTATGCAATTTTTATCCCGACCATACGCGTTCTGCCCAAAAGAGTTGATGTCAGTTCCTAGAATAATGAACTCTTGAGGCTCTTTGGCTGTGAAGCTTTGCTTCGTTAGGCCTTATTATTTCATTATTACTTCTTGCCAAGAAATAACTTAGTGACTCAAGACTCTTGGGCAACGGTTGCTTGGGTTGCACGACCACGCCAGCCCCTCGCTAGCCTCTTGCAACCCGATCTAGCCTCGCTGATCACCCTCACACAAAGAAGATAAATAGTAACAATGAGGGGCAAAATTGGAGAATTTAATAATTGGTGAGGGTAGTTTTGGAAGAAAAAACTACTTTTAGCATTCGGCCAAATGTTGTAAGCCTATAATAACATTGGGCTTTCAGCTTTTCCAAGGTCACCATTTAGCCTAAAGCCACCTGGTAAAGGTTACCAAACACTCTAGCATTTCCTCCAAGGGGTTTGGAGGTCGAAAGTTTATAGAAAAGCTAAACCAAACATATCCTAAGAACTCTGAGGCATTGGCCTAGATAAATACAACTTGCAATCGTACTATGCTTTCTCATGCTAAACTCTCCTAGAGCCAGACTGAATGTTCAGCAGCAACTGATCATACATACATAATGCATAAGAGGACACAGAAGATAAACCCTGCATTGTGAGGAGTACTATGTTGTCCAGGTTCAGACTTTTCCTTGAAGCCACCACTAACGAAAACTGATTGACAGCTACGAGATAAAAGAGAAAAGCCCATCGTGCACCCCTCCTTACTCTTCCTTTCTGGAACAGCAATCACCTCCAATGGCATTGGCATGGCCCTCTCTGTTTCGCCTATCCCTTATCCCTTCGGATAGAAGATTCTGACCTCCTTAGACTCCTATTGGTTGGTCCATGCAAGAACCACATTCGTTCACACATATCATCATGAACTCTTCATATCCATATTTATTGTCTGTTCTTTGGATTGGCCTACTTGGGAACGAGCCCTATCGAGGAAGGGAATGGAAAACAGTGCCTCTTCATCACATCGTGGAAAGTGCCCCTCACGGTCACATTATTGATTATTCTAATGAATTCCTAGCCGACAATGGATTCCCCTAAAGATTGGCAAATCTTGAACCTCAGATGGTAGGTTAAATTAACGTATTTGGTTGACTCGAGCATAAATTAAAATATTGTTTCAAAGTTCATGCCTAAGTTTAATTTGGACACTCTCGTAAAATCGAGCAAAAACGATATCCTTCTCTCTTTGGAAAAATAGTTCAAAAGTTTATGGAATCAGTCTCAACAAGTATTTAAGTGATAAGGTGGTTCAAGATTTCACCTTAAATGCTATCTGTACGGTCGCATCTATCTCGAAAGTGTATAGATCGTGCAGGCTAAGTAAAGCTTCTTTTTCATTTGAAAGAAAAGGCTCTCCAACAGTAGTCTTTTGGCAATCGGGAACACACTGTAGGACTTTCGGAGGCATCGGTTTAGATGATAGGGTGTTGTCCACTTCACGGACTGACAGATTGTGCGAATAACAAGAAAGTGTGCATTTTGTCAACCGGGAGTTGTGCAGCACGCGATGTAGATTTTGCAGGTTGTAACAAATACAGGCCATACCTTCATTACTGATATACTAAAAATAAAGACTTAATATCACGAAAATTCCTAAACTGGTACACTTATAACACATTTACTTTAAATTATTTTTTTAATCTTAAAAAATCCCAAACTGATACACATGTGATAATTTTACCCCGAACATACCACAAAAAACCCTAAACTGGTACACATGTAATAATTTTACCCTGAACTAATTTTTAATATTATTTTTTTATTTTTTGAATTTTTTATTTTTTCTTTTCTTTTCTTTTTTTTTCTTCACCTTCAACCTTTGGCCGGTCGCCGGTCGGGCAACCGGCCAAAGGCGGAAGCCGGTGTGGGCCGCCCTCACCGGCGTCGGGCGGCCCTCGCTCGACTCAAGCGAGGCTCACCCTTGCCCAATGCAGGCGAGGCTCGCCCTCGCCGAATCCGGCGAGGGCGACCTTCGCCTGCGTCGGGTGGCCCTTGCTCGACACAGGTGATGGCCCTTGCTCGACACAGGTGAGGGCGGCCCTCGCCAGATTGGGCAAGGGCGGCCCTTGCCGGCTTCCACCTCTGGCCGGTCGCCTGACCGGCGGCCGGCCAAAGGTTGAAGATAAAAAATAAATAAAAATTCAAAAATAATAAAAATAATAATATTAAAATTTTAATTCATGGTAAAATTGTCACATATGTACCAGTTTGCGGTTTTTTATGGTAAGTTCAGGGTAAAATTGTCATAGGCGTACCAGTTTGGGGTTTTTGATGGTCAGAAAAATAGTTTAGGGTAAAATTATCATAGATGTACCAGTTTGACGTCTTTTATTGTCAAAAAAATAGTTTGGGGTAACTGTATCATAAGTGTACCAGTTTATGATTTTTTATGGTATTAACCCAAAAATAAATACCGAATACTAACAAATGGATCCGTGGACCTCTTATCTGTATTTCTAGGTGCACTGTACTGATGATGTTCTTTTAGACCTGACAATGGGCTGAGCCAGGAACGGCCTTGGGTCGATTGGTTAATTCAGATCGAGTCATGTACATAGCCCAAACTGCTCCTGTAATCTGTCTTGGACCTTGCTGCTACTTAAGAAATCTCCAAACATGCGAGTCGCTGATTTTCTTCTTCCTCTTGGGCCACTGCAACATTACTAAATACTAGGATTCAAGAAAACTTCCGACATCCGAGTGTTTAATGGCTATAAATCGGCTAGAACTACCTGAACAGTGAAGAAGCACATTCTCATTCCCCTGAAATTCTGTAAGGCCTCCACAAGTCGGCGGATTTCGCATAAACTTCTTGGGTGCGCACATGGCCGGCCTCATCCGCTCAAGAAGGGTGAGGCCGAGAGGTTCACAATTATAAGGAGTTACGCCCTACACTTTTTAGCCGTCGGGATCAGTCTCCCACCGCTATGTCATCACTTTACTATGCTTTTCGAACTATTAATCCTTGAGAAATCCTCTGTATCGCTAATTTTGCTAGTATGTCCGTGTCTAATGCTGACAACCACTTTAGACTAATTTGTTTCTTCATTTACTAGAGATTGAATAGCTAAAGAGAAAGTCAGATACAGCAGGAGACATTCTTATTGTATGCTTTTCTCGCAATTTAACAACGACATTGGCATTTCCGTCCATAATTTCAAAATTGCAATTTTCTTTTTTCATTTCCTTTTTTAGCGCAGTTTCTTTTTTTGTTTTTTGCTTCTTCTTTGTTTTTTTTGGGCAGACTACTCTACAGTAGGAATGAATGACTTAAGAATCAATGAATTGGTAGAGTCAAACATGGAGAGATCTTGCACTGCAGCACAGCTTCGCTGGCATTTCGATCATGACAATCTATCCTTTGACTTTGACTTTGACTTTCACTGCATTCAACAAATTTTGGTCAAACTCTTAGCATGTCAAAGGTTCTATGAGAACCCGATTCAGATAAGCTCCATTGCATTAGCCAGGCATCCCATTACCATCTCATTATTCAATTTTTTCGGCGCCTTGCGCCCTAATAATTATCATCTTTGTACCTTTTATCAATTTTACTATAAAGAAAGTTACAGAAAATATAATGTGCATGATCTGTGCAATGTGCATATGTTCATGCACTTTCATTTTTGTTTTTTGGAATAATTACTGATACATATGAATGTTGGATAATTTATCTTTAAGAGAAGCCTCTTTATCAGCTTCCATTGCTCATTCCTGCATGCCCCTTCCAGCTTTTGAACAGGCGATTTCCATGGATTAATTGCTCCAAATGAACGAGATCCGTACCGTTGATTTTGTACATGGTTGACTTGACCTGGATGTGATCATATCAGGGCCCACTGTATGTGGCTGGTGACGATCAGGGATTGCTAAAGTCCTGGTCAACTCTTTTCAGGAGATCACATCTTGAAGCCTCTGTTATAAAATGCTGGCCTTCGAAAATGCCATCACCCTGCTCTGTTCGCGCGAAGAGAAATCATGTTGATCTCAGGAATCCAAGGGCTGCCTCTGGAGGTCACTGGTAGAGTTCGATTCTCTGTTACCATCGTCCGTTTGCTTTCAGCATTGTAAGCTTATCAAATGCCGTCAGCTCGACTTGTTTTTCTTTTCTGTTTCATTTGCTAGTCGTCGGATGCGTCAATCTGAAAGACAAGGAATGGATCTCTAGGCAAGACCCTTACGTCTGCCTCGAATACGCTAGCTCCAAATTCCGAACCAAAACATGTACAGGTAACGCAAGAAATGTATCTTTATTATGTGTTTTTGCGATTTTACTTCATGCTCCAAGGCTGATTTCGAAGTGTCTGTAGTTTATTCTCATCCACAAAGATTGAACTTGCTTCTGATATGCGTAGATGGAGGCAAGAATCCCATCTTCCAGGAGAAATTTGTGTTCACCCTCATTGAAGGCCTGCAAGAATTGAATGTCATGGTTTGGAATAGCAACACTCTCTCTGCTGATGACTTCATTGGCACTGGAAGGTACTTGGTGATGGGCATGTAATTCTATTATTTTGACCAGACTCAGAGAGAAACGGCAGATTGAAATCCTAGCAGATTGAAATCCTAGTGAATATTGCCACAACATGCCTTATCCTTACACCTAGTCCTGAAGTGAGTGGTTTCTTTGGGGTTCTTTTGCCAGGATTCAATTGCACAAGGTTCTGTCTCAAGGCTATGATGACACTGCATGGCCAATTCAGGATAAATGTGGCAGGTAATGAGCTTTTCCAAACCCCTTCCATGCCCTATTACCCTTCACAGTTCACATGTATGCATTGCTTTCTTGATTCCAGGTACTCCGGTGAAGTGAGGCTCATATTGTACTATTCGGCTACTAATGTAACCTCTCTCTCTCTCTCTCTCTCTCTCTCACACACACACACACACACACACACAATGCATGCACAGAAACCTCAAAACGATGACTTTTACTTAGGACACAAATGCATCCTTGTTACTGAGAAACCATTCCGAGTTCTAAGCTATGCGCTTTTATCAGAAGTGTTCATTATGCTGTCTGTGTTTTTTCGGCACTAATCAATCTGGTTAGGCAATTTTAAGCAATACAGCCCGCTCTCCCACTTAACTTGAGAATCTGCATAAGATGGAGTAAAGCAAAAGTACTCGACAGATCTGAAAGGATCTGTTTGCAAGAGCAAAACGCAAGGAGTTGACAGACTAGTTTTTCTCATTCATTTGCATGAATAGGCAAGTTGAACAATGAAACTAACAGGATCACAAAATTTTGCTTTGCCGTGATCTGTGACCAGCAATCAAAGACGAAAGCCAAACCATCGGCTCCACCGTGCGGAATCCAGAACCCAACCATGCCCGGCATCCTGCCTTACCCCCAAACAACTGCATCTCCTTATTCAACCCCATCACCATACACCGCAGCGCCGGCATATCCTCCTGCTTCAACCACATACCCGCCATCTGCATATCCTCCCCCACCTACTTACTCGGCGTATCCTCCCAGTTCAAGCATGTATCCACCACCTCCTGCCTACCCTCCTCCACCAGCCGGTTATCCCACTTTCGCTCCTGCAGGTTATCCCCCACAGTATCCACCTCCAGCTGCGACCTGTTACCCTCCAGGTAAATCTAAATCTTCCCTATGTCAATTGCCTTTTTGAATAGGATGAGAGTACTGCGTACCTGCAAATTGTCATGCCTTCGGATTGTTTGAACTTGCGAATGGAGGATGTCAAGAGTCACATCCATCTACGGACAGAAGGCTAATGGATTCTCGCTCATTCATATGTCTAATTGAAGCTTGATGGACTTCCCCGCAACGATGCAGGTCCAGCAGCTGGAATTTACCCGCCTCCGCCGTACTGATCAGCAACTGGTCAACTCAGTTCAAAGAAAGACCTTGATCAATCGCGCAACAGCAAACTCCATTAAATTCCTGGAAGCATGTGAACGATTTGCATTTTCCTCGTTTCTCCTACTTTTCTTTCCCTTCAGTTTGGTCAATACAACTGGACTTTCGTGACATCATGATCAAATCTGTTCCCGTGGGCCAAGCATTAGTATCTTCTCTTCTGAATCTTCTTGTCAATCTCAAAATCGCATGTCAACTTGCTGCAGCAGAATGAACTTCTAAATGGTCAGAAACTAACAAGCGTGAGGTGACCGAGAGAAGCGGCGACCGTAGTTCTCTCTTACGCATCGACGTCACACACAAACTGTACGCACAATCGGAACCCAAATAAGATCAAAACGATTCGAACTAGAAATAAACAGTAGAGAAGTTAAATAATGCTCTATACAAGCAAGTCAGGCCGAAAGTTGCCGGCGCCAGTTACTCGTATTCCTCGGCACCCGTGAAAAAGCTCACATGTCTTGTCCACTTCTGAGCACGTTCCGAACGAGGAAAAAGGAAAACGAGTCAGAAAAATCTCCGGCCACTTGCGAACACCCTCCGCTTTGTCCCCCCGATCCGCCGCACTTTCCCCCGGCAGTTCAGTTCGATCCAAAGTCCATTCGCGTCCACGCGCGCAAGGGATGGCGCTGCTCGGGATCGACTTCACCTGCGCCCTCGAATCCCTGCGCGACGGCAGAGCCCCGGACAGGGACGACTGCGTCTTGCCTCTGCTGTCGAAGCTCGTCGGGTACTGCCTCATCGCTGCTTCGACCACCGTCAAGCTCCCGCAGGTATGTCTGGTCGCTTTCTTTCTTGTTGCAATGAAAAACGAGAACCCACATGGCGTCTCGTTCGTCGTGATCGGTAATGAACATCGGGCAGTTCTGTTTCCATGGTTTGCACGAGCAATCCAACGAAAAGAACGGATTTTTTTTAGAATGGTTTGACTTTGGCACTTTCCGACATGATGGGAACTCTAGCCCAATGGCGTTAGCGCGCCGGATCGTTTGGATTTAGAAATTTGGGTTTGCTTGAAGGTTGATATATTACAGCTCTTTCAGTAATGTTGGTCGCGGAATCTTGCTTTGGCAACCGCAGATATTGAAGATTGTGAAGCACGGGAGTGCAAGGGGGCTCAGTATGTTATCCTTCGAGCTTGACGTGGTCGGCTACACAATCACTTTGGCGTATTGCCTCCACAAAGGGCTTCACTTTTCTGCTTATGGCGAGCTGGTGTTTCTTCTGATCCAATGTATGTTACTATCTGGAGCCATTTGAGGAAGCTTAGAGATTGTTTGGTTCTGGACAATCTTCCAAATTCCGGGAGTTCCACTTGGTGCATTGAGTTCCACCACGTCGCATTTCTTCATGATGTTTGCTCTCATTTTCATGGAGACTCTGCCTAGCTTTGAGAGAGTCATTCATAAACTTAGAACGCTAATTTTCTTCTCATTTTGGTTTGGAGGTTCAGAAAACTTTAAGTCTTTAGCCTTCTGGATAACTTCATTTCATTTCCCAAAAACTCTGCAGAAAAAAACTGCCTAACACTTCTTGCTACAGGCACTTTGACAGTTTTCTTAAACCGAACAATTGGAAGTGTGGCTTCCTTGCCTTCTTCAGTGCCTCTTTTCAGGGAAAGCAGTAGTTGAAGGGCTCGCCTTTGACTCATCAATTTATCTATCTTGAGCTCATAAGTTAAAGCAGATTAAACTGCAACTTAAGTAAATGAAAAGTTAGGTAGCTCTGTCGATTACTTAGTATCTCATACTATTGCTTTTTGACTGTGTACTTAATCAAAGTGGCAACTATGTTCAAGGACAACTCTTGTAGGATCAACTTTTCCAGGAGCACAAACTGTTCTACTGCTCATATAAACTAAAAATTGCTTCTTGCATTCATAATGCTGTGCATTGACCCTAGGAGTAGGACTTGGTTTTCACAAGTGATATATTCTGCTCTCGAAATGGATGTGTTTCCATCTACTGCTGTTAGATATTTTAATGGAATGACTGCTGTTTACTTTTCTTGCGTGAAACTAAATATCCTGTTGCGTGATGACCCTACAAGTTAATTTGATTTTCACAATTCACAGCTATAATTCTGGTTGCTGTAATATATTATTACTCACAACCTCTGGGGACCAAGACATGGACCAAGACGCTCCTGTATCCTCTTTCCTTTGCCAGCAGAAGTGTCTTTTCCTAAAAGGGCTTGTCTTTGATGTTTTTTCAAAAAATTTCCTTAACGTGTTGTCATCCAGGTACTTTGCTTTGGCACCGACAATTTTATCTGGTAAAGTTGATCCTGTTCTTTTTGAAGCTTTATATGTGAGTGTCAAATTCTTTTGTCACTCTGCAGTCTTCTTCTACTGTCTGATCGTGTTCATTTCCTTTTCCCATTGTTCTTGTTAGACTTTCGTCATGTATATGTATTTTTCAATGTATTCTCCTTCTGAGATTTACCTATATGATTTTAACTTAACATGAAACTGGAATCCTCAAACACAGGCATGCCAGCATGCAATATTCTTCTTTGCCAGAGTTCCACAAATATGGAAAAATTTCACTGTAAGTTTTCTGTCTTGGCTGTAACTTCACTTCAAGTTGAAGAATGCTAGTTTATCCTGGTTCAAGGAAACTGTGGTGCTTCTTCTGTTTTGGATTACTACAGAGTGTTTTAAAGGGCATCTCTTCATCTTGAGATAATGGAGATATGGGATATGATTATCATTCCAAATGAAATAACCAGGACTGTTGGAAACTTGCATCCAAGCTCAGCTCTCTTTTCCTTAGTTAATCGATTTTCTATATTAGTGGAGCCATGAGAATTAGCTTAGCTGTTATTTTTCCTCGCCTTTTTGTCTTTGGTTGCATTTGATTAGGGTTTAATTAGCTAGACATGTGAATTCTCAAGGATTTTCCTGGTAGGACTCACTCTTCTACTTAAGAGTTTTGGCCTTTTCAGTAATGAGCATGCGATAAATTGGGTGTATTTTTTTTCGGTCATAATATTTTGAAGGGGTTAATGGTTTCACTGTGCGTCGTTGAGCTGCCCCATTATGATATTTTTGCACTTTTAATCTTGCCACCCTCTTTCCATTAGAATATTTCACTGTGTTTGTTGTGATTCTAATAGTAACTTCTTGCTGAACAGACCAAGAGTACCGGGCAACTTAGCTTCTTGACAATTTTCATGAATTTTGGAGCTTCCCTTGGTGAGTTCAGATTGTTTGTTGAATAGCTCTACACTGTATGACATAATTTACTTTTTGAATCTAAAGGGACATTTTCGAATTCCTCCTTTATGGCAGCAAGAGTGTTCACCAGCATACAAGAAAAAGCCCCAACGAGCGGTAACCCTTTCTTTTCTCCCTTATGCTTCTCATTTTAAGAAATTTTGCTTTGAAGATCCACCAAAAATACGAAGATTTCATTATAGGTCAGGCTTCCCTGGGACTCGAAAAGTTCTGCTAATATCTTTGCGTCTAACATTTTCTTAAAGGAGTCATGATTTGCTTTTGCTTCTGTAGCAAAATCGCAATGGAAGCAATGGCCTTAAAGTTGACTTAGCTTTAGTTTGCTTCTATGCGGCCAAATTACTTTGTTTTCCCTTCAGGGAGATCAGAATTTTGATCCTTCCTTTTCTCTACCTGTCCACCTGAGTAGCTAATATAAGCGACTCCTTGAATGAAATACCTTGAGGAAAACTGAGGAACACAACCAATATCTGAACAATGCGCTTGGTGTAGACAAACATGAACCACCATGTCAATGCAGCCAAAATGATGGACATTCTAATACAGTCTTCTTACCGATTTGATGTGGTCAATGTGAAAGTCAGCACACTGTTTCACTAAGCGCCCCCTTTTCTGTTTTTGCATCTGCCACAGCCTGTTCAGTTATTTCCTTGTTTCTCATGGATCCTGTCAACTTCTCTGTCCTCATTTATGCTGCAGTTGTTTTGGGCTCGCTGCGAACTGTGGTGACGAATGGCTCCATCCTGAGTCAGATAATGATATACCGCAAGTCGCACGAAGAAAAAGGAGAGAAGAAAGTCAAGTAGCAAGCGGGCTTCTGCTCTTTGCAGCTCGAGCAGGTACTTCTCGCGTATGTTCCGGTTCGATCAAATAGCCCGTAGAGGTGAATCGTCATCCCGGTGAAGTGCATCTCAGATATCTAGCTTCTTTTCTTGGATTGAAGGACAAATAGGTGGTCGGGGGTCTTGATGAGTATGGACAGGTATTCATATGCGAACCGAAAGTGGTCTACCATTCCATTCTTAGTATGTAGAATTCGGCTTCTTATCCCGATCGAAGGTAACACGTAGATCGCATTGCATCGTGATCGTGGCCAAACCACTCCAGTTAACTATTTCCGCTGTGAAACGATTCTGCCCAAGTAGTCGAGCATAGGTTGGGTGAACCTCGACATGGGGTTGCCATATAAGGCCTTTTGGTGTGGGATGCTTTCGAGTCTCTATTTTGCGCTCCTATCTCCCGTTGGTGGTTCTCTCTCTGTACACCAAAAGAGATTTTATCTTTCTATTAGTAAAGCTAAAATATGAAATCATTGTAATACAAGTAAAAAAAAATCAGAAAAGTAAAACAGGTGATGAAAAGATAGAATAGTTTCATTGATTCGGGATATGGATTGAAATGAAAAGATACCCTAGAATCTGGACAGTAGCGTAATTATCAAAACTTGTGTATAGTATCGAAAGACATATTTGACTGGACTTTGTTACGGAAAGTTGATGGGCTGAATCGGAGAAATTGAAATTTTAAGGACTAGATTGCACATTTTGCAATAGTGCAGGGACTTGCGATTCTCTCTCTTGTTTGATCAAACGGAAGCATTGCATCGAACATTTAAAAACAGTCCGAGGATCGCATTGAACGAATTAAAAATTCGAGCATGACATTGCATAGTCGGCCAAAATTTAGAGATTATTAATGTCGTTTTCTAATCTTTTTCTTCTCTAATTCTTTCTTTTTTATGTTTTGGTGGTTGGGATGGAACATATCCGTGACGTTAGAAGCGTTCGGACTAAACTTGGGGTCACTCTCTATTTAGGTTACAACGAGAGAATCTCAAGAACGAAGGCCGGAAAATATGATAATAAAAGGGGGCTCAACTACTCTTACTCTGTAGCGAAGTCCTTCCAAATCAACCAAAATCGTCATTAAATCCTAAAGTTGAGTTGGTAATCGGTGGAACTCGAAGAGAAAGTGATGAAAAAACAGAAAAAAGTTCGAAAGGAAAATGAGGGCAGGATGTACCAATGTTACAATTTTAAGAACAATAGTTTCTCGAACGGATACGTAGTTTAAAACGCACTCGGCTAATTCGAAAGTCTTATCTCTGGTTTTGGATACAATGTCCGGACTCGGGATCTTTTCTTGGTTTGCATACTAAGAGAAAGCTAACAAGTTAAAAACTTATTTGATATCCAGCGAGTAAAACGAGGAGAACGAAAGACGGCGATAGAGAACGGACAAAAATGGGAAAATTGTTCAAAAGATATTGAACTGATTGCATTTTTGTCAATTCGATTCTAAATATTTTAATTATGTTGATTAAGCTATAAACCTTTTCACGTTTTGCCAATTGAGTCCGTCTGGATCTACCTTGCTCGCGCTTCCTAGTTCATTGCATCATCACTTACGTAGACTGTAAGAAGAATCCGTGGATGTGTCGATTTAGGTTTGAGAACAAGGACGGGGATGGCGTTTAAAGCCGCTGGTCCTCGGAAGTTTCGACGAAGACAACTGGCCATTCTGGTGGCTTTGAGATGTACGTGGAGGAGGCAAAGACCTGAAAATTAGGCAAGTCCCCTTTTTCAAAGACGTCTCCCTTGACCCATACGTGGACATCTCCTCACCAAACTCGGGCAATGCTAATCACGAGTTAAGGAAAGAAAATGGGGAAATCGACCGCCATTCAAGGACTACATCGGAAGAGTAATATTGAAATTTTGCGTAAAGATTTAGAATCAAACTGGCAAAATCGAAAAGTTTAAGGCTGAATTGACATTCGTACATATCGAGTTCTTGTTCGATTAAGAATATGCTCGCTCCATCGCACCTTGTTTCCCCTTTTCTTTCCAACGGCACTTTGGACCCCAAAAAGTGAACTAAAGAAAGGAACGAACGAAAGCAAGAAAAAGGAGGAGGACGACCCAGATGGAAAGAAGCGTGAGCATTACGAAGAAAAATTCGGATCGAAGGCGCACATCGAAGCAGCTTCCACGTTCACTTTCGACGTGTGACTCGGCTCGCACTTCGCGTAGAAGTGGCTCCCCCAATTTTTGACTAACGGCTCGCGCCTTTAACGTGCAAAACGAGATTCGATTTTGCTTCGAAGCAAAGGCCGGTGTTGCTGTGAGGTCCCGATCACTTCCCCCTTCCAGAACCCGACAGCTTTTACTCCCTCGCCACCTGATTCAACATGCTCGGAAACATCAGTCGCCCGACCGAAAGCCGTGCAAGTCCACATCACGATAGTCACGCCACGACCCGTGGCCACGGTGGAAAGTCTGTTTCGATTTCTCGACGACCGTAGTCAGAGAAGGCCTGCATCGGCCTCCCCGGCGGCGAGCGACGTGCACGCCTCCGAGACTCGTCGGGGAGCTGCTTATGAACACCTCGAGCTAGAGATGCCGACGAGGGGAAGTTAACACGCGCTCCCCCGAAAGGCCACTTCACTGTCCTACTCAACTGGTCGCCGAGCTCAAAAGACTTGCTGAAGCGCCTTTTGTTTCGAGGAAAACGAAAGAGGGGTCGTTGTTCTTGGCGCGTCGGAATTTTGCGACTAGAGTTTGCTCGGCGATAATCAGCAAGCGAAACTTACCGACGACCAAACAGACGATCGACGCCTCCCAAAACCCGACCTGCAACAAAAGGCGGAGCTCTCGCCGGCGAGAAACACCCGAGCCTCGCTGACATACAAGGAATCAAAAATAATGCAGGAGCCCGTTAGGAAGTAAACATTGCTGCACAGCTTTTTCAGGCTGACCGCTCCAAAACCTCGACACGAGATACATGTACATTCTGACCACGCCTTTCTAGGACCCACGCAGTCCTGGGATGCAAAAGCGGTCAGTTCATGTTATGCCGACCTTTACCGAGACCGTGAAGTAACCACACAGATCATGTCAATCGAAAACAGCTAGGTAACAGAAGTACCTCTCTCCTTTGTCAATCGCCGTTCAAGGAACAGATCCTGACCAAGCGCCACGCCCGAATCAAAACCGGAACGAGTCGATGAGAAATTGTAGGAAACCACACGTAAGCGAATACTAGGTCTACAGACTCGCGGATCTAATTACTCCCGGTTTCCGAAAGATCGGATTCTAAGCCGACCAATAATTTCGATTTAAAAAGTCACGACCCCTGTAGGTACCAGTTAATCATATCCCGTGCCAATTTTCACTCCAGTATCGAAAATCACTACCATCTCCCGACTTGCAAGGCCACCGGACTGAATTAACCTCGAGTGGCGAGAGGACAATGCGACGAGCCACTCGCGAATGTATATACCGGTGGGCCGGCATCGGGCGATAAAATCAAAGACAGATTCCCTTCGAATTTAGAGCATCAAATTTCAAACAAGAGCATTCCTCACAAGCTGCATCTCACTAGTCACTCCACACAACAGTCTACACCTTCCTTTTGAGCTTCGCTATCGGCAAGCTCGGGCAACAGCTGACTAGTGCTTCTACGCCTAATTGAAACCGGGAAATTCTTGGATACAAAAGTTCTCTAGGGCTGTACATTTAGCGGGGCGGATGGTATCACTAACCATCGATTGCCAAACCGCTCTAAACTCAGGCAATTCAATTCCAGCAGACTCGGGCACGATTCTGTGGGGCCGGCACCGATTAGAACAGGTTTGCGCGTGTTAGGACGACGACAGCCGGTGGTGATGGCATGAAGCTGATCATCTGAAGATCAAAGTTCGAAACCTTCGGACCCATGAAGTCGACAATTCAAATTTGATGCGCCGAGGGACAGTCGTTGGCTTACCCCGACTGTTCGGAGATTCCCCTAAGATCTTGTTTTAGGAGTCTTTACCGCCACCGCCACCGCCACTTGACCATCTTCTGAATGCGCATGCCATCAAACTCTTTCCGCCCAAACTGCCCAGCCTTGCCTTAAAGGAAGATGACCGACTGGTGCCGCTCGACGATGCACTATTAGCGCGGGCCGTTTGGCTAGGTACGGGTGGGAACTCCACATGATTTTCTTCGACCACGCCGTCACTGGCGTCCATCTGTTCTTGATCACCGGAGTCCAAATTCAACGCGAGCGATTCCCTCCTCTCTCTTAACCAATGCGCACCCTCAGAAGTCACTCCACCGCACTTCTTAACCTTCAGCTTCACCAAGCTGGGGCAACCGGAGGCTAATGCTCTCATTCCTTCATCCGAAACAGGGCAATTCTTGATGCAAAGCTTCTTGAGTGCCATGCATCTAGCCGCGATGCACACAATCTCAGGGTCTCCGACCGTATCGCTGCTGCAAAACGCCAGCCTCTCTAGCGTGCCGCAGTTAGATCCTAGCAAATCCAAGCTCGATTCCGTGGGATTGACCCCGATAAGAACGAGCTCTTGCAGATTAGGGCAATGTTTCGCGACGGCAATCAAGCCGTCGTCGCCAATGCGGTTCAGCTTCAGCCCATCGACGTGGAGCTTCCTCAATAACTTACAACGCTCGGCGACCGATACGAGCCCCAAGTTCGTGCACTGCGGCGTCTTCAACAGATGCAGTATCTCGAGATCCGAGCAATTAGATAGCGAGGCGATGCCGAAATCGCTTACCTGGATCCTCTCCAGATGGATCTCCACTATCTTCGCGACCCTCTGCACCATGACTTGGAGCACCGTGTCCCAGTCTCCGTAACACTTGACCAGCTTCAACGTCCTCAAATTCTTGGAGCCGATGACCAGCGGACCGAAGCACTGCCCGTTGTAAAGCTCCTTCAAGCAAATTGTTTTCAGGGAAGCCGCCGCCGCGCCGGGCCCAATCGGGTCCGTCGCAGCTCCGTCGGCGGGGCTCCGGAGCCGCTTCACGGACAGCTCTTCGAGCGAGGCACAGTGATCGATCACGGCGTTCATCCCTTTGGCTCCGAACGCGCAAGATCCGCAGGAGAGCTTCCTCAGCCCCCGGCAATTGCTCGCGAAGGCCGCGATCCCCGTGTCGGTGAGCTCGCGGCAGCCCCGCAGCTTGAGGCGCGTGAGTTTCCTGCACTTGAGCGAGATCAGCACGAGCGCGTCGTCGCCGATGCTCAGCGACTTGCGGTCGCACTTGAGCGCGAGCTTCGTGACCGCATCGAACCGCGCGAACAGCGCCGGGACCGACTCCAGCAGCTCCGACTGGGCGTTGAGGGCGAGCCTGTGGCGGCTCTGGCCTTCGATCGCGAGCCAGCGGCGGCACACGAGGGAGCACCGGCTCCGGTCGCCGGAGCCAAGGTACTGGAACACGCAGGCCAGGCACTCGTCGGGGAGATCGGAGATGGACACGGACACGGACACGGAGAGATCCGGCGGGGTGGCGTCGCACTCGCCGGCGGCCTCCCCGGGCACCGGCCAGATCACGGCCTTCGACTTGGAAGCCGAGCGGCCGCCGAGGTCGAGGCCGGGATCGGGATCGGGATCGGGGTCGGGGTCGGGGTCGGGGCCGCGGCGGACGAGTACGGAGGCCGCCGAGGACGGCGACTGGCCCATCGCCGGCGGAGGCGGAGGCAGGAATGGGCGCGGCGGTGAAAGGGGGAAGGATGGGGATTCAGGGCGGAGCTTATCTTATCCTCTGGGTTGGGTTACACAGGAGGGACCGCGGAGATTAGTGCGGTGGGTGGGACCTGTGGACACTGTTTCTTTGGTCGGCTTCTGGCGAGAGAAAAATGCCAGGAGGAAGAAGGGGTGTGTCGCGTTTGAAGAGCCGAAGCGCGTAGGGATCGGCCCATCGAGGTGAGAGCTCGACTGGGCCCGGCACCAACTCTCGGCCCATCATGTATCCGATGAGGATTTACTCCCCCTCCCTTTGTGCAGGGGTTGAGCATCGGTTCCGGCCCTGGACCGACCTTGGGCCGACCCCAACCCGGCCGTCCCTGGTCCGGTTCCTGAGGGGACCGGGCCCTGTCTCTGGGCCCGGGGCCGCCGGAATCTGTACCGTCCGGGTTGGCCCCTGATCCCGAGACTAATAAAAGAGCAAAGAAAGCGTCGATCCTTTCTTTCACCGCACAAAACCCTCGGCTAAGCGTTTGAAATGTCATACTGTGGTTACTGAATAAATCTGGTATGGGATGATGGCGATTGTGCTTTTATAGCTAGAACCCTTGAGAGCTAAAACACTGATACGACGATATCACGCTGATTTAACAACATCGAACGGCGTTTTATTTGAAAACATACATCAAATCCCGATCTAATGGCATTACGCCGGTTTGACCGGATTATTGGCCCACCCGGGAAACCGGTCCGGTCCCCGGTTCCAAAAACGGGGAATCGAATCCTCTAGTCCGGTTCACGATTCATGGATGGGACCCGGATCGCTCGGAAACCGATCACTTCCCGGGTGTCGTTTAGTTTTGTAGAGCAACGACGGAGCATTTTTTTAATAAATGAAAGCAGTTAAAAAAGAAGCTGGTGGTGATAGGTTTGTTTCCCGAACGAACAAGAAGAGCCCCAAGTGCAGTGGAGAGCGCTGCCAGAGCAGAGCGGCAGCAGCCCCCCGTAGAAGCTTCCGCTCATGGCAGCTCCTCCTCTGCTCCTGAGGAGCGTGCCCGTTCTCCCGCTCCGGCTCCACCTCCACCACCTCCACCGCCGCCTCTTCGCCGGAAGCTTCCGCCCGCTGTGCGCGGCGGCGGCGGCGGCGGCGGCGGCTGCGGCGGACTCCGCCTCGACCGAGCCGGCTTCGCCGGGGGAGAAGGCGTCCCCCGAGGACAAGGCGAGCGCGGTGTTGTCGAGCGCCAAAGAGCCGCCCAAGTACCACAGGTGGGACGATCCCGACTACCGGAAGTGGAAGGATAAGGAGGAGGAGATTTTGAGGGACATCGAGCCCATTGTCTCGCTCGCCAAGGAGATTCTCCACTCCGACAGGTCTCTCTCTCTCTCTCTCTCTCTCTCTCTCTCTCACACGCACGCACGCAATGATTGCCTAAACTGGATGTTCTGTGTCGACAATGATTGGATTATTCTTGTGTGGTCCGAATTTGTGAGCGTCAATTGTTCATTCCGCGCAAAGTAGTTGACAGTTGCTCCGGTGATTCGTTGTTGCGCGCTGCTGAAACTGCGTTCGGAATTTGGTTAGAGTAATTAGATTTAAAGTAGAATTTGCCGGAATATTTTCTGCGGCCTTCTTTAGTTTTATTGACTGAACTGTGCATATTTCCTGTAGTCAGAGAGCATGAACTTTTTGATGGAAGATCGTGCCACTGGAAAGGAATTGATTCGATTAGGATGCAAATTCACTTGATGCCTGAAATGTGCATGTTGGGCATGGTTCAATTTACAGTTCGCTATGCGGCTATGTCGGGAACATAGCTTGCATGCACCCAGCTTATATGAGTTTCATCTTGTGGTGAACGCTTTTGAAATTTTTTTTTTCTTTATGTAGAAGTGAGTTATATCAATTCGACAGCTTTGCTGAAGGATGTTGAACTCCTCGATAAAGTACCTATGTAGCTTGGAAGGTGAAAGTCGGTTGTGATTAATTACATGGGGACTTGATAATGGCTATGAATTTATACAGGCATCCTTCTTTGGCACCAAGCATCTTGGGTGAAGAATTGTATACGAATATGAAAACACAAACCTCTTGGGATGTCTCTTTTTTGTTTCTTTGTTTTTCTTTTGCGGCTTGAAAACCTGTTGGGATTTCTCATTGAATGAACAACCAAATAATAAAAGTCACAGCATTCTCACACATCTCATTCAGACGAATGAGTTGCATACCCTTGGTAGACAACAGCTCTCTCTCTCTCTCTCTCTCTCTCTCTCTCTCTCTCTCTCTCTCTCTCTCTCTCTCTCTCTCTATGTGTGTGTGTGTGCGTGTTTTGTGCATAGCTATTAGCTTTATTGTCACGTCTGTCATCCAACTATTTCTGTGTTCCGCTAATCGATAAAAGTGGTTCCATGGACAGTTGTGGTGGTGAATTATTTACCATCTTCTTTCCTTGAGTTTATATTGTCTATCTCAGGATCTTGGTACTCTTGATTACCATTTCAGAACAGCCGGCCACTCTTGTATTGTATGCCCTTTCTCTTTAGATAAGCCATGACTTAATACTCAGAAATCTGCAGATGCCTTGTACCATCTTCATATGATGTTCTTGTCATTCCATGCCTGAACAATTAATTGATTTCAATAGAGGTGATTAATTTTTCTTGGAAAAAAGTAAAGATGGATAATTTCCAATCTACCATTTCTCTGTGCTTTCCTTACCTTTGCTTTTCTTCTTCTCCTCCATTCCTCTTTTACTCACTCTGATACTAGCAATGGATGTTAGCTTTCCCCAATATAGAGAAAACGGCCTATTTGCATTATGAATAATAATAATCCAGGACCTTTCCAGTTCTACCTTGAATTTCTGATTTGCCAACTCTACCATGAAGGTACCTGTCAGCCAGCCATCAGTATTACACTAGTGACATGATTAACTGCTAATATGGCTCAACATAGGGCTAGTGTGGTGATAAGATTGAGTTATTAAGTTAAAAAATGAACTTTGATAAAGTGAAAGCGAAAAGATGATTAACAATTGGAATTATTTGCCCTGCATATCCTATTCTCCACTTTGTCGTTGAGTTATCTTTGAAGCTGACATCAGCGGTAACAATTAGACTGCACTTTCATATATCAAGTGATCATCCTAAATGTCCATTCGTGCTTTTTAATGAAACATATATTTGACCAATCAAGACATGCCTATCTCTTATTTTCATTTAGCAATATCACTGGACACTGACAGATGGTAGATCCAATAAGATAGACAGACTTTTTTTAATGAAAAATATATTTGACCAATCAAGACATGTCAATCTCTTATTTTCATTTAGCAATATCACTGGACACTGACAGATGGTAGATCCAATAAGATAGACAGACTTTTTTTAATGAAAAATATATTTGACCAATCAAGACATGTCAATCTCTTATTTTCATTTAGCAATATCACTGGACATTGCCAGAGGGTCGATCCTGTAAGATAGATAGAAACGATTCCCCTGTCGGGCCACTCCTTAGGTCAACTGCTAGGGCTGAGTCGGGATAATTGAAAACCGGCTGAAGTTTTGGGTCTTTTTAGGAATCAGGCCCTAAGTCAGAGCTTCTAAAAAATTTGAAACTATCTTCCATTAGTGTGGCTAGTGAATGTTTTTTATTTTTTATTTTTTTGGTGTGAGGCTAGTCAATGTTGAGTTCCTATCATCTTATATTATTTGGCTTTAGGGTATTGGAAGGACTACAAAATACTAGAAATCTGTGTGCATGTAAGTTCACTAGAGAGGGAAAAATGGACTTGCGGGCTGAGAGGTTGAAAGTTAAAAGATTCAGCATTTAATAAGATGATGCATGTTTGATAATATTAATTAGTTGACTAAAAAGATCCAACGAAGTAAAAAGTTCATGAAATGACTTAGGTAAAGGGGTTAACTGACTCAATAGATTAATAAGTTTGCTATAACCTACATATACTATCGACAATTTCATTTTAGGTAAGAAATGAGTTATACTCAGAATTGAAATTTTTTCTATCATCAAACAACTTTTTCTTTTTTAAGCACTTAAAGTTGTCAACACTTAAAGTTCAATAATTAAATTTTCAATACTTATTTTCAATATTATCAAACAAGTGGTGAGTTCTTCAGTTGTTTTAAATTTTCTTCGACACTGTTCTTCTCTTAGTCTGAAAATTAGAGATGAGATGATCTCGATAAGAAGGCACCAAAGGCATGCCAATTAGTCTACAAAGGCTCAAGGTAGGCCATTTATAGAAAAGCTCAAAAAGTAGCTCAAGGATACAAGCATATTTGACGACAGCAAGCATCAACTTGTGACTTCTTATAATGCCAAAAAATGAGCACTTCCATTTGTTTACTATGGAGATGGAATCCAATTTCTGAGAAACGATTTCCTTTTTGTCAAAAGATATCGCCACGCATTGTTATCTTCAAACAGCACTGAGCTTGAGGACAAATACCTGTATTTTATACCTTTAATTTGAATAACAAAATAGTTAGATGCAGTGCTGAAATATTACCTACAGGATGTAGCATCCTAAAAACATGAAAATTTAAAATTTCTGTGAGAAGAAAAGGGATGAAAAATTTAGAATTATGAAAAATTTCTTCGCATTATTTCCTCTCCTAGAGTCTTTCAAATATAGCCTACAGATCGTCTTAGGTTGTTATGCATGATTACAGGTCATTCATTTTTACACGCATGTTTTAGACCCAAGATTAGTAGGACGGCTTCGTATCTCCCTAAATTTTCTCGTTGCCGAAACAATGGCACCTGTCCTTATGACAAACAGCATACCATTTGACAGTTGCCATCACCACTTGATATTTTATTCCCTCCAGCAATCCTAAGCTTAATAAATGTGCTTAATCTACTGTGTGATATCCCTGCTCGCTAAGATCTTCTTCCTCCACCATTGGACTCTTAAATTCATTTCAATCAACGGCAATAGTTGTCCATATTCTGTTCTTCAATGGCTAGGAACTTGGTGGAGTTTGTAAATCATGTCAAGCTCTCCCAATACATCTAGTCCGTATTCTGTTTTTATGATGTCATTCGCTATTGTATGCTTTAATCTCGCCCGCACTTCATGACTACTTGTTTCGTATTGGTTGTGCTTTTTTCATTAGATTCTCACTTCTACATTTCTAATCCTAGAGTTCAGGAAATAATATTTGTAAAAAGTTGCACCAAAGAATTTTCTTTCGTAGGATTAATTAGAAATCTAGATTGATTTTGTTAACACCGGTGCTGCATAAGGCTTTTGATTTAAAATTGGCTGGCATCACTTATTTGGTGGTTAGCTGCATACCATTTTGATCATAGTTCAATTAGTTAAGGTGTTTCTCCTATACAACTTTTGATAATTGTGACAAGCTAATGGTGAATGTAAGTGGAGGATTATTTGTCTTATTTGATAATTATTGAATTATCCTTTTGGTGGACTATGAGTGGGATTGGGCTTACAAGTTACACAGTCATGATTTAGGTCAGAATTACTTGATTTCAGATAAATCTTAGAAGTTAACTGATGAAAACATTTGCATTACACTAAAGGTGTTGATGGTTGCTTCATTGTGAATTGCACCTACCTGTCAAAGTCATGTTGATGCAGCAGTTGGTGAGTTGAGAGTGCTCTCAGTTCCTTATTTAGTTTTTTTTTTTTTGTTTACCAGGTACTTGGATGGGCAACGACTTACAGCTGAAGATGAGAAAGCTGTTATACGGAGGCTTCTCATGTATCATCCACATGCTGAAGACAAAATTGGTTGTGGACTTGATTACATAATGGTAAGCTCTCCTGCACTTATATTTGCTTTAAGAAGAAATAGGGAAAAAGCCATAAAAAGACCTCAAACTATGCCCACTGTGATACATTTACCCTAAACATATTTTTGTGACACTAAAAAAACCCAAACTCGAACCCATGTAACTC
The DNA here is from genome assembly GCA_031216285.1 of Syzygium syzygioides. NCBI lineage: Eukaryota > Viridiplantae > Streptophyta > Magnoliopsida > Myrtales > Myrtaceae > Syzygium > Syzygium syzygioides. The sequence goes on from CM062247.1 coordinate 24,183,846, forward strand.
GTTTACTCTCCACTATGATTCTGTCTGAAAGCACCGTTAAAAGTCCTACGTGGCTGCTGACGTGGATGGTGAAATACAAATGAATCTGATGTGGCATCCACATGGCTTAAGTGATTAAAAAAAATGGCATTGTTTTGACAGCTTATGTGGACAACGGTGCTGTTTTGCTCTCTTCTCTCGGTTGCTGAAGTCCATTTGAGCAAAATTTTAGGGCTCTTTGTTCATGTTTATCTCTCTTTAGGTTCCTCGCCAAATACGCGATTGCTTGACCATGATTTATCCAAATTGAGCTTCCATTCAACTCAGGCGAGTGATTACAAGTTCAAATTTTTCCAAATCCGTGGTTGTTTGTACTGTCTGGTGTTTTTCTGATTCTGGTTTTTGCCCCCTTTTCTGGTATTTGAATTCCTTCGATAGCCTGGGATGGTCTGGTTTGGTTCCGCCCATTAATCTTCATTTTAATCACTAATGCGCAAAACGCTCGAATCTGACTCCTCCGTCGCTTTCACCGTGGAAGGCAGTTTTATCTTATCTCCCCCGCCGTCCTTGTCCATGCAACTGCTGAAACTCTGACTTTCCATTGTGTGACTGTGACTGAGTGGGACTGACTTGGACTCTGACTGTGAGTGTAAAAGAATGTCTTGCAATTTCATTTTCTCCTCCATTCTATGTAGCCTCCGAGTGAGCGCCTTGAAACATGCCGAAATATTAATTACTAGCATTGTATTAGCTCAAATTTTGTGTAAAATTTCTAGCATTGTATTAGCTCGAATTTTGTCTAAAATTTCTAGCATTGTATTAGCTCTAATTTTGTCTTAAATTTCTAGCATTGTATTAGCTCTAATTTTGTCTTAAATCTTTCTCATTCCTCATTCTGGCTCTCTTGTTGCAAATCGCAAGGCAAATCTCTCCTCCATGCTATTTCACGCTCTTCTAGTTCTACATGATCAATGGATTGCCCACTCTTTTCTTTTTTGTACAAACCCTATCTTTTCATGATCACTAACCCCAGGAAGAACCCTGATTCCCCAAACCGAGCTCCAGGGAGAACCCTGACCGCAAAACGAGAGAGACGAAGAGCAACAGAAGAGATGAAGAGCATGACACCGTTTTGTTGATATCCACTTAATTCACATGGGCATCGCGTCAGCGCTGTTTGCATTCCGCTGTTCACGTCAGCTGCACATAGGAACCGTTAGGGTGAGCAGTTGAACTAAACTGAATCATGAATCAGTTCTGTCCAGGTCGGGTTTTTGGTTTTTTTTTTTTTTCGCCCCTGTTCACAATGTAAAGTTAACAAAGCAACTGTGGACTCATCTTTGCCATGGCCTGCTGTTGTATATTATAGGAGTTATTCTCCCATTAACATGATTTTCAACTAAAGGTTTTCGAACGATTTTCAACTAAATTGTGTATCATGAAGAATTCATGGAAAATTAGGACTTGGTGGAGTCCGTGGATCATAGAGAGAGTCCTTTTCCTTTGTCCTTTTTGAACATCCATTTTCTTTGATAAAAAAAAGAACATCCATTTTGACAAGAAATGAATGTTATGCGACTGTTGTCCTAGAATTCCAAAAGGATTGTGAATGCCTATTCATATGCTCTCTCTCTCTTTCTCTCTCTCTCTCTCTCATTTCCATCTTCTTTTCCTTTTCTAAGTTAATTCACTTCCTCCTCTGGCTCCAGTTGCCCTGATTTTGTGATTACTTTGCATTTCGGAAAAGATAAGGGGAAAAGGAAAGAGGTATAGTTGAAAGTGGATAAAGGCTGTGTGGAAGAGACGGAGAGAGATTGGGCTGAGCTTCACAGGTTCAAGTCACATGCCAGGCTGTTCACAGAAAATTATGTTGATATTTGATAGGGCGCATGCTATTCTGTCATATATTATAGGAGAGAGGGATAATCCGATATTAAAGGTTTTCTATGGTTTTCAAATGGATTGCGGGGGGTTTGGTTTTGATCTACATTTTTTAAAGATTAAAAAAGAAAAAAAATCATAACCCGAACCAAACCGGACTGGCGAGCTACCTGAAATCCTTTACCTATAACCCAAAAGACCCAAATTTCTTGTTTCGGTTCGGTTTTTGACACCCCTAGTCAAACGGGTACATGTTTGAGGTTTTTGGTGTCACAAAAAAAAGTTTAGGGTAAATGTGTCACAGTGGGCATAGATTGAGTTTTTGGTGTTGGTTTTTTCCCAAAGAAAAAGAACGTAAAAGAGGCATTCATGTTACAAAAAATTATTTTTTAAGCACTTCCGCTGCTAATTAGAATTTGAAGTTATAAAACTCCCACTCCCCTTCCCTCATTAGAAAGAAGAAAAAAGAAAACAAACTTAGCGGCCAAGTTGATGATTGAACTCAAACAACTGTTAAGATGGTGATATTATTGATGGAATTAGTTTTTCTCCAAACCACAAGATCAAGCTCTACCAAGTGGTATGGCATGCATTTGGCCTCTATAGCAAAATTTTGATTCTATTTTCTCCTCTTATTGCATATTTAGCTGCAAACCATGAACATTGAATGTCTCTTTGTCGGATCCATTTGCATCATGAAGTTGATGACCATGAACTGTTCCTTATTCTGCACATCTAACATATGCTGGCATCTCATATTCTTTGATCAGGATACCACACGCGGTTTCCCTTTTTTTTTAACGGCCAAAAGCGTGGCATTGGCAAATCACTAATGTTTCTATTGTTCAGCTCTGTGGTTTGTCTCAGTAGAATGTTGAAGTGCAGTACACTTGTTATATTTAACGATGCTTGTTCTTGTAATGATTGTCACTTGCAGACTGCAAGTGGGCTTGTAAACATGACTCACATGTTCAACACTTGATTAAAGCCCAATGCATAAGTAGGTAAATTTTATGAACCAGTCTTAATAGGCCTATCATTAAAGAAATAACTCAGTCTACTCGGTGACGAGAGAACGAGTTTATGCTACTAAGCATATTATGCCTGGTCAATATAAGGAACTCCTTGTGCTTCCCAAGGATCTAGTGCCCTGCTGTTTGAGTGAAATGAATGTAGTTAACTACAAAATACGTGCGTAAGGAGAAAGAAATTCTTAATCCTGAAGAAAACTAATAGGGACAATGTAGAATGCATAGATGGATATCAAACATGTACCGGTGATAGTTAGATCACAGAAGAAGAATGAACTCAATAGCAGACTACAACTACAGAGGAAATTATGTGAGACAACTCATCATGTTGACAGTAACTATTCCATAGAATCGTAGAGAATGAGGTTTGCTGTTATGGTAAAATAGTTCAGTTGCAATCATGCTCCAATTGCCCGAACATCCCTTGCTGTAAGTAACAGGCTAGACTTATTAAATTATCATTTAGGTTGACTTATGTCTTGCTTTTTTTTTCTTTTGGAATTTTTCAGCACTGAGCTGCCCTTTATTTTACTCAGTAAAGTTCTCTTTCTTCTTTCTCTGTCAACTTGAGTGCCCGTAGGAGACATTATTTGATTATATTCCTTAGCTTTTCTTGGGTTTACCGTCACATGCCCCTTTTACCTGGCAATCCATTAAGTGTATGTCCCGTAAAGGTAGCTTTTGAATTTGAGGTGAGAGATTATGACCATTGTTTTCCACCCCGTTGCTTTTTGTACCGCAGAGCTTCTCTCTGGTGTGGTAATAGGTCTGTTAATTTGTAGTTTGCACTCAAAATAGAACCAACATTACTGATTCTTATTTGAGCAGAAATATGTCCACACAGCTGTTCCGATTGCTCATAGTAATTTATGCTTTTATGGTGAAGTTTATTGCTTGTCATTGAGGTAAACATGGGAAATACTTCCTTGTCAGAACATGTCATGACATGATTGAAACATTTAAGAAATGATCTAATGTGCCTTTTCCTCTCATTGAAGGTCGAGCGACATCCCCAGTTTAGAGTTTCAAGGTGTCTGTTTGTCGTAAGAACCAATGGTGCATGGATAGATTTCTCGTACCAGAAGTGTCTCCGAGCGTATATCCAATCGAAGTACCCGTCTTATGCTGAAAGATTCATCCGGGAACATTTAAAACGCGGCAGTGGTTAATGCATGTCGAAGACTTGTGCTTCATACTGTAAGTTCGACAACAGTTTTGGAATCACTAGAGGTTGTTGGCTCGTATAAAATATTCCGATTTGGCCGTGAAGCTAAAGAAATGCTCATGCACTTTAGATTATGTCATTAGTCAATGGAGCAGATGATGCTTTGACCGGCACCTCAAGTTCAACTGTTTGTTCACATGTGGGGACAAGAGCATGATTGAAGGTGAACTCCACTTTTTCTTTTTGGGTTGGCTTTAGGACTCGTTTTCGGTAGGAAATTGGTAGTTAGCCTCTCTCTCTCTCTCTCTCTCTCTCTCTCTCTCTCTCTCTCTCTCTCTCTCTCCAGCTATCTGGATTCTTTTGTCTGTAAAGGGACATCATGAGTGAACATAGGGTCAAATGCTGTTGACTTATATGAATAGATGATGTAGAGCTACGTTAATCAATGATATGGTTCAAGGTTGATGCTTGATTAGGTGACTTGTTTTTATGAATGAGCTTATTATGGACGGTACTAGCCCGAATTGATCAGTTCCTATGGTGGTCCAGGAAGAGAAATGGTAGTGAATGGGTCAGGAACCGAGTCAAAACTCAAAAAGGAGTCATTGTTAAGCTGGGTCTTGCTTTGCTTCATTGTGCAAAAGTCAATGGGAGGGAATCCATTATTGGCCAGCTCTGAAAAGACTGCAAATAATGTTCTGGGGTTGGAGGACAACCATATCTCTTTTTCTTCTGTGTTTTCAACAAATAGACAATTTGATACATGTCCAGTAGACAAAAGCCCTACTGGAGTTAAAGAAAGCCCTGCTTGAATTTTTGTCCTCTCTGTGCCATCCATGGCCAAGTACTAATGCAACTTTTTGCCCAAGACATCAAAGCATCATGAGCTGCTCCTCTTAAGGCAACGTCTCCCATTTTTTTACTCTAATTTTGGTTTGGTTTGGTTCGGTTCGGTTCTTTGAATATCAGGTGGAAGTTCCGTTTCATCTCTTGAACATAAGGATCACATCTTTTTATTTATCAGAGTGCATCAATGCTTTTCTCATACTTGTTAGCAGGGTCCTAACTGGCATCTGATACTTATTCCTTCTGAATTACCGCATTCCATTCATATCTAAGTGATATAGGAATTGAAATCTCCATCTTCTAGTGTACAATGAACTTTTCATTTAACTTTTCTTGGACAGTGGTTTTGCAAACTCCTCATGAAAATGAATATATTTCTTTAGGGATGAATGTCTTCAGTTGTTGGCAATAGTATTTTTTTTTCACAGAGGTTAGTGAAACGCCACTTTCATGATTTTCTCTTCGGAATGATGATGATTGGTCGCACTAATCTCCACCAGGGAAAAAGAAAAATCTGCTTTGCTGACAATGAGGGGTGAACTACCATATCTTCTAATAGGGGTTGAGGACTGCCAGTGCAACTATAGGGCAGTCAATGTGACAAATCATTTCCAGATTGGGTGAAACAACCCCCAAAAAAAATTGACTCGTGTAATGTTAAGTATATGATTACCCTTAGATTAAATTGATTTACCGAATAATGTGACAGGCTCGTGCGGACAGTTGATTGTGGCTCTTTTTTTTTTTCTGGTCGAAGATTGTGGCCCATTTGTAGTTTGCCTCTTATCATTTTGTTAATCTAGCAATTTAATGGTGATTTGAATCTGTCTAGCGTCACTTCGCGTTTCGTGTGCACGCTAAAAAGTCAACGATATGATGATGCTCGAATAATTTACCAACTTAGGCTCCGTTCGTTTGGGGAAAAATATTCTCCCGAAAAATATTTTCCGGGTTTTCCGGTGTTCGGGGGGCGGAAAATGTTTTTCGTAGGAAAATATTTTCCTTCCCCCTTTACAAAATAGCCTAAGTTTCTGGAAAATGATTTCCACTTCTTCAAAAGTGGAAATCATTTTCCGGAACTTCTTCTTCTTCTTCTTCACTAAGGTGGCCGGCCACCGCCTCCGCCGCCGGTCGCCGGCCGCCGCCTCCGCCGCCGGTCGCCGGCCGCCGCCTCCGCCGCCGATCGCCGGTCGCCCGCCGCCGCCGCCGATCTCCCGCCGCCGCCGCCGCCGGTCACCGGCCGCCCTCCGCCACCGCCGCCGATCACCGGCGAAATATATTTTCTGAAACTTTTTCATATTGATCGCCGAACACCGGAAAATTATGTTCCGGAAAAACATTTTCCAGGAAAATGACTTCCGGAAAAATATTTTCCAAAAGGAGAATATTTTTCTCCAAACGAACGGAGCCTTATAATTTCTTTTAGCTGTCGTGTTTTGTGTCCGGTAAAAATCTTTGTTCGAGGAACAGAAAGGAGACGATGTCATGGGCCAAAGTTTGTTCTCGCAAAATTGTCATTTTTTCTTAGTGGTTCGGAGGCTAATCGACATTCTTTATCATCGAAGAAAATAATGCCGCATTCTTTATGGGCGACGTATTCCTCACGCCACATTTTTATCTTGTAACATGTGCGTACCACATATGAGATTGTAGTTATCATAGTACAGTTAACAGAACGGTCTATAATTAGAGACGGAAATTCACATTGCAAATAGCTAAATGTACAATATTGTCGTAGTAGTTGTCGTCGGTAAAGTTATGATTAGAAAAGGAGACAATAACGATGTTAGTTCTAAGGTACATAGTGTGATGCTTAGAAATCCTTATGCCACGTACCATATGTTGGTCACATTTCCTTCACAATCATTCCATTTTTGCCCCCTCTTTTGTTCCAAAATTCGTTTAGCGCGCCTATAAATTTTTGTAAAAAGCAATTCTCATTTGTCAAGCTAACATTTCTTTCCGTACTTTTTTTATCTGTCGTATTTTTAACTCTCTTCACTCTCTGATTTTTATTCTACCTCTTACAGAATGCGAGAGTCAAATCTCACACATGTAATACTAGCGTCACCACTCCCTCAATTTATTTATCAACAAAGCCGCATGCCTATTAGCTTTCTCTCCGTACTTGGTGATATAGTGTTTTCACTCTTTTAGTTTTATGATTTCTCATTAGCCAAGTCACTAGTACGGCTTAATTTAAATATCAAATGAGCAAATTTCCATTGATGATAATCGTACAATCTCTAAGGAATGAATGTTGATGTTGATGACACGTACCAATAGGCAACCCTTTTCAATCATTATGTTGAAGGGTTCAACTCAAGTCCCGCCACAGCTTATAACCCCATCATTATCTAAGGTGGGTTTCTTTTCGATTTGGAAAATGTTTTTTTCGAGAATGATTACTTATGCTGCTTAAGAAAATAAGACGAAAATGTTTACGGTTTTATGATTTGGAAAATGTTTTTTTCAATCATTATGTTGAATGATTACATTGCAAATAGTTTCACCAAATCTCAAATAATATCAAAGTAGGAAGTATTGAGGTTGAACTTCCAAACTCTTAATTTACCTCCTTATTATATATTTCCACCCTGCAATCTTAGGCCAAAATCAAGCCTATAGGTTAAGGGAAGTAATGGATTATTTAAATATTAAATCATACCTCTATCTATCAACTTAAGTTTGTAGAATTATTGGCAATGGTTTTATCGCATGTGCGTCCACCCCATTATTCCACGTGTCATTCCTAATCCGGTTTGCACATGAGAGCAGCTGTTAAAGTATCCAACATTGCTTAACTATGAAGTTTATACGCTATTTATATATATATATATATATATATGTAATATCCCTTCACTTATTAGTTTAAACTTTTTGAACAGTTGACAGTAATTCTACGTAACCTCACCTGGTATTAGAGCAAGATTTCTAGAGTCGAGCGTACCAATAACCTTAGACCAAAGTCTAGAGTATGCGTGAAGGAGAATGCCAATGTATCTAAAGATCCAATTACGCTTTTACCTATCAGCTTAACTATTAGATTTCATTTTCTTACTTTGTCAATGTAAAAATTTCATTCATGAAAGTTGTCCTAGTAGGCATATCAATGTCAAAAAGGTTAATATTGCATCCATAATAGCTTCTGAAAAAATGCATGATAATCGCTCAAAATTTGTACCATAGAACATGAAAATCCGTTAAATTAGAATGGAAAGAAAAAGACTACACAAGCTCTCTCCTACAATTATGGAGAGAAGCACCATCATTAGATACACTAAAACACCATCTCTCCCGGCCAGCTGGAAGCTGCAAGATATCCGGTTGGGTCCTTCATTCCCTCCACGGCAGTCATGATGAGTTTCTCACCAGTGGGGTCTCCAAAGTTTGGTAATCTTTGTCAAATGAAACATCATTGAATCTCCCTTTCCTAGAAGAAACCCCACTGAATCTCACCAAGAAAAATAAGTTTCCACTGTAAAATCTTCAACATACTCAAACAATAGTAAGAGCCGTCTACAAATATCGAAGGGAGATTTGTTTAATCGACCATTTACGGTTTGTCGTATCACTTAGTAAACTAATATTGTAAATTAGTTTTAGAATAATTAACCTTGCTTCAAAGAAAGTTGTGTGTGTAAAAAGACATTGACCATTATTGATGTAGTATAGAGCTCAGTAGATTGGGTCAAACTGAGGTGAATATGAAGTAGGTACGGTCTAAGAGGGAGTAGGAGCGTGGGAAAAGTGAATGGTGGGAGAGGGAGTTCGATGAGTCCCAACGAGAAAAGAGATCGTGCTTTTTCTGATGCTGGGATTGACATGGTTTTACATCAGAACATCACCACTCTCTCTGGTTCTTCTTGCAGAGAATGGCCTCTTCTGATCTTAACCTAATTGATGAAAATGGAGCTGCTCATTCTTTTTTGAGACCCTTCTCTGTCTGAGATTTGGTAAAAGCAAAGAGGAAGATGATCCCCAGAAACATGTGTGCACAAGGGAGAGAATGATAAAGATGAGTGAGGTTGAAAGGTTGTGGTAATAAAGGACTCATCTTCTCCAATTTAAGAATTTATCTTACTGACGCACATATGCATATATGCTGTGCAAATGAATAATGTCACCGCTTACCAAAGCAGTTATATCAAGGATTTGTAAGAACCTAAAATTTTTTCAAAGTCAAATGCAAAGTTAATCGGGATTCATATTGCATTGTAAAGCTAGAATCGTCACACAACATTAGCAATGCAATCAATGCATTAAATGCTTTCTTGTACACAATGGTGTTGTGATTGATGTTTGAGAGACAGAGTAATTAAGAAAGAACAAGCCTGTTTGATGACCCCAATTAAGGGCTAAAAATTAAGACTTTAATATTTTATGATATTAATCTTATCTATTATATCGTTAAACCTACCATTACGATTCCGCATTTGATAAGAAATTAATTATAATTCGTGAGACTACCTTACCAAAAAAAAAAAAATTATAATTCGTGAGACTCTGTTATTATTTTTTCAGCGCTTAAGATTATCAACGTTTAAAATTTAGTAATTTAAGTTTTCAGTATTTACTTTTCAGTTTTGTTAAACAGGTATTTGCCTTCGAGCTAAACTCCTGCCGACTACTTTGGCCCAAAAAAACAAAATTCTCTTGCCAACCACGTGGCAATTTTGTATAGGTCCATACCAATCACTTGCATATGACACTACCCTACTTGTGTTGCATATTTAGATCGCACAACTGTCAATATACAGGATGGAGACAAATATTTTTGCTTTAGTAGAACATTGAACTGTGTGATTTGACATGTCCGATGAATGTCAACCATATTGTACATGGAAGGGATCTCACAAACTAGATTATTTAACTCGATTTCATCACATCACTAAAAATACAAAATGGGTCTCAAAGCACTTGTTAAGTACATTCCATAAGAAAAATTACCGCTTTTTTCTCTCGATAAGAGGGAGCAATCCTCGATTCTCATGTTACAAATTTGAAAACATTGGTAACATGGGTCACAAAAACAGCTAACGCATAACTAAATATTAATGGTCTAGAGCACCTTTTTTGCAAGATCCAGCATCAAAAGTAGCAAGAGATATTTACTAGACCAAGGGTCATTGGACAAGTAACGCCTAAAACTGTGAAACAGTGTCGCGGCTGGAACTCGATAAGCCTTCTTTATCGCTGCTTTCCCGGTTCTTGGTTTGGTGGCGTAAGGGGGGTTGGAATCGAAACTCGAAACCATCAATCGCAGCAAACACGGCCTCCGCATCAGCACCATCTCCCCACCTCCATCACCACACACTCTGTCTCTCTCTCTCTCTCTCTCTCGAGTCCCATGGATTCTGCACCGCATTCACCACGCATTGCACTTTTTCCCTGTCATTTCATAACGCCTGCGCCTCTCCCTCACAAAAACAAACACGCTCGCACAGACAGAGAGGGTAGGTGCATGCATTTCTTGGAGAGCGAGCCCATAAAGAAGTGGTAGGAAAAAGAATGAAAAGAGAGGGGAGAGAGAGAGGGAGAGAGACAGAGAGAGGGAGGGAGGGAGGGAAAGCAACGTTTCAGTTCTGCCCCGTCAAGCAAAGCAAAGGACCGAAGAGAGAGTCTTTGAATATTCACGAGAAAATATTCACAGTGATGCATTACGTACTCTCTCTCTCTCTCTCTCTCTATCTGTGGGTGGCAATATTCAAAAGAATCGAGGGAGAGAGAGAGAGAGAGGAAGTTCGTACATTTAAATCTGCGGCTGTTCGGGCGACAGTTCGGGCCATAAGTTACTCACCAACAAAAAGGAAGGTTCGTGCGAGCTGCTTCAAAGCTGGCTCTCTCTCTCTCTCTACAGTTCTGCTGTTGCAGAACTAGCCTGGTTTCAAGGATCTTTAAATAATTAATTTGAATTTGCACCCGGAGAATAATTATATTTAAAGCTTGTTTGTTTAAGAGAAAGAATTTTTCATGGATTAATTTTTTCGATTTTTCATCCGTTTAGTTTGCCGAAAATGATCGGTTAACGATAAATCATTTATGGTCAAAGATAATATGCATGCTTAAAGATAAGAAAAATGAAATTTTCCAACTTGAAAAGGAGAAAAGATTGTCCTAAAAATAATTTCCCCAAAAGCAATTTCTTTTATCGTGAAATTTTCCTAAAACAAACATACCGTTAGAATTCTTAAGATTTTAGTTGTTTTTTTTTCTTGTAATGGATGGTATTTTTGCCCTCGAATCATATGAACCCAAATTAGATTAAGTGCAGCGGAGCGTGGATCCCTTGCCCAGCACGGTACTTCCATGGCGATCTTAACCTATCACTTTAGATATACATCTCGTAACTATGCCTCGATGATAGAAAATTATGGATCGAGATGCCGGTACAAGAGAACACGATTGACAAAGAGACACTAATTGAACTTGTGCAGTTTCCGTTTCAACGTTCGAGGACATTTTTTCTTTGGGGGCTAGGTGAAAAAAAAAATTGCATGGACTCGGGTCAATTTCGTAGCTCGAGCAAAATTCATGATCAAAATAAATTGAGTCGAATTTGAGGGGCCTTCGATTAAGTTCGAACAGTTTGCGAGTAAAGCTAGAGATGCTAAAAGATAAGGGAATATATTCAAGGGAAAATACCACCAAAAATCTCAAATTATGCCACTTGTGACAAATCTATCACAAACCTCTTTTTTGTAATATGAAAACCCTCAAACTATGCCACTTGTGACAAATTTACCTTGAACTTTTTTTTGTGACATAAAAAACCCCAAATTATACCACTTGTGACACATTTACCCCACAATACTTTTGCCCATAGATATTTTCATTTTTTCCTTTTGTTTCTTTTCTTCTCTCCAGCGAAGGGAAGCCGGCAAGGGATGCCTTCGTCGGATCTGGCGAGGGCGACCTTTGCCGCCAAGAGCAACCCTTGCCGGCTTCCCTCCGCCGGACAAGAAAAGAAAAAAAAAGGAAAAAAATAGAAAAAAGAAAAAAAAACGAAAATATCGATGGGCCAAAATATTGTGGTATAAACATGTTGCAAGTAGCATAGTTTGAGGTTTTTCATGTCACAAAAGAAAAAGTTCAGGGTAAATTTGTTACAAATGGCATAATTTGGGGTTTTTCGCGTCACAAAAAAAAAATTCAGGGTAAATTTATCACAAGTAACATAATTTGGGGTTTTTGGTGATATTTTCTCTATATTCAATTTCTTTAATCTAGTAATACAATTTAGTGTCACAACTCACACACTTTGATTTTTTTTTCGTTTCGTCGAATCTGAAACTACTCGAAATTTTCTCGACACTTAAATGTCGACAACTAGACTTACATATGATTTTTTTTCACAATTTTATGCGATCGGAATAATATTTTAAAAGTTTTGGTGGAAAAGTAAAATTATGTAAGTCCAAACAAAAAGTTTAAGACAAATTTTGTCGGTATTCATTTGTTTTTATCATGGTAATTTTAAACCAAATACCTTAAAAGCAAGTGGCGAGTTGACTTGTAAATCCGGCTAATCCCATGAAAATTATACACATAGCCAAGGGGAAAAAAGAAGGGGAAAATCGGGAATTTTCTTTATTAGAGATACGTCGATTTTGAGCTATTAAAATTAATTTGTAATGAACTACGAATTTTCCCAGACATCGATCCTGCATGAAATTTTTTTAACAATTATTTAAACGATTTTCCTGAGTGCCCATCCACATCGGGTTTGTGAAAGATCACCAGATAATTAAAGATAATTAAGCACTGTGTAGAACCACCAGAAATTTTTTATAATAATAAATTTTCATTTTTCTTAAAACGCAGGGGCAATATCGATATTTTACGATCCCGTCAAGTCTATGGGGGACTCTCAGCCCATCAACGTCGTATTGGGGTTTGAACTTTATTTCGGCCCACTAAATTTCGGACCTTTATTTATTTATTTTAAAATTTTAATTTAAAAATTAATTTAATATCCTTAATACTGGCTGCAAGTTACTAATCTGCTCCCAAAAAAACTTGCACGTAATCACGGTTTTGACTTCGGAGAAAATCAATCACGTAACATTTATATCATGTCACGTACTATACCGTTATGATATCGTACTATATCGTTATCATTAATACTAACGTGTTTGAAAATCATTACAGAGCAGTAACGGCCGCTTATCCAATCAAATATCGCAATTGTAACGCCGGCGGCGCATCATATTTCATAAGTTTCCTACTAAAAATAACTTCATGTCGGGTATGTCTTGATCGACTCAATCTACGTTTGAGCGTGTCGATGTCTAGGAAACATCTTAGGCGAAAAAGAAAAGCCCAATCATTTAATGGCGATAACACGGGTCATCGCCGGATGGACTCGGGGACATTCCCTACTTTTCTTGTCATGATTTTAATTCGTTCGCTTAAGAAACACATTACCGCCAAGGTGATTGGCCTATGGTAATGACATTATTTATCTTCCATGAGGTCACAAGTTCAGTTCATGTAGCAAACGAACGTAGGACCCTTGTGGTGATAACATGCATAGGAGATCCTCCCTTTTGCCAATAAAAGGAAAAGGGTCAAAAGAGAGAAAAAGGCACATTGAAATCTCCAAATCTCCACGGTTCAGAAAATCTAATTTTTCATGGTTGGCTTCGTGTAGTAAATGATCAGAAGCAACTAGGGGAAATGCAGGGCCTTTGAAATATTGAAAAGGCAGCGGAGTCGCGTCGAGCTAAAAGTTGTGAAGATAATGTTATAAATGGTCAATAAATTTTTAATTTGTTCAATATAGTCCATAAATTTTCTTACCCAATATATAATGTGATCCCTTAACTTTTAATGTGTTTAATGTGATTTTTGAATTTTTGGTACATGTTCAATATAGTCCCTGAGTTATGTGAAAATGTTCAATATAGTTCTATAATTTAGGGACTATATTTAACATTTTCATATAATTTAAAGACTACATTGAACATGTATCAAAAGTTCAAGAACCACACTGAATAAATTAAAAGTTCAGGAACCATATTGCATGTTAAGCTAAAGTTTAAGGACTATATTGAATAAATTAAAAGTTTATAGACCATATTATATATTAGATAAAAGTTCACATACTATCCGTGTCATTATAAAAAAAAAAAGGGAGTATGTTGAACCCAACCTTGCGATGCACTTTTCGAAACCCTAAAAGCCTGTGAGAAAATGCACATCGTTTGATCCTTCTGACCAGATAACTATTCCTAAAAGGAGTATTGCTGATTCATAATGGTCTGACTTGATAATACAGTGGGAAAAAGTTAGAAAAAACTCCAAATTATACCGACAATGCATATTTACTCTAAATTTTTTTTGTAATATCAAAAATTTCAAACTATACCTATAGTGACACATATACCCTAATTTTTTTCTTGTGATATAAAAGAATTCTAAACTTATATTTATGTAACACATTTACCCTCTGTCAAAGTTCAATTTAATGATTTTTCAGCCAAAACTTAACTCATGTGGACGCTTGTCAACACTGTTTGCTTTTTTGCATCTATATAGACAGATTTATAACGGTTCTCATTAACATAATTTTGATGGGAGATAAATGTATTCCATATATACAAGTTTTGGATTTTTTGTGTCACAGACTAAAATTTAAGATAAACGTGTCAATGTGGGTATAGTTTAGGATTTTTGGTAACCATTCCCCTTAGAAAAAGCGGGAGTGTGTCAAAGATACTCGAGAAGTAGATGAACCCAGCCTTGCGATGCAACTTCTTTAATAGCCCGGAAGCCTGTCAAGAGATGCACATTATCTGATCCCTTTGACTCGATCACTATTCCTAAGAGGAGCGCCGCCGATCCGTGACGATCCGACTCGATAGTACGGCACGTGTTCCCCGGGAGGCACGCTCGAATTGCAGACTTTCGAGAGCCGGGGCATCAACCGGCGGGCGAGAGGAGCGCCGCTCGATGTTGTCCACGATAATCCAAGAGTGAAAAAACATGGATTGATATGGTGGGACATTTTTCTTACTCCCAAGTAAAACACGTGATGTTATTGTACACATAAAACTCTCGTCATCTCATCGCCTCCGAAGTTACGTGTTTGTTCTTGTGCGAATACACTATTACAGCCTTAGCCTGCACAGCCTTCCCGGCTGCACTGCTCACACCCGTTAACATCAATCCGAAAATTTTTTGATTAGGCTTTCTAAACTGCGTAACTGCTCTTCATTAACGATGATGGGGACGAGTAAAACTTTCCAAAATTGTTTAGGAAAAAGTTTTGAGCATCGTGAGGAAATTCTTTCCCCTCTCTCTGCCTCTCTGTCTCTCTCTGTCTCCCTCTCCTTCTCTCTCTTCCTCTGCGCGCACACAAAGGGACACCCTGCAATAAAAAGAAAGAAACGCAGCTCGAAGCCCACAACAAATAAGGCAGCAGATCCTTTTGAGGAGCTCTCATCAGTTCCCCTCTCTACTCCTTCAGCAGACCTGCTCAGAAACAGAGGAAGAGAGAGAGAGAGAGAGAGACTGAGAGATGGCTCCAAGAGCAGGGCCATTCTTGGAACTCTGTTCCTTCTTTATCTGCGCCATCTCCATTGCCTCTCTGATGGGTTGATGGTTTTCTCATACCTCGACCCTTCTTCCTCTCTCTGAAGAAGAAGAAGAAGAAGAAGAAGAAGAAAAAGCAGAAGGAGGAGGAGGAGGAGGAGGACGAGGAGATGGATGCAGGTTATGAGCCCCACCATCGTCTTCTTCATCAACAGGAGGAACAAGAACGGCTCCAAAGCACCCTCCTTTTCGACGCCCTTTACTGCTCGGAGGAACACTGGGGAGAAGATGAGGAGGAGGAGGATGAGGAAGAGGAGGTAGCGGGTGATGGGCTTCTTCTGTCGGAAGAGAGAGATCACAGGTTGCTGAGCCCGCGAGTGTTGCTCGATCAGGACTTGCTGTGGGAGGACGAGGAGCTGGCCTCCCTCTTCTCCAAAGAAGAGCGGAGCGGCATGCATTCGAATCTGGAAAACGACCCGTCTTTGGCCGACGCTCGCCGCGAGGCTGTGGAGTGGATAATGGGAGTCCACGCGCACTACGCGTTCTCCGCTCTCACGGCTCTGCTCGCGGTGAACTACTGGGACAGGTTCATGTGCGACTTCCGTGTGCAGGAAGAGAAGCCGTGGATGACTCAGCTCTCCGCTGTCGCTTGTCTCTCCCTCGCTGCCAAAGTGGAGGAGACCCAAGTGCCCCTTCTCATTGATTTCCAAGTACGTTGCCGGAAAGCGTCCGTCCTCCAGCCGTTCGATAGAATGCTTCCGAGAAAAAGGCGTCGCTTGATTTGCTTGTTCCTTGACAATGTGGGTTCGGTAGTTTTTATGTTAATTTTTCTTTTCAGGTCGAGGACAATTGCCCCGTCTTTGAGGCGAAGAACATACAGAGAATGGAGATCCTGGTGCTCTCGTCGCTTGATTGGAAGATGAATCCAGTGACCCCGCTATCGTTTCTTGATTACATGGCAAGGAGACTGGGGCTGACGGGCCATCTGTGCTGGGAGTTCCTTAGAAGGTGCGAGCACGTCCTCCTCTCTGTAATCTCAGGTAGGTCATTCCAAAATGCCCAGCTCCATTGCGTAGCCGATGCATTCGGCGTAGAAATCTTTTGGGATGGTTGCGGGTTTTTCTGTTTCTGACGCACCGTGCATGTCTTCATTCCCCAGATTGCAGATTCACGTGTTTTCTTCCTTCAGTGATAGCTGCCTCCACAATGCTGCACGTAATCAATGGCCTAAAACCTCATCTCGGTGTCGAAGACCAGACCCAGCTCATGGGAATCCTAGGAATGGGCATGGTTGGTCTCTCTAAATCCCATTCCACCCTCCCTCTCGTTCTTGATTCGTTCAAAGCAGGGCATTACCAAGATAATCCTAAATCTGATCTGTGGCATCGCTCTTTGAACAGGACAAGATCGATGCTTGCTCCAAGCTCATCGACGACCACGCCTCAAGAGGCCAGAATTATCCACACAACAAGCGCAAGTTTGGCTCGGTCCCCGGGAGCCCCAGAGGAGTAATGGAAGTGTGCTTCAGCTCCGATAGCTCCAATGACTCTTGGGCCGCGGCGGCTTCAGTTTCTTCCTCCCCAGAGCCTCGCTCCAAGAAGAGCAGAGCCGGCGAAGAAGCCGAAGATCGGCTCCCGCGGGGGTCGCTCGACGCCGTCGAAGACCATGCTCATGCGGATGTCTTCAGCTTCCTTCACTAGAACTCCTTCCTGGTTCTGGTTATTATACTCTTATATGTTGGAAATAACATTTCATATGTTCATGTAATTTGCAAGTTAAATTGCCAACCATCTCTCGGTTCCGGCGATCGAATAGCGAAATGGAAAAGTTGCAAAAACCATTTCTCAATTGGGGATTGTTTGGGTATCTTAGGCTTTTCAGATTTGGGAATGGAGATGGTTGGCATTTTATCCGGATTAACCTTAGGATTGTGAACAAATGAAGAGAAGGAATAGTTGGAGGACTATTTGCTGCTGTTCCCGCTGTTCCTTTTGCTGTACGGTCCCTCTCTTCCTCCTTTCCCTTTCTGTGCATCGACGGCACTTCAGCTGTAGGTACTTTGAAATAAGAGAGGTTCCATCATGAGGTAACAAAGCAATTGGTTCTGACGTGTGTCTTTGGCTTTGCTCATTGGTTCCTTGACTAATCATATAAAAAAAGCCTGGAAGTGAAAGCAAAATAAAGGTGGAGCCTTTGGACAAAATCATCAGACTCGGTTGGCATATTTTCGCCTTGTTCCTTTGGTAGGATGTCTTTCGGAGTAGGAATTTTACGGTCCGTGCCGAGCCGAGGCCGAGCTCGCGCCCTTATAGCCGTTCACCGTTGAATCGAAATGCAACGGATCTCAGCCGTTTGATAGATTTTAGCTTGGAAAGCGATCGGTTTCTTGCTTTTCGATCGGACGGTGGAAAGCCCGGATGCAGCATTCACCCTATTTTTTTCTGGCTTCTCTCCCGTGGGATGCCTTTGAAAAGTCCGAGCACCAAATCATGGCCAGTGTTCGTAGTTTCTCCGTTTGTGGGAGGGGAGAGCTTTATCTTTTGGAAAGAAAAGTCAAATCGTTCGAACATTGTGAAAGACCATCCAATAACACTTTTTAGCAATACATATGGAAAAACACCTTGATTTTGGAAAAATCGGTAAGAAAAATGATCGGGCTCCTCTATTTTGCGAAAAAATGAATGGCTCGAATGCTCTTTTTTTAAAAAATGATTATTTACATCACTCAAAATAATTAATCGATGAAATATTTTTTATTATTAATAACAATTTTGCGTGGATGATGAATTTTTTTTTCCGTTTGTTTATTTTTATAAGCGATATAAATGATTATTTTTAAAAATATTTAATTTTTCGCAAAATAACTGCACCTGAGCGTTTTTTTGTTTTTGGAAGAAACATTGCATGTAGTCGGCCGCTCACATTTTTTTAAGAATTTATTTTCGGACTACGGTTTCGATTTGACCTCGTCGGAAGAGCTCATGTTTTTAGGGGAAGACTTATGTTTGAAAATGCACCAAACTGACCAAGACAGGAGTAGATGAGGGAGGGCTAGTCAAAGCCCTTGTGATAAAATATTCTTGCGATAAAATTGCTGGTGGTTTTACCTATAGTATAATAATCCTTATGTGATCTTGGATGGAGCTTTCATTTTTGTTCTTAGAACTATGTGAGAAAATTCCTTTCTTTTTGCAATCAAATTGATTATTAACTTATAAACTACCAAGGGTTGAATTTTATTAAGAGCACTCTAGTAATAAAGTTCGATAGTTTCACAAACTTATTCGTGCATGAAATTGAATACTCTCTCAACTTCTCAATGAAAAGGCGTTATTGTACCTACTTTCTCGTTCTATCTAGCACACTTATACATTCCATACGGAAGAGGGGAGAGGTATATTGCACGATGGTCGGAAGTCGCCGACCTTTCGATGTTAGTTGCTCGATGCGACTTTTAATAATTGCTATGCCGGTGAAATTTCGAGTTATCTTTACTCACTTTGCCCTCCCAAGCATAGATTTTTAGAAATTTCCAATATAAAAATTTTAAAAATTTCTTAGTCATACTTCGTCAGCTAGGTGTGCCCAGCTGGAGCCCATAAGTGACTAAAAGAATTAAGAAAACCCATTACATATATCTATATCTATATATTTATACAATTTTTATATACATATCCCATCATTTATGCCATTTATATGCTTCTCATCGTTCCAAGCAAGAACAAAGCTCGAGAACGGCCCCTTAAAAGCCAGTGCTAATCACGTACTGTTTCTTTAAGCTGAATCCACACCCATCTTTATCATAGATCGACATGGAAAAATAAAATAAAATAGAATAAAAATAAAAAAATGGGAGATTAATAAATATACCAATCAGCATTCAATCTGAGGAAGCGAAGGGGTTGTTGCATTAATTGGCGGTATTAATGAACATTTCTTTAGGTGGAAGCCTATTTTGCATGTTTGAACGCGAATTGGTGGGAGTTCAACAACACAAGCTCGTTATGCACATTTCCAATGTACAAGAAATTTGATGTGGCTTCTTTGTGAGGGCAAAATCAACCTTGAGATCCTCCCAAGCCTCATCGACTTGTTGTCTGATCTCTTTAACTTGTGTTGGTGATAACAATTGGGTCGTTTTCTTAGGGTTTCCGATGTAAAAAATCTAACAATTTAGCGCTAATTTTCCCACCCTAAAAAATGCTTTGTTCGTATGCTCAAAACCCAGTTTGGTTTATGTTGCAACGTCCAATCCGGAAGAGGGAGACCGCATGTATAGGATCGGGAATAGACACGTGAAATTACAAGATCTGATATCATGTCAGAAAGTTTAAGCTAAAAGTGTAAGCTAATAAATGAAAGTAGACCGTGCGTGTATAAAAGCGATGCACAATAAGTTTAACACTATATATCAGCACGATAAGGATGTGAGGGGGTAAAAAAAAAAGAGGCGTTGCTTGAGAGACGAAATTCAACCTCGACCTTTGATTGAGGAAACCAACTATGGATTTTACGTTTTAGGCTATGAAATTGACCTAGCTGGATGTATTTTTCCAAAATTTCTCATAGCAACTTAAGTGTCACATGGAGGGCTAAGCAATAGCTAGTTAATGAGCAAATTATGTGATAAGATTTGCAATAGAAATTACAATCAAACGTGCAATAAATCTCGTGCGCGGGGTGAGAGATTCTCAGAACAGAGGAGGACTATACAGTACAAGTGCTTATGACAAGAAGCAAGAATTAAATTTCTCCGAACAACCATTTAAAAAATCGAGAAAAATAAATAAATAAAATTGAGAATATAGTTTGATTTTTGACTGAGGGGGGGAGTTGTTGGGAGTACAGAAAAAGACATGCACAAGGGCGTTTGCATGTGCTTTCCACCCTCCCACCCCCCCACCTCTTTGAATTAAAGTTTTTGGAATCATGACTTGGCTTTATTCTCTCAATCCGAACTTTATTATTATAATGGCCAAGTAGTTAAAGAAAATAAAAATAACATAAAATTAAATAAAATTAAAATTTCACTTGCCACGCTAACTTAATCTCAAATCCACGTTCATGTTGGTCTTTCACACATAGCGCCGTGAATGCCGGAGTCATCTGAATTGACAATTTCGTTGATGTCATAATGATCATTGTCATTCGTGTAGCCATTGGGTGGTCACTCCTGCTCTAATCAAGTTGGCATGTGAACAGATATTGTAATGGAAGTGAAACCTAGAAAAATGCATTTGTGCTTTGAGGAATTTGTTTATTTATTTTGGTGGGTTTTGCTGCCGATCGATTTCTCGAGTTTGTTATTGCAATCGGGCTAAGCCCTTCTTCTTAGTCCGATTGAACGTAGGCCGTACATGTCGGGATGGGGAAACTAGCAAGGA
The DNA here is from genome assembly GCA_031216285.1 of Syzygium syzygioides. NCBI lineage: Eukaryota > Viridiplantae > Streptophyta > Magnoliopsida > Myrtales > Myrtaceae > Syzygium > Syzygium syzygioides. Next base: position 24,204,668 of record CM062247.1, read on the forward strand.
ACTGATAATTTCTTTCCGGCCGGTCTTGAGAATTTATGCCGAGTAAGAATTGAATGTGAGATTCACAAGGGATTCAAAAAGTTACAGTTTCAAACGTCTTTTTATTTGAATGTGAAAATTCGAATGGTATGCTTTGTGGTTTTCCTTATTTACTATCCAAACGAACTCGACCCAAGTTCTCTATCGAGTCGAGCTGGCAATTTGAACATGACTCCCACGGGACGAGCAGGATACGGGAAAAACACGCACTATAGATAGGAAATCCAAATATGACAAGACACGACATAACACATCTATCCAATTTGTATATTAAAATGAACAACTGTATGTCTAATACAGAATTATATGATAACCCAAACTTTTTCCTTGTTGACCCTCGAGCTGGATGAGGGGACTCATGCAATTCCTCAACTCAAATAGGACAAAGTAGAACGAAACCTCTTTCGTTTTCTTCCCCTCTTTTCTCCATTGGAGATGCAAGATGATATGCCCACTTTTGTCTTGGCCAAGAAAAGATTGGATTGAAGAATTGGATTGAAGAATATAGAAAAGGTGCTCACCTAAATCCCAAAAAAATAAAGAAAGAGAAAAAAGAAAAAGAAGAATATAGGAAAGGCGACTCAAAAAGAAAGCAGACACGAGAAGACCAAGCAGCAATTAGCCTCATAAAGTAAGCTCTTAAGGGAAGATCCAAAAGAGACAAGTAGATACACCAAAAACATCACTCAGGGAAAAAAGTGAGATGCATTATTAAGTTAAGGACGAGTATGTTGAATTTGGGGGACACTATCTTTTGATGTCTTATTTTTTTTTTTTTTTGGCTTCTTTGATTTGTTCAGCACTTTTAGTTTTGATATTAGCTTGGCACAGTATGGAAAAAGAGAAAAGAAAAAGAAAAGGATTGAAAGAAAAAAATAAAGGAAGAAAAAGAATTTAGAGAGAGAGAGAGAGAGAGAGAGAGAGAGGAGAGAGAGAGAGGAGAGCAATTGGTTCCTGTGAACATCTTTGGACAGTGCTCCCATCTTTTAGGCTCCTCAGAGGTGACCCTTTTGACAGAGGGAGCAATGGTGTTTAGATGTTTAATGAGATTTAATTGAATTATAGCCCTTTTTGGGGAAAATTAAAATAATTCTTGGTAGCCACATTTACAGGGCAAAGATGGTTCAAGTTATTTATTCCTGTTGTCATTTTTTTTCTCTTTTTAATTAATCATTGGCAAGCATTCGTTTTCAAGTATGATAGATAGTTTTCCGAATGATTTGTGTTATTTCTATCTTCTCTAAATAAAACTCATCGCATCTGTGTATCTTTTCGCACCTTTATGTCATGATTCTATTGAGATTATGACTCTGTTGTCATAAGAATAGCATTCCCTTTCTCTCAATCTCTCACATTGTAAATTCATTCTAAGTTCAATCATGCATAGTTTGAGGAAATTGTCGAAAACACTCTTTAAGTGTTTTTTGTTTGAAGAAGAAGGCTTTTTCTTATAGAAATAATTTAGAGGCTCGGGGGCATGAGGCTTGACTACTTGGTAGTTCATCTAAAATCACCTCACAAGCTCATTGAACAACTTAAGTCGAGCCTTTTAACCCGTGTAAGTAGCACTAACTTAAAGCGGTTTGTATTTAATCGATGAGATTTAAACACATGACATTGAGTTTCTGAACTTGACGCTCCAACTAAGCAAGCCAATTCCGGGTTAAAGAGGGTGTAGTTTATTACCCTTATGCGAACTTTTGACTAATGACCATCCTCATGTCCATTAATTTTGCAATTATTGATTTTATTATGACCAAGTAGGCATGAAACTGTTACAGCTCATAAAAAAAAAAAAATCTCACAGCATAAAAGAAAACGGGTCCTTCTCTTAATGTCCTTGGGTGGAGTCAAGTCAATGCTAAACCAATGAATCTTTTGGTTAAGTCATTGCCAATTCCACTAGTTAATCCAAAACAAAAAGGGGAAAAAATCACACAATAACTAAATAAAAAGAGGAAGTAATTGACCTATAAGAGTCAACAAAATAATTAAACTCTAGGTGATCACAATCACAGTGGACCCCCCTGACTCTGCGTAATTATACTTTCAACCCAACTGTTGAAAGACAAAATAATCACAAATGGCCAAAATCAAATCACAAAAAGAAGAAGAAGAACGAGATGGAAAATAAAAGCCCTAAAAAATAATAGACAAAGAGGCTACCAAATCTGTAGATTTACGGCTTAAAGCTTCAGAAGTTGTTCAGCGCCCTCGATTAGGTGTCGGCTCCATAATTTTACCAAAATATTCATGCCCAATCAATAATTTTGCTATCAATAATTTTGCCCAGGAATTTTTGCCCGTATCATTGAATTACATTTTGCCTTTATTATATCCACTTAATTCACCGGACCATCTGATTCATCCACATATGGAGATATAATATAATAACTTGATAATAGGGTTAATATCATGCAAAAATATTAAACTGGTACACCTGTGATAAATTTATTCTCTGTAAGTTTCTGTTAAATTTTACCATCAAATTCATGAGTTGTTAGATTAGAGGTGTACTAGTTTTGAGTTTTACGATCCGTTTGTCACATGTGTACAAGTTTGTGATTTTTCTTGATATTAGTCCAATTTAACGGAAACTAACGGAGGGTAAATTTATCACAAGTGTACCAGTTTTGGGTTTAGGTGTACCGGTTTGTGATTTTTTCTAGTTATTAATTCAATTTAACGGAAACTAACGGAGGGTAAATTTGTTACAAGTGTACCAATTTGGAGTTTTTTTGTGGTGAAAAAATTAGTTTAATGAAAATTTATCATGTGTACTGGTTTGGGGTTTTTTGTGGTATTAAACCTTGATAATATAAATGCTCGATTTATTTTGCCAATAATTTTTATCAAATTTGTCAAGTGATTATTTTAAATAAATGAGTTACGATCCGGTTATGAAGATAGAGAAATGAATAGAGGCTGAATGATGATAACTACTTAGGTTTATTTGTATCGGGGAAAACTCTATGATGAAGGAAAATCATTTTTCTTGTAAACTATTTTCCCATTTTCAGATTAGAGAATTTCTTTTCCTATCTCCAGTCGTGCATATTCTCTTTGATCATAAATGGTTTAACCGACTAACCGTATTTATCAAACCAAATGCGTGAAAAGCTCGGAAAACTGATTCACGAAGAATTCTTTCACACAAACAAACATGCCCTTAATTTATGTGAGTTTTCGAGTTTTTTTTCCCTGAAATTACCTTACTGCCAACAAAAAAATGGCAAAATTTATAATTTATTCCGAACAAAACTAAAAAAGAGGAAGCTTGGTCTCGAATTTAATGAAGCAATGGGGCCACTTTGAATGCCAATTACCATATGAAACGCAAATATGAATGGTCATGAAACATTTTCGATTCAGTCCAACCAGTTACTACTTGGCAGGGGTTGCACACTTCGTGCGTGAGCGTTATTTATTGCGAAAGGATCCTTCGATCCTGCAATCCCAAATCTGTGTGTCTATCATCATCTGTTCTTGATATTGCGATTCTTGTCGCTATTTCTCGACGACATTCATTTCATACAGCAGCCCGTATGAAATTCAATTCGACATCGAGTATGTTTGGAAAAAACACGACATTCATCCGGACCATTGGCATTCATCCTGGATAGTTCGCATAAATAGAAGGGTTAGTACAATAAAAGAAATCCCAAATTGATAATGCCCCGTGACACATTTGCCTGAAACTAGCTTTCATCTCACAGAAGATCCTGAACCGTACTCTCGTCGTATATTTAGTTCGGATTAATTCCCATTTCATGAAAGATTCCAAATTGATACCTTTGACTCAAAATCTACCATTCATGTCGGATCCCAAATTGTTGACAGATGGTAGATTTGGCTTTAGAGTACTGTTGTGCAACGAAAAATTAGTTTCATGTAAATGTGTCGTGAATGTATCAGTTCGGGATTCCGATGAGGACTGCGCAAAAGATAAAAGGAAAAACTACCGTGCCTCTTCACCTAATTTGGTGAGATTTTTGTTTGTGGACCCATGTGGCGAGGTGGGCCATCCACAGGATGAGCATCCAATGGGCCGGTTTGGCTGGGCCTTTTGACCTCCCCTGCCTATGCATTCAATTGTTGTCACTTTCTCGGGTAAATGCCAAAGGAAGTATTCACTGTGCAGGCCTCCCTCTGACAGGCGTAAGACAAGCGTAGCATTTACTTTCCTATCTGCACCTGTTGCAGGAAACCAAAATGACCAGCCATCTCTCTCTCTCTCTCCCTCTGTGATTCCATGAGCCTCAGACATTCAGTGATAGGATCACCTAACTGTGGTCCCAATCCCCTCAAGAATGGTTGGGCTTCTTAAATGAAATGCTCTAAAACCACAGCACCAAAATGAAAAAATGACAGAGAAAGGAAAACCCATGTTCTGTCACAACCCACAAGTGACACCAACCGAGTAAAAATGTCTCCTGCTTTTCAAAATGGGCAATGATGGGCCAGCCCATTTGAGGGGGTGATAACATGTTTTGGTCATACCCTACCTCATGGTTTTTAACTTTTTGACTAGGGCCAGGAAACCTATGTTAATAATTTCAATGGAATTATCCTGTGTAGCCCCTCTAAGCAAAATTATACCAGGAGACATTATGGAAAAGCATCCCCATAAATATGGATCTGTGAAGAGATACTGATGAAGTCTTGTCACTTTAGTGCTCCATCAAGCACTGATGAAAATGCAGGGGAAGTTAATTTCTTGTCATTTAATATGGTCAGAGTCCATTGGCACCAATATTCTCAGGAACTTTCACACAGAGAGAGAGAGAGAGAGAGAGAGCTTATGGGCATTTAGGATTGGTAGGATATGTAGATTGTGTTGTAGAGTCTTCTGTGTGGTCCTTCACAGTGCATGGAGTTATAGCTCTCCCTCTCCATCTTCTATTTATTTTATTTTATTCATATAATTTATGCTTTGTGGTAAGTGGGAGTTATAGCTGATAGGGTATGCAAATCAGTTTCAGTCCTCTTGTGTCCCCTATTCGAGGGCAGAAAGAAAGGGACTCCACCCCATTCTGGGGGACATCCAGGGCTTGAAAAAGCCCATTCTTCCTGGTTTTGTTTCTAATTTGCTGTGATTTCTTGAATTTCTTCTTCTTCTTTTATAAGAAAGCTTGATTTGCCAGCATAGACTGTCTAATAAAACCAGTGCAGGTTTGTTCCAGGGATTGCAAGTTGCAATGGGCACACATTTGAACGTTAATAGAGAGTCCACAGTCTAGTCTACTCGAAGCATCATTCTTGCGTTGGTTAGAGTGTATCCACAATCGCATGCTTCTGAAAAAGTTTGGCCGAGAGAATTTATGGTCCTCTATATATGAGAATTTTACTTGAGAAACTACCCACATTTTACCCCTTACTAACATTGGGCACAAAAGTTTCTTGACCAGAGAAAAAAAACAAGAACATTGGGGATGTGAAAAAAATCGACTTTTAATCCATTTGAATGACTGGAGCTTGTTTCTATAAGAGAAAATAGCCAAATTTGATGTGACAACAACTTCGACAAAAGTGAAGACCGTGTTCTTAGTAAAGGGATACATCATTCGGATGTTATAATTTTATAAAAAAATCGACAATTTAGCGTAGACAAATATTATTATGAGTTTACTAATGTGGCCTTCATTTAGATTTTCCTTCTTGGCATGAACCATCTTATGTCTACCATGAATTAGGAAATGGAAGGAGGTCTTCGTCTATCAATCTCACTAATGTGTGCGGTGGTCTTACAATTTCTGATCGATTAGGCCCAAATCATCTTGAGATGCACAGTGACAAAAGGTGAAACTTATAACCAGGACAAAAGCCCAAGGATGGCTGGGGATGGAAAAGGCCCAAACATTTTATTTCCTTATTTGCGTTTTTTGGACCTGGATGGGCCCTCAAAATTTCAACCTTGACTTTTTCAAAAATTACTAAGTAATCGAAGCCCAAAAATTTAAACGTTTTTAGGAAGGGAATAACAAATGTGGGATAGAGAAGAAGACGAAGAAACAACCCACATAGAAAATCAAATCTTAAATGAGACAGGAAAAAATTGAAATTCGGCCGAACGTTATGTGAAAGAATCCAAACTCAAAAGCTTTTTCGAAATTGAAAAACGATGCTTGGGTTCATCAAGAAAAGACAAAAAACGTGTGGAGATTTCTGCGAGCATGGTGCCGGGAGAACGAATTATCCGACATGCAAGAGATTGCCGGGAATCTCAAACAGAGATGACATGACATTACCTGAAATCCATTCACGGATCTTCTAAGCTTAATCAGGCGTTGTTTGTACCTGGCAGACTTCCTTCAAACACAATCACAAAGAAGGCACCCACATAACGTGCATGAAATATAGAGAAACTTAGAAAAGAAAGTGTGCATTTTTTACTAGATGTCTATGGGGCATGACCATTGTTGAAAATATGTCTCGAGTTTGAGCATGTAGACGAAATCCAACCCGAGATTAATTATTATTTGTGGAGGTTTGAATATTCCGAATTGAATATTTCTCATTTTGCTTTGATGCAAAGAAAATAGAAAAGAAACGTCCGAAATTTGGATTTCCTGTGCGAGTTCGGAATAGTGCAATGCAAAATACGGAAAACTTTCTTTTATGAGTCATGGGCGATTTTATTTCCGTGTGGAATCTGTGGACGTTGGGCTTCTGATCATGAAAGAAAGGAAATTATGGACGTGGCAAATTTCATGAGTCGGCCAAAGAAAACTCAAAAGAGGAAAGTTCAAACTTTGACTAGTTGACCGTATAACATGATTTCCTAATCTATGTTGACGTGGGCTTCTCAAGGTGTTCTTCTTTTGGCTATAAATATATTCAGTGGGCACTTTGAGCAAGGAGTTGTTGATAAATACGTGAAGTGACTTCTTGAAGCGTCGCTCCACAAGCGAGTGCTTGGTTGTGAGTTCGTGATTTTATCCGTGGAATTACACTAAGAGCTCAAGTGTTCGTAGCGATTAAATCTTGTGTTAAGATTAGTGTACAATTCTTTTGCGAGATTAAGAGATTATTTCGTGAGGAATTGTGGAGCTAAACACTGTGTGAGTTATTGGGTGTAACTGAGACTTGGGAAACACTTAAAGTGTTTGAGTGACTCAAGTGTGGTTGTAATCTCCATTGTATCGCTTGATCTATAGTGGAATTCCGTGCTGCTCTCCCCGTGGATGTAGGTCACTACGACCGAACCACATAAATCTGGTATCCAATTTATTTTCTTATTCTGTCAATTTTATTGTTCGATCACTTGGCTTCCGCAACAATTGGTATCAGAGCCTGGCTTAGTTGAGTTAAAGCAAATCGATGGCAATAGAAGAAGGAAAAGTGAGAATCGACAGATTTTATGGGAAAAATTTTGGTTTTTGGAAGATGCAGATTGAGGATAATCTATATCAGATGAAATTGCACTTGCCCTTGTTTGGGGAGAAGCCAGAGATGATGAAGCAAGCTGATTGGGAATTGCTGGATAGACGAGCTTTGGGTGTTATTCGGCTGACGTTGGCTCGTAACGTCGCGTTTAACATTGTGAATGAGAAGACCACTGCGGGTTTGATGAAAGTCCTGTCGGACATGTACGAAAAGCCCTCTGCGATCAATAAAGTCTATTTGATGCGAAATTTGTTTAATTTGAAGATGAGTGAAGGTGCGTCAGTTGCAGATCATATCAATGAATTCAATGTGATCGTTAGTCAATTGAGTTCAGTTGATATTGACTTTGAAGATGAGGTAGGTGCGTTGATTTTATTATCCTCATTGCTTGATAGTTGGAATACTACTGCTATTGCTGTTAGTAATTCCTCTGGGTTGACAAGTTTGATGTTTAATGGTGTTTGAGATTTAATTCTGAGTGAAGATATTCGTAGAATAGAATTTGGCGAACATGTATCTGCTGCTTTAGTAGATAAAAATAGAGGAAGAACTAGTACACGTGTTAGCAGAAATAGTATGAACTCGAATAGACGAAGTCAGTCTGGGACTGGTGGTGTTATTTGTTGGAGTTGTGGCAAGAGGGGGCATCTTAGAAGGGATTGCCTTAAGCTGAAGAATGACAAGGGTAAGGGAATTAGAGATGATCCTGCGGATGATATTGCAGCTATAGCTGATGGTAATTTGGATGATGCTGATTATGTCTTGTCTGTCACCAGTAATTCGTCTTTTGGCTGATGGATTATGGATTTTGATTGTTCTTTTCACGCTACACCAAACAGGAACTGGTTTACTACTTATCAGTGCACGGATAATAGTAAAGTGCAGTTGGAGAACAATTGTGAATGCGATGTTATTAGTGTTGGTGATGTCAGAATTATAATGCATGATGGTATCGTGTGAACATTGACTGGAGTGAAGCATGTTCCCGAGTTGAAGAAAAATCTGATTTCCTTGAGTGCCCTAGATTCAGCTGGGTGTCGGTATTCTTCAGAATGTGGAGTTCTGAAAGTTGGTCGAGGTGCCTTGGTGATAATAAAAGGAATCAAGCATAGTGGCTTGTATGAGTTTCAAGGAGAGACAATGACGGAATTCGCCGCGGAGACGTCGAATGCATCAATTCGAGAGTCTGAATTGTGGCATATGCATTTGGGGCACATTAGTGAGAGAAGTCTGAAGGTTCTAAGTGAAAGAAATTTGTTATGTGGTTATGTGGCTAACGAACTGAATGTATGCAGGTGCTGTGATTTAGATTAACGGCGGAAAGTGCAGTTTAGTACGATTGTCAGAGAAACCGCAGATATTGCAGAATTAATTCACTTGTATGTTCACAGGTTGTCGCGGTTTCCTTCGAGGAAGAATGCCAGATTTATGTTAACAGTTGTTGATGACTATTCGAGGAAGACGTGAGTGTTTGTGCTTAGGCACAAGTTTGATGTTGTTGTTAGGATTAGGCAGTTAAGAGCTTTGATTGAAAAGGAGACTGGTAAAACGATCAAGCAGGTGCAGACTGACAGTAGCATGGAGTTTTGCTCGAAGTTGTTAAACGAATTTTGCATGAAGGTAGACATAGTAAAACACCGCATTAGTGCCATTGAACCACAATAGGTTGCAGAGTTGATGAGCAGAACATTACTAGAGACGGCCCATAAAATGCTCTACTGCTGTATAGCTAGGAGATTCCTGGCGGATGCGCTTAGTACGGCAAGTTACCTGAAGAATAGATCCCCATCGACTGCGATTGGATGTCGGACTCCCGAAGAAGTGTGGTCAGGTAACGTTGCTGATTATTCTGTTCTTAGAATATTTGCTTGTCCATGTTATGTTTGAGTTAGTGATGATAAGCTCGATAGAAGGACAAGAAAGTGCATGTTCTTAGGTTATGCACAAGGTGAGCGGGGCTATAAGTTGTGGTGTTTGGAATTAAATTCACTTGTTGTTAGCAGAGAAGTTATATTTGACGAGTCTTCAGTACTTCTAGCTAGGAGTGTTAATAGCAATGTTTATACGGATCTGGACGGTGTTTAGCTTGAGGTGGAGTTGCAGTCAGAGACTCCTGAGGTAGCGGGTGCTAGCGAAGTAATCGACACAGATGGTGCTTATAGTGAGGTGGAGCCTATTGAGCCAACGGATGTTGTAACTGCTGATATTTACAAGGTGCGTATTCGGTCTCCTGATAGATATGGATGCAATGATGGTTTTGCTTTATCTATGATTGAAGAGGTTGTATTAGAAAATCCTTGTGGAGCAGTTGAAGGTGCATGTGGAGTTGGTATTCTGATGAGGTCCACGGCTATGGTGAAGTTCAAGCGAGGCTTGGACTTGGAAGACGTCTGTGGCAGTTGAGCCCATCGGCGGCTGTGGGAGAGTAGTAGCGAAATTCGAATTTCTATCAAAGCAATTGTTACTTGGTTCAAACGTCGAGTCAAGGTGGAGATTGTTGAAAATATGTCTCGAGTTTGAGCATGTAGACAAAATCCAACCCGAGATTAATTATTATTTGTGGAGGTTTGAATATTCCGAATTGAATATTTCTCGTTTTGCTTTGATGCAAAGAAAATAGAAAAGGAAAGTCCGAAATTTGGATTTCCTGTGCGAGTTCGGAATAGTGCAATGCAAAATACGGAAAACTTTCTTTTATGAGTCGTGGATGATTTTATTTCCATGTGGAATCTGTGGATGTTGGGCTTCTGATCATGAAAGAAAGGAAATTATGGACGTGGCAAATTTCATGAGTCGGCCAAAGAAAACTCAAAAGAGGAAAGTTCAAACTTTGACTAGTTGACCATATAACATGATTTCCTAATCTATGTTGACGTGGGCTTCTCAAGGTGTTCTTCTTTTGGCTATAAATATATTCAGTGGGCACTGTGAGCAAGGAGTTGTTGATAAATACGTGAAGTGAAGACTTCTTGAAGCGCCGCTCCACAAGCGAGTGCTTGGTTGTGGGTTTGTGATTTTATCCGTGGAATTACACTAAGAGCTCGAGTGTTCGTAACGATTAAATCTTGTGTTAAGATTAGTGTACAATTCTTTTGCGAGATTAAGAGATTATTTCGTCAGGAATTGTGGGGCTAAACACTGTGTGAGTTATTGGGTGTAATTGAGATTTAGGAAATACTTAGAGTGTTTGAGAGACTCGAATGTGGTTGTAATCTCCGTTGTATCGCTTGATCTATAGTTGAATTCCATGCTGCTCTCCCCGTGGATGTAGGTCACTACGACCGAACCACGTAAATCTGATATCCAATTTATTTTCTTATTCTATGAATTTTATTGTTCGATCGCTTGGCTTTCGCAACAACCATAGTCATTTTCGATCCTTTTAGATGTTCACTTGTCCATTACTTTAGCAATATGCCGTCGTTTTGCAATTTGCAATGGATCGCGGGCTTTCTTGAAGTTTTAGGAACAGTTTAGGATGGAGCTTAGGGATATCTATTCTGTTTGCTTTTCAGTACAGAGTAAGAACCCATAGATATATCGGTTGAATTTACTTATTGTCATGTTTGTCTGATGGATGAATGAATTTTCACATACCACCGAGCGTGCCAACGTAGTGGTAAATGGGTCATTCTATCTTCCTTGAGGTCGCAAGTTTGAATCGGGTGGGAGCAAATTTCTGGTCAGCTCGTGCCTGGGGCATTGGTAAATGTAGAGAGATTTCCTAGCATGTGGATGGGATTGCGGCGACGGGCTCCTATACCTGGAGTTAGACAATGAGTTTGCTTCGAACCGAACATCCTGTGACGGGTGTTGAACCCTATTGATAACGTCTAAAGGAGATAGTCGAGCCGGTTGCCCTTCTCTATTTTTCTGGCTGATAAAAAGAAGAAATTCTGGGCACAAGCATTTGTCCACCGGGCAAATCACCCTGTTAGCGTTTGCTCGTCCTCTCATCTTTTGCTCCTAAAGCATCTGCGAAAGGACAAAGGGAGATGGGCCGAAGTGCGAAGCATCGAAGTAAGTTGACAAGCCACTTGAAATTGTTCCATAATTCATGTGGGGATAATGCAAAGTGTCTGGCGATGCCTTTTGAATTTCTTCATCCTGTCTCCATGAGGACGTTTACAGAATATAAGGACATCCATTATTGCACTACACCTGCTTGTGAAAATGCGCACTACATGGCTTAGCTTGTGATAAGAGAATTTTCTTTCTTTTTGTGGATTTCCATGAAATTGAAGTCTTTCAATTGACTGGACAACTATGGCTATTGTACAACATTTTAAGATGATTTATGGAAATGACAATATCGACTACATTTGTAGTAAAGCTTAGGATAATGATTATGCGCGTAATTGCGTTTGCAACATTCTTAAGATGTTTGTCTGATATGAATCGCCCCCTGCTTATGTACATCGGGGTTCGGCTAGTTAAGTAAAAGTAATTGCTTCGACAAAAAAAGTCGATAGTGAGGCTTTTAAAGACGGCCATAACAACGATAAAAGGGAAAGAGCAACAAATGTGTTAGTCGTGAACCTGCGCATTGTGCGGACGTGATATGGACTTTTATCAACCTGAATGAATCGAGCAAAATAAAATTACTTTAGAATTTATGTGATAATCTCTCGTTATTAGAAGAAAGAGAGCCAATTCAGAAATGGCAATCAAATGGGTATGTTCTCTTAGAAGCTTGGAACAATGCAATTTACGGGGAGCAGGGAATATGCTAAACGTGTTCATACAAATATACAAAATATCCATGCCTCCACATTTATATGGCGGGCAACACCGCCCAATTCATTCAAGTTTAGAAGTTAAAATGATACAAAATGATTTTAATTGGCATCGCCGGGGTCTCTGCGATCTTACAAATTAACTGTACTCATTTGATGCAATTCCATGCAAATTTTGTCGGGTGATCTAGGCAATTTCGACACTCGTTGCTCACGCGGCGCCTAGGTGGCAGCCTCTTTATTGCAATGACGAGAAGATTTTTGTAACTAAGTAGAATCTTAAGTGTCAAATGTGGAGGTAAACCTAGGAAAACATATTAATAATCTTGTTGTGTGTATAAGAAATTTACGTGGGAAAGCAGCCTTTGGAAGGTAATAAAGTCAAAAAGATGCTTAAGGAGAAAATCTTCAAAAGAAGAAGAAGTTAAGAAAAAAAAAATAAGGGAACATACAAACACGTATATCTCTCCTATTTTCAACGAAGATGTTGCACTGTTCAACCATATAGGTTAAAAGTGAGGTTTGAGGTGATGATATGCACCCGATTCCTACCAACTTGTTTTCTCTACTTCCGAGCGAAGGAAAGTTGTCCTGAAAATTAGAAGATTATCGACATCAGTCCGTGACCGAATGATCCCGATGTTAGGCTCATCGCTCTTTATAAGAAACTCACAACGTCAAAAAGCATGCCGACCCGCCTGGGTGGCGCTGCTGGAACGCGCACTTTTCCTCTCGCAAAAGGTTGAGTGTTCGAATCCCGGGCGCCGCAGGGTGACTTAACCGGTGGCACGTGTGTGGTGGCTAGCACGTGTCACCCCCAGGGTTTACTCCCCGGCTATCGGCGTGCGGGGGTTCCCTGGGTTATAAAAAAAAAAAAAAAGCATGCCTACAATTATTGAAAGCATTCTATATACCTCTCGAGTGTTATTAAGAGAAACGAACAGAATCTTTCTATCGACCCAAAAAAAAAAAGCATGCTGACGATTATATCTCCAACGTATGCTTTCGGCTTTTATACACTTGGTCGTAAAACCGAAATTTACACCTGGAACATAGGACGCGGGCATAGCCACAGTAATAAATACAGAGAGGACAGAATGACAAATCTAATAGATAAAATGAACACAGGAGGAGAGTCGGCATGTAAACTCGTGAATCGTGCTATCACATCATGTTAGGCAAATTGATTTTTTGCTTTCGCAAAGTTTGAAACTGTGGAAAAAGCCATGTTGATTGCAACAGGTCGTTCAACACGCAGGACTGCCACAACTCAAAAAGGGAAAACAAAAGGAGATCAGCCTAATGCAATTCCTAGACAACATACACACACATGGGATGGGAATCCTTTTGGAACGCACAAAGGGCTGTCCTTGTAATGGGGGAAGAATGGGAGAATCCGCATTGGATCGTCAAGATTCCCTAGAGTATCGTGGATGTGACGCATACCAATTCAAGTTGGCATTTTGTGCCCCCTTTTGGACTCGTGTGAATGTTGGAGATTTAAATTCATATAAAAGATAAAAAAGGGGTTTCGAATGCGATCCCCATAGTCCTCCATTTACGCAACTTCCCTCCCCTAGTCCCTACACCAATCAATTCTTTTCAAGACGGGAAAATTATCCAATCAATTTTAAACACTGATTAGGTCATGAACTATTTAAATTTCTCAATTTAGTTTTAAATTTTTGTGCGGGATTCCAATGTAACCTTTCCCGCCATCCTTCCGGCTAAGTTTTGCTGAAAATTACCGGATGTGGTGGAATTGAATTAGCGTCCATATAATATGCTTATGGCTAAATGGGTAATTGTCCTTTTTTAAGACTACGCTTTTAAATTCAATAATAGTGTTAAAAGTTGTTCAAAAAGTTTTGTAAACAATTACTTGTTGAGTGGCGTGGAGAAAAAGTGGTGTAAATGAACAAATCCTTTTGTCAAGTGTTTGCACACACACACTTTTAAAGTTTAGCACACGATAGGGACGTGAGCTAAGTTAGAATATTCTCTAGTATCTCTCATATTACTTAAACTTTTATTTACATTTCCTCACCGCATTTCGACATCGTATGCATTTAGCACTGCTTCTTCAATTATATTATCCGATCAAGCTTGTGAAATTGAATTTTTTTAAAAAAAAAATCAAGTTCCTCTGTCGCCAATTCTAGCGAATTAGAGTTGCCTTTTCGATTAGTACTGACCAAAAATCTAATATTGAGAAGCTACCGAATATTTCCCTATTCGGATTATTCTTCCTGCAATTTGGTCGGCTTGAATTGAATTTTCCTCAATGATATCAAATTTTTTCACGTTATACTTTTGGCTTGCATTGACAAACAAACAATTTTTTTCCCCTTAAGTTTAACCAAATTACAAGGAACGAACTATTTATTTGCTATTCTATACTCTAATATTTGTAGTGAGTGAATTGTGTATTAGATAATTTACCACACTCACCTTGCAATTATAAGGAAATCAAGTCAGAAATAAATTAATAGGTAGTCTTTGATGAGTAATTCGTGTGTATCTTGCTGGAATTTCATAGATAAAACTAATCACAAATGCATGACTCTTGTGGAATCCATATGATTATATCGAGCACTTCAGTGTTAAAGCAAATCTGGCAATTTAAAAATCTTTTAGAGGCAGAAGCTTGTAGAGACAGATAATTATGCCATGCCTTTTGTTGGGCTCGATTAAGGTCTCTTTTCTTACGTTCTTTTTATCAAATTCTATTATGTTATTTTATAACACATAGGTAACGAGCATACATGTTCGGCTATCTGAAAATCATAAAACACCTTGCAATACCCATAAGCCAATTAACTCAGTACCTTTTGGTCTGTACTGGTAAATACAATCCAGAAGTTTGCACGCAATTGGTGGATATGAATAGACGACCTTCGATTCTTGAGTTGCAAATTCTTTAACACCAAATTTGATTGCGTGGACTCGGAGCTTGAAAATTCACTAAAATCCATACCTACTTTCAGGCCTTGCTCACTCTAATTCACACTGTGTTCAAAATTCTTCAAAAATCATGTACCGCATGACCTACTGAATTGAACTTTAAAAAAATGGAATTTATGTCGAAATTTGCCATGGTAGCGGAAAAAGGCAGAGGCGGCCCGACAGTTGCTGCATTCTTGGAAGTGAGTTCCCGACAAGAGGACAATTTTTTTTTTTGTATATCGTGATGAAGGAAGCGATAGGAACGCTGATTGGCTGGATTCGGTGAGGCTGATGACTCAATGACAAGCTTGCTAATTCACCATCAATTATTGGATTAGGGGTCGAATTGAAAAAGTCACAGGTTCCAAGAAGAGGAAGCGATTGAAGTAACCATGGCGAGATCAAGCCAATCATCTCCGATGACGGGAAGGCGAGGAGACGGCACGTCAGATTCCACATGGTTGTTGTCATTTATGGCTCGCACTCTGCACTTTGTGGAAAATAATTGTTCGACGCGAGAGAGAGAGAGAGATTTTGCATTTGCTTGGTTGCTTGGGCGAGTGGCTAATGTCTCTTTAGATACGTGCAATGTTAAATTGTGCATGCAGCAGAAGCTTATTCCATCGCTGTGGCGGCTGGTCTGATGGTGTTGTAGGACTTACTTCCAAGTAGTTTCGGGTCCATTGATCGTAGGTTTAACTCTCTCTATTGCTTCTCGGCCTCATGAAGTCTTGGTTCGTTCGCAGCTTATATGTTCAATCGTGACATGATGTAGGAAAACTCTAGCTCTACTCCCGCTAGTTCGGTAGTGGGGTTGCAAAGATGGGGCTCTGGCTCGATATGAGCAATAGTCGTTGTTGAAATCGAACATTTCATCGCGCTAGTAAAGCTCTTATTATGGCCCTATGGGGGTTGCGGACGTTGGTTGCCACTCCTACCTTGTTTTTTTTTTTTTTTTTGCAAGGTAAGAATTTGTATAACTTTTCAAATCATCAAGTACAAACTAAGCTCAAACCAGCTCCTGACCATATTAGGACCACTCCTACCTTGTTTATCTATCAAAAAATGAAAAGTTGATTCAATTTTTCTATTACCCATCAACCATGTGCGATCTGTCTCTATTATAGTAAAAGCAAAAAGGTATTGAAAACCTTTACATGATTTTCGTCAACGTTGCCTACATTTATGGTTAGAATGGACGGTAACCCAAAACTCATAAACCTGACGAATGATGACTGGATTCGGTGAGGCTGATGACTCAATGACAAGCCATGCAAGTACACAAAGCTCAACATGCCCGATTTCGAAAAAGCGCTCGATGTTTAAATCCTAATCAATTCAAGTCATATCTTGCTTTTTTGTGCACACCACAACCATGCAGGACAAAGTCCCTACGTTTGGAGACCTTTATTTTGGATAGATATATTGGACACGCGATAAAAAGGTCACAAATAAGAGGGGAAAACAACAGTGGATCGAACACACAAACCCAACATGCAAGTAGTTTACACTTAATAAAAAGGGTTTTTGCTAGGGTTTATTTTCCTTCATCTCTGGTTGGAGGAATCAACTTTCTAATTGATGGGTTATAACTTCAACTTGTAATTCACCGAACGGAAACATGGCTGGAAGAAGTTTCATTTCCTTGGGTCATAACCATCAGTTGTGTTAGAATATAAATATCAAACTATATCTTCATCTGATAGTTTAAACTTTTAGAACAGTTAGCAATGATTTTATAAAATCTCACATGGTATTAGAGTAGGAAGTTCTGAATTTGAATCTTTCCAAACCCCATTTGCTTTGCTTTTTCCAATTAAATATATCTATGCTTAGTACTAGGCAAAAAGACTAGACCAAACGTGAGGGAGAGTGTTAGAGTATAAATATTAAATCACTCATTCATCTAATAGCTTAAACTTCTAGAACAATTGACAGTGATCCCATAAAATCTCACAAGTCGAAAGCCTTTTAAGATCTAAGGAATAATTGCAAAAACCATTCTCAATTTCGCTTTCCATAATAAACACCCTCCTTACATTTTTTTTTGTTGTGGTCAAAATGCCCTCTTTACATTTCAAAACCTACATTTTGCAACTCCTCAAACTAAAGGAACACATTTGTTCTCGTGCAGACCAAAACCTACACCCAAACCCCTCTCTCACCTTCTTCCTATGCTTCCGTTACGTACTACAGCACCAAAGCAATTTAGAGTCACCCTGTGGTGTTGAGGAGCGGCTCGATGCCATAGCTCGACTCAAAGTTGATGACGATACCCTCACTCTTGCCTGTTGCTTGCATCCCTCTCTCTATCCGTGGCGAGATTGTTTGCGGCTTGTGAGGACAAGTGGGAAAATCACCAAAAAAGTCTTAAACTTGTTATAATTGTGCCAGTTCAATTTTGTGCCAATTCAATTTTAAATCTTTTTTTAGCCAATTGAGTTCTAAATCTTTTGCAATTGTGCCAATTTAATCAATTCGACCATTTTTTGTTGGAAATCGCTAACATGGATAGCGGCCGTTCTACGTGGAGTAGCCGGCATGACATATAAATTTTAAATAAGATTTAAATAATTTTTTGATCTTTTTCTTTCATTTCTCCTTTTTTTCTTTTCTTCCTCTTTTTTTTTTTTTTATCTTTCCTTCTTCCTCTAATTGATCACTGAGGTGAAGGCTGGTGAGCTCCACCTCACCATCACTAGGCAAGGTCGGCCTTACCAACCACTAGCAAAGGCCGACTTGGCAAGGTCGAGTTTCGCCAGGGGCCAAATTTTGACAGACGGTAAACGTGTCGCATCGATATAAGTTTGGAATTTTTTATTCTACGAGAAAAGGTATAGGGTAAATGGGCCATAATAGACATGATTTGGGATTTTTGGTATCGCAAAAAAAAAATTTAGAATATACATGTCATAATGAATATAATTTAAAGTTTTTCTGTGGTTTTTTTCTAATTAAAAATTTATATTGGTTCGTATATTATGTATGTCCCGACGTGACGTTGGAAAATCCGAGAAAGATCAGGAAGACAGAGAATCTGGGCGGGACTACGGGTGGCGTCTCGTCTTCCCAACATTTGCTGTGGTAAGCCGGACACTCATCGTATTATAATTAGCCATACTCTACTTTCAATCACAGCTGTAGTACAGTAATGTCCCATCCCACTGCTTTCTTGGAAGTCTGTCGCGGCAATACACTCCTTGTTCTTCGGGACCCATTTACTTATTTTATGCACATATATATGTATTACTATATGTTAAGTTCTCTATCATAATAAATATAATGATTAATATAACGAAAAATCCTAAATTAGTACAATTATAATAATTTTATCCTATTTTACGGTCAAATTTCTAAATTGAATAACACGTGACAGTTAACGGATGTACCAATTTATCACAAGTGTACCGATTCGTGATTTTTTGTGGTATTAATCCAATTTAACGAAGGCTAAATTTGTTATAAATATATCAGTTTTAAGTTTTTGATGGTTACAAAAATTAGATTGGGATAAATTTGTCACATGTGTATCAGTTTAGGGTTTTTCGTAATCAAAAAAATTAATTTGGAGTAAATTTATCACAAATGTACAAGTTTAGAGTTTTTGGTAGTATTAACCCTAAATAGAATTTAGTCAAGCTTTATAGCACAAGAAAAAGCTTTTCAATGATTTCTAAGTAACCTTAATGTTCAGGGTCTTATATATACAAATCTTTATAATTATTCCCGGCGCGTGACATTATATAGAATTTAAAATGTTAAGTACTAAATACTGAAGCAATGGAAAGAAAACAGGGTCGGCATCGCAAACGGAGCCCCCTTTCCGTGAAATATCATATGTATGCTTACGATTGAAGGAGTGACGTGCAAATTTGAAAGATAATTATAAGTTCTCCGGCATATTGACCCATTTAATATGTGGATGTCATTAAAATATTCCAAGTACATGCATATACTAATAGCCAATTTGGAAATGAGTTGGTCTCGCAACATCAGCGAATTGAAAATTAGCAAATGACTCGATCTTTGAATTCGCTTGAAGATTGCAATGCAACCTCAGAGAAGAAGATAGGCATGAGGATGGCTTTGAAAACTACATTCTACTTCCTTGCACCGAAGGCTTCGTGCTCTTTCCTTTCATCTACATCGACATCTACATGTCTCTCTATTCTATAGTTTTCCCAGGCTCCAAGAAGTTTGCAATAAGGTCATTCGCTCCTAGAGTTTCTTTTCAAGCCCATTGAAAATGAACGATGGACAGCAGCAGCGCAAGGTTCGTGGTTTGACGATCGTGAGCAACGAAAATTTTCGCCACTAAAATAAGGCACACAACTTGAACTATGTAAGTTCATAGACACAATGGATATTTTCAAGCCCCGATCGCATCTAACGATCCCATAGGTTACTCTTGGAGATATTTTCATGAAAACTTAAAATCTAATCTGATTGAGAGTTTCAAAAAGGGTTAATACCATGAAAAAATTCAAACTGACACACCTATAATAAATTTACCAAAAACTAATTTTTTTACCATAAAAAACCCCAAACTGGTATACCTGTGACAAATTTATCTTAAATTAAATTGGATTAATACCACAAATAATCATAAATTGATAAATTTGTGACAAACAAATGGGTAAAACTTTAAATTGGTACACCCGTTAACTGTCATGTATTATCTAACTCAGCAATTTGACGGTAAAATTTAATAGAGAATAAATTAGTCATAAGTGTACCAGTTTGGAGTTTTTGGTGGTCAAAAAATTAGTTTGGAGTAAATTTGTCACACGTGTACCAATTTGAGATTTTTGTGATATTAACCATTTAAAAAAAAAGGCAGGATTGCTATCGATCTATCCAACAATCTTCTCAAGGCCTCGAAACAATCAAATGTGCGAGAGAATTCGTGAAAACCCCATTCCCTTCAATTTGAAGTTAGTGTATATAGCTTTAAGAAAGGGAAGATCTTCAATAAGCCCTTGATTTACCCAAAAAACCCTATGGTCCCTTGTTAAAAGATTTAGGATTAATACGATGAAAAATCCTAATTTGGTACACATATGGAAAATTTACCTAAAACTAATTTTTTGACCTAAAAAAATTCCAAACTAGTACATCCGTAACAAATTTACCAAAAACTAATCTTTTGACTAGTAAAAATTCAAAACCGGTATATTCGTGAAAAATTTATCTTTCGTTAATTTTTGTTGAATTTGACTAACCACAAATTGATACATCTACGACAAACGGATGGTACAACTCAAAATTGGTACATCCGTTAGCAATTTGACGGTAAAATTTAATATATTCTAACGAAGGTTAAATTTATTACAGGGTGTACCGGTTTAGGACTTTTGATGATAAAAAGATCAATTTTAGGTAAATTTATCGTACATATACCGATTTGAAATTTTTCGTGATATTAACCCAAAGATTTATAGCACTTGCGTTGCAACTAAAACCCTAAGTAGGAATTTCCCTAGTTGCGTCAAAGCATCGGCGGCCCCCCCATCGGGTCAAAACGATCCCCAAACCGCTCTCCTTCTCGGCAATTTCGTCAAACGGCACCTCGCGCGAAACGAAACACTCCAATCAATTCCATGCCCGATTCCGCCTCGTAATCTGAAAAGGAAGGAAGGAAAATAATGAAAGGAAAAAGGGAATTGGCATTTCGTTAAATGAATTTCCAAATGCGAAGGATCTTTTTCGAAATCTGATTTTGGACATGCATTCATTTCTCCTACGGGCGCCCCCCCCCCCCTCCCCCACGTGAATGCCTTTCTCTTCTCGAGCTCCTCCATACCACCCCTATAAATACCCCACCAACCGCAGCCTCTTCTTCTCCACCGCTTCCTATCTCTCTCTCTCTCTCTCTCTCTCTCTGCGTGCGTGTTTGTGTGTAGGGAGAAGACAAACCCACGCAGAGAGAGACGTCCGCCGGTTACACAGACCACCGCCACCGATCCCCACCGCCGTAGAGAGGGAGAGGGACAGAGGGACAGAGGGAGAGAGGGAGGGATGGGAGGGTGGGCAATTGCCGTGCACGGCGGCGCCGGGGTGGACCCGAATCTCCCCCTCCACCGCCAGGAGGAGGCCAAGCAGGTCCTCGCCCGCTGTCTCAACCTCGGCATCTCCGCCCTCCGCTCCTCTCTCCCCGCCGTCGACGTCGTCGAACTCGTCGTACGTCACAGACACACAGACACACAGACACACACACACACTCTCTCTCTCTCTCTCTCTCTCTCTCTCTCTCTCTCTTTGTTTCTGTCTCTGTTTCTTTTCGACATGCAACACCGGTTCTGATGAAACCGAACGACGAACGAGGGTTTTTCATGTGCGCTTGAGACCTTGTCGTCGTGGATTACATGATACGCAGTCTCACTCGTTTTTTTTTTTTGTTCTTAAAGGTGAGGGAACTGGAGAGCGATCCGGTGTTCAACTCGGGGCGGGGATCGGCACTGACGGAGAAAGGCACGGTGGAGATGGAGGCGAGCATAATGGACGGGAAGGGGAGGAGGTGCGGCGCGGTGTCGGGGGTGACGACGGTGAAGAACCCTGTCTCCCTCGCCAGGCTTGTCATGGACAAGTCCCCCCACTCCTATCTCGCCTTCTCCGGCGCCGAGGACTTCGCCCGCCTCCACGTCTGTACTTTCTGCCCACTCCAACTCTACCATAGTTCTGTTTCTCCCTTTTTGCTCATGTGGTTTCGGCATTCGATTCACGAAATCATAAATTCTCCTCGAGAGAAGCGTTTCTGCGCCATGCATTCATGGACGGCCTCGATGAACGATCTCAACCGTCGAAATATTCAGTCGCGAGACAAAAGAATGAAAGCTCTTTCTGCGTTTAAGCCACCCGCGTGCTTTTTTAGTTTGGTGCATGAACCTCTGACCCGGCGGTCGTGTCTTTTCCCCGCGTGCCTGCCTCAGTTGAAACGGGTTCTTGCCTCTCGTCATTAGGGTTCATTAGGTTGTGCTTGAAATGGTTTTCAGTTTTCTTTCTTTTTCTTCCGGTTCTTGAGTTCAGACATGTCATGTTATTAACGTTGGATACCCCAAGTCTGTAATGTCTGCATTCTAACTTAGTCAGTCATTAGTCCATTTTGATTAGGCCTGTGAGTCGTGGAGTTAATTATGTTTTGATTTTGTCGGTTTTGTGAGTCTTGGAAAGATTGATGCGGTCCTTGGTTTTTGTAAAGAGTTTCAATAGTTGTGCAGTGCGCCGTAGTTGCTAGTTTGCACGGGAATCATGAGATGATTACTGCTGTCGTCTTCCCTTTTTGAGATTTATTGATTCTTGATTTGTACAGGGTGTTGAGGTGGTGGACAATGAGTATTTTATCACTGAAGACAATAAGGGAATGTTGAAATTAGCCAAGGAAGCAAACACAATTATGGTGAAGTTCATTCTCAATCTCATTTGAATTGGGTGTTTTTTACGCCCCAATTGTGCTGCCTCTCACTCCGGGCAATAGGCTAAACATGTCTCTTTATGTTTTTCATTGAACAGTTTGACTATAGAATCCCAACTGTCCTCCTGGATACCTGTGGCGCCAGCGTGGAGAACCCCCTGCAGATGAATGGCCTCCCGATAAGCGTCTACGCGCCGGAGACGGTCGGATGTGTTGTGGTCGACGGGCAGGGGAGGTGTGCGGCTGCCACCTCCACTGGCGGCCTTATGAACAAGATGTGTGGTCGCATCGGGGACTCGCCCCTGATCGGGGCCGGGACCTATGCCTGTGGCCTCTGCGGGGTCTCCTGCACTGGTGAGGGGGAGGCCATCATCCGTGGGACCCTGGCCCGCGACGTGGCGGCTGTGATGGAGTACAAGGGCCTGGGCCTTCAGGCGGCGGTCGACTTCGTGGTCAAGGAGAGGCTTGATGAAGGGCAGGCGGGGATGATAGCCGTGTCCCAGAACGGGGAAGTGGCCTGCGGCTTTAACACCAATGGGATGTTCAGGGGATTTGCAACTGAAGATGGGTTCATTGAGGTTGGGATTTGGTAGTGAGCTTTGTTGTGATGTCCAGCCCTGTTGTTCGGGACTGACATGTTGTTGATGGAACTGTTCCTTTTAAGTTCTAGTTGGTGGAGATTCTGCGAAGAACTCTGTGCTATTTCAGTAGGTAGTGTGGAATACCCGTTCCCCCTCTAGCTAGTTATGAAAATGCAAGTGTTTCTATTGATAGAGCAGGGGTTATTATCGAATGATTGAGAAGTTGCAGCGCTTGTTCATTTGACAGTTCGAGAGAAGCTTTTAGAAGTAACGTTATGGCTGAGTATGGAAATTCCTCTGATACCGTTAACAAAATCATTAAGCATTCAAGCTCTTTGATGTGTTACTAGGGCACTTTTCGTGAACACATGGCGTACGAGACTGTAACATAGGATCAAACGCCTTTCTTATGTGAACCAGCAGCTACAGAGAAATTTAAAGCTTGTTACGAAAATTGTAAAGCATGACCATGTCAAGGCTCTTCTTGTGTGATAAGCTCTTCTTGTGTAATGGCATTTCCACAATGTGGTAACCGATTCTCATCCAACTTCTACTCAGTGGGACTGACTGACAAGTTGATACCAAATGGAGGCAAATGGGTTTTTGCATAGTGAAGTTCTGCAAAAAGCGGACTTGTGCAGATTCCTAAAGTGATCCTTGTTACACGCCCAGGTAAACTAAACAGGTGAAGACAGATTATCGCGAAAAAGGAGGAACTGGGCATGAGAATTCTATACGCAGCACCGCCAAAGAAATAGTACGAAAGCAACCGTGTTTTCCACATTTGCAGCATGGACATTTATATAGATAGGAAGCACAGCAATGAAACTAAGAAAATAACCTTCATTGGATCCGTCGGGAAACGTTTTTTCACCTAAAGAAGAATATATGTCGGCGCATGTATATCGTACCTAAGCAGACACCAGATTATCGTCTAATCAAAAGTATCATCGACGCCATGTAAATCTATGTCAATTGCAATAGCTAATAATCAACTTTACTGATATTTATAACACACCGCCACACAAAAACCATATCTTCAAGAATTCAGCAGCAAAGACAAACATTTCGATCTTTTCTCTCCTACAATTTCAAGAAAACAAACTCTTCGATGGCAGGAATATCTCCAATAGCCATCAGGGCTTCCCTGCTTGGTTCCTCATCCACACCAATTGTCATAATGGCCTGTTTCCCCCGAGCCGTCCTCCCGACACTCATATAATTCACATTCACATTCTCCTCACCCAACAAACGACCCACCTTCCCAATCATGCCAGGCTGATCGATCTGCCTGCACAGAATCAAACTCCCTTCCAAGCTCACATCTACGCCGAACGACCCAACCTTGGTGAGATGTGGTTTCCCATCCTTCACCTTCCCTTCAATTCTGATCTCTCCAGACTCTGACATAGCGCTGGCGAATTTTGATTCGACATTGGCGATCTGGACCTGGATGTATTCAAGGGGGTTCTCAGGTGATCCGTCCAACACGATTCTCTCTTCTGTGATCCGGAGTCCTCTTTGTTTGGCAGTGAAGTCAGCATTGACCAAGTTTACAAAGACGCTGGATATAGGCTCAATTAGACCCTTGGTGACCATAGCACGGAGCAGCTGAGTGTCAAGATCATCTGGACCTCTGGCTGAAGCATAACCCACCTTCACCGATTTTATGCCACTTCCACCTGCAACTAGCTGTATGGCTAGTCTTCCGAGCTTTTCTGCTAGATCAACATAAGGAGTGAGCTCCGACATAACCTGTAAGCAACATGAACGAACTTGAGCTTCACTCCCATCAAAGCATGTAAGTGGGTAACATGGCATAGCGGTGTAACAACTGATGCCTGTCTCCGGAACAAATGGAATGAACAATGAAGACCTAACAATAAGTCTATTTAATAGACATAGTGAGACCCTGGGAAATGAAAACGACTCTCTTTTGTTTTAAGGGTACAGTTTTTGTATTGTTCTCACTAAGAGGCTCTTCTCTATAACATGTCAGATTTGACAGTTCTCATAGAAAATAAGTAACAATGAGATGAACAGTATGACAACAATTAAACGAAAGAGCAATTCAAGTTCAATTAAATTCCTAAAGCATGCGCCGAACACATGGTTATGCTGCAAATTATTCATGAATTGAGAGACAGCACATAAGTGAACAATATGCTCTCAAACTGGTCAATCCATGTCAGTCAATTAAAACTATTGTGATACCAAGCAGTTGAGGCTGATGAAGTTATCCTGTACTAAATGAGGAAGGAGTCATTGGAGCAAAATAACTAAAAGTCATTGCAAAATGCAGCACAACAAAAGTAGGAAAACAGTATTTGATATCCTACCTCGGCAGGCACCATGGGTGCATTCACAGCAGTAGCCGCAAGCTCACCCTTCAAGGCCCCAATAACTGCATCTGCAATTTCAATGGCCACACCTTCCTGATTACGTCCACAAAGAAACTCAAGGTCGGAAAACCAATCCAGCCTGGAAAGAACAGAACTTACCAGCGGTATGTTAGCCAAATTTACCTGGGCCTCAGTTGTACTAGTGCCGAGATGAGGCGTTACAGTCACATTCTCATGCTGCACTAACTTACTGTCTCGGGGAGGAGGCTCTTCTGTGAATACATCAAGTGCAGCCTGCACAAAAATGAGAACTATTGCTCCTTCACCATTTGTATGAATTGATCATAAAAACTCTGCAGACAGATCAAAGAAAGTCAGAACCTGAGCAACAATTCCAGAATCTAGAGCCCTTAGAAGAGCTTCTTCATCGATCACGCCGCCTCGAGCAACATTGACAATCCGGACGCCCTTCTTTGTCTTAGCAAAAGCGTCATCATTTAACATCTTGGACGTGGCAGGAGTAAGAGGCATGTGCAGGGAGATGAAATCTGAGGTCGAGATTGCTTCGTCGAAGCTCACCATTTCCACTCCGATTGCACGGGCGCGATCAGCAGGGGCGTATGGATCGTGGGCAATCACGTGCATGCCGAGTCCCTTGGCCCGCCTTGCGACTTCCGATCCAACCTTCCCAAACCCCATAATTGCAAGAGTCTTCCCCACCAGCGAAACACCAACATACTTGCTTCTCTGCCACTTTCCTAAAAAATAAAAGAGCGACCCAGACAACAAGAGGCCCAGCATTTTCATAAGAAACAGCATAGGGCATTCGCGGCATAAGAACCCAATTTACCATGTTATAGGAGCGTGCGCTCACATGTCCATAATGAGCAGTCAATATAACACTGAAAGTTTACAGCTTGCAATACAAAATGAGCCTCCATTCAAGTATTTTAAAGATTTGTCGTTTGTTGGTGAACCTCCAGTATACTATGTATTAATTTCAACGAGCCTCAACCAATTTGAACACTGCCAATCACCAAATCCATAAGAGATATGATCAACCATACCATCAACGACAAAATAAACAGAGACAAACGGCCTACGCAACCCACAATTTTAAAAGCTTCAAAATGGCCCACATCGCACCCAGGCTGCTCGAAGAAATGCCGCACCGAGACCTTGCAGAAAATCAACAACTGCCCGAAAGCACCGCAAAAAGACACGCACCCGCCTTCACGGAAGCGTCCGCCTGGGCGATGTTCCGCGCCATGGAAGCGAGAAGGGCGATCCCGTGCTCGGCGGCGGCGATGGTGTTGGCGGTGGGCGCATTAACCACGAGGCACCCGTGCTCCGTGGCGGCCGAGACGTCCACGTTGTCGATCCCCACGCCGGCGCGGCCCACGACCTTGAGCCGCCCGCCGGACGACTCGAAGACCTCGCGGGTGACCCGGGTGCCGCTCCGGACGATGAGGGCGTCGCAGAGGGAGATCTTGGTGCACAGCTCCTCCGGGCTCAGGTCGTAGGAGCAGTCGACGTTGGCGAAGGACCTGAGGAGGTCGAGGCCCGCATCGCCGAGCTTCTCGGTGACGAGGACGGTGGGCTTCGTGCCCAGGAGCGAGAGCACCGCGAGGGACGCGGCGAGGCCGCCGCCGGCGGCGGCGTCACCGCGGCGGGCGAGGCGGAGGTGGGATTTGGAGGCGGAGGAGCGGGCCCACGAGGGGGAGCGCTGCTTCTTGGAGGGATGGGTGAACACGGGATTCCATGAAGATGTAGCCGCCATTTGGCGCAGTGTACTGCTGCGCGCTCTTCCAGATGTTTGGGACTGGCGAAGGGAACGGGGGGCTCTTGTCTGTGACTGTTTTATTTTTAACCGTCTTCTCTGCAAGCGTAACGTTAGTTAGTTGTTGGCGATAGTGTCGCGTTGACATTCCCATTCCGGCATATCCTGTCTTTCTTTATTTGGCAAAAGCCTAATATATTTATTCTATACTTTTTTTTTATGAAACTAAAAGATTTCAAATTTTATATCTGCCCTAGCACGTTTACCCTCCGTCGAAATTCTGTCAATAATAGAGGTGTCAAAATGGGTCTTAAACCCATATATGACCCATTTAAAAATAAATGGGTCATATATGGGCCACTTTAATTTTAAAGAGTTAACTTTAAATGGATTTTAAATTTTAAAGCTTAAAGATAAATGGGTTTCAATGGGTTGAGTTTGGAACCCATGTTTAACCCACCTACTAGATCCATCAACACACTTTCTCCTTCTTTAAAAAAATGTTTAAAAAAAATCAAAATTTAATTTTTTTTCTCCTCGAGCTCGCCCAATTCCGGCGACCTCGAGGCTCACCCGATCCCAGCGAGGCTAGAGCCTTGCTTGAGGCCAGCGAGGCCTCGGTCTCGCCAGATCAGTGAGAATGAGCTTCACCAACCTCCGGCGAGCTCGTCCTAGCTTGTGGTCAGTCGCTGGCCAAGGCGGCCGGCGATCAGCCAAAAATAAAGGAAAAAAATAAAAATAAAAATAATTAAAAATTCGATTTAAAAAATAAAAATATTAATTTTTTTATTTTCTTGGATAATGAATTTATGGAAAATACTTTCTAAAAATGTCACATTTTTCGCAAAACAAATAGAACTTCGATTTAAAAAAAAAATTTATAATTTTTTCATTAGCTTTGTATTGCATAAAATTTTTTAGCAGTATAATTTAAAAAAAATCATAAGCAACAAGTATTCCTAGATTAGGTTAAATATAAAAGTATTTTAGCAATATGAGTCGGTTGGGTATGGGTCGGGTCGAGATATTTACACTATGAATAAATGGATCATAAACGGGTTAATGGGTCAATTTGGGTCGAACCATTTATGACCCGACCCAAACCCGATCCGACTCACCCGTTTAACAGGTCTAGTCGATAAGAACCGTTGATAATTTGCCTACATGGACGCTAGAAAACAAGCAGCATTGACACGATCTCGCAGGGCTTAAATGAAATAAAAAGAATATTGTTCTGGCTGAAAAAATTATTAGACGGAAGCTAGACGGACGGTAAATGTATTGCATAGGTTGAGTGCGGGATTTTTTATATCGCAAGAAAAAGTTTGGGGTAAATGTGTCATGGTAAGTATAGTTTGAGACTTTTGATGCAAAAAAAAAAAAATAAAGCTAAATGCGTTATAGTTGGCATAGTTTGAATTTTTTGTGACTTTTTCTGTTCTTATTTTTTTTGTTGATATAAACCATCAATAGAAGTTGCACGATTTTATTTTTAGGTGTTTTTTTTTAATAAGTCCATTCTCGATTTAAAAATAATCTATACGCTTATCATAATCAATTTGGTTATGAAATTAAACTCAAACACAAATGTTACTCATTGAATGGTGAATGTGTAAGGAGTTTTTTTTTATATTGATGATGAACCTAACAATTATTTTTTATCATTCTTACCTTACCAAAAAAAAAACAATTATTTTTTATCGAACAGGTGTTCGATAAAATAAAATCTATAAAACTTTTAGACCTTCTAGGGCAAATGTAATATTGGCTAATATATGGAGACTCCCACACTTTATTTTTTGGTGATCATAGTCCTCTTTGTAATGCTAGGGTATGCCTCTAAGCTTTTGTACATCAACTTATGAATGGTACTTACATTTCACACCAAAAAAAAATATCTATAAAAGGATGCATTCCACGTTCTTTCTACCTCTTTCTTTTGACATAGGGAAAATAATTTAGACAAAAAAGGGAAATAATTTACCTTGCATATGAGCATTTTATGAAGATTTAGAAAGTGCAAAAAAATCCTAAGCATGCCAATTGTAATTCTTCATATATAATTTGCCCTTGCATGAGGATGGCGCGGTCAAATCAGAAAAAAATATACTAATTTTCTCACCCAAAGGATAAATTCTGTGTCTGAAAGAAGAAATATAAGTGAAACCTCATACAAGATTATCATGTTGACATGTGTGAAGTACATCGAGAGACGTTATTTTATATCGGAGTTAGGAGACTTATCGTCCATTTAAGAGCGTGTATAGATCTTTTTGTTCTACATGACATTTAAATTTTTTTCTTTGGAGGCAAATGAGGATATTCCTCGGGTTCAAGATCAAAGTTTTTACTTTTCCTATATTTTTTTACCTAATGTATATAGTGCAATAAATATAGTCCTCTACATATGATGTATGTAATTGATTTACCATGGACTATTATTGGAAAAGAAATTGGTCATCCGTATGTGGATGAGAAGAGCTTAGCAAAGAAGGTGGTCAGCGGTCAAGGTCAACATAGCTTTAAAAATTTGTGGTAGTTTCATTGCTCCGATGCACGAAACTTCTCAAGTGCCAAGAAAACTTGTTGCATTTAATGACATGGCCAGTACTAAAAGTCGAAGGAATCTGCATCGTGATTCGTGAATACTAAAGTCCAAGGTTGGTAGAAATCCAATTTTATGGGGGGATCAACAATTTTCCATTCTAAATTAGATGATGTAGCTTTCTGTCTCTGCTCTTGTTCCTTTATGAATTTTCTAGTCATTACTTGTGACATTTGACAAAGTATAATCAATTTGGTCCTCACTTCCGCTTGACCTCATTTGCCAAAGGAAATCAAGTCCCATAAATTTTCATGCTTATTAACAAAAAAAAAGGACAGTAGGTTCTTAATTCCACTCGAAAACTTTCCAAGCCAGTTCTAGACCAACCCGATTTAGTTCTCAATTTCAACTGTTCAATTCTCGATTCTAGACCTTATAGGGTCAGTTCCTAGTCCCACTTTTTGAATGGACTTCCTTAAAACCCTGTCAACCATATTATTTAGTCCTTAGTCCTTGTAGTGACCCACTAATTAGTTGTATTTCATTTTATATCCTCGATCTTGAGATATAAACTTAACTAAACTATCGTCAGGCCCTTGAATCATGAGTTATAATCACCCTCGATGCATTGTAATCATATGTAAATTGAAATAGAGACATCTAGTATAATGTACATCCACGATGTTATTAGATTGGATTGAACTTACTAATCTGTTTGCAGAAGGATGCTCAATTCACAATTTTTCACAATCATTCATGACCACTCATCTCCATCTTAGTTTTTATTTATTTATCGAAATCTCCATCTTAGTTAGAATGAGTGATTTTAGATGACAACCATTTTATTGAAATAACATTGGAAGGGCATATTTCCACGGGCTTGATGGCCGGAAATACAGCATTTTTGGTTTGTTGACCAAAACACCCTTGGTCAAAGATTATGCATTTATAAGTGGTCCATCATTTTGGCAAGCATGTTAACCATCTCATAAAAGTGAAGTTGTGCTGCAAACTTACGCGTCGAGTTCTTTTTTGAGTTTTTTTTGGGTTAATATCACGAAAATCTTAAATTAGTATATCCGTGATAAATTTACCCTAAAATTTTTTTTTTAACTACGAAAAATCTTAAACTGATACACTTTTGAAAAATTTACAAAAATTCCAAATTGGTACACTTGTGACAAATTTTCCATCCATTAAATTTGATTAACACCAATAAAAATCATAAATTGCTAAAACTGTGATAAATATAGGGGTAAAATCCTAAACTGGTATACCCGTTAACTGTCACATGTAATCTAATTTCGTAATTTAACGGTAAAATTTAATGGAAACTAACAGAGGGTGAATTTGTTACATGTGTATTAGTTTTGGATTTTTGGTGGTAAAAAAATTAGTTTGTGGTAAATTTATCACATGTGTACCGATTTGAGATTTTTCGTGATATTAACCTCTTTTTTTTTTTAACTATTTTACTTTTTAAGCTTTATCTGTTGGGGTTTCTAGCAGTTTCGATGGAGGGGAATGAAGTACGTATAGCCGCAATTAAGAAATTGGAAACGGTGACCTCGAACAGGAGGTACGCTTTCGAGTCATCTTCATCTTCTCCTTCCTCTCGACTTTCAGCATTACAAATGCTTTATTGGGCTCAGATCAGCAAGCTTGGGACGTGAGTGCACTTACCAAAGATTGCAAGGATCTGTTTATCAAGTTTTCAAAGCTCCAAATAGCCCATTGTTCGGCGAATTGGGTTGTCAAAGCCCGTAGACGGAAAGCCATTCTTCATAATTGGGTGTCCTATCCTCCGCAAGCTCTATGAGATTTATTGTATTTCGAAGCATTGTTACTGTCGGTCCAGGTTATTCTTTAATGAAAAGTAATGGACTTTTACCCACCAAAAAAATGAAAATGTTGGTCGTTCAGGCATATATTAGGTTGGCTACTTTCGAACCTTGTCCCAGGCAACAATTCTCAAGTTGATTCAAGGGACAGACAAGGCGTCCCCAATACACCTTCTTTGAGACATGTACGATAGCCGTCGCCTGAAAAAAATAGTTGTAAGAGCTCCGCAAAGCCGTACAAGTTCACTTCAGCAGCTAGAGTATGCATGGGCGACAAGGGGTGACGGGTTAGGCGCAGTTGCTGGTGATGATTACGGATGGCTTTTTTAGCTTTTAGGAACGGTTTTGACAAGCATGTCGTAAGTTCATGCAAAAGTTTAGGACTAAATTGAAATAATATATTTCATAGTGAAATATGGTGCACATACAAAAGGTTCGAACCTCTGGTATTCCAATTTGTTTGTAAATCAAGAGTCAAGTGCACATATTTATATTATACACCAGAAGAAATGTGAAATCAAGGTAGATTCCTAGCATGTGGGAGAGTTGGCTCTACATCGATCAATTTGTATAATCTTCCATTTGAATTAGTGAATGTGGAAAAACTCCTGTGCATATTCATGGAAAATAGACTAGGGAGTAGACCAGCAAGTCTTGCATCCATCCGATACATGTGAGTCCATTCAATCTCAACCATTAGATTATGTGAGTTTTACATTCAACCCACACCATTTATGCTTTGGATGCATACAATTTTCCCGATAAAAATTGTTATTTTGGCCTTAAACTATTATATGGATTCCAATTTAATTCTAAACCTTTAAATTGTTCAAATGTAACCTTAAACTTTTGCATGAAATCCCAATGTAATCATCCTGGTCGATTTTCATTTGAAAATGCTAACATGGCAGTCTAATCATCTCTAGCCATACGTGACATGATTGACAGTCTAACGTGATCAATTTACTCAAAACAACGTTGTTTGCAGTAATTTTTTTTTCTTTCCTTTTATTAGTGTTCATCTTCTTTATAGTGCAAGCACTAAACATAGTTTGCTTCATGTACCCATCCGGCTCAAATAACTTATCCATTTTTAATAGGAAAAATTATTATTTAAGTCACAAACCTATTATACAGATTCCGATTCACCCTTAAATATTTATATTGTCCAATGCACCTAAACCTTTGCATGAAATTTCAATATAGTTATTCTGGCCAATTTTCGTCTGAAAATACTAAAGTGGCGGTGTGATTTTCGCTGGCCATCCTACGTAGTACAGCCGCCGATCTAACATAGTCAAATTTACTCAAAATGATGTGTTTGCAATCATTTTAAGAATTATCTAATTTATTTTATTTTGGGACAATGACACAGATAGTTTCTAAACTTTGGCCCAATATGCAATATGGTCTATAAATTTTAATTTGTTTAATGTGGTTTCTGAACTTTAGCCTAATGTGCAATTTGGTCCATGAACTTTTAATTTGTTCAATATGGTCTATGAACTATTAGTACACATTCAATGTGGTTTCTGAATTTTTAGTACATGTTCAACTTAGTTCTTGCACTATATAAAAATGTTTATTGTTGTCCTTTCATTAATTTAAGTTTGGAGACAATATGTAGTTCAAGGACTAAGTTAAAAATGTACCAAAAGTATAGAGATCACATTGACTAAATTAAAAGTTCAGGAATTACATTGAATATTGGGTAAAAGTTAGTGATCATTTGTGTCGTTTTCCATTTTATTTTCTTTCTTTTGTTCAGCTTCTTTATGGTGCAAGCACTAAACATGCTTTGCATCGGGTTGTGTACCCATCCGGCCCACAAAACTTATTCATCTCCTGGAGCAATTCCACCGCAGCATTGATCTCACCAAACCGAACCAAGGCATCGATCACGACATTCCACGAAACCCCGCTCGTGTCAAGCATTTTTCGATAAAATGGCCAAACTGCTGTTAACTTAAACATCCGGACGCAAAGAAGGTGTTCGAGAAAATCAGCTTGATGTAAAGGGCGGACAATGGATCAAGCAAGACTTACTGATACGTGCATGGACGAGTGATTCCGGAAATGGGGTTTTTTGTATTTTTGTGTTTGGATGGGTGTGTGTTTGCCGGATGTATGTCGAAAGGGTAAAATGGAAATGAAGGATAGAATCGACAATCGAGGTATAAATGACGTGTCACCAACCGAGGATGAAGACCGGGATCAATGAAGTTCACCATCGAGGCATAAAGGACAAGCCGCCTACCAAGATTAATGGACTTTGGGATAGGAGAAGCTCATCACCAAGGCCTAAAGGAAAACCCCTAGCCGAGAGTAAAGTGCTTCTTAGATCACCACTGATAAGTAATCCACTCTCTAAAGATGAATAAACCGATGTAAGAGTTATTCACTCTCCAAAGACATTTGTTCATGTCACGCCCCGAACTCTACAAGCGCGCGATCATCCCTTCGTGGTCATAATGTACGCGACATCTCAGGACTTGTCGCCAGCCCAATCGAAACACTAACGAGTAATGCATGCGGAAGCAACCTCAAACTCTTCGTACAACATATAAACAATGGAAGAGTAAAGACACGAAGAATACATATCAACAAGACTTTTATAAACATAACGTCGATTACAACACATACATTTGCAAACCTTCTACGAGGCCACTATCTACGAACCACGCACAACAACAAGGATCGGGTGGTTGGTAAGCTTAACTCTTCTACAAAAAGGGGCATTCAAAAGATGGGGTAACTCGACCTATGCTCAATCCCCGTAGTATCTTGGTAGCATCTCTGGATCAATCACGGTCGCGGATCTGAAATGGTTTGGTTATACAACCATGAGAACATTTCTCAATAAACAACTACCTAAGCCTCGCTTAGGCTAAAGTGTACTTCCGAACAATTTTAAACATGCAATACCGATATCCAACATGTTATAACAATCACAGGCGCCCTTACCTTGTCTCGGCACATACATGAGCCTGCACGTTAGAATATCGCCATAACATGGCCAATTGCCCATCAAGTATGCGCAAAGCAATTCACAGCATGATTAAGTATAACATGGTTAATAATCCAGACGTACTCATCAATTAACTCAAACAAAGCGTTCCCCAATGCAAATCGCGCTCATTAAGTCTAGATTATTAACGACCCCTCGGGCCACCGATCTCTCGCCGGTCTTCTGGCGTAACCAGGTATCGTCTCGTTACTTCAGCAATGGCAACGTGTGGAACCCCCGCCCAGACGGCACTCCACAAAGGAGCATCGATCTGGCCTTCACCGCGATTGGCAACGTCTAGAACCCTTGCTTAGACGGCATCCGAACCCCCGTCGGGTATCGTCTAGAACTCCTGCCTAGACGGAACGTGTCATGACCATGCACACACTCAACAATCATTATCGATTCTTCTATTTGTAAATTAGCCCAATGTGAACTAAATCCGTCAAAATGCCACGATACATTGAATAATTCTTGAGAGAGAGAAAAATCGAGAATATATAAAACCGGATCCAAAGTGGGCAGTTGCGCAGTGACCGAAATCCGTTTGAAATAAATAGTAAATCAATTCCAAAAATTCTGAAATTTGGACATGCTGTATAAAACATTATGATAAACATTTTTCATGGGACACAAAATCCAATTCTAATTGTAAATGCCTCATTTTGACACTCAAATTAGGACAGAATCCGGTTCGTTCGGACAGCCCCTCAGATTATCAAAATACAACTCATTCAGTACCCAAATCACTTTGGAAAGTTCTGAAATTTTTATATGTCATACACACATATGTTATTAATAATTTTTTTGAAGAAAATTTGTTGAAAAGAGGTCTGGAAAAATTTATAGAAAATCGGAAAGACCAGAAGGTCAGATGAACAGTAAATCTGGTAGATTGAATTCGGTCCAAAAATGGACTTACGAATGGCACTAAATGATTTCCAACAATTCCAAATTTAATATATGTCAAACTTCAAGATGTTATGAACAACTTTCATGAAGAATACTTCTTCAAATTTGGCCCACATAAGTCACAGAAAAAATAACAAAATCCAGCGAAACAGTAGCAACCCTACCGAAAATCAACAACAAGCACCACCAAGCAAATCAAGCACAACTAGTGTTGACACTTAAATTTTGCCCAAATCATTTAGGGTTTTATCACACAAAAATTAGGGTTTAATCCCTAAACCAAAAATATTTTCATTAAAGCTACATGGCATATAGCTATTAGGTACATTTGCATTAATAGGGCATATTAGAACATATTTTCCATGTTCATTTTCAAAAATTAAATTTTTTTTAAAAAAAAGAGAGAGTAAGCCAGCGTTGAATGAGTTAACGTTGGCCCACTCCTCTTTCTCAGCTCTGCGGTGGCTTGGGGAAGAGAGGAGGGCAGCAAACAAAGCCAAAAAAGGAGAGCTTGTGAGAGGCAGGAAAAAAGAAAAATAAAAAAGAGAGGGAAGAGGGGGAGCATTCTGCAGGGGAGGCAGAAGACAAGAGCAGAACAAAAAGGGAGAAGAGAAAAAACAGAGAGCAGAGGAGCGAGGGCGAGAGGAAGAGATAGGAGGAGGGCGAGTTCTGGAGAGATCGAGGCAAGAGCCGAGAGAGAGAGAGAGTGAAGCCGAGAGCGCCGGCGAGTGAGACCCGAGGCCGCGCCGCTCCTGTCGACGACCGTGCCCGGCGAAGCTCCGACGTTCTCTACGGTAGGTCTCGATCCGGACACTCGCCGGACTTTGTTTTGGTGTGGTTGATTCGGGGTAGTTTCCCGAGGATTCCGGCCCGGGGACGTGCAAGGCGACCGGACATTGTCCGATCCGCCGTCGTTCGCCGCCCCCGAGCCGAATAGGGAACGCATCAACGGTATTCCCCTCCCCTGTTCTTTTTCTTCTGTTTTTTTTTGGGCTCACTGGCCGGAGATCGTGGCCGTCCGGCTCGTGTGAGTTCCGGCCCGTGAGGCCTCGTGCTTGTTCCTGCTTCTTCGCATGTTTGGTGTCGATGATCCCGGTCCATTTCGAGTCTTGTTTGTGCCGGAAATCTCCCGCTTTCATAGCGCACGCCAACTGTTCGTCGATATGCCGGAACCAAACTGCTCAGATTTGTCTCTGTCTCGTGTTTCTTTTAGCGCGTGGCGTTGTCGGTCGGTCCCGGCAACGGAACCATGGCAGTCCGGGCGTGGCCGTGAATGGGCGTGAATGGCCAGTCCCTCGTCGGGTTCTAGCTGGTTCACAGTCGCAAGCCCCGACCGGGGAGGTTGGGGCACGTCGGAAGACGGCTGAGCCCCCTGCCGGGCCGGAAACCCCCAACCCCAGGGGCTGGGGTGCTGGGAGAGATCGGCGTCCCCATGGTCGGTGAAGGGGAAGCAGCGTCCGGCGACCGGCCGTGGAAGGCGAGCCTCGAGGCGCGGTGGGCGGCCGCGAGTCGGGTTGTGACCCGGGTCGGGCGTGGGCGATCCGGGTAGGGTTTTGTTGAGTGTGTGGGCTTTGGTGTTTTTTTTTAGGTCTTGGGCCTTTCGCGCGTGGGCCGAGTTGGGAGTTGGGCTAATTTGTTTCTTTTGTTCTTTCTATTAGCGGGCTTTTCGTCTTATTTGTTTTGTTAAAAAATTTCGGGTTGGGCCTTTCTTTTTCTTAAAAAAATTTACCGGGCTCAACACATTGAGCTCGGTTCATCGCGGACCCGGGCCGGCATGCCCGGGTCAGTCCCAATCTAGGTCGGATGTGGAGATCCGACCCGGATCCGATTTTATTTTATTTTATTTTAATATTCTATTATTTTAATATAAAAATTTTAATATAAAAAAAGGCTCGAATTTTAGTTTTTATTATTATTATTATTATTATTTGTAAGAAAAAAAAATTTCAAAAAAAAATTTCAAAAAAATTCCAAAAAAAATTTCAAAAAATTTTTTAAAAAAAATTTCCGAAAAAATTTCAGAAATTCCAAAAAAAATTTAAAAAAATTTAAAAAGTTAATTTTTTTAAAAAAAAATTCAAAAAGAATTAGAAGTTTAATTTGGGTTATCTCACCCTTTTCGCATGTTTAGTGCTATGTTTAATCCCACGTCACTCGGTTCACACACATTGAGTTGCACATTTAAATTAACCTCGCATGCAGTTGATTATGCATGTATAGGCTTATATATTAATTGTTGCTTCCTTTAGTTCAGTTACTGATGGAATTTTGAGATCCCTAATTAGCGAGAACACGTTAGGTGATGAATTGAACAAAATTAGGTACCGAAAGGGCACTAGTTAATCGATTAGTGGAATCAAGTCCCTGTACCCGTTGAATCTCTGGTTCGTAGAAGTGAAGTTCTTCTCCCGTGCTTCGCTTAGGTGTCTAATCGACCTACCAAAAATCGATTAGTGGCGACTCCTCGATGAAATCGATTTGTATGTCAGTGATTTAAATTTAAGTCGCGAATTGGTATGGGCTTGGGAGAGCTCGAGCTAGGTTCAGCCTAGTAATCCATTTGCCAAACCCCTTAGGCCGCAGGGCCGTTTCGGGGAGGTCGCGACAGCTTGGCGACTCCGCTGGGGAAATTTGTGGACTTAGGCTGTTTATCTTGTTCGAATACATCCTTAACGTGAATGTTCTTGGCACTGACCCCTTATTTTGCAGGTTTGAGATTTGGCGAAATAAATGTTTATTTTTTTGGGCGCTTGAAGTGTTGTTTGCTTATAAATTGTTGTACATGCGTTAGATGTTTTAGCACTACACTATGGCACACATAACCATACTGCCGGACCCGGGCCATGATAGGGCTCTTTAGGATGGTGTTAAGAAAGATATAACCTCGAACGCGAGATCGCGATGTAGAGGTTGTCTTTCTTTTCCCCGAAAGTTCTTTCCTGGTGTCGTAAGTGTTTATCCTTGTCCGCGAGACTGCGTGACTATAGGGTATCTCTTTCGACTGAGCCGGAGTTAAGATGACGTGACACCAACGCGAGACTGCGACGGTCAGATCACCTTCTTAGCTTTACCTTGTTAAACTGTCTAGATAGAAAACGACCCCCACAAGTGCATATGCTTGTCTTTGTGTTTTTTTTTAAAGAAAGAAAAAGAAAAAAACGATCGTCACTCACTGTAAGTGTGATTCCTCTCATTATTAGCTCACTTTGAATTGAAATTTTCATTTTTGAAATTCGCGGAAATCAATCAAGTATCCTAGGTGATTTGAGCTTATAATGAAAAATTTTAGACGATCATTCTTAACACTGAACCTTGAGCATAAATCTCAAACACCTGTGATTTGGCCCCACCAAAATAGATGATTTTGTCTAAACTTTCAGTTATAGGCTTAAAATCATATTTTGGTGCAGAAATTCTTTCAAGTCAAGATTGCATCTTGGGGCATAAAATTGAAATCACATTTTCAATAAAATTCTTTTTTGTTTACATTTCTGAATCAAAATTCAAATAACTTTTTGTGTATTTATTTTTTTTAAAATAAGAATCACCTCATGTTTGCAAAAATGAAATCGCAAATCAGTCTTTCAAATTCGATAGGCCGCATTTTGCGATGAAGCTTTTGGAATAAAAAGGGGGCTCGATTGATAGCCGCGATTTGATCTTTTAAGGATGCCTCCACTTACGATGAAATCTTGGTAAAATACTAAATGCCCCCAAATAGGAACCATGGGGGCATGTATTGTTGCCTCGCTTTTGTCATAAGAGGTCGTATCAGTGAAAGACCACTTTTTCATTCACGTACTAACATTGTCATTCTTTCACAGGTTATACATGACGACCACTCCTTGGCATTCACTTGCTTGATCATGCAAAAAAAAAATGAATTTAAAACTAGGATGAGAATTGTGTTCATTACACTCTTCTATACAATAACTCCTTGTACTTTGTCCTTGTTATTATCCATATTAGGAATTGTGTTTTGTGTTTGGGGTTTCGATTGCGGACCCAATCGAATGCTTTGTAAATCGTGTAATACTCATTTTTTAGTAATAAGGTTTGGTTCCATAGGAATCATCTTTCTTTAAAAGCACTTGAAGTGTTTCAGACTAACGTGTTGGGTTGGACTTTCTTACCTTACCTTTTTAAAAAGAAAAAAAAAATTTGAAAACGAGTTTCAAAAAGACTCGCATAAACTTGCATCTCGTCACCTGACTAATTTCGCAGGTTAATTTGCAAAACGACACCGTGAGATGGTAAATCTGTAATCGTTCCAATTAGAACTTCTTGTACAATAATTGAACTATTCATTTTTGTCAAAATAGGTAAATGGGCGAAAGAATGTGTTTGACCATAGCAATAATGCTTCCAGTTAGAAAGATATGACGAGGCCAAACCGTCCATCCCATGGTGACAAATGAAAGGTTGCGTCATGATGGGGCAAAATAGTGCATTTGAAGAACTTTTGTCCATCAAACTAAGGACATGTGAAAATAGTCGGGGGCACGAATAGTCAAGATGATCAAAAGTGAAAGACCCGAGCAAAGAACAATGAAAATCAAACAAGTGTCTGTAAGAAGGCATGAAGGAGTATTGAACATACTGAAGTCTCCGGAAGAGAAGGCATCTGACTGGGGCGAGTGTCATTTAGCTGGGGCAAATAGCTTTCGTATAATCAAGTCTGTGAGTAAGTTCCTTCTCCTCCAACAAGTGGATGGATGCAAAAGAGACATATGCCAGACAGATAAATGTAGGGCAGGTCATGTTGTGGACGGTGCCTCCAAACACTTAAGAGGGAATATCAAGCAACTTTGAGGAGGGAGTTGCAAAGGAAAAGCTCAAGCGACGAGATTGCATGAAGAGGACAACTTAGTCCATAATTGAGCTATCCCCAAAACAAAAGGGTGAATATCGTTCCTGAATTATTCTAACTGAGAATGGAAATGACTCGCCCCATCTCTCATTTTGCAGACAAAACAATGTGTTTGATCAAGGTGAGAACCCCTTCTTCCAAGAAAGCATGATGAAGACGAATCATCCATTTTGCTACAATGAAAAAGGAAAGCACCCATGGGACAATGCCCTCAAAAGTTGAAATAAGAAGTGCCAAAAAGTCAAAGGCATACGAAAGCGGATGAAGGGAGTTGTCAAATACCTGGGAAGGAAAATTCAAATGAGAGCAAATGGTATCGTTTCCAATTATCCATTTTAATACCATTTTTGTCATGATTCTTTTTTCCTTTGATAGGAAGCATCAAAGACTCGAAGGATAAATGCAAGTAAAGGGTAATGATGTGTCGTTTCCAATCTTTTGATATGTAAAGATTCATGCACTAACACTTCCTTTCTAATTCTTTACAGGGTTGTCAAGCGCCATGCCGCAGGTAAGTACCCTTCCTCCAAAATTCAAATGAAAATCAAATGAAAATTTTCTTCACAAAAAATGAGGGAGTTTTTGATGTATTTGAAAAAAGAACACAAAAATAGAATTGTGAAAGCAAACTTTTCACGAAAATTTTGAATATCATCTTTATCCAAAATTACCTTAGTGTTTGACGGGTCATTCATTTTGAATCAAAATTCCCTGTGGAGATTAGTCAATTCATGAGGATCTTGACAAAATGAAAGGGTGATGTTAATCATGCCAAGTGAGAAATACTTAGAATGAGGAAAGGCAAGCTATCCACAAACACGTCCCATAAACACTTTGAGAGTTGAGTGAAAAAGAAAACATGTGTTGTTTAAGGGCAAGAGATTCATTCGCAAGTAGTACATAGATCAAAGTGAAAAG
Source organism: Syzygium syzygioides (assembly GCA_031216285.1). Classification (NCBI taxonomy): domain Eukaryota; kingdom Viridiplantae; phylum Streptophyta; class Magnoliopsida; order Myrtales; family Myrtaceae; genus Syzygium; species Syzygium syzygioides. The sequence goes on from CM062247.1 coordinate 24,245,982, forward strand.
AGGCATTTCTTTCCTCTACCCCACACGCTACAGGTGACTATAGTAAAGCCCATTTGAGTCTTTACATATGGATAATTTGTATAAAATACCCCTGTCAAGAACCACCCTACAACGGGGCAAATTTGGAGGTTTTGGTTGACATGCTTTGGAGGAAAAGATGAGAAAGACTTCTTTACCCTTACTTGCATTAATCTTTTTATGGTAACTTCAGGTGAATCCTTGTGGAAGCTCGAAACATCCCAAAATGAAGAAGAGCATTCATTTCTCTACACCAAACACTCATACCATTTGCTTAGCCAAGTTGAGCCTGAATATTCATTTCTAAAACCCGAGTGGTGATTGTCTTCCTACCTTGGGGAAAGGCACATGATTTACCATGACGATTGGTGCTTATGTCACAATAAGTAAAAAAATCTCGAAAGTTCTAGGAGCTTAAAAGATTCAAATGAGCAAAAGTCAAATGAAAACTAGGGGGCATGAAAAAGCAGTGTGCCTGGTAAAAGCAAGGCTAATGCCCATTGTAAAAAAAAAAGAAAGGAGAGGGCAAAAAAAAAAGAGATGCATCAAAAGAAAAGCTCTCAAGTAAAAAAAAAGGATGTCAGAAGCAAAATGCTTCAAAGAAAAAATCATTGCAAATGCAAAAGTCATTAGAGAAAAGAGCAAAGCTCTTACATTAAAATGATTAGTCAATGGACTTTCGAGACAAGTTGAGTTTCAGAAGTCGAGTGCCTTCAAAAGATTGGATGATATCGTAATGATGCTACGGTAATCACAAACTCCTAAATCCCATTTGAGAATTTCTAAGCCTTTCGAGCCTTTACCCAAGCCAATGTTACAACCTTCTTCAAAGCCTCTTCTGATTGAGATGGTTTAAGTAGAAATTTGGATTCCCAAACAAGCTATCGCTTGAAGAAGTGCGGGCAAAGTTATCTAATCTCGTCTTAAGGTTTCTTGACTTGTAAACCTGATGAAGTTGCTGATTGAAAATTATTTCATTCCTTAGCCGATGATGCTTATCCGTTGTTGAAATCATGATCAAACCCACATTACAGTCATTTAAAAGACCTCTTGGATTGATCAATGCGTACTTATTGCGAATGATTCTCGAAACCTTCGGTACCGATAGTGTGAGATATATAGAGAGATCATGTTTACTTCCCACATCAATGGATGAGATCAAACAGCCTTTTTGAGAGTATGTGAGAAGTTCTTTCAGACTAAGGAATTCTTGTTTGGCATGCTTAATAGGCTCTCTTCGGAAGTTAACATCACTTTGATAAAAGACTTTCTCCTAAGGGAATTTGATGATTAATGACGTCCTCCATGCATTAAGGCAATTTTGCAATATTAAAGGATATTGAATGCTTTCCAAACAATTGAGTTTATCCTAAATTACCCATGCAATCAATGCTTTTTCATTGATGATACCATTTTGATATGGCCTATTGTGATGTTGTCTTGCTTGGTACTCACTCGCTACTAGAGCACTTGTTATAACACGTACCGGTTATTACTAATTCTGTAAGATAGGTGACGTTTCCTCAAACACCAACCTTCATGCTGATCTCGAAAATGCTAAGATGTATCCAAGCATTCATGAATTCCCAAGACCCTGCTGGTAAGGACACAATAGGCGATCTATCAAACCCTTGAATAAGGACCCATAAGTGTCTGAGTCTTTTCAAGCCTCGCTGACAGAAGGCTTTTAAGCAATCCGATCTGACCTATAGGTATGTACACCTCGCCACTCTTTCAAAAGGTTTGTGGTCCAACCTTAAACCACGCTTTTCAAAAAGGTTTGTGGTCTAACCTTAAATCACGCTTTTCAAAAAGGTTTGTGGTCCAACCTTAAACCACGCTTTCAAAGGTTTGTGGTCCAACCTTAAACCACGCTTTTCAAAAAGGTTTGTGGTCCAACCTTAAACCACGCATCAAAGGTTTGTGGTCTACCTTAAACCACTCTTTCAAAAAGGTTTGTGGTCCAACATTAAACCACGCATCAAAGATTTGTGGTCCAACCTTAAACCACTCTTTCAAAGGTTTGTGGTCCAACCTTAAACCACTCTTTCAAAAGGTTTCGGGTCATCCTTAAACCCTGATTTCAAAAGGTTTCGGGTCATCCTTAAACCCCGATTTCAAAAGGTTACGGGTCATCCTTAAATCCCGATTTCAAAAGGTTTCGGGTCATCCTTAAACCCCGATTTCAAAAGATTTTGGGTCTATCCTTAAACCCTGATTTCAAAAGGTTGCGGGTCATCCTTAAACCCTGATTTCAAAAGGTTTCGGGTCATCCTTAAACCCCGATTTCAAAAGGTTCCGGGTCTCTCCTTAAAACCCCGAAAATCTTGAGTGTAATTTAAAATCCTAAGTGGAAATCTTGAGCATTTTAAAATCCTGAGTGAAAAACATTAGATATCTCAAAATCTTGAGTGCAATTTGCCGTTCATAGGGTTTTAATCCCTAGGCGTACTTTCAGGGTTTTGGTCCCTAGTTGTTCCTTCGAGCTGTTGTTCCTATTGCCGTTCATAGGGTTTTAGTCCCTATGCGGGATCTTAGCTGCTCATAAGGTTTTACTCCCTAAGTGAAATTTCTGATGTTTATAGGGTTTTGATCCCTAAATGTCACCAGAGTCTTCCTCTTTCCTTGCCCGGTGAGCTTTCGTAGCCCGGAGCGTTTCATCAACCTGGCGAGCTTTCGTAGCCCAGAGTCCTCCTTTTTCCTTGCCCGGTGAGCTTTCGTAGCCCGGAGCGCTTCATCGACCTGGCGAGCTTTCGTAGCCCAGAGTCCTCCTTTTTCCTTGCCCGGTGAGATTTTGTAGCCCGGAGCGCTTCATCGACCTGGCGAGCTTTTGTAGCCTAGAGTCTTTCTTTTTACTTGCCCGGTGAGCTTTCGTAACCCAGAGCGTTTCATCGATCTGGTGAACTTTCGTAGCCCAGAGTTCTCCTTTTTCCTTGCCCGGTGGGCTTTCGTAGCCCGGAGCGTTTCATCGACCTGGCAAGCTTTCGTAGCCCAGAGTCCTCTTTTTTCCTTGCCCGATGGGCTTTCGTAGCCCGGAGCGTTTCATCGACCTAGCGAGCTTTCATAGCCCAGAGTCCTCCTTTTTTCTTGTCCGGTGGGCTTTCGTAGCTCGGAGCGTTTCATCGACTTGGCGAGTTTTCGTAGCCCAGAGTCCTCCTTTTTCCTTGCCCGGTGAGCTTTCATAGCCCGGAGCGTTTCATCGACCTGGCGAGCTTTCGTAGCCCAGAGTCCTCCTTTTTCCTTGCCGGTGAGCTTTCGTAGCCCGGAGCATTTCATCGACCTGGCGAGCTTTTGTAGCCCAGAATCCTCCTTTTTCCTTACCCGGTGAGCTTTCGTAGCCCGGAGCGTTTCATCGACCTGGCGAGCTTTCGTAGCCCAGAGTCTTCCTTTTTCTTGCTCGGTGAGCTTTCGTAGCCCGGAGCGTTTCATCGACCTGGTAAGCTTTCGTACCCCAGAGTCTTCCTCTTTCCTTGCCCGGCGAGTTTTCGTAGCCCGGAGCACTTCATCGACCTGGCGAGCTTTCGTAGCCCATAGCTTATTTTCTAAAAAAAAAAAAAATCATGTCTCATACATCTCCCCGTGCCCTATGTGTACACAATTTAAGTGTCTCTTATCTTTAAAGGGAACTTCTTCGAACTCCCCTTCAAAGAGGGGCAGCTGTTGACACTTAAATTTTGCCCAAATCATTTAGGGTTTTATCACACAAAAATTAGGGTTTAATCCCTAAACCAAAAATATTTTCATTAAAGCTACAGGGCATATAGCTATTAGGTACATTTGCATTAATAGGGCATATTAGATCATATTTTCCATGTTCATTTTCAAAAATTAATTTTTTTTTAAAAAAAAGATAGAATAAGCCAGCGTTGAATGAGTCAACGTTGGCCACTCCTCTTTCTCAGCTCTGCGGTGGCCTGGGGAAGAGAGGAGGGCAGCAAACAAAGCCAAAAAAGGAGAGCTCGTGAGGGGCAGGAAAAAAGAAAAATCAGAAAGAGAGGGAAGAGGGGGAGCGTTCTGCAGGGGAGGCAGAAGACAAGAGCAGAACAAAAAGGGAGAAGAGAAAAAACAGAGAGCAGAGGAGCGAGGGAGAGAGGAAGAGATTGGAGGAGGGCGAGTTCTGGAGAGATCGAAGCAAGAGCTGAGAGACAGAGAGTGAAGCCGAGAGCGCCGGCGAGTGAGACCCGAGGCCGCGCCACTCCTGTCGACGACCATGCCCGGCGAAGCTCCGACGTTCTCCACGGTAGGTCTCGATCCGGACACTCGCCGGACTTTGTTTTGGTGTGGTTGATTCGGGGTAGTTTCCCGAGGATTCCGGCCCGGGGACGTGTAAGGCGACCGGACATTGTCCGATCCGCCGTCGTTCGTCGTCCCCGAGCCGAATAGGGAACGCATCAACGGTATTCCCCTCTCCTGTTCTTTTTCTTCTGTTTTTTTTGGTGCTCTATTTTTTTTGGGGCTCACTGGCCGGAGCTCGTGGCCGTCCGGCTCGTGTGAGTTCCGGCCCGTGAGGCCTCGTGCTTGTTCCTGCTTCTTCGCATGTTTGGTGTCGATGATCCCGGTCCATTTCGAGTCTCGTTTGTGCCGGAAATCTCTCGTTTTCATAGCGCACGCCAACTGTTCGTCGATATGCCGGAACCAAACTGCTCAGATTTGTCTCTGTCCTGTGTTTCTTTTAGCGCGTGGCGTTGTCGGTCGGTCCCGGCAACGGAACCACGGCAGTTCGAGCGTGGCCATGAATGGGCGTGAATGGCCAGTCCCTCGTCGGGATCTAGCTGGTTCACAGTCGCAAGCCCCAACCAAGGAGGTCGGGGTACGTCGGAATATGGCCGAGCCCCCCGCCGGGCCGGAAACCCCCAGCCCCAGGGGCTGGGGTGCTGAGAGAGACCGGCGTCCCCATGGCCGGCGAAGGGGAAGCAGCGTCCGGCGACCGGCTGTGGAAGGCGAGCCTCGAGGCGCGGTGGGCGGCCGCGAGTCGGGTTGCAACCCGGGTTGGGCGTGGGCGATCCGGGTAGGGTTTTGTTGAGTGTGTGGGCTTTGGTGTTTTTTTTTAGGTCTTGGGCCTTTCGCGCGTGGGTCGAGTCGGGAGTTGGGCTAATTTGTTTCTTTTGTTCTTTCTATTAGCGGGCTTTTCGTCTTATTTGTTTTGTTAAATAATTTTGGGTTGGGCCTTTCTTTTTCTTAAAAAAATTTACCGGGCTCAACACATTGAGCCCGGTTCGTCGCGGACCCGTGCCGGCGTGCCCGGGTCAGTCCCGATCCGGGTCGGATGTGGAGATCCGACCCGGATCCGATTTTATTTTATTTTATTTTAATATTCTATTATTTTAATATAAAAATTTTAATATAAAAAAAGCCTTGAATTTTAGTTTTATTATTATTATTATTTGTTAGAAAAAAATTTCAAAAAAAAATTTCAAAAAATTTCTGAAAAAATTTCAGAAATTCCAAAAAAAAATTTTAAAAAGTAAATTTTTTTTTTAAAAAGTTTAATTTTTTTTAAATAAAATTCAAAAAAAATTAGAAGTTTAATTTGGGTTATCTTACCCTTTTCGCATGTTTAGTACTATGCTTAATCCCATGTCGCTCGGTTCACACACTTTGAGTTGCACATTTAAATTAACCTCGCATGTAGTTGATTATGCATGTTTAGACTTAGATATTAATTGTTGCTTCCTTTAGTTTAGTTACGAATGGAATTTTGAGATCCCTAATTAGCGAGAACACGTTAGGTGATGAATTGAACAAAATTAGGTACCGAAAGGGCACTAGTTAATTGATTAGTGTAATCAAGTCCCCGTACCCGTTGAATCTCTGGTTCGTAGAAGTGAAGTTCTTCTCCCGTGCTTCGCTTAGGTGTCTAATCGGCCTACCAAAAATCGATTAGTGGCGACTCCTAGATGAAATCGATTTGTATGTCAGTGATTTAAATTTAAGTAGCGAATTGGTATGGGCTTGGGAGAGCTCGAGCTAGGTTCAGCCTAGTAATCCATTTGCCAAACCCCTTAGGCCGCGGGGCCGTTTCGGGGAGGTCGCGACAACTAGCTATTAAACCAACTATTCACAGCCCTTAAACCATCCCTAACATGTCCATTAGTCACTCCTTAGCCTAGTCAAGGGTTAGGAAGCCACTTACTTGGAAAAAGACCCAAGAAAACTGAGCAAGAAATGAAAGAAATGGTGGTGTGGTGAGCAGCAGCGGTCTCCGGCGGTGAGTGGCGGTTTCCGGTGACCTAGATGGCTGCTGTTGGTCAGAACAAGGCTGAACAAGGGGCTGGTTTGGCGGGATGAAATGGAGAAGCCGAAGAAGAAGCAGAACCATAAACATAAGTGAAGAAGAAAGAAGCAGAAGACACGAAGCCAAGAAGGAAAAGAAGAAAAAGAAGAGAGAGAGAGAGAGAGAGAGAGAGAGAGAGAGAGAGAGAGAGAGGAGTTGGTGGGAGAGTCAGCAGCAATGTGGGGTTGGTCAGGCAGTCAGTGGGGTCAGCAAGCAGAGGCAGAAGTCAACAGCATCAGCAATTAGCGAAAACAGCAAGGTCAGCAAAATAGAAGTAGAAGCAACATGGGGGTGTCAGCAGCAACGTGGGGGGGAGTAGCGGGGAAAGAGGAGTAAGTCAACAGTAGCATGGGTGGACGTGGGGGTGCAGCGGAAAAGAAGGAAAGGAAGTCAACAAGCAAAATAGAACCAGCAACGTGGGGCTGCTCGGCAGGGAAAGAGGAGGAGGAGAGGGAGAGGAGTGGAATTCAACATTATCCCTCAAAATCTTGCCCAATTTCTTTTTTTTTTTTTCAAATTCCGATCAACCTAATAATTGGCCACGCTTAATGAGATGACGTCCAACAAATTAATCGTGGAAATCTTGAAACTTCGACGCCCAATTCGAATTCTAATTAATGGCCAAATTCAATCGAATGCGACTTTAGTGTATCTCGAACTAACAGGCGGTTTTTAGGAATTACGCGTATTTACTTGTGGCCGATTCAATATCGAGCCACATCTAAGTTTACTCAAGCCATGGCGATCTTAGTTGTTGTGTAATTGTGAGGGTCAATCACTAATTTCAAATGACGCGATCATTCGTATTAGGTTTAGGATCGTTCGAAATTCATACAATGACCATGCGGAATCACCCGCGATCCAATTACACAATATTCGCAAATCATTCCATAACCATCCTTGGATCGACCTATAACAACCCAAAAATATTCCATTGTCAATTCTTATGGTCGAAGTGTCAATCCATGGCCAAGTTCTTAGGTCTACGTACTTGATTCCTAACTAGCTATTCCCTAACGGTTAGTCTATTCGAGAGTGATTAATTCCGAATGAGATTTAACTGAAAGCGCATTAGAGAAATATTCATTTCATAAATCCCGAAAATTGGTTGGAATTCAGAATGTCACGGTTCACACAGAGGAAAATCTCACATATATCATTCAATAAGTCTTTTGCTTACAATGGGGGACTCTCCTCTATTTATACGGGATCTAAGACTTAGAAAATAGACAAACAATAAAGAGACATGGGAACTACCCAACCATTTAAGGACTTGGGAACTAGAAAGTATTTAAATACATGGAGACTTAAAATGCAATGATGACATATGGAAACTTGAAATTTTGAGCCTTGTGGTTTATTTCCAAAATTTGTGCTCCCACCTTGACCAGAGGATATCCACCTCAGTAAATCAGCAAATATCATAGGAAATTACTTGGAACAACCTCCCATTGATATGATGCTGATCCTCATTGAAATTAGCAATTATTCTTTGTGAAATGATAACTTTAAACAGCAAGGGGAGAATCGACAACTTAATAACTAGTAATCTGGTTAGTAGTGTCCTTGTCGATGATCTAACGAACCATGTTAAGACCGAAATCTACCTTCACTTTTAATGAATATCGATGGTGCTGATTTTGTCAATGGAGTTAAGTCGGATGCTCTCGCATCACTTACAAAATATGACAACTTTCCCAATCCATGAGAGCATCAACTGCAAGATTGGCCAAGAAAATCAATCCGGAAGATTTGGGACACATTTTTTATTCCACACACAAACCTCCGATTATGAACCAATAAGAAGAAAGAACTCTCTGGCGGGCCAAACGGAGGGAGGACTCAAGCTCAGCTAGGGCCAAATCGATAGAGGCTGCTGAAAGGGATGCACTTGAAGGTCTTAATGAGCGATTCAAGCTTTTGCTGTGACTTCCTCTCTAAGGCACGGTGTTTCTGTGCGGCTTTCTTGCTTTTTAGGCTTGCAGTGAGAAGAGGCGGAGGCGGGGCTGTAAAGCTTGGGTTTTGGGCTAGTGGGGATATGCAGTGACTGGGTCGGGGTCATCTTGGTTTGATCCTTGTCCTAGATCAGGATTTAGGGAAAAAATTATCTAAAAAGTTTTAAACCTTTCATATTTTGCCCAATTGAGTCCATCCGATCAATTTTAATTTAAAATTGCTGATATGGATGTTGGCAGTGCCAAGATAGCCGGTGCTAACGTGGGTAAACCTTTTGCCAATTAAGTCTCAAACTTTTCAATTTTATCAATTAAGTTATAAACCTTTTCATGTTTTGTCAATTGAGTTTATTCGATCAATTTTAACCGGAAATCACTGACGTTGACACCGTAGTGTCATGACAACCGATGTTGACGTGGGTAATTTTTTTTAATAATCTTTTCAAAAAAATTTGCATTTTTTTTATAATTTTTATTTTTTTCCTTTCCTTTCTTTCTTTTCCTTTTTTTTTCTTTCGAGTTCCACTAGGCGAGGGCTTCATTGCTGGTCGCGGGTGAGGGTTGTGGCCCTCGCCTAGACCTTGTGAGGATTGCGGAGCCCTTGCCCACAACAACCAAAGAGGGTTGGCCGGCCAGCCCTCGCCTGTACCAGCGAGGGTTGGTCAGAGGCCCTCACTGGACATGAAAAATATTAAAATATTATTAAAATTATCAACGTTAGGGTTGTGGCTGGTATTCGTATCAGTGATTTCCGACTAAAATTGATCATATGGACTCAATTGGAAAAACGTAAAAAGATTTAGGATTTAATTAGCAAAATTAAAATGTTTAAGACTGAAATGACAAAAATGCAATAGATTTAAGACTTTTTGAATAATTTTTCAAGGATATGGTAATATCTATTTGGCTTTAAAAGGTCTGAGTTGAGCTTTGGTCTCCGACGATTTTGGGTTAGGTCTTATCAGGTAAGGGATGATGAAGAGCTCATGGCATTGGTAGAAGATCAATAATAGGTTGAAGATGATCTAGAAGCAAAAGAAAATTCATAAAACTAAGCAAAATGACATCATTTCCAACAACGTTATCCACGGCACATAGATGACCACCGTTGATTCAACCGCCATATAAGTATTTTCAGGTCAAAATTGATCGGAAGAATTATATTAACATTTCATATAAAAATTTAGGACTACAACATAAAATTTTCTTATTTTTCTTCTACATCCCCGTCCAATCTTCTATCAAACAACAGTCACATCTCATGTTTCTCTACTTTCCTTGGCAATTAGCGGTCGAGTCCAAAACAAATGAATCGTCAATTACCTTCAAATCCAAAAACAGAAAACATAAATCATTAATCACCTGTCAATGAAAACTGCTTTGACAAAATTCCACGTAAAAAATGACAAAACGTGGAAAACAAGATTCGAACCCCTATTGGAAGCTTCACTCGCGAGCGACGCAGAGCGAGACTGAAGGAAAGCATTGGCTAGCATCTGGCCGAGCCGGACCTGGGCCGGGGTGGTCAAGTGGAGCCGGTCAGATCTGAGAGGCAGTCCCTTGGCGTCGACCGTTCGCACATTCGGAAGGTCGAGCTTGAATTGGGCCTCTCTCACCGTCTCAATGAAAGGTCCATCGCCCGACGCGATAGCCACCTGCTCCCAAACATAGAACAAACATGCAATTAAGCAAAAGATGTACTCCATTCACGCGAATTAAAAAAATGCATGAAAACATAAATTCTTCTTTTTGAGAATTTAGTGCGAATATCACTATTTCTTGTTGTCCGATTTATTAATCTAATTAGATGCGTGGTCGAATTTTGATTATCTTAACTCATTAAATAATATCCGGGAAAAATTCTTTCAATTTTTCGAAAATTTAGTTCAAGTTTTCAGCTTCAACGTCCAGAACTACAAACTTGATGCGACACTCGAACAGAAACAAATGTTTTTGCAAGGCGACAGGTTCCCACATGAGCCTGCACTAGATATCCAAGGTAGATCATCCTAGGGTCTTAACATTAAATGTGCTGTTTCTTTTTTTATTATTTAGTTCTATCCAAAAAGCCGTGGAAAAGAAACACATCACATGGATTTCCCCGGACCCTTTTGCAAGCTAGTACTATAAAAATTGCATATCTTACTATTACTTGTCAGGTCTTCAATGAAAAATAGACTAAGGACGTACCACATCAAACGCCATTTGCTTAATTAAATAGCAACTCTCGTCTATAATTTTATCATAATCTCTTTGAATAATCTAAAGTGAAGGATGGAATTAATTCAATCACCTGGAAAATTGGTAGCTCGGGCGACTGCAGATCAGCTCTCACGTCCGAAAAGAGCTTCTCCAACCTCCCTTTGTACAGCACGGCGTCGCTCTCCCGCGCTGTGTCGCTCTCTCCTTGGTACCACAAGAGCGCTCTGATCGTCCCGCTGTCGTTCGTCCCGGCCCGTGCCCGCCTCATCAACTGGTCGTACAGAAACGTCCCTCTCTCCCACTCGCTTATCGTCGTCCCGCCGATCGCACACGGCACCAGCCCCACCGAGGCCAGGCTCCGATCCTGGCCCAGAATGGTGTTGGCAAACGCCATACCGGGGCCGATCCCGGTTGTCCGGTTCGTTTCGATGTCCGCGTGGAGTGGCTCCCGTGCCTCCACCCACGTGAGGTTCGCTGCGAGCCGGAGGATGGACGGGTTGGGGCCGCACTCGGGAGGGACGATGCCGTCCCATGTTAAGACCCGCCGCCCGGTGGATGTGTTGATGAACACGCCGCCTCGGCCCGCCATGTTGCTCTGCCCGGCGAGGAGGAAGATGCTTTTGGGGCTTCGACACGGGCTCGGGGTTGGGCTCGGAGGGAGTGATTGAGAATGGACAAAGGAGGGGTTGGTGGTGGTGGTGAGGAAGAACAAGAAGAAGAAAAGCATTGTTGCCGGGCTTGGTACCTCGTGTCGGTGTGCTGCAAAAGGGAGAGATTCTTGCTTCTCTCTCTCTCTCTCTCTCTCTCTCAAGTGTTACAGAGGCTGCATGGCTTGTTATATATGACCATTGACCGACTTTTAGCAGCCGAGGCTGCTTGGCTTGTTATATATGACCATTGACCGACTAAGCAGCATCAACGGTCTCTCTCTCTCTCTCTCTCTCTCTCTCAAGTGTTACAGAGGCTGCTTGGCTTGTTATATATGACCATTGACCAACTTAGCAGCCGAGGCTGCTTGGCTTGTTATATATGACCATTGACCGACTAAGCAGCATCAACGGTCTTTCTTTAATAATAACGTTAAACAATGAATAGATAACCAAATTATTTTCACGTTGGCGTTGAATTGTTTATTAGAGCTTGAGTTGAAAGGTCAAGGGGAGAAACTTCGAAGGTTGTTCAACTTTCGGGACAATTGCATTCGAGACCCTTCAACTCCAAAAGGATTTCGAAATCAAGATCCAAACATAAAAAGGTTATATTCAAGTTAATTTGATGTTTTAATTTGGCCCTCCTAGCACCCAATGGCTAGTTTTGATTCGTAAAACATGCACGGAGTTCTTCCTCCCTCTAACATATACCTATTTCGTTTATAATGTGTTGACACAAAAAATAATCAGGTTGTCAATAGCGAGAGAAATTACATGAAAACTAAAGAAATACATAAAATAGAAATTAGAAATGAAATAACCACAAGTGTATTATGTGAGTTATGTTTGGTATAACACATATCCATTGACAAGGGAATAATGTAATCCTTGAACATGCCCTGTGTCTAGTACGACGACAAACAGCTAGCAGCCGCCAATAGTGATGCCAACAGGAAATTTTATATTTGAAACTTGAGATAGCCCAAATTGAAGAGGGAACAGTTACCTCCTAAGGACTTGGTCATGAAGGTTATCAACAGGGTGGAAAGTTTTGCACACAATGAAGACGGTTATGTAAGGACGAGGGTAATTCAAGATTGCGGAAATAAGGGATGAAGATAGGATCAATGGAAGTTATTTGGCGCAAATTGATAGGTGTTGCCAAGGAATGGTTACCGTACCCACATTAAAAATACCGCTCGATTACCGGTAGAAGGCCTCTTGAAAAACACAATCAAAATGTTATGTTTTTTTTTTTTTTTAATCTTTAAAGCTGTTCGCATTGTACTTTCAACTTGCATAGCTGTAGATCCTTATGGTTTAGTTTGGTGTTAGTGCGCAACATGTCATTTTTTTTTATAACCGAGGTGTTCGCACGGCCGGCGAGTTAGGGCTCAAACCGGCGGTGATACCCGACTAGTCCTCGAGGGGGGCTAGCGCAGCATCCCACTGTCACGACTTCCCATTTAAATCACCGATGGGCGAGTTTGAACCCAGGACCTCTCGTGAAAGGAACTGAGTGCAAATCAACGCGACTACCAATGGGTGTGTGTGTGCAACATGTCATTGACGAGGTTAAAATGCAATATCCCGTTGTAAATCAATACTGTCGTCAATTAGTGTATGGCGGAATTGGTTCGAATCAATTGTATTGCTTGGGCTTGCCGTTGATCAAATACTAGCACGATTCAAGTTTGTATTGTCTTGATTGAAGTAAGTGGATTTATTTTTCTCACGTAGATATCTCATGTTTGGAGTCACCACTGAACCCGATTTTTTTTCACAAAAAATCGAAGAATAATGCTCGGTGGATTATATTTCGCTGTGGGAGCAACTCTGATGAGGTGAAACATAATTTTGACATGCCTGGTGGGACCATTGTGGTTGATTTGAGGAGTTACAATGGCATGAACTAGGAGTTAGAGTCAACTTGATCACAATAATTTTGCAGGTAATAGTTCACTTCCAAGGCTGTTGCTGAAAGGGTGGCATGTGTAGAATCGTCAAATGTACGACCAATAGTAGATCAGGGATAGATTGGAAAGGTAGATATACCCATACATATCACTGAAGAATAGAGAAGGCAATTTGAGCCAAACCCGATTACAATTGCGACTATGAGAAGGATCATTATAGAACAACACAATGATTTGGCTAATTTAGTCGGTTGATGTGTAGTGGACACTATTAGGCCAGTGATTATCAACACCGTCCATGAGATTGCAAATAAGCAAGGGCCATTGACCAGTTCAACCCAAATGCAGCCTAGTCTTGTATTTTTACCAAGTTCTACTGGAAATGTGCCTCAATCCAACAATATGACACCCAATTTTGGAATTGCACGGCAAGTTGTACATCCAACACCATTAAGAATCCTGCAGAGAGGTGAGGGTGTAACTGCAATTCAGACTTGTGGCCAAACATTGGTTAATGAGAACAATTTGGTTATTCTGTTACCAAGAATTGAGAATGTTGGTGCAAATGTTGGTGCGAGTCAGTCCTATGGACAAACACTGACCAATGGAAATAGTTTACTTAGAGCCTGTTTGGTTCAACTTTCCAAATGTTATTTGGGGAAATGTAAATATTTTTAGGTTAAAGTCCTTGGGAAAATGTAAGTGGCATTTAGTAAAAAATCATTTGTAAAGCTGTTTTTGCCCAAGTAGTGTTTGGTAAAATTTTTTTTTGCAAAAAGGCTTTGGGAATTATCTTTTTTATTGAAAAAAACCTATCCTACCCTTCGCCGGAGTCGGCGAAGGCCTACGGCTGCTGACGAGCTAGGTCTGGTGCTGGCGGTTGTCGCTCGAGGTCGGGCGACCCCCGTCGAGCTAGATTTGCCGCCGGTGGTCGTTGCCTGAGGCTAGGCGGCCCTCGGCGAGGGTTGCGTGACCGCCCAAGCGCCCGTTGCTTGGGTCATGCAACCTTGCTGGCCTCTCGCTGGCCTGATTCGATGTCAGCCGCCCTCGCTAGCTACCCTCGCGAATAAGATGAATAGTACCAAGAGTGGGTAAAACCGGAATAAGCCAAAATAAGTGAGGGTAGTTTGAGGACAAAAAATTTGGGTTTAGCATTTGTGGCATGCCGAAAGCCCAAAGTTGGTCCGGACTAGCTTTGGGCTTTCAGCATTCCAAATGCTAGGCCAAAAGTTGAACCAAACGGTTCAGCATTTTGGAAAGGGGATTTCAAGGCTGAAAGCTTCTTTCCAACGTTGAACCAAACGGGGCCTTAATCTGGTTCAAGTTAATGGAGACAATGTAAATCACACTCCTCAACAGAATACACCAGTTTAACCATATGGTAACGTGCAACCATATGATTTTATGCCTCAATCAAACTTCATTCAAACACCATATAAACCAAATGTTAATGTAGATAATAAAGACCTCCAACACCACCACAACCTTTGCCCCAATACTAACTACCACAATCACCACAACCTTTGCCCTAATACCAAGTCCCACAATTACCACAACCTTTGCAGCAGAATGTGCCACAATATGTGCCTCAAGCGAGCGACCTGAGCTTTTGCTGTGACTTCCTCTCCATGATGTGGCATTTCGACGCAGCTTCCCACTTTCCTGCTTTTCAGGCTTGCGGTGAGAAGAGGCGGAGGTGGGGGCAATAAAGCTTGGATCTCGGGCTCACAAGGATGGTGTAGTAATTGGATTGAGTCGTCTTGGGTGGATCCTTGTCCTGGACAAGGATTTGGGAGTCTCCATCGGGCTTTGAGAGGTCCCGGTTGGGCTTCTGGGTTTGAGTGTCGGACAATTTTGGGTTAGGTCTTAACAGGTAAGGGATGATGAAGATGTTATAGGCTGATGCTTGAGATCGAGACTGTGCGGTGACTTAGGCTTCCATTGGTTCAAAGGGTCGCCTAAGTTAAGCTTATTCTCAATGTTCGCTCGCTAACTCACTCGGATTGTAAAGAGAGCTATTTTGAAAGAGAAGTTTTGGAAGAGAATGTATTTCTATTGCTCAAATGTTGGATGTTACAATTGAGGGGCAAAGCACCATTATTTATATATATGTGGAGATTTGTTCTTTTCAACTGCATTCTACCCTATTAAACAGATGATTAACATTTACCCATTAAATGTTCTAAATACAAATATACCCTAGACCTTTATTAATTCAATGCTTATCCCGTTCCCTTGAATCGAGCCTTGAGAACCTGGGGATCGTGACAAAGAGCTCATGGTAGTGGTAGAAGATCAACAATAGGTTGAAGATAATCCAGAAGTAAAGAAACGAAAAAAAATAAAAAAAGACAAAAAGAACGAAAAATCAGAAAATCCATAAATTTAAGCAAAACAACAATGTTTTTAGTAAAGTTGTCCATCTGGCCATGGCATTGATTCGATTGTCATAACACCATTTTTAGTCCAAAATTGGCCGAAAGAACTACATTAAAATTTCATGCAAAAATTTAGTAGTACAATAGAAAAATTTTCTCATTTTTCGTGAACATCCCTGTCCAATCTTCTATCAAACGACAGTCGCATCCCATGTTTCTCTTCACCCTTTGGCAATTTCTGGTCGAGTCCAAAACAAATGAATCGTCAATCACCTTCCAATCCATAAACAGAAACCATAAATCATTAATCACCTGTTAATGAAAACTGCCTTGACAAATTTCCACGTAAAAAAGGACAAGACGTGGAAAACAAGATTCGAACCCCTAATGAAAGCTTTGCTCACGAGCGACGCGGAGCGAGGCATGGACTGAAGGAAAGCGTCGGCTAGCATCTGGCCGAGCCGGACTTGGGCCGGGCTGGTCAGGTGGATGTGATCACGCCCGAGAGGCAGTCCCTTGGTGTCGACGGTTTGCACGATCGGAAGGTCGAGCCCGAGCTGGGCCTCTCTCACCGTCTCGGTGAATGGTCCCAGTCCCGACGTGATAGCCACCTGCTCCCAAACACAGAGCAAACGTTCAATTAAGCAAAAGGGGGACTCCATTTATGCGAATTAGCAAACGCCTGAAAACATACATTTTTTTTTGCGAGAATTAGTGTGAATATCACCATTTCTTGATGTCCGATTTATTAATCTAATTAAATATGCAGTCGGATGTTGATTATATTAAGTCATTAAATAATTTATGGGCAAAATTCTTTCAATATTTTCGAAAATTTAGTTCAAAATTTTAGATTCAACGTCCAGAACTACAAACTTGATGCGGCAATTGAACGGAAAATTGGCAACAGGTTCCCACGTGAGTCAGGAAAATTGTTCAAAAGTCATAAACTTATTATACTTTTGCCAATTCATTTCTAAATCTTTCAATTTTGCCCATTCAGTTCCAAAAAATTTCACGTTTTCTCAATTGAATCCATCCATCTAATTTTGATAGGAAATTGCTGACGTGGATGCCGGCCGTCCTACGTGGTGTAACAGTCTGAATTTTTGATTCTTTTCCTGGGATTTAGGAAATGAATTTGATCAATGCACTACAGTGAGATCTCACTTGGAACAGCGCATTCACGAGATGCTAACCTTAGGGGTAGGGCTATTACGGGATTGAGTTCGCATGACCAAAGAACTCGACCTGGGTTCGATCTTCGATCATATGGATGACGAGAGAATATTTTGAGCCAACCGAGACCAGTCTATTTGATTGATTGTGTCCGAAGAGAACTAGCGACAGACCCTCGCAATTATATGACATCCGAGGTCGTCCCGGATAGAGTAAACTTAAACGTGATTTGACTTGGTGTCAGTCACGGGTCGAGAGCACGTAATCTCAATGAGCTACCCGTTAGCTAGACATAAGCTAAAGTCGTGATTGGTCGATTTTAGTCATTTCTTGGAATTCGAGCCCGAGAATCAAGAATTTTAAAAGTGACAATTTTGAGCGGCCGATGACGTTTTTAGCTTGGCCAATCTTGGAGCCACCCATTTCTACAAAAAATGGATTTCAGTTCGGGATCGGAAAAATTATGATTTTGCCCCTCGGGACATCGACGTTGATTTTGAGGCCATATGAGATTCGTTTTCGAGACCGATGCCATTTGAGAGTGGCCACGCACATTTAGAGTCGTTACGGTCAAAAATTGAAAATTTGGCTTGGAAGTGAAAAATAATATTATTTTATTCTCAGGATTTTGCAGTCAATTTCCAAGGGCTTAAGAAGCTATTTTCGCGATTCCGACGCCATATTATGTTGGCCACATATATTTAGAGTTAATTTGAACAAAAATTGAAATTTCGCACTAGGACCGGAAAAAGATCATTTTGCCCCTGGGCCAGTTTCAGTTCCGAATTTTTGGAAAATTATTTGGGATAATTATTAAGGTTTTTCAGCTACATTATTGGACACAATTACTCTTTTGCCTCTCAATTATTGGATAGGGATAAATGAGGACCGTCAGATTAGGGGTATTTTGGTCAAATTTCCCGGATCGGTGACACATGTCCACCCAAGCCCACTATATCTGACGAGCTCACTCTCACTCCTCTCATTTTTGACCAACCATTCTCTCTCCTCTCTCCCAAAATCTCTCTCTCCCTCTTGGTTTTTCCTCTCGACCAAAGCTTGCCGGAGCTCACCACTGCCGTGCCGGACCTCGAACAACCGAGCCACTACCACCACGACCCTCCAGCCGCCTATACATCGCCATCCGTATGGTGTCCGTACAACATCCGTAAGCTGGCGACGCCACTATTACTGCTGTTCCGGCTGTTCTGGCCACCATCCAGCCAGCTTGTCCTGTTTTTATAGGGTAAGTGACTTCCCCAATCGACATCTAGGACCTCAGATATTGTTAGACTGGTTTAGGGCTCGGTTTAGACGATTTTTGTGGCTGTTTTGGGACTGAATTAGGGGCTGGTGTTTGGGTTGTTGTGGACTGGTTTGACGATGAAATTTTGAGGTTTAGGAGGCTGAGTTAGGGTTGTGATGTTGAGGATTGATCGGGAATTAAATGTGTGATCGATTGGAATTGTTGTGGCTTGATTGGGTTTATTGAGATAATTGTATTGGTTGTGATTGTTGGCTATTCTGGACCGTGTTTGGGCTGATTGTGGGTTGGCCGTGTGCCTTGTTTGTGTGGATGTGAAATGTGGTGGCGTGGTAATGAGAATGTGCATTGAATTCGCGTGCTAAGTGTGTGGGTCGCGGGGACTGTTTGTGTGACGAGAATGTGAAATTGTGAAATGTGTGTGAGGTGTGTATGTTTGGTTGTGCAACTATTAGCCGTGTGTAAGTGTGGTTTGAGTGGAACGAGTTACGGAAATATAGAATTGGTTGGAAAGGATCCGTCCTGAGGCGTGTACGTTTACGCGGGACGATGCCATCCTTGACGAGGTGACGATGCCTGGCCCGATGGGGTGACGATGTCTGACGAGGTCAGAAGACTGTTGACCTGATGCATTTTACGCGGGGCGCGGTAGAAGGAAAGTGTGTGTAGGATTCTGTCCCGAGGCGTGTTCGTTTACGCGGGACGATGCCGTCCCTGACGAGGTGACGATGCTCGGCTTGACGAGGTGTCGATGTCTGACGAGATCAAAAGACCATTGGACTGATGCGTTTTACGTGGTCGAGGTAGTGGTGGAAAAGTTGAAAATGAGCGGGAATTGGCTTGAGGTGCGAGGTTTGAGAAA
This sequence comes from Syzygium syzygioides, assembly GCA_031216285.1. Lineage (NCBI taxonomy): Eukaryota > Viridiplantae > Streptophyta > Magnoliopsida > Myrtales > Myrtaceae > Syzygium > Syzygium syzygioides. The sequence continues at coordinate 24,264,680 of CM062247.1, forward strand.
GTGACGCATGGTGTGAGTAGTATGTGAGTGTGTTTGTATCGCGTGATGTGATACTTAATTATGGAGTAAAAACTACTAGGCACAGTATGAGATGTGCCCAAGTGGGTTTTATCTTATAATTGAGCCACGCGCGCGTCTGTGAATCATTGCTGCGATATGTTGGCTGTGTTATTGTCTAACGTGCAGCGACGTGTATGATGGATTCTAGGTAGAGTCGTGTGAGGTTGTTAGTTCGATTAATTGTCGTGTGTTATGCGTGTTTTCGTCTGGCGGTACGTAAGTGCCTACGTGGGCTTTGGGGTTGTACACTTATTGAGATTCGTCTCATAGTTGTATAATCTACAATTTCAGACCCCTAACCGTAAACCTAGGAAGTCCGCCTCTTCTTTTTGGAAGTTCAGGAAACCGCTTTTGGTGCCCGGTGGAACTGCAGGTGAGTGTCTAGAGGCTCAAGCCCAAAGAATCAGGGACAGAATGGAAGGCGATCCTTAGGTTTTTCCTAGGGTATTTTGGGGGTTGTGTAAATCGGGTTGACCCATAGGGAAGTTAAGTTAACCAGACTTTGATCTTTTGTTATGACGGTGATTTTCGGATGTTAGTTTGATAATTATGTTTGTAATACAATGTTTGTATATTTGGTGCGGTAATACTGTATGAATATATTGTTGTTTGATTATTATGGTGGTCTACCCTGTCGTCGTCATCTTAGTCCGGGGGTTTTTATATCCGCTTCCGCATGTGGCTCTTATGTTTGAGTTGGGTCGGCGACAATTCTGGGATGTCACAACTATTTGATCGGAGCAGGGGATGTCGCAAGCTCAATGGGGTACAGGGCGTGACACGCGGCATAGTTGGCGCTGACATTAACATTTTTAGATAAAATTTTAATAATTTTAATGATTTTTTTATGTTTTTTTCCCTTTTCTTTATTGTTTTTTTTTGGATTTTGGAGAAATGCGCCGAGCACAGGCAAGGGCTGTGACGCCCTCGCCGACCATCCCTCTAAACAACAAAAAAAGGGTAAGGAAAATGAAAAAAAAGAAAAAAATTATAAAAAATTCAAAAATTTATCAAAACATTTTTAAAAATGTCCACATTAGCGTCTGTTGTGCCACCTAGGATGGTCGGCATATTCGTCAATAATTTCCGGTCAAAATTAATCGGATGGACTAAATTGATAAATCGTCAAAAGATTTAAAATTTAATTAATAAAATTAAAAAGTTTAGGATTTTTTGGACAACTTTCCTCGTGGGCCTCCAATAGCTATTCAAGATAGATAATCCTAAGATCTTAACGTTAAGGCTACATTCGTTTGCTGGAAAATATTCTTTTTTTGGAAAATATTTTTCCGGAAGTCATTTTCCTGAAAAATATTTTCCTGGAACATAATTTTCTAGTGTTCGGCTAAAATTTGAAAAAGTTTCGAAAATATTTTCTGGTATTCGGCGACTGCCAATCCGGCGGTGTCCGGCGGCCGGCGGCGGCGGCGGCAGGGGGCGGCCGTCCGTCCATGTACTCATTTTTCCAAATTTGAATGAAAGAACTATATTAAAATTTCATATAAAGATGTAGGATTACAATGAAAAATGTTCTCATTTTTCCATGTACATCCCCATCCAATCTTCTATCAAACAACGGTCGCATCCCACGTTTCTCTACACTCTTGGGCAATTTCTGGTCGAGTCCAAAACAAATGAATCGTCAATTACCTTCCAATCCAAAAACAGAAAACACGAATCATCAATCACCTGTTAATGAAAACTGCCTCGACAAATCTCCACGTAAAAAAGGACAGAACGTGGAAAACAAGATTCGAACCCCTCGTGGAAGCTTTGCTCGTGAGCGGCGCGGGGCCAGGCCCGGGCTGAAGGAAAGCGTCGGCCAGCATCTGGCCGAGCCGGACCTGGGCCGGGGTGGTCAGGTGGATGAGGTCGCGCCCGAGAGGCAGTCCCTTGGCGTCGACGGTTCGCACGTTCGGAAGGTCGAGCCCGAGCTGGGCCTCTCTCACCGTCTCGGTGAATGGTCCTAGTCCCGACGCGATAGCCACCTGCTCCCAAACGCAGGACAAACATTCAATTAAGCAAAAGGGGAACTCCGGTTATGCAAATTAGAAAACGCACGAAAACATACATTTTTTTTTCGAGGATTTAGTTTGAGTATCACCATTTCTTGATGTCCGATTCATTAATCTAATTAGATATGCGGTCGAATGTTGATCATCTTAACTCATTAAATAATTTATGGGCAAAATTCTTTCAATTTTTTTTTCAAAAATTTAGTTTAAAATTTTAGATTCAATGTCCAGAGCTACAAACTTGATGCGACAATCGAATGGAACAATTTTATTGCAAGGTGACAGGTTCCCACGTGAGCCGGGAAAATTATCCAAAAAGTCTTAAACCTATTACACTTTTGCCAATTCAGTTCCAAATTTTTCAAATTTTCCAATTCATTACTAAACATTTTCACGTTTTGCCAATTGAGTCTATCCGGTTAATTTTTGGCCAAAAATTGCTGATGTGGATGTCCTATGTGGAACGTCAATTTTCCAATGCAGTCACAGATGTTCACGTGACACAATTGATACTAACGTGGATAATTTTAGATGAAATTTTAACAATTTTTTGGTTTTTTTTTCCATTTTCTTTGTTATTTTTTTTTTTGGGTTTTGGAGAAAACACCACCAACAGGCAAGCCCTTGTGACCCTTGCTGGCACTAGGTGAGGGCGTTGCGGCCCTCGCCACCCTCGTCGTGGCTAGACGAGGGCTTGGCGGCCCTCACCGCCCATAGCTAGGGCGCTCACGCGCCCTCGCCTAGATTCGGTGAGGGTCGCAACGCCCTTGCCGGCCATCCCTCCAAACAACAAAAAAAGGTAAGGAAAAGGAAAATAAAAAATAAAAAATCGTAAAAAATTTAAAATATTATTAAAATATTATTTAAAATGTCCACATCAGCGCTAGTTGTGTCACGTAGGATGACTGGCATACTCGTCAATAACTTCTGGTCAAAGTTGGCCGGATGGATTCAATTGATAAATTATCAAAAAGTTTATGACTCAATTGGTAAAATCAAAAAATTTATGATTGAATTCGCAAAAGTGCAATAAATTTATAAATTTTTGAACAATTTTCGGCAAGAGCCTCCAATAGCTATTCAACATAGATAATCCTAAGATCTTGACATTGCTGTTTCTTTTTTTATTATTTATTTCTATTCAAAAAGCTGCAGGACACATCACATGGACTCCCACGGACCCTTTTGGCAAGCTGTTACTATCAAAAATGCATATCTGACTATTCTTTGTCTGGTCTCGAATAAAAATAGACTCGGCACCTACCGCATCGAGACTATTGCCATTTGTGTAATTAATTTTAATCATAATCTGTTTGACTAATCTAAAGCGAAAAAGGAAGCATGGAGGCGAAATTCAATCACCTGGAAAATCGGTAGCTCCGGCAACTGCAGATCAGCTCTCACGTCCGAGAAGAACTTCTCCAACCTCCCTCTGTACAGCGCGGCGTCGCTTTCCGCCACCGCGTCGCTCTCTCCTTGGTACCACAGGAGCGCTCTGATCGTCGTCCCGCCGCCGCCGCCGCCCGTCCCGGCCCGCGCCCGCCTCATCAGCTGGTCGTACAGAACCGTCCCTCTCTCCCACTCGCTTATCTTCGTCCCGCCGGCCGCGCACGGCACCAGCCCCACCGAGCCCAGGCTCCGGTCCCGGCCCAGAACGGAGTTGGCGAACGCCATGCCGGGGCCGATCCCGTTCGTCTTGTTCAAGTCGATGTCCGCGTGGATCGGCTCGCGTGCCTCGACCCACGTGAGGTTCGCCGCGAGCCGGAGGATCGACGGGTTGGGGCCGCACTCGGGAGGGACGACGCCGTCCCACTTTTCGACCCACCCGGTGGGCGAGATGTTAACCACGCCTCCTCGGCCAGCCATGTTGCTCTGCCCGGCGAGGAGGAAGATGCTTTCGGGACGCGGACTCGGGCTTGGGCTCGGGCTCGGAGGGAGTGGTTGAGGATGGACAAAGGGGGAGTTGGCGGCGGTGGCGGCGAGGAAGAGCAAGAAGAAGGGAAGCATTGTTGCTGGGTTTGGTACCTTGCGACGGAGCGTCGCGAAAGGGATTAGATTCTTGCTTCTCTGTCTCACGAAAATTGGCTTTTTGTATATGACCAACGTAGCATCAACGGTCTTTCTTTAATAATAAACGTTAAACAATGAATAAACGAAAGCATAATCTCTGACATAAGCAAATGATTTTCACGTCGGTGTTGAGTTTTATATTAGAGCTCGAGTTGGAAAGGGGAGGGGTGAAACTTCGAAGATTGTCAAACTTTGGGGGCAATTGCAATTGAGACCTTTCAACTCCGAAAGGATTTCGAAATCAAGATCCAAACATAAAAAGGTTGTATTCGAGTTAATTTAATGTTTTAATTCGGCCCTCCTAGCACCCAATGGCTAGTTTTAATTCATAAATCATGCGTAGAGTTATTCCCCGCTATAACATATACCTATTTCGTTCCTAGTGTTATTATGATTAGGTCTGATGTTTGTCCCATCAATAAAAGATGGAAAAAAAATACCATCTGTTGTTCCTCCAATCTGTTTTTAAAACGAATGTTTTGAAAGTCTAGAATAAAGTTATGGAAACATTATAAGTGAATCTACGTCTGAATACCCATGTTTGATTCTACAAAAGAAAGCTTTCGAATGCCAACCGCTCAACAATATCGTGTCATTTGAATAACAGTTCTGATCGATAATTTCTGAATTACACGACAGTCCTTGTATTGATAATGAGATGATTACAATTGAGAAAAGAACAAAACTCCGTTTACGGTTTATAGCAAAGCGAGACCGAAGTTGGTTTGACAACAAGAAGCCTTCAAGCAAAAGATCAAATTAGAAATGCTGGAAATCAGTACAAAAGCGGCTAGGAGATATAGATTAAGTGTTGAAATAGTGAATCTTATATTTGCATGTTTCCTGTTTGTGGGTTGGGGTGATCGGTCCGGTCCAATCTCACCTCGGAACCGGAAATTGGACCGATTCTCAGTTTCCGGAACCAGACTAGACCGGTTGACCAGTCTAGTTCGGTTCCCGGGCGGTCCAGTAGAACCAGTCAAGTTCAAAGGAGAGGATGCCTCATTCTCCATCACCAAGAAATCTCTTATCGTCCAATAAGTAAATGGTGATGACATATTGCGCTTATTGAGCATAAACAGAACTCGAGAATAGTTCCGTGGGTCCATTGAGTTCTGAACATCATTGTAAGACATGATGGGGGAGATGATGAGAGCGAACGGAGGTTGATAGCTCTTGTCTCGCCTTGAAAGGCGTTTTGTCTCCACTCCTGTGTATTTGTATGTAAGTGGCACCTTCTACCATCATTTGTCTTTGGCTGGTGTGGGATCTTCAAATCATGTGTCTTATCTCTTTGATTTATATGAAGTCCTGAGCGGCGAAATCCTGATCAATGTAATTTTCACCAGTTCTGGGTTGCCCACCTTGAATGTCGACATCAGTCTTTTTAGTCTCTCCCCATCTCTGGGGTCACTTCTTATGTCATTTGTTAACAAGAGCAAGTTGGCTTCGTTTGGCTGGATTTGGAGCATTCAGAGGACTGATCACTCCCAAGTCCAGTCAAAACGTGAATTGAGGAGACATGCGTGAGACATTTAAAAAAATAAAAAAAATAAAAAAGAATTGGTTTGGGCAATCCAGTTCGGTCCGGTTCTCCTCATTGGAATCGGGAATCGGACCGCCCGAACACAAATTCCATTTTTAGGAACCGCGAACCGGACCGAACCGGCTAGTTCTCACGCTTCCGGTCATAAGCTCCATATCCCAGGACTCAAGTACTGTTGGCATTAGCCAATTAGCACATGCCATTTCTCTTGTGGGTCGAATTCGCACCAGTCCCAACTTGATTGGCATATCCAGAAATTGTCATCACCATCAAGTCGATATCTCATCTTATATTGGGGCCAACACTCCTCGTGACATTCGATTGTATGAGCAATGCAACCTAATGTCTTTTGATCTCGAGAACATAGCAATGGTATTTTTACTTATAAACGGTACCATGGTTAGTCAACACAAAACCCTAAGCGTGCTTTCTCTCTCTTTTATTGGTTCGTTGCACCGTAGTAATTCACGCCTCAAGAAAGATGGGTGTCGCCTCCAGTATAGCTACCGCCACGGCGATCACTCTGGACAAGTAACCCCAAACCAATCCCGTTCTTGGTAATTCGCACCCACTATTTTTTTGTATACTGCAAATACCTCATCTTTCTTTTGTAATTCGGGTGTCTGCGCTAGTTGCTACATTTTAGTCCCCAAACGCATAGGACAGTCTCTATGGCTTTTTCCTATTTTACTGCTTGTAAGAAAATGACGATGTCTCGTTCTACGTACATTTCAGTGACAACAGAGATATAGCTAGTATCAATCTCAATCATCGTATACTTCAAGAAATCTCTGTTTTGTTTTGTTTTTTGGTACGTAGAACGAGACGTCTCTGTTTGTTGACTTGTCAGAAAAGCTGACTTGGTATTATTTGACGTCAATGATGTTATGTACCTCCAATGGACAATGGAGCCCTTAATAGTACAAGCCAACCGTGTCGTTTAAGCCACATATTTGCCCCCAAACCGGTTTAAATTCTTTTGTCACCGATCCCTAGCCCCATATAAGCAATTCTAGCCCTAAGTTCACTTTCAATTACTAACGGTACCATTAACAAATCGTTAAAAGATTTAAGTCTAAATTGATAAATCATTAAAAAGTTTAGGATTAAATCGATAAACTAAAATGTTTAAAATTGAATTGGTATAATTAAAAAGTTTAGGATTGAATTGACCGTCGTATAAGAGGTTTAGGACTTTTTGGACGATTTTCCTTCTAAAAAAATGTCTTCATAAAGAATGAAGAAGTTTATCTGGGTAAGTATGTTCAAAAGTCAATGTCAAAAAGGAAATTGCTAAATTTTCAACTATCTTATCTAGTCACCAATTAATCACTAAGAAACAATGTGCCGATTAAGAAGTGTCTACCGATAGTTATGTTCAAAAGTCAATTTGGGCAAGTTTCGGCAAAAAAGAAAATTTGGCCAAGGAAATTAGCCCAGAATTTATTATTAAGAAACAATGTGCAAGAAATCAAATTAACGTGAACATTGAGATACATAGTGTAACTTCTTTCAAATGGATTCATTTAGCTGAATTTGAGATTTTGGTTTTGCTTAGCAAAATGATCAAAGAGGCCGCTTTGATATATAATTTAGTTTTTCTATAAGGACAGAAGATTAAGGAAGTGTTTAAGTTCAAAGAAATTTAAAAGCAAAGATTGTCTTAAGCTGTCCTAAATGGATACAGTTTCCATTGTTTTAAAACAGATATACCAATGAATTTAAGTGTTGATACATGGAGTCAGGATAAACTTGATGCAAGAAAAAAGGAGTAGGAAAACTTGTTATTGCAACAGACAAGCTCATGGAATATTCGACTTGGACTAGCTGCAGCTGCTACCTGCTACCACCAGCTTGTACATTCATCAGCTTTCAAGTTTTATTTAGTGTTGATGTGGTATCACAGGCTAATGTGACACCAAATGGGCATTCCATTAACATCACATGGCAACCAATGTAAAGTTTTAGCTGCATCAATCTTCTCATCATATCCTAAATCCAATAATTTTCATGTAGTGTGCGTAAGTAATTTTCAAAAGTGCTTGGGGCACTATTTATGTCACACTCTTATTGCCCTTGGAGTTCACGTTCAGTACTAGCCAATGAATCATGGAAGATAACAGGTGCAATTTCACCGTGAAAAATGTAGAAATGGTAGTCCACTTGCATGATTGATATCGAAGGAATTAACTTCAGTCGAACGTGCTCAGCGAGAACGAAGGGATAATGACGACAACTGATCATCCAAATCACAGTGAAGGGACACGGCATGAACGATGCCAAACTTATTACACGTTGTTTTGGGTAGAATTTATGTGCAATCTTTCTTAGGACACTAGCACGTGTAATTTTTTTCTTTCAAATTACTTCGAAATGTTCTTTCCTGTCTTCAGTTGGTGAATTCATAGGACAGGACTATAAGCACCAGAGGTGAACATTCACAAGAGGTCAATAGTGTCCTTGTTGCTGAATGATCTCTCTTACAGGGATCTATCATACTAAATGACCTTTCCTAGACTTGTAAGAAGAAAATACAGAGATAAACACCCACTAAATTATCTTTCCTAGGTTTGTACATCCGAAGACTATATTACCTTTACCACTGTCCACTTATTTAGAGATCAAACACGAGCAGCTAATGCTTGAAGCTGATTACAGATCCTCACTTTCAATGCGCAGAAGCATCTCAACCACCTGGCTCATGGTGGGTCTTGCATCTCTCTCTTCCTCCACACACTGAAGAGCCACTGCAACCAAAACTTCAATCTTCCTAATGTCGTATTCCCCTGTCAGCCTTGGATCCACAATTTCCTTTATCCATGTTTCCGTGGGGACTTCTGTTCTCTTCCTCTCTCTCACCCAAGAAGTCAAACTTTTGCTCTCATTCTCATCACCGCCCTCAGTATTTGCAAGCCCTCCAGTGGGACTCCTGCCAGTTACCAGCTCCAGCAGGACAATCCCATAGCTGTACACGTCTACTTTGGAGGTGATTGGCATATTGTAAACCCATTCAGGAGCCATGTAACCTCTTGTTCCTCTGATTCTCGAGAAGCTTGAGTTCTTCAGTCCCTCCCTCTTGAGCATCTTTGACAATCCAAAATCCGCCACCTTTGGTTGGTAATTAGAATCAAGAAGTATGTTATGTGGCTTCACGTCGCAATGGAGAACCCATTCCAAGCACTCTTCGTGAAGATAAGTGAGTCCCTTGGCCGATCCCACTGCAATCCCATACCTTTTCGTCCAGTCGAGTTGATCGGAAGAAAGATTTTCCGCTAAGGAACCGTGATCCATGAACTCATAGACCAAGAGCCTGTGCTTTCCCTCCGCACAGTAACCCCACATCGCAATCAGGTTCATGTGATTGAGATTCCCAATTGTTCCAACTTCAGCCAGGAACTCATCTTCTCCTTGATTCACCTCGTTTAGCCACTTGACCGCAACTTCCCCATGATCAGGCAAGACACCCTTGTACACAATCCCCCCACTTCCTCTTCCAATCTCTCTGCTGAAGTTACTGGTTGCTTTCTTTAGCTCGGCATATGTGAACCTGGTGAATCCTCTTGCCGCAAGATGATATCCCTTCGCATAATCTCCACGTCTGTTGGGATCAGTCCTTGTCAAGAAGAACCACGTGAGGAAGACTAAAACAATTTCCACTCCAGTTAACACCGAGGCAAAAATGAGCAAGCTCTCAAGTGTCGAGCTCGCGTGACTCTTCAGATACGTCCTCTGCAGTATAACTTCTTCAGCTTTTGGGGCACAGGGCAGTGGGTTGAATCCTTCGGTGGGTATGTGATAAGAAGAGAGATTGGCTTTTGGTAGTTTCAGATAGATGCTCCCAGGGAATGATAATGCAAAATGTCCATTTAACAGCAGTATCTTTGGGAAACAGTCGAAGCTCCCACTGTCCTCGTTGAATTTGTATTGAAAGCCTTTGCAATCGCAAAGATCTGCGCACACTTTCTTGCACGACGCCAGGGTAGTGTTTGGCCGATAGCCCTTATCATATCCATAGAAATCATGGTGAGGCAAACGCAGGAAATCGACATGAGAATCGGAATTATTGTTGCAGAAGCTCTCGAATTTGGGCGCACATCCCTGAGTCCAATCAGTGGCATTTTTCCACGCATATCCAGGAGGGCAAGAGCAACTCCTTGCCTCACTTGGGCTGTACCTGCAAACGCTATTCGGTCCACAAATCCCATGAACAGCACATGAATCAGATATGCCTTGCCATGTTACGACCCACTTCTCATCTTTTTCTCTACTATAGACCCTTACATTACCATCGTGATCCACCTTTAACATTCGCTGGGTTTTCTTGCCGAAATCCGACGTCAGGAACTTCAGATCGTCGGATGAAGTGAAATTCCCCAAGGAATCAAGTACTGCAAACCTACTATCGTTGTAGGTTGTTCTTCCAACTTCCCAACTCACATGGCTCGGGTCTGGCCAGTAGACGCTCGAGATCAAAGGTCCGTTGAAGAGGAGACGAAGGACGTTGTCGTTGTCGAAGTATAACTGGTAATAGCCTGAAGAGAAGTTGCCGTTGCTCCGAGAGGAAACAAGCGGTGTATTCCTCGTGAGGTTCTGTTCAGGGAGGAGCACGTCGGTCGGGTAGTCGAAGCTTTGCCACAACAGGACAATGCCTTCTCTGTCACGAAGAACAAGATTACCAGAGTCTAGGAGCTGTAACTGATGAACCGGTGTCTTGGACCCTGAGAGCAAGGCTGTATCCGTGGCCCAAACAACGGCGTGGCTGGCATCGGTTAGCACGAGATTGCCATTCGTTTTAAGGGAGAGCTTAGAGTACCTCCCGTTGACGGGTTCATCGCGGTTCGCCATCCAAACTACGGTGCAATTCTGGCCGCTGCATGGTGGATGGCTGAACCAGATGGCAAAGCAGTAAGCGTTCTTGCCGACGGAGAAAAACCCGGCGGAGAAGACACTTGACTTTGAGATGAGGATGTCGTCTGGGTTGTCGACGGAGAGAGAGTCGCCTCTGTGCAAAGTAGTGCGAGTTGCAGAGGAAGGTTGAGAAGGCAGGTGAAGGATTGAGAGAACAAGAACAAGGAGAAATGATGAGTTTTTCATGGCGTTCAAGGGAACAGGTTGATGCTTGGCCTGTACTGAGATATTTTTTCGGAGTCTTTGGCTTTACTTATAGAGTGACTGTCATACAAAACAAATCGCTAGGGGCGATCGGTTCTGGCATGGGCCGGTTCCCACTTACCTGAAGTCGGGAACTGGACTGAAAAGATCATTCTTAGTTTGTGGAACCGTAAACTGCCCACTTAGTCTTGGACCCACTTGGGAACTGGCGGTATACTCGCCCCCCTTTTTTTTCCTATTCCTTGCAAGACTGCAAGTGTTGTCAAACAGTATAAACTACTATGCGAGTGATGTTAATAGAACAATCTCATCATCCATAGGAAGTTATTTTGTTCCTTAGATTCTTACGATTCACTGTGTCTCATCTCTTGTTCAGAAGGCTTAGTTACATTTAGACCTAGAATGCTCCTGGAGATGGAGTCACACTGTGCACTGATTAAGAATGAGGACTGCAGGCTAGTCCTTAGATGGTTTAATGCGCAATCCTTGTTCTTCCACCAACAGAGTCTGACGTGAGCGGCCCTTTGTTAATGGCCAGGTCATGGTTATTGCATGTAATGTACCATGTTTGGGTGTGGAAGTATTTCAGGAAATGTGGCAACCATGTGCTGTGTGGCCAGTACAAATCAGTATGTTTCTTCATGTGGTTTGAATGCGTTGTGTAGCTGAAATACTGAAGATTGAGGAATTAGTAATTAGGGTTTTTAGTTTTGTGATTGGTTCGGTCCGGGTGGATGGATCCATGCCTGAAACTAACAACTGGACCAACATTCACCAATTAACCGGGAACTGTGGTAAGTGCCTAGAAGCTTCCCATAGTTACCAGTCCGGGTGGTTCCCGGTTTGGTCAAATTCTTTTGCTCACCCCAAGTAATCAATACATGCTCCTAAGTTCAAATCACCGTTCTTTATACATTTTTTTATGAGAACACCCTCAAGAGTATTGATCTAATCTCAATTGTAAATAAATCTTTCAGGCGTTAGATATTGTAATTTTAATACTTAATTTAGTTTTGAACTCTCGTCTCTTGTCCAGAATCGTTATATTACACTACATCGTATTTTGATTCACAATAAATAATGATCACAACTGGATAGGTTTATCAATAAGTATTGTAAGAAAGTATAATTTTGCGAATATCTCATTTACACCGGAGGTAAATATAAAATTGCAATATCTTTATGTATTCATGATTGAGGGAAATCAGACTGCGAATTGACGCTGGTTTACAAGCAGTACGGAATTGTAAGATTAGTTTATGGATCCAAAATATTTGCCAACCTCGTATTTTTCCCTGGTTAGTGCAAACCACATCTCAAGAGATTCTTCTTTCTCGTGACCAGTGAAGAGATGGCGTGGGAGGAAGGGAATGGGGGCACGGTCCAGCTGTTTTGATGGCGATTTTGAAGGGACATGCACTTGTCTCAAGTAAAAGGGGCTGATGATGAATTTTTAAGTGTGAGAGAAGGCATCATATAAGAGAAGCTCAAAATCACTCAACAAACACAGCGTAGGACGGCTGACAAACATTGACCAGAAATAGTGTAATGAATTTCGCCAAGAAAGTCTGAAATTCAATCGATAAAATCGAAAAATTTAAAAATAAATTGACATCTGTATAATAAATTTAGAATTCCCACACTCCCGCTATAAATTTTATGTGGATGAGAGGATGATAGAGCCCTATGGTGACGATAGAGATTTGAGTCATGCAATCGTAAGAGCCAGCAACTGGCAAAGCCATTCTTTGATTGACCATCGTTACCTCAAAACATAGGAGACCATGAATCCGACGCAAGAGTCTCAATTAAGACATGGACACCCAAAGCCTTCGACGCGGCTCAGTTCGGCATCCGATCTTTATTTTAGGGGGCAATAATGCATCACCGACCATTCAGCTTTAATGAGCCATCTACGTGGTAGAAGAAAGTAATTGCTTGTATTAATTTTGCTGGGTGACATCAGTCACGTTTGGGAAAATAACTTAAGTTCACAGGTTCTCTTAAAAAAAAAACAAGTTTTAGTGAAATTTAGATTAATACCACAAAAAACCCCCCAAACTGATATATTTATGATAAATTTATTCAAAATTAATTTTTTGACTACTAAAAACTCCAAACTGGTATATCGTGATAAATTTACCTTACGTTAATTTTTATTAAATTTTACTATCAAAATATTGAGTTAGATTATACGTGATAGTTGATGGGTATACCAGTTTAAATGAGTCACAGATTCGCCCATTTATGATGTTTTGTTATATTAATCCAATTTAACGGAGAGTAAATTTGTCAAAAGTGTATCGATTTGGGGTTTTTGGTGATCAAAAAATTAATTTTGGGTAAATTTATCATATGTGTACCAATTTGGGGTTTTTGTTGGTCAAAAAATTAGTTTAAGATAAATTTGTCTCAGAACAGTTTGGAGTTTTTTATGATATTAACCCATGTGAATTTTATATTATGATTAGCTAGTTCTCTCTATCAACTCTCCATAAACTCAGTCTGCTACATAAAATTTTCTCACCTCATTTGATTTTCTACATACCTGTCCCATAAATTTGACAAAATAAAAGTGGGCTAATGATATTAAAATTTTCAAAATTTGTGTTGATATGTCACTTTAGTCCTAAAAAATTTTCGGGGTCATTTAAGGCTTAAAATTCGTTACCGTCCTTTGAATAGTCTTTCGTTAACGGTGTTAATTTTTTTTGGACAAAAAATCCAGGAGGGTTTTTTTTAATTAATTTTGTCTTTTTCTTTCATGCAAGTGGCACTGATGTGATGCATTAGAAAAAAACACTACGAAATAAGAAAGACTAAAGTTACAAAAAAGGGGCAAAAAACAGAGAGAAAAAGATCAGAGGTGAGGGGGCAGGAAGGGCGGGGATGGTGCCACCTCTTTATCGCCGGCAAGGGTTGCCACTCTCGCCAGAGCAGGGGGTCCCTTGCTTCGTGGTCGTAGCGGCCATTGAATGATGGTGATGAGGGCCGCCTTCACCGCCATGGCCACAAACCTTCACTTGCTCTTGGCGAGAGTTGCAGCCTTCACCTATGGTCGAGAGAGCACTAGCTTGGACTTTTCGATCCACCAAAAGGTGGGGAGTTAACGCAATGACTAATTTGAAGGATGACAACAAATTTTAGGATTTAGATGATCGGAAAAAAATTTTTTTGTACTAAATATGACGGATCAACATGAGTTTTTAAGATTTTCATTATCATCATCCCAATGAAAATTGGAGCATGTTGTCGCAGCCAACTTCAGTGTCGTAGAATTAGAGATTAGGTACCCTTACTTGACCCATGGGACAAGATTGGTAACTAGTTTTGAAGTGTGCATGTGTGTGCTAGAGGCCTAGCGGGTGGAGAAAGTGCACAATTTTAATTTGATTTCTTGTGCCGTTGCCAAGTGCAACCAATCTCGTTTGACTCGTGTCTTATCTAATTCACAAAAATTTTAGCGGATTATATCATGTATTTGACATTAAACTTTGTGACTCCATTAATTCCACATTACTGTCCCATGAAATGAATCTCCTTTCGTTACCGAAAGAAACTTTACAGTGCTTAAAACCGGTGGTCCCATTATGTTCTGTCCATCTGGCGGTTGTCCTTTTCAAAGCCCTAAAGTTTCAACTTGGGTTAATACTATAAAAAACTCGAAACTGGTACACATATGATAATTTTATCTCAAATTAATTTTTTGATCATAAAAAATCCCAAACTGGTTCACCTATGATAAATTTACCTCAAACTAATATTTTGACCACTAAAAATCTAAAACTGATATATTTGTGATAAATTTACCCTCTGTTAGTTTTCCTTAAAATGAATTAATACAAAAAGAATAACAAATTATTACCCCTGTGATAAACGGAGGGTAAAACATAAAACTAACACATCAGTCAATTGTCGTGTGTAATTTAATAAAGTAATTTGACAGTAAAATTTAACGGAAATAAACCGAGGGTAAATTTGTTATAGATGTATCGGTTTGGGATTTTTGTTGGTCAAAATATTAGTTTAGTGTTAAATTATCACAGATGTATCAATTTGAGATTTTTTATGGTATTAGCCCTTTCAACTTTCCCACATAAGTCATTATCTACTAGTTTCGACGTATCTATTCGATGGGTGACAATTTGTCCCCGCCAAAATTGCGATTGACATCCCTCAACTCCAATCAGAGCCGTATTTGATAAGCGCACCACTTGAAAGTGGATCGGGCCTAAGTCTTTCTTTCGAGCTTAGTCCACGAATTTCCCTTCATCATGCCTATTACTTAGAGGCTTTCTACGAGGATCGGAGCTTTTTCTTGCCCAAATTTCAATTAGCTGACGAACTGTTGTGCGTTCACAAAGATGCATATGATCGGCCAACAGTACCCAGCGTCTTCCTAGTGGTCGTTATGATGAAAAGCAGGAGCACAACACTTAGAACTCTTCCTGAACGGCCGGTCTTTCTCGGTGGGAATAGGTTCTTGGAGAATCAACATTGTTTCACCACAACGATGCTTCCGTCGGAGGTATGATCAGCCTACAGTAGAGTGTCTTCCTCGTGGTCGTTATGATGAAAAGCAAGAGCACAACTCTTAATAGTCCTCCTGAACGGCCGGTCTTTCTCGGCGGGAATAGGTTCTTGGAGTATAGCCATTGTTTCACCATAACGACGCTTCTATCATAGGTTTATTCCGCATCAAGAGTATGATGGGGAGGCTTAGTGTAACCATTTCAAATATCGGTACCGTTGACACCTAAATTTTATTCAAAGATTTCTCTTTTTTTTTGCATTGTTAAATAGAAAAAAGAGAACAAAAGGAAAAATAGAGACAATTGGGATTTAGTCCCTACCACAAATATTGTTTTCATGAAAACATTGCATTTTTTGCATTGGATATTTAAAGTCATTCATTTGATTTGTCACGTCCGGTTCATCAAATTGAGTTTGTGGGATATTTCTGTCAATTTCAATTTAAGGGTATTTTGGTGATTTTATGACAATTTTTACCTAAGTTAATTAAAGGGATAATGACAAAAATAGTCCATGAACTTTAGTCCAATGTGCAATTTGATCCTTGAACTTTTAATTTGTTCAATGTGGTCCCTGGACTTTTGATACATTTTCAATTTAGTCCTTGAACTATATGAAAATGTTCAATGTAGTCATAAGTGTGTCAGTTTGGGGTTTTTGATGGTAAAAAAATTAGTTCGGGATAAATTTGTTATAAGTATACTGATTTGGGATTTCTTATGGTATTAACTCTTTTATATATCCAACATCACTGTAAAGAAGATTTTGACAAAATTATACTTTCTCTTGTACTTCAGGTGTAAGCCAAACACTGTAATTTGTCTTTTGTAATTCATTAATTGACTTACCCAATTATAATCTTTCTTAGTTATTGGCCAGCATGTGATGCAATGTAATATGACAGTTATGGGTAGGTAATAAAAGAAATTCATATTTCATACCCAAAGTAAGTGCTAAAATTACAGCATTTAACACTAAAAAAGATTATTTGTGATTGATAACACCTAGCACTTTTGACTTGAAATATTAAGTTCTATAAGAAATAAAATGAGCAGTTCAAACAAGAAGGGGTCTACAAAGTTTTATCAACGGGAGACCTTTAATAGCATTAACCTCAGCACAAGTGATATTTCTAAGTTCTACAATTCATGCATTGTTATTATGCGGGTCATCATATCCAGCACTCAATATCGTTAGCATTTAAAAGCTACGAAACCCTTAAAGTTCAACTACCAGTTTGCTCACAGGAAATCCAGCATAAGTTATGATTATAAAGTATTTAAGGGAAAATATAACGAATATACATCTCTTTTCACTCCTACACCATTTTCATACATCAGCTTTTGCAAATACCAATTTATTACCTAAGTTTTGCCCTTATCACCATTTTGCACCTTTGTATCAATTATTTATGGCTTTATTTACGAATAGATCATTTCCTTTCACAAAATGCCCGATGGTGTTTGGTGGAGGAGAGATGGGGCCTTACGAAGTAGGGGTGATTGGTTTCTAATCCGATCCAGTCCCACTCGGGAGCCGAGAACCGGATCGGAAGGACCAGTTCCTAGTTTCTGGGACCAGGGATCGGACCGGTCTGGTTCCACTTTACATACAATGCAGATTAAGATGAAGGCAGATGAGCTGTGAGAATTAGCATGCAGAAGAATACTTTATCAATATTCAGTTTAATAAATCACTACGGTCATGTTAGCAAGACCGTCTATTCAACATGTAAGAGGAATTCATAGTAGCTACTCTTCTTCTCACATTAAGACCTTCCAATTTTGTTCCACTACCTGATTACAGGAAATTTGGAAAGGGCCGTCTTTCTGAAATTGAAAGTCGAGGGAGAGCCAAGCGCCATCCACATTGAGTGAGGTGTGAGGCGAGAGGGAAATGCGTTGACGTTGAGTGAGGTGTGAGGTGAGAGGAAAGTCATCGACGTAGAGCGAGGCGAGAGGTGACGTTGCGAGAGGGAAATGTGTTGACGTAGAGTGAGGCGTGAGTCGTCGAGGTGAGGCCACGCCGCCACGAGAGGAGGCATTGTTGAGCAAGCGAGGGGTTAGGTGAGAGGGAAAGGCGAGACTCAAGAGGGAAGGAAACTGGAAGTGGGGGAAAGGGAATTGGGAAAGGAATTACATTAGGGTTTCTTTTCTTCATATTTAAAAAAAATTAAAATATATATAGTCGGTTCAGTTCGATCGGTTCACTTTCCATGCTGGAATCGAGAATCGGACTGACCAGTCATCGGTTCCAAAAGTAGGAATTTGGGATTGGACTGGGAGCCCCTGGAATCGCCCAAAACTAGCCAGTCCAGACAGTCCCGGTTTGGTCGGTCCGATATGGTCACCCCTATTACAAAGTGATGGATGCTAGGACTTGTAGGAGAGTTTGGGGATTTGAAATGGAGGTAATTTGGTCTTTTCATAATAGGATTCTATTTAGAGGCAATGAATTGATGTTTTAAAAAGGTAGAGGTATTTTATGGTTTTTCGGAGAAAGCTGAACTAAATCTTTTAATATTATGTGATATTTAATTGTTATTAAGTGTCTAGGTTCGTTCGGAATGCCTGTGCCCTTTCTGAGATTTTCACGGATTAGATTTAAGATTCATCCTCGGGCGCAACAACTGTATGTACGTCTAGAGCACATGAACACTCCATTCGGGAAATGCTATTAACGAGACGAAAAAGAGAGGGATCAAAGTTAAAAGTATTTTATATTATGAAGTAGGGGTATAATCAAGTCAAGCTACTTGCCAATAGCTTCGCTCGATTTGAAGATCAGTTGAGATCGTCTCGCCTAATTTCGAGGCAAGTTCAACTACTAAAGTATCTTGTTAAGTCGAGCTCAAGCATGTCGATATTAAACTTGACCTGCTCACGAGTCTAATCAAGCCTAATAGATTTTCAAGTATTCATTTTAAATTATTTTATAGGGTTAATATCATGAAAAACTCCCAACTGATATACCTATAACAAATTTATCCTAAATTAATTTTTTGATCACAAAAAATCCCAAACTGATATACCTGTGATAAATTTACCCCAAACTAATTTTTTAATCATAAAAGCCTCTAAATTGGTATAGTTGTAATAAATTTACCTTTCGTTAATTTCAATTAAATTGGATTAATGCAAAAAAATCATAAACTATTACACCTGTGATAAATGGAGGATAAAATCCAAAATTGATATATCCATCAACTACTAGGTGTCATTTAACAAAGCAATTTAATAATAAAATTTAACGGAAACTAATGCATGGTAAAATTATCACAGGTGTGCCAGTTTGAGATTTTTGATGGTCAAAAAATTAGTTTAGAATAAAATTATCATAAGTATGTCAGTTTAGAATTTTTTGTGGTATGAACCATTTTTTATAATATACAAAGTACATAAAGAAATCCTTAACATTAGCTGTTGTGTCCACATATATATAACTGTCAGGAGACAAGTCGAGCTTTTGAAGCTTAAGTTAGAGATTGAGCATGAGCTTCTGTATAACTCCTATATAATCGAGTCAAGTTCAAGTCGAGCTCGAATAATTGCCGTTTCCATTTGAGTCGAGTTCAAGTATGATTTTTACATTCGATTGCGTTCGAGTTGAGTTTCAAGTACCGAACATACAAGTCAATTCACATTACGAAATTTGACACTGAATCGACTAGACCCAATCGAAACCCCACCAAGGGGGAAGAATCTTGGAACGGGATGCATTGAGGACGAAAAAGTTTTGCGTGGGCTCCCACCATCCCCATTTCTCTCCCCATGTGGAAAGAAAATGGAGAGCTTCACTTGGAACTCCAATTTTGACCTCGAGTCTACTCTTTTGTCATTTGCACGCAGGTGACCAACCGAGAAAGGTCTTGCTGCGGATATTCTTGTCCCTTTCCTAGATGAGACGCGGGTCAAATGTGGCTGCTCTCGACGTGGCTAAATAGGTGTTAATGGTACGTTTGTTCGGTGAAAAATAATGGGTAAATATTATAAAAAAAACTCTAAATTGATATGTTTGTAATAAATTTACTTCAAATTTATATGACAAATATACTCTTCATTAATTTTCGTTAAATTTTATAATCAAATTACTAAGTTAAATAACACGTGATAGTTGACGAGTATATCGGATTGGGATTTTACATCAAATTTATATGACAAATATACTCTTCATTAATTTTCGTTAAATTTTATAATCAAATTACTAAGTTAAATAACACGTGATAGTTGACGGGTATATCGGATTGGGATTTTACATCTCCGTTTGTTACATGTTTATTAATTTTTGATTTTTCATGGTATTAATTCAATTTAACGGAGGATAAATTTGTTACAATATACCAGTTTGGGATTTTTGATAGTTAAAAAACTATTTTGAAGTAAATTTATCATAAGTGTATCAGTTTGAGATTTTTCGTGGTATTAACTCAAAAATAAATGGTTTGAAAACATTTTACTAAAAACGATTATCTATATCGCTCAGAAAAATAAATGAACGAAAGATATGTTCATCATCCGTGAAAATGTTTAAGTTGTTTTTGTCTTCTATCGCTTTCGTTTTTGTTTTCTACTATGGGAATCTTTTTGTAACAGTGATTTCAAGGTAAGGATTTAGTCCTAGTACCTAAAGAAAAAACAATGTCTAGATTTTTTTTATAATCTAATCTAATACTATTATAGTATTTCAGTAATCCATGGAGGCCTCAAGTAAATTTTTTTTTGTCTTTTCCTTTCTTATTTCTAAACAATAACCTACTACCAAAAAAAAGAGTTTGTCTATTATACGGATGCCACTCCACCTCACACAGCTTTAACTTTTCTATTTATATTTCCTCTTTAAATATTTAAAAAAAGTGATGAATTCTCAATAAAAAATACTTTAGTTTAAATAGAAAAGCATAAAAGATAGTTAGCATTTTTTAATGAACCCCATGCATGAATATTTGGGATTTTTTTTTATCTATTTGATCTTGTCATTTTATACTGAAATATTAGATTAAAATAAAGTAATTAATCAAATGACCTAATAATTTACTGTAATGTTGATGGATTAATATTTGATCCAATAATAATCTAATGACAAACAAACTTTTGTGTGCATCAATTGCATCTCATTGATTTCAAGAAGTGATAGGACAAACAATTCTTGCACAGAACTCTCTTATTTTACCTATCTTCAAATAATTTTCATTTACTTTCTTTATGACACATGACATTAACTATTTTTTGATTTGTTTTACGTCCCATGAGATTAAATTTGCTATGTAATATGATGTATCAGATCCTTGTCAAGTGATTTAATGTCGCCCAAATGCATGTAGAGACTTTTTCCTTTTTTTCAAAGCATGTAGAGACTTGATATACCAAATAATGTAACAAAGTATAATTGGCTATGCAAAAGAAAAAAGATTAGCAAGTCATTTTATGAACACCCAACGAGTGCTTATCACATGGTACACTGTGAACAAATTATTCAGCATCGGACTTTCTCATGGATTTGTACGCTAGTACACTCTCCAAAGAAAGCTAAAAGCTTTCAAAAATCTCAGTGACAAGCCAAGGCAAGGCAACCTGTTTCCTTGCTAACCATGAGAAACTCGTCGTTTCTCCTTGTGCTTGTTCTCTCCCTTCTTCACATATCTTCTCAAGCTTCCTCTGCAAATCGTTTCGCTTTGCACCGAGGCTCCTCCCTCTCCGTCGACAATCCCGATGATGTGCTGATCTCAAACTCTGGAGTCTTCTCCGCCGGGTTTTACCCCGTCGGTGAAAACGCTTACTGCTTTGCCATCTGGTTCAGCAGGCCACCTTGCAGCCGCCAAAATTGCACCATTGTTTGGATGGCGAACCGCGATAAACCAGTCAATGGAAGACACTCAAAGCTTTCCCTAAAGAAAAATGGCAATCTCGTGCTAACTGACGCCGGCCAGGCAATTGTTTGGGCTCAAAACACAGTCTCACTCTCATCCTCACCGGTCCATCAGTTACAGCTCCTAGACTCTGGTAATCTTGTTCTTCGGGACAGAGAAAACAGAGTCACGGTTTGGCAAAGCTTCGACTCTCCGACTGACACGCTCCTTTCGGAACAGAACCTCACTAGGGACACGCCCCTCATTGCCTCTCGGAGCAAAGGCAATTTCTCTTCAGGTTATTACAAGTTGTATTTCGACAACGACAACGTCCTTCGTCTCCTGTTTGATGGGCCTTCGTTCTCGAGTGTGTACTGGCCAGACCCAAGCAAAGTGAGCTGGGAAGTAGGAAGAACAACTTACAATGACAGTAGAGTTGCCATGCTCGATTCCTTCGGGAATTTCACTTCATCCGATGATCTGAAGTTCCTGTCATCAGATTTCGGCATGAAAACTGAAAGAATACTGAAGGTTGATCATGATGGTAATGTCAGGGTGTATAGCAGAGGGGGAGGAGGCGATTGGGTTGTGACATGGCAAGCCATAACTGACCCATGTACAGTTCATGGGATTTGTGGACCAAATGGCATTTGCAGTTACAGCCCAAGTGAGGGAAGGAGTTGCTCTTGTGCTCCTGGATATGTGTGGAAACATAAAACTGATTGGACTCAAGGATGTGTGCCAAAATTCAAGAGCTTCTGTAACAAGAATTCCGAAACTCAGGTCGATTTCCTTGTTTTGCCTCATCATGATTTCTACGGATATGATATCGACTATTTTCCGAACGTTACCTTGGTGGCGTGCAAGGAAATGTGCGTGAATCTTTGCAACTGTAGAGGTTTTCAATACAAATTTAACGAGGACACTGGCTCTTTCGATTGTTACATCAAGATACTTCTGTTAAATGGATGTCTTTCTTTGCAACAAATTGGGAGCATGTATATAAAACTACCAAAAGCCGATCTCTCTTCTTATCAAGTACCCATGAAAGAATTCAATACGCTGCCCTGCCCACCGAAAGATCAAGAAGTTATCTTACCGAGGACTTATCTGAAAAGTCACAGAAATCTGGTACTTGAGATCCTGCTCATTTGTGCTATGGTATTAGCTGTAGTGGAAGCTGTTGTCGTCTTCCTCACATGGTCCTTCTTGATTGGAGCTGGTGGCCATAAAGGTGGAGCTTATGTAAACGGATATCATCCCGCAGTGACAGGATGCAGGAGATTCACATATGCCGAGCTAAAGAAAGCAACCAAAAACTTTCGTGAAGAGATTGGAAGAGGAAGCAGGGGGATTGTGTACAGGGGCCTCTTGCAGGATCACCGGGTAGCTGCAGTCAAGCGGCTGTACGGCGTTAACCAAGGAGAAGAGGCGTTCCTGGCTGAAGTGACAACGATTGGTAATCTGAATCACAAGAACCTAATCGAGATGTGGGGGTACTGCGCAGAGGGCAAGCACAGGCTCCTGGTTTATGAGTTCATGGATCACGGTTCCTTGTCTGAAAATCTTTCTTCCCCGCAACTTGACTGGACCAAAAGGTTCGAGATCGCCGTAGGATTGGCCAAAGGGCTTGCCTATCTTCATGACGAGTTTTTAGAATGGGTTCTCCATTGCGATGTGAAGCCACAGAATATACTTCTTGATTCCAATTACCAAGCAAAGGTGGCGGATTTTGGGCTCTCTAAGCTTCTTAATAGAAAGGGCCCTAAGGATACCAGTTTCTCAAGAGTCAGTGGAACAAGAGGTTACATGGCTCCTGAATGGGTTGGCCACTTGCCAATCACCTCAAAAGTGGATGTGTATAGCTATGGAATCGTCCTGTTGGAGATGCTCACTGGAAGGAACCCGAGTGGAGGTCATGCAATCTATGGAGAAGTGAAAGGCGGGTACAAAAGATCCACTTCTTGGGTGAGAGAGAAGATGAAACCAGGAGTTGCGATGGAGACATGGATAACGGAATATCTCAATCCGGCCATAAGAGGGAATTTGGACATTAAGGAGATCAAAGTTTTGGTTTCGGTGGCCCTTCAGTGTGTAGAGGAAGACAGAGATGCAAGGCCCACCATGAGCCAGGTGGTTGAGATGCTTATGCGCCATGAAAATGGGGATGTGTAATGACAAAAGCATAGCTCCTCTTCTGTGTATTTCTGTACCAGTTAACGATGACAAGGTAGTAGTCTTTGGATGAATAAAGCTAGGAAAGATCAATTAGTATGCAACTTCTCTTTCATCTCTGTTTTGTACTTACAAATTTGGAATGATCATTTAGTATGTGTTCCTTGGAAAGATCATTCAGCAACGAGCAGTATTACTCTCTTGTTCATCCATGCGTTTGGTGCGAATAATCAGTATACCAGTCTAATGTATGTAATAAGAACAGAAATTTGTTTGGAGACAATACTTCTGGTCATGGCTGGTGAATTACACGGCAGACAGTATGATTACACAAACAACTTGGGCAGAGAAGTGTCAAGAAGTGCATTTAACGCACGAGATAGTCGACTTCCTTTAAAAGTATTTAATATAGTCATGCTGCATGGTTTAATATCCAATTACGAAGATGCTCTTGCGATCGCAAGAAAAATAATATGCAAAAAATTATAACAAAATAAATATTCACATCAATCGAATTTTTCGCTAGGGCTTATGTGGAATTTTATTTAAAGTATATCCGAATACAGTCATTTAGGTTTATTCTCCAATTAAAAGAAAATATGAGACATAAAATTGCAATATTTGTTGAATTATGATATAAGTAAATGGAATATTTCGAGCACACAATATAATATAAACAACTGAGAAATAATAAAGCAGAAATCATAGTTTTCCTCCAATTATTGGAATACCCATTTGTGCCATTGACTTGGTGTGGAAAATGTTAGCACAATAATTTGTGTGTATCCTTATTATTTTGACAAGGGTTGATGGGTGTCTCATCGTTCATGATAATGTATCACATCTTATTTATGTGGGAAAAAGCCACAAAAAACCCTCAAATTACCCTTACCAAAAAAAAAAAAACCCTCAAATTATGCCCACTATAATTCATTACTATGCTCAATGTGACACATTTACCCTAAACTTTTTCTTGTGCCTTAAAAAACCCCAAACTTGTACCTATGCGATACATTTATCCTCCATCAAAGTTCATTCATATGCCTTTTCAGCCAAAAGAGTGTCGTTTTTATTTCATTTAAGTCATGTGAGTGTCATGTCAACATTGTTTGTTTTGTAGCATTCATCTAGGCAGATTTTTAATGGTTCTTAAACTTTGAATAAAGATAAATATGTCACACGGGTACAAATTTATATTTTTTGTGTGATGAAAAAAATTAAGGTAAATTTGTCAGTGAGCATAGTTTGGGATTTTTGGTGATTTTAGTCGACTTTTGCCCTTTTTATTTTGACAAGAGAATTGTTGGATATCTTATAGAGATATGCAATATTCAATTGAAGTTTAAATTTGCAATATTTCTTCCCAAGAATCCATATCAGGATTCCCTTGATTTTTATTTTCCAAATAAGAATATTCAAATATTATTCCTTCCTTTTCTTGTGACAAGATGGAAGTTGGCTTGGGGAATTGAGAGTGGACTTTTGACCTCGGAGTCGATCGGCCATAATCTTTCTAAGAGGAAGAAAGAGGAAGAAGTTCAACGGTTCGCTTTCCTCACAATAGCTTAACCATATATGAAAATAAATAGCACTAATTCTTGGAGAGCAAGACTAGTGAATGAAGACCTTCTTTGGACTTAGGTCATGCAAGACAAATTTGGAAAGCGATTTTAACATTAAGGGCATAAGGACAATAGAAGTGTCAGATATTTCATACTGCGCTCATTTTGTTACTAAAAGTTTTTGCCGGCTCACTTAAATGTCAAATTGAAGAAAAAATAATCTTTATGATTTTACTTAAGTGTCTCCGGTAATAAATTTCCGTAAAAAGTTCTTTGTGGCTTTTCAAATTAATATTTTGCTCCGACATGGCCTTTTTAAAAGAAGAATTTGAAGTCCAATGCGGAAATATTTTTTCCATTCTGGCAAAATAAACAAAACGAACATAGTTTAATTTAGGGAAAACACATTCTCTCTCTCTTTGTGGAGATGAAGGCACAGAGTTCTGCTTTCACATGGAGAAACAGAGCTGTGTCTTAGCTTGGAGTTCGCTTTCGTGACGCTTCGATTCTCGTTCCCTGCAGCTCAGGACAGTGAAATATGAAGCATGGGCAAAGAACGGACCCATTCTTCAAGTTTGGAGGAGGAAGAGGAGGCCTTGCAATCAACCAGTAGCCATTAACTTTAGCACCTCGATTCCTTACCGAAGAGAAATCTTGATCGTGATTAAGGTTGCGATGACAGGAGGGAGTGTTGGAAGCTTTTCCCGGTTAAGATCGACTTCAGTGGCCGAAAAACAGAGAGAAACAGGGTATTCTCTGTGCTTTCTCAAAAGGAACGGCAGTGAGTGAACGACAACGAGCAATGAAGAGTAGTCACGAGTAGAGAAATCCGAACCTCCATGTTCTAGCTGCGTTCTTTTCGCACTAAAATCTTTACGCCGCTCTGGTCGAGAAAACCCAAGGTCCCCCTTCTCAATGACGTCCACCAAATCCGAAGCTTCATTGAAACGAATTTGAGACGCTTGACGTGCTCCTGCTCCCCATTTGAAGCTTCAGCTGTTCATTTTGGAGCTGTCTATAGCAAGAATTAGGGTGCAAGATGTGCCCCAAAAAAATCGAATTAGGGTTTCGAAATTGGGAAAATGCTTGATTGTTCAATTTAGGATTTATATTTTGGGTAAAACATGTAGACAATGTTGTTTAAGGGTATATATGCTAACTAGGTACGCCGGCGAGCCATGTCAGTCAGGGAAATTAATAAAATATGGTTACATCGGATTTCGAATCACTCTAATTGAAGTTGGCATTTAAGTGATTTTTTTTTTAAGTTATACTTAAGTGATCCGAAAAAATCTTTTTGTTGAGGAAAACTCCTATTGATTTTGAAGTTGACAAAACCTTCCATAATGTTTGTAAATCTGATGCTTATTCTAAACCTTCTCATTTCAGGAAAATATGTTTTGGAAGCTAAGAAAGAAGTTATTCAGATTTTACAAGTTAAGAAGAATTATTTAAGTTCTGAGAAATTTTCCAGACGCAGAAATAATTCAGACTCTATGAGTTCTTGAAGACCCACGAAAACTAAAGTTCTGAGATTCAGGAATTTCCAGAAGCAGACGCGTAAGCTGAAATTCTTCAGAAGCAAACGCAGAAGCTGAAATTTCCAGAAGCAGACGAAGATGCAGTAATTCTTCAGAAGCAAACGAAGAGGCAGTAATTCTTCAGAAGCAGATGAAGACGCAGTAATTCTTAAGAAGCAAAATCCAGAACGAAGAATAACAGCTAGTGATCTGGCATGGATTTCATAGAAGGAAAGTATTGATTTGTTCAATCTTAATCAAATTGATTGACAATCAAATACTAAGACAAGAATGATCTACAACGGACAAAAACTCCACTTATGGAAACCAAGATTCTGTTTGTATGGGCGACCAGAATCAGTGGGATTCAGAATCTATCAACTAACGGCTACTCAATCCTTAGTTTACAAATCTGTCCAAGGTGAAGATTGGAAGATGATCCTCTATGAGTTGTCCAACGGCTAGTATGGATGAAGATGTGTATTTAAGGAGAACATGAGCAGCAGAAGGTAGAGAGATTCAAGAATCATCAAGTCCAAAGTCTGAGTTCACTCCAATCTGTTCTCTTGTCGTTCTGAACTTAAGATCAAGATCTTGAGGATTACTTTGTAAAGAGTATTTGTGTGAGATAGAGAGTCCTATCATACACAATAGTGCTGAGACTCAAAGTCTGTAAATTCCTCTTGATTACATAGTGAAATCCAGCCAGTAGGCTGTAAGCGTGGGAGAGTGGACGTAGGCTTGCCATAAGCCGAACCACTATACATCTGTGTGCAGATTCTCTTTTCCTCATCTCTCATTTTACGTCTTGCATTTCAGTACTTCGTTCTTCAGATCTAACTTTAATCTGAATATTATTCAGACTCTTTTGTTCTACATTTCATTTCCGCGAAATTTATAAGTTTTGTTAAGAATCACTTATTCACCCCCCTCTAGGTGACCCGTGCTAGCCACTTCAATTGGTATCAGAGCAGGTTGCTCATTTTACTGAAGTGTTTTACTTCTGAGCTAACGATCTATATGGCTAGCTATGGTGCTCCAGGGCTCATTGAAGGACAGAGTAACAACAGACCACCATTCTTCGATGGCAAAGAATATAGCGTCTGGAAAAACAAGATGAAGGCATTCATCAAATCAATCGATCACATGCAATGGGATGTGATTATCAGAGGAGTCAATCCAAAGTCTTCAGACTCAAAAGAAAAGGCAGATGCAAGCAAGCCAGCAGATCCTCCTCTATCTCAAACCGAGATAGCTAAAAGAGAGACTTTAGATTCTAAAGCAATTTATTCTCTTTATTGTGGATTATCTCCTATTGAGTATAAGAAAATTGCTGCTTGTGAATCTGCAAAAGAAATCTGGGATACTCTTTATGTTACGTACGAAGGAACAGATCGAGCCAAGGAAACTCAGATCAATATTTTGCTTGGCCAATATGAATCCTTCAAAATGAAGCCTGGAGAACTAATTGCTGATTTTTATGACAGGTTCACTGACATAGTAAACGGTCTTGCTTATCAAGAACAGCCAATCCCAGATGCATTGAAAGTGAACAAACTTCTCAGAGGACTGACAGAACAGTGGGACAACATCAAAACATCTCTTCGCGAGACACAAAGGATCAAGCCTCTATCAGTGAATGAATTGATTGGAACTCTTCAATCATATGAAACTGAGAAGCGAAATGAGCAAAACATATCCAGAGGTAATAAGTCAATTGCTTTGAAAACTAACGATGATTCTAATGCAGACACTGAAGATGTAGATGTTGACGATGAAGAACTGGCTCTCTTCATAAAGAAGTACAAGAAAATGAAAATCAGAGGAAGAGACCTCAAAGGAAAGAAGCCTTTTGAAGACAAGAGATCCATTGATGAAACACAGAGATCAAAGGAGATAATTTGCTTTCACTGTAGGAAACGTGGACACATCAAGCCAAACTGTCCACTTCTGAAAAAGAAGACCAAATTCGAGAAAGCAAAGAAGGCCTTAAAGGCAGAAACTTGGAGTGACACAGAATGTGAAGATAGTGATGAAGATGTCTGTCTGATGGCAAAGTCAGACTCAAACTCAGATTCTGATTCTGATCCAAGAGTGGAAATTGAGGTAAAACCTTCTGAGATGTCTATCGAAGTGTCCAATTATATTGATGAATTGTGCTTTGAATTCAAGACTGCTCTTAAAAGAATCTCTTCCTTAAAAAAGGAAAATTCTTCACTACGGCAACAGAATGTTTCTCAAAAAGAAAGGATCGATTTTCTTCAAAAAGAGTTTCATCAAATCAAGAAAAGTCGAGATTTTCTTTCCAAAGAAAATGATGTTTTAAAAAGGGAAGTTTCAAAAATTACTTCCAAGTTTTCAAAAGGTTCAGAAACCTTGAAGCATATCCTTTCCATTCAAATTCCTTACTATAACAAATCTGGTCTTGGATTTGTAAAGGAAAGTGATAGCTTAATCGATTTTCCAAAAGTCAAGGAGAGATTAAAACAAAGACCTCCTAGACAAGTTTACAAAAATCATTTCAAAAGGAATTTTGTAAAACCTGTTGGCCGGAGTGCACTCAGGTGCTCAAAATGTGGAGATCCACAACATTTTGAGAATGAATGTCCTAAGGTCTGGAGACCTGTTCGAAGAGATTTTGTTAAGACAGCTTATACTAATACTCAAGGACCCAAGCAAGTTTGGGTACCAAAGAAAACTTGAGTTGTTGTGATTCTTGCAGATTACCACAAAAAGAAAAAGGAAGTGGTATCTGGACAGTGGATGCTCCAGACACATGACAGGAGATCCAAACATATTCGCTGATCTACAAAATCTGAAGGGTGGAAAAGTATCCTTTGGAGGAAATACTAAAGGACAAATCATCGGCAAAGGAACAGTTGATATTGGAGGACTAAGAATCAATGACGTATCATTGGTAAAGAGACTCAACTACAATTTGATCAGCATAAGCCAGCTTTGTGATACAGGATTCAGAATCAACTTTCAAGAAGATACATGCTCAGGAACAAGCAAAGATTCTTCTCAAACATTCACAGGAAGAAGACATGGCAATATCTATCTTCTGGATGTTAATCCAAACTCCAATCACTGCTTGATTTCAATCAAAGAGGATGAAGATCTTTGGCACAGAAGGTTGGGACACATCAGCATGAAACAGATCTCAAAAATCTCTAACAAGAAACTTGTTCGAGGTTTGCCAGACTTGAAATACAGAAAGACAGACCTATGCAATGCTTGCATGCTAGGAAAACAAGTAAGAAGTTCTTTCAAATCAATACATCATGTTTCTACTGATCGTGCTTTGCAGCTTCTTCATATGGACTTGTTTGGATCAACCAGAACACAAAGTATTGGTGGTAAGAGATATTGTTTAGTTATTGTTGATGACTTTACTAGATTTACATGGGTGTTCTTTCTTGCTCATAAAAATGAGGCATTCTCATATTTTACAAAATTTGCAAAAAGAATTCAAAATGAAAAAGGCTATACCATTTCCTGCATTAAAACTGATCATGGGGGAGAATTTGAAAATCAAAATTTTTCAGACTTTTGTGAGGAAAATGGCTTTCAACATAATTTTTCTACTCCATACACACCAGAACAAAATGGTGTTGTGGAAAGGAAAAATCGTTCTTTGCAAGAAATGGCAAGAACTTTGTTGATTGAAAGCAGGATTCCTTTTCATTTTTGGGCGGATGCAGTTTTTACAGCATGTTACATTATTAACAGAGTCTTTCTCAGACCCATTCTTGAGAAAACCCCCTATGAGCTTTTCAAAGGCAGAAAGCCTAGTATTTCATATTTTCGAGTGTTTGGTTGTAAATGCTTTATTCTCAAAAACTCGAATGATCGCCCTGGTAAGTTTGATGATAGAGCAGATGAAGGCATCTTACTTGGATACTCCACTTCAAGCAAAGCATACAGAGTATTCAACAAGAATTCTCAGACTGTAGAAGAGACAATGAATGTAAGGTTTGAAGAAAATGTTCAGACTCACAAAGATGAATCTGAATCACTTCCCTGTATTCAAGTATCTTCAGAAGGTCATCTAGAATCTCAAAAGATCGAAGATTCTGTGGAAGAAGGAAAAGAAGACAATGTACAGACTCAACCAGAAAATCTAGAGTCTGCAGATTTTCAGAAGGAACGTTTTGACAAAAACTGGAAACATAAGTCCAGTCATCCGAAAGATCTCATCATTGGAGAAATAGAAGATGGTATAAAGACCAGATCCAAACAGAAGGAAATCATCAGCAACTTGGCATTGATATTTGAAATAGAACCAAAAGAGGTTGGAGAAGCCTTAACAGATGAAAGCTGGATAGAAGCTATGCAAGAGGAACTTCAGCAGTTCAGGATAAATGAAGTATGGGAGCTTGTGCCAAGACCCAAAAATCGTCCAGTAATTGGAACAAAATGGGTGTTCAGAAACAAACTGAACGACAAAGGAAAGGTCACAAGAAACAAGGCAAGACTGGTTGCAAAAGGCTACTCTCAAGAAGAAGGCATTGATTATGATGAAACATATGCACCAGTTGCAAGGTTAGAAGCCATACGGCTATTACTAGCTTATGCTTGTTTCCATAACTTTAAACTGTTTCAGATGGACGTGAAAAGTGCATTTCTAAACGGATATATTAAAGAAGAAGTATATGTGGATCAACCACCTGGTTTTGAAGAACCAAGGAAGACAGATCATGTTTACAGACTCAAAAAGGCTCTTTACGGTCTGAAGCAGGCACCCAGAGCATGGTATGAAAGGTTAAGTAATTTCCTTCTACAAAATAATTTTACAAAAGGTAAGGTAGATACTACTCTTTTTGTTAAGAAAAAGGGTAAGGATTTTCTACTTGTTCAGATCTATGTTGATGATATTATTTTTGGATCTTCTAATGAATTGCTTTGCAAGGATTTCTCTAAAAATATGCAGAACGAGTTCGAGATGAGCATGATGGGAGAACTAACATTCTTTCTTGGCTTACAAGTGAAACAAATGAAAGATGGTACTTTCATTTGCCAAGAAAAATATGCCAAGGAGATTGTCAAGAAGTTTGGTCTGCAGAATTGCAAGAAAACAGACACTCCAATGTCTCATTCATCCAAGCTAGACAAAGATGTGAATGGTAAAAAGGTTGATCAGAAGGTATATAGAAGAATGATAGGTTCTCTATTATATCTTACTGCATCTAGACCTGACATACTTTTTAGCGTCTGTATGTGTGCGAGATTTCAGTCAGATCCAAAGGAATCGCATCTTTCTGCAGTAAAAAGGATAATCAAATACATTGGAACTTATCCAATGCTAGGTCTTTGGTATTCCAAAGATTCAGATTTTACTCTTACTGGTTATTCAGATGCTGACTTGACTGGATGTAAAGTGGACAGGAAAAGTACTATAGGTACATGCCAACTGCTTGGGAATATGTTAGTATCCTGGTATTCAAAGAAGCAGAATACAGTCGCACTATCAACAGCAGAAGCAGAATACGTAGCCTTAGGAAGTTGCTGTGCACAGATTCTGTGGATGAAGCAGCAGTTGCGAGATTTTGCTGTTGAAGACTCAAATGTTGAAATCAGATGTGACAATACCAGTGCTATCAATCTCACTAAGAATCCCATTCTTCACTCTCGGGCCAAGCATATTGAGATCAAACATCATTTTATTAGAGATCATGTGCAAAATGGTGATGTGAATATTCAATTTATTGATTCTAAGAATCAATTAGCTGATATATTCACAAAACCCCTTGATAAATCATTTTTCGAATTTATTAGAAATAAACTGTGTATTACTTATCCTTCTTGAAGTGTTTTGACAGACAGGAAAATTCTTCAGACTCAAGTAGTTTCAGTCTGAACATTCTTCAGACTCTCAAGAACGGTACGTACATAGTTTAAATCTTGGCGGGAATATTTTTGGCAGGATATTCACACATTTGTTATATTTGGAAGTCAATCAGGTACGTACCTAATCTAATCTGATTAATTGAGCTTAGAATATTATCTGATTTTTTTTTGCTTCAGAACATATATTTTCTTTCTATTTATTTTGAGGTTACTTATTACCTTCTAAAAATAACCTCTTATTTCCAAAGATTCGTCTTTTTCGTTTACATACCCTTATCGTCTCTTTCCAAAACCCTCATCAGTACTCTTTTCGGCTCAAACCTTTTTCGACTCTCAGAAACCCTTTTCATCTTCCTTCTCCAAAGTTCAAAACTTTTCGATCAAGAAGACTTCAGAATGCCTTTCAAGCGAAGATCATCACGTATCTTGAATCAAGAATCGAAATCTTCTGCTCTGCCAGAGTTTATGGAAGTATCAGATACAGAATCGGAACATCTCGAAGAGTCTGCTCATGTTACACCCCCGCCTCGGTCGTCTTCATTCAAACCAGAGGGTGACAGAGATTTTCACTTCAAAAACATCAAGCTCTTATGGCAGAACTATCAAAGACTGAAGAGAGGTAATGCTGCTGCTGATACTCTTCTAAAATGTCTTAAAGATAATCACTTTCGGTCGGAAACTCATCTAGTTCAAGAGTATTCCAAACTTTCTGCTGGGTCTGTTCCAACCCGTGCTCCAACCCCTTCCTCGCATCGCTCCAAGAAAGGGAAAGAAAAGGTCGGAGAATCATATACTCCGTCTGTACAAACGCCAGTGGTAAGCCCTAAATCTTCCTCGAAATTTGTCGTTCCAGAGGATGACGCTCGTCTGTTCGAGCTTTTTGAGAAGAAAGTTGGGATTGCCTCTAGAATGCCAGGAACAGGAAGTTTGTTTAGAAGTCCTGAACATCACACTTGTTATCAGCTTTTACTGGCTCGTGGTGTTATGAATCACAGGACTGTTGATTTTGCCTACTTAGAGAATGTTGGATTCTGTGTTAAACGCAAGTTTGAAAAGCAGGGAATCTATGAGTTCTGTCTTCAGTCTGCAGAAGTTTATTCTAAACTAACAGCATATTTTTACTCTAATCTCTCAATCTTGTCGCCCAACTGGCTTCAGTTTACTGTCGGTGACAAGAAATTTGATATCAAGAGTGATTTGTTAGCAAGAATAATGGGGACAAGACAATCCAAATTCATTCCTTTGGAGGTAAGTTATGAAGAAGCTTCCAGGGTAGCTTCTGAAGATTCCACTTTTGCTTTGGAACCAAAAAGGCATACAACATACTATGACTTATCCAGAAGATCAATCATTCTGCACAAAATCATCATCAATTGTTTGAAGCCGAAGGCAGCCTCCAAAACAGACCTGTCTAAATCAGAGATGAAACTCATCTGGGCTTTACTGAAAGGTCAACCCTTTTCTCTTCCTCACATCATCATATTCCACATGTACAGGACACTTCACAAGGACAAGGGACAGCTTCCTATGGAGCATTGATTTCACGAATTTTTATGTTCTTACAAATATCAATTCCTGATGAGTTGAAACAAAATAGTGTTCCCTGTATGATTATTGGAGAAAGGATGCTCTCCAAGATGAAACAGTTTGATGATATTAGGGAAAAGATCAAGGGAAAAGAGAAGGTTCATTCTGAGGCTACTCCTTCTGATAAGTCACGTAAAAGCAAAACAGAGCAAAGCAAGGGGGCAGCAAGTAAGAAGAAAGAAACTTCAGACCAGCTGAAAGTGTATAAAAAGAGAAAAATCCTTCTGCAAGATGAGGACGATGAAGCAGAAGTAGACCACTTTCATACAGGTCATGCTGAAGTTCCAGAATATGGTTCTGTACCTGTTCCAGAACATGGTTCTTCACCAGTACCAGAACCAACTTTTACAGAACATGTCTCTGAGGAACAAGCACCTGTTCAGGGGGAGTTTCAACAAGAAGCAGCCCGAGGGTTCGATCAGCCTGAGCAAGCAAATGTCCAAGAACAGTCTTCCAACAATCAGAACATCCTTTCTCTTCTGCTCGAGATCAAAAGCAAACAAACTGCACTGGAACAGGAAATCCAGAATCTGCAGAAAATTGTTGAGGAAAACAACAACTCTCAACAACTTCAAGCAACAGTGAATAAAGCAGAACTAAAGGAAGCCATTGCTCAATGCAGTTCAAGGATTGATGAAGCCGTTTCCATTTTGGACAATTTTCAATTGATCAGAACCCCTTCCAAATCTTAGCCTGTTTTCAATTTTTTCTCTCATATTTTCTTTGGTCTGTAATGACTTTGACATTATCTATTTATCATGTTATATCAATGCTTTACATTCTATACTTTTATCTTTTTGCTGATGACAAAAAGGGGGAGAATTTTTATGCAGATTTATTGCAGGTTATAGACAAAGGAAGAAATGAAGCACAGATTTTAACAACAGAGTTTAATTCTTTCAATCTGTGATTTAATGCGCTAAATATGATTGCTCACTTCAAATTTATTCTAAATTGATTCAATCTGCAGGAAAGTTTTGTCACCATCAAAAAGGGGGAGATTGTTGAGGAAAACTCCTATTGATTTTGAAGTTGACAAAACCTTCCATAATGTTTGTAAATCTGATGCTTATTCTAAACCTTCTCATTTCAGGAAAATATGTTTTGGAAGCTAAGAAAGAAGTTATTCAGATTTTACAAGTTAAGAAGAATTATTTAAGTTCTGAGAAATTTTCCAGACGCAGAAATAATTCAGACTCTATGAGTTCTTGAAGACCCACGAAAACTAAAGTTCTGAGATTCAGGAATTTCCAGAAGCAGACGCGTAAGCTGAAATTCTTCAGAAGCAAACGCAGAAGCTGAAATTTCCAGAAGCAGACGAAGATGCAGTAATTCTTCAGAAGCAAACGAAGAGGCAGTAATTCTTCAGAAGCAGATGAAGACGCAGTAATTCTTAAGAAGCAAAATCCAGAACGAAGAATAACAGCTAGTGATCTGGCATGGATTTCATAGAAGGAAAGTATTGATTTGTTCAATCTTAATCAAATTGATTGACAATCAAATACTAAGACAAGAATGATCTACAACGGACAAAAACTCCACTTATGGAAATCAAGATTCTGTTTGTATGGGCGACCAGAATCAGTGGGATTCAGAATCTATCAACTAACGGCTACTCAATCCTTAGTTTACAAATCTGTCCAAGGTGAAGATTGGAAGATGATCCTCTATGAGTTGTCCAACGGCTAGTATGGATGAAGATGTGTATTTAAGGAGAACATGAGCAGCAGAAGGTAGAGAGATTCAAGAATCATCAAGTCCAAAGTCTGAGTTCACTCCAATCTGTTCTCTTGTCGTTCTGAACTTAAGATCAAGATCTTGAGGATTACTTTGTAAAGAGTATTTGTGTGAGATAGAGAGTCCTATCATACACAATAGTGCTGAGACTCAAAGTCTGTAAATTCCTCTTGATTACATAGTTAAATCCAGCCAGTAGGCTGTAAGCGTGGGAGAGTGGACGTAGGCTTGCCATAAGCCGAACCACTATACATCTGTGTGCAGATTCTCTTTTCCTCATCTCTCATTTTACGTCTTGCATTTCAGTACTTCGTTCTTCAGATCTAACTTTAATCTGAATATTATTCAGACTCTTTTGTTCTACATTTCATTTCCGCGAAATTTATAAGTTTTGTTAAGGATCACCTATTCACCCCCCTCTAGGTGACCCGTGCTAGCCACTTCACTTTTGACACCAAAGTTGGCGTCGTACGAAACTTTTGGTACTTCTAATGTGCTTATGCCTAGCATTAAGGGTGGATTTGTCTTGCAAAAAATAAAGGAACTTTGAAAAATATTTTCCTAAAAATAATTTCGCTTATATTGCTTATAAATATGAATAAATGAAAAATATTTATCATAAATATAAGTATCAACTCCATGAAATTGGCTTGGTAATTAATGTGTATGATTCGTATTGTAAAGTATATGTTCCATTGTTACATCATGAAGTATTATTATATCTTTGGACTGCCTAACCAGATTTTTGAACTCAAGTCTTGATCATAAAACTTTAGTTTATAGATCCAAGAAGTTTGTCAAATCTAAGTGTTGAAAACCACATCTCACGAAAGATTTTCTTTCACGTCAACGGAGGAGAAACGGCGTGGGAAGAAGGGAAGGGGGCGTCATAGTCCAGCTCTGTCGGTGCGTCCAATGAAAGGCGCAAGAAATCCAACATAAAATTCTAGTCTTTAGTGAAGTTCTTGCATGAGCACATCGAGCAGGCCTTTTAGACTTTAAGAAAAGTTAGCGATAAAAATTTATAAAGCCGCGGTCTCTCGAAGATGTTAGTTTTGCCATAATTCTCAAGAGGAAAAATGACACAAATGGTCTATATATTTTTAATTTATTCAATATGATTCATGAACTTTAACTTAATATGCAATGTATTTCCTGAACTTTTAATTTGTTCAATGTGATTTATGAACTTTTAGTACATGTTAAACTTAATCATTGAACTATACGAAAATGTTCAATATTTTCGGAGAGCTTGTCTGCATGGTAAGCTCTTTTTTATGTCGTCTGACTTGCTTCCCAAGCAAATCTAAGTGACTAGTCTATCCACTGATTATATATGTTGATTTGCAACAGGAATGTATCGATCAAGCGATGGATTGCCTTCATTGCAGCCAACAGTAGAAGTAGGTGCAATTTTGTCGGCGATGTTATAGTCTGGTTAGTCTTTCATATGGGGAAGTACTTTTTTCCCGAAATCGTTTGACATGAACAACAGATGCTACCAGGCAGCTCTTATTTCCTGTACTATCTTCGACTCCATATTGTACTTGCTTAGGTTAGTGTACACATTATTTCCTCCAGTTCTCGCTCATCTCTGTGGATAGCACCATCAAATATCAAGGCAAGCGTTTAAAGGTGTTTATTGTGTTTGCATTTTCACGTTAATGGCGGGCACTAGCGAAGAAAATCTACTAAGAATAATACATAGGACCACTGGTTTTGCTGCGATGTTAGGTTTGAGTGGTGAGGAAAATACAATGTTACATTTACCACCGCTAGGAGATCATAATGCAGTGGCAATACTTGAACTCTCCCGATCCTATTGTTCGAGTAGTCGACTCGACTACTCGAACAATAGGATCGGGATAGTGACTTGTACACACGGAAACTCCATCACAAATATGAACAGAAATTTCAGTTCTGCGTTAATTCGGGAAAATGGTCATAATTTTGTCAATTTAGATTGGATTGACCTGATTCCAAAGAAAAAATAATGAAGACTCCTGGATCTACAACTTTTGTGTTTTGAGTTTTCTTAGATAAGTACTGTGGAGCTGTCAATTTCAGAAGGAAGTAGACGGTCGTTACTGATCAGGTTGCAAGAAGTAAATTTCATTAATCAAATTCAGTCTATCTTCGTACATAAACTTGATGGCCTTTTACAGTACAAGAAAAAGCAATAGACTAAAAGCAAATCTAGAAACTGGAAGTTATTAAATGTACAATGCTTGTGACCATCTCAAGGAGTCGTGATGCAAGCTTCGAAACATTAAAAATTACAAAGCCTACATGACAAAGTAAAAAATGAGGCTTTTCACTTATCGATGAGGCTCTTGATGTTTGTCGATCTTGAATACGAGCCGATCTTTTTCGCTAAACAAGCTAGTCCTGAATACAAGCTGCGTCACATCTACTCGGCTAGGTGCTTTGGTGTTGCTATTATCTACAACAACCACAAAGTCTGGGATGACCAGGTAAAGCCTCTCTCTCTCTCTAAACCAAGCTTTACTACATGAATAACACATTGGGAGCTAGCTAAAACATGCAAATCATTTGCATTTAGGGTAGCGAGAACTTTGGTTCTTCTGGTTTGATGATCCCTTTTATCCAAAGATGTTATGTGCACATTTGGACTTGATATTATTGCCAAGAGATGATGATTTTAGGCTAGTAGTAATTGATATTTGTGAATGTGGACGTTCATGTGCAGTGGATCTTCTGGTTTGGACAATTTGTGAGGCACCAGCAGCAGCAGGATACAGCCAGAACATCCTCAGAGCATATTCCATCAAGGCTCATGGATCCTTTCGCAGCTACCCCACCAACTAAAATCTTTCCTGTTTTATTTTATTTTATTTTATTTTTATTCTTGCCTTTTTATCCCATTTGTTTGTTTTTGTGAATGAGAGAGAACTATGATGATGGATGCACATTCCGCGTGTCCCTAGGAAACACACCTAGTACTAATAGGATGGGCAAATGATGCTCAAACGATGTAATAATACTGATGAGGTTTTGAGTTAGCGTCTTTCTATCTTCAGATGAAACATTATCATGTCTCGATTGAGGGCTGAATAAATATATCATTTTAGATTCTTCATCATTGATAAAAGAAAGAAGTTTGGAACGACGGATTTATAACTTGTTGATCAAATTTGGGCCGCATGCCGAAATTTTGCCCTATGTCTTAGCACATGACTATCGCAAAAGTAAAATGAGAGCGAACATCTACTCAGTTTCAACTTTAACTGTACACAAATTAAATTTTCTATCTAAGATCAAATGATCGATGTATATGAATTGCATTTAATGAAGATAGTTCAATCTCTAATTACAATATCAAATCATAGACATCCTCTTATTCTTTTTTTCTCAAGCGTGATTAAAGGCCCTTGATGGCTTAATCTCAAACATCTCCAAATATGGATCCTCTTTATACATCAGACCTGAAGGTATGCATCAAATCATATAAGTAACATATGAAATAAGTGGATTTTAAAAGGACTTAAAACTAAATAAAATGTGAACTTTCAAATAAGTCGCAACTTTTGTTGTGGTGGAATACATTCAAGAATACATTGGAATACACTTTCTTCTTATCAAATTTTTAATTTATATTCAATAAGTTATAGAAGTTGAGTCCAGCAAACCAC
This sequence comes from Syzygium syzygioides, assembly GCA_031216285.1. Classification (NCBI taxonomy): domain Eukaryota; kingdom Viridiplantae; phylum Streptophyta; class Magnoliopsida; order Myrtales; family Myrtaceae; genus Syzygium; species Syzygium syzygioides. The sequence goes on from CM062247.1 coordinate 24,303,945, forward strand.
TAAACTAATGCTAATTTAATAAATGGAGGGTATCCCATGTGGTTCGTTATGTGGCAACTACAGAGTTAAAGTTAAGTGTCATGTGGCGAGCATATAAGCGAGCATTTTCTTAGCTCCAATTTTAGCTATACATAATGCATTTGTTTCCACTGAGTTATTAGATATGCAATTATAGATATGCAAAATACACACAGGCAAAGTGAAACTATCTTTCTTAATTTCGTGCATCCAAAATGATTACATCCAAAAACTACTGCTGTATACTTCTAGGTATGCAAAGACTGTGGACCTACAATTGTATTTTTATTGATGACATATATAGACATAACTAAGGACCAAAGCTATTATCATTTTCTGACTACGCATCTTCGTCTTTACAACGTAGAAGCATCTCAACCACCTGGCTCATGGTGGGTCTTGCATCTCTGTCTTCCTCCGCGCACTTAAGAACCGCTGCAACTATAACTTCTATCTTCCTAATGTCATATCCCCCTTTTACGCTTGGGTCCACAATATCCTCTATCCATGTCTGCATTGGAACTCCGAGTCCCTTCTTCTCTCGCACCCACGATGTCAGTATTTTAGTCTCCCGCACATCACTACCCTCAATCTTGTCATACTCTCCAGTGGGACTCCTTCCAGTCACCATCTCCAGCAAGACAATTCCATAGCTATACACATCCACTTTGGAGGTGATTGGGAAATTGTAAATCCATTCGGGAGCCATGTAACCTCTTGTCCCTCGGATTTTTGAGAAGCTTGAGTTCTTGAGGCCCTCTCTCTTGAGTATCTTCGAGAGTCCGAAATCTGCCACCTTTGGTTGGTATGTGGAATCAAGTAGTATGTTTTGTGGTTTCACATCACAATGAAGAACCCACTCTAGGCATTCTTCATGAAGACAAGCGAGTCCTCTGGCTGATCCTACGGCAATTTCAAACCTCTTGGACCAATCGAGTTCAGTTGAGGAAGACAAGTTTTCTGCTAACGAACCATGTTCCATGAATTCGTAGATCAGAAGCCGGTGCTTTCCTTCTGCGCAGTACCCCCACATTTCAATCAAGTTCATGTGGTGAAGATTTCCTATGGTGCACACTTCTGCGAGAAACTCATTCTCTCCTTGGTTAGCCTCATTGAGCCGCTTGACTGCTGCAACCCTGCAATCTGACAACACCGCCTTGTATACAGTTCCTCCACTTCCTCTTCCAATTTCTTCATTGAAATTCCGTGTTGCCTTCTTTAGCTCATCGTATGTGAACCGTCGGAATCCAGTCGGCCCTGCATGGTATCCTTCGGTGTGAGCCCCACCTTTCTCCGGGCGGCTTCTATATAAGAAGAACCAAACCATGAGCACCAATATCGCCTCCACTCCAGCTATTGCCCCAGCAAAAATGAGCAAAAACTTGACTGCCCAACTCTCTTGTCTTTTTAGATAAGTCCTTGGTAGCATAATTTCTTTGGCATTACAATGCAGAGTGGCATGTTCTATTTTCGGTATGTCGGAAGAAGAGAGATTGAATTTTGGGAGCCTGAAGTGGATGCCCCCATCAACACTGGGTGAATAATGGCCATTTAACAACAATACCTTGGGGTAACAGTTAGAGAATTTATACTGGAAACCTAAGCAATTACACAAATCCAAACATAACTTCTTGCACATTTCGAGTGTATAACCTGGGAAGAAGCCTTTGTCATACCCATAAAAATCAGAATGTGGTAACTCAATGAATTCGGTCTCGACTTTGCTATCACAGAAGCTGTTGAATCTGGGTTTGCATCCTTGAGTCCAGTCATAAAGGTTTTCCCGCTCATATCCCGGAACACAAATGCAACTTCTTCCCTCTCTAGGATGGTATGTACACAGGCTATTAGGTCCACAAATGCCATGAACTGTGCATGGGTCAGATTTGGCTTGCCATGAAACCATCCATCCCCCTGCATCAGATCGACTGTAAACCCGAAGATTACCATCGTGATCAACCGTCAATCTCCTCTGAATTTTTGCACCATAATCAGCTGTTAAGAAAGTCATATCATCAGATGAATTGAAATTCCCATAGTGATCAAGCATTGCGACTCTACTATCATTATAAGTGGTTCTTCCAGCCTCCCAACTATTAAGCCATGGATCTGGCCAATAGACGCTTGAAATCTTAGGGCCACTGAAGAGAAGATGAAGAAGGTTATCGTTATCAAAGTAAAGCTTGTAATAACCAGAAGAAAAGTTGCTCTTGCTTCGAGATGAAATGAGCGGTGCGTTTGGGGTGAGCTTTTGTTCTGGAAGAAGCGTGTCGGTTGGGGAGTCAAAGCTTTGCCACAAAGTGGCATGCTTGTCGTCACGAAGAACAAGATTTCCTGTGTCGAGGAGTTGCAAGTTCATGAAGGACCTTGAGGGGGAACCTGTGTTTGTGGACCAAACAACTGTCCCCCCAGCGTCGATCAACTGAAGGTCACCATTCTCTCTTAGAGAAAGCTTGGAGGATCTTCCATTGACTGGTTCGTCACGGTTTGCCATCCAAACTACGGAGCAGTTAGGGATACTGCAAGATGGCTTGCTAAACCAGATCGAGAAGCAATAAGCATTTCGTCCGACGGGAAAAAAGCCGGCGGAGAAAGGACCATCATTCGATGTCAAGACGTCATCCGCATTCCCAACGGAGAGAGAGGAGCCTTCTTGCAAAGTGAGACGAATAGAAGATGTGAACGAAAAGGATAAGAACAGTGAGAAAGCAAGCAACCAATGTGAATTCCCCATGGCATTCATGGGTTTTTGGTGAACTCTCTTATGGGGGGTCATCTGCGAGATGGTAGGAGAATTTACTTCCGTTATATAGCAGTAGCACCATCCATTGGTGGGGACATTTGTAGTTATTGGCTCTGATTAAAATATTACAGCAGAGACTTCCGGGAGAAAACCAAAGCATACTTTTGACAGGTAGATCGTTGACCACATTTTTTTCCTCCCAAGCCGCCATCATTTCTTGGATGATGGAAGAAGTTCCTATGATTTTCCGAATTTGCCTTACCACAACGAAGTCCTCCATTCAAATTATAACGCTTGTCCACTACTTAGTTTCATACTAACCACATAGTTATGTGTCCAATTTCGATTGATATATCTCGTTATAGTTTGATGTTCTCAACACGATATAAATTGTAGCACTTGGCTAGTTATGAGTTTTTCTTTAAGAAATAACACAAAGTGCGTCAAATTGAATGAAATAGATATTATAAGATCCATATTTGACAATCAATCAAAATTGCATCACATAGTATATTGGTTTAATTTATAGATCAATCTTCATATATGTAATAGGAGACAGCCGTCAGGAGGGTAGCAGACTTTCCTAATTCCAAGTTGCCCGACAAAATGGGAAGAGTCATCGTGGAGTTAGTAATAGCTACTGTAGCTAAAATTTAAAGATATATGAGAAAGAGATGTGACCAATTGACAAGATTTTCAATGGCAGTTAAGTTTGTGCCAGTGTCAATAAGTATGCGTCCTTGCTGGTAGAAAGATTGGGAGAGGGGGGATGGAGACTCTAGTATCACAGTTACGGAGTTCAACTCCCATGCTTTGCAAGAGGCAGAGCAAAAAAAGTTAGACAGTTAGGAGAATTAGAGATAGGATATACAAAAAAAAAGGTGTTTGCCGGTGAATCCTAATTTTTCTATTGCATAGAAACGGCTTGACTACCAGGTGTAGGATATTTTAGGTTTTATTCTAACTTGCATCCCATGGTGCGGCAATGACGTGCTTGTGTAAAATGAATAGTAGTTATAGCTCGAATCAAACATCCCGTCCATAGATTCACTTAAATTTTTTTTTAATTTTTTGAAATTTGAATAATAGTTTAAACTTTGAAGGGACCGTAGAAAATTACTTTCTGCACAAACTTAATTCTAAACAACCACACCCCTAAGACCAAATGTATATCCCCACAGCTTACTATCAATTATTTAATGTTAAAGTAGCAAAATACAAAATATGAGTCCGCACAGTCTAGTTTGAAAGTAAAAAATTTTACCAAAGGCATATGACTTAGTATCCATCACCTGTGCTCTTTTCTAATGGGAAAAATACAAATGGTCTATAAATTAAGCTTAGGGCACAAATAATAACTATTATGTTTCCCTATTTTTCTATTTTTTTGTTCTCGAGAACATGTTTGGAACAGAAATCCGTTTGGTAAAATAATTTCATTTTTTTTTATTTCTGGGACAAATTTTGACCGAGAAATATATTTGGAACAGAAATGAGAAGTTAAATTTTTTTACTATATTTCTGGGACAAAAATAAAAATAACAACTCTCTTTTATTGTTCACTCTTGTCACTCACCGCCGTTCACTCACTGCTAGCCGTCGGTCGTCTGCCACCACCTACCCCTGCTTGCTGGCTGGCTATCCGCCGTCACCTGTTGTCCCCGCCGCTCACTAGCTATCTGCCGTCACAGGCGCCACTGAAGGCCCTCGTCGCTGCTCGCTAGTCGTCCGCTGCCACTCACCGTCCGGCAAGAATAGAAATTTTGCATCGTTATCAAACGAATTTCTATTTCGAGAATAGAAATTTTGTGTTGTTATTAAATACTACTTTTTGTTTAGAAACTCGTCCGGAAAAAAGAAATAGATTTTTTTAATTTCTAACCAAAAATAGGGCTGGGAAAAGGAAATGTTGTCATTTGCATTCTTAATGTACAATGTCATCTTTAAACTTTTAATTCATTTATTTTGATTCTTGAACTATCCCTAAATGTTTAATTTAGTCCTGAACTTTCAATTTATTCAATCTAATCCCTCAAATTTTCATAAAAAAAAATCAAAACTCTTGATAACAATTGCGTGGATTTTAGAGTATCTTTTCATTTCAATCCATTTCCTAAATAAACAAAAAAATGGGCAAAAGGACACTATAAGTGCCATAACTTGTGTACGGCGCTCACTTTGGTGTCATAACTTTTTTTCGGATCACTTTGGTGCCAAGTCGGAGGAAAAACGATTACTTAAGTGTCATAACTTTTTTTTGATCACTTTATTGCTAAAATTTTTGAAAAACGATCACTTAAGTGCTAAAATTTTTGAAAAACGATAACTTAAGTGCCAATCTCCGACGAGACTCCGGTGAGCCACGTCAGCTTCAGAAATTAATAAAAAAAAATGCCACATCAGATTTCCGGCAAAAAATTGTGTACGGCACCGGAGTTGGCACTTAAGTGATCATTTTTCAAAATTTTCAGCACTTAATGATCATTTTTCAAAAATTTTAGCACTAAAGTGATCAAAAAAAAGTTATGGCACTAAAGTGAGCGCCGTACACAAGTTATGGCACTTGTAGTGTACTTTGGCCCAAAAAAATGGCTATCTTTTTATTACTTGTGTACCTTTTCTTATGTTTATAAGTATTATTAATAGTTCTATTTAAATATTTTTAGCTTAATATATCTACAATAGTAAAAGTAGAGCCTCATTTAAAGTTATACGGGATGGATATTTAGACTATTTTAATTTCTTAATTTACATATTTAACTAAATTTAATTGAAAAAACACGAAACACAAAATCTTGAAACATTTTATCTATCTAAAACATTATGAACAAGATCTATGTTAATATAATTATAAGAAATCTATAGATAAATTAATATCTTAATGAAATATTCGTATAATTGTTTTTTCAAAATATGAATCCAATATAATTTTAAATGATTTTATATTCTTTGTATTATGAGGATCATAAATTAAAATATAATTTAATGGAATTATAGTAATATTTATAAAGACCAAATGGTAAAAAGGTCATAAGAAAATAACATATTTTTTTTGTTAATTGAAGAAATGAATTGAAATGAAAAGATATTCTAAAATCTAGGGAATAGTATATTAATGAAAATTTGTGAACAGTACCGGCAAATTGATTTGACCTTATTATGGAAGTTGAGGGATTAAGATGAACAAATGAAAATTTAAGGATTAGACTGAAATTTAGGAATATTATTTCAATTATTACATTGAACGAATTAAAAGTCTATTGACAATCTTGTACATTGAGCCAATGTTCATGAATCATTTGTTTCATTTTCCAATTTTTAGCAGTGTCTTATGCAAAACTACATATATTCTATCGCCATAGTGTGTATATTTATATTTTCTAATGTGTGATGTCAGCACAGTCTACCTAAAAATAGTGGGCTATCATGGGCATTTTTTAAAGACCACTATATATAATACCACTTGACAAGTCAACGAGTTTTTTTTTTTTGACAACTGAGAATTCTTATTATAGAACGACACCCGCGTGCTACAATTGTTCAGTTATTAGAAGATTAGCTTGAAATCGTTTATTCTTTGACTTGTTCTCTACTAATCATTTTAAATCGTGATTTCCACATATATCTGTGATGTCAGAGTAATTTTTTAATTCGAACGTAGGGATGTCCATTCATGTCATAATTACCTATGTATTGATGCGACACAGGCTACGTAATGTACCTACATATCTCGCGTCCTCCACCGTAATTACCCATATCAAAAGTCTTGATACATTGCAATACATTTTATATCACAATTCCCTTTTTCTAGTTAAACTGAAATTGATGTTATTTTTCAAATTGAGAGCTATAGTCAAACTACCATATGTGTGAAATTGTTTGTTCTATGCTTTAGCTTTGTTCCCCGTCGTATTTATGTATTCTGTACTGGTCTTTAATCTTAAGTCATGGTTTTATCTAATCCAATTTAAACTGCTTAAATCAGTGATTTCTCCACGTTCCTTAACTTTGTTCTACTTAATGTTGACATGCTCCTTAGCTTTATTTTTAGATTTATATATTTGTTGTTACCTATGGTGTCATTATTTTTTCGATCAAGCTCAATAGAGCTAAACTTAAATGCTGTCCTATTGTCCATCGAAATCGAGCTTTTGTCTATCTTTTCAACTTTATCTTGTTGAATGCGGATTCTAATTTTGTTAATATTCTTTAGATTTCTGTTTAATCTGTCATATTATTTTTATTATAGTTGTGGTCGGTCAATTGTTAACATCAATTGACGATACCCTTTAATATTTTTATTTTGGTGCCTCATAACAGGGAGACAATTTGGCCGATACCCTTTTGTCTCGTCTAAGCTCATGTGATGATAACCCTCTAGACTTGTACCATCTATGTTAATAAACTATTATATTATTTTTTATTGTTTTACTATGAAAATGAAAAGAAAATATATATGTGTAGAGAGAGAGAGGGAGACAGAGAGAGAGAGAGCAGGTATTACTTCCCATAGTATAATGATGTAGCACTGCCAACTGTTTTATTTAGATATTGATAGATTCCCTTGTATTAGTGATTTGCACCGGGAAAATTATCAAAAAAGTCCTCAACCTTTTGTAATTGTGCCAATTCAGTCCTAAACCTTTTTTTTGGTCAATTTAGTCCTAAACTTTTTGCAAACCAGCAAATTCAGTCCTTTTGACCGACCAGCGCTAACGTGGCCACCGGTCGGCTGACGTGGCGTTGACTGGCATCCATGTGGTAATATTTTATTATTATTTATTATTATTTTCGAACTTTTTTCCTTTTTTCTTTTTTTTTCTTTTCCTTCTCCCCCTTGGCCGGTCCGGCCAAGGAGGAGGCTCGTCGGCGAGGGCCCAGCTCCGGCGAGGTGCGCTGGGCCCTCGCTACCGCTGGGCGAGCTTGCCCAGCTCTAGCGAGGCGGAGCTCGCCATGGCTAGGGGAGCTCTGCCTCGCTCGAGGCGAGCTGGGCCCTCGTCGGGGAGCCTCACCCTTGGCCAGATAGGCCAGGGGGAGAAGGAAAAGAAAAAAAAGGAAAAAAGGAAAAAATTCGAAAATAATAAAATATTGCCACGTGGATGCCAGCTGGCCACCACGTCAGCGTTGGCCGGCCAAAACGACTGAACTGGCTGGTTTGCAAAAGGTTTAGGATTGAATTGGCAAAAAAAAAGAGTTTATGACTGAATTGGTACAATTACAAAATGTGTAGGACTTTTTTGGTAATTTTCTCGATTTGCGCCTGAAGTTGTTTGTTTGGTTTCACTTTCTCCTTAGCTTTATTTCGAAATTTATATATTTCTTGTTACTTCATGTGTCATTTTAGTCATATATGATGCAGCCCATTATGAATTGTAGTTAATTTTAATTCGAGTCCAATGTCATCAGATGCATATTATAGCTATGTAAGCAATTAAGATTTATTTAGGTTTTGGTTTCAGTTGTTATAGGTTTTCAATATGGTTGCATCCGGTCGTTCCCTGGCATCAATGATTTCTTTTGGTGCCAATTATAGAGCGTAAGAATCGTATGTTGATGATGATCTCTCAGAAGTGTATATATATTTAACATCGAAAGATTATCATTGTATCTCATTGTTTGGAATTGTCTATTTATATGCTTTATTTTTGTTCTGATAACTTTTATAGTTCTATATAAGGTTTAATTGTTTGCATTCAACTCAGACTTTTGATGTTAACAGCTTACCGGTGCTTCCTTGATTTTGTTCTACGTTCAATGTCGACTTTTCTCTATTGCTTTATTTCAGAATTTATATAGTTTTATCTAGTTATTGTTAACGCTGGTGTCATTTTCTGAAGAAAGTCCAATATTAAAGAAGTCCTACTTGGATGTCGTACTCATTTGATAATCTCGTTTAATACAAGTTCATGCTAATAGAATTTAGGTTTTGAATCGAATGAGTCTTACAAACAAAAAGCAAACAAGCCCAGAAAGTAGCCTCAATTTCAACTTGGTGATCTCGTGTGGTGACACTTGAGAAAAGAGAGATTTTCAGTTCATTGAAAGAACAAGCTCATGCCTAAAGCTGATGGTCCTTTGTAGTTCTCGAGAGAATTGGTGACAATTCATCCAAGGTTGATCTCCCTAGAGAATACGGCATCTCAACAACTTTCAATGTAGGAGACCTTTCTCTTTATATTGAAGATGAAGAACTGATAGATTTGAGGGCAAATCTCAAACAACCTAGGGAGTTTAATGCGAAAGCATCGGGCTCTATTGATTAGCTCTCAAGTTCGACTCATGTTTCGTCAATTGAACCAATCCATTTGCTATTCATGCAAGTGAAAACCAATTTCTACTGCAATTTAATTATGTGGGTTCAAGGATGAAGTTACCGATTATGCGACATAGTTTTTGATTTACAAGACTTTGTTGTCGATTTCAAGTCTCCCAATTGACAACCTAATGACTAGAGGTTGTTCTGGCTGATTTCTATCGCTATTTGATGACCTTTTATAGTGATTGTTCGGCTTCCAAGTGCACGAATTTAGAGGGTCTTATCAAGTTTCAATGCATCTGATGCTAGTTAAATGCATTTAGTCCTAGTTATTGAGTCCTTTAATTCACAGCTTTTTATGAGTCTTTAATGTGGTATTACTTTTAAGAGTCATAATTAGGTGAATTCCCATAGAGTCTATTCAGTTCTCGGGAATTCCAAGAATTTTCTCTTTTGTTTAGCAATATCTCCAGAAATAGAGGTGTGATATCATTTCAAAGAGACACGACTTGAATATTGATAATAGATTGTTGGGGTTAACAGAACAAACTAGAAGGGGGGTTGAACAGGTTTTTTTTTTTTTTTGGTTGAATAGGTTGTTGGAGATAGTGAAAATCTTTCGCGGAATAATAGCAATCACTAAAGTAGATTGTGATCAGATACAAATAGCGTGTGTGAAGATAGTGTACTAATATGCAAATAACGAGCACTAGAGGTAAATCACATTGCAAGTTTATAATGGTGTGGCTTTATATTTAAGCCTACGTCTACTCTCCTGCTAATGGCCTAATAGTGGCTTGATTCCACTAGTTGTTGATTTACAAGAAGGAAGGGTAGGAAAAATAAAGAAAGAGAAAGAAAAGAATAAAATAAATATATAAATTCGAAAAAATATTAAAATATTATTAAAAGTTATTCACGTCAGCGCTGATCGTGCCACGTAGGTTGGTCGACATCCACGTTAGTAAAATCTGGCCAAAATTAGCCGGAAAGACATAATTGGCTTTATGTTAAAAAGTTTAAGACTAAATTATCATAATTAAAAATTTTATGATTAAATTGGCATCAATGATATAAATGTAGGACTTTCCGATACTTTTCCCAACAATTATGAGTAGGCTGAAGGAAGTTATTTTGCTGGGCTTCAAAGATGCAGCATCACGCGCTTAAGAGAGGAGAATTGGGTCTTTTGGGCCTAAGTCCTTTACTTTTTTAAACAAAAATGTCCATTTGTTACATAAAAAACGTAAAAAAATAAGAACAATTTATAACTTATTTTACAACTCTACGGCTCCATTTATTTTTGCGAAATATAAACAATTTTAAAAATATTTTCTTAAAAAAGATTGTTCGTATCTCTTACCAAAAAGAATTAATAGAAAACATTTTCACAATCTACGAAATCGTTTGGACATAAACTAATGAAAACATTTTCAGTTGATTAATTATTTCAAGCGATATAAATGATTATTTTTAGAAAAATATTTTTCAAATTAATCATTTTCCGCCAAACAAATATATCCTACAATATTATATGAAACTGTTGAAAATATGTACAGTATAAGTTCGTGACAAAACACCTTTTGTTGTGAAAAAGATTGATTTACGAGTATAAAAGAAAACTGTTAAGGAAGACATAGATTATGTTAAAGTAAGTTTCAGCATGACAAAAAGGTTTAACTTAAAAAAAATTTGACATTGTTCAAATAACGGGATTAGTTATAATGCACACTAAGGAATTTTTTTTAAATATCTTTAGGTTAATAATTCAAAAGATTGTTTAACAATTGCAGGTCTTCTACTAGTAATCTATATGTCTCTCTAGATAGGGGTGTGCAAAAAAACCGGGAACCGCCCGGACCGCCCGGAACCGGACCGGACCGGCCCGGAACCGGTGGTTCCTAAGGGAACCGGTCCGGTTCCCGGTTCCAATAAATTGGAACCGATGGGTACCGGTCCGGTTCCCGGTTCCAGGTGCGGACCCACCCACCCGCCCACCCGGACCGGACCGGACCGGTAATATTATAATATATTATCTATTTATTTAAGTTTTAATTACAAAAAAATAGAAACCCTAAATCAGCTCAATACCCTCCCCTCACTCTCGCACAGTCAATGTCACACTTCTGGAATCTTCACCAAGACACCAACAGAGAAACACTCTTTCACTCTCATTGTCTCCACTAGAGACCTTGAATTCGTAGAAGCAAGAGGCGTGCAGATTGATCAAATTCGCCTGCTCGATCGGAGAGGACGACTCGAGCTTACACCGGACCGAGAACGAGGACACCGTCTGGAGGATCGACAGAGGGGGACACCTCTCGCTAATCGGCGAGATACGGTGGATCCGAATCTCGTTGTTGGGGAACTGGAAGTTTGGAAGCCGTGGCCATTCGCACTTCGCCGGGAAACAGCTACACTCGCAAATTGTCTCCCTGGGTCTTCAGCATCACCCTGTTCTGGTTCCGAGGCTCGTTAGTTTTTATACGGCGTTTGATCTCCTCTCCGATGCGAGTGTTCTTGTCAGGACTTCGGATGTGTCAAGGCCTTTTGCTTGGAATCTTCTCATTTCTTGTCATGTTAGGAATGGGTCGTGTAAGGAAGCTGTATCCATCTTTAGAGAGATGCTGGGTAAGGGGATTAGAGCAAATAAATTCACTTACCCTTCCGTTCTCAAAGCTTGCGGCGAAGAGATTGATACCGATTTCGGGAAGGAAGTTCATAAATTAATTGCCGACAGTCCATTTGGTCGGGACTTGTTTGTCCAGAATGCATTGCTGTCCATGTATGGAAGGTTTGGGGAGATTGACGTTGTCCGCGACTTGTTTGAACAAATGCCAGAGAGGGATGCTGTTTCTTGGAATACCCTAATATCTGCCTATGCATTTAAGGGTATGTGGAAGATAGCATCTGAACTGTTTGAGAGCATGTGGACCGACGGTATTGAATTGACTAGTGTAACCTGGAATACTATTGCTGGGGGTTGCTTATCGGTGGGTAACTACCGAGCTGCATTGGAGTTGATCTCTCAAATTAAAATTCACGGCAATCATTTGGATTGTGTCGCAATGATCATTGGTTTGGTGTCACCGATGTGCACATGTAGTGCTACTAGCACATGGTAGTTTAACTAGTAGTTCAACTTGAGACCGGTTCCATGGACCCGCCCAAGAATCGGACCGGACCGGCGGTCCGGTTCTCGGGCGGGTCCATGGAACCGACGGGCGGTTCTCGGTTCCAATTTTTGGAACCGGTCCTGTAGCGGGCGGTCCATGGTTCCGGGGTGGGAACCGCCCACCCGGACCATGCACACCCCTATCTCTAGATACGAAAGATAATCTAGGTACGATGATTATAAAATAGTTATCACGTTCGTCCAATATTGTTTATATTGTATGTTCCAAATAAATTCTATTAACGAAATCTCCATGTCGTGTTACATGTGTTAGGCTATTTTATAATAGGCTTCCTGAATATTTGATGCGCGTAGGATAGGATACGTAAAAAGCCGGGGCGCATTAATTGATCACATAAGTCTGCACTTTGCATCGTGAGTTTTCGACGAGAAAAACCTATTCGCGCCATCCATTTTTAATAGTTGTAATGATTCGATCATCTGACATGTTGGTTTTCAAAAAGTATAGGTCACAAAGTGAATATATAAAAATAGCGGATACAAAATGCAATATAATAAAAAGTTTGGAGATTGTTCATGTTATTCTCGCAAAAAGTAGCATAAGCACAGAGGTAAAGTAACACACTTTCATGACTTCCTACATCCAAAGACTAGTACCTTATACTGGGAAACATTCAGTGACTGTTATTACATTACACTAGTAAATATGCAAAGATCATTACCTTATAGTCATAATTTATTAAAGTGATAAGGATAAGAGAACCTATACTAGAATCATTTCGTCTTCATCTCCGTAATGCAAAAGCATCTCAACCACCTGGCTCATGGTGGGCCTTGCATCTCTGTCTTCGTCCACACACTGAAGAGCCACTGCAACCAAAACTTCAATCTTCCTAATGTCGTATTCCCCTGTCAGCCTTGGATCCAGAATTTCCTTTATCCATTTTTCCATGGGAACTCCTGTTCTCTTCCTCTCTCTCACCCAAGAAGTCAACCTTTTGTTCTCATTCTCATCACCACCCTCAGTATTTGCAAGCCCTCCTGTTGGACTCCTGCCGGTCACCAGCTCCAACAGAACAATCCCATAACTGTAGACGTCTACTTTGGAGGTGATTGGCATATTGTAGACCCATTCAGGAGCCATGTAACCTCGAGTTCCTCTGATTCTTGAGAAGCTTGAATCCTTCAAGCCCTCTCTCTTGAGTATCTTCGAGAGTCCAAAATCCGCCACCTTAGGTTGGTACGTGGAATCAAGGAGAATGTTTTGTGGCTTCACATCACAATGGAGAACCCACTCCAAGCACTCTTCATGAAGATAAGCGAGTCCCCTAGCTGACCCTACCGCAATTTTGAACCTCTTGGACCAATCGAGTTCGGTTGGAGATGAAAAATTTCCCGCTAAGGAACCATGTTCCATGAATTCGTAGATCAAAAGCCGGTGCTTTCCTTCTGCGCAGTACCCCCACATGTCAATCAAGTTCATGTGGTTAAGATTTCCTATGGTGCTCACCTCTGCCAGAAACTCATTCTCTCCTTGGTTAGCCTCATGGAGCCGCTTGACCGCTGCAACCCTGCAATCTGACAACATGGCCTTGAATACAATTCCTCCACTTCCTCTTCCAATTTCTTTACTGAAATTCCATGTTGCCTTCTTTAGCTCATCGTATGTGAACCGTCTGAATTCAGTCGGCCTTGCGTGGTATCCATCAATGTGAGCTCCATCTTTCTCTGGGCAGTTTCTATATAACAGGCACCAAATTATGAGTACAAGTGTGGCCTCCATTCCAGCTGTTGCCCCAACAAAAACAAGCAAAACCTTGATTGCCCAACTCCCATTTGTTTTTACATAAGTCCTTGGTAGCACAATTTCTTTGCCTGGACATTGCAGAGCAGCGTACTCTATTTTCGGTATTCTGTAAGAGGAGAGACTGGATTTTGGGAGCCTGAAGTAGATGTCCCCAGTAACACTGGGTGAATATCGGCCATTTAACAGTTTCAACTTGGGAAAACATTCAGAGTTGTTATAGTGGATACCCAAGCAATTGCACATCCCCAAGCATAGTTTCTTGCACCTTTCGAGAGTGCAATTCCTAATCAAGTCTTTGCCATACCCATCAAAATTGGCATGTTGTAACTGGATGAATTCGGTGTCGACTTTGCTGTCACAGAAGCTGTTGAATTGAGGCTTGCATCCTTGAGTCCAGTCGAAAAAGTTTTCCCTTTCATATCCGGGAGCACAAATGCAACTTTTTCCCTCCCTAGGGGGGTATGTACACATACTATTGGGTCCACAGATGCCATGAATTGTGCAGGGTTCAGATTTGGCTTGCCATGAAACTATCCATTCCTCTCCTTCGGACTGACTATAAACTCGAACATTACCATCATGATCGACCATCAATCTTCTCTGAACTTTTGCACCATAATCGGATGTTAAGAATGTGAAATCATCAGAGGAAGTGAAATTCCCGTAGGGATCAAGCATTGCAACTCTACTATCATTATAAGTTGTTCTTCCAGCTTGCCAACTATTAAGCCAGGGATCTGGCCAATAGACACCCGTAATATTCGGCCCATCAAAGAGAAGTTGAAGAAGGTTATCGCTGTCGAAATAAAGCTTGTAAAAGCCAGAAGAAAAGTTGTTCTTGGTTCGAGAGGAAACGAGCGGCATGTTCCTAGTGAGCTTTTGTAGTGGAAGAAGCGTGTTGGTGGGCGAGTCAAAGCTTTGCCACGAAATATTTTGCTGCTTGTCACGAAGGACAAGATTGCCCGTGTCAAGAAGTTGCAGCAACTTCCTTGATGACTCGGAGGATGACTTGGTGCTTGGGGTCCAAACAACTGTACGACCAGCGTCGGTCAGTACAAGGTCACCATTCTTTCCTAAAGAAAGCTTTGAGGATCTTCCGTTGACGGGCTGGTCACGGTTTGCCATCCAAACTACGGCGCAATTATGGATACTACAAGAGGGTTTGCTGAACCATATGGCAAAGCAATAAGCGTTTTCTCCCACCGGATAAAAGCCTGCGGAAAAAGCACCGTATTTTGACGTTAGAATATCATCCGGTTTATCAACCGAAAGGGAGGAGCCTTCACGCAAAGCGAGACGAACTGAGGATGTAAGTGAAAAAGATAAGACCAGTGAGAAACATAACAAGAGAAGAGGGTTTCTCATGGCATGCATGAGATCTCAGGTGATCTCTTATGTGCTGCAACGCCCATAAGGCGTGCTACTAAATTCCACTTTGTTATATAGGAAAATAGAAAGCATACTTTGACCAATGACACTCGTGAAAAACATTAAAGTTTGAAAAAAGAAAGCATGCTTTGACCAATGACCAGTACCTTTCTCTTTCCTAGATTATGACAGCATACTTTGACCAATGACCAGTTCCTTTCTCTTTCCTAGACTATGACAATAACTGGACCGAGGGAAGAAGTTACGTGGCTCCGCATTGGAAATGCTATAGCAATGTCATCCATTAAAATATGTATTTGACTGTTTTTATTCAAGAGTTTGATCTAAGTTATTAATTGAAGAGAGATCGTATATAAATAAAGTTTGGTCAAATTCAGAGCCTGCTAAAGGAAAAAGACGAGACACGGTAAGCATAATGTGAATTTCGTCGATGGGACTAAACTCTATGAAGATATGGGTCAAACACAATATGCTAAAGCAGCTGTGGCCAAATGATGATCGACATACCATACACGTGTCAAGCGCTGAAACCAAAGAGAAAGTCAGTATCATAGCTAAGGCAAAAGATACTCAATATTATTCCTTTGATATAAACAAGGTAGACGAGATTTTTGACTTGCTTCTAGTGTATGGCCAGATAAAATTGATTGAAGGCCAAATTATTCCAAGCAAAGATGAATTAGCAGGCAAAAAATATTATAAATGGTATCGTTCCTGGAGTCACAATACTGTCGACTGTATTATGCTAAGGAAGAATATTTAAGAAGAAATTCGACAAGGTAAAATTAAGTTTGCAGAAAACTATAATGGAAGTCAATGTTGAGCCTTTTTCTATGATGACGGGCATGGTGTCTCTGAGATCTAAGGGCAAGGTCGTACAACGTCAAAGTATTTGTACTCGATGCAAGCAGAAGATTAATCGAAATTGTTATTCTTTGCCAAGAGGAAGAGCTCCGCGAACAAGATCTCGTTTTGGGGTGATAAGAGTGGTAGTCAACAAAACTATGCTAGCCGCCCTGATATGATTAATCGACAAGATCGCCCTAGAGTGCTCGATCGAATTATCTACCCGAGTCAACAACTTGTAAAACTAAAGTCTTTTAAACAAAGGTTTCAAGAAGGTGACCCTACTGTAGGAACGCTGGGGAAACCAAGTGCCAAGTTTGATTTTTACGTCACTTATGCTACACCCCTTCATACCCTCATGATGTTCCTTCCGGCTTGGGGGAAGAATTCAATGATTTGTCTCCCGAAGGTGTCGATCCTCCGGCATTGTATTGTCGCCAACATATTGAAGATACCTCATGATCCACTGAAGGATCAATGGTTCGAGTCCGTGGAAGTTCAAGGATTAGGGGGCAACATAATAAGAACTCAAAAAAGAAGGTTGCAAAGGAAGAAAAAGCACGAATTGCAGCAACAAATTAATCATATCCACGTTACTCAGGTAAGCTAGCTCTTATTACAACCTATAAACCCATAAAATTCCGAGCTAGAAATTTGGTTTGGAAAAGGATGACAGAGGAACCAACTCAAGCCGAAGAAGAAAGCAAAGAGGTGAGTTTTGCAACGACTAATAAATCAGAGCACATGGCAGCTTTTTTTATTTTTTTATTTTATCAAAATCAGTAACCCCTACGAGTTCATGTATGGTCCAAGCTAGACTTCCTCAAGAATTTCGGGTTGCCTCAATGGAAATGAAGGAAAATGAAAACGTAATTATGGATGAAGAGGAGCGAGTTGAGTTTCAATTTGACAACTAGAAAATGGTGGAGTTTGAGAAGTTACACGGTCACAGTTCCAAGCATCTCAGAGCACTTAATATAAATGCCAATGTCAATGGTCGACCAATGTCCAAAGTTCTGTCGATGGAGGATCCACATTAAATCTCATCCCCTACAGATTTTTTAGGAAACTGGGTAAGAGGGATGAGGATTATTCCATCAAATATCTAGCTTTCATATTTCACTGGAGAAGTGACTGAAGCCATGGGATATTCATCGCCGATTTGACTGTCGGATCGAAGACTTCCAAGACATCTTTCTGTGTAGCCGAAGCTGATGGGTCATACAATTTGTTGCTAAGAAGAGAATGGTTTCATGGAAACTAATGTGTGCCTTCCACTCTACACCAAATGTTGGCTTTTGGGAATGGAGACAAGGTTGAGTACGTTAAGGCTAACACCAAAACACATGTGACTTGGGTACACGCGGTGGGGATAGCTCAAAATCAGAGGAGAAACCAATGTAAGCTCGTGTGTTATCGAACCTCCTAAGGTTGAATGGATTCGTAAGAATGAACTGCCGGGGCAGTTATACAAGGTAGTCCATGGAAAGTCTCATATTATGGAATGAGCTCGGTAAGAGGTATGCGACCTATATGGTCCAGAAGGATGAGCAGTCCATCGATGTTACGGACTATATAATAGATTTTGAGGAATTACCTATCAAGGAGGTAATAAAGTCATAGAGGCCCAATACCCTTTAATGGAGATCGATATTGGTGACAACCAGCGTCGTCGACCAATATTTTTAAGTGTACTATTAGATGATGATTTGAAAGCGCAATTAGTCAAGCTTTTAAAAAAATACAGAGATTGTTTTGCTTTAGATTATCACAAAATGCCCAGATTGGGCAGATATGTGATAGAACACAAGTTATCGATTAAGAAAGGATTTCGACTACATAAACAATCCCAAGAAGATTCGTTCTAGAGGTTATTCTTAAAGTTAAGGAAGAAATCGAGCATTTGTTAGCTGCAGGGTTTATTAAGACGACATGGTATGTGTTGGGGATAACAATACAACCTAGAGGGGGGTGAATAGGTTGTTCGAGAACTGTGAAAAATATTTGCGGAATATAACAAGTTCAATGTCAAACATTGGCAAAAACAGTTTGTAGAAATCAAGTGCATGCTACTATTTGACTAATTGTGATGATAAAGATCAAGTTATACTAATACTGAAGATATAGATGATTTGCAAGCATATATATAGTGGTTTGGCTTTATCCCAAAGCCTTCATTCACTCTCTAGACTAACAATTATAATACAGGCCGAATGCACTAGTAATCTGCTCAACAAGTTACAATTGACAAGTGCTGATCATTTACAAATGATAGATTGTACTATGAGGACTCAGCTACCGTACTTACTCTTATATACTTGATCTTTCACAGGATTATTCTACAGCAAGATTATCACGGTGAAGATCTTTAAAGAAAACGAAACAATATCAATAAGGAAAGCAGCTCAGAGCAAATATTCAGATTCTACATTGTGCTCTATAACATTTTGGCCTAGAAGTTCTTCTCTTAAATAGCAATCTTCAATCTTCCCATTGGAGATGCTCAGAAGATCAATTTGCCATCCAAGATCCGTTGGTGCTGCTGTCCGAGGATGGGACTGCCCATATAGTCTATCTTGAATAGTTGTAGGCTACCCGAAATAGCTTATGCAGCTTGTCCGGACTCTAAATGCTTTGACATTTTTGACAGACGTCTGTTCCTATTTCTCGATAGACTTCCCGGTCTTTCATTGCACATTTCCACCCTTCAACGGCTATAATCTCGAACATTCTCATATGCTCGTTATTGAAACATCACCAATTGCATGATGTCTTGGCATCGATACAAACATCATCAATCAACTTATCTTTATGGTCCTTCCAAGCATATCGGCAATTTCGACTCTACCAAGCTGTTCATCTTCATGGTTTTTCCAAGCTTTACCAAACATCTTTGATCTATGCTTGTTCAGCATCATCATGCCCATCCAATTGTTCACGTGATCTTTGTACCTCCAAGCCATCACAAACATTCCTGTTCTTCTCGGCTTGTTCATCCTCGATCAAGGTCCTTCCGAATGTTCACTTTATCTAAAGATCCTTCTAGCTTGTAGACATCTTCAATTACCTAATGTCTTGTTCACCTTAGATATCGATAGAGCATCTTGACAATGGCAAAGCACTCTTCATTTCAAAAAGTTTTTGTGCTATTTATGAAAAACACATGCATCTTGGCTTGTACATATATCATCTGGCACTAGTCAACCAATATAAACATTAGTAGCCTTTGATTATCTTTGTCATTGACAAAGCAACATAGGGATTTTCCCAACAATTATGGAGAGTCGAGAATGTTGGGAAAGGTTTGATTATGCTAAAATGAGTTGAATTGCATATATATCATTAGCTCCTTTTTTATTATGACTAAAATGGGAAGAGATTAGATGAATATTGTATTTGTGCTTGGAGGAGTATTAGTTTACACGATGAATGTTCATTCCTACTTGAAACTCATGTGATTTAGTGACGTGTGTAGAAACATGAGTTGTTGATAATTCTTATTATTTACTTATAATGTTTCTTCTTGCTATCTCCTATTTATATTCATTAAATATCTTGATATTTGGAGATTGCATTACATGCTTATTATGCCTTGACCTAAATTCTTATTTTTGGCAAGAAAAGCAAATTTGTTTACTTTTCATGCACTCAAATTCAATATCTTTTATTGCGTATTAAGACATTTGCATATTTAGAAGATTGTTTTGTCATCATAAAAAATGGGGATATTGTTGGGAATATCACCTATGTAGTGATTGTTGGGAAAATTCCCTATCTGGTTTTGACGATGACAAAAATAATCAAAGGCTACTAATGTGTAAATTGGTTGAGTAGTGCCAGGTAATATATGCACAAGCCGAGATGCACACGTTTTTCATAAATAGCACCAAAATATTCTGATATGAGGAGTGCTTTGCCACTATCAAGATGCTCTATCGATATCGAAGGTGAATAAGATATTGGATAATTTAATATGTCTATAAGCTGGAAGAATACTCAGATAAGGTAAACATATGGAAGGACCTTGATCGAGGATGAACAAGCCGAAAAGAATAGGGATGTTTGTGATGGCTTAGAGATATAAATATCAGGTGAACAGTTGGATAGACCTGTGATGGTGAACAAACCCAGAACGAGGATGTTTGATAAAGCTTGGAAGGGCCATAAAGATGAACAGCTTGGTATAGTAGAAATAACCAATATGCTTGGAAGGACTAGATAGATCAGTATCGATATCGGGTGAGAATTGTTGCCGATATTAGATATGTGGAAGAATATGACAATATCGATGGTCCTTATGAGTTCAATGAAGATGAGGAACCAATGTGGTGTCCTTGAAGATCTTTGAAAACTAACTCAGTCAAATTAGTGAAGATGAGGAATCAGCGGGGATGCTGATATCCTTGGAGATCTTTGGAAACTGATACAATTAATTAATGAAGACGAGGAAATAGCAGGGATATTGATGTCCTGGGAAGTCTTTTTTGGCTGAAGAGGCCAAGAGGATGAAACTGATACAGTTAATCAATGAAGACAAGGAATTAGCAAGGATGTTGATGTCCTTGGAAGTCTTTTTTTGCTGAAGAGGCCAAGAGGATCATTGGAAGATTGATCGCATGTCATTCCACATGGTTTGTCAGTGAACAACATCAACAGAATAGTAAAGATCTACATGTCCTAATTATGGGTAAGGGAATGTACCGATGTTTAGTCTTGGAAGGTGTTGGACACTTGTTCTAATGTTTGGAACGTTAGACACGAAGAAAATAGTCATTACAAAGGCTTAGAATTTGGAGAAAGATTACCAGAGTTGATCATAAGCAGCTGTGGCATTGATGACCAGGGATAGACTCTGACTCTGACACTGACACTGTCATGGAAATAGCCACTCTTAAAGAGCCATTCTAACAGTCTCTAGCAATGGTCTGCTACTGGCAATGGCTACAACTAATGGCTACTTGAGGATTTCGATGGGCAATGGTCATATGAAAATGGCTGACTATATATTGAGTCTGAGATAAGTAATTAGGTTGGGTGGAAATGAATAGGACGTGTATTAGGCTTTGAGTCTTTTTCTTTGCTTTAATTTTGTTGTTAGCTGCTGTTTATCCTGATGTCAATGTCTGCGTGGTGCTACTGTTTGTAGCCAATGATAAGAGAAAGCTTACAAGATATAATAGCGGTATGTGAGTCCTGGTAGTGTGATCTATTAGAAATGTGGTACTTGCTAATTATAACTTCTCTTAAAGATTAGTAGTATATTCCAGCCTTATTGTGGTTATTAGTGCTGAGAGTAGATGTAGGATTGGGGATAAAACGGAACCACTATATATCTACTTGTAAATCTTCTATCTCTTCACTATTAGCATTACTTGATCTTTATCATCACGATTTGTCAAACAATAGCACACACCTGATTTCTACAAACTATTTCTACAAATGTTTGAAGTTGAACTTGTTATATTCTCAAATATTTTTCATAGTTCTCAAACAACCTATTCACCCTTCTCTATGTTGTATTGTTAGCCCCAACAGTATATGGAATGACTTTAAAAAATAATCCCTGTTAAGAAGAAAAATGGAAAGCTCAGAGTGTGCATCGATTCCGAGATTTGAATGTTGCTACTCCCAAGGATGAGTACCAAATGCCAATGGTTGACATGTTAGTCAATCCGGCATCAGGCAATGAAATCATGTCCTTGATGAACGGTCATTCAGGGTATAACCATATATTCATAGCAGAAGAAGATTTGCATAAATCAGCATTTAGATGCCCATGTGCTATCGAAACATTTAAGTGGCTAATAATGCCGTTTGGACTAAAGAATGTAGGAGCTACTTACTAAAGGGCGATGAACTTTATCTTCCACGACATGACTGGCAAGTTTATGGAGATTTATGTAGATGACATCATCATCAAGTCAAACCAGGTAAGTCATCTAAATTATCTCGAACGAGCTTTTGTTAGAATGTAGATGTAAAAGTTTAAAATAAATCCTTTGAAATGTGCTTTTGGAGTAAAAGTAGGCAATTTACCTAGGGTTTCTAGTAAACCAAAGAGGAATTGAGATATATAAGAATAAGGTAAAAGCAATCTTAGATTTTCCACCACCCACCACCAAGAAACAGTTCAAATGATAGTTCTTAAAGTAAATCTTTTGCGTTGCTTCATTGCTCATATATCAGGTAAGATCAAAACTTTTTTCCCTTTGCTTGAGTTAAAAAATCAATTAGAGTTTGTCTGGGAGGAGAAGCAATAGAACCTTTTTGAGCGTATCAATGATTACCTAACTAATCCACCAGTTTTGATACCACCTAAAGTAAGTAGGCCATTGAAACATTACTAGTCGATGACTGATACGATCATCGGAAGCATGCTGGCATAAGAAAACGACGAGGGTAAGGAGTAAGCAGTTTATTATTTTAGTTGAATGTTGAATGATGTTGAGAGGAGATACACCCTAATCGAAAAGCTATGTTTGTCCTTGTATTTTTCTTATAATAAACTGTGTCATTACATGTTTTCGACTATGGTTCATGTGATATACAAAACGGACGTAATCAAGTATATGTTGACTTGGCCCATTGTCAAAGGCCGAATTGGAAAATGGGTTTTTACCCTATCTGAAATCAATTTAATATACATTCCGCTCAGAGCAATTAAAGGGCAAGCAGCTGCCGATTTTATTGCAGAGTATTCAAGTGTGCACATCGAAGAGAAAAAAGACGAATATCTCATGCAAGTACTGCCATAGACTTTATATTTTGATGGGTCATGTATATCAACATCCTCGGGTATTGGAATTCTAATAGTTTTCGCTCAAGAACATCAAACTAAGTTCATGTTCAAGATCGACTTTGATTGTTTGAATAATCAAGCGAAGTATGAGGTATAGATTGACGACCTTAATATTTTGGCTAACATGAATGTACAATTCGTGAGGATAAAAGGGGACTCCCAACTGGTCATTAAACAGTTGGCTGGAGATTACCAATGCCTTGATGAGAAAATTTTTTGTCATTATACATTGGCAAAAGAATTGTTAAACACTTTTTCCGACTATGAATGATTCATATTAGAAGGAATGTAAACACGAAAGCCAACGAATTAGCTCAAATGGCATATGGCTATACGATATCAAAAGAATTAGCGGAGTTCATCATTACCTAGATAAAGATTGTTGGGGCTAACAGTACAACCTAGAGGGGGGTGAATAGGTTGTTGAAGAACTATGAAAAACATTTGCGGAATATAACAAGTTCAACTTCAAATATTGGCAGAAACAGCTTGTAGAAATCAGGTGCGTGCTGCTGTTCGACGAATCGTGATAATAAAGATCAGGTAATGCTGATGCTGAAGATAAAGATGATTTACAAATAGATATATAGTGGTTTGGCTTTATTCCTAAGTTTACATCCACTCTCCATACTAACAGCCGCAATATGGGCTAGATTGCACTAATAATCTGCTCAACAAGTTACAATTGGCAAGTGTTGATCTTTTACAAATGATAGATCATACTATTAGGACTCAGCCACTGCACTTACTCTTGTACATTTGACTTTTCACACGATTACTATATAGCAAGATGATCACAGTGAAGACCTTTCGAGAGAACGAAAGAATATCAATAAGGAAAGTAACTCAGAAAAAATATTCGGATTCTACATTGTGCTCTCTAACATTTTGGCCTAGAAGGTCTTGTCTTAAATAGACATCTTCAATCTTTTCGTTGGAGCTACTTGAGAAGATGAACTAGCCATTAGAGATCTGTTGGTGCTGTTGTCTAGAGATGGTGCTGCTATCTTGAACATTTGCAAGCTACCTAAAAATAGGTTCTGCAACTACTGTCCCTGTTCCGACTGTTCTGACATTTCTGACATATGCCTGCTCCTATTCCCTAATAGACTTCTTGATTTTCCCGTTGCACATTTCCACCCTTTAACGGCTATAATCCCGAACATCCTCAGATGTCTGTTATTCAAATATCACCAATGTCATGATGTCTCAGCTTTGATACAAACATCATCAATCAGCTGATCTTTTGATCCGTTGGTGCTGTTTATAGAAAACGTACAAGGACTTCTTGCGATCCTCTCCTAATGGATCACACCATAGATATCATGTAGTCTTTAAAGATCATCACAGTCTTCCACCTTATCTGTATAAGGCAGCTGCTATCGCCCGATATTGATGCTGATATTGCTGGTCCTTCCAAGCATATTGGCAATTTTGACTCTACCAAATTGTTCATCTTCATGGTCCTTCTAAGCTTTACCAAACATCATTATTTTAGGCTTGTTCATCATCACAGGTCCATCCAACTGTTCACTTGATCTTTGTACCTCCAAGCCATCATGAGCATCCCCGTTCTTCTCGGCTTGTTCACCCTCGATCAAGGTCCTTCCAGATATTCACCATATCTGAAGATCCTTCTAGCTTGTAGACATCTTTAATTATCAAATATCTTGTTCACTTTAGATGTTAGCAGAACATCTTGACAGTGGTAGAGTACTTCTCATATCAAAATGTTTTGGTGCTGTTTATAACAATATTTGCATTTTGACTTATGCATATATCCCTTGGTAATACTCAATCAATATACTCATTAGTAGCCTTTGATTGTATTTGTCATCTTCAAAATAACATAGGCGATTTTCCTAACAATCACCACATTAGTGATTTTCCCAACGAAAATATTACAATTAATAGATAGGGCTGAGCATATTGGACCAACTGAACCGAGAACCGCCCAAACCCCCCAAAATCGGCCGGTTCTGGGGGGGGGGTCCCAATCCGGTCCTAGGTTCCTATTTTTTGAACCAGTGGCCGGTCAATCCGGTTCTTGGTTCCAGGGTGGGAATTAGACTAACCGAATCGAATCGACTATATATATTTAATTTTTTTTTAAAATCTAACCGATGCTTTAAGGATGACTCTAATGTTCACTTGTGGTGTTCTGTTTTTACTATTTTGCTATTATATTTCGTTTCAGGAGCTTTGCGTGTGTTGAGTATTTTTTTTGGGTGAACTTGTGTAGGTTATGTTCTGATGGAGGATTGTTTTCATTCTGGATTTGGCTCAGGCAGTGTGTGCATGAGCGAGGATTTCTCGCTGTTGTCATGATGTTATGCACGTTCACCTTTAAGTCTTAATATGGGAAGAAGAGTAGCTCTTGCGATTCCTCTTAATAATTAATATGCATTGTATGTAAAGTGGAACTAGACCGACTGGCTCTGGTTCGATTCCTGGTCCGGTCCTCGATCCCAGAAATTGGGAATCGATCTGGTTCCCAGTTCCTAGGTCAGATCATACCAGACCGGAAAATCAATCACCCTAATTGAGTAATGACAATACATACTGATTTCTCTTAGGATCAAGGCGTTAACATCGATCAAGAAGATTAGAGAAAACCATAGTGGTCCATTCAGAAGTACACACATGCTTGCGGTCGAATTTGTAGCTATCAGAAAAATACTGAGCATGTATTGTATCAGTAAACTTGGAGTAGCAGTCAAAAGGACTATTTTCTTTATAGCCATACTTTTCCTTCAAACATGAAAGGTAATTTGAAAGATTGTGGAATTGGCATAGGCACGGCTTGTCACAAACTAAATTGCTTAGCGCAATACTGTGGGGAATATATCTCAAAACCATGATGGAATCTCCCTTTTTTGGATAATCTCATGGGAAGGTCAGCTGGAGTGAGTACGCATACCTTAAAGTCATAAGAATTATCTTGAGCAGAAAAATTGAATAGTTAATTGAACTCACTAGTATCATAAGGGAAGAAGTGAACATTTTTTGAATCGATCTCTAGAAGTACTCGAAGGTGAAATGCAAAAGATGAAATGCCCTCAGGGACATTCATAGAGGAACAACTCAGTAATCGACACCCAAAAGAAAGAAGAGTAGGTGGTCAAAATGCTAGTACAGCATGATGATGGAAAACACGAGGCTCGCTATTGGAAAAGGATGGGAAATACAAAACCATCCAAGATTGCAGAAGTCAGAATGGACCAAATAGGGTACCATCCTCTTTGGACCTCATAGAAACCTCTATACAATGTGGCAAGAATAAGCGGACCCAAAGCAATTGACTTATCCACTGCAAGGTTAGAGGCAATATGCATAAAATCTCTAGATATTTTGAGCGACGGATTAAAAAAGATATACTTGAAAAGCTAGTAAAGCAAGAAAGCAATATGCTCATTAGAATCGATTGGACTAGAAGTGCAACAAAATCGATCGAGGAATTTGCCATTAGCAAGGGTGATATCTGGAACATAGGGAAGCCGAAGACAGTCCATATCTTTTGCAGATATGCCATAGATATCTAAACGAGTGATTGACATAGGACCCCTGGAAAGAAGAAATAGTTGGTTAACGGAGACCAAAAACTAATAGTGGTACCTAGAAGCCCCGGGTTTAAGTCGTCGGACAACATGCTAATCTCCAAAGCGGTCTTTATCCCAGCTCTTTTCCTAGCAGTTTGTTCCCATATATCACTATTTATTTGTAAATATCATCTATGGAATTCCGCTTCGAAAGAAGGGAAACTCTAGAATCGAGAAGATGCTGTAGTCAAAATGTTTATGATGGAATGCTTTTAATGGGAAGTAGCTCTTTGTGTTTTTTGGGAAAATAAGGCCTAAGAAAAGTTGAGATTTGTTGATGGTTAAGGAATCAGGGACCGATTACAAGGCTCTCAGGATATTCATCGACTAGATTTAGAAGGTGAAAACATCAATTACTATAGTTTTCATCTCTTTACATATTATCAAAATTGGCGATATAATTTACCATTGAGGAGTATTAGACGCCATGAGGAATAGTGAAGTAAGAAACAAGAGGAAGAACTCGAAGGGTTTTAGGCCAAAAGAATATTAGGGTTTAAGGTAGAAGATGAAAAATGTGTAAAGATCGGATCTTTATGTATGTACACTTATATGAGAGGAGCAACAAAGCTAAAGATGACGATATGTAATCATGATGATTTGCTATCCATAAGTAATTGGAATAACGTGTTGGAATGCTACAAGAGATCATGATCTAGCCGGCTTCACACGGAGTACGAACCGTCAAAAGACAAGACGCATGTTAGGGTTATCTGCAAGAAAACACGTGCGAATAAGTTATTTTCTTCAAAAGAATTAAATTTCAAATTTAATCCTTTTGACAGGGGGCATATGTTTTTTTTTTTTGGGTAAAAGTAAGGATATGTATAACTTTTCAAACCACCAAATACAACCTAAAGCCTAACCCAACTCCAGACCTTAATAGGACGAAAGGAGGCATATGTTGACACCAAAAAAGGCAAAAGAACACTACAAGTGCCATAACTTGTGTACGGCGCTCACTTTAGTGCTATAACTTTTTTTTGGATCGCTTTAGTACTAAAATTTTTAAAAAACGAACACTTAAGTACTAAAATTTTTGTAAAACGATCACTTAAGTGCCAACTCCGGCGCCGTACATAATTTTTCGCCGAAAATCTGACATGGCATTTTTTTTTATTAATTTCTGAAGCTGACGTGGCTCGCCGCAGTCTCGCCGGAATCTCGCCGGAGATTGGCACTTAAGTGATCGTTTTTCAAAAATTTTAACACTTAAATTATCGTTTTTCAAAAATTTTAGCACTTAAGTGATCGTTTTTCAAAAATTTTAGCACTGAAGTGATCCAAAAAAAGTTATGACACTTAAGTGATCGTTTTTCCTCTGACTTGGCACCAAAGTGATCCGAAAAAAAGTTATGGCACCAAAGTGAGCGCCGTACACAAGTTATGGCACTTATAGTGTCATTTTGCCCACCAAAAAATGATCTGATCATTGATACACACGTGCCTAGTATGTGAATAAGGAAAACATGTGATTGGCATATGAGTAGGGATAAACACAATCACGTGCATGACACATGAACGCTATCTTGCACGTATTGATCTATCGACGGGGATAGGAGTTAACACGTGGCAATCGATGATGATATTCTTTAATGCCACGTATCTAGTTGTCAAAAAACGATAACGGACGATTCATAGCCGCAAACATGGGCGCCGATGGTAAGTTTTCATTAAAAGTATTTCAAATACCATTCAAAACTTGAAATTATCAAGACAGTTAGTATTGAGGATGCACACTGTGGAGGGAACGGTTACCATTATGAGACCTAGTCATGGAACGATCATCGATAGCTACAAAGCTGTCCACACATAATGAAGATAGTTATTCAAGAATGTGGATAAGTAAAGCTTGCGAAAATAAAGGAGTATGGATGAGATCGATGGAAGTTATTTGAAGAAGCATAACTGCTGAACCAATTCAAAAACAAGGATGAGTAAAGCTTGCAGAAATAAAGGAATATGGATGAGATCGATTGAAGTTACTTGAAGAAGCATAACTGCTAAACATCGTCATGGAGTAGTTACCACACCTTCACTATAAATACTACCAGCTATATAACAAAAAGCCCTCCCCCAAATTATCAAAATAAAATTTTATCTTTCAATTATCTTTAAGCTTTCCTGCACAGTCCCTAGTTGCAGTTTTCAATTCACGTCATTGATTAAATGTTGGCGTATGTCTTTATCCTTGTATTGCGTCGTTGATTAAATTTCGGTGTGGTATCTCGGTGTAGTCAGGCTGTTGTTGACAAATTCCATAAGAGTTTGTTTACATTTGTACCCGCTGTAGTTTCTAGACTTTGTCGTCGATTAAATTCTAGCACAGTTCAAGTTTGTATAATTTTGATCGAAGTGAAGTTGTTGATTCTATAGTTTGCCTAGATACCTCATGTTCAGAATTGCCATAGAACCCGATCTCTTCTCATTAAAAGCCGAAGAACGATTTTCAGTGAAAGATATATTGTAGTGGGAACAATTTTGACGAAACAAATTTAAATTCAGTTTGTATGTGAGAGGAGTTATTAAACTATTACCTTACATCGCGTAACTAAATGTGAACGCTGCAAACATCTTTTCAGGCAATAGCACAAGACATCTATTTCTTGCCTTCTTAAATTGAGATATGTACTCATCTATCGATTCATTGTTCTATTACTTCATTGCTGACAAGTCTGTAGCAGACAGATCTAGAACATCCCTCTAAAATTGATTATGGAACATTTTTTCCATTTGTTTCCAAGAGAAAACTAAATTAGCCGGCAAAGACATGTACTATGTGAAAGCAATATTGGACAACGACAACAGAAATAACTGTAATTTCCAATGATCGTCGTGCATTGCATCACCACACATCGCAATTAACGGGTTACGTGTTCGTATGTTAATTGATTATCTTTACGAGTGAAAAGGGCATACTCTGGCATTTTGAATCCTCTTGGGTATGGAATTGTATCCATCCAGTCCAAATATGGTCTTTTGTATACGAGTCTAGCATATCCCACGTCACATCCATATTAACGCGTATCCCACATCACATCCATATTAATGCATCGCTTGATCTAGAGCCAATTGATTTTGACAGAGGGGAATATGACTGGTGTTATGGCATGTTGGATTTCGAAAGTAGGTTGCGGCATTGCTTGTGGCATATATTGTGGCGGAGGTTGTTGTTGCATGTATCATGGTAATTATTATTGCAATGGTTGTGGAAATTGTTATTGCAATGGTTATGGGAATTGTTGTTGCAATGGATGAGGACCATTTTATGGAAGTGGTTGTGGCAATGGTTGTGGGAATTGTTGCGGTAGTGGTAAGTACTGCGGGACATATTGCCCCTTTGGCGAGGATGGTGGTCTACCTTGGTTATCGACACAAATTTTGGGTCTATATGGTATATGTATGTGGTTAGGCTGAGGCATGATGCCACATGATTGAGCATTATCACATGGTAGTAATGGCACATTTTGTTGAGAATTTATTTACCATGCCACATTACTATTCCCATTTAAATTAACCTAGACCGGATTAGCCAGATTATTCTTGTTGATTGGCATTGGTCCATAGGTTGGGGTCACACCAATATTCTCACTTCTTTGTAATAGGTTGATGGGATTGGCTTC
Organism: Syzygium syzygioides; assembly: GCA_031216285.1. NCBI lineage: Eukaryota > Viridiplantae > Streptophyta > Magnoliopsida > Myrtales > Myrtaceae > Syzygium > Syzygium syzygioides. The sequence continues at coordinate 24,334,161 of CM062247.1, forward strand.
ATTAATTAGTGTCGGCCCATAGGTTTGGGTCGTATTGATAACTTCACCTCTTTGTAAGATTCTAAGCGGTGTTAGTTACATAACATGTCCTACAATACCAAAGATAAGTGGAGTATTAATGGGTTGAGGGACATACCCTAAAAACACTGCAGGATAGGCAGGATTATCTTGAACTTGAGTTGAACTGTTTAATGCTCCTAGCCTATTTACAATTTCGCGGATAGTGTTGACAATTAACGGTTTAACCATGTCCACAACGCATTTAGTAACTAGATTTGCCAAATCATTATGTTTCTCTTTAATGACTCTTCTCATAGTAGCAATCATAAACAGGTTCGGCTCCAATTGTCTTCTCTGTTCCTCAGTAAGCTGCTTGGGAATGTCTACTTCTTCAACTTGTATTTGGTTCGTTACTTGAAACATCCTAACCTCGGGATTATTAATGCGATGTTCCAAGTGCGTTGTTGTCCTGTTTCTTTTATCTTCTCATTAAGAGCATGCGGAAGTGTACAACAAACACCCAGACAAGCAGTTAGGAAAAACAACAACTTTACAATATACTACTTCTTATATTTCATGAGTATATTTTACAAGCCCTTTTCTACGAGCCTTTTTCTCTTTTCAACACTACACATATCCACATTGGCCGGGGGGAATTTTTATCTTCTCTAGTGTGACTACAGCTCCCCAAACTGGTGTGAGACTTCTATACCTACAAATTTGAAAAACAACGGAGTGAGTCAAGGCCTTAGTAATAAGACTCACTAAACTCCGGATAGGAGGATGCTTCACCATCGAACAAAGCACATGTCATAGTCATATCAATCGATGGTAGATTAATAGCAAAGATGCTTCAAGCACATTTGTCTTTGTGCATGAGATGATCTCATATTGCCTTTCTATTTATGCAACAACACTACGATCAAGAGCATGCTCAGGAGGGATTCATTATCTCAACCGTTGATACGGTTCTTCCGGAAATTCTCCAGACAACGTTCCCTAATCGAGGGTGACGGCTATTTATTCGAACTTAATCGGACAACGTCCCCTAATCAAGGGCGATGGCTATTCATCCGAATTTAATCGGACAACGTCCCCTAATTAAGGGCGATGGCTATTTATCCGAATTTAATCGAACAACGTCCCCTAATCAAGGGCGACGGCTATTCATCTAAACTTAATCAAGCAACATTCCCAATCAAGGGCAACGACTATACTTTTCCCTCATGCGACCATGCTAACAAGCATCTTGCCAACTTGAGTACTTCACGCGAAGTATATATCATGCCATATTGCCTCTAAAGTCTTAAGTCATGTAGGGCACGAAACTAAACTCGTGGTCTGAATTGATCAGTCATGACGCCGACCTATACAGAGTGTCGATATGCCTTAATACTGACCCTCCAAGCAAGGCTTGTTCCGACACGCCTTGATGCTAGTCCGAACCAAGCGAGACTCGTTCAAGGCCTGGGATGTGCTCTTAAACATGATACCAAAAAACACATAAGCAAACCTTATAATGGCATACACATGCATGGCAAGCTGTATCAAGCGTTCACAATCAACGGAATCCACGCAAGCACAACAAGAACATGACTCGCCTAACAACGTAACACGACATCCTAGCTAAGGTTTAGTAAGTTTACTTACAACCCTCCAAGATCATGGTTGGTGGTAGCTTAATGGCGAACCGAGCAACACGGCACGGCACGTGCACGGGAGCGGGCAAGGGCGCTGTCAAGAGGAGAGAGGGCGGCCTAGAGAGTGAGTGGTGTGAGTGGCGTGAGGGAGAGGAGAGGAGAGCTAGAGGTGAAGAATGAGAGAAGGATGCCTCTATTTATAGGCAAACCCTTCATCATTACCCATTCCAATTGGACCAATAGCCTTCTTGCATTTAATGTTTAACTTGCTCTCCAAATTTGGTTTTCTAACTTTCTCTCCAAATCTCCTTTAAGAGGAGGATGGTTCTAGAATCCATGAGGTATCCTTCTTATTTAATGACCTTCATTTGTGACATTCCGGATTTTGGCCCATTTTTGGGATTTATAAAACGTGTAATTCGTCAGTGTGCTTATAATAGAATTTCGCCCGGGAACTGATCACTCTCGGGTTCTTATTTTTAAAAATAGAAATTTTGCTAGAATTGCACTCAATTGAATTTGGCCGTTATTTATACCCTGAATTTGGCAGTTGATTTTCGAGAGTTCCGGGACGAAATAAATTGGACGGTGTCGATATTATTGTGGCCAGCGTCGAAATTATCAGGAATGATGAGAAAGTGGATTTTTGACCGGGTGCGAATTTGGACTGGTAGACCTCCCTTGTAGTGTGTCTAGGGTTATTTTGTTTTCGCTAATTGCCCTAGATTATTATTTGGGATATTTCATGGACCGTTAGGCCTTTTTCCCGAATTTAATCGGGACTGTTAAGTCGATTTTTAGTTCGAACCGTGTCCTTTGGTTCGCGCTCGAGAAGATTTAAATTAGTCCTTTTCCCTCTTTCTCTCTCTTTTTCTCTCTCCTCTCTTCCTCTCTCTCTCTCTCTCTCTCTCCCTTTCCCCTTCTGTCGCGCACTTTCCCCATGCACTCACGCTCACGTCCCCTCCCCCTGCATGCACCCACCCCTGACACCCCTCTCTCTCCTCTCTCCTCCTTTTCCCCTTCTTCTTCTCTTCTCTTCTCTTTTTTCTTCTAGTTCGCCTCTCCCCCGCGTTGGCCTTGCTTCGTTCTGCTTCGCTCGACTGCCGCCCGAGCCGCCGCCGCCGTCTCCAGCGAGCTTCGCCGGCCGCCCCGACTGCCCCGTCGCCGGCCTGCCCGCGAGGGCGCGCGCAGCAACGAGCTCACCGTCGCCACCCAGCCGCGCCTGGCTGTCGCCGCCGTCGCCCCTACTGCCTCTGCCCCGTCGCCGTCACCGCCGTCCTCTGAAACCGACCCCTTTCCTCCCCCCTTGCCTCTCCCTTCCCCGGCCACCTCCCCGTCAGTTCTGCCGAGCCCGAGCCAGCGAGCTCGCCGCCCGCCGGTTGGCTCGTCCGGCCACGTGCCGCCGCCGTACCGCGCCGTGCCGCCCTACCAGCCAGCTCGCTGGCCCATCCGCCAGCTACTGCCGCCCCTCAGCCCTCCCTCTCCCTTCCCCTCTCCCCCTCACCTCTCGGCCATTCCTCCCCCTCTAGTTCAGCCGCTCGCCGCCGCTCGCCGTCGCTACCGGCCAGACCAGCCTGCCAGCCACTGCCGCGATGTGCCTGTGCCCGCGCCCGCGCCCGTTACCCGGGCGCGTTACCCATTCGCTCGCCCTTACGCCCCAGGCACGCCGCGCATCTGCCGCGCCCGCGCACCAGGCACACCGATCGACCATTGTGCCCACTTTGGCCGGTCAACGTGCCCGTGTGGCCCGCACCCACACCTAGTTCGAGCCACTCACCCGGGCCATTTTGGGCCCGAGTCGACTTTTTCCCGGGCCAAAATTTGGTAAGCGACTTCCTAGACCCTACTTAGTATTTTGGGTATTTCATTGATCAGTTTCGGGCTAGAACGGCTATGGCTTGTATTTAATTTAATTATTTTATGATTAAATTAGATTATGTGGTGTTCTAATTGTGTTAAATTAGACTGATTAAAGTGGAGTGCTTTAGTGGGTAATTGTGCGTGACCGACTTGAACGTCGGGTTTGTGAATTGGAGTGGCGAAATGTGAATTGGACCGAATTATGAATGTGAGTTGTTTGGCGTGAATTTGATTGAATCGAGTGGCGTGTGCCTGCCTGTGGGAAATTAAGCCCGGAACGATCGGAGGGCTGCGGACTTGGGACATGTTGACGGCGGTCCGTGTGAAGGCAGGAATGGCCGATGGGTCGATTGGAATGCGGGCTTGAGACGTGTTGACGGTGGCCCATTAAAGGTGTGTTGGACCGGGACGTATTTACGTCGGTCATTGGAATTATCTGAATATCGTGGCTTGGGACGTGTTGATGGCGGCCATTGGGAATTGAGTGAATAGTATGGCTTGGGACGTGTTGACGGCGGCCATTGGGATTGATCGAATTGCGTGATTAGTGTGCCCATGAGACCGGACTTGAGACGTGTTGACGGTGGTCAGTGAGAGGAAAATTGGTTGGACGTGTGTGCGTGATATGACTGATTTGGCTGGTTGAGCGTGTGACTGGATTGGCTGGTTGAGTATGTGACTGATTTGGTTGGCTGAGCGTGTGATTGAATTGACTGATTGAATTGATTAGGTTGTCTGATTTCGAGTGGGAGTTTGTGTGCTGGTAAATGTGATGTGGTGGTGAATTATCCTTGCATTATCAAGTTTGAACTAATATGCAGGATTGGCACGTGGTTCGAGGCGAGGTAAGCCTTTCATGTGCAATTGATTGTATTGACTGGTAGTTTGCATGTTAGATTGGTCTGGGTACGCATTAGCCTAGGTGAGTTTAGGTTGTTGCTTATTGAGACTTGTTCTCACGGTTATTACATAACCACTTTCAGATCCGCGACCGTGATCGATTTGGAGAGGCCGCCAGAGTACCATAGGGATTGAAGGATAGATCAATTTACCCTGTCTTTTGAGTAACTTTTTGTAGAGAAGATAGGCTTGTCAACCACCGCCCCTTTTGAAAATTGTGGTTTGATTTTGGAAGCCGGGTTATCATTTGTATTAATGAATACTTTATAGCATTATGTGTTTATTAAATTTCGATGTTCTATCCCTTGGTCATGGTTTTATTGTCTGTATTATTTTATATGCTTCCACTTGCGTAATTCGTTTGGGTCAACAACGCGTCTTGGGATGTCGCGTTCAAATAATCGATCATGGTCGGGATGTCGCGGGCTCGGTGGGGTCCGGGGCTTGACATTTCCTGTTGAATTGATATCAAAGCAAGGTTAATTCGATCCAAGTTGGTCGAAGCCTGGAGTGATAAGGAGCGATGACTTTGGGGTAGATAGTTAGGGAGACTTGCGTGCTATGCATATCCCAGACAGTGTGATTGTGATTGCTAAGTGATTTTTATGCAATATATGTGAGGTGCAGGTGCGTCAGGACTTGAGGTAAGTGCACGAACTTGTTGGTTGTGATTGGGTGCTATTTGTGATTGGCTGCCTGCTGAATGAATTGTGTTATGATTCATTGCCTAGGGCTTAGACTGGTATAGTTGGCCTAGGTTTCTAATTCCTGTGTGAAACTTAGCAGGTGGGCAATTGTGAGAATCAGTAAGATGAGTGGTCGAGGTCGAGGTCGAGGTCGAGGTCGAGGTCGAGGTCGAGGTCGTGTAGCCCCGCAAGCTAGAGTCGTGGGGGATCCTAGATTGGATTAAATGTGGAGGGTACTTGAGGAAGCAGGATTTTTATCGGGCAGACAGACCGGAGAAAGGAGTGCTACAATCCCTGCTGCAGTTGCCAGTGAAATCATCGAGAATAATGGGGATCAGGGGAATAATGTGAGTGGTGGAAATCCGGGTATGATGCGAGTAAACATGATCAGGTTGATGTCCAAACTAGTACGACAGTTCCTGAGGCTGAAACCCCCGAAATTTGATGGGAAAGGTGACCTCGAGGCTGCACCAAGATGGGTAGAGGAGCTAGAAAAGGCTTTTGAGGTGCTGGGGTGCACCGAGGAAGAGAAGGTAACGCTGGCAGTTTACCAGCTTCAGAATAATGCAAGTGATTGGTGGAGGCCCACCAGGGGTCAAGTGTTCCCCATTGGTACTGCTCCAAGTTGGACTGTCTTTACTGAGACCTTCAATGATAAATACTTCTCGGAAAGTGCCCGAGAGCAGAAACTGGCTGAATTTATAAGGCTTCGACAGGGTCAGTCGTCAGTGGACCAGTATGAAATCGAGTTTGCAAGATTGTCCAAATTTGCCCCCAGGATGGTGGAGGACCCAATGGACAAAGCTAGAAGGTTTCGGGATGGGCTGAAGTTGGACCTTCGTAGTCAGATGATTTCTTTGAACTTGATGAGCTATAATGAAATATATGAAAGGGCTCAAGCAATCAAACGAGATCAGACGGATTGGGCTACCGCTTCTGGATCGCGGTATGCCCCGGCTAGGGACAATCGTCAATTTGGGAAGAGACCCATGATGGGGAACAGTTGCTTCATCCCGCCAGTTCGAGGGGCTATTGGGAAGCCAAACCGTTATCAGAACGCCCCGTGTAGGCTATGTGGAAGGAGACACGGAAATGGACCTTGCCCGAGTAGGAACGGGGCATGTTTTGTGTGTGGCGGGAGGGGTCATCAGATGAAGGACTGCCCCAACAACAGACAAACTGGACAGCCAGCACTACTGCCGTCGCTGCCCCGAAATGGAATCAGTTCAGAGCTATCCAGCCGGCAAATCAGAATAGGCCGTCGGCCCAAGGACGGGTGTATACAATGGCAAGGAGGGAGGCACAGGACACGCCGGGCGTGGTCACAGGTATGGTTTCTCTCTGTGATCATGCTGCATATGCCTTGTTTGATCTGGGGGCGTTGCATTCGTTTATTTTTGAGCAATTCATTGAATTATCTGGGATTGAGCCAAGATCGCTTGATGTTATGCTGTGTGTTACTACGCCACTGAATGATAAGGTGCTGATTTCGTTAGGATGTCCCGATTGTAAGATAGTGATTGGCGATAGGGAAGGAATGATAGATTTGGCGGTATTATGTATGGATGACTTTGATGTGATTATTGGTATGGACTAGTTAGTCAAACAGAAAGCTGTTATGGACTGTAGTAGCAGGGTGATCCAATTTAATCCAGCTGGACATCCTAGATTTGAGTTTGTGGGAAACCAAGGAGGAACCTCGACCCCTTGGATTTCATCGCTCGAGGTATCGAAGCTATTAGATGAAGGATGCCAAGGATTTCTGGCGAATGTAGTCGATTCGACGGCTGGAGAGCCGAGGCTAGAGGACCTAGCCGTGGTGTGCAATTTTCCCGATGTCTTTTCTTTGGAATTGCCGGGATTGCCACCTGATAGAGAAGTGGAGTTCGCAATTGAGTTAGCCCTAGGGACGGAACCGATTTCGAAAGCACCCTATAGGATGTTGATGTCAGAGTTGAAAGAATTAAAAGTCCAAATGCAAGAGTTATTGGATAAAGGCTTCATTCGTCCTAGTGCGTCTCCATGGGGAGCGCCAGCATTATTCGTAAGGAAAAATGATGGATCTTTGAGATTATACATTGACTATAGACAGCTGAACCAAGTGACCATTAAGAATAAGTACCCGTTGCCAAGGATTGACGACCTATTTGACCAGTTGCAAGGGGCGTCAGTGTTTTCTAATATCGATATGAGGACTGGCTATCATCAATTGAGGATCAGGAAGGAGGACGTGCCGAAGTCGGCGTTCAAGACGAGATATGGGCACTATGAGTTTACGGTGATGCCGTTTGGACTGATGAATGCCTCTGCAGCCTTTATGGATTTAATGAATCGGGTATTCAAGGAATTTTTGGATCAATTTGTAATCGTGTTCATAGATGACATTCTGGTATATTCGAAAAGTTCCACTAAGCACGAGGTACATTTGGAAAAAGTTCTACAGACCCTAAGGGAACATGCGCTCTACGCCAAATTCAGTAAGTGCGAATTTTGGCTTCATCGTGTGGCATTCTTGGGACACGTGGTATCCGGAGAAGGAATTGCAGTGGACCCTGCAAAAATTGAAGCCGTCGCGAATTGGCCAAGGCCGACAACAGTAATCGAGGTTCGGAGCTTTTTGGGTTTAGCAAGGTATTATAGACGCTTCGTGGAGAGATTTTCGGCATTAGCGATGCCGTTGACGCGGTTATTAAAGAAGGAGACGAGGTTTGAATGGACGGATAAGTGCGAAAGGAGTTTCCAAGAGTTAAAACAGAAATTGACTACTGCGCCAGTGTTGATGATTCCATCTGGACCGGGAGGATATGAGATTTACAGTGACGCGTCATTAAGGGGATTGGGATGCGTGTTAATGCAACACGGGAAGGTGGTGGCATACGCATTGCGGCAATTGAGGCCTCATGAGCAGAATTACCCAACGCATGACTTGGAGTTAGCCGCGATCATTTTTTCCCTTAAGATTTGGAGACACTATTTGTGTGGGGAGAAATTTCAGATTTTTACGGACCATCAAAGTCTAAGGTACTTGTTCTCCCAAAAGGAATTAAATATAAGACAGCGTCGATGGATGGAACTTCTGAAGGACTATGATTGTGACATATTGTATCACCCCGGAAAGGCCAACCGGGTAGCAAATGCCTTGAGCAGGAAATCGAACATCGCGTAATTGTTGGTTAAGGAGTGGATTCTATTGGAAGGAGAACGGGACTCGAAATTTAAGTTTGAGGTAGGACATCTCTCCAGTCTGATGGCGACATTAAGGATCGAGCCGGAAGTGCAAGCCAAGATCATGGCATTGCAGTCTACGGACCTTGAGCTTTAGAAAATCGTGAGTATGGATGACATTAAGAGAAAACTGGACTTCCAAGTGTCCGAGGAGGGAATTCTTAAGTTTCGAGGACGTTTGTGCGTGCCCAATGATTTGGGACTTAAGGAAGAGATTTTGTCGGAGGTTCATAGGAGCAATTACAGTATTCACTCAGGCAGCACTAAGATGTATCAGAACCTTCGTCAGCACTATTGGTGGAATGGAATGAAAGTGGACGTGGCCAAGCATGTGGCCAAGTGTTTAACGTCTCAACAAGTGAAGGCACAACATTGTAAACCCAGTGGAATGTTGCAGCCGTTGGAAATCCCATAATGGAAATGGGAGTACATCACAATGGACTTTGTAATAGGACTGCCAAGAAGTCAGAGGGGACACGACTCTATTTGGGTAATAGTAGACAGATTGACCATGTCAGCGCACTTTCTGGCAGTGCGAAAGGATTTCGAGCTAGAAAGGCTGGCAGAATTATATGTGCGTCAGATAATTCGTCTTCATGGAGTACCGGTATCGATCACTTCGGACCGTGATCCCTGGTTTACTGCGAACTTTTGGAAAAGTTTGCAATCAGCCATGGGAACTAAGTTGCAATTCAGCACGGCCTATCACTTGCAGACGGATGGCCAGTCTGAAAGGACTATTTAGACTTTGGAGGATATGCTGAGAGCGTGTGTGCTAGATTTTCAGGGTAAATGGAAAGAACAGTTGTATTTGGTAGAATTTGCCTACAATAACAGTTTTCAGCAGAGCATCAAAATGACACCATTTGAAGCATTATATGGCAGGACTTGCAGAATACCGTTGTGTTGGGATGAGGTAGGAGAGAGAAGTATAACGGGTCCAGAGTTGGTTCAACAATCGGTGGAAACGGTAAAGATTATCCGGGAAAGGTTGAAGACCGCTCAGAGTCGCCAAAAGAATTATGCGGACCGGAGGCGTAGGCCATTGGAATTCCAAGTGAGGGACCACGTATTCCTCAAGGTGTCACCAATGAGAGGATTGTAGCGGTTTGGTAAGAAAGGAAAATTGAGCCCAAGGTACGTGGGCCCATTCGAGGTATTAGAGAGAATAGGCACCTTGGCTTATCGTCTCGCGCTACCGCCAAATTTATCTCATGTTCATAATGTGTTTCACGTGTCTATGTTGAGGAAGTACGAACCGGACCCGACCCACGTACTGAATTTTGAACAAGTAGACGTGGACGACAGGGTGTCGTACGTGGAAAGGCTAGTGCGGATCGAGGACAGAATAGAAAGAGTATTGCGGAACAAGAAAATTCCAATAGTCAAAGTAATTTGGGAGCACCATGGGACCGAAGGTGCGACATGGGAAAGTAAAGAGTTGATGCAACACCAATATCCTCATTTGTTTGAATAGTTGGGTTGGATTGTAAATTTCGATGACGAAATTTTTGTAAGGGGGGAAGAATTGTGACATTTTGGATTTTGGCCCATTTTTGGGATTTATAAAACGTGTAATTCGTTAGTGCGCTTATAATAGAATTTTACCCGGGAACTGATCACTCTCGGATTCTTATTTTTAAAAATAGAAATTTTGCTAGAATCGCACTCGATCGAATTTGGCCATTATTTATACCCTGAATTTGACAGTCGATTTTCGGGAGTTCCGGGATGAAATAAATTGGATGGTGTCGATATTACTGTGGCCAGCGTCGAAATTGTCAGGAATGATGAGAAAATGGATTTTTGACCGGGTGCGAATTTGGATCGATAGACCTCCCTCGTGGTGTGTCTTCGGTTATTTTGTTTTGGCTAATTGCCCTAAATTATTATTTGGGATTTTTCGTGGACCGTTATGCCTTTTCCCGAATTTAATCGGGACCGTTAAGTTGATTTTTAGTTCGAACCGTGTCCTTTGGTTCGCGCTCGAGAAGATTTAAATTAGTCATTTTCCCTCTTTCTCTCTCTTTTTCTCTCTCCTCTCTCCTCTGCTGGTTCCCCCCTCCCCGTGCACGTTACATTTTCTCTCTCTCTTTCCTCTCTCTCTCTCTCTCTCTCTCTCTCTCTCTCTCTCTCTCTCTCTCTCTCTCCCTTTCCCCTTCTGCCGCGCACCTTCCCCATGCACTCACGCTCACGTCCCCTCCCCGCTACATGCACCCACCCCTGACACCCCTCTCTCTCCTCTCTCCTCCTTTTCCCCTTCTTCTTCTCTTCTCTTTTCTTTTTCCTTTTGGTTGGCCTCTCCCTCGCGTTGGCCTTGCTTCGTTCTGCTTCGCCCGACCGCCGCTCGAGCCACCGCCGCGTCGTGCCGCTCCACCGACGTCGCTAGCGAACTCCGCCGGCCGCCTCAACCGCCCCATCGCCGGCCTGCTCGCTAGGGCGCGCGCAGCAACGAGCTCACCGCCGCTGCCTGCCGCGCCTTTCGCCGCCCAGCCACGCCTGGCTGTCGCCACCGTCGCCCCGGCCGCCTCCGCCCCATCGCCATCACCGCCGCCCTCTGCAATCGACCCCTTTCCTCCCCCCTTGCCTCTCCCTTCCCCGGCCACCTCCCTGTCGATTCTGCCGAGCCCGAGCCAGCGAGCTCACCGCCCGCCGGTCGGCTCGTCCAGCCACACGCCGCCGTTGTACCGAGCCGTGCCGGCCCGCCGACCCATCCGCCAGCCGCCGCCGCCCCTCACCCCCCTCAGTCCTCCTTCTCCCTTCTCCTTTCCCCTCACCTCTCGGCCATTCCTCCCCTTCTGGTTCAGCCGCTCGCCGCCGATCGCCGTCGCCGCTGGCCAGACTAAACGGCCAGCTCAGCCGGCCAACCAGCCAGCCACTGCCGTGCCGTGCTCGTGCCCACGCCCGTGCCCGCGCCCGCGCTCGTTGCCCAGGCGCGTTGCCCATCCGCTCGCCCGTACGCCCCGGGCACGCCGAGCGTCCGCCGCGCCTGCATACCAGGCACGCCGATCGGCCATTATGCCCACTTTGGCCGGTCAGCGCGCCCGTGTGGCCTACGCCCGCGCCTAGTCCGAGCTACTCACCCGAGCCATTTTGGACCCAAGCTGACTTTTCCCGGGCCAAAATTTGGTAAGCGACTTCCTAGACCCTACTTAGTATTTTATGTATTTCATTGACCAATTTCGGGCTAGAACGGGTAGGGCTTGTATTTAATTTAATTATTTTATGATTAAATGAGATTATGTGGTGTTCCAATTGGGTTAAATTAGACTGATTAAAGTGGAGTGCTTTAGTGGGTAATTGTGCGTGACCGACTTGAACGTTGGGTTTGTGAATTGGAGTGGCGAAGTGTGAATTGGACCGAATTGTGAATGTGAGTTGTTTGGCGTGAATTTGATTGAATCGAGTGGCGTGTGCCTTCTTGTGGGAAATTAAGCCCGGAACGATCGGAGGGTTGCGGACTTGGGACATGTTGACGGCGGTCCGTGTGAAGGCAGGAATGGCTGATGGGTCGATTGGAATGTGGGCTTGAGACGTGTTGACTGTGGCCCGTTAAAGGTGTGTTAGACCGGGACGTATTTACGTCGGTCATTGGAATTATCTGAATATCGTGGCTTGGGATGTGTTGACGGCGGCTATTGGGAATTGAGTGAATAGTATGGCTTGGGACGTGTTGACGGCGGCCATTGGGATTGATCGAATTGCGTGATTAATGTGCCTGTGAGACCGGACTTGAGACGTGTTGACGGTGGTCCGTGAGAGGAAAATTGGTTGGACACATGTGCGTGATGTGACTGAATTGGCTGGTTGAGCGTGTGACTGGATTGGCTGGTTGAGTGTATGAATGATTTGGTTGGCTGAGCGTGTGATTGAATTGACTGATTGAATTAGTTGGGTTGTTTGATTTCGAGTGAGAGTGTATGTGCTAGTAAATGTGATGTGGTGGTGAATTATCCTTGCATTATCAAGTTTGAACTAATATGCAGGATTGGCACGTGGTTCGAGGTGAGATAAGCCTTTCATGTGCAATTGATTGTATTGACTGGTAGTTCGCATGTTAGAATGGTCTGGGTACGCATTAGCCTAGGTGAGGTTTAGGTTGTTGCTTATTGAGACTTGTTCTCACGGTTATTACGTAACCACTTTCAGATCCGCGACCGTGATCGATTTGGAGAGGTTGCCAGAGTACTACAGGGATTGAAGGATAGATCAATTTACCCTGTCTTTTGAGTAACTTTTTGTAGAGAAGATATACTTGTCAATCACTGCTCCCTTTTGAAAATTGTGGTTTGATTTTGGAAGCCGGGTTATCATTTGTATTAATGAATACTTTATACCATTATGTGTTTATTAAATTTCGATGTTCTATCTTTTGGTCATGTTTTTATTGTCTGGGTTATTTTATATGCTTCTGCTTGCATAATTCGTTTGGGTCAGCGACGCGTCCTGGGACGTTGCGTTCAAGTAATCGACCGTGGTCAAGATGTCGCGGGCTCGATGGGGTCTGGGGCCTGATATCATTAATTAGGGGACACCTAAGCTTAGTCTCTATTATTGGCCATCTTGTAAGATAAATCTCTATTATTGGCCAACTTGCAAGGAAAGTTAGCCAACTTGCAAGATAAGTTTCTAATAAAACCATTGACTTGACTAAATCAACTTGTCTTCTTTACATTGGGCCACCTAATGCATGAATCATCCTAGCATTAATGAAGTGTAATGATGTATAAGACACCTAAGCTAGGTGACTCACCATCCTTTATTTAATGTCTAGATTTGATGTAATCATGGACTTTGGATTTGATTTTATCCCTTACTTGCTTACCAAAACAAGTGCTCTTCTTCTAGAGTATTCTATTTTGTCATTTTCCAAGAATTAAAGCAAACAAGAGGACTAAGCCAAAGGAAATGCTAACTTAGTCGGGTATGAGTTCCTTGTATCCATCCAAGATCGATCATACCTACTAAACCGAGGTTCATAGCTGAGTCACCATTGGAAGTGACGGATCTTGGCTAAATTTACCTTGAATGACTAGGTTAGTGGCCCATGACATGGGCATAATGGACGGCATTGACTGGGCGCGTGGCCGGGAAAACTGATCATATGGCCCATGCATTGCCTAAAATAGGAACTATTCGCCTGGTTCTCGGCCTTGATGGACGTAGGGCCGAGCGCAGGACCGGGCCGCTGGCCGTGCAGACAGGGCGCATGGCTGTGCAGACCTGGCACATGGCCAATGTGCGCAACTTGGCGTTCTGTCCATCCGCAGCGTCCATTGGTCGGACAGGCACATGGTCAGCACTTGAGCTAGCCTTTGGCCGGTCTAAGTTAGGCACATGGCCAGCTCGTGGCCCGGCATGTGGCCTGGCACACAGCTTAGGCACACGACCCATTCGACATGGTCGTCGAACCAATCCGCAACCAATTCACAACTGGTCCATGGCCTGTCAACGATCGGTCCATGGCAAGCATAATTGGTCTGTGGACAACCCTCAGTTGTCATATAATTGTGCAGGGTCGATTGCTCGGTGACCAACACATGGTCGTACGGATCGATCCATGGACATCCGCGGTTGGTACATAGCTACGAAGAATCATCCGCGATCGGAATAAGATCGCGCAGTACTGATCCATGATCATCCATCAATTCGTGGTGGTAGAAGACTGTCCTATGACCAACCCTTATGGTCGAGAAACTAATCCATGACCGAATAGCTCGGGTCACTTATGTGGTCATTTGATTGATACACCGCCATTCCTTTGATCATTATAGGGCCGATCTTTCGATTAGACCATGGCTGATCCCTTGGTTACTCTTCCGATCAGATTGACCGATTCATAACCTATCCTTGGATTGGTCTATGGCCGATTTCTCCTGCGATTGGCACGCTAGTTCCATGGCCATTCCGTATAGCCGAAATCGTGGATGTCACAATACTGATCGTGCATTCGATGATTCAGCACATCCTGACCTTTTGGTAACAGGGCATAGAGGTGAATTATTACCAGTAACATTATCATGATTAAGCTGGCTCTAATTTCTGGTACGTGCCATTGCAACTCCTCAGACCAACCACAAGGGTCCCATTGAGCGTATCAAAAAGATTTTTCGCTGGAATTGTTCCCACAACGAAATATCTCTCACCAAAAGTCATTTTTTAGCTTTTAATGAGAGGAGACTGGGTTTTGTGGCGATTCCAGACAGGAGATATCTAGGCAAACTATGGAATCAACAACTTTACTTCGATCGAAAGTATACAAACTTGAACCATATCGGAATTGAATCGATGATAAAGCCCAGAAAGTACAGTAGGTACAAATGTAAACAAACTCCACCGGAATTTAATCAACAACAATGGTTGACTACACTGGGATATCACTCCATAATTTAATCAACGACGCAATACAAGGATAAAAATACATGCCGGAATTTAATCAACAACGCAAATCTAAATGCTACAACTAGGGAAATTGAAAGTACTGTGCATGAAGCTTAAAGATAATTAAAGGATAACATTTTTGTTTGATTTGTGCGGGGGGCTTTTTCTTGTATAACCGGAGGTATTTATAGTGAAAGTGTAGTAGCCGCTCCTCAACAATGTTCAGCAGTTATGCTTTTTCAAGTAACTTCCATCGATCTCATTCATAGTCCTTTATTTCCGTAAGCTTTTCTCGTCCACGTTCTTGAATTGGTTTAGCAGTTATGCTTCTTTAAGTAACTTCCATCGATCTCATCCATAGCCCTTTGTTTCCGCAATCTTTACTCATCCACGTTCTTGAATAACTATCTTCATCATGTGTGGACAGCTTTGTTATCGTCAATAATTGTTCGAGGACTAGTAAATAGTAACTGTTCCCTCTACAGTGTGCATCTTTAATGCTAACCGTCTTGATAATTTTTTGAACACTATTTGAAATACTTTTAATGAAAACTTACCGTCGGCACCCATGTTTGCGGCTATCAATCGTCCATTATCGTATTTCGACAACTAGACACGTGGCATTAAAGATTATTGTCATCGATCGCCACATGTTAACTCTTGTGCCCCTTGATAGATCAACACGTGCAAGATAGAGCTCATGTGCCCTACACATGATTATCTTTATACCTGATCATATGCAATTCACATGTTTTCCTTATTCACGTGCTAGGCATGTTTGCATCGATGATGAGATCATTGTACGGAAGAAGACAAGCCTAATTGAAGGACTAGGAGCCACACATAAGCAAAATCAACCTGATGCACGATGAATGCAGGAATTTGGTTATGAAATTATGTTAGAAAGCTCAACGAAAGAAAATTTTGGTTATTCAATGGAGGGGAAATCACATGTATAAGGCTTGTAGTCAATACTGGTAATCAAGTAACGTAGGATAAAATTTTGACAACTTTGACTACTAAAATTTTAATATCGAATCACCAATTTGCTTGATAGTTTTGAATGAATTAGGATCTCATTATATTTGAATGAATCTATTTATGTTTTGCCACTTTTGACAGGTGAGTCCACTTTAGGACGAGCGGGGAGGACTTGAGAACCGGTTAAAATGGACCGGTCGACCGGCTGGCCCCAGCGCCCAAAGGGATGAGATCACATTGGATTTGGGGAGAACCTTCCAAGTTCCCCACTAGAAAAGGATACGAAGGTGCATCTTATGGAGTATTAATAGCTTAATCATCTACAATTTACTATTGATTAAAGCTAAGAGTGTGCGCAATATTAGGACAAGAAATGACAAAGACGTTGAAGAGATGGACACCTTGATCGTGAGGAGAAACCCTACAAAAGTAGGGACATCAGTCTACGCTGTACTGTCTTATCTGTGGGAAAAAAGACTTTATGAGTAAGAAAATCAGTGTAAAAATATTTAGTAAAATCATATGGAGAGGGATTAGATGATAAAGAAGTTTCGTGAAATTAATCCGTCTACAGACTAGGGCGGTATGGCCTCCCTTAGATCTACCAGCGTACGTGAAAAAAAAATCGACTAGTCATCTTTTTGGATTTTCTGGATCTATATTTAGCAAAGACTCCACTACAAACTTCGACTCAGCATCTTCTTGTTGTCCATTCGGCAATGCAACAAAATAATAGGGAATATAATGAAAAATTCACCAAAACAGATTTCGGCAAAATCAAATCTAATGGTGTCTTTTGTTTTGAACATCATTCTCCAAGACATCAGAGAATTTTGAAAAAGCTTTTTTAACATATCAGAGATGGGAGACAATATTAGAGAGAGCAAGAGATTCCCACAACAAGATCTAATTTGTAACTTTTTCTTTTAGGGAAATTGATTTCCTCTTTGCCTACAGGAGAACTCATTTTCCCGATTTAGTCAATGGAAATTTTTTTTCTATTGACCGCTTATTTTTCTGTCATGTAAACACCAAACAGTTAGAAAACATTTT
Source organism: Syzygium syzygioides (assembly GCA_031216285.1). Taxonomy (NCBI): domain Eukaryota; kingdom Viridiplantae; phylum Streptophyta; class Magnoliopsida; order Myrtales; family Myrtaceae; genus Syzygium; species Syzygium syzygioides. The sequence continues at coordinate 24,350,887 of CM062247.1, forward strand.
TTTGAAAAATTTTCTTTCTAAGAAAAAGACCCTAACTTCTTATGAATTACCACGACTATAAATGAGATCAATTTCATGGAACATGAAAAACGTAAGGGCATCTCAAGATTATCCCAAGGGCTAAGTGTGTCTTTTTTTTTTTAATCTTTACATAAGAATCTTCCATAATTGGCTCTAAAGTAGGTTTATTACCGCAGTTGCGAGAGAATAAAACTAGTGAGCCTATCTCGAGGTTGGCATATCATTGTGGAATGATGCAAGAGCAATGCGAGCTATACTAAATTGAGTCTCTTAAAGCCGATTTACTAAGGATGTAGTAGATTGTAAACGAGCTTTTAAATTAGTCGGCTAAATTTAGCACCTAATGGCAAGTTTTGATGTTATCACTTACTATACCAATTTTATAAATTTGTGTTAGATTAAAATTTCTCAAAAAGTTATCAGGGGTAAAGAATTCTAGCCACAAAAAGTTCTTAAGATGTTACTCCATGTGATGTAGTTGATCGACACCTAAATTTAGAGTATAGTTTTGTGCAGCATGAACTAATTAATTAGAAGGTGGTCTAGCATCGCTAGCATAAACTCGAATGAAGTTGGACGTGTCTCTGTATTTTCAACGAGATCTCGAATGTGCTCTCCGCTGGGAAACACACTTCCCTCCGAACCGTCAACACCCCTCCAGTTCCGGAAACCTGCTTAATACTTACTAAGGTCAGGATGGATCGGATATCCGATTTAACACGACCCCCTTTCACCGCTACACCGATTTCTAAGTCACGCCAATCTCTCCATTGCCTAAAAAAACAAAATGTAGAGAAAAGGGAGACGAAATTTTGCACTAATCGTCGCTAAAGCATACAGCTTCTCCGAAAGTGCTTAAAAGAGAGCAAGGACAACGTCAAGAAAACGCAAGATGAGGTCAAGACTTGCGCAATGAAATTTCACCAATTGTCATTATCTTAGCTGGATCCCATCACAGACAGACTCCAGCATTCGAAATATTTATAGCAAATCTATTCCTCGCTGTACAAGCAAAACCATTTTCCCGGAACTTTCCAGGACTCCAACTGAGAAAGCAAATGCCCATCGAACTTTCAATCTGGTGGTTTCTTCTTTTCCCTTTAAATACGCACAAAAGACAGCACATATGGCACCATTGACTCGGTGGGGACGATGACTTGATAGCATGCCCGAGTCAAGTCTCTTCCCAGGTGCAACAGAGGAAATCACTTACCCTGAAGGGAGGAATTTGACGTGGTTGACGGGCGAGTTGAGGACCAAATCCACGTACGTAAAAAAAAAGGAAGGAATTTCTGGTAGCTCTTGATCCAATCTCTAGTCTCTAAATCTTTGATGTTCGATTCCTTTGGTGGGGTGAAGAACTATGTGTCGGTCTCCTCAAAATTTCAACACATTCCGACCTAGAATAAATACATGCTCACCATTTTCACGGGACCGCGTCGAGCTCTCTTGTCAGTCCGACCGGTTTGTTTTTCTATTTTCTCACCAATCCCACCAAACAAATCCAAGAACAATTTCTTCCCATATTCTCCACAAATTTTAAGCACGATCCAACGGTTAACGTTGGGGAGCACGATCTAACAGTTAACATTTGTGCACTCATCGATTTTGAGGAAGAGAGCTTCGCCGTTTTATCCCTCCTCTTTTATTTTCAAAACTTTCTGTATGTCTAACCTTGATTGTGAGCCTTCTTTTGTGACGGCTCAAAGCACATATTTATCGGTGTAAGCCTACGGTTTCTTTTAAGATCAAAATCTCTTACTTTCCTGTCTTGGAATTTAAGATATATATTCTATCTTTAACAATAGGAAATTCTCCTATTATGCCTTATTATTTATTGTGATAATATCCTTTCCTATTTTGGACTTTAAGATATATATATATATATATATATATATATATTCTATCTTTAACAATAGGAAATTCTCCTTTATGTCTTATTATTTATTGTGATATCAAGTTTAATTATTCTCTAAGTTTACTTTTAACAAATCAATTCCAACTTGGCAACCCCTATCTACAAATTTTCGGCCACCATGAAGATTTAATGGGCTCAATTTGATTTTTGACCTTATAGGCTTAGCTCAATTAATTCAATTAAGCTCAAACCTCCCTCGTTTAAAGTCCCTTAGTTCCAATCCAATGCAATTATATGTGCTTAATTAAAATGCTCATTATATTTATATGAAATTTTAATTCCGAATCATCAATTTGCTCGACATCGACAATCTTGAAAGTTTTGAATGAATGAGGACCTCATTATATTCGAACGACTATATTTAAGTTTTGCCACTTTTGAATGGTGAGTCCACTTTAGGATGAATGGGGAGTACTTGGAAACCAGTTACAATGGACCGGCCGGCCGGCCCAATGGCCAAAGGGATGACATCACATGAGGATTTGGGATAAACTTGCAAGTTCCCCCACTAGAAAACGATAGGAAGGCGCATCTTTTGGAGTATTAAGAGCTTAATTGTCTACAATTTACTATTGATTAAAGCTAAAAGTGCGCGCAACATTAGGACAACAAACGACAAAGACGTTGAAGAGATGGCCGTCGTGATTGGGATGAGAAACCCTATAAAAGTAGTAACATCAGTCTACGTTGTACTATCTTATCTGTGGGAAAAAAACACACTTCGTGATTAAGAAAATCAGTGTAAAAATACTTAGTAAAATCATATGGAGAGGGATAGGACGATTAACCCAAAAAAGTTTTGTGATATAAAATATATAATGAATGCACGATCCATGGATAGACAAGGGCGATGGCACCCGCTAGCCTCCCTTAGATCCACCTGTGTGTGTTATGATGCTCGATAATTACAACCTCAAGGGTCAATCGGAAAAAAAGAAATCATCTAGTCATATTCTTGGAGTGGCTGGATCTATATTTAGCAAAGACTGAACTACAAACTTAAACTCAGCATCCTTACCCAAAAAAAAAAACTTAAACTCAGCATCTTCTTGCCGTCCTTTCGGCAGTGCAACAAAATAATAATGAATACAACGAAAAATTTTTAGAAACAGATTTCGGAAAGATTAAATCTAATGGTGTCTTTCCTTACCCAAAAAAAAAAAATCTAATGGTGTCTTTTGTTATGAACATCAGTATGTGGCATATCAGAGAATTTTAGAGAGAGAGAGAGAGAGAGAGAGAGAGAGAGAGAGAGAGAGAGAGAGAGAGAGAGAGAATTTACGCCCGCAACAAGATCTTGTTTGTGATTGTTTTCACTTGCGGAAAATGATTTCCTTTTTGCCTGCAGGAGAAGTCATTTTCCCGATTTGTTCCGCGCTTCTCAGTCAACAGAAAACTTTTTTCTACTGACCGCTTATTTTTCAATCATCAAAATACCGGAAAATTAGAAACATTTTTCTGAAAATAGTTTTCTTTCAAACAAAAAGACCCCTAACTTCTGATGAATTACCATGGCTATACATAAGATCAATTTTATAGAACATGAAGAAAGTAAGGCGTCTAAAGATTATCCCAAGGGCTAAGTGTTTTTTTTTCCCTTTACGTCAGAATCTTCCAATAATTAGTTCTAAAGTAGGTTTATTATTACCGTTGCGAGAGGATGAAATTGGTGAAATTTCATTTACCGTGACGGAACATGGAATGATGCAAGAGCAATGGTAGCTTTACTAAATTGACTCTCTTAAAGCGGATTACTAAGAATGTGGTAGATTGTAAATGAGCTTTTGAATAAGTTAGCTAAATTCAGCACCTAATAACAAGTTTTGATGCTATCACTTATTTTACAAATTTTATAAATTTGTCTTAGATTAATATTTCTTGAAAAGTTATCAGGAGTGAAGAATTCTCGTTTAAACGTTCTTAAGATGTTTCTCGGTGTGATGTGGCCAATTGACACCCACATTTGGTGAGATGGCCATCTGTTGGAAAGCTCGAATAGTAAGGCGGAGATCAGTTTAATTATAGTTTTGCGCTGTATGAACTAATTAATTAGAAGAAGGGCTGGCATCAGTTGTGAAATCTAAAATGAGTAGTTAATCTTTATGAACAAGCAAATCAACACACTGGGTTTCGAAGTTTCAACGGGATCTAGAACTTGTCTTCAGTTCCAAAACCTGCGTAGTACCGACTAAGATCAGGATGGATGGGAAATCTGATCAAACACGACCGCCTTTCGACACTACTCAAGCATTACTCTTGCTTTTTTTACAAGAAGCAGTACCCCTGCTGATCTCCTCATTACTTGAAGAAACAAAACATAGAGAAAAGAGAGACGATTCAAGAGTAAATGCTGTCCTGATCGTCACCATTGTGCATACAGCTTCTCCGAAAGTGCTTAAAAGAGAGTAGGTAGAACGTCAAGACAACGCAAGAAGAATTACTCGGGACTTATTTATAATCCCAACCATTTTTCTGCGGAATCTGGAGGCTTGGGGGAGATCAAGACTTGCGCAATGACATTGCACCAAGGATCATTATCTCGATTGGATCCCGTCGCAGACAAACTCCAGCATTTGAATTATTTGTAGTAAATCTAATCATCGATGTACAGACAAAACCACTTCCCAGGAATTTTCCACGACTCCAACTCAGAAGCAAATGCCCATCGAAGAATACTTAAGAAAGTCGAAGAACGTCGCCTTCAACCTCTCTCTCTCTCTCTCTCTCTCTCTCTCTCTCTCTCTCTCTCTCTCTCCCCCCGTGTGGGCAACGTCTGTGTGTGAATATAGTGGAGCGTGTAAATTATCAGTAAGAATCTGGTTGGTTTCTTCTTTCCCTTTAGATACACACAAAAGATGTTGTACTGATAAGCATGCCCGACAGCAAATTAGAAGGGGATATTTAATCCTAACGCATCTTATTCGTTTGTCCTCTGTGGCTTAAAGATAGCACATTTGGCACCATCCACTCGGTGGGGACAATGACTTGACAGCATGCCCCAGTCAAAGTCTCTTCCCAGGTGCGACAGAGGGAATCACTTAATCCCGAAGGGAGGAATCTGACGTGCTTGACGGGCGAGTCTCCGTTTGTGGACCAAATCCACGTAGGTGAAAAAAAAGTGAAGGAATCCCTGGTAGCTCTTGGTTGAATCCCTAGATCTCTAATCTGCTCGACTCCTTCAGTGAGGTTGAAGAACTATGTGCGGTCGAGATCTCCTCAAAATTTCAATGCATTTCAACCTAAAACAAATACTTGATCACCATTTTTGCGAATACCACGCCTTAAGTTGTCTTTGTCTTGATCCAAGAGTCCGATCAGGTCGGTATTCTATTTTCTTACCAATCTTGCTGAACAAACCCAATGACAATTTCATACTACATGTCCCTCCTCTTTTATTCTAAAAAGTCATTATATGTCTAACCTTGATTGTTAGACTACTTTTGTGAAAGCACAAAGCACATATTTATAGCTGCAAGTCTAGGGTTTCTTTTAAGATCAAAATCCCTTCCTTTCCTATCTTGTAATCTGTCCTATCTTGTATTCTAAGAGAAATACCCTATCTTTAACAATAGGATACTCTCCTATTGTCTCTTATGAATTAAATTGTGATAATAAGTTTAATTATTTTCCAAGCTCACTTTTAATAAATCAATTCCAACTTGGCACCTCCTAGCTACAAATTTTTTTGCCACCATGAAGATTTAATGGGCTTAATTAAAATGCTCCAAATACTTACGTGCAATTTAACCAATATTTTTTTTAGGGGTCAGAATCGATTCCTAATTTTTCTATGTAATAATAACTAAAATGAATAATCAAAATTTAAATGTCGATAAAAAAAAAGTTTGGGATGACAGGTCCATAACTTGTTGCTCAAATTTGGGCCACATGTAGCAATTTTGGCCTGTGTCTTGCCACATGACAATCACAAAGGTAAAATGAAAGCAAATGTCCTTTCAGCTCCCATTTATATTATACATAGATACAATTTTCAATATGAATTTAGACTAGAATTTGTGTATAAATTGAATTCAATAACTGTAGTATAATCTCCTATTACAATTTCAAATCATAAACATTCTCTAATACTTTTTCTCTCAAGAATGATTGAAGGGTCTTCATGGCTTAATCTTTGATCAAACATCACCAACTATGGATCCTCTTTATATATCAGACTTGAAGGCCACGACGGCTTATCCTCAAGCTGAAGATAATTGGGATATTAATAACCTAAATCCAACAGAGTTATGCGTTCTTAAAAAAGCTTTAGTCTCTAGGAAACATCAATTCTTCGGACTTTCAGTGTCTTTGTTTGTACAAGGGGTGTCGAATAAATGAAGGAGCTTCCTATTCACATGGAAGAAGGAAGGAGCCTTTAAAAGGGAAAATTGTCCAAAAAGTCATAAACTTATTATACGGCGGCCAATTCAGTTTTAAACCTTTTAATATTGCCAATTCAGTCCTAATCCTTTTAAAAATTTGCCAATTCAGTCATAAACCTTTCAATCATGCCAATTTAGTCCTACACCTATTAACTATTTGTCAATTTAATCCCAAACCTTTTAACAATTGCTAATTTAGTCCTTTCAGCTAATTTTGATAGAAAATCGTTGACGTGGCGGTCCAGTTAGCACTGGTTGTCCTACGTGGCGCTGACATGGATAATTTTATATATTTTTTTTTAAATTCAAATTTTTTTTATTGATTTTTGTTGATTATTTTATTTTTGTTCATTTTTTTCCTTTCTTCTTTGTTGAGCCGGCGACCAAGGGTTGGCGGGGGTGGTTGGCCACTAGACGAGGGTCGGCGACCTTCGCCAGCCTACCGGGCCGTGGGTGAAGGCGTCACAGCCCTTGCCAAATCTGGGCAAGGGCTTGTGAGCCCTCGCTGCACCCGGCAAGGGCGTCGAAAGCCCTTGCGGGCCACAGCAAGGTCGTTGTGACCCTCACGGATTTGGCGAGGGCTCGCGAGTCCTCATTGTGGCCAGTGAGGGCATCGCGAGCCATCGCCCGCCCTCGCTGTGGGTAGCGAGGGCATTAAGAACCTTTGCCAACCACAGAGAGGGCGAGCAAGGGCTGTGACGCTGTCACCCACGGCCAGCGAAGGCTTCATGGCCTTGCCCTCAGGCCGGCGAGGGTTGTCGACCCTTGACCAGTGGCTAGCCACCTTCGTCGGCCCTTAGCCAGCAACTCACTGGCTCAACGAGGAAGAAGAAAGGAAAAAGAAAGAAGAAAAGAAAAGAAAAAAAGTAAAATAACCAATAAAAATTTGAAATTTTTTTTAAAATAGAAAATTATCCACGATAATGCCACGTCGGATGGCCGGCATCGACTAGATGATCACGTCAGCGATTTTCAGCCAAAATTAGCCGAAATGACTAAATTGATAATTTGTTAAAAGGTTTAGTACTTATTGACATTTATTTTCTAATTTTTGCCCAAAATTAACTATGCAAAATTTAGGAATTAATTTCTTAATCAATTCATAAAACAAAAAATATATTATTTTTATCTAATTGCATTGTATATAGACATTAGGCACATTTGCATTGATAGGTTCTATTAGAGCATATTTTTTTAATTACTTTCAAATTTTTTTTATAAAACTATAATTTTAAAAAAATTTTAAAAAGATCAGATTGGGCCAAGTTGGACTGGGTCAACCCGACCATTTCTTTTTCCACCCACGCAAGCCTAGCATGCTTTTTTTTTTTCTCTCCCCTCCGCACGAGCTAGGCCAGCTCGGCCCAGCTCTTCCTTTTCCTTCTCTCCCCATTGCTAGTCTTCCTCCTCTGTCTTCATCTAATTCTGGCCGTCAAGCCAACGGAGGACGGAGATGTCTCGATGTTCCCATCAGTCACAACGGGTAGGTAAGTGTTGACACCTATTTTTAATTTACCCAAAATTAATTGTACAAAATTTAGGAGTTAAATTTCTTTAGTTATCCAACTAGTGTAACCAAGTCCCCGAATTCAGTTAATCTTTAGTTTGTAGAAATAAGGTGATTCTCCCATCATCTTATTTGGGTTTCTAATCGACCCACCCCAAATAGATTAGTGGCGACTCCTTGATATAAACCACTTGCATGTTAAATACTTAAACCCTAAGTCGCGATACGGTATGGGCTTAGGATAGCCCGAGTTAAGTCCCAAACCTAGACTTAGCGCGTACCAGGTCGACCCCGCCTCGGAGGTCGGTCGCGACAAACTGGCGACTCCGCTGGGGAGAGGTTTTTCTAAAGTGGACTTAAGCCAAAATTTTCTACCCTGTTTAAATTTTTTTTTGTTTGACAGCAAGGAATCTAGGTATGATCGTAACATTATGGTGTTATTTGTATTGCAGGTTCGAATTGATTGTTTATAAATTATTGTGCTTGTTGCTTTAATGATTTAGCACTACACTATTGCACACACAACCACGTTGCCGGACCTGGGCCGCAATAGGACATTTTAGGATGGTGTTAAGAAGGATACGACCTCGAACGCGAGTCCACGATGTAGAGGTCGCCTTTCTTTTCCCCGAAATTTATTTCTAAAAATCGTAAAGAAATATCTTTAGCCGCTATTCGCGTGACTGCATGATATTTTTTTCGATTTGGCCGGGGTTAAAAGGACTTGACACCAACGCGAGACTGCGACGGTCAGGCACCCTTTTAATTTCACTTTGCTAAGCCAGTCTAAAATAGAAATCGAACCTCACTCCTCATGTGTATGTTGTTGTGATTGCCATAGTTCAAAGAAAGGTATATATTATATCCTTTTTTATTCTATTATTCTGCAACCTACTAATTCAATTAATTTGTTATTATTAGGCCACTCCGTTGATTGCATTCTATACACGATCGGAAGAGTTGATATACAATTCGTCCCCACTCTGAAAAAAGAGCTTTTGGCATGGTGGGACCGACTCGATCAAAATGGCCAACTATATGTCAAATCAAGAATTGATTGCCTACTCCCCTTGCTCAAAATCAACATCCATTCCGGCATGATGCAGGCAATAAGACATTTCTAGTGCCCACAGATATCCACTTTCATATTCGGTAAATTTGAAATGACCCCAACGTTGGAGAATATAGTGTTGTCATTGGAAAGCCTTTGGGATCCGACCTCATCAAACCGCTTTTGGGTGTGCCCCCTCTGTCCGAACTATCCCAGTTTTTGCGAACCGATAGCAATACCGTAAAAAGAGTTGTCAAAGCTCATTGCAATGCATGTCCCTGGTTTTTCCTAAATGAGCGTTTTGAAAATCAACCTATAATCCAAAAAGCTAAGATTTTTATCCTTACTTTTGTCGGGTGTGTCATTTTCCCCCATTGGAGAAATTCAATAAATCTCTCGATTGTGTATGTGGCCAAACAAATTTGCACTGGCTTGGGCTATGTTAACTCGGTTTTGACAGAAACATTTTTATCTCTAAATCGTTTTAAGCAAAATGATGATAAAATCATGCGAGCCGCCCTAGAAATTTTACAAATTTGGTTTTTTTATCTCATTTGAGGGGATTTGGGCACCTCATGCAGCTTTTTGAAATAGATGACTTTACACATCTAATCCAAAAGTTTGAAGTTTTAAAAAATAATTCCCCTCATAAATATTACTCTACTTGGATAAATTTTTTTAAAGACCCCGATCCTAAGGCTTTCTTCTGGCACGCTAAGTGATTTCACGAGGGACAGGCTTGATATGCTCATCACTTTCACAACCCTATCCCATTGCTTGGTTTATCTGGCATCACTTCATACTACCCCTACTGGGTAGCTCGCAAGTACAGGGCCCTCCAGGAGACCCCGCCACCTCTCAAGATAGATATGTTTTGAGTTCAATTCATCCGCTCGAACTATAACTACGCCGAGGAAATTTGTGTTGTTCAAAGGAAATGGATTGAGTGTCAACCTGATAACATTCTTGTACCTAGACTATTGAGAGGACAGGAAAAGGCTCACCAATGCTCTTTATTCTACATCGTACATCATCAAATCCCGGCCGATCTCCAGCCAAAAGTCCCGGATGTAACCGACAAGTGCAGTCGCCAAACACAAATCGACCAGCTCGAAAGGACAGTGGGGACGAAGGATATGCTTATTGCGGAACTTGTCCATGAAAACAAGTGGCTCCGAGAGACTGTAGCTTCCTCATCATTTATAGAATGAACATCCGGGAAGGGCGCCTTTTTGTTAAAAGCCCCTGTATTTTATATTTTTTTCCTAGTAGCTATGTTAGGAATTTTAGTTTTTGCATTCAAAAACGTTTATGGATTGTACTAATGTTAATATAGCTCGGGCCGTTTTTTTAAGCTTTAAATTAATTTTCTTGCCCCTTTGTGACACCACCGCGGCCTTCGGCCCAGTGGTATCCGGGGATGTAGCCTCAGGGTCCGAGGCGATCGGAGTTCGAACCCCGGGGACGCCACCTGTAATTTATATAAATAAAAACCTTTTTTTCTCATTTTTTTCTTTGCAAATAAATAAATTATGCAATAATAATATCCTTAGGTTATAGAATGATTCTTTATTGGACATTATGCTCATTTATTTCAACGTTTTCCCAGGTGGTCATAAAATGGCCGAAGAAAACGTCCGTCTCAATACCATGGAGGACGAAATGAAGCTAGTTCTCAATGTAATTCAAAATCTCACAAAATAAGTGGAATCTATTCAGGGCAAACTCACGTCCACCTCTGCAGCTGTTGAGGTGGTGTTGCCACCACCATCTACTGAAAAAGATAAAGCCTCTGCTAGTGACAGCAAAATGCCTCCGCTAGAGGACGATCAACTTCCCCTTGCTGTCAGAAAGCCTGAATCTGAAGTTGCACCAGTAATAGAACATGACAAACGCCTTGCAAAAGTCGAAGAGATGCTGAAACAGCTCCAGGGTCTGCAAAATGCTGTCCCACTAGACCTATCTTTATATATAAACGGGTCAAAGTACCAGAGAAATTCAAGATACCGGAATTCGAGAAGTATGATGGTACCTCATACCCTAGACATCATCTACACATGTATTATGTGAGGATGACACAGTACGTTGATAATGAACCCCTCATGATTCAGACCTTTCAAACGAGTTTGACGGGGCCAGCCCTGACATGGTATATGTCGAAGGATGTTGACGCTTTTAAATCATGGGATGATGCCGCTGATGTATTTCTCAAGCAGTACCAATTTAACTTCAACTTCACCTTTACTCGGGATGATTTGGAACGCACTGAAAAGAAAAAGAGTGAGTCCTTCAAAGAGTACGCTACCAAATGGAGAAACTTGATCGCCCAGGTTACTCCATAACTCACTGATCATGAACAAGTAAAGTTATTCATAAAGTCTCTTCCATATGAATACAGACACCGCCTGGTTGGTGCCACTGCTGAATCTCTTAATCGTCTGGTTCCTGTGGGACAACGAATCGAAATGGGACTGCGTGATGGATGGTTTACGGACCCCTCGTCTACGAGCAAAAGACTGAGTATGCAAAAAGAGAAGGAGCCCCTCACGGAAGGAAATGTTTCATATACCTAGACTGTTTATCCTTCCCGGACAGTCCAAGTAAACACTGAACAACAGTCAACCTCAAGTCGCCAGCCTCCGAGGCGATATAAGAAATGAGAATTCACTCCACTGCTTGGATCCCCTTCTCAAGTCCTAGCCATACTCCGAAAGAAAAACCTGCTTTCTACTGAACCAAAACGACCCAACTCAGAAAGCTTTTCGAATCATGATCCGTCCAAAAAATGTGACTATCATATGAGCGAAGTAGGACATTCGACGGATGACTGTTATATTTTCAAACACCAAATTCAAAACCTGCTCGACACCAAAGTTTTTTCCTTCCAGACATCTAAACCAAATGTCCAAAGCAACCCGCTGCCCGAACATGAAAACAGAATCAACGTCATATCCACCTTCGATGCTGCTCGAATCAAGAATGAGAGGGTACACACTGTTGATGTTTACAACACTCTAGTGAGAGCAGGGTATTATCCTACTGGTGAAGTACTACCCCTGTCCCTAATGAAAGAAAGGGTTACCAGTATGGCGAAAGCAGATTTGATTGTGTATGCTGATTGTACCAGCATAGTAGCCACCATCTCTGAGGTCATCATCGACTGGGACAAAAAACTCTTAGCACTGAATGCTGAAATAAATGAATCCACCCCCACGCCTGTGAACGAACCTTTGTTTGACAACCCAGATGAGGAGGAGGAGCTGACAATTGAGGTGCCTCTACCAGCGAAGCAAATAGTGATCGAAATACCTCAGCCCTACCGGTACGAAAATGATAGCGTAGTCCCGTGGTCTTAAGAATTAGATGTGGACCTAATCACAAGGTTAGGACGAACGTATGCCCAAGCGGACGCTCAGCCTCCGAAGCCTATCTCTGATGAAGAAGCCAAAGAATTCCTGGCCATTGTTAAGGCCAGTGAATATAACGTCGTGGATCAGCTACGTAAATTGCTTTTCCAGATTTCCCTGTTAGAATTGCTCCAAACATCCGTAAAACATCAGAAAGCTCTGATGAAGATACTCAACGAAGTAAACGTACCGGAGATAATTGCGCATGACAAGCTGGAAGTATTTGTGGGGTTTATCCTTCTAAAGGATCAGATAACATTCTCGGAAGATGAATTTCCCGTTGAAGGAAGGGGACATACCAAAGGTCTCTACATTTCCGTCAAATGTATAAATGCCCACGTAGCTCGGGTTCTGATAGATAATGGGTCTGCGCTGAACATCTGCCCGTTAGCAACCTTACGCCGTCTTAATGTGGACACGTCCAAACTCCGTGCCTCCAAAACATCCGTCCGAGCTTTCGACGGAATGAAGAAAGACACCGTGGGTGAAATCGACCTAGATGTCCAAATTGGCCTAACTGTATTTAGCATCCTATATCAAGTGATGGACATCCTTATTGTCTTTAGTTTTTTATTGGGCCGTCCCTGGATTCACTCTGCTGGAGCTATACCTTCGAGCCTTCACCAAAGTGTAAAATTTGTAGCCCAAGGGAAGCTAATTATGGTCCTTAGAGAGGAAGACCATCGGGTCTACCAAGAAACCGCCATCCCTTACGTTAAACCAAGCGGCAAAGTGGAATCTAGCTATCAATCCATTGAGCTCGTTTCAACTGTTCAAGGATATCGAGGAACTGCTCGTCTCGTCCCTGATATGTCAAAGTCTCAGTCATGGTAGGAAAAGTCATGGTTGGGAATGATTTCACTCTAGGTTAGGGACTCGGTAAGGGAGGCTGGGGCATCCAAGAGCCCATTCAAGTTACCAAGAATCATCGTACAGCTGGCCTAGGGTATCGCAGAGGAAACCCACCGGTCAACAAGGGCATATGAAGGGTCAAGCTGGTTTGTTACTTCCCCATATATGGGAGACTTTCCCACCGCCTGCTAAATCGTTGCAAGAAGAAGAAATTTATCTTAACCTCTCAGGACAATCTAGTAAGGGGTTTAAGCAGCCTGTCGAGGGTTCAAGTCACCTGAACTCCTTGTCTCTTCCCGTAAATGTTGTTGTTTACCAACATCGGAACCTGGACAAACTACCGATTGAAGAAGATTATGGACGAGAAGAAGTGCTGGATAATATGGTCACCCTATTCAACGACATCTTCATAGGGGCCATATATGTAGACCCAACCTTAGAAGCTAGTGCAAACCCGCCTAATTTATTTGCGCGTCTACAGTATCAGTTAGGTGAGCTACGAGACTTGATCGCAGCTTTAATGGATACTATTGGCCAAATCTTGGACATGTCACCACCGTCGCCCGATCAGGAGCAGGTGATCCAAGTAAACGGTTCAGAAGGAAACCCACTGTCGGGAGCCCTTCCCAACAGAACTTGGCAAGATATCCAACTCCTACGGTGGCAAGGCAATGTACGACGATACTCGCCGGTTCCCAAATCCATGGATGTCGTATTCCCTATCCTTTTGCAAAAAGGACTGATCACGAGGAGGCCAAAACACCGTGCTCCTGAGTACTTCATCAACTACGATCCCTCCGGATCTTGTGACTTTCACTCAGGAGAGGTCGGACACTCGCTAGATGATTGTGATGTTCTGAAGAATAGAATTCAAGACCTACTGGATGCTAGGGCATTTACTTTTCGTGCCCCGTGGCTGTGTTATGGTGAGGATGACCTTTTGGTGGTGCTTAGCCTTCGCGCCGCCGCCCTTGAGCTTTCTATAAGGCACGCAAAGGAAAGGCTATTATGGATACCCTGGTCCAACCTAGTGGTAAATTCGACTATTAGATTGACTACCAGATGACGTCAAGTTTTTATGAAGATCAGCAAATTAGCATTCCTAGCGGATGGAATAACTTGGAAAAGCTGACACCAGTGAAGAGAAGAGCCGATGAACTGGATTCCTGGAATGATGATTTTGAAGATTTCTTTGTCGGCGCAATAGACGAAGGACCGGTGGAGGGAATGGGCGCAAGCTTGCCTGAGTAGAATTCCTCTTCTCCTTCCTACATGAATCCCTAGAAAAGGGATTATCCTTGTGTTTTGTTTTTTGACGTCGTTTTTGTTAGAAGAAATGTCTTTTCGAACTTTCCCTCTTTTGAGGTTGTAAATTCGTGTATTGTAAATAAATCATGTTTTGAGGGCATGAGGTAGTACACCAAACCGGCCCATTGATGATATCCAGCCACGAAAAGGAAAGTATTCTGAGGCTCGGGCTATCTCATGCTTCCTCGTTTCTACAAATTTTCGAAAATTAAAGATATCTCATAATTCTTCAAAAAACATCTTAAGAAGAAAAGGACAATGAATTGTTTTTATCCCCATTTGTTTGTCTGGTCGATTTACTTTTGTGTTTCAGGCATAATCATGCGGCTTGCGAGGGAGTTAGTACGGTCCAGCCTGATGAGGTAAATACTAACAGTAGCGATTCTGACGATTCAAGAAAAGACCCTGCTGAAATCCAAAGAAATTGGGAGCAATAGAACAAATCAAGCCCCTTACAACTGAAAGATACCGTTACCATCAATCTGGGTGCTGCTCAGGATTCAAAAGAAGTGAAGATCGGGGCCAGTCTTCCTGAAGAAAAAGCCATACGGTTGATAACTTTCCTCAAGGAGTATCAGGACGTCTTCGCCTGGTCTTATTCTGATATGCCAGGATTAGACCCTCGGATTGTCGAGCACAGCTTGCCTACCAATCCCGACATGCTCCCTAAAAAGCAAAGGCTACGAAGGACCAAACCCGAGTTGTCGAAAAAGATCGAAGAGGAAGTGACGAAGTTGCTGAAAATTGAGTTCATCGAGGTTTCACAATACCCTAATTGGGTAGCGAACATCGTACCAGTAAAGAAGAAGGACGATCGAATTCGAGTTTGTGTGGATTACCGCGACTTGAACAAGGCTAGTCCAAAAGATGATTTTCCGCTTCCTCATATAGATGTCCTTGTAGATAGCACTGCTGGATTCGAACTATTTTCTTTCATGGATGGATTCTCTGGGTATAACCAGATAAGGATGAACGATCAGGACAAGGAGAAAACGGCGTTCATCACTCCTTGGGGGACCTTTCACTATAGAGTTATGCCTTTTGGTTTGAAGAATGCCGAGGCAACATACCAACGTGCTATGGTCACCCTCTTTCATGACTTAATGCACAAAGAAATTGAGGTCTATGTCGATGACATGATCGCCAAGACCAGGTGCGGAGAAAACCACATTGAAGCCTTGAAGAAACTATTTAGCCGATTACGTGAGTTCAAATTACACCTGAACCCTGCAAAATGCATTTTTGGGACAATCTCTGGTAAGTTACTTGGATTCATTGTGAGTAGTAGAGGGATTGAGGTTGACCCTTCGAAAGTCAAAGCAATATGTGAATTGCAACCCCCGTCCACATTAAAAGAGGTCAGAAGCCTTTTGGGAAGGTTGAACTACATTGCTCGATTCATCTCCTAACTCTCTGAGATTGCACGACCTTTCTTCAAACTCCTCAAGAAAGGTGCCTAAATCAATTGGGATGAAGACTGTCGGGAAGCATTTGAAAAACTGAAGCAATATTTGATGAATCCCCCGGTACTAGTTCCACCAGTTCTAGGGCATCCTCTAACTCTCTATTTAACGATTCATAGTGAATCGTTAGGAGCCCTATTGGCCCAGAGCCACCCCGACGATGGAAAAGAACGAGCTATCTAATATCTAAGTAAGAAATTCACCATTTCGGAACAAAATTATTCCGAATCAGAAAAAACATGTGTCGCATTGGTGTGAGTTTTGCATAGGCTCCGACAATATACTTTGCACCATCAGACGTTCCTCGTGCCTGAAAATGACCCTATCCGGTATTTGTTTAATCGACCGGCGTTAGTGGGAAAATTAGCTAAATGGCAAATTCTAATTTCTGAATTTGACATTCAAATGTCATCACAGAAATCAGTGAAAGGTCGAGTGATTGCTGATATGCTGGCTGAATGCCCTGGGGAAACATATGAGGAGGATCTGCCAGATGATCGCATTTTATCAACAGAGGAACACACATTGACCATGTTTTTCGATGGAGCAGTAAATCTGTCTGGTTCTGACATTGAGGCAGTCTTGATATCCCCATATGGGCAGCAGTATCCTATGGCAGCGAAATTGATGTTCCCTTGCACCAATAATATAGCCGAGTATGAGTCATGTGTCCTCGGTTTACAAGCAGCAATTGATATGAAAATTGCCAAACTGAAAGTGTTCGTCGATTCTGCCTTAATCATACTCCAGACTATCGGAGAATGGAAGACTAGGGATACTAAATTAGTACCCTATCATGATTATCTGGAAGGCTTGGTTTCAGAGTTCGACGAGATCTCGTTCGACTACCTATCTAGATCTCATAACCAATTCGCTGATGCGTTTGCTACACTATCATCCATGCTACAAGTTACCAATGGTTTGGAAATAGAACTTCTGAAGATTGAAATTCTGACCAGACCGGCACATTGCATGACCGTAACTAAGGAACCTGATGGTAAACCATGGTATTACGATATCATGAACTATATCAGAAAGCAGCAGTTCCCTGAAAGGATTAGCTCTGCAGACAAAAAATATATAATGAAGATGGCGATGAAGTTCTTCGTCGACGGTGAGAACTTGTACAAGAGATCCTATGACTCTGTTTTGCTAAGATGCGTAGATGCGATAGAAGCGACGCGAATTATGCAGGAATTGCATGAAGGAGTATGTGGTCCACACATGAATGGACACATATTGGCTAGAAAAATAACAAGATTAGGTTATTACTAGCTTTCCTTGGAAAGTGACTGCATCCGACACGTTCGAAATTGCTACTGTTGTCAGATCCATGGAAACAAGATAAACGTCCCACCAACTGAACTACATCAGTTCTCAGAATCATGGCCGTTTTCAATATGGGGCATTGACGTAATTGGCCCAATTAATCTGAAAGCATCAAATGGGCATCATTTTATCTTGGTCGCAATTGATTATTTTTCCAAATGGATCGAGGCTGCGACTTATGCCAATGTCACTGCTCGGAATGTGATGAAATTCATCAAGCAAGATGTAATCGCCTATTATGGCGTCCCCGAAGCCATCGTTACAGATAACGGGACAAATTTAAACAACAAGCTTGTCGATGATTTACTCAATGGATTTAAAGTCCGTCATTTGAATTCATCTCCTTACCGTCCCCAAATGAACGGAGCTGTTGAAGCTGCTAACAAAAACATTAAAAAGATCTTAGCCAAGACTGTTGAAAACTACCGAAATTGGCATGAAAGATTACCTTTTGCATTGATGGCATACCGAACGTCAATTCGGACATCTACTTGGGCAACCCCTTTTTCTTTGGTGTATGGCATGGAAGCAGTCTTGCCAGTTAAAGTAGAAATTTCCTCACTGCGGGTATTGTCCCAAGTGAAATTGTCTGATGTAGAATGGAAGCAGTAGAGATTGGAGCAGCTGAATATGATTGATGAAAAGCGATTGAAGGCCCTTTGTCATGGACAATGCTATCAACGGAGGATAACCAGGTCATTTAATCGAAAGGTGCGCCCAAGACACTTCGAAGCAGGCGACCTTGTCGTGAGAAAAGTACTACCACTACCCCCTGAGCTTGGAGGTAAATTTGTTCCGAACTACAAGGGTCCCTACATTGTGAAAAAGATATTCCCTAGAGGAGTTCTAATTCTGACTGAGATGGATGGACGCCAATTCTCCAACCCGATTAACTCTGATGCCGTGAAGAAGTACTACCCCTAAAATAATTTCTCCCTTCATGTTGATAACAAGGGAATTGGTAGAAAAGTTATTGATTGGGACACTTCTAATGGCGATTCTATTTGGGGAGAAGCTCACACATGACAAGATGGTGCCGAGGCCGATCTTGACAACCATGGAAGCCTCAATGGTATTTAAAGGCTTTGAAAGCAGAAGCTAGCTTTGCTGCTAAGTCCTCCACATCTGTCAAAGACTTTGAAAGCAGAAATTAGCTTTGCTGCGAAGTTCCCCCACATCAATCGAAGACCTTTAAAGCAGAGATTAGTTTTGCTGCGAAGATCCCCAGGCTAGCAATTGCATAGGTCTATGCAGTTAGGAATCGAAGCATTCATAAGAAACTCCTCAACATACTAGAACCGCACAGCACGTGCTGACAATTGAATCCTCTATCCAGAAGCACCCTTAATTATAGAGGATTTCAGCCGAGCTTCGAGACTAAGAGCATGGAGAAGCAGACTAAGACAGAGAAGGCTGAATAAAGTAAAGAGAAGAAAAGACTCTGCTAGCTTTGAAGGCAAAATGGAAGAAGAGTAATTTGTATCGTTCTTAATGTATCCTCAATCCTCTTATTTCTAACATAAGCTCTCGTTCTTGTCAGAAGGGAATTATCGACATCCGAGAAAATTCAAGGAGTTATCAGTAAAATCTCCAATGAAGGAAATCACGAAGGGTAATATTGTATCGTTTCCAATTTCTATCCCTTAAAAAGCCCATTCATTAACACGATCTTTCTTATTATCTTGCAGATGTACCTCACTACCACTGCAGCACAGGTAAGTATTTTTTTCCCTAAAAACTCTCTTCTCATAAGAGTAGAAATAAACAAGAAGAAAGAAATAATTAAAGAAAATGGATACTATTTTCTTCCTCAAGTGCATTACGTGGAAAGTAATTTTGCATGGTAATTTTACCTGTTTAATCCATCAATTCCCTGTGAAAATTTTGACGATTCGACGAATGGTGTCGAACTGCTCTGGTGTATTGAACGAGGTGTGTTAGGATAATGAGAGGCAATCCTTGGTCTATACACATTCTCACGTACCAAACTCTTGCAAGATGAGTGAAGAGGTTTCATTTCTACAAGGTAAAGGGATTTCTTGCATAAGGTATGATAGCCAAAATGACGAGAGGCAATTCATTTCTTTACCCCATACACTACCGTTGATCCTTTGCTCAACCATTTTTGAGCCCACACACTCGGAGGCTCCTTTCAAATTACTCCTGTCAAGAACCACCCCACATTGGGGCAACTTGAGGTAAATTAGCCTCACGGGATGGATTCAAACTCAGAGGAAACAAGAAAAACATCTCTTCCTTTCGGTCACCACCCCCGTGGCTTTGACCTCGTTGTTTTCACGGAACCTATGATCCTCAACGGAGTCCTCCAAGACAAACACACCATCGACGACTAGACAGTCGAGGCTAAGAGGACTTTGTCAATAGAGAAGCAGCAAATTAATGCCTGTCCAAAATGCCAATAATCTTATTGATAACAATGATGTTTTCACTGAGCAAGACAAGAAAGATGAGGAGTTTATAATATTTAAAAATTCTCTAGGATCATCAGCTGCAACAGCTCGCACAAGGTGAAAAGACGAATAGAAATTTTCTTGTTCTCATTTGCATTAATCTTTGAGTGTTTTTATTGCAGATGAACTCTCGCGATAATTTAAATGCTCCAGGATGACGAAAAGCAATTCTTTTTCTATCCCATACACTTATATCCCTTGCTAGCCCAATTGAGCCGGCAATTTCATTTCGTACGAACCCAACTGGTGATCATCCCCCACATTGGGGCAAAGCAAAAGTCACCACAGTTTGAGCATCACGGTCCCAAGTACCGAATGAAGATGGAGACTCTAAGAGCTTAATAACATTGTTCTATTCAAACTTGTTTAGGCTAGTCCTGACAACACCAAGAGAACAACAAAAAAATACAAAAAATAGGGGCATGAAAAAGCAGTATGCCTGGTAAAAGCAAGGCCAATGCCCATGAATTCAAAAAAAGGGACAAGAAGAAAAACTATGAAAATGATGAAGAAAAAGGAGTTCCTAATTTCTGGGTGACTGCTATGAAAAATAATGAAATTTTAGCTGAGGAGATCTCTAAACAAGATAAAGTGCTGTCACGCCCCGTACCCCATGAAGCATGAACATCCGCGTATAGGTCGAAATAAGGTGCAACGCTCCCAGGTTACGTCACCTACCCGAAAACCCAAATCAGAGAAAACACGCCACATGCGGAAACGACGTATATATAATAGATATATACACCCAGACAATTTAAAAGCAACCATGAATAGCAATGACTAACCATTAACAAACGATTAAAAACAACATATACATTCATTATAAACACTTATATACAATATCCATTTAAAAACCAGAGATATAACAAAAGAGCCACTCATACAAAAAGGGATCGGTGGCCTAGGGGGATCGATTAACCATTAGAGGCTACAGACAAAAAGGAGTTGGCCTCCACTGCTAACACTGAGACCTAATCTAAGGCTCCCAGTCTGGATCGGATTACTCTGAAGACTCCACGAAAGAGCCCTCCTGACCCTCAGATTCCTCTGAATCCATGGCTTCTGTCGTCATCCTTTCATCCTCCGAATCGAACTCTAGCTCAGGATCTAAGTAAAGACCTAACTCGCCATCTTCCTCAACTCCTATTTCCACGTCCGATCCTATCTTAGAAACTTCTCCGGTTGCCTCATCATCCAAGTCCATCACTTCCGGGTCCATTTTTTCGTCGTCCACCTGACCTATGTCTACAGCTATCACTTGTTGCTCTTCCTTTTCCTCTTCCTCATCCATAGCTGCCGGTCCATCCACGGTCTCGTCTTGGAAGCTCACACTGAGTGAAGATGGAGGGTCCGATACTTCACCACTTACCATCTGGGGAATCATAACACCATTTACGTCTATCGGGATATCAAAAGTTCTGAGCGGGGGTCCGGTCACGCCATCCACTCCCCTATAACACCAAGCTACATACTCTTGGGTGTGATAGTAATCCTCTCCCACGTTAACAAACAAAACCGAATAGTATCTTACATACACCGCTCCATCCCCGCAAGGTTGTACGCTAGTTGACCGCTCGATCTGATGCGGTATTCCAAAAAGAGGAGCTGTCCTCGGCATTCTATGGACAGGGGTATGAAAATGTCGGTTTTACCACAACCGTGAGAAATCTCAGCAAGTACAAACCACTAATCCTAAACTCGGCTAACGTGCACCTTCAGACGGGTAAATAAAACACATCAAGTGACGAACCAGTATAACATTAAAACATTCCTGGCTCACAGCCTAATTTACTATCTCAGCCCTGCAGATTAGGCATTTAAATTTATTATGAATTATGCACAATTATAACGACCCAAAGGCCCACAATTGAATATAACGACCCGTAGGCCCGACCCAAAGGCCACAATTGATAAAACGACCTGTGGCCCGACCCGGAGGCCAACAGTTTGATTAAATCGACTCGTAAGCCCGACCCGAAGGTCACAAGATATTATAACGACCCGTAGGCCCGACCCGAAGGCCACAATTTGATATAACTCAGAAATGTGTATCGTCACACTCAATTACAACCAATCACAACTTGATATGCCAAACATATGCTCGGGAATTTTTGTCAATACCCAAACCAACAAGCTGAACACGATTATTTATCAAGCCAATGGGTTTAACGCACTCTCTGCACGATCAAATTATTCCCAATGTAATCCAACCCTTTTAACATTTAATCAGCGCATTTGTTACAATTCAATTTCATGCATCTCGAGCCCGACTTGGACAATTCAATTCCGATAGTTGATCTCACAATCAGGGGGTCATCTAATAGGTTTTATTTAAGTTCCAAACAACCCCCAAGAATACCCAAACTCAAGCCAATAGCCAATGAACCAATTAAGTCTCAATTTAAGCCAAAAGTGCAATTCGGTTCTGGTGAACAGTACCAGAACCGAATGTCAAATGTGCACTAAATCACCCTTAAACAATTCCATTAAGCCTTAATCACATACCCTAATCACCCCACCATCAAATATACATAATTAAGCCTCAAATAAGCTTAATTAATCCTTACAATGACCAATTCAAGATCACTAACAATTGAACCCAATTAGTGTCACATTGAAACAAATTGCACGAATTCGGTACTCAGTGAACAGTACCAGGGCAGGGGGCTGTTTAGGCCTTAATCCACCATTAAACTATCTCATTAGGTCCTAATGACCTATACAAAACACCCCGTGCACAATTAAGCCTAATTAAACCTCAATTAGGCCTAATTAACCCCTAAAATTGCACAATTAAACTAATTAAGGGTTTAGGGATTTATACTCGCCTATTGATGATTCGAGATGACAAGAATGGGCGGTCGATCACCGATACGCGGTAAGGATAGACGGCAGCGTTCCGGGTGCAAGCCGGCGGTCACGGCGACACCGGCGAGGGTGATTTGTGGCTGGTCTCTTCTATTTGGGGCTGGAAAAGGGACTGTGGATGGCCGAACAGGTGAGAGGAAGGTCCAAGGGTGTTGTGGTGACGGCGGGTGGTGGCCAGCAGCTCCGGCTGGTACTGTTCCGGCGTGAACAGTACCAGAATGGACAGAAATATCCACGGCAGAACAGAAACAGGGAAAAAGGAAGAAGTTTTCGGGGGAAATGGCTGAATGGTCTGGGAAGAGAGAGATGGTCTAGTAAAAAATGAGTCAACATTGTATTAGTGGAGTCCAAGTGTCCAAATCTTGGGCCATTTGACACTTTTGCCCTTGATCCAAGGGCTATCCTTCCATCTCATCCAATAATTTAGGGGTAAAATAGTCATTTGTCACAAACCCAAGGATGACGAGACTTGGATTAAGCCAAACCAACCTTGGTTAGTCCCCTAATTAAGTCTAATTTTCGGAATTACTCAAAAATGGCCTAAGGGCATTTTCGTAATTTTCCGATCCCGAACCAAAATTCTAATTTTTATTCATACTGGTCCTATATATTCACGGTAGACATAATATGATGTCAGATCCTTAAAATTCATCCTTTAAGCCATCGAAAACCAGTTCAAAAGTTTGGAGGCGCAAAATCGTAATTTTTCGTTCTGGGGTCGAAATTCCAATTTTTGACCGTATGCACTTCAGACGTGCGTGGTTGCCCCAAAATGGCATCGATTCCAAAAAATAATTCCGTTTGGGCCTCGAAAACGGGCATCGAGGTCCCCAAGGGCAAAATTATAATTTTCCCCAATTTCTGTTGAAATTTCCATTTTCAGCTGTACTAGTTCCAAACGTGTGTGGCCACTCTAAAATGACGTCCGTCCTGCCAAATAGTCGTATTTATCCTTGAAATTTTGATATCGAAGTTCGGGCTCAATATCGAGATCAAAATAGCTCATTTGCAGTTTTAGGGTCTCTCACTAACGGGCGGCTGTTTAGGTATTACGCATATCGACCTAGGATTGTCCGAGTCGCGATGGCCTCGAATTTTGGGAGAACGAGAGGAAGTATCACTAGTACCGGGGGATCACGATCGTTTGAATTAAAAATCGGGATTTATTTGTCAGGCGTACTTTCGATCGTGCGGAATCACCCGCGATCCGATCGTACGTTAGTGAAGATATCAATCCGTTATTTTCCTAAGATCGGCCCATATTGGCTTAAAATATTCCCTCGACGTTTCTCGAACTCGGCACTCAATCGCGATCGGGTCTTCAGTCCACATACCTGTGCCTATTTAGCCTTTCCCATTTGGTTAGTATCCCATGATTGATCAAGTCCAGGCGAGACTTACTAAAATCAAATGAGAATTAATGTACACTTTATTGATCCCGGTAACGGGTTAAAATTCAGGATGTTACAACTCTTCCCCCCTTACAAAAATTTCGTCCTTGAAATTTGTACTCTAAACTTGTTCCTCGAACAACTAGGGGTGTTGACGTCGCATGGCCTCCTTGCTTTCCCAAGTAGCGCCTTCTGTCCTGTGGTGCTCCTAGACTACCTTGACCATCGGAATTGTTTTATTCCGCAGTACTCGATTTTTCTGATATTCAATTCTGATTGGTCTTTCCACATACAACACTCTGTCGTCTACGTCTATTTCTTCATATCTCAGAACGTGTGTCGGATCTGGCTCATATTTTCTCAACATCGACACGTGGAAAACGTTGTGTACTTGGGACAAGTTAGGTGGCAGGGTAAACTTATATGCCATATCGCCAATATTTTCCAAAATCTCGAACGGTCCAACGAACTTCAGACTCAATTTTCCTTTCTTGCTGAATCGTGATAACCCTTTCATAGGCGACACCTTGTGGAATACATGGTCTCCTACTTAGAACTCCAAAGGTCGTCGTCTACGATCAGCATAACTTTTCTGGTGACTTTGCACTGTCTTTAGTCTTTCCCGAATAATCTCGACAGCTTCCACTGTCTACTGTATCAACTCTGGGCCTGTAATGCTTTCACCTACTTCGTCCCAGCACACTAGAGTCCTACATGCTTGACCATATAAAGCTTTAAATGGGGCCATCTGTATACTCTGCTGATAGCTGTTATTATACGCAAACTCCACCAAATGCAGCTGTTCTTCCCATTTACCTTGAAAATCTAGTACGCAAGCCCTCAACATGTCCTCGAGGGTCTGAATCGTCCTTTCTAACTGCCCTTCAGTTTGCGGATGGTAAGCTGTACTGAACTGCACCTTTGTTCCCAAGGCCATCCGTAGACTCTTCCAAAAATTCGCCGTAAACCTTGGGTCACGATCCGGAGTGATCGTCACTGGTACTTCATGCAGTCTGACGATCTGTCTCACATACAGTTCTACGTACCTTTCTAGCTCAAAATCGTTTCATACTGCTAAGAAATGTGCTGACTTCGTGAGTCAATCCACAATCACCCAAATGGGATCATGCCCTCTCTGGCTTTTCGGTAATCCGGTTACAAAGTCCATGGTGATGTGTTCCCATTTCCACTCAGGAATTTCCAATGGTCGCAGCAATCCTCCAGGTTTGTAGTGTTGTGCCTTTACCTGCTGACATGTTAAATACTTAGCCACATACCTGGCCACATCCGTCTTCATTCCATTCCACCAATAATATTGTCGTAGATTCTGGTACATTTTCATGCTGCCAGGGTGGATACTGTAATTGCTGCGATGAACTTCCCTTAATATTTCTTCCTTAAGCTCAGTATCATCGGGTACACACCATCGTCCTCTAAATTTCAGAATTCCATCGTTCGACACTTGAAAATCTAACTTCCTGGTAGTAGCATCCATTTCCACGATTTTCTGAATTTCTTGATCCTAGTAGAGGGAATAAATGATAGGCCATATCCTTTTTCAGTCGACCTTGCAACAGCTATCTAGGAGCGTTGCGTACTTTGTGTTTTTGTGTCATGGGGATAGTTTTTTACCGATGGCTTTCCCTTATTGTTGTTCTGGTCATTTTCAGTCATTGCTGCAACCTGCTGGTCTGTTGAAGTCCCAGCAATTTTCAGGGGATTGTGAAAGGGGGTGTGCATGGACCTTCCCCTGCTTCGGCCCCTACTATGGGACCTTCAACCTTTAGGGTTAATAGCTTTGGGTTTCCCTGTGCCTGACTTATCAGTCTCAGTCGATATTTTACCAACATGGGTTTCTTCTGCTCTAATGGAAGCTTGGGCTTTGGATTTCGCAATTAACATGGATGAAGAGGATCTGAGAGTGGCTTCCGAGGGGCCAACATTAACAGTTGTGGGGTGCTTAGGGAGGGCACTCACATTTCCCGTCTCCAGTAGTTCAGATGCTAGTGGCTCAAAGGCCAACTCCCGAGAGCAGGGGTTTTTGACCATGAGATTCGGTCCAGATCATACATTAAGAAATGCCCGAGTAGCTCAACGGGACATAGAGAGATGTCTAGAGACAGAATCCTCAAGATTCCAGAAGAATTGGACCAGCAAAACACTAGAAATCCAGAAAGCCTAGACAGGTGAACAGTATCTCAGCCACGGGACTACAGAAATTCCCAAATCTGTTCTCCCGGTTTGGATGAATCACCTCAACAGTAATCCTTCGGTTAAGTGCTTACTAAGCATCTGGCGCAGCCCAACACCAGGAATCAGTCAAAATCGCCGATCAGAACGGCGAGAATCAGTGAAGAACCCAGCAGGTGAACAATATCCGATCACCTTCAATCGAGAGAGAAATTTGCACAATACTGGGTGAACAGTACCAGGAGCGGATGAAAAGTCAGTGTTCTATCGTTTGTTGCTTCATAACTATACAATTGGAGTCGAGTTTCCCTGTCTGCCGCCTCACTACTAGTTTTCTTACTGAAGGATACTCAAATCATCATCTCAGCTCTTTGCAGTTCTTTGCAGAGATATTAAAGTGGTTTCATCCTCTATCCTACTGGCAATATCTGTTCTGCACAAAGCTAAAATGCCGAGCCTCTAAATTCTGAAGTTTGCTGGACGACCAGCACCCAAAATTATATAGGTCTTATGGATGCAGTTTTCGAGAAATTAGTGGACAATACGGAGAAGTCCAGTGCATTCTCTGCGAATGCAATCGATCTGTCCCAACATTCTCATGGCCCAGTGCATATGAAGAAGTAATGCTGAGGTTTCTATTTCCAAGCACGAGTCCACTAGAGATGCAATCTACTAGGCTCTAGAAGAACACGAGCATGTTCAACCAGAGTCACATTTATTTCTCTCAAGACCCTTGGGACTTTGGATATACATATTTTTTTAATCCAGATAACACGTCTCATAAATACAATGACTTGTTCGAAGACCCTAATCCAGTTGTGCACCATGAACCCATCAATAAGCGAAGGAATTTTGTTGGATTGTCAATGGGTGAGCTTTATGCTTTGTAATTATATGCAGGAATCTTCCCAGTTTACTGTGCTAGTGTCACTTTACAACTGTCCGTCTTGTATAAGGGAATCTATTCCCAATGAATTTTTAAAAAATAACCATATTAATTGGCCATTTAAGGCCTTATGTAATTCACGTAATGCCCTTGCCTTTAGTTATAAAAGGCGGTAAAAGTTTTCTAATAAAATGATAGTGAATTTTCTCCATCATGTTCTTGTAAACTTTGTCGTTCTCTAGGCATATTGTTATTTGAAGGATAGGAATAAATCTTTAATAGTGTGATACATGGTTCTTGGTGAAGCAAGTATGCTCTCTATTTTACCAATCAAAGTGATCCTGTGGATCAAAAAGCTAAACTAATACTGATGTTTTTGAGTTTTAAGGTGACCAATTTAATGAGATTTGAAGACTAAAAGGCCGAGGGAAGGGCCTGTGTATAAAATCTTCTTCTTCTTGATGACTTTAGCCCCCATTAACTCCTGGTGCTATCCATGTTATTTCTTGTTTTCCTTCAATTCATCATTATATAATGTTTTGAGAAATGGAACATAGCAAATAGCAGAAAACTTTGATGCATTCAAAAAGAAGAATTTGTCATACATCAAATCTAATTTAATCATGTTATTGTATATCTGCTAGCGTTGAGCCACTCACTAAAATTTTGGGTGATTATATCTAAAGAGAAATAAAAGAAACCAATTATGGAAAAATTCGATGGTCAGTTAATAGAGTAGATGTAGTCGGTAGATATAAGATATTCGTGAATTTGACGGTCACTTAATGAATTGGTTGTACTAGGTGGTTTGATTTTTTTGATATTTTTATGTGAGGGTAATTAAGGAATGTATAATCTGACCAAAAAAAAATCAAGGAATGTATAAGAAATGAGACAAATACCACGTATCAAATTATAGAGTTAAATGAAAGGTTTTTTTTTTTTTGGTGGGGTGGGGGGCGGGTGGCAACATAGAAATATCTGGTTGGATCAGACGCTCTATAGCTTCAATGTTACGTCAGGATGATAGGATCTAACATACAAATATCAAAGTGATTAGAATGAGATTTTATGACCATATTACAACTTATATTTATTAACCTAGACATACTTTGTTGTAGCGGTTAATAAAACCAAAAAGATCCTTTGATTTTCTTCTCTTTCTTTTTTCCGTTTAGTAGCCATACCTGATTTTAACCAAATAACATTGCGAAAAATTAAATTTAATTATCTATCACTATCTCTCTGGATTTTAAGTCTCTAAAGAAAAAGCAACTTCCTTTACTTCTTCAGCTTAAAACAAAGATATTTTTAGTGCTGTTCCTTGTCCAAAGCATCAGAAGCAATTGCCGTCGACCTTGACATGAAAAGCAAAGCAATGACTTACATGGCCAACAGATATCTATAAGATTCGAACGGCCTGTGAGCTTCAATAATTGGAAAAATGACACAAATAGTTCATACTTTGGTTCAATGTGCAATATCATTCCTGGACTTTTAATTTGTTCAATGTGATCCCCGAAGTGTTGGTAAATGTTCAATTTAATCTATAAATTATATAAAAATATTCAATGTCGTCATTCTGTTAATTAAAGTTAAATAGAATTTACCGATGTGGCTTCAAATCCATTAAGTTTGAACAATAGGAAAAAAGTCACACGTGGATTATCTATGCAAGATATTCATATTAAAATATGATATAATAATACACATCATCAAATTACGATGGACATTTAACTACCTAATTTTTCTTTTCTTTTCTAATGTAGATATATAAAAAGATGGACATGTTAACTCGTCATTTTTAAAAATCCAACTCAACATATAATTATTCACATCATCGAATAACATCTAATTTGTCGTTTGAGCAAACGAAAGGAAACGAAAGGGCTAAATTGAATGTTTACTAACAGTTTAGGGACCACATTGAAAAGATTAAAAATCTAGGGATCATATTACACATTGGGCCAAAATTTAAGAACTATCTATGTCATTTTCTCTTAGTAATTTGGCTGATCCCGATTTTGAGGTTTGCTTTTATTAGGAAGGTGATTCACGTTGTGACATTACTATTGATTGTAGGAATTTCCAAACTGATTTGAAACGTGGATAGAGACTTGCACTAATGATTCAATATGCTCGATGTGATGAAGATATCATAACTCAAAAAGAAAGGAAGAAAAAGAAAAAAAAGTAGTATTCTTGATAAAGAAGATAGTTTGATTAGTATTAATTCCTCGACTTCCTTGGTAGATAAAGCAAAAGAGTTAAAAGTTTTCTTTGCTGCATATAATAAGGTAAAAATGGTACTATCATCATAGAAGCTGTTATCGGAGAAATAAAGCAGCAATTTCGTATGAACTTCCATAAAAGAGGCGTCAATTTTGGTGTGCCTCTCGAAGGTGGCCCATATAGCATATCTTTTTACCAAAGACACTTTTCTTATAAATTCCACCGACGATATTGACCGAGGTAGAAACATAAATTTGCATGAGGAACCTATGCTTTTTTTTTTATTTAATTATTGTTCTGTGATCTTAATCTGTAATTTCAAGCGTCCCATTCAACACGATCCCTCGCAAAATCATATTATTTACAAGTTTTGGCTCAGGTGGACTGTGAAATTCTAAGCAGATACAAGAAATTGATTCATGTGAAGTGTCCTACCTAAGTCTATAACATGATTTGCAAACCCTATTTGCTTCCTCTAGCTAAAATTTTTTGTTTGGAAATTTCACTGAAGAATATGTTTATTATCGTCGTTGTGACAAGATATATATATATATATATTTATATAACTCACCACTCCTTATTGCATACACAGTTGAGATAATTGCCAAGATTCATCTGTCCTAGATGAAGGGGACTTCTTAGTCTACAAGGAGTAATTATCTGAATCATTTGGCTTGCAAAAAGAGAAAACAACAAAAACATATGAACTAATATGGAGTCCTAATTGATTAGGTTACCACTTGGTTATTAATGTGCATAGTTTATTAGCGAAAACGTGCTTTGCTGTAGCAATTAATAAAACTGAAAGAATCCTTTGATCTTTTTGTTTTCCATTTAGTAGCCATACCTGATTTTAACTAGAAAAAATTAAGGTAAAAAAAATCTGTCACTATTGCTCTTGATTTTAACTCTCTTAAGAAAAGCAACTTTCGTGGCTCCTTCAGCTGGAAACGAAGATATATTCATTACTATTCCTTGTCCAAAGCAACAAATGCAATTGACATCGACCTTGACCTGAAAAGCAAGGCAATGACTTGCTTAGCCAACTCATATCTCTACGATCCGAACGCCATGCGACACGATGTTGACCTTGACCTGAAAAGCCAAGCAGCAACTTGCTTGGCCGACTGATATCTCCACAATTCATATTGCCTACGAGCTTTAATTATTTGGGTTCGCTTTTATCAGGAACGCGATTCACGTTTGTGATGTTACAATCGATTGTGGAAATTTTCAAATTGATTTGAAACCTGAATAGAGACTTGCACTAAGGATTCAATTGGCTCGTGTGTGACGAAGCTAACCTAATTCGAAATGAAAGGAAGATAAAGTAAAAGTAGGATTCTTGATAAAGAAGATAGTTTAATTGATATTGATTTCTCAACTTCCCAGGTAGATATAGAAAATTTGTTAAAAAGTTTTCTTCGTGGAATATAGTAAGGTAAAAATGGTATTGTCATCGTAGAACTATACCCTAAAACTCTCATTGGAGAATTAAAGTAGCAATATGTCGACAAAGAGACTTTATAAAAGTTTTCTCAATGTCCGTTAAATTCCAAACAATTCGCATGAAATTCCATGAAAAGGGTGTCAATTTTTGTCACGGCCCGAACCCTACGGCGCGCGACCATCCCTGCCATGGTCAATTCGTGTGCGACGTCCCAGGACGCGTTGCCGACCCCATACCCAACACAGAGATTTAAAGCACATGCAAAAGTAATTAAAAACCACATGTACATTAAAAATACACCTAACCAAGGATAGCCATACAACAACCAACACGGATAATTATACACTTGCTTTGACATCGAGAAACATATATAATATTCATATACAGCCCACACTCAAAAATCAAAAGCGGTTACGTGGCTCGGCGATCAAACACTATATCTAGCCGGGGCTTCTCCCAAAACGTTTCAGTACGCCTGTCATCCTCAAGGTTGGGGGTCTGAAAAATTGGGTTTCAACAACAGTGAGAATAAATCTCAGTGAGTAATTCCCTAAACCTAAACTAGGCTAACGTGCACCTCCTGACAAGCGCTAAACAACACATAATACCCAACATAACTGACTTAGGCCCTCGGTCATGAATCTAATCTTACTTAACCCTACAAGTTAGGCATTTAATAAACAATAGTAGTCACGCAACAGAATTTAATCACGGCACATATGCGCGCATTTCTATATCACGACGCATGTTATGCATATGCTAATGCTCGCACTCATGCTCATGTCTCATCAATGCATTATCGCACACTTGCATGCTAGTACTCTTGCCACTTGTCCATTTCTCCTCTGACCTGCGTTAAACGCATCAGGTCCACCACTTCGAGAACGATATCTGGCTCGTGTATCATGCGTCAGGCTCATGACACATTACCCGAGTAAAAACGCCTCAGGTTGGTCATCTTCTGGTAAACCGAGCATCGTCCCGCGTAACACGCCTCAAGATGGGTTCACTACCCCGCGTAACACGCATTAGGGTTTATTGTGATCACAAGTTCACAAACATCAATTTTTATCTGAACCCCGCGTTAAACGCATCATGGCATTTTAGGTGATCACAATGCACATGTCACTCGGGCGCACTTGTAAATGCACATGTCGTGCCAATGCTCATGACACACACCCATGGCTATAATAATCACACTTGGGCAATCATGCATTTCACAAAGAGCATGTAATATCACCACACCACTTGTTCAATTCGACACGCAATATGTACCGCCCACATTTCTAATATACCCAACCACAAATTAATGCAATCCTGGAAAGCAATTCAAGCACTCATGCTCGGTACACCATTTACACGTATCAGTCACATAAGCCGATCCATATAATACCGCGCAATCAAGGCCCACCAAGCCACTCCGTTCTTGGCCACACTAAACATGTCATGGCATTGCCAAATCACTCCCAATTAGAGACAATTCAATCACTAACTCAGTCTATCCATTAATTTCGTCAATTACACTACTAAGCCTCAAATCGATCGAGTCTCGCCCAATACGATCCGGCTATGGACAGCCACTAGTCCACTAATTTTAGGCCATTAATTATCCTCAAAATATTCTATTAGACTCTCCAAAATATCATCCAAATCAGCCACCATGAGGACCAAACTAAGTGCGCTCTATAGTTCACAATTGAACCCGATTTAACCCGAACTCGAGCCGATTCAATCCAATATTTCCAGCCATCGCACTGCCCAATCTGAGCCTCTAAACCTCAATTAGAATTATCACGCTAAGCCTCGAAACAGTCACAAGATCAGCCTCTAATAATTTCCACAATTTAACCCCTAAAACACCCTAATTACCCTTAAAACCCGTCTAGAAATGTAAATTAGCCTAATTAGGGTTTAGGGTCAAATTCACTGGGTGTCCTTAGCTTCAAACCGAGCCGAACACATGGCGGTGGCAGGTGGACAGCGGCGGTCCTTCGCCAGAACAGTAACGGCGGCGGCGGCTCCTGGCGTACAGCGAGAGCTTAGGCGGAGGGGCGGCTGGTTGCGGTGGTCGGGAGGGAGAGAGAGAGAGGAGTGGGGCGTCTGGGCGAAGCTGGGTGAGACAGTGGTGGCGGCAAAACAGCTCCGGCGATGGCGGAGCTCCTCTGGCGAGCAGCAGTGATGGCGTGAGGGAGAGAGAGAAAGATCGGGAGATAGAGAGAGAGTGAGGGGGAGGAAGGGGGTTTACCGGTTGTTTGGGGTGGGACACGGCTAGAGGCACTGGACACAGCGACGGCGATGCGGGGCCAGCCGGCGAGCGACAGAGCTGCACCGGCGAGCTGCGGTACGGTCGCGAGCTCGCTGGTCGGGGTGACATCCGCGACGGCTCGGCTGGGCTGGGCGATGGTGACCCGCAGCAACGGCGGCGAGCTGGCGACAGAGCGGGGCAAGGCGGCCGGCCGGGCAGCGTCGGGCTGTGTCACTCCCCGGACCCCACCGAGCCCGCGACATCCCGACCACGGTCGATCATTTGAATGCGACGTCCCAGGACGCGTCACCGACCCAAAAGAAATACGCAAGTGGAAGCATGAAAAATAACCCAGACAATAAAAACAAGACTAAGGAATAGACGTCGAAATATAATAAACACCAAACATTTTAAATCCTTCAATATTACAAAAAAGCAACCCGGCTTCCAAAATCATCCACAGTTTTCAAAAGGGGGCGGTGGTTGACAAGCCTATCTCCTCTACAAAAAGGTATTCCGGCGGTCTCTCCGAATCCATCACGGTCGTGGATCTGAAAGTGGTTATGTAATAACCGTGAGAATAAGTCTCAATAAGCAACAACCTAAACCTAACCTAGGCTAATACGTACCCAGACTGGTCGAACATGCAAACTACCAAATAATACAATCAATTTCACATACTAGGCTTACCTCGCCTCGAACCACGTGCCAACCTTGCATATTAATCCAAACAAGATAATGCAAGTACAAATCATCGCCACGTCACAATCTCCAGCGCACACACACTTCCACTAGAAACCAGTCAATCCAAACAAACACCCAACCCATCCAACTAATCATCCACACGCACCACCAGTCAATTCAGTCAATCCAGTCACACTCAACCAGCCTTTTCAATCACACTCAAATCACATGCGCGATCGAACATCTAACCCACGACTCGCGCCACCGCGCCTGAAGTTCATTCTCATAGCCCGCGTAAACACGCCTCAGGCTCATTCTCACTGCCCGCGTAAACACGCCTCAGGCTCAACTTTCTTTCCAATGACCTGCGTAAACACGCCTCAGGTCCAATCACACCTTTAACGGGCCACTGTCAACACGTCTCAAGCCCGCATTCCAATCGGCCCATCGGCCATTCCTACCTTCACACGAACCGCCGTCAACACGTCCCAAGTCCGTAGCCCTCCGATCGATCCGGGCTTACTCTCTCTCACAGGAAGGCACACGTCACTCGATTCAATTAAATTCACGCCAAACAACTCACATTCGCCACTCAGTCCAATTCACACTTCGCCACTCCAATTCACAGACCTGACATTCAAGTCGGTCACGTACAATTATTCACTCAAGCACTCCACTCTAATCAGTCTAATTTAACTAAATTAAAGCACCACATAATCTAATTTAATCATAAAGTAATTAAACTAAATACACGCCCTATCCATTATAGCCCGAACTGGTCAATTAAATACCCAAAATACTAAGTAGGGTCTAGGGATTCGCTTACCAAAATTTGGCCCGGGAAAAGTCGGCTCGGGCTCAAAATTGCCCGGGTGGGAAGTTCTGACCGAGCGCGGGCGCGAGCCACACGGGCGCGCTGACCGGCCAAAGTGGGCATAATGGCTGATCGGCGTGCCTAGTGCGCGGGCACGGCGTGCCCGGGGCGCTCGGGCGCGCGGATGGGCAATGCGCCTGGGCAACGGGCGCGGGCACGACAATGGGCACGGCACGGGCACGGGCTCGCGGCTTGTGCGCTCCGGCCACGGCTTAGCCGGCCGGTTGGCTGGCTGGCGGGGCTGTCCGGCGGGACTGCCCGGCGGCGACTGCGACCGGTAGCGGCTGGCCGGCGGCGACGGCGGCGGCGACCGGCGGTGACGGCAGCGGCGACCGGCGGCGATGGCGACCGGCGGACGGCTGAACAGGGCACGGGGAAGGACTTGGCCGGGCGTTGAGGGTGAGGGAGAGAGGGAGAGAGGGGGAGGGAGGCTGAGGGGATGAGGGCGGCCGAACGGGACGGCGGCGAGGCTGGCCGGCGGGGCTGCTGGCGTGGCGGCGCGCGGCCGAACGAGCCGACCGGCGAGCGACGAGCTCGCCGGCTCGGGCTCGGGCGAAACAGGGCAGGGAGCGTCGGGGAAAGGAAGAAGCAGGGGGGTTGCTGAGCTGCAGGGGGCTGCGGCAACGGCGACGGGGCGGAGGCGGCGGCCGGGCGACACGCCAGCGGGCTGGGCCGGCTCCGGGCGCGGCGAGCAGCGGCGACTAGCTCGCTGTTGCGCGCGCGGGAGGGAGGGGGAAGCGACCAAGGCGGGCGGGGTGGCTGGCGAGCAACGCGGCGGAGCTGGTCGGTGGCGCGGCGCGGTGGGCTGCGACGGCGGCGAGCTCGGCGGCATCGGCTAGCAGGCTGGACGAGCGGGGCGGCAGACGCGGGGAGGACCAAAACCAGCAAAGAAAAGAAAGAAGAGGAAGAAGAAGGAGAAGGGAAGAGAAAGAGAAGGGGAGGAGAGAGGAGAGAGAAGAAAGGGGGGCAGCATGCAGAGGAGTGGACGTGCGTAGGGGGGTAGCGTGCATGGGGAGGGCGCGAGGGAGGGGACGTGCGCGCAGAAGGGGAGAGAGAGAGAGAGAGAGAGAGAGAGAGAGAGAGAGAGAGAAGGAAGAGAGAGAGGGAAAAGGAAGAGAGATGGGGAGGGGGGACGTGCGCGGGGAAGGGGGGTTGGCCGAGAGAGAGAGAGGAGAGAGAAAGAGGGAGAGAGAAGTACAAATTCAAACTTTAATCGCGAACCAAAGGACACGGTCCGAACTAAAAATCGACCTATCGGTCCCGGTTCGTACTTCCGCAACATAGACACGTGGAATACATTGCGAACATGAGATAAATTAGGCGGTAGCGCGAGACCATACGCCAAGATGCCTATTCTCTCTAAGACCTCGAATGGACCCACGTACCTCGGGCTTAATTTTCCTTTCTTCCCAAACCGCGACAATCCTCTCATCGGTGACACTTTGAGGAATACGTGGTCCCCCACTTGGAATTCCAACGGCCTACGTCTCCGGTCCGCATAACTCTTTTGGCGGCTCTGAGCGGTCTTCAACCTTTCCCGGATAATCTTTACTGTTTCCTTCGACTGCTGAACCAACTCTGGACCCATTATACTTCTTTCTCCTACCTCATCCTAACACAACGGTGTTTTGCAAGCCCTGCCGTATAATGCCTCAAATGGTGCCATTCTGATACTCTGCTGAAAACTGTTATTGTAGGCAAATTCTACCAAATGCAACTGTTCTTCCCACTTGCCCTGAAAGTCTAGCACACATGCCCTCAACATATACTCCAAAGTCTGAATAGTCCTTTCAGACTGGCCATCCGTCTGCGGGTGATAGGCCGTACTGAATTGCAACTTAGTTCCCATGGCTGATTGCAGACTTTTCCAAAAGTTCGTAGTAAACCGGGGATCACGGTCCGAAG
The DNA here is from genome assembly GCA_031216285.1 of Syzygium syzygioides. Lineage (NCBI taxonomy): Eukaryota > Viridiplantae > Streptophyta > Magnoliopsida > Myrtales > Myrtaceae > Syzygium > Syzygium syzygioides. The sequence goes on from CM062247.1 coordinate 24,387,321, forward strand.
TGATTGATACCGGTACTCCGTGAAGACGAATTATCTGACGCACATATAATTCTGCCAGCCTTTCAAGCTCGAAGTCCTTTCGCACTGCCAGAAAGTGCGCTGACTTGGTCAATCTGTCTACTATTACCCAAATAGAGTCATGTCCTCTCTGGCTCCTTGGCAATCCCGTCACAAAGTCCATTGTGATGTGCTCCCATTTCCATTCTGGAATTTTCAACGGCTGCAACATTCCACCGGGTTTACAATGCTGTGCCTTCACTTGCTGGCACGTCAAACACTTAGCCACATGCTTGGCCACGTCCACTTTCATTCCATTCCACCAATAGTGCTGACGAAGATTCTGGTACATCTTAGTGCTGCCCGGGTGGATACTGTAATTGCTTCTGTGAGCCTCCGACAAAATCTCGTCCTTAAGTTCCAAATCATTGAGCACACACAAACATCCTCGAAACTTTAGAATTCCATCCTCGGACACCTGAAAGTCCGGTTTCCTCTTAGTGTCATCCATACTCACCATTTTCTGAATCTCAAGGTCCGTAGACTGCAACGCCCTGATCTTGGCTTGCACTTCCGGCTCAATTCTCAATGTCGCCATCAGACTGGAGAGGTGTCCTACCTCGAACTTAAATTCCGAGTCCCGCGCTCCTTCTAATAGAATCCACTCCTTAACCAACAATTGCGCGATGCTCGATTTTCTGCTCAAGGCATCCGCTACCCGGTTGGCCTTTCCGGGGTGATACAGTATGTCACAATCATAGTCCTTCAGCAATTCCATCCACCGACGCTGTCTCATATTTAATTCCTTTTGGGAGAACAAGTACCTTAGACTTTGATGGTTCGTAAAAATCTGAAATTTCTCCCCACACAAATAGTGTCTCCAAATCTTAAGGGCGAAAATGATCGCGGCTAACTCCAAGTCATGCGTTGGGTAATTCTGCTCATGAGGCCTCAATTGCCGCGATGCGTATGCCACCACTTTCCCGTGTTGCATCAACACGCATCCCAATCCCCTTAACGATGCGTCACTGTAAATTTCATATCCTCCCGGTCTAGACGGGATTGTCAACACTGGTGCAGTTGTTAACCTCTGTTTCAACTCCTGAAAACTCCTTTCACACTTATCTGTCCATTCAAACCTTATCTCTTTCTTTAGTAACCGCGTCATTGGCATCGCTAATGCTGAAAACCCTTCCACGAAGCGTCTGTAGTACCCTGCTAAACCCAAGAAGCTCCGAAAATCGATTACTGTTGTCGGCCTTGGCCAATTCACGACGGCTTCAATTTTCGCAGGGTCCACTGCAATTCCCTCTCCGAATACCACATGTCCCAAGAATGCCACTCGATGAAGCCAGAATTCGCACTTACTGAATTTGGCGTAGAGTGCATGTTCCCTTAGGGTCTGAAGAACCTTTTCCAAATGTACCTCGTGTTCGGTGGAACTCTTCGAATATACCAAAATGTCATCTATGAACACAATTACAAGCTGATCCAAAAATTCTCTGAATACCCGATTCATTAAATCCATAAAGGCTGCAGGGGCGTTCGTCAATCCAAACGGCATCACCGTAAACTCATAGTGCCCATACCTCGTCCTGAACGCCGACTTCGGCACGTCCTCCTTCTTGATCCTCAATTGATGATAGCCAGTCCTCAGATCAATCTTAGAAAACACTGACGCCCCTTGCAACTGGTCAAATAGGTCATCAATCCTTGGCAACGGGTACTTATTCTTGATGGTCACCTGGTTCAGCTGCCTGTAGTCAATGCACAATCTCAAAGATCCATCCTTTTTCCTTACGAATAAAACCGGCGCTCCCCATGGAGACGCACTAGGACGAATAAAGCCTTTATCCAGCAACTCTTGCATTTGGACTTTCAATTCTTTCAACTCCGACATCGACATCCTATAGGGTGCTTTCGAAATCGGTTCCGTTCCTGGGGCTAACTCAATCGCGAACTCCACTTCTCTATCAGGTGGCAGTCCCGGCAATTCCCGAGGAAAGACATCGGGAAAATTACGCACCACAGCTAGGTCCTCTAGCCTCGGCTATCCAGCCGTCGAATCGACCACATTCGCCAGAAATCCTTGGCACCCTTCATCTAATAGCTTCGATACCTCGACCGACGAAATCCAAGGGATCGAGGTTCCTCCTCGGTTTCCCACAAACTCAAATCTAGGGTGTCCAGCTGGATTAAATTGGATCACCCTCCTACTACTGTCCATAACGGCTTTCGGTTTGACCAACCAGTCCGTACCGATAATCACATCAAAGTCATGCATACGTAATACTGCCAAATCTATTCTTCCTTCCCTATCGCCAATCACTATCTTACAATCAGGACATCCTAACGAAATCAACACCTTATCATTCAGCGGAGTAGTAACACACAGCACAACATCAAGCGATTTCGGCTCAATCCCAGATAAATCAACGAACTGCTAAGAAATAAACGAATGCGACGCCCCCGGATCAAACAAGGCATATGCAGCATGATCACAGAGAGAAACCGTACCTGTGACCACGCCCGGCGCGTCCTGCGCCTTCCTCCTTGCCATTGCATACACCCGTCCTTGGGCCGGCGGCCTATTCTGATTTGCCGGCTGGATAGCTCTGAACTGATTTCCATTCCGGGGCAGCGGCGGCAGTAGCGCAGGCTGTCCAGCTTGTCTGTTGTTGGGGCAGTCCCTCATTTGATGGCCCCTCCCGCCACACACAAAACATGCCCCATTCCTACTCGGGCAAGGTCCATTTCCGTGTCTCCCTCCACATAACCTACACGGGGCGTTGTGATAATGGTTTGGCTTCCCAAAAGCCCCTCGAACTGGCGGGACGAAGCGACTGTTCCCAATCATGGGTCTCTTCCCAAATTGACGATTGTCCCTAGCCGGGGCATACCACGATCCAGAAGCGGCAGCCCGATCCATATGATCTCGCTCGATTGCTTGAGCCCTCTCATAAATTTCGTTGTAGCTTCTCAAATTCAAAGATATCATCTGACTGCGAAGGTCCGGTTTCAACCCATCCCGGAACCTCCTAGCCTTGTCCACTGGGTCCTCCACCATCCTGGGGGAAAATTTGGACAGTCTTGCAAACTCGGCCTCATACTGGTCCACTGACGACTGACCCTGTCCCAGCCTCATAAACTCAGCCAGTTTCTACTCTCGGGCACTTTCCAAGAAGTACTTGCCATTGAAGGTCTCAGTAAAGACAGTCCAATTCGGAGCAGTACCAGTAGGGAACACTTGACCCCTGGTGGCCCTCCACCAATCACTTGCATTGCTCTGAAGCTGGTAGACTGCCAGTGTTACTTTCTCTTCCTCCGTGCACCCCAGCACTTCAAAAGCCTTTTCTAGCTCCTCTACCCATCTTGGTGCAGCCTCAGGGTCACCCTTCCCATCAAATTTCGGGGGTTTCAGCCTCAGGAACTGTTCTACTAGTTTGGACATCGGCCTGAACATGTTTACTCGCATCATCCCCGAGTTTCCACCACTCACACGATTCCCCTGATCCCCTTTATTCCCTATGATTTTACTGGCCGCTGCAGCAGGGACTGTGGCACTCCTTTCTCCTGTCTGTCTACCCGATAAAAACCCCGCTTCCTCAAGTACTCTCCACATTTCATCCAATCTAGGATCCCCCACGATTCCAGCTTGCGGGGCTACCCGACCTCGACCTCGACCTCTACCTCGACCTCGACCACGACCACTCATCTTACTGATTCTCACAAACGCCCACCTGCTAAGTTCCACACAGCAATTAGAAACCAATGGGCACATATACCAGTCTAAGCCCTAGGCAATGAATCACAACACAATTCATTCAGCAGGCAGCCAATCACAAATAGCACCCTATCACAACCAATAAGTTCGGGCACTTACCTCAAGTCTCGACGCACCTGCACCTCACATATATTGCATAACAATCACTTAGCAATCACAATCACACTGTCTGGGGTACACATAGCACGCGAGTCTCCCTAACTGTCTACCCCAAAGTCATCGCTCCTTATCACTCCAGGCTTCGACCGACTTGGTTCGAGCTAACCTTGCTCTGATACCAATTCAACAGGGATGTCACGCCCCGGACCCCACCGAGCCCGCGACATCCCGGCCACGGTCGATCATTTGAACGCGACGTCTAAGGACGCGTCGCCGACCCAAAAGAAATACGCAAGCGGAAGCATGAAAAATAACCCAGACAATAAAAACAAGACTAAGGAATAGACGTCGAAATATAATAAACACCAAACATTTTAAATCCTTTAATATTACAAAAAGGCAACCCGGCTTCCAAAATCAACCACAGTTTTCAAAAGGGGGCGGTGGTTGACAAGCCTATCTCCTCTACAAAAAGGTACTCCGGCGGTCTCTCCGAATCCATCACGGTCGCGGATCTGAAAATGATTATGTAATAACCGTGAGAACAAGTCTCAATAAGCAACAACCTAAACCTAACCTAGGCTAATGCATACCCAGACCTGTCGAACATGCAAACTACCAAATAATACAATCAATTTCACATACTAGGCTTACCTCGCCTCGAACCACGTGCCAACCCTGCATATTAATCCAAACAAGATAATGCAAGTACAAATCATCGCCACGTCACAATCACCGGCGCACACACACTTCCACTCGAAATCAGTCAATCCAAACAAACACCCAACCCATCCAACCAATCATCCACACGCACCACCAGTCAATTCAGTCAATCCAGTCACACTCAACCAGCCATCCAGTCACACTCAACCGGTGAAATGAAGAAGCAGGGGGTGGCTGATCTGCAGGGGCCTGCGACGACGGCGACGGGGCGGAGGCGGCGGCCGAGTGACGCGCCGGCGGGCTAGGCCGGCTCTTAGCGCGGCGAGCAGCGGTGACCAGCCCGCTGTCGCGTGCGCGAGAGGGAGGGGAAGCAACCGAGGCGGGCGGGGTGGCTGGCGGGCGACGCGGCGGAGCTGGTCGGTGGCGCGGCGCGGCGGGCTGCGACGGCGGCGTCGGCAAGCAGGCAGGACGAGCGGGGCGGCAGACGCGGGGAGGACCAAAACCAGCAAAGAAAAGAAAGAAGAGGAAGAAGAAGGAGAAGGGAAGAGAAAGAGAAGGGGAGGAGAGAGGAGAGAGAAGAAAGGGGGGCAGCATGCAGAGGAGTGGACGTGCGTAGGGGGGTAGCGTGCATGGGGAGGGAGCGGGGGAGGGGACGTGCGCGCAGAAGGGGGAGCAGAGAGAGAGAGAGAGAAAAGGAAGAGAGAGAGGGAAAAGGAAGAGAGAGGGGGAGGGGGAACGTGCGCAGGGAATGGGGGTTGGCCGAGAGAGAGAGAGGAGAGAGAAAGAGGGAGATAGAAGTACAAATTCAAACTTTAATAGCGAACTAAAGGACACGGTCCGAATTAAAAATCGACCTCTCGATCCCGATTTAATTTCGAAAAAAAGCCTAATAATCCACGATAAATCCCAACAATATTCTAGGGCATACGGCCAAAATAAAATACCCAAACCACACTACGAGGGAGGTCTACCGGTCCAAATTCGCACCCTGTCCAAAAATACACTTTCTCATTATTCCTAACAATCTCGACGCTGGCCACAATAATTTCGACACCGTCCAATTTATTTCGTCCTGAAACTCCCGGAAATCGACTGCCAAGTTCAGGGTATAAATAATGACCAAATTCGATCGAGTGCAATTCTAGCAAAATTTCTATTTTGAAAAATAAGAACCCGAGAGTGATCAGTTCCCGGGTGAAATTCTATTATAAGCGCATTGACGAAATACTCGTTTTATAATTCCCAAAAATGGGCCAAAATCCGGACTGTTACAGGCTGGGACGGGTGCCACAGTCCGAGCGGCAAGCCGGACGCGAGAGAGGAAAGGAGAGACCGGTCGGTCGGGCGCGGCGGCTGGTGGACGGCGCGGCTCGGCGATCAAGCTGGCCGGCGACGGCGCGGTGCGCGGCGGCCAGGAGAGCCTAGGCGGTCGGCGGGCTGGGCAGAGGCGAAGTAGCAGTCGGGGGTCGGGGGCGAGAGGAAGAAGAAGAAGAAGAAGAAGAAGAAGAATAAGACAGAGAAGAAGAAAAAAAGAAGAGAGAGACGAGAGAGGGTGTCAGAGGGAAGGGGGGAGTGCATGGGCGAGTGGACGTTGCATGGGGGGTTGCGTGCGGTCAGAGGGAAAAGGAGAGAAAGAAGAGAGAGAGGGAATGTGCACGGTCAGAGGGGGGAAACGTGCGTGCGGAGGGGAAAGACGAGAGAGAGAAAGAGAAAGAATAGGAAGAAAAGGCCAAATTTTATTTTCGAGCGCGAACCAATGGGCACAGTCCAAACTAAAAATCTGTCTAACGGTCATGAATCCAAATTTGGAAAATGATCTAACGGTCCACTAAAAATCCCAACAATAATTTTGGGCAAATGGCCAAAATATAATAACCCAAAATACACTGCTAGAGAGGTCTACTAGTCCAAATTCGTACCCGGTCTAAAATTTCACTTTCTTACTATTCTTGGCAATCTCGACGCTGGCCACATTAATATCGACACCGTCCAATTTATTTCGTCCAAAACTCCCGAAAATCGACTATCAAGTTCGGAGTCTAAATAAGGGCACAAATTCGATCGAGTGCGATTCTAGCAAAATCTCTAATTTAAAATAATAACCGAGAGTAATCAGTTCCCGGGCGAGATTTTACCATAAGAACACTGACAAATTACGTGTTTTATAAATCCCAAAAATGAACCGAAATTCGGAATGTCACAACTCTTCCCCCCTTACAAAAATTTCGTCCTCGAAATTTACAATCCAACCCAATTATCCAAACAAGTGGGGGTATTGGTGTCGCATTGCTTCCTCGCTTTCCCATGTGGCGTCTTCCGTCCCGTGATGTTCCCAAATAACCTTGACCAACGGAATCGTCTTGCTTCTCAGCACTTGCTCCTTCCTGTCCTCGATTCGCACTGGTTTTTCCACGTACGACACTCTGTCGTCCACGTATATTACTTCATGATTTAGCATGTGGGTCGGATCTGGTTTATATTTCCTTAACATCGACACATGGAAGACGTTATGAACTTGTCACAAATTCGGCGGCAAAGCTAGGCGATAGGCCAACGTTCCAATCCTTTCCAAAATCTCAAACGGGCCTATGTACCTTAGACTCAGTTTTCCTTTCTTGCCAAACCGAGACAGTCCTCTCATTGGTGAGATCTTGAGAAGAAATACATGGTCGCCAACTTGAAACTCCAACGGTCTATGCCTTTGATCCACATAACTCTTCTGACGGCTCAGAGCTGTTCTCAACCTTTCCCAGATAATTTTTACCGTTTCCACCGACTGCTGAACCAACTCTGGACCCGTTATACTTCTTTCTCCTACCTCATCCCAACACAACGGTGTTCTGCAAGCCCTGCAATATAATGCTTCAAATGATGCCATTCTGATACTCTGTTGAAAACTGTTATTGTAGGAAAATTCCACCAAATGCAACTGTTCTTCCCATTTGCCCCGAAAATCTAGCACATACGCTCTCAGCATATCCTCCAAAGTCTGAATAGTCCTCTCAGACTGGCCATCCGTCTGCGGATGATAGGCCGTACTGAATTGCAACTTAGTTCCCATGGCTGATTGCAGACTTTTCCAAAAGTTTGCAGTAAATCGGGGATCACGGTTCGAAGTGATCGATACCGGTACTACATGAAGACGAACTATCTTACGCACATATAATTCTGCCAGCCTTTCTAGCTCGAAGTCCTTTCGCACTGCCAAGAAGTGCGCTGACTTGGTCAATCTGTCTACTATTACCCAAATAGAGTCGTGTTCCCTATGGCTTCTTGACAGTCCCGTTACAAAGTCCATTGTGATGTGCTTCCATTTCCATTCTGGGATTTTCAACGGCTGCAACATTTCACCAGGCTTACAATGCTCTGCCTTCACCTGTTGGCACGTCAAACACTTGGCCACATGCTTGGCCACGTCCACTTTCATTCCATTCCACCAATAGTACTGACGAAGATTCTGGTACATCTTAGTGCTGCCCGGATGGATACTGTAATTGCTCCTATAAGCCTCTGATAAAATCTCTTCCTTAAGTTCCAAATCATCGGGCACGCACAAATGTCCTTGAAACTTAAGAATTCCATCCTCGGACACTTGAAGGTCCAGTTTCCTCTTAGTGTCATCCATACTCACAATTTTCTGAATCTCAAGGTCCGTAGACTGCAACGCCTTGATCTTGGCTTGCACTTTCGGCTCATTCCTTAATGTCGCTATCAGACTGGAGAGATGACCTACCTCAAACTTAAATTCCGAGTCCCGCGCTCCTTCCAATAAAATCCACTCTTTAACCAACAATTGCGTGATGCTCGATTTCCTGCTCAAGGCATCCGCTACCCGGTTGGCCTTTCTAGGGTGATACAATATGTCACAATCATAGTCCTTCAGCAATTCCATCCAACGCCTCTATCTCATATTCAGTTCCTTCTACGAAAATAAGTACTTGAGACTCTGATGGTCCGTGTAAATCTGGAACCTTTCTCCACATAAATAATGCCTTTAAAGTTTAAGCCAGAAAATAATTGCTGCCAGTTCCATGTCATGGGTCGGGTAGTTCATTTCATGAGGCCTTAACTGCCGTGATGCATAAGCAACCACCCTTCTATGTTGCATTAGCATGCATCCCAATCCTTTAAGCGACGCATCGCTATAAATCTCATACCTGCCCGATCCTGAAGGAATAGTCAACACTGGCGCTATCGTCAGTCTCTGCTTCAGCTCCTGAAAACTTCCTTCGCACTTGTCGGTCCATTCAAAATTAGCTTTCTTTTTAAGCAATCTCGTCAATGGAGTGGCTATCGCCGAGAATCTTTCCACAAATCTCCGATAATAGCCTACCAGTCCTAGAAAGCGTCGAACCTCAGTAACTATTGTCGGTCTCTGCCAATCCATTACTGCTTCAATCTTTGCTGGATCTACGGAGATTCCTTCTCCGAAAATTATATACCCAAGAAACGCCACTCGGTTCAGCCAAAACTCGCACTTGCTAAACTTAGCATACAGTGCGTGCTCTCTTAACGTCTGTAGAACTTTTTCCAAACGTACTTCGTATTCCTCGGAACTCTTCGAATACACTAAAATATCATCGATGAAGACAATGACGAACCAGTCTAAGAATTCCTTGAATACCCGATTCATTAAGTTCATGAAAGCGGCAGGGCATTAGTCAGTCTAAACGGCATCACTGTAAACTCATAGTGTCCATATCTAGTCCTGAATGTTGTCTTTAGAATATCCTCCTTTTGGATCCTTAACTGGTGATACCCTGTTCTTAAGTCAATCTTAGAAAATACCGAAACTCCCTGTAACTGATCGAACAGGTCGTCAATCCTTGGGAGGGGATACTTATTCTTGACCGTCGCTTGATTCAGCTGACGGTAGTCGATACACAACCTTAGCGATCCATCCTTCTTTCTGATGAATAACACCGGCGCTCCTCATGGAGACGCACTTGGTCGGATAAAACTTTTGTCCAGCAGTTCCTGCATCTGGACCTTTAATTCCTTCAATTCTGACAATGACATCCGATAAGGCGGCTTCGAGATTGGCTCTGTTCCAGAGGCCAACTCGATAACGAATTCTACTTCTCTTTCCGGTGGCAATCCCGGTAATTCCTAAGGAAGGACATCGGGAAACTTGCACACCACTGTTATGTCCTCAAGCCGCATCTCACATGCCGTCGGATCAAGCACACTGGCTAAATAACCTTCACAGCCCTCGTCTAACAATTTAGTTGCTTCCACAGACGAAACCCAAGAGATCGAGACTCCTCCCCGACTCCCCATAAACTCAAATCTAGGATGTCCAGCCGGGCTAAAATGGATCACCCTGCTACTATAGTCCATTACGGCATTCTGCTTAACTAACTAATCCATACCCACAATCAAATCAAAGTCATACATCGGCAACACGGCTAGATCTATCCTGCTTTCTACGCCATCAATTACTATCTCACAATTCGGGCATTCTAGCGATATGCATAATTTATCCTTCAATGGCGTGGTCACACACAATTGTACTTCTAACACAACAGGCTTTAATCCAGACAATTTAATAAACTGAGCAGATATAAACGAATGTGATGCTCCCGGATCGAATAACGCATACGCGACATGCTTGCACAGAGAAACCATACCTGTGACCACCCCTGGCGCATTCTCCACTTCCCTTCGCGCCATGGCATACACACGCCCTTGTTCCGGCGGCCTGTTTCCATTAGCCGGCAGTGGATTTCCAGTCTGATTTCCAACTCTATGTTGCTGCATCAGGAGTCCCGCGAGGCGCTGCTGGGAGCAATTCCTAATTTGATGATCCATGCTCTCGCATTTGAAGCAGGCCCCAATTCTGTTCTGCTGATGGCTCGGCTTCCCGATGTTCTTCCTGATCGGTGGGATAAATCGCCTGTTTCCCGCCATTGATTTCTTCCCAGGACGGTATTTGTCCCTAGCCGGGGCGAACCACGATCCAGAGGCAGCTGCCCTATCAGTCTGATCCTACTCTATAGCCCGTGCCCGTTCATACATCTCACTGTAGTCCTTGATGTTCAGCGATATCATTTGACTCCTTAGGTCCGGTTTTAGTCCATCCCGAAATCTTCGCGCCTTGTCCTCAGGGTGCTCTACCATCCTTAGCGCAAACCTTGACAATCTTGTGAATTCTGCTTCGTACTGATCCACCGTCATCGATCATTGGCGGAGCCTCATGAATTCCGCTAGCTTCCTTTCTTTAGCACTCTCAGAGAAGAATTTTCCTAAAAAGCTCTCAGAAAACGCGGCCCACGGCTGAGCGGTCCCCTTGGGAAACATCCTTCCTTTGGTGGCCTTTCACCAATCATTGGCGTTGTCCTGCAGCTGGTACATGGCCAATGTTACATTTTAGACCTCAGTGCACCCTAATACTTCAAAGGCCTTCTCCAGTTTCTCAATACAACGGGGTGCGGTCTCGGGGTCACCCTTACCATTGAACCTTGGCGGCTTCAGTTTTAAAAACTGCTCTATTAACTTAGACATCGGTCTTGTCACATTCGCCGGTCCCCGAATTGGATTCTTAACATTCCCCTGATTTTCATTATTTCCATTAGCCCCATTGAAGCAACAATGGCAACCTCAACAGCAGCAGCGATAGTGGCATCTCTCTTCTAAGCCAATCTACCTCCCAGAATTCTAGCTTCCTCGAGGGCTCTTAGGATTCTATCTACCCTCGGATCCTCCGCAATCCTTACTTGCGGCTCTACGCGGTCCTGCTCATGACCTCGACCTCGACCTCTACCTCTTCTACGGCCTCGACCTCTACCTCTTCCTTGGTTACTCGTCTCCCCAACTTGCATGTCCATCCTCCTACTATAATTCCCACATCGGAATTAGAGACCTAACCCAAGCTAAACCGGTCTAGGATCCTAGGCAGGGGACTTAACCCTATAGCAATCAATCACTCAGCATGCGAATAAGCTTAAATAACATGAGACTTCAATCACAGAACATGTGTACTGACCTCGAGTCCTGCCGCACTTGCACCTTACGGGTCAACTAACACAAGCACTCAATCAAACAAAAGCAGTCAGGAGGTATACATAGCACACGAGGTCACCCTACTGGCTACCCAAGGTCATCGCTCCTTATCACTCCAAGCTTCGAACGAATTGGACCGAGCTGACCTTGCTCTGATACCAAATCAAACGGGGATGTCACGCCCCGAACCCTATGGCGCGTGAACATCCCTGCCATGGTCAATTCGTGTGCGACGTCCCAGGATGCGTCGCCGACCCCATACCCAACACGGAGATTTAAAGCACATGCAAAAGTAATTAAAAACCACCCGTACATTAAAAATACACCTAACCAAGGATAGCCATACAACAACCAACACGGATAATTATACACTTGCTTTGACATTAGGAAACATATATAATATTCATATACAACCCACACTCAAAAATCAAAAGCGGTTACGTGGCTCGGCGTTCAAACACTATATCTAGCCGGGCTCCTCCCAAAACGTTTCAGTACGCCTGTCATCCTCAAGGTTGGGGGTCTGAAAAATTGGGTTTCAACAACAGTGAGAATAAATCTCAGTGAGTAATTCCCTAAACCTAAATTAGGCTAACGTGCACCTCCTGACAAGCGCTAAACAACACATAATACCCAACATAACTAACTCAGGGCCTCGGGCCTGCATCTAATCTTACTTAACCCTACAGGTTAGGTAATTAATAAACAATAGTAGTTACGCAATAGAATTTAATCACGGCACATATGCGCGCATTTCTATGTCACAACGCATGTTATACATATGCTAATGCTCGCACTCATGCTCATGCCTCATCAATGCACTATCGCATACTTGCATGCTAGCATTCTTGCCACTTGTCCATTTCTCCTCTGACCCGCGTTAAACACATTAGGTCTACCACTTTAAGATCGATCTCTGGCGCGCGTATCACGTGTCAGGCTCATGACACATTACCCGTGTAAAACGCCTCATGTTGGTCATCTTCCGGTAAACCGGGCATCATCCAGCGTAACACGCCTCAGGACGGGTTCACTACCCCGCGTAACACGCATCAGGGTTTATTGTGATCACACGTTCACAAACATCAATTTTTATCTAAACCCCGCGTTAAACGCATCAGGGCATTTTAGGTGATCAGAATGCACATGTCACTCAGGCGAACTTGTAAATGCACATGTCGTGCCAATGCTCGTGACACACACCCATGGCTACAATAATCACACTTGGGCAATCATGCATTTCACAAAGAGCATGTAATATCACCACACCACTTGTTCAATTCGACACGTAATATGTACCGCCCACATTTCTAATATACCCAACCACAAATTAGTGCAATCCTGGAAAGCAATTCAAGCACTCGTGCTCGATACACCATTTACACGTATCAGTCACATAAGCCGATCCACATAATACCGCGCAATCAAGGCCCACCAAGCCACTCTGTTCTTGGCCACACTAAACTTGTCATGACATTGCCAAATCACTCCCAATTAGAGACAATTCAATCACTAACTCAGTCTATCCATCAATTTCGCCAATTACACTACTAAGCCTCAAATCAATCGCGTCTCGCCCAATACGATCCGGCCATGGACAGCCACTAGTCCACTAATTCTAGGCCATTAATTATCCTCAAAATATTCCATTAGACTCTCCAAAATATCATCCAAATCAGCCACCATGAGGACCATACTAAGTGCGCTCTATAGTTCACAATTGAACCCGATTTAACCCGAACTCGAGCCGATTCAATCCAATATTTCCAGCCATCGCACTGCCCAATCTGAGCCTCTAAACCTCAATTAGAATTATCACGCTAAGCCTCGAAATAGTCACAAGAGCAGCCTATAATAATTTCTACAATTTAACCCCTAAAACACCCTAATTACCCCTAAAACCTGTCTAGATATGTAAATTAGCCTAATTAGGGTTTAAGGTCAAACTCACCGGGTGTCCTAAGCTTCAAACCGAACCGAACACGTGGCGATGGCAGCTGGATAGGGGCAGTCCTTCGCCAGAACAGTAACGGCGGCAGCGGCTCCGACGAACGGCAAGAGCTTAGGCGGAGGGGCGGCTGGTCGCGGCGGTCGGGAGGGAGAGAGAGAGGAGTGGGGCGGTTGGGTGAAGCTGGGTGAGACGGTGGTGGCGGCGGAATAGCTCCGGCGATGGCGGAGCTCCTCCGGCGAGCAGCGGTGATGACGTGAGAGAGAGAGAGAGAGAGAGAGAGATCGGGAGAGAGAGAGAGAGAGAGAGAGAGTGAGGGGGAGGAAGGGGGTTTGCCGGCTGTTTGGGGTGGGACACGGCGGCGACTGGCGGCACCGGAGGCGGCGACGGTGACGCGGGGCCGGCCTGCGAGCGGCAGAGCTGCACCGGCGAGCTGTGGCGCGGTCGCGAGCTCGTTGGCCGGGGTGACGTCTACGACGGCTCGGCTGGGTTGGGCGATGGCGACCTGCAGCAGCGGCGGCGAGCTGGTGACGGAGCGGGGCGAGGTGGCCGATCGGGCAGCGCTGGGCCGGGACGGGCGCGATAGTCCGAGCGGTAAGCCGGATGCGAGAGAAGAAGGGAGAGACCGATCAGTCGAGCGCGGCGCGGCGGTCAAGCTGGCCAGCGACGGCGCGGTACGCGGCGGCCAGGCGAGCCCAGGCGGTCTGCGGGCTGGGCAGAGGCGAAGCAGTAGTCGGGGGTCGGAGGCGAGAGGAAGAAGAAGAAGAAGAAGAAAAAAAGAAGAGAGAGAGGGGAGAGACGGTGTCGGAGGGGAGGGGGGAGTGCATGGGCGAGTGGACGTTGCATGGGGGGTTGCGTGTGGCCAGAGGGAAAATGAGAGAGAGAGAGAGAGAGAGAGAGAGAAAGAGGGAACGTGCACGATCAGAGAGGGGAAACGTGCGCGCGAAGCAGGGGAAAGAGGAGAGAGAGAAAGAGAAAGAATAGGAAGAAAAGGCCAAATTTTATTTTCGAGTGCGAACCAATGGACACGGTCCAAACTAAAAATCGGTCTAACGGTCACGAATCCAAATTTGGAAAATGATCTAACGGTCCACTAAAAATCCCAACTATAATATGGGGCAAATGGCCAAAATATAATAACCCAAAATACACTGCTAGGGAGGTCTACTAGTCCAAATTCGTACCCGGTCTAAAATTTCACTTTCTTACTATTCTTGGCAATCTCGATGCTAGCCACATTAATATCGACACCGTCCAATTTATTTCATCCCGAAACTCCCGAAAATCGACTACCAAGTTCGGGGTCTAAATAACGGCACAAATTCGATCGAGTGTAATTCTAGCGAAATCTCTAATTTAAAATAATAACCGAGAGTGATCAGTTCTCGGGCGAGATTTTATCATAAGCACACTGACAAATCACGCGTTTTATAAATCCAAAAAATGGACTGAAATTAGGAATGTCACAATTTTGGTGTGCCTCTCTAAGATGGACCTTATAGCATGCTTTTTACTAAAGACGCTTTTGCGAAAATTCCACCAATGATGTTGACTGAGGTTTAAACATAACTTTGCACGATGAACCAATGTTTTTTGTTATAATTATTTTGTGATTTTAATTTGTAATTTTAAACTTTCATTCAACGCAATCCCTCACAAACTTATGCTATTTTCAAATTTTGGCTCATGTGACCGATATTCTAAATAGATACAAGAAATTGATTCATGTGAATTGTCCTACCTTAGCCTGTAACATGATTTGCAAAACTTGTTGTTTCATCTAGCTAAAAGATTTTATCAGAAATTTTAATGCAGAATATGTTAATTATTGCCGTTGTGACAAGATATATAACTACCACTCGCTATTTTTACCACAGATAAGATAATTTCCAAGATTCATTCAAATTCATTTCATCCTTACTGTCCTTGATGAAGGGGACTTCTTCGTCTACTAGGAGTAATTATCTGAATCATCTCGCTGACAAGAGGAGAAAACAACAAAAAAAAAAATGAACTAATATGGAGTCGCTGGGTGAAATTGCATGGCTCAATCAAACAAGATAAGAAAAGAGAAAACAATAGTTGAAATGATTTGTCGTTTTCGATGATCATTTCAACTGACAAAGATATCCTGTTCTTGAAAATTTCATTTTGGTAAAAGAAATGATTTTCTGACATGTACGACGGTGACGGTCAAGACTTTTAAATGCAACACTGCTTATTGTTTTCAGTTTCTTCGTTGGGATTTTATTTATGCATTATCCACAGGATGTGACAATATATGGCAAAGTATTTAAATATTAAAAATTACGCACTCATCTAACAGTTTAAATTTTACAATTGTTAGAGCTAATTCTGCAAATATTACATAATATTAGAGTAAGAGATCTTGAATTTAGATCTTTTCAGTTTCCTATGCGTTCTCCAGTTATATAGTTCAACACTTGGACCCTACAATTATTTCTCATGTAAAGTGCAACTTAACATGATAGCTCACGTTTGATGAATGAAATGATATTAAAGGATTATATGAAACTTGCACAATGTTTTTCTAAAATAAATGAATAGTAAAAATAAAATAAAAATCGATTTAGAAACTATAAAAACCATAATTAAATCAAGTTTATAGAGGAAAATTTATTTTTAATAAATTACACAATGTCCATATTTCATCAAATAATAGACTAAATGCATAATTAGTAATGAATCTCTTATTAAATGCATAATTGATGATAACTCTAACAAGATATTTTTTTAATACTTATATTTGGAAATTGCACGTCAAAAAGTAGATAACAAAATTGAGGGCTCATTACTTTGAATTTTATTCATATATGATTAAATTAATTATTAAAGATAATTCCTATTAGTTTATAGTTGATGAAGATAATTCCTACCACTTTCTAAATTTGTCTATCAGAATTCGATTGGGAAAGGAGAGGGGCATACGTTTTCTTTCACACGGAGGGAGGGACGTGTTCTTTGACTCAAGAAACCCAGATTTCTTTTGGAGATTATTTGGAAAGTAGGAGCATCCCAAAAAAAAGACGAAAAGACCCATCTTACTTCTCCTTATATAACCCTCACCAACCCCTCAAATTAAATCATCAAGAAAGTTGTATGCATATGAAGAGAGTTGAAGGAAGAACCATGGCCATCCATAAGCTTCTCCTGAAAGTTGCGTTGCTTGGGGCTTTTTTATTTGGTCCATACCACAATCACGTAGCACAAGCTGATGATTCACTGACTAAGCCCGGATGCCGAAGTTCCTGTGGAAACCTCTTGATTCCATACCCCTTCGAATTGAGCGATAGTGATTCCCACTGTTGCATCAATTCTTCCTCATTCATAGTCGACTGTTATTACTCTACCAACCCTCTCGTTCCTTACATGTGGAACAGAAGTAGTAACATCAAAATACTCCACATTTCTGTCGAGGACCATGAGCAACGCATTAGTGCTCCAATCGCTCGAAATTGCTATAACTCTGGCAGGTGCAATGATTTTTCAAGCTGGTTAAGGCTAGCTAAATTCCCCTTATCCAGCACAAAGAACAAGTTCACTGCCATTGGCTGCGACACGTGTCACGCCTCGAACCCCATCAAGCCCGCGACATCCCTCTCCTCGGTCGGAAGAGTGCGACGTCCCAGGAATAACGTCGCCGACCCAACGATCCATCATAGTTAAATCGCGGCGGAAGCAATCAAAAATCCCGGACATTAAAATTGGAGAACTCCAGGAAGGAACAAATTATCAAACCACCAAGCATATATTACACTTCCAAATATTTACATCATCCGCCAATACAAACCACAAAATAATTTATAAGCACACCGAACTATAAACTCCAAACCACCAAAATATCAAGATTAGCTCTCTAGGTCAGCACTATCCAAAAATGGGGTGCATCCTCCTCCCAGAACTATCCCCTATGCCCTCTCGAAGGCGTCCACTCTGACTCACTGTCCTCGACATCACTACCTGAATCCTCTGCAGCTGTCTGCTCACCCGACGACTCCGAGTCGACCTCAATCTCGACATTTAGACGGGGGCTCTGAAATGGTTTGGTTGAAATAACCATAAGATCACATCTCAATAAGTCACAACCTAAGCCCCACCTAGGCTATCACGTAATTCTAGACACATCCAAACGTGCAACCAAACAACCACACAACCAACAATCAAACATTCACATATACCTAGACTCTCTGCATACACACCATGCACGTTATCTCACAATCCCAATATACAATTCTTGCACACATGCCATCACACACTTTCCACATATCAATACATATGCCAATCATACTATAGCAATACATCACAGCCGCGCGCGTGCCTTGATTATAAAGCAAAACCTACTTGGGCACGTCCCATACCATACCTAACAGATTTTACCCCATAATCGCGCACTGCATCACGCGATACAAACACACTCGCACACTAACTCACACCATGCATCACTTTCACAATCCTCACATGTCAAGCCAAATCCCGCTCGTTCTCAACCTTTCCACCACTACCGCGCCCACGTAAAACGTATCAGGCCAACGGTCTTCTGACCTCGTCAGGCATCGACACCTCGTCGAGCCAGGCATCGTCACCTCGTCAGGGACGGCATCGTCCCACGTAGACGAACACGCCTCAGGACGGAATCTTACACACACGTTCCTTCTATCGCGCCCGCGTAAAACGCATCAGGCCAACGGTCTTCTGACCATGTCAGGCATCGTTACCCCGTCGGGCCGGGCATCGTCACCTCGTCAGGGACGGCATCTTCCCGTGTAAACGAACATGCCTCAAGATGGACCTTACCCCGCGTAAACAAACACGCCTCAAGGTATTACTTTTCCCATCAATCCTATATTTCTTTACCTTCGTTCTACACTCTACACACGTATCACACGGCCACACATACACACGGTCACACACACACACGGTCACACACAAATTCACATCTCACACATACTTTTCACAATTACCCACCTTCATCACGCGAACATTACACAAACACCCAAGCTTGGCACGCGAACTCAATGCGCAATCACGCCACCACACCTCATAGCCACACAATCATACATACGAGCTCATTCAAGCATCAAACTACCCGTCAAAATGCCACGATAACACCAAATAATTCCCGAGAGAGAAAAAAATCGGGAATATGTAAAATCGGGTCCAAACTGGGCAGTTGCGCAGTGACAGAAATCCATTTGACTTAAATAATCAAATTTTGACCAAACTTTCCAAAATACCCATTTTACCCCTCCTTACTTGGTCTACATTAATCCAAGCCAAAATATCCAAGGGCATTCTAGTCTTTTCATCCTTGCATTATTGGGCTGATCTTATCCTCTTAATTTTCCAAAATAATTTTTCAATAATTCCCCTAAAATTCGGAATACCCAAAAATAGGCCTAGGGACAAAGTCGTAATTTTCTGGTCCCGGGCCGAATTTCCATTTTTCGACCATACCAACCCCAAATATCATTGGCCACACTAAAATGATGTCATCCTCGTAAAAATAGTCGCGCACGATCCCGAAAATCAACATCCAAGTCCGGATCCAATTTCGCGATTAAAATCGCCCAATCTCAATTTTAGGGTCTCTCACTAACGGGCGGCTGTTTAGGGATTACGCGTATTGACCTAGGGTTATTCGAGTCATGGCGACCTCGATCGTCACCGAAGGTCGACTCATGATCGAGTTTTTAGGTCCATGTATATTTCCCTAGGTAGCCATTCCCTAAAGGTTAGTATCCCGAGAATAATCAGTTCCGGGTGAGACTTACTAAAATGAAATGAGAAATAAGGTCTATTTCATTGATTCCGAAAATAGGTCGAAATTTAGGATGTTACAACTCTTCCCCCTTTATAAAAATTTCGTCCTCGAAATTTATAACTTAATGAATTCCTCAAACAAATGGGGGTATTGACGTCACATGGCCTCTTCACTTTCCCATGTCGTACTTTTTGTCCCGTGATATTCCCACACAACCTTAACCATCGGGATCGTCTTGCTCCTCAAAACTCGTTTTTCCAATCCTCAGCAAGGGATACTTACCTATTACTGTCCTCTGTATAACTAGCCAGTCCATACCCACTATTACATCCAAATCCTACATCTCTAGAACTGATAATCAGTTCTTTCCTTCCCATTACCAGTTACAATCTTGCAATCCGGGTACCTCAACAAAACTAAAATCTTGTCAATCAAGGAAGCCATAACATGCCAATATTATAACATACGATATTCCTACTTGGACAAGGTCTAGTCCCATGTCTTCTACCACACAACTAGCATACAACATCCTGATAACGATTCAGCTTTCCAGTATCCCTTCTAACGGAAGGAACAAATGCTGATCCTCCGTCATCGGTCTCTTCCCAAGATTCTGATTGTCTCTCGCCGAAACATATCTCGACCCAGAAGCAGCGTCTCTATCCACTAAATCCCGCTTTATTGCTTGAGCCTGATCATAGATCTCATTATAGTCTCTCAGATTCAGCGAAATCATCTGACTAAGGAGGTTTGGTTTCAGACCATCTCAGAACCTCCGAGCTCTATCCCATGGATCCTTCCCCATCCTAGGGGCAAACTTAGATAACTTCGTGAACTTAGCCTCATACTGGTCCACTGTCCTTTGCCCCTGGCAAAGCCTCATAAACTCCACCAACTCATGTTCCTTGGCACTCTTAGAAAAATACTTATTATTGAAAGTCTCCACAAACATCGCCCAAGTCTGGGTGGTACCAGCTGGGAATGCTCTTCTTCTGGTGGCTTTCCACCAATCACTCGCATTCCCCTGAAGCTGATACACCACCAATGTCACTTTCTCCTAATTCGTACATCTTAGTACATCAAAAGCCTTTTCCAACTCCTCTACCCAAAGTGACGCAGCCACCAAATCACCTCCACCATCAAACTTAGGGGGCTTTAACTTCAGAAATTGTTCAACCAGCTGATGCATTAGTCGATTCCCATTTACATGCCCCCGATTTCCATTGTTGCCATTGAGGGCAATAGCCACAGCGGCCTCAACTGCTTGGGCGATAATGGCATCTCGTTCCTGAGTCTGCCTGCCCATTAAAACCCCAACCTCCTCGAGGGCCCTTATAACTCCATCCATTCGAGGATCCGCTGCAGCCCTAACATCAACTCTGGGATCTACTGCAGCTCCAGCGTCAACTCTAGGGTTTTCTACAGGTCTAGCCTCAACTATGGGGTTCTCTGCAAACCTAGTATCAATTCCAAGATCCTCTATCGCTCTGACTCGAGCACCACCTCGACCTCTAGCTCTTCTGCCTATACCCTTTCAAGCACCTCTTCCGTGGCTGCTCATCGTCCCAGCTTTCTATCACTCTCCTATCTGTTATAATTCCATCTAGGAATTAAAGATTTAGGCCAACTAACCCAGTCTAGTCCTGGGCAGTGAGTTGACACAGTAATCCACTTAGCAGGCAATCAATCACACAGCATCAGACCACATCAAAAGGGTTTATGCACTTACCTCAAGTCTAGACGCACCTGCATTCCAATAAAACACCAAATTCACTCAACAATCACAACAACAGTCTGGAAGTACATGTAGCCCTAGACACACTGTGGTTCACTAAGGTCTCCCTAACTAACTACAGCTATCCTAGGTCTCCACTCCTTATCACTCCAAGCTTCGATCGACTTAAATCGAGTTGTCCTTGCTCTGATACCAATTCAACAGAGGATGTCACGCCTCGAACCCCATCGAGCCCGCGACATCCTTCTCCTCGGTCGGAAGAGTGCGACGTCCCAGGAATAATGTCGCCGACCCAATGATCCATTAGAGTTAAATCGCGGCGGAAGCAATCAAAAATCCCGGACATTAAAATTGGAGAACTCCAAGAAGAAACAAATCATCAAACCACTAAGCATATATTACACTTCCAAATATTTACATTATCCACCAATACAAACCACAAAATAATTTATAAGCACACCGAACTATAAACTCCAAACCACCAAAATATCAAGATCAGCTCTCTAGCTCAGCACTGTCCAAAAATAGGGAGCATCCTCCTCCCAGAACTATCCCCTATGCCCTCTCGAAGGCGTCCACTCTGACTCACTGTCCTCGGCATCATCACCTGAATCCTCCGCAGCTGTCTGCTCACCCGACGACTCCGAGTCGACCTCAATCTCGACATTCAAGTGGGGGCTCTGAAATGGTTTGGTTGAAACAACTATGAGATCACATCTCAATAAGTCACAACCTAAGCCCCACCTAGGCTATCACGTAATTCCAGACACATCCAAACGCACAGCCAAACAACCACACAATCAGCAATCAAACATTCACACATACCTAGACTCTTTGCATAGACACCATGCACGTTATCTCACAATTCCAACCTACAATTCTTACACATATGCCATCACACGCTTTCCACATATCAATACACATGCCAATCATACCAGAGCAATACATCACAGCCGCGCGCATGCCTTGATTATAAAGCAAAACCTATTTGGGCACGTCCCATACCATGCCTAGCAGATTTTACCTCATAATCGCGCACTGCATCACGCGATACAAACACACTCGCACACTAACTCACACCATGCATCACTTTCACAATCCTCACATGTCAAACCAAATCCCGCTCGTTTTCAGCCTTTCCACCACTACCACGCCCACGTAAAACGCGTCAGGCCAAATGGTCTTCTGACCGCATCAGGCATCGACACCCCATCAGGCCGGGCATCATCACCTCGTCAGGGATAGCATCGTCCCGCGTAAAAGAACACGCCTCAGGACGGAATCCTACATACACTTTCCTTCTACCGCACCAGCATAAAACGCATCAGGGCAACGGTCTTCTGACCATGTCAAGCATCGTCATCCCGTTGGGCCGGGCATCGTCACCTCGTCAGGGACGGCATCGTCCCGCGTAAACGAACACGCCTCAGGACGAACCTTACCCCGCATAAACGAACACGCCTCAGGGTATTACTTTTCCCATCAATCCTACATTTCCGTACCTTCATTCCATACTCTCCACACGTATCACACGGCCACACATACACACGGTCACACACAAATTCACATCTCGCACATACTTTTCACAATTACCCACCCTCATCACGCGAACATCACACAAACACCCAAGCTTGGCATGCGAACTCAATGCGCAATCACGCCACCACACCTCATAGCCACACAATCACACATATGAGCTCATTCAAGCATCAAACTGCCCGTCAAAATGCCACGACAGCACCAAATAATTCTCGAGAGAGAGAAAAACCAAGAATATATAAAATCGGGTCCAAACTGGGCAGTTACGCAGTGACAGAAATCCATTTGAAATAAATAGTAAACCAACTCCAAAAATTCTAAATTTTGGATATGTCATAAAACAAATCTTGATTAACATTTCTTATGAAGAACACGAAATCCGATTCGATCTGAAACCATGCCTTTTTGTCCCTCAAAGTCAAACCAAAATCTGCTCGCTCTAACAGACTGTTTTGTCCTCAAAATACATTTCTTTCAACATCCAACTCACCTTGAGAAGTTTTGAAATTTTTATATGTTATAGCCACAAATGTCCCCTACAATTTTTGTGAATGAAGTATTTTAAAAATAGGCCTGAAAAAATTTATAAAAATTCGAATAGACCCGAAGGTCGGGTAAACAGTACATTGGGCAGACCCATTTCGGTCCAAAGATGGACTTCCGAATGGCCTCAAATGATTTCCAAAAATTTTCAAATTAAATTATGTTATAACTCAAGATGTTGGGAACAACTTTTATGAAGAAAACTTTCTCAAATTCGGCCTACAAAATTCTCTACAAATATAGCAAACCGGGAGGGTACAGTAACCGCGAATCCGCGATTCACCCCGAACCTCACGAATTCAAACCTGAACCGATTTCTACCGAATTCCAACCGCCTAAACTCATTTCCCGACGTCTAATCCAACCCGCAACAACCGCTAACAGTCATAATTAGCCATCAACAACCACGATCAGCCACCAATAACCACGATTAACCACCAAAAACCATTATCGACACCTTAATCAACCTCTAAATCCTCTAAACCATACCCGACGTCCTAAGTAGGGATTAGATCGCGACTTACCAAGCTCTAAACTATCATGGTTAGAGCGAAAGCGACGGCAAAATCAATATCTAACGGCGGCTTGCGACGGCGGTGACAAGCGGCGATGATCTGGCGGGCGTACGGACGGCGGCGATCGGCGAGGGGAGAGGCGGCCGAAGGAGGGAGCTGATTCGGTGAAGGGGGAGGGGCTGCCGTGGTGGAGAATGAGAGGAATGAGGAGAGAGAGAAGAGTTCTTGACTTAAATAATCAAATTTTGACCAAACTTTCCAAAATACCCATTTTACCCCTTCTTACTTGGTCTACATTAATCCAAGCCAAAATATCCAAGGGCATTCTAGTCTTTTCATCCTTGCATTATTGGGCTGATCTTATCCTCTTAATTTCCCAAAATAATTTTTCAATAATTTCCCCTAAAATTCGGAATACCCAAAAATAGGCCTAGGGACAAAGTCGTAATTTTCCGGTCCCATGTCGAATTTCCATTTTTCAACCATACCAACCCCAAATATCATTGGCCACACTAAAATGACGTCATCCTCGTAAAAATAGTCGTGCACGACCTCGAAAATCGACATCCAAGTCCGGATCCAATTTCGCGATCAAAATCGTCCAATCTCAATTTTAGGGTCTCTCGCTAACAGGCGGCTGTTTAGGGATTACGCGTATCGACCTAGGGTTATTCGAGTCATGGCGACCTCGATCGTCACCGAAGGTCGACTCATGATCGAGTTCTTCGGTCCACGTACATTTCCCTAGGTAGCCATTCGCTAAAGGTTAGTATCCCGAGAATAATCAATTCCGGGCGAGACTTATTAAAATGAAATGAGAAATAACATCTATTTCATTGATTTCGAAAATAGGTCGAATTCAGGATATTACAACACGTCAGCCTCCTTTCGAGACCTCCATGAGAAGTTCTCTTTCGGGTGTATGTCTTCGTGTAACAACGTTTTGGACGTCAGCAATGGGTCGTGTACCGGTATCGGTTGCTGTGAGATGAGCATCCCAAGGAACTCCTTCAGCTACAACATCTCGATTACGAGCTTTTCCAATCATTCCGATGTCCTGGATTTCAATCCCTGTAGCTATGCCTTTGTTGCAGAAATTGGATCCTACAACTTTTCGGTTGGTGACCTACGGCAGCTTAAATTTAATGATCACCCTCTAGTTCTCAACTGGGCAATAGGGAATCAAACATGTGAAGAGGCCAAGAAGAACAGCATGAGCTACATGTGCACCAATAACACCATTGCACCGACACCGAAAACGGATCTGGCTACAAGTGCACTTGTTCAAAAGGTTACCGAGGCAATCCTTACCTACCGAATGGTTGTCATGGTACGTTGATAACATCGGCATTCTCTAACTTGTCCTTGTATTGATATGATATGAGAAGATTAGATACATTTGATGCATACGTTTAATTTTTGTAGATATTGATGAATGTGTGGATCCAGAGATGAACCAGTGTGAGAAAATGTCACGCCCTGAACCCTACGACGCGCGAGCATCCCTGCCATGGTTGATTCGTGTGCGACGTCCTAGGACGCGTCGCCGACCCAAGACCCAACGCAAAGATTTCAAGCATATGCGGAAGTAATTAAAATCACCCGTACAATATTATACACACAACCAAGGATAGCCACATAAACGAACAACAACGATTGCAGAACAAACACTTGCACTAATACTGGAAACCATATACAATATCAATATACAACCCGATCAACAAAAATAAAAAACGGGTCAAGGCCACTATTAACAAAAAAGGGTAAGTGGCTCGGGGGTCAGTCTATTGCTAATGGTGGGGCGCTGGTCAAAAAGGTATTGGCCCTACCCAGCTGAAGCAAATGCTAACTTCTACGGTGCCCAGTCTGGGTCGGAATCAGAAGACTCCGAGGATGAAAAACCGTCAGGCATCTCCTCCTCAGACCCCGATGAGTCCGTCTCAGACTCGACCTCTAATACGAGATCCTCCTCGATCGGCTCTAGCTCCTCATCGTCCTGCTCCATCGGTTCCAGAACAGCGTCCTTGACGTCTGGCTCTATGTCCATCGGCTCGAACTTATCTACCTCGTACTCCACCAGTACACCGTCAGAGCTCGCACTCTCATCGGCTGAAGAGCCAGGGTCAGTCACCTCGCCATCAGGGCATCAAGGATACCGGATGCCCAACCCGGTGAACGGGACATCAAAAGTCCGAAGAAGACCATACTTTCCGAGATCGTCCTTGAAACACCACGCCACGTACTCATGGGTTTGATAATGTGACTTCCCTACATCCACCCAAACTGTGGTATAATATCTAATATATACTTCCCCGTTCCCTACGGGGTGTATCATCCACGTCCGCTCTACATGATGCGAAATCCCAAAACGTACCGGAACTGAAGGCATCTCAGGATTGGGGGTCTGAAAAATTGGTTTTATACAACGATGAGAATAATCTCAGTGAGTAATTCCCTAAACCTAAACTAGGCTAACATGCACCTCCTGACGAGTACTAAACAAATAGCACACGGCCCAAATTGTATATGACACAGGCTCTCGGCCCGAATCTAGAACTTACTTGACCTTGCAGGTTAGGCATTTAATAAATAATAGCAATCACGCCACAGAATTTAATCACGGCACATACAAACGTACCTCTATGTCACAACGCATGTTATGCATATGCTCATGCTCACACTCATGATCATGCCTCATCAATGCATTATCACACACTTACATGCTAGCACTCTTGCCACTTGTCCATTTCTTTTCCGACCCGCGTTAAACGCATTAGGTCTATCACCTCGAGATCGATCTCTGGCCCGCGTAATACGCGTCAGGCTCATGACACATTACCCGCGTAAAACGCCTTAGGTTGGTCATCTTCCGGTGAACCGGGTATTGTCCCGCGTAACACATCTGAGGACGGGTTCACTACCCCACGTAACACGCATCAGGGTTTATTGTGATCACACATTCACAAGTATCAATTTTTATCTGAACCCCACGTAAGACGCATCAAGGCATTTTAAGTGATCATAATGCACATGTCATTCGGGCACATTCGTACATGTACATGCCGTGCCAATGCTTACGATGCACACTCATGGCTATCTATCACGTTCACACTTGGGCATCCACATGCCCGAATTACGATGTAACATGCTCAACTTGCACCGTACATATTCAATTTCATAAATCAACATGCCCAATCAGACAATCAATTCAAATCAGCCATAGTATCAAATTGACACACAACCCATGCACAAATTCACACAACCGGGTCAACAAGAACTCGCGTATTCGAGGCCCGCCAAGCTAATCCATTCCTAGTCCCGTTAGACATGCGACATGACATCATCAAATTAACCACAAACAAGGCTCAATTAGCTAGTCAATTACACAAAGCGATCATTCCCGGTAATTGCACGATTAAACCCCAAATTGACCGCACCTCGCCCAAATAAAATCTCGTCATGGACAGCCACTATACCGCAATTTCTAGGCCATTAATTATTCTCACATTGTTCCATTAAACTCTCCAAAATGCCATTCTAATCAGCCACCACAAGCTAAATAAGACGTGCACTAAAGTCCGCATTTCAACCCGAACTCTCCCGAACTTAGGTTATTCCGATCCAATTCTGTCCAGCCAATGTACAGCACCTCTCGAGCCCCTAAACCTCCATTAATTCATCACACTGATCCATCAAATTAGCCATAACAACAGTCCCTAATCATCTCCACAATTTAACCCCTAATTAACCCCTAAAACCCATCTAGAAATGCAATTTATCCTAATTAGGGTTTAGAGTCAAACTCACTTGATGTTCTAAGCTTGAAACGGGGCCGAACACATGACGAGAGGGGCTGGGCAGCGGTGAGGCAGCGGTGGCGACGGCGACCTCCCCGGCGCACGCGCAGCGGCGGCTTGCAAATGGCGAGCCTAGGCGGAGGAGCAGCTAGTCACGGCGGACGGGAGGGAGAGAGAGAGGAGTGGGACAGCTGGGTGGTGCTAGGCGAGGCGGTGGTGGTGGCGGAACAGCCCCTGGCGACGGCAAAGCTCCTCCGGCGAAGGGCCCCTCACGGCCAAAATAGAGAGGGAGAGAGGGGGAGGAGGCTCACGTGGTGGAGAGGAGAGGGGGCTGCCAGCTGAGGTGAGAGGGACGGCGGCTCACGGTGGCTGCACCGAAGGCGGCGACGGTGCTCTGACGGAGGTGCACGGAGCTGAGGAAGGGAGGGCGAGCCGGCGGCGACAGAGCAGCACGGCGACGGTTGGGACAACGGCGACGACGTCCAGGTGTTGGGGCACAGCTGGGGAGCTAGCTGGACGGCGGCCAAGACTCGCCGGACGTGGGGGCGAGCGGCGACGAGCCGAGCTCGTGCGCTTGGGAGGGGAGGAAGGCAGCGTCAGGTGGAGCTGCCGCGCGGCGCGGTGGCGCGATGACGACGCGAGGAGGACGGCGGCGTCGGCGGCTGCTTGGGCGGCGTCGGGTGGAGTTGGATGGCCGGTGGAACAGGAGTTGGATGGCCGGTGGAACAGTAGCCGGCGAGCAGGGTAGGAACGAAGCAGAACCAGTCGGGCTGGGGGAGGAAGAAGAAAGAGAAGAGAGGAGAGATAGAAGAAGGAAGAAAGAAGAAAAAGAAGGAGAGAGAGAGGGAGTGGGTGCATGGCCTGACATGCAGAGGGGACGTCTGCATGGGGGGGACGCGCGCGGTCAGAAGGGAAAGAGAGAGAGAGAAAGAAAGAGAGAGGGAAGGAAAAAGAGGGGGAGAGAGAGAGAAGAACGGACATGCACGAAGGGGCGTTGCACGGGGTGGGTGGCGCGACGCAGAGGAGAGAGGAGAGAGAGAGAGAGTCAATGGTGCTCGAGCGCGATCCAATGGACACGGTTTAAACTAAAAATCGATCTAACGGTCACAATTCAAATTCGAAAAAGGATCTAACAGTCCACTAAAAATCCCAAATAATAATATGGGGCAAATGGCCAAAATAAAATAGCCCAAAATACACTACGAGGGAGGTTTACTAGTCCAAATTCGCACTCGGTCCAAAACTTCACTTTCTCACTATTCCTGGTAATCTCGACGCTGGCCACATTAATATCGATACCGTCCAATTTATTTCTTCCCGAAACTCCAAGAAATTCGACATCAAAGTTTGGGCTCTAAATAACGGCAAAATTCGATCGAGTGTGATTCTAGCGAAATCTCTAATTTAAATAATAACCGGGAGTGATCAATTCCCGGGCGACATTTTACTATAAGCACACTGACAAATTACGCGTTTTATAAATCCCAAAAATGGGCCCAAATTCGGACTGTCACAGAAAATTTGCCATAATGTTATTGGGAATTATACTTGTTCGTGCCCAAAGGGTTATCATGGTGATGGCAAGAAGGGCGGTGGAGATGGACAAGGATGCATTGCTAATCCATCACATTTGATGAAGATATTGGTTGGTAAGTTCTTTCATTTTACTTAGACTTCCCGACTCAAAAGCTGTACTATCCTAGCTGTTTTCGAGAACATATAATTTAACTTTTCTGTGGTTTAGGAGGAAGTTAACCATTCACATTTTCATCTGATTTTTCTTCCACTATTTCCCTTGCTTGAAAAAAATCGAAAATGAAACTTTCTAAGTCCTTCACACTGAAGTTTTCTAATGCACATCATCTAATGCAATAAGTACATCACGTGTTACTAATTATATCATGATTAAGCTTTTTTAAAATTCAAAAGTAGAATAATTTCACTCTTGTCGATGGCTGTGATATAATATTTAAGTATTAAACCACGCATTCGTCTAATAGCTTAAGCTTTTAGTATAGTTAGTAGTGGTCTCAAAAAATCTCACTTTGTACAAGAGCCACTATTCCTAAGGAAACCCTAAGTGCACCTGGTGGACCTCATAGCAAAATAAATCCATCTCACCGTTCGATAGTGTTCACCCGAGTGCCTCATACGCGTCTGACCAAGAGACATGATGATTATGCTACGACGTTGGCCACGCATCGGCAAGTCGAAATTTTCCTTTTCATAGACGTTTTTTTTTATGCCGCAAAGACATCTTCGCACAATAACTTTCACTCAGCAAAGCCTAGCTTATATCGCTTGCTGTAGCCACGCCAATAGTATTGGCTATTACTATTATGACAACAAAGGATGCACGCTGGTCGGCTTCGGCAGCAAAGTCAATCATGAGTTTGAGGGGATGTTAGAGATATTAGGGATTTCACTAGGATATTTTCATAGGTTAGAGATAATTATAATATTTCTGTCGATTATCCGTAGTATCTCTTAAAATTGTATGTATATCTTACCTGTTATAAGATAATATCTCAATCAAGACCGGGACAATTGTGCTTCTTACTTTTTTTGCAGATTAGCTTAACCAAATCCATTGTCCTAATTCAGACTCAAATTGTCCCAAAACCATTAAGTTTTTTCGAAGACACCTCACGATATAATTCTGCGGGAAGTTTGAATGCGTGGCTGCTTTTACATGGTGCAATGATTCGCCGTGCAGTTAATCATGTGGTTAATTATTCTGAAAAACTGGTGTTGTATACAGGTGTTGCTGTGGGCATAATAGTGCTGCTTTTCAGTATAGGCTCTCTCTATTTCGGATACAAGAAAAGGAAGCTCATCAAGCTCAAAGAACAACACTTCAAGCAAAATGGTGGCTTGCTTTTGCGGAAACAATTACATGAATGTGACAGAACCACAAAAGTTGTCAAATTGTTCAGTGCTGAAGAGCCAGAGAAG
This sequence comes from Syzygium syzygioides, assembly GCA_031216285.1. Lineage (NCBI taxonomy): Eukaryota > Viridiplantae > Streptophyta > Magnoliopsida > Myrtales > Myrtaceae > Syzygium > Syzygium syzygioides. The sequence continues at coordinate 24,417,680 of CM062247.1, forward strand.
GCCGCCGACAATTATGACAAGAGCAGAATAATCGGCCGAGGAGGATACGGTACCGTTTACAAAGGGTCGTTCCCAAATAATACGGTTGTTGTGATTAAGAAGTCGAGGCTCGTGGACCAACAAAGTCAAATCGAACAGTTCATCAATGAAGTCATTGTGCTTTGTTAAATTAATAATCGTAACGTGGTCAAGCTTTTGGGATGTTGTTTGGAAACAGAGGCGCCTTTATTAGTGTACGAGTTTGTCAACAATGGAACTCTCTTTGACCACATCCACAACAAATCATCGAAGTTGTCTTGGGAGACCCGGTTGAGAATCGCTTCAGAAACTGATGGAGTCCTCTCGTACTTGCACTCCACGGCTTTCACTCCCATTATCCATCGAGATGTCAAATCTACAAACATCCTTTTGGATGCTAACTACACCACGAAAGTCTCCGACTTCAGAGCTTCAAGATTGGTCCCACTTGATCAAACGCAATTGTCCACTATGGTTCATGAAACATTGGGATACTTAGACCCTGAATACTTTCACACAAGCCAATTGACAGAAAAAAGTGATGTTTACAGCTTTGGAGTCGTGCTAGCTGAGCTATTGACAGGGAAGAAGGCGCTTTCTTTTGACTGACCCGAAGAACAATGTTGCTTGGCAACATACTTTCTTTCATCATTGAAAAATGACAAATTGTTTCAGATTGTTGACGAAGTCATTGCAAACGAAGGAAACAATAAGCAGGTGAAGGAAGTTGCCAATCTTACCAAGAGATGCTTCAAAATAGAAGGCAAGGAGAGGCCGACCATGAAGGAAGTAGCAATGGAATTGGAGGGACTCAGAGCAATGGCTAATCATCCATGGGTCAGTGGTATCGATGTGAATTCAGAAGAAACGATTCGTTTACTGGGAGAGAAGACCGATGTGCACATGAATAGTATTGTGATCACGGGCACTGGACATACGGATAACATGAAAAACCATGTCATGCCACTAGTTAGTAGTGGGAGATGACAATAACAAGTTATCAATATATATCTGGGTATGCTGTGTTGGATGTTATGGTTGCACCAGGTCTCCATTGACTGCATTGGTCATTGGGTTCTTTCACGTTGAAATTTTTTCACCAAATGGTTTCTATGCATGGAAGAGAACTTGTCACGCCCCACACCCACGGGCAAACGAACATCCCTTTACGGTCGTTATGTTGCAACGTTCCAGGACACATTACCGACCCATTCATTTTATCTTTCAATTATTAGGATGCGGAAACGTGTACTAAACTGCTGACAATTAAAAAGACAAGAATGGTGCAGGAAAACAACCATCCATAAACATATCAACAAGATGTTTTTGTTCATTACATCCTTACCTCAAGAAATTAGTATATTTACAAACCAACACTATAGTAGTTCCTATAGGACCAACCAATCAGAAAAGGGGCTGATGGTCAGGGGTTTAACGTCACGTTTCTACTCCAAAAACGGTCTTCCATAAAGTAGACCGTATGCACCTTCATCGTTACGGTCCTGAAAAATGTTAAACAACGGGGAGTGAGATAAAATCTCAATGAGTCAACTGACTAATCCCTGACTAGGATGCTGATTCACCTCAGGCGTCCCCTGTTCTTGCGTTTCAATGATGATGGTAGATCAATAGCAATGTGCCTCGTGCCCTGCCTTTAGTTACTATACGAGCTGGCAACTCAATCATAACACGATAAATTAATTAGACACATTCACACACAGGCAACCCTACCTGGTCTTAGCACACTTGTTGCATACGACAGGTTATAATACCACATAAATAAGCAGCATACATCATATATAATCAGAACACATCACAATAGTTCCATGCACAATGCACCATGCGTGTTCTGATTATTAACGACCCCTCGGGCCACGGCACATCCTGAAGGATGGCGATCTTCCGGACCTACCCGGGCATCGTCCCACCCCATCGAGTACGGCATCGTCCCGTGTATGCATACGCCTCAGGACGGCATTCCTTTCGGAGCATCGAGTCCGGTCTCTACCGCGACAAGGCATCCAGACACTTTCCGGGCATCCAATAAATCGGGCATCGTCCCGCATAAAACGCATCAGGACGGGTTCAATCCCGCGTAACACGCATCAGGGTATTATGCGACCACACAAGCACACAGCCACTCATGTCAAATTATAAGTTGTCTCATTTAACTCGATGCAAGAGTGCTATATGTTCATACGTTGGAATATATTCGATTTCACACGTGAAAAAATGCACAAAATATTCCTACATGATCACGTACCACCAGTTAATGCACCAACACTGCACACCAAGATTTCATCATACACTAAAATATTTCATCACATGATAAATGTTTCTCATCATGAACCTCATACATTATTTCACATCTCATTACCAATCCTTATAATATCTCAAAGGCATGGTAGTGTGACACCCTTCTAACTCATGGCAACTTTCACACCATATTCCATATTCTACCATCACATGCATAATCACATTTGTCCCATCGTTGACCTCCAATAAAAATTTAACATATCTCATTTGAAAGCTTAGAATGTGAACATTAAATCATCAGAAGACATCAAGTCCAAATTCCCAAGTTTTCGTGTGAGAAATGGTGCATCTTTGAAATTGGGTAAATCTGGGCAGTTTTGCACAATAATGGAAATTCCTTCAAAATAAATAGTGGATGTACTAAAAAAATTATAAAATTTGGATACGTTATAAAATACACCTGGATAAACATTTTTCATGAAGGAGCCAAAGTCTAAATCTTTCTGTAAGTGTCTTTTTTAATAACCCAAAGACAGACTAAAACTTGCTTATTGGAACAGAACCGTTGTTCCACAAAATCAATTCTGTACCATACTCAAAATATCACCAAAAATTATCAAAGTTTTATATGTTGTAGACAAAGAATTTATCAAGAACTTTTGTGAAGGAAGTTTTTCCAAAATCGATCCATAAAAGTTTGTAGAAAATCGAGAAAGTGTAAATGTCACAGAAATACTCATTCTGGGCAGTTTTATACGGTCCGAAAACTAGGCTTTCTTACTATTCATATCAGGTCCAAAAATTCTGAAATTAAAATATGTTAAACTTAAAGATATTTAGAACAACTTTTAAGAAGGAAGTTTCTGGAAATTCGGTGCAAAAAATTCTCCAAAAAAAATAACAAACCGAAAAGGTACAGAGGAACCAAATCTGGGTTTTCTAGAACAAAACAAGAATTGAGTCCAAATGGGAAAACCACTCAATTTGATTCAACAAAACCCATACCCAGCAACTTGAATGGACATGCAACACCCATTTAAAACTCAAGAACACACATGCACAATAAACATTCAGAACCGCACTTGCAAGCTACCAAATTGCATCCACAATACAACGATAACTTATCGCAAATACCGTTAACCTAGCCCAATGACTTATTGCGCCAATCCTAGTTAAGTAGCAATAACTAGGTTTACTTCTAATATAATCTAGCCTTAAGCGTAATTAACAGCCTAATCAATGATTAGGTAGTTAACTCACGGGTTCACTGGTGACGGCGGCGCGGCGCGGTGAGTGGTGAGCGTTGTGAGGGTGACGCGGTGAGGTGGTGGCGTGAGGTGGTGATGGGCGGTGTTGGTGGCCGAACCAAGGGGAAGGGGAGAGAGAGAGGGAGACCAAAGTGAAAATTGAGGGAAATGAGTAGTGAAATTGTGAGCCAAAAGTTGGAAATGCAAAAGAGGCTCCTCTATTTATAGACCTCTCGCCAACTTCTCCTCCAAGTTTCATTGAAAGCTTTTTACGCAAGCTTCAAGCAAACTTCCCAAGCAAGCTAGAACACTTGGTTCACATTCCCTCTTGCTCAACAAGCTTGATTGCTTGGCTAGGAATTGAACTTGCAAGCTAAGTTTCCAATTATCATAAATGGCATTAATTGAACTTGCAAGCTAAGTTTCCAACTATCATAAATGGCATTAATAGGCAAGAAACAAAAGAAGAGAAGGAGACTAACTTGGCCTTGTCTTCTTCAATTGGGCGACCAACAAAAAGGGGGGAAAGACAACTTTGCCCGAAACGTCTTCAATTAAGGTAATCCCGAATAGTAATTTCGTTTTCGATTTCTGCTTCTGCATTTGGGGTCGAAACGAGGATGTCACAGAACTCTTGAAAAGTCTAGCCTCATAATAAAGTCAGTTTAGTGATTCAATAATTGTTTGCGTGAATGCAGGATAATTTAGCTTTAGAAAGCTTTGGATCGAACTCAGTGAGAGGATGTAGATATGGCTTCCTCCTTCTACCGTTTCTTGGTGGAGTTTTGGCGATTTGGGAGCTTTCCTGTCTTTTGAGTGTATCCGAAGTTAAAATAATATGGAACTGCATATTTGTGTTTGCTCGACGATGTAGTTTGTCCAACTCGAAGGGCAATTCCATCGTCTTGCCTTACAGCAATACAATGAAACTTTCGTGTATCAATTACACGTATGATATATTTTTAATTGGCAAAAGAACACTACAAGTGCCATAACTTGTATACGGCGCTCATTTTGGTGCCATAAGTTTTTTTTGGATCACTTTAGTGTTAAAATTTTTGAAAAACAATCACTTAAGTGCTAAAATTTCGGAAAAACGATCACTTAAGTGCCAACTTCGGTGTCGTACACAATTTTTCGCTGGAAATACGACGTGGCATTTTTTTTATTAATTTCTGAAGCTGGCGTGGCTCGCCGGAGATTGGCACTTAAGTGATCGTTTTTCAAAAAATTTAGCACTTAAATGTCTTTTTTTCAAAAATTTTGGCACTTAAGTGATCTTTTTTCAAAAATTTTAGTACTGAAGTGATCCAAAAAAAACTTTTGGCACTTAAGTGATCGTTTTTCCTCCAATTTGACACTTAAGTGAGCTAGAAAAAACTTTTGGCACTAAAGTGGCCGTACACAAGTTATGGCACTTATAATGTCATTTTTCCATTTTCAATTCCATACACCACCAACCGAATTGAATTTCACGTTTGACTTTTGCTCGTGTGTTGCTCATCCATACGAGCAATGGGCTACGGTCATGTTTGCCTTATTGAATTAACAATTAGGAACATCATCTGTATCTATTTGTAGTCAATTTTTAATGTAGTTAATGTTTATTAATAATCAACCAATCAAAAGCATTTCTTACTATTAGCGATGGATGAAAATAAAGTAGTCCAATAAAACTACGTATTTCACAGGTGCAGGATTCACTTACCTAAGGCGGATCTTTCCACCAGAAAAAAGAGGGCATGCTTTTTCTTGGGCACAACAATAGTCAACTGGTAAAAAGCAATTCAATTTATGATATGCATCACTAGCATCGAATGCGGCCATTTTCCATATATAAAACCGAGATTTAGTGTTCAGATCCTCCTAATTCTATGTAATTATGGTGGCGTAGCATATATGTGGATATCATAGTTATTATCACATTAGAGCAAGTGCAACTGATTGGATTGATCAACTGGTTGGTCATCTTGAATCTACTCTATTCAGCTTATCTTAAGTTTATCCGATAAAGGGGAGATATTGGCCAGTTATTCTTTTTGCAATCGCTTCTCCTTTTATGTATATTTTCTTCGCTATATCCCATATAGATTATTTTATAATTTGACCAATGTACCAACAATCGTCTCATTAAAATACCAACTAGTTTCGGTCACATACCAACATTTTATTTTGCTTCAGTTTGAAAAATACCAACATTCTTCACACTTAGGATGACTAACTGTTTTAATAATATATCGACGTTTATACTTGTGCTTACAAAGACCTTTGAATTTACTAACTTTCATTCATAATTACCAACCTTAATTTGATTGATTTGATTGATATACCAAACCACATGAACAAATGTTGGTAGATTATTAAAGTAGTTGATAATCATGGAAGTAGAAAGAAATGTCCGTACTTCTCAAAACTAAGCAAAAGATAAAAAGTTGGTACGTTACTATAATTAGTTGGTTTCTTAAATTGATGATTTTCGATACTTTAGTCAAATTGAGGTTGGTAATTTAGAACAAAAGGTAATAACTTCAAATCGTTGGTAACCACACTAGTTGACATGTGATTAATTAAGCAAGCTCCCAGTCACTTGTTCGTACAAGCAATATTTGACAGTTAACAACCACATTCAAATTCAATATGTAACAGATTTACGTATTTGAGGCGACAAACGCTTCCAATCTACTAAGCCTTTGCTCGTTATATGATAAATGAATTCTCTGCCAATGCTTCTCTTTGGATACATGGTGCTAACTATCTGTCATGCGTGCAAGAAAAAGAACTAAAAGTGGGGATCTTTATAATAAAAAAAAAAGCTACTTTGATTAATATTAAATCTTCGAATTCATTGTGGCAGAAAGAAAGTTAAAGTTTTCAAAATCCTATTTAAGAGAGTAAAAATGGCGCTATATACCGTCAACAAGAGACTTCACAGAAGCTATCTATGTATGGTGATGTCCACCATCCACCAATTTTGACATTAAATTCCACAAAAAAGGTGATAGATTATAATGTTTGCCTGTCAACGGTGGATCATGTAGCATGTTTATCATCACCGAAAAAGCTTTCAGAAGATTCCATCGATGGTGTTGGCTGAGGCAACGGCATATCACTACAAAAAAAAAATAAGGATTTAGTCACGAAAAATTAGCGACGAAAAGTTTTTCGTCACTAATTTGGGACGAAAAAAAAATTCGTTGGTAATTTGCGACGAAAAATTATTCGTTGCTAATTTGCGACGGAATTTCACTACAAAAAAACAAGGATTTAGCCACGAAAATTAGCGACGAAAAATTATTTGTCGCTAATTTGCGACGGAAAAAAATCCATCGCTAATTTGCGACGAAATTTGCCACCAAAAATTATTCGTCGCTAATTTGCGACGGAATTAGTAATGAATTTTTTTCCGTTGCTAATTTGAGACAAAAAAAATGTCGTCGCTAATTTGAGACAAAAAAAAATTCGTCGCTAATTTGCGACGGAATTTAGCAACGAAAAAAATCCGTTGATAATTTGCAACGAAAAATTATTCATTGCTAATTTGCGACGGAGTTAGCGACTTTTTTTTTTCGTCGCTAATTTTGCGTCGGAATTTGCAACGAAAAATAAATTCATTGCTAATTTGCGACGGAAAATAAATTAGTTGCTAATTGTCCCCCTCACTGCTTGTAATATAACCCCTCCCCCAATTTCTCTCTCCCTGCTAATTCCTCATATCATTCTTTGTTGTTCTCCCTCCCTCTCCCTCTTTCATTTCTCTCGATAAACCTTTCTGCGCATGCACAAATAAGTCTCGTTAAGGCTTTTATGTCAGTAAGTGTCGTGGCTAATTTCATGGCTAATTGGTGACGAAGACGGTTCGTCACAAAACTATTCATTACTGGATTTGAATTTTTTTTATTTTATTGACTTTTTGTTTCTCTTTTTTTTCCTAACTTTTAACTTCCTCAACGACCATGGGCGAGGTTGAGCAGCCTTGCCATGGTCACAGCCGCTGGACCTTGTCGTCGCGGCTGAGGCCTCGCCCGTTGCTGCCGCTCGACCTCGCTGCAGATTTACGTGGCGAGGTCGAGCGGCGGCCATGGGTGAGGTCACTGGACCTCACCCAGATCTGGGCGGCGAGGTCCAACAGCGGCCTCGCCCAGATCTAGGCGAGGTCCAACGGCCTTGCCCATGGCCAACGAGGTGACCTCGCCCATGGCCAGCGAGGTCCAACTCGCCGCCTTCAGCCGGTCTCCGATCCCTGGACCGGCGACCGACGAAAAATATAATTAAAAAAAAATTTTGAAAAAAAAATTATTTAAAAAAAATCTGAAGTCTTTTTTTTAGGTACGTGTCCATTTGAAAGTCTCGCAAATGAAGTGAACGTTGCAATTCTCATCAAATTGAGTACTTTCTATTACAAAGATTTTAGTCAAATACTTGGGTAAGTCTTCTTGACATGATAATTTTTTCAATTTCAAAGTAATTGATTCATCAAAAAAAATTAATTTTTAGAATTTTATGGTTTTAATTAAGAAACAGTAGATATGATATTTTTAATATTTTACGAGATTTTTTTATTTTTATATAGACACAATGCAAAGAGACAGGGCTTGGATGTATAATAAGAACTTACCTGGACGTCGAGGATTGACCGATGAGTTTCATACTGGGTTGGAACTATTTTTGGACTTTGCTAGTAGTAAATATGAGTTAATGAATAGAAATAAGTTACAGTATCCGTGTAACAAGTGCAGTAATGATAAATTTCATGTGTGTGATAAAGTTAGATAACATCTTTTTAGATTTGGGCTTACTCCGAACTATTATAATTGGACTTGCCATGGTGAACTATTTATCTATGATGAAGGATATCGAAGAAGTGACCAATTTTCAATTAGGGAAGAATGTAGTTATTATGATCAATTGAACCCATACTAGAAGATGGTGATTGATGCAGCTAGTCAAAATTTTGTTTTAGATTCGAACTATGCAAGTACTAGTTTTACTCCTACACTTGAACAATAAGAAAATATAGGAGTAACAGGTTTTGATGAGAATGTATGTAACGAAACTTTTTCATCTAATCAGTTTTGGAAAGTGTTGAAAGTAGCAGATGAACCTTTATGGATAGGTTGTGACAATCACACTCAGTTATCAGTGACAGCAAGATTGTTAAATATCAAGGCAGAGCATAATGTGTCTGAGAATTGCTTCAACTCTTTTGTTGATGTAATGTAGGAAACAATATCTCGTGATAACATCATGCCAAATGAATTTTACAATATAAAGAAGTTAGTGGATAACTTAGGTCTTTCAATTGAAAAACTTGAGGTATGTAGTAGAAGTTGTATATTATATTGGAGATATGATGAAAATGCAGAATCTTGCAAATTCTGTAGCCAACCTAAGTACAAGATTAACAAAAGGCAGGATCGTAATCAGAAGCATAGACCATACAAGCAAAACGTTTTATCTGCCCTTAATCCCCAGATTGCAAAGGATTTATGCGTCTCAAGCCACTGCTGAACACATGATTTGGCATGCAAATCATAAAACAAAAGAGGGACTAATGTGTTATCATTCATATGCAGAGGCATGAAAACATTTTGATAGAACATACCATGAGTTTGCGATAGAGCCTCGAAACATCAGGTTAGGTTTCTATACTGATGGATTTGCCCCATTTGGGAAAACAAGAAAGAGTTATTCATGTTGATTAGTTATCTTAACTCCGTATAATCTTTCACCTGGTATGTGCATGAAGACACCTTATATGTTTTTGATATTGATCGTGACTGGCCCACAAAATCCGAAAAAGTTGATAGATGTTAATATGCAACTATTGATTGAAGAGTTATAATGGCTATGGGATGAAGGTGTCGTTACATATGATGTTTCTAATGATCAAATATTTGTAATGAAGGCTGCTCTTCTTTATACGATACATGACTTTCCAGCTTATGGAATGTTATCTAGATGGAGTACAGTTGGGATCTTAGAATATCCGATATATTTGGAGAGATCAAAGTCATTCAGATTAAGACATGATAAGAAGCCCAGCTATTTTGACTGTCATAGATAATTTATGCAGACGAATCATACATTCAAAAGGAATAAAAAAGAGTTCATCAAGAATAGGATTGAAAGAACACCTCCACCATTGAGGTTGACCGGTGACCAAATTTGAGAGCGAGTGCAGGACTTTCCAGTTGTTGAAAACCCTCATGGCATAACTATTGCGTACAGAAGTACACATAAGTTGACTAAACGCAGTATATTTTGGGATTTACCATATTAGAATGCCCATCTTATTTGTCATAATCTTAACGTCATGCACATTGAAAAGAATGTTTTCAATAATGTCATAAATACTATGATGGATGTCACTGGAAAAATAAAAGACAACTTGAATGCAAGAAAAGATATGAGAGATATTTGTAATCGGCCAACACTAGATGTGAATGCAAGCAACAGGGGACCAAAACCAAAAGCAGTTTATACATTGGATAAGGGGCAGAGGCGAGTCGTTTGTCAACGATTGAAATCTGTGCGATTTCCTGATGGATATGCTTCGAACATATAGAGATGTGTTGATTTGAACGAAAGCAAGTTGACAGGATTAAAGAGTCATGATTGTCACATATTTATGAAAAGACTAATTTCAATAGCTTTTAAGGAATTTCTACCAAACTTTGTATGAGACGTCATTACAGAGTTAAGTAATTTCATTCATGATATTTGCTCAACAGTATTAAAAGCATCACACATGGAGAAACTAGAGAGAGACATTCCAATTATTCTTTGCAACTTAGGAAGGATATTTCCTCCATCATTTTTTGATTCAATGGAGCATCTCTTAGTTCACTTGTCTTATGAGGCCAAAGTTGCAGGTCCCGTCCAATTTTGATGGATGTATCCATTTGAGAGGTAAAAAAAAATTTAAAAAAAATTTCAAAATACTTTTTTTATATATTATGTTCTGATAAACTTCTTTCTATTGCAACTAAGTTCTTATATCATTTGAAGAAAAAAGTGAATAATAAGGCATGTGTTGAAGCTTCAATTTGTAATACATATATTATGGAAGAAGTGACAACATTTGTATTATACTATTTTGAGCTGCACGTGCAGTGCAAGATATGGAGAGCAGGAAGAAATGATAAGGGTCCCGGTGATCTCAATTGCAAATCATTCTCTATTTTCAATTATCTTGATCGACCAAGTGGCGCATGTAAGTTTTGTTACTTAACAGGCGAAGAATGGCAGGCAGCCCATACATATATTTTACTGAACTGTCCAGAAGTGGAGCCATACTTCGAGTAAGTGTATATTTACAAATATATGTATTGCATGTCAAATATTTACTAATATATAAATGCAATTTGTTAATAGGATTTTGCAAACTTCAATGTATGGACTACCACTAAATGAGTTCGACCGTTTGTGCGATGAAAAATTTGCAACACGGTTCAAAACATATATAAGTTGCCAATGGACCAAAATCAAGTTATTAATATTTTATACATCATTTATTAAAATATATATTATTGACTTTGCGTGTGTGACCTTAGATTCACAGTAATCATGATTAAGTTGAAGAGCAAGGATTGCTATATCATCTGTCATGGGGTCCAAAGTCAATAGTACAAACTTGGCTAGCATATTTCATAAACAAGTATAATTTTTACACTCAAGAATATGGAATGGAAAAAACCACAATGAATAGTGTGTGTTCGGTCATCCAATGGTGACAATTCAAAAGGTAATTTTTATGGCTTGTTGGATGAAATCATAGAGATATAGTACCCCGGACCATTAATGCGGGTTGTGATATTTAAGTGCATGTGGTTCGACCCCATCAAAGGAACGAAGTTGCATACGAAATTTAATTTAGTTGAAAAAAATCACAAGAAAAGGTATATGGAATATGAACAATTTGTGTTGGCACAACAAGCAATTCAAGTATATTATGCATCATAGCCTAGTTTGAAATATGACAAAGCTGATTGGTGGGCTGCATGTAAAATCAAAGCACGAAAAAAAAAATCGAGAAGCACTGAAAGGATACGGCATATCAACAAGAGGAAGTTTGTAACACGGTTGAAACTGAAGAATATAACATTCTAACTTTACGAGATTGATGTTGAGCAATGATAGATGTAGATCTAACTAAAATTCACGAATCAAATATAGAAGGTGTTGCAAAATCTGATTTTGAGACAGAGGAAGAAAATGATGATGATGATGATGATGATGATGATGATGCTCGTGAAGAAAATGAAAATCAAGATGAAGATGAAGATTTTTTAGACTTTTTACTAATTATGTCATTATTATTATTATTATTATTATTATTATTATTATTACTATTACGACATGATTTTATTGTTGTTGTTATTAATAGGTTAATATCATGAAAAACCCTAAATTAGTACATTTGTGACAATTTTACACCAAACTATTTTTTTGACCACAAAAAACCTCAAACTGGTACACTTGTGACAAATTTACCCCGAACTATTTTTTTGACCACTAAAAATCCCAAACTGATATACAAGTGACAATTTTACCCAGAATTAATTTTTTAATATTAATATTAATATTTTTCAAATTATTTTTTATTTTTTCTTTACTTTTTTTTCCTTTCTCTTCAACCTTTGGTCGGTTCAGTTCAGCGACCGCCCAGAGGCGGAAGCTGGCAAGGTCGACCCCGCCGGCACCGGCGGCTAGCTTGAGGCGAAAGCTGGCGAGGTCGGCCCCGCCAGCCACTAGTGAGGCTTAACCTCGCCGTTGCAGGGTGAGGTTGAGCCTCGCTAGATCTGGCGAGGGCTCGGCCTCGCCGTTGCCGACCTCGCCCAACGCCGGCTAGGCCAACCTCGCCCTGCAACGGCGGGGTCAAGCCCTCGCCAGATCTGCTGAGGGCTCGGCCTAGCCGTTGCAGGGCGAGGTCGACCTCGCCAGCGTTAGGCAAGGTCGGCCTCGCCCTATAACGGATAAAGGTCCTCATGGAGATGCACTAGTGCAGAATTAAAGGCCCAAATGCAGGAGTTGTTGGATAAAGGCTTTATCCGCCCAAGTGCGTCTCTATAGGGAGCGCCAGTGTTATTCGTGTCAAATTATCAAATTACTTGTCCATGACCTCAACATGTTTACTAACTTGTGAGTACAATTGCAAACCCAAGACTAACCAAACTAGCCTTGTTTACAAAGAGATTATCGACTACCATCTCCCTTACCCATTGTTGCCATGTCCTTGGCTTTGTTAGCTTGATATTAAATTGCATTTGGCTCGACTATATAGACAAGTTCTTCAAGTCATAGACTATAGGCTTGATCTTGAGTCAAATAAACACCTTTCTTGAATTTGGTTGTGGGTTGAATTTTTTGGGCTTGGGTATTTTTTTTTTCAATTTGATGATGGTAGTTGACATGAGTGCCTCTTTTTATACATATCATACAGGACGTTGAATTTGGCAATTGAATTAGGAGAATCAAAATGAATGCATGGTCCAGAGTACTAGTTTTTTGGTATGCAAGCTGGAGATAATTGCAAGAATATCTTTTGATATATGTTCTTCCATCTGTCAGGACATTGGATTCAGTGTGGAGTGTATAAATTCTTCAGGAGAAAAAACTGTGAGTTACAATATTTTTGAGCATCCGCCAGCTACATGCTCAACTCTAAGGTAGCGAATGATAACCATTCTGTTCTTGAATGAATTCCTGAAACAAAAATAGATTTTTCGATTTCTAGTTTTAGGATGAGTCTCTGAGAAAATAAACCCGTTTGATTATGATAAAAAATTTCTATTTCTGGAATAGAAACCCGTTTGATAATAGTACAAAATTTCTATTTCCTGAAACAAAAAACCCGTTTGATAAACAACACAAAATTCTATTTCCAAGAACAAAAATCTACTTTTTTAGAAATGGAATAAAAATAATTAGAAAATCCGAAAAATTCTTAAAAATCTCAAAAAATTCAAAAAATCCAAAAAAAATTGAAAAATTCTAGAAAACTTCATCACAATTTCCAAAAAATAAAAAAAATTCAGATTTCGGGAAAATAGGAAATTTGTTGAATTTTTTCAAAAAAAATCAAAAAATCAAAAATTTCAAAACTTCATAGAATAACTTAAAATACCTGTGGCCACCCATTTTTAGTAAAATTTAAATTTTTTAGGTTCCCAAAAAAAATCAAAAAATCAAAAATTTCAAAACTTCACAGAATAGTTTAGAATATATGTGGCCACCTACTTTGAGTGAAATTTAAATATTTTAAGGTTCCCAAAAAAAATTCAAAAACTCAAAAAATTCAAAACTTCATAGAATAGCTTATAATAACTGTGGCCACCCACTTTGAGCGACATTTTAATTTTTTGAGGTGAAAAAAATGAAAAAAAATGAAAAATTTCAAAACTTCACAAAATAACTTAGAATATCCGTGGCCACCCACTTTGAGTGAAATTTAAATATTTTTAGGTGCCGACAAAAAAATAAAAAAAATTTAAAACTTCATAGAATGACTTAGAATGCCTCTAGCCACCCACTTTGAGTAAAATTTAATTTTTTTAGGTGTCCAAATGGTATTTTTTATTTTTTTATTTTTTCGAAACCTAAAGAAAATTAAATTTCACTCAAAGTGGATGGCCACATGTATTCTAAACCATTCTGTGAAGTTTTGAAATTTTTGATTTTTTGCTTTTTTTTTTTTATTTTTTTAGGCACCTAAAAAAAATAATTTTTCATTTAAAGTTGGTTGCCATAGGTATTCTAAGCAATTCTGTGAAGTTTTGAAATTTTTACTTTTTTTCTTATTTTTATTTTTTTCGGCACCCAAAAAAATTAAATTTTGCTCAAAGTGGGTGGCCACAAGTATTCTAAGCAATTCTGTGAAGTTTTAAAAAAATTTATTTTTTTCTGGTTTCTAAAAAAATTTAAATTTCTCTCAAAGTGGATGGCTAGGGTATTCTAAGCCATTCTGTGAAGTTTTAAAAATTTTTCTTTTTTACTTTTTTTAAATTTTTTTAGTCACCTAAAAAAATAAAATTTCACTCAAAGCGGGTGTCCACAGGTATTTTAAGTTATTTTGTGAAGTTTTGAAATTTTTTCATTTTTGTTTATTTTTTATTTTTTTGGCATCTAAAAAAAATTAAATTTCGCTCAAAGTAGGTAGTCACAAGTATTCTAAGCCATTCTATGAAATTTTGAAATTTTGAATTTATTTTTTATTTTTTTCAGCACTTAAAAAAATTTAAATTTCTCTCAAAGTGGATGGCCACAGATATTCTAAGCCATTCTGTGAAGTTTTAAAAAATTTTATTTTTTACTTTTTAAATTTTTTTCGGCACCTAAAAAAATTAAATTTCGCTCAAATTGGGTGGCCAAAGGTATTCTAAAACATTATGTGAAGTTTTTAAATTTTATATTTTTTGATTATTTTTTTTTGCATCCAAAAAAAATTAAATTTTGCTCAAAGTTGGTGACCATAGGTATTTTAAGCCATTTTATGAAATTTTGAAATTTTAATTTTTTTTATTTTTTTCGGCACCTAAAAAAATTTAAATTTTGCTCAAAGTGGGTAGCCACAGATTCTAAACCAGTCTGTGAAGTTTTGAAATTTTTTATGTTTTGCTATTTTTTCCCACCTCAAAGATCGTGACTTCCAAATGAACATGTATTTTGAAGAAAGAGTTCTCTTAGAAATGATTCTCATTTTTTGTCTAGAAATAGAAAACCTACTTTTTTTTTGTTCTAATTTCTGGTTCAGAATCGGTTCTGGAACAAAAAGTTGTTCCATAAATAGAAAAATGGAATTGCGTTACCAAACGGGTTTCTGGTCCAAAGCTATTTCTGGAACAGAAAACTAGTTCTGGACAGAACCAGAATGGTTGTCATACGCTACCTAAATTATCTAGATTCTTGTTTTTTTGGGACCTTTCCGTAGGCCTGCCTCACTCATGTTTTCTTCTTACATAATAATCACCAGAAAATCGCTAATATTTAAGTGCTTGTTGAATGTTTTTGTAGACAGTTACCACAACTGTTATTTGTAGCAAAATACGAGCTAAAGAATTAATCTCGTAGACATTTCCGGACTGCTGGTTCTTTTCAGGGGTGATAGCAAGTTTGTTTCATTTTCTCAAGTTTATCTCTTGCTCTAAAAAATAAAATGGTAAGCTTCACGACGTATATCATTATGTGTTCCTAATACATGTTCATATTTTTTAATATATTTGTCTAACCTTCCAACTTGTTAGTATAAACGTGGAGGTCACATGCGTCGTGGTGTAGCTTCACAAATAAGACTAGGCCTTTCCCCTTCCCCTTCCCCTTCCCCGTCCTCGTCCCCGTCCCTTTTTTCTTCCCATGCCTTTTCATCTAACCCTCAACCAGTACATGCTAATGGACACATTGGCCCTTCCTCCGACTCTTAAATGCGAACTGAATCTCCTTCAGTTCCATCGCCTTCAGTTCCACCTTCTTCTTCAGTGCAACACTCGAATGATAAAGAAAATAGCCGATTCATGATATGCCCATTTGGAGAATCGTAAGTACTTCATTTTTTTAAGTATATGTAAATTATTATGGATGTCAACAGAATTGTCCGTATGCTTCACGGATGCTACGTATGTTGACATCGTTATAACCTATTTGCAGATTCACGGATTCTACATATGTTGTGAAGAAACTTAATAAAATAATCAATAACTGTTGGATGTGGCAGTATACTAGTTGGACCACCGCTCCAAAAGAAGTAAAGGACTTGGGGTGAAATGAGTTTAAGGTAAGTTTTGTCTTTCTATTTTCTCACAAACTAAGTTTGGTGTAGCATACTGAGTGTACAGTTATTTTTCTATTATTGCAGCGGAAGTTCAGGTGGGATGAAGCGGAAGAGAAAGAAGTTAGAAGAATTTTTAAGAAGAAAGCCGATGATCACATGCAAAATGTGATGAATAGAGCAAAGAGAAGTCAAGAAAAGCCGGATTTTATTACAACTGACAATTGGACAGAAATTAAGAGAACTTGGGACACCGAAAATCATAAGCAAATCAGTGAACAAAATAAGAAGAATCAAGCTTTTAGTTCTAGTGAAGGGTCTGCCACATATGCTGGGGGCTCTATCAATATCGGGGTGCATAGAAAAAGAATGGTAAGTCTGTTAAACATGTTGTAAGTTAATTCAATAATTACTCATTTATGTTTATATTTTGTAGGTAGATAAATTGGGAACGGAACAGACATTTATAGCTACATTTGAACGCACATTTAAGAAAAAAGATAAGATATGAACTGGCGATCGAGCAAAAGCTATTAAGGTATGTAAGGTTATACTTTGGACTTTATGGTAGTTATATATATGAAGTCATTTTATTTTCATCTATATTATTAATGTAGAAAAAAATATGATGAACTTGTAATGAATATTGCTGCTAGTGGTGGTGATAGTGATGGTGATGGTGTTGCTGCATCCGAGCCATCAGTTGACAGTATGGCATTATGGGTGGAGGCATCGGGTGGAATGAGAAGAGGTCAAATATTTGGGATGGAATCTTTGTCAAGGATATACACAATGCACGCTGCTACGATTTCATCCTCCAATGCGGCTTTTTTAAGGAGGATACAACACGAGGAGCAAATGACCCAAGAATTGAGCCAACTGAAACATTTATTTGTACAGAATGACGAAGAAATAAGAGGAATGAAACAACATTTGCAATTGATCATACGACACCTCAACCTCGATCACGATGACGTTCCTCCTGTACCTTACACTAATCCAGTAGGTGATAGGCACAATGATGAGCGACTCAATGATAATGAGATTGCTGATGATGATGATCATTTTGTCGGTCCTTGCTAGTTAAAATTTCCAAACTTGAGGGTAAGCTTGCTTCAGCATTATCTATTTATAGGAAAAAATACTAGCTGTTGCATTTGTTCAATGCATATGTATCGATTCTGTTAAAAGTTCAACAATTGTTCATTTTGAGTTTTTGCACATGTACATGAGAGCCAATGGACTAATTAAGCTGATGATCAGCTATCTCTCTCCCATGTTCACGCACGCACGTGCATTCTAGGAACAAAGTTGCTAGGATCTGAATTACTTGGCACTGATTCTTTGAAGAATCTTTGGAATGATCATGATGCCATATTGTGTTGTTATCTGTTATTTGTATTACTCAAAATTGTTAAAAGTGAATTTTACCATGTATGTTATTAGGAATGATTAATGACGGTCTGCCTTTTGGTTTGGCAGTCTATTCTAGTTTTCGTCTTTACAAACCAGGCAGGACTTGATATATTAGAGACCACTTTTGGTGGCTTTACAAGATATCACTTTGGATTAAATATTTGACGAGTCAGTTCACAGAGAATTGTGCCCTGGGTTCACTAAGTTAATGCAAGAGGTACTTCTATCATTCTTTATGCTACATGACAATAAGCGTTCAGTTTGCATACATGCCCTCTGGAATTGATCTTTTGTGTGATTATAGCCTAATATATTCTTTTTTGAATACCCATCTTTCTGCTGTTGAATAGATGTGAAAAATTAAGAGGGTTTAGGAGGGGTTGGGAGTTTGACATTGTGATGTCTTTTGTTTGCGCTGCAGATGGACAGGACTTCGATTCTTGGAGACACTATAGACTACGTGACTACATGAAAGAACTTCTTAGCAAGATCAACAGTTTGCAACAAGAGAGTGAACTGGATTTGAAGCAGTTGAATTTGTTGAATCCTCTCAAGGATTTTTCATACAAATTTAGTACTTTGTTCCATTTCTTTCTTTTTTGTGTTTGTTCTTGTCTTGATTGTGATTCTATCAATGTTAAATATAAATTCTATAATTGCTGTTAATTAGATTTCAATCAGAATCGTCCCTAAACAACATTCATCGCAGACTTTGTCGCTAAATTATTCATTAAATTTCGTCGTCAAATTCATTTCGGAACAATATTCGTGGCAAAAGTCAAATTTTTTCGTGGCAAAAGTCAAAATTTTTCGTGGCAAATTAGTGATGAATTTTGCCACGAATAAGTTCGTCACAAAGTACTAACCAAAAAAAAATTTGTGGCAAATTAGCCACAAATTTTGCCATGAAATGTGTTCATGGCAAATTAGTAACGAATTTTGCCACGAATAAGTTCGTCGCAAAATACTGACCAAAAAAAAATTTGGTGGCAAATTAGCCACAAACGTGTTCATCACAAATTAGCAATAAATTTTGCCACGAATAATTAGCAACGATTTTTGCCCCGAAAAATTTTCGTTGCAATTTTGTGACCAATAAAAAAAATTTCAAAAAAAAATAGTGACGAATTTGCCATGAATACAGTTGGTGGCAAATTAGCGACGAATTTTGCCACAAATATTTAACGGCGAATTTTTTCACGAATAATTAGCGATGAATTCTGCGACAAATAAAGTTGGTGGCAAATTAACCACGAATTTTGCCACGAATAATTAGCGACGAATTTTGTAACGAATATAGTTCATGGCAAATTAGCCACGAATAATTAGTGATGAATTTTTTTTTGTCGCAATTTAGTGACGAAAATTGAAATTTTCCGTCGCAAAATTTTGCGACGGCCTATTAGTGACGAATTTTTTTCCGTTGCTAATTTTGTCGCAAATTCTTTTAGTGACTAATTTTGCCAAATTTTTCGTGGCAAAATTCGTCGCTAAAACCAACTTTTTTTGTAGTGTTTGCGACAAAAAAAAATTCATAGCTAATTTGTGACGAAAAAAAATTTTGTCGCTAATTTGCGAGGAAAAATTATTCGTTGCTAATTTGCGACGGAATTTGTGACGAAAAAAAATTCGTAGCTAATTTGCAACGAAAAATTTTTGGGGGCTAATTTGCGACAAAAAATTTTCCGTGGCTAATTTGCGACGGTATTAGCGACAAATTTATTTTTCGTCGCTAATTTGTGATGGAATTTGCGACGAATGAAGGTGCATATGAAGTTTTATTTTGTTGAAATAAATCACAAGAAAATGTATATGAAAATGAACCATTTGTCTTGGCACAACAAGCAATTCAAGTATATTATGCATCATATCCTAGTTTGAAATGTAACAAAACTGATTGGTGAGCTGTATGTAAAATCAAAGCACGAAGAAAAATCAAAGAACACCGGAAGGATACAACATATTAACAAGATAAAGTCTGTAACACGATTGAAACTGAGGAATACAACATTTCAACTTTACGAAATCCATGTGGAGCAATGATAGATGTGGATCTAACTAAAATTCGCGAATAAAATTTAGAAGGTATTGCAGAATCTGATTTTGAGATAAAAGATGAAGATGATGCTCATGAAGAAGATGAAGATCAAGACAAAGACTGAGGTGAACACGAAGATGAAGATGAAGATTATGATTTTTGAGACTTTTTACTAACTATGTGTAATTATTATTATTATTGCGACATGTGTTTATTGTTGTTGTCATAATTATTATTGTTGTTGTTGTTGATTATTATTATTGTTATTGTTATTATTGTTAAAGTAATAGGTCGTCGGAAAATTTGTTGCTAAATGGCGATAAGTTAGATACTATTCGTGCGATGACATTTGCGATATTTTATTTTCCATTAGATTTGGATCGTCACTGGTTGACAAAATTAGCGACGACATTTGCAACATTTTTATTTGTTGAATTGTTAAAATGTCGTCGCTAATTGGCGACAAACTGAATTCGTTGGAAATTTTTTTATTTGATGAATTGTTAATTTGAAAGGTCGTCACCGTCGCTAATTTCGTCGCAAATTAGTGATGGATTTGAATCCGTGGCTAATTAGCGACGGAATTAGTGACGAAAATAAACTCTTGCTTCACTTTCCTAACTATTTTTATTTTCGTCGCTAAATTCGTGACTAATTAGCGACAGAATTAGAGATGAAAATAAACACTTGCGGCATTTTCCCGACTATTTTTATTTTCGTCGCTAAATTCGTGGCTAAAACTCTTGCGGCATTTTCCCGACTATTTTTATTTTCGTCGCTAAATAGAGTTTATTTCGTCACTAATTCTGCAGCTAATTAGCCACAGATTTAGCGACGAAAATAAAAATAGTCGGGAAAGTGAAGCAAGAGTTTATTTTCGTCGCTAAATCCGTGGCTAATTAGCCATGGAATTAGTGACGAAATAAACTCTTGCAGCATTTTTCCGACTATTTTTATTTTCATCGCTAAATCCGTGGCTAATTAGCCAAGGATTTAGCGACGAAAATACACTCTCGCTTCACTTTCCCGACTATTTTTATTTTCGTCGCCAAATTCATGGCTAATTAGCCACGGAATTAGCCACGAAATAAACTCTTGTGGCATTTTCCCGACTACTTTTATTTTCGTTGCTAAATCCGTGACTAATTAGCGACGGATTAATTAGCCACGGACTAAAATCTGTGGCTAATTAGTCACGGATTTAGCGGCGGAAATACACTCTCGCTTAACTTTCTCGACTATTTTTATTTTGTCGCTAAATCCACAGCTAATTAGCCACGAAAATAAACTCTTGCTTCACTTTCCCGATTATTTTTTATTTTCGTAGCCACGGATTAAACTCCATCGCTAATTAGTCGCGGACTAAAATTCGTCTCAAAATTACATTACAAAAAATAAATTGAGCGATGAAAAATTAGAGATGAACGTTTTTTTTCGTCGCTAAAATTTGTGACGGGCTTCTTTATCGCGTTGCAAATTAGCAACGGACTTCCGGACTTCCTTATCTGTCACAAATTTCAAGTCCCGTCGCTAATTTTGCGTTCCCTGCCTTCACTCCCAATTTGCCCGCCCTCACACCCCATTCTCTTTCTCTCTCTCTGCTGATTCCTCGTATCCCTCCTCCCCCACGCTCGTTGCTCTCCCTCTCTCTCCCTCTTTGATTTCTCTCGATCAGATCTGATCTGCTTCCGCTTCTCCTTCTCCTTCTCCTTCTCCTTCTCCTTCCCCAACCCGCGCTTCCTCCTGCGACTCCTCGCCATGGCCTCCGGAGCCCTAGAGGCCGCGGAGTGCCAAGGGGCAGCGACTCCTCCCCCATCGAGGGCAAGGAGGAGCTCCCCGAGAAATTAGAGGTGGAGGAGGCGGAGCAAGAGGATCGAGAGATCGCTGCTCCGGAGGAGGAGGCCGAGGCTTCCGACGAGGAGGCTCCGCTGGTTGCCTCCGAGAGGCCATGCCCGTGATGTCCACATCCTGAGCTGCGGGTTCCTGCTCATCTTCTCGGCCTACGGTGCTGCTCAGAATCTCGAGAGCACCGTGAACACTGTGAGTTTTCCGAGTCGATTTCGTTGGAATTTTGGGTAAATTGAGAGAAGAAATCGACGGTCGTGAGATGAAAGCCTAGAGTCAGATTTTGCACTTCTGGGTCTGGGGTTGCTTGTAGGAATGTACTTTTCGTTCGTTTGACGTTGCGTTTTGGTTTGATGAGTTTCTTGATTTTTGTTGTAGGTGGATAATTTGGGCACGACCTCGCTTGGGATACTGTACGTGTCCTTCACATTCTGCTCCTTGGTGGCTTCTCTGGTGGTTCGTTCATTGGGTCCCAAAAATGCTATTCTTCTTGGGACTACTGGGTACTGACTGTTCAAAGCAGCGAATTCAAAATTAGTTGGGATTTGGGAAGTTCTATTTGGGCAATCTGTGATCATCTTGTAAAATATCTTTACGTCTTCAATTTGACTGGACAAGGACGAACTCGCTTTCATTGTAGTTGTGCAATATGAGTTGGATTGATGGTTATTGTGGTGTTATGATATTGCCTACTAACAAAAAGTTGCATCAATGAAGTCCAAGACACAACCATGTCTGCTGATAATGGTCCTGCTTGTATAATGAGCTGTGTGGATGCTATTTCTACTTCTGATTGCACACCTATTTCTACTAGAGAGCCCCTTATTTCATGATCTGCTGTGCAAGTACCTTTTGACAACTTAATCAGCATAAGCTCAAGGGGAGATAAATGGACTTTGCTTGATACATGATTCCTTTGCGTGACTAAAAAAAAGATGTTCGGTTTGTTCCTAGATTTATTCTACTTTCAGAGAAAAGACGTGGAAAATGGCAACTGTTGTTTTCGAACTGAATTAATGTACGCATAGTGGAAGACTGAAATTTTACTTGCTTTAGATTCTGGTCAACTCCATCTAATCAGTCTGTGAATGTATTCATTCTCTTGTAACTCTGTAATTACTGTGCTTTCTTTTTCGTTTATTGGATACTTTGATAACTAGCATAATTGTAGGTTAATATCTCCTTGGCTGCTGCTCAAGCTCGCCTTTGCAATATTGTGGAAGAGAGAGACCAATTTGATGAAGCAAACAATCAAATTGTTGTGCACTTAAAAACTAAGGTATAGGCTATGTTGTTTGATTTGATTGTCGAGTTTCCTTAATTATTATCGAACTCCCTTTTGACTTTCTGGTGATTATATTTTAGGAAGATGAGCTGTCAAAAACCATCACATCATGTAAGGTTGAAGCTGAGGTTCTCAGTACGTGGATTAATTTTCTGGAAGATACTTGGGTTCTCCAATGTTCATATGCAGAAGCGACGGAGAAGCAGGTCAGGTATGGACTTCAGATTCTCTCTCTGTCAATTAGGTTCTTTGTGTTCTTTTGTTCCCAACTTGAGGGTTTATTAGCAGAATTAAAAAGTGCGATATTGCTATCTTATCGCATATATCCATCTTTACATGGGATTTTTTTGGTTTTCGACTGTTACTCAGTGATGAATTGGAGAGACACGAGGACTATTTTGTGAACTTGGCTGTTCAGCTCCTTTCCACTTACAAGGTACTCTATATGTTCTGATTTTCTAAGTGCCGTTATCTAAGCAGAATCTAATAGGAGCTTTTGTTTTCCTTTCTTCTTGAAGGAGCTTAATCTATCTGTGCATTCTCTTCTCATCCACAAACTTGTAGTTATCCTTTCTGACAAATTTGTTATGATTTGCAGAAAGAGCTGGGACCTGCTATAAGCCGTATTGGAAAATTTGTGGAGAACTTAAAGAACTTGAGTGAAGGGTAATTCGATTTTGGCATAACAAGATGTTTATGACATATTTTGGCTTGTCTTATATCTACTCCGCCTATTTTGGGTCAAGTATGTAATCTGCCTTTGGATACTACAGTTCTGAGGTCATTTCTAGCGTGGGAAATGAGGAGTCTAAAGTAGTTCACCCTAGGAAACATCTCGAGGAGGACTATTTAGATTATGAAGCCAAGGTACAATTCTGTTTGGCATTCTAACCTTTTTTGGTTGGGTGGTAGATCATGCTTTATTGTAGAAACTGAGCATCCTTTTCTGGGGGGATTTTCAAAATACCCTGTAGGAGAATTATGACTTCATTCAAAATGATTGATTATTTGAATGCAGTGATACCTGCTTAGAATCATGCATTTGTGGAAAGTCGTGTATTGTTCTTTGCACATTGTAGATGCTGGAAGCACTCCACTTCATTATGCTGCTTGTGGTGGAAGTGTGCAGTGTTGTCAGGTATTTGGTGGTAGCTAAAAGATAAATAGCATCCAATATCATTCTTTATTTTGTTCATGTCACTTACATAAATGTTTTTTTTTGTGGTGGAAGTGTGCAGTTGTGGACAGTGAACCAATTTGGAACACCTACGTTGCACCTTTGTTTCTTCACTTATATTAGATTTATCACTGAAAGTGAACTTCAACCTTTTTCCTCTATATTTCATTTACCTTCGTTGCTTTACTTAATTAAGATTGCTTGCTTCACAGTCATTATGTATCCTTTAGAAGCTGAATATATTAACATTTAATGTGGAAGCAATGTCACTAATTTTGTGTCTAATTCCAGACAATTTATGTTTTGTAGAAGAACAGCTTTGAGCAATTCTGCATAAGTTATGCAAATGAGAGGTTGCAGCAACATTTCAACCGGCATTTGTTAAAATTGGAGCAGGAAGTGAGCATCTCACATGGACCGTGCCTTTAGTTTTGTTCAGTATTTATATGATGGGGATTGTCGCTAAAAGCAAGATATTCTTTTTTGATTCATTTCTGTCGTCATTATTTATTGTGCAACATTAGTTATTGAGCAAGATTATTTATTCTCTCATTATATGTACTATAAAGAAAAATATTTATGTCATTCTTGTGAAAAATGTAGATGAATGTATTTCATTTTCATATTATTATAATATTTTGATGTTATTAAGTGCTTAATCAATGTTAAATATAAATTTCCAAAATTAATTTTGCTTTTAATTAAGTTTAAAATCTAAAAATAAAATAAATGATTTTATCGTATGATCACAAATTACAAAAGTTCATTGCAAAAATAAAATTTCGTCGTTAAGTTCGTCCCTAAACGATATTCGTTGTAGAGTTCGTCGCTAAAGAATTAATAAAAAATCGTCGCTATTCATGGCAAAAGTAAAAATTCTTGGTGACAAATTAGCGCCGAATTTTGCCACGAATAAGTTCGTCACAAATTACTGACAAAAAAAAATTCCTTGGCAAATTAGCGACGAATACGTGGCAAATTAGCAACGGATTTTACCAAGAATAATTAGCGACGAATTTTGTGACGAATATAGTTTATGGCAAATTAGCGACGAATTTTGACACAAATAATTAGCGATGAATTTTGCGACAAATAAAGTTCGTCACAAATTAGCAACAAATTTTGCTACAAAAAATTAGCGACGAATTATTTTTCGTCGCAAATTAGCGACGAAAATTGAAATTTTTCGTTGCAAAATTTTGCGACGACGTATTAGCAACGAATTTCACCAAATTTTTCGTGGTAAAATTCGTCGCTAAAACCTAATTTTTTTTTATAGTGTATAATTATCATGTTGAACCTGTTTGTGACCTTAATCGGCTTGTAATTAATGAAGGTGGTAAAATTATGTTATTTTCTATTTTTGGCTTATGCAGACTAAAATTCTGAGACGTACAAATCCTTCATTAATACGAATAATTGATTTATTTTGAAGTATCCCGCCTTAGTTATTAGGTGATCACGGCTTTCTGTGACATCCCGGATTTTAACTCAATTTTGGGATTTAATAAACGTGTAATTCATCAGTGTGCTTGTAGTAAAATTTCGCCTGGAAACTGATCACTCCCGGTTATTATTTTTAAATTTTGAGATTTCGCTAGAATCGCACTCGATCGAATTTGGCCATTATTTAGACCCCGAACTTGGCAGTCGATTTTCGGGAGTTTCGGGACGAAATAAATTGGACGGTGTCGATATTATTGTAGCCAACATCGAGATTGTCAGGAATAGTGGAAAAAAGGATTTTTGACTGGGTGCAAATTTGGACTAGTAGACCTCTCTCGTAGTGTATTTTGAGTTATTTTATTTTGGCCAATTATCCTATATTATTATTTGGAAATTTTTCGTAGACCGTTAGATCGTTTTTAGATTTGAATCGTGGTCGTTGGATCGCACTTGAATACGATTTGACCATCTCTCTCTCTCTCTCTCTCTCTCTCCTACCGCGCCCACGCCGTCTGTCCTTTCCCCCAGCCATGCGCACGTTTTCCCCGTCCCCATGCAGACTCTCTCTTCCTTTCTCTCTTCTTTTCTTTTTTTCCTTTTTCTTTCTTCTTCTTCCTTCTTCTTTCTTCTTCCTCCTCGCCCGCGACTGCTTCTGGCTTCTGGCTCCTGCTTCTTCTTGCTGACCCACTGACCGGACCAGTGACTGCCACTTGTCGTCCTGTCACCGTGCCACCCCCGCTCCACCCTAGTCAAGTCGCGCCACCACCTGTCGCCGCTCGACCTCCCCTGCCGGTCTACCCGAGCTGGCGCAGGTGCCGTCTCAGCCAGAACCAGCGGTCGCCGCCCGTCGCCCAGCTGCTGCTCACCCCGCCGCCGTGCATCGTCCACCCAGCTTCCCCTTCCGCCGTCGCCATCACCGCCGAACCCCCTGGTCTCTCCTCCCCTCTCCCTGTTCACACGAGCAGCAAGCTCGCCGCCGAGACCGCCCCTCGCTTGCGTGCTCGCCGCTCGGCCGGCTATCCTGCCCAACTCCGCCTGGCCGCCTGGGTCACCGCCGTGCCGTTCAGCCACCGCTCCGGTCGAGCCCCGCCGCCCCCAGCTCACCTTTCCCCTCTCCTCCGCACCATCGCCGTCGCCTTCGCCCCATTGGCCAGCTGGTCGGCCGGCCAACGAGCAAGTCAGCTAGCCTCGCTAGCCAGCTAGCCTAACTCGCGGTCAAGACGCCCGAGCCGTGGCCGGCTCGTTGCCCGCGCGACATGTTGTGCGTCCATGCCAGCACCCGTGCTCGTGCCCGTCGTCCAGGCGAGTTGCCCATCCGCTCGCTCGTGCGCCCCGGGCACGCCGCGCCCGCGCACTAGGCACGCCGATCGGCCATTGTGCCCGCTTTGGCCGATCAGTGCGCCCGTGTGGTCCACGCCCGCGCCTAGTCTGAATTGTTCACCCGGGCCATTTTGAGCCCGAGTCGACTTTTCCCGGGCCAAAACTTGGTGAGTGACTCCCTAAACCTTACTTAATACATTGGATATTATTAGACTTGTCTATGGGATAATTAGTACCGGTTTAGGGGCTTAATGCGGATTGTGGGCAATTTTAGTACGGGCTTAATTTATAGATTAAATTGCGAGAGTTGTGGGGCTTAATTAATGACTAATTATGGTGGGCTAATTGATAATATTGTTGGGGCATTCATGGGTGGGCTTGATGTTCGTATGTAGTAGGCGTGAATGACGGAATTGTGGGCAAGTATGATGGACTGTGATGTGAATCGATTTTGTACGTGGGTACTTACAGACTTGTCTCCGTTAGAACGGCTAGGGCGTGATTTAATTTGAGCATATTGTGTCTAATTGTGCAATTTGAATTGGATTAATTAATATGCTCGATTTGGGGAATTGTGCATGACCGACTTGAACGTTGAGTTAGTGGATGAGGTGGCGAATTGTGGAATTTGATTGAGTTGTGAGCTTGAACTATTTGATATAAATTGACGTGAATTTTGATTGAATTAAGTGGCGTGTGCTTGCCTGTGAGAAATTAAGCCCGAATTAATCGGAGGGCTACGGACTTGGGACGTGTTGACGGCGGTCCGTGTGAAGGCATGAATGGCCGGTGTGCCAAATGGATGCGGGCTTGAGACGTGTTGACGGTGGCCCATTATAGGTGTGTTAGACCGGGACGTATTTACGTCGGTCATTGAAATTGAGCCCGGATTGATCGGAGGGCTACGAACTTAGGACGTGTTGACGGCGGTCTGTGCGAAGGCATGAATGGCCAGTGTGCCAAATGGACGCGGGCTTGAGACGTGTTGACGGTGGCCCGTTATAGGTGTGTTAGACCGGGACGTGTTTACGTCGGTCATTGGAAATTGAGCCCGGATTGATCGGAGGGCTACGGACTTGGGACATGTTGACAGCGGTCCGTGTGAAAGTATGAATGGCCGGTGTGCCATATAGGCCTGAGGCGCAGTGGCGCGGGCAGTGAGAATGGACCTGAGGTGCAGCGACGCGGGTCATGAGAAAGATGTTCGGTCACGTATGCGATTTGAGTGTGATTGGAATTGGCTGGTTGAACGTGTGACTGAATTGGCTGATTGAGTGTGTGATTGGAATTGACTGGTTGAGCGTGTGACTGAATTGGCTGGTTGAGCATGTGATTGAATTGACTTGTTGAATTAGTCGGATTGATTGAGTGCGAGTGTGGATGGTACTTGAACGACTGTGTTATATTACCGGGATATTATTTCATTATTCTGATTAACTAATGTGCAGAGTGGGTAGGTGATTGGATGGCGAGGTAAGTCCATTGATGTGAATTATATATGTGTTATCGGTTTGATTACATGTACGACTTGTCTGGGTACGCATTGGCCTACGTGGGGTATAAGGGGTTACTTATTGAGACTCGTTCTCACGGTTATTATATAATCATTTCAGATCTGCGACCATGAGTGATTGAAGACGCCGCAAGAGTACCTCGGAGATCGAGGACGGGTTAAGTACCCGCCATTTTGAGTTCCCCTTTTGTAGAGGTGTTAAGTTTGTGACTATTGTCTCTTTTGCAGAATTGTGGTTATGCTGTTGTGGCTTAGCTTGAGAACTGTCATTTGTGGACGTCGTATGTGTTTGTCAAGTGTATGAATTGCAGTTATTATTTCATGCTATCACTATCTTGTCATTATTAATTGTCCAGGTGGTTTCTATTTGTTTTCGCGTGTGCTTAATCTCTGATATTTTGGGTTGGGTCGGCGACGTATCTGGAACGTCGCGTTCAATGTTTGACCATCGAGGGATGATCGAGCGCTCGTAGGGTGAGGGGCTTGACACTTTCGATGTCGTGGCTTTTCCTGGCGAACTTCAGTGGTTCAATCCATAGTTGTTCCATAACCATACAATTGAAATCGAGTTTCCCTGTCTACCGCCTCAACTACTAGTTTTCTTACCGAAGGAAACTTGAGTCATCGTTATCTCAAGCACTTTTGCAGAGATGTTAAAGTGGTTTCATCCTCTATCCTGCTGGCAATATCTGTTCTCCACAAAGCTAAAATGCAGAGCCCCCCTAAGTCCTGAAGTTCCACTACAAAAAAAACTTGTTTTTTGCGACGGAATTTGCGACGGAAATTTCGGAAAAATCCGTCGCAAATCGAATTTGCGACGGATTTTGCGACGGAAAAAATTCCGTCGCTAATCGGGCGTCGCAAAATTTTACGACGGAAAATTAACAAATCCATCGCAAATTTGCGACGGAAAAAATTCGTCGTAAAATTCGTCGCAAATTAGCCACGAATACAATCCGTCGCAAATTTGCGACGGACTATTTCCGTCGCAAAAATCCGTCGCACAATTTGCGACGGACGTGTGAAGGTCCGTCGCAAAATTGCGACGGACGTGTGAAGGTCCGTCGCAAAATTGCGACGGACGTGTGAAGGTCCGTCGCAAAATTGCGACGGACGTGTGAAGGTCCGTCGCAAAATTGCGACGGACGTGTGAAGGTCCGTCGCAAAATTGCGACGGACGTGTGCATGTCCGTCGCAAATTTGCGACGGACTTGTGTAGGTCCGTCGCACATTCGTCCCAAATTTCGTCGCAAATTTGCGACGGACACGATCCGTCGCTAATTTATTTCTGTACAAAATTGGTCGCAAAATCATCGAAAAATTTGTCGCGAATTTCGTCGGGAAATTCGTCACGAATTTCGTCGGAAAATTCGTCGCGAATTTCGTCGCAAGTTAGCGAAAAACTTTAATAATAGCAAAATTTGGCTTAAAATATTTGTCGTTATTTTTACATCATTTCGACCACAAATTATTGTTCATATTAATCAAAAGAGACAATGACATATAATTGAAACAGAAAAACGAACAAACCATAAATTCTGACAAATCAGCCACAATGACATATAATTGAAATAAATAACATAACGAAAGTTATAAAGTCTGACATGATGCTATTTGATATCCAATATTACAATACATTCAAAACATGAACTAAGAGGCAGGACAACCATAGAAGACGCAAAAAAACCATACAGAAGAAGAGGCGGCTTTGGTACGCTGGCAGGACACCAAAAGTAGTCACCTTCGTCAAGACCTGAGGAAATGTCGATACAAAAATCAGTCCAGAATATAACAAAAATAACAAAAATACGTTTCAGGACGAACATAAATGTTCTTACATATGAATATGAGTGAAATTATGAAAAACCAAGATTATGAAGCAAGCTTACCCAAAATATTAACTAGGGAGACCGGAGAAAATCATCATCATCATCACCATCATCATCAGCATCAGCATTCTCGGCATTAATGTGTTGGTCATCACCTATTGGATTGGCTGGAGGTACAGGAGGCCTGGCATTGCGTTGGAGGTTAAGGTGTTCCATAATCACTCTCACTTGTTCTTCCAAGTTATGTATTCGTTCATCCTTCCTAAAAAGTAAATTATTCAGACGATCCACTTCTTGGTTCAATTGCTCCTCCACTCGTGACTTCCTTCGACCAGTCCCAGCGGCTGATGAACTTCCAGGATTATTCGGCATGTACATCTTTGACAACGATCCCAGCCCAAATATTTTCCCTTTTTTCGGCCCACCCGATGCCTCCATCCATAATGCCATATTATCAACTGGTGGCCGGGACTCAGGACAATCATCACTACCACTAGCACTACCACTTGCACCAATTAACAGATCATCATATTTTTCCTACATTAATAATGTAGATGAAAATAAAATCACTATATATATATATATATATATATATATATATATAGCATTAACGGTTTTGCATTATAGTTTACATATAAGTCAAAGTATAACCTTACATACCTTAACAGCTTTTGCTCACTCGCCAATCCATGTCTTATCTTTCTTTTGGAATGTGCGTTCAAATGTAGCTGCAACTGTCGATTCCGTCCCCAATTCATGTGCCTACAAAATGTAAACTTGAGTAACTGAATTAAATTAACTTATAAGTCATTTAACAGACTTACCAGTCGTTTGCGATGCTTCGCAATGTTGATAGAGCCCCCAGCATATGTGGCTGACCCATCACTAGAACTAGAAGATCGGTTCTTCTTATTCTGCTCACAGAGTTGCCGACTCTGTTCAGATGCCCAAAATGTGTTAATTGCCACCCAATTGTCAGCTGTAAAAAAAGACGGCTTCGCTTGCTTGCTCTTCGCTCTATTCATAACATTTCGCATAAAATCACTTATTTTTTTATCGAAAATTCGTCTCACTTCATTGTCTTCCGTTTCGTCCCACGTGAACTTCCGCTGCAATAAATAAAAACACAAATTGAAAATTATTATGATGATCACATATCCATAACCATGCACCAAACACATATAGACAGATTTTGCAAAGTTCATGTCGGGAAAAATATCTGATCCTTTAGATATCGAAAACTATAAAGTTGTTCTGGTCCATTTACATCATTCTTGACCATCAATATACTACACCAAACTTAATTTATGAGAAAATAAAATATGTACAACTTACCTTGAACTCATTCCACCACATTTCTTTTACTTCTTGTGGAACACTTCTGTAATTAAGATACTCTCCCATCCAGAAGTTTTTGACTATTTTGTTCAATTCTCTCACAACAGACGTAGCATCCGTGAATATGCATTTATACAAATATTGTGCAACATGGATAATTCAGTTAACATCAATATTTAAAGGCCTAAATATGACATATACTAAAATAAAAATAAAGTACTTACGAATCTCCAAATGGACTTATAAAGAATCGGTTATCTTCTTGCCCTCTGTTTCCGTCAATATTCGATTGTTCCGCCGAATAATGGGGTGGAACGGAAGGAGGGGGAGCTACAGGAGATTGAACTGGAGAATGTTCAGTTGGCATGTGGTGAAGTCCTATAACATGTTGTTGATTGTGGGAGGAAGGGCCAACGTGCTCATATTGTGACGGACCATATTGTGGTTGAGGGTTCAATGCCGGGACATGAGAAGAGGAAAGGGATGGGGACGAGGACGAGGAAGAGCCTTGTCTTCTAGACATAAATCCTCCACGTTTAAACTGACAAGTAGGAAAGTTATACGAATATGTAAAGAACTATTGACACGTATTACGAACACATAATGATGTACATGACGAAACTTATCATTTTGATGAAAAGACTGAGAAAATATTTCCTTCAAATGAGCCAATGTCGAGTGCTTATAACGTGTAATTTCCTACAAATAAATATACTATGAATCCCATTCATTTTCATATGAAACATCAATGTATGAGCATGATATGGGTGGCCACAGGTATCAAACATCACTATATGAATCGCATGCATTTTCATTAATTTTTTTTACCACGTACAAAAATTTATATTTCACTGAAAGTGGGTGGCCACAAATATTCTAAATCATTCTATAAAGTTTTGTAAGAAATAAATTATTATTGTTATTCTTAAATTTTTTTTTGAGGTAAAAAAAATTTCACTAAAAGTTGGTAGCCACCGATATTCTAAGACATTCTGTAAAGTTTTGAAATTTTAAGAATTTTTATATTATTAATTTTAATATAAATTTTTTCTTGTGAAAAAAAAATTCCATACTAAAATTGGGTGGCCACAAGTCGTCTAAACTATTAGGTAAAGTTTTCCAAATTTTATTCATTCTTTATTTTTACAATTTTTAAGGCACGTTACAAAAATTAAATATAACTAAAAGTGGGTGGCCACAGGTATTATAAACCATTTCGTGAAATTTTGGAAATTTTTAAATTCTAATTTTTTTTGCCATCTAAAGAAATTTAAATTTAATCGCAAGTTGATGGCCATATATTTTCTAGGCAATTTGGTGCATTTTTTAAATTTTAAATTTTTTTACTTTTTCTTCACAAAAAAAAATTTCCCTCATAATGGGTGATCACATTTATGTTAAGCCATGGTATCATGTTATGGAAATTTTAAATTTTTTAATAATTTTTTCGCCAGAACGTTAAAAAATGTAAATTTCATTGAAAATGGGTTGGCACTATTAATTTTTGCAATTTTGTGATATGATGAAATTTTAGTTTGTTAAAAAGTTTAAAAAACTTTTATGGTCAAATTTCATATATGTTGTCAGTATTTACCGTTTTTTTAATTTTCCATAATTTTTTATAAAATTATTTAATTTTCAAGTATTTTCTGCGAAAACATTTAATCAATTATCCTATCGTCATTTAACGCTTAATCATCCACATAATAAACAAATTAACCAGTCGACCATCGATCAAAGTCATATGCAATCCTAAAATCGACCCGTAATTTAGCCAATCAAAAGTAATCCTAAATAATCCATAACCAAATCCGACTAATTACCTAAATATACTAACTACGGATTAGAAAATAGACCTACTTAGTTTAAGAACAACAAAACCTTGTCTTCTGGACAGTGGCGGTCCCGGCACGGGCGTGGGTGACGGCGAGGGCGGCGGCAGGGATGGTGACGGTGGCAGCGGCGGCGGCGGCTGGCCGGCGGGGCGGTGGTGACGATGGCGGCGGCGGCGGCTTGCCGGCGGGGCGGTGGTGACGACGGCGGCGACGGCGGCGGCCGGCCGGCGGGGCGGTGGTGACGACGGCGGCGGCGGCGGAGGCGGCTGGCCGGCGGCGAGGGCGACGGGGGCGGGGGCGAGGGCGGGGGTGAGGAGGGGCGGGGGCTCGGGCGACGGGACACGGCGGGGCCGGGGCGCGGGCCGGGGCGGGGGCGGCAGCGGCTGCTGGCCGGCGGCGAGGGCGAAGGGGGCGAGTGCGGGGGCGACAGCGACGGCGGGGGCGGGGCGAGGGGAGACGGCGGGCCGGGGGCGGGGGCGACGAGGGCGAGGGGAGACGGCGGGGCCGGGGGCGGGGGCGACGAGGGCGAGGGGAGACGGCGGGGGCGGGGCGGGGGGGGGGCGACGGCGCGACCGGCGAGGGGCGGGCGACAGGCGGGGGGGCTGCGGGGCGGGGCTGGGCGGGGGGCGGCGCGAGAGACACCGGCGACGGGCGAGAGGGCGAGGGCGGCGAAGGGCGGCGGAGCTGCGACGGCGGCGGCGAGGCGGGACGGCTGGGCGGCGACTGCGACGGCGACGGACGAGAGTCGGGTGGGCAAGCAAAAACCAGATCTGAGTCGGGTAGATAAATCGCGACAATTTGCGACGGACACGCGAAGTCCGTCGCAATTTTGC
Organism: Syzygium syzygioides; assembly: GCA_031216285.1. Classification (NCBI taxonomy): domain Eukaryota; kingdom Viridiplantae; phylum Streptophyta; class Magnoliopsida; order Myrtales; family Myrtaceae; genus Syzygium; species Syzygium syzygioides. The sequence goes on from CM062247.1 coordinate 24,451,839, forward strand.
GACGGACCACTACGTCCGTCGCAAATTTGCGACGGCAGACCGTTGTCCGTCGCAAATTTGCGACGGACTTTGCGTGTCCGTCGCAAATATTTCACCGACAAATATTTGCGACGAACCACGCATGTCCGTCACAAATTTGCGACGGACATGATAGGTCCGTCGCAAATTTTCTATAAAAAAAATTTAGATGGAAATTACAAATCCGTCGCGGGAAAATTTCCTCGTTAAATTTGCGACGGACAATGGGTATCCGTCGCAAATTTGCGACGGATAGTGCGTGTCCGTCGCAAATTTGCGACGGACTCCCCATGTTCGTCGCAAATTTGCGACGCCTTGTCTTCTCCGTCGCAAATTTCGCACGGTTTAAATTCCCGCGCAAATTTTCGAAGGTCGCAAATTTGCGACGGACGTCGTTCTGTCCGTCGCAATTTTGCGACGGACGTCGTTCTGTCCGTCGCAAGTTTGCGACGGACGTCTTTATGTCCGTCGCAAATTTGCGACGGACATTTGTCTGTCCGTCGCAAAATTTGCGACGGAACTAAACACGTCCGTCGCAAATTTGCGACGGATGTATGTATTTCCGTCGCAAATTTGCGACGGATGTGTGTATTTCCGTCGCAAATTTGCGACGGATGTGTTTTGCGACGGATCTGTGTATGTCCGTCACAAATCTGCGACGGACACGCAAAGTCCGTCGCAAATTTGCGACAGTCAAGTATAATTGTTGCGACGACTAAAAATTTTCAAAATTTGCAATTGACAAATCTGAGTCCAGCGTAAATTTTTGCCGGTAAATATTCCCTAACAAAATTTGTGACGGACAGGTTACGAGTCCGTCGCAATTTTTCACAGACTAAATGATCGTTGTAAATTTGTGACGTCTTTTTCTGTCAAAAATTTTAGCGTCTCATTGATTAGGGTCCTAAATTTGCTACGTCTTTTTTTCAGTCCAAAATTTTGGCATCTCAAATTTTGCAATGGAAATTGAAATATCAGAAATGTTACGGCACGTGAATAATATTTGACTTGTCGGCATTTAGGGACAAAATTTCCGACGATAAATTAAAATATAAAGAATAATCGACAATAACAATAATAAAAAAGTACAATAATAATAATGATGACAACATAAAAAATAGCACTTGTAGCATTAATAATTACACATCTGTAGTGTGTTGTGACAAAAATTTTAATCTTCATCTTCGTCTTCGTCTTCGTCCTCGTCTTCTGAATCTGTCTGAAAATCAGATTCTGAACATTCTTGTACATTTAATTCGCAAATTTCAGTTGGATCCACATCTATCATTGCTCCACACGGATCTCGTAAAGTTGGTATGTTATATTCCTCAATTTCAACCGTGTTACACACTTCCTCTTGTTGGTAGGCTCTATCCTTCTAGTGTTCCTCGATTTTCCTCCGTGCTTTGATTTTACATACAGCCCACCAATCAGCTTTGTCACGTTTCAAACTAGGAAATGATGCATAACATACTTGAATTGCTTGTTATGCCAAGACAAATGGTTCATACTTCATATACCTTTTCTTGTGATTTATTTCAATCAAATTGAACTTCGTATGCACCTTCATTCCTTTGATGGGATCGAACCACGTGCACTTAAATAACACAACCCGCATCATTAATGGTCCAGGATACTCTATCTCTATGATTTCATCCAACAAGCCATAAAAATCATATTTCCAACTGTCACTATTGGATGACCGAACAGACACACACACTATTCATTGTGGATTTTCTCATTATGTATTCTTGAGTATGAAAATTATATCCATTTATGAAATATGCTGGCCAACTTCGAACTTTTAACTGTGGACCCCATGATAGATAATATAGCAATCCTTGCCCTCCAAATTCATCATAATTACTGTGAACCTAGAGTTACACATATAAAGTCAATAATATATATTTTACTAAATGATGTATAATGTATATAATTTTAATAACTTGGTTTTGATCCATAGGCAACTTACATATGTCTTGAACCATGCTGCAAATTGTTCATCGCACAAACGGTCAAACTCATTTGGTTGTAGTCCAGCCATTGAAGTTTGGAAAATCCTAATATTAAAAATCATATTATTATTAGAAAATATTTGACACGCAAAACATATATTTGCAAATTTACACTTACTTGAAGTATGGCTCGACTTCTGGGCAGTTCAGTAAAATATAAGTATGGGCTGCATGAAATTCTTCGCCTGATAAGTATCTGGGTCGACATGCGCCGCATGGTCGACCCAGATAATTGAAAATAGAGAATGCCGTGCAATTAGGATCAATGGGGCCCTCATCATTTCTGCCTGCTCTCCGGCTCTTGCACTGAACGTGCGGCTCAAAATAGTATGATGCAAATGTTGTCACTTCTTCCACAATATATTCATTACAAATTGAAGCTTCAACACGTGCCTTATTCTTCACTTTTTTCTTCAAATGATATAAGAATATAGTTGAAATAGAAAGAAGCTTATCGGAACATATTATATAATAAACTAATTTGAACTGTATTTTAAAAAAAATATTACCTCTCAAATGGATACATCCATCGAAATTGGACGGGACCTGCAACTTTGGCCTCATAAGGCAAGTGAACTAACAGATGCTCCATCGAATCAAAAAACGCTAGAGGAAATATCCTTTTTAAGTTGCAAAGAATAATTGGAATATCTCTCTCTAGTTTCTCCATGTGCGATGCTTTTAACACTGTCGAGCAAATATCATGGAGGAAATTACTTAATTCTGTAATTGCGCCCCATACAAAGTTCGGTAGAACTTCCTTCAAAGCTATTGGAATTAGTCTTTCCATCAGAATGTGACAATCATGACTCTTCAAACCTGTCAACTTGCATTCATTCAAATCAACACATCTCCCGAGATTCGAAGCATATCCATCAGGAAACCGCACAGATTTCAACCATTGACAAACAACTTGCCTCTGCTCCTTATCCAATGTATAAACTGCTTTCGGTTTTGGTCCCCTGCTGCTTGCATGCACAGCTAGTATTGGCCGATCGCAAATAACTGTCATATCTTTTCTTGCGTTCAAGTTGTCTTTTGTTTTTCCAGCGACATCCATCACAGTATTTATGACATTGTCGAAAACATTCTTTTCTATATGCATGACGTCAAGATTATGATGAATAAGATGCGCCTTCCAATATGGTAGATCCCAAAATATACTGCGTTTTGTCCACTTATGTGAACTTCCGTACGCAAAAGTTGTGCCATGCGGGTTCTCAACAACGGTTGGAAAGTCCTGCACACGCTCCCAAATTTGATCGCCGGTCAACCTCAATGGTGGACGCGTTCTTTCAGTCCTATTCATGGTGAACTCTTTCTTATTCCTTCTGAAAGGATGACTTGGCGGCAAAAATTGTCTGTGACAGTCAAAATAGCAAGGCTTCTTTCCATGTTTTAATCTAAATGACTTTGACCTCTCCAAACATATCGGACATCCTAAGATCCCAGCTGTACTCCATCCAGATAACATTCCATAAGCTGGAAAGTCATTTATCTTCCAAAGAAGGGCAGCCTTCATTACAAACATTTGATCGGTAGAAACGTCATACGTCGGGACACCTTCAACTCATAGTCGTTGTAACTCCTCAATCAATGGTTGCATATAAATATCTATCAACTTCTTCGGATTTTGCGGCCCTGTCACGATCAATGTCAAAAACATATAAGGTGTCTTCATGCACATACCTGGTGGAAGATTGTACGACGTTAAGATAACTGGCCAGCATGAATAACTTTTTCCTGTTTTCCCAAATGGAGCAAATCCATCGGCACATAAACCTAGCCTGATGTTCCGAGGTTCCATTGCAAACTCAGGGTATGTTCTATCAAAATGTTGCCATGCCTCCGCATCTGAAGGATGACACATTCGACCTTCTTCTGTTTCATGATTTGCATGCCAAGTCATGTGTTCAGCAGTGGCTTTAGACGCATAAAGCCTTTGCAATCTGGGGATTAATGGTAGATAAAACATTTGCTTGCATGGTCTACGCTTCTGATTACGACCCAGCCTCCTGTTAATCTTGTACCTAGGTTGGCTACAGAATTTGCAAGATTCTGCATTTTCATCATCTCTCCAATATAGCATACAACCCGTACTACATATATCAATTCTTACAACCGGAAGGCCTAAGTTTTCCACTAGTTTTTTCATATCATAAAAATCACTTGGCATGTTGTTATCATGAGGCAATGATTCCCGCATTACTTCAACAAAAGAGTTGAAGCAATCCACAGACACATTATACTCTGCCTTGATATTTAATAGTCGGGCTGTCACCGATAACTTAGTGTGGTCCTCACAACTTGCCCATAGAGGTTCATCTGCTGCTTTCAACACATCCCAGAACTGACTAGATTGAAAAGTTTTATTATCCACATTTTCCTCAAAACCCGTTACTCCTATATCTTCCAATTGTGAAGCATGACTAGTACTCGCTTGTTCACGTGTAGGAGTAAAACTAGTACTTGCATGATTTGATTCTGGGACAAAATTATAACTAGCTGCATCAATCACCATCCTCTCGTATGGGTTCAATTGCTCATAATAGCCACATTCTTCCCTAACTGAAAATTGCTCACTTCTTCCATATCCTTCATCAGATATAAATGGTTCACCATGGGAAGTCCAATTATAATAGTTCGGACTAAACCCAAATCTAGTAAGGTGTTCTCTAACTTGATCACACACAAGAAATTTACCATTACCGCACTTTTTGCACGGACACCTTAACTTATTTCCATCCATAAACTCATATTTAGTACTAGCAAAGTCTAAAAATAGTTCCAACCCAGTACGAAACTCATCTGTTAATCCTTGACGTCCAGGTAAGTTCTTATTATACATCCAAGCCCTTTCTCTTTGCATTGTGTCTGTATTAAAATATAAAATTCTGGTAAAATAATTAAAATATCATATCTATTGTTCTTAATTAAAACTATAAAATTTTGGAAATTATAATTTTTTTTAGTCACGCAACAATTAATATGAAATTGCAAAAATAGAAAAAATTACAATGTAAAGAAGACTTACCTAAATATTTGACTGAAATATTGGTAGGACAAAGTGATCAATTTGATGAGAATTGCAAAGTCCACTTGGATTGCGAGACCTTCAATTAGGTACAAACCCAGAAAAGATTAATCACATAAGAATCTATATTTTTTATTAATTTTTAATGAACGATGGAAACGGAATTCATCCCTCACAAATTTGCGACAAATAAATAAAAATCCCGTCGTAAATTTGTGACGGAAAATAGGATAGGCCGCAAATTGTGCTCCGTCGCAAAATTTGCGACGGAGAGCGGTTTTTGCGACGGAACCGTTTTCTCCGTCGCAAATTTGCGACGGAAACCGCACTCCGTCGCAAATTTGCGACGGACACCGCACTCCGTCGCAAATTTGCGACGGAAACGGATCTCCGTCGCAAATTTGCGACGGACACCTCACTCCGTCGCAAATTTGCGACGGAAACACTATCCGTCGCAAATTTGCCACGGAAACACTCTCCGTCGCAAATTTGCGACGGATAAAACGGTTCCGTCGCAAATTTGCGACGGATAAAAACGGTTCCGTCGCAAATTTGCGACGGAAACAGATATCCGTCGCAAATTTGCGACGCACTTTTCAATTATCCGTCGCAAATTTGCGACGGAAACAGATATCCGTCGCAAATTTGCGACGCACTTTTCAATTATCTGTCGCAAATTTGTGACGGAAAAACAATTTCATCGCAAATTTGCGACGGAAAAACGGTTCCGTCGAAAAACGGCCTGGCCATTCTGCTCATCCGAAGGCCAGCGAGGTCTCACCGGTCACCGGTCATTACACCGGTGATGCAGATACGAAAAAAATTAAACATAAACATATATTAAAATAAAAATTACAATGCAACCACGAATAGTTATGAAGTTAGCAATTTTGCACTTACCGGTACAAAAGCTTCACCGAGATTAATACGTGCGTGCGCGAATTTTGCTGATTTCAGATATATGAAACCGGGAGAAAAGCGATAGAGACGGAGAGAGAGTGAGACACAGCAAGAGAGAGCGAGAGACAGCAAGAGTGAGCGAGAGAGAGATAGCACGGGTTGATAAAGTACGAATTTGCGACGGACGGGTGTTTTCGTCGCAAATTTGCGACGGACTGACAATGCCGTCGCAAATTTGCGACGGATTTTGCGACAGTCGTATTATTTGTCGGAAATTTGCGACGGAATTTGCGACGGAAAAATGTTCCGTCGCAAATTTGCGACGGAAAAATGTTCCGTCGCAAATTTCTGACGGAAAATTTTTCCGTCGCAAATTCCGTCGCAAATTTGCGATGGAAAAATTTTCCGTCGCAAATTCCGTCGCAAAATATACTACGTCGCAAATTTCGTTGCAAATTTGCGACGGAAAAAATTTCGTCGCAAATTTCCGTCACAAAATCTGTGTTTTTTTGTAGTGTTCACACTTTAATTGTACAGGTCCTGTGGATGCGGTTTTCGAAAAATTGGTGGACATTACAGAGAAGTCCAGTGCATCCTCAGCGAATGCAATCAAACTGTTCCAAAATTCTTCTGGCCCAATGCATACGAAGAAGTAATGCTGAGGTATGATTTCCAAGCACAGGAGGCCACTAGAGATGGAAGAACACGAGCACAATCAACCAGAGTCAATTTATTTCTCTCAGGACCGCGGGACTTTGGATAGACATTACATTATATCCAGATAACATGTATCATAAATATAGTGACTCATTCGAGGACCCTAATCAAGTGGAAAATCAGTCATAAACCTATTGTATTTTTGTCAATTCAGTCTTAAACTTTTAATTAAGCTCATTACGCCAATTCAGTCCTGAACCTTTTAATATATTTTTTATAATTTTTTTATTAATTTTTCTTTTCTTTTTCCAAGTCCTTTTTTCTTTTCTTTTCTTTTTCTTTTTTTTTTCTTTTCTTTTTACCTTGGCCGGTGAGGCCACCTTGCCCAAATCTGGGGAAGGCTGGGTGAGGGCCACAACCTCACCCACTACTAGTGAGGGCTCGGCAACCCTTGTCGACCACAGTAAGAAAAAATAGAAAAGAAGGAAAAATATAAAAGGAAAAAGGAAAAAGAAAATATAAATAAATAATGAAAAAATTGTCCACATCAACGCCTGTCATGTCATATAGGATGGACTCAATTGGCAAAATGTGAAAAGGTTTAGGCTCCAATTGGCATAATTTAAAAGTTTAGAACTGAATTAGTAAAAGTATAATAAGTTTAAACTTCAATGTTACATTGGAATGATAGGGTCTAACATATATCTAGCATAGCAACTAGATTGAAATTTTATGACCGCATCACAACATAGCTTTATAATTGCTATTATGTACTTTAGTTAGAAAAAATGAAACTTGTCCTCCATTTCTTTGGGGAAAATGTAACATGTCTAAAAAACATTTTCCGGTATTTGGTTAAAACCTAAAAATGAACCAGAACATATTTTTCGTCGTTTGGTATGGAAAATTTGATTTGATTTTCCGTGCATTCTATTTAATAATTTTTTATTTATATTTATATTTTTCTTTTCTTTTCTTTAAATTGAATTTTAAATTAATTCTTTAGTTTTTTTCTTTTCTTTCTTTTTCTTTTTCCTTTTTCTTCAATCGATCGCTGGCCATGGCAACAACTGACAATCTGCCCAAGGTCGGCGAGCTCAAGCCTCACCAAATTCCTCCGAGCTCATGCCTCGCTGGCCTTGGGTGAGCTTGTCCCTTGCTTGTCACTCGTCGCTGACCGTCTCCATGGTTGGCCAAAGAAGAAAGAAAAGAAAAATAGAGAAGAAAAAAAATCAAAATTTTGATTTTTAAAACAATAAAATAAAATTTTATTGAAAGGAGTGTACAGAGGAGAACATGCTTGGTTTAGGTGAAAAAAGAAGAAATCATTTTCCTCACTTTTGAAGGTGTTTTTTCCATTGACGGAAAATGTTTTCATTTACTTATTTATTTTCTAGGAACTGAACGTCAGAAAGTCCAAAAAACCTTTGCTTAAGAGTTGTTTTCCGTGAAACAATAGAACCCAAAAGATTCATTTTTTTAAAAAAATTTTCGTTTGTAGCCATATGTGATTTTAACCAAATAACATCAGGAAAAGTTAAAAGTGAAAAACGACCGCTATTGCTCATGATATTAACTCTCTAAAGAAAAGCAACTTCCTTTTCTCCTTCAGCTTAAAACAAAGAAATATACAGTGCCATTCCTTGTCCAAAGCATCAGATGCAATCGACATCGACCTTGACCTCAAAAGCAAAGCAACGACTTGCATAGCCATCTCATATCTCTACGATCCGAACGCACTAGTGACACGACGTTGACCTTGACCTGAAAAGCCAAGCAGTCACTTGCATGGCAAACTCATATCTCTATGAGCTTCAATTATTTGGGTTCGCTTTTGTCAGGAACGTGATTCATGTTGTGATGTTACAATCGATTGTAGGAATTTCCAACTTCCTTGGTGGATATAGCAAAATAGTTAAAGTTTTCTTCGCTGAATATAATGAGGAAAAAATGGTACTGTCATCATGATTCTACATGCCCTACAACTCTTATCTGAGAACTAAAGTAGCAATACGTCGACAAAGAGACTTTATAAAAGCTGTCTCTATGTCTGTTAAATTTCAAACATTATCGTATGAAATTCCCCGAAAAAGGTTTCGATTTTTGTGTGCCTCTCGAAGTTGGACCATATAGCATGTCATTTTGCTAAAGACGCTTTTCTAGAATTTCACCAACAATGTTGACTGAGATAAAAAACATGAATTTGCGTGATGAACCTATGTTTCTTTTTTTTACTTATTCTGTGATCATCCGTCACAAACTTATGTTATTTTCAAGTTCTAGCTATGTGGTCTGTAAAATTGTAAACAGATACAAAAAATTATTTTGTGAACTGTCCTACCTTAGCCTATAACATGATTTGCAAAACATGTTGCTGCCTCTAGCAAAACAATTTTATGGGAAATTTCAATGGAGAATATGTTTATTTTCGTCATTATGACATGATGTATAACTCACCAGTCCTTAATTGATCCACAGTTAAGATAATTTCAATCCATTTCACCTTTACTGTCTTCGACAAAGAAGATTTATTCGTCTACTAGGAGTGATGCTCTGAATAGTTTGGCTGACAAAAAGAGAAAACAACGAAAAACTATTAACTGATATGGAGTCACTGTGTGAATTTGGCAGATTTAATGGAAATGTCCATTGCTTTTGGGTCTAATTCTGCTGCAAATCGGACGGATAGAGAGAAAAATAATTGAAATGCATTTGTGTTATTTGGATTTTGATAAGTCATTTCTCTACAATCCGAACGCGCCTGGGACACGACATTGACCTTGACCTGAAAAGCCAAGCAGCGACTTGCTTGGCCAACTGATATCTCCACGATCTATGAGCTTTAATGATTTGCGTTCGCTTTTATTCCGAACACAATTCACGTTGTGTTGTCACAATCGATTGTAGGAATTTGCAGACTGATTTGAAACGTGAATAAGGACTCGCACTAAGAATTCAATTTGCTCGTCTGGAAAAGCAAGAAAAAGTTAAAGTACGACTCTTGATAAAGAAGATAGTTTGATCAATGTTAGTTTCTGAACTTCCTCGGTAGATATAGCAAAATAGTTAAAAGTTTTCTTCGCCCAATATAATAAGGTAAAAGTGGTACTGTGATCATAGAACTACACCCTACAACTCTTATCGGAGAATTAAAGTAGCAATATATCAACAAAGAGACTTTATAAAAGCTGTCTCGATATCTGTTAAATTCCAAACAATTTCATATGAACTTCCATGAAATGGGTGTCAATTTTGGTGGGCCTCTTGAAGGTGGACCATCGAGCATGTCTTTTTACTAAAGACGTGTTTCTGAGAATTTCACCAGTGATGTTGACTGAGGTAAAAACATGAATTTGCATGATGAACCTATGTTTTTTTTTTTAATATAATTACTCAATGATCTTAAATTGTAATTTCAAGCTTCCATTCAACACGATCCCTCACAAACTTATGTTATTTTCAAGTTTTAGCTCATGTGGTCTGTGAAATTCTAAACAGATTCAAGAAATTAATTCATGTGAAGTGTCCTATCTTAGCCTATAACATGATTTGCAAAACATGTTTCTGCCTCTAGCTAATTTTTTTGTTGGAAATTTCGATGGAGAATATAGTTATTTTCGTCATTATGACATGATATATAACTCACCACTCCTAAACTCATCCACAGTTAAAGATAATTTCAATCCATTTCACCCGTACAATGAAAAAATATGAATTGATATGTAGTTACCGTGTGAAATTGGCACTATAAAACAAGATTTAATGGAAAAGGCCTTTACTTTTGGGTACAATTCTGCTACAAATCGGACGGATAGAGAGAAAAATAATTGAAATGCGTTTGTCTATTTTGATTATCATTTCAACTGTCAAAGGAATCCCTTACCTGAGAACTCCCTTTTGGGTAAAAAAAAAAAAGATCTTTTAACATGCGTTTGTCTATTTTGATATCTCATACTCTTCTTCATTCAACATCAACTTTTTCTCATAAAGATGTTAAAGTTTGGGGACGTTGATATTCCACTATTATGGCATGAATGTCTATATAACATATCAAAGATGGTAAATTAAGTAAGGAAAAAAGATTAATCACTAACGATGATGCAACCAAATTAAACTTCACAAAATTGAGAAACAAATTATTCGCTATAATGAATATTTGAATATTCTTATTCTGAAAATAAATAAAAGAAATTCTAGATATGCCTTCTTGGGGAAAAAATATTGCGAATTTCTTTACACGCACGAATTGAATAGTGCACATAGTTAGTTTGTTGAAGAAATCAATTGCCTTAAAAGGTTTTTAGGACGTGATAGAGAATATGATTTTGTGACAAGAGTGCTCCAGTCTCTGGCTCAGGGTGGCTTGTATTCTTCTGATGAGTGCACTGTAGTGCATTAGATTCGTCACACGAGGAATTATCATGGAATCGTCTCATGCAAGTGGCTAGGACCAGTTGACGTTGACTCCACAACTCGACTTACTGTTTTACTTCTTTTGATCAACCAATGACTACACTTACTTGACCAAAGAAAACAAACAAAAAAGAAGAAACCCATCTTACTTCTCCTTATAATCCCCCGAACCCATCTAGTTAATTCATAAAAAAACAGAACATATTTGAGAGAGTTGAAGGAAGAACCATGGTCATCCATAGGCTTCTCTTGAAGGTTGTGGTGCTTGGGGCTTTATTCGGTTCATACCACAATCACACAACAGAAGCTGCTGATTCGATGACGAAGCCTGGATGCCAAGGTGCTTGCGGAACCCTCTCAATTCCATATCCCTTTGGATTGAGGAACTGCAGCCGCCACATCGAACACCCATCTTTTATTGTCGATTGTGACAACTCTATTGATCCTCCCGTACCTTACCTGATTCATGTAACAACTAACGTTACAATAGTCGACATTTCTGTCGAGGACCACGAGATACGAGTAGACGTTTCATCCGGTCGAGACTGCTATAGCCCTTACGGGCACAATGAATCTTCGAGCTTGAAACCATGGCTCACCCTAGCTGATTTCCCCATATCCAGCACCAAAAACAAGTTCATCGCTGTCGGTTGCGACACGTTGGCCTCATTCCTAGACCGTGATGGAAATTTCTCTTTTGGGTGTATGTCTTTGTGCAGCAACGTCTCGGATGTCAGCAACGGGTCGTGTTCCGGTATCGGTTGCTGTGAGACAAGCATCCCTAGGGGCTCCTTTAACTATGAGATCTCTATTAGTAGCTTTTACAACCATACCCGCGTCTTGGGTTTCAATCCTTGCAGCTATGCCTTCGTCACCCAAATTGGCTCCTACAACTTCTCGGTTGACGATCTTAAGCAGCTTAAATTTAACAAATCCCCTTTAGTTCTTGACTGGGCAATAGGGAAACAAACATGCAAGGAAGCCAAGAAGAATAGAACAAGCTATATGTGCACCACCAACACCAATTGCACCAATGCCGAAAATGGATACGGGTACAAGTGCATTTGTAAAGAAGGTTACCGAGGCAATCCTTATCTTGCCAATGGTTGTCAAGGTAAGTTGATAAAATCAACATTCTTCAACTTGTACTTCGTATTGATATGATCTGAGAAGATTAGATACATCTGATGCGTGTTTAATTTTTATAGATATTAATGAATGTGCGGATCCAGAGAAGAACCCATGTGAGGGAAAGTGCCATAATGTTGACGGTAGTTATAAATGTTCCTGCCCAGAGGGTTATCATGGTGATGGCAAGAAGGGCAACGGAGAGGGACAAGGATGCACTGCTAATCCTAATCCATCTCATTTGATGGAGATTTTGGTTGGTAAGTTCTTTCATTTCACTTGGAGTGCCTGACTCAAAAAACATAATATCCTAGCTGATTTAGAGAAGATGTAATTTAATTTATTTGTAGTTTAAGAGAAAATTAACTATTTCCAATTTCGCCCGATTTTTCTTCCACTATTCCTTTGCTTGGAAAGATTCAAAATGCAACTTTCTATATCCTTCTCACTAAAGTTTCTATGCGGAAGATAAATGACATTATCTGATGCATTGAGTACATCACATGCTACTAATTACATCACATTTGAGCTTTTTAAATTTCATGAAAAGATTAATTTCACTCGTGTCAATGTCTGTACTCGTAAAGCATCTTTTGACTTGGTGACCTTGGGTTTTGGGTAAATGTGAAAACATTTTCCTAGAGACGTACACTTAGGGATGGCTATTTTATTGACCCAAGAGGATATCCTTACTTCCTAGTCCCAAATAATGACTAAAAACCCATGATGAATGGACTTTGTGGCCGAGATTGGGTAATATTTGTTGGATATATTGTTAATATAGTCCAAATAATATGTTCACATACAAGCCCAATAGGTGTAAAGCATGGTTGCCCATATGGGCTGGAGCCCAATAGCTTGCGTATAAACTCTAGGGTTTTCCCTACGCTGGAGGTAACACTGTTGATCATTCCAAACTTGATGTCTCTTGATGTAATATTTCAAGCAAAACACTTTTTCTCTCTCAAACCCATAACCTCCAACAATATTTTTATGCTCCACATCTAGGCCAAGGTGAGGAATGGATATGGCTAGCCTTCTTAGATTAATAAAGCATTAACTTTGATAATAATCTCATATCGGGCGTTTTGTTAGCTCTAAATAGTTACATCATTATAGCACATAATTATTATCTTTTTACTACCCATGACACATTCTTTTATTCGTTTCCTCCTTATGTCGTTTCTATCTTCTTACAATCATGCATCGTGCTTATCGAATTTTTTTGAAATTTGATAATATTGCGAGAATGATGATGAGATGTGAACACGTTTTTTTCCACATGAGGCACGAGGTTGGTATGGAAAATCTTTACTAACTTTATGGTGGGGGGCGGGCAACGTACACCTCGCCCGTGTCCCGCATCCCTCCCCACCTCATTGCGTTCCGCATGTACATGCTCAATTGCTTCTTTCTTTAGAGTCCCCTTTACCCAGATGCCGTAAGCGGTAAAATGAAGAAGGTGATTGATTGAATTGTGAGTTTGCATGTGCTCTTTTTTTTTTTTTTTTTTTTTTACACCTAAAAGTCAAACTCGTTCCTTTCTCTCTCATGTTTTGATTAGCATTTAAGAACCGATACAAATGATTCAATGGGTTATTTCGTCTTTCTTTTATGTGTGATACACGAGCAGTATTATTCAGCTATACAATTTTTTTTTTGCACGAGCCATATTTACCACGATATTATTCAGATAGGAAGTTAATTACTAGTGATATGACAACATCAGTTCAAGGTGATGACATGAGTAAAAGAGGAAGTTATACTAATCCATTTTTAAAAATTTCTTCTAAGTTACTAGTCCTTGCCAATTTCATGTCGTCAAAAGGGATATAACTGGTTATAGAGATAGGACTTGTATTGAGTTATTTAGACTCATGCATAGTTCAACCAAAAAGTCTCTATATGTGCATGCTTTAAATGATGTGGATTTGGTTGCGTAAGACCTAGAAAACTATAAGCAAGTAAACCGTAGTACCATGGGAAAAGACAATACGTAATTCTTGTGGTTAGTTTCAGTTTATTACTTCTTTCTTATCGAATTAAACCTGTTACATTGATGACATTCTTTATAGGCCATGGAACTTGTCCTTTTTTATTGGTAGATTAGCTTAACAAAATCCATTGTCCTAATTCAGACTCAAATTGTCCCAAAACTACTAGGGTTTTCGAGGAAACCTCATTATATAATTCTGCAGAAAGTTTCACAGTGTGGCTGCTTTTACAAGGTACGATGATTTACTGTGCAGTTAATCATATGGTTAATTATTCTAAAAAAACCGGTGTTGTATACAGGTGTTGCTGGGGCCATAATAGTTCTGCTATTCAGTGTAGGCTGTCTATATTTGGGACACAAGAAAATGAAGCTCATTAGGCTCAAAGAACAATACTTCAGGCAAAATGGGGGCTTGCTTTTGCAGCAACAATTAAATGAACAAGAAAGAACCACAAAATCCGCGCAAATCTTTAGCGCTGAAGAACTAGAGAAGGCCACCAACAATTATAATGAGAGCAGAATAGTCGGCCGAGGAGGATATGGTACTGTTTATAAAGGATCATTGCCAAATGATATGGTAGTCGCGATTAAGAAGTCCAAGCTCATGGACCGGAACCAAATTGAACAGTTCATCAATGAAGTCATTGTGCTTTCTCAAATTAATCATCGTAACGTGGTCAAGCTTTTGGGATGTTGTTTGGAAACAGAGGTGCCATTATTGGTGTATGAGTTCATCAACAATGGAACTCTCTTTGATCACATCCACAACCCAAACAAATCATCAAAGCTGTCTTGGGAGAACCGGTTGAGAATTGCTTCAGAAATTGCCGGAGTCCTCTCGTACTTGCACTCCGCAGCTTCCATTCCCATTATCCATCGAGATGTCAAGTCAGCAAACATCCTTTTGGATGCTAATTACACGACGAAAGTCTCTGACTTCGGTGCTTCAAGATTAGTCCCACTAGATCAAGAGCAATTGTTCACTATGGTTCAGGGAACATGGGGATATTTAGACCCTGAATACTCGCACACAGGTCAATTGACAGAAAAGAGTGATGTTTACAGCTTTGGGGTTGTGCTAGTCGAGCTATTGACAGGGAAGAAGGCAATTTCGTTTGACCGACCAGAAGAAGAGAGGAGCTTGGCAATGTACTTTCTTTCTTCACTGGAAAATGACAAATTGTTTGAGATTGTTGAGGAAGTTATTGTAAATGAAGGAATCAGTGAGCAGATGAAGGAAGTTGCCAATCTTGCAAAGAAATGCTTGACAATAAAAGGAGAGGAGAGACCGACCATGAAAGAAGTAGCAATTGAATTGGAGGGGCTCAAAGCAATAGGTGTCAGTAGTACAGATGGGAATCGGGAAGAGATGGTTCATTTGTTGGGAGAGAAGACCGACTTGTCCGTGGATATTACTGGGACCGTGGACACTGGTTACACGGATGGCATGGAAGACCAAGTCATGCCAGTAGTCAGTAGCGGGAGATGACAATATTTAAGTTACCGATACATATCTGCATGTGTTGTGATAGATGTTATGGTTGCACTAGTTCTCCCTCGACTGCACTAGATCATTTGGTTCTTTCACGTTGAAAGGTAGGAGCATTTGGGTTGTTTCTTGTTCATCAAATGGTTGCTATGCGTGTATTTTAGCTTTAGAAAGACTTCTGGATCTAACTCAGTGACAGGATGTTCCTTACCGTTCGTTGGTGATGCTTTTGGTACTTCGGAGTTATCTTGTCTGTGAGTTTGCTCGAGGATATAGTTTGTCCAACTAGGATGAATATTTTTCTTGGGCTATCCACGGTCTTGCTTCTTGCCTTAATAGTAATATAACGAAATTTTTGCGTGTGGATTATACATTTGACTTATGTTCAATTCCACACAGTACCGACTAAAATGAATTTCACGTTTGGGTCTTTCATCTAGAGACTTAGGCTTATGTTACTCGTTCAAAAGATCAGTGAGGTAGGGTCATATTTTCCTCTCATTCGTCTTGTGGTCCCTAAATTAACAAATATAAACATCATCTAGACTTATTTCTAAGTAAGTATGTGAAGTATAATATCCATATTTTTAACCAACCAATAAAAAGAATTTCCTTCAATTATTGATAGAGGAAAATAAAGTCCAATGAATATACGTATCTCATGGGCTCAGTATTCACTTACCTAAGGCAGGTCTTTTCATTGCTTTTTTTTGGGCACCACAGAAGTATCGAATGCAGCCATTTGCCATATCGAATGCAGGTGTTATACACGCACAAAACCATTTGCACAAGCCTCGGCTTGAAGTTCCCTGCGGCTGCGAAAGCGACCAACATCGACTCAGCGTTGAGCTGAAACCGTTTTTGTTGGTTTGATAAGATATGGAAATAGTAGATAAGATGTTGAGTGTTCGAATTCCGGACGCCGCAGGGTGACTTAACCGGTGGCACGTGTGTATTGGCTGGCACGTGTGTGTTGGCTAGCACGTGTTACCCCTAGTGTTTACTCCCCGGCTGTCGGCCATGCGGGGGTTCCTTGGGTTATAAAAAAAAAAGAAATAGTAAATAAGAACTGCAGCAACTCTGATGACTATTGATCTACACATTCAATCTCGGGCTAAAGCAAAACCTGATCATTGAAGATTTCGATAACAACCAAACACGACAGATGGCAAAAGTGAAGATTCCCGACAAATGGACGAAACCTATCAAAAAGAGAGGATACACTTTTACTTTATGCTTTTATGTTCGTATTGGTATTATTTTGCATGCTCGAATTGTTGCATGTACTTACATTGTGGAAAAATTATCCAAAAGTTATAAATCTAGTGCACTTTTGTCAATTGAGTCATAAACTTTTCAATTTTGTCAATTGAGACCTAAACCTTTTCTCTTTTTGTCAATTGAATCCATCTGACCAACATTAGCCGAAAATTGCTAACATAGATGCCGGCGGCCAGCGCTGACGTGGACAATTTTCAATAATATTTTAATATTTTTTCAAAATTTCTTTTTCTTTTCTTTTTTTTTTCCTTTCTTCTTCCTCCCTAGCTGGTCGCCAAGGCTTGGCAACCAGCCAAAGGCGAGGGTTGGCATCGACCTCTGGCGAAGCTCGCCCCCGCCGACCACCGACAAGGGCGAGCCTCATCATCGCGAGGCGAGGTGCGACTCACCAGATCTGCGGAGGCTTGACCTCGCCTAGACATGGCGAGGTTGGGTGAGCTCAAGCCACGCCTAGCGACGGCGAGGTCGACATCATCGGCCTTTGCCTTTGGCCGGTTGTCGGCCATTGCTAACGCCTGATGACCGGCTAAAGTAGGAAAAAAGGGAGGAAAAAAAAGAAAATAAATAAATAAATAAAAATTTGAATAATATTTAAATATTATAAAAAATTGTCTATGTCAGCGTCGCCCATCTTATGTGGTACAGCCGATGTCCATGTCAGTGATTTCCAGTCAAAATTGGTCGGATGGACTCAATTGGCAAGAAATGAAAAAAGTTTACGATTCAATTGGCAAAATTGAAAGGTTTAAAACTGAATTGGCAAAAAAGTAATGAATTTATGATTTTTTGGATAATTTTCCCCTTACATTATAATTCTAATAGATATTGCAATTTTTTGATTTATATATTCTTTCGATCGGAGGACATATCCGCATGATAGGGTTGGATCCATTTATGTAAAACTACGTGTAAGCTAATTTAAGGAATTGGGTGCCTTAAGCCTAGTAGAAAATGACATATCTTTATTAAAGTATTTTCAGACATGTAAGTGGAATTGTGCACAATATCTTGAATGATTTTTACTATTTGCTTTCTCACTTTTTTTTTATCTTTCCATTCTCGCAATTTGACTTTCATTAAACACGAACTTTTAAAATGTTTCGAAGCACACAACTAAATATAGGATCGAATATAATTTTCCATAATCGTCTTCGAAATATAAATTTTGTTTTGAGTTTATTAGAAAAGTTAATACCTAACGTTTTGTTTTATTTTAAGAAATCAAAACTCAAGGGCCTTAACTAAGAAGTTTGTAGTTGCTTGGGGTGGTAAGAGTCGAAGTCCTGATTATAAGTTAATAGGTTGGGATAAATGTGTGATCTAATTACATCGTAGTCGGGGTTTGCAAACTGTCTATCAAAAGAGATCTACAGGTGTATTTGTATCAGAGAAAGCTTCATAATAAAGGAAAATGTTTTTCCCTTTTCAGGTTAGAGAATTCATTTTCCTAACTTTAAGCATACATATTATCTTTATTGTAAATGGTTTTCCATTAACCGATCATTTTCAGCAAACTAAACGGATGAAAGTCTACAAAACTAAATCGCGAAAATTCTTTCATTCAAACAAACACACCTAAGAATGTTGTTGAGAGAAATTTCTATGGAAATTCTGCTCTGTTATCATTCAATTGATGAAATTTGTTAATTAGATGCCTTTTTTCGTCGAACGTTGTTGTTTCACGACTAATAGTTATGGTGCAATATTACGTTTTGCAAATGTTCAAACATAGAGTTTAACAAGAAATCTCATTCTTCGTAAAAAGGAAAGGGGTCAGTTCTTGTCCTTCCCCAATCAACTTTCAATTTTTGCACAAATCAACCCCGAATGAAAAAATTGCCATGCACACTATGAAAAATCGATTGGGAAAAGAGAAGACCAGACTTTTTCTTTCCCATGGAATGAGAGACATTTTCTTAAACTCTAGAATCCTAGATTAATCTCTCGAGATTATTTGAAAAGTAAGAGCAACTCATTTTGTGACGAGAAAAGCTTGTTCTTCTCAATTGGTCTTTTATTAATTATCAGGCACTCACCCTAGCTGAATTCCCCATATCCAGCACCAAGAACAGTTCACTGTCGTCGGTTGCAGACACATGTCAGCCACCTTCGTAGACCGCCGAGGGAAGTTCTCTTTCAAGTGTATGTCTTCGTGCAGATACATTTCGGTTGTCAGCAAACCGGTAGTGTTCCAGTATCGGTTATAACGAGACAAGTATCCCTAGGGACTCCCTAGACTAAGACATGTCCGTTGAGAGCTTTTCCAATCATGCCTACAACTTCTGGGTTGACGATCATCCGCAACTTAAATTTAAAGAGTTCGCTCTAGTTCTCAACTGGGTCATAGGGAATCAAACATGCTAGAACACCCAAAAGAATGGCACGAGCTACGTGTGCAACAAGTTTGAAAAGTCCAAACTTGTGGATGAGAGCCAAATCGAGCAGTTCATTTATGAAGTTAAAGTGCTCTCCCAGATTAATCATCGAAATGTGGTCAAGCTATTGGGGAGTTGTTTGGAAATAAGAGTGCCTCTGTTAGTGTATGAGTTCGTGAATAATGGGACTCTCTTTGATCACATCCACAACTCGAACAAGTCCTCCAAGACGTCCAGGAAAACCGAGTTGAGAATCGCCTCCGAAACTATGGAAGTCCTATCGTATTTGCACTCCGCAGCTACAATACTCATAATCCATCGAGATATCAAGTCATAGAACATCCTCTTGAATGCTAATTATAGCATGAAAGTCTCCAACTTCGCAGCTTCACGATTACTCCCGTTTGATCAAGCTGAATTGTCTATCATGGTTGAGGGAGCATTGGGATACTTAGCCCCTGGATACCTATTTACTAGCTAGTTGACAGAAAAAGGCGATGTTTATAGCTTAGGTATTGTGCTTGTGGAGGTGTTCACAGGGAAGGAGGCATTAAAACCCATGTTATACCACCAATTAGTAGTGGCAAATGACCATATGTTAATTCGGCTTGCACGTGACTTGCACGTGAGAGGATGTGTTGAAGTGGGAACTTGCATGTGACTTGCACAACACCTGCACAACACTTGCTCGTCACTTGCACGACACTTGTACATCGCTTGACAATGGGTCATAAAATGCACTTTATATTCATGGGATCTTGCCAAATAACATGGTAGTTGCAATTGAGAAGTCTAAGCTCGTGGATGAGAGCCAAATCGAGCAATTCATTTATGAACTAATAGTGCTTTCCCAGGTTAATCATCGAAATGAGACTCTCTTCAATCACATCCACAGCCTGAACAAGTCCTCCAAAATGTCCTGGGAGACTAAGTTGAGAATCGCCTTCGAATCTACGGGAGTCCTATTGTATTTGCAGTCCGCAGCTTCCATTCTCATAATCCATCGAGACATCAAGTCATGGAACATCCTCTTGGATGCTAATTATAGTAGGAAAGTCTCCAACTTCACAGTTTCGCCATTATTATAGTTCAAGGAACATTGGGAGGGTTGATTCTAATACAAGTGTGGTATGGCGTATTTGTGCCAAAGTCCTTTTACTTAGCAATGATCAGACCTCAACATTGTGGATTTCGTTGTTCTTCTTCCATACAATGGAAAATTGGTTCTATTTCGATTTTCAAATCCAAATCCGAGCCGACATGAATCAACAATTTCTCGCTTGGGTGGGTCGGCTTGTTCGAGTCAGGTTAATCTGTCAATGTGCAATCACATTTGTAATATCTAACTGAAGTTCTATTACAATACCCCTATGACAGTGCATTAAAAAAATATTACATTCACATTCAATTTACTCTAGAATTAATCTGTCAAAAAGAAATATTGTCTATGTAATTCTTTCATATGCGCCCTATAATTGTCAGTAAAAGGTAAAGCTCTTCAATAGGCAATAGAACATGGCTATTCAATTTCCAATCTGATAATTTGAACGAAGAATGTGACATTCTGGATTTTGATCCATTTTTGGGATTTATAAAATGAGTATTTCATCAACGCGCTTGTAGTATATAATCTCTCCCGGAATTGATCACTCTCGGGTTGTTAACCGTTAAGGAAAGGCTAGCTGGGAATTAATTACGTGGACCTAAGAACTTGACCATGGTTCAGCACTTCGATCATAAGAATTATCGAGGAAATATTTTGGGCCGTTATAGACCGATCCAATGATGGTTATGGGCGAGTTGCTAATAATATACAATTGGATCTCGGTGATTCTGCTTGGCCATCGTGTGAAGTGAGAACGACCCTAAACTTAATTCGAAGGATCGCGT
Organism: Syzygium syzygioides; assembly: GCA_031216285.1. Lineage (NCBI taxonomy): Eukaryota > Viridiplantae > Streptophyta > Magnoliopsida > Myrtales > Myrtaceae > Syzygium > Syzygium syzygioides. Next base: position 24,473,035 of record CM062247.1, read on the forward strand.
CATTCGAAACTAGTGATTGACCCTCGTAATTACATGACAACTAAAGTCGCCATGGATCGAGTAAAACATAGATGTGGCTCGATTTTAAATTGGTCACAAGTCAATACACACAACTCCTAAGAGCCACCCATTAATTTGAGATTTGTTAAAATTGCGTTTGATCGAATTTGGCCGTTATTTAGAATCTGGACTTGGGTATTGAATTTCTTGAAGTTCACTACGAATTAATTAGACAACGTCAAAATAAGTGTGGCCAACCTCATGATTGCTCGAATTGTCAGAAAAGTAAAATTTGGACCAGGTGCGAAATTAGACCAGTATACCTCCCTCTTGGTTTATTTTCCTTTTTGCCATTTAGCCTTTTCTTTATTTAAAAATGTGGATTTTGGGAGCCGTTGGATCTTGGCTTGCCCATCAAGATCAAACCTGAGCCTTTGGATCAACTTGAGTGTGATAGGTGCCTAGCTTGTACTCTCTCTCTCTCTCCTCTTTCTCTCTTTCCCGCTCACGTCCCCCCCTCCCCTCTGTTTCTGCCGAGCTTCCCCCTCCAGCGCACGCTCTCTGCCCGTCGCTGGCCACCGCACGCTGCCCGCCCGGCTGCCATGCGTCGTTTGCCCTCGCCGCCGTTCGACCGCTCGTCCCAGCCCAGAGCCACCGTCCGTCGCTATTGCCCTCCCCTGGTTGACTGCTTCTTCTTCCTCCCCCTCCCTCTTCGCTCGAGCAACAGCTCGCCAACCGCCGAAATCGCCGTCCGTTCGGTCTCTGCCGCTGCCCTTGCAGCTTCACCCTAGCCGCGCCATTCACTTCCCCCTCACTCTCCCTTCCTCGTTTGCTCCCCCACCTCCGGCCATCACCACCAGCAACCCTGTTTACCCCCGCCAGTTGTTGCCTCGGCCGCTTGCTCGCCCGTCCGCCCCAGCTGCCCGTCGAGCTACTGCTTGCTTCACCGCCATCACACCACCAGCCCTTTCCCCCTGCTGCTTCCCTCCCTTATTTCTCTCTCGCGAACTCTGTCCCGGTCGCCCTTTGCCGTCGCCCAGCCGCTGCCCTACCGCGGCCTTGCCAGTCGACCCGGTTGTTGTGCCGATGCCGCCACTGTAGTTGCTACTCTGCCACCCCTGCTGCCCCTGCTGTGCTGAGAGCCTTGCCGGTCACCGCTGCCACTGCTGTCCCGGCGATTTCCCCGCTGCCCCTGCAGCGACTTCCTAATCCTAACTTAGGATGATGGGTATTGCTAGACTCGTTTAGGGACTTGTTTATAGGTTGAATATAGTGGAAACAGTGGCTGTTGTGGGCTGTTCGGTGCGGATTTGGTGGCTGTTTTGGTGCGGATTAGTGAAGGAATTGGTGGTGAGTTCGGAATGGGTGATTAAGTCAGAATGTGGGATGAATCGTGATGGTTTATGGCTGATTTTGTGCTTGGATTTGAGGTGGCATAAGTGCTGGAATTTATGTCAAGATGGTTAGTTGTTCGCATGTGATTCAATTGGTGATTGTTCGTGTTGGTTTGTTTGGACTGAATTGATGAGAAAATGTAGGCTTAATTGTGGCGGTCTAAGGACTGGCTTGGTGTGATTGAATGGGAAGCCGATTGTGTTGGAATGACGGTTTAACTTGTGACTGTCCATGTGTGATCTAATGTTTGAATTGTGAATGCCATGTTGGTTGTTCCTTGGCTTATTGCGATTGGTGCTTGGGGCCGAGAATGATTAAATGATGGCTGGTCGCTTTGGTAAATTGTGACTGATTGGTTATGTGATGAGTTAGTTCGGATTTACAATGATGGATTTGGTTTGATTGGTTGGTTCATCGTGTGATCGACACTTGAAATGAATGTGTTGTGTGACGTGTGTGATTGCTAATACCCCGATGCGTGTTTACGCGGGGATTGAAATATCCTGAGGCATGTTACGCAGAATAAAGCCTGAATAGATCGGAGGGCTGTCAACCTAAGGCGTGTTAACGCGGGTTGTGAGAAAGGACCCGAGGCGTATTACGCGGGTCATGGAGGAATTGGACGAATGCACACGTGTATGATTCTCGAGTGAATGCGATATATTTATGGGATATTATTGCATTATAATGATTTGACTAATATGTAGAGTTGATGCATGATTTGAGAAGAGGTAAGTATGTTTATGCGGATTTTAATATGTTGATTGTTAGACTATGTGCTTAGACTTGTCTGGGGTACGTATTGACCTATGTGGGGTTTAGGTTGTCTGCTTATTGAGATTTATTCTTATTGTTGTAATATAAACATTTTAGATCCGTGACTGTGACTGGTTTGGAAATGTCGCCAAGGTGCTACGGGGATTGAGGATAGGTCGAGTTACCCCATCTTTGAGTACCCTTTTTTGTAGAGGAGTTAAGCTACTCAACAACCGCCCCTTTTTGATGAACGTGGTTCTAATGTTTATGGCCTAGCTTAAGGTTGTGTATTTGTGAATGTTGTAAGTTTCTACCAAGTATATAAAAGGCATTTGTTGTTTTGAGTGTGTGTCTTCCTGCTGTCCCTATTTAATTGTTCGTTGTCAGGGGTGCTCGAATTTGCTTCCGCTTGCGTTTGATCGTTGGACTGTTGGTTAGGTCGGCGACGAGTCCTGAGATGTTGCGTTCGATACGACCCTCGTAGGGGTGTCACTATTAACACAAAAAGATATTTCGAAGAATAAAACCACATTCCTCTCTTTTCTGTATTTCTTCTTCATAAGTTTATAATGACCTAGAGGCGTATATATATACAAAGAAAAGAGAGAATCTTACAGAATATATCCTCTAAACTAGCTAACTATAATCCTTGATTCTAGCTAATTACAATCATAAATATATTTTACAGCTCTTTTTCACAGTCACGAGCCCGTTGGGGTTTGGGGCGTGATAAAGAACGTACGTTGTTGCTTAAATAAATGTCTTGCAAATGCCATGTTGTACTTTTTCTATCAATCATGGTTGTTTAACGACGGAGAGTGAGGGTCTTCTCCTTTGCCTATCAAAAGACTGAGAGTGAGAGTCATGGTCTTCTCCTTGCCCTATCAAACGACTGAGAATCATGACATGTATCAAAAATCAATTGGGAAAGAAGGGAAAGGCATTTCCTTAAACTCTAGAATCCTAAGATTTCTTCCAGAGGTTATTTGAAAAGTAAGGAAAGCTCTTTTAGTCTCTGGCTCACAATAGCTTGCTTTTCTTTATGAGTAGTGACCAAAACAATTCAACAAAAAAAATGAAATATGTCAAATAAACCATGCATTTGGAAAACGTAATGTGCACTGCACAGGACTTTCTCACTGGGATATTATCATTGAATCGTCTCATGCGAGTGGCTAGGACCACCAGATGTAAACTCCTCAACCTGAACTTAGCCCATAACTACAGTTGATTGACCAAAAAAAAAAAAGAAAACGAAAAGGAAAAATACCCATCTTACTTCTCGTTATATAACCCCCAGACCAATCAAATTATATCACCAAAAAAATTCTATGTATATGAAGAGAGTTGAAGGAAGAACCATGATCATCCACAAGCTTCTCTTGAAAGTTGTGGTGCTTGGGGCTTTATTAGGTCCATACCACAATCACATAGCAGAGGCTGATGATTCAATGACGAAACTCGGATGCCGAAGTTCCTATGGAGATCTCGTGATTCCATATCCCTTTGGATTGAGCGACAGTACTCCTAACTACTGCAGCGATCGCCCATCATTTATTCCACACCTTGTATGTATAATAAAACTAGTGCCATCTCTCTCGACGATCACAAGATGCGAGTAGTCATGTGGATTGGTCGACACTGCTATAACTCTTCAGGGTCTAATCAGTCTTTGAGCAACAATCCGTGGCTCAACCTAGCTAAATTTCCCATATCCAACACCAAGAATAAGTTCACTGCCATCGGTTGCGACATGGGGGTCTCTTTCTGAGACCGCCGTAGGAAGTTCTCTTTCGGTTGTATGTCTCTGTGCAGCAACCTTTTGGATGTCAGCAATGGGTTGTGTTCCGATATTGGTTGCTGCCAGACGAGCATCCCTAGGAACGCCTTCAACTACAACATCGCCATTTGGAGCTTTTCCTATCATTCCCATGTCCTGGATTTCAATCCTTGCAGCTTTGCCTTCGTCGCTGAAACTGACTTTTACAACTTCTTGGTTAGCGATCTTTCGTAGCTTAAATTTGAAAAGTCCACTCTACTTCTTGACTAGGCAATAGGGAATCAAACATGCGAGGAGGCCAAGAAGAACAGGACGAGCTACATGTGCACCAACAACACCAAATGCACCAACGCCGAAAACGGATCTGGGTACAAGTGCACATGTTTAGAAGGTTACCGAGGCAATCCTTACCTCGTGAATGGCTGTCATGGTACATTAATAACATCAACATTTTTTTACCTTGTCCTTTGTATTGATATGATCCGAGCAGATTAAATACATTTGGTGTGTGTTTAATTCTTTTAGATATTGATGAATGTGCAGGTCCAAAGAAGAACCCATGTAATGGAATTTGCAAAAATGTTGATGACCCATCTGAGGGAATTTGCCATAATGTTGATGGGAGTTATACATGTTCAAGCACAAAGGGTGTTGACAATTAATTTTTAGCCAACGCGTCACCAAAGGTAGAAAACTCGGGATTAGGGTTTCTGATCCCGACGGAACCCATTTCTTGAACAAAAAATGTCGTTTTTTAATTTTCTTTGTTGGCCTAGCTTCTGTAGATAATTTACCATTCATTTCATGCAAAAACCTGAAAAGTCAGACACTTGATTTTCGGGTTGACTTTTTGTTCAACCCAGGGTCAAATTGGAGCTTTTTGCATAAAAATATTCCTTTCAATTTCAATTTCACTTTAGAAGCAGAAATTTCAAAAAAAATTCAAAGATTTGATCATAAAATCAAACTCCTAATGAAAAGTCAACTAGGGTTTGACTTTTGGTTAAACATTTGACCAAAAAAAATATAAAATACAAAAATCCAAAAATCATTTTATTTTACATTCAATTTGACTTTGGCATTTGAAATTTTGCGAAAATCGGTTTAGAATCAATTTTTTTTCTCAATTTGTGAAATTTGGTTCAAATCGGTCAAAAATGAAATTACTTCATTCTTGCCATTTTTTAGGTTATTTTCCTTCACGACATTTGATCTAGAGGTTGTATTACATTCAATTTTGAAGCCAATTTTGTAATTCCAAGCCCAGTGCCAAAACCCCCAATTTAGGCCATAATCATTGATTTTGATTAATTCTTCGTGATTTGCGCAATTAAGGCGTAAATGAGCCTAATTTCTTATATGAAATCCAAATTCGAAATCAATTTTGGAAGATTTACTTCAATTTAAGCCAATTTGATCAATTTAGTGATCCAATGATTGAGAAATCTAAGAGTAATTAGTCCAATTAGTGCAATTCAACTTAACCCATTCTAGATTAACATCCAATTTGATGAATTGAGGCTCAATTTAGCTAATTGGACTTCAATTAAATTCATTAGTTTAGCTTGGCCAAGCAATTTAACTCAAATCAAAGAACAATTGGGCTAAACAAGTTAAATTGGATCAATTTGTGCATGAATTTCAAATTGGTTCAATCCAATTTAATCAAATTCAATATTAATTGGGTCAATCAATCATGATAGGGATCAAATTGTACAAAATTGGAACAAATTGACTTGAATTAAACTGGTCCGATCGGACCGTCCATTTTCCAATCGAAAATCTGGCGATCATCGGTCCATTCCGATCAGCCAAGGCCGGCCACATCTTTTTGTGCCCAAAATGACAAAAAATGCCCTTAAGTGAAAATTACCAAAATGCCCTTCATTAAGAATTTAGCAAATTACTTAGGGATTAAATAAATCAATCATGGCCATTCATTTTGAATTGATCATGGCCATCTATAATGTCACGTCACCTATTCTTAGCCTTTAAAAAATATTCTTAATTATTAAGGATGCATTCTAGGCCATTAGATCAATTTAAGGGCTCGGATTCAAAGTTGAGGAAGGTATACAAGCTTTTCTCCCTCCAAAATTTGATAAAGACTCTCATTTTTCAGATTTGGTTTCTCTCTCCTCCCTCTCTCTCCATCTCACGCCTTCTCTCTCTCTCTCTCTCTCTCTCTCTCTCTCTCTCTCTCTCTCTCTCTCTCTCTCTCCTTCTCTTGCCAATCCGATCACTTGTCGACCATTTCCCGACATGCCACTGCCACTCCGGCGATCCTCTAGGCGTCCCGGAGCTAGTCGCAAGGCCAGCCACCAACTCTGGTGGTCGGAGCTCTCTTGCCGGCTTTGCTTTCATCCTGGATCAATCACCGGTGCTGTTGCCGGTGATCTGTCCAATCGGTGATTCCGGCATTTCGGCGTCCTTCCTAGGCGATCCGAGGCTTGCGATCAACATCCTTAGCCTCATCACGAAGCTGTGGTGGCTGGCTTTCACCGGAAAAGCCATCGGAGTTTCACTTTAAGCTTGATTTTACTTCTTTCTCTTTAGATCGCAATCTTACGTTGATTTTCTTACCTTGTGATGTAGATATCGGGAGCTATATTTGGCGCCATTCCAGAATTCATTGGTGGCCATAATAGCTCGTTTGAGCTCAGTAGCATCCTTGAACAAGGTAGGTAGTCTTGGATTTCATCTTGTAAAATCGTGTACAAAGAGGTCTACATGCTTGAAATGTTGATTTCAGCTCGCAAAAGTCGAAATCTTACGAAGTGATGAACTAGAGAGTCGTAAAACAAGTCTTAAGCTTCGATTTGATATGTCGCACGCCTCAATCGAACTTCTTTTGCTAGGTGAAAATTACTTCATAAGTTAGTATCAGAATCTGGAATATGATGTTCAATCCTGTTCTGATGATTTCTTGATTGACGTTGTGCTGTTCTATGATTTTTTCTGATTTTCTACGTTCGTTATTTGAGTAAACTTCCTTCATCAAAATTGTCAATTATATTCAGATCTATTCATTTTAAAATTTTCATAAAATTACAAGGATGTTAGGGTAGGACGATTTGCAACATCATCTAGGCATAGTTCTAGTGACAGATCAGTTTCTGACTGACTTCCATGTGTTCTTCGATTGTGAAAAATTCTTTTTTTCAATATCAGAAAAAGTGTTCTTCATGAAAGTTCACAATGAGATCTAGAGCTTTCCAATAACACAAATTTTATCTAAATCAGAGTTCATTTAGATGTTCAAAGGAATTTTTATGATTTAGTCAGTATTTGTGTTTAGATCTGATTTTCTTTTCTCTGAAATCTAAAATAAGTTTCTCAAAATTTGATAAAGTTAGAGTCCTCTTTTGCAAAAATTCTAAACAAGAAAGTTGTTCATTAGGGTCTCATTATGTAGACTGAAAATTTTTAGGGTCTAATAGCAATTTTTAGGGGGTCAATTTGCTAAAAAATCTCAGATAGGGTCTTCTCGGGTTAAAACTTGATTTGCAAATGAGTCATCGGTGAAAACAGAATTTTATAAAAATTTGGAGGAATTTTTAACAAAAACTAAAAACATTAAAGTTGTCACACACAAAGAATCCTCACTTCCTAAAAACTTTCATGCGGTTTTGATAAGATTTGTTATTTGTCTCGCCATTATTTTGAAATCTCTAACAGAACCGGATCCAGACTGTCCCCGAGGGTAAAATTGTCATTTTCTTGAAAATCGGTAGGGAATTAGGAAAGGTGATCTTCTTGACTTTTAATCCTCGTGACTAAATCTTTCTAATGACACCTGAATCACTTCATTTTGATATCATTAGGTTGATTAATCATATCCAAACAGAATTGGTCCGAATTTAGTAACTAATGATTGATTAAGTGGTCCTCTTACGAGGCCCACTTCCCATTGCTTGCTTGCTTGAGGAACAAGGGCCATGGGCCGGAATGCATGTTTTACTCATTGCTATGCATGTGTTTGATAGATGTATCTTAGGCCCGATGTATGTTTGGCGGGTAACCCATTATGGTTACTTAGAACCCGACTTTAAGGGTTAATCGATATGAGTTGCCGTTTTGTGAATGCAAATGGTAGCTCATTATCGTTAACCATTAATCAAACAATGTTAGATGATTAAATGGGTGGGTGAATCGAAATACATGTAAATCAAAGGCCGATCTCGAGGCCCGTGTTTGATTAGTGAATTGTTTGCATCATTGCCTTTCTTTGGTTGTTCCTTTGTGTAGTATTTGTCGTGAATGTATCTCATGAATGTAAACACCGACATTCGAGAGGCAAGCCATGGAGGGGATAGTCCAAAATTGTAAAAGACCAAGGCGATAGACCGATATCCAATCCAGTTTCAATTTGTATTCACTTGACGGTGGCAATAGACCGATGTCTAATTCGGTCTTAATTTGTATTCAATTCGTTCGTTCTCGATCATATCTCGGGTTTTCAATCCATGTTGTAATAAAACACCTGATGAGTTGCGGGTTTCACTTGCTCGCACTTAGAATTAGCTCGTCCTTTTAATATCTTGACTGTTTACTTTATGCAATGTCTTTCAATACAATTGTTTGTTTCTTTCTTTAGATTAAGATAAGACTAGTTTAGAGATTTAAATGAAAACACAAAAAATAAGAAATGTTAACGTAAGCTAGTCCCCGAGCCTATGATCTCTAGTTCTTGCAGAAACCAATACGAAATTCCCACGTATTGGTTGGGTATTCTAGCCGACCCTTGACATAGGTTAGTGGCGACTCCTAAAAAAGATAAAATTAATCCGCTGTCATGCGAGGTATGGATTAGGGAAGATCCGCGTTCATGATTAACGGACCGTACGGATGACTAAAAGATTGACGCTTCGGTAAGCCGTCTTTTATGATGTGCCGTATGGACCGTTTCATGAACACTTATCTCTAAACCCACCTTATCGAGTTTGGCCCTCATGAGGTAGGTCCCGATCGGATTGGCAACTCCGTTGAGGAATAGGTTACAAACCTACTTGGATTAAAGCCGTAATAAACTTGTTAGTTATTATCTCACTCGTCTACATTTTGCAGCATCAACTGCACGTCAAAGTCACGTGGAAAATGAGGTTAGTCACTAATCAAGTGTTAAATGTTTTTTGTAGGTGGGAGTTATAAGGGGAGTAGTGTGTGTCAACCATTTGTTTTGCAGGTAGTGAAAGGATGTATGCGTGTATGTTGGATTATATTGAAGTGCTGGATGTTTAAATTTTAATGCATGTTTAAAAGCTTTAGTGCGACACAATGCACCCACATCCCGCGGTCTAAAACCCTAGATCACTTTTAGGGCACCTTTAAGAGATATTAAGAGTGAAATCCACATGTGAATCCATGTGGTAATCCATTCTTCAATATCGCTCATCTTGGTTAGTAAGAAGTGCACCAATCGACGTTAGTAGCAGTGGGTAAACTGTTCTTATCTAATCAAGTTGGAGACCTTCAACCTTTAGAATCCTACCCTTAGGCATCAAACCTCATGCCCTCATGCGATGTGTCGATGCGTTTGCCATTTTCTTTGCGGTAAGGTTGATTGTATCGTTTCAATATTTTTACTGCAATTTCAATTACGCCATTTCAATTCCACGTTATATTTCTTTCCAAAATGCGTGGTGATTAATCTCAATGCCCCGAATTAGGGTTAGTTAAAATGGATACGTTGGAGATTCGAATCATCCCCATACCTAGAGCTCTCATGACCATGTGAGAAAGCCTCAAGCCAAAGCACAAGGACTACATGGAAAAGAGGATTGGATATCTTCCCGCACTTTTATACATCAAGCTTCGTGTCGCCATGATAAAAGCATTGTCTTATTTTTGGAACTCAAAGACATCCACTTTTGTGTTTGGTTGAAACGAATTGACACCTAGAATTGAGAAGCGCGATATTGCTAGACGAAATAATGGTCCTTTCAATCTAGTTAGTCCTTCAATAGATGTCGATCCTATTCTAATTTTGAGTCAATATCTAGGACTAGATATTTCTCAAATCAAAGGTGTCCTCAAAGGAAATTGTCATGCTCTTCCTTCCGCATTCTCAGAGCGTCATTTTCTAGGTTTACCAAAGAAAGCCGGAACTCAAATTCCTCACGTCTTTCTCTTAGCATTCTTTGGTTTTGTGGTCTTTTCATGCACCAAAAAGACTATGGATCCTTTGGTGGTCCACATTGTCAATCAAGTATGTATGTTCAAAAGATTCTCTAATATGATCTTAGGTGAAACCTTTGTGTCACCCAATAGGTTAAAAAAAAAACAAAAATGGTACTTTTAGAGCCCCAATAGGTTTACTCCAAATTTGGTTGGTCTCTCATCGTAAAGACTTCGATTTGAGTTTGAAAATCATAGGTGTGTGCAAAGATTGTCATCCTATCTCGCTTTTCCGAGAAAAGGAAGAAATTTTTCCTTATTGGTCTTTCTCAATTTGGTTCAACTTTTTCAAGAATCTTGTTCCAAATCAAATCCAATGACATGTTCGTTGGCTTGGGAATACCGAGGTGCGCCTTAATAATGGATCTGACTACCCGATCCCACTTTTGGGTCTCACAGGGTCTACATTATATTACCCTTTTAGGGTGATCCGTCAATATTGTACGCTTCAAAAGATTCCGCCATCCCTCAAGTTGGGGTTATACCGTTTTGACTATCGCAAAGATGTCATCCAAAGGGACTAAACAGAGGAATTGAAGAATATGATCAAAGCCTATCTTAGTGATTGACGAGTCAGAATTCGAGGTGAGATGAAGATACACCATGCATTGTCGGAGTATATACACTTGCCTCGAGCCCGAGCTTAAAGTGGATCTCCCTGATGTTCCCGAGAAGCCCACTCAACAACAAGCCATAGCCGCACGAGCTCTTAGGGAAAGGGATGAGGCTTTAGCCGAGGTTGAACATTTGACCCAAGAAAACAAACGAATTCACCTTGTGCCTAAAGAAGATCCATTAAGAGTTTGTCTATATTCCATTGGGAATTCTTCTTTCATGTAATTTTCATTTTATATATCGAATGTATAGGGTTTTCTTTTTACTCATTTTAGTAATGATGTAATAGGATTCTCTTCATGTTTTTAGATTGATGTATAGGGATTATATTCCATGAAATTTGTTGTTAATAGTGAAATTTCTTTTGTATGCACTTTCTTTCTTCGAGATCCCATGGAATATAGATGGGGCATCTTGGTTAATCATTGCGTGTTACCCCTTCAATTGTATAATTTCTTGTGAATAAATTTTGATAAGAGATTATTCACATGATATTGGGATCATGAGAATATTTCTTATCTCTATTTCATCCAAAGAAAATATAAAATTGAAGGGTTTTATATTTTCATCTCAATTCATTTTCCGCATACTAACTTGATTTCTATTTTTTAAAAAAGGTACTAAAGCACGGCTGAGATGCGCTCTATTATACGCACCTGTCATCAAGCAAACATGGAGAACAAAGACACTCAAGTCTGAGTAACTAATGTGGAAAATCGACTGGATGAAATAATCGCCGCATTTGCAGACTTTGAAGCGTTCATAACTCCATTGCTTTCGACCAAAATTGCACCACTCTTGAGGATCTTCAGAATCAAGTAAACGATATGCGTGAGATGATGATGCATCTTATGGATCATGTAAATCAAATGACTATAGAATTGTCATCCCTTTCCATGCCAGAAACGATTGGTCTTTATTCAAAGGGTAAAGGAAAATGACCTTATGAAGAACAAGCATCTGAAATTGATCTATTTTCTGGGACTGGAGAATGTAATCAAGGACATCTTGACAAAATGGACGTAGTTCGTATTCAATCGTGTTATGATTTCAATAAGAAGCCACGTAAGCATGGCCCGCTTCATCAGTTTACACCCTTACCAAGACCACTCTCTCAGTTATTGCCTATGCTTTTGGAAAAGAGATTGGTGGCTAAGGAAGTTCCGAGAGAAAAGCTTCCAAAGTTTACTGGATTCGATATGTCCAAGACATGTGTGTATCACATGGGAGAAAAAGGATATTAAGTTGATAATTACTTGGTTCTTAAGGTCAAAATTCAAAATCTGCTTGATAAAGGGATTTTGTCTTTTGGTAATGCTGCATCAGAAGTATGAAAGGAGCTTGTCATCTTGGAACTGTGAACATGATTGACGTTGCTAAGCTACATGGGAGCACTCTCACTTCTCCCTTGGTGTAGAGGAGAACATGCTTAACTAATTCTCATTTCATGCATTTTCGTTATTTTGTTCTTTCATTAATGTGTGTGAACACTTGGATCTTGAGCCGTTGATCCAAGGTAGTATATATTGTAATATGGCCTTATCACTTTCAATTCAATAAAGAATATGCACGTTTCCTTAAGGATGTGTGGAGGTACTCCAAACTAGTCCTATGATGATGCTTTGAGGCCTAGACTTCCACATTTTCTAGTTTTCCAAATGGATTTATGGAACAAGGATGTCCAAGGATATGAGGACAAGTTCCCTATGAAGTTTTCGAAAACTTGAAATTCGAAAAGATTTTCTCATCACATTTACATGCATTACATTGCATTTGTTGCGTTTACCTACTAACCATTTTTGGTTGCATCTCAGGCATAACACTTTGCATAATCATGATAGTCACATGCATGGCTCGAATTTGCGTCCAAAAGACTCTTGCGAACCTCATTATTCTGATCCCGAAGATAAAGAAGATTCCAAGGTTATTGAAAGAGAATGGATCCGACACGAAGAATCCAAACCTCTCATTAAAGAACGAATTGTCACTGTAAATTTGGGCGATTATGAAAATCCCAAGGAAACAAAGATTGGGGCAGGTCTCTCTTAGACAGATGCCGATCAACTAATCGAACTCTTAAAGGAGTACTGGGATGTCTTTGCTTGGTCCTACGCTGATATGCCGGGTTTGGACCTCAACATTGTAAAACACACACTGCCTCTCGATTCTGCCATTCCGCCTAAGAAACAAAAGCTTAGGAGGATAACGCCAAAGTTATCGAAAAAGATTGAAGAAGAATCCAATGGTGAGCCATGGTATTACGATTTCATGACCTATCTTCAAAAAGGCACATTTCCCTAAAGGAGTCATACAACCGATAAAAAGTATTTGATGAAATTGACATCAAAATTCTTTGTGAGTGGAAATGCTCTTTATAAAAGATCCTTCGATTTGGTCTTACTAAGGTGCTTGGATGCCAAAGGAGCCAATAAGTTAATGAAGGGGATACTTGAAGGAAAGTGTGGCCCACACATGAATGGTCACCTCTTAGTAAAGAAAACCATGAGACTTGGATATTATTGGTTGACAATGGAGACAAATTACATTCAACACGTGTGATATTTTCATCAATGCCAAGTTTATGGGGACAAGACCGATGCTCCTCCTCCGAACTACATTAGATGTCCGAAGCATGGCCATTTTCTATGTGGGGCATCAATTTAATCGGATCAACCAATCTAAGAACTTAAAGGACCTGCTTGGTTCAACTTTGAAAATGCTACTTGGGGGAATGCAGATACCTTTGGGTGAAAGCCCATTGGGAAAATGCAAATGGTGTTTGGTAAAAATATTTTGTAAAGCTACTTTTGCCAAAATATAGTATTTGGTGAATTTTTTTTGCAAATGGACTTTGAGAATTATCTTATTTATTAAAAAAAAAACTAACCTACTCATCGCTGGAGTCGGCCGCCGTCAAGATAGATTTGGTGCCGGTGGCCGTCGCCCGAGGTCGGGCGGCCATCCCCCGAGGTCGGGCAACCCCCGGCGAGCCAGATTTACCGCCGCCGGCGGTTGTTCGAGGCCAGGCAACCCTTGGCGGGGGTCGCACGACCCAGGCGATGGTCGCCTGAGGTCGCGTGACCTAGGCGATGCGATCCATGCCGGCGGCACCTAGGCGGTCGTACGACCTCGCCGGCCTCTCGCCGGCACGATCTAGGCGCCGATCGCCCTCTCTCGCCGAAGAAAATAAACAGTGACGCATGAATAGTAGCATTTGGCAAAGGCTGAAAGCCCAAGGCTAGTCCGGACCAGCCTTGGGCTTTCAGTATTTAGAATGCTAGCATTGGCCAAATGCTAGGCCAAATACTGAACCAAACACCCTAGCATTTTGGGAAGGGGCTTTCGAGGCTCAAAGCCCCTTCCTAAAGCTGAACCAAATACCCCCTAAATGGCCGCGAAGCCAATTTTCAAGCTAGACCGTGACACTTTAGGTCACTTGCATCTTGCATATCATGCATACATCGCATAAGTGCATTTGTGTGTTCATTTTGTAGGTATCCAAACATTCTCAAGGAAATTGAGGGTGTTTTCCGATGTGGAATCAAGCGAAAGACTAAATTGTATCATTCCAATTTATTTCTTTCCAATATAATTCTTTGACATTGTTTCCTTCCTTTTGATAGGAGACATCATTCTTGCAGAGATCAAGATCAAAGGCAATGTTGTGTCAAGAATTATACATCAACATTATCTCCTTGCTGTCAACTACCCATTGTGGTATGGGCAAACAATCCTTTGAAAAAAATAAGTGTTCTTTGCCAACACTCTTCAAGAAAACCTTTCAAAGTTTTTCAAAAGTTAAAAAAAAAACAATTCCAAGTTTGAATCAAATTGGAAAACATAATTTTGAAGAATTTCAATGACATTTTTCAAATTATTCAACCATACATTGGTAAATACATCATGCATAAAAAAATCCCCATGGAGGATAATTTGAGTGAATGATTTTTGACGAAACAAAAAGGAATGCTAGTCATGCCAAATTGAAGTACTTAAGATGGCGAAAGGCAAGCCCTATCCAAACACTTCCCTATACACTTTTGAGAGTTGAGCGAGAAATAAAACCTTGTCTTAGGACATAGGGTTTATTCGCAATGAATACATGGATTGAAGTGATAAAAGGCATTTAATTTCTTTATCCTAAACACTCATTTTATCCCTTGCTAGCCACTTTGAGCCAAATAGGAGGAATTTTCAAAATACCCCTGTCAAGAACCGCCCCACATAAGGGCAAGTTAGGAAGTTATGGTTGATCATTTTTGGAGTAAATAGATTAAGAAAGATTTTATTGCTTTCACTTGCATTAACCTTCTTGTGGTAACTTAAGGTAGATCTTTATGGAAGCTCGAAGTAACCCAAAGTGAAGAAGAGCATTTCCTTCCTCTACCCAAACACTTATATCCCTTGCTTAGCCAAGTTGAGCCTTAAGCATGTTCATTTCAAAACCCAAGTGGTGATTATCTCCCTACATTGGGGCAATACATATGATTTACCAAGAAAATTTAGAAAAATTGATGAAATATGTGCAGAGTGTCTCAAGAGTCCTAAGAACTCAAAAGATAAATACTAGGGGGCATGAAAAAGCATTGTGCCTAGTAAAAGCAAGGCGAATGCCCATGAAAAGAAAATGCATCAAAAGCAAAAGAAAAAAACAACATGGTAATGATGAAAACAAAATTTTAGTAGCAAAAGATGCTTAAAAAAGAGCAAAGCTCTTATGTTGCAAGAAAAATGGACTCTCGAGACAAATTGGATTTCAAGAGTTAAATGATGTCAAATTTGGATAATTTGGTAATGATGCCAAGATAATCACCATTTCCTCTCCAAAACCCCTTCTACAAGATTTTAAGCCTTTTGATCCTGACCTAAACTAACATTACAACCCTCTCTGAAGTCTCTTTCGATTAGGATAGTTTGAGTCGACGTAATGATTTCACAAAGAAGCTGCCGCTTGAAGGAGTGGAAGCAATTCTATTTTGTCTTATCTTCAAGGTTCTTGATTTGTAAATCCGATGAAGATATTATTTGATATTCCTTTCTTGGCCTCAAAGCAACAATCCTTTGTATAAACCCATCACTAAGCCTGTATTATGGTTCTTCAAAAGACCTATTTGATTGATCAAGTTGTATTCACTGTGAATATTTCCAAAAGCCTTTGGCATAAGTTATGTGAGGTATCCCCAGCGATCAAAGTAGAATCCCACACTAATGGATGGGAGCAAAAGCCCTCATGAGAGCCATTGTAAGAAGACCTTTTTTATTAAGGCACTTTAGATTGGCATTTTTAACAAACCCTTTTGAAGATGTCAAAATCATTTTGTTCAAACCTTCCTCTAAAGGAATTTTGACAAGTTGATCGCGTTTATCAAGAGTTTGATTGACAATTCTTTGGATGATGTTCAAAGTCTTCATTTGATTAAATTTCTTGGTTGATTGGTTATTCAACCTTGAATTTCCTTTTAACATTCTTTTTAAGTGGATACAGGTTAGTAGCTTCGGATCTTCAATATCTAAGTAATTGTAGCTTGCAGTCCTTCTTAAGTCAAAATTTCCCAAGTGGAGCGGATCTTCATTATCGTTATCCCTTCATCATATCGGTATGATGTGCTTTCGCACTCACGACCATCCCCTTTTCAAATTAGGTATGGTGAGTTTTCGCGCCTGTAGCCTCTTCAAATCGGTATGATGTGCTTTCGCACTCATGTCCATTCCTTTTCTAAATCGACATGGTAAATGTTAGTAGCCATGATTGATTCACTTTTTCTTCTAGTCGAATCCCATTTTTTACAATGGTAAGAATATTCCTTCTCCAGTTGATATCCACCATTGAATGGTAAGACTTTTCTTCTAGTCGAATCCCATTTTTTACAATGGTAACACTATTCTTTTGAGTCGAAGTCCATTGTTACACGATAAGACTTTTCTTCTAGTCGAATTCCATTTTTTACAATGGTAAGACTATTCCTTCTTCGGTCGATATCCACCATTAAATGATAAGACTTTTCTTCTAGTCGAATCCCATTTTTTACAATTGTAAGACTATTCCTTCTCCAGTCAATATTCACTATTGAATGGTAAGACTTTTCTTCTAGTCAAATCCCATTTTTTACAATGGTAAGACTATTACTTTGAGTCGAAGTCCATTATTAAACGATAAGACTTTTTCTCTAGTTGAATCCCATTTTTTACGATGGTAAGACTATTCCTTCTCCGGTCAATATCCAATATTGAATGGTGAGATTTTCCCCTTCTAGTAAAAACCCGTTATTACACAATAAGACTTCCCAGATTTGGTCAAAACCCACTCTTAGGAATTACTCATCTTTCTTTCCTTTCCCATCCTTCCTTCTCATTTGAGCTACATAGTCGAGAGAGATGAGAATATCAATAGTGAGATCAATACCAAGGCTTGAGGTAAGTTTCAAAGGTACGTTCTCTAATCAAATGTCGTTCATTTTGTTATTTTCCTTTTGTGTCCCAAGTGGAGTCGACTAAAAATTTGCAAGTGTTAATTAGTCTTTGAGCAGAACTTCTTTGAACTCTCACTCAAAGAGAGGCAGCTGTTAATACCTAAATTTTTACCCGACGCGTCTTCAAAGGTAGAAAACTTAGGAATAGGGTTTACGATCGTGATGGAACCCATTTCTTGAATAAAAAGTGTCATTTTTTTAATTCTATTTGTTGGCCTAGCTTCTGTAGATAATTTACCATTCATTTCATGCAAAATCTCGAAAAGTCAAACCGTTGACTTTCGGGTTGACTTTTTTGTCACCCCGGGTCAAATTGGGGCTTTTCGCATAAAAATATTCCTTTCAAGTTCAATTTCACTTGAGAAGTGGAAATTTCAAAAAAAATTCAAAGATTTGATCATAAAATCAAACTCCTAATGAAAAAGTCAACTAGGGTTTGACTTTTGATCAAATCTTTGACCAAAAAAATTATAAAATACTTCCTTACCAAAAAAAAAAATTATAAAATACAAAAATCCAAAAATCATTTTATTTTATATTCAATTTGACTTTGGCATTTGAAATTTTGCGAAAATCGGTTTAGAATCAATTTTTCCTCAATTTGTGGAATTTGGTTCAAATCAGCCAAAAATGAAATTAGTTCATTCTAGTCATTTTTTATGTTAGTTTCCTTCATGACATTTGATCTACAGGTTGTATTGCATTCAATTTTAGAGCCAATTTTGTAATTCCAAGCCAAGTGCAAAAACCCCCAATTTAGGCCCTAATCAATGATTTTGATTAATTCTTCATGATTTGCGCAATTAAGGCACAAATGAGCCTAATTTCTTATATGAAAGCCAAATTTGAAATCAATTTTGGAAGATTCACATCAATATGAGCCAATTTAATTAATTTGACGATCCAATGATTGAGAAATCTAAGAGTAATTAGTCCAATTAGTGCAATTCAACTTGACCCATTCTAGACTAACATCTAATTTGATGAATTGAGGCTCAATTTGGCTAATTGGACTTCAATTAAATTTGGGCAAAAGGACACTATTGGTACCATAACTTGTGTACGGAAATCACTTTGGTGCCATAACTTTTTTTCGGACCACTTTGGTATCAACTTTTTTGAAAAACGATCACTTTAGTGCCAATGCTGACATGACCGCCGGAAATTTTATGTGGCTCTTTTTTTATTAATTTCCGATGTTGACATGGCTCACCGGAAATCTGACGTGGCTCGCCGGAAATCTGATGTGTCTTTTTTTTTTGCCAGAATTTTGGCCGGAGTCACTAAAGTGATCTATTTTCTCTAATTTTGGCACCAAAGTGATCCGGAAAAAAAGTTATGGCATCAATGTGATCTCTGTACACAAGTTATGTCACCAATAGTGTCCTTTTGCCATTAAATTTGTTAGTTTAGCTTGGCCAGGCAATTTAACTCAAATCAAAGAATAATTGGGCTAAACAAGTTAAATTGGATCAATTTGTGCATGAATTTCAAATTGGTTCAATCCAATTTAATCAAATTCAATATTAATTAGGTCAATCAATCATGATAGGGATCAAATTGTACAAAATTAGAACAAATTGAATCGGTCCGATCAGACTGTCCATTTTCCGATCGAAAATTCGGCAGTCGGCGGTCCATTTCGACTAGCCAAGGCTGACCACATCCCTTTGTGCCCAAAATGACAAAAATGCCCTTAAATGAAAATTTTAAAAATGCCCTCAAGTGAAATTACCAAAATGCCCTTCATTAAGGATTAAGCAAATTACTTTTTTTTTTGGTAAAGTTAAAAATATGTATTACTTTTCAAACACCAATTACAGACTAAAGCCAAAACCAATTTAGACACAGAAAGGACAGGAGATGTCCAGACAGGGACCGAAAGGTTTCGCTAGAGCTATGCAAAAAGGCGAAATATGCCGGAACTAAGAGGACATCGAAGACACTTCAAAGATCGAGGTTGGAAGCTCCCATTTCCTTTGTAGAATACGGTTTCTAGGTGTATCAGGAACACTCCCCATGGAGATGGCTTTGTCTTTGACCACTTTGATGAGGTGTTTGCACATACCCGGAATGAAGACACCCTTGTTCCTGAAGATGGCATTGTTCCTCGCGGTCCAAATAATATGGACAAGAGCGCCAAACGAGAAACGGGAGAGGCGGTGGGCAAAAGAGTCACCACCGCAAACCTTCATGGCCCACAAGATGAGCTCTTGCCAGGGTCGGTTGCGCCAAGGGAGGTTACATTTGGTGGCCCAGAAGGTAGCCAACCTACGAGTAGAATGGCACTCGAAAAAGAGGTGATTGGCTGAGTCCGGTATAGTACCACAAAAGGTACAGAACCCAGTGTCAATTCGTCGGGTTTGTAGTAGGAGCACCTGGGAAGGCAGCCGGTTGAGTGTGACTATCCACAAGAGAAAGGAGTGCCTGGGTGCAATATGATGGTCCCATAGAAATGAGTGCCATGGGACTGTATGTCCTTTACTTCTGATGTGATTCCATGCAGACGCTGCTGAAAAGGAGCCGGAGGGATAAGGAGTCCAGGTCAGACTGTCCGGAGTATTGTCATCAAAGATAGGAGGATATCTGTCCAGCTAGAGATGATGTGGAGTGTATTTGAGGCTTGCCAAACACAATCGTAGAACTTTCGCACAGTAGTATCCCGAGGGATCCTCGATTGGTATATGTCGGCATTGCTGAAAATGAGAAAAAGGGGGCCTTTGTTGTGCCACCAGTCAAACCAAAAGGAGACGGAGTGGCCATTCCCAATCTTCCATCTAAAAAGGGCCTGGGCTGAAGACCGCAAATCAAGTATTTTCTTCCAGGTCCAGGAGCAGAAGGCCGGCTTAGATACAACCCAGAAGTTGGATTTTTTTAAGTAAACCGTGTGAATCCATTTGCACCACAATGACTCCGCATCAGTGAAGAGGAGCCATAAGTGTTTGAGAGTCATTGCTGTGTTATATTCTACCAGTCACCTTATTCCCAGACCTCCTTCATTTTTGGGTAGGCATACTTTAGACCAAGCTACCGTAGCTCCCCCGGTGCCTAAATCCGGGCCTTTCCATAAAAATTACCTCAATATAGTCTCAATTTCATATAAGACTGCTTTCAGGAGGGAAAAGATAGAAGCCCAATACACCTGGATAGAGTAGAGGACAGATTTAATGAGTTGAAGCCTCCCCGCAAAGGACAAGAATCGGTGTGACCATGATTGGGCGCGGGCCGTTATAGAATCAATTAGCATCTTGCAGTCCTCCTTTCGCATTCTGGATGAGATGATGGGCACCCCTAAATAGCGAAAGGGAAGTGATCCTAGTTGAAAACCAAGGCAATGAAGTAGTTGGGCTTGCATGGCCGGGGACCCTCCTGAGAGGAATAGATTACTTTTGCTGCAGTTCGGCTTTAGGCCAGACCAACCGGAGAACAAATCAAGGGAATCCTTGATTATTTCCACCGACCTCAAATGGGCTTCAGAAAAAAGAAGCACGTCGTCCGCAAAGAATAGATGAGAGATTTGAGCTTTTTTGCATCGCTAGAACCAGCGAAATTCAGGAGTGTTAGTTTTCTTCTCAAGAATTCCGGATAGGACTTCCATGATGACCATTCATTTAGGTAATTAAGCAAATTACTTAGGGATTAAATAAATCAATCATGACCATTCATTTAGAATTGATCATGGCCATCCTTAATGCTATGTCACCTTTCCTTAGCCCTTAAAGAATATTCTTAATCATTAAGGATGCATTCTAGGCCATTAGAATAATTTAAGGGCTAGGATTCAAAGTTGAGGGGGGTATATAAGCTTTTTTCCTTCCAAAATTTGATAAGGACTATCATTTTTCAGATCCGGTTTCTCTCTCCTCCCTCTCTCCATCTCATGCCTTCTCTCTTTCCCTCTCTCTCTCTCTCGGTCGTGAACTCCTCTCACCGATTCGATAACTCGCCAGCCATTTCCCGGCGTGCCACCGCCACTCCGGCGATCCTCTCAATGTCCCGAAGCCATTTGTAAGGCCAGCCACCAGCTCTAATAGCTGGAGCTCTCTCGTTGGCTTCGTTTTCATCTTGGATCAATCACCGACGCTTTTGCCGGTGATCTGTCCAGTTGGTGATTATGGCGATTCCAGCGTTTCGGCATCCTTCTTAGGCGGTCCGTGGCTTGCAATCAACATCCTTAGCCTCATCACGAAGCTGTGGTGGCTAGCTTTCACCGGAAAAGTCACCGGAGTTTCACTTTAAGCTTGATTTTACTTCTTTCTCTTTAGATCGCAATCTTATGTTGATTTTCTTACCTTGTGACGTAGATATCAAGAGCTATATTTGGCGCCATTTCAGAGTTCATTGGTGGTCAAAATAGCTCGTTTGAGCTCAGCAACATCCTCGAACATGGTAGGTATTCTTGGATTTCATCTTGTAAAATCGTGTACATAGAGGTTTGCATGCTTGAAATGCTGATTTCAGCTCGTAAACGTCAAAATATTACGAAGTGATGAACTAGAGAGCCGTACAACATGTCTCAAGCTTCGATTTGATGTCACAGCCGTCAATCAGACTTCTTTTGCTTGGTGAAAATCACTTCGTAAGTTAGGATCAGAATCTAGAATATGATGATTTCCTAATTGACGTTGTTCTATTCTATGATTTTTTTTTATTTTCTACGTTTGTTATTTGAGTATATTTCCTTCTTCAAAGTTGTCAATTACATTCAGATCTATTCACTGTAAAATGTTCATAAAATTCCAAGCATGTTAGGTTAGGACGATTTGCAACGTTATCTAGGCATAGTTCTGGTGACAGATGAGTTTTTGACTGACCTTCATGTGTTCTTCGATTGTGAAAAATTCTTTTTTTCAAAATCAGGAAAAGTGTTCTGCATGAAAGTTCACAATGAGATCCAGAGCTTTCCAGTGACACAAATTTTATCAAAATCAGAGTTCATTTAGATGTTCAAAGGAATTTTTATGATTTAGTTAGTATTTGTGTTCAGATATGATTTTCTTTTCTCTGAAATCCAAAATATGTTTATCTGAATTTGAAAAATTTAGAGTCCTCTTTTTCGAAAAACCAAAATTAGAAATTTGTTCATTAGGGTCTCATTATGTAGATTGGAAATTTTTAGGGCCTAATAGCAATTTTTAGGGGGTCAATTTGCTAAAAATCTCAGATATGGTCTTCTTGGGTTAAAACTTGATTTGCAAATCAGTCCTTGGTGAAAACCGAATTTTATAAAAATTTGGAGGACTTTTTAGCGAAAACTAAAACCACTAAAGTTGTCACACACAGAGAATCCTAACTTCCTAAAAACTTTAACGCGGTTTTGATAAGGTTTGTTATTTTTATTGCCATTATTTTTAAATCCCTAATAGAACCGGAACCAGATCGTCACCGAGGGTAAAATTGTCATTTTCGTGAAAATCGGTGGGGAATTAGAAAAAGTGATCTTCTTGACTTTTGATCCTCGCAACATATTATTTCTAATGACACCTGAATCAGTTCATTTTGATATCATTAGGTTGATTAATCATGCCCAAACAAAATGAGTCCGAATTTAGTAATTAATGATTGATTAAGTGGTCCTCTTATGAGGCCCACTTCCCATTGCTTGATTGGTTGAGGAACAAGGTCCATGGGCCTAAATGCATGTTTTACTCATTGCTATACATGTGTTTGATAGATGTATGTTAGGCCCGATGTATGTTCGGCGGGTAACCCATTATGGTCACTTAGAACCCGACTTTAGGGGTTAATCGATATGGATTGCCATTTTGTGAATGCAAATGGTATCCCGTTATCGTTAACCATTAATCAAATAATGTTAGATGATTAAGTGGGTGGGTGAATCGAAATGCATGTAAATCAAAGGCAGATCTCGAGGCCCGTGTTTGATTAGTGAATTGTTTGCATCATTGCCCTTTCTTTTGTTGTTCCTTTGTGTATTATTTGTCGTGAATGTATCTCACGAATGTAAACACCGACACCCGAGAGGCGGTCCATGGAGAGGATAGTCCAAAATTGTAAAAGACCAAGGCGATAGATCGATGTCCAATCCGGTCTCAATTTCTATTAACTTGACGGTGGTGATAGACCGATGTCCAATTCGGTCTTAATTTGTATTCAATTCGTTCGTTCCCGATCATATCTTAGGTTTTCAATCTGTGTTGTAATAAACACCCGACGAGTTGTGGGTTTTACTTTCTCGCACTTAGATAGCTCGTCATTTTAATATCTTGAATGTTTACTTTACGCAATGCGTTTCAATACAATTGTTTGTTTCTTTCTTTAGATTAAGATAGGACTAGTTTAGAGACTTAAATGAAAATACAAAAATAAGATGCATGATCACTTAGTGGACTAAGGATTTGGCATGAAAATGATAAAAAAATAAATGAATGATAACTTAGATAACACCTTTGATAAGTTTAGCGGTACCGAAAGGGTATTAATAAAAATATTAATGTAAGCTAGTCCCTGAACCTATGATCTCTAGTTCTCGCAGAAACCAATACGAAATTCTCGCGTATTGGTTGGGTATTCTAGCCGACCCCCTACATAGGCTAGTGGCGACTCCTAAAAAAGATAAAATTGATCCGCTATCACACGAGGTATGGATTAGGGAAGAGCCGTGTTCATGATTAACGAACCGCACAGATGGCTAAAAGATTGACGCTCCGATAAGCCGTCTTTTATTATGTGCCGTATGGACCGTTTCATGACCACTTATCTCTAAATTTGCTTTATCGAGTTTGGCCCTCGTGAGGTAGGTCGCGACCAAGGGTTATCATGGTGATGGCATGAAGGGCGGTGGAGATGGACAAGGATGCATCGCTAATCCATCGTATATGATGAAGATGTTGGTTAGTAAGTTTTTTATTTTACTTGGAGTGCTGACTCAGAAAATAGACTATCCTAGTTGATTTGAAGAATATATATTTTAATTTCTTCATGGTTTAGGAGAAAATTAACTATTCATATTTTCGCCCGATTTTTATTCCACTATTTCCCTTGCAAGGAAAAATTCAAAAAGAAACTTTCAATATCCTCCTCACTAAAACTTCTATGCATAAGATAAATGAGATTATCTAATACATTAAGTAAATCACGTGTGTCGCGACCTAAATTTTTTAGGCTAATGGATTATTAAGACTAAGCCTAACTCGAGCCCTCCCAAATCCTATCAATTCGCGACTTAGGGTTTAAGTTTTTAACATGCAAAAGTTTTCATGCTTGGAGTCACCACAAATCTATTTGTAGTAGGTCGATTAGAAATCAAAATAAAACATAGGGAGATATATTTTATTCCTATGAACCAGAAATTCTAAGTTCGAGAACTTGATTACGCTAGATCTAGTCTAATGCCATTTCGGTACCTTTTCTTTTCAAAAAATGTTTATGCAAGTAGTCTGGATCCATTTTATTATCTAATCACTAACATGTGAGATGTTCATGTGGGTGCGCAAATCACCAATTTAATACCCAAGAAAGCAGTAAATAGAATGTAAGATTAGGATAATGACGTACCTTAAAGCAACGTAAGCATCTGTATTGTTAGTAGAAAATCATACAGACAATCCTAATATGATTTCTAATTAACAAAGCAAGGCACTTAAGGTATTCTTTAGGGTTTGCGTTTTATTAAAATGCAAACTAACCTATATGCAATGACGTGCAAAAAATGACATGCGATTAATGCAATCTAGCATGTGAACTATATGTCATACAATGATGTGATTTAATTCTAATGACGGACAAATTATTTATTTTTGGTATTTTTCCAATGAAATTCGGAATTAAAAATACTTATTACCTAAGCATGCAATGTTTAATTGAAGAAACAAATTAATCTATTCTAGAGCAATATTTTTGGTATTTTTATTTAAATTCGAAATTTTAAAAAAACTCTAATTGAGAATGCAATCTATCCTAATCTATCCTAAAGTAACTCGTTCTTTTTGGGATTTTCATGGAAATTAGGAATCTAAAAATAACCTAAATAATCTATTAGGATTGGAATAAAACCTAATTTAAATTGGGAAATAAATTATCTTAAGTCCCAATTTAAATTAAATAATTATCCTATCATCTAGATACATTTAGGATTCCCTAAGCATGCAAAACTTCTAATTTAAATCTTAACTAACATATTTTTTGGATTTTCTTTATTAAAAAAAAGAGTGAAGATAACAACTGCATTCAAACAATCCATGCAATCTGCAAGATTCTTCTTATCAAATTTGAATTAGGAAGGAAAATCAAGCTAACGATAATATCTATAGGGTTATAGATATTGACAGAGAGCCGATTATTTAAATTTGGAATGCAGATAAAATCGATTATCGCATCCAAGTAGTTATGGATGAGATAACGATTTTTGTATCGCCGCATATCGTACCTTAGGGATAAGGTCGGATAGTCATCTAGATACGTTGCCAAAATTAGGATGATTCTAAATTTTGTGTATTTTCGAATATTGCGGATATAGCACATATTATCCTAAGATATCTAGCAATCCATGCAATATTCACGAAATATTCAAACATCCAAAAATTAGGAAATAAAATATTAAATGAAATATTAGAATAATAATCTTACCTAATTCATGGATAACTTCCAAATTTGAATCACCAGTGGATCGGGATTGCAGATTGGGATCGCCGACGATGATGGACTAACAGCGGTAGCGGCGGGCAACAACTCCCCGTGAGACAACGGTGGGTCGAGTGGCTCCCCGTCTCAACGTCAGGTTCGTTGTGATAATGCGTTAAGGACGATGCGGTGGTGGTGCTTGTCAACGCCGATGCTACGTAAATCAAGTGCTCACTGGAAAACTTTTTTTTGTTGAACAAAGCAACCCAAGTGATATTGTGATTTGACAGTGAACGTGGTTTCTTTTCTCTTCCTCAAAGCCACCTGTTTGTTACACGAAGAAGTCTTACTTATCAAACAGTGGTCAAAGTCCCTCTTTTTCTCACTACACCTTCACCACTTGGCTCTCTATAATCGTGTCATTATCAATCTTCTTGTAGTCGTTTGACTTGTGGCCTTTGGAGGCGACTGATGCTCCCGGAGACACTTGTTGATAGATGTTGTGTGGCGGCTCAGCAGGGATCACGAGCCAGGAGGCAGCAGTGATGTTAAGGCTCCGTTCGTTTGGAGAAAAATATTCTTCTTTTGGAAAATATTCTTCCGGAAGTCATTTTCCTGAAAAATATTTTCCCGGAACATAATTTTCCGGTGTTCGGCGACCAATATGAAAAAGTTTCGGAAAATATTTTTCGCTGGCGGCCGGCGACAAGCGGCGGCGACCGGCAGCAGCGGCGACCAGCGGCTATGGCGGCGGTCGGCGGTGACCGACGGCGGGCGGCCAGCGGCGGCGACCGGCGGCGGCCGGCGACCGGCGGTGGGCGGCGGCGGCTGGCCACCTTAGTGAAAAAGAAGAAGAAGAAGTTCCGGAAAATGATTTCCACTTTTGAAGAAGCGGAAATCATTTTTCAGAAACTTAGGCTATTTTGTAAAGGGGGAAGGAAAATATTTTCCTACGGAAAACATTTTCCGCCCCCCGAACACCGGAAATCCCGGAAAATCTTTTCCGGGAGAATATTTTTCCCCAAACGAACGAAGCCTAAGAGGGACAGAGCAGCGCACAACGTCTGTCGTGACCTGCCTCTCGAGGGCTGAACTCGATAAGGCGGGTTTAGAGGTAAGTGTCCTTGAGACGGTCCGTATGGCACATCATAAAAAATAGTTTTACCGAAGCATCGACCTTTTAGTCATCCATATGGTCCGCATGGCACATCATAAAAGACGGCTTACCAAAGTGTTAATCTTTTAGTTATCCATACGGTTCATTTGGCACATCATAAAAGACGGCTTATTGAAGCATAAATCTTTTGATCATCCATATGGTCCATTGATCATGAACGTGGATTTTTCTTAAATCCATACCTCGAGTGACAGCGAATCGATTTTATCTTTTTTAGGAGTTGCCACTAGCCTAGGTTAGGGGTCGGCTAGAATACTATCGCGACCCTCTTTTTCCGTCATGGGAAAAAGGAACGGGTTTAGGTGGTATTGCCCAAAAAGGCAGACCGATGGCCTATCGATCTAAGCGCGAACTCTCCCCTAGTTCATACCCCGCGCAACGTTGGATTTCGTTTTGAGTTCTCGATAACTTAAGTACTTATAGGAGTCGCCACTAGCCTATTGGGGTCGGCTAGAAACCAATCAAGACGCGGAAGTGTCGCCTCGATTCCTACGCAACCAGAGGTTCTAGGGCCGGGGACTTGTTTACGCTAACATTTCTATTAGTGCCCTTTCGGTGCCTAACTTGAGAGTGCATTATCTAAGTGGTCACACGATCTTGGTCACCAATTATAATCATATGATATCAAAGCTGCTAAGTGTCCTTGCAAATGTTTTTGTGGGATTGTTTACTTCAATGTCTAGATCAATACTAACCTAATTTAGGAAAGAAATTAACACTCAACTTATTGAAAAGCAGAGCAGTGAGCACACATCCAAGAAATTGAAATGACTTGAAAGCAAACGCGAAAAGAGAAAACCCGATGGAAGTTGGGCAAATAATATTACATGGCCTCGTTATCATGCCCCTGGACAGGACCCCCATGAGCAAAATGAGAATTAAAATATGCATGAAATTACTCTAGCTACGCAAAAACTATTCTAAGTAATTTTAGTCTATGCAAAATGGATTTTTTTTTTTTGTAAAAATGGCAATAAAATACCAAAATAGCATTAAATTAGGGAAATGACTTTATAAAATTAGGAAAATCTCATAAATGTCATTTTTTGCATAATTTGATACTATCCAACATTTTTCATTTTTTTTAAAATTTTCGATTTTTTTTTTCATTTTTTCAGTTTTTTATTTAAAAAAATAAATCCCTCAATTGGCCTATGCTCGGTTTACGTGAACATGGAACAACTCAGAATATGAATATTACGAGAACCGGGCTCAAATCAACCGTTTCAAGATCGAAGCTTGGTTTGGGCATTTCGTCGAGCATTTGGTGTGCATTAAACTGCCTCGAATGGCTTCCTCGAGCCATATTCGTGGCCTTCAATCTCACTCTATGTGTAATATCAAGTGGAACCAAAGTATCAAGTTTGTATTATCACATGCAAAGGACAAGATTAGCTAGAAATCACAACCTAAAACGCACAAGAATCAAGTTGGAATCGGCCTCCAATATGTGGGTTCGGGTTGCTTTTACAAATCTGGGTTTAAACCCAGGTCAAGCAAACCTGTTGCATGCCCAGGTTTAAGCCCCGACACTGATCACGTGCAAGATCTATGGGAAACATCACTTCATCCAAAAGAATATATGTAACATCTACTTTTAAATGAAACAAAAATCATGGAGAATGATCAACTGAACACGTCGAAACAATCCCTCCAAGAAGCATACACGCATGGTTCATAATGACTAACCATGAATCAATGTGGGTTAGCTTGGCTTTTTACTCAAGTTGCAAGCGATCTCATGGTTCACACGGGGCTTCAAAAACCAAACCAAGCAGATCTCAGCATAATTTGTACACCCATATAACATTCATCAAGCTCATGAAGGTAGAAAATGTAATATTTCAAAAAAAAAGGGTCAAAAGTCAACAGGTCAACAGAAGCTACAGTGGACTTGGCTGAATTAAAAGAGGACCGAGAGCTTTCGGGGGAGGAGAAAACAGAAACGGAAAAGAAAAGAGAGGAAAGGAAGAGGAAGAAGAAAAAGAGAAAAGAGAAGAGGGTTTTGTGCCGAGGGAGTTTCGCCAAGCCGATTCGACTTTGATTAGTAACGTCCGGTAAGTATTCGCGCCTCTCGCTCGTTCAATCGGAATATTTTTCCGAGTTAGGGCTCAATTTCGGAATTATGTGTTATTTGAGAGGCGAAGTCCAATTTTTGAGTCGTTAAGCTGCGAATATTTATAGAATCGATAGTTTAGGGTGTCGTGGAGCCATGGGATTTTACGGATCTTGATTTGGACTTGCGGTTTGCCTAATATGAATTTTTGAAGTCGGCCGCGCAAGGTGAACAGTGCGCGATCAGCGGCTTTTAGGCTGGTTTTTGTCAGTTTTCGGCTCGATTTTGGGACGGCCAAGTTGGGGTTCTTGTAGTGCTCTGAGTGAGCTTTCTATCGACTATAAGCTCACTTGAAACGGTGTTCGGTGGAGGAATTTATCGTATGATCAAGTTTCGCATTTAAACTCCGCGTTGCGAATGGTTTAGATAATCGCTTTCGAGAAGCGATTTGTGAGCGCCTTTGAATTGTCTTGTTAGCGTTTAAGTGTCGTTCAGCCGTTTCGTAGTTTTTTTACTTGGTTTTGATGTCGTTTCTCATTTAATTGTTAAGATTACGATATCGTCGGTTCGAGTGACTGTGGTTATTTGATATTTGGAGATTCCAGGGGAGTGGTGCTATCTCTTCTTCGAGTTTATAAACTCATATTTTGAAAGTGATAATGATTTGAGTATCGTATAAGTTATTAAAGTATATTTGTTGCATAAAAGCCTGGATCGGGCAATTACTACCTTTTAATATTTGAGAATGGTTTTATTAGAGGTATTGTGAAATGATATATATATGTGTCACTTTGTGAACTGGTTTATGGAATGAGTTCAAAGATGATTTGAGAAACGTTTTATGACAAACGTTGCAAAAGGTTATACTTAACGATTTATGAATTCGGTTTATGAAATGATACGAGAAATGCTTTACGAAAAGTATTTTTATTGGGTGAACTGAGTTACGAAAATTTGTATATTTGTTTGTGAAATGTATTGTGGATTATTGGATTTCTGATATTGAATGATGATTGATTGATGCTCAATATTGATGGGAGCCCAATGAGGGGCTTTGAGGGTATGCATACCGGGTTTAGGATATCATTCTAGGCTGAGCCATCGGCTTTGTAGGTGAAGACCTTGCCAAGGGGGAAATCTCGGTAGCCTTGTCACAAAACTTTATGTCGTGACCATAGTTTGATATTGAGCAGTAGATTCGTCGATGGAATGGACCATTGACATGGTTTTTATAGAGATTGATCATTGGACTTGACCATTGATAGTTTGAATTATGATGATGGATTTAAATGTGTATTTGGGACTTGTACAAAGCTTTGATGAAATGAAGCAACTCGTATTTGAATTGATATGTATTTGATATCTTAAGTTTAGCTTCTGAAATTCTGGTATGGCTTTATGTATACATGCATAGTGGTTGCTCGATCTGCTTAGAAGAGATACACACTATTTACTGAGCTGTGGTTGCTCACCCCCCTCTTTTCCTAACCTTTCAGGTTCTTTGTTTAGCAACCTTTAGAATGAGAGTGATGTCATTGGGACTCTTGGGTGGTTTGAGGCTGCGTCATTTGGGCGAAAGGATGACCATGTCATTCCCCATCTTGGTAGGTTTCGGGGTGTGACATTTGTTGGTATCAGAGCTTAGGTTATGATTTTTGGGGCATAGAGTCTATGGGACGTTGTGAGCTTGTGTCTTAGTTATAGCGTGAGTCTTTTGTTAAGTATTAGGTTGTATATTTCTTTTGGCGTAAGTGGTCATGGATTATGATATGGAAAAGCATGCTTTGCCTTGTAAGGTATAACAAAAGCGAGTTTTGCCTTGGTATTGGGAATGTATCCTAAGGTCCTTGTGGAGCAATTTTGACAATGAGGTAAAGAGGGTTATTATGATCTAAATTTTGACTCGCAGAAAGTAAAGCAAGTTGAACAAGGAATTATACTATCAAAGATTTCAAATTTGGGATCGAGGCATGTTTCATGATGTTAAAGGGTGTGGAAGGTCATTTTGGGCTCGAGGAGTCGTAATATGGTGATTGAGCAATTGCTGCTTTTATGGTGACAAAGGATGGTGTTACTATGGCAAGAAGTATTAAGTTTAAGGACAGAATTTAAAACATTGGTTCTAGTCTTGTAAAGCAAATTGCAACTGCAACCAATGATGTCGCTTGAGATGGTACCACATGCGCCACAATCCTCGCACGAGCAATTTTTGATGCAAATCAGTTGCAAATGGGAGGAATACAATGGACTTGAGATGTGACTTCGCCATAGAAATTGAGCCAAAAGTTGTTAGTTATAATATACTTTGGAGGGTGTATGGCTAGGCCGAACTCTTTGGCGAAGCGATCCATCTATTTCAACCAGTGCGGAGGAACGATACTGAGCAGCATGTTACAACCTACAACACTATAATAAAGATATATGGAAAATTTTTCCTGAGCATGAAAATGCAACAAATCTGGTCTAGAAGATACAGAATACAGGAATTGAACCAAATGCAATTACTTAGTTGACAATAATTGCGATATGGGGCAAGGCAATAAAATTAGACCGTATAGCGACATTGTTTCAAAAGTTAAGGAGCTCTGGGGTTGAAATTGATTTGGTGCTCTATCAGACCATGATTGTGGCTTATGAAAGGGCCGATCTGGTTGGTCATGCAAAGTGATTGCTATATAAGCATAGGTGAGGCAATATTTCTAAGGAGACCGAAATAACAATTCTTGCTAGGGTTGGTCGGTTAGAGGAGGTCATTTGGGTTGTCTGCCAAGCTTTTGAGGCGGGAAAGGTAAAGGATATAGTAGTATTTAGCTGCCTGATCGAGCTACTTTCAAGGAATAGAAAGTCTGTCAACATCATTGAGGTATTTGATAAGATGAGACTGGCTGGGTACTTTCCTGATTTCGATGTCATTGCTATCGTCCTAATAGCTTTTGGAAAATTGTGCGAATTTGAAAAGGCAGATGTAGTGTACTTGGAGATGCAGGAAGACAAATAACACTTGAAGATTTGAAGCAGTTGGTCAATGAAATCGCTCTTCTAATGTTATGGAAGTGATAAGTCATGATCACTCTTATGATAAGTTGTGATCTCTAGATAGCAAGTTGAGATTTTGAAAATTACATCGTGACTGATCGAGATAGGTTATTCTTATTGGTTAGAAAAGGAGAATTTATATTGGAAGTCTTGATACGTAGTGATATTTGGTATGATAAGAATTGATCATAGAAGTTATAAGCTTAAATTGACATGCGTGATTGAGATTTACTTATGGTAAATAGGTGCAATCAGCTTGTGAACTTCTGAATTGCAGGTTATGATCTTATTCTAAAGAATTTTTGTGGAACTAGTGGAGACTATCGGTTTCAATTGCAGTTTTCGGTAAATGGTAGCACGAGGCAAATGCTTCAGTCTTTGAATTAATAAGAGATAATTTTAAGTGATGATTCTTTAAGTTGAGAACTTGAGACCATTGAATTTAATGGAAACTAGATATGTTCCTATCTTAGTGATTTGGGAAATTGTAAGCATTCAATCGTAAGAGATGATCTCTTAAGTGGTAAAATTCTTAGATAAGATTTATGAGTATTTGGGAAGACAATTGGGATTGGAAATTTGAATAAGTGGATCTTATCTTGAGACTATTAAGAGTTAAGTATCTTATGGTATTAGATTGGAAATTTTTGAAATAGTGTTATCAATAATCTCTTCTTGAGGTGTTAGTAGAGACAGGAAAAGAATTCAAAAGTTTTTGTGCAATAAATAAGAGCTGATTTGCGCGAATCTTCAAGTGGATGATGTGATGTTCTTGGACTATGTACGTAATTGAAGTAAATGGGATGTTGAAAGGAGAATAGACAATTTGTGGAAATTCAGGTTGTGATATGTTTTGATTTGATTGATATTCTGTGGATTATATTTCAAGTGTTAGCGAATGATTATCAACTTTATGGTACTAGAGAAAATTGTCGTAACGATATTTTGTTAATTGATGATACTTTGGAGATAGTAGAGACTATGTAGGAATTGATAATTTGGAGATAGTTTGGATACTAGTATACTGCGATAGTATGATATTTTAGGCATGACAGATTGCAAGCAATAATTTTCGATGGATTGATTGAGGATAGTAATACAAAATGGGGAGACTAAGCAATAGATGTGAAATTTGGTGATGATTAGTAGAAGTGGATAGAAAAAGAAATTTCAGAATTTTGGTGATGCAAATGGTAAAGTTGGGTTTATGCTTGTAGACAGTTGAAATTGCATGGCGGCATTACTTGTATGATAAAAAAATGCAAAGTCTTTATGGATCACAAGAGTTTAAGGTATATTCTTACGTAAGCAGAATTTAATATGAGGCAGAGGAGATGGTTAGAGCTTCTGAAAGATTATGATTTGTTTGTCCATTAATACAAGAAAGGCAAGCGTAGTAGCAAATGCCTAG
Source organism: Syzygium syzygioides (assembly GCA_031216285.1). Classification (NCBI taxonomy): domain Eukaryota; kingdom Viridiplantae; phylum Streptophyta; class Magnoliopsida; order Myrtales; family Myrtaceae; genus Syzygium; species Syzygium syzygioides. The sequence goes on from CM062247.1 coordinate 24,506,491, forward strand.
TATGTCTTCCGGAAGTGACAACTTTACTCGCTACTTGGAAGTTTATTCTCGAGGATATGAGCAAATTGGACTTGAAAGCTACATGAGTGATTGTTGATCGATTGACCAAGTCCGCGCATTTTTTGTCATATCAAGTTGGCTTGTTCTTGCACACCAAAGGATGTTTGTGAAGATAAAGGTCTAGATTGTTGAAAATACTGGAATTCGGGAAGAGTTAGACTCCAGTGAATGTGGGGATAAATCCATGAGTGACAATTCGGATAAACTAGTAGAGTATATAAAAAAAAAAACGTTGTCTCAATACTCATCTAGTGAAGGTATTTGGCTAGATCTTGTAATGGCTAAGGCACAGTTGTTGGCCTTCTACAAATGGAAAGGTTACAAAAAACTTCTTGAACTACAATTTTGTGAAGGCTTGATGGAAAGTATTGCTAAAGCTCTAAATTCCGATGGCAATAATCATGTGGGCAATAACACAAAATTTTAGCACTCTGGTTTATGAGAACATGATGGTCTCCTATCGGCGAGATGGTTTGAAAGCCTCTAAAGTCTCATCTCATGGGCACAAAAACCACTTGAAGGATATAGCTTATTGTAAAAAGAAAGGAGTTTAGCTGAATCGATAAATGATTCTACAGATTATTAGATGAGGAAATTAATCTTGACGGTAAAGCTTCTACGTGCTGGTCATTTGGGGTATGGTCTAGATGGAAATTCTATCAGTTGACAATTGATAATAAGATGGTATATGAAGTCTTCGAGAACTAATTATTTCTCCAAATTATGCTAAAAGGACTTTCTACTCATGACAAGGAAATATAGTATAAAGATTTGTATGTACTGCACGTCACAAGTCTCAAAGGTTTTGCAAGAATGGTCAGACTAGTTTATGTTCTCTGATGTTTATGTGAATGAGCTATGAACTACTTTTCGTGATTGAATGATTTTGGGGGTGACGATAAATTTGAAATAGAAAAGGAAGCAAAACTGATTTTGATCGGAGGCACAGCGAAAGCGTGGTGGACCTTTGGAATATGCTAGTAAAGCTTAAAGAAACAAAAGAGTTTATTTAGAATACATGTGAATATGCAATGGAAATATCACACAGGGAGCCTTCTTGGGAAATTTTTAGGAGGAGGAAACACGTAAATATCCTTATCTATTGTTGATTGAGGTAAGTGCAAATTTCGAGGACGAAATTTTTAAAGGAGGGGAGAATGTAATATTTCAAAAAAAAAAGGTCAAAAGTCAATAGGTCAACATAAGCTACAGTGGACTTGGCTGAAATAAAAGAGGACCGAGAGCTTCCGGGGGAGGAGAAAACAGAAACGGAAAAGAAAATAGAGGAAAGGAAGAGGAAGAAGAAAAAGAGAAAAGAGAAGAGGGTTTTGTGCCGAGAGAGTTTCGCCAAGCCGATTTGACTTCGATTAGTAACGTCCAGTAAGTATTCGCGCCCCTCGCTCGTTCAATTGGAATATTTTTCCGAGTTAGGGCTCAATTTCGGAATTGTGTTATTTGATTGGCGAAGTCCAATTTTTGAGTCGTTAAGCTGCGAATATTTATAGAATCGATAGTTTAGGGTGTCGTGGAGCCGTGAGATTTTACGGATCTTGATTTGGACTTGCGGTTTGCCTAATATGAATTTTTGAAGTCAGCCGCGCAAGGTGAACAGTGCGCAATTAGCGGCTTTTAGGCTGATTTTCATCGGTTTTCGGCTCGATTTTGGGACGGCCAAGTTGGGGTTCTTGTAGTGCTCTGAGTGAGCTTTCTATCGACTATAAGCTCACTTGAAATGGAGTTTGGTGGACGAATTTATCATATGATCAAGTTTCGCATTTAAACTCCGCGTTGCGAACGGTTTAGATAATCGCTTTGGAGAAGAGATTTGTGAGTGCCTTTGAATTGTCTTGTTAGCGTTTAAGTGTCGTTTAGCCATTTCGTAGTTTTTTTTACTTGGTTTTGATGTCGTTTCTCATTTAATTGTTAGAATTACGATATCGTCGATTCGAGTGACCGTGGTTATTTGATATTTGGAGATTCCAGGTGAGTGGTGCTATCTCTTCTTCGAGTTTATAAACTCATATTTTGAAAGTGTTAATGATTTGAGTATCGTATAAGTTATTAAAGTATATTTGTTGCATAAAAGCCTGGGTTGGGCAATTACTACCTTTTAATATTTGAGAATGGTTTTATGAGAGGTATTATGAAATGATATATATATGTGTCACTTTGTGAACTGGTTTATGGAATGAGTTCAAAGATGATTTGAGAAACGTTTTATGACAAACGTTGCAAAAGGTTATACTTAACGATTTATGAATTCGGTTTATGAAATGATACGAGAAATGCTTTACGAAAAGTATTTTTATGGGTGAACTGAGTTACGAAAATTTGTATATTTGTTTGTGAAATGTATTGTGGATTATTGGATTTCTGATATTGAATGATGATTGATTGATGCTCAATATTGCTGGGAGCCCAATGAGGGGCTTTGAGGGTATGCATACCAAGTTTAGGATATCCTTCTGGACCGAGTCACCGGCTTTGTAGGTGGAGACCTTGCCAAGGGGGGAATCTTGGTAGCTTTGTCACAAGACTTTATGTCGTGACCATAGTTTGATATTGAGCAGTAGATTCGTCGATGGAATGGACCATTGACGTGGTTTTTATAGAGATTGATCAATGGACTTGACCATTGATAGTTTGAATTGTGATGATGGATTTAAATGTGTATTTGGGACTTGTACAAAGCTTTGATGAAATGAAGCAACTCGTATTTGAATTGATGTGTATTTGATATCTTGAGCTTGGCTTCTGAAATTCTGGTATGGCTTTATATATACATGCATAGTGGTTGCTCGATCTGCTTAGAAGAAATACGCACTGTTTACTGAGCTGTGGTTACTCACCCCCTTTTTTCCCAACTTTTCAGGTTCTTTGTTTAGCAGCCTTTAGAACGAGAGCGATATCATTAGGACTCTTGGGCGGTTTGAGGCTGCATCCTTTGGGCGAAATGACGGCCGTGTCATTCCCCATCTTGGTAGATTTCGGGGTGTGACAGAAAACGCATGCAAAGAGGAGTAGCAAGTCAAACATATAGGGCTCATGAAGGGGCTCTATCACTTAGAAAATTTCCAGCCTCAGAAATCAGTTCTCTGGGCTGGTTTTCTCTTGATTTTTTTTTTCATGACTAAAACTAGGGGTGTCAATGGGTCGGGTCGGGTCGGGCTTTCTTAATACCCGACCCGATTCGAAATCTACAGGGTCATGCTTGACCCGTCCAGACCCACCCAAGACCCTGTTCATTGTACACCCTAAGTCCGGGTCGGGTCGGGTCGGGCCGGGCCATGAAGGTGAAAAAAAGAAAAAGAGAAAGTAATCTATTACCTTTCGTAATGACGAAACGCAATCGCCGCCTCTTTCTCTGCAAATCCTCCGTTCGTTCACACTGAAGAACACTCGATGTTGCTTCGGCGACAAAAGGATCTCTTGTTCCTCATCCTCGTCGCCCTCTCTGTCGCCGCCCTCCTCCGGGCCACCGCCGACCTCCTCTCCTCCCCTACCGGGAGGAGGAAGAGCCTCCCTCTCAGGGAAGAATTCGTGCTTGAAGACCGTGAAGAGCTGAGGGAAGGCGAAGTGGTTGTGGCGACGGAGGAATGCAAAGACGTAGAGGCGTCGGACTCGGTTATCCGGACATCGTCGGTGTCTGAAACTCTGCCGCCCGAGTTCTGATGCATTAGCTTCAGAATTCTATCTGCTTTCGTCGGCAGATTGTTGATTGATTCGAGTGAGTCCTTCGTGCTTTTTCTCTTCTGCATCTTCTTCTCCTGTCTATCACCAAAAATTCGAAGCCGGGAAGGTAAGTCCAGCGAATCATTCGAGACTGTGCTAATCAAATTGCTCCAGAAGTTCCACCTGATCATTGTCGAAGATGGTAATTAAGATCTGGTGATGATGTAGAATCGAAATCGACTATTGAAGACAAGATGTTGGTCAACAGTCAAGCCAAACCAGAACCCAGATTCAACGAACCATCATTCCAAAATGGTCGGTGGATTGAGAAGACACGACCGGATAAAATAACTTCCAACTTCATTAGAACCCAGAAAAGTAAGAAGGCAACGCAATTAAACGAGCAAATGGCGACGGCCGGCTTGAAGCACCGGAAGAACTTGCTGCTGCTGCTGTGGCTCATCGCGGGGCTCGGCCTCTTTGCCGCCTCCGGAGACGAGCCGTCCATTGTCGCGAGGCGCTAGTCTAGACTATGCAAAACGGAGATCAAAGAAACAGTTCTTCTTGGAGGGTTCTTCTCCTTCTTCTTCTTCCTCGTTCGTGTGTTGAATCGTGGAGGGTGACACGATTAAGCAGATCGAGGAGGTTCAGACACGGTTGCTTCTGGGTCTGCGGCGGTTCAACATGCTCAACATCTGGCCGCAAGTGAGCAAGCTCCTGCTCCGGAAGCGGTAGAAGGAGTTCTACGAGCTCATCGAGAATCGGAATCGCGTCCTCGTCCCGTTCATTAGAGCTCGATCCAAGGCCAAGCGAGAGCAACTGAACAGAGCCAGGGAGGACCTTCCTCCAGGTTGAGCACCTTCATGACGCCGTCCTCCGCGAGCAACGTGTACCACCGCGACCGTACCCCGAGCCCCACCGGCTGGTTGCTCAGGTCGAGCTCGCACCCAATCACCCTCGTGGAGTCCCCGTTCCCGTCCGACAGCAGCATGACGTCATCGCCGACACCCAGGTTCTCCTTCCACGCCTACATCACGAAGGCGTCGTTCACGGAGATGCAGGCGATGTTGCCCACGCCCTTGGCCTTCAGCTCCTCAGCCTTTTCCACGAACCCTGACAAGTGCTTCTCCGAGCAGGTCGGGGTGAAGGCCCCCGAGACGGCGAAGAGGATCGACTTCTTCTCGGCGGTGAGGGCGGAGACGGTGGTGGTCTGGAGCTCGCCGGCGGGGTCGAAGTAGAAGAGGGTGGCGTCGGGGAGCCTGTCGCCCACGGAGATGGCGGCGCGGGTGGCGGTGGTAGAGAGGCGGAGGGGCTTGCCGGGGGCGGGGGACGGCAAGGGGGGAGGAGCGGCGGCGTAGCGCCAGAGAGGGGAGAGAGAAGGGAAGAGAGACTGAGAGAGGGAGATGGGTCGGCCCAAAGTGTCAATGGGCCGACCCTAAAATACCCTAACCCAATGAAACCCCAAATTTTATGGCCATATTTGAATAAAATTAAGGCCCGACCCCAAAATACCCTAAATTTTAGGGACGGGCCGAGTCGGCGCGGGTCGGGCCGGGCCGACGCGGGTTTGATTGACACCCCTAACTAAAACATGTTCAAAATTGAACAAAAATACATGTAGGATACTCACCTTGCTTCCTAGTTTCTCTTTGAAGTATCACTTGGCCGAGGGAAGCAAAAACTTGTCTTGCAAGGGCGCGGGGAAATAGGCTTCTTCAAACTGGAAAATGAGATCTGCAAAGAAAGAACTGACAACGAAGGTTTTTGTTAATCTCCAAAACCAAAATCAACGAGCTCTTTTTCTGACTAATTTGACACCAACCCCAACTAGATGTATTCTAGTTTAGTTTCTAAGTCACGGGTATCCTCATATATTCCTCATGTCTCTCAAAAACTCCCACCTTCCCTCACCAGTAGCCGTCTAACTTCAACACTAACAAAATTTCTGGGTTTCTCTTTTGACCCGAGAATGGGTTGCTTTTCGAGGGGATTTTGGGTGGCTTCCCGACATCTATTTGGGACGTGTGACCTATGGTTGGAAAGCTCTCTAAATGCAGTTCCACTCTCTAGTTTAAGGTTTTGGCTAATTTTAGTTTGAAGTTCACGAAAATCTCCCTTTTCTCTCCAAAAGCCAATCTAGAACTTTTTTGGGTTGATTTTCTGTTTGAGTTGCGTCTGAGGGTGAGTTTTTGGAACGACCGTCAACCCCCCTCCTCTTGTCTCATCCCTTTCTTTTTATCCCCCAAAAGAACATGCTTCAGAGATCCTATCCATCGAATCCAACTAGATTTTTAGCCCGTGATTGCCCACTTACCAAGCCTGTAAACTGAGTTCCTTCACCAACTCTCTGACTCCAAAATCATCATACTTTGCAGCTGTTGAGTGAGCAGGTTTGACTGAGATTATCACGTGCCTTCAGTAGCTTATCCCTGGCAAATTTTTGTCTATTTGTACTCCTAATGATGGTCTCACACCTCGGCCAAAGTTCACGCTAATCGACTAGCTGAGTAGGATATGGTGGGGCCACAAACTTGGCTACTCAGCAGCCTTGAATTGAGACCAAATCGTGGACCGTTTTTTGGAAGCTGATTTAATTGCTTTAATTCATTAATTTGGTCTGAATTGTTGATCAGTTTGAAATTTGAAGTATATTAGTTTAAGATGATAATCAGAATTTGCAAATTTCCATGCCCAATTTTGCAGGAAAGTCTCTCAAAATTAGCCATTTTCTTGCTTGAGAATGCCTGATTTGAGCCAATTTAGTCCTTTTGGCTTGATCTGATCAATTTTACCTTGCCCGTTTTCAATTTCAAACTTGATTAGGGGTAAAAATGATGATTTAAGGGCTTGGGGGCAGATTTTACAAATTTTGCGATTTGGTCCCCCAACTTTTGGAAATTGCATTTTGGCCCTAACATGCTGGTTCATTTGCAATTTGATCCCTCAGGTCTCGGCTAACTACACTTGAATCCTTGGCCCTTGCTCTTCCATTTGTTTTAGCAGAATAATTTTTGTGGAAAAACAAGTTCCAATTTTTCAAAAATGATTTTTGGGCAAAAAATTTATGTGTCAACAGCTGCTCCTTTTTGAAGGGGAGCTTACGGAGGTTCCTTTCAAAGATAGGAGACGCATAAATTTTTTTTACAAAGGGCATGGGATGGCGCAATGGGTAAAGCATGAGGAATGATTAGATTTTTTTTTTATCTCCTTTTTTTGGATTTTTGGATGTCTTGTTGATTTTTTTTAATTTTTTTAGGGAAAAAATTAAAATGACGTTTAGGGACTAAAACCCTGTAAACGTCTAATTCCACCTAGGATTAAAACCTTATGAGCAGCTAAGATCCCGTCTAGGGACTAAAACCCTATGGACGTCTGAGATTCCGCCTAGGGGCTAAAACCCTATTGAACAGCAAAGGGAATAAAACCCAGAAGGAACGTCTAGGGACTAAAAACCTATAAATGTCAAAGATTCTATTTAGGGACTAAAACCCTATGAACAGCTACAATCCTGCCTAAAGACTAAAACCCTGTGAACGGCAATGGGAACAACAGCTTGATAGAACGCCTAGGGGCTAAAACCCTATGAACGTCGAAGATTTAGCTTAGGGACTAAAGCCCTGTGAATAGCTATGATCCTGTCTAGGGACTCAAACCCTATGAACGGCAATAGGAACAATGTATGGAAAGAATGCCTAGGGACTAAAACCCTATGAACGTCAAAGATTTCGCCTAAGGGCTAAAACCCTATGAACGGCAAAGGGAATAAAACCCAGAAGGAACACTATTTACTATTAAAATGCAAGAAATCTCCACGATGAACAGGTCAAGAGAGATATTACGAGCCATAGTAATGCTTTTTGGAGAAAAAGTACGTCAAGCAATTGTTGAAGTTCGATGCATGTCAATTTTACCAAGAAAATTTGCTATATTGCAATGATTCCGAGCTATTAAAGCTCACCACACTTGTCGATTCGCAAGCTACTGAAGTGGTCAGTACACAAAATGTGTCTTAACAAACTCACTGATAGCGAAGAACATCATTACTGAGAGAGTGTTGATTGTACAAACAATTCAAACTGATTTTGATTGTCTAGCAAACATTCAGCATTGTTCAACATCACAAAATTGCCATCAGGCCTAGAGAACGTTGTTAATCATCAAATTTCCTTAGAAGACAAATCTTTGTCCAAAAGGAACTCGGTCCATGAAGAGGGTTTGTTAAGTATGCCAAACAAGAGCTCTTTAGTCGGAAAGGACTTTTCACATATCCTTAAGAAGGCTATTTGATCCCATCCATTAATGCGGAAATGGTCTGATCACTCAGTATATCTCACATGACCATTGTCGAAGGTTTTGAGAATTATTCGCAATAAATACACGTTGACCAATCTAAGAGGTCTTTTAAAGGACCGTAATATAGGTTTGGTCACGGCTTTAACAATGGATGAATATTATCGGCTAAGGAACGTAATTATTGGGATCAGCATCTTCACCAGGCTTACAAGTCAAGAAACCTTAAGATGAAATAAGATAACCTCGCCCCCACTTCTTCAAGCAGTAGCTTGTTTGGAAGTCCAAACTTCTGCTCGAACGATCCCAATCAGAAAAGACTTTGGAAAGGGTTGTAAGATTGGTTCGGTAAAAGGCTCGAAAGGCTCAAGTTTTTCAGAAAAGATTTAAGAGCTGATGATTATCGTGGCATCATTACCATATTATCTCGTCTTTTCAAAAGGCGTGTGACTCCTTAACTCGTCTCGAGAGTCCGTCAGCAAATCATTTCAACATAAGAGCTTTGCTCTTTTTCTAATGGCTTACACCTTGACAATGATTTTTCTTTCATGCAAGCATCATTTTTTTTTTGGGCGTTGGCCTTACTTTTACCATACGCACTGCTTTTTCATGCCCCCTAGCTTTCTTTTGCTCGTTCGAACCTTTTAAGCTCTTGGGACTTTCAGGGTTTTTTTTTTGGGAGCTTTTAGGACTTTCAAGATGTTTTTCACATTGTCTCACGAGTATCCATTGTCTTGATAAATCACATGCTTTGTCCCAATATAGGGAAATAATCACCACTTGGGTTTTAGAAATGAATATTCAGGCTCAACTTGGCTGAATAAAAGATGTAAGTGTTTGGGTAGAGAAATAAATGCTCTTCTTCATTTTGGGATATTTCAAGCTTCCACAAGGATTCATCTGAAGTTACCACAAAAAGATTGATACCAGTGAGAGCAAAGAAACTTTTCTCATCTTTTCACCAAATGATGTTAACCAAAATCTCCAATCTTGCCCCATCGTGGGGTGGTTCTTGACAGGGGTAGTTTGCAAAAATTCTTCACATGTGAAGGCTCAAAGGGGCTTAACTATGATTATCCGTAGTGTATAGGATAGATGAAAGAAATTCCTATTTTCATTTTGATCCATGTACTATTTGCGAATGAATCTCTCGTCCTAAAACACGATTTTTTTTTTGCACTCAACTTACAAAGTATTTATAGGACGTGTTTGGGAATGGTTCGCCTTTCTCCACTCTAAGTGCTCCTCGCTTGGCATGATTAACATATTTCCTCTTGTTTCGCTAAGATCACCTGAGTTGATTGATCTCCATAAGGAATTTTGATTTAAAATGGACGTTCCATCAAGCATCGAGACAATTTTGGACAGTGATGATATTCGAAATTTTTGTGAAATGCTTGTTTTTCTCAAACCCACCAAAAAACCTCTTTTTTTTTAGCAAATTTTCCCGTCGACCTTCTTTGGCATTAAGAAAATGGGTACTTACTTGCGGCCTAACGACTAGGTAACCTCTTCTTTGCATTTGGCTTGTTGGATGCTTGCCAAGACAGCTCAGTCGTTCGTGGATCGATTGGCGGATTGTTTGAGACCTACAAAGTAGACATGCGTGCATGTATGCATGATATGCATGATGTGAATATCCTACACGCATCCAACAGTGATTATCATGCATGATATGCATGATATGCATGATGTGAATATCCTACAGTGATTCGGATTGCATCGAAAATGGCTCTCGAGCCTCAGAGTTCTTTCAAGGGAAATACTTTTTCACTGAATCGGCGTTTATAGGCTTTGGCAACTCTTGGCCATCCATTTCTACAAGAATTAAAGCACCCCTAGGTAGAACCTTTCTAACGACATACGAACCGTCATAATTTAGGGCGAACTTCCCACCTAATTCGGGTGTGATGGATAGCACTTTCTTTAGCACAAGATCTCCTGCTTCAAAATGTCGAGGCCGGACTTTGCGATTGAAGGATTTTGCAACTCACTTTTGGTAGTATTGACCATGACATAAAGCCTCTAGCCTCTTCTCATCGATCATATTCAACTGATCCCATCTTTGTTGAGTCCCCTCTTCCTTAGAGAGCTCAGCTTGTGACAGAATCCTCAATGAAGGGATTTCGACTTCTGCGGGTAAGATAGCCTCCATACCATAAACGAGCGAGAAAGGAGTTGCCCCTGTCGAAGTGCGAACTAAAGTTCGATATGCCATCAATGCATAAGGTAGCCATTCATGCCATTCTCGATAATCGTTGGCAGTCTTCGACAAGATCTTCTTTATGTTCTTATTGGCTACCTCTACGGCTCCATTCATTTGCGGGCGGTAAGGTGAGGAATTCAGGTGATGAATGTGAAACTCGTCGAGTAAGCCATCCACCACCTTGTTGTTTATATTAGAGCCGTTATCAGTAATGATCGCCTCCGGGACTCCATAGTGAGCGATGATGTCACGGTGAATAAACTTGGCTACATTCTTAGCGGTAACATTAACATATGAGTTCGCCTCGATCCACTTGGTGAAATAATCGATTGCCACCAAGATGAAGCGATGTCCATTGGAAGCTTTAGGATTAATCGGCTCAATCATATCAATCCCCCACATTGAGAAGGGCCATGGCTCGGACATTTGATGCAATTTATTTAGTGGTACGTTGATTTTATCTGCATAGATTTGGCACCGATGGCAATAACGAACATGCCGAATACAATCAGCCTCCATAGTCATCCAGAAGTAACCTAGTCTCATAATTTTTCTGGCCAAAAGATGACCGTTCATGTGCGGACCGCATTCTCCTTCATGAATTTCTCTCATCAGTTGGTTAGCTTCTTTAGCATCAACGCATTTCAACAAAATTGAGTCAAAAAACCTCTTATAAAGAGCATTGCTACTGATGAAGAATTTCGACGCCAACTTCTTTATGTATTTCTGATCCGCTAGTTCACTTCCAGGAGGATATTCACCCCTTTGAAGATAGTTCATAATGTCGTGATACCATGGCTGCTCATCAGGTTCATCTGCAATCGCCAAGCAGTAATCCGGTCGTGTCAGTATTTCGATTTTCAGTGGTTCGATGTCTAACCCTTCCATGACTTGCAGCATTGATGAAAACGTGGCCAGGGCGTCGGCAAACTGATTTTGTGATCGAGGTAAATACTCAAAAGAAATCTATTCAAATTCCTTTATTAACTCCTCAAGAAATTCATGGTAAGGAATCAACTTGGGGTCACGAGTTCGCCATTGACCCTTTGTCTAAAGAATGATGAGGGCGGAATCGCCGTAGACTTGCAGTTTCCTAACTTTCATGTCAATGGCCAGCTGCAATCCTAGTACGCAAGCCTTGTATTCTGAGATATTGTTGGTACAAGGGAATATCAACTTGGCGGCCACAGGGTGATGTTGAACTATCGGGGAGATAAGAACTGCCCCAGTCCCAGAACCAACCAGGTTAACAGCACCGTCGAAGTACATAGTCCACTTATTTTCCACTATCTCTGAAATGTGCCCCTCTATAGGATCCGACTGATCATGGTCTTCCGACCTTTCAAATTTTTCTGCCAATATGTTAGCTATAGCTCTTCCCTTGACGGATTTCTGCACCATGCTGTGGACGTCAAATTCGGACACCAAAACTTGCCATTTTGCTAACTTTCCAAACAATGCAGGTTTTTCCGGCAGGTATTTGATTGGATCATTCTTAGTTACAAGTAGAATCCGATGATGGAGTGTGTATTGGCGCAAGCGGTGTAACACCTATACCAAAGCTGTACACGTTTTCTCAACTCCAAGGTAATTTATTTCGGATGAAGTAAACTTCCTATTGAGATAGTATATCGCACATTCTTTGTCATCGCTTGGTCTCTTCTTAGCTAGCATGGCTCCTAACGACTCATCATGGATAGTCAGGTAGAGTATTAATGGCACTCTCGGGACAGGTGGCACCAGGACCGGCGGATGAGAAAGATATTGTTTTATTTTCTCAAATGCCTTTTGACAATCAGTATGCCATTTAACTTTGGCATTCTTCTTCAGGAGCTTGAAAAAAGGTTTAGCCGTCTCAGACAATTGAGAAATAAATCTGGCCACATAGTTTAGTCTCCATAGCAAACTCCGAACCTCTTTGACAGTTAAAGGAGGCTTCAAGTCACAAATGACCTTAACTTTCGATGGGTCAATTTCAATGCCTTGATTACTGACCATGAACCCCAATAGTTTTCCAGACTTTGCCCCAAACACACATTTGGCGGCGTTAAGTCTTAGCTTGAATCTTTGAAGTCGGTCAAACAACTTCCGCAACACCTCGATGTGGTCCTCTCCATGTTTGGATTTGGCAATCATATCGTTTACGTAGACCTCTACCTCCTTATGCATCATATCGTGGAACAGGGTGACCATTGCTCTTTGGTACGTTGTCCCGACGTTCTTCAAGCCGAAAGGCATTACCTTGTAACAAAAGGTCCCTCAAGGGGTAATGAATGAGGTTTTACTTTTATATTCTTCTTAATTCGAATTTGATTGTAACCCGAAAACCCATCCATGAAAGAGAATAACTCAAATCCCGCGGTGCCGTTGACCAACACGTCGATGTGAGGCAGCGAGAAGTCATCTTTTGGACTTGCTCGATTCAGATCGCGGTAGTCAATACAAACCCTGACCCGACCATCCTTCTTCATAACAGGGACTACATTGGCGATCCAGTCAGAGTAGTGTGACACTTCTATGAAGCCTACTTCCAACAGCTTCATGACTTCTTCTTCGATTTTCTTGGATAATTCGGGCTTTGTTCTTCTGAGCCTTTGTTTCTTAGGCGGGATACTCGGATTGGTGGGGAGAGCATGCTTTACAATTTCCCTATCTAACCCCAGCATATCCGTATATGATCACGCTAACACATCTTGGTATTCTTTTAAAAGGTTGACCATCCTTCTAGTCTTGATTTTAGAAAGGTTAGCTCCAATCTTGATTTCTCTAACATTCTTCGAATCTTCCAAATTTATTGTGATTGTAGGCTCTGTAGTCAACGGCTTAGACTCTTTGTGCCAAATCCAATCTTGTTCGATGTTTTTCCGATCACATTCATCCTTGTCATCATCAGTCCCAGAGGAATTTTCGTCAAGCAAATCCGACTCACATATATACCTACCATGATCATGTGAAATGTTATGCCTGAGATGCCACAAAGAAGGTTAGCGATTAATTTGGCAAATGTTATTGCAACTAATGATGTGCATGGGTTTTGAAATCATTTTGAAAGAGTTTTTGAAACTGCAGGATCCGTCCTCATATCCTTGGACGTCCCTATCCACAAATGATTTTGGAAACTAGGAAGCGTGCGGAAGTCCAGGCCTCAAAGCATCATCATCAACCTTGCTTGGGTACTTCTACACGTCCTTAATAAAACATGATCATGATTTCATTAACAAGATGAGGCCGTTTACATGACTCAAGGTCTTGGACTGACGGCTCGCAGTCCAAGACTTTGATTACAAAGAGAAACAACCCTAGACCTAAACGGACCTCCCACGAAAGGGGTGAACATGAACTAAGACAAGACGAAATAGGCAGGAAAAGCGGCATCCCTACTTAAAAGGGTGGGTAGTGGCAACAAAAGGCTCGGCCTCTTCATTTTCCGTGATAGCACAAGCAAACTCTTCCTCGAATAAATCAACGAGACCAACAACAGTCTCCTCCTCCTGCAGCAGCTTGGGTAGATTCGGGAATATCTCTTTCAATTCTGGAAGGAGTAAGCCCTTCCGACCTTCTCCTAACCCAAATAAACTTCCTCGACCTCCACAACTTCCATGGTTAGCTAGGCCTCCATAGTCTTTATTTCTTCCTTGGCTGCCATAACAAACATGGCCTGTATGACCATCACAGCCCCTATGTTGACCTTGAGCTTCGAAACTGTCTCGTCCTCCATAGTTGTCTCGACCACTAGAATCGCCTCCATAGTAAACTAGGCTTGTCCTTTTGCGCCACTTGGAAACCTGAAGGGGTTCCTTGATACCTTGGCCATGTAGTCCCAGACCAGTTCTGAGGATATGACCGTTTTCGAGCAACACCTTGCTCGACATGATTGAAGGCTTAGCCATTTCTAGGTCTCGCACAATGGTTCCAACGGGCACATGGACCACCGAGACTAACTTCAAAGTTTGATAACTTGATTCAGTCTTGTTTTCGGGTTCTATGTATGGGATTGTAGTGTCGTGAAAGACCTTAAAATTAGTTTCTCCATGAACAGTTACCAGCTTCCCATCCACGATGAATTTGACCTTTTGGTGTAGGCTCAAGGGTACATCTCCGGCGGTATGTATTCAAGGTCATCCCAGTAGAAAATTGAAGGCACTAAGAATATCTAGGACTTGGAAGCTGACTAGAAAAAGGACTAGACCAATTAGTAGTTCAAGCTCAACTTCACCAATTACTTCTTTCTCCATACCGTCAAAAGCACGTACGGTAGATTTAGATACCAACATTTTTTCTTCATTCATCCCCAGATGACGAAGGGTGGCAAGTGGGCAAATGTTTAATGCCGATCCATTGTCAATCAGCACTCTCACTACCATTCTATCACGACACTTTACTGAGATAAGCAACGCCTTGGTATGATTGTGGCCATCAGCGGGGAAGTCTTCATCAGCAAATGAGATTTGATCTTTCAATAAAACAAATCCAACGAACTCTTCTAACTGACCGTCATCGATATTATTCGGCACATGCACTTCATTAAGGACTTTCAATAGTGCATTTTTATGCTTTTCAGATGATTTAAAGAGATCCAAAAGAGAGATCTGAGCAGGCATCTTTCTTAACTGATTCACGATGTTAAATTCGCTTGTCTTGACAATTGCCAAGAACTGCTCCGCTTCCTCATCTAAGATGGCTTTCTTCTCAACTACCCTAGTAGGTGCGCAGCAACGGCCTGAACGTGTGATGGCGTCAATCTCGTCCGTCTTATAGCTCCAAGGAACTGCCTTGGGGTTGTAACTCAAGGTTTTCTCTACTATTATACCTTCTTCATCCTCAAGCGGGAGTTCAATCACTATTAGCTCCATGGCACAATCATCGATCTCTAGGGTAGCGAACTCTTCGGCCATAAGGTCGATAACTACACGTTCGGCATCTTGTTCATCGGGATCTGATAGATCTTCTTTGACTGATAGGTCGATGACCATGGGGGTGATCATGTTGACCATATCCTCCTTAGGCTCGGATGGGTCATCCATACCTCTCCACCCATCAAGAACAACATCCTCGGGATCGATGAAGAAACTAGGTGGTGGTGAATACTTCACAAGATAGTCAAATTTGCCGCTAGGTTGATCCAGTGTGTCAACCACCTCTCCCTTCTCATGAGCGAGCTTTATGAACTCATGATTCCAATCCACATTACTAGCTTGAGGCCCAAGATCATCATACGAATTCTCTCATTCACTGTCGGTCACAATTAGACTCTTCGACACACCATCATTAGTTGGCTTGTTAGTTTCTGCAAGCTCAACAGGTGTCTCCTCCAACTCCTTCTCATAAAATGAATCAATAACAACCGTCACGGCCATCATACTATCCTCCTTCACACTATAGATTACTCCCATGTCCACCATCCGAGTGATACATTTTAATTTTCCTTCCATCGGAGTATCCTCCCCATCTTCAAAGTGTCCAGCTGACACTAGTAATTTATAAAGTTTATGCACATCCACATTAAATGTTTGCTTACTCTCATCATCCTTCTCAATAACCATGTTGACATTCTCAGCATGATTAGACAACGGATTTTGTTGAATATTAGGGGGTAGATCCTTGAAGGATAAGATGCCCTTATCGAGTAAATTTTGAACTTTGTTTTTGAGAGTGAAGCAGTTATCTACATCATGACCCTTCTCACCTCCATGGAACTCGCAAGACTTCGACAAGTCAAACCCAGGGAATTTTGGGGGATCATCTCGAGGTACTTCTTCGGCTATCATTCCCCTTCTCAACAACTTAGGTAACAACTTGGATAAAGGTCTAGGCAGAGGAGTCAATTGCCTCGGTGCCTTCTTTTTGAATTCATAACTCTGATATGTCCTGTCTTGAAACATAGGCGGACCTTGGGAGGAAGAGGCAGGGGGCCGTGTCACAATCGGCGCTTGTACATACGCAATCTCCACATCCTTTTCTTTTCTGTTCGGGACCTTTCGACTAGTCCCTTCGTTCAATCTACCGTCATGCATGGCCCCCTCTATCCTATCTTCGACATCTACCAGCTGAGAGAAGGTCAAGTATCCAGAACCCACCAACTTTAAATAGAAATCATTAGGTAAGGCTTTGAGGAAAAGATCTAGTAGCTCCTTTTCACTGAGCGAGGGTCAAACTTGAGCGGCGAGAGTACGCCATTTTTGAGCGAAGGCTCTGAAGGACTCACTTCTTCTCTTTTCAGTTTGAGTCGACACTTCGCGTGTGGGGGCTATCTCGGTATTGTAGTTGTATTGCAGGACGAATGCCTCAGCTAACTCCTCCCACTTCTCGAACTTCTCAAGCTCCAACAACACGTACCGTTGCAATGCAGGCCCTGTCAGACTCTCTTGGAAATTCTGAACCATTAATGGGACATTCTGCATATACCTCGCCATTCTGTTCAAATAGTACTTCAAGTGGATCTTTGGGTCTCCAGTCCCGTCATACTTCGTGAAATCGGAAATCTTGAACTTCTCGGGAAAGCTCATCTGCGCATATTGAGATAGATCCTTGATCATGTGCTCTTTGTATCCTCGTAGCGCCCGGAGTTTCTCTTCTATCTTCGCAAATCTCTTGTTGTGTTCTTCCTCCGAACGGGCGGTGACGGCTTCCGAAATGGGGTTTAGTTTAACCACTACGGGTGTAGAACCCAATGCCTCCTCAACACCATTTCTTCTCACAGGTTCTTCTACGGGCTCGGGAACAACTTGAGGTGTGACTTGACTAGCATTTGGTGCTGCTAGCGCGGCCCTTATATCATTGGCGAATTAAGTGAGCTAAACCGCAAGATCATTGATCTTGTCGACGAGAACGACGAACCGGGAGTTTTGCTCCTCGGTATTCATTTGCATGGCCCTTGATCGAGTCCGAATTGGTGATTGTCTCGAAGTTGTAGTTTCGGCACCTGGTTTTTTGTAAAATAAAACAAGAGGGTCGAAATCAGTACGCAGTGAAGTGATGGAATGAAAATTGAACATCTTTTAACTTTATATTTTCTTATGATGAAACTTAAATAAGAAACCTTTTGCACAAGCCACACCTTGTGTAAGCAGTTTCTTATAAAAATTTCATTGTAAGAAATTATACAATTAAAATGGAGTAACACATAGTGATTGATTAAAATGCTCGTGTCACATTCCATTTGACATACAAAAGAGGGAATTTCACTAATTAGATCAAACTTTGTGAAAGGATATCCCTATACATCCGCTAAATAACTAAAAGCACGCTTAACATTTGCACTGAAAGTCCATAGAAAAAACTAATGGAACATGACTAGTCTTGGATATCGGGCCTCTTCAAAGCATGTTGCGGACGCGCTTGTAGGCTTCATGCCAATGCTCTGCCTCGGCTAGGGCATCGTCTCTCTCCCTTATGATCTGCTCGATTTGGGTCTCCTTTAGGGTCGGAATCACGGGGAATCTTAGGATGGTAACGGCAAGCTCAGGCTCAATGCATTGCGCTATGTACTCCTTTGACACATGGTGTTTCTTCATGAACCCTTCCAGTTCCGTAGCCCACTCTACATCCTTCGGTTGGCAATGGTAGATCAAATTGATGATTTTTTTCACCTCACTTTTTAATTCTTTGAGTTGATCTTCCTTGACGACCCCATTGCGAAAATCGAAACGAAATAAACCCGACTTTAGCGGAGGAGGGATTTCTTGAAGCATATAGAATTGATGGGCGACTCTTAAAGGATAATAAGAAGTTGACCCTGTCAAACCTAAGATTGGAATTGGATCGTTATAGCCACTTGTAAGACATACTTTAGGAAAATGAACCCAAAGGGCTTGCCAAAGAACTTGTTTAGGTGTAAGATTCGCGAGGAAGTCTACCTAATTATGAAAGGCCCAAGGACAAATGAATTTTTCTATCTCTCTAAATTAGGTAAGGGGATTTATGTCGTTGCTAACATGGGGAATGGCTAAGTTTCCCCTGAATTGCTTCAAGTGAGACACAAACCAAACTTGGAGAATACCTAGGGGGCTCTAAGGGCTACACGCTTGTCCTTCTTGAAACGATTGAGAGAGATGAACATTTCGGCGAGGATCATGTTGGTAAACCCTTTGAGGACGAGGAGCGGGGTCCATTGTTTTTTGAGTGAAGGGAAAGGTGACAAAGCCGAAGAAGGCTAATAGGAAGACTTTGGCGGATTCGGCCCTAAGACTCGAAAGGAAGCTATGGAATCGTTGCTCGAGGAAAGCTAGTAGGAGGCCCTTGGAGTTTCTATCGAGGAGTGTCCTAATCTCGAGCCGCGGGACCCCTAAAAGTTGACTCAAACGAGGGACCGGATCTACACCTAAGGAAGGATCAACAACACTAAGGGAATGGACATTACCGATGATGATTTGAATTTCCTCTAAAGTCGGGGTTAATTCGTGACGACCAAACACAAATGTCGAGATTTCAGGGTTCCAAAAGTGGGCTAAGGCCTTGATCAATGCCACTTGGGGCTCAATACGTAGAAGAGAAATGAGATGGCCGATCTTCTTTTCCACATAGTTCTTCTTGCTCGCATCAAGAACATCCCACACGTCCAACAATACTCGCTTTGGAATCAGGAGGACCCGAAGCTCATCAAGGCCCATGATATCTAAGCATATGGGGCATTTAAATCAATCACTATTTATTACGAAGTAAATTTAAATTTTCATAAAAAAAGGTGCGATAATTAAATGCGAATAAGATACAAATCTTTATCAAAAATGGTGGATAGGTCAAATAAAAAGACAAGTCGCATGTTGACTCGTGAGGCTCACTAAAGGTAGGGATTCTAAAGGCTAAAGGTTCCCATCCCAAATAGATCAAAAGAGTTTTCCCCATTCCGCACTTGCGTCGGACAGTCCTCTTTATCACTATTTGAAAATGAGCGAAACCAAAAGGGGATAGCCATGGGTCCTTCCCCCACACGGTTTTCACACTTTTGGCACCTCCTATAGGTTTACTAAGGCAATCGGGGTTTTAGATCGCAGGTTGTGTGTGCAAAGTGTAGTGCTAAAGCAGGTAAAAACATGCACAACAGTTGATATCAAAACAACACTTCTATTTTCATTCACATACACATACACCCTTACACCAAACTGCAAAACAAATACATCAGCAATCATTCCACCCCTTATAACTCCCAACCTACAAAAACATTTAACACAACATTAGCGGACTTACCTTAGCCTTCACGAAGCGCTGTCACAAGACCACGTTAGTTAACAAACAATCAAGTTATATTAGGCCTAAGTTCTCAAGTCCCCAGCGGAGTCGCCAAACTGTCGCGACCCTCTTTTTTCGTCGTGGGAAAAAGGAACGGGTTTAGGTGGTATTGCCCAAAAAGGCGGACTGATGGCCTATCAATCTAGGCACGAACTCTGCCCTAGTTCATACCTCGCGCAACATTGGATTTTGTTTTGAATTCTCGATAACTTAAGTACTTCTAGGAGTCGCCACTAGCCTATTGGGGTCGGCTAGAAACCAATTAAGACGCGGGAGTGTCGCCTCGATTCCTACGCAACTAGAGGTTCTAGGACCGAGGACTTGTTTACGCTAACATTTCTATTAGCGCCCTTTCGGTACCTAACTTGAGAGTGCATTATCTAAGTGGTTACACGATCTTGGTCACCAATTATAATCCTATGATATTAAAGCTGCTAAGTGTCCTTGCAAATGTTTTTGTAGGATTGTTTTCTTCAATGTCTAGATCAATACTAACCTAATTTAGGAAAGAAATTAACACTCAAATTATTGAAAAGAAGAGCAGTGAATAAACATCCAACAAATTGAAATGAATTGAAAGTAAACGCGAAAAGAGAAAACCCGATGCAAGTCGGGCAAATAATATTACATGGCCTCGTTATCATGCCCCAAGACAGGACCCCCATGAGAAAAATGAGAATTAAAATATGCATGAAATTACTCTAGCTACGCAAAAACTATTCTAAGTAATTTTAGTCTATGCAAAATGGATTTTTTATTTATAAAAATGGCAATAAAATACCAAAATAGCATTAAATTAGGGAAATGACTTTATAAAATTAGGAAAATCTCATCAATGTCATTTTTTGCATAATTTGATACTATCCAACATTTTCATTTTTTTTTTTGAAATTTTCCGATTTTTTTTTCATTTTTTCATTTTTTTATTTAAAAAAATAAATCCCTAAATTGGCCTATGCTCGGTTTACGTGAACATGAAACAACTCAGAATATGAATATTACGAGAACCGGGCTCAAATCAACTGTTTCAAGATCGAAGCTTGGTTTAGGCATTTCGTCAAGCATTTGGTGTGCATTAAACTACCCCGAATGGCTTCCTTGAGCCATATTCGTGGCCTTCAATCTCACTCCGTGTGTAATATCAAGTGGAACCAAAGTATTAAGGTTATATTATCGCATGCAAAGAACAAGATTAGCTAGAAATCACAACCTAAAACGCATAAGAACCAAGTTGGAATCGGCCTTCAATATGTGGGTTCGGGCTGCTTTTGCAAATCTGGGTTTAAACCCAGGTCAAGCAAACCTGTTGCATGTCCAGGTTTAAGCCCCGACACTCATCACATGCAAGATCTATGTGAAACATCACTTCATCCAAAAGAATATACGTAACATCTACTTTTAAATGAAAGAAAAATCATGGAGAATGATCAAGTGAACACGTCGAAACAATCCCTCCAAGAAGCATACACGCATGGTTCATAATGACTAACCATGAATCAATGTGGGTTTAGCTTGGCTTTTTACTCAAGTTGCGAGCGATCTCATGGTTCACACGGGGCTTCAAAGACCAAACCAAGCGGATCTCAGCATAATTTGTACACCCATATAACATTCATCAAGCTCATGAAGGTAGAAAACACATGCAAAGAGGAGTAGCAAGTCAAACATATAAGGCTCATGAAGGGGCTCCAACACTTGGAAAATTTCCAGCCTCAAAAATCAGTTCTCTGGGCTGGTTTTCTCTTGATTTTTTTTTCATGACTAAAACATGTTCAAAATTGAACAAAAATACATGTAGGATACTCACCTTGCTTCCTAGTTTCTCTTTGAAGTATCACTTGGCCGAGGGAAGCAAAAACTTGTCTTGCAAGGGCGCGGGGAAATAGGCTTCTTCAAACTGGAAAATGAGATATGTAAAGAAAGAACTGACAACGAAGGTTTTTGTTAATCTCCAAAACCAAAATCGACGAGCTCTTTTTCTGACTAATTTGACACCAACCCCAACTAGATGTATTCTAGTTTAGTTTCCAAGTTACGGGTATCCTCATATATTCCTCATGTCTCTCAAAAACTCCCACCTTCCCTCACTAGTAGCCGTCTGACTTCAACACTAACAAAATTTCTAGGTCTCTCTCTTGACCCGAGAATGGGCTGCTTTTCGAAGGGATTTTGGGTGGCTTCCTGACATCCATTTGGGACGTGCGACCTATGGTTGGAAAGATCTTTGAATGTACTTCCACTCTCTAGTTGAAGGTTTTGGCTAATTTTGGCTCGAAGTTCACGAAAATCTCCCTTTTCTCTCCAAAAGCCAATTTGGAACTTTTTTGGGTTGATTTTCTGTTTGAGTTGCGTCTGAGGGTGAGTTTTGGAACGATCGTCAACCCCCCTCCTCTTGTCTCATCTTTTTCTTTTTATCCCCCAAAAGAACGTGCTTCAGAGATCCTATACACCGAATCCAACTAGATTTTTAGCCCGTGATTGCCCACTTACCAAGCCTGCAAACTGAGTCCTTTCACCAACTCTAACTCCAAAATCATCATACTTTACAGCTATTGAGTGAGCAGGTTTGATTGAGATTATCACATGCCTTCAGCAGCTTATCCCTGGCAAATTTTTGTCTATTTCCACTCCTAATGATGGTCTCACACCTCGGCCAGAGTTCACGCTGATCGACTAGCTGAGTAGGATATGGTGGGGACACAAACTTGGCTACTCAGCAGCCTCGAATTAAGACCAAATCGTGGATCGGTTTTTGGAAGCTGATTTAAGTGCTTTAATCCATTAATTTGGTCGGAATTTTTGATTAGTTTGAAATTTGAAGTATATTAGTTTAAGATGATAATCATAATTTGCAATTTTCCATGCCCAATTTTGCAGGAAAGTCCCTCAAAATTAGCCATTTTCTTGCCCGAGAATGCCCGATTTGAGCCAATTTAGTCCTTTTGGCTTGATCTGATCAATTATACCTTGTCCGTTTTCAATTTCAAGCTTGGTTAGGGGTAAAAATGATGATTTAAGGGCTTGGGGGCAGATTTTACAAATTTTACGATTTGGTCCCCTAACTTTTGGAAATTGCATTTTGGCCCCAACTTGCTGGTTCATTTGCAATTTGATCCCTCAGGTCTCGGCTAGTTACACTCGAATCCTTGGCCCTTGCACTTCCATTTTTTTTACTAGAATAATTTTTGTGGAAAAACAAGTTCCAATTTTTCGAAAATGATTTTTGGGCAAAAAATTTAGGTATCAACAAATACCCAAACGAAACGCGGGAGTTTCGTTTTGATTTCTACGAAAACCAGAGATCATGAGTTCGGGGACTAACTTACGTTAATATTTCTATTAACGCCCTTTCGGTACCGCTAAACTTATCATGGTTGTTATCTAAGTTGTAATGCATTTATTTTTTACCATTTTCATGCCAAAGTCTTACTCCACTATGTGATCATGCATCTTGTTTTTTGTGTTTTCATTTAAAATTCTAAGCTAATCCTATCTTAGTCTAGAAAAGAAAGAAAGAAACAATTGTATTAAAAAAATGCGTAAAGTAAACAACCAAGATATTGAAAAGACACAGCTAATTCTAAGTCTAACAAAATAAAACCCGCATCTCGTCGGGTATTTATTACAACACGAATTGAAAGCCCGAGACATATGTCGGGTAATGAATGAATTTTTACAATCGAAACGGTCGGAGAGGACATCGACCATCACCGTATACAAAGAATTGGGTCGGAATGGACATCGACCTCCGCCATCTTCAAGACAACTATCTTCTTGGACCTATTCTAATTCCAAAGCTAAACTAGACTAGGTACATACAAAGGAAATAAACATCATAATGTTCACAAAACACACAATAATTGTCCATACAAGAGAACGCAATATGCAAGAAGATACAAAAATGCAAATGTAATCATAACAATAGCCTCGAGATCGGCCTTTGATTTAAACATGCATCGTCCTCATCTAACGACTTATCCACTCCATTTTAATGATGACTTATGTACATTAGCCACCAAGCACATTCGTTTATAGTGACTAACGTGACATAGTCCTTAATTGAGGTTCTATGTGAAGCCATGGATATCCCCTCGAGCATGCATCGGTTCTTATCATACATCTAAAAGAGCACATGCATCAAGCTTAAAATAAGCATGCAAGTAAGTCACAAAGACCTTGATTCTCATCCAATCACTCAATTTAGTGAACCGACATCAAGTTACTTCATTCCATTCATCACGCACCAATTCATTAAGAGAAAGACAAAGAACAGCAGAACAGGGGATACAAGATGTATTCAATTGGAAAAGGACCCATGATTAAAAAGTTCTGGAAAATTTATGGTAGCCTAAGCATACAATGAGGAACGACTTTCATAGAGAAAGTTTTCCCGAAAAATGTTCACATGATTTTATAAAAATTCGGGAACACGATTAAATGTGTCAGGAAATAAGGATTACTGCAGTTTTTATTGCAAAAATGAGGCCATTTACCCTATCATTTGTTGTTCAAAATTTATGAAATTTTGACACAAGATAGTTCAAAGTGTCCTACAACTTTCATTAAGGGTCTGACCTCTGATTATTTGTAGAAAAATTGATAAAAAAACAACAAGAGGTCTGACTTACGTTGGACAGAACAGGGATTTCGAATTTACAAGTTGCTAATCCTAATGCAAACTTGTAGAAAAGATGAAAAATGTCCTAAATGGCAAGCAAATGACATGTTCTAATGTCTATGGAAGTTTCATAACATGTATGACGACTTACCAAGAGGGCATGAACCCGATTAAGTCCAAATTTAGGTTCGATTTTCATGAAAGCATGCCAATGCATTAATTAGTATCAAAGACATTTTATGGATGACAAAGATGAACTAAAATGATGCATGAAATGTATGAAAATTTAACATGGATTCAGACTAGATGCAATGACAAAGAGGATATAGTCATCTAATCCTAATTACATGAGCAAATGACCATACAAGTCCATGAACTATTAAGCATGAATTAATGTTCATGATGCATGAAATGCAATATGATAGAACGTGGTAGCATGTTTGTATATGATTTCAACCTACTAAATGACATGAAAAAAATACATGTAATATGTCAATACGAAGCTTGAATAGCCCTTCACAAAAGTCTAGAAGACTTCATATTCTAATTGTGAACAGAAAAATTCCTATAAAATTGACAAGAGTGCTACATGAATAACTTAATCCCTAATTGACAGATTTAGGGGTTAAGGAATTTCGGTTGATTAAACACACTAATAACGAGCAATTGATGCATGAAGAGTGTCACTAGTGAGTTAACATGATGCTCTATGATGTTCATGAAGGTCACTTCAACAATTAAGTCCAATTTCACATTGAATTTTGTAGGAATGCAATTCGGATTAGTTCAGGGCAGATTGAACAACTTGAGAATATGAGATGATTTCAGGTACCAAATGTTGTCTAAAAATTCTAAAAAAAATATATGACGTGCATGAGACCTGAATTTACAAGTTCACAGAAGGATGCAACTCGAAAATCAATTTTCCCTATTCTGTAAAAAAAATAGTAAAATGTGTAATTTCAGTTCGGTTACAGCAGAAAACGAATTTACTCTTGCTGCAACTTTGAAAATCGATTTTAGGTACCAAATGAACTCCGATCAGGGATATCTTTAGCATTTTAAATACTAATTTGAGTGTTTTACAAACTTCGTTGAGGACTCAAAGCCAGAAAATATCGATTTCAAACTCAAATGAAGATGTTTGTGCAAGTCCATTTCAGTTTCCAGTATAGGCAGACAAGAACTAAAGTTGAATTAAGAAATTTTCACCTATTGAATGAACTCCTAAAAATCTGAGAACAAAGTATGTCATGATTGAGATCCTAATGAACAATTTTCGTTAAGGAAAGATCACCAAAATCAACTCACAAAAATCGGCATAAAATCAGCAATACAATCAGACATTCAACAACAGATTTAAACATATTGCATAACAGAGTGCCAAGATTTCAAAGGGATTTTGAGGTAATAAACGAACTTCGTTTTGGATGCATAATATGTCGAATCGAAGCTTAGGAAGTATAGATCAAATGTATAGAAGGACTCGAAGCATGATTTCAACATCTAAGACCTTGTTTCAGCGCTAACAGAATCTGTGTTTAGAGAGCAACGAAATTGACAGAGCACACAATCATCATTCAATCAGCTCACTCTGAGCCTCCGATCACACAATCAACTCATCATCCTCCATATATACATCAACAGCACCCCTTAGCATCTATCCATGGCAAGCCTAAGGTGAGTTCTAGCCCCAGACGCCTAACGCATCCTCGCTTCATCGAACTCAGGTTAGAGGAGTATACCTTTGTGCATTTAAGCTTTGATTTCGTCAAAACCGAACTCTACAGCCTCCAATGGATGATTATAGACTGTTTAAAGACCTCTTGGTGGTTGGGGACACATCGAGGAAAGGCTTGAGAGTGATCGGACCACTTGGAACAGCCGCAATCAGCTGCAACAAATAGAGTCGGTTTGATTCGCCGGTCTTGAGCTCGATCGACGAGGGGGCTGGACGGGATGACAGAAGGCTGTTCCAGCAATGCTCTGACCAGCGAGATGTCGAGGAGAGGGAGGCGAATGTCGAAGGGGGTGACCAGAGGGGCGGCAATTTCGGCGTGTGGCCGTGGGAAGAGAAGAAAGCGGTGGTCGGCGGCGGTTAGAGAAGAAGAAGGAGAATGTGGGACGAAGAGAGAGAAGAAGGAGAGAATGTGGGAGAGCACGAGAAAAAAGAAAAACCAGAGAGTTCTGGAGGGAAAATGGGTTATATACCATCTTCAAGATCTAATCTCAGCCGTCGGTTTGATTCGACGGTCGAGATTTGTGCTTGTTATTTACTTGGAGGTTAAGCAAAAATCCCATTTAACATGTGCTAATATGAATGGCCATGATTTAATCTTATCAACGATCTTAATTAAATTTGCAATTAAGGACCTAATTAGGGGTGTTTTTGTGATTTTACAAAACCCGAGAACTTTTTGTAAAATCTAAAAATTGGAGAGTTCTCAAATCAATTTCGCAAAATTGACTTCGGAGTCGTGTTTATCTCATAAAAACGAGTCAAATGATATCAACCATTTGCGAATCGTGTACAATTGATTCAAACCCCAAATTATGGCTAAAATTGTGGGTTTTCATTTCAAATTGCTGATTCACAAAATTGGTCATACGAGCAATCTTATGATGACCTCTGGATCAAATGTCGTAAAAGGAGCTAAGCTAAAATATGAACAAAATGAAAGAAATTTTGTTTTTTGGCCGATTCTGAACCTATTTTTGCAAATTTGGAAAAGATAGGTTCTTAATCAATTTTTGCAAAATTTCGAATGCTAAATTCAAATTGAATGTAAAATAAGATGATTTTTTGAATTTTTTCATTTTCTGATTTTTTGGTCAAAGGTTTGACCAAAAGTCAAACCCTAGTTGACTTTTCACTAGGAGTTTGATTTTATGATCAAATCTTTGAATTTTTCTGAAATTTCTATTTTTAAAGTGAAATTGAACTTGAAAAGAATATTTTTAGGCGAAAAACCCCAATTTGATCATGGGTTGACTTTTGGTCAAAGAGTTGACTAAAAAGTCAACGCGAAAGTCAACTGTTTGACTTTTTGGGTTTTTGTATGACATGAATAGAAAATTGTTTACAGAAGCTAGCCCAACAAATAGAATTAAAAAAAAACGACATTTTTTGTTTAAGAAATAGGTTCCGTTGCAATCGAAAATCATAAACTCGAATTTTCTGCTTTTAATGATGAGTCAGCTAAAAATTAAGTGTTAACAGCGTCGTCAAGGAGTTCAAGACAGAACAGCTTTGCATCGGTGCAGGGGAGTCTTCAGCGAGGTTTTTGACTGAATCGGGCAACGGGGAGGAGCAGCACCGGTTGGGGAACAACAACTACGTAGCAAGGATGGCGTCGAGTAGTTAGGACCGCTTCCTGTGGTACAGCAGCTCGGTCAGCAGAGAGACGCGACAAGGGGTGCAGCCAAAAGCTTGGCTGCGAGCTCTCTTCAAGCCGTCTTTCTCACTCAATCTCATGTGTCTCTCTCGCATTCTGGAAATTCTGTCTTTGAAAATTATGGGAGCCCCCCTTGATTATGAGGCATAACGACATATTTATATCATATACCTAGGTTAATTGACTAGGCTTTTTAATCTTAGTGGATTTTGGCTTAGGCTTTGTCATCTAATTTTATTTTAATTCCGAATGGATTGAATTAATTTGGGCTTTTCTCTAATTAAGTTTAGTGGGCTGATTTAAGCTCAAAATAAGACAACCAAGACCCATTGCCCCATCCTATGAATGAGCCGAATTTCGTTTGGCGCCCGAGCTTGGTTTACATGATGAATTGTCAGCTTACTTGCCACTGCTAGTTCGATGTGGAATGCAATTAACCTATATGAACCTAAACTATATGCTATGGACTTTTAATATTTTTATTTAGGGGTTAAAATTTAATCCCTAATTTACTATGCAATTAATCACTAAATGGTATCAAAATTTAGGTATCAACAGCTGTCCCTCTTTGAAGGTGAGCTCGTAGAAGTTGCATTCAAAAACTAAATGATACCTAAATATTGACCGTGCAAATGCAATGAATGTGATGCATGCCGGCAACAATGGGAAACATACCCTGAGTTACTTACCTATAAAGTGGTGGTGTTGACGTGTGGTACAGGACAATTCTGATGAGCCTGTCAAGCATTTGGATTTCACCTCAAAGACTTGATAGGATTGAAGACTTCCGATATGACTTTAGTTACCTAAAACCCACTTCAGATAGCTACAATGATTCTCCACGAGTTACCTAGATTTCGCCTTAGGTGCTCGGTGAGATTTGATCAATAAATACTTAGGTTTTACCCCAAATGTTTAATGATTGCTTTTTGGTAAACAGATGAAGGTCATTCTAGATGTTCTAATGGGTTCTTAACAAAATGCCTGGATTTCGCCTTAGACGTTTGAAAAGAAACAATCGGTAAATGCGTAGATTTTGCCTTAGACATCTATTTGATCCCATTGACAAGTAGAAGCTATTTCAAGTGTTTGGAAATTCCCTAACGAGATATTTAGATTTCGCCTTAGACATTTGAAAAGGGGTTTGTGGAATACCTAGATTTCACCTCAGGAGTTTCGGAAAGAGATATTATGAGATACCTAGATTTCGTCTCGGATACTTAGAAAGAATCATACTGAAATATCCGGATTTCGCCTCGGACACTCGGGTGAGGTACCTAGATTTCGCTTCAGGCACTCGGGAGAGAAATATGATGAGATATTCGGATTTCGCCTCGGACACTCAAGTGAGATACCTGGATTTCGCCTCATGCACTTGGGGGAGAAATATGATAAGATATCTGGATTTCTCCTTGGACACTCGGATGAGATACATGGATTTCGCCTCAGGCACACTATCGCCCCGTGTTGCGCTTGAAGAAAGGTTTAGTATCCAAATCTTTCTTCGAGCACACCACAGGGCGATAAAGTAGCCTGTTTAGTATCCGGACCTCTCTCCGAACGCACCAAACCTTTCTTTGAGCGCACCACAGGCTATAAAGTAGCCTGTTTAGTATCTGGACCTATCTCCGAATGCACCATAAGGCGATGAGAGTTTGCCTTCTTAGTACCCGAATCTTTCTTCGGGCGCACCACATGGCGATAAGAGTTGCCTGCTTAGTACCTGGACCTATCTCTAGATGCACCACAAGGTTAACAACGAATATCTGTATAGTACTCGAACTTTTCTTCGGGCACACCACAGGGCGATAAGGTAGCTTGTTTAGTATCCGGATCTATCTCCGAACGCACCACAAGACAATGAGAGTTTGCCTACTTAGTACCCGAATCTCTCTTCGAGTGTACCACAGGACGATTAAGTAGCCCGTTTAGTATTCGAACCTATCTCCGAATGCACCCCAAGGCGATGAGAGTTTGCCTGCTTAGTACTCAAACCTTTATTTCGGCGCACCACAGGGCGATAAGAGTTGCCTGCTTAGTACCTGAACCTTTCTCTAGACGCACTACAGGGTTAACAACAAATGTTTGTATAGTACCCGAATATTTCTTCGAACGCACCATAGGGTTGATAATAAATTCCTGTTTAGTATCTAGATTTATCTCCGAACGCATGACAGGGCAATAAAAATTCTCCAAGGGAATACCTGGACTTACACTTAGATAATTTTGGGCTTGGAAAACTATGTGGACAACTTGAACGAATCAGGTATCAATGCAACAACAAAGAATACCTGGATGATCACAGGTACTGAAGTTTGAAATAAGTTCAGCTAAAGATGTACATACCTGGCAAACATCTCTAGTCCTCGAGGGCATGTCTCCTGGGGTCTTCCGCTCGAGGGTTTGATGAACTACCTGGTGGTTCTTCATCATCAGGGATTGTGGGAATTCAAGACGAATCATGAGGCTTTAGAACAACTCGAACATCGAGTATTACCTAGTCTTCAAGGGAACATCACCTGTCAGACATGATTAGGACAAATATGCATGCATTCATCAAGGAGATAGACAACCTAGGCTATTCCGAAACACACATTTCAAAGTTCATTAGAGTCTTTATCAATCCAATCGAGGTCCGTGCATAATGGTTTCATCATATTTGTAGCACCAAATTTCCACCGGGAAGAATCATCAATCAAGACAATTTTCACTCATAACGTGGATTTCTCAAGAATGCTAAATGAGACATTCAGTTAGAAAGGGCTTTCATTTACTCTCATTAAAAAAAAATTGATTTATGAAAATCACTCCGTCTCACTATCATCATATTAACGAGGGTCCGAGTATTCTCACAAGCGGTACGATCTTACTAATTTGAGAGATCTTTGTAAGGACCGTAATGTGGGCTTGGTTAATGGCTTAACAAGGGGAACTCTTCAAGTCAAGGCTGTAAAAGAAATATTTAACACTCATCTCCGGGTTTACAAGCCAAGAACCCTATAAAATGATATAGAAATAGATTTGCTCGCACTTCTTCAAGCTAAGCTTATGAACATCTAAATTCTACATTAATTCTAATATGAAGAGACTTTGCAAGGGATGTAATGTAGGTTAGGTTCACGAGTTAAGAAACGAAAGGATACATTAGGCTCAAGGATATGTATAAATAGGGTGAGAGTTGGTGATCATCTAGGCATTTTCACGGGTCCTCTTTTCCGTCAGGGATTATCTTCTTGGTAGATGCTCCATTGACCTCGAGAGCTTGTCACTTGACTCCTTAAGACTGTGGATATCTTTGTGACTTTGACACATTATATCTCGACATTTTCTACTCCAAAGTTCTCTCTCTCTCTCACTTTTTTCATTCTCTTCTTCTTCTTTTTTTCATGGGCATTGGCCTTGCTTTTACTAGGCACATTCACACCACCCAGTTTTTCTCTTCTTCTTCTTTTTTCATTTTCGACTTTTAACACATATTGTCTACAATGCATACATTGGCCAACATTCTTTAGCTTGTTTTTGCCAAATTACTCGATGTTTGGACTCTCAGGGGTCTTCATCTTTTATCGGCGCTCCGAATATGCTGCTTGAATAGTGATGACTTTTGCCTTTCCCTAGTGCGGGGGATGATCACCAACTGGGTTCATATAAAATAAAATTGTAGACTCAAGTCGGCTATGCATTGGATATAAGTGTGTAGGATAGAGAAAGAAATACTCTTCGTCATCCTAAGGCACTTAAATTTCGTATGAGTTCATCTAAAATAGCAACATTTAAAGATTGATGCAAATGTGAGCAAGAAAATTTCTATCCATTTTTCTCACCTCATGATGTTGACTTACCTTTAGTTTGCCCTAATGTGGGGTGGTTCTTGACAGGGGCAATTTGAAAGAATTACTCCAAGTGTTTAAGCTCAAAGTGGCGAAACAATGGACAACCTATAGTGTTTAAGATAAAAAAAAAATGAAATGCCTCTTATCATTTCGGTTGCCTTACCTTGCAGACATAGAATTTTTCCACTCAACTCACTGGGGATTAGTGCATAGGGCTGTGTATAGGATAGGACTTGCCTTTCATCGTCTCGGCACATCTCATTTAGCACATCCAGGCAATTCCACATTATTTATTAAATTGTCTATCTTGATAATATTAATGGAATTAAACAAGTAAAATTACCATGCCAAATCCTCTTTTGAACATTTCATGATGTTACCAACTTTGAGCATAAAAAGCTTGTAAATTTTGAACAAAGAATTTTCTATACTAAAAAATGACATTGAAACATGAAAAACATGGTTTTGAGCATTCATTTAAGATTGCCCCAGCAAGAAGTGTTAGGAGTATCAAACACAAATGGACTATATTAGAAATGGCCATCCTTGGAATCCCCCTATTTGGAAGAGATGGACTCATGAATGCTCCATCTTTGCTTTTGCCCCTGCACAAGAAAGCGTGCATGAATAGGTCACTAAGCAAATGTGAACCGAGACTCAAAAGATTCCAATTACTCATTACTATTGGAACCAAGGCATTATCTCCATGGCTGCTATTAATGCCCCTGATCTGTTATCCTCACTTTTCTATTGATGGATTGAGAAGTGTTGAGTACTCCATTTTTGCTCTTCAGAGATAGCATCATGTCCAAGTAGGAAGTGATCATTTGCCCCAGAAGTTCATCGTCATTGGAACTTGACGTGTCATTTTCTCATTGCGACAACTAGATAATTATGCTCTGAAACATGAAGTAGATGAGTCAGACCAGACAAACTGGGTTTATCCGACACATGCTTTGAAAACAAGTTTTTTTTTTAAGTAATGAAATGCATTTTATTTTCGAAATGATTTTTGGGAGGGAGCATGAGGAAGCCCGACCCTCAGAATTTCTCCATGGATGACATATTTTCTTTTCTTAGTTGGATATCATCACCGAGCTAGTTTGGTATACCTCAACATGCCCTCAAAATGAAAATAACTTTTAATTTCATTCAATAGTCAAATGAATTGCATTTATTGGAATGGAAAATGCAAGCAAACAAGTCCTAAGCACAATCGAAAATTCAGAAAACTACAAATCCTAGAAAACAAATGAAATTCTAGAAAGCAAGAAATACTCCCATGCAAGGGAGGATTCACGCAATCAAAGATGCCCTTATTTAAATAGGAAAATCAAATTGCTTGGGACAATGAATCATGTGTGCTGGGGTTCCTCACCCTCCTTGGTCTTGTGAGGCGAACCCTCCAAGTCAAATATTCTCCCTTCCAAATATGTTACCAATCTCTCCATCGCGGTGTCAAACTCTGCTACCTTAGGGAAACTAGACCATTCAAGGACCATTTTGTCCTTTTCCTTCGGGTTGAAATTCCCTATCGAAGATGAGTCATCCATGTTATCACAGTGCTTCTACTTGACGAGATAAGCTATAGTAGCACGCAACTCATCAACTTGATTTTGGAGGATTGCAATTTGTTTGTTCATGTCATTAGCAACCCAGTTCAACACTTCATTTTGATCGATTGTTTTTGCTCGTGGCCACGTATGAACGGCTGATGGTTTACGATCCATAATCACCTAATTCGAAAACAAATGAAGTGTAAGCACATAATCAAGACAAAGTCGGCCCATGACATGTTTCTGTCTTTTTTATTTTTTCATTTATTCATGAAAATATTCGTATATGAACAAGACTTTATGAAAAAGTGATCTAGGTAGAGAAATATAAACAACGCCCTAGACACGACCTAGGAAATAGACGCATCGAAATCCCTAATCATAAAACTAGGAAAACCAAAAATTAAGACTCCCTAGAAACTATGAACTGAAAACAATTCTCTAAAGCTTTCTTTTTTTTTTCAAAGGACTCAATGATTATTATTTTCAAATTTAAAACCGACCTAGACCTATCATGGATGGACCCGAAAATTGTAATAATTTTGTTAATTGCAAAAATGAGAGTTCAGAAGACTTACTTCACCCAGTAGGACCATGACAACCACATAGGCATGCGCATAAATTGTGAGGTTCGATTTCTATCTAGACTTTAACTTGCAAAGTGGAGACGTGAGGATTACCGGACTAAACCAGTCATGGTAGTGGTTAGGTCGGGGTTCCCCTGACTCTATGTCAGTCAAGGAGTCGACCCGGGTTGCAGGGTTGCAACTGTGATGGGAAATCAATGACATCGTGAAAAAACTTTAGGGACCGAGAACGGCGACCCATACCACGCGAGTGTGGTCGGGATGTCTACTGTCTCAGTACCATCTTAAACTTGTGTCGCCTAGGTCCGGTAGCGGGTTGTGTGTGCGGTGTAGTGTAAATGCAAGGCATGCACAACAGATTATATCATACGGCGCTTCGTGCGTAAAATAAACCATACATCCAAACACCTTCCTACAAAACAATAGTTAACAATCACGCCTCCCCTTATACCTCCCATTCTGCAAAAACATTTAAAACAAAAAATGTTAGGGACGTACCTAGGATCCTCGCTACCAAATAAAAATATTTTTTTTGAAAAGAAAAACTAGCGTAAGTCCACTAAGAGTTTTAACTCAAATCCTTAGCGGAGTTGCCAAGCTGTCGCGACCTAAATTTCTCAGGCTAATGGATTATTAAGACTAAGCTTAACTCGAGCCCTTCCAAACCCTATCAATTCGCGACTTAGGGTTTAAGTTTGTAACATGCAAAAGTTTTAATGCTTGAAGTCGCCTCCAATCTATTTGTGGTAGGTCGATTAGAAACCTAAATAAAACATAAGGAGATATATTTTATTCCTACGAACCAGAAATTCAAGGTTCGGGGACTTGATTATGCTAGATTTAATCTAACGCCCTTTTGATACCTTTTCTTTTCAAAAATATTTATGAAGGTAGTCTGGATCCATTTTATTATCTAATTACTAACATGTGAGATGTTCATGTGGGTGCGCAAACCACCAATTTAGCACCCAAGAAAGCAGTAAATAGATTGCAAGATTAGGATAATGACGTACCTTAAAGTAACGTAAGCATCTGCATTATTAGTAGAAAATCATATAAACAATTCTAATATGATTTCTAATTAACAAAGCAAGACACTCAATGTGTTCTTTAGGGTTTTGCGCTTTATTAAAATGCAAACTAACCTATATGTAATGACGTGCAAAAAATGACATGCCATTAATCCAACCTAGCATGCGAACTATATGTCATACGATGACGTGACTTAATTCTAATGACTGACAAATGATTTATTTTTGGTATTTTTTCAATGAAATTCGGAATTAAAAATACTTATTACCTAAGCATGCAATGTTTAATTGAAGAAACAAATTAATCTATTCTAGAGCAATATTTTTGGTATTTTTATTTAACTTCGAAATTAAAGAAAAAACTCTAATTGAGAATGCAATCTATCCTAATCTATCCTAAAGTAACTCGTTCTTTTTGGGATTTTCATGGAATTTTGGAATCTAAAAATAACCTAAATAATCTACTGGGATTGGAATAACACCTAATTTAAACTAGGAAACAAATTATCTTAAGTCCCAATTTAAATTAAATAATTATCCTATCTTCTAGATACATTTAGGATTCCCTAAGCATGCAAAACTTCTAATTTAAATCTTAACTAACTTATTTTTGGATTTTCTTTATTGAAAAAAAGAAAGCAATCAAACGAAGATAACAACTGCACTCAAACAATCCACGCAATCTACAAGATTTTTCTTATCAAATTTGAATTAGGAAGGAGAATCGAGGTAACAGTCGTATCCTAGAGTTATAGATATTAACAGAGAGCCGATTATTTGAATTTGGAAAGCAGATAAAATCGATTATCGTATCCAAATAGTTATGGATGAGATAACGATTTCCGTATCGCCGCATATCGTACCTTAGGGATAAGGTCGGATAATCATCCAGATACGTTACCAAAATTACGATGATTTCTAATTTTGGGTATTTTCGAATATTGCGGATATAGCACACATTATCCTAAGATATCTAGTAATCCATGCAATATTCACGAAATATTCAAACATCCGAAAATTAGGAAATAAAATATTTAAATGAAATATTAGAATAATAATCTTACCCAATTCGCGGATAACTTCCAAATTCGAATCACCAGTGGATCGAGATCGCGGATCGGGACAGCCAACGGTGATGAACTGGCGGCAATAGCAGTGGGCAGCGACTCCCCGCGAGACAATGGCGGGTCATGAGTGGCTCCTTGTCTTAGTGTCGAGCTCACAATGATAATGTGTCAAGGACGATGCGGTGGTGGTGCTCGTCAATGGCGATGCTGCGTAAATCAGGTGCTCATTGGAAAACTTTTCTTTGTTGAACAAAGCAACCCAAGTGATATTGTGATTTGACAGTAAATGTGGCTTCTTTTCTCTTCCTCAAAGCCACCTGTTTGTTACACGAAGAAGTCTTCCTTATTAAACGGTGGTCAAAGTCCCTCTTTTTCTCACCACACCTCCACCACTTGGCTCTCTATAAGCGTGTCATTATCAATCTTCCTCTGGTCGTTTGACTTGTGGCCATTGGAGGTGACTGATGCTTCCGGAGACACTTGTTGGTAGACGTTGTGTGGCGTCTCAGCAGTGATGTTAAGAGGGATAGAGCAGCGCAGCAATGTCTTCAAGGAGTTCAAGACAGAATAGCTTCGCGTCGGTGCAGGGGAGTCCTCAGCTGGGTTTTTGACTGAATCGGGCAATAGGAAGGAGCGGCACCGGCTGGGGAACAACAACTACATAGCAAGGATGGCGTCGAGTGGCTAGGACTGATTGCGGTGGTACAGCAGCTCGGTCAGTAGAGAGACGCGGCAAGGGGTGCCGCTAAAGGCTTGACTACGAGCTCTCTTCAAGCTATCTTTCTCACTCAATCTCACGTGTGTTTCTCGTGCATTTTAGAAATTCTGTCTCTGAAAATTATGAGAGCCCCTTTGATTATGAGGCATGACAACATATTTATATCATATATCTAGACTAATTGACTGGGCTTTCTAATCCTAGTGGGCTTTGGCTTAGGCGTTATCATCTAGTTTTATTTTAATTTCGAATGGGTTAAATTAATTTGGGCTTTTCTCTAATTAAGCTCAATGGGCTAATTTAAGCTCAAAATAAGACAATCAAGACCCATTGCCCCATCCTTTGAATGAGCGGAATTTTGTTTGGCGCCTGAGCTGGGTATACATGATGAATTTTTAGCTTACTTGTCATCACTGGTTCGATGTGGAATGCAATTAACCTATATGAACCTAAACTATATGCTATGCAAATTTAATATTTTTTTTAGGGGTTAAAATTTAATCTCTAATTTTCTATGCATTTAATCACTAAATAGTTAATGACAATTTAGGTATCAATAACGTGTTACTAGTTACATCGCAATTGAGCTTTCTTAAAATTAAAAGATAGATTAGTTTCACTCATGTCAATGTCTGTGCCCTTAAAGCATCTTGACATGGCGACCTTGGGCTTGTGCAACCTTCACTATTCAATCGCATGGAGGTCACCTGTCTCAGGCAACTAGGGATTTGCTTACTTCGTAGTCCCAAATAAAATGAGTGAAAACCCGTGATTGGTGGAATTTGGGGCCAGTGGTAAAATTTTTCTGCTCCACATCCAGCCTAGGGGGATCGAAGATAAGTTCAGGTCCTATGCAAGTGATTTCCACAGTCAAGGCGATCGAAGAAAGGTTCGAGTTCGAGACAAACGAAATCCAGTCAAGGCGATCAAAGATAAGTTTAGGTCCTAGGCAAGCGATTTTCCCAGTCTAGGCGACCGAAGAAAGGTTCGAGTCCTAGACGAACGAAATTCAGTCAAGGCTACCGAAGATAAGTTCGGGTCCTAGGCAAGTGATTTTCCCAATCTAAGCGACCGAAGAAAGGTTGGGTCCTAGACAAACGAAATCTAGTCAAGGCGATCGAAGATAAGTTCGGGTCCTAGGCAAGCGATTTCTCCTAGTCAAGGTGACCGAAGATGTCACATTCCGATTTTTGAGACTGGGAAGCCGCAGGTAAATTGTAATATCCTCAATTTCAGTCTCTGGGAAATGGCTATGGTTTAAGTTTGATGGTTTTCCAATCAGAACTAAATTGTTTTTTTCTTGTTTTGGAAAACTCAGTTTTGGATCCTTTGTACCCCTTCATTCTGTTATTTTTGGGGAGAATTTTGTGGTCCGAATTTCCAAATACTTTCTTCTTGAAAGTTGTTCAAAAAATCTTGAAGTTTTACATGATTTAATTTCAGAATTTTTGGAGTTGAGATGAGTGGTACGATGGCCTCATTTTCGGACCGTGTGAAACTGCCCGGAATGGGTATTTCGGTGATGTTTACACCGTCTTGATTTTCTACAAGCTTTTCTGGGCAGATTTTAAAAAAGTTTCCTTCATGAAAGTTGTTGAGAACGTCCTTTTCTATAATGTGTACAAATTTGGGAATTTTCTGAGATGATTTGTATGCTGGACAGAGCTTAATTTGAGAAACAAGAATTCTGTTCAAGTGAACTGTTTTTAGTCTGTCTTTGAGTGACTGAAAATGGTGTTTACAAATAGAATTAGATTTTATGTTCTTCATGAAAAATGTTTATTAAGGGCGTTTTTATGACATATCCGAATTTAATAATTTTCCGAGTTCATTTACTATATTTTCAAGTCTGATTTCGTGAACAGTGCAAAACTGTCCGGTTTTGCCAGATTTCAAAGATTTAGCATTTTCTATACGAAAACGTTGGAATTTGGACTTGATGTCTTCTGGTGATTTAAAGTACGTGTACTGAGCTTTCAAATAAGATATTTTATGCTTTGATCAGAGGTCGAACCAAGGGAAAACGAAATAGAGAAGTAAGCTTGAAAATGAATGAAGCTTGTTTAAGAAGCCTAATTAATGGCTTGCATTTATTAAAGTTGGACTCTGGTGACCCTTCATCATAGTTTTTGGCTTATGTTCTTAATAGCCATGTGAGGTAAGCAATGACCTCATGCCCCAAATGACATATGCCATGACCTCATCCCTTTCTTTGGCCCCAAGTTTTGTCTCTATAAATAGAAAGAATGGCCATTCGGCCGAAAGAGAGAGAAAGAAGCCGAGAGGAAGAGAGAGACACGGAGAGAGAGAGAGAGAGAGAAGAGGGCCAATAGGAAGAAGATAAGATTGGCCTCTTCATCATTATAGGCCATTAATGTCATTAATGAAGGCCATCATGAGTCTTGACTTTAGAGGCCCCTCAATTATTGCTTATTATAGAGTTTTCTAAGCCCTCTTTAAATAGCAAGACACCCTCCCCTCTCTCTCACGCCATTCTCACGCCTCTCTCTCTATTCTCACACACACCAACAACCTTCTCTCTTGCTTCTTTACTTCTTGTTCATGCTGAGAAAGAGAAAAACCCGAGAGAAAAAGAAAGAAAGAAAGAGAGAAAAAGCTTACCAACTAGCCCATGTCTCTCTTGTGGTTTGATCGAGTGAGGAAGCCTTACGCAAGGCCCGAGTGTTCGTATTCAAGCCCAAGAACCACCAAAAATCGCCCGAGAATTGCCGAGACTCACATGTCCTTCACACGCTTCGTTTTCTCTAGTTCTTGTTTAATTGATGAGTAAGTAAACTTCCTAATATCGGGAAAGGAAGTTGTGATGCGTTGTGACACGGTTTGCTTGGACCGTTTCTCGGTCGTTTGGTTGGTCGTGGTTGGTTCATTTCTTGATTTAATCATGTTTCGTGTTTGAAGTTTGTTTTGGAGGTAGAACCGAGACTTGAATGGCAAGGTGCACATGTTTTAGCCATGCTTGATGTTCTCTTGTATGAACTTTGCTTTTGATCTGCCATTGATGCGGGTGCGGTAAGGGCCGACTTGTGCTAACGGCGATCCTCTCATCCTCGCTTGATATTAGTAGGTTTACTTGCTCAGTCTCCCCGACTCATCCCGTTGTTTTCCCCTTTTTCAGGTCCGTAGGGATGGCATCTCCCCCAGCCAGCGTTGGCAATCCCGTGAAACTGAGAGCCGAAGTGTTCACCGTGATAAATGTCAGAGAAGATCGCGTCTATCGCCAAATCACGACGCTTGTGATGTTCAATGAGGGCCTAACGGACTTGGTGCCTCAGGGCGGGCCGGCTCTGGGATAAAGCCACGGGTGAGATGCGAGATGGCCAGGCGGACGGGACCGGGGTGAAGGTGAAAAAGCGAAGAGCGAGAAGTAATAGTGGAGATAGGAAAGCCCAAGCCACGTCGGCCTGTATTTAGAAAAGCCCTCGGAATAGGCTTGTAGAATATGTGTGATGACTCAAGAGAAGAGCTTGTTTAAATATGTTTGCATGTTTCGTAAACATAAAGTTTGCTAATGATGCTGTTTTTCTTAATCCCGCTGTTTGATGTGATTGTGATTGTCCCGAGATATGCTTCCGCGTGTGTGTAAATAAAGATAATAATGAATGGGATGTCACATTAATGGCCCCGAGGTACGAGGCGTCACAAAAGAAAGATTCGGGTTCTAGATAAACAATTTCTCTCGTCCAAGCGATCGAAGATAGATTCGAATCCTAGACAAATGAAATTTAGTCGAGGCGACCGAAGATAGGTTCGAGTCCTCGACACATGATACCAACTATCTGGAATTACTTTACCCTTTGACAAGGTAAGTAGCCCTAGGTATGTTTTTATTTGCTTTAACACGCATTATCTTATCGCATCATGAAAATGGGACTCATGGTCTCGCCAAAAATAACATTCATTGAGCATGCATGGGTCAAATTTAGGTGTCATTTTATCTTTGAACGTAATCTCTGCAAGCTCAACCTCTGCGAGCTCACATTCAAAGAGGGGCAACTATTGACACCTATTTTAATTTGCCCAAAATTAATTGCACAAAATTTAGAAGTTAATTTTCTTTAATTCCTAAAACAAAAAATATTTCTATTTAAATGCATTGCATATAGAAACTAGGCACATTTGTATTAATAGAGTCTATTAGAGTGTTTAAAAAAATTTCATTTAAAAAAAAAATTCGAGTTGGGCCGAGTCGACCGGCCTCTTTCTTTTTCCTTTTCCTATCATGGGCCCAGGCCCTTTTCTTTCTTTCCTTTCCTCCTCCCCCTGTGCGGGCCCAGCCTGCCCTTTTCCTTTTTCTTTTCCTCCCCACGCGAGCTGGGCCTGGCCCGACCTAGCCCCTTCCTCTTCCTTCTTCCCTCACCGTTTGTCCCTTTCTCTCCCCTATTCGCCCCTGTTTCCGACAGTAGAGCGATGAACATTAGAGTAGCCCCGTGCCATCCCCATCAAGCTGAAAGATGGCCAGCGAAGCATGCCAACGGGACTGGCATTAATGGCCAATCCCATCTTCCTCGATTTCCTAGGCTCTCCCTCTCCCCTTTTTCCTTTGCACACTCAACCGAACCCCCCTACACCTGCCTAAGTGGCCACGAAAGTCACAGGCCAGAGTAGGCCAGTGCAGGCCATCGTCAGCATGCATATGGAGCAGAGAGTGAGCGTCGTCGTCGGCTATAAAAACCAGAGAGAGAGACAAAGAGGCGATCGGCCATTTGAAACAGAAACACAGAGAGAGAGAACAGAAAGAGAAGAGAGAGAATAGAGAGAGAGAGAGAGAGAGAGAGAGAGAGCAAACCAAGAGTCTGTCGGAGCGAGAAGGAGAACCAGCAGCGTCGTCGTCGCCCGCGGAGAAGCCGGAAAGCCACCCAAATGCGCCGTCGACTGGTGAGCCTCCTCGGGTCTTGACCGCCTATGTTTTCTCCTATTTTTTGGCATGGTTTGGCCAAGACTCACGCCGGCTGTGTTGCGCGATTCCCCGACCATACTATCTTCAGTCTCGGTCCCTACTCTCTGTCGAAGGCGGGCCGCCGCCGCCAGAGCCAATTAGGTTGCGGAGGGGGTCGAAACCCCTCGGTTTTTGTTACGCGCACCAACTGTTCGATAAAATGCCTTAATGAGGCCAGGTAAGTTTTGCTCGTTGGCCGGCGAGTAGATGGTCGGATGGTGAGCTTGGTAGTCGGTGAAGCTTGGTGGTGGTCTTAGGGGCTGGATTCAAGTTGGTGTCGGTCTGGGTTGGTTGGCGGAAGGCCAATTTTGGCTTTGTCAGCGCCCCCCGCGTCTTTGTACACGCTGGTTCAACCCGACCCGGATCAACTGATCCGACCCGGGTCAACGCCCTAGGTCAGATCTGTTGACCCGGGTCAGTTCCGACCGACTAGGATCAGCTGATCCGACCTACGTCAATGACCTATGTCACGACCCAAACCCTATGAGCGCGTGATCATCCCTTCGTGATTGTAATGTACGCGACATCACAGGACTTATCACCGACCCAATCGAAATACTAACGAGCAACGCATGCGGAAGCAACCTCGAACTCTCCATACAACATATAAACAATGGGATAGTAAAGAGACAGAGAATACACATCAACAAAACACTTTTATAAACATAACATCGATTACAACACATACATTGCAAGCCTTCTACGAGGCCACCATCTACGGACCACGCACAACAAAAAGGAATGAGTGGTTAGTAAGCTTAACCCCTCTACAAAAGGGGCACTCAAAAGACGGGGTAACTCAACCTATCCTCAATCCCCGTAGTATCCTAGCAGTGTCTCCAGATCAATCACGGTCGCAGGTGTGAAATGGTTTGGTTATACAACCATAAGAACACTTCTCAATAAGCAACTACCTAAGCCTCGCTTAGGCCAAAACGTACTTCCGAACAATTCTAAACATGCAATACCGACATCCAACATGTCATAACAATCACAGGCGCCCTTACCTCGCCTCAGCACATACGCAAGCTCTGCACGTTAGAATATCGCCATAACATGGCAATTCGCTCATTAAGCACATAATACAACCACATGACGTAAATGTGCATAAAACGTTTTTTAATCCAGACATGCTCAACAGCAACACAAGCACATTGCATTCCCCAATGCATAACACACGATTATAAATGTCCAGATTATTAACAACCCCTCGGGCCACCGAACTCCCGCCAGTCTTCTGGCATAACCAGGCATTGTCTCGCTACTTTGGCGACGGCAACGTTCGGAACCCCCGCCCAGACGGCATTCCACAAAGGAGCATTGATCCGACCTCCACCGCGATCGGCAACGTCTAGAACTCCCGCCTAGATGGCATCCGAACTCCCGTCGGGCATCGTCTAGGACCCCCGCCTAGACGGAACGTGCCGTGACCGTGCACACACCTCAGCAATCATTATCAATTCTCATCTTTATAAATTAGCCCAATGTCAACAAAATCCGTTAAAACGTCACGATGACACCGAATAAGTCTCGAGAGAGAGAAATTCGAGAATATACAAAATCGGGTCTAAACTGGGCAGTCGCGCAGTGACAGAATTCCATTTTAAAAAAATAGTAAATCAACTTTAAAAATTATGAAATTTGGATATATTGTATAAATTATCTTGATAAATATTTTCTGTGAGGAACTTGAAACCTAGTTCCAACTGTAAACACCTCTTTTTGTCACTTGAAGTCAGACAAAATTCAACCCGTCCGGTCAGGCCGCCTAACCATCAAAATGCATCTCATACAATACCCAAATCACTTTCATAAACCTTGAAATTTTTATTTGTTATAGCCACAAATGTCCTCAACAAGGTTTGAAAAAATTTATAAAAATTCGAACAGACCCGAAGGTCGAAGGAACAGTTCTACCGGCAGACTTATTTCAGTCCAAAGATGGACTTTCGAATGGCCTCAAATGATTTCCAAGAATTCCCAAATTAAATTATGTCAAACTTCAAGATGTTATGAACAACTTTCATGAAGAATACTTCCTTAAGTTCGGTCCACACAAGTCATAGTAAAAATAGAAAAATCCAGCGACGCGGCAGCAACCTTACCGGAAATCAACCAGAATGCACCACCAAGCAAACCAAGCACAACCAGCCGCTAAACTAACTATCCACAGCCCTTAAACCATCCCTAACATGTCCATTAGTCACCCCTTAGCCTAGTCAAGGGTTAGGAAGCCACTTACCTGGAAAAACCCAAGAAAACCGAGCAAGAATTGAAAGAAATGGTGGTAGGTGAACAGCGGCAGTCTCCGACGGTAAGCGGTGGTTTCCGGTGACCTGGACCGTGGCTGCTGATCGGAACAAGGCTGAACAAGGGGCTGGTCTGGCAGGATGAAATGGAGAAGCCAAAGAAGAAGCAGAACCAGAAACAGAAGTGAACAAGAAAGAAGCAAAAAACACGAAGCCAAGAAGGGAAAGAAGAAAAAGAGAGAGAGAGGAGTTGGTGGGGGAGTCAGCAGCAGCGTGGGGCTGCTCGGCGGGGAAAGAGGAGGAGAAGAGAGAGAGGAGTGAGACCAAAGTCAACATATCAATCAAGTGCAATCCAAAGGC
This sequence comes from Syzygium syzygioides, assembly GCA_031216285.1. Lineage (NCBI taxonomy): Eukaryota > Viridiplantae > Streptophyta > Magnoliopsida > Myrtales > Myrtaceae > Syzygium > Syzygium syzygioides. The sequence continues at coordinate 24,550,318 of CM062247.1, forward strand.
TCACAATTGGCCTTGTTGGGCAAGCTAGATCTAAAGGTCACGAAAATTCCGGATTTAAAAATCAAAGAAAAGACTAGATAGACACTAAATAAAATAAACCAAGAGGGAGGTATACTGATCTAAATCCGCACCCAGTCCAAATTTCACTTTCCGACAATTTCGGGCAATCTCGAGGTTGGCCACGCTTATGTGATGTCGTCCAAATGAATTAGTCGTGACACTTCAAGAAATTCGCTATCCAAGTTCGGATTCAAATGACGGTCAATTTTACTCAAATGCGACTTTAGTGTATCTCTGACTAACGGGCAGCTTTTTAGGGTTTACGCGTATCGACTTATGGTTACTCAAGTCATGGCGACCTCGATCGTCACCGAAGGTCAACTCATGATCGAGTTTTTAGGTTCACGTACATTTCCCTAGGTAGCCATTCCCTAAAGGTTAGTATCCCGAGAATGATCAGTTCCGGGCGAGACTACAAGTGTATTAAGGAAATATTCATTTCATAAATCCCAAAAATGGGTCGAAATTCAGAATGTCACAACTCTTCCCCCCTTACAAAAATTTCGTCCTCGAAATTTACAACCAACTATACTACTCAAACAATTGGGGGTACTGATGCCTCATGATTTCTTCACTTTCCCACGTGGCTTCTTTCGTTCCGTGATACTCCCAGGTTACTTTGACTAGCGGAATAGTCTTGTTCTGCAAACCCTATTCCTTTCTGTCTTCTATCCGTACCGGTCTCTCCACGTACGACATCTTGTCGTCCACGTCTATTACTTCATAATTCAATACGTGGGTCAGATCTGGTTCGTATTTCCTCAGCATGGACATGTGAAAAACATTGTGAACTTGAGACAAATTCGGCGGCAATGCAAGACGATAGGCTAGATTTCCGATTCTTTCCAATATTTCGAACGGACCCACGTACCTCGAGCTCAACTTCCCTTTCTTACCAAACCGAGACAACCCTCTCATCAGTAAAACCTTGAGAAACACATGATCCCCTACTTGAAATTCCAAGGGCCTACGTCTCTGATCTGCATAACTCTTCAGATGACTCTGAGCGGTCTTAAGTCTGTCCCGAATAACCTTAACTGCTTTCGACTAACTGTTGGACCAATTCTTGACCCGTTATACTCCATTCCCTAACTTCGTCCCAACAAATTAGAGTTTTGCATGCTCTGCCATACAATGCCTCAAAAGGTGCCATTCTAATACTCTGCTGATAACTGTTGTTATAGGCAAACTCGACGAGGTGCAACTGCTCTTCCCAACCTCCTTTAAAGTCTATAACGCACGCTCCTAACATGTCCTCAAGTGTCTGAATTGTCCTTTCAGACTAACCATCCGTCTATGGACGATAAGCCGTGCTATATTGCAACTTCGTCCCTATAGCCGTCTGAAGACTTTTCCAAAAGGTTACGGTAAACTTAAGGTCTCTATCTGACGTTATTGTCACTGGCACTCCATGGAGACGGACTACCTATCGCATACACAGCTCAGCATACTTATGCATTGCGAAATCCTTTCGCACTGTTAGAAAATGTGCCGACTTAGTCAATCTATCGACAATAACCCAAATGGAATCATGACGTCGCTGGTTCCTCGGTAATCCCATAATAAAGTCCATCGTGATATGCTCCCATTTCCATTCGGGAATTTCCAAGGGTTGCAACTGTCCGCCAAGCTTACAATGCTGTGCCTTCACTTGTTGGCACGTCAAACACTTGGCCACATACTTTGCTACATCAACTTTCATTCTGTTCCACCAGTAGTGCTGACACAAATTTTGATACATCTTTGTGCTGCCCGGATGAATGCTGTAGTTGCTACGGTCAGCTTCTGTGAAGATTTCCTTCTTAAGCTTTGCATCATTGGGCACACACAAACGTCCGCGAAACTTCAAGATTCCGTCCTCGGATACTTGAAAGTCAGCTTTTCTCTTAGTCTCGTCCATTTGCAAAATCTTTTGAATCTCAGGATCCGTAGATTGTAATGCCTTAATCCTCGCCTGAATCTCTAGTTAAGTCCTTAAGGTAGCTAATAGACTTGAGATGTGACTTCCCTCAAACTTGAATTCTGAATATCGTACCCCTTCAAGTAAAGTCCACTCTTTAATCATCATTTGCGCAATGCTTGACTTTCGACTAATGCATCTGCCAATTTGTTAGCTTTTCCGGGCTGGTATAGAATATCGCAATCATAATCCTTCAAAAGCTCTATCTAGCGACGATGTCTCATGTTCAATTCCTTCTAAGAAAATAAGTACTTTAGGCTCTAATGATCCGTGTAGATTTGAAACATTTCCCCACATAAATAATGCCTCCAAATCTTAAGTGCAAAGATGATAGCAGAAAGTTCCAAATCATGCATCGGGTAGTTAAGTTCATTAGATCTCAATTGTCGCGATGCATATGCAACCACTCTTCCATGTTGCATCAACACGCATCCTAATCCCTTTAGTGATGCATCACTATAAATCTCATATCGTCCGGGACTTGATGGTATCATCAACACAGGAGCGGTAGTCAACTTGTGTTTAAGCTCCTGAAAACTCCTCTCATATTGATCTGTCCATTCAAACCTTAATTCCTTCTTAAGTAAACGAGTCAGAGGAGTAGCTATCGCGGAGAACCTTTCCACGAACTGTCTATAATAGCTCACATGTCCTAGGAAACTCCGAATCTCTGTCACTGTTATCAGTCTTGGCCAATTCGTGACTGCCTCAATCTTTGTTGGATCCACTGAAATTCTATCCCCAGAGATTACATGCCTAAGAAATGCTATCCAGTTGAGCCAAAACTCGCACTTACTAAACTTGGCATAGAGTGCGTGTTCTCTTAAAGTCTGTAGAACCATCCTTAGGTGTCGCTCATGATCCTCGGGGATCCTTGAATACACCAGGATGTCGTCGATGAATACAAAAACAAACTGATCCAGAAACTCCTTAAATACCCGATTCATTAAATCTATAAAGGCAGCCGGGGCATTAGTTAATCCAAACGGCATTATCGTAAACTCGTAATGTCCACATCGAGTACGGAACGCTGTCTTCGATATGTCCTCCTTCTTAATCCTCAACTGATGGTATCCCGTTCTTAGGTCTATCTTGGAGAATACCAAATGCGCCTTGCAGTTAATCAAACAAATCATTTATTCTTGATAACGGATACTTGTTCTTGATAGTCACTTGATTCAATTGCCCATAGTCAATGCACAAATGCAAGGACCCATCCTTCTTCCTTACAAATAGCACTGGCGCCCATAGAGACGCACTCGGACGAATGAAACCTTTATCAAATAACTCTTGCATTTGAACCTTCAATTCCTTCGATTCTGACAACGACATCCTATAGGGTGCTTTCGAGATCGATTTTGTCTCTAGGGCTAACTCAATCACAAACTCCACTTCTCTATCAAGTGGTAATCCTGGTAATTCCTAAGGAAAGACATCGGGAAAAATATGCACCTCGGCTATGTCCTTTAGCCTTGGTTCCTCACCTAATGAGTTAATCACCAGATAGTTCTACATCTCAAAAACAAAGCTCAAGTTTCAATCCAACGGTCTCCCAAAACAATCACCTTGGTTCTTTACGAAATTCGAAATTTCCAAGCAATAACTCCTTTATTCAAACCTTGCCAAAGGATAACATCAGTAAATATGACATCCATAAACTGACCACGCCCATTCACTATAAACAATTATACGTCATACATGACCATTCAAATTATAACTTCAAAATCATCTTCTATTGCACCCAATTTCATTACATAATACATCCAGACTTTCAAGACAAATCCTCTGCTTTCTTCCCAGCCACAGCGTACACCTTTCTTTGTGCCTACGGTCGGTCCGGGTTATTCTGTAGGGTAACTCCCACTTGCTGTCCTACTTGCGGTTGCTATTGCTACATTAGCGGCCTAGCTCGTCTGTTTGGACAGTTTCTCACTTGGTGACCATGTCAGCCACATCCAAAACACGCCCTAAGTCCATCTGGGTAAGAGTTATTCTCGTGTCTCTTTCCATAAGACCGACATGCGGCATTGGAGTAGTGGTTTAGTTTTCCAAAGTTCTTTCTTACCGGACGGACAAGTCTCATATTCTCTGTCATAGACTTCTTTCCAAAGTTCCTATTGTCCCTAGCCGTCATGTACTGCAATCCAGAATTGGCAGCCCTCTCATTCATATCCCGCTCAACTATCTGAGCTCTCTCATATAGTTCGTTGTAATCCTTTAAGTTCAGTAGCATCAGTTGACTGCGGAGTTCCATCTTTAGTCCATCTCGAAACCTCCTCGCCCTATCCACAGGGTCCTTGACCATCTTTAGTGCGTACTTAAACAACCTTGAGAACTTAACCTCATACTAATCCACAGTTGTCTGATTCTAATAGAGCCTTAGAAACTCTGCCATTTTCTGTTCCCGTGCAGTCTCAGAGAAGTATTTCCCATTGAAGGTCTCCATGAAGGCAGTCCAATTTGGGATCGTGCTTATAGGGAAAACCTTACCTCGGGTGGCCTCCGACCAATCATTTGCCACACCCTGAAGTTGATATACAGCCAGGGTCACCTTTTCTTCCTTCGTGCACCTCAGCAATGCAAAGGCCTTTTCCAATTCCTTAACCTGAAGAATAGTGTCCTCGGGATCACATTTTCCATCAAACTTGGACGGTTTCAGCTTTAAGAAGTGCTCCACCAGTTCGTGCATCCAGCGATTTCCATTTCCATGATTACCATTATTCTTATTATTTCCATTAGCCCCATTGACAGTAGCAACAGCGGCCTCAGCAGTAGTAGTAACAGTAGCAACGGTAGCAACTCGTTCTTGAGTCTACCTATCCATCAAGTTTCCAATCTCTGCAAGTGCCTTCAAAATCTCATCCACTCTGTGATTCTCCACAGCTCTAGCTCGTGAACTCAATCGGCCCCATTGTTCCCCCTTTCTCGGCTGCTCATTCTCACAGGGTTCTCGCACTAGACACCTAAATTACTATAATTCTATCCAGGAATTAGAGACCTAAGGCATATCTACTCAAGTCTAGCAGTTCTAGGCATAAAATCACAACAATGAACATAGGACAAGCAATCACCAAAACAAGCATCGAGAGCATATAATGAGTAGGATTCTCGATCTTACCATACTCCTTGTAGCGCCTGCAATCACGAATATCCCCAAGCAAGCATCCAGCAATCACAAGCACATATTCACAGGGCACGAATTAAGCATTCTAAACTTGTGATCAAGCAGGTCTCCTTAATTGACTACCCCAAATTTATTGTTCCTTATCACTGCAGGTCTCGACCAAACTTAGATCGAGCTGACTTTGCTCTGACACCAAATCAACGGAGATGTCATGCCCCAAACCCTACGAGCGTGCAATCATCCCTTCGTGGTCGTAATGTACGCGACATCCCAGGACTTGTTACCGACCCAATCGAAATACTAACGAGCAACGCATGCGGAAACAACCTCGAACTCTCCATACAACATATAAATAATGGGATAGTAGAGAGACAGAGAATACACATCAACAAAACACTTTTATAAACATAATATCGATTACAACACATACATTGTAAGCCTTCTACGAGGCCACCATCAACGAACCACGCACAACAAAAAGGATTGGGTGGTTGGTAAGCTTAACCCCTCTACAAAAGGGGCACTCAAAAGACGGGGTAACTCGACCTATTCTCAATCCCCATAGTATCCTGGCAACGTCTCCGGATCAATCACGGTCGCAGGTCTGAAATGGTTTGGTTATACAACCATGAGAACACTTCTCAATAAGCAACTACCTAAGCCTCGCTTAGGCCAAAACGTGCTTCTGTACAATTCTAAACATGCAATACCGACATCCAACATGTCATAACAATCACAGGCGCCCTTACCTCACCTCGGCACATACGTAAGCCCTGCACGTTAAAATATTGCCATAATATGGCAATTCGCTCCTCGAGCACATAATACAACCACATGACGTAAACGTGATAAAACGTTTATTAATCCAGACATGCTCAACAGCAACACAAGCACATTGCATTCCCCAATGCATAACACACTATTATAAATGTCTAGATTATTAACAGCCCCTCGGGCCACCGAACTCCCGCCGGTCTTCCGGCGTAACCAGGCATCGTCCCGTTACTTTAGCGACGGCAACGTCCGGACCCCCGCCCAGACGGCATTCCACAAAGGAGCATTGATCCGACCTCCACCGCGATCAGCATCCTCTAGAACCCCCGCCTAGACGGCATCCGAACTCCCGTCGGGCATCGTCTAGGACCCCCGCCTAGACGGAACGTGTCGTGACCATGCACACGCCTCAGCAATCATTATCAATTCTCATCTTTGTAAATTAGCCCAATGTCAACTAAATCCATCAAAATGTCACGATGACACCGAATAATTCTCGAGAGAGAGAAAAATCGAGAATATGCAAAATCGGGTCCAAACTAGGCAGTTGCGCAGTGACAGAATTCCATCTGAAAAAAATATTAAATCAACTCTAAAAATTCTGAAATTGGGAAATGTTGTATAAATCATCTTGATAAACATTTTTCGTGAAGAAATTGAAACCCAGTTTCAACTGTAAACACCTCTTTTTGTCACTTGAAGTCAGACAAAATTCAACACGTCCGGTCAGGTTGCCTGACCATCAAAATGCATCTCATACAGTACCCAAATCACTTTGGAAAATCTTGAAATTTTTATATGTCATAGCCAAAAATGTCCTCATTAAGTTTTGTGAAGGAAGTATTTTGAAAATAGGTTTGGAAAAATTTATAAAAATTTGAAGAGACCCGAAGGTCGAAGGAACAGTGCTACCGGCAAACTTATTTTGGTCCAAAGATGGACTTCCGAATGGCCTCAAATGATTTTCAAAAATTCCCAAATTAAATTATGTCAAACTTCAAGATGTTATGAACAACTTTCATGAAGAAACTTCCTTAAGTTCAGTCCACACAAGTCACAACAAAAATAGAAAAATCCAGCGACGCGACAGCAACCTTACCGGAAATCAACCAGGATGCACCACCAAGCAAACCAAGCACAACCAGCCATTAAACCAACTATCCACAGCCCTTAAACCATCCCTAACATGTCCATTAGTAACTCCTTAGCCTAGTCAAGGGTTAGGAAGCCACTTACCTGGAAAAACCCAAGAAAATAGTGCAAGAATTGAAAGAAATGGTGGTGCGGTGAGCAGCGGTGGTCTTCGACTGTGAGCGGCAGTTTCCTATGACCTGGACGGTGGTTGCTGATCGGAACAAGGCTGAACAAGGGGCTGGTCTGGCGGGATGAAATGGAGAAGCCAAAGAAGAAGCAGAACCAGAAACAGAAGTGAACAAGAAAGAAGCAAAAGACACGAAGCCAAGAAGGGAAAGAAGAAAAAGAGAGAGAGAGGAGTTGGTGGGGGAGTCAGCAGCAACGTGGGTCTGCTCGGCGGGGAAAGAGGAGGAGGAGAGAGAGAGGAGTGAGACCAAAGTCAACATATCAATCAAGTGCAATCCAAAGGCTCGCAATTGGCCTTGTTGGGCAAGCTAGATCTAAGGGTCACGAAAATTCCGAATTTAAAAATCAAAGAAAAGACTAGATAGACACTAAATAAAATAAACCAAGAGGGAGGTATACTGATCTAAATCCACACCCGGTCCAAATTTCACTTTCCGACAATTTCGGGCAATCTCGAGGTTGGCCACGCTTATGTGACGTCGTCCAAATGAATTAGTCGTGACACTTCAAGAAATTCGCTATCCAAGTTCGGATTCAAATGACGGTCAATTTCACTCAAATGCGACTTTAGTATATCTCTGACTAACGGGCAGCTTTTTAGGGTTTACGCGTATCGACTTATGGTTACTCAAGTCATGGCGACCTCGATCGTCACCAAAGGTTGACTTATGGTCGAGTTTTTAGGTCCACGTACATTTCCCTAGGTAGCCATTCCCTAAAGGTTAGTATCCCGAGAATGATCAGTTCCATGCGAGATTTACTACAAGTGCATTAAGGAAATATTCATTTCATAAATCCTGAAAATGGGTCGAAATTCAGAATGTCACAACCTGTGTCAACACCCTTGGTCGGATCCGTTGACCCGGTTAACGCCCTGGGTCGGATCCGTTGACCCGAGTTGGTTCCGACCCAATTTGGATCAACTGACCCTACCCGGGTCAACGCTATAGGTTGGGTCCAATCGATTCAGATCCGCTGACCCGACCCGGTTTTAATATTAAATTATATTTTTATTTTATTTTATTTTAAAAATTAAAAAAATTTCTCTCTTTTTCCTTTTTCTTCCATATTTACTTTTTTTAAAATAATTAATTAATTTTTTTCTTTAAATTATGTGGTATATCTAATGTTTTAATTTATTGTTGTATTATTATGCATGTTGTTATAATTCCATAAATTGTCATGCTTAAATTAGATAAGCCTATAAGGTCATGTGGTAGTATTTTCATGTTATTACTGTTGTGTTATTATTATGCATGTTTTTAATTAAAATATAATTGCATGAATTGTTCTGTTTTGGTTATTGTCTGCCTTAGTTAGGGCTAGAACCTTAGGCTGCATATCTATTTTGATTGCTAATCGTTTCTAATTATGCATTCGTTTGATCACCTCACATGTTAGGAGAAAATTCCTAAAATCAATCCAAATTGTCCGACAAACATTTTCAGAAATGAACAGGGTAAAAAGGTACCAAAAGGGCATTAGTTATCTAACTAGTCTAACCAAGTTTACGAACTCATTCAATCTCTAGTTCGTAGGAATAGGATGATTCTCCCATCATCTTATTCGGGTTTCTAATCAATCCACCTCAAATTAATTAGTGGCGACTCCTTGATATAAATCACTTACAAGTTAAAAATCTAAACCCTAAGTCGCGATATAATATGGGTTTGGGAGAACTCGAGTTAAGTCCCGAACTTAGACTTAGCACGTACCAGGCCAGACCCCTTTTTGTATATTCAAAAAAATGGGAGGTCGGTCGCGACATTCAATAAGTGTTTTTGTGAATGCAAAATAATTGAGCTTTAGAAAGCTATCCAACTCAGTGAGAGGATGTAAATTTGATTTCCCGCGTCTATCGTTTCTTGGTGGTGCTTTTGAGATTTGGGAGCTATATTGTCTTTGAGTGTACTGAAGTTAAAATGATATGGCAGTGCAGATTTCTGTTTGATCAAGGATGTACGGTGCATTTGGTTTGGCTTTGGGGGAAAACCTTTAGGAAAATGCAAAGGCCTTTAGGTTAAAGGGATTTTACGAAATACAAGTGATATTTGGTCAATTATAATTTAAAAGTGCATTGGGAAACAATTTTGGATTAAATGGTGCTCGGAAAAATCACACTTTGCAAAGCACTTTAGCTTTTTTTTAAAAAAAAATAACAACTCAAAACTGGTGAGGGACTAGTGGCTAGCGGGTGGCCGGCGAGCTTCTGGCGAGACTCCGGCGAGGCCAAATTTGGCTATCGGTGAGCTAGATTTAGTGTCGGCAGCCTTGCCTAAGGTCACCCGACCTCAAGCGACCGTTGCCTGGGTTGCCTGACCACCCAGGCAGCTGTCGCCTGTTTGCCTTATTGTGTTACAATTATGAACATCATCTATATCTATTTGTAGTTAAGTTTTTATGTAGTTAATGGCCATATTAAAAATCAATCGATCGAAAAACATTTCCTACAATTAGTGAGGGAGGAAAATAAAGTCCAATAAAGTACGTATTTCACAGGCGCGGGATTCATTTACCTGAGGAGGATCTTTTCACCAGAAAAACAAGGGATGCTTTTTCTTGGGCACAACAAAAGTCATTTTCTCTTGGTAATTTGGCCGATCCCGAGGTTCACTTTTATTGGGAACGTGATACACGTTGTGATGTTACTATCAGCTGTAGGAATTTCCAAACTGATTTGAAACGTGGATAGAGACTTGCACTAATGATTCAATTTGCTCAATGTGACGAAGCTTATCTTAACTCGAAATGAAAGGAAGAAAAAGAAACAGGTAGGATTCTTGATAAAGAAGATAGTTCGATTAGTATTAATTCCTCGACTTCCTTAGTAGATAAAGCAAAGGAGTTAGAAGTTTTCTTTGCCGCATATATTAAGGTAAAAATGGTACTGTCATCATAGAAGCTGTTATCGGAGTAATAAAGTAGCAATTTCGTATGAACTTCCAAAAAAAAAAGTGTCAATTTTGGTGCGCCTCTCTAAGGTGATATAACATATCTTATTACTAAAGACAATCTTCTATAAATTCCACCAACGATATTGACCGAGGTAGAAACCTAAATTTGCACGAGGAACCTATGCTTTTTTTTATTTAATTATTATTCTGTGATCTTACTCTGTAATTTCAAGCTTCCCATTCAACACGATCCCTCGCAAAATCATGTTATTTACAAGTTTTGGCTCAAGTGGACTGTGAAATTCTAAGCAGATACAAGAAATTGATTCATGTGAAGTGTCCTATCTTAGCCTATAACATAAATTTTTTTGTTTGCTCTAGCTAAATTTTTTTGTTTGGAAATTTGACTGAAGAATAAGTTTATTATCGTCGTTGTGAAATATATATATATATATATATATATATATATATATAACTCACCACTCCTTATTGCATACACAGTTGAGATAATTGCCAAGATTCATCTGTCCTTGATGAAGGGGACTTCTTAGTCTACAAGGAGTAATTATCTGAATCATTCGGCTTGCAAAAAGAGAAAACAACAAAAACATATGAACTAATATGGAGTCCTAATTGATTAGGTTACCACTTAGTTATTAATGTGCATAGTTTATTAGTGAAAACATGCTTTGCTGTAGCAATTAATAAGACTGAAAGAATCCTTTGATCTTTTAGTTTTCCATTTAGTAGCCATACCTGATTTTAACTAAGTAGCATTAGGAAAAATTAAGCTAAAAATAATCTGTCACTATTGCTCTTGATTTTAACTCTCTTAAGAAAGGCAACTTTCGTGGCTCCTTCAGCTTGGAACGAAGATATATTCATTACTATTCCTTGTCCAAAGCATCAAATGCAATTGACGTTGACCTTGACCTGAAAAGCAAAGCAACGACTTGCATAGTCAATTCATATCTCTACGATCCAAACGCGATGCGACACGATGTCGCAAGAGGAACCATAAATTCAACAACAAAGGGAAAGAGACCGATCAAGCACCCAAGAGAGCTAAGACCTTTCGACGCAAGAAGCGTGGTGGAAAGAAGGACAAGGCCAAGATGATGTGCTACAATTGTGGCAAATTAGGCCACTTCACTCGTGAATGCACTGAGCCAAAAAAGGTACCACATTATTCCATTACTTTGAGTAATGCTTTCGTTTCTAGCACTGTAATGCTTGCTGAATCTCATCCAATGTGGACTGTAGACTCAGGAGCAACAGACCACGTAGCTAGAGACCGAGGAGCATTTGTGAAGTATCGTCGGATACAACCTGGAAGAAGATGGATATATGTTGGAAATAACTCTAGAGTTGAAGTGAAGGGTATCAGCACATATAAATTAACCTTTCGTGGTAGTCGAAACCTATTCCTACATGATGTCCTCTATGCTCCAGATATTCGGCGAAACTTGGTCTTTGTAGTTGTTCTTCTTAGCTTAGGTTATGTTTTTAATTTTCATGGTGATTATGTTGACATTTTGTTTGGAACAGTTTATTACGGTTCTGGTTATGTATTGAATGGTTTTATAGTGTTAGACATTGACTATGATATGTACAAAGTTAATGTTGATGGTTATTTTTCTTTAATTGCATATTCTAGTAATGTGGAAATTGATGCAAATACTTGGCATGCTAGACTGGGTCACATTGGGTTACAAAGAATGAAACGATTAGCAAGAGAAGGCCTTTTGGGGTCACTCGCTAATATTGAATTGCCCGTATGTGAACATTGTCTAGCGGGAAAAATAACTAGAAAACCATTTGGTAAAGGAACTAGAGCTGAACTTCCATTGCAACTTATACATTCTGACATTTGTGGTCCTTTAAATGTGAGGGCGAGGCATGGAGCCTCATATTTCATCACTTTTATAGATGACTTCACGCGTTTTGGTTATATTTTTCTGATCTCCCATAAGTCCGAAGCATTGGATTGCTTTAGGCGGTTTATAGCTTTGGTAAAGAATCAGTTGAACAAAACAATAAAGGCATTGAGAACCGATCGAGGACGTGAGTATCTATCTGAGCAATTCAAGGCTCTCTGTGATGAAAAGGGAATTGTAAGACAATTGACTATTGCTGGTACTCCGCAACAAAATAGGGTTGCAGAAAGAAGGAATAGAACCCTTTTGGAAATAGTTAGGTCTATGATGGCGCAGGCAAATCTTCTTGTCTCATATTGGGGAGATGCGTTATTGACTGCTGTCTATATACTTAATCGTGTGCCCTCTAAGTCAGTCGCTTCCACCCTTTATGAATTGTGGACTGGTAGGAAACCAGACTTAAGTAATCTACGACCTTGGGGATGTGCAGCATATGTTCACGATTCTTCCCATAAATATGGCAAATTAGGTCCTAGAGGGAAGAAGTGTATCTTTATTAGATACTACGAACACTCCAAATGGTACGTGTCTATAGGTGAACAAGCTTATGGAAGTGTGACTGAAATGGAGTCACGAGATGTCACGTTCTTGGAGAACGATTTTCCTAGTAGAGGTGAGATCGATAAGGACTTCCAATTACATGAAATGGAAGATCCCGATAACACACCCACTAATGTTATTGAGGGAAATACAGATTTACCTCAACATACAAGATCTAGTGGGAGTGTAGCGTTGCCTGGCGAACTGAATTCTCAAGAAGTTCAGTTGCGTAAAAGTAATCGTAAAAGTATTTCCCGTCGTCGATTTGAGATTGAAGGGGAAGCATTTATGATTGCTTCACAAGACGATGTAAAGCCTAAAACAGTTCAAGAGGCTCTCTTATCTCCGGACAAGGAAGAATGGGGAAAAGCTTTGGAAGACGAAATTGGGTCTATGAAGACAAACCATGTCTGGGACTTGGTTCATCTGCCATCCAATCGTAAGGCTATTGGAAACAAATGGATTTTCAAGATTAAGCGAAGGGCGGATGAATCCATTGAAAAGTATAAGACTTGCCTTGTGGCAAAAGGCTATACTCAACAAGAGCGTGTAGACTATGAGGAAACTTTTTCACCAGTTGTAAGGTTTGCCTCCATACGCCTTATCCTAGCCATTGTTGCACATTTGGACCTAGAATTACATCAAATGGATGTAAAGACAGCATTTCTCAATAGAGAACTAGATGAAGAAATTTATATGAAACAACCAATAGGTTTCATTGCTGAAGGTCAAGAGCGTAAAGTTTGCAAACTTCATCATTCAAACAAATTTGCGCTGACTTGAGTTACGTTAATTCGGTTCTGGTAGAAACGTTTGTCTCTAAACTGTTTTAAATAAAATGATGATAAAATCATGCGCGCCGCCCCTGAATTTTGTAAATCTGGTTTTTATCCCATATGAGAGGATTTGGGCACCTCATGCAACTTTTTGAAATCGACGACCTCATACACCCGATACAAAGATTTGAGGTCTTAAAAAGTAATTCCCCTTATAAGGATTACGCTACCTGGATAAACTTTTTGAAAGACCCCAATCCCAAGGCATTCTTATGGCATACTAAATGGTTCCATGAGGGTCAGGCTCGTTATGCCCACCAGTTCCACAACCCTGTTCCGCTGCTCGGTCTATCTTACATCACTTCATACTACCCCTACCGAGTAGCCCGCCAGTACAAGGCCCTTCAAGAGATCTCGCCACCTCTCAAGACAGACATGTTTCGAGTTCGATTCACCCGCTCGAACTACAATTATGCTGACGAAATTAGGGCCATCCAGGGAGTGTAAGCTGAATGCCAGCCTGAGAATATTCTTGTGCCTAGACTATTGAAAGGGCAAGAAAGGATCCATCATGCTTCGCTGTTCTACGTTCTACATCATCGAATCCCGACAGATCTATAGCCAAAAGTCCCGGATGTAACCTGTCGCGACCTAAATTTTTCTCAGGCTAATGGATTGTTAAGACTAAACCTAACTTGGGCCCTCCCAAGCCCTACCAATTTGCAACTTAGGGTTTAAGTTTTTTAACGTGCCAAAAGTTATCATGCTTGGAGTCGCCACTAATCTATTTATGGTAGGTCGATTAGAAACCTAAATAAAATATAGGGAGATATGTTTTATTCCTACGAACCAGAGATTCTAAGCTCGGGGACTTGGTTACGTTAGATCTAGTCTAACGCCCTTTCGGTACCTTTTCTTTTCAAAAAAATATTTATGCATGCAGTCTGGATCAATTTTAACTTAGCCACTAGCATGTGAGGTGATCATGCGGGTGCGCAAACCACCAAAGTAACACCCAATAATCAAAACATTAAATAAATTGCAAGATTTGGAGAATTACTTACCTCGAAGCAACGTAAGCATCTGCATTATTAGCTAGAAAGTCACATCAACAATTCTAACATGATTTCTAATTAACAAGTAGTTCACTCAATATTTTTTAGGATTTTCACTTATTTAAATGAAAACTAACCTATATGTAATGACGTGCAAAAATTAACATGCGATTAATGCAGCCTAACATGCAAACTATATGTCATGCGACGACGTGATCTAATTCTAATGACAGACAAATGATTTATTTTTGGTATTTTCAAATGAAATTCGGAATTAAAAATTACTCAAATTAACATGCAATCTATCCTAGAGAAAATGATTTGATCTATCCTAAAGTGATTCTTTTTTTGGGATTTTTATTAAAATTCGAAATTATTAAAATAACCTAAATAATCTATTAGGATTAGAATAACACCTAATTTAAACTAGGAAATAAATTAACTCAAGTCCTAATTTAAATTAAATAATTATCCTATCTTTTAGATACATTTAGGGTTCCCTAAACATGCAAAACTTCTAATTTAAATCTAACTAACAAATTTTTGGATTTTCTTTATTTAAAAGGAAAGCAATCAAACAAAGATAACAACCACATTCAAACAATCCACGCAATCCGTAAGATTCTTCAAATTCAGATAACGCAAAGAAATCAAACTAACCGTCATATCTATAGGGTTATAGATATTGACAGAAAGTTGATTGTTTAAATTTGGAAAGCAAATTAAATCTATTATCGTATCCATATGATTATGGATAAGATAACGATTTTTCGTATCGCCGCGTATCGTACCTTAGGGATGAGGTCGGATAGTCGTCCAGATACGTTGCTAAATTAGGAATGATTCCTAATTTTGGGTATTTTCGAATATTGCAGATATAACACACATCATCCTAAGATATCTAGCAATCCACGTAATATTCACGAAATATTCAAGCATCTGAAAATTAGGAAACCAAATATTTAGAAAATATTGGATAACATCCTTACCTAATTTCAAGATATTTCCAAATTTGAACTCACGGATCGGGATTGCGGATCGGGACGAGCAGCGGTGGGATAGACCGGCGATGGTAGCGGTGGCGATGGAACAAGAACGGCCACTGATGCTCAGTGATGGCCTCTCAGTCAAGGAAGGACCAGCGGGTTGCGGCTACTAGTGTGAATCAACTTGGTGATGGTGTCACGGATCGGTGTGGCCAGCTCGGTGGTTCGACCACCGATTGAGTGTGTCGCGGCTATTGGGCAAGCGAGAAGACGAGTTGCCATTGGAGTTTATTGAGGCTGTCAGTCTTGGACCACGCTGAACTCCATAAAGCTTTTCAATTCCAAGGACTGCACCTGCACCCACCGAACACACTTACCCCAAATCACCACATCAGAATTTTTACCACTCGTGTTCTTCTTGTTCGTGAATGATCCAAGTGCACTCCTCTAGAACTTTTCATCACTTCACTCATGAATCACAGAATTGAAATTTTTACGAGTGATGGGTTCGATGAAGACAAGCTTGCGGAGGGTCTCAGTCATGGTAACGTCAATGTTGGGAGTGCAGCGATGTCAGAACCGGGAGATGCAGCAACTGGAAGCAGCAACGCGCGGTGGCGGTAGTGGCCTCGTCGGTGCGGGGGCAGCAGCAATGGCAGGTAGAGATCGGCACAGTAGCAGCAGCTCACAGATGTCACTGGATCGGCATGAATATATATTCTACTCATTGCAAGCTACACTTGGTTGAATATATATAGGCGGGATATTGCCCTTTTGTGGCCGAATCCTCAAGATTACGGTAATATTGCTCTCTATATTTCTTAACTTGAAGTATTACATGTGCAGAGCATATGAATGATGGGTTCAGCCAAATTTCATCACCATGGGCTTAGTTAAAAAAATTTGATTAAGCACAGAACTATTCGTTCAAGTCTATCCGCCGTCAGTTCTATAAATATGCAAATTATATGGGCCTAATTAAACTATCAATGAAATGCTCCTAATATCTATATGCAATTTAACGAATATTTTTGCTAGGTGTCAAGACCGACTCCTAATTTTCCTATACAAAACGTACCTAAATAAATTACCAAAATTTAGGTGTCAACAGCTGCCCCTCTTTGAAAGTGAGCTAGAAGAAGTTGCATTGAAAGACTAAACTGATGCCTAAATTTTGCTATACAAATGCAATGAATGTTATTTCTGTTGGGATTATGAGTCCCATTTTAAAATGCAATAAGAAATTATGCATGCTGACGTGAATAAAAAACATACCTGGAGTTACTCACCTAACTTGAGTGGTGAAGTAATTTGAGGCATTGCCATGATTCTTGAGATTGTTTGGCAAATGTTTGGACCCTATCCCAATGGTATTGCCTGATGAACGTTGATGAACTCCGGTGACCTGCAATTCAGTCAAGACACACGAAGAAAGCTCGACATATCCAGTTATCATCTGGGGTTCTCGAGAGAAAGATTTAGCAAAATGGAAAATGTTCCAACCTTTACAAACTACCTATACATTGCCATAGGTATTCGTAAAGATTTGGCCGCTGCACCTAATTATCATCGTAAGTGCAACACGGGGGAACTTTCCGAGATCAGGAGGATATTTCGATCTTTACGAGATACCTATACATCGTCATAGGTATTCGTAAAGATTTGGCCGCTTCACCTATACCTTCCTCATAGGTGAGCCATAGGGGAACATCTGGGATTGAGAGAACATTTCGACCTTTACGAGATACCTATACATCGCCATAGGCACTTGTAAAGATTTGGTCGTTTCACCTATACCTTCCTCATAGGTGAGTCGCGGGGGAACATCTGGGATTGAGAGAACATTCCGATCTTTACGAGATACCTATACATCGCCATAGGCATTTGTAAAGATTTGGCCGCTTCACCTATACTTTCCTCATAGGTGAGTCGCGAGGGAACATCTGGGATTGAGAGAACATTCCGACCTTTACGAGATACCTATACATTGCCATAGGCACTTGTAAAGATTTGGCCGCTTCACCTATACCTTCCTCATAGGTAAGTTGAGGGGAACAACTGGAATTGAGAGAACATTCCGACCTTTACGAGATACCTATACATCGCCATAGGCACTTGTAAAGATTTGGCCGCTGTGCCTATACCTTTCCTCAAAGGCATGTCACGGGGGAATCTCTTAACGATTGGTTGAACCAGGGGCTAGCTCGAATGTTCAGGGGTTCCTTGACAAAGTATCTGGATATCATCAGAGGTACCTGAAAAGAATTGATCAATAAATGCCTAGATATCGTCAGAGGCATCTAGAGATCGCAACAAAATGATCAAATATGGGACCTAACAATTGCTGGAACAGGTTAGGGATACTTGGATAGTCATAGACATCCAAGGATAGAGATACACTTACCTAGTGATATCTCCGACTCTTGGGGGCATGTCTCCTGCTGGACACGATTTTAGGTAACATGTAATATGTATTCATGGACATTCAAGAGCACATATACACATGCACTATAAATTCAACTGGTTTCATGCATGACGGTTTTGTCAAATTAGCATTACTAAATTTCAATGGGGGAAAACATGATAAGACAATCCGAACTCACAAGTGGGTGTCTTGAAAATGTCCAATGAGGGACTTTTGGTCCAAAAGGGCTTTCACTCATTCTCATTAAAAAAGGCTGATTTATGAGAATCGCTCTATCTCACCTTCATCATGTGGATAAGGGTTCGAGTATTCTTGCAAGCGGTACGACCTTACCAATCTGAGAGGTCTTTGTCAGGACCATAACATGGGCTTGGTCAATGGCTTAGCAAAAGGGGACTCTTTGAGTCAAGGCTATTGAAAGAAAATACTCCGCAATTATCTCCAGGTTTACAAGTCAAGAATCCTGCAAAATGAGATAGAAATTGACTTGCTCGCACTTCTTCGAGCTAAGCATATAAACATCTGAAACTCTACGTTAGTTCAAGTGCCCTAATCTGAAGAGACTTTGTAAGGGACGTAATGTAGGCTAGGCTCATGGGTTGAGAAATGAATGGATCATTAGGCTCAAAAATGTGTACAAATAGGGTGAGAAATGGTGATCATCTAGGCATTATCACCGGTCCTCTTTTCCGCCAGGGATTATCTTCTTGGTAGATGCTCCATTGGCCTTGAGAGCTTATCACTTAACTCCTTAAGACTGTGGATGACTTTGACACATCTCAACATTTTCTACTCCGAAATTTTCTCCTTCTTCTTCTTCATTCATTTTTTCTTTCATTCTCTTCTTCTTCTTTTCTTCTTTATTTTTTCACGGGCATTGGCCTTGCTTTTACAAGGCATATTGCTTTTTCATGCCCCATAGTTTTTTCTTCTCTTTTTTTTTCATTTTTGACTTTTGACATACACTGTCCATGATGCATATATTGGCTAGCCACACTTTGGCTTGTTTTGACCGAATGACTAACATTTGGACTTTCAGGGTCTTCGTCTTCTATCAACGCTCTGGATATGCTGCGTGGACAGTGATGGCTTTTACCTTACCCTAGTGTGGGGGATGATCACCAACTGGGTTTAAAGAAATGAATTTGTAGGCTCAATTGGGCTTAGCAAAAGATAAAGTGTGTATAGGATAGATTAAAAAATGCTCTTCGTCATCCTAAGGCACTTGAACTTCGTGTGAATTCTTCTGAAAAAGCAACACTCAAAGATTGATGCGAGTGAAAGCAAGACAACCTCTATTCATTTTTCACCTTATAATGCAGACTTACCTCCAATTTACCCTGATGTAGGGTGGTTCTTGACAGGGGTAATTTGAAAGGATTTCTCCAAACATTTAGGCTCAAAGTGGTGAAACAATGGATAACCTATAGTGTTTGGGATAGAGAAATGAACTACCTTTCATCACTTTGGTTGCTGTACCTTTTGCGAGATAACCATTTACCTTGCAGACATGGAATTTTTTACTCAACTCACTAGGGATTAGTGCATGGGACTGTGTATAGGATAGAGCTTACCTTTCATCATCCCGATATATCTCATTCAACACATTCAATTCATTCCACATGAGTTATCAGATTATCCAATTAAATTCCCCTTTTGAAATCGATGATGCAAACTGACAAAATGATCAAGCAGAATCTAAAGCCAATGCACACATCTTAACCTGAAATTGATTGAAATCATTTATTCATCAGTGAAATGTTTGCAATTCAGAATATAAAACCAAACACTTGACAACTTTTGCTTCAAAATGTTAGATTTTATCAAGGATAATACATCTTCACAGCATCAGAATTAACAGGAGTGGAGAACTCACGACCATCCATTTCTGCGAGAATCAGGGCACCTCCGGGAAACACCTTTTTAATCACATATGGACCGATATAGTTTGGGGCCTCTACTCGTGCAGCAACTAAATTGGAGTTTCGTCTCACTCTCAGGGGGATTTGCCCCTCTCTTCACTTCTCTGGGTTTCTCCGCATCATCCAAGTGATAGTTTGGTTTGACGTGAGAACTTTGAACCTTTCATATCATTCAAGGCTATGCAACATTTCCGAGGAACCCTCAAAATCATCGGGATCATCAAGATTGTCATCGACTGAATATAATGCATCATATTTGACTGTTTCCATACCCTCACGTGTCACAAGATTACCCCTGAAACATAAAGTAGGGGGTTCAAGGGGGTTCAGAAGGACAAACAGGGCTAAACATTGCATTTTTTCGAAATTTTTCTCTTTTTTTTTTATTTTTTGTGACTTTTTTCGAAATTCTTTTCAAAAAAGTTTTAACACGAGGAAGCATAGAGAAGCCCAAGCCTCAGAATTTTCCTTAGACTATATTTTCTTTTATTGGTTGGATATCATCACCAGGTTGGTTTGATGTACCTCAACATGTCCTCAAAAATGAAAATAATTTGTAATTTCATTGATTATCACCAAATGAATTACATTTATTGGAATGGAAATTGCAACAATCAAGTCCTGGAAATGAAAAGTTCTAAAAAGTAGCTCCCGAGATGGGGCAAGTCCTAGAAAGCAGTAAAAATTCCCACACAGGGGAGTGTGCAAAAAAGTAAACGTGTTACTCTTGCGGGCCAGTGCCCATTCCCTCTAACGGTCCTTCCTCGATGGCTCCAATGAGGAAATTATCGAACAGGGTAGTGATTCCATCTATTGCATCATCAGGATCTTCTATCATTAGAGGTGTTGGATCATCTATACCTCTCCATCCATCTGGAACAATGTCACAGGGGTCAACATAGAAGCTCGGGGATGCCAAGTATTTCACATAATAATCGAATTTACCGCTTGGTTGCCCCAATGTGTCGATCACCTCTTGTTTTTCATGTATCATCCTTGTAGGGCCTGGGAATGTAGTGTGGATGTGTGGAGGCATGTCCTCAAGTAGAGGGTCGACCTTGTCTTCTTCGGTGTTTAGCGCAGCAAACTCCCCTTACCAATCAATGACCACTTTGGAGATTGTGGAGACGATGCCAATGTGATTAGCATAGACGATCATCCCAACTTCCACCATTTTGGAGATTCTTTCCCTCATGACAGTTAGAAGAGGCACTTCATCATTCGGGTAATAACCTGCTCTCACTAACCCATCGTAGACATAAGTGGTATACACCTTGACATTCTTGATTCGACCAGCATTGACACTAAATATGGCATTCACATTGCTCGCGTGATCAGGGAGCGGGTTGCTCTGAACATTTGGCTTAGTGGGTTGAAAGGAAAATGCCTTCGTGTCCAGAAGGCTCAGGATTCGATGCTTGAGGGTAAAACAATCGTCAGTTGAGTGCCCCACCTCGCCCATATGATAATCGCATTTTTTAGACAGATCATAGTTATAGAATTGCTCAGGATTGGGCCGCTTTGGCTCAGTGGTAAGCAAGCCTTTCTTCCAGAGGACCGCCAATACTTAAGACAACGACCCGAGGAGGGGAGTAAATTGCCTCTTGTTGTTTTTCTTCTAAAAGGGTTGACGACCCGTACTTTGTTGTTGAGCTTCTACTACCTGGATTGCTGGGATAGGGTTAGCATTCCGCTGCCCTGGTTGGATATAAGTCACATTCACTCTAGCTGCTGGTTCTTTCTCTTTTCTTGTACTAAATCTATTGGTCGAAGAAGACGGCTCCACAAACCACCCATCTTTCAGCCCTATCTCAATATGTTCGCCTATGGAGATGAGTTTATTGAAGTTGTCAGCCGGAATGACTACCATCCCATTACGGTACTCGAATGGGAGAGTTTTAATGAACATCCTCTTCAATTCACTGTCTATAGGTTCCAAGACAGCCTGAGCGGCTATATTTCTCCATCTGATAGCATAATCTTTGAACGACTCAGTCTTTTTCATCTGAGCACACTCAAGGTCTTCGTGGGTGGGAATGATGTTCGTTATGAACCTGTATTGCTTCAGGAATGCTTCATTAACTTCTTTACAGGTTTTGAGGCCATTTATCTTCTTCATGAGATACCAATTCAAGGCAGGACCCGTCAAACTTGCCTGAAATGCATGAATCATTAGGAGTTCATTATCAACGTACGATGTCATTTGTACGTGATAAGCTGCAGGTAGGCTTTTGGGCAGGAGGTGCCATTGTACTTGTCAAAGTCTGGCATCTTGAACTTCTTCGGGATTTTGATCTGTGAGTAAAGAGACAAGTCGATTGAGGGAAAATCATGTGAGCCTTCCAGCTGTTTCACTCTTTCTTCAAGTTTGTTGACCCGTTCATCAGGTTTTTCCTTGTTGACGATAATCTGGACGGGGTCATCTACTAAGTTGGGAAGATCGTCATCTTCTTCACTATCGGCATTTTTTCCACCTTTATGCTTTGGGGCCGATGCCTCAGGGGATGCAAGAATAGAAGTCAGCCGAAGGGTTTTGATCTCAGCGGACATCTGTTGCATTGCGACAAGGAGTTGCTTCATTTGGTCCTCAATGCCAACGACACAATCTCGTAAGTCAGTTTGATCGGCCATGCTATTTCTCGACCGCGTGCAAATAGGCGATCGTGATCGGTCCGTAATTACCTAATGTAAAGGAAATGAACCAAATAAGCACATGGTCAAGACAATGTTGGTCCATGACACGCTTTTAGTCTTTTTTTGTTTATTCATGAAAATATTCGTATATGGTTGAGACTTTATAAAAAGTGATCTAGGCAAAGAAATGTAAATAACTCCCTAGACACAACCTAGAAAATAAAAGCACCAATATCCCTAATCATAAAACTATGAAAAACAAAAATTGAGACTCCCTAGAAATTATGACCTGAAAACAAATTCTCTAAAGCCTTTTCTTTTTATAAAAGAAAGACGACAACAAACTTCTTAGGAAAATAATTACCTATGACACATCTAGGAAAATAAAGACTTAGATTGAAAATAAATTCTCTAAAAGAGCTTTCTTTTTTTTTTTTAAAGGACTCAATGATTATTACTTTCAAATTTAAAACCAACCTAGACCTATCATGGACCGACCCGAAAAATGCAGTAACTAAATTAATTGCAAAAAGGAGAGTTCAGAAGACTTACTTCACCCAGTAGGACCATGACAACCACATAGACATGCGCATGAAACGTGAGGTTCAATTTCTATCTAGACTCTTGCTTGTAAAGTGGAGACGCGAGGATTACCGGGCTAAACCAGTCATGGTTGTGGTTAGGTCGAGGTTCCCCTGACTCCGGCTTAGTCAAGGAGCCGACACTTGTTGCAAAGGGTGCAACCGTGGTGGGAACTCAATGACACCGTGAAACAACTTTTGGGACCAAGAAGGGCGACCCATACCACGCAGGTGTGGTCGAGGTGTCCGCTGTCTCAGTACCATCCTAAATCTGTGCCGCCTAGGTTCGGCAGCGGGTAGTGTATGCGGTGTAATGTAAATGCAAGGCATGCATAGCAAGTTATATCATATAGCGCTTCAGGCATAAAATAAACCATACATCCAAACACCTCCCTGCAAAACAAGAGTTAACAATCACGCCCCCCCTTATACCTTCCATTCTACAAAAACATTTAACACCTAAAATATTAGGGACGTACCTGGGATCCTTGCTGCCAAACAAAAATATTTTTTGAAAAGAAAAACTGGCCTAAGTCTATTAAAAGTTTTAACTCAAGTCCCCAGCGGAGTCGCCAAGCTGTCGCGACCTAAAATTTTCTTAGGCTAATGGATTGTTAAGACTAAGCATAACTCGGGCCCTCCCAAGCCCTACCAATTCGCAACTTAGGGTTTAAGTTTTTTAACGTGCCAAAAGTTTTCATGCTTGGAGTCGTCACTAATCTATTTATGGTAGGTCGATTAGAAACCTAAATAAAACATAGGGAAATATGTTTTATTCCTACGAACCAGAGATTCTAAGCTCGGGGATTTGGTTACGTTAGATATAGTCTAACGCCCTTTCAGTACCTTTTCTTTTCAAAAAATGTTTATGCATGCAGTCTGGATCCATTTTAACTTAGCCACTAGCATGTGAGGTGATCATGCGGCTGCGCAAACCACCAAAGTAACACCCAATAATCAAAACATTAAATAAATTGTAAGATTGGGAGAATTACTTACCTCGAAGCAACGTAAGCATCTGCATTATTAGTTAGAAAGTCACATCAACAATCCTCATATGATTTCTAATTAACAAGCAGTTCACTCAATATTTTTTAGGATTTTCACTTATTTAAATGAAAACTAACATATATGTAATGACGTGCAAAAATTAACATGCGATTAATGTAGCCTAACATGCAAACTATATGTCATGCGACGACGTGACTTAATTCTAATGACGGACAAATGATTTATTTTTGGTATTTTCAAATGAAATTCGGAATTAAAAATTACTCAAATTAACATGCAATCTATCCTAGAGAAAATGATTTGATCTATCCTAAAGTGATTCTTTTTTTGGGATTTTTATTAAAATTCGAAATTATTAAAATTACCTAAATAATCTATTAGGATTAGAATAACACCTAATTTAAACTAGGAAATAAATTATCTCAAGTCCTAATTTAAATTAAATAGTTATCCTATCTTCTAGATACATTTAGGGTTCCCTAAACATGCAAAACTTCTAATTTAAATCTAACTAACAAATCTTTGGATTTTCTTTATTTAAAAGGAAAGCAATCAAACATAGATAACAACCACATTCAAACAATCCACGCAATCCGCAAGATTCTTCAAATTCAGATAACGCAAAGAAATCAAACTAACCGTCATATCTATAGGGTTATAGATATCGACAGAAAGTTGATTATTTAAATTTGGAAAGCAAATTAAATCTATTATCGTATCCATGTGATTATGGATAAGATAACGATTTTCCGTATCACCGCGTATCGTATCTTAGGGATAAGGTCGGATAGTCGTCCAGATACGTTGCTAAATTAGAAATGATTCCTAATTTTGGGTATTTTCGAATATTGCAGATATAACACACATCATCCTAAGATATCTAGCAATCCACATAATATTCACGAAATATTCAAGCATATGAAAATTAGGAAACCAAGTATTTAGAAAATATTGGATAACATCCTTACCTGATTTCGAGATATTTTCAAATTTGAACTCGCAGATCGGGATTGTGGATCGGGACGAGCAGCGGTGGGACAGACCGACGATGGTAGCGGTGGCGATGGAACAAGAACGGCCACTGATGCTCGGTGATGGCCTCTCAATCAAGGAAGGACCAGCGGGTTACGACTACTGGCGTGAATTGACTTGGTGGTGGTGTCACGAATTGGTGTGGCCAGCTCGGTGGTTCGACCACCGATTGAGTGTGTCACGGCTATTGGGCGAGCGAGAAGACGAGTTGCCGTTGGAGTTTATTGAGGTTGTCAGTCTTGGACCAAGGACTGCACCTGCACCCACCGAACACACTTACCCCAAATCACCACGTCAGAATTTTTACCACTCGTGTTCTTCTTGTTCGTGAATGATCCAAGTGCACTCCTCTAGAACTTTTCATCACTTCACTCACGAATCACACGATTGGAATTTTTCCGAGTGATGGGTTCGATGAAGACGAGCTCGCAGAGGCTCTCAGTCACGGTAACGTCAATGTTGGGAGTGCAGCGGTGTCAGAACCGGGAGATGCAGCAACTGGAAGCAGCAGCGTGCAATGGCGGTAGTGGGCTCGTTGGCGCGGGGGTAGCAGCAACGACAGGCGGAGATCGACACAGTAGCAGCAGCTCACAGACGTCACTGGATCGGCATGGTAGTGGACATCAAGCAGCAGTGGCGACGAGCATGGCGTAGGCACAAGCAAGGTGGCAGCGATTGCACACGTACGCGGCCGACTCTCTCTCTCTCCCTCAAATCTCACGTCTGTTTCTAGCCCTCTCTAAAAATTCTATTCTCTGAAATTATGAGAGCCCCTCTGTTGACCGAGACCCCCTCTCCTCTGAATGTGTATCTCCTTTTATATGCAAAGCCATGGGACCTCTTCAAGGAAAGAATCAATATCTCTCTCCCCTTTTAAAATATTAATATATCCCTTCTTATACTACTCACATGGTCGAAGATATGTTTTCCTATGAGTGCAATTGACTTCCCATCTCCAGTGATCCGTCCTTATTCCTTTTCCTTTTTTCATTCAACCGCGTGAATATATATTCTACTCATTGCAAGCTACACTTGGCTGAATATATATATGCGGGATATTACCCTTTTGTGGCCGAATCCTCAAGATTGCGGTAATATTACTCTCTATATTTCTTAACTTGAAGTATTACATGTGCAGAGCATATGAATGATGGGCTCGGCCAAATTTTCATCACCATGGGCTTAGTTCAATTAATTTGATTAAGCACAGAACTATTCGTTCAAGTCTATCCGCCGTCAGTTCGATAAATATGCAAATTATATGGGCCTAATTAAACTATCAATGAAATGCTCCTAATATCTATATGCAATTTAACGAATATTTTTGCTAGGTGTCAAGACCGACTCCTAATTTTCCTATGCAATACGTACCTAAATGGATCACCAAAATTTAGGTGTCAACATAACCAATAAGCCCAGTCGCCAAGTACAGATTGACCATCTCGAAAGGACTGTGGGGACAAAAGATACGCTTATTGCGAAGCTTGTCCGTGAAAATAAGCGGCTCCGAGAAACTGTAGCTTCCACATTGTTTATAAAATGAGCATCCGAGAAGGGCGCTCTTTTGTTAAAAGCCTATGTTTTGTTTATTTTCATAGTATTTATGTTTAGGGGTTTTGATTTTCTTTTGTAAAAGTATTTATAGGTTGTATTGCTTTTTATGATATAAATAAATTGTTTTGCACGTTAATGACATCACCGTGGCCTTTGGCCTAGTGGTATCTGGGGATGAGCGAAACGGTCTGAGGTGACTAGGGTTTGAACTCCGAAGACGCCGCCTGTAATGTTTATATTAATAAAAACCCTTTTTCTCATTTTTTTTCTATGCAAATAAAGAAAATATATAATAATATTATGAATAGGTCATGAAATGATTCTTTATTAAACATTATACTCATTCATTTCAATGTTTTCACAGGTAGTTGCAAAAAAAAATGGCCAAGGAAAACGTTCGTCTTGATAATATGGAGAGCGAAATGAAAATGGTTTTCAATGCACTAGAAAACCTCACCAAGCAAATAGAATCCATCAATGTCAAGCTCACGCCTACACCTACAGCAATTGAAGTGATGTTACCACCACCGTCTACTGGAAAAGATAAAGCCTCTGCCAGCAATAGCAAAATGCCCTTGCTAAAGGACGATCCGCTTCCCCTGGCCATTAGAAAGGCTGAACCTAAAGGTGCACCGATGACAGAACATGACAAACGCCTGGCAAAGGTCGAGGAGATGTTGAAACAACTACAAGGCCCGCAACATGTTGTCCCAATTGACTTGTCTATATACAAATTGGTATTTCAAAATACCAAAAAAGTTCAAAATACTAGAATTTGAGAAATATGATGGCACTTCATGCCCCAAGCACCATTTACACATGTATCATGTGCAGATGACCCAGTACGTTAATAATGAATCTCTCATGATTCAGACCTTTTAAACGAGTTTGACGGGACCAGCTTTGACATGGTATTTGTTAAAAGATATGGATGCTTTTAAATAGTGGGATGATGCCGCTAATGCATTTCTCAAGCAGTATCAATTCAACCTCGACGTCACCTTTACTCGTGACGATTTGGAACGCACTAAGAAGAAGAAAAGTGAGTCATTGAAAGAGTATGTCACTAGATGAAGAAACTTGGCCGCCCAGGTTACCCCACAACTCACTGATTATGAACAAATAAAGTTGTTCATTAAGTCTATTCCGTATAAATACAGACACCGCCTAGTTAGTGCCACTACTAAATCTCTTAATTGTCTTGTTCCTGTGGACGAACGAATTGAAATGGGATTGCGTGACGGATGGTTCACAGACCCCGCTTCCACAAGCAAGAGACTTAACACGAGAAAAGAGAAGGAATCCTTGACGGAAGGGAACATCGCATACATCATCCTCCCCGGACAATCCAAGTGAGTAGTGAGCAGCAGCCTACCTCAAGTCGCCAGCCTCTGAAGCGATACAAAAAAAGGCAATTTACTTCACTACCTGGATCCCTTTCTCAAGTCCTAGCCATACTCTGGAAGAAAAACTTGCTTTCTACAGAACCAAAACGTTCCAACACATGGGCGAGATAGGGCATTCGACGGATGACTACTATACCCTCAAACATCGAATCCAAAACTTACTCAATACCAAAGCCTTTTCATTTTAGACATCCAAGCCAAATGTCCAAAACAACCCGCTACCTGAACATGAAAACAGAATCAATGTCATATCCACTTTCGTCGCTGGTCGAATCAAGAGTGAGAGGGTATGCACTGTTGACATTTATAACGCCCTAGTGAAAGTGGGGTATTATCCTACTGGTGAAGTACTGCCCTTGTCCCTAATGAAAGAAAGGGTTGTCAGCATGGCGAAAGTAGGTTTGATTGTGTATGCCGACTGCACCAGCATAGTGGCCACCATTTCTAAAGTTATCATCGACTGGGACAAAGAACTCTCAGCATTGAATGCCGAAACAGGTGAATCCATCCCCACGCTTGTGAACGAACCTTTTTCTGATAATCCAGATGAGGAGGAAGAGTTGGCGATTGAGTTACCCCTGGCCAAGGAGCACATAGTGTTCGACATACCTCAGCCTTACTGGTACGAGAATGACAAAGCAGTCCCATGGTCCTATGAACTAGATGTTGACCTAGTTACTAGGTCCGGACGAACGTATGCCCAAGCTGATGCGCAGCCCTTGAAGCCTGTCACCGACGAAGAAACCAAAGAATTATTGGCCATCGTCAAAGCCAGTGAATATAATGTGGTAGACCAATTATGCAAATTGCTCGCTCAGATTTCTTTGTTGGAACTACTCCAAACATCCGTGAAGTATCAGAAATCTCTGATGAAGATACTCAGCGAAGTAAATGTCTCAGAGACAATTGAGCATGACAAGTTAGAAGCATTTATGGGGTCCATCATTTTGAAGGATCAGATAACATTCTCGAAAGATGAATTTCCCGCCGAAGGTAGGGGACATACCAAGGGTCTCTACATCTCTGTTAAATGTATAAACTCCCACATAGCTCAAGTTCTAATAGACAATGGGTTTGTGTTGAATATTTGCCCGCTCGCAACTTTGTACCGTCTTAACGTGGATACGTCTAAGCTTTGTGTCTCCAAAACATTCGTCCGAGCATTTAACAGGATGAAAAAAGACACAGTGGGCGAGATCGACCTTGATCTCCAGATTGGGCCAATCGTGTTCAGCATTCTGTTTCAAGTAATGGGCATTCCTACTGCGTTTAGCTTTTTGTTGGGCCGTCCCTGGATTCACTATGCTAGAGCTGTACCTTCAAGCCTTCACCAAAGCGTGAAGTTTGTTGCCCAAGGAAAACTGATTACAGTCCTTGGAGAGGAAAACCATCGAATCTATCAAAAAACTACCATCCCTTACGTTGAACCAAGTGGCAAGGTGAAATCTAGCTATCAATCCATCGAGGTCGTGTCAACCGTGCACGGATATCGAGAAACTTCTCCCCTTGTCCCTGATATATCAAAAGCCTCAATCATGGTAGGGAAGGTTACGGCTGGAAATGGCTTCACCCTAAGTCAAGGACTCGGCAGAGGAGACCGGGCATCCGAGAGCCTATTCAAGCTGCCAGGAATCACCGTACAGCTGGCCTAGGGTATCGCGGAGGGAACCCACAGGTCAACAAGAGGCACGTGAAGGGCCAAGTTGGTTTGTTACTTCCCCATATCCGGGAAACTTTCCTTCCACCTGCTAAACTGTTGCAGGATGAAAAAATTTATCTTAACTTCTCGGGACAATCTGGTGAGGGGTTTAAGCAGCCTACCAAATATTCAAGTCACCTGAGCTCCTTGACACTTCCTATAAATGTTGCTATTGACCAACATCGGAACCTGGACAAGCTACCAATTGAAGAAGATTGTGGATGAAAAGAAATACTAGATAGTGTGGTCACCCTATTTGACGACATCTTCATATGAGCCATACAAGAAGACTCGACCTCATAAATAAGTGCAAACCCGCCTGATTTGTTTGCACGTTTGCAGTATCAGTTAGGTGAGCTACGAGATTGTTCACATCCTTAATGGATGCCATTGGCCAAATCTTGGACATGTCACCATCGTTGCCCGATCAGGAGCAGGTGACCCAAGTAAAAGGTTCGAGAGGAAACCCATCGTCAGGAGTCCTTCTTAACATGATTTGACAAAATATCCAACTCCTACAGTGGTAGAGTAATGTACGACGATATTCGTCGGTTCCTAAATCCATGGATGTGATATTTCCTATCCTTTTGTGAAAGGGGCTAATCACAAGGAGGCCAAAACACCCTACTCTTGAGTACTTCATTAACTATGATCCCTCCAAATCTTGTGATTATCATTCGGGAGAGATTGGGCACTCGCTGGATGATTGCGATACTCTGAAGAATATAGTTCAAGACCTATTGGATGCCAGGGCATTCATTTTTCGTGCCCTATGGCTGTGTTATGGTGAAGATGACCTCTTGGTAGTACCTAGCATTCGTGCCGCTGCTTCTGAGCTTTCTGATAAAACGCGCAAGGGAAAGGCGATTATGAATACCCTGGGCGAGCCTAGTGGTAAGTTTGACTATTACGTTGACTATCAGATGCCATCAAGTTTTTATGAAGACCGGCAAAATAACACTCCTAGTGGATGGGACGATATGGAAAAGCTGACACCAGTCAAGAGGGGAGTTGATGAGCTTGATTCTTGGAATGATACTTTTGAAGATTTCTTCGTCGGTGCAATAGGTGAAGGACCAGTGGAGGGAATGGGCGCAAGCCCACTTGAGTAGAATTCATCTTCTCTCCTTTGTATGAATCCTTAGAAAAGGGGCTATCCTTGTATTTTTTTTTTGTCATTTTTTCTATTGGAAGAAATGTCTTTTTGAACTCTCCCTCTTTTGAGGTTGTAAATCCATGTGTTGTAAATAAATAATGTTTTGAGGGCATGAGGTAGTATCCTAAATCGGCCTGTTAATGATATCCAGCCACGAAAAGGAAAGTATTCTGAGGCCCAGGCTATCTCATGCTTCCTCGTTTCTAAAATTTTTTCGAAAATCAAAAACATTTTACTATTTCTTCAAAAATGTTTTAAGAGGAAAAGGACAATGAAAAATCCATATCCCCATTTGTTTTTCTGATCTGTTTATCATGTGTTCTAGGCATAAACTTGCATCTTGCGATGGAGTTAGTGCGGTCTAGCCTGATGATGTACATACTGACAGCAGCGATTCTGACGATTCAAGTGATGACCCCGCCGAAATCCGAAGAAATTGGGAACAATATGAACAAATCAAGCCCCTTACAACCGAAGATACTATTACCAATAATTTGGGTGGTATTCAAGATCTAAAAGAAGTGAAAATCGGGGCCAACCTTCCCAAAGAGAAAGTCATACGTTTGATCGCTCTTCTCAAAGATTATCAAAACGTCTTCGCATGGTCTTATTCTTATATGCCAGGACTAGACCCTCGGATTGTCGAGCATAATTTGCCTACCAATCCCGACATACCTCCTAAAAAGTAAAGGTTACGAAGGACCAAACCCAAGCTGTCAAAAAAGATCGAAGAAGAAGTGATGAAGCTGTTGAAAGTAGGGTTCATCGAGGTTTCGCAATACCCTAATTGGGTAGCAAAAATCGTATCAGTAAAGAAGAAAGATGGTCGAATTCAGTTTGTATTGATTACCGTGACTTGAATAAGGCCAGTCCAAAGGATGACTTTCCGCTCCCCCATATAGATGTCCTTGTGGATAGCACTGCCGAATTCGAATTATTTTCTTTCATGGATGGATTCTCTGGGTACAACCAGATAAGGATGAATGAGGAAGACAAGGAGAAGACGGCGTTCATCACTCCATGGGGGACTTTTCACTACAGGGTTAAGCCTTTTGGTTTGAAGAATGCCGGGGCAACATACTAACGTGCTATGGTCACTCTCTTTCATAACCTGATGCACAAATAAATTGAAGTCTATGTTGATTACATGATCGCCAAGACTAGATGCAGAGAAGATCACATTGAAGCCTTGAAGAAGCTATTCAGCCGGTTGCACGAGTTCAAACTATGCTTGAATCTTGCGAAGTGCATGTTTGGGGCGACCTTTGGTAAGTTACTCGAATTCATCATGAGTAGCAAGGGGATCGAAGTCGACCCCTTAAAAGTCAAAGTAATATGTGAACTGCAACCCCCGTCCATAGTGAGGGAGCTTAGAAACCTTTTGGAAAGGTTGAATTACATTATTCGGTTCATCTCCCAACTCTTTGAGACCGCGCGGCCTTTCTTCAAACTTCTCAAGAAAGACGGTCAGATTAATTGGGATGAAGATTGTCGGGAGGCATTTGAAAAACTGAAACAGTATTTGATGAATCCCCCAGTACTTGTTCCACCAGTCCCAGGACATCCTCTAATTCTCTATTTAACGATTCACAGTGAATCGTTAGGAGCCCTGTTGGCCTAAAGCCAACGAGCCATTTATTATCTGAGTAAGAAATTCACCATTTCGGAACAGAATTATTCCGAAACAGAGAAAACATGTGCATTGGTGTGGGTATTACATAGGCTCCGACAATATACTTTGCACCACTAGACGTTCCTTGTAACTAAAAACAACCCCATCCGGTATTTGCTCAACCGACCGACATTAGTGGGAAAATTAGCCAAATGGCAAATTCTAATTTCAGAATTTGACATCCAAACATCATCACAAAAATCAGTGAAAGGTCGAGTGATTGCTGATATGCTAGCTGAATACCCTGGGGAAACACATGAGGAGAATCTACCAGATGACCGTATTTTATCAACAGAGGAACACACATGGACCATGTTTTTCGATGAAGCAGTAAACCTATCTAGTTCTGGTACTGGGGCAGTCTTGATATCCCCAGACGGGCAGCATTATCCTGTAGCTGTAAAATTGGTGTTTCCTTGTACTAACAATATAGCCAAGTATGAAGTATGTATTCTCGGTCTACAAGCAGCAATTGATATGAAGATAACCAAATTAAAGTGTTAGGCGATTTTGCCATAATCATACTCTAGATTGTAGGTAAATGGAAAACTAGGGATACTAAACTAGTATCCTCTCATGACTATCTAGAAGAGTTAGTTTCAAAATTCGATGAGATCTCGTTTGACTACTTATCTAGATCTCATAACCAATTCACTGATGCACTGGCTACACTATCATCCAAGTTACAGGTTACCAATGGTTTGGAAATAGAGCCTCTAAAGATTAAAGTCTTGACCAGACCGGCCCATTGCTTGACAGTGATTGAAGAACCCAATGGTAAACCATGGTATTACAATATTATGAACGATATCAAGGAATAGCAGTTCCCTGAAGGGATTAGCTCTGCAGACAGAAGGTACATAATAAAGATGGCAACGAAGTTCTTCGTCGATGGTGAGAACTTGTACAAAAGGTCCTATGACTCTATTTTGCTAAGATGTGTGGATGCAACCAAAGAAACACAAATTATGCAGGAATTGCACGAAGGAGTATGTGGTCCACATATAAATGGACACATGTTGACCAGGAAAATAACTAGATTATGCTATTATTGGCTTTCCTTAGAAAGTGATTACATCCGACACGTTCGAAATTGTTATCGTTGTCACGCCTCGAACCCTACGAAGCGCGGGCATCCCACCTAATGGCCGATTATGGTGCGACGTCCTAGGAAGCGTCGCCAACCCAACACTCAAACAGAGTTAAGGCACATGCAGAAACCACGTATATAAATATATATATACACCCGGACAATAAAACACATGAGGCCAAAGATAGCACAACCAACCACACAAGAATATACATTATCTTTACCAACATAAAAACCTTTCTACAATATATTCTTTACACATAACCAAAAAGACATAAGCAGAAAACGGTCAGCAGCCACGAGATCAAAAAGGGTGAGTGGCTAGGGAAACTAAACTGACTAAGACGGGGCTTCAGTCAAAAAGGTACAACCCGCTCTGTCATGTCTAAGGTCAACCTAGGAAGCCCAGTCTGGGTCGGACTCTGATGATTCCTCGGAAGAGCTCTCTTGGGACTCGGACTCCTTAGAATCCATGTCCTCTACTGCAGCCCTCTCGTCCTCTGAGTCCAGCTCTAACTCTGGATCAAGATACCAGCCTAACTCATCATCTAGGCCTATCTCGACATCCGATCCTACCTCCGCAACTTCTCCGTTTGCCTCATCATCCACGTCCATTGCCTCCAAATCAATCTCTTCATCATCCACCTGACCTAGGTCTTCGGCTATCACTTATTGCTCTTCCTCTTCCTCATCCATAGCTGCCGGTCCATCTATGGTCTCGCCCTGACTGCTCTAATCAGGCGGAGTTGGAGGATCAGAAATCTCACCACTTGCCATTTGCGGAATCATAACATCATCCGCATCTACCGAAACATCAAAGGTTCTAAGTGGGGGTCCGGTTACTCCGTCAGCTCCTCTGTAGCACCACGCCACGTACTCTTGGGTATGGTAGTATAATTCTCCCACCTTCACAAATAGAACTGAGTAATATCTCACATAAGCTGCTCCGTCTCTACAAGGGTGTACACTCGATGACCGCTGAATATGATGCAGTATACCAAAAAGAGGTGGTGTCCTTGGCATCCTACGGTTGGGGGTCTGAAAATGTGGATTATTACAACTGTGAGACGAATCTCAGCGAGTATAACCCCCTAACCTAGGCTAGGATAACATGCAATCTCCTGACTGACAGCACAAAACAACATTGCAAACCAGCTCATAAATAAACTCCGACTTAGGCCCTCTGGCCCTGATCACTTACCTGGCGGACCCTGCAGGTTATTCACAATAATAATATAATCAAATCACATACCCAAGCACTCAGTTCACACGTACATCAAACGCATGCTCATATTTTCAGTGCACATTTCGCATGTCATTCACCAAGTCTCGCACACCCGTATACTAACTCATGCATTCCAATGCATGCAATGTCCTTGTCATGCCATGTTTCACACTAACTCATACCGTACACTAGCTCATTGCTCAATTATTAATATTATCTCAGAGTTTGACCCGCGTAAAACGCATCAGATCTGACCCATGCCACTGCACAGGTCCACTTAATCACAGCACTCCGTGGCCAACGTAAAGATGCCCCCAGCCTAGTGTCTCTAGCTTGCGTCAAAACGCATCAGGCGCAACACCGATCTCCTTACGAACCAGAGCCCACGTAAAACGCATCAGGATGGTCGTCTTCCTGACGTACCGGGCATCATCCCGTGTAAAACACATCAGGACGGCACACCCCGCGTAACACGCATCAGGGCAAATGGTGATCACACAAACATACAATCAATTATTATCTAAACCCCGTGTAACACGCATCAGGGCATTTAGGTGATCACATGCTCATGGCAGACAGGCACTCTCGCACAATTCACCACACGCCTCATTCTCGTTATTCATAACGCGTGCCATGCAATACAATTCAATGCAACATGAGCATACATAAAACATAGGCACATGCACACAGTTCAATTAGAATCAATTCACAGTGCCTAATTTATAAATAGCATGCTCACTTGGCTAATTAGTACCGTGCGGCCCAATTTCCAATACACAATTCCATATTCAATTCAAGTCATCAATTGACCAATCACATTTTGCACGATTCAGCCACACGAGCACGCAACGTGGCATTTCACAATTAAGCACAATTAATCACCAATCAGTCAACAGCTAAGCACTCTGGGTCATCTTGGCCATTCAGCTAACAATTCGGGCTGTCCGACAATACCCGACACGTTCCTAAAAAATGCAGACAGCCACTATTTCCTCAATTCGAGCCTAATAATTATCTATAATAATCCCACTAAATTCCTCATATTTTGTTTCCACCAATCAGTCGTCAATCCAGTCCGTAATATACATTGATACTACCTAAACCAGTTCAAAATACACCGATAATACCTAAGTCAATCCAGAAAAATGCACTATCAGTCCTAATCCGGGTTTAGGAGATATACTCACTTAATCCAACTCCATGGCGATGAGGAACGGCGGCCGGCGGCGTACGAACACGGCTGTACGGCCCTGTACGGATGACGGGGGAAGGTGGCCGGCAAGACAGCGGTGTGTGGCGTGACGGCCGTACGGACGGCGTACGGACGACGGAGAGGCAGAGAGAGAGAGAGAAAGAGGGGATGGTCGGGATGAGGGTGGTGAGGCGAGGTCAGGCGCAGCAACGGCACCAGCTGACAGCAGCGACACAGCGGCGGTCCGGTGAGCTCCGACGTACGAACGGTGAGGAAAACCAGCGAAAGAAGAGAGAAATCAGGAGAGGGGGAGCTGCTGGTGGGTGGTCTGGCCGAATGAGGGGGAGGAGAGAGAGAGAGAGAGGTCAGATCGTTCAAATATAAGGGGCTAGAGGGCGCCACATGTCGCCGATCCGGGAGATTTGACCAAAATGCCCCTAATCTAACGATCCTAGTTGATCCTATCCAAATAATGAAGGGGTAAAAAGATCTTTAGCCCCAATAATTCAGCTGATAAGTACTTTTAATTATCCCAAATAATTTTCCAAAAAATCGAAATTAATTCCGTCTTGGGGGCAAAATGGTCATTTTTTCGATTTGGGACGAAATTTCAATTTTCGCACATACGGATTCCATAAGTGTGTAACCAACATAATATGGCGTCGAATTCGTGAAAATTGCCTCTTAAGCCCTCGAAAATCGACTGCAAAGTCCTGGGGATTAAAATAATATTATTTTTCACTTCCGAGCCAAAACTACAATTTTTTACCGTAACAACTCTAAATGTGCGTGGCCACCCTAAAATGACATCGGCCGCGAAAAATAACCTCGTACGACCTCGAAATCAGACTTTGGGATCCCCAGGGGCAAAATCGTAATTTTTCTCAATTTTTGTTGAAATTCCAATTTCTAGCTAGATTAGCCCCAAATGTGCGTGGCCACACCAAAATGACGTTGGTCTTGCAAAATAATCGTAAACGTCCATAAAATTTCGATGTCGAGTTTCGGGTCCATTCTCGCGATCAATTTTGCTCATTTTAAAATTCTAGGGTCTCTCATCAACGGGCGCCTGTTTAGGTGTTACGCGTATCGACCTAGGATTGTTTGAATCATAATGGCCTCAATTTTCAGGAGAGCGCGAGAAATTATCACTTGTACCGAAGGTCTCGGTCATATAGGTTAGTTCGAGAATCATTTGCCATGTGTACTCTCGGTCATGCGGAATCGCCTGAGATCCGATTATACGTCATTGGCCAAATCGAATCCGTCACCTTCGTAAGATCGGCCCACATTGATCCAAAATATTCCCTCGGTGTTCCTCGAAGTCCGTGCCCAACTCGCAATCGGGTCCCCGATGCACATACATATTCCTATTTAGCCTTTCCCAATAGGTTAGTATCCCGTGATTGATCAAGTCCGGACAAGACTTTCTAAAATTAAATGAGAAATAAATTTACACTTCATTGATTTCGAAAATGGGTCGAAATTTAGGATGTTACAATCATTGTCAGATCCATGGAAACAAGATAAATACCCCACCAACTGAATTACAGCAGTTGTCTGAGTCATGACTGTTCTCAATGTGGGGCATTGATGTGATTGGCCCAATTAATCCGAAAGCATTAAATAGACATCGCTTCATCTTGGTCGCAGTTGATTATTTTTCTAAGTGGATCGAGGCCGCGTCATATGCCAATGTCACTGCTTGGAACGTGATGAAATTCATCAAGCGAGATATAATCACCCATTATGGTGTCCCTGAAGCATCATTACAAATAATAGGATAAATCTAAATAATAAGATTATTGATGATTTGCTCAGTGAATTCAAAATCTGTCATCTGAACTCGTCTCCTTATCATCCCCAAATGAATGGAGCTGTTGAAGCTGTTAACAAAAATATCAAGAAGATCTTAGCCAAAACTGCTGAGAACTACTGAAATTGGCATGAAAGATTGCCTTTTGCATTAATGGCATACCGAACATCAATTCGGACATTTACCGGGGCAACCCCTTTTTTCTTAATGTATGGCATGGAATCAGTTCTGCCTGTTAAGGTAGAAATCCCCTCGCTACAAGTTTGTCCCAAGTGAAACTATCTAATGCGGAATGGAAGCAGCAAAGATTGGAGCAGCTGAATATGATCGATGAAAAGTGGTTGAAAGCTCTTTGTCATGGGCAATGCTATCAATAGAGGGTAGTCAGATCATTCAACCGAAAGATGCTCCCAAGACACTTCGAAGCATGCGATCTTGTCATAAGAAAAGTACTACCACTACCTCTCAAACTCGGAGGTAAGTTCGCTCCAAACTACAAGAGTCCATATGTCGTGAAAAAGACACTCCCTGAAAGGGCTCTGATTCTGACTGAAATGGATGGATGCCAATTCTCCAACCCGGTCAACTTTGATGCTATGAAGAAGTACTACCCTTGAAATAATTTCTCTCTTCCTGTTGATAACAAGGGAATTGGCAGAAAAGTTATTGATAGGGACACTCCTAATGGCACGTCTTTCCGGAAAGGATTTTGCACATGACAAAATGGTGTCGAGGCCGATCCTGACAACTATGGAAGTCTCAATAGTAGTCATTGCCATATCCGTCAAACACCTTTAAAGTAGAAATTAACTTTGCTGCGAAGATCCCCATGCAAACAATTGCACATGCCCTGTGCATGTCAAGAATCAGAGGATTTACGAGAAACATCTTAGCATGCCAAAACCGCATTGACACAACATACACCGATAATAGGACTTTTCAATTGGAGGCAACCCTAATTATAGAGGATTTCATTCGAGTTTCGAGACCAACCATGAGAGGAGAAAAGACTCTGTTAGCTTTGAAGGCAAAATGGAAGAAGGGTAATTTGTATCGTTCTCAATTTACCCTCAATCATCTCATTTCTAACGTAAGCTCATGTTTTCGTCAGAAGGGAATTATCGACATCTGAAAGAACTCAAGGAGTTGTCAATTTAATCTCAAATGAAGGGAATCACGAAGGGTAATGCTGTATCGTTCCCAATTTCGTCCCTCAAAGAGCCGTTCATTGACACGGTCTTTCTTATTACCTTGCAAGTTTGTCTCACCATTATAGCATAGGTAAGTATCTCTTTCCCTAAAAACGTTTCTCATAAGAGTACAAAGAAACAAAAGAAAGAGGAAACATGTTAAAGCAAATGAATACTTAATCTTCCTCCAAATGCATCGCATGTCTTTTAGAAAGAATTTTGCATGATAATTTTTCCTGTTTAATTCACCAATTCCCCGTGAAAATTTTGATAATTCGACAAATGGTGTCGAACTACTCCGATGTATTGAACAAGATATGTCAGGATGATGAGAGGCAATCCTTAGTCTATACACATTCTCACATACCAAACCATTGTAAGATGAGCGAAAAAGTTCCATTTCTACAAGGTAAATGGATTTCTCGCATAAGGTATGGTAGCCAAAGTGACGAGAGACAGTTCATTTCTCTATCTCATACACTACCATTAATGGCACGTCTTTCCGGAAAGGATTTTGCACATGACAAAATGGTGTCGAGGCCGATCCTGACAACTATGGAAGTCTCAATGGTAGTCATTGCCATATCCGTCAAACACCTTTAAAGTAGAAATTAACTTTGCTGCGAAGATCCCCATGCAAACAATTGCACATGCCCTGTGCATGTCAAGAATCAGAGGATTTACGAGAAACACCTCAGCATGCCAAAACCGCATTGACACAACATGCAACGATAATAGGACTTTTCAATTGGAGGCAACCCTAATTATAGAGGATTTCATTCGAGTTTCGAGACCAACCATGAGAGGAGAAAAGACTCTGTTAGCTTTGAAGGCAAAATGGAAGAAGGGTAATTTGTATCGTTCTCAATTTACCCTCAATCATCTCATTTCTAACGTAAGCTCATGTTTTTGTCAGAAGGGAATTATCGACATCTGAAAGAACTCAAGGAGTTGTCAATTTAATCTCAAATGAAGGGAATCACGAAGGGTAATGCTGTATCGTTCCCAATTTCGTCCCTCAAAGAGCCGTTCATTGACACGGTCTTTCTTATTACCTTGCAAGTTTGTCTCACCATTATAGCATAGGTAAGTATCTCTTTCCCTAAAAAAGTTTCTCATAAGAGTACAAAGAAACAAAAGAAAGAGGAAACATGTTAAAGCAAATGAATACTTAATCTTCCTCCAAATGCATCGCATGTCTTTTAGAAAGAATTTTGCATGATAATTTTTCCTGTTTAATTCACCAATTCCCCGTGAAAATTTTGATAATTCGACAAATGGTGTCGAACTACTCCGATGTATTGAACAAGATATGTCAGGATGATGAGAGGCAATCCTTAGTCTATACACATTCTCACATACCAAACCATTGTAAGATGAGCGAAAAAGTTCCATTTCTACAAGGTAAATGGATTTCTCGCATAAGGTATGGTAGCCAAAGTGACGAGAGACAGTTCATTTCTCTACCTCATACACTACCATTAATCCATTGCTTGACCATTTTTGAGCCCATACACTCGGAGGTTCCTTTTAAATTACCCCTGTCAAGAACCACCCCACATTGGTGCAACTTGAGGTAAATCGGCATCACAAGGAAGATCCAGCGGTCTTCAATAGGATCCTCCAAGATAAACATACCATTGACGGCCGGATAGTCGAGGCTAAGAGGGCCTTGTCAAAAGAGGAGCAGCAAACTAACTAGAACCTGTCCAAAATGCCAACATGTCATTGATAACAGTGATGTTCTTACCTAGGAACTGAACAAGATAAGAAGGATGAGGAGTTTGTAATATTTAAAATTTTCTATGATCATCAATCGCAACAGCTCGCACAAGGTGACAAAGGTGAATAGAAATTTTCTTGCTTTCACTTGCATTAATCTTTGAGTGTTATTATTGCAGATGAACTCTCACGATAGTTTAGGTGCCCTAAGATGACAAAGATCAATTCTTCTTCTATCCCATACACTTATATCCCTTGCTAGCCCAATTGAGCCGGTAACTTCATTTTGTACGAACCCAGTTGGTGATCATCCCCTACACCGGGGCAAGGCAAAAGTCACCACAGTTTGAGCATTATGATCTAAAGTACCGAATGAAGATGGAGATTCCAAGAACTTTCCTGACAATACCAAAAGAACAGCCCAAAAAAAAGCTGAAAAATAGGGGCATAAAAAAAAGGTGTGCCTGGTAAAAGCAAGGCAAATGCCCATAAGTAAAAAACAAAGAAAAAGAAAAATGAGAAGAAGAAAAACGATAACAAAGATAAAGAGAAATGAGTCCCTAATTTCTGGGTAACTACTATGAAAAACAATGAAGTTTTAGCTGAAAAGATCTCTAAATATGATGAAGGTGCTCTCAAATAGCTTAAAGTTGTTAAGTGGTGTAGAATAGATAGCCCCAAAGGGTTTAAACTTGAGTTCTTCATCGATACAAATCCCTACTTTAAGAACTCTGTCTTGACAAAGATCTGTTATGATAGATGAAGACGAACCCATTCTTGAGAAAGCAATTGGAACAGAGACCGAATGGTATCCAGGAAAATGCTTGACGCGGAAGCTTCTCAAGAAAAAGCTGTTCAAGAAACTAAAGCACGGGATTACCCAGGGAGTTTTTCCAAAAGAATCCTAACGGGGCAGAAGAAGATCGGTGACAATGCCAAAATGATCATCAATTTTACCCTTACACACATTTTTTAGCATAACGATCATTTCGTTTCCCAACCTGTGAAACAAGCCCACATTACATTTCCCATAAAGTCTCTTCTGACTAGGGCATTTGAATTAATGTGGAATTTCAAATGTCTATAAACAACGCTCGAGGAAGTGCAAGCAAGACTACTTCTATCTCTTTATGCAGGGTTCTTGACTTGTAAACCTGGAGATGATTGCATAATATTTTTTTTCATAGCCTTGACTTCAACAGTCACCTTTGTTGAGCCATTAACCAAGCCAGCATTACGACTCTGAAAAAGACCTTTCAGATTGGCAACATCGTACCACTCGCGAGAAAACTCAGACCCTTGTTGAAGTGATAACGGTCAGATTGAGTCTTTCTGATATTCCCGCCTTAATGGACAGGACAAATAACCCTTTTCAATGAGAGTGAGTAGAAAGTCATTTCTGACTGAAGGTCTCTCGTTTAGCATCTCGAGAAGTCCACCTTACAAGCGAAAATTGTCTTGATTGATAATTACCCTTGATGGATGTTTGGTGATGCAAATATGACAAAATCGTCATGCATGAACTTTCAAATACACATTCAGGAATAGCCTAGCTTGTCTATCCTTGATGAAGGCATGCATGTTTGTGCTAATCTTCTTTGATAGCTCAGAGTTTTAATCCCCAGTGATAGGACACGAAAATTTGGGCACTGGATAAGCTCTCATTATCATCCCAAAAAGAGATGCCCCGAAAAAGGTCGGGTATTCAGCAGATGATGCATCAAACCTCCTGGTAAGAAACCCTCGGTATTTCATCAAAATTCTTTTCAAACTACCCGGAAGGTAAATCATGTGTTTCTTTCAAAAAGAAAAGCATATTGACAAGCTGGTCAAGATATTTTATATGATATTCTGGAATAGCCTTAGTTGTCTATTTCTCTGACGAATGTGTCTGACAGGAGACATGCCTTTAAGAGACAGGAACGTGCTCAGGTAGGTATATTCTACCTATGCGTGGTCCCAAAATTATAAATTCTTTTCAGACTATCCAGAAGGTAAACAGGGTGTTTCTTTGAAAATGAAATGCATCTTGACTTGCGGTCAAGAGATTTCATACGATATTCTAAAATAGCCTTAGTTGTCTATTTCCCTAATGAATGCGTATGTCTTTGCACAACTTATCTGACAGGAGACATGCCCTTAAAAGGCAGGAACGTGCCTAGGTATCCCTTTATAAGATACAGGTATTTTGGCAAAATGAAATCCCTAATCGACGAGACCGAAGAAAGGTTCGGGTCCAAGACAAATGAAATCCAATCAAGACGACCGAAGATAAGTTCGGGTCCTATGCAACCGATTTCCTTAGTAAAGGCGACCAAGGAAGGTTCGGATCCTAGACAAATGAAATTCAGTCAAAGCGACCGAAGATAAGTTCGGGTCATGTGCAAGCGATTTCCCTAGTCAAGGCAACCGAAGAAAGGTTCGAGTTCGGGTCCTCAATAGGCGATTTCTCAGTCGAGGCGACCGAAGAGAGATTCGGGTCCTAGACAAACGAAATCCAGTCAAGGTGACCGAAGATAAGTTCGGGTCCTAAGCAAGCGATTTCCCTAGTCAAGGCAACCGAAGAAAGGTTCGGGTCCTAGACAAACAATTTCCTTCGTTAAGGCGATCGAAGATAGGTTCGAGTCCTAGGCGAATGAAATTCAATCGAGGCGATTAAAGATAGGTTCGAGTCCTCGACACATGATACCAACTACCAGGAATTACTTTACCCTTCGGCAAGGTAAGTAGCCCTAAGTATATTTTTATTTACTTTAGCATGCATTATCTTATCGCATAAAAAATGAGATTCACAGTCTTACCAAAAATAGCATTCATTAAGCATGCATGGGCCAAATTTAGGTGTCATTTTATCTTTGAACGTAATCTCTACGAGCTCAACCTCTACGAGCTCACCTTTAAAGAGAGGCAGCTGTTGACACCTATTGTTAATTTGCCCAACATTAATTACACAAAATTTACGAATTAATTTTCTTCAATTCCTAAGACAAAAAAATATTTCTATTTAAATGCATTGCATATAAAAATTAGGCACATTTGTATTAATAGGGTCTATTAGAGTGTTTTTCAAAAAAAATAAAAAAAAAATTCGAGTCGGGCCGGGTCGGGGCCGGGCCGACCTGACCCTTTTCTTTTTCTTTTTTCTTTCTCCTTGCGCGGCCCAGCCGTTTTCTTTTTTCTCCCCTGCAAGCCTAGGCCCTTTTCTTTTTTTTTTCTTTTCCTTCACCCCCCCCGCACGACTAGGCCTGGCTCGGCCCAGCCCCTTCTGCCTTCTTCCTCCCCGCGCGCCTATCACTCTCCTTCCCCTGTTCGCCCCTTCTCCCAATAGCAGGCAACGAACGACGAAGCAGCCCCGAGCCGTCCCCATCAAGCTAGAAAGTGGCTAGGGGAGCACACTACTGGGACTGGCATTGATGGCCAGTCCCATCCTCCCCAGAAACCCGACTTGTTCCCCCGTTTTCCCAGGCTCTCTCTCTCTCTCTCTCTCTCTCTCTCTCTCTCTCTCTCTCTCTCTCATTTTCCTCTACACGCTAAACCAGCCCCCCCTCTGCACCGGCTTAAATGGCCGTGAAAGTCGAGGGCCAGAATAGGCCAGTGCTGGCCGTCGTCATGCGAACATAATGGAGCAGATGGGCACGGTCGTCGTCGGCTATAAAAACCAGAGAGAGAGATAGAGAGGAGGTCGGTGATTTTGAGAAAATCAGAGAGAGAGAGAGCCAAGAGAGAAGAGAGAGAATAGAGAGGGAGAGAGAGCAAACCGAGGCCACGCTGGAGCATGAAAGATAACTAGCAGCATTGCCGTCGCCCACGGAATAGCCG
Organism: Syzygium syzygioides; assembly: GCA_031216285.1. NCBI lineage: Eukaryota > Viridiplantae > Streptophyta > Magnoliopsida > Myrtales > Myrtaceae > Syzygium > Syzygium syzygioides. The sequence goes on from CM062247.1 coordinate 24,594,890, forward strand.
GGAAGCCGTCCCGACATGCCATCGACCGGTGAGCTCCCCTGGCCAAGAAACCCTCCCGTTTTGCTCTGTTTTTTTAGTGCGGTTTGGCTGGGACTCGCACCAATCGTGTCGCGTGAATCTCGGCTCATACCGCCTTCAATCCTGGTCCCTACTCTCTGTCAAAGGCAAGCCGCAGCCTCCATAGCTGACCGGATCACCGGAGGAGGTCGAAACCCCTCGGTTTTGGTTGCGCACACCAAATGTTTGACAAAATGCCTCGATGAGGCCTGGTAAGTTTTGCCCGTCGACTGGCGAGTAGGTGGCTAGACGGCAAGCTTGGTGGGTGGTGGAGCTTGGTGGTGAACTCCAGAGGTCGATTTGGGGGCAGCGACGATCTGGGTCAGCTGGCGGAGGGCCAATTTTGGCTCCGCTGATGTCCCTGCATGTTTGTGCACGCGGGTTTGACCCAAGTCAGTTCCAACTGACCCGGATCAACCGATTCGACCCGGGTCAACGCCGTAGGTCGGATCCGTTGACCCGGGTTGGTTCCAACCTAATCTAGATCAATTGATCCGACTCGAGTCAACGCCCTTGGTCGGATCCATTGACCTGGGTCGGATCCGACTGACCCGGATCCACTAACACGACTCGTTTTAATATTAGATTTTTATTTTATTTTATTTTTAAAAAAATTTAAAAAATCTTTAAAAAAATTTAAAATTTTCTTTTTCTTTTCTTCTTCCGTTTCTTTTTTTATTTAAAAAAAAATTTAAAAAGTTTTTTTTATGTGGTTTATTTGAATGCTTTAGTTATTGTTATATTATTATGCATGTTGTTATAATTCCATGCTTAAATTAAATAAGCGGATATGATCATGTGGTAGTATTTTGCATGTTATTACTGTTGTGTTTTTATTATGCATATTTTTAATTAGACTTTAATTGCATAAATTATTGTATTTTAATTGTTGTCCACCTTACTTAGGATTAGAACCTTAGGCTGCATGTCTATTTTGACTACTAATCATTTCTGATTATACACTCATTTGATCATATCATATGTTAGGAGAAAGATCCTAAAATCAATCCAAATTGCCTGACAAATATTTTTAGAAATGAACAGAGTAAAAAGGTACCGAAAGGGCATTGGTTATCCAACTAGTGTAACCAAGTTCCCGAATTCAGTTAATCTCTGGTTCGTAGGAATAAGGTGATTCTCCCATTACCTTATTTGGGTTTCTAATCGACCTACCCCAAATCGATTAGTGGCGACTCCTTGGTATAAATCACATGGATGTTAAACACTTAAACCCTAAGTCGCAATATGATATGGGCTTGGGAGAGCGCAAGTTAAGTCCTGAACCTAAACTTAGCACGTACCAGACTAGACCCCCCATTTTCGCATGTTCAATAAAAACAAATAGGGAGGTCGGTCGCGACAATCCAGAAGAGATGGTTCGTTTACTGGGAGAGAAGACCGATGTGCACATGGATAGTATTGTGATCACGGGCATTGGACACACGGATAACATGAAAAACCATGTCATGCCACTAGTTAGTAATGGGAGATGACAATAACAGGGTATCGATATATATCTGGGTATGCTGTGCTGGATGTTATGGTTGCACCAGGTCTCCATTGGCTGCACTGGTCATTGGGTTCTTTCACGTTGAAACTTGTTCACCAAATGGTTTCTATGCATGGAAGAAAACTCTTGAAAAGTCTAGCCTCATAATAAAGTCAGTTTAGTGATTCAATAAGTGTTTGTGTGAATGCCGGATAATTTAGCTTTAGAAAGCTTTGGATCGAACTCAGTGAGAGGATGTAAATATGGCTTCCTCCTTCTACCGTTTCTTGGTGGTGTTTTTGAGATTTGGGAGCTTTCCTGTCTTTTGAGTGTATCCGAAGTTAAAATGATATGGAACTGCATATTTGTGTTTGCTCGACGATGTAGTTTGTCCAACTTGGAGGGCAATTCCATCGTCTTGCCTTACAGCAATACAATGAAACTTTTGTGTATCAATTACACGTATGATATATTTTCAATTCCATACACCACCAACCGAATTGAATTTCACGTTTGACTTTTGCTCGTGTTTTGCTCATCCAAACGAGCAATGGGCTACGGTCATGTTTGCCTTATTGAATTAACAATTATGAACATCATCTATATCTATTTGTAGTCAAGTTTTAATGTAGTTAATGTCCATATTAATAATCAACCAATCAAAAGCATTTCTTACTATTAGCGATGGAGGAAAATAAAGTCCAATAAAACTACGAATTTCACAGGTGCGGGATTCACTTACCTAAGGCGGATCTTTCCACCAGAAAAAAAAGGGTATGTTTTTTCTTTGGCACAACAATAGTCAACCGGTAAAAAGCAATTCAATTTATGACATGCATCAACTAGCATCGAATGCGGCCATTTGCCATATATAAAACCGAGAATTAGTGTTGAGATCCTCCTAATTCTTTTTAATTATGGTGGCGTAGCATATATGTGGATATCATAGTTATTATCACATTAGAGCAAGTGCAACTGATTGGATTGATCGACTGGTTGGTCATCTTGAATCTACTCCATTCAGCGTGTCTTAAGTTTATCCGATAAAGGGGAGATATTGGCCAGTTATTCTTTTTGCAATCGCTTCTCCTTTTATGTATATTTTCTTCGCTATATCCCATATAGATTATTTCGTAATTTGACCAATGTACCAACAATTGTCACATTAAAATACCAACTAGTTTCGGTCACATACCAACATTTTATTTTGCTTCAGTTTGAAAAATACCAACATTTCTTCACACTTAGGATGACCAACTGTTTTAATAATATATTGACGTTTATACTTGTGCTTACAAAGACCTTTGAATTTACTAACTTTCATTCGTAATTACCAACCTTAATTTGATTGACATCCCAAACCACATGAGCAAATGTTGGTAGATTATTACAGTAGTTTATAATCATGGAAGTAGAAAGAAATGTTCGTATTTCTCAAAACTAAGCAAAAGATAAAAAGTTGGTACATTACTATAATTAGTTGGTTTCTTAATTTGATGATTGTCGATACTTTAGTCAAATTGAGGTTGGTAATTTCGAATAAAAGCTAGTAACTTCGAATCGTTGGTAACCACACTAGTTGACATGTGATTAAGTAAGCAAATTCCTGGTCACTTTTTCGTACGAGCAATATCTGACAGTTAACAACAACATTCAGATTCGATATGTAACAGATTTATGTAGTTGAGGCTATGAACGCTTGCAATCTACTAAGCCTTTGATCGTTATATGATAAATGAATCCTCTGCCAATGCTTCTCTTTGGATACATGCTGCTAATTATCTGTCATGCGTGCAAGAAAAAGTGGGGATCGTTATAAAAAAAAAGGCTACTTTGATTAATATTAAATCTTCAAATTCATCTAGCAAAAAAAAATCTTCAAATTCATTGTGGCAGAAAGCAAGTTAAAATTTGCAGTATCCGTGTTGAGAAAGTAAAAATGGCGCTATATATCATCGAAAAGAGATTTCACAGAAGCTATCTATGTACGGTGATGTCCATTATCAACCAATTTTGGCATTAAATTCCACGAAAAAAAGGTGCTAGATTGTAATTTTTGCCTTTCAACGGTGGATCATGTAGCATTTTTATCATCACTGAAAAAGCTTTCTGAAGATTCCATCGATGATGTTGGCTAAGGCAACGACATGTAATTATCATGATGAACTTACTTGTGACCTTGATCAGCTTTTAATTAATTGAGGTGGTAAAATTATGTTATTTTTCTAGTTTTGGCTTACACTACAAAAAAACAAGGATTTAGTCACGAAAATTAGCGAAGAAAAATTATCCGTCGCTAATTTGCGATGAATTTTGCCACGAAAAATAAAGTCGTCGCAAATTAGCGACGAAAAATTATTCGTGGTTAATTTGCGACGAAATTAGCCACGAATAATTTTTCGTCGCACATTTGCAACGAAATTTGCAACAAAAAATTATTCGTGGCTAATTTGCAACAAAATTTTATTCGTGGCTACTTTGCGACGAAATTTACGGTGACAAATTATTCGTGGCTAATTTGCCACAAAATTTGCGACCAAATATTATTGGTGGCAAATTTGCCACGAAATTTGCAATGAAAATTTATTCGTGGCTAATTTGCCACGAAATTAGCGACGAATTTTTTATTCGTGGCTACTTTTGCAACGGATTTTTTTACGAAAATAAATTCTTCGATAATTTGTGACGAAAAATAATATTGTTGCTAATTTGCCATGGAATTTGCGACAGAAGAAAAATTCAAAGGCATTTTCGGGTTTTGGATTTTAATTAGCCACAAATTTTGCCACGAAAATCCAAAACCCTGAAAAATACCTTCGGACTCCCTTTTCGTGGCAAAATACGTGGCTAATTAGCCACGAATTTTGCCACGAAAAAATCCAAAACCCCGAAAAATATATTGGGGACTCCATTTTTGTGGTAAAATTCGTGGCTAATTAGCCACAAATTTTGCCACGAAAATCCAAAACCACCGAAAATGCATTTGGATTTCATTTTCGTGGCAAAATTCTTGGCTAAAATCTAAAACTCCAAAAAATACCTTCGGACTCCATTTTCATGGCAAAATTCGTGGCTAATTAGCCACGAATTTTGCCACGAAAATCCAAAACCCTGAAAAATATATTGGAACTCCATTTTCGTGGCAAAATTCGTGGCTAATTAGCCACGAATTTTGCCACGAAAATCCAAAACCCCGAAAAACAAATTGGCACTCCATTTTCGTGGAAAAATTTGTGGCTAATTAGCCACAAATTTTGCCACGAAAATCCATAACCCCGAAAAATATCTTGTGACTAGATTTTCATGGCAAAATCCGTGGCTAATTAGCCACGAAAATCCAAAACCCAGAAAAATTCATTGTGACTTCATTTTCATAGCAAAATACGTGGCTAATTAGCGACGAATTTTGCCACGAAAATCCAAAACCCTGAAAAATACCTCGTGACTTCGTTTTCGCGGCAAAATTCGTGGCTAATTAGCCACAAATTTTGCCACAAAAATCCAAAACCCCGAAAAATACCTTCGTACTCCATTTTCGTGGCAAAATTTGTGGCTAATTAGCCATGAATTTTGCCACGAAAATCCAGTCCCCGAAAAATCACTTTTGTGATATCCACCTCCACCCCAATTTTTCTCTCTCCACTGATTCCTCATATCCCCCTCACTATTCTTCCTCCCTCTCTCTCTTTCGTTTCTCTCGATATACCTATCCGCGTGAGTGCAAATCAGTCTCTTGATTCAATGGAGCATCTCTTAGTTTACTTGCCTTATGAGGCCAAAGTTGCAAGTCCCGTCCAATTTCGATAGATGTATCCATTTGGGAGGTAAGTTTTTTAAAAATAAATTTGAAATTACTTTATTATATATTATGTTCCGATAAAAAAATTTCTATTACAACTAGGTTCTTATATCATTTGAAGAAAAAAGTGAAGAATAAGAAATGTATCAGAGCTTCAATTTGTAATGCATATATTATGAAAGAAGTGACAATATTTGCATCATACTATTTTGAGCCGCACATGCAATGCAAGAGGCGGAGAACAGCAAAAAATTATAAGGGCCCCATTGATTCCAATTGCAAATCGTTCTCTATTTTCAATTATCTGTGTAACATCCTGAATTTCGACCCATTTCCGAGATCAACGAAGTGGATAAATTTCTCATTTAATTTTAATTAGTCTGACCCGGAGCTGGCCCCTTGTGGGAAACTGACTAATGGGAATGGCTAACTAGGAAAAACGATATGTGGACCGGGGACCCGATCGCGAATCGGACAACGATTTCGAGAAACGACAAGGAAGTATATTGGGCCAATGTGGACCGATCTTATGAAAGTGACAGATTTAGTTTGGCCAATGATGTACGATCGGATCACGGGTGATTTCGCATGACCGAGAGTGCACGTGGCGAACAAATCCTGAACTTAAATCGAACAATCGTGACCTTTGAAATTACCGATACTTCCTTGCGTTCTCCTACAAATCAAGGCAGTCACGACTCGAGTGACCCTAGGTTGATACGCGTAACCCCTAAACAGCCACCCGTTAGTAAGAGACGTTGAAATTTTAAATTGAGTAAATTTTGATCGCAAAATTGGACCCGAACTTGGACGTCGATTTTTCGCAGACGGTTGCGACTATTTTTGGAGGCTAACGTCATTTTTGAGTGGCCAACCATATTTGAGGTCGGTACGGTTGAAAAATGAAATTTCAGCTTGGGATCAGAAAATTACGATTTTGCTCCTAGGCCTAATTATGGGTATTCCGAATTTTGGGCAATTTTTGGAGATTAACTATGGATAATTCTCAGCATTTATTGAAAGACTAATATGCCCCTCTATTATTGGATAAGAAGAAATCATGGCCATTGGATCAAGGGCAAAATGGTCAAAGTGGCTAGGATGATGACATGTAGATTCCACTAAGGGTCCATTTGACCACCTTTGACCCTCTCTCTCTCCTCTCCCTCTCGGCCACTCTCTCCATCGTTTCCTCTCCATCCTGCCGGTCCTCTCCCCTTCGGTCGTGCATCACTGAGCACGCCAGGCACCGTTGCCTGTCGCCGTCCGCCGCCGGCCATGCACCACCACCAGCCCGACCGACCCTCTCATCCCCGCCGTCATCTTCTCCCTCATTCAATGTGAGGACTACGTCGGAGCTGCCGCCGTGGAAGATCGGCCGCCGTACGTCCGCCGAGATAGCCGCTCGCCGTGCCGCACGTCCGCCAAAGAACCACCTTGCCTCACCACCATCTCACCCCCGTCTCGCCGTTCTCCTTCTCCCTTGTACAGCGTGAGGACACACCGATCAACCTTCGCCGTGTGGACCGTCTTTGCCATGCGCCGCCGAGGACCGCCGGAGCACCGCCGCGGTCACGCCACTGCCCTCCGCTGTCTAGCCGTATCGCCACCACCCTCACCAACCTGTTCTCTCCCTCACCCCGGATTGCCACCGACCTGCACCCCCTCGCCGCCACGATCGCCGAGGACCACCGATCACCGTAATCGCCAGAGCACCGCCGCGGAAGCCACCGGGACGCCGCCGCTAGTTCCACCGCTCGCCGGCGATCAGCTGCCCGTCCCCCCGCCGATCAACCATGTGTGGAGCGTAGGATTAAGGGTGAGTATAATTCTCTAAACCCTAATTAGGACAAATATGCAGTTCTAGACAGGTATATGTAGATTTTGAGGATTAATGAGGTCGTTTAGGATCTGTTTAGTGGGCTGAAGACAATTGGATGAATTGATGATTATCAGGGAGTCTAATGAGGAATTTGGAGGACAAATTATTGGTTTAGACGGACATGGTTCATAGCTGACCATTCCGGGAATTAATTAGACTAAGACCGGATGATTTGGGATTTAAATGTGAATGTTCGGAAATGACTTGAATTGTCCAATTGATGGCTGTCTTAGGCTAATTTGGAGGCGGATAAGTAGTCGAGAATGTTCAGACGTAGTGGCTGCCCCAATGAAATTGATTGGAATAAGTATGGGCAAATTAGGATTTAATCTTTAGACTTCTGTGAGTGCCTAGATTGCCCAAGCGATGGCTGATTTGGTGATGAATTGGGGAGTCGATTGAGGTTTTTAATGATGAATTAGTGGCCGGATCGGACTTGAATAGTGGTTATTCTGATCAGATTAAATTTGGCCTAAGTTGAGGATGTTTAGGGTTATGTGAGAAATCCCTAATGTGCCTCATTTGAGTGTTTCAGTGATTATTTGGTGCCCTTTTTGTGCTCAATTTTTTATTGCCATGCCGCATGGTTGCGTGATCTAATTAATGCGGCGTGCGATTGGCCATTGATTTGGCGAGAGATATTTGCCAAGTATGTGAATTATGGGTGCCAATGGTGCGTAGGCCCACATGGTATTAAATTGGCCAGTGAGCATTTTGATGCAATTGATTGGGCACGTTGTTGTGGTTTTGTTGAACATGATTTTGAGGCATGATTCATTGATCTGCCGGAATTAGAATGGTATGCTCATGTGAATTGCAACGTTGTTCCGAGTGTGGAAATTGCATGGCCATGCATTTTGTATGCTGAGAATGAGCATGAGATGAGAATTGTGCAAGTATGCGTGCATGACATAAGCATGTGATCACCTAAAATGCCTTGATGCGTTTTACATGGGATTCAGATAAAATTGGCTGTGTGAATGTGTGATCACGAAATACCCTGATGCGTTTTACATGGGGTTGAACCCATCCTGATGCGTTTTACGCAGGATGATGCCCAGTACGTCCGGAAGATGGCCAGCCTGATGCGTTTTACGCGGGTTTTAGTTCGTAAGGAGAGCGACGTTGCGCCTGATGCTTTTTACGTGAGCTAGAGACACTGGGCCTGATGCATTTTACGCAGGGCGTGAAGTGTTGGTAATCATTGATAGACCTGATGCGTTTTCATGTGGGTTAGACCTGATGCGTTTTACGCGGGGCGAGCTCTAATTGAGAATTGAGCAGTATGCCAATGTGCAGTTTGAGCCAGATTATGAGCATGGCATTGTGAAGGCATTTTGTGTGCATAAGAATGCATGAGCCAATGTGCAAGTATGTGTGACTCGGTGTCTTGGGTGTGACACGAACACTAATGAGTATGAGCATGCGCATGGCGTACGTATGACTAAGCATATTCACGTATGTGCCGTGGATATTATTGTGAATTATATAACCTGCAGGGTCAGTGATGTGAGCGATTTGAGCCCAAGGGCCTAGGTTAATTGTTGTTGATTTGGTGCTGTGTGTTTTGCTGCCTGTCAGGAGGTGCATGTTAGCCTAGTTTAGATTTAAGGGATTTTAGTCACTAAGACTCGTTCTCATTATTGTTTAAAACCCAACTTTTCAGACCCGGACCTGAAGATGCCAGGCGTACCCGTTCAGTTTGGAATTCCCTACCATATGGATCGATCGGTGGTTGAGTACCCTATAGGGAACAGGGGTACATACATTAGATATTTCACGACGGTTTGGATGGAGGTAGGCAAGCAACATTACTAGGCCCACAATTATCTAGCTTGGTGTTTTAGAGACCATTCAGAGACTACTGGACCCCTTAGGACCTTTGACATCTCGTTCATTAGGCTAGGTCGGCTAGATCCCCATTGTCTTGATGGTGACCTAGCGAGCCCCGAAGCCTCATCCGAGGCGAGTTCGAGTTTAGACCGTCAACAAATAGTCTAGGAAGGTGATGAGCCGGAGTTGATGGACGAGGAAGAGGATCAGAATTGGGAGCCCATGGAGCAGGATCTTGAGCAGGATGGTGAAGTTGGGCAAATGGATTTGGAGGATGAGTTAGCCGAGGCCGAGCCCAAGTCATCGGGATCTGATCCGGATTGATTTCCCTAGGATCAGTCTTAGTTGAAGAGTAGTAGGGCCAGTAGCCTTTTTATTGTAGCCCTACCTTAGACTGCCACCTTGGTCACTTAGCCATTTTGTTAGTAGTGGCCACTGACATGTTTTGGTAGGCTGTTTGTATTTATTGCATATTGGATATTGTAAAACATTATATTATATTTGTTTACTGATGTTTCTGCTACCCTCGGTCACTGATATTTTGTATTGGTATTATATATAGCTTCCGCATGTGCCTTGTGCTCTGTGTTGGGTGTTGGGTCGGCGACGCGTCCTGGGACGTCGCATCAGATTCGACCAGCTTGAGGGATGTTGCGCGCTATAGGGTTCGGGGAGTGACATCCCTGTTCGATTTGGTATCAAAGCAAGGACAACTCGATCCAATTAGGTCAAACTTGGAATGATAAGGAGTGATGACCTTGGATAGATAGCAGGGTGACCTTGTGTGCTAAGTGTACGTCATGACTGTCTGTGTCTTGATTGTTTGGTGAATTTTGAGCCGTAAAGTGCAGGTGCGGCAAGGCCTAAGGTAAGTATATGGATCTCCTTGGGTGAAGTTTGTGCTATTATGCTAGGCCGCATGCTGATTGCTTGATTGCTGTTGTGATACCTGCCTAGGACCTTAGATCGGTTAGATTGGTTTAGGTCTCTAGTCCCTTGAGGGAGTTATAGCAGGTAGCTGCGAAGTGAGGTTGTAAGGATGAGAAGAAAGGGGTAAGAAAACCCAAGGGTAGTCAAGTGCAACAGGCGAAGAGGCCAGAGACTTAATATTAGAGGATGAGACTTAGATCCTACGGGAAATAGGGACTGTATAAGTAGGTAGGCTCAGGAAAGAGCCACCACGATTACCCAGACTGTTGAGGTTGCAGCGATTACTAATGTGAGGGGGAATAATGTCAATTGGGCCAAGCTCTAGTAGTGGCCAATAGGTATACGCACTAGTTGGGTGGAACGGTCCATTAAGTCGAAACCACCTAAGTTCAATGGCAGCAATGACCCCGAGGCTGCACCGAGATAGGTGTAGGAGTTAGGGAAAACCTTTGAGATATTGGGGCACATCGAGATTGAGGAAGTGACATTGGCGGTATATTAACTGGAAGATGATGTCGACTATTGGTGGAAGGACACCAGGGATAAGATATTCCCAGTGAGTACAGCCCAGACGTGGGCCATGTTTGTTGAGAGCTTCTAGGGGAAGGATTTCTCAGAATATGCCCAAGAAAGGAAATTGGCGGAAGATACGCGACTTCGCCAAGGACAGGTGATTGTGGAACAATATGGAGCGGAGTTCGCTAGGTTGTTGAAGCTTACTCCGAGAATGGTTAAGAATCCACAAGATAAGGTTCGGAGATTTCGAGATGGTTGGAAGCCGGATCTTTAAAGCAAATTGGTCCCACTGAACATCAGGAATGATGGGGAATTGTACGAATGAGCTCAAGTGAAAGAGCGGGATCAGTTGGAAAGGATCGCCGCTTCTGGATCGCGGTTTGCTCAAGAATAAGGACAACCGCCGCTTCGAGAAGAAGCAGATGGCGGGAAACAGGTGATTCGTCCCACCAGTTATGAAGGATATCAGAAAGTCGAACCGTCAACCGAACCGTTTTGAGGCTGGCATCGAAAGTGGGAGTTTTGGAACAATTAGTTAGACTGGTTGAGATTGAGCCTATTGTGCCTGAGCCCACGCTTAGTGTGACTACCCCTTTGAATGATAAGATATTGGTGTCGTCGGGGTGTCCTAACTATGAGGCAGTAATCAGGAGTAGAGGAAAGAGTATCGAACTGATAGTATTGGCCATATACAAGTTGGCGTGATAATTTGTATGGATTGATTGGTAAGGCAGAAAGCCGTAATGGATTGCAGCAATAAGACAATCCAGTTTAACCCGATCTGATATCCTAGGTCTGAATTCCAGGGAAGCCGGGGAGGAATCTCGATTTCTTGGATTTCCCCGCTTAAGATGACTAAGTTGTTGGACGAAGAATATCTAGTGAGTGTAGTGAATTCGACAGTGGCATAACCCAAGTGGGAAGAGATACTGCGGTGTACAACTTTCCGAGGTCTTTCCTTAGGAATTGCAGAGTTGCCACCAAAGCAAGAAGTGGAATTATGATAGATTTGGCCCCAGGAGTTGAACTGATATCGAAGGCGCCATATTGAATGTCTCTGTCAGATTTAAAGGAATTGAAAGTCCAGATGTAAGAATTCGTGGGCAAGATTTTATCTGCCCTAGTGTGTCTCCATGGGAGAGCGCCTGTATTGTATGTAAGGAAAAAGGACGAGACTCTGAGGTTATACATAGACTACCGGTAGTTGAATCAGGTGACGAAAAGGAAGAAGTATCTACTGCCGAGGATCGATGACCGGTTCGATCAACTGTAAGAGATCTCGTTGTCCCCTAAAGATTGATCTACGGACCGGATATCACCAATTAAGAATCCGGAAGGAGGACATACCCGAGACTGTGTTTCAGAGAAAATACTGACACGACGAGATTACGACGATGCCCTTTGGATTCAGGAATGCCCCGCTACTTTTACGAACTTAATGAATAGGGTATTCAAGGAGTTCTTGGACTGATTCGTCACAGTGTTTATCGAAGATGTCTTGGAATACTCAAGGAGCCCCAGGGAACATGAAGTACGTCTAATTGAGGTGTTACGGACCTTAAGAGAACATGTACTGTACATCAAGTTCCGTAAGTGCAAATTCTGGCTCTATCGAGTAGCGCTCCTTGGACACATTATCTCGGGAGATAGAACTTCTGTAGACCCGCTTGAGGTTGAGGTAAAATTCAAAACTCCGAAAAATACCTTTGGATTCCATTTTCGTGGCAAATTTTGTGGCTCATTAGTCATGAATTTTGCCACGAAAATCCAAAATCCAAAATCCTAAAAAATGCCTTTGGATTTCATTTTTGTGGTAAAATTCGTGGCAAAATTGTCACCAAAATGAAGTCCCAACGCATTTGGGGCTACATTTACAATTAGGGCGTCTCTTCTCTGTCTCTCTCTGTTTGTTTTTCGTTTTTCGTTTTCCCTCTCCTTCGTCTCCTTGGAGGGAAAAGCTTGCGACCCAAAACAATTCCCCCAAATCCCTCTTCCAATTCCCCCGGATCCCTCTCCTTCGTCTCCTTCGTTTTCAAATCTAGGCTAGGGCTTTTCCTGGCCTCGCTCCACCTCCCCCATTCCTCGCCCGCTTCCAATGCCAGCGGAGCCGAAATCGCTCCGGTTTCCTTCGCTCGAGACGACCTCCTTCGGCCGCTGCTCCACTCCCCCTTCGTCGTCCCCTTCCGGTGCCGGCGGAGCCGAAATCGCTCCGATTTCCTTCCCCCGGGATGACCTCCTGCGGTCGCTGCTCCACCTCACCCATTCCTCGCCTGCTTCTGATGCCGGCGGAGCCGAAACTACTCCGGTTTCCTTCGCCCGGGAAGACCTCCTCCGGCCGCTGCTCCTTTCGGAGTCCGTCCTCGTTTCTTGCCTCTTCTTTCCCCTTGGTCTGTGACCCGTCCGCAATTGGCTTCGACCTCGGTGATCATCGGTCAGCCTTGTTCTTCGTTTCTTGCTGTTTGAGCTCGATGCGGCGGTCGTGTCATCGAATTGGGGCTACTTTAGCTGGAAATGAGCAAGTCTGGAACATGTGCCACTTTCTTATTATCGTCATCCTTCTCTTCTAGCTTAAGCTGCTTGGTTAATTCTTTTATATTCACAGAACTCCAGCAATTTCAGGTTGGTGAGGTGCTTGATTCCTGATGGCATAGTCTTTAACTATTTGCATCGCTGGATGATCGATTTCTCCAGCTTAGACATCCCTTCCTCCTCTATCTGTACAAATGTCAGCTTCTCAAAATGATCAAGACCTAATATCTTGAGCTTTTGAAACCCTTTAGCCTTGAAGCATAGTGTTTGCCAATCATAAAGCTTTTGAACAGAATGTTGGTTCTGTCATCATCCCCATCTATGTAGTAAAGCTTTTGTATAGATTGAAGAGCTCCGATTTGTGCTAGGGTGCTGAAGCCATATTTGTAGTGCGTATAGGATAGTGACGAGTTCTGTTGTCCAATTTGAACCTCATTGTGAATTGAGCACCGATGTATTCTATCTGGCCACACTGAGTTTTGTTAGTCAACTATTGCTGCAAAGTTCTGAAAAATGAGCAAGTCTCTAAACTGGAAGTTGCCATAGTTTCCCTGTTGTGTAGTTACGAAGGTACAAGGTTGCCTCAAGTTTGGATGTTTTGGCTAGTGCTCCATTAATGAATTCAATAATGTGATTTATCTATTGCCAATTGTTTGAGAAGCGATTCCTTGGAAAATTTCACTGGTCATTTGAGAGCTATGGTGAATGGCCCTTGCAATTGTGTTCAAATAATTTGTTGCATATCTTCTCATCATGTTGCAATGTCCTACTGAAGAAGTATTACTCATATCACATCCAGTAAAAATGCAAGTTGTTGATTAGGTTTTTTTTAATATATGAATTATTGTAAGTTGCATACATGCTCGTTCAGGTACTATCCATTCCATTATGCTCCCTTTGCTTATGATCTCAAGGATTTAGCTGTTCTGGAGATCACATTCTTCTTTGGAGAGCCTTTTAAACCATTTGATCAGCTCATGGGAACCTTACCATCTGCAAGGTTTCTTTTTGTTTTGTTATGCTTTTGATAATATTGAGGACCGTTATGCAAGTCCTTTTTGTAGTTCAGATTTTCTGCTTAGACAGCTCATATCTGGTGTCGCAGCGCAAGTGCTCTGCCAGAACAGTACAGGAGATTGATGACGGATCCGTCCTCACCAATCCTTGACTTTTATCCTTCAGGTATACTAACCAAGAGCAGGTGATGCTTATCAATGCAACTCTCTCTCTCTCAAAAACTTTTCCTTGTTATTAAGTTGACAGATTTTGAGATTAACATGAATGGAAAGAAATCTGCATGGCAGGTATGGGTCTAACTTGTCTTGCCATTGTTCTTGCCGTGGCTATCTTGTGTGAATAATGGAAAGTATATCTTCCTTGAATAAGGGTGTTGCCAAATTGCCGTTCATCGACGAGAAGAAATTGCTCACTGAAACGAGGAAACTGGAAGTCTCTTTAACAGTGAGAAAGTTCTTATCTTGAATTTTATTTTCCTTCACCTGACTGGACTGTCATAGCTACTTTCTATCTTTCTTTAACGTTGACATTTTCTATTGTGTATTAACATTTAATCAAGATGCTCTTTTGCAAGACTCATATTGGATAAATGAGTTTTTTTAATGAGTGCACATTCTGAGTTTTTGGTCCAGGGATACTAAACATTTGTAGTCGAATGAAAATGTTATGATAAAGCCTTTTAATAGCACTTCCATGCTTCACTGTTTGTTAATATTGTGGCAAGGATATTTTCCTGCTTATTTGGAGACCATTACTTGATCAATTCTGAGCTTAGCTTAAGGGTTGTGGCAAGGAGTGTCATGTTCTATGGAGGTGGAATTTTGTAGGCTGACCTTGTTGAACTCCAAGAGTCATCGATGTTGTTTCTGCCTTTTGACTTTTTTTTTTTCAAACATCAGCTCATGATTTTCTTAGGTGGCATTGTTATCTACAACTTCTATGTAATTCAATTTTCTTTCTCATGATGCTCGAGAATGCTCACAGTTTGACCTGGTTTATATAGAAGGAGGAGCAACTTTGAATTGGTGTGATGTTCGATTTGCTCTTTGTTCATCCGGTTCATCCTTTGTCACTACAAGTTCATATGTACTACCAATTAAGCTATCAATTAGGGCCATATGAAAGATATCCTGTACCAATTGACACAAATGTTAGGTCAGTATGCCTTTTTCTTGAATAGAATTTTGTGTGAAAATTTTGACGAGGTTGCCATTGGGTAACTTTATATTCTGCTGCATCCATTTTTTGTGAATCTTTTACAGCGGTGGAATGAACGGATTCCTTTGGCTAAGTGAGAGGAATGTACTGACCAATGTAATTCCTTCGCCTATCCATGGATTGGAGGATATTGCCAACAATCAAGTATAGTAAGTTTCTTATTTGCTTCTGTAATTCTTGGGCGACAAACTTGAATCATTCACAATCCCTGTTGCTTTACAGTAATGTTACTTATCTCAATCCTACAAAGCACAAGCACATCCCTAGACCACCTGCTGGTGTTGTCATTCCTCCAAAGGTACATGGTGCTCTTACTGGTTCATATATGTTAATCTAAAAGCAAATATTTGTATTTTGTTCTCAATGTATACAATATAATTGGAAAAACGTTATGTGCATTATGTAGGGCTTTGTGTTTAATGTTACATGAGGCCTTTTCCCTTTCAACATTTCTATGAAATATCAATACGGTTGAAAAGCGCGGATTATTTCATATAGGAGAACCTTTTTCAAATTACTGTTTAGGTCTCTTTATATTGGATGTCGTGACAAGAAAATGGATGGCTCACTTGTTCACTTTTCTAGGTTTTAGGACCTTTGGATATCAAGCCATTCCCTGTGTTATGGCATGAAGATAACAGTGGTAGGCACCAGAATGGAAGAGAAAGGTGAGAATGAATTCTGATGGTCTTGCTGTCTCGGTTGATGTCTCTGTCCGTTTGTTTTGTATTCTGCTGCTGCATTGGTGGTTTGTATCAATTTAGAGGCTTATGGTGCAATAGATTTTGCAGTTGAGAATGACCTTGAAACCAGGGACATTTGGAATAAAATTTTGGTTACTCCTGCAGGCTATTGAGTGTGTTTGTGGAATCTTTGGAGATCGTTTTCCCCTGTTGTTTCTGTTTAGAGACGCTTCTTTCTTTTCTCTCCCCATCTAAATGCAGTGCTTGTAATCTTGCAAGCCATCAGTACCTGGAGCAATGGTCAGTCCAATGCTGGGAGAAGCAGCTCTTCGTCTTGTCAAGAGTACACTAAATATCAAGTTGAACAACAATCAATCCTTTGGCATCTTGGAATCACCACGCAATCGAAACTTTCCAGGATATTATGCAGTTAATAGACCAAGACCAGCTACTCCCTCTAGGTACGAAAGGGGCTTTAGTGAAGATACCCACCAATACCATAGGAATCACAACTACACTATTATTTGAAGTCAGTTTAGATTAGGGAAGGGATTGTTTATATTGAAACTCCATTATTGTAGATTCTCTTTGGAGCTGCAATGTTAAATATATATTTTAGCAATTAATTTTGCTGCTAATTAGATTTAAAATCGAAACGTCCCTAAACAATATTCGTCGCAAACTTGCTGACTAAAAAAAAACAATTCTTTGCAAATTAGCGACGAATTTTGCCACGAATAGATTTTGTCGCAATTTAACGACGCAAAAAAAAAAGTTTCTTGGCAAAATAACAATGAATTTTGCCACGAATATAGACTTCGTCACTATAAAAAAAAATTCTTGGCAAATTAGCGACAAATTTTTCCACGAAAAAAATTCGTAACAAATTAACGACGAATTTTGCCATGAATATTTAGCAACGAATTTTGCTGCGAAAATAATTCGTGACAAATTAGCGACGAATTTTGCCACAAATAATTAGTCACGAATTTTGCCACGAATATTGAGCAACGAATTTTGCCATGAAAATAATTCGTGGCAAATTAGCCACGAATTTTTTTTTGTCGCAATTTAGCCACGAAAATTGCCACGAATAATTATCGACGAATTTTGCCACGAAATTTTTTTCATGGCTAATTAACAATGAAAATTGAAATTTTTCGTGGCTAAATTTTGCGATGCCGAATTAGCGACGAAATTTTTTTCATCGCTAATTTCATCACAAATTCTTTTAGCCACGAATTTTGCTAAATTTTTCGTGGCAAATTTCGTGGCTAAAACCTTGTTTTTTTAGTGTTATGCAAATTAAAATTCGGAGACGTACAAATCCTTCATTAATACAAATAATTGATTTATTTTGAAGTATCCCACTTTCGTTATTAGGTGATCACGGCTTTCGATGTCGTGGCTTTTCCTGGCGAACTTAAGTGGTTCAATCCATAGTTGTACCATAACCACACAATTGAAATCGAGTTTCCCTGTCTACCGCATCAACTACTAGTTTCTCTTACCGAAGGATACTTGAGTCATCATGTCATGCCCCGAATCCCAACGGGCTCGCGACACCTCTTCGACGATCGTATTAAACACGATGTCCCAAAACGCGTCGCCGACCCAAACGAAACATCCAATGACATACGCAAGCGGAAGCGGAAATTAAACAACCCAGACAATAAACAATGACCAAAGGATAATATTTGCACAAATCAATAAATGCATAACAAGCTTGGCAATTACCTACAGCATTCACAATTACACAACATCAATGCCTGGCTACTAACTTCAAACCACGATAATCAAAAGGGAGTGATGGATGGGTAGCCTACCTCATTATATAAAAAGGGGCATCTAAAGATGAAACGAAGCATCAAATGCCCAAGGTCACTCCCGATCTCTGAACTGCACATAACGACTATCCGTCACTCCAAACCTGAAAATGTTTAACAATGGGGCATGAGATAAATCTCGATAAGCAGACCCCTAAATCCCACATAGGCCAATGCGTACCCAGACTAGTCTCCACATGCACTCTAATGACCGACGAACTAGAATTCACAAAGACATACTTACCTCTCTTCAAATCACACGCCAACTCTGCATATTAGTCACATCATTATAATGTAATAATAGCTCAAGAACATATCACAATTACTCAAGTGCCACACACACGTACATTCATCTAATTCAACCAAATACATTGCACATGCGCATCCATCAAACTTTCTCACAACTCGGGTCAACACCCCTTAGGTCCTTTCAAACCACAATCCGCGTCAACACGCCTTAGGTTCGATTTTCTTTCCACAGCCTGTGTAAATACGCATCAGGCTCATTCTCACAACCCGCGTAAACATGCCTCAAGTTCGACTTTCTTTCCACAGCTACGTAAACACGCCTCAGGCTCAACATCCTCCAATGACCCGCATAAACACGCCTTAGGTCTTACTTTCCTTCCACAGCCCGCGTAAATACGCCTCAGACTCAATATCCTCCAATGACCCGTGTAAACACGCCTCAAGTCTTACTTTCCTTTTACAGCCTGCGTAAACACGCCTCAGGCTCAACATCCTCCAATGACCCGCGTAAACACACCTCAGGTCTTACTTTCCTTCCACGGCCTGCGTAAACACGCCTCAAGCTCAACATCCTTCAATGACCCGGCAAACACGCCTTATGTCTTGCTTTCCTTCTACGCCCAGCATAAACACACCTCAAGCCAATCAGACAAGCACATACAAGGATATCCGATCAACCACAATACGATTCACCATACATGCACACCGAAAATAACCACAATTTCACCAATTAAAGTCATACTCGCACACTCACAAATGGTCATTCAAGGACAGCCATTACCCATCATCAAATCATCACTTGAGCACACAATATCAAGCATTGAATCAGCCCATAATTCAAATAACCACCAGCCACACTTAGCTCGTCATTCCGATACAATAAGGCCCCACATTTTACTCCAAAACTTGTCAAATATCAGTCCATCGGACTAGCTAATGTTGCCTTAAAACTGTTAGAAATTAAACCAAATTTGTTGATACTTATTTCCTTTTTGAGTCTATTCATATTTTCATATCTTGATGTTAATTATAGTTTGAGCCCGAAAGAGGAAAGTTTCCTAAGTCAAGGTTTCCTATTTTGAATCAAACTATGGCTTATAAATAGTCTATTTCTCTTGTAATTGAGATATGCAATAAAAAGGCGCGAATTGCGATTGTTTCACCTTAAAAAAATTTTTCAGTCAAATCAATATTGTTGCTGCGCCTCTGACGCTCAACAAATTGGTATCATAGCTTACGGTTCATGATCGTGACCTCAACGAACAATCAGCTTCTTCTTCAATACCTCGTCTTACCAAAGAAAATTATGGTAACTGGACTATTAGAATGAAAGCTCTATTCGGCGCCTACGGTGTGTGGGAACTTGTTAACACTGGCTATGATAAGCCAAAGGATGAAGGCACGTTCGAACGAAAAGATCAATATGCCCTGTCGATCATCTATCAAGCATTAGATGATTCCATGCTCGAAAAAGTTTCGAACGCTACTACCACTAAAGAGGCGTGGGAGATTCTTCAAAACACACATCAAAGAGTTCTAAAAGTTCAGAAGATTTGCCTTCAAACCTTGAGAGGCGAATTCTAGGTAATTCATATGAAAGAATCTGAATCGATTACTGATTATTTTATGATAAATTTGGCAATTGTTAATCAGATGAAAAGAAATGGAGAAGATATTTCCAATGTTCGTGTTGTTGAGAAAATACTTCGGTCCTTAGAGAAGAAGTATGATCATATTGCGGTTGCAATTGAAGAATTCAAAGACTTGGATGCCATGACGGTCGATGAACTTATGGGTTCATTACAAGCCCATGAAGAAAGGTTTAGAAAAAAAAAGATTGAACCGGTGGAGGAAGTTCTCCAAACGCAATTGACCATTCGAGATGATAAGGAGCAAAGAAGAGATCCCGTACAAAATCGCGAGACAAATCAAGATCGTGATTGAGGTCGTGGCTGAGGTCACTTTCGAGGAAGAGGTCGTGGACGAAGCAGAGGAGATCTTGCTTGAAGTGATGGAGGATACCAGTACCAAAGAGGTGTTCGTGGAAGAGGAAAGAAATCAATAAGCCAATGGTATGATAAATCTAAAATCTGATGTTATCATTGTAATAAATTTGGCCATTATGCTTCTAACTGCTGGAACAAAGAAAGTAACAGAGTAGACGAAAAGGCGAACTTGGTGAATGATGTTGATCAAGTTCTCTTATTGGCATTCAAAGAATATGAAGAAGGTCAAAGCGACACGTGATATTTGGATACCGACGCAAGCAATCACATGTGCGGAAGAAAGGAGATGTTTGTCGAGTTAGATGAGACAATTAAAAGGACTATCTCATTCGGTGATAACTCTAAAATTCTTGTTGAAGGGAAATGTACAATTTTGATTTGCTTAAAAAATGGTGCATGTCAGTTTATTATGTTGAAAAAATGTCAAGCAATATCTTGAGTTTAGGACAACTTCTGGAAAAAAAGTTATACTATTCATATGAGAGATCTTTAATCTTATGTTGAGAGATCGAAATAATAAACTGATTGCAAATGTGAAGATGTCGAACAACAGGATGTTTGTTCTTAATATAAAGAGTGAGATGTCTCGATGTCTAAAGGCATGCATAGATGATCTTTCATGGTTGTGGCATTTGAGGTTCGGCCATCTCAATTTTGGCAGACTTTATTTGCTTTCTCGCAAGAATATGGTTTATAACTTACCACATATTGATCATCCCGATCAATTATGTGAAGGGTGTGTTATTGGGAAGCATTCCAGAACTAGCTTTCTGAAGGAGGTGACTTATCGAGCGAAGAAGTAGTTTGAGTTGATTCATTCTAATTTGTGTGGCCCGATCAATCCTCACTCATATGGTAATCATTGATATTCTATTACTTTTATTGATGATTTTACTTGGAAAACTTGGGTGTATTTTTTGAAAGAAAAGATAGAAGTGTTTGATACTTTCAAACAATTAAAGAACCTGACTGAAAAGGAAAGCGACTATTTTATCAAAGTTTTGAGGACTGATCGTGGTGGAGAATTCACCTCAGCCATATTCAACAAATTCTGTGAAAATCATGATATTCGACGTTTCTTGACGGCCCCATATTCTCCTCAACAAAACAGTGTGATTGAACGGAAAAATAGAACCATTCTTGATATGGATTGAAGTATGTTGAAGAGCAAAAATTTGTCAAAGGAACTTTGGGCTGAAACTGTTTCGTGTGCCGTCTATCTTCAAAATAGATGTCCCACATATGGACTTGAAGGCATAACTCCACAAGAGGCATGGACTGGGAGAACACCAAGTGTTTCACATTTGAGAATTTTTGGGAGTATTGCCTATGCTCATGTCCCGGACCAAAAAAGATCGAAACTTGAAGACAAAAGCAAAAAGCTCATCTTTATCGGGTATGACTCATCATCCAAAGCCTATCAATTATTTGACTCTAACACTTTGAAAGTGTATGTAAGTAGAGATGTCAAGTTCGATGAAGATGCAATGTAGGAAGAAAATCCAAAAGAAGCGAATGTTCGTGGTGATTTCAATCAAACGGAGTTGAAGGATCAACCTTCACTTTCTTCTCTAACATCTTCTTCAAGTTCATCAACACCATCCTCTTCAAATAATGTCAATGAACCGCTAGTGCCAATATCAAGAAGATTGTCTCAAATTTACGAAACTACCGAAGAGCTTCATCTTATATGTCTTCGTGTAGATTATGAACCACTTGCTTATGATGATGCAGTCAAAGAAGAAAAGTGGAAAAAAGCCATAAACAAAGAAATTGAAGCCATCGAGAAAAATCAAACATGGGAGCTTGCTAATCTTCTAAAGGACAAGAAATCGATTGGTGTTAAATGGGTGTACAAGGCCAAGAAGAGTGAGAAAGGTGAAGTGACAAGATATAAAGTTATATTAGTCGTGAAGGGGTACAAGCAAAAAGCCGGAATCGACTATGATGAAGTTTTTGCCCCTATCATCCGTATGGAAACGATTAGATTGATTATTTCCATTGCTGCTCAAAATAATTGGCGAATTTATCAAATGGATGTCAAATCAGCATTCTTGAATGGCATCTTTGAAGAAGAAATTTATGTCAAACAACCCAAGGGATTTGTTGTGAAAGATTATGAAAGCAAAGTGCTAAGCTTGAAGAAAGCTCTATATGGGCTTAAACAAACATCGAGAGCATGGAATTCCAGAATTGATGCATATTTCAAAGCGAATGGATTCTCTCAATGTCCACACGAGCATGCACTCTATTTGAAGCAAGAAAAATGTGATTTTCTGCTTGCCTGTTTATATGTTGATGATCTTGTTTTTACAGAAAATAAATTCAGCGATAATTAATGCTTTTAAGGCATCGATGGTGAAAGAATTTGAGATGATCGATAATAGTCTCATGAATTATTTCCTTGGTATCGAAGTGAAGCAAAGTGCCGATGAGATTTTTATTTCCCAAAAAGGATATGTAGAAAATATCCTTGAAGTTTGATGATGGTGCCGATGTTGATTCAACATATTATAGAAGCTTGATTGGAAGTTTGAGATACTTGACATGCACGAGACCGGATATTATGTATAGTGTTGGAATTGTTAGTCGATAAATGGAGAGGCCGAAATCATATCATCTTAAAGCTGCAAAGAGAATACTTCGGTATATCAAAGGTACTATTTCTCATGGCTTACACTATTATTGCTTTGAATCTTGCAAACTTAGAGCTTATTCAGATAGTGATTATGGTGGAGATATCGACGATCGAAAAAGCACCATGGGATTTGTATTTTTTTTGTACGACACTGCTTTCACATGGTCATTAAAGAAACAACCAAGTGTTACTATGTCGACATGTGAAGCTAAATATGTAACTACATCTTCATGTGTTTGTCATGCAATATGGTTGAGAAGACTACTCAAAGATATTCTTATGGAGCAAAAGAAAGTAACGGAGGTTTTTGTTGATAATGTTTCTGCTATTGCTTTGGCAAAAAATCCAGTTTTTCATGAACGAAGTAAACATATCAATGTTCAATATCACTTCATCCGAGAACAGGTTAAAGAGAATGAAGTTGAAGTATTGCATGTGAGGACTGGATATCAAGTAGTAGATATTTTTACTAAACCTCACAAGATCGATGCTTTTCGAAAGTTCAAGAGCCTGCTTGGAATAATCGATGGAAGAGAATTTGGTTTAAGAGGGAGTGTGAGAAATTAAACCAAATTTGTTGATACTTGTTTCCTTTTTGAGTCTATTCGTATTTTCATATTTTGATGCTAATTATATATAGTTTGAGCCCGAAAGAGGAAAGTTTCCTAAGTCAATTACATTTCCTATTTTAAATAGGTTTCCTAATTGAATGGTTTCCTAATTGGAGTAGATTTCCTAATTAGAATAGGTTCCCTCGAAAGAGGTTTTCCTATTTTGAATCAAACTATGACCTATATATAGTCTATTTCTCTTGTAATTGAGATATGCAATAAAAAGGCGTGAATTGCGATTGTTTCACTTTAAAAAATTTCTTCCGTCAAATCAATATTGTTGCCATGCCTCTGACACTCAGCAAAAACCAGCCAATAACTCGCCCAATGACGGCCCCAAATCAACCTCTAATTTAGCCACATATAAACAACACGAACAATCACCAAATCGGACATTGAATCACACACGAACAATCAATAAACTTGACATAAATTTCCAGCGTTATACGACCTCCAAACCAGCCATAAAATTAGCAATCAACCGCTTCGATTCAGCCTGCATTTTAACCTAATCACCCATCCTGAACTCAACACCATTTCCTTCACTAAACCGCACCAACACAGCCACCCAATCCGCACCAAACAGCCCATAACAGCCAC
Source organism: Syzygium syzygioides (assembly GCA_031216285.1). Lineage (NCBI taxonomy): Eukaryota > Viridiplantae > Streptophyta > Magnoliopsida > Myrtales > Myrtaceae > Syzygium > Syzygium syzygioides. The sequence goes on from CM062247.1 coordinate 24,618,773, forward strand.
CATTTGCACTCCAAACGACCCCTAAACAAGTCTATTAATATCCAAAGTCCTAGACAAGGTTTAGGGTGTCGTTTACCTCAGGCCTAAGCGAGAACGGTCAAGCATGGAGGGCAACAAGACCGACGGAATGGAGTAGCAGTGGCGTCGGCATAGCAGCGACTCGGCGGGTGTTCGGCAATTCACGGCGGCGATGGCAAGGCGGTAGCTCGTGCGGCTGGCGTCTTGGTTGGACTGGCTGAGCAGCCATGGCGAGCTATTGGCAAAGGCGGCAACGGCGAGCTAGCGGTTGAGACAGAGGTAGCAGTAGTTGCGTTGTCGCCGGAGGGATGGTAGGGGTGATGGAAACAGGATAGGGAGGGGCAGAACAGGGGATCGAGCGGCAGAGGGAGATCTCGTCGGAACAGCAGCGGCAACGGTGGCTAAGGGGGGAGCGGGGTGGCAGTGGCGAGGGTTGCAATGGTCAGCAGTGACGGCAGCGACTAGTTAGTTGGGCGCGGCGACTGGCGGCGAAATGGGGGAAGGGAAGCCAGAACAAGGGAAGGGGAGTTAGGTGGCAAAAATGGTGGGACCGGCGATGGTCGGAGGTAGCACAACGAGGCAGGACAGGCCGACTGGCGACTTGGCAATGCTGGGCCGCGACAAACGCGGCGACGAGCTTGCTGCTTGAGCGAATGAGAGGGCAGCCGAGTCAGGGAGTCGACTAGACGGACGACGGCCCTGCGAGTGGTGTGCGGCAATTGGATGCGCGGCGACGTCGGCGCACGGTGGTGGCGGTTGGTCCGGGCGGAGGGTAGCACTCGCGGTGGCTTGGGGGGACCGGCAACGAGCAGTGGCGTGGATCGGTTAGGGTGGAGCCGAGGTGGTGGCAGTTCGTCGGCGAGAAGGCGACGTGCTGTGGTTGGAGGGTAAGAGGGAGGTGAGCAGTGAGCAGAAGCAGAAGAAGGAAGCAGAGGTCGCGGCCGAAGAAGGAGAAGAAGAAAAGAAGAAAAGAAGAAAAAGGAAGAGAGAGAAGAGGGAGGGTAGGTCTCCATATAGAGGGGAGGGGACGTATACATGGGGGGAAGGGAGATGTGACCGGGGAGGGGCGCGGCAAAGAGAGAGAGAGAGAGAGAGAGAGAGAGAGAGAGAGAGAGAGAGAGAGCGAGAGAGAGAGAGAGAGTCAATTGCAATCCAACGGCCCACGTTTGAACTCGAAGTTGATCCAACGGTCCAGGAAAAACCCTAATTATAAATTTAGGAAAAGGCCAAAAGATACTAAATAAACTAAACCCAGAGGGAGGTCTACTAGTCAAAATCTGCACCCGGTCCAAATTTCACTTTTCGATAATTTGGAGCAATATCGACGCAGGCCACAATAATATTGACACCGTCCAATTAAATTCATCATGAAACTCCGAGAAATTCGACATCAAAGTTCGGGCTCTAAATAACGGTCAAATTCGATCAAATGCGATTCTAACGAAATTTCAAATTTAAAATAACCCGAGAGTGATCAGTTCTGAACGAGATTTAACTATAAGCGCACTAACGAAATACACGTTTTATAAATCCCAAAAATGGGTTGAAATTCGAAATGTCACAGATCATCTCAAGCACTTTTGCAGAGGTATTAAAGTGGTTTCATCCTCTATCCTGCTGGCAATATTTGTTCTCCACAAAGCTAAAATGCAGAGCCCCTAGTCCTGAAGTTCACATTTTAATTGTACAGGTCTTGTGGATACGGTTTTCGAAAATTTTGTGGACATTACAGAGGAGTCTAGTGCATCCTCAAGACCTCAGCGAATGCTGTCAAACTATTCCAAAATTCTTCTAGCCCAATGCATATGAAGAAGCAATGCTGAGGTATGATTTCCAAGCACAAGAGGCCACTAGAAATGGAACCTGCTAGGCTCTAGAAGAACACGAGCATAATCAACCAGAGTCAATTTACTTCTCTCAGGACCCGTGGGACTTTGGATAGACATTATATTTTATCCAGATAACATGTATAAAAAATACAGTGACTCATTCGAGAACCCTAATCGAGTGGAAAATCAATCCTAAATATATTGTACTTTGCCAATTCAGTCCTAAATCTTTTAATTGTGTTAATTACGCCAATTCAATCTTAAACCTTTTAATATATTTTTTATAATTTTTATTAATTTTTCTTTTCTTTTTCCTTTGTCTTTTTTTCTTTTCTTCTTTTTTTCTTTTCTTTTTACCGTGGCCAATGAGGCCACCTTGCCTAGATCTGGGGGACGCTGGGTGAGGGCCATAACCTCACTTGTTGCTAGCGAGGGTCTGGCAACCCTTGCCAGCCACAGTAAGAAAAAATAGAAAAGAAGGAAAAAGGAATAAAAGGAAAAAGGAAAAAGGAAATATAAATAAATAAATAAATAAATAATGAAAAATTGTCCACATCAATGCCAGTCATGCCACATAGGATGGCCGGCGTCCACATTAGTGATTTCCAACATAAAATTGGAATGGACTCAATTGATAAAATGTGAAAAGGTTTAGGCTCCAATCAGCATAATTAAAAGGTTTATAACTAAATTGGCAAAAGTACAATAGGTTTAAGCTTCAAAGTTACATTGGAATGATAGGATCTAACATATATCTAGCAAAGCGACTAGATTCAGATTTTATGACCGCATCACAACATAGCTTTATAATCACTATCATGTACTTTAATTAGAAAAAATGAAACTTGTCCCTCTGTTTCTTTTGGGAAAAATGTGACATGTCTAAAAAATGTTTTCCGGTGTTTAGTTAAAACCTAAAAATGAACCATAACATATTTTCTGTGCATTCATTTAATAATTTTTTTATTTATATTTTCTTTTTTCTTTTCTTTTCTTTAAATTGAATTTTAAATTAATTCTTTAGTTTTTTTCTTTTCTTTCATTTGGTTTTTCCTTCTTCTTCAGCCAATCGCTAGCCACGGCGACAACCAACAATCCACTACAAGTAAGCTTGAGCCTCGCCATAGCCCGACGAGACTCAAGCTCGCCCAATCCAATAAGGTGGAGCTTGCCCAAGGTCGGCGAGCTCGAGCCTTACTAGATTCCTCCGAGCTCAAGCCTCACTTGTGACATTCCAGATTTTGGCCCATTTTTGGGATTTATAAAACGTGTAATTCGTCAGTGTGCTTCTAATAGAATCTCGCCCGGGAACTAATCACTCTCGGGTTCTTGTTTTAAAAAATAGAAATTTTGCTAGATCGCACTCGATCGAATTTGACCGTTATTTAGACACTGAATTTGGCAGTCGATTTTCGGGACGAAATAAATTAGACGGTGTCGATATTATTATGGCCAGCGTCGAGATTATCAGGAATAGTGAGAAAGTGAATTCTTAACTGGGTGCGAATTTGGACTAGTAGACCTCCCTCGTAGTGTGTCTTGGGTTATTTTATTTTGGCCATTTGCCCTATAATATTATTGGGATTTTTCGTGGACTGTTAGGCCATTTTCCGAATTTGAATTGAGACCGTTAGGTCAATTTTTAGTTCGAACTGTGTCCATTAGATCGCACTCGAAAATAAAATTAAGTCTTTTTCTTTTCTCTTTTCTTTCTCTTTCTCTCTCCCCTCCCGCTCGTCTCTCTCACTCACTCTCTCTCTCTCTCTCTCTCTCTCTCTCTTTCCTTCCTCTTTCTCTCCTCTGCCCGCACGTCTCCCCTCTACCGCACGCCACCCCCCATGCACACATCCCTTCCCATGCAGACACCAACCCTCACCCCTTGACATCTCTCTCTCCTCTCTCCTCCTTTTTCCTCTTCTTCTTCTTTTCTTCTTCTTCTTCTTCTTGTTCCTTGTTCCTTCTCCGGTCCGACTGGCTTTGCTCGTTCCTATTCTGCTCGCCGACCGCCGCTCGAGCTCGCCTGGCCGTCGCGCGCCACCGTTGCCGGCTCGACTGCCGCACCGCATCGCCCGACCAGCTGCCTGCAATTCCGCCGACCGCCCCTGCCACTTGGTTGCTCTCCCCCTCCCCCCCGACTTCCGTCTACCTCCGCCGCTCTACCCCGTCTCCGCTCGACGCCGCTTCGCCTGATCGCCAAGCACCGCCCCGTCGCCAGCAAGCTTGGCCGCCGTCGCGCCGTCCGCCAGCCGTCCCCGACCGCCTTCTTCTCCCCCTTTGCGTGCGCGGCAGCGAGCTCGCCGTCGCTGCCCGGCGCTGTCCAGCCGCGCCTGGCTATCGCCGCCATCGTCCCTGCCGTCCCGACCGTCACCTGTCGCCGACTCGTCCGGCCAGCCGCCCTAGCCGCACCCCCACCTCAGCCAACCTCCTTCCCTTCCCTTCTTGCCATCCGCCGCTCACTGTCACCACCGCCGTCGCCGGTCGCAGCCCCATAGGCTAGCCTAGCCGACTAGCCAAGCCGTGCCCATGTCGTGCCCGCACCCGCGCCCGTGCCCGCGCCCGTGCCCACACGTATGCCTAGTCGGCACTGTTCACTCGGGCCATTTTAGTCCCGAGCGATTTTTCTCGGGCCAAATTTAGGTAAGCGACTTCCTAGACCCTATCTAGTATTTTGGGTATTTTATTGACTTGTCTCGGGTTAAAACGGCTAGGGCGTGTTTTTAATTTATTTAAATTGTGATTTAATTAGATTATGTTGTGTTCTAATTATGCTAATTAGATTAGATAAATTGGAGTGCTTGATTGAGTGATCGTGGGTGGCTGACTTGAACGTCGGGTTTGCGGAATGAGGTGGCGAATTGTGAAATTGAATTGAGTTGTGAATTTGAATTGTTTGATGTAATTTGACGTGAATTTGATCGAATTAAGTGGCGTGTGCCTGCCTGTGGGAAATTAAGCCTGGAATGATCGGAGGACTGCGGACTTGGGACGTGTTGATGGCTGTCCGTGTGAAGGCATGAACAGCCGATGGGCCAATTGGAATGCGGGCTTGAGACGTGTTGACGGTGGCCTGTTAAAGGTGTGTTAGACCGGGACGTGTTTACGTCGGTCATTAGAATTGTTTGAATATCGTGGCTTGGGACATGTTGATGGTGGTCACTGGAATTAAGTGAATAGTATGGCTTGGGACGTATTGACGGCGGCCATTGGGATTGATCAAATTGCGTGACTTGTGTGCTTGTGAGACCGGACTTGAGACGTGTTGACGGTGGTCCGTGAGAGGAAAATTGGTTGGCCATGTGTGCATGATGTGACTGATTGGATTGGCTAAATGTGCATGTGAGTGCTTGGTTGGATTGATTGATTTCGAGTGGGAGTGTGTGTGCCGGGTGATTGTGATATGGCGGTGAACTATTCTTGCATTATTATGTTTGAACTAATATGCAGGGTTGGCACGTGGTTCGAGGCGAGGTGAGCTTGTCATGTGAAATTGATTGTATTGTCTGGTGATTCGCATGTTAGACCGATCTGGGTACGCATTAGCCGAGGTGAGGTTTAGGGTGTTGCTTATTGAGACTCGTTCTCACGGTTATTATATAACCATTTTCAGATCCCCGCCCTTGAGTATGGTGCCATCTAGGCGTTTTGGGGTCCCCATGCATATGGTGCATGAGGACAACGAGTACCCAGGTCTGAACCCGGGCGAGACGTGTGCCAAGATGAGTTGGAGCGCCACGACTACTTGGCCTGGACCTATAGGGAGGGACTGATGAACTCAGGGCCAACCTGAGGTTTCGAAGGATTGAGGCACACCAATGAGAATGCGGTTAATTGGGAGCCCTGGGACAAGTTCGCTCCTGACGGTGAGGTGTCAGATCCCGACAGTCATTCGGTGAACCCCAGTCCAGTACCGACACCTGCCCCCGAGCCCGAGCCCGAGCCCGAAGAGGAGCCCGAGCCCGAGCCCGAAGAGGAGTCTGAGCCCGAGCCCAAAGAGGAGCCCATGGCGGTCGAGCAGGGAAAGAAGGAGGAGAACCCGATCGAGATTGACTTGGACTCAGAATCAGATTCCTCAAGGTCCGATCCGGATTGGACACTGTAGGGACATTTAGGAGTAGAGCCAGGAGGTCTTTTTAGTAGAGTCCCGTTTTGCGTATCAGTAGTCTACCCAGCCACCTGTTTCCTTTTAATGTTGAAGGTGGATTTAACCCTAGCAGCCTAATGTATGATCGTGTGAATTCAATTTTAATGTTATGTGTTTATTAAATTCCGATATTCTATCCCTTGGTCATGTTTTTATTGTCTGGGTTGTTTTATGTGCTTCCGCTTGCTTGGTTCATTTGGGTCGGCAATGCGTCCTGGGACGTCGCGTTCAAATGATCGACCGTGGACGGGATGTCGCGGGCTCGATGGGGTCCGAGGTGTGACATCCCCCGTTAATTTGGTATCAGAGCAAGGTCAGCTCGATCCAAGTCGGTCGAAATTTGGAGTGATAAGGAGCGATGACTTTGGGGTAGCCAGTTAGGGAGACTCGCGTGCTATGCGTACTCCAGACACTGTGATTGTGGTTGCTGCTTGAAATTATGCAACAATATATGAGGTGTAGGTGCGTCAGGACTTGAGATAAGTGCACGAAACCCTGTTGGTTGTGATTGAGTGATGTTGTGATTGGCTGCTTGTTTAGTGAACTTTATTGTGATGCATTGCCTAGGGTGTAGACTGGTATAGTTGGCCTAGGTTTCTAATTCCTGCGTGGAACTTAGCAGGTGGGCAATTGTGAGAATCAGTAAGATGAGTGGTTGAGGTCGAGGTAGAGGTTGTATAGCCCCGCAAGCTAGAGTCGTGGGGGATCTTAGATTGGATGAAATGTGGAGGGTACTCGAGGAAGCAGGATTATTATCGGGTAGACAGACCGGGGAAAGGAGCGCTACTGCCACTGCTGCAACTGCCAGTAAATATGATCAGGCCGATGTCCAAGCTAGTAGAATAGTTCCTAAGGCTGAAACCCCCGAAATTTGATGGGAAAGGTGACCCCGAGGCTGTACCAAGATGGGTAGAAGAACTAGAGAAAGCTTTTGAGGTGCTGGGGTGTACTGAGGAAGAAAAGGTAACGCTAGCAGTCTACCATCTTCAGAACAATGCAAGTGATTGGTGAAGGGCCACCAGGGGTCAAGTGTTCCCCATTAGTACTGCTCCGAATTGGGCTATCTTCACTGAGACCTTCAATGGTAAATACTTCTCGGAAAGTGCTCGAGAGTAGAAACTGGCAGAATTTATGAGACTTCGTCAGGGTCAGCCGTCAGTGGACCAGTATGAAGCCGAGTTTGCAAGATTGTCCAAATTTCCTCCAGGATGGTGGAGGATCCAATGGACAAAGCTAGGAGGTTCTGGGATGGGCTGAAGCCGGACCTTTGTAGTCAAATGATTTCTTTGAACTTGAGAAGCTATAATGAAATATATGAAAGGGCTCAGGCAATTGAATGAGATCAGACGGATCGGGCTGTCGCTTCTGGATCGCGATATGCTCTGGCTAGGGACAACCGTCAATTCGGGAAAAGACCCATGATGGGAAATAGTCGCTTCGTCCTGCCAGCTCGGAGGACTATTGGGAAGTTAAACCGTTATCAGAATGCCCCGTGTAGGCTATGTGGAGGAAGACACGGAAATGGACCTTGCCCGAGTAGGAACGGGGCATGTTTTATGTGTGGTGGGAGGGGCCATCAGATGAAGGATTGCCCCAATAACAGACAAGCTGGACCGCCTGCACTACTACCGCCACCGCACCCCGGAATGGAAACCAATTCAGAGCTATCCAGCCGACAAATTAGAGTAGGCCGCCGGCCTAAGGACGGGTGTATACAATGGCAAGGAAGGAGGCGCAAGACGCACCTGGCATGGTCACAGGTACAGTCTCTCTCTGTGATCATGCTACTTATGCCTTATTTGATCCGAGGGTGTCGCATTCATTTATTTCTGAGCAGTTCGTCGAATTATCTGGGATTGAGCCAAAATCGCTTGATATTATGCTGTGTGTTACTACCCCACTAAATGATAAGGTGCTGATTACGTTAGGATGTCTTGATTATAAGATAGTAATTGGCGATAGGGAAGGGATGATAGATTTGGCAGTATTATGTATGCATGACTTTAATGTGATTATCGGTATGGACTGGCTAGTCAAATAAAAAGCTGTTATGGACTGTAGTAGCAGGGTGATCCAATTTAATCCGGCCGGACATCCTAGATTTGAGTTTGTGGGAAACCGAGGAGGAACCTCGATTCCTTGGATTTCGTCGCTCAAGCTATCGAAACTGTTAGATGAAGGATGCCAAGGATTTCTGCCAAATATAGTCGATTCGACGGCTGGAGAGCCGAGGCTAGAGGACATAGCCGTGGTGTGCAATTTTCCCAATATCTTTCCTCAGGAATTGCCGGGACTGCCACCTGATAGAGAAGTGGAGTTCGCGATTAAGTTAGCCCCAGGGACGGAACCGATCTCGAAAGCACCCTAGAGGATGTCGATGTCGGAGTTGAAAGAATTAAAAGTCCAAATGCAAGAGTTATTAGATAAAGGCTTCATTCGTCCTAATGCGTCTCTACGAGGAGCGCCAGTATTATTCGTAAGGAAAAAGGATGGATCACTAAGATTGTGCATTGACTACAGACAACTGAACCAGGTGACTATTAAGAATAAGTACCCGTTGCCAAAGATTGATGACCTATTTGACCAGTTGCAAGGGGCGTCAATGTTTTCTAAGATCTATCTGAGGACTAGCTATCATCAATTGAGGATCAAGAAGGAGGACGTGTCGAAGTCGGCATTTAGGATGAGGTATGGCCACTATGTGTTTACGGTGATGCCGTTTGGACTGGCGAACGCCCCTGCAGCCTTTATGGATTTAATGAATCGGGTATTCAAGGAATTTTTGGATCAAATTGTAATCGTGTTCATAGATGATATTATGGTGTATTCGAAGAGTTTCACCGAGCACGAGGTACATTTGGAAAAGGTTCTATAGACTCTAAGGGAACATGCGCTCTACGCTAAGTTCAGTAAGTGCGAATTCTGGCTTCATCGAGTGGCATTCTCAGGACATGTGGTATCCGGAGAAGAAATTGCAGTGGACCCTGCGAAAATTGAAGCCGTCGTGAATTGGCCAAGGCCGACAACAGTAACTGAGGTTCAGAGCTTTTTGGGTTTAATAGGGTATTACAGACGCTTCGTGGAGAGATTTTCGGCATTAGCGACGCCGTTAACGCGGTTATTAAAGAAGAATATGAGGTTTGAATGGACGGATAAGTGCGAAAGGAGTTTCCAAGAATTAAAATAGAAATTGACGACTGCGCCAGTGTTAACGATTCCATTAGGTCCGGGAGGATATGAGATTTACAGTGACGCGTCGTTGAGGGGATTGGGATGCGTGTTAATGCAACACGGGAAAGTGGTGGCATACGCATCGCGGCAATTGAGGCCTCATGAACAGAATTACCCAACGCATGACTTGGAGTTAGCCGCGATTATTTTCGCTCTTAAGATTTGGAGACACTACTTGTGTGGGGAGAAATTTCAGATTTTTACAGACCATCAAAGTCTAAGGTACTTGTTCTCCCAAAAGGAATTAAATATGAGACAGCGTCGATGGATGGAACTCCTTAAGGACTATGATTGCGATATAATGTACCACCCTAGAAAAGCTAATAAGGTAGCGGATGCTCTGAGCCGGAAATCAAGCATTTTGCATATGATGGTCAAGGAGTGGACTCTGTTGGAGGGAGTCCGGGACTCGGAATTTAAGTTTGAAGTAAGTCGTGTCTTGAGTCTGCTTGCCGCATTGAGAATTGAACCAGAAATACAAACTAAGATTAAGGCTCTACAATCGACGGACCCAGAGATTAAGAAGATCTTGAGTATGGATGCCACAAAAAGGAAATCGGATTTTTAGGTATCCGAGGATGGGATCCTAAAATTCCGTGGTTGGTTATGTGTACCCAAGGATACAGATCTGAAGGAAGAGATTTTGTCTGAAGCACACCGTAGCACCTACAGTATTCACCCGGGGAGTACGAAGATGTATTAGAATTTGCGGCAGCATTACTGGTGGAACGGCATGAAAGTAGACGTGGCCAAGCATATGGCTAAGTGTTTAACGTGCCAACAAGTGAAGGCGCAACATTGCAAGCCGGGTGAAATGTTGCAGCCATTGGAAATTTCCGAGTGGAAATGGGAACACATTACGATGAACTTTGTAATGGGATTACCGAGAAGCCAAAGGGGTCATGATTCAATTTGAGTGATAGTTGATCGGTTGACAAAATCAGCACATTTTCTACCGGTGCGAAAGGATTTCGCCATGGAAAGGTATGCCGATTTGTATATGCGACATATAGTTCGTCTCCATGGAGTACCAGTGATGATCATTTCGGACCATGATCCTAAATTTATTGCCGCCTTTTGGAAAAGTTTTCATACGGCATTAGGAACGAAGTTACAGTTTAGCACGGCCTATCACCCCTAGACGGATGGCCAGTCTGAAAGGACAATTCAGACTTTGGAGGACATGTTGCGAGCATGTGTCCTGGATTTTAAGGGTGGCTGGGAGGAACATCTGTATTTGGTTAAATTCACCTACAATAATAGCTACCGGCAGAGTATTAGAATGGCACCGTTTGAAGCATTGTACAGCAGAGCCTGCAAAACACCAGTTTGTTGGGATAAAGTTGGTGAGAGGAGCATTTCGGGTCCAGAGTTAGTGCAACAGTCAATTGAAACAGTCAAGATTATCCGGGACAGACTCAAAACTGCGCAGAGTCGCCAAAAGAATTATGCAGACCGGAGACATAGGCTTTTGGAGTTTCAAGTAGGGGACCACGTATTCTTGAAGGTGTCACCGACGAGAGGATTGTCACGGTTTGGTAAGAAATAAAAATTGAGCCCGAGGTACATGGGCCCATTTGAGGTCTTAGAGAGAATAGACACCTTGGCTTATCGTCTCGCGCTACCACCAAATTTATCTTATGTTCATAATGTGTTCCACGTGTCTATGTTAAGGAAGTACGAACCGGACCCGACCCACGTACTGAATTTTGAGCAAGTAGACATGGACGACAGGGTGTCATACGTAGAAAGGCCAGTGCAGATCAATGACAGAATAGAAAGAGTGTTGCAGAACAAGAAAATTCCAATGGTCAAAGTAATTTGGGAGCACCATGGGACCGAAGGTGCGACGTAGGAAAGTAAAGAGTTGATGCGACACCAATACCCCTATTTGTTTGGATAGTTGGGTTGGATTGTAAATTTCGAGGACGAAATTTTTGTCAAGGGGGAAGAATTGTGACATTCCGGATTTTGGCCTATTTTTGGGATTTATAAAACGTGTAATTCGTCAGTGCGCTTATAATAAAATTTCGCTGGGGAACTGATCACTCTCGGATTCTTGTTTTTAAAAATAGAAATTTTGCTAGAATCGCACTCGATCGAATTTAGCCGTTATTTAGACCCCGAACTTGGCAGTCGATTATCGGGAGTTTCGGGACGAAATAAATTAGACGGTGTCAATATTATTATGGCCAGCGTCGAGATTATCAGGAATAGTGAGAAAGTGAATTCTTAACTGGGTGTGAATTTGGACTAGTAGACCTCCCTCGTAGAATGTCTTGGGTTATTTTATTTTGGTCATTTGCCCTATAATATTATTGGGATTTTTTTATGGACTGTTAGGCCATTTTCCGAATTTGAATCAGGACCGTTAGGTCAATTTTTAGTTCGAACTGTGTCCATTAGATCGCGCTCGAAAATAAAATTAAGTCATTTTCTTTTCTCTTTCTCTCTCCCCTCTCCTCTGCCGACCCCCCCTCCCGCGCGTCTCTCTCTCTCTCTCTCCATCCTTCCTCTTTCTCTCCTCTGCCGCACGCCACCCCCCATGCACACGTCCCTTCCCATGCAGACACCAACCCCCACCCCCTGACACCTCTCTCTTCTCTCTCCTCCTTTTTCCTCTTCTTCTTCTTTTCTTCTTCTTCTTCTTCTTGTTCCTTCTTCCTTCTCCGGTCCAACTGGCTTTGCTCGTTCCTGTTCTGCTCGCCGACCACCGCCCGAGCTCGCCTGGCCGTCGCGCACCACCGTCGCCGGCTCGACCACCGCGTCGCGTCGCCCGACCAGCCGCCGGCAGTTCTGCCGACCGCCCCCGCCACCTGGTCGCTCTCCCCCTCCCCACTCGACTTTCGTCCACCTCCGCCGCTCCACCCCGTCTTCGCTCGACGCCGCTCCGCCTGACCGCCAAGTGCTGCCGCGTCGCTTGCAAGCTTGGCCGCCGTCGCGCCGTCCGCCAGCCGTTCCCGATCGCCCTCTTCTCCCTCCTTGCGTGCGCGGCAGCGAGCTCGCCGCCGCTGCCCGCCGCGCCCGGCACTGTCTAGCCGCGCCTGTCTATCGCCGCCGTAGTCCCTGCCGCCGCAACCGTCGCCTGTCGCCGGCTCGTCCGGCCAGCAGCCCCAGCCGCACCCCCACCTCAGCCAACCTCCTTTCCTTCCCTTCTTGTTGTCCGCCGCTCGCTGCCGCCACCGTCGCCGCCGATCGCAGCCCCACCGGTCAGCCCTGCCAGCCAGCCAAGCCGTGCCCATTCCGAATTTGAATTGGGACCGTTAGGTCGATTTTTAGTTCGAATTGTGTCCATTCGATCGCGCTCGAAAATAAAATTAAGACTTTTTCTTTTCACTTTTCTCTCTCTTTCTCTCTCCCCTCCCCTCTGCCGACCCCCCGTCCTGTGCGTCTCTCTCTCTCTCTCTCTCGCTCGCTCTCTCTCCTTCCTTCCTCTTTCTCCCCTCTGCCGCACGCCACCCCCCATGCACACGTCCCTTCCCATGTAGACACCAACCCCCCCTGACACCTCTCTCTCCTCTCTCCTCCTTTTTCCTCTTCTTCTTCTTTTCTTGTTCTTCTTATTCTTCTTCTTCCTCTTCCTTCTTCCTTTTCCGGCCTGACTGGCTCTACTTGTTCCTATTCTGCTCGCCGATTGCTGCCCGAGCTCCCTTGGCCGTCGTGCGCCTCCGTCGCCGGCTCAACCGCCACGCCGCGCCGCCCGACCAGCCGCTTGCAGTTCCGCCGGCCACCCCCGCCACCTGGTCGCTTTCCCCCTCCACCCCCGACTTCCGTCCACCTCCGTCGCTCCACCCCGTCTCCGCTCGACGCCGCTCCGCCTGACTGCCGAGCGCCGCCGCGTCGCCAGCAAGCTCGGCCGCCATCGCGCCGTTTGCCAGCCGTCCCCGACCGCCCTTTTTTGCCCCCTTGCGCGGGCAGAGAGCTTGCCGCCGTTGCCCGCTGCGCCCGGCGCTGTCCAGCCAGCTTGGTTGTCGCCGCCGTCATCCCTGCCGCCCCGACCATCGCCCATCGCCAGCTCATCCGGCCAGCCGCCCCAACCACATCCTCGCCTCAGCCAACCTCCTTCCCTTCCCTTTTTGCTGTCCGCTGCTTGCTGCCGCCACCGCTGTCGCCGCCGCCGCCGGTCATAACCCCACCGGCTAGCCCAGCCAATCAGCCAAGTCGTGCCCGTGCCGTGCCCGCACGTGTGCTTAGTCGGCACTGTTCACCCGCGCCATTTTAGGCCCGAGCCGATTTTTCTCGGGTCAAATTTAGGTAAGCGATTTCCTAGACCCTACCTAGTATTTTGGGTATTTTATTGACTTGTCTTAGGTTGGAATGACTAGGGCGTGTTTTTAATTTATTTAAATTGTGATTTAATTAGATTATGTTGTGTTCTAATTATGCTAATTAGATTAGATAAATTGGAGTGCTTGATTGAGTGATCATGCGTGGCTGACTTGAACGTCGGGTTTATGGAATGAGGTGGCGAATTGTGAAATTGGACTGAGTTGTGAATTTGAATTGTTTGATGTAATTTGACGTGAATTTGATCGAATTAAGTGGCGTGTGCCTGCCTGTGGGAAATTAAGCCCGGAATGATCGGAGGACTGCGGACTTGGGACGTGTTGACGGCGGTCCGTGTGAAGGCATGAACGGCTGATGGGCCAATTGGAATGCGGGCTTGAGACGTGTTGACGGTGGCCCGTTAAAGGTGTGTTGGACCGGGACGTGTTTACGTTGGTCATTGGAATTGTTTGAATATCGTGGCTTGGGACGTGTTGATGGCGGCCACTGGAATTGAGTGAATAGTATGGCTTAGGACGTATTGACGGCGGCCATTGGGATTGATCGAATTGCGTGACTTGTGTACCTGTGAAATCGGACTTGAGACGTGTTGACGGTGGTCCGTGAGAGGAAAATTGGTTGGACACGTGTGCGTAATGTGACTGATTGAATTGGCTAAATGTGCGTGTAAGTGCTTGGTTGGATCGATTGATTTCGAGTAGGAGTGTGTGTGCCGGGTGATTGTGATATGGCGGTGAACTATTCTTGCATTATTATGTTTGAACTAATATGCAGGGTTGGCACATGGTTCGAGGCGAGGTGAGCTTGTCATGTGAAATTGATTGTATTGTCTGGTGATTCGCATGTTAGACCGGTCTGGGTACGTATTAGCCTAGGTGAGGTTTAGAGTGTTGCTTATTGAGACTCGTTCTCATGGTTATTATATAACCATTTTCAGATCCCCACCCTTGAATATGGCGCCACCTAGGCATTTTGGGGTCCCCATGCATATGGTGCATGAGGACAACGAGTACCCGGGTCTGAACCCGGGCAAGGCATATATTAGGCATTGCACTTATGTTTGGGTAGATATGGGCCGAGATGAGTTGGAGCGCCACGACTACTTGGCCTAGACCCATAGGGAGGGACTGATGAACTTAGGGCCAATCCGAGGTTTCGAAGGATTGAGGCACACCAATGAGAATGCGGTTAATTAGGAGCCTTGGGACAAGTTCGCTCCCGACGGCGAGGTGTCAGATCCCGACAGTCATTCGGTGAACTCCAGTCCAATACCGACACTTGCTTCTGAGCTCGAGCCCGAAGAGGAGCCCGAGCCTGAGTCCGAAGAGGAGCCCATGGCGGTCGAGCAAGGAGAGGAGGAGGAGAACCCGATCGAGATTGACTTGGACTCAGAGTCAAATTCCTCAGGGTTCGATCCGGATTGGGCACCGTAGGGACATTTAGGAGTAGAGCCAGGAGGCCTTTTTGGTAGAGTCTCGTTTTGCATGTCAGTAGTCTACCCAGCCACCTGTTTCCTTTTGATGTTGAAGGTGGATTTAACCCTAGCAACTTAATGTATGATCGTGTGAATTCAAATTTAATGTTATGTATTTATTAAATTCCGATGTTATATCCCTTGGTCATATTTTTATTATCTGGGTTGTTTTATGTGCTTCCGCTTGCGTAGTTCGTTTGGGTCGGCGACGCGTCCTGGGACGTCGCGTTCAAATGATCGACCGTGGACGGGATGTCGCGGGCTCGGTGGGGTCCGGGGCGTGACATCACTGGCCTTGGGTGAGCTTGTCCCTTGGCTATCGCTGGTTGCTGGCTGTCTCCATGGTTGGCCAAAGAAGAAAGAAAAGAAAAATAGAGAAGAAAATAATAAATATAATAAAAATTTTGATTTTTGAAACAATAAAAATAAAAAATTATTAAAAGGAGTGTACAGAGGAGAACGCGCTTGGTCTAGGTGAAAAAAGAGGAAATCATTTTTCTCACTTTTGAAAGTGTTTTTTTCCATTAACGGAAAATGTTTTCATTTTCCTCACTTTTGAAGGTGTTTTTTTTCCATTAACAGAAAATGTTTTCATTGACTTATTTATTTTCTAGGAACCAAACGTCTGAAAATTTGGAAAACCTTTTCTTAAGAGTTGTTTTCCGTGAAACAAATAAAACCTAATAGTAAAATTAATATATTAGGTTAATACTAAAATATTAATTGTGTAGTTTATTGTCCTAGACGTACTTTGCTATAGCAGTTAATAAAACCAAAAGGATCCATTTTTTTTAATTGTTCGTTTTCTAGCCATATTTGATTTTAACCAAATAACATCAGGAAAAGTTAAAAGTGAAAGACGACTACTATTGCTCATGATATTAACTCTCTAAAGAAAAGCAACTTCCTTTGCTCCTTCAGCTTAAAACAAAGGTATATACAGTGCCATTCCTTTTCCGAAGCATCAGATGCAATTGACGTCGACCTTGACCTAAAAACCTGACCTAAAAAGCAAAGCAATGACTTGCATAGCCATCTCATATCTCTATGATCCGAACGCACTTGTGACACGACGCTGACCTTGACCTGAAAAGCCAAGCAGTCACTAGCATGGCCAACTCATATCTCCATGAGCTTCAATTATTTGGGTTCGCTTTTCTCAGGTACGTGATTCACGTTGTGATGTTACAATTGATTGTAGGAATTTTCAATTTCCTTAGTGGATATAGCAAAGTAATTAAAGTTTTCTTCGCGTAATATAATGAGGAAAAAACGGTACTGTCATCATGATTCTACATACCCTACAACTCTTATCTGAGAACTAAAGTAGCGATATGTCGACAAAGCGACTTTATAAAAGCTGTCTCTATGTCTGTTAAATTGCAAACATTTTCGTATGAAATTCCCTGAAAATGGTTTCGATTTTTGTGTGCCTCTCGAAGGTGGACCATAGAGCATGTCATTTTGCTAAAGACGCTTTTCTGAGAATTTCACCAACGATGTTGACTGAGGTAAAAACATGAATTTGCATGATGAACCTACGTTTCTTTTTTTTACTTATTCTATGATCATCCCTCACAAACTTATGTTATTTTCAAGTTCTAGCTATGTGGTCTGTGAAATTGTAAACAGATACAAAAAATTATTTTGTGGACTGTCCTTAGCCTATAACATGATTTGCAAACACATGTTACTGCCTCTAGCAAAACAATTTTATGGGAAATTTCGATGGAGAATATGTTTATTTTCGTCATTATGACATGATGTATAACTCACCAGTCCTTAATTCATCCACAGTTAAGATAATTTCAATCCATTTCACCCTTACTGTCTTCGACAAAGAAGACTTATTCGCCTACTAGGAGTGATGCTCTGAATAGTTTGGCCGACAAAAAGAGAAAACAACGAAAAACTATTAACTGATATGGAGTCACTGTGTGAATTTGGCATTATCAAACAAGATTTAATGGAAATGTCCTTTGCTTTTGGGTACAATTCTGCTGCAAATCGGACGGATAGAGAGAAAAAAAAATTGAAATTCGTTTGTGTTTATTTGGATTTCGATGAGTCATTTCTCTACGATCCGAACGCGCCTAGGACATGACGTTGACCTTGACCTGAAAAGCCAAGCAGCGACTTGCTTGGCCAATTGATATCTCCACGATCTATGAGCTTTAATGATTTGGTTCGCTTTTATTCGGAACACGATTCACGTTGTGATGTCACAATTGATTGTAGGAATTTCCAAAACTGATTTGAAATGTGACTAAGGACTTGCACTAAGAATTCAATTTGCCCGTATGGAAAAGCAAGAAAAAGTTAAAGTACGACTCTTGATAAAGAAGATTGTTTGATCAATGTTAGTTTCTGAACTTCCTCGGTAGATATAGCAAAATAGTTAAAAGTTTGCTTCGCCGAATATAATAAGGTAAAAGTGGTACTGTGATCATAGAACTACACCCTACAACTCTTATCAGAGAATTAAAGTAGCGGTATATCAACAAAGAGACTTTATAAAAGCTGTCTCTATATCTGTTAAATTCCAAACAATTTCGTATGAACTTCCATGAAATGGGTGTCAATTTTGGTGTGCCTCTTGAAGGTGGACCATCGGGCATGTCTTTTTACTAAAGATGTGTTTCTGAGAATTTCACCAACGATGTTGACTGAGGTAAAAACATGAATTTGCATGATGAACCTATGTTTTTTTTTTAATATAATTACTCGGTGATCTTAAATTGTAATTTCAAGCTTCCATTCAACGCGATCCCTCACAAACTTATGTTATTTTCAAGTTTTAGCTCATGTGGTCTATGAAATTCTAAACAGATTCAAGAAATTAATTCATGTGAAGTGTCCTATCTTAGCCTATAACATGATTTGCAAAACATGTTTCTGCCTCTAGCTAATTTTTTTGTTGGAAATTTCGATGGAGAATATAGTTATTTTCATCATTATGACATGATATATAACTCACCACTCCTAAACTCATCCACAGTTAAAGATAATTTCAATCCATTTCACCCGTACAATGAAAAACTATGAATTGATATGTAGTTACCGTGTGAAATTGGCACTATAAAACAAGATTTAATGGAAAAGGCCTTTACATTTGGGTACAATTCTGCTACAAATCGGACGGATAGAGAGAAAAATAATTGAAATGCGTTTGTCTATTTTGATTATCATTTCAACTGTCAAAGGAATCCCTTACCTGAGAACTCCCTTTTGGGTAAAAAAAAAAAATGATCTTTTAACATGCGTTTGTCTATTTTGATATCTCATACTCTTCTTCATTCAACATCAACTTTTACTCATAAAGATGTTAAAGTTTGGGGACGTTGATATTCCACTATTATGGCATGAATGTCTATATAACATATTAAAGATGGTAAATTAAGTAAGGAAAAAAGATTAATCACTAACGATGATGCAACCAAATTAAACTTCACAAAATTGAGAAACAAATTATTCACTATAATGAATATTTGAATATTCTTATTCTGAAAATAAATAAAAGAAATTCTAGATATGCCTTCTTGGGGAAAAAATATTGCGAATTTCTTTACACGCACGAATTGAATAGTGCACATAGTTAGTTTGTTGAAGAAATCAATTGCTTTAAAAGGTTTTTAGGACGTGATAGAGAATATGATTTTGTGACAAGAGTGCTCCAGTCTCTGGCTCAGGGTGGCTTGTATTCTTCTGATGAGTGCACTGTAGTGCATTAGATTCGTCACACGAGGAATTATCATGGAATCGTCTCACGCAAGTGGCTAGGACCAGTTGACGTTGACTCCACAACTCGACTTACTGTTTTACTTCTTTTGATCAACCAATGACTACACTTACTTGACCAAAGAAAACAAACAAAAAAGAAGAAACCCATCTTACTTCTCCTTATAATCCCCCGAACCCATCTAGTTAATTTTATCAAAAAACAGAACATATTTGAGAGAGTTGAAGGAAGAACCATGGTCATCCATAGGCTTCTCTTGAAGGTTGTGGTGCTTGGGGCTTTATTCGGTTCATACCACAATCACACAACAGAAGCTGCTGATTCGATGACGAAGCCTGGATGCCAAGGTGCTTGCGGAACCCTCTCAATTCCATATCCCTTTGGATTGAGGAACAGCAGCTGCCACATCGAACACCCATCTTTTATTGTCGATTGTGACAACTCTATTGATCCTCCCGTACCTTACCTGTTTCAAGTAAGAACTAACATTACAATAGTCGACATTTCTGTCGAGGACCACGAGATACGAGTAGACGTTTCATCCGGTCGAGACTGCTATAGCCCTTACGGGCACAATGAATCTTCGAGCTTGAAACCATGGCTCACCCTAACTGATTTCCCCATATCCAGCACCAAAAACAAGTTCATCGCTGTCGGTTGCGACACGTTGGCCTCATTCCTAGACCGTGATGGAAATTTCTCTTTTGGGTGTATGTCTTTGTGCAGCAACGTTTCGGATGTCAGCAACGGGTCGTGTTCCGGTATCGGTTGCTGTGAGACAAGCATCCCTAGGGGCTCCTTTAACTATGAGATCGCTATTAGTAGCTTTTACAACCATACCCGCGTCTTGGGTTTCAATCCTTGCAGCCATGCCTTCGTCACCCAAATTGGCTCCTACAACTTCTCGGTTGACGATCTTAAGCAGCTTAAATTTAACAAATCCCCTTTAGTTCTTGACTGGGCAATAGGGAAACAAACATGCAAGGAAGCCGAGAAGAATAGAACAAGCTATATGTGCACCACCAACACCAATTGCACCAATGCCGAAAATGGATCCGGGTACAAGTGCATTTGTAAAGAAGGTTACCGAGGCAATCCTTATCTTGCCAATGGTTGTCGAGGTAAGTTGATAAAATCAACATTCTTCAACTTGTACTTCGTATTGATATGATCTGAGAAGATTAGATACATCTGATGAATGTGCGGATCCAGAGAAGAACCCATGTGAGGGAAAGTGCCATAATGTTGACGGTAGTTATAAATGTTCCTGCCCAGAGGGTTATCATGGTGATGGCAAGAAGGGCAACGAAGTTGGACAAGGATGCACTGCTAATCCTAATCCATTACATAATCATTGGATGGAGATTTTGGTTGGTAAGTTCCTTCATTTCACTTGGAGTGCCTGACTCAAAAAACATAATATCCTAGCTGATTTAGGGAAGATATAATTTAATTTATTTGTGGTTTAAGAGAAAATTAACTATTTCCAATTTTGCCCGATTTTTCTTCCACTAATTTCCCTTGCTTGGAAAAATTCAAAATGCAACTTTCTATATCCTTCTCACTAAAGTTTCTATGCGGATAGTTAATTTGATCGGAAATCATTGACATGACGATCTAGTCAGTGCCAGCTATGCTATGTTGCATAGTCGGTGCTTATGTGGACAATTTTTGTAATTTTTTGAAATTTTTTCTCTTCTTTTCTTTTTTCATTTTCCCTTTTTCCCTCCGCCAGGCCTCAGCGATGGTTGACAGAGGTTGCCAGACTTGAGCGATGGACACCTGTGCTTGGACTAGTGAGGGCAGCGCAGGCACGGGCATCCCTTGCTCGAGGCCGGTGAAGGGAAAAAGAAAAAATAAAAATAAAAGAAAAGGAAAAATAAGAAAAAAATTCATCAAAAATTTTAAAAAATTTGCAAAATATCCACTTTAGCATTGGCCATGCCATGTAGGATGTCTAGTGCTGACTAGATCGCCAAGTCAGCGATTTCGGGCTAAAATTGACTTGAAGGACTAAATTGGAAAATCATTAAAAGGTTTAAGATTAAATTGGCAAAATAATCAAATGGTTTTGGACAAAATAGCATAATTGAAAGGTCTAGGTCTAAATTGGTAAGTTGTAAAAAATTTTATGACTAAATTGGTACAATTGAAAGGTTTAAGACTGAATTAGCTGCTGTATAATAGGTTTATGACTTTTTAGATAATTTTACCTGTATTTTCATAGTCTGTACATTTAACAGTTTGATTGTATCTTTGTTTCTCGCCCATAAATGATGCATAATATTTGCGATTTATTTTGTTGAGCGAATTCACCTTTTTGTCTTTCTCTCTTCAAAGCATGAAAGCACTTGTTCAAATTAGCGGTTGACTATGAAGGAGAAATTGGTTGCGTAGCAATTCCCATTGACTTTCTTTGACACAGGAGTGGGCACGGGTATGGGAGCTATAGTGTTGCTTTTGCTTTGTTGGTGGTTGTACACATACATCAAAAGAAGGCGTGAGGCAAAACTCAAACAAAAATTCTTCAAACGTAATGGCGGACTTCTGTTGCAACAACGCCTATTTTCTATTGAAGACAGTCACATGGAGAAAGGTAAGTTATTTGCTTCAAAGGAGTTAGACACGGCTACGGATCATTTTAACGAGAATCGAATATTGGGTCAGGGTGGTCAAGGAACTGTTTACAAGGGAATGTTGATAGACGGAACGATCATTGCAGTCAAGAAATCCAAACTTATTGATGTAGGACAAGTCGAACAGTTTGTTAAAGAAGTCACTATTCTCTCTGAAATTAATCACAGAAATGTGGTCAAGCTATTGGGATTCTGTCTAGAGAGTGAAATCCCCATTCTAGTATATGAATTTGTCCCCAACGGAACTCTCTACCAATATCTTCATGATCCAGATAGAGAATTTCCTTTCTCGTGGGAAATGAGGTTAAGAATTGCCAATGAAGTTGCTAGGGCTCTTTCATATTTGCACTCTGATGCGGCCATTCCGATTTATCATCGTGATATCAAGTCATCAAATATACTTTTGGATGAAAAATATCACACCAAAGTGGCAGATTTTGGAGCTTCCAAAACAATTCCCATCGACCAAACACACTTGACCACAATGGTGCGAGGAACTTTCGGATACTTGGACCCTGAGTACTACCAAACAAGTCAATTTGCGGACAAGAGCGATGTCTATAGCTTTGGGGTTGTCCTTGTTGAGCTACTAACCGGAGAAAAGCCAATTTCTCAACTAAGGGAAGAAGAGTGCAAAAGTCTAGCCTCGTACTTCATCATTTCGATGGACGAGAACCGCTTGTTCAATGTTCTTGATAAGGAGGTATTAGACCTTGGCGAGAAAAAAGAAATTATTGCAGTGTCCAACTTGGCGAAAAGATGCTTAGGACTTCATGGAAGGTACAGGCCTACAATGAAGGAAGTGGCGATGGAATTGGAGCGAGTACAGTCACTACGAAATCCCACGATCGTCCGGCAAAATGAAGAAGAGATTGATCGCATTAGAACTGGATCTATCCATCCTTCGAGTTCGATTCCCATGTTGATGCGATTGGAACCAGAAGTAGAGCTGACTTCAGTGGAGGAGGATCAGTCACTCTTATCACCGAGATGAAGATGCATTCGGTTATCTCTGACCAAATTTCTGTAATATGAGACATCGCAATCTCTTTATTTTCCATTATACGTGAGTTGCGAAATAATGTTGATTATACTAAGAAGTGCCCATAAACAGTATACTAGATTCATGAATCTTTTGATGTACTCTTTGTATGTCTAGTTATCAGTGATGACTATATTGTCTCTTCTAGATTTCTTGTTAATTTGCTTTAGCTTTTCACTGGGGTTCACTATTATATCCAGAAAATGGCCCCCTTACCAAAATACCCCTAATTAGTTGTTTTAGAAATATTCTATCAATGCTTTATCAGCCATGTACTTCGATATTGAAATATTGGTCTCTTTCCACGTATATGTATTTCCCATTTCTTCGTATTGTATCAATAATTCCTTTCCGTTGATTGATAATCCAAATATTTAGCAATAAGGCGATTTAAACAAAAAATATTTCTAATGTGGATTTCTATATAAACGCGAGGTGTGTGCACTCTTACTGGTCTATGTAAATCAATGAGCATATGGAATATGTTTGTATGGCTTTTGCAAGGAAAATGTTAATTTGATTATTTCAACAATTGTACTTCATACTAATTCAACTGATTTCTTTCATCTACTTGTTGTTTTTTGCGGCTCCCGAACTCAATTCCATCGGTCATTTCATATGTATGTTCTGCTTATTAATAGCTAAGTTTATTTCTGATAAAAAAAAAGTTATTATACGTTGAAAGTACTTTACATATGCTTTTCACCTACTCCATCAGCGAGCTCAAGTTCCCTAGTGCATGTCTGCCGTTAAATTTATGAGTAGATTCCCTCATTCTAAGGCATCCATAATGATTCGCTTAGATTACAGCATACGCAAAATTGACATGTATATTTCTTTTACTTTTACGATGATTCTCATATACTTATTGGGTAAGCTCAATAGATCATATACATAAATGCGAATCGAGTTTATAAGTGATGCCTCATCATGTTTTATCCAAATTTATATAAGGTTGGGAACTATATATAAGTTCAAGAGATATATTGTACATGTGCCTTGCATTCCAATATCCATAGTGGACTCATCATGGACATATTGTATTCATTATAAGTTTTTGAAAAATTTTGAGCTATTTAAGTTTCATATTATGTCTCAACAATAGATATGATGTAGAACGGTTAGCCTGTGATTATCTTGAAGAATGTGATCGCCGTAATCGCCGAAAATTTCAACAGTTTTTCTGATTTTGGGGAAAACAACCAGTCAGCCAGTTTCCTATATTGTCATTTAAGCAGTTTCCTATATTACCAGTCAGGCAGTTTCCTATATTACTATTCAAGCAGTTTCCTATATTACCATTTAGGCAGTTTCTTTAATTATTCGGTTTCCATTAGTATTATGAGTCCTATCTCTATATATAAGATGTCCGTCTTGTAATCAATATCATAGTATCATTGAATAAAAATTTCGAGTTCTTTGGAGTTGTTCCAAATTTACGCTTTCTCTCTGCGTCATTTGGTATCAGAGCAGGTTTCTCCTGTGACGATGGTGAATAACGTGAATGTCAATCTCCCCGCTACTGAGGGCCGTGAGAACGAGCCTATTACACGGGCTGAGTTCAATCAGTTCGTGGATCAAACCGATCGGAGGTTTCAAGAGATCCTTGATGCCATCCAGCGTTTGTCCACAAACCATGCGCCTGGTGTTCTTCCAGCCGAGCGAAATCCTGTCGCTCGTGATCCCGAAGATGCTATAGGGCATGGAGGAATCCCCCGGCATAGGCGTCAAGACTATGTCGAGGATACGGAAGACGAAGACGAAGATTTCCAGGAGATACAGATTCGTGGTGGTCGCCGATACAGGGGACTCCAGGAGGAGCATGTTCGTGGGAATCGACGGCAGAGGGGCTATCGACAAGATCCTGAGCAGTATCAACTAAAAGTAGATCTCCCTACTTTTAATGGGAATTTGGATATTGAAGATTTCCTGGACTGGCTTTGGGAGGTCGAGAAATTCTTCGATGCTATGGATATTGACGAGGATCGCCAAGTGAAACTTGTGGCACACAAGTTGAAGGGTGGCGCTTCAGCTTGGTGGGAACAGACTCAATTGACGCGACGTCGACAAGGCAAGGCTCCTATTCGATCATGGGGTCAGATGAAACAAAAGTTGAAGAAGAGGTTCTTCCTAACGGACTATGAGCAAATGTTATTTCAGCAATTCCAAAATTGCCGACAATCGAATAGATCGGTCCAAGCTTATACGGAAGAGTTTCTTTGACTCTCCGCTTGCAATAACCTGGATGAGTCCGAGGCACAACAAACTACTAGGTACATTAATGGTTTGCGACTTAATATCCAGGATCGGGTTTCTTTGCATTGACTATTCTTTGTCGAAGAAGCCCAGGATATGGCGCAAAAAAATGAGATGCAATTGGAGAGGACTAGCCCTAGTACTCGTGGTAGAAATTATTTGGATCGTGGGTCATTTGCAAAAGGAAGACCGCTTGAAGTTACAAGTTCTTCTAGTCAACAAACCCCTGATTCGAGCCGAGTTCCAGGGAGTATTACGGGGACGCCTAAGGAAGCAATCGCAGCAAGCAATCGCACTCCCAATCAGAATACCCAGAATCCATATACCAAACCCCAACCGATCAAGTGCTACAAGTGTAACGAGTTGGGCCATCGTTCCAGCGATTGTCCTCGTCGTAGAATGGCCAATATCGTTGAACATGATGCAGATGTGTATGAGGAAGATTGGGAAGAGGAAGAAGACGTGGGAGTGGAAGATGAAGTGGGCGAGCAAGTTAATTGTGTTGTATGTCGTCTATTACTTGCTCCGCGGATAGAAGATACCCAGCGGAATTAGCTTTTCCGCGCTCACTGTACTGTCAAAGGCAAAGTATGCGATATCATTATTGACAGCGGAAGTTGCGAGAATATAGTGTCAAAGGCCTTGGTGGATCACTTACAACTAAAGACGGAGCCGCATTCCACACCCTACACGATCGGATGGATACGCAAAGGAGCAGAACTTAAGGTAAACCAATTATGTCGTTAACCTATTTCGATCGGAAAATCATATCAAGGTACTATTGTCTGTGATGTGGTGGAGATGGATGCGTGTCATGTTTTACTGGGTCGGCCATGGCAATATGATGTTGATGCTACACACCGAGCTGGGAGAATACGTATTCTTTTGTGTGGAAAAGGATTAAAATTACTTTGAGACCAAAGAGTAATTCCCCTCAGATTGTGAAGAAGCAGAATGCAGGGGTTATGATGAACATCCGAAAGCGTGAAGGGATGTATATGATTATGGACAAGAGCGACCAACAAGTTGTGGTTCGTGTTCCTGACATTCTTAAGCCCTTATTAAAGGTATTCAGTGATGTTATGCCTGAGGATTTACCTGACGGATTATCTCCTTTGAGGAATATCCAGAATGAGATTGATTTCCTTCCAGGTGCTAGTCTTCCTAATTTGCCACATTATCGAATGAATCCAAAGGAGAATCAGATTCTACAAGAGCAGGTAGGAGAGCTCCTTCGAAAGGGCTTCTTGCGTGAAAGCAAAAGTCCATGTGCAGTTCCTACGCTTCTCACGCCAAAGAAAGATGGCACCACGCGTATGTGTGTAGACAGTCATGCCATTAACCGGATTACTGTCAAGTATAGGTTTCCGATTCCACGACTTGATGATATGCTAGACAAATTTGCTGGATCACAGATTTTTACGAAGATCGACCTTCGAAGCGGATACCACCAAGTTCGCATCTGTCCTGGCAACGAATGGAAAATGGCCTTCAAGACAAGTGCGGGTTTGTATGAATGACTTGTTATGCCGTTTGGACTCTCTAACGCGCCTAGTACTTTCATGCTTTTGATGACCCAGGTTCTCAAATCTTTTATTGGTAAGTTTGTGGTAGTTTTCTTTGATGATATACTCATATATAGTCCAGATGGGCGTCAACACATGGAGCACTTGAGGGATATCCTACTAACCTTGCAGCAAAATAAATTATTCATTAATCTGAAAAAGTGCAGCTTCATGACAGAACGCCTCTTGTTTTTGGGTTTTATTGTTGGCGCGGATGGACTTCATGTTGATGCAGATAAAGTAACCGTGATTCGCAATTGGCTAGTTCCAAAGAATGTTGGTGAGGCTCGAAGTTTCCATGGCCTTGCAACATTCTATAGGCGTTTCATTCGAGATTTCAGTACTATTATGGCCCCGATCATTAATTCTTTAAAGAAGGGAAAATTCCATTGGGGAGATGAAGCTTCGGCCAGTTTTGCTCTTATAAAAGAAAAGCTCTCCACGGCGCCAGTAATGATGCTCCCTGACTTTGAGAAAGTGTTCGAGCTGCACTGTGATGCTTCCGGCGTCGGAATTGGCGTTGTCCTTTCCCAAGAAGGTAAGCCTATAGCCTTCTTTAGTGAAAAAACTTAATAAAGTTCGCCAGCGTTGGTTGACGTATGAGCAGGAATATTATGCTGTCGTGCGAGCTATAAAGCATTGGCAGTCCTATCTTTATCAATAGGAGTTTGTTCTTAATACCGATCATCAGGTTCTTAAATATATCAAGAGTCAAAAGCACTTAAATCTAATGCATGCACGATGAGTTTCTTTTTTGGAGCAATTTAATTTTGTACTTCGTCATAAAGCAAACCATTTAAATAAGGTGGCAGATGCGTTGAGTCGACGTGCTGCGACACTCGTGACCATGCGCACTGATGTTGTCGGTTTTGATCACCTATGTTCTCTTTATCCTAAGGATGATGATTTTTGTGAGATATGGAAGAAGTGTTCTGAAATAAGTTGTCATGGCGATATGATAATTCAAGAAAATTTCTTGTTCTTTGGCAATAGATTATGCATTCCACGTGGTTCTTTGCGTGAACAACTCATTCGAGAGCTTCATGGTGGTACTCTCGGCGGACATTTGGGGCGAGATAAAACTATAGCCTTGATGGAGAAGCGGTACTATTGGCCTCAACTGAAGCGAGACATGGGGCGATTTGTCAGTAAATGCTACATTTGCCAGACCGTTAAGGGCCACTCTCATAACACAGGTCTTTATACCCCCTTGCCTATTCCTTCGGGTCCTTGGGTAGACATATCGATGGACTTCGTGTTGGGACTTCCTCGTACTCAAAGGGGTTTAGATTCTGTTTTCGTGGTGGTTGACCGATTTTCGAAGATGACGCACTTCATCCCTTGTAAGAAAACTTCGGATGCTTCGCATGTGGCTAATTTATTCTTTCGTGAAGTAGTCCGTCTTCATGGTGTATCGAAGACAATCACTTCCGATCGTGACACGAAATTTCTAAGCTATTTTTGGCGTACTTTATGGCGTTTGTTTGGGACTGATTTACAGTATAGTAGTTCTTTCCATCCCCAAACGGATGGTCAGACGGAAGTTGTGAATCGTACTATGGCGGATATCATTCGCTGCCTCTGTAGTGATATGCCTAAGCAGTGGGATCGATATCTTGCTCCTGCTGAGTTTGCCTTCAACAATTCGGTTAACCGCTCTACCGATACATTTCCCTTTCAGGTCGTTTATGAGCGTACACCGCAACATACTCTGGATTTGGTTCCCTTGCCCAAGATTCCTGGCTATAGTGTCGCGGCGGAGAATTTGGCGACCAGAATTAATGAAGTCCAAGCTGCTGTTGCTAGTCAATTGGCTGCTTCTAATTCAAAGTATAAGGAGGATGTTGACAAACGGCGACGTTCGAAAATTTATGAGGTGGGCGATGAGGTAATGTTTTGCCTGCGAAAGGAGCGTTTTCCTGTCGGTACCTATAATAAACTGAAGCACAAGAAGATTGGTCCTTGCCGCATCCTGAAGAAGATCAACGACAATACCTATGTAGTTGACCTTCCTGGTGATCTCAATATTTCCCCTACATTTAATGTGGCAGACTTATTTGAATATCATGCTTTCAATACACCCCTCTATCCTGATCATAACTCGAGGGCGAGTTTTTTCGAAGATGGAGGGAATGATGTAGAACGGTTAGTCTGTGATTATCTTGAAGAATGTGATCGCCGTAATCACCTGAAATCTCAACAATTTTTCTGATTTTGGGGAAAACAACCAGTCAGGCAGTTTCCTATATTATCATTTAGGCAGTTTCCTATATTACCAGTCAGGTAGTTTCCTATATTACCAGTCAGGCAGTTTCCTATATTACCATTCAGGCAGTTTCCTATATTACCATTCAAGCAGTTTCTTATATTATCATTTAGGAAGTTTCTTTAATTATTCGATTTTCATTAGTATTAGGAGTCCTATCTCTATATATAAGATGTCCGTCTTGTAATCAATATCATAGTATCATTGAATAAAAATTTCGAGTTTTTTGGAGTTGTTCCAAATTTATGCTTTCTCTCTGCGTCAAGATTTGTACAAAATATATAAGTGCAAATATCTGCACATTGCATTTCAACGGATCTATTGTTATCCACTAGGCTTGTCATGGGCAGATTGTTCAGTAAGAGCTGAGCTCTTAAAAAAGTTTCGAACAATAGTTTCATATTAGGTCTCCGTGTCTCCGCCCAGACATGTATGAATTTTTTAGTGCAAAATATAACATGTATGAATTTGTAAGTGCAAAATGTAAAAAGAATTAAAAGGTAGATCGCAAAAAAATAAGAAAGAAGAAGAAGCAACAACCTAGGAAGGCATGTCTAGATTGGCATATGATGTTGAAAATAAAAGAAAAAAATGTATTGAAAAAACGTCTCATAGTTGAGGGCAACTGCCAGGTCAAGGATTCACCACGTGTCGGTGCAACGGAGATTTCATTGAAACCTCTACTCGAAATATATCTATCTATTTATCTATCTTTGCTGTTGTATATGAATGCAAGAAAATATATCTATCTACTTGAAATAGTTCTTGCCATTCAATTGATGAAATTAGACGAAGGAATTGTCGTTTAAAGACCGAGAATTAGGGTCTAATTTTATGTTTTGGAATTGTTGTCTTATAGAGTTTACCAAGGAGTCTCTTTCTTCGTAAAAAATCGAGGGGCTCTGGTCTTCTCCTTTCCATCAACTTTTAAGTCTGACCCCAAAAGAAAAATAATTGCCGTGCACAGAAGTAACATCCCCAATATTCCCACAATCAAAAATCGATTGGAAAAGGACAAGACCAAGACTTTCGTTTTCCCACGGATGGAGAGACAATTCCTTAAACTCTAGAATCCTAAGAATACTTTCAGAGATTATATTTGAAAAGTAAGAGTAGCTCTTTTTTGACAAGGGTACTCCAGTCTCTGGCTCACAATGGCTTGTTCTTCTCGAGGAGTAGCAATAAAAGATTCGAGAAAAATATGTTGAATAAATCATGCATTTGGAAGATGTAACCGTTCACCGCACCGCACCAGACTTCGTCACACGCCGAATTATCATGGAATCGTCTCATGCATGTGTCTAGGACCAGCAGATGTTAACTCCACAGCTTGAACTCAGCCGATAACTACAGCTACTTGACCCGAAAGATAAAAAAACCCATCTTTCTTCTCCTTATATACCCCCGAACGCATCAGATTAATTCATCGAAAAGAAAAAATAAGGAGGGAGTCGACGGAAGAACCATGGTCATCCGTGAGCTTCTTTTGAAAGTTATGGTGCTTGGGGCCATCATATCGTAAGATATATATATATATATATATATATATATATATATATATATATATATATTGACAATCACAAGTTGGGGACAAAATTCTCATAAGAGAAGGGAATGTTGGCATTCTTATCATAATATAAACCAATGGAATTTTCGATATGCATTTTTGCGGAAAGTAATATGGAGCATTTCTTTAAATATATAAACCGGATATTTCATATTTCCGCACATGTCCAATAATTCTCTTTGTGGTACAATGTCATGGATGAAGGGATATCCATCAACTCTTGACAAAACAAAAGGATAGGCATCATTACAAAAATGATCAGGAATTAAAAAAAGAAACTGAAATATATTGAATTGGAATATGATTTTGAATAATTTTATCTATAGCTCTCCATAAATAAAGTTGAGCAAATGGCGAAGAGAGAACCATTCTACTCTCATAGAAGATTCTACACTAACAGCTTGCTCGCCTTTTGGACACCAAATCAACAGGTGAAGATTCTGACAAATGGAGGAAAGCTTTCAAAAGATGGGATTTACATTCATACTTGATATTTTCATGTTCGTATTGACTCATATTGCTTTTACTTGCTGATAATGTTGCGTGTACTTATATTACAATCCATTAAATATTGCAATATGTTTTCTATTAATCAAAAGATACACCTACATGATGGGGTTTGGATTCGCTTTAATAAAATTTCATGTAAACTCTACCGGAAAATTTGATTGATGTGAAGCTTGTTATGATTTTTCTCAAATAATTACTTTTGTAAAAATTCATGTCGACATTAACATTTAGAGTAATATAACAAATATAGTCTTTAACCCGAGCAATGCACCACCATCTTGCTGGTTTAGTTAATAGTTGGGAGCTATGCGTTTCATTTTTTAAAGCTGTTGGTCAAGCAAGCCAATTCAAGGAATTTCGTGCCTTAACTTTAGTAGAAAATG
The DNA here is from genome assembly GCA_031216285.1 of Syzygium syzygioides. NCBI lineage: Eukaryota > Viridiplantae > Streptophyta > Magnoliopsida > Myrtales > Myrtaceae > Syzygium > Syzygium syzygioides. Next base: position 24,649,717 of record CM062247.1, read on the forward strand.
ACAAATCTAAATTAAAGTCTTTGCGGAGAGGTAAGTGGAATTCTGCACAATGTTTCTAATGGTTTTTACTATTTGCTTTCTCAGCTTTTTAAAATTTACCGGACTTTTATTAAAAACGAAATTCTTAAAATGTTCTTAAATATAAATTAATATAGGATTGAAAATTTAAAAATTATTTTAATTTTAGTAGAAAAGTTAACAAGCGACTATTGTTTTGTTATAGGAAATCAAAACCCAAGGGCCCCTAATTAAAAAGTTGGTAGATGTTCGTGATGGTGAGAGTCGAAGCCCTAGTTAATAAGTCAATGAGTTGGGACGCACATCATATGTCAATGCGTCATCCAATTAAGTCGACAGTTCGGATTTTCAAACGGTCTAAGAAAAGAAATCTAAGAATATTATAAGGAGAAATTTCTAAGATTATTAACTGATGAAATTTGTCAACAAGTTGGCTTTTTTCATCAGTCATTGCCATGTGACGACTAGCAGTTACGGTCCAATATTGTGTTTTGGAAATGCTCAAATATAGAAAGCGTCTGGTCTTGTCCTTTCCCTATGCTTTTGCATTAATATGAACGCTCCAAAATAAAAAAAAATTTGCCATGAACAGAAGTAACATCCTGTAGGGAAAGGAGAAGACCAGACCTTTTCACATTACCACGAGGGACAGACATTTTCTTAAACGATAGAATCCTAAATAAATCATTCGGAGATTATTTGAAAAGTAAGAGCAGCTCATTTTGTGACAAGAGCATCCAGTCTCCGGCTCATAATAGCTTGTCTTCTCGATGGGCTGCGAAGAAAGATTCAGGAAAAGTTTATCGAATTTACATTTCGAACTTTCATAAAGAGACGTGCACTGTTTTGCGCAAGACTTTGTCACGCGAGGGATTATCGTCGAATCTTCTCGTGCAAGTGGCTATAGCCGCGTGATGTTAACTCCACAACTTGAACTTGAGGAAAAGAATTCGTTCTTGTTCATCTATTCCAATGACAGAATGGAGATACATATACATGTTTGGCCCAAACTTCCTCGTACAAATATGGTAACTGGATATACACAAATAACAAAATGATTTCTTATAATTTTGGTGCTAATCTATTCCTAAAATAAAACAACCAGCTAATTGACAGCTCACGCCAACACTCCCCCTCAAGTGAGTGAAAAAATGTCTTTGATACCCAACTTGAAAAGTGAGCTTTTGAATTCCCTCCCAAATGCAGCTTTAGTTAGCATATCTGCCAGTTGATCACCTGATTTGATGAATGGGATTTGAATGACTCCTTCTTCCAGCTTCTCTTTGATGAAATTACTATCAATCTCCACATGTTTAGTTCGGTCATGTTACACAGGATTTTCAGAGATACTTATAGCTGCCTTATTGTCACAGAAGAGTCTCATTCCTGTCCTTGGAGGGTAACGCAGTTTTATCATCAACATTTTTAACTGTTGACACCTATTTTTAATTGCCCAAGGTTAATTACACAAATATTTAGGGGTTAATGTCTTTCATTCCTAAACCAAAAAAATTATTAGTTCTAATTGCATTACATATAGACATAGGTACATTTTGCACTATTAGAATCTATTTTATTTTGTTATTATTTTTAAAATTTTAAAAAATTTATTATTAAAAAATAAAAAAAATCAGGCCCGGCTCAACACAACCCCCTTTTTCTCCTCTGACCCGCACGCGAGACTGGGCCTAAGGCCAGCCCAACTCAGCCTCTCCCTCTCTCCTCTTCTCCGCTCCGTTGCCATGGAAGCAAGGTACAAAGGAGCAAACATCTCCCCTGCACCGGTTTAAAGTGGCCACAAATGTCAAGGACTCAAAGTAGGCCGGTGCAGACGAGTTAATGGCGAGTTAATGAAGCAGAAGACGGTGGTTGTTGACCATAAAATGGCCAGAGAAGAGAGAGCCGCAAGGGCAGCCAGCGTCGGTCGGTTGAGGGCAGAAACAGAGTAGACTGAGAGAGAAAAGAGAGAAATAGAGAGAGTCATTTTTTTGGTTTGCAAGGATTAGGGAGGAGGCCAGCTACCTTGCCGGCGCCAGCAGACCGACCGGCGACGACCCCCTAGCCACGACCACGGTTAGTCGAACCCCTTTTAGAAAAACATAGCACAAAGAGGAGAAAAGAGAATTTGGGAGAGAAACTGAGAGCAAAAGCGAGAGTCAAGCGTTTGCAGGAGCTAAAGACGAAGCCAGCCAGCCTCGCCATCGCCAGCAAGCCGATCGGTGACTCCCAGAAGCACCCCCCCAACTAATAGGTTCTTCTTGGCCTTTTTTGTACCCTACTTTCCCCTGTTTTTAAGTGCAGGTTGGCCGGGACTTGCACTGGCCATTAGGCGCGAATCCCGGCCTATACCAATCCCCCTTCCGATCCATAGTCACCGTCGAGAGCAAGCCATGGTCGTCAAAGCAGGCTGGAACCTCGAAATAGGTCAAAACTCCCTTGTTTCGGTCATGCACTCCACGTGTTTGATAAAATGCCCACATGAAGTCCGTTTGAGACGATCCTTGGCCGGCGATGTACAGGCAGTCCGATGACCTTTGAGCCCTTTAAGCGGCTTTGTGATGGCCATTGGAAGCCGGAACAGGTCAAAGTATGACTTAGGTTCGACTGGCCAAGTTCCGACCAACGTTTGGGCTTAACGAGCCCCGGTCGAAGCTTGACCGGTGATCGATTCGATTGTTCGTCCGGCGAGCCGTCGCCCCCAATCTCTTCAACTTGAAGTACTGAGGAGATAGGGACCAATGGCCAGGCAAAATAGTAGGAAAATCGCCGCATTTCTGCCCAACCGAGCGAAGCTCTGAAAGAGGAGGAAATTCAGGTATGTGAAGTCGAGTCGGATCTAGGTCGGGTGAGGAGCCCGATCCAGTTTAGGACCTGGGTCAATGACCTGAGTTAACCCTGACCCGGGTCGGATCCGGAAATCCGACCCGGATCCACCGACCCTACACTGTTTAATATTATGTTAATATTTATTAAAAATATTATTTTAAAAAAAATTAAAAAAGATTTTTCGAAATTTTTTTAATTTTCTTTTAAAATTAGGATATAATTTAGATATAGTATTGTATGATATTTTTGCTAAATTATGTGACATGTTTGAATGTTTTAAATTGATGTTGCATTATTATTGCATCAATTGTTGTACTTCGATTGTTATCGTCTTAGTTAGGGCTAAAACCATAAGTTGCATATCCAATTTGGTTGCTGATCATTTAATAATTGCGCACCCATCTAATCACCTCAAATGTTAGGAGACACGTCCTAAAATCAATCTAAACTGCTTGATAAATGTTTTCTCAAATGAACAAAGTAAAAAGGTACCGAAATGGCATTAGTTATTCAACTAGTGTAACCAAATCCCTGAACTCATTTAATTTCTGGTTCGTAGGAATAAGGTGATTCTCTCATCATCTTACTTGGGAGCGTGCATGAATTGGCTTACCATACTTACAGTGTATGCATTGTCAGGCCTGGTATGAGATAAATAGATTAGTCTTCCTACATGACGTTGGCACTGATCTCTATCTACAAGAGTTCTAGATTTAAACTTAGCACGTACCAAGCGAGACCCTCATTTTGATGTCAAAACTCAAAGGTCGATTGCGACATTAACCGAAGCAGTTCACATACTCCTTTTGCAACTCCTTTGAACTCAGCTTCTGTGTTTGAAAGGGACACAACTTTTTGCTTCTTACTTCTCCATGTAACAAGATTTCCTCCTACCATAGTAAGATAACCAGAAGTTGACCACCTATCAGTAACATTTCTTGTCCAATCTGCATCAGTATACCCTTCTACATCCAGGTGACCATGCTTTCCGAAAAACAAACCTTTTCCTAGAGCAGCCTTTAAATATTGCAAGATTCGAACAACCGCATCCATGTGATCTTTTTGGGAGTGTGCATGAATTGGCTTACCATACTTACAGTGTATGCATTGTCAAGCCTAGTATGAGATGAATAGATTAGTCTTCCTACAAGACGTTGTTACTGATCTCTATCTACAAGAGTCTGATTTGGACTTTCGTGAAGCTTATGATTCTATATTATCGGAGTATCAGCTGGTTTGCACTCCAGCATTCCGACTTCAGCAAGAAGATCTAGCACGTGCTTCCGTTAAGACAAGAAAATTCCTTCTTTCGATCTTGCTACTTCAACTCCCAGGAAATATTTTAACTCTCCAAGATTCTTCATTTCAAAGTCACCATTCAATCTAGACATGATTCTTGTACTCTCTACATGATCATTCCCTGTAATAATGATGTTGTCAACATATATAATAAGAAAAGTTACCTTCTCATTGCGTCGCCTCAGGAACAAGGTATGATCAACATTACTCTGCTTATATCCATACCACTTCATAACTAAACAAAATCTTCCAAATCATGCACGGGGGGATTGTTTCGGTCCATAGAGTGACCATTCCAATCTACACACAACATTCGGGTTGCCATCACACCTATATCCAGGTGGGACTGTCATGTAAATTTCTTCTTTCAGATTCCCATAAAGAAATGCATTCTTTACATCGAGCTGATGTAAGGGCCAGTTTAAATTAGCTGCCAAGGATAACAAAACTCTCACAGTGTTTAATTTTGCTACTGGAGAGAATGTTTCCTTATAATCAACTCCATATGTCTGTGTATACCCCTTTGCCACGAGCCGTGCCTTATATTTCGCAATGGACCCATCCAACTTATATTTTATCGTGAAAACCCACTTGCAACCCACTTCCTTTTTCCCTGGTGGAAGAGTCACTAGTCTCCAAGTTCCATTCTTTTCTAAAGCTTCCATCTCCTCTTTCATGGCTGCCACCCATTAGGATCTTTCATAGCATCCTCCACCCACTCAGGAATGGGTTCAGCTGAGATATTGGCAATAGAAGCTTTGTATGTTTCTAATAATCTTCTTGTTGACACATAGTTGGCTATAGGATACTTGGGTTTTCGATTTTTAACTTCGGGAGAGTATCTGTCAGGTGCCTTCCCCCTAATGTGCCTGTCAGGGAGAACATACGTCTTGCAACTATTATTGCAGAGTGGAGAAGAAATGGTTACCTTAGGATCATTCGCAGGAGCTTGGTCGGATGCTAAAGAGGGAGATGGATGGATAGGAGTTTGTTCAGTAGAAGCAGTATGGTCTTTTTATGAATCAATTTGTCCTGAAACCTCTCTGCTTGAACCCCACCACTGCCTGATTCTGTCTGTTCGTCTATTGCAAGGTGCGGTACTTCCACCGCTAGTTGCGCTGGTATACTGCTCTCCAATGTGGGCTGCGGTGTCGATTCTAGGATGTTTACCAGAGGCAACGGTATATTGGGAACATCCCACCAATTTTTGTCCAACTCTTCTCCCTTGGTATTAATACTCAATTGTGATGCTGGATAAAAGAGCTCGGGTTCAATGAAAGTAACATCAAGTGTGACATGGATCTTCTTGGTATTGGGGTTGTAACATCAATATCCTTTTTGGTTTGATCTGTGTCCAATCAACACACACCTTTCTGCACATAGATCCAGTTTTGTCACACCCCGCACCTTACGGCACGCTACATCCCTGCCGCTGTCGATTATAAGTGCGACATCCCAGGACGTGTTGTCGACCCAAAGCCCAAAACAGAGAACAAGTACACGCGGAAGCAACACAACACCCGGACAATAAAACACATGACCAAGGATAGTGACACCAACAATAATTACAACTTGCATAAGCAACGAAGAAATACAATATCCATTACAGCATAAGTACTTAAATAAAAAAGAGTCAACGGCCACTAGCAACAAAAGGGTAATTGGCTCAGGATCAGACTCCCACTCCATCGGCTCTTCCTCCTCAGGGTCAGAATCCATCTCAAGGTCGGGGGTATGAAAAGTTGGGTTTAAACAATAGTGAGAATAAATCTCAGCGAGTAGGCCCCCTAAACCTAAACTAGGCTAACATGCACCTCCTGACGAGCACCAAACAACACACTATCCAAATTATAAATGACTTAGGCCCTCGGCCCCAAATCCGATACTCACTTGGCCCTGCAGGTTAGGTAATTACAAATCTCAATAACAACACAGAACCTGATCGTGGGTCATGCACACATCACTTGGTCACAACGCATGTCATGCGTATGCTCGTGCTCATACTCATCCTCATGTCTCATCAATGCACTTTTACATACTTGCACTCTTGCACACTTGCCATTTACCAATTCTCCTTCGACCCGCATAAAACGCATTAGGTCCGACCCGCGTAAAACGCATAAGGTCTATCACTTCGAGATCGATCTCTGGCTCGCGTAAAATGCATCAAGCTCATGACACAAAACCCGCGTAAAACGCCTCAGGTTGGTCATCTTCCGGTAAACTAGGCATCGTTCCGCGTAACACGCCTCAGGACCGGTTCACTACCCCGCGTAAAACACATTATGGCTTATTGTGATCACACATTCACAGTCACCAATTATTATCTGAACCCCACGTAAAACGCATCGAGGACATTTTAGGTGATCACAATGCACATGTCATTCGTGGACACTCGTATATGCACATGCTGTGCCAATGCTTGAGATGCACACTCATGGCTATAACGTTCACACTTAGGCATTCACGAATTTCACAATAAGCATTCACTTGCACAACACCACTTATTCAATTCACGATGCAACATGCTCAATTTTCACCACTCATATTCAATTTAATGAATCAATATGCCCAATCAATCAATTAATTCAAATCAACCATGATACATCATCGGCACACGAAAATCACGCAATTAAGCCATTAAACTTGCACAAGTCTAAGGTCCACCAAGCCTATCATTTCTTGGACACATAAGTACTAAATCTTGGCATCATGTAACCACTACCAAGCCATAAACAATCAGCCACTTAATGGACAAATCAAGCACACACGGCCATTCACAATTAATCCTCAATTTCGCCGAACAAGGCCCGATAAATTTCACTATGGCCAGCCACTAATCAGTCCCCTTTAGACCTCTAATCCACCTCCAAATCATCACATTAGGCTCCCAAATCCACCACATAAACAACCACTACACGGCCCGATTGTTGCGTCTATTACATTTCGCATTTAGACCACGATTAATCCACCTAATGGTCCGATCGAACCTACCTTAATCGATCACCAACCAGATCACTTTAGACCACTAAATCACTTTCAAATCACCACATTGGAGCACAAAAGTCACCATGAAAACAGCCACCACTCGGTCCACAAATTTCACCCGCCAAATTCACTTTTTTTCCCAAATGAAGGCGTCTATGCTCAATTCACATAATAGCCCAAATCAAGAATACAATGATCAGCCACTAAGAATAAGAATACACAGATTCGGAGCAATTCTGAGCCAGCGCACAGTTTTGGAATCCATTTTTAAATAAATAGTAATTCAACTCCAAAAATTATAAAATTTAGATATGTTATACAAAACATCTCAATGAACATTTTTCATGAATAACTCGAAACCCAGTTCTAACCGTAAACACCTCGTTTTAACACTCAAAGTCAGACAAAATCCTGTTCGCTCATACAGCCCCTCAGGCCATAAAAATACAACTCATTCAATACCCAAATCATTTTGGAAAGCTCTAAGATTTTTATATGTCATAGCCACAAATGTCCCCAACAATTTTTGTGAAGGAAATATTTTGAAAATAGGCCTAAAAAAATTTATAAAAATTCGAACAGGCCCAAAGGTCGAGTGAACAGTAAATCGGGCAGTTTTGTTTCGGTCTAAAGATGGACTTCCGAATGGCCTCAAATGATTTCGAAAAATTCCCAAATTAAAGTATGTTATACTTCAAGATGTTGGGAACAAATTCCATGAAAACACTTCCTCAAATTCAGTCCACACAAGTCACACCAAAAATAGAAAAATCCGGCAACGTAATAGTAACCTTATCGGAAATCAACCAACTTGCACCACCAAGCAAACCAAGCACAATCAGCCACTAATCCAATTATCCACAGCCCTTAAACCATCCCTAAATCATCACATTAGACCCTTAAAATCACCATAACTTCAGCCCAAATCAGCCCACACTAACAAACCCCTAAAATACCCTAATAACCCCTAAAACCCATCTAGAAGTGTAAATTAGCCTAATTAGGGTTTAGGGTTGTACTCACTTGGATTCCTAAGCTCCAAACTAAGCTGAACAAGCGGCAAGGGCGGCTGGACAGCGGTGGTCCCGCGTCGGAACAGTGGCGGCGAGCGGCGGCTCTCTGGTGAGCGGTCGAGCAAGGAGAGGAAGAGAGGGAGCTCACGGGAGAGGGAGAGAGAGGAGGGGGTGCTGGCTGGTGATGGGGGGAAATGGGAGGAGAGAGAGAGAGAAAGAAAGAAATACACATTGGCTAATGGGGATGGTTGACCAACTCCTCAATAAAGACCATCTTGCCCCTAATCCAAGGGTTGAGGTTGATTCAAGTCCAATAATGGAGGGGCAATCTTGTCCAAGAAATTCTGAATTATTGGGGGTGATTAGACCATAAATTAAACCCGAAAATATTCCCCAAAATTCGAAACACCATAATTAGGCCTAGGGGCAAAACGGTAATTTTTCGGTCCCGGGTTAAATTTCCAATTTTCGGCTCTATTGATCCCAAATGTAAGTAGCCACACTTATACGACGTTATCCTTACAAAATAGTCGCGTACGCCCACGAAATTCGGCACCGAAGTCCGGACTCAATTCCACGATCGATTTCACCCAATTTGCGATTTTAGTGTCTCTCACTAACGGACGGCTGTTTAGGGGTCACGCGTATCGACCTAAAGTCACTCGAGTCGTGACAATGTCAATCCCCCAGAGAACACAAGGATTTATCGCTAGTTCCGGCGGTCGCGATCATTCGGATTTATTTCGGAATCGTTCGCCACTCGCACTCTCGGTCGTACGGAATCACCCGTGATCCGATCGTACGTCGTTGGCCAAACTAAATCCATCACTCTCCTCGGATCGGCCCACATTGGCACAAAATATTTCCTCGTCATTTCTCGGAGTCGGATTCAATTCACAGCCGAGTTCTTGAGTCCACATACCATTTTTCCTAGTTAGTCATTCCTTATTGGTCAGTATCCCGCGAATGATCAGTTCCAGATGAGACTTACTAAAACAAAATGAGAAATAATATCCATTTCATCGGATCCCGGAAATGGGTCGAAATTCAGGATATTACAAGTTTGGTCCGTTGATTTTTACTCAAATGAATAAGAGCCACACATCCAAAGACTTTTGAAGGTAGAGCAAAACACCAGGAAGCTCCACATGGTCGGCAAGGCTTTGCAATGGAGTTTGGAAATTCAACACCCGCGAGGGCATTCGGTTCATTAGATACACTAAAGTTACTACAACAGCATCCCAAAACCTTTTCGGAACATGACCCCCTATTAGAAGAGCTCTTGCGGTCTCAAGAATATGTCGTTTCTTTCGCTCGGCTACTCCATTCTGTTGTGTTGTTTGAGCACAAGAGGTTTCATGAATGATGCCATGTCGATGAAAGTAGGCACCAAGTTTGTTGTTCACATATTCCCCCCTTCCCCGATTATCTGTTCAAAGTACCTGAATCTTTTCATCAAATTGTGTTTTAATCATTTCATGGAATTTTTCAAATATAGGGTAACCTCATCCTTGTGTTTCATCAGATTTAGCCAAGTCATCCTAGTGCAATCGTCCACAAATGTAACAAACCATCTAAAACTAGAAATTGTAGAGATCGGAGATGGCCCCCACACATCAGAATGAATTAAGGAAAATGCTTTTGTTCTTTTATTGATACTAGGAGGAAACTAACACGGTGACTTTTTGCCCGAATACAAGTTTCACATGTAAATAATGACTCCGAAAATGACGAACTAATTCAAGAAATAAAATCTTCAAGTACCCAAAAGAAGGATGTCCAAGTAGACGATGCCATAACCAAACCAAGTTTCTTTCTTTGTCAAGATGACCATGAGTATGTAAAACATGACCTGACCCCAACCCAAAATCATCCAAGAAATATAATCCATCCATCTTAATACCACGTCCAATAATCTCCTTCGTGTGAATGTCCTTGAAAAGACAAAAATCAGGATACATTAGAACATAACACTGTAAGTCTTTGGTAAGTTGTCCTACAGACAGTAACTTATTTGATTTAGAGGGCACTAGCAATGTATTTGAAAGAGAGACAGATTTAGAAAGTGTAACATCTCTTGCTCTAGATACACTGGAGCTTTGACCATTGCATTTGTAATCCAGCCCCACCTTGGAGAAGTTGTTGGAAGATCTTGGGAGTCAAAGGTCACGTGATCGATAGCCCCGGAGTCAATAATCCATCCAACATTCTTATCCATGTGAAAGACAGAAAAAACACAACCTGAATTACCTTTAGTTTCTTCAATTGGTCTCTAATATGGTAATAACAAGAATTCAGTACCTCCGGAGATGAAAGCTGCTTGAGCACTTCCTTTTCCTACCCTTTTTTCTGCCTTCTTCTTTTTCTGTAATTCTTCCCACCACTTATGATACCCGTGGAGTTTAAAACAAGTATCCTTCGTGTGTCGTGAATTCCCACAATGAGAACACCCTCCAGAGACAACGGTAGGTTGTTGTGCACTTCCTCTTTGTCGAACATCCCGATTCGGTGTTCCCCTGTCGTCAACTGGAGTCGAGAGTTTGTCCCCTCACATTGAGAGATCATAGCCCCACCTGAGACTCCATGTTCTCCGGATGAAAGCATCACCGTCTGTCGAATATCTTCCCGTCTCACCCGAGCATATGCTTGCTCTACAGTGGGGAATGGTTGCATCTGTAGTACATCAGCTCTAACCTTGTCGAGTCGATCATCCAGTCCATCAAGGAAGAGATACACTCGATCTTCTTGAACTATCGAGTTATATCTGGCAATATCATCAGCACACGTCATGGGATTTGGCCTTCGAAAATCAATTTCTCTCCAAAGAGCCTGAAGATTGTTATAGTAGGTTTCAATTGGTCCTCCGTTTTGCTTTATCGCGACACTTGCCGCTTCAGATCATATACTTGGGATGTATCAGTCCCATCAAAATAGGTTGTTGCTACTAACTCCCATATTGCTTTTACAGTTGGGAATCTTATAAAATTTCCGATCAATGCAGGTTCCATTGAGTTTATGAGCCAACCTTTTATGGTGGCATCTTCAATTTTCCACTTCCGGAGAGTAGGGTCAGTCTGGCCAGTTGTGGAATTTCACTAGTCAAGTATCCCAATTTATCTTTGCCGGAGACGTACATCTCAACAACTTGGGACCACAAGCCATAGTTCATGCTGTTAAACTTAATGGCGATTGTAGGGGCAGAGTTTTCTATCGACAATGGTGGATTTTGTTGTGCTACAAGCTGCTTCATCGCAGCTGCAAGATTCTCAAGGATCGTTGTGGATGTCGATCTTTCACTGGATGGTGTTGTTGCTATTTCCCGTCCCTCCATGGCACACGATAGGTCCTAGGATTGATGCTCTGATATCATGAGGAAAAGAATTCGTTCTTGTTTATCTATTCCAATGACAAAATGGAGATACATATACATGTTTGGCCTAAACTTCCTCCTACAAATATGGTAACTGGATATGCACAACTAACAAAATGATTTCTTCTAATTTTGGTGCTAATCTATTCCTAAAATAAATCAACCAGCTAATTGACACCTCTCGCCAACAGAACTTAGACAATAGCTACAGTTACTTGACCGACAAACAGTGAAAAAGAAAGAACACCCCATCTTACTTCTCCTTACATACCCGCGAACCCATCAAATTGATTTTCCAAAACAACAAAAATATATGAAGAGAGTTGAAGGAAGAACCACGGTCATTCATGAGCTTCTCTTGAAAGTTGTTGTGCTTGGGACTATCATATTGGGTCCATACCCCAATCACATAGCAGAAGCTGATGATTCAATGACCAAGCCTGGATGCCAAAGTTCCTGTGAAAACCTCATGATTCCATACCCCTTCGGATCGAACGATAGTGATCCCCACTGCCGCTTCAGTCCTTCCTCATTTAGAGTCGTTTGTATGATTCTACCAACCCTCCCACACCTTACATGAATACAAAGAGTAGTGGCTTCCAAATACTCGACATTTCTGTCCAGGACCACGAGCTGCGCGTTCACGTTTCGAGCGGTCGAGACTGCTATAACTCTTTCGGTAGGTCTTCGGGCTATTATCCAGGGTTCACACTAGCGAAGTTCCGCATATCCAGCACCAAGAACAAGTTCACCGCAGTCGGTTATGACACGTTGGCTGAATTCCATGACCGCGATGAGAAGTTCTCTTTCGGTTGTATATCTTCAGTCGGCAATGATTCGGACGTCAGCAATGGATTGTGTTCCGGTATCGGTTGCTGCCAAACGAGCATCCCTAGGAACAACTTCGGCTACAAAATCTCCATTAGGAGCCTTTCCAATCATTCCAATGTCCTAAAATTCAATCCTGGCAGCTATGCCTTTGTTGCCGAAAATGACTTCTGCAACTTCTCGGTTAGTGATCTTTCGCGGCTTAAATTTAACAAGTCCGCTCTAGTTCTCAATCGGGCAACAGGGAAGCAAACATGCGAGGAGGCCCAGAAGAACAGTACGAGCTGCATGTGCACCAGGAACATGGATTGCACCAACGCTGAAAACGGATCCAGGTACAAGTGCACTTGTAAAGAAGGTTACCGAGGCAATCCTTACCTTGCGAATGGTTGTCAAAGTACGTTGATAAAATCAACTTTCTTTGTCTTGTACTTCGTATTGATATGATTTGAGAAGATTAAATATATATATATATATATATATATATATATATATATATATGATGTGTGTGTTTAGTTTTTGTAGATATTGATGAATGTGCGGATCCAGCGTTGAACCAGTGTGAGAGAAAGTGCCATGATACTGAGGGGGATTATACATGTTCATGCCCAAAGGGTTATCATGGTGATGGCAAGAAGGGCGGTGGAGATGGACAAGGATACATTGTGTAACGACCCGATCTGACAAGGGCAGAGAGTGGTCGCCGAGGCTAAAAGGGCCTGGACAAGGAGCGGCTTCCGGCAGGTTTCTAGGATGGCAAGGGGGGCATGTCTCTTGTCCCACATCGCCGAGGAAGGGAGCCTTGGCCTTGCTTATAAAGGCTTGGGAAACCTTAACTTGTAAGAGGCTTTTTCTGAGGGTAGTATAGGTTGCCCTCAGAGGAACAAAACCGTGAGGACTTAGTGTCCAAAGCGAACAATATCTTGCCAGCGGGACCCAAGTTGTTACAGGTGGTATCAGAGCCGACTCCCGACCGCATGTGGGGCCACAGCGAGGACACTATGCTCAAAGGAGGGGAGAATGTAACGACCCGGTCCGACGAGGGCGGAGAGTGGTTGCCGGGGTCAAAAGGGCTTAGACAAAGAGCGGCTTCCGGCAGGCTTTAGGATGGCAAGGAGGGCATGTCTCCTGTCCCACATCACCTAGGGAGAGAGCCTTGAGCTTGCTTATAAAGGCTTGATTATAAAGGCTTGAGAAACCTTAACTTGCAATAGGCCTTTTCTGGGGGTAGTATGAGTTGTCCTCGGAGAAATAAAACCGTAAGGACTTAGTGTCCAAAGCGGACAATATATTGCGAGTGGGACCTAGGTCGTTATAGGTGGTATCAGAGCCGACTCCCGACCGCATGTGGGGCCGCAACGAGGACGCTGTGCTCGAAGGAGGGGAGTATGTAAGGACCTAGTCCGATGAGGGCAGAGAATGGTCGCCGAGGCCAAAAGGGCCTGGACAAGGAGCGGCTTCCGGCAGGCTTCTAGGATGGCAAGGGGGGCATGTCTCCTGTCCCACATCGCCTAGGGAGGGAGACTTGAGCTTGCTTATAAAGGCTTGGGAAACCTTAACTTGCAAGAGGCCTTTTCTGAGGGTAGTATGAGCTGCTCTCGGAAAAACAAAACCGTGAGGACTTAGTGTTCAAAGCAGACAATATCTTGCGAGTGGGACCCAGGTCGTTACATATTATATCATTTTAACTTCGGTACACTCAAAGACAAGATAGCTCCAACATTTCAACAGCTCCACCAACAAACAGTAGGAGTAAACCATTTTCACATTCTGTCACTGATTTGAATCCAAAAATGCTTTCAAAAGCTAAATTATGCTGCCTTGAGAAAGACACTTATTAAAGATAAAATACACGCTTAGCAACCATCTAATGAACAAGACGCAACCCAAATGCTCCTACCTTTGAACGTGAAAGAACCAAATGAACCAGTGCAGTCCATGGAGACCTAGTGCAACCATAACATCCAACACAACGTACCCAGATAAATATCGATAACCTATTATTGTCATCTCCCACTACTAACTAGTGGCATGACGTGGTTTTTCACGCTATCCATGTATCCAGTGCTGGTGGTCGCAATACTATCCATGCACACATCGGTCTTATCTCCCAGTAAACGAACCGTCTCTTCTGGATTCACGTCGATACCACTGACCCATGGATCTTAGCCATTGCTCTTAGTCCCTCCAATTCCATTGCTACTTCCTTCATGGTCGGCCTCTCCTTGCCTTCTATTTTCAAGCATCTCTTGGCAAGATTGGCAACTTCCCACACTTGCTCATTGTTTCCTTCATTTGCAAAAACTTCCTCAACAATTTGAAATAATTTGTCATTTTTCAATGATGAAAGAAAGTACATTGCCAAACTCCACTCTTCTTATGGTCGGTCAAAAGAAAGCACCTTCCTCCCTATCAATAGCTCAACTAGCACAATCCTGAAGCTATAAACATCACTCTTTTCTGTCAATTGGCTTGTGTGAAAGTACTCAGGGTCTAAGTATGCTAATGTTCCCTGAACCATAGTGGACAATTGCATTTGATCAAGTGGGACTAATCTTGAAGCTCCGAAGTCTGAGACTTTTGCGGTGCAGTTAGCATCCAAAAGGACATTTGCTGACTTGACATCTCGATGGATAATGGGAGGGGAAGCGGTGGAGTGCAAGTACGATAGGACTCCAGTAGTTTCTAAAGCGATTCTCAACCGGGTCTCCCAAGATAGCTTCAATGATTTGTTTGAGTTGTGGACATAGTGTCCGCGCGACCGACAAGCGATGACTCAGCTATAAACCGGCGGTGATGCACGACTAATTCTCGAGTGACTTCATTGTTGTGGACATGGTCGAAGAGAGTTCCATTGTTTTTTTTTTTTTTTGGTAAGGTAAGAATATATATAACTTTTCAAAACACCAAATACAAGCTAAAGCTCAAACCAGAGAGTTCCATTGTTGATGAACTCATACACCAATAAAGGCACCTCTGTTTCCAAACAACATCCTAAAAGCTTGACCACGTTACGATTATTAATTTGAGAAAGCACAATGACTTCTTGATGAACTGTTCGATTTGTCTCTGGTCCATGAGCTTGGACTTCCTAATTGCAACTACCATATTATCTGGCAACGACCCTTTGTAAACGGTACCATATCCTCCTTGCCCGACTATTCTGCTCTCGTCATAATTGTTGGTGGCCTTCTCTAGCTCTTCAGCGCTAAAGATTTTCACAGCTTTTGTGGTTCTGTCACGTTCATGTAATTGTTGCTGCAAAAGCAAGCCGCCATTTTGCTTGAAGTATTGTTCTTTGAGCCTGATGAGCTTCCTTTTCTTGTATCCGAAATACAGAAAGCCAATGCTGAAAAGCAGCACTATTATGCCCACAGCAACACCTGTATACGACACTAGTTTTTCAGATTAATTAACCACATGATTGACTGCACAGCGAATCATTGCACCACACATTCAAACTTTCTGTAGAATTACATCGTGAGGTTTCCTCGAAAAACTCCCTAATTTTGGGACAATTTGAGTCTGAAACAGGACAATGGATTTGGTTAAGCTAATCTACAAAAAACGGAAGAAAAGCACAGTTGTCCTGGTCTACAAAAAAATGTCATCGGTTCAACAGGATTAATTCGACATGAAAGAAGTCAGAAAAGTATTAACTCAAACCAACTACAAGGATACTTATCTTTTCCTATGGTCCAACAGTGTACTTGCTTACGGTTTTCTAGGTCTTATGCAATCAATTTCACGCCATTTAAAGCATAACTTTATAGAGACTTTTTCGTTAGAACTATGCATGAGTTTAAATAACTCTACATGTCCCATCTCTATATCCGACTCATCCCTTCTCATGACATGAAAATGGCAAGGACTAGTACCTCTGAGTAATTTTTCAAAATGGAATAGTATTCGGTGCGAAGGCCGCTTTTATCTTCCTCTTTTTACTTGTATCGTCACCTTGGATAGATGTTGTCATGTCGCTAGTAATCAACTAGTAATATAAATGATATCCTGATAAATATGGCTTGTGCAGAAATTAAAAAGAAAGAACAAAAAGATATCTACTTGGATTGGTAAAATAGCCATCCTATGTGTCGTCTCCACCAGTTTTTCGCCAACACAAGTCCCCGCTCCCTCTTTCTAAAGGTACACATGCGGGCGCGTGCAGAGAGAGAGAGACTTGAGGTGGTGTTGGATGTTTCAGCGGCGCCCGGTGTTAACTTCACCGGAAGTGGTGGCTACGAGCAACAGAGGCGGTGATGGATGGAGCTTGTGGGCAGCGAAGGAGAGATAATAGAGAAATTAAGTTTATGATCTAATGTGTGTGATTATTCATGAAAAGTAAGTGTATTGTTGTGATAAGATCGTATTTTCATTATACGGCTTAATATGAACCTTGTATTGTTTAATTGCTCAATGATGACACATTTTACACATTTTTCATCATTTAGTTCTAGCTTTGTTTTGCCATTCTCGACAATAGAATTAAGAATAATGCTTAGCTAACAGTGCCGCTAGATTGGAAAATATACGGTCAAATCTCAGCCAAGCATTTTCCATGCTCAAAATGGGAGACTTAGCTAACAGATTTCTTTTTTTATATATTAAAATGCATTTTCCATGTAAAAAAGCCATAAGAAGAGAACGATTTTCTTATCTTATTGAAGGAAACAAATCAAAGTGATAATATTCAAATAATAAGATATATATGAAGAACTCAGCCACAACTTTTAAAATAGTAAATATTATTCTTCGGCCAAAGAAAAAGATTACGTGGATATTATTCCCAAAATAAAATTAAAAAAACTTAACAACTGAAAAAGATAAGAATGTAATTATCTTGTATACTTTGAATTTTCAATTATCGTAGGATTTGTAATCGATTAAGAGGTATTCATTGTCGTCAACAATGATTATGTGATAGGACCGTCATTCTCAAGGATGACGGTTCTCTCGCCACCTCAAATATTTTTTAGCCAACTTGAGGAAAGGTTTAGCTAGTTCGAGAGCACATTCCATTTAAGATCTAGTGATTTTACTTGGTCACCGGTAGACCAACTAACAAAAAATAATTATTAGGACATTTTCAACTTAATTTTATAAATGTAGCTCATAAAATGAAAGAAAAAAAACATAAGATATGTTTTTCTATATTTAACGATATTCTATAAAGATTTATAACGTTTGATCATAATTTTTTTTTGGTAAGGACGTTTGATCATAATTTAGCACAAAGAATATCATATAATGCATTATGTTTTAGATTTTGAATTGTTGCACCAGCATTGACAACATTTTATCATAGATGAGTGCAACATACTAAAAAAGTTGTCAAAAAATGTGAATTTTTATAAATTACAATTACGACAGCATACAAAAGATTTACGTCACGTCATGAGTGTTAATTTTTTATTGATGATAATTGCTTCATTTTATTGTAAACAAGTGAATGAGATAAATTTCATTTTTATTTTATTTTATGAGGTACAGACATTTTAGCATTTACCAAGGGTAAAATGTTGTAGTATGTGAAATATTTTTATTTTATGAGGTTGTGAACATAATGCAAAATTCATTACAAACCAAACACTGATTATACTACAAGATTGTTCATAGAGAAAAGATGGGATGAAGATTGAGATTCAAGAAATGTAGTTGGGAAGAATAAAGTGTCACACCCCGGACCCCACCGAGCCCGCGATATCCCGACCACGGTCGATTATAAGAACACGACGTCCCAGGACGCTTCGCCGACCCAAACGAATTACGCAAGCGGAAGCATAAAGAATAACCCAGACAATAATCACATGATTAAGGAATAGACATCGAAATATAATAAACACCAAATATTTTAAATCTTTCAATATTACAAAAAGGTAACCCGGCTTCCAAAGTCAACAACAGTTTTCAAAAAGGGGCGGTGGTTGACAAGCCTATCTCCTCTACAAAAAGGTGCTCCGGCGGTTTCTCCGAATCCATCACGGTCGCGGATCTGAAAGTGGTTATGTAATAACCGTGAGAACAAGTCTCAATAAGCAACAACCTAGACCTAACCTAGGCTAATGCGTACCCAGACCAGTCTAACATGCGAACTACCAGTCGATACAGTTAATTGCACACGAAAGGCTTACCTCGCCTCGAACTGCGTGCCAATCCTGCATATTAGTCCAAACATAATAATGCACGTACAAATCACCGCCACATCACAATCACCAGCACACACTTCCACTCGAAATCAGTCAATCCAAACAAGCACCCAACCCATCCAACCAATCGTCCACACGCGCCATCAGTCAATTCGATCAACATTCACAAGCTCAACCAATCAATCCAGTCACACTCATCCAGCCATTTCAATCACACTCAAATCACATGCGTGTCCGAACATCTTTCTCACAACTCGCGCCACTGCGCCTCAAATCCAATCTCACAGGCTCACAAGCCTCACATTTCAATCAGTACCCATGGCCACCGTCAACACGTCCCAAGCCATAACAATCACTCAATTTTCCAGTGGCCGCCGTCAACACGTCCCAAGCCACGATATTTCGAACAATTTCCAACGACCGACGTAAACACGTCTCGGTCCAATCACACCTTTAACGGGCCACTGTCAACACGTCTCAAGCCCGCATTCCAATCGGCCCATCGGCCATTCCTGCCTTTACACGGACCGCCGTCAACACGTCCCAAGTCCGTAGCCCTCCGATCGATCCGGGCTTAACCTCTCACAAACAGGCACACGCCACTTATTTCAATCAAATCCACGCCCAATCACATCAATTCGCACATACCCAACATTCAGCCCGAAATCACAGTCGCCACCTCATCCACCAACCCGACGTTCAAGTCGGTCACGCACAATTTCACTCAAGCACTCCACTCTAATCAGTCTAATTTAACTTGATTAAAACACCACATAATCTAATTTAATCATAAAATAATTAAACTAAATACACGCCCTAGCCGTTCTAGCCCGAACTAGTCAATTAAATACCCAAAATACTAAGTAGGGTCTAGGGAGTCGTTTACCAAAATTTGGCCCGGGAAAAGTCGACTCGGGCTCAAAATTGCCCGGGGGAGAAGTTCTGACTGGGCGCGGGCGCGGGCCACACGGGCGCGCTGACCGGCCAAAGTGGGCACAATGGCCGATCGGCGTGCCTAGTGCGCGGGCGCGGCGAACACGCGGCGTGCCCGGGGCGCTCGTGCGCGCAGATGGGCTACACGCCTGGGCTACGGGCGCGGGCACGGGCACGGCGACGGGCACGGGCACGGGCACGGGCACGGCGACGGGCACGGGCACGGGCACGGGCACGGGCGACGGGCTTGGCCGGGGACGAGCTTGGCCGGCCGGTTGGCTGGCCGGCCAGGCTGGCTGGGCGGCGGCTGGGCGGCGGCGACGGCGACCGACGGCGAGGGCGGCCGGCGGCTGAACAGGGCGGGGAAGTGGCTGGCCGAAGGGGGGGTGAGGGGGGAGAGAGAGAGAGAGGGAGGCTGAGGGGGTGGGGGCAGCCGGACGGACGGGGCGGGGCGGCGACGGTGCGGCCAGGCGGCGGCGCGAGACCGGGCGAGGCGAGCCGGCGAGCGGCGACGGCAACGGCGACGGGGCTGGCTCAGGCTCGGGCTCGGTGCAGCTGGTCGGGAGAGAGAGAGAGAGGCAAGGGGGGAGAGGTCGACTGCAGAGGCGGCGGCGACGGCGACGAGGCTGAGGCGGCGGCCGAACGGCACGCCGGCGAGCGGCGACGGCGACGGGGCTGGCTCGGGCTCGGGCTGGACGGGCTGTTGGCTGGGAGAGAGAGAGGCAAGGGGGGGCTGCTGGTCGCGTGGCACGACGGCGACGGGGCAGAGGCGGCGGGGTTGCTGGCGACGGCGGCGGCACGGCGACGCGGCGGCTTGGCGACGCAGCGGTGCGGAGGCGGCAGTCGGCGAAGAGAAAACCAGAGAAGAGAAGAGAAGAGAACGAAGGAGAAGGAGAAGAGAGAGAAGAAGGAGAGAGAGAGAGAGAGAGAGAGAGGGGAACAGGAGGGGACATGCATTGGGGGGAGGGGTAACGTGCGCGCGAAAGGGGGGAGGGGAAAGAGAGAGAGAGAGAGAGAGAAGGGGAGAGTCACGCGCGGGAGGGGGGATCGGCAGAGAGAGAGAGAGAGAGAGAGAGAGAGAAAAGGGGAGGAAAAGTACAAATTCAAACTTTAATCGCGAACCAAAGGACACGGTCCGAACTAAAAATCGACCTATAAGTCTCGATTTAATTTCGGAAAAAAGGCCTAATAATTCCCGATAACTCCCAACATTATTCTATGGCATACGGCCAAAATAAAATACTCAAACCACACTACGAGGGAGGTCTACCAGTCCAAATTTGCACCCGGTTCAAAAATCCACTTTTCCACTATTCCTGATAATGTCGATACTGGCCACAATAATTTCGACACCGTCCAATTTATTTCGTCCCGAAACTCCCGTAAATCGACTGCCAAGTTCAGGGTATAAATAACGGCCAAATTCGATCGAGTGCGATTCTAGCAAAATTTCTATTTTTAAAAATAAGAACCCGAGAGTGATCAGTTCCCGGGCGAAATTCCATTATAAGCGCACTGACGAATTACACGTTTTATAATTCCCAAAAATGGGCCAAAATCCGGATTGTTACATAAAGAATAGTTTTTAATTTTCAGTTTCTTCTCAGGGAACTGTGTTGTTGTTGTTGTTGTTGTCATTATTATTATTATATATAGAAACGGCAATTTTGTGACTTGTGTGGTTTTTCAGGTCAATATTTTGACTAATTCAATCCCACAACATTGCCGCTCCGCGCTAGAAGTCCAAGGTCATATGGCACCTAAGTCATCATTCGCAACTTAATCTCAAAGATGAATTCACAATTATTTAAAGCCCAAGGTCATCAAGTCAAAAGACGTTCGAAGAGTTCAGACATTGACAAGAGTGACATTAAATCTACTTTTGAATTTTAAGAGAGCTCAATCGTGATGTAAATTGTTAATATACTCCTAAACCACAGACAAATTAAATTATATATTCTAAGTAAAATGAAAGAACTTACCAACCAAAATCTTCATCAAATGTGATGAATTAGCAATGTATAACGACCTGGGTTCCACTTGCAAGATATTGTCCGCTTTGGATATTAAGTCCTCACGGTTTTGTTCCTCCGAGGGTAGCCCATACTACCTCCAGAAAGGCCTCTTGCAAGTTAAGATTTTCCAAGCCTTTATAAGCAAGCTCAAGGCTCCCTCCCTAGGTGATGTGGGATAGGAGACATGTCACCCCTTGCCATCCTAGAAGCCTGCCGGAAGCCGCTCCTTCTCCAAACCCTTTTGGCCTCAGCAACCACTCCCCGCCCTCGTCAGACCGGGTCGTTACATGGAATGGCAGATTTCTGTTTGCTTGAGGATGTAGTATGTCCAACTTGGATGAATATTATTTTTCTGGGCAATTCCATGGTCTTGCCTTACTAGTAATACAATGAAACTTTCACTTATTGATTAGACGCATGATAAATGTTCAATTCATACACCGCTAACCAAAGTGGATTTCACGTTTGACTTTTGCTAGTGTGTTCCTCATCCATATAATCAATGGGGTACGGTCATGTTTGCCTTATTGAGTTACAATTATGAACATCATCTATATCTATTGGTAGTCAAGTTTTTGTGTAGTTAATGTCCATATTAATAATCAACCAATAAAAAATATTTCGTTCGATTAGTGATGGAGGAAGATAAAGTTCAATAGAAGTACGTATTTCACAGTTGCAGGATGCACTTACTTAAGGGGGATCTTTTCACCAGAAAAAAAAAAAGGGAATGCTTTTTCTTGGGCACAAGACAACAGAAGTCAACTGGTAAAAAGCTACTCAATTTATGATATGCATCAACTAGCATCGAATGCAACCATTTGCCTTATATAAAACCGAGAATTAGTGTTGGGATCCTCCTCCTAATTCTTTGTAATTATGGTGGTGTAGCATATATGTGGATATCATAGTTATTATCACATTAGAGCAAGTGCAACTGATTGGGTTGATCAATTGGTTGGTCATCTTGAATCTACTCTATTCAGCTTGTCTTAAGTTTATCCGATAAAGGGAAGATAATAAACAGTTATTCTTTTTGCAATTGATTAATCGGAAATCCTAGAGATCGTTCTTTTTGCAATTGATTCTTCTTTTATGTATATTTTCTTTGCTGAAGCCCAGATTGATTTTTTCTTTTAATTTGACCAATGTAGCAACAATCGTCACATTAAAATACCAACTAGTCTTAGTCACTTACCAACATTTTATCTTGCTTCGATTTGAAAAATACCCACTTTTCTTCACACTTTGAGGATGAACCGACTGTTTTAATAACATATCAACATTTATACTTGTGCTGACAAAGACCTATGAATTCACTAACTTTCATTCAAAATTACCAACCTCAATTTGATTGACATACCAAATTACTTTAAAGGTGTCGATAACCACGAGAATAAATGTTGATAGATTATTAAAGTAGTTGATAATCTTGGAAGTAAAAAGAAATGTTCGTACTTCTCAAAATGAAGAAAATGTGACTGTAATTAGTTGGTATCTTAATTTGATGAATGTCAGTACTTTAGTCAAGTTGTTGAGGTTGGTTATTTCGAATAAAAGTTAGCAACTTCAAAGACGTTGGTAACCACACTAAATGACACATGATTAAGTAAGCAAGTTTCCAGTCACTTTTTTGTATCAGCAATATTTGACAGTTACCAACCACATTCAAATTCACTATGTACCATCACATAATAGAGTTACGTATTTATGGCTACGAACGCTTGCAATCTACTAAGCCTTTACTCGTTACCGTAATAAGTCTTTACCAGTTAATTGGGTTGCTTATCCTAAAACTTGTTATTTGGAATTGTTGTGTTCTGAAGCTCGTATTTTGTCTACCCAAACTTTTACTTAAATGAGAATGCTACGAATGCTTTTTCGACCAATAAGAAAAAATTCTCTGCCAATGCTTCTCCTTGGAAATATGGTGCCAACTATCTGTCACGTGTGCAAGAAAAAGAAGTAAAAGTGGGGATCTTTATAAAAACGCTACTTTGATATATATTAAATCTTCGAATTCCTTGTGGGAGAAAGCAAGTTAAAGTTTTCTATATCGGTTATAAGAAAGTAAAAATGGTACTGTATATCATTGACAAGAGACTTTGGAGAAGCTATTTATGTATGGTGATGTCCATTATCAACCAATTTTGGCATTAAATTCCACAAAAAAGGTGTTACATTATAGTGTTTGCCTTTCAAAGGTGGATCATGTAGCATGTTTATCATCACCGAAAAAGCTTTCGGAAAATTCCATCAATGATGTTGGCTGAGGCAATGGAATATAATTATCATGATGAACCTTGTGACCTTAGTCAGCTTTTAATTAATTGAGGTGGTAAAATTTTGTTATTTTCAAGTTTTGGCTTATGCAGACTAAAATTCTGAGACTTACAAATCCTTCATTAATATGAAGCCTCGCACATTAGTTATTAGGTGGTCGTGGCTTCACAACTAGTTTTCTTAACGAAGGATACTCGAGTCATCATCCCAAGCACTTCTGCAGAGGTATTAGAGTGGTTTCATCCTCTATCCTACTAGCAATATCTGTTCTCCAGAAAGCTAAAATGCAGAGGCCCAAATCCTGAAGTGCACACTACCATTTATCCTATTAGAGTGGTTCAATCGCGGACCAGCAAGCTAGATAGGTTGTCCATGTCCTATTCCAAAATTGTACGGGTCCTATGGATGCAGTTTAGGAGAGAGAATTTATGGGGGGAGGGGGACGAGGGGAGGGAAGTTTGATGTGGGCCGTCCGATTGGGGTTCAGGGGATCTAACGGTTCGGATGGATGTGGTGGTGTGGGGGGCTGCGAGCCGTCGGATGCGAATGGGTGCGTGGGGAGGGGGGTTTAACCGTATCATCCGTCGGATGCGAATGGGTCCGCTTGGGATCTCGATTTCCTCCTCCTCAGTACTCTCTCTCTCTCTCTCATTTTGTTTAATTTTATTTATTATTTTTGGGGGGCCCACGACGGTGTTGCAAGTGCAGGAGCAGGCCAGGCCAGCACGTGCCGTGACAGTTTATTGTAAAGTCACTGCTTGGGGTACGGCGGCAATGGACGGGGGCGGACGAAGCGCACCCGGAGCGTCTCTCCCTAGCGTCTTGCTCTCGGTAATTTGTCCAAGCACCGCAAAAGATTCGGGACTCCCCCCACCCCACCCCCCACCCCGGGGTAAACGCTAATTCGTTGCACATCAGTCCGTTAGATCAGTGTGGAGATAATGTGGGATCTGCGTGCTATAGAGTCGGCCAACGTAGACCGGAAGTACTCACAAAAAAAAAAAAGAAAAAAAACTCAGTTGAACATGCTATATATGCAGAAATCATCATAGCTTATTGTGCTAGTGTCGCTTCAAAACTATCCGTCTTGTATATGGGAATCTATTCCAAGATGTATTATTGAAAAATGATCATATAAATTGGCCATTTAAGGCCTTATGTAATTCATGTAATGCCCTTACCTTTAGTTATAAAAGGCGATAAAGACTTCTAATAAAATGATAGTTAAATTTCCCCAGAAGACCTTCATATTTTCTCCATCATGTTCTTTGTAAACTTTATCGTTCTCTAGGCATATTGTCATTTGAAGGATAGGAATAATCTTTAGTAATGTGATTCATTGGTTCTTGTTGAAGCAAGTATGGTCTCCACTTACCAATCAAAGTGATCCTGTGGACCAAAAAGCTAAACTAATACCGAGATTTTTTAGTTTTAAGGCGACCATTTCAATGAGATTTGAAGACTAAAAGGCAGTCCAATTTTGATTGCCCAGGGAAGGGCCTGTGTATTAAATCTTCTTCTTCTTGATGACTTTAGCCCCCATTAACTCCTGGTGATATCCATGTTATTTCTTGCTTTACTTCAATTCATTATTATATAATGCTTTGATAAACGGAACATAGCAAATAACATGAAACTTTGATGCATTCAAAACGATGAATTTGTCATACTTTAAATTTAATTTAATCATGTTATTGTGTATCTACTAGTATTGAGCCACTCGCTACAATTTTGAATGATTGTATTTGAAGAGAGAAGAAAGAATCAATTTAGGAGAAATTCGATGGTCACTTAATAGAGTGAATGTAGTTGGTAGACATAAGATATTCATGAATTTGATGGTCGCTTAATGAATTGGTTGTAGTAGGTGGTTTGATTTTTTTTTATATTTTTTATATGAGGGTAATTAAGGAATGTATAAGAAAGAGACAAATACGATATTATCGAATTATAGTATTAGAAACCTATTTGCTTCCTCTAGCTAAAATTTTTTGTTTGGAAATTTCACCGAAGAACATGTTTATTTTCGTCGTTGTGACAAGATATATATATAACTCACCTCTCCTTCTTTCATCCACAGTTAAGATAATTGCCGAGATTCATCTGTCCTTGATGAAGGAGTTCTTAGTCTACAAGGAGTGATTATCTGAATCATTTGGCCGGCAATAAGAGAAAACAACAAAAACATATGAACTAATATGGTGTCACAGTTATCCAGCTAACAGTAACAGTAATTGATTAGGTAACCACTTAAATATTTAATGTGCATAGTTTATTAAAACATGCTTTGCTGCAGTAATTAATGAAACTGAAAGAATCCCTTGATCTTTTTGTTTTCCATTTAGTAGCCATACCTGATTTTAACTACAGAGTATTAGGAAAAATGAAGGTAAAAATCTGTCACTATTGCTCTTGATTTTAACTCTCCCAAGAAAAGCAACTTTCGTTGCTCCTTCAGCTGGAAACGAAGATATATTCAGTGCTATTCCTTGTCAAAAGCATCATATGCAATTGATTAGAGGTGTGCACAACGGACCATCCAAACCAGACCGAATTGGCTAATTGAATCCGATTTCCGGAAGCATTGGTTTGGTTCCCAGTTTTTAAAAATGGAATCAGTGTTTGGGTGGTCTGATTTGCAGTTCCAAGGGAGAAATGGACTAGAGAGAACCGAACCAGACCGATTATATATACTTTTCTTAGATCACAAATAAATATCATATTTAACTTTTTCAGGCGTTTACCCCTTCTTCAAAATCTTCATGAAAGTGTCTCGGCACTTGCTGAAGTTTCTTCCTCCTAACCCACGCACAATGCTTTCTCCTTAACTTTTTTCTCCCTTACACACTCTACAGCCCTTACTCTCTTGGTCTTTGAACACTCTCTCTACCCTAACTTGCTTGCGACTCGCCCACAAACCACCAGCCTCCATAGTGCGAGTCTGAGCCACTATCTCATCTAATGGCACTTCAATCTACGTCACAATAACTTTTCATTCATCGTTGATTCTGTCAATATCTTAAGATTTGTCACTCTCTCTCATTATGCGCGGACACTCTTTGTTGAAGACATGCGAAAAACAAATACAGAACACAAGGATTTACGTGGTTCGATCATAAAGTGATCTACGTCCACGGGCGAGACGAGACAAGACAAGATTCCACTATAATCAAAGAGAATACAATTTTCAGAAGTTGAAACAACGACAAAACTTCACGGCTCACCAAAACTCTCTGAAAACAAAAATTCTCTTTACATTAATGAGAAAACCTAGCCGCGGTATAAATAGTGCTCCCAAAAATTTCCTCGAAGGCGTAGCCCCCAAACCCTAGCCTCAGCATCACGAACTAAATCTCAATTTTCTCTTCATTTCGGGTCACACAAAAAATATGTCGGGTCAGGTTATGAACCAGACCAAGTACATAAAATTCAAGACATATTTAACAAATCTCTACATTGGCTTGAATTTCCCAAAATAAAACTGTCAAGAAGCCGAACACATTCTCTCGCCATCCCTAAGCCTACGTGAGCTAACTCAGTGTAGGAAACAAGGGCTGCAATGAAAGAACATATCCACTTCGAAAACAAATGTAGAACTGTCATTTATCTCTCCACCAAAGTCCCAGAAGGGGCAAACTCAACCAAGCATACCAATCAAGTTCAAGCAATGTTTAAACTTGTTGGCAAGGACTGGCTTGGTTAACATATCAGTAGGATTGTCAGTTGTACCAATTTTCTTTACCGTCATATTTCTTTCAGCAACTACCTCTCGAATAAAGTGATACCTGACATCGATATGCTTAGTCCTCTCATGATATGTTTGATTTCTAATCAAGTATATAGCACTTTGATTGTCACAAAAGACAACCAAATTGTCTTCCTACTGGAGCCCAAGTTCCTGAACAAGATTCCTTAACCAAATACCTTCTTTCACTGCTTCTGCTGCTGCCATATAGTCTGCCTCTGTAGTAGACAAAGCAATTATTGACTGTAAGGTTGACCTCCAAGTAATAGCCGAACTAGATAGTGTGAAAAGATAGCCAGTCAAAGACCTCCTCTTATCGAGATCACCTGCAAAATCGGAATCCACAAATCTCACAACTGAGATGCCGTTGGAACTGTTTCTATCAAACACTAGGCTCAACTCTGCAGAGCCTCTAAGATACCTAAGTATCCATTTCACTGCTTGCCAATGGACCTTTTCAGGATGCGCCATATATCTACTAACCACACTAACTGCCTGCGCAATGTCTGGACGAGTACATACCATAGCATACATAATGTTACCGACTGCACTGGAGTATGGGACACGAGACATCGCAGCCTCCTCAATGTCTGATTGAGGTGAATGTAGAGCTAAGAGTCTAAAATGGGATGCCAATGGTATACTCACGGGCTTAGCGTTTTGCATGCCAAACCTCTCAAGTACCTTCTCAATATAACTCCTCTACGAGAGATATAACTTCCCTTCTTTCCTGTCCCTCTGAATCTCCATTCCTAAGATCTTCTTGGTAGGACCCAGATCTTTCATCTCGAACTCCTCATTGAGCCGTTTCTTCAAGATCAACACATCTAACATGTTCTTTACAGCAATGAGCATGTCATCCACGTATAAGAGAAGATAGACAAATGATCCATCTAAACCCTTTCTGAAGTAAACACAACTATCATAGTTGCTCCTATGATAACCACTCCCTATCATAAAGCTGTCGAATCTCTTATACCACTGTCTTGGTGACTGCTTCAGACCATACAATGATTTCTTCAATTTACAAACATGATCTTCCTTGCCTTCTACATAATAGCCCTCGGGCTGAGCCATATAAATAGTTTCCTCAAACTCGCCATGTAAACAAGCAGTCTTCACATCAAGTTACTCAAGCTCTAAGTCAAATTGAGCAACTATAGCCAGCAACATACGAATGGAAGTGTGCTTCACCACAGGGGAGAACACTTCATCATATTCAATTCCCTCCTTCTGATTGTAGCATTTAGCTACAAGCCGAGCCTTGCATCTAGCATTTTCAACACCTGTAATTCCTTCTTTTTTCTTGAAGATCCATTTACACCCAATGGCTCTTTTTCCCTTAGGCAACCGCACCAAGTCCCAAGTCTGATTCTTGTGAAGTGATTCAAGTTCCTCAACCATAGCAACAGCCCATTTCTCTGATTATGTGCAAGTAACAACTTCCGTATAGGTAGAAGGTTCTTGAATACCCATATCTTCTTCTGTCGTAAGAGCATAAGCCACCAGATCAGAGAACTCATATTTATGAGGAGGCCGGGTCTATCTTCTTTCTCTGCCAGTAGCAATCGAGTATGGCTGCTCCACCTCATCTACAGCTTCCTCATTTGAACTTGAATCAACAGAAGCAATTTGCTCATTCAAATCATTCTGAGAGGTCTTTTCTGAAAGCTCCACCTGAACCTCCACCTCGTTCATATCACTCTCGTGTTTTCCTATAAACTCATCAACAACTTTCGTTTGATCAAGCATATGCATTTCATTAAATGTAACATCCCTACTAATAATGAACTTAGGTGAGTTAGGTTCCTGGCACCATAAACGATAACCTTTCACCCTATCAGCATACCCAACAAAAATACATTTCTTTGCTCTAGGTTCTAACTTACCATCCTTAACATGATAATAAGCAGGGCATCCAAAAACGTTTAGATTAGAATAATCACATGGCTTACCTGACCACATCTCAAAAGGAGTCTTGCATTCTATTACTGTTGAAGGAGAGCGATTAACCAGATAACAAGCCGTGTTATTAGCTTCAGCCCAAAATTCCTTTTCCATTGCAGCATTAGAGAGCATGCATCTTGCTCTCTCCAATAGAGTTCTGTTCATATGTTCTGCCACGCCATTCTGCTGTGGAGTGTGCCTAACTATACGGTGTCGAACAATACTTGCATCTGCACAGAATTCATTAAAATCGCCACCACAGAACTCAAGACCATTATCGGTCCTTAGATGTTTGATCTTCTTTCCTGTCTGATTCTCAACAAGAGCTTTCCACTTCTTGAAGGTTTCAAACACATCACTTTTTCTTTTCAGAAAGTAAACCCAAACCTTCCTGGAATAATCGTCAATGAACGTCACAAAATAAAGAGCACCACCCTTAGATGGAATCTGTGCTGGTCCCCATAAATCGGAATGGATATAGTCGAGTGTGCTCTTTGTCGTATGCATCCCCGTACTGAATCTGACTCTGCATTGCTTGCCAAGAACACAATGCTCATAGAAATCTAGCGAGGTTGTCAGCTCCCCACAAAGTAAACCACGTTTACTCAAAACTATCATGCCACACTCACTCATGTGGCCTAAACGCATATGCCACAATTTCATTCTATCATTATCAGAAATGGAATTGCTTGTGCCAATTGAAGGACCCATAACTGTGCTACCCTGCAAGTGATACAAGTGATTCACCTTGCTTTCTTTCATCACAACCAGATTGCATTTTGTAACTTTGAGAACTCCACCTCCACCTGAGTACACACA
The DNA here is from genome assembly GCA_031216285.1 of Syzygium syzygioides. Taxonomy (NCBI): domain Eukaryota; kingdom Viridiplantae; phylum Streptophyta; class Magnoliopsida; order Myrtales; family Myrtaceae; genus Syzygium; species Syzygium syzygioides. The sequence goes on from CM062247.1 coordinate 24,679,947, forward strand.
CCCAATGGAATTCAAACTGCTCAACGAGACAAGGTTTCTCTTTAAGTCTGGTATATGTCTTACTTCAGTCAAGGTTCTTACTGCTTTGTCGTGGCACTTAATGTAACAGTCCGAATTTTGGCCCATTTTTGGGAATTATAAAACGTGTAATTCGTCAGTGTACTTATAATAGAATTTCGCCCGGGAACTGATCACTCTCAGGTTCTTATTTTTAAAAATAGAAATTTTGCTAGAATCGCACTCGATCGAATTTGGCCGTTATTTATACCCTAAACTTGGCAGTCAATTTCCAGGAGTCTCGGGACGAAATAAATTGGACGGTGTCGAAATTATTGTGGCCAGTATCGACATTATCAAGAATAGTGAGAAAATGGATTTTTGGATCGGGTGCGAATTTGGACTGGTAGACCTCCCTCGTAGTGTGGTTCGGAGTATTTTTATTTTGGTCGTATGCCCTAGAATATTGTCGGGATTTATCGTGGCTGTTAGGCCATTTTCCGGATTTAAATCGGGACAGATAGGTTGATCTTTGGTTTAAACCGTGTCCGTTGGTTCGCGCATAAAATTTGAAATTTCTCTTTATCTCTCTCTTTCTCTCTCCTCTCTCTCAGCCAGCCCTCCCGCGCGTGTCCCCCCTCTTTCTCTCTCTCTCATCCTTTTCCCCTTCTCTTTCTTTCTCTCTCTCTCTCTCTCTCTCTCTCTCCCCTCCCCCTATTGCCGTGCACGCTACCCCCCTACGCACACGTCCCCTCCCCCTTCATGCAGACCCATCCCCTCCTTGTCTCTCTCTTCTCTCTCCTCTTTCCTCTCTCCTTCCCCTTCTTCTTCTTCTTTGTTCTAGTTCGGCCGGGGAGCTTCGCTTTCGCCTCGCCTGCTCGCCGATCGCCCTTTGCCTCCGCCCAGTACCGCTCCACCGGTCGCCGTCGCCGACCAGCCCGACCGCCGGCACGCCGACCACCAGTCGCAGCCCCGACAGCCCCCTCTCTCTCCCTCACGCGTGCGCGACAGTAGGCCGTCGCCGCTGCCCTCCGCGCCCGACGTGGCCCAGCCGCGCCTGACCGTGCGCAGCCGCCGTTGCCGGCCAGCTCAACCGCCGCGCCGCACCGTCCGCCGGTCGCCGCCCTCGACCGGCTGGTCTCTCTCTCTCTCTCCCTTCCGCGTCTGGCTTGCTGCTTGAACCGCGATTGGACGCCAATCCGCCCGACGCCGTCCCGCTCGCCGCCAGCTGCAGCCCGTCGCCGGCGCGTCCCGCCGTCCACCAGTCGCCCTCCGCCACAGCCCGACCGTCGCCCCACCTGCTCCCTTCCTCTCCCTCACGCGTGCGCGACAGGAAGCCGTCGCCGCCGCCCTCTGCGGCCGACGTGGCCCAGCCGCGCCTGGCCGTCGCCGCTGCCGTCCTCGCTGCTCTGTCCACCACCGGTTGGCCCTCGACAACTTTGCCCAGCCACCGGCAGCCCTTCCTCCCCCTAACTCTCCCTCTCCCGGTCTGTCTCTCTCTCTTTCCCTGGTTTGGCCGAGGAGGGTCTTCGCCGGAGCGCTGGTACCGCCGCCGGAGTTATTCCGCCGCCGCCGCTACCTCACCCAGCCTCGCCCAGCACCACCCGGCCGCCCCGTCTCCCCCGAGCAGCCGGCCGTGGAATCGTTTAAACCATCGCCTAGGTTCGCGCCGTTCGCCGGAAACTGCCCCCGCGGTTACTGTTCCGGCGAACACTGTTCACGCTTGTCACTGTTCATCCGGTGAGCACTATTCACCAGGGGGCCCGTCACTGTTCATCCGGCCATTTTACGCGCAGGACACCCGGTGAGTTTGACCCTAAACCCTAATTAGGATAATTCGCATTTTTAGATGAGTTTAGGGGTTAATTAGGGTAATTTAGGGGTTAAATTATGAAAGTGATTAGGGATTGTTATTGTGGTTGATTCGGTGGATTATTATGATAATTTAGTGGAGGATTAGTGGCCCGAGAGGCGCGATAAATGGGCTGGACAATTAGGATTAAATAGGCCCGAGTTCGGGGATGTTCTGGTTTAATATGTGGATTATAGTGCGCGTAGTATTTGGTCTAGTGGTGGCGGATTTGGATGATATTTTGGAGAATCTAATGGAATATTTTGAGGATATTTATAGGCCCGGATTAATTTGGTTGGAGGCTGACCATATCGTGATTTGATGGAACAAGACGCGATCAATTCGAGGTTTAATTGTGTAATTACATGGAGTGTTTAGGTTGGCAGATTAAGTGGTTGATTTGTACTTGGTTGTGATCAATTATGTGAATTTGTACATGGGTAGTGTGTCAATTGGATGTTATGGCTGATTTAAATTGATTATCTGATTTGGGCATGTTGATTTGTGAATTTGAATATGCGCGATGCAAGTTAAGCATGTTACATCCTAATTCGCGCATGTGGATGCCCAAGTGTGAACTTTATGGCCATGGGTGTGCATCTCAAGCATTGGCACGGCATTTGCATTCACAAGTATGCCCGAGTGACATGTGCATTGTGATCACCTAAAATGTCCTGATGCGTTTTACGCGGGGTTAAGATAAAATTGAGGTTTGTGAATGTGTGATCACAATAAACCCTGATGCGTGTTACGCGGGGTAGTGAACCCGTCCTGAGGCGTGTTACGCGGGACGATGCCCGGATTACCGGAAGATGACTGACTTGATGTGTTTTACGTGGGCTGTGTGTCATGAGCCTGTGGGCTAGAGATCGATCTCGAAGTGTGGGCCTGATGCGTTTAACGTGGGTCGGAGGAGAAATTGAGAAATGGCAGAGTGCTGGTATGCAAGTGTGCGATAATGCATTGATGAGGCATGAGCATGAGTGCGAGCATGAGCATATGCATAACACGTGTTGTGACATAGAGATACGTGTGTATATGCCGTGATTAAATTCTGTGCCGGTATTATTATTATTTAATGAATGCCTAACCTGCAGGGTCGAGTAAATTCTAGGTTCGGGCCGAGGGCCTGAGCCATATACAGTTTTGATTGTGTGACGTTTGTTTAGTACTTGTCAGGAGGTGCACGTTAGCCTAGTTTAGGTTTAGGTAATTACTCGCTGAGATTTATTCTCACGGTTGTTGAAAATCGACTTTTCAGATCCCCGGCCTTGAGGATGACAGGCGTACCGATGCATTTTTGGGAGAAGCCCCCGGCTAGTTGTAGTGCCTAAACCCCGAGCCACTTACCCCTTTTTTGTTAGTAGTGGCCTTGAATCGCTTTTGTTTTTTGGTGTTCGGGTTATACTTTGATATTGTAAATGATTCCAGTATCAGTACAAGTGTTGATTTCGGTGGTTACCCTTGGTTATACGTTTATCTATGTACGGGTGGTTTTAATTGCTTCCGCATGTGCTTTAAATCTCTGTCTTGGGTTTGGGTCGGCGACGCGTCTTGGGATGTCGCACACGAATCGACCGTTGCAGGGATGCTCGCGCGCCGTAGGGTTCGGGGCGTGACATCCCCGTTGATTTGGTATCAGAGCAAGGTCAGCTAGGTCCAATTCGGTCGAAGCTTGGAGTGATAAGGAGCGATGACCTTGGGTAGCCAGTAGGGTGACCTCGTGTGCTATGTGTACCTCCTGACCCCTTGTGTTTGATTGAGTGCTTGTTTTAGTTGACCCGTAAAGTGCAGGTGCGGCAGGACTCGAGGTTAGTACACGTGTTCTGTGACTGAAGTCCCGTGTTATTTATGCTTAATCGCATGCTGAGTGATTTATTGCCGTAGCGTTAAGCTCCCTGCCTAGGACCTTAGACCGGTTTAGCTTGGGTTAGGTCTCTAATCCCGATGTGGGAATTATAGCAGGAGAATGGACATGCAAGTTGGAGAGACGAGTAACCAGGGACGAGGTAGAGGTCGATGTCGTAGAAGAGGTAGAGGTCGAGGTCGAGGTCCTGAGCTGGATCGTGTTGAACCACAAGTGAGAGTGGCCGAGGATCCGAGAGTAGATGGAATTCTTAGGGCCCTTGAGGAAGCTGGAATCTTGGGAGGCAGACTAGAGCAGGAAAGAAATGCCACTATCGCTGCTGCTGTTGAGGCCGCCATCGCTGCTGCTAATGGGGCCAATGGGAATAACGGGAATAATGGAAACAATGGAAATGGTGGGAATCAGGGAAATGTGGAGAATCCAATTCCAGGTCCAGTGAATGTGATCAAGCCAATGTCTAAATTGGTAGAGCAGTTCTTGAAACTGAAGCCACCGAAGTTCAATGGTAAGGGTGACCCTGAGACCGCACCCCGTTGGGTTGAGGAACTAGAGAAGGCCTTCGAAGTGCTAGGGTGCACTGAGGTCGAAAAGGTAACACTGGTCGTGTACCAACTGCAGGACAATGCCAATGATTGGTTGAAGGCCACTAAAGGAAGGGTGTTTCTCGAGGGAACTGCTCAGACGTGGGCCATATTTTCTAAGAGCTTTTTGGGAAAGTTCTTCTCGGAAAGTGCTAGAGAGAGGAAGTTAGCGGAGTTCATGGGCTCCGCTAAGGATCAATGACAGTTGATCAGTACAAGGCAGAATTCACAAGACTGTTAAGGTTCGCGCTAAGGATGGTAGAGCACCCTGAGGACAAGGCGCAGAGATTCCGGGATGGACTGAAACCGAACCTGAGGAGTCAAATGATATCGCTGAACATCAAGGACTACAGCGAGATGTATGAACGGGCACAGGCTATAGAGTGGGAGCCGCCTCTGGATCGCAGTTCGCCCCGGCTAGAGACAACCGCCGTTTTGGGAAGCAATCGATGGCGGGAAATAGGCGATTTGTCCCACCGATTAGGAGGGACATCGGGAAGCCGAACCTTCAACAGAGCAGATTTGGGGCTTGCTTCAAATGCGGGAGTTTGGACCATCAAATTAGGAACTGTCCCCAGCAATGCTCCGCAGGAGCCCCGATACTACAACAACCTCGAATTGGGAACCAGTCTGGGAGTGCCCTGCCGGCTATTATGAACAGGCCGCCGGCACAAGGACGGGTGTATGCAATGGCGCGAAGGGAAGTGGAAAATGCGCTAGGGGTGGTCACAGGTATGGTTTCTCTGTGCCATCATATAGCGTATGCATTATTCGACCCGGGAGCATCACATTCGTTTATATCTGCTCAGTTTGTTGAATTGACTGGATTAAAGCCTGTTATGTTAGAAGTGCAATTGTGTGTGACTATGCCATTGAAGGATAAGATATGCATATCTCTAGGATGCCCAAATTGTGAGATAGTGATTGGTGGTGTAGAAAGCATGATAGACTTAGCTGTGTTGCCGATATATGATTTTGATTTGATTGTGGGCATGGACTGGTTAGTTAAGCAGAATGCCGTAATGGACTGTAGTACCAGGGTGATCCAGTTTAGCTCGGCTGGACGCCTTAGATTTGAGTTTATAGGGAGTCGAAGAGGAACCTCGATTCCTTGGGTTTCGTCGGTGGAAGCAACTAAATTGTTGGACGAGGGCTGTCAAGGTTATTTAGCCAGTGTGGTGGATTCGTCAGCAGGTGAAGTGCGGCTTGAGGATATACCAGTGGTGTGCAATTTTCCCGATGTCTTTCCTCAGGAATTGTCGGGATTGTCGCCAGAAGGGAAGTGGAATTCGTTATCGAGTTGGCTCCTGGGACTGAGCCAATCTCGAAGCCGCCCTACAGAATGTCATTGTCAGAGCTGAAGGAATTGAAGGTCCAGATGCAAGAACTACTGGACAAAAGTTTTATTCGACCGAGTGCGTCTCCATGGGGAGCGCCGGTATTATTCGTCAGAAAGAAGGATGGGTCGCTAAGGTTGTGTATCGACTACCGTCAACTAAATCAAGTGACGGTCAAGAATAAGTATCCCCTCTCAAGGATTGACGACCTGTTCGATCAATTGCAAGGAGCCTCAGTATTTTCTAAGATTGACTTAAGGACAGGGTATCACTAGTTAAGGATCCAAAGGAAGGATATTCCAAAGACAGCGTTCAGGACTAGATATGGACACTATGAGTTTACAGTGATGCCATTTGGGCTGACTAATGCCCCTGCTGCTTTCATGGATTTAATGAACCGGGTATTCAATGAATTCTTAGACCAGTTTGTCATTGTTTTCATTGACGATATTTTAGTGTATTCGAAGAGTTCCGAGGAACACGAGATGCATTTGGAAAAGGTTCTACAGACATTAAGGGAGCACGCACTGTACGCTAAGTTTAGCAAGTGCGAGTTTTGGCTAAACCGAATAGCATTTCTTGGGCATATAATATCCGGAGAAGGAATCTCCATGGACCCGGCAAAGATTGAAGCAGTAATGGACTGGCCGAGACCGACGACAGTTACTGAGGTTCGAAGCTTTCTAGGACTGGCAAGTTATTATCGGAGATTTGTGGAACGATTCTCAGCTATAGCCACTCCAATGACGAGGTTGCTTAAGAAGGAAACCAAGTTTGAATGGACCGAAAAGTGCGAAGAGAGTTTTCAGGAACTGAAGCTAAGATTGACAACGGTGCCAGTACTGACGATTCCTTTAGGACCGGGCGGGTATGAGATTTATAGCAATGCTTCGCTTAGAGGATTGGGATGCGTGCTAATGCAACATGGAAGAGTGGTTGCTTATGCATCGCGGTAGTTAAGGCCTCATGAAATGAACTACCTGACCCACGATTTGGAATTGGCAGCAATTATTTTCGCATTTAAAATTTGGAGGCATTATTTATGTGGAGAAAGGTTCCAAATCTACACGGATCATCAGAGTCTCAAGTACTTATTTTCGCAGAAGGAACTGAATATAAGGCAGAGGCGTTGGATGGAATTGCTGAAGGACTATGACTGCGACATACTGTATCACCCTGGAAAGGCCAACCAGGTAATGGATGCCTTAAGTCGGAAATCGAGCATCGCGCAATTGCTGGTTAAAGAGTGGATTTTATTGGAAGGAGCGCGGGACTCAGAATTTAAGTTTGAGGTAGGACACCTCTCCGGTCTGATGGCGACATTAAGGATTGAGCCAGAAGTGCAAGCCAAGATCAAGACGTTGCAGTTTACGGACCTTGAGATTCAGAAAATTTTGAGTATGGACGACACTAAGAGGAAACCGGACTTTCAGGTGTCCAAGGATGGAATTCTTAAGTTTCGGGGACGTTTGTGCGTGCCCGATGATTTGGGACTCAAGGAAGAGATTTTGTCGGAAGCTCATAGAAGCAATTACAGTATCCACCCAGGCAGCACTAAGATGTACCAGAACCTTCGTCAGCACTATTGGTGGAATGGAATGAAAGTGAACGTGGCCAAGCATGTGGCCAAGTGTTTGACGTGTCAACAAGTGAAGGCACAATGCTGTAAACCTGGTGGAATGTTGCAGCCGTTGGAAATCCCGGAATGGAAATGGGAGCACATCACAATGGACTTTGTAACGGGACTGCCAAGAAGTCAGAGGGGACACAACTCTATTTGGGTGATAGTGGATAGACTGACTAAGTCAGCGCACTTCCTGGCAGTGCGAAAGGACTTCGAGTTAGAAAGGCTGGCAGAATTATACGTACGGCAGATCGTTCGCCTTCATGGGATGCCAGTATCAATTACTTCGGATCATGATCCCAGATTTACTGCAAATTTTTGGAAAAGTCTGCAATCTGCCATGGGAACTAAGTTACAATTCAGTACGGCCTATCATCCACAGACGGATGGTCAGTCTGAGAGGACTATTCAAACTTTGGAGGATATGCTGAGAGCGTGTGTGCTAGATTTTCAGGGCAAGTGGGAAGAACAGTTGCACTTAGTGGAATTTACCTACAATAACAGTTTTCAGCAGAGCATCAGAATGGCACCATTCGAAGCATTATATGACAGGGCTTGCAGAATGCCGTTGTGCTGGGATGAGGTAGGAGAAAGAAGTATAACGGATCCAGAGTTGGTTCAACAGTCGGTGGAAACGGTAAAGATTATCTAGGAAAGGTTAAGAACAGCTCAGAGTCGTTAGAAAAGTTACGCGGATCGAAGGCGTAGACCGTTGGAGTTTCAAGTTGGCGATCATGTATTTCTCAAGATCTCGCCAATGAGAGGATTGTCTCGGTTTGGCAAGAAAGGAAAACTGAGTCCGAGGTACATATGACCGTTTGAGGTTTTGGAAAGGATTGGAACGTTAGCCTATCGCTTAGCCTTGCCGCCAAATTTGTCACAAGTTCATAACGTCTTCCACGTATCGATGTTGAGTAAGTACGAACCGGATCCGACCCACGTGCTGAATCATGAGGTAATAGACGTGGACGACAGAGTGTCGTACGTGGAAAAGCCGGTGCAAATCGAGGACAGAAAGGAGCAAGTGTTGAGAAACAAGACGATTCCGTTGGTTAAAGTTATTTGGGAACATCACGGGATGGAAGGCGCCACATGGGAAAGCGAGGAAGTGATGCGACACCAATACCCCCATTTGTTTGAATAGTCGGGTTGGATTGTAAATTTCGAGGACGAAATTTTTGTAAGGGGGGAAGAATTGTAACAGTCCGGATTTTGGCCCATTTTTGGGAATTATAAAAGGTGTAATTCGTCAGTGCGCTTATAATAGAATTTCGCCCGGAAACTGATCACTCTCGGGTTCTTATTTTTAAAAATAGAAATTTTGCTAGAATCGCACTCGATCGAATTTGGCCGTTATTTATACCCTGAACTTGGCAGTCGATTTTCGGAAGTCTCGGGATGAAAGAAATTGGACGGTGTCGAAATTATTGTGGCCAGTATCGACATTATCAAGAATAGTGAGAAAGTGAATTTTTGGATCGGGTGCGAATTTGGACTGGTAGACCTCCCTCGTAGTGTGGTTCGGAGTATTTTTATTTTGGCCGTATGCCCTAGAATATTGTCGGGATTTATCGTGGCTGTTAGGCCATTTTCCGGATTTAAATCGGGACAGATAGGTTGATCTTTGGTTTAAACCGTGTCCGTTGGTTCGCGCTTAAAATTTGAAATTTCTCTTTATCTCTCTCTTTCTCTCTCATCTCTCTCAGCCAGCCCTCCCGCGCGTGTCCCCCCTCTTTCTCTCTCTCTCATCCTTTTCCCCTTCTCTTTCTCTATCTCTCTCTCTCTCTCTCTCTCTTTCCCTCCCCCTATTGCCGTGCACGCTACCCCCCTACGCACACGTCCCCTCCCCCTGCATGCAGACCCTCCCCTCCTTGTCTCTCTCTTCTCTCTCCTCTCTCCTTCCCCTTCTTCTTCTTCTTTGTTCTGGTTCGGCCGGGGAGCTTCGCTTTTGCCCCGCCTGCTCGCCGACCGTTCTCCGCCTCTGCCCAGTGCCGCTCCACCCGTTGCCGTCGCCGACCAGCCCGACCGCCGGCACACCGACCACCAGTCCCGCCCCGATAGCCCCTCTCTCTCCCTCACGCGCGCGCGACAGTGGGCCGTCACCGCTGCCCTCTGCGCCCGACGTGGCCCAGCCGTGCCTGACTGTACGCCACCGCCATTGCCGGCCAGCTCAACCGCCGCGCCGCACCGTCCGCCGGTCGCCGCCCTCGACTGGCTGGTCTCTCTGTTTCTCTCTCCCTTCCGCGTCTAGCTTGCTGCTCGAACCGTGACTAGACGCCGCTCCGCCCGACGCCGTCCCGCTCGCCGCCAGCTGCAGCCCGTCGCCGGCGCGTCGCGCCGTCCACTAGTCGCCCTCCGCCACAGCCCAACCGTCGCCCCTCCTGCTCCCTTCCTCTCCCTCACGCGTGTGCGACAGGAAGCCGTCGCCGCCGCCCTCCGCGTCCAACGTGGCCCAGCCGCGCCTGGCCGTTGCCACCGCCGTCCCCACCGCTCCGTCCACCACCGGTTGGCCCTCGGCAACCTTGCCCAGCCACCGGCAGCCCTTCCTCCCCCTAACTCTCCCTCTCCCGGTCTGTCTCTCTCTCTTTCCCTGGTTTGGCCGAGGAGGGCCTTCGCCGGAGTACCGGTACCGCCGCCGGAGTTGTTCCGCCGTCGCCGCCGCCGCCACCTCACCCAGCCTCGCCCAGCACCACCCGGCCGCCCCGTCTCCCCCGAGCAGCCGGCCGTGGAATCGTCTAAACCATCGCCTAGGTTCGCGCCGTTCGCCGGAAACCGCCGCCGCGGTTACTGTTCCGGCAAGCACTGTTCAAGCTGGTCACTGTTCATCCGGCGAGCACTATTCACCCGGGGGCCCGTCACTGTTCATCCGGCCATTTTAAGCGTAGGCCACCCGGTGAGTTTGACCCTAAACCCTAATTAGGATAATTCGCATTTTTAGACGAGTTTAGGGGTTAATTAGGGTAATTTAGGGGGTTAAATTATGAAAGTGATTAGGGATTGTTATTGTGGTTGATTCGGTGGATTATTATGATAAATTAGTGGAGGATTAGTGGCCCGAGAGGCGCGATAAATGGGCTGGACAATTAGGATTAAATAGGCCCGAGTTCGGAGATGTTCGGGTTTAATATGTGGATTATAGTGCGCGTAGTATTTGGTCTAGTGGTGGCGGATTTGGATGATATTTTGGAGAATCTAATGGAATATTTTGAGGATATTTATAGGCCCGGATTAATTTGGTTGGAGGCTGACCATATCGTGATTTGATTGAACAAGACGCGATCAATTCGAGGTTTAATTGTGTAATTACCTGGAGTGTTTAGGTTGGCAGATTAAGTGGTTGATTTGTACTTGGTTGTGATCAATTATGTGAATTTGTGCATGGGTAGTGTGTCAATTGGATGCTATGGCTGATTTAAATGGATTATCTGATTTGGGCATGTTGATTTGTGAATTTGAATATGCGCGATGCAAGTTAAGCATGTTACATCGTAATTCGCGCATGTGGATGCCCAAGTGTGAACTTTATGGCCATGGGTGTGCATCTCAAGCATTGGCACGGCATTTGCATTCACAAGTATGCCCGAGTGACATGTGCATTGTGATCACCTAAAATGCCCTGATGCGTTTTACGTGGGGTTCAGATAAAATTGAGGTTTGTGAATGTGTGATCACAATAAACCCTGATGCGTGTTACGCGGGGTAGTGAACCCGTCCTGAGGCGTGTTACGTGGGACGATGCCCGGATTACCGGAAGATGACCGACTTGATGCGTTTTACGCGGGCTGTGTGTCATGAGCCTGCAGGCTAGAGATCGATCTCGAAGTGTGGGCTTGATGCGTTTAACGCAGGTCGGAGGAGAAATTGAGAAATGGCAGAGTGCTGGTATGCAAGTGTGCGATAATGCATTGATGAGGCATGAGCATGAGTGCGAGCATGAGCATATGCATAACACGTGTTGTGACATAGAGATGCGTGTGTATATGCCGTGATTAAATTCTGTGCCGGTATTATTATTATTTAATGAATGCCTAACCTACAGGGTCGAGTAAATTCTAGGTTCGGGCCGAGGGCCTGAGTCATATACAGTTTTGATTGTGTGACGTTTGTTTAGTACTTGTCAAGAGGTGCACGTTAGCCTAGTTTAGGTTTAGGTAATTACTCGCTGAGATTTATTCTCACGGTTGTTGAAAACCGACTTTTCAGATCCCCGGCCTTGAGGATGACAGGCGTACCGATGCATTTTGGGGAGAAGCCCCCGGCTAGTTGTAGTGCCTAAACCCCGAGCCACTTACCCCTTTTTTGTTAGTAGTGGCCTTGAACCACTTTTGATTTTTGGTGTTCGGGTTGTACTTGGATATTGTAAATGATTCCAGTATTTGTACAAGTGTTGATTTCGGTGGTTACCCTTGGTTATACGTTTATCTATGTACGGGTGGTTTTAATTGCTTCCGCATGTGCTTTAAATCTCTGTCTTGGGTTTGGGTCAGCGATGCGTCTTGGGACGTCGCACACGAATCGACCGTTGCAGGGATGCTCGCGCGCCGTAGGGTTCGGGGTGTGACACTTAATCCGAACAGTACCAATACCCACGACTTTGCATACAGCATCATTCCCCATCAAAACTGATCCACTATTCAATGGCTTGTATGTGGTGAACCATTCCCTGTTTGGACACATGCGATATGATGCTCCCGAATCCATTATCCAAACATCATTGGACAAATTAACAGCAGAGCATGCTGTAAGAACACTGTCTGACACATTAGCCTCGTTTTCATTTGCAACATTCGCCGAATCTTATTTTTGACTATGCTGCTTATCCTTTTTCTTGAGCGAAGGACAATTTGACTTGTAATGTCCCTTTTTATGACAATAGTAGCACTCAACGTTCATCTTATCTCCAGGTAGCTTAGATTTTGAACGACCAACAGATTTCCCTCGGAAAGCTTTATCCTTGCTCTTGGTCCTGCCTCTCACAAACAAACTATCCGCTTTGTTTTCACTGGTATTCCCATTCAATTTTGTTTTCAGTTTTGCAGAATTCAAAGATGCTTTAATATCCTCCAAAGTTATGGATTCACGTCCATAAAGCATCGAGTTCACAAAATTCTCATCTGAGGCAGGCAGTGAACATAACACGATCAAAGCTTGATCTTCATCCTCGAGTTTAATATCTAGATTTTTCATATCCAGAACAATTTAATTAAACTCATCCATGTGTTCCTGAATAGACGTACCTTCACGCATCTTTAAGGTATAAAGACGCTGCTTCAAGTAAAGTCTCGATGTTAGAGATTTCTTCATGTAAAGACTTTTCAGTTTCCTCCAGAGACCGGCTGTTGTTTCCTCATCAGCGACTTCTCGCAAAACGTTGTCATCTAGAGACAATTGGATCGCACTATGCGCCTTCTCGTCCATCTCTTCAACCTCAGCCGACGTCATATCATTTGGATATTTTTCGTCCGGCGCCCTAACCGTACCCTCTTGCCTCAATAAAGCCTTCATCTTTATTCTCCATAATCCGAAATTGTTCTATTCGTCAAAATATGAGATCTAAAACTTCAAAGATGCCATCTCAAAGAACCCTAGAATCGAACTAGGCTCTGATACCACTTGTTGAAGACAGATGCGAAAAACAAATACAGAACACAAGGATTTACGTGGTTCGATCACAAGGTGATCTACGTCCACGGGCGAGGCAAGACAAGATTCCACTATAATCAAAGAGAGTACAGTTTTCAGAAGTCGAAACAACGACAAAACCTCGCGGCTCACCAAAACTCTCTGAAAACAAAAATTCTCTCTACATCAATGAGAAAACCTAGCCGCGGTATAAAAAGTGCTCCCAAAAATTTCCTCGGAGGCGTAGCCCCCGAACCCCCCAAGACATTAGTTCACTTGCTCCAGCTTGGGCGGTCCGCTATGGAGATTTGTTCGCTTGCTACGGGTTGGGCCTATTGGTCCAATTCTCCGCGTCACGAACTAAATCTCAATTTTCTCTTCATTTTCGGGTCGCACAAAAAATATGTCGGGTTGAGTTATGAACCGGACCAAGTACATAAAATTCAAAACATATTTAACACTCTTTAATGGGTTTGTTATACAATAAAATGTATAGATATGGTCTCTTCCCCTTCTGTTAGTGTACTTGGGTCATTATTGTTTATAAATGTGCTTTTTAATTTATGTTTATTGTAGAAGATATATGAGCATATAGTTAGGATCCTTTTGATTCATATCTTTTTCTAAAAAAGTAGTGAGGAACACAATTCCGATTTCAAAAGAGAAAGCATCAAATAGTGGAAAAAAGAAGAAGAAAAGTAACCGGTTTCATTAAACTGGACCAAAATTGGATCAAATTGGAACGGATCACCTCTATAATTGACATCCACACACACTCTGTCTCTCTCCTGAAGAAGCCTTGACAAGACCGTCCGGGCAAGCTTGACGTTGACCTTGACCTGAAAAGCAAAGCAGCCACTTGCATGGCCAACTCACATATCCATGGTTCGAACACCCTGCGAGCTTTTGGTCCATCCCGAGATTCGCTTTGATGAGGGACGTGATTCCTGTTGCGACGCTGTAATTGGTTAAAGGAATTTCCAAATTTTCTTGGAATAATAGTAACATTGATTGGTTAGATTAATACTTAAATAATAATTTGTGTATAGTCTATTAACCTAGACATTCTTTGTTGTAGCAGTTAATAAAACTAAAAATATCCTATGATTTTCTTCCTTTTTTCTTTTCCCGTTAGTAGCCATACCTGATTTTAACCAAATAACATTTGGAAAAATTAAAGTAAAATCTCTATCATCATTTCTCTTGATTTTAACTCTCCAAAGAAAAGCAACTTCCTTTGCTCCTTCAGCTTAAAACAAAGATATATTTCAGTGCCATCCCTTGTCCGAAGCATCAGATGCAATTAACGTCTGACCTTGACCTGAAAAGCAAGGCAACGACTTGCATAGCCAACTCATACCTCTACCATCCGAAAGCGCCCGTGACACGACGTTGACCTTGACCTGAAAAGCAAAGCAGCGACTTGGATGGCCAACTGATATCCCCGCGATCTGTGAGCTTTAATGATTTGGGTTTGCTTTTATTAGAAACACGATTCGCGTTGTGATGTCACAATCGATTGTGATTGTAGGAATTTCCAGACTGATTTGAAACGTGAATAGAGACTTGCACTAAGGATTCAATTGGCTCGTCCGTAAAGGTAAGAAAATGTAAAAGTAGGACTCTTGATGAAGTAGGTCGTTTGATCAATGTTAATTTCTCAACTTCCTCGGTAGATATGGAAAAATAGTTAAAGTTTTCTTTGCCGAATATAATAAGGTAAAAGTGGTGCTGTCATCATAGAACTATACCCTACAACTCTTATCAGAGAATTAAAATAGCAATATAGCGACAAAGAGACTTTATAAAAGCTGTCTCTATGTCTGTTAAATTCCAAACAACTTCGTATGAAATTCCATGAAATCGGTGTCAATTTTGGTGTGCCTCTCGAAGGTGGACCATATAGCATGTCTTTTTTACTAAAGGCGCGTTTCTGAGAATTTCACCGACGATGTTGACAGAGGTAAAAACATGAATTTGCATGATGAACCTATGTTTTTTTTTATAATTATTCAGTGATCTTAAATTGTAACTTCAAGCTTCCATTCAACGCGATCCCTCACAAACTTATGTTATTTTCAAGTTTTAGCTCACGTGGTCCGTGAAATTCTAAGCAGATAAAAGAAATTAATTCGTGTGAAGTGTCTTATTTAAGCCTATAACATGATTTGCAAAACATGTTGCTGCCTCTAGCTAAAATTTTTTGTTGGAAATTTCGATGGAGAATATGGTTTTTTTTGTCATTATGACATGATATATGACTCACCACTCCTAAACTCGTCCACAGTTAAGATAATTTCAATCCATTTCATCCTTACAACGAAAAACTATGAAATGATATGGAGTCACCGTGTGAAATTGGCACTATAAAACAAGATTTAATGGAAAAGTCCTTTGCTTTTGGCTACAATTCTGCTACAAATCGGACGGATAGAGAGAAAAATAATTGAAATGTGTTTGTCTATTTTGCTCATCATTTCAACTGTCAAAGGAATCCCTCACCTGAGAACTCCTTTTTGGCTAAAAAAGATGATTTTTTAACATGTACGACACTTCTTTTTTTTTTTTCTCGTTGTTATTGTGTTTATGCCTCGTGTTATCCGAGGGATGTGGCAATGTATACAAAAGTATTTAAATATTAATAACCACACTTTCGTCAAATAACTTTCATCAAATATTAAAGAGTTAATATCACGAAAAACCCGAAACTAGTATACTTAAGATAAATTTACCCCAAATTAATTTTTTTATCACAAAAAACTTCAAACTGGTACACATGTAATAATTTTACCAAAAACTATTTTTTTTACTATTAAAAACCTCACACTGGTACACCCGTGATAATTTTATCTCGAACTAATTTTTTGATCACCAAAAACCCAATCACTACACTTGTAACAAATTTATCCTCCATTAGTTTCAGTTAAATTTTACTATAAATTGCTAAGTTTGATGACACGTGGTAGTTGACGGGATACCGATTTAGAGTTTTACACTTCTATTTATCATAAGTTTATCAATTTGTGATTTTTCGTGATATTAATCCAATTTAATGGACATTAAAGGAGGGTAAATTTGTTATAAATGTACCGATCTGGGGTTTTTAGTGGTCAAAAAATTAGTTTATGGTAAAATTATCACAAATGTACCAATTTGAGGTTTTTTATGGTCAAAAAATTAGTTCGAGGTAAAATTGTTATAAGTCTACCAGTGTGGGGTTTTTGCTGATAAAAAAAAAGTTCGGGGTAAATTTGTCACTGTCACACCCCGCACCCTACAAGCGCGCGATCATCCCTCGATGGTCAAACATTGAATGCGACGTCCTAGACACGTTGCCGACCCAACCCAACATCAGAGATTAGGCACGCGCAGAAACAAATAGAAACAACCCGAACAATTAATAATGACAAGGGGCAACAATAACACAAAACAATAACTGTAATTCCTACACTTGGCAGATACATACGACCTCCACAAAAAGACAATCCCTAAGCTAGGCCACAACAACAGAACCACATTCCTCAAAAGGGACAAAGGTTTGCAAACTTAACTCCTCTATAAAGGGGGACTCAAAATACCGAGTACTTGACCCGTCCTCGATCTCCAAGATACCATTGCAGCATCTCCAATCACTCATGGTCGCAGATCTGAAATGGTTATATAATAACCATGAGAACGAGTCTCAATAAGTAACCCCCTATACCCCACGTAGGCCAATGCGTACCCAGACAAGTTGTACATGCAATCTACCCCATAACATATAAAATTCGCATCATTATACTTACCTTGCCATCGAACCCATGCTAACACTACACGTTAGTCATAACTTGATAATGTAGTAATAGTAACTAAATAGCACATCGCAATTGCTCAAACGCCAACCACACTTGCGCGCAATTCATCTTACTAATTCGACCACACATTCAACCAGCCAATTCAATTATATGCTCATCCAGCCAATTCAGTCACACCCAACCAGCCAATTCAGTCACACTCAACCAGTCATTTCAATCACACTCAAATCACATTTCAATCACACTCAAATTGCATGTATGGCCGAACATCTATTTCACGACCCGCGCCACTGCGCCTTAGGTCCATTCTCACTGCCCGCGCCATTGCGCCTCAGGCCCATCTGGCACACCAGCCATTCATACTTTTACACGAATCGCCGTCAACACGTCCCAAGTCCATAACCCTCCAATCAATCCGGGCTCAATTTCCAATGACCGATGTAAACACGTCCCGGTCTAACACACCTTTAACGGGCCACCGTCAACACGTCTCAAGCCCGCGTCTATTTGGCACACCGGCCATTCATGCCTTCACACAGATTGCCGTCAACACATCCCAAGTTCGTCTTTCCATTTGGCACACCGGCCAGTCAAGCCTTCACACGGACCGCCGTCTACACGTTCCAAGTCTGTAGCTCTCCGATCAATCCGGGCTTAATTTCCCGCAGGAAAGCACGCGCCACTTAATTCAATCAATTTCACGCCAAATTGCATCAAACAACTCATATCCAACACTCAGTTCAAATTCAAAATTCACCACCTCAATCCACAAACCCGACGTTCAAGTCGGCCACGCACGATCACTCAATTAAGCATTCTATTTTATCCAATCCAATTAGCACAATTAGAACATAACATAATCAAATTAAATCACGCCCTAGCCGTTCTAATCGAGACATGTCTATAAGTACCCAAAATACTAGGTAGAGTTTAGGGAGTCACTTACCATTTTTTGGCCCGAGAAAAGTCGGCTTGGGCCCAAAATGGCCCGGGTGAACAGTGCTGAGATAGGCGCGGGCGTGGGCCAACGGGTGCGCTGGCCGGCCAAAGTGGGCATAATGGCCGATTGACGTGCCTGGCGCGCGGGCGTGGTGGACGTGCGGCGTGCCCGAGGCGCACGGGCGAGCGGAAGGGCAACGCTGTCACACCCCGGACCCCACCGAGCTCGCGACATCCCGACCACGGTCGATAATTGAAACGCGACGTCCCAAGACGTGTCGCCGACCCAAACGAAATACGCAAGCGGAAGCATGTAATAATAACCCAGACAATATAAACATGACTAAGGAATAGACATCGAAATATAATAAACACCAAATATTTTAAATCCTTCAATATTACAAAAAGGCAACCCGGCTTCCAAAATCAACAACAGTTTTCAAAAAGGGGCGGTGGTTGACAAGCCTATCTCCTTTACAAAAAGGTACTCCGGCGGTCTCTTCGAATCCATCACGGTCGCGGATCTGAAAGTGGTTATGTAATAACCGTGAGAACAAGTCTCAATAAGCAACAACCTAGACCTAACCTAGGCTAATGCGTACCCAGACCAGTCTAACATGCGAACTACCAGTCGAAACAGTCAATTGCACACGAAACGCTTACCTCGCCTCGAACCGCGTGCCAACCCTGCATATTAGTCCAAACATAATAATGCACGTACAAATCACCGCCACATCACAATCACTAGCACACACACTTTCACTCGAAATCAGTCAATCCAAACCAGTACACAACCCATCCAACCAGTCATCCACATGCACCATCAGTCAATTCAATCAACATCCACACGCTCAACCAGCCAACTATTTCAATCACACTCAAATCACATGCGTGTCCGAACATCTAACCCATGACTCGCGCCACTGCGCCTCAAATTCATTATCACTGGCTCACAAGCCTCACATTTCAATCAGTACCCATGGCCGCCGTCAACACGTCCCAAGCCATAACATTCAATTTCCAGTGGCCGCCATCAACACGTCCCAAGCCACGATATTCATTCAATTTCCAACGACCGACGTAAACACGTCCCGGTCTAATCACACCTTTAACGGGCCACCGTCAACACGTCTCAAGCCCGTATTCCAATTGGCACACTAGCCATTCATACCTTTACACGGACCACCGTCAACACGTCCCAAGTCCGTAGCCCTCCGATCGATCCGGGCTTAACCTCTCACAAACAGGCACATGCCACTTATTTCAATCAAATCCACGCCCAATCACATCAATTCGCACATACCGAACATTCAGCCTGAAATCACAGTCGCCACCTCATCCACCAACCCGACGTTCAAGTCGGTCACGCATAATTTCATAAATCAGACATATTATTCACTTTAATTTAAATTGCATAAATAAATCACCATACTACTAAATTAATGCTCGCCCCAGCTGTTCTAGCCCGAAATTGGTCAATGAAATACCCAAAATACTAAGTAGGGTCTAGAGAGTCGCTTACCAAAATTTGGCCGTCGAAAAGTCGACTCGGGCTCAAAATGGCCCGGGTGGGAAGTCCGGACTAGGCGCAGGCGCGGGCCACACGGTCGCGCTGACCGGCCAAAGTGGGAACAATGGCCGATCGGCGTGCCTAGTGCGCGGGCGCGGTGAACGCGCGGCGTGCCCGGGGCGCTCGGGTGCGCGGATGGGCTTCGTACTCGGGCGACGGGCGCGGGCACGGGCGCGGGAGCGGGCACGGCGCGGGCACGTCCACGGGCGACGGGCGCGCGGCTTGTGCGCTCGGGCCACGGCTTGGCCAGCCGGTTGGCTGGCCAGCGGGGCTGGGCTGGCCGGCGGCGGCTGGCCGGTGGCGACGGCGAGCGGCGGCGACGGCGACCGGCGACTGGACAGTGGCGGGGAAGAGTCGGCCGGCGAGTAAGGGGGAGAGGGGAGGGAGAGGGAGAGCCGAACTGAGGGGGGCGAAGGGCTAAGGGGCGGCGGTGGCTGGCAGACGGGCCGGCGACGGCGCGGCAAGGCGGCGACGCGGGGCCGGGCGGGGTGAGCCGGTGAGTGGCGGCGACGGGGCGGCTCGGGCTCGGTGCAGCGAAAGAGGGTAGGGGGAAGGCCGAGAGGGAGAGGCCGAGAGGCAGGGGGTGGCGGCTGGTCGGGCGGCACGACGAAAACGGGGCGGAGGCGGCGGCCGGGCAACACGCCGGCGGGCTGGGCCGGCTCCGGGCGCGGCGGCAGCGGCAACAAGCTCGTTGCTCGCACGCGGAGGACAGCGAAGGAGGGGGAGAGTAGTCGGGGGTGGGGGCTGGTAATGACAGGGCGGAGGCGGCGGGGCTGCTGGCGACGACGGCGGCGGTCAGGCGGAAGGCGGTGGCGCGGCGATGGC
Organism: Syzygium syzygioides; assembly: GCA_031216285.1. NCBI lineage: Eukaryota > Viridiplantae > Streptophyta > Magnoliopsida > Myrtales > Myrtaceae > Syzygium > Syzygium syzygioides. The sequence goes on from CM062247.1 coordinate 24,699,955, forward strand.
TTGGCGAGCGGGGGCGGGGCGAGGCGGATCCGGTGGAGCCGAAGAAGAGGAAGAAAAACGAAGGAGAAGAGGAAGAAGGGAGAAGAGAGGAGAGAGAAGAGAGAGACAGGTCGGTCAGCATGGGGGTAGCATGCAGGGGGAGGAGGGGACGTGCGCGTAGGGGGGTTGCGTGCACGGGGAAAAGGGGAAGGAAAAGGGGGAGAGAGAGAGAGGGAGAGAGAGTCACGCGCGGGGAAGGGGGGTTTTGGCCGAGAGAGAGAGAGGAGAGAGAAAGAGAGAAAGAGAGTTTAAATTTTAAACTGAATCGCGATCCAACAGACACGGTCTAAACTAAAAATCGACCTATCGATCCCGATTTAATTTCGGAAAAAGCCCTAATAATCCACGATAAATCCCAATAATATTCTAGGGCATACGACCAAAATAAAATACTCCGAATCACACTACGAGAGAGGTCTACCAGTCCAAATTCGCACCCGGTCTAAAAATACACTTTCTCATTATTCCTGACAATCTCGACGCTGGCCACAATAATTTCGACACCGTCCAATTTATTTCGTCCCGAAACTCCTGGAAATCAACTGCCAAGTTCAGGGTATAAATAACGACCAAACTCGATCGAGTGCGATTCTAGCAAAATTTCTATTGTTAAAAATAAAAACCCGAGAGTGATCAGTTCCCAGGCGAAATTTTATTATAAGCGCACAGAAGAAATACTCGTTTTATAATTCCCAAAAATGGGCCAAAATCCGGACTGTTACAATTGTTCCCCCCTTACAAAAATTTCGTCCTCGAAATTTACAATCCAACCCAACTATTTAAACAAATAGGGATATTGGTGTCGCATCGATTCTTCACTTTCCCACGTCGCACCTTCGGTCCCATGGTGCTCCCAAATTACTTTGACCATTGGAATTTTCTTGTTCCGCAACACTCTTTCTATTCTGTCCTCGATCCGCACTGGCCTTTCCACGTACGACACCCTGTCGTCCACTTTCACTTGCTCAAAATTCAGTACGTGGGTCGGGTCAGGTTCGTACTTCCTCAACATAGACAGGTGGAATACATTATGAACATGAGATAAATTAGGCGGTAGCGCGAGACGATAAGCTAAGGTGCCTATTCTCTCTAAGACCTCGAATGGACCCACGTACCTCGGGCTTAATTTTTCTTTCTTACCAAACCGCGACAATCCTCTCATCGGTGACACCTTAAGAAATACGTGGTCCCCCACTTGGAATTCCAACGGCCTATGTCTCCGATCCGCATAACTCTTTTGGCGGCTCTGAGCGGTCTTCAACCTTTCCCGGATAATCTTTACTGTTTCCACCGACTGCTGAATCAACTCTGGACCCGTTATACTTCTCTCTCCTACCTCATCCCAACACAACGGTGTTCTGCAAGCCCTGCCATATAATGTCTCAAATGGTGCCATTCTGATACTCTGCTGAAAACTGTTATTATAGGCAAATTCTACCAAATGCAACTGTTCTTCCCACTTGCCTTGAAAATCTAGCACACATGCCCTCAGTATATCCTCCAAAGTCTAAATTGTCCTTTCAGACTGGCCATCCGTCTGCGGATGATAGGCCGTACTGAATTGCAACTTAGTTCCCATGGCTGATTACAGACTTTTCCAAAAGTTCGCAGTAAACCGGGGATCACGGTCCGAAGTGATCGATACCGGTACTCCATAAAGACGAATTATCTGACGAACATACAATTCTGCCAGCCTTTCTAGCTCAAAGTCCTTTCGCACCACCAGAAAGTGCGCTGACTTGATCAATCTATCCACTATTACCCAAATAGAGTCGTATCCTCTCTGGCTTCTTGGCAATCCCGTTACAAAGTCCATTGTGATGTGCTCCCATTTCCATTCTGGAATTTCCAACGGTTGCAACATTCCACCAGGTTTACAATGCTGTGCCTTCACTTATTGACACGTCAAACACTTGGCCACATCCATGGCCACGTCCACTTTCATTCCATTCCACCAATAGTGCTGACGAAGGTTCTGATACATCTTAGTGCTGCCCGGGTGAATACTGTAATTACTCCTGTGAGCCTTCGACAAAATTTCTCCCTTAAGTCCTAAATCATCGGGCACGCACAAACGTCCTCGAAACTTAAGAATTCCATTCTCGGACACCTGAAAGTCCGGTTTTCTCTTAGTGTCATCCATACTCACAATTTTTTGAACCTCGAGGTCCGTAGACTGCAACGCCTTAATCTTGGCTTGCACTTCCGGCTCAATCCTTAATGTCACCATCAGACTGGAGAGATGTCCTACCTCGAACTTAAATTCTGAGTCCCGCGCTCCTTCCAATAGAATCCATTCCTTAACCAACAATTGCGCGATGCTCGATTTCCTGCTCAAGGCATCCGCTACCCGGTTGGCCTTTCCGGGGTGATACAGTATGTTACAATCATAGTCCTTCAGCAATTCCATCCACCGACGCTGTCTCATATTCAATTCCTTTTAGGAGAACAAGTACCTTAGACTTTGATGGTCCGTAAAAATCTGAAATTTCTCCCCACACAAATAGTGTCTCCAAATCTTGAGGGCGAAAATGATCGCGGCTAACTCTAAGTCATGCGTTGGGTAATTCTGCTCATGAGGTCTCAATTGCCGCGATGCGTATGCCACCACTTTCCTGTGTTGCATCAACACGCATCCCAATCCCCTTAACGACGCGTCACTGTAAATCTCGTATCCTCCCGGTCCAAACGGGATTGTCAACACTGGTGCAGTTGTTAACCTCTGTTTCAACTCCTGAAAAACTCTTTTCACACTTATCTGTCCATTCAAACCTTGTCTCTTTCTTTAGTAACTGCGTCATTGGCATTGCTAATGCCGAAAACCCTTCCACGAAGCATCTGTAATACCCTGCTAAACCCAAGAAGCTCCGAACCTCGGTTACTACTGTCGGCCTTGGCCAATTCACGACGGCTTCAATTTTCGTAGGGTCCACTGCAATTCCTTCTTCGGATACCACATGTCCCAAAAATGCCACTCGATGAAGCCAGAATTCACACTTACTAAATTTGGCGTAGAGCGCATGCTCCCTTAGGGTCTGTAGAACCTTTTCTAAGTGTACCTCGTGCTCAGTGGAAGTCTTCGAATATACCAGAATATCATCTATGAACACAATTACAAATTGATCCAAAAATTCCTTGAATACCCGATTCATTAGATCCATAAAGGCTGCAGGGGCGTTTGTCAGTCCAAACGGCATCACCGTAAACTCATAGTGCTTATACCTCGTCCTGAACGCCGACTTCGGCACGTCTTTCTTCTTGATCCTCAATTGATGATAGCCAGTCCTCAGATCGATCTTAGAAAACACTGACACCCCTTGTAACTGGTCAAATAGGTAATCAATCCTTGGCAACGGGTACTTATTCTTGATGGTCACCTGGTTCAATTGCCTGTAGTCAATGCACAACCTCAAAGACCCATCCTTTTTCCTTACGAACAAAACTGGCGCTCCCCATGGAGACGCACTAGGACGAATAAAGCCTTTATCCAGCAACTCTTGCATTTGGACTTTCAATTCTTTCAACTCCGACATCGACATCCTATAGGGTGCCTTCGAAATCGGTTCCGTCCCTAGGGCTAACTCAATCGTGAACTCCACTTCTCTATCAGGTGGTAGTCCCGGCAATTCCTGAGGAAAGACATCGGGAAAATTGCACACCACGGCTAGGTCCTCTAGCCTTGGTTCTCCAGCCGTCGAATCGACCACATTCGCTAGAAATCCTTGGCACCCCTCATCTAATAGCTTCGATACCTCGAGCGACGAAATCCAAGGGATCGAGGTTCCTCCTCGGTTTCCCACAAACTCAAATCTAGGGTGTCCAGCTGGATTAAATTGGATTACCCTGCTACTACAGTCCTTAACAGCTTTCTGTTTGACCAACCAGTCCATACCGATAATCACATCAGAGTCATGCATACGTAATACCGCCAAATCTATTATTCCTTCCCTATCGCCAATCACTATCTTACAATCAGGACATCCTAACGAAATCAGCACCTTATCATTCAGTGGAGTAGTAACACACAGCACAACATCAAACAATTTCGACTCAATCCCAGATAAATCAACGAACTGCTCAGAAATAAACGAATGCGACGCCCCCGGATCAAACAAGGCATATGCAGCATGATCACAGAGAGAAACTGTACCTGTGAGCACGCCCGGCGCGTCTTGCGCCTCCCTCCTTGCCATTGCATACACCCGTCCTTGGGCCAGCGGCCTATTCTGATTTGCCGGCTGGATAGCTCTGAACTAATTTCCATTCCGGGGCGGCGGCAGCAGTAGTGCAGGCTGCCTAGCTTGTCTGTTGTTGGGGGCAGTCCCTCATCTGATGGCCTCTCCCGCCACAAACAAAACATGCCCCATTCCTACTCGGGCAAGGTCCATTCCCGTGTCTTCCTCCACATAGCCTACATGGGGCGTTCTAATAACGGTTGGGCTTCCCAATAGCCCCTCGAATTGGCGGGACGAAGCGACTGTTCCCCATCATGGGTCTCTTCCCGAATTGACGGTTGTCCCTAGCCGGGGTATACCGCGATCCAGAAGCGGCAGCTCGATCCGCCTGATCTCGCTTGATAGCTTGAGCCCTTTCATATATATCATTGTAGCTCCTTAAGTTCAAAGAAATCATCTAACTACGAAGGTCCGGCTTCAGCCCATCCCGGAACCTTCTAGCTTTGTCCATTGGGTCCTCTACCATCCTGAGGGCAAACTTGGACAGTCTTGCAAACTTGGCCTCATACTGGTCCACTGACGACTGACCCTGTTGGAGCCTCATGAATTCTGCCAGCTTCTGCTCTCGGGCACTTTCCGAGAAATATTTACCATTGAATGTCTCAGTAAAGACTATCCAAACTGGAGCAGTACCAGTGGGGAACACTTGGCCCCTGGTGGCCCTCCACCAATCACTTGCATTGCTCTGAAGCTGGTAGACTGCCAGCGTTACTTTTTCTTCCTCAGTGCACCCCAGCACCTCAAAAGCCTTTTCTAGCTCCTCTACCCATCTTGGTGCAGCCTCGGGGTCACCCTTCCCATCAAATTTTGGGGGTTTCAGCCTCAGGAACTGTTCTACTAGCTTGGACATCGGCCTGAACATGTTTACTCGCATCATTCCCGGATTTCCACCACTCACATGATTTCCCTGATCCCCATTATTCCCGATGATCTCACTGGCAGCTGCACCAGGGACTGTGGCACTTCTTTCTCCGGTCTGTCTACCCGATAAAAATCTCGCTTCCTCAAGTACCCTCCACATCTCATCCAATCTAGGATCCCCTACGACTCCAGCTTGCGGGGCTACATGACCTCGACCTCGACCTCGACCTCAACCACTCATCTTACTGATTCTCACAATTGCCCACCTGCTAAGTTCCACACAGGAATTAGAAACCTAGGCCAACTATACCAGTGTAAGCCCTAGGCAATCAATCACAACACAATTCATTCAGTAGGTAGCCAATCACAAATAGCACCCAATCACAACTAACAAGTTCGGACACTTACCTCAAGTCCCGACGCACCTGCACCTCACATATATTGCATAACAATCACTTAGTAATCACAATCACATTGTCTGGGGTACGCATAGCACACGAGTCTCCCTAACTGTCTACCTCAAAGTCATCGCTCCTTATCACTCCAAGCTTCGACCATCTTGGTTCGAGCTGACCTTGCTCTGATACCAATTCAACAAGGGGGATGTCACGCCCCGGACCCCACCGAGCTCGCAACATCCCAACCACGGTCAATAATTGAAACGCAACGTCCCAGGACGCGTAGCCGACCCAAACGAAATACGCAAGCGAAAGCATGTAATAATAACCCAGACAATAAAAACATGACTAAGGAATAGACATCGAAATATAATAAACACCAAATATTTTAAATCCTTCAATATTACAAAAAGGCAACCCTGCTTCCAAAATCAACAACAGTTTTCAAAAAGGGGCGGTGGTTGACAAGCCTATCTCCTCTACAAAAAGGTACTCCAGCGGTCTCTCCGAATCCATCACGGTCGCGGATCTGAAAGTGGTTATGTAATAACCGTGAGAACAAGTCTCAATAAGCAACAACCTAGACCTAACCTAGGCTAATGCGTACCCAGACCAGTCTAACATGCGAACTACCAGTCGAAACAGTCAATTGCACACGAAACGCTTACCTCGCCTCGAACCGCGTGCCAACCCTGCATATTAGTGCAAACATAATAATGCACGTACAAATCACAGCCACATCACAATCACCAGTACACACACTTCCACTCGAAATCAGTCAATCCAAACCAGTACCCAACCCATCCAACCAATCATCCACACGCACCATCAGTCAATTCAATCAACATCCACACGCTCAACCAGCCAACTATTTCAATCACACTCAAATCACATGCGTGTCCGAACATCTAACCCACGACTCGCGCCACTGCGCCTCAAATTCATTCTCACAAGCTCACAAGCCTCACATTTCAATCAGTTCCCATGGCCGCCGTCAACACGTCCCAAGCCATAACATTCAATTTCCAGTGGCCGCCGTAAACACGTCCCAAGCCACGATATTCATTCAATTTCCAACGACCGACGTAAACACGTCCCGGTCCAATCACACCTTTAACGGGCCACCGTCAACACGTCTCAAGCCCGCATTCCAATTGGCACACTAGCCATTCATACCTTTACACGGACCGCCGTCAACACGTCCCAAGTCCGTAGCCCTCCGATCGATCCGGGCTTAACCTCTCACAAACAGGCACACGCCACTTATTTCAATCAAATCCACGCCCAATCACATCAAATCATACATACCCAACATTCAGCCCGAAATCACAGTCGCCACCTCATCCACCAACCCGACGTTCAAGTCGGTCACGCATAATTTCATAAATCAAGCATACTATTCACTTTAATTTAAATTGCATAAATAAATCACCATACTACTAAATTAATGCTCGCCCTAGCCGTTCTAGCCCCAAATTGGTTAATGAAATACCCAAAATACTAAGTAGGGTCTAGGGAGTTGCTTACCAAAATTTGGCTCGGGAAAAGTCGGCTCGGGCTCAAAATGGCCCGGGTGGGAAGTCCGGACTGGGCGCGGGCGCGAGCCACACGGGCGCGCTGACCGGCCAAAGTGGGCACAATGGCTGATCGGCGTGCCTAGTACGCGGGCGCGGCGAACGCGCGGCGTGCCCGGGGCGCTCGGGCGCGCGGATGGGCTTTGTGCTCGGGCGACGGGCGCGGGCACGGGCGCGGGAGCGGGCACGGCGCGGGCACGTCCACGGGCGATGGGCGCGCGGCTTGTGCGCTCGGGCCACGGCTTGGCCGGCCGGTTGGCTGGCCGGCGGGGCTGGGCTGGCCGGCGGCGGCTGGCCGGTGGCGACGGCGAGCGGCGGCGACTGGACAGTGGCGGGGAAGAGTCGGCCGGCGAGTGAGGAGGAAAGGGGAGGGAGAGGGAGAGCCGAACTGAGGGGGGCGAGGGGCTGAGGGGCGGCGGCGGCTGGTGGACGGGCTGGCGACGGCGCGGCAAGGCGGTGACGCGGGGCCGGGCGGGGCGAGCCGGTGAGCGGTGGCGGCTCGGGCTCGGTGCAGCAAAAGAGGGGAGGGGGGAAGGCCGAGAGGGGAGGCCGAGAGGTAGGGGGTGGCGGCTGGTCGGGCGGCACGACGGTAACGGGGCCGAGCCGGCGGCCTGGGCCGGCTCCGGGTGCGGCGGCCGCGGCGACGAGCTCGCTGCTCGCACGCGGAGGACAGCGACGGAGGAGGAGAGCAGTCGGGGGTGGGGGCGGGTGGTGACGGGGCTGAGGCGGCGGGGCTGCTGGCGACGACGGCGGCGGTCAGGTGGAAGGCGATGGCGCGGCGACGGTTGGGCGAGCGGGGGCGGGGCGAGGCGGAACCGGGGGAGCCGAAGAAGAAGAAGAAAAACGAAGGAGAAGAGGAAGAAGGGAGGAGAGAGGAGAGAGAAGAGAGAGACAGGTCGGTCAGCATGGGGGAAGCATGCATGGGGAGGAGGGGACGTGCGCGTAGGGGGGTTGCGTGCACGGGGAAAAGGGGAAGGAAAAGGGGGAGAGAGAGAGAGGGGGAGAGAGAGAAAAAGAGAGAGTCACGCGCGGAGAAGGGGGGTTTCGGCTGAGAGAGAGAGGAGAGAGAAAGAGAGAAAGAGAGTTTAAATTTTAAACTCAATCGCGATCCAACGGACACGGTCTAAACTAAAAATCGACCTATCGATCCCGATTTAATTTCGAAAAAAGCCCTAATAATCCATGATAAATCCCAACAATATTCTAGGGCATACGACCAAAATAAAATACTCCGAATCACACTACGAGGGAGGTCTACCAGTCCAAATTCGCACCCGGTCTAAAAATACACTTTCTCATTATTCCTGACAATCTTGACGCTGGCCACAATAATTTCGACATTGTCCAATTTATTTCGTTCCGAAACTCCCGGAAATCAACTGCCAAGTTCATGGTATAATTAACGACCAAATTCGATCGAGTGCGATTCTAGCAAAATTTCTATTTTTAAAAATAAGAACTCGAGAGTGATCAGTTCCCGGGCGAAATTTTATTATAAGCGCACTGACGAAATACTCGTTTTATAATTCCCAAAAATGGGCCAAAATCCGGACTGTTACAAACGCCCCAAGGCGACGGGCCAGTTGAACGGGCAACGCGCCTAGGCGACGGGCGCCGGCGCAGGCACGGGCACGAGCACGGGCACGGGTGCGGGCCGCGGGCGCGGGCGTGGGCACGGGCACGGGCACGGGCGCGGGCGCGGGCACGGGCGCGGGCACGAGCGCGGGCACGGGCGCGGGCACGAGCGCGGGCGCGCGACTTGTCGCGTAGGCAACGAGCCGGCTACGGCCTAGGCTGGCCAGGGCTAGCTAGCTGACTGGCCGGGGCGGCGACGGCGACGGCGGTGGCGGCGAGCTGAAGGGGGAGAGGTCAGCTGGGGGGTGAGGGTGAGAGAGAGAGAGAGAGAGAGAGAGAGAGAGAGAGAGAGAGAGAGAGGAAACTAGGGGTGGCGGGGCTCGGCCGTGGTGGGGCATCTGCATTGTCGCCGGAGTAGTAGGTGGCGGTGAGGTCCTGGTGGTCCGGCGAGCTGAGCTTGCGGTGGCGAGCTCTTAGCGGCCCGGCGAGTTGAGCTCCCGACGACGGCGACGGGCGGCGAGCTGAAGGGGGAGAGGTCAGCCAGGGGTGAGGGTGAGAGAGAGAGAGAGAGAGAGAGAGAGAGAGAGAGAGAGAGAGAGAGAGAGAGAGAGAGAGAGAGAGAGCAGTCGGTTGGGGTGGTGGCCGGCGGACGGCTTGACGGTGGCTGAGCTGGCTGGCGACGGTGGCGACGCTCGGCGGTCAGGTGGGCTAGGCCGGTGTCGGCTGGGCGAGTAGAAGCGGGGCGAAGCAGAACCAGACGCGGCGGAGAAGAAAAAAGAAAGAATAAGAAAAGAAGAAAAAGGGAGAGAGAGAAGGGAGGAGAGAGAAGAGAGAGAGAAAGTTTGCATGGGGAAGAGGAGGGTTGATGGGACGTATGCATGGGGCAGACGTGCGCGGCCAGAGGGGAAAGAGAAAGGAAGAGAGAGAGAGAGAGAGAGAGAGAGAGAGAGAGAGACGTGCACGAAGGGATGTTGCACGGTAGTGGGTGGTGCGGCGCAGAGGAGAGAGGAGAGAGAGAAAGAAAAAGCTAATTTTTTTTGTTTCCGAACGCGATCTAATGGACACGGTTCAAACTAAAAATCGATTTAACGGTCACGATTCAAATTCGGAAAATGATCTAACAGTCCACGAAAATTCCAAATAATAATATAGGACAAAGGGCCAAAATAAAATAACTCAAAACACACTACAGGAGAGGCTTATTAGTCCAAATTCGCACCCGGTCAAAATTTCACTTTTCTCACTATTCCTGATAATCTCGACGCTGGCCACAATAATATCGACTCCGTCCAATTTATCTCGCCCTGAAACTCCCGAAAATCGACTGTCAAGTTCGGGGTCTAAATAACTGCCAAATTCGATCGAGTGCGATTTTAGTAAAATTTCTATTTTAAAAACAAGAACCCGAGAGTGATCAGTTCTCGAGTGAGATTTTATTATAAACGCACTGACGAATTACACGTTTTATAAATCCCAAAAATGGGTCAAAATTCGGAATGTCATAATCACAGGTGTACTAGTTTGGGATTTTTGGTGGTAAAAAAATTAGTTCGAAGTAAAATTGTCACAAGTGTATGAGTTTGGGATTTTTTGTGGTATTAACCCAATATAAAATAGTTGGTACTTATTTTACAAAATTCCACATTGTATTAGAACAGGACATGTTGAGCTCATATCTTTTTAGGTCTTTATTTGTCTTCCCTACTATATAGTTAAACGCTTTAGTATTATACCAAAGTCCAACCTACTCGTAAAGAGAGTTTTAAAGTATTTAAATATTAGAAATCATACGTCAGCTAATAATATAAGTTTTTATAACAGTTAGCAGGGATGCGTCTACTCCACATATAAGTGCAACTTAACATCATACCCCATTTCGGACCAAAAAAAAAATCAAAGCTCATATTTTTTGAATAAATAATATTAGAGGATAATTAGATAAGTTACATGACGTTCTTAAACATAAATGAATATAAAAAAATACAATAAAATAAATTTTAGCAAATATGAAAACCGTAATTACATAAAGTATATAGAGGAACAAGTTATTTTTTGTACATTACACAATTTCCATACTTTACTAAATGCATAACTATTAAGTACACAATTTCCAATGAATATACGTATTTCATGGGCTCAGTATTCACTTACCTAAGGGGGGTCATTTCATTGCTTTTTTTTTTTGGGTACAACGTAAGTATCGAATGCAGCCATTTGCCATATCTAACCGAGAATTTGTGTTTACATAATCCTAATTCTTCGTAATTATGGTGGTCCAGCACATATGCAGGTGTTATGCATTCACAAATAGAGGATTTACATTTTTACTTTATGCTTTAATGTTCGTATTGGTATTGTTTTGCATGCTCGAATTTTTGCATGTACTTATGTTATAATTCAACAGATATTGCAATTTTGTGATTCGTATCTTCTTTCGATTGGAGGACATATCTACATGATAGGGTCGGATCCATTTATGTAAAACTCCATGTAAACTCTAGCGAAAAACTTAATTGATGTGAAGATTCGTTGACCTGTGCAACTTTAAAGCTGTTTTGAGCAAGTAAGCTAATTTAAGGAATTTGGTGGCTTAACCCTAGCAGAAAATGACATATCTTTATTAAAGTATTTTCGGAAATGTAAGATGAATTGTGCACAATGTTTTGAATGATTTTTACGATTTGCTTCCCCACTTTTTTTTAATCTTTCCATTCTCACAATTTGACTTTTATTAAATGCGAATTTTGAAAATGTTTCGAAGCACACAAACTAAATATAGGATCTAATATAATTTTTCAATAAACGTTTTCAAAATATTAAATTTGTTTTGAGTTTATTAGAAAAGTTAATACCTAACGTTCTGTTTTATTTTAAGAAATCAAAATTCAAGGGCCCTAATTAAAATGTTTGTAGTTGCTTGGGGTGGTGAGAGTCGAAGTCCTGATTGTAAGTTAATAGGTTGGGACAAATGTGTCATCCAATTACGTCGTAGTCGGAATTTGCAAACTGTCTATCAAAAGAATTCTATGAGCGTATTGTATTGGAGAAAATGTTTTTCCCTTTTTCAGGTTAGAGAATTCATTTTCCTAACTTTAAGCATGCATATTATCTTTACCGTAAATGGTTTTCCATTAACTGATCATTTTTAACAAATTAAATGGGTGAAAGTCCCTATCCAAAAAAAAAAAAGGGTGAAAGTCCAGAAAACTAAATCACGAAAATTCTTTCATTCGAACAAACACACCCTAAGAATGTTGTCGAGAGAATTCTCTATGGAAATTTTGTGCTGTTATCATTCAATTGATGAAATTTGTTAATTAGAAGGCTTTTTTCTTTGATCATTGTTGTTTCACAACTAATAGTTACGGTGCAATATTATGTTTTGCAATTGTTCAAACATAGAGTTTAACAAGAAGTCTCATTCTTCGTAAAAAGGAAAGGGTCAGGTATTGTCCTTCCCCAATCAACTTTCAATTTTTGCATAAATCAACGCCCCAAAAGAAAAAATTGCCATGCACCCTACGAAAAATCGATTGGGAAAAGAGTAGACTAGACTTTTTTCTTTCCCACGGAATGAGAGACATTTCCTTAACCTTTAGAATCCTAGATTAATCTCTCGAGATTATTTGAAAAGTAAGAGCAGCTCATTTTGTGACGAGAATAGCATGTTCTTCTTGATGGGGCTTTAATAAATATCAGGAACTCACCCTAGCTGAATTCCCCATATCCAGCACCAAGAACAAGTTCACTGCCGTCGGTTGCAGACACATCAGCCGCCTTCATAGACCGCCGAGGGAAGTTCTCTTTCGAGTGTATGTCTTCAGGCAGTGGCATTTCGGTTGTCAGCACCCCGGCCATGTTCCAGTATCTTTTGCAGTGAGACAAGCATCCCTAGGGACTCCTTCAACTACGGCATCTCCGTTGAGAACTTTTCCAATCATGCCTACAACTCCTGGGTTGATGATCATCCGCAACTTAAATTTAAAGAGTTCGCTCTAGATCTTGACTGGGTGATAGGGGATCAAACATGCTAGGACACCAAAAAGAATGGCATGAGCTACATGTGCAACATGGTTGAGAAGTCCAAGCTCATGGATGAGAGCCAAATCGAGCAATTCATTTCTGAAGTCATAGTGCTTTCCCAGAATAATCAACAAAATGTGGTTAAGCTATTGCGGTGCTGTTTGGAAACAAAATTCTCTGTTAATGTATGAGTTCGTGAACAATAGGACTCTCTTCAATCACATCCACAGCCCAAACAAGTTCTCCAAGATGTCCTGGGAGATTGAGTCGAGAATCGCCTCCGAAACTATGGGTGTCCTATTGTATTTACAATCCACAACTTCTATTCTCATAATCCAAGGAGACATCAAGTCATGGAACATCCTTTTAGATGCCAATTATAGTACAAAAGTCTCCGATTTCATAGCTTCATGATTCGTTGATCAAGCTGAATTGTCTACTATCGTTCAGGGAACATTAGGATACTTGGCCCCTGAATACCTGCACACTAGCTAGTTGACAAAAAATGATGTTTATAGATATGGTATTGTGCTAGTGGAGGTGTTGACAAGGAAGAAGGCATTAAAACCCATCTTATACCACCAATTAGTAGTGGCAGTTGAGAAGATGCTAATTCGTCTTCTACATGACTTGTACGTGAGAGAATGTGTTGAAGTGGGAACTTGCACGGTAAATGCACGTGACTTGCATGGTAACTGTAACATCCTCAATCTTAGTCCCTAGAAAATGGCAATGGTTTAAGTTTGGTGGTTTTTCCAATCGGAGCCACTTTTACTCTTGCTTTGGAAAATCCAAATTCAAATCCTCTGTACCCCTTCGTATTTTTATTTTTGTGGAGACTTTTTTTATCCGAATTTCCAAACACTTCTTTTTTAAAAGTTTCTCCAAACATCTTGAAGTTTTACATACTTTAATTTTAGAATTTTTGGACTTGATATGAGTAGTACAATAGCCTAATTTTCGAATCATGTAAAACTACCCAAAATGGGTATTTCTGTGATGTTAACACTTTCTCGATTTTCTACAAACTTTTCTAGACAGAATTTGAACAAACTTCCTTCACAAAAATTATTGAGAACTTATTTCTACATAACATATATAAATTTTGAAATTTTTGGAGATGATTTGGATTTTGGAAAGAGCTTACTTTGAGAAGCAAAGATTATGTTCCAGCAAACTGTTTTTAGTCTATCTTTGAGCTACTAAAAGTTATGTTTAAAGAAAGATTCAGATTTTGTGTTCTTCATGAGAAATATTTGTTAAGGTATTATTTATACATATTCAAATTTGAGAATTTTTGGAGTCCATTTACTATGTTTTCAAGTCCGATTTCTAAAACAGTGCAAAAACTACCGATTTTGCCAGATTTCAAAGATTCATTATTTTCTATATGAGAACGTTGGAATTTCAGAGGTTATGCTTAAATGTCATGAACCGGTTGTCCTTAAGTGCCATTGATGGACAAGAACAAGCCCAACTCGGCGAAACTTGGGGAGCAAGAAGCTGAATTGACCAAGTCAACATTGAACCATTAATTGAGGGCTAATCATTAGGATAATCTTATCTTATAAGATCTTCATTAATTGAGTGATCTTGCATGTTCTAGAGGGAGTCTCACGCCCAAGAGAGCTTGGAGGACAAGAATGAAGACCAAGACAAAAATGATTATTGGAGAGACCATTATTAGAGGCTTATGTGTCCTCTTAGAAATTAATGCATAGACTTATGTATCCTCTTGGAAATTAATGCATAGGCTTATGTGTCCCTAAGAATTAGGACCTAATGACCCTAAGGTAGAAACTTGGAGACCAAATTGAGAGATGTGTGGCATCAATTAAGGGTTTGCATAAGAAGCTTCATGATGGTCAATTAAGGGTTTGCATAAGTTTTGGAGTAGAAACGTGTGACTAAAATCTAAACCTAATAATGATCATATCTTGAGTATTAAATGAAGGAGGATTCTAGAGAGTCAAGAACAGGGGAGCAAGTTTTGACTCTTAAATTTGGTGAACAAGTTAGTGATTTGCCTATAAATAGGCTTGATCCCCCTTAGTTTTCACTCACCACCTCCTTTTCCTCTTTCATCTCTCATTCTCACATCTCCCTCCCTCCCTCACCCTCACGCCAATCATCTCTCCCTCTCTCTCCCCTGTTTGCCACCGTCGACTGCTGTTTCCCTGTTCGACCTCCGTAGACATTTTCTTATACTTGCAGGTGAGTGGATTCCCTAATACTTGGATAGAGCGGTGTGTTACGTGGTTGGCATGCAGTATGTGAGTGAATTCCCTAGCACTTGGATAGGGCGGTGTGTTTCGTGATTGGAACATTGCTTGGGAAGTTGTTGCTTGAAATGGTTTCGTTCTTATGCATGGTTGCATGACACTTGGATGCAGTAGTTTGTGTGATATGCCGATGTTCTTAACCATGCTTGTTGAATTATGATCTTGTGAGCTTTTTATGAGTACATACAACTAGTGCCTTGTATGCATGGATTAAGATAAATGATAATAAACCGGTTTGTGTGATCCATGATATATGATCACTAAAAGAAAGAAGAAGACTATCATCACATAGCGTTGGCAGTGATGCTTCAGTTGAGCTAGGATGCCCTAGTTGAGCTAGAATGCCTAGGTTGAGCTCGAATACCTCGGTAACTAGTGTTGGAATGCCCTAGTTGAGCCCGGATACCTTGGTTGAGCCCGGATGCCTTGGTTGAGCCCCGATGCCTCGGGTGTGCTAGCCTTGGGATGTCTTGGTTGAGCCGGGATGCCTAGCATGAAACTGGATGCCTCAGTTGAAACGGGATGCCCTGGTTGAGCCCGGATGACGATAAATGAATCTTATATGTGTGCTGGTATGTGTGTTTATTGATAAACCGAAGGTTTCCGGATGCTCGAAGGATTTCGGAGGACCCATCACCTACGTATAGAGAAGGCGATGCTTGATGGATAAATGAATTCATGTGTGAATATTTTTGGGCATTTTTGCATGCCAATTTGTTGCGAGAATTCACGTATAAATTTTCTTGTACATTTTTATGTGATCAAGAAAAGGTGAACTTTTATGTTAACATAGTAAGGGCAAGGTCAAAGTCTTTACTATTGATTTGCCATCGACATAAGGTGGGAAAAATATTTATATGCGTTAGTACGATGACGAGGCATCATCTTGCACGAGTATTAGTGAATTTACTCATTGAGTTTTCAACTCACTCCCGTTGCTTTCCATGTTTTTAGGATGAGCCCCACGCCCTAGGTTCATTTTGGTGTACCCATCGAGATGGAGGTTGACCTAAAGGAGCTAGGATTAATCTCGGCCTTCGCTTGTGATATGGTTTATACTTGGAACGGCCCGCAGGAAAGGGCTTATAAGATATATTTAAGTAAAATAGCAATAGTGTGCTTTGTCTGTTGTGCCTTCCTTGATTTCCAGCTATTATTTGTTTGGGAATTTGTTTATACATGTTTTTGCACGTGTTTATTAATAAGATTAAAAAAATGGGATGGTGACGAGCTTGGGATGTCGCATTAATAACCCCGAGTTGAGGTAAGGATGTCGGACACTTGCATATCACTTGACAATACGTGACATTTCAAATTTCGATTCATTTTTTAGATTTATAAAGCGTGTATTTCGTCAGTGTGCTTATAGTAAAATCTCGCTAGGAACTCATCACTCTTGGATTATTTTTAAATTAGAGATTTTGCAAAAAATCACATTCGATCGAATTTGGCCGTTCTTTAGAGCCCAAACTTTGGTGTCGAATTTCTCGGAGTTTCGTGATGAATTTAATTGAACGGTGTTGATATTATTGTGGTCAACGTCGATATTGCCCGAAATTGATGAAAAATAAAATTTGGATCGGGTGCGGATTTGAACTAGTAGACCTTTTTAGTAGTGTGTTTTATTTAGTGTCTTTTGGCCAAATTCTAATTTATAATTATAATTTTTCGTGGACCGTTGGATCGATCTCAAGTTCAAACGTGGGCAGTCAGATTACAATAGAGTGCGTTTGACTTTTTCTCTCTCTCCCTCTGCTCGGTTACGTCTCCCCTATGTTGCGCACGTCTTCTCTCCCTCTTCCCCATGCAAACTCTCTCTCTCTCTCTCTCTCTCCCCCTTTTTCTTTTCTTTTCCTTTTTCTTTCTTCTTCTTCTCTTCCTCTTCTTTTCCTTTCCGCACCGCTGCTTCTGCTTCCTTTTCTTCTGCTTGCTCGACCAGCTGACCACCACTCATTGCTACCCCGCCACCGGACACCGTCGCCGTCGTCGGCTCACTCACCTAGCAGCTCATCACCGCAACCCCAGCTTGCCGCTAGCCTACTTATAGCTCGACTGGCGGAGCCTATCACTCATCTCGTCAAGCCACCGCCGGCCGCTACATCTCCGTCGCAACAGCCCCTCTCTCCTCCCCTTCCTCTATTCGCGTCGCCCGTGACTGCTACACGCCACCATTCTGGTTGCTGCTGCTCTCACTTGCTCGCCACCACCACCCCAGCTCCCCTAGACCGTTGTTGCCCCTGCTGCTCTGATGATGACACGGTTGCCCCTATTCTGGTCAAGTCCTCCGCCACCCCAGCTTATCGGCCCCGCGCTTAGCCAACTCGCCACCGTCGTCGCCCATCACCATCACCATCACCGCTCGCCCGGCTATGACAGAGCCCGTCGTCCACGTGCTTGGCTGTTGCCCCAGTCGTAGCCGAACAGTCTAGCCGCTGCCCTTGCCCGTGCTGAGTGTTAAGCCATTGCCCGAGTGTACCTGGTTGCCATCCCGATTGTGGTTGAGCTCGACCAACCGCTCGCCTGTCGTGCCTAGCCATCGCCCGTTTGCCTAGGTCGCTCGCCCGACCGTGCCCAAGAGCCCCAGGCCGTGGGCAAGGGTTGTGCCAAGCCGTGGCCGGCCACCATGCCGATTGTCACGCCCCATACCCAACGAAGCCTGAACATCTGCGTAGGGTCGAAATCGAAGTGCGACGCTCCCAGGATTGCGTCACAGAAACCCGAAAACCCAAATAAGAGAAAACACGCCACATGCGAAAATGACGTATATATATATTAAATATGTATATACACCCGGACAATTTAAAACGCAACCATGAATAGCAAGAGATAACAAATTACGATAGAATAAACTTTAATATACATTCTTTACAAACTTATATACACTATCTCTTTATAAACAAAAAGGTACATCAAAAGGGCCACGAAGCAAAAAGGGATCGGTGGCCTAGGGGTATCAACTTAACTACCAGAGGGCTACAGTCAAAAAGTGTCGGCCATCACTCTTACACTGACATCTAACCTACGGTACCCAGTAGGGATCAGAACCCGACGACTCCGCAGAACTCTCGGCTTGCTCCTGGTCTTCCTCGGAACTCATGGCCTCAGACTTTGTCTCTGGCTCAGGGTCCTGTCCCTCCTCTTGCTCGTCTATGTCCATGGGCTTAGGGGCATCAGGGTCTGCCTGCTCTGGAACGGGATCCACTACTTTCGGCTCAAAGGCTAATCCACCAAGCTCCTTGTGCTCTTCCTCATCCTCCACGATCTCATACTTGACCTCAAAGTCGGCATCACCATCCATATCAACATCTACTATATCACCATCTGGACACTGAATATCTAGCTAACCCTCTCCCACAAACGGGACATCGGCGGACCTAATGGGACCGAACTCGTCTCCAAAACGATCCCGGAAACACCAGGCTAGGTACTCGTGAGTCTCAAGGTGAGGTAAGCCTACGTCTATTCATACTAAAGTATAGTGCCTATAGTACTTTTCCCCGTTCCCCACGGGGTGCACGGTCATCGTACGCTCTATATGGTGGGGAATCCCAAAGCGTAACAGTGCATCGTTGAAGTTCATGGCCGGGGATTTGAAAAGTCGGTTTAATCACAACCGTGAGAAAAACTCAGCAAGTATAAAATCACTAATCCTAAACTAGGCTAATGTACACCTCCAGAGGGTAAACAAAACACATCAATCTATTAACCAATATAATAATCAATGTAAATTTACCCGGGCCCAATTCACTACTCCGACCTGCAGGTTAGACTTTTAATATCATTATAAAACATATGCAGTTATATCGACCCGCAGGCTATGACCCTAAGGCCCATAACAGTTAAATCGACCCGAAGGCCACGACCCGACGGTCACAGTTTGTGTCGACCCGAAGGCCCGACCCGAAGGCCACAATTTAAAACGACCCGTAGGCCCGCAATTATTCACATACCCAGTAATCTAAAGTTGATTAACAATATCAACATGCCAAGCATAATCTTTCACAATTTAGGTAAAAATTCAATACATTACTAGCATGTTCAATTGAATCCCATTCAAGCCTAATTAGCCCGGCTCTCGTACCACGCACTCATATCCATCCGATTTATTGTGCATAAGGTTCGCCATGATCGATCAAACTTGACCCATGAGTCCTCGAACATAGAGACACCTCTTAAGATATATACAAACTCCAAATAGTCTCTAAATTGCCCAATTACAAGCCATTACTCATTCGTCCATTTAATGATCAAATTAGGCAAATTAATGCAATTTCGGATCCTGGTGAACAGTGCTGGACAGCATGCATTTTCCAGCCCTAAATCACATCTAAATAACCTTATTAAGCCCCAATTAAGTCCCCTAATCAGCCCATACACAAATACACTCAATTAGACCACAATTTAGCTTAATTAACCCTAATTTTACCCCTAAATCGCATAATTAAGCTAGTTCGGGGTTTAGGGATTTTTACTCGCCTAAAATCGACTCAAGGCGATGGGAGCGGGCAGTCGATTACTGACTCGCAGTGAAAATTGACGGCGGCGCTTCGGGGCAAGCCGGCGGTCACGGCGGCGCCGGTGGGCCTCACGGTTCACACTCGGCCAAAAACAAGGGAGCTGCTGATTGTGGAGGCTGAGGATGGTGGAGAGAGAGATGGTGAGGGTCAGGTGGTCGGCAAGGGCAGCATACGGGTGGTGGACGGCGACGCGGCGCCGGCGGGGGTGAAGGCCGACGGTGATCCCCTCTCTCCTCCGCTTAGAACAACTGCTGTGGGGCGGACGATTCAGAGGGCGAGGCGGTTGATGGAGGCTGGGGACGGTGCTAGGGGGCGGCGTGTGGCGGCCTGAGGTCAGCAGCTTCGGCGACGCAGCTGTTCCGGCGTGAACAGTGGCCGGCGGAGCAGAATGGCAGAGGAGCGGTGTGAAGAGGACGATCGTGAAGCTGCTCGGGGGAGAGAGGGACTGAGCTGAGAGAGAGAGACTGAGGAGAGAGAAAAAGTAGGTCAAAAGTGGTCAAAATTTGGGTGAGTGGAATCCACATGTCACAAATCCAAGGGCTTGGACAATTTGCCCTTGAATTCAATGGCTTAGGTTCATCTCTCTCCAATAATGCAAGGTTAATATGGTCAAACACCCCTAACCAAGGCTGACCAGGTCTGGTTTGGTCTCCTTAACCTTAGTTAGACGCCAAATTTTAATCAAAGTTCGGAATAAAATAAAAATAGCCTAGGGGCATTTTCGTAATTTTCCGATCCCGAACCGAAATTTCAATTTTCTCACATACGCGTTCCATATGTGCGTGGCCAACATAATATGGCGTCGGATTCGCGAAATTCACTTTTTAAGTCCTCGGGAATTGACCACGAAGTTTCGGGAATAAAATAATATTATTTTTCAATTTTTGTCGAAATTCCACTTTTTGGCCAAAACTGCTCTAAATGTACGTGGCCACCCCAAAATGACCTTGGCCGCGAAAAATAACCTCGAACGGCCTCCGAATCCGACCTCAGTGTCCACAGGGGCAAAACCGTAATTTTCTCAATTTCTGTCGAATTTTCAGTTTTCAGCCGAATTAGTCCTAAACATAAATGGCCACCCTAAAATGACGTCCGTCTTGCAAAATAGTCGTAATTACCCTTGAAATTTTGATATCGAAGTTTGGGTCCAATATTGCAATCTAATTTGCTCGTTTTACAGTTTTAGGGTCTCTCGCTAACAGGCGGCTGTTTAGGTGTTACGCGTATCGATCTAAGACTGTCCGAGTCGTGATGGCCTTAATTTCGAGAGAACGAGAGGAATTATCATTAGCACCGGGGGTTGCAATCGTTTGGATTAAAATCGGGGTTCATTTGTCAGGCGTACTTTCGGTCGTGCGAAATCACTCGCGATCCGATCGTACGTTACTAACAATATCAACCCGTCATTTTCCTAAGATCGGCCTATATTGTCTCAAAATATTTCCTCGACGTTCGTCGAAATCGGCGCTCATTCGCGATCGGGTCCTCGGTCCACGTACCTATTCCTATTTAGCCTTTCCCATTTGGTTAGTATCCCGTGATTGATAAAGTCCGGGCGAGACTTACTAAAATCACATGAGAATTAACATACATTTTATTGGTCTCGATAACGGTTCAAAATTCGGGATGTTACACCGATTGCACCCATGCCGCATCAAGCTCGCTACTGTTCCACCGGGCAATTTCGACCCCTTGTTGGTTTTTCCCGGGCCAAACTTAAGTAAGTGACTCCCTAAACTTTACATAGTATAATGGGTATTATTTGGACTTGTTTAGGGATTGGTTAATATTGATTTAGTGGCTAAGCCTAGAATAGGATTGATGTGTGAATGTGGCTAGTTGGTGAATTAAATTGTGGTGAGTTGTGGCTAAATTAGGGACTGATTGAAATGGGTTTGATGATTGGGCTGTCGTGGCGTTTGTGGGTGAATTGGATATTTGAATATGCCGAGTTGAATGTCGGGTTGGTGGGCTAATGTGGTGAGTGTGTGGCTTGAATTTAGGTTTAATCTGACGTGTTAGATTAGTATTGGCGAATTGTGTTGTTGCGTATGTGCATGAGGAAATGTCTTAAGGCATGGTTACGCGTGACTAAGCCCGGATTGATCAGAGGGCTGCCAACATGAGGCGTGGTTACGTGAGTGTGGCTAAAAAGGCAAGTTAGACCTAAGACGTGTTTACGTGGGTCATTGGAGAAAATTGGGCCTGAGGAGTGTTGACACGAGCTGTGAGAAAGGACTTGAGGCATGGTTACGTGGGTTGAGAGAAATGTCCTGAGGTGTGGTTACGTAAGATTGAGTCCGGATTGATCGGAAGGCCGGACATGAGGCGTGTTGACGCGAGTCGTGGATAGTTGGTTGGACCGCATGCAGTATGTATTTGGTTGAATTGGGTGAATGTACGTGGATATGGTGCATGAGTATTTATGCTATGTTCTTGAGTTATTATTTCATTATGGTGATTTAACTTATATGTAGAGTTGACACTTGTTTTAAGGCGAAATAAGTATATTTGAGTGGATTCGAATGTGTTTATGGTTAGATTGCATGTGGAAACTTATCTAGGTACACATTGGCCTAGGTTGGGTTTATGTTGTCTGCTTATTGAGATTTATTCTCATTGCTATAATGCAAACCATTTCATATCCCCGCCCTTGAGCATGCCGCCAGCTAGGCGTTTTGGGGTCCCCATGCATATGGTGCATGAGGAGACCGAGTATATGGTAGGTCCCAATTAGACTTATATCAGGTACCTCACCACAGTCTAGGTAGATGTAGGCTTAGAGGACTTAAAGTGCCATACCTACTTGGCCTAATTTCATATTGTCGGGTTAGAGACTACTGAGCCAATCTGTGATTTTAAGAGGCTACAGCATGGCAGTGAGAATACGATAAATTGGGAGCCTTGGGATAAGTATGCTCCCGATGGCTAGGTGACGGACCTCGACGATTCACCGGAGAACCCTGGTCTAGAACTTGAGCCCATACCAGAACCCGTAGTGCCTGCGAACCTCGAGTTCAAGGAGGAATTTGAAGAACTAGAGCCCAAGCCCAAGCCCGAGCCTATGGAGTCCGAGCACGAGGATGAGCCGATTGAGATCAACTCTGATACGGAGTTCGAGTCTTCAGGGTCTAATTCGGACTGGGCACCGTATGAGTGTTTAGGTGCTGAGCTTAGAAGCTTTTTGGTAGAGCCCTTTTTGTGTATTCCGTAGTCTACTCTACCACCGGTCTCTTTTTGATGATGATGGTGGACGGAACCCTAGGAGCTTAATGTCTGACTGATTTCCATTGTTATGAATTATTGTTTTATCCTATCCCTATATCTTTGTCTTTTGTCTGGGTTTTTTTTTTTATTTCGCTTTCGCTGGTATATTTATGTGGGTATCTCGTTTGGGTTGGCGATATGTCATGGGACGTCGTGTTCAATACGACTATCAAAGGGGTGTCATGAGCCCGTTGGGATTCGGGTTGTGACATCCTAGTTGATTTGGTATCAGAGCAAGGTCAGCTCGATCCAAGTTGGTCGAAACCTGAAGTGATAATGAGCGATGACTTTGGAGTAGCCAGTTAGAGAGACTCGTGTGCCATGCGTACCCCAGACTATGCGATTGTGGCTGATAAGTGATATTATGCATTAATGTGTGAAGTGCAGGTGCGACAGGACTTGAGGTAAGTGCACGAACCATGTTGGCTGTGATTGAGTGTCGTATGTGATTGGCCACATGCTTAGCGAATTATTGTTGTGAGTTACTACCTAGGGCTTTAGATTGGTATAGATCTTTAATTCCCGAAGGGAATTATAGCAGGTAAATGAGTGGTGTGAACCCTGTGAGTTTGAGTAGTCAAGGTCGTGCAATAGAAGATCCTGTGAGTTCGAGGTTAAGGTCGTGTGGGTCCGTAAGCTGGAGTAATAGAAGATCCTAGAGTAGATGGAATTTTGAGGGCACTTGAGAAAGTTGAAATTTTAATGAGAACAATGAAAATCAAGGTTAAGGATAAGTTAATGCAATCAAACAGATGCATCGACTGGTTGAGAAATGTTTAAAATTGAAACCTGCAAAGTTCAATGGGAAAAGTGACCCTGAGACTGCATCAATTTGGATAGAAGAGTTGGAAAAAGGCTTTATGGTATTTGGTTACCTTGGTCGAGGCTTTCAATGGGAAGCACTTTTCGCAAAGTACGCGAGAATAGAAAATAATAGAGTTTCTCCGGCTTCGCTAAAATCAGATGACAGTGGATTAGTACGAGGCAAAATTTATAAGATAAATTGAAGGGGATATGAATAAAAGGGCTACCGCTTCTGGATCGTGGTACACACCGGCTAGGGACAATAGGAACTTTGGAAACAAGTCTATGATAGAGAATATGAGACTTGTCCTTCCGGTAAGAAAGAACTTTGGAAAGCCGAACCATTACTCCAATGCCGCATGTTGGTCTTGTGGAAAGAGGCACGAGAATGGCCCTTGCCTAGGTGGACTTAGGGCATGTTTTAGATGTGGTCGACATGGTCACCAAGTAAGAAACTGACCGAACAGACAAGCTAGGCCGCTAATGCAGTAATAGCAATCGCAAGTAGGACATCAAGCGGGAGCTACCCCGCAGAATAACCCGAACCGACCGTAGGCACAAGGAAAGATGTACACTGTGGCTAGGAAGAAAGTAAAGGATTTGTCTTGAAAGTCTGGATGCGTTATGTAATGAAATTGAGTGCAATAGAAGATGATTTTGAAGTTATAACTTAAATGGTCATGTACGACGTATAATTGTTTATAGTGGATAGGCGCAGTCAGTTTACAGATATCAGATTTGCTGATGTTATCCTTTTGGCAAGATTTGAATGAAGGAGTTATCGCTTGAAAATTTCGGATTTCATAAAGAACCAGGGTGATTGTTTTGAGAGACCGTTGGATTGAAATTTGATGGATTGAGCTTTGTTTTTTAGGTGTAGAAAGATAACTATCTTGTAGTTAACTCGTTGGGTGAGGAACTAAGGCTAAAGGATATAGCCAAGGTGTATATTTTTCCCGATGTCTTTCCTTAGGAATTGCCGGGATTACCACCTGATAAGGAAGTGGAGTTTGTGGTTGAGTTGGCCCCAGGAACAGAACCGATCTCGAAAGCTCCCTATAGGATGTCGTTGTTAGAATTAAAAGAATTAAAGGTCCAAATGCGGGAGTTGTTGGATAAAGGCTTTATCCGCCCAAGTGTGTCTCCATAGGGAGCGCCAGTGTTATTCGTGAGAAAGAAAGATAGTTCTTTGAGGTTGTGCATTGACTACAAACAGTTGAATCAAGTGACCATTAAGAATAAGTACCCATTACCAAGGATAGACGACTTGTTTGATTAGTTGCAAGGCGCATCGATATTTTCTAAGATCGACTTGAGGACGGGTTAACACCAATTGAGGATTAAGAAGGAGGATGTACCAAAAACGGCATTTAGGACGAGGTATGGGCATTACAAGTTTACGGTGATGCCGTTTGGATTGACTAACGCCCCTGAAGCCTTTATGGATTTAATGAATAGGGTATTCAAAAAATTTCTGGATTAGTTTGTAATCGTATTCATAGATGATATCTTGGTGTACTCAAAAAGTTCAGCTGAGCACGAGTTACATTTGGAAAAGGTTCTGCAAACTTTAAGGGAACATGCACTCTATGCTAAGTTTAGGAAGTGTAAATTCTAGCTTCATCAAGTAGCATTCTTAGGACATGTGATATCCGGGGAAGGAATTGCAATGGATCCGGCAAAGATCGAAGCCGTCACGAATTGGCCGAGGCCAATAGCAGTAATCGAGGTTCGAAGCTTCTTGGGTCTAGTAGGTTATTATAGACGCTTCGTGGAAAGGTTTTCGGTATTAGCGACATCATTGATGCGATTATTAAGAAAAAAACGAGGTTTGAATGGACGGATAAGTATGAAAGGAGTTTCCAGGAGTTAAAGCAGAGTTGACGACTGCGCCAGTGTTGATAATCACGTCAAGTCTAGGAGGATATGAGATCTATAGTGACGCGTCGCTAAGGGGACTGGGATGCGTGCTAATGCAACATGGAAGAATGGTAGCATACGTATCGTGATAATTGAGATCATGTGAATTGAGCTACCTGACGCATGACTTGGAATTGGCCACGATTATCTTCGCTCTTAAGATTTGGAGACACTACTTGTATGGGGAGAAATTTTAGATTTATACGGACCATCAAAGTTTAAGGTACTTGTTCTCTCAAAAAGAATTGAACATGAGACGGCATCGTTGGATGAAACTCCTTAAGTACTATAACTGTGATATTCTGTATCACCCCGAAAAAGCTAATAAAGTAGCGGATACATTAAGTCGGAAATCAAGCATCGCGCATATGATGGTCAAGGAATGGACTCTGTTGGAGGGAGTTAGGGACTCGAAATTTAGGTTTGAAATGAGTCATGTCTCAAGTTTGCTTGCCGCATTGAGGATTGAATCAGAAATCTATACTAAGATTAAGTCTTTACAATCAACGGATCTAGAGATTTAGAAGATTCTGAAAATGGATGTCGTAAAAAGGAAATCGAACTTTTAGGTAATCAAGGATAGGATTTTGAGGTTTCATGGACGGTTGTGTGTGCTTGGTGATGCAGAATTGAAGGAAGAAATTTTGTTAGAAGCTCACCGTAACAATTACAGTATTCACCCGGGTAGCACGAAGATGTATTAGAACTTGCGACAGCATTATTGGTGGAACGGCATGAAAGTGGATGTAGTCAAGCACGTGACTAAGTGTTTAACATGCGAACAAGTGAAGGCACAACATTACAAGTTGGGTGAAATGTTGCAGCCATTGGAAATCCCTGAATGGAAGTAGGAACAAGTCACAAATGGACTTTATAATGGGATTACAGAGGAGCCAGAGAGGTCATGATTCAATTTGGGTGGTAGTCGACCGATTGACAAAGTCAGCACATTTTCTACCGGTGCGAAAGGACTTTACCTTGAAAAGGTATGACGAGATATACGTGCAACAAATAGTCCATCTTCACGGAGTGCTAGTGACGATTACTTCATACCATGACCTTAAATTTACTACCGATTTTTGGAAAAGTCTTCATATGGCATTAGGAACAAAGTTACAGTTTAGTACGGCCTACCATCCTCAAACGAATGGCTAGT
The DNA here is from genome assembly GCA_031216285.1 of Syzygium syzygioides. Classification (NCBI taxonomy): domain Eukaryota; kingdom Viridiplantae; phylum Streptophyta; class Magnoliopsida; order Myrtales; family Myrtaceae; genus Syzygium; species Syzygium syzygioides. The sequence continues at coordinate 24,726,606 of CM062247.1, forward strand.
TTGAAAGGACGATTCAGACTTTGGAAGATATGATGTGGGCATGTGTATTGGATTTTAAGGGTAGTTGGAAGGAACAGTTGCATCTAATTGAGTTTGCTTACAACAATAGCTATCAGCAGAGTATCAGAATGGCACCATTTGAAGCATTGTATGACAGAGCTTGCAAAACACCAATTTGTTGGGATGAAGTTGGTGAGAGGAGCATCACGGGTCTAGAGTTAGTTCAGCAATCAATCGAACCAGTCAAAATGATTCGGGATAGGCTTAAGACCGCTCGAAGCCGCCAAAAGAATTTTACAGATCGGAGACGTATGCCTTTAGAATTTCAAGTGGGAGACTACGTTTTCCTCAAGGTATCGCTGATGAGAGAATTGTCACAGTTTGGCAAGAAAGGGAAGTTGAGCTCGAGGTACGTGGGTCCATTCGAGGTCTTAGAGAGAATTGGCATCTTGGCCTATCGTCTCACACTACCGCTGAAATTGTCCCAAGCTCACAATGTGTTCCACGTGTTTATGTTAAGGAAATACGAACCAGATTCGACCCACGTGCTGAATTATGAAGAAATAGATGTGGACAATAGAATATCGTACGTGGAAAAGTCAGTAAGAATTGAGAACATAATGGAACGAGTATTGCGGAACAAGACAATTCCGATGGTCAATGTAATTTGGGGGCATCATGGAACCAAAGGTGCGACATGGGAAAGCGAAAAGTTGATGCGACATCAATATCCCTATTTGTTCGAATGATTGGGTTGGATTGTAAATTTCAAGAACGAAATTTTTTTTAAGGGGGGAAGAGTTGTGACATTCTAAATTTTGTTCCATTTTTAGGTTTTATAAAGCATGTATTTCGTCAGCGTGCTTATAGTAAAATCTCGCTCGGAACTAATCACTATTGGGTTATTTTTAAATTAGAGATTTTGCTAGAATCACACTCGATTGAATTTGGCCGTTATTTAGAGCCCGAACTTAATATCGAATTTCTCGGAGTTCTATGACGAATTTAATTAGACGGTATTGATATTATTGTGGCCAACGTTGATATTGCCCGGAATTGGTGAAAAGAGAAACTTGGACCGGGTGTGAATTTGGACTGATAGACCTCTCTCGTAGTGTGTTTTATTTAGTGTCTTTTGGCTAAATCCTAATTTATAGAATTTTTCATGGATCGTTGGATCGATCTTGAGTTCAAACGTGGGCCGTCGGATCGCACTCGAGTGCGTTTGACTCTCTCTCTCTCTCTCTCTCTCTTCCTCTGCCTAGTCACGTCTCCCCATGCTACGAACGTCCTCTCTCCCTCTTCCCCATGCAAACTCTCTCTCTTCTCTTTTTTCTGTTCTTTTCCTTCTTCTTTCTTCTTATTCTCTTCCTATTCTTTTCCTTTTCGAGCCGCTGTTTCTGCTTCCTATTCTTCCGCTCGCTTGACCATCCAACCACCACTCGTCACCACCCAGCCACCAAACGCTATTTCCGTTGTCGGATCGGTCGCCTAGCAACTTGTCGCCGTGACCCCAGCTTGTCGCTCGCCTACTCGCAGCTTGACTGGTCGAGCCTGTCGCTCGTCCCGTCGAGCCACCGCTGGCCGCTACATCTTCGTTGTGACACCCCCCTCTTTCCTCCCCTTCCTTTGTTCGCGTCGCCCGCGACCGCCACACGCCGCTGTTCCGGTCGCTGCTGCTCTCACCAATTCACCACCACCACTCCAGCTCCCCCGTGCCGCCGTCGTCCCTGTTGCTCCGACGACGATGCGGCTACCCTTGTTCTAGCCGAGTCCTTCGCCACCCCAACTCATTGGCCGCGTGCTCGGCCAGTTTACTACCTCCGTCGCCCATCGCTGTCATCGCTCGTCCGGCCGCGGCCGAGCCCATCGCCAGTGGGCCTGGCCGCTACCCCGGCTGTGGCCAAGCAACCCAACTGTTGCCCTTGCCCATGTCGAGTGACGAGCTGTCGCCCGAGTGCACCTGGCCGCCATCCCAACTGTGGCCGAGCTCACCCAGCCACTCGCCCATCATGCCTAGCTGTCGCTCGTCCACCTAGGCTGCTCGCCTGGCCGTGGCCAAGAGCCCTGGGCTGTTGTTGGCCACCGTGCCCGTTGCGCCTGTGCTGCGCCGAGCTCGCTACTATTCCACTAGGCTATTTTGGCCCCTTGCCGATTTTTCCTAAGCCAAACTTAAGTGAATGACTCTCTAAACCTTACCTAGTATAATGTGTATTATTTGGATTTGTTTATGGATTGTTTAGTATCGATTTAGTAGCTAAGCCTAGAATAGGATTGATGTCTGAATGTGGCTAGTTGGTGAATTAAATTGTAGTGAATTGTGGCTAAATTAGGGATTGATTGAAATGGGTTCGATGATTGGACTGTCGTGGCGTTTGTAGGTGAATTGGATATTTGAATGTGTCGACTTGAATGTTGGATTGGTGGGCTAATGTGGTGAGTGTATGGCTTGAGTTTAGGTTTAATGTGACATTTTAGATTGGTATTGGTGAATTGTGTTGTGGTGTATGTGCATGAGGAAATGTCCCGAGGTGTGGTTTTGCGGGACTAAGCCCAGATTGATCGAAGGGCTGCCAATCTGAGGTGTGGTTACGCGGGTGTAGCTAAAAGGGCATGTTAGACCTAAGACGTATTTACGCGGATTATTGGAGAAAATTGGGCCTGAGGCGTGTTGACGCGGGCTGTGAAAAAGGACCTGAGGCATGGTTACACGGGTTGAGAGAAATGTCATGAGGCGTAGTTATGTGGGACTGAGCTCGGATTGATCGGAGAGCTGGACCTGAGGCGTGTTGACGTAGGTCATAGATAGTTGGTTAGATACGCATGTGAAATGTATTTGGTTGAATTGGGTGAATGTATGTGGTTATGGTGTTTGAGTGTTTATGCTATGTTCTTGAGTTATTATTACATTATGGTGATTTAACTTATATGTAGAGTTGGCACTTGTTTTAAGGCAAGGTAAGTATGTTTGTGTGGATTCAAATGTGTTGGTGGTTAGATTGCATGTGGAAACTTGTCTCGTTGATGATATCCAGCCATGCAAAGGAAAGTGTTCTGAGGCCCGGGCTTCCTCATGCTTCCTCATTTTTAAACTTTTGAAAATAAAACGAGTGTTTTATCATTTTAAAAAAAAAAAGAAAAAAGAACAGTGGTAGAAAAGCGTGCATACTCATAGCCTTGTTTGTTTTTCTAACTCGCTCATTTCGTGTCTCAGAGCATATTCCTTTTTGATTTGTTATTACAAAAGGGACATTTGGAAATGGCACCAACTGAAGAACACTGGTAATGCTACCAGACCAATTCATTTGATAGGGGCAGTCCGAGCAAAGATCAGCCAACCTTCAAAATGAAATGTGGGGCAAATCTCATTACTTCTAGTGTGAGATATCAATCCCAGAAAAGTCAAAGAGAATGCTGAGCATCTTTTGACTCCAGGATGAGCAAAACATCATTTCGTACAAAAGTCGGTGACATATCAAGAAAAGATTACCCCTTTTGAAAGAAAAAGGTACGTCTTATTCCTTAACAAATTTTGGAAATGACATTCCATCCCTTTTCTCTTGCAGATTATGAAATGGGAAACATGTTAGACCCTGACGTGCTAGCAAGCCGGATGAAGCACCAATGTTGGGACCTCTCCACGAAGCATGACGAAGAAGTGCTTAAATGGAAGAGTAGACTAGGGGGCATGCAATCCCCCAGTCTATCAAAAAGGGTGTATTTCGTTCCTAAAGTTCATCCACTTTAGCATAGAAATGACACATTCTTTCCTCCTATGTAGGACAAATTTGAGTAAAGATTCTGTGCAAGCAGCTGGAAAGGACTTTGCATATGACAAGATAGAGTCAATTCTAGTCCCACCAACCATGAAGGTCTCAACGCCAGTCATGCCCAGATCGGTCAAAAACCTTTAAAGTAGAGATTAGCTTTGCTGCGAAGTTCCCCATGCAAGCAATTGCACATGCCTTGTGCATGTCGAGAATCAGAGGATTTTTGAGAAATGTCTCAGCATGCCAGAACCGCGTTGGCACAGCATGCACCGACAATAGAAATTCCCAATTGAAGGCACCCATAATCATAGAAGATCTCATTCGAGCTTCAAGACCAAGAATAGGGAGGAGCAGACTGAGGCAAAGAAGGCTGAACAAAGTAAAGAGGATAAAAGACTCTGCTAGCTTCGAAGGCAAAATTGAAGAAGGGTAATCTGTATCGTTCTTAATTTACCCTTAATCATCTCACTTCTGACATAAACTCCTGTTCTTATCAGAAGGAATCACTGACATCCGAGAAAACTCAAGGAGTTGTTAGTCAAATCTCCAATAAAGGGAATCACGAAGGGTAATGTTGTATCGTTTCCAATTCCTTCCCTTAAAAAAAAAAAGAAGAAGCCCATTCATTAACGCGATCTTTCTTATTACCTTGCAAGTATGCCCCGTCGTCCCAGCATAGGTAAGTATCTCTTTCTCTAAAAACTTCTCTCATAAAAGTACAAAGAAGCAAATAAAGAGGAAACATGTTAAAGCAAATGAATGCTTAACCTTTCTTCAAGGGCATTGCATATCTTTTGGAAAGAATTTTGCATGGTAATTTTTCCTGTTTAATTCACCAATTCCCTGTGAAAATTTTGACAATTCGACGAATGGTGTCGAACTGCTCTGATGCATTGAACGAGGTGTGTCAGGACGATGAGAGGCAATCCTTGGTCCATACACATTCTCACGTACCAAACTCTTGCAAGATGAATGAGCAGATTTCATTTCTACGAGGTAAAGAGATTTCTCGCATATGGTACGGTAGCCAAAGTGACGAGAGGCAGTTCATTTCTCTGCCCCATAAACTACCATTGATCCTTTGCTTAACTATTTTTGAGCCTACACACTCGAAAATTCCTTTCAAATTACCCCTGTCAAAAACCACCCCACATTGGGACAACTTGAGGTAATTAACCTTACGGGATGGATTCAAACTCAGAAGAAACAAGAAAAACATCCCTTCCCTTTCGGTCACTGCCCCTGTGGCTTAGACCTCGCTGTTTTCATGGAACCCGTGACCCTCGACGGAGTCCTCGAAGACAAGCACATCATCGACAGCCAGACAGTCGAGACTAAGAGGACTTTATCAAGAGAGAAGCAGCAAACTAATGCTTGTCCAGAATGCCAATGATCTTATTGATAACAGTGATGTTTTCACTGAACAAGACAAGAAGGATGAAGAGTTTGTAATATCTAAAATTTTCTATGATCATCCGCTGCAATAGCTCGCACAAGGCGAAAAGATGTATAGAAATTTTCTTGCTCTCACTTGCATTAATCTTTGAGTGTTTTTATTGCAGATGAACTCTCGCAGTAATCCAAGTGCCTTAGGATGATGAAGAACAGTTCTTTTTCTATCCCATACACTTATATCCCTTACTAGCCCAATTGAGCCGGCAATTTCATTTCGTACGAACCCAATTGGTGATCGTCCCCTACACTGAGGCAAGGCAGAAGTCACCACAGTTTGAGCATCACGGTCCCAAGTACCGAATGAAGATGGAGACTTCAAGAGCCTAAAAATATTGTCATGTTCAATTTTATTTAGGCTAGTCCTGACAACACCAAAAGAACAGCAAAAAATGCAAAAAATAGGGGCATGAAAAAGCAGTGTGCCTGGTAAAAGCAAGGCCAATGCCCATGCCCATGAAAAAGAGAAGAAGAAAAACGATGAGGTTTTGGCTGAGAAAATCTCTGAGCATGATAAAATGTTTTCAAATACCTCAAAGTTGTCAAGTGGTGAAGAAAAGACAACCTCAAAGGATTTAGGCTTGAGTTCTCCTTTGATATAAATTCCTACTTTAGGAACTCTGTCTTGGCAAAGATCTGCTACATGACAAATGAAATGGTGTCTAGGAAAATGCTTGACACAAAAGCTCCTCAGGAGAAATTGTTAAAGATGCTAAAACACAAAATTACCTGAGGAGTCTTCCAGAAGGATCCCGATGGTGGAGAAGGAAACTGGTGACAATGCCAAGAGGATCACCAATTCTCACCCTTACACACATTTTTGAGCCTAACGATCATTTCGTTCCTTAACCCGTAAACCAAGCCCACGTTACATCTATAATGAAGTCTCTTCTGACTGAGGCACTTGAATTAATGCGGGATTACAAATGTGTATAAACAACGCTCGAGGAAGTGCGAGCAAGACTATTTCTATCTCTTTTGCAGGGTTCTTGACTTGTAAACCCGGAGATAATTACAGAATATTTTCTTTCATGGCCTTGACTCGGACAGTCTCCTTTGTTAAGCCATTGACCAAGCCTACATTACGACCCTGAAGAAGACCTCTCAGATTGGCAGTGTCGTACCGCTTGCGAGAAAACTCAGACCCTTGTTGATGTGATAGCAGTCAGATTGAGTATTTTCGATGCTCCCGCATTAATGGTCGGGACAAACAACCATTTTCAATGAGAGCGAGTGGAATGTCATCTTTGACTAAAGATCCCTCGTTCATCATCTCGAGAAGTCCACCTTACGAAAAAATTGTCTTGATTGACCCCCGGTGGATATTTGGTGATGCAAACACGGCAAAATCACCTTGCATGAAATTTCAAATACACATTCTGGATTAGCCCAGCTTGTCTATCCTTGATGAATGCATGCATATTTATGCTAATCATCTTTGACAGCTCAGAGTTTTAATCCCCAGTGATAGAATACAAAAATCTGGGCGCTTGAGAAGCCCTCATCATCATCCCAAGGGAGACGCCCCGAAAAAGGTTAGTTATTCAACAGATGATACATCAAACCTCCGGGAACATGCCCAGGTAAGTACATTCTACCATTACCTGATCTCAAAATCATCAGATTTCTTTTCAAACTACCCAGAAAGTAAATCGGGTGTTCCTTTGAAAATGAAATGCATCTTGACTCGTAGTCAAGATATTTCGTACAATATTCAGGAATAGCCTCAGTTGTCTATTTCTCCAATGAATGCATATGTGTTTGCACAAAAAAAAAACTTGTCTGACAGGAGACATGCCCTCAAGAGGCAGGAACGCGTCCAGGTAAGTATATTCTACCCATGTCTGGTTCCAAAAATCCATGTACCTATAATTGTTATGGTACCCTTTGAACATTGGATTGACCCCTCTGTTCACCCTTCTGAGCACGGAACTGACTCCCTCTGTTCACATCAAATCCTCGGGCGAGGACCCCCAGGTGCTCATCGTTTGAGTTTTTCAAGACCTGCTGGCGAGGACCCACCAGACAAACCATCAAATCCTCGGGCGAGGACCCCCAGGTGCTCATTATATGAGTTTTCCAAGACCTGCTGGCGAAGACCCACCAGGCAAACCATCAAATCTTTGGGCGAGGACCCCCAGGTGCTCATCGTTTGAGCTTTTTCAAGACCTGCTGGCGAGGACCCACCAGGCAAATCGTCAAATCCTTGGGCAAGAACCCCCGAGTACTTTGACAAAACAATCTCCAGTCAAGGCGACCGAAGAAAGGTTCGGGTCCTAGACAAAAGATTTCCTCCGTCAAGGCGACCGAAGAAAGGTTCGGGTCCTAGACAAACCATTTCCCCCGTCAAGGCGACAGAAGAAAGGTTTGGGTCCTCGACACACAATATCAAATTATCTGGAATTACTCTACCCTTCGGCAAGGTAAGTAGCCCCAGGTATGTTTTTATTTGCTTTAGCATGCATCATCTTATCATATCATAAAATGAGACTTCGATTTCGCCAAAAATAGCATTCATTGAGCATCTATGGGTCAAATTTAGGTGTTATTTTGTCTTTGAACGTAACCTTTACAAGCTCAAACTCTGCGAGCTCACCTTCAAAGAGGGGCAGCTGTTGACACCTATTTTTAATTTGCCCAAAATTAATTGCACAAAATTTAGGAGTTAATTTTTATTAATTCCTGAAACAAAAAAATATTCCAATTTAAATGCATTGCATATAGAAATTAGGTACATTTTGCATAAATAGGGCCTATTAGAGTTTTGTAAAAATAAATAAATAAAAATAAAATAAAATTTCAAAAAAAAGAAAAAAAGAGTGAAAAAGAAAAGAAAAAAAAGAAAAAGAGTTATTAATTAATTAATTTAAAAAAAAGAAAAAAGAAAATAAAAAAAATTTTGATTCGGGCCCGGGCAGACCCGGCCCGTTCCTCTTTCCCCCTCGCGCATGGGCCCACGGCCCTCTCCCTTTTCTTTTTTTTCTTCCCTTCCTCGCGGGCCCAGCCCGCTTCATTTTTCTTCCTTTTTTCCCCTGCGGATGGGCCTGGCCCAGCCCAGCTCAGCCTTCTCTTCTTCTTCCCCCCGCGCTGCGTCGCTGTCCTACCCTGTTTGCCCCTGCGTCCGCGTCGTCACGCCGACGCACGGCGGCACTGCCCTTCGTCATCGTAGTCAGCAGCCCAGAGGAAGGCCAAACGAGCACGCCGACGGGACTGGCATGTCCAGTCCTCCCCGGGATTCCCAGATTCCCCCGTTTCTCCTTCCTTTGCTCTGCTCCGACTACGCCTACCCCCTGCACCGGCCTAATGGCTGCGAGTCGCGGCCAGAGTAGGCCAGTGCAGGCCGTCGTCACCGCAGACGTAACGGAGCAGAGCAGCATCGTCACCATCGTCGCTGCCTATAAAAGCCGATGAGAGAGAGAGGCCCCGGGGTCGGCCATTTTTTTTTACAGAGAAAACAGAGAGGGAAACTGAGAAGAGAGAGGGGGCTGGGCTCCCAGCCAGCCTTGCCGTCTCCTGCGAGCGCCCGGAGTGCCCCTCTAGCCAATTCACCGAGAAACAGAGAGAGAAAGTGAGAAAGAAGCAGAGAGAGACAGAGAGAGTGAGAGAGTGAGAGTGTGTGTGGTGACCGAGGCCTCACCGGAGTAGACCCAGAAGAGTCGCCGTTGCCCACGCAGCCGCCGGAAGCCGTACCGCCGTGCCGTCGACGGTGAGAGTTCTCCCCGGGTCCCGACGCTCTGTTCTCCCCTGTTTTTCTACTTGGTTTGGCCGGGACTCGTGCCGGCCATTTCGCGCGAGTCCCGGCCCATACCGCCGTCCCCCGCCGTCCATGTGTTGCCGTCGTAGGTGAGGTCAGCCGTCGGAGTCAGTCAAGTCGCCGGAGGAGGCCCGAATCCCTCATTTTCCCACGCATCCTCCAGGCGTTCGATGAAATGCCTCAACCAAGCTGGCTTTTGTTCTGTCGCCGGCCGGCGAGCGATGGTCCGACGGTGGCTCAGGTGAGTGGCATAGTCCAGGGGGGCTCTAGAGAGCATTCTGGGGGGTGGCGCCGCCCTAGGTCGGCCGGCGGGCGGCCAATTTTGGCCCCACCGGCGTTCCCCCCACGGTTCTGTGATTTGGGTCGGTTTCGACCCAAATCGACAGATCCGACCCGGGTCAACGCCCGGATCGGATCCGTTGACTCGGGCTGGATCCGACCCGATTTGGATCAACTGATCCGACCCGATCAACACCGGGTCAGATCCGTTGACCGGGTCGGTCCGACCGACCCGATTCAGTTGATCCAACCCGAGTCAACGACCCGGGTCGGATCCGTTGACCCGGATCGAACCGGATCCGACCCGACCCGGCCGGTTTTTTTAATATTATTTTTATATTATTTTATTTAAAAATTTTAAAAAATTAAAAAATTAAAAAAAATTAAAATTTTTTTTAGAAAAAGGGTTTTTCTTTTCCTTTTTCTTTTCTATTTTTTTATTAATTAATTTTTTAAAAAAATTTAAATAAAAAAGAAAATTTTCTTTTTCTTTTCTTATTTCGTTTTTTTATCATTTTTTTTAAAAATTTTTGAAAAAAAAAATTCAAAACGTTTTTTTATGACTTATTTGAGTGTTTTAACTCCTAGTAATTATGTATGTTGTGGTTTTATTTAAATTAGACTAGCCTTAGGTCGTACGGTAGTACATTGCATGTTTTTACTATCCTGCATTAGTATGCATGTTTTTAATACAATTGCATGAGTTGTTTATTTTTGAATGTCATCTGGCTTAGTTAGGGCTAGAACCTTAGGGCTGCATATCAGCATGACTGCCGATCATTTCTGATTATGCACTCGCTTGATCACCTCACATGTTAGGAAAAAGGTCCTAAAATCAATCCAAACTGCTTGACAACTGTTTTCAAAAAATGAACAGGGTAAAATGGTACCAAAAGGGCATTAGTTATCCAACTAGTGTAACCAAGTCCCCGAACTCGGTTAATCTCTGGTTCGTAGGAATAGGGTGATTCTCCCATCACCCTATTTGGGTTTCTAATCGACCCACCCCAAATCGATTAGTGGCGACTCCTACATGTAAATCACCTGCATGTTAAAAAACTTAAACCCCAAGTCGCGATACGGTATGGGCTTGGGAGAGCCCGAGTTAAGTCCCAAACCTAGACTTAGCAAGTACCGGGTACGACCCCACTGTGCACAACCGGAGGTCGGTCGCAACATCGCAGAAAGCTCATGATATAATTTTGCAGAAAGTTTCAAAGTGTGGCTAATTTTACATGGTGCGCTGATTTACTGTGCATTTAATCATTCTGAAAAAACCGGTGTTGTATACAGGTGTTGCTGGGGCCATAACAGCGCTGCTATTCAGTATAGGCTTTCTATATTTGGGACACAAGAAAATGAAGCTCATTAGGCTTAAAGAACAATACTTCAGGCAAAATGGGGGCTTGCTTTTGCAGCAACAATTAGATGAACCAGACAGAACCACAAAAGCCGCGAAAATCTTTAGCGCTGAAGAGTTAGAGAAGGCCACCAACAATTATAATGAGAGCAGAATAGTGGGCCGAGGAGGATATGGTACCGTTTACCAAGGATCATTGCCAAATGATATGATAGTTGCAATTAAGAAGTCCAAGCTTGTGGACTGGAACCAAATTGAACAGTTCATCAATGAAGTCATTGTGCTTTCTCAAATTAATCATCGTAATGTGGTCAAGCTTCTGGGATGTTGTTTGGAAACAGAGGTGCCTTTATTGGTGTACGAGTTCGTCAACAATGGAACTCTCTTTGATCACATCCACAACCCAAACAAATCATCAAAGCTATCTTGGGAAACCCGGTTGAGAATTGCTTCAGAAACTGCTGGAGTCCTCTCATACTTGCACTCCGTAGCTTCCATTCCCATTATCCATCGAGATGTGAAGTCGGCAAACATCCTTTTGGATGCTAATTACACTGCAAAAGTCTCTGACTTCGGAACTTCAAGATTAGTCCCACTTGATCAAACGCAATTGTTCACTATGGTTCAGGGAACATGGGGATATTTAGACCCTGAATACTAGCACACAAGCCAATTGACAGAAAAGAGTGATGTTTACAACTTTGGGGTCGTGCTAGTCGAGCTATTGACAGGGAAGAAGGCACTTTCGTTTGACCGACCGGAAGAAGAGAGGAGCTTAGCAATGTATTTTCTTTCATCACTGGAAAATGACAAATTGTTTCAGATTGTTGAGAAAGTTATTGTAAACGAAGGAATCAATGAGCAGCTAAAGGAAGTTGTCAATCTTGCGAAGAGATGCTTGACAATAAAAGGAGAGAAGAAACTAACCATGAAGGAAGTAGCATTTGAATTGGAGGGGCTAAGAGCAATGGCTAACCATCCTGGTGACAGTAGTACATATGTGAATCAGGAAGAGATGGTTCATCTGCTGGGAGAGAAAACTAATGTGTACATGGATATTAGCGGGACCGTGTACACTGGGTGCACAGATAGCATGGAAGAACATCTCATGCCAATAGTCAGTAGTGGGAGATAGAGAATATTTAAGTTACCGATACATATCTGGGTGTGTTGTGATAGATATTATGGTTGCACTAGGTCTCCATGGACGGCACTAGATCATTTTGTTCTTTCACGTTGAAAGGTAGGAGCATTTGGGTTGTTTCTTGTCCCTCAAATGGTTGCTATGCGTGTATTTTAGCTTTACAAAGCTTTTGGATCTAACTCAGTGACAGGATGTAAAAAATGGTCTAATTACTTCTACCGTTTGTTGGTGATGCTTTTGATATTTGGGAGCTATCTTGTCTCTGAGTTTGTTCGAGGATATAGTTTGTCCAACTTGGACGAATATTTTTCTTGGGCTATTCCATGGTCTTGCCTCTTGCGTTACCAGTTACATAACGAAATTTTTGTGTGCGGATTTTACGCATTACATATGTTCAATTGCACACACTACCAACCGAAATGAATTTCACGTTTGGGTCTTTCATCCAGTGACTTTATGCTTATGTTACTCGTCCATAACATCAGTGGGGTAGGGTCATATTTTCCTCCAATCTGTCTTGTGGTCCCTAAATTTAAAATATTAACAACATCTATACTTATTTCTTATTAAGTCTAAAGTATAATATCCATATTTTTAACCAACCAATGAAAAAAATTTCCTTCAATTAGCGATGGAGGAAAATAAAGTCCAATGAATATACGTATTTCATGGGTTCAGTATTCACTTACCTAAGGCGGGTCTTTTCATTGCTTTTTTTTTTTGGGCACAGCATGAGTATCGAATGCAGCCATTTGCCATATCTAAAAACCGAGAATTTGTGTTGTTGACACCTAAATTTTGACGATCTAGTCAGTAGTTCGTTGCATTAAAAAATTAGAGATCGATCCTGGCCTCTAGGAAAAAATATTAATTAAAATGCATATAGTTATTAGAAGCATTTGTATAGGCTCATATAGTTATATTTGCATTGGATCAGCGATGGTAAGCAAGCTTAAAATTCATCATGTAAATCAAGCTCGGGCATCGAACGAGACTTGGTTCACTCGGAAAGCATGGGCCGAAAATCACATGCAAAAGGCTTGATTGTCTTAATTTAAGCTTAAATTAGCCCATTATGCTTAATTAAAAAAAACCCAAATTAATTCAGCCCACTTAGAATTAAATTAAAGCCTAAACCTAAGCCCATTAGGACTAGAAAGCCCGGCTAATTGACCTAGGTTTACACTATAAATATATGTTTATGTCTCATAATCGAGGGGCTCTCATAATTTGAAAATCATAATTTTTAGAGAGAGCAAAAGGGAGAGAGTCGGGAGAGCTGGCCAACATTGGAGAGAAAAAAGAGCAGCATACGCAGGGGTGAGTGCGCCCACTTGCAGATCTCCAATGCTTGCACTTACAACCGGAGGAAGAAGACAAAGCTGGCACTCCCACAGCAATCATCAAGGAGTCCAGGTGTTTAATAATTGTACCAGTAGATCTACGTGGTCTTCCGGTCATTGTTTTGCAGTAAGGGCGAGCCATCTAGCATCTTGAGCGAGATATCCAGCAATCAACGAATTCAAGTTGATTTGGTGGCGTTCCTGTTCGTGCTGGCGCGTTTCCGACGGCCTCACTCCCACCCAGCGGTAATCTTGGCAAAGTGCAGCATCTCGAGTGTCTTTTCGGCACAAGATCAGCAACAAGAGTTTTTGACATCATCAGTGAGCAAGAGCACCGTTGATGCGTTCTGAAGAATTAATGGGAGGAAACAGGGGGTGACATAATCCCATCTTCATCCACGCCTCTACTTCCTTGATAATATCAACACATGTAAAGAAGGAAGACAAACGACAAAGAAAAATCGTTTGTGGGAGGCGGAGAAGTCAAGTTCCTGCACCCCTGCTCGTGAGCCTGGAGCCTAGCCGAGCCACTCTTGACCGCCGTCACGCCCATCGCCGCCGATCCATTTGCCGCCAGTCGTCCAATCCGCAATCCCGATCCACTGCAAATTCAAATTTGGAAAGAAATCGGCAAATCAGGTAATTATCTTATCCTGATTTGATTTGAATATTTTGTTGCCTAATTCATGCTTATTGATATCTAATTTTGCATATTTAGATAATAGACAATATTTCAATTAGGATTTATTTCCTTTGTTTTTGAAATCTTGGATATATGATCTTATCAAATTTGGATAGAATTTAGAATTTTCAAAATCCTTTGAATATATCCAAGATATTTGAGATATCTAAATTTTTCAAGATGTGATCGATTAGGAAAATTTCCTAATCCACAACCGCACATGTGGAAATAAGTCTATCTATCAGGCTTTAGATAGAGTTATTTCCATAGCGGGTATTTCGAATTTTAGGATCAATCTGTCAGGTTTCAGATCGAAACTTAATTCGAAAGATTTAGCGGTTATTTTTTTACTTGATTTTAATTTCGAATTTTGATAAAAAAAAATACCAAAAAATTACTCTAGAATAGGTTAATTTCTTTAGTTTAAAATTGCATGTTTAGATAATTGGCATTTTTAATTCCGAATTTCATTAAAAAAATACAAAAAAAATTAATATGCCCGTCATTAGAAATAGGTCACGTCGTCGCATGACATATAGTTTGCATGTTAGGTTGCATTAATCGCATGTCAATTGCACGTCATTACATATAGGTTAGCTTTCATTTAAATAAGTGAAAATAAAAAAATTTCTGCACCTTTGAATTCTAAGTCAGGATTTATCAAAATTGTCAAATTGAGTATTTTTCTTGAAATTGGTACCAAAAGGGCGTTAGGGAATCTAGCGTAACCAAGTCCCCGAATCTATAATTTTTGGTTCATAGAAATAAAATAGTACTCCCGCTATTTTATTTAGATTTCTAATCAACCTACCTTAAATGATTAGTGGCGACTCCCATTGAAAATATTTACATGCTCACAATTGGACCTAAGTTACGATTTGGTAGAGTTTGGGAGACCTCGAGCTAGGTTGGTTAATTTAATTAATCTAGTAATCCATTAGCCTAAGATCGGACATGACCAATTTTTTTAGGTCGCGACATGTGTTTACATAATCCTAATTCTTCGTAATTATGGTGGTCCAGCACATATGCAGGTGTTATGCATGCACAAAAAGAGGATTTACATTTTTATTTTATACTTTAATCTTCGTATTGGTATTATTTTGCATGCTCGAATTGTTGCATAAACTTACATTATAAATCAGTAGATATTGCAATTTTGTGATTCGTATCTTCTTTCGATCGGAGGACATATCTACATGATAGGGTCAGATCCATTTATGTAAAACTCCGTGTAAACTCTAGCGAAAAACTTAATTGATGTGAAGATTCGTTGACCTGTGCAACTTTAAAGCTGTTTTGAGCAAGTAAGCTAATTTAAGGAATTTGGTGGCTTAACCCTAGTAGAAAATGACATATCTTTATTAAAGTATTTTCGGACATGTAAGTGGAATTGCCCTGAATGATTTTTACTATTTCCTTTCTCACTTTTTTTAATCTTTCCATATTCTCACAATTTGACTTTTATTAAACGCGAATTTTTAAAATGTTTCGAAGCACACAAACTAAATATAGGATCGAACGTAATTTTCCATATTTGTCTTGAAAAAACAAAATTTGTTTTGAGTTTATTAGAAAAGTTAATACCTAAAGTTCTGGTTTATTTTAAGAAATCAAAACTCAAGGGTCCTAATTAAAAAGTTTGTAGTTGCTTGTGGTAGTGAGATTCGAAGTCCTAACTGTAAGTTAATAGGTTGGGACAAATGAGTCATCCAATTAGGTCGCAATGGGGATTTGCAAACTGTATATCAAAAGAAATCTAAGAGTGTATTTGTGTTAGGGAAAGGTTCATAATAAAGGAAAATAATTTTCCATTTCCAAGTTAGAGACTTCATTTTCCTAACTTTAATCATGCATATTTTCTTTATAGTAAATGATTTTCCGTAACCAGTGAAAGTCTAGAAAATAGATCACGGAAATTTTTTTATTTGAACAAACACACCCTAAGAATGTTGTTGAGAGAAATTTCTAAGGAAATTATGCTCTGTTATCATTCATTTGATGAAATTTGTTAACTAGTTGGCTTTTTTCGTCCATCGTTGTTGTTTCACAACTAATAGTTACGTACGGTGCAATATTATGTTTTGGAATTGTTCAAACACGAGTTTAACAAGAAGTCTCTTTCTTCGTAAAAAGGAAAGGGTCAGGTCTTGTCCTTCCCCACTCGATGAGCCGTGCCCTCCTCCGCCCCTCCTCCTCCGCCCCTCCCTACCCCTTCCTTACGATGAGTCTTTGGGCCTTCCGGATACGATGAGTCTTCGAGCTGCGGCTCAGGCTAGCTGAATTCCCCGTATCTAGCAGAAAGAACAAGTTTACAGCAGTTGGTTGTGACACGGCTATTTGCTGAGGCCGCCTACGGTGAACTTGTTCTCGGCAAATAGCAACGGTCGGTCATGGCAAATAGTCGACACATCACGACCAACTGCAGTGAACTTGTTCTTTTTGCTTGAAATGGGGAATTCAGCGAGTTTGAGCTGCGGACAATTGCTCAAAGACTCATCGTGCCCGGAAGCATTACGATCGAAACGATAACGCCCGCCTTGTGGTCCTCTACAGAAATGCCGAGACTCATTGTGCCCTGGAAGGGTTACGATTGAAATGATGAGCACCTCGCTGGAACTGAACGAGAAGATCGGGGGTAGCATAAAAAGCCTGGGCGAAGATCAGAGCTTTGCTTTTGTCTGGTTGGCCATCAGAGGAAATGAATCAGTGAGATTGTTCGTTCGATTTGAAGACGATTTTGCTTCTGCTGGTTTGTTGCGGCAGAGAAATGCATTCAAGGGTTTTATGTAATGAATTATTTTTTTTTGTTCAAAATATTTGGTGAATTTCGCTTGGTGGGATGTTGTATTTTATTTTGTTACGAGTTCCAATCAATCTCGGAAATGCTTAGCTTGGCTTCCCCTACCTCTCACCATCATCATCACCCGTAAGGCCACTGTTGAGTCTGCTACAACTACTATTTAAATCAAGGACGAGTAGAATTATGTATGGATGGGGTAAATAGAAAATAGAAGTAAAAAAAAAAAGGGAGATATAATAAAACAGGTTTAATGGAGAGACTCGGCGAAAAGGAAGAACAGCGTTGATAAATAGTGAAGAAAACAGATATAAGAGAATGACAAATGGGTTTGAGGTTGGGCTTGTTTAGTTCTAGTCGGATTAGTAAGGTTTTGGATTTAATTAGGCATAATAATAAGCTTTTGGGCTTTGAATAGGTTTGATAAATTTGGATTTGCTTCGGATTTAAGAGAGTTCGTGCTTGACTCTGGTTAGGATTAAATTTGGACTTGAACAAATAAGCCCATTTTTGTTTATAAGGCCTCTCATGTTTTCTGTGACCTCGACCTGCGGGGTCCAAGCTGGGCCTAGCCCGGGTCTCTATTTCCAAGAAAATAATAAGAAATAATGAAAAAATTCGGAAAATAAAAAAATTGAAAAAATTGGTTGGAGAAATAGGCCTCGATTGGGCTGAAGAAAGATAGTGTTAAAACTTTTGGTGATGGACGGCACTGTCGTTAGAGAATTGGACTTAGGGGACATCTAAAGAAAGCTGGGTCGATGCAAGACACATGCATGTCGTCGCCCAAACCCCAATTGTTTCCGTGAGAAAAATGAAAATATTATTGCATTATGACTTTTGGTAACCTTGATTGCGTTTCTTTGTTACCGTGATGGTAGCAAGATAGGATGTTCCTCAAATCTATGAGAACATAACAAAATATTTACAACACGGGTACTAAATTAAAGGAAAAATAAAATTCTTTGCGGTGATAATTCTCCCGCAAATATGTTGATTCCCAGAAAAAGGAAAAAAAATCCACGTGTGGCATATCTTGTCTTAATTTAAAAGTATATAATGGAATCTTATTTAGAAATCTTAGTTCTATAACACAACAGTTGAAAAAGTTTATATTATACCTCTTTGAAAATAGTCGATTAACTATTATAAAGCTACATGTTATTCTTTTTCAAAATGCATATATGTAGTCTAAAAACAGAAAAATACAATTTTTCGAGAATAAACCCATCCACCTTGAAACACATTTCATGCAAACATGATACAATCACCAGCTCAAACCAGTATGCTCTTCCTATTGATTTTTCTTCTTTCTCATTCTCCTGTGTTTGGGGTTGTGATCTCCTCCACTACATATGCTTGCTAGTGTTTTGCTTGACTTCTCAAGTCTTGGCAATGTAATGATAGCACCCTGCATCATTGACGCTCTCTGTCAATGATGCAGTCAAAGTTGGTGGGCAATTACAAATCCTGATAAGACATATTGTTCGAACATGAGAAATTGTCAAGGAAACCGACCCCATTGACTTAGAGTTTACCTGACAGGTGACCCTTAAGAAATTTCTGAAAATCAATTTCGAACTCCTAAAGTCCTTTTACTTAGCACTGATCATTATCTTGGATCATATCTGTGGCTTTTCTATGAACTGGACGAGTAATTTGGTTTGAGGATTATGTTTTTTATTTTGCAGATTCAGACACCGCGGATTTCATTCTTCTTCAATATATAGTTTGGTTAGTCTTTGTTCTTTTCGGATTTCAAATCGAAACCCGAACCGACTTGAATCAACAATTTCCAGCTAGGGTAAGTCAACCGGTTGGGGTCAAGTTAGTCTGTTGATGGACAATTACGTCTGTTATATCTAATTAAAGTTCTGCCACACTACCCCTATGACAGTGTACTAAAAGATATTACATTCACTAATTCTATCTATTCTAGAATTAGTCTATAGAAAAGTAACATTATCTATGGGCGCTATAATTGTTAATACAAGGTAAGCTCTCCAATCGGCAACACGATACTGCTATTCAATTTCCCATTGGATAATTTGAATGAAGAGCGTGCATTATTGCTCAATTAGACGTCTTGCGTGTGATGTGGTAATTTACTTGTATATATACCAATACAACATATATGCAACAAAACAAAGTTCTAAATCAACATATTTTTAAAGCCATGGATCGCACGTGATTGCCCACACCAATAAGTAAAATAGTGAAAATCTACTAAAGGCGTTGATGATAATTATTATGTTTATCGGTTTTTCTATTTTTTTTATACCTAAATAGAAATTCCTTTGGCAATGCAACTTCATTTTTTTTTCCGGGATAGATTTTTAGCCAAGAAATAGGTTTAGAACAGAAATGAGAAGTAGATTTTTTTTACTTTTATATTTCTGGAACAGAAACAGAAATAAGTACTCTTCTTATCGCCGCTCGCCTGCCACCTATCGTCTGTCGAGAATAGAAATTGAAGAATAACCTATCAAATAAATTTCTATTTCGAGAACAGAAATTTAGTTTTGTTATCAAACGCTACTTTTTGCTCAAAAATTCATCCAGGGAAATAGAATTTTTTTTTGTATTTCTAGCTAGAAATTGGGCCAAGGAAGAGAAGGGCTTTCATTCGCGCTCTAAGAAGAGTTGATAGGGAAATTAACAAGAAGAGCAGACCTTTTTTTTTTCCACGAAAGGAGAGGCCTTGACATAGTCCCCGTATACTAAGGAGAACTTGGTTATGATATTATGTTAAAATGTTTTGTGAAAATTCATGTCAACATCAATACTTAGAATAATATAACAAACATAGTCTTAGACCCATGCAACGCACCAACATCTTCCTAGTTCAGTCAATAGCTGGCAGCTGTGCAATTCACCGAGTTTAAAGCTATTTACTGCAAGTAAGCCATTTTAAGGAATTTGGCGCCTTAACTCTAGTAGAAAATGACAAATCTAAATCAAAGTCTCTCGGGAGATGTAAGTAAGATCTGCACAATGTTTTGAATGATTTTAGAAAAATAGCTACCAAAAATCCTAAAATAGGCCCATTAAGACACATTTATTTTGAATTTTTTTGTGACATTGAAAACTCCAAACTACGTCTACTATGACATATTTACTCTTAAATATTTCTCGTGACATCAAAAATCCCAAATTTGTACCCGCACGAAACATTTACCTTCCGTCAAGGTTCCCATCAAATATTTTTCCAACTAAAATGTCATTTTTTATTTAACTTAAGTCGCGTGAGCTATATCAATATCGTTTGTCTTTCATCGCTCATATAGGCAGATTTTTAATTGTGTCCATTGACGAAACCTTGATGGAGGGTAAATGTGTCACACAGGTACAAATTTCGAATTGTGTCACAAAACAAAAGTTTATAGTAAATGTGTTATAGCGGGTATAGTTTGAGTTTTTTTTATGGCTTTTCCCATGATTTTAACCATTTGCTTTTTTAATTTTTTTAAGCTTTCCCAAACTTTTATCATACGCGAAATTCTTAAAAAATTTTGAAATATATCAATTTAATACATTTCGTAAGTAATTTTTCATAATATTTTCCAATTTTTGATAATTACTTTAAGTTTATTAGAAAAGATAGTTAGTGAAGTTTTGTTCTATTTTAAGAAATCAAAACCCAAGGCCCTAAACAAAAAGCTGGTAGATACTTGTGGTGGTCAGAGTGAGAGCCCTAAATAATAAGTTAATGAGTTGGGACACGCATCATTTACCAATGCGTCATCCGATAACAAAGGCAGTTTGGGATTTTCAAAGGGTCTATAAAGAAATTTAAAGATATTATGGAGAGAAATTTCAAAGGTTATCCTTAGTTCTTGTCGTTCAATTGATGAGATTCGCTAAAAAAAACGAAGGAATTGTCGTTTGACGATCGAGAGTTTCGGTGCGTTATTATGTTTGGGGATTGTCGTATTATAGAGTTCACCATGGAGTCTCTTTCTTCGTAGAAAACGAAGGGTTAGGTCTTCTCCTTTCCCTATCAACTTTTAAGTCTGCCCCCAAAAGCAAAAAAAAATTGCCGTGCAGTGAAGTAACATTTCCAATGTTCCCACTATCAAAAATCGATTTGGGAAGGAGAAGACCAAGACTTTTGATTTCCCACGGAGGGAGAGACATTTCCTTGCACTCTAGAATCCTTACAATCATGTCTCTGGCTCACCATGGCTTGTTTACATGCATTTGGAAGATGGAAACGTGCACCGCACTGCACAAGACTTCGTCACACCCTGAATAGTTTGCTCTCCTTTTGGACACCAGCCAACAGGCGAAGTTTCTGACAATTGGAGGAAAGCTTTCAAAAGACGGGCTTTAGATTCATGCTTGATATTTTCATGTTCGTATTGACTCATATTACTTTTACTTGCCGGAAATGTCGCATGTACTTATATTATGATTCATTAAATATTGCAATTTAGTTATTATTGTTTTTTTAATCAAAAGATACTCCTAAATGATGAGGTTTGGATTTGATTTAATAATTTTCCTAGTCAACTCTACCGGAAAATTTGATTGATGTGAAGTTTATTATGATTTTTTTCAAATAATTACTTTTGTGAAAATCCAACGCTAACATTTAAAGTAATATAACAAATATAGTCTTGTACCCGTGCAAATTAATTGCATTGGACTCAACGAGAACATAGAAAGAAAAGACTCATTCTCAGTTTTTTTTTATCAGCATTGACTATTTGGGGCATAACCTCCTCTATAAAACTCCAAAATGCATAAATTGTGATTCATTTGAAACTAAACACATGGGGATTTCCAATTATATATTACAAAAGAAGATTGGAGCACGAAACCCACTCAAATATCTAGAGAAAGTAACCTTTCGAATTCTGTCAGCATATATGAACTAATCCTCTAAGCAATTTTGCATCAGTGTTGGATAAAGCTCAATCCTCTCGAAATGATCCTTAATCATCCGCAATTATTGATAATGTACGCACTCACTTGCCAAAATATCGAATTCAGATGAGACATCGTCAGATGAGAAAATGTCGAGGACAGACGACCGCATTGACTCCACGTTGATATGAGCATAGGGTCTTCTTTGAATAAGTCATATGTTGACACCTAAATTTCGATTGATCATTTAATAATAATTTGTATAGAAAATTAGGGATTAAATTTTAATCCCTAAACAAAAAATATTAAAATTGCATAACATATAGTTTAAATTTATATAGGTTAATTGCATTCCGCATCGGACCGGCAGTGGCGAGAAAGCTGAACACTTATCGCTTAAACCGAGCTCGGGTACTCGGCTCACTCAAGGGATTGGGGGTCAAAATTCACAAGTCAAAAAGGCTTTGGTTGTTTTAATTTGAGCTTAAATCAGCCCGAATTAATTTAGCCCATTTGGAATTAAAATGAAATTAAATGATAAAGCCTAAGTCTAAGCTCATTAGGATTAGGAAGCCCGGTTAATTAACCTAGGGTTACAATATCAATATGCGATTATACCCTTCAATGAAAATGGGCTCTCATAATTTTCAAGAAGACAATCTTTGAGAGCACAAGAGGCCACACGTTGAATACACGACCACAATTGAGAGACATGGCCACTTAGAGAGAGGTTAGAGAGAGGCGCTGAGTGGTGAACATCAATTGAAGAGGTTCACGGGCAGAGACCTTCTCACGAAATTCACGCCTTCAGACCTTCACCATCAGGATCCCATGAAACACTTAAGATTCATGCCTCCGCTTTGAGTTTTCCTTACTATTTTCTGTTGATTATTGACTAACCACGAAGGAAATTTGCAGGGGGAAGAGCCATAATACATGGCACCCATAAACAGAGAAAGAGGGAGAGAATTTGTCTTCATCCGTGGAGGAGAGTAAGACAGAGAGGGAGGTTTGGGGGTTCTGCACAAAGAAAAATCGTGAGAACCTGCAGGCGTTGCGCTTGGCTGTTCGCTAGTCCAACTTTACCTTGCAGCTGTCCCCGTGCTGGTCTCTGTTTCTTGCAGCGTTCCCGACATTACACAAGCACTCTTGAAGCTTTCCGTTGGTCCTCTGCTTCGCACCACGTCGACCCCTTTGCAACTCCTGTCATCACCTGGTTCCATCTGGCTGGATGTAGCATTCTAGGGTTGTTGTAAGAGGGAGATCGGCGAGTTCTTATGTCACGCCCCGAACCCTAATGGGCTCGCGATACCCCTTGATGGTCGATCATTGAACGCGACATCCCAAGACGCGTCGCCGACCCAAACGAAACACCCAATGATAAAGGCAAGCGGAAGCGAAATAGAAACAACCCAGACAATAGACAATGACAACGGGATAGCATAGGCACAAATCAACAAATGCATGTCATAAAAACCGATAGTTACTTACAACATTAAATCTAGGTTATTGGCTTCAAAACCCCATTTATAAAAAGGGGGTGGTGGTTGGGTGGCCTACTTCACTATACACTAAGGGGGCATCCAAAAGATGAACGGGGCATCAAATGCCCAAAGTACTCCTGGTCTCTGGACCGTACGCGACGACTAACCGTCATTCCAAACCTGAAAATGTTTAACAATGGGAATGAGATAAATCTCAATAAGCAGACCCCTAAACTCCACATAGGCCAATGCGTACCCAGACGAGTTCAGCATGCAATCTAACCGATTACATATATATAGTTCACATAAATGGACTTACCTCGCCATCCAATCACATGCCCACACTGCACATTAGTCAAATCATGATAATGCAATAATATCCCAAAAGTACATCACAATCACTCGAACGCCATACATACGTACATTCACCCAATTCATCCATGCACAAAACACATGTGCATCTATCCAACTTTTTGACGACCCGGGTCAACACCCCACAGGTCAGCCCTCCGATCAATCCGGGCTCTGTCTCGGGTCAATACCCCACAGGACCTTTCAAAAACAAACTTTCACACGACCCGGGTCAACACCCCACAGGTCAGCCCTCCGATCAATCCGGGCTCTGTCCCGGGTCAACACCCCACAGGACCTTTCAAAAACAAACATTCACACGACCTGGGTCAACACCCCTCAGGTTGGCAGCCCTCCGATTGATCCGGGCTTATCAAGTATACACACCACATAATTCAATCAATTTCCATGGCATTCACATGTTCAAATCACACTCTAATATGCTCAAACGCCAATCATTCAAATTAGTCCGAGCAAGCATCAAATCCACCTCAACTTCCACAAAATGAGCCATAATAAACCAAGCGCACATGAGTCCCAATAGGCCATCGAACTCAGTCACCAACTCAGCATGGCCAACACATATTCAAGCATCAAACCCCTTCCATTGAGCTCAATTGCCCATCAAACAAATCAATTCTCATGGGCACTAAACAAACCACCATTCTTTCAATTTAAAGTCGCGAACGTGCACTCGTGACAGCAACAAACGGCGGTACAACCAGCCCTCATACCGCGATTAACACACGCGCAATGAACACCAAATCAGCCCACAAATCAAACAACATTCGATGGTAACATCGCTCGCCATTCCAACACATTTTCACCCACATTCCGCTCAATAAACCCACCAACCTCATTCCATCAAACTAACGATCAAGCCCGCCATAATCATTCGCCAAATCATCCACAAACGAACCATATTCCAGCCATGATTAATCCCTTAATCAGCCACCAAATCTGCCCTTAATCCGCAATAAATAACCCCTAAACGAGTCTAATAATACCCAAAGTCCTAGACGGAGTTTAGGGAGTCGCTTACCTTGACTTATGCAAGAAAACGAGGCTGGACAGCGGGGAAATCGTCGGAACAGCCGCAGCGGCGGCGATCAACCTCGCCGAAACAGCAGCAGCTTCGGCAGATGCACGGCGACTCATGACGGCGACAAGTCGGTGGCTGGAACAGGGGCAGGAAGGAGCTTAGCTGAACTAGGGAGTAGGGGGAGAGAAGCAGCTTGGTGGGGGGGCGTGAACGGCGAGCCAGTGACGGCGAGCGGTCGGCAGCTGGGCGGACGGGCGGCGGTTGCTGGCTGGGTGGTGAGCGACGGATCTGGTCAGTCTTGGCCCCGGCGCGACCAAAGGCCATGGGAACAGGGGAAGAAAAGGAAGAGGAGGGGCGACGACGACGGCTCCGGCCTGGGACGAGCGGTCGACGGCAATGGCGTCGATAAGCTGGGCGAGCGTGTAGCCGACGAGCTGGGGCGGCGGAGGCTCGAGCAAAATAGGGGATGCAGATGCGTCATCGCCGGAGCAGCAGGGGCGACGGCGGCTTGGGGGGAAACAGCTGGGATGGTGGCGGCGATGGTGGCCGGAACGGCGGCGTGGGGCTATCGCGGGTGAGGCCGAACAGGGGAGGAGTCGAGGCGAAGAAAACATGGGGAAAGGAAAAGAGAGGGGGGGTGGGTCGCGGCGGCGATGGCGCGGCCGACGGCGGAGCGGCGGCTAGTGGGGTGGCAGCGCCAGGCGGACGGTCCGATGAGCAGTGGCTGGGGCAGGCGGCGGTCGAGTGAGCTGGGCAAGGGCTGAGCAGGTCCAGTCGGCCAAGGAAGAAGAGAGGAAGAAGAAGAAGAAGAAGAAGACGAAAATGAAAAAGGAAAGAAAGAAAGAGGAGAGAGAGGGCAGCAGAAGGGAGTAGGTCGGCAGGGCATGGGTGGATGGGACACGTGCAGGGGGAAACGTGCGCGGGGGGGAAGAAGAGAGAGAGAGAAATAATATAAAAAAAAATTAATCATTCTTATATTAAACGCAAACCGATGGCCCATATTCAAAACCGAAAATGATCTACCGGTCCAAAATAAGCCTTGCATATAAAAAGGGACAAAAGTCAAATTAATTAAGTTAAACTACAATGAGGGAAGTCTAGTAGTCCAAATTCGCACTTGGTCAAAAACTCCACTTTTTCCATTATTCCTGACAATCTCAACGTTGGCTACGATCATATTGGCACCGTCCAATTTATTTCGTCTCGAAACTCCTGAAAATCGACTGTCAAGTTCGGGGTCTAAATAACGGCAAAAATTCGATCGAGTGCGATTCTAGCGAAAGCTCTAATTTAAAATAATAACCGAGAGTGATCAGTTCCCGGGCGAGATTTTACTATAAGCACACTGACAAATCACCCGTTTTATAAATCCCAAATATGGGTCGAAATTCGGAATGTCACATCTTATCATTGTCACACATTGGTCTTTCCTTTCGGCGGGTTGTCTAAAGCTCTCATGGCCACACACCGCGCGCAACATCGCACCTGCCGTCCTACCGCCGCTCGTCCCGTGATCCGCAAACCCGATCCGACATCAAGCTCGAATTTGGAAGTTATCCGTAAATTAGGTAAGAAACTTTATCCAATATCGTTTCAAATATTTAAATTCCTAATTCGAGTGATTTTGTTATCTTTGGTTGTTCAGTCGATATATTTGAATGATACATGTCATAATCGCAAGATTTCAAAAAATACACTAAGTTAGGAAATTCCTAACTTAACAACATGTCGAGACGACTATCCGATCTCAACCATGAGATACGATACTCGTTGGCACGGAAAATCTTTATTCTGTCCATAACTATTTGGATACGATAGTAGATTTTATTTTGTTTTCAAATTCAAACGAATAGCCTTCCATCAATATCCATAACCACATGGATATGATTGCCGGTTTATATCGTTTCCCTAATTCAAATATAATAAAACAAATCTTGCGGATCGCGTGGATTGGTTTTGATCGCGGTGTTTATTTGTCTGTTTAATTATTTTCCTTTTAAATTAAAAATTCCAAAAAAAATGTTAGTTAGATTTAATTAGAAATTTTGCATGCTTAGGGAATCTTAAATATATCCAAAAGAATAAGATAATTATTTGATTTAAATTGGGATTTAGGGTAGCATATTTCCTAGTTTAAATTAGAAATTGTTTTAATCTTAGTGGATTATTTAGGATATTTAATAATTTCGAATTTTAATAAAAATCCCAAAAAAAGAATCACTTTAGGATAGATCAAATCATTTTCTCTAGAATAGATTGCATGTTAATTTGAGTAATTTTTAATTCCGAATTTCATTTGAAAATACCAAAAATAAATCATTTGTCCGTCATTAGAATTAGGTCATGTCGTCGCAGGACATACAGTTTGAGGCTGCATTAATCGCATGTTAATTTTTGCACGTCATTACATATAGGTTAGCTTTCATTTAAATAAGTGAAAATCCTAAGAAATATTGAGTGAACTGCTTGTTAATTAGAAATCATATTAGGATTGTTGATGTGATTTTTTAGCTAATAACACAGATGCTTACGTTGCTTCGAGGTAAGTAATTCTTTCAATTTTGCAATTTATTTAATGTTTTGATTATTGAGTGTTACTTTGGTGGTTTGCGCACCAGCATGAACACCTCACATGTTAGTGATTAGGCAATAAAATGGATTCAAACTGCATGCATAAACATTTTTTGAGAAGAAAAGGTACCGAAACGGCGTTAGACTAGATCTAGCGTAATCAAGTCCCCGAGCTTAGAATCTCTGGTTCGTAGGAATAAAACATATCTCCATGTGTTTTATTCAGGTTTCTAATCAACCTACTATAAATAGATTAGTGGCGACTCCAAGCATGAAAACTTTTGCATGTTAAAAACTTAAACCCTGAGTTGCGAATTGATAGAGTTTGGGAAGGCCCAAGTTAAGCTTAGTCTTAATAATCCATTAGTCTGAGAAAATTTAGGTCGCGACACCATCTTACATACACTTTTTTTTTGGTCAAAATCTTACCTACACTTCGAAAGCCATACTACTTGCAACGTATATTCTTACAGGTCGGATTGAAAAGAAAAGTCTGCTTATTAATGGAGGGTATACTATAAATTGAAAAACACATGCACGTCGTCACCTAAGTGTCACCTAAACCCCCATGGTTCACGTGTGAAATGCAAAAATGATTCAATTGTGTCTAGCACCTACAATCAATGATAGGTGTGAGATTTGGTGGGATCATTACTAATTATTTTAAAAGTTTAAGCTATTAGATAAATGTGTAATAAAATATTTTAATTACTCTAACAATAAGTTTTCTTGGAGGAGAATTACTAAAAAAGTTCAAAACTTATTGCAATTGTGTCGATTTAGTCATAAACGTTTTTTTGTCAATTTAGTCCATACGACCAATTTTGGTCGGAAATCGCTAACATGAACACCCTCGCCAACAACGGCGAGGTCAAGCCTCGCTAGTCTCCCCAGCCCTCGCCTCTGGCTTGTCTCTAAGATCTAGCGACTAGTTAGAAGATGAAGATGAAGGAAAGAAAAAAAAAAGAAAAAAATTAAAATATTATTAAAAAATGTCAATGTTAGTGCCTACTACGCCATGTAAGATCAACCGTGCCACGTAAGACGGCCGATGTCCATGTCAACGATTTTCAGCTAAAAATTATCGGATGGACTGAATTGGTACAAATACAAAATATTTAGACTTAATTGACAAAAAAAAGGTTTAGGATAAAATTGACACAATTGTAATAAGTTTAAGATTTTTTGGATAATTTTCCTATTTTCTTCGTATTCTTGGCATTTTTGTTGACAATAAATCCTAGTGAAGTCCTACCTAGACCATCTTCCAAGTACTTAATTATTTGAATGAAACAGAATCTTCCTTGTCCTGTATCACTACAAAAAAACATCTTTTTTCCAACGAAATTTCTAACGAAAAATTCGGAAAAATTCTTTGGACAATGAATTTCCAACGAATTTTCCAACGAAAAAGAATTCGTCGGTAATTCTTCGTCGCAATTTTTTCCAACGAAAAATTTCAATTTTTGTTGAAAATTTGCAACGAAATTTTTTTCGTTGAAAAATTCGTTGGAAAATTCGTGGCTAAATTCGTTGGAAACACTACAAAAAATAACCTTTTTCCAACGAAAAATTTGGAAATCCAACGAAATTTCCGACAAAATTTTTTCGTCACAAATTCGTAACTAATTCGTCCATAATTATTCGTTGCAAAAATGTGGCAAAAAAAAAATTTTGTCGAAAAATTGTGGCAAAATTAGTTTCGTAGTGCGGGCGAGGGCCGGACTCGCCGCCGGCGAGCTCGAGCTCACCATGATCGGCGAAGGCCAGCCTCGTCACCGGTGAGCTTGAGGTCGCCCAGATCTAGGCAACCTCGAGCTCACCGACCATGGCGAGCGTTCTGGGCGAGCTCGTCAGCCATGGCGAGCTCGGCCCTCGCCGGCGACCAGGCTGGGCCTCGCCGGCCATAGCGAGGG
Organism: Syzygium syzygioides; assembly: GCA_031216285.1. NCBI lineage: Eukaryota > Viridiplantae > Streptophyta > Magnoliopsida > Myrtales > Myrtaceae > Syzygium > Syzygium syzygioides. The sequence goes on from CM062247.1 coordinate 24,755,423, forward strand.
CCGAGCTCGCCATGGCCGGTGAGCTTGAGCTCGCTCATGGCGAGGGCTTGACTCACGACGGTCACGCTCGGGCTCGCTGCCGTGAACGTGACGGACACCGCCCCCTTCATCGGTCGAATGCTCAGCGGCGGCGGAGGCAGCTTGGGCCCAGCGGTGGAGCAGTGCCTCAGCGAGTGCGCCAACCAGTACGCGGACGCGATGGAGCCGGTGGAGGCATCGATCGTGGAGAGAGAGAGAGAGAGAGAGAGAGAGAGAGAGAGAGAGAGAGAGAGAGAGAGAGAGAGAGAGAATGTGGAAATTGAGAATCGTTGCGGGAATAATGAGCGTGAAAATGTTGAATAAGAAAGGAGTAGGGTTTTTGTTGCAAAATTCGTGGGAAATTTCTCACGAATTTTGCAACGAAAATTGTACACACTGAAATAATTGCCCGGAAAATTGAAATTCGTTGGAAATTTCTAACGAATTTTCCCACGAATTTAAAAAATGCCGAACAATACCGAGTTTTTTTTGAATTCGTCGCAAAATTCTTTGGAAATTTCCAACGAATTTCAATTTTCCGGGCAATTATTTCAGTGTGTACAATTTTCGTTGCAAAATTCGTTGGAAATTTCCAATGAAAATTGTACACACTGAAATAATTTCCCGGAAAATTGAAATTCGTTGGAAAATTCGTTGGAAATTTTCAACAAATTTTCTCACGAATTTAAAAAATGCCAAACAATATCGGGTTTTTTTGAATTCGTCGCAAAATTCGTTGGAAATTTCCAACGAATTTTGCGACGAAAAATTTTTCTCCAACGAATTTTGCGACGAAAAATTTTTCGTCACTAATTTCCGATGAATTTTACTTTTCGTTGGAAAATTTGTCTCAAAATTTGCGACGAAAATTTTCGTGGCAAAAATCCAGTTTTTTTTAGTGTATAATTATGAAAGTATAGCCCGATAAAGTGGAATTATATTGGTTCGATTTATATTCACATGATAAATAGAATTAAGTAAGGTGTATAACACACGTGTGGTACGTCACATTTGCACTAAGGTCCAATATGAGTCACACTATTATGCTGGTAATTTAATTAACTTGGTGCCTCCAAAATGACTTTTGGTAACCATGATTGCGTTTCCTTGTTACGGTAATGGTAGCGAGATAGAAATTTCCTCAAAATTATTAAAATGCAACAAAAAATTTTCAACGTACATACCAAATGAAAGGAAAAATAAATTTCTTGGGATGATAATTCTCCATGAATACGAATCAACCACAATCCATATTTTTAATTAGAAACCCTAGCCCAGTAACCAAAAAAAAAAATTTCTATGTTCGACGTATCTTGTCTTAATTTAAAAGTATATAATGAAATCTTATCTAGAAATGAAAAATGTTTATTCTTTGCCCCTTTGGAACTAGATGATTGATAACTCTAAAGATACACGTTATTTTTTTCCAGAATGCAATTGATATTTCATGCTTAGGAGCATAAAACCCAATCACCATGAAACACATTTCGTTAGACATGGCCACGGTTCAGGAACCGCCGGTTCCGGTTCGTGGCCACGAATGAACCAGAACCGGAACCACAAGGGGGCGGTTCCGGTTCCTTATTTAAAAATTAATAAAATAATTATAAAATAAAAATTGCAGGCCTGGTCCTCCGTTGTTTGTCGCTTGGGCTTCGCGGCCTTCGCCACGGTGGCGGAGGCGGGGTTCAAGGTGGCGAGGAGATGAAGTGGGAGACGGGGGCGGCGGCGAGGGGGAGAAGGAGGGGGCCGGGAGGGGGACGGGGACGGGGAGGAGGAGCGGGGGGTCCTCCTCCTCCGGGGTCGGGAGGAGGGGAGGAGAAGGGGGCGTCGGCAGTTGCGGCCATGGGGGGCGGCGGCGGCGGCGAGGGTCAGATCTGGGGAGACCGGGGGCGGGCGGAGGAGAAAAGGGGAGGAGGAGTGGGCGTCGGCGTCGACGGCTGCGGCCATGGGCGGGGGCGACGGCGGTGAAGGCGGCGGGGCTTAGATCAGAGAGAAGAAGAAGGAGCCGGGGGGTGGGCGGAGCCGCGGAGGAGAAGAAGAAGGACTGAAGGAGGAAAAGGAGAGGAGATTCGGAGAAGATGCACATGCATGATGCACTGATGCAGAGAGAGAGAGAGAGAGAGAGAGAGAGAGAGAGAGAGAGAGAGTGGGGGGGGAGGGGGCCCTAGCGGCCTAGCCTGCGGGGCCTGCAGGCTGCTGCTGCTGCAGCGTGGCCTGCAATGCAGGCTGTGCTGCAGTGCAGCCTGCACCCTGCAGGCCCGCAGCTTCCTCTTTTTTTTTTCTTTTTTTTAAAGAACTGGCCCGGAACCGGCGATTCCGGGCCGGTTCAAATTTTTCTGGAACCGGAACCGGGCCTGTATGCCACGGGCCGGTTCCGGTTCCGAACCGCGGGCCTAGGTTTGACCGGGCCGGTTCCGGGCCAAAATCGGCCCGTGGCCATCTCTACATTTCGTGCCCACAACCACCAGCTCAAACCAATCTGCTCTTGTTGATTTTTCTTCCATTCACACTATCTTGTTTTAGGGTTGTGATCTCCCACTGCATACGCTTTGTACTTGCTTGACTTTTTCAAGTCCTAGCAGGATAATGAAAGGACCTTGCCTCATTGATATTCTGTACCAATGATGCACCCAAAGTTGGCGGGCAAAAAGACTCCTGAGGAGACATATTGTCGTACATGAGGAATTGCCGAGGAAACCGACTGCATTGACTTAGCATTTACTAGAAACTTTACAAGCGAGTCTGAAAAGATTCTCAAAATCATTTTCGGACTCCTGAAGTCCTTTTGCTTAGCAATGATCGGATCTAAAAACCATGGATTTCATTCTAATTCTTCTTCTATATTTGGTACTGTTTTGATTTCCAAATCCAAATCCGAACTTACCCGCATCAACAGTTTCTTGCTTCAGTGGGTCGACCGGTTCGGGTTGTCCATAATGCCACGTTAGCCATGTGACAGAGTCTCTTATGGAGCATGAAAGTGTCGCATGATTTGAGAAGGGGAGACACCTTGCCAATAAAAGTTTTGAGCACATTTTTCTCCATCCATGTTGAGCGGAATGACCTTTCTAAGCCTAAGTACTCTTATGACCAAAAAAAAAAAAAGCCTAAGTACTCTCAAATTATCTAGGAAAGCGACCTATCTTAGTCTAGTCAATACTCAACACTTAATACAACGTGAACTAGGTTTTTGGACTTCTTATTTGGACAACCACAACCACAATTACTTTTTCTTATTTAAAAAACTAAATTGGGAGAGTTTAATTTGAAATCCGGACACAATTACTCTTCGTGGTACATTGTCATGGATGAAGAGATATCCATCAACTCTTGTCAAAACAGAAGGATAGGCATCAAATGATTACCAAAAAGATTAGGAATTGAAAAAGGAAACTGAAATATATTGAATTGGAATATGATTTTGAATAATTTTTTATCTCTAGCTCTCCATAAAGATGAGCAAATGGCGAAGAGAGAACCATTCTACTCTCATCGCAGATTCTTCACAAACAGCTTGCTCGCCTTTTGGACACCAAGTCAACAAGTGAAGATTCTGACAAATGGAGGAAAACTTTCGAATGATGGGATTTACATTCATACTTGATATTTTTATGTTTGTATTGGCTCATGTTAGTTTTACTTGCCGATAATGTTGCGTGTACTTATATTATAATTCATTAATTATTGCAATATGACTCATGTTTTCTTTTAATCAAAAGATACTCCTACATGATGGGGTTTGGTTTCTCTTTAATAAAATTCCACGTTGATGTGAAGCTTGTTATGATTTTTCTCAAATAATTACTTTTGTAGAAATTCATGTCGACAATGACATTTAGAGTAATATAACAAATATAGTCTAAGAACCGTGCAACCCCCATCTTGCTAGTTTAGTTAATAGTTGGGAGCTATGCGTTTCATTTTTTTTAAAGCTGTTATTCGCAAGCAAGCCAGTTCAAGGAATTTGGGGTCTTAACTTTAGTGCAAAATGACAAATCTAAACTAAAGTCTCTTCGGAGAGGTAAGTGGAATTCTGTACAATGTTTCTAATGATTTTTACTGTTTGCTTTCTCAGCTTTTTAAAATTTTACTAGACTTTTATTAAACACGAAATTCTTAAAATGTTCTCAAATATATAAAATTAATATAGGATTGAAAATTTAAAAATTATTTTAATTTTATTAGAAAAGTTAACAAGTGACTTTTGTTTTATTATAAAAAATCAAAACCCAAGGGCCCTAATTAAAAAGTTGGTAGATGTTTGCGATGGTGAGAGTCGAAGCCCTAGTTAATAAGTTAATGAGTTGGGACACACCATATATCAATGCGTCATCCAATTAAGTCGGTAGTTCGGATTTTCAAACGGTCTATGAAAAGAAACTTAAGAATATTATAAGGAGAAATTTCTAAGATTATTAACTGATGAAATTTGTCAACAAGTTGTCTTTTTTCATCAATCATTGCCGTGTGACGACTAGCAGTTATGGTCCAATATTGTGTTTTGGAAATGCTCAAATATAGAAAGCGTCTGGTCTTGTCCTTTCCCTATCGACTTTTAGTTTTTGCGTTAACATGAACACTCCAAAAGAAAAAAATTGCCATGAAATGAAGTAACATCCGATATGGAAAGGAGAAGACTAGACCTTTTCATATTCCCACAGAGGGACAGACATTTTCTTAAATGCTAGAATCCTAGATTAATCATTCGGAGATTATTTGAAAAGTAAGAGCAGCTCATTTTGTGACGAGAGCAATCCAGTCTCCGGCTCAGAACAGCTTGTCTTCTCGATGAGCTGCGAAGAAAGATTCAGGAAAAGTTTATCGAATTTACATTACGAACTTTCATAAAGAGACGTGCACTGTTTTGCGCAAGACTTCGTCACACGAGCGATTATCTTCAAATCTTCTCGTGCAAGTGGCTATGCCCGCGTGATGTTAACTCCATAAATTGAACTTAGACAATAGCTACATGTTGACACCTATTTTAATTTGCCTAAAATTAATTGCACAAAATTTAGGAGTTAATTTTTATTAATTCCTAAAAAAAATATTTCTATTTAAATGCATTGCATGTAGAAATTAGGCATATTTACATTAATAGGGCCTATTATTATTATTATCATTATCATTATCATTATCATTATCATTATTATTATTATTATTATTATTATTTAAATTTTTTAAAAAAAATTAAATATAAATTAACTAATTAATCAATTAATTAGTTAATTAAAAAAAAGATCGAAAAAAAAATCGAATCGAGTCGGGCCGGGCGGTGCCGAGCCGACCCGCCCCGTTTCTCTTTTTCCCCCCCACGTGCGTGGGCCTTCGGTCCGCTCCTTCCCTTTTCTTTTTTTCTTCCCTCCCACGCGGGCCCAGGCCCAGTTCCACCTTCCTCTTCATTTTCTCCCGCGTGGGCCCAGCTCCCCCTCTTTTCTCTCCCGCCCGCGGACTGGGCCCAGCCCCGGCCCCAGCCCTTTTCCTTCCTTCTTCCTCTCCCCCCGCCCTGTCGCTCTCACTGCCTCTGTTCGCCCCTGTGCACGTTGTCATGCCGACATACGGCGGCGCCACTCCTCATAATCGTCGTCAACAGGCCAGATGAAGGCCAAACGAGCACGCCGACGGGACTAACATTAATTGCTAGTCCCGTCCTCCTCGAAATCCCGGGCCCTCTCTCTCCGTTCCTCTCTTCCCCCCTTGCTCTGCTCTACACCGGCCTAAATGGCCATGAAAGTCGCGAGCCAGAGTAGGCCGGTGCAGGCCAGCGTCATTGCAGACGCAATGGCGCAGAGGAGCATCGTCGTCGCGGCTATAAAAGGCCAGAGAGAGAGAGAGAGAGGCCGGTTGGCCATTTTCCGAACAAATTCATAGAGAGAGAGACAAAGAGAGAAAGAGAGAGCTGAGAAAAGAGAGAGAGAGAGACAAGGAGCAGTGGTCGTCAGCTAGAGTAGAGCCAGAAGCGTCGCCGTTGCCCACGCAGCCGCCGGAGGCCACCCAGCTGTGTCATCGACAGTGAGATTCCCTCGGCCGAGAAGTCCTCTGTTCTCCCCTGTTTTTTTGGTGCGATCTGGCCGGGACTCGCGCCGGCCTTGTGGCGCGATTCCCGGCCCATACCGCCGTCCCCCGCCGTCAATGTGTCGTCGTCGTAGGTGAGGTGAGTCGCCGGAGCCAACCGGCTCGCCGAAGGAGGTCAAAGTGTCTCTGTTTATGTCGCGCCTACCACTTGTTCGATAAAATGTCCAAATGATGCCGGTTAAGTTGTGCTCACTGGCCAGCGAGTACGTGGCCGGACAGCGAGCGGGGTAGTCGATGAAGTCTTATGGGTATCCCGGGAGTGCAAAATCGGGCTCGACTTGGTCTGGGTCTGCCAGTGAGTCGTCGAATCTCACCGGCCGACGTTCTCACGTGCCTGTCGCACGCGAGAACCGGTTCAGACCAATCTGCAGATCGGATCAGACCAGTTTGCAGACCGAGTCGGGCCATCTGGGCCGGTTCGACCGGGTCGAACCGGCCATATTTTGTTTTTTTTCATCGGATCGGGCCCTAATCGGGCCCGATCTAGTCCAAACCCAGGTCAATGACCCAGTTGACCTGTTGACCCGGGTCGGATCTGGAAATCCGACCCGGTCAACACGATGGGTCGGGTCTGATGACCCGGGTCGGTTCTGACCGACCCGAATCCGACCCGATCCGAACGGTTTTATTTATATTATTTTTATTTTATTTTATTTTAAAAAAAATTAAAAAATTAAAATTTTCTTTTCTTTTCTTTTTCCGTATTTATTTTTTAAAAAAAATTCCTTTTTCTTTTCTTATTTCGTTATTTCGAAAAAAAATTTAAAATTTAAAAATTTTAAAAAAGTTTCAAAATTTTTTTAAATTTTTTTTATGTGACTTATCTGAGTGTTTTAATTTATCGTGGTATTATTATGCATGTTGTTTAAATAATTGCATAAATTTTTGTGTTTAAATTAAATAAGCCCTAGGTCGCGCAGTAGTTCTTAGCATTTGTTTTTCACTACTGTTATTATGCATGTTTTCAATTTAATACAATAACTTGGTTTGTTGTATTTTGAATGTCATCTGACTTGCCCAGGATTAAAACCCTAGGGCTGCATATTTGCATGACTGCTAATCGTTTCTGATTATGCACTCGCTTGATCACCTCACATGTTAGGAGAAAGGTCTTAAAATCAATCCAAACTGCTTGACAAATGTTTTTTTTTAAATGAATGAACAGAGTAAAATGGTACCGAAATGGCATTAGTTATCCAACTAGTGTAACCAAGTCCCCGAACTCAGTTAATCTCTAGTTCGTAGAAATAGGGTGATCCTCCCATCACCTTATTTGGGTTTCTAATCGACCCACCCCAAACCGATTAGTGGTGACTCCTGCATGTAAATCACCTGCATGTTAAAAACTTAAACCCTAAGTCGCGATACGGTATGGGCTTGGGAGAGCCCAAGTTAAGTCCCAAACCTAGACTTAGCACGTACCGGGTCGACGCCCGTTCGGAGGTCGGTCGCGACAGAATGGAGACTCCCCTGGGGACGCCATTTTTCAAAGTGGTCTTAAGCCAAAAAATTTTACCCTATTCAAAATAATTTTTGTTTGGCAGCAAGAACTCCAGGTATGATCCTAACATTAGAGTGTTATTTGTTTTGCAGGTTCGAATTGATTGTTTATAAATTTTTGTGCATGTTTTTATGATTTAGCACTACACTGTTGCGCACACAACCACGCTGCCGGACCTGGGCCGCAATAGGACATTTTAGGATGGTGTTAAGAAGGATACGACCTCGAACGCGAGTCCGCGATGTAGAGGTTGCCTTTCTTTTCCCCGAAATTTATTTCTAAAAATTGTAAAGAAATATCTTTAGCCGCTATTCGCGTGACTATAATATATTTCTTTCAATTTGGTCGAGGTTAAAATGACTTGACACCAACGCGAGACTGCGACGGTCAAGCACCATTTTAACTTCACTTTGTTAAAGCCAGTCTAAAATAGAAATCGAACCTCACTCCTCATGTGTATATCGTTGTGATTGCCATGGTTCAAAGAAAGGTATATATTCTGTCCCTTCTTATTCTGTTATTCTGCAACCTACTAATTCAATTAATTTGTTATTATTAGGCCACTCTATTGATTGCATTCTATACACGATGGGAAGAGCTGATGTCCAATTCGTCCCCACTCCGAAAAAAGAGCTTCTGGCATGGTGGGACCAACTCGATCAGAATGGCCAACTATATATCAAATCAAGAATTGGTCGCCTACTCCCGTTGCTTAAAATCAACATCTATTTAGGCATGATGCAGGCATTAGAACATTTCTGGTGCCCACAGACATTCACTTTCAAATTCGGTAAATTTAAAATGACCCGACTTTGGAAGAATATAATGTTGTCATTGGAAAGCCTTTGGGATCCGACCTCATCAAACCACTTTTGGGTGTGCCCCCTCTGTCTGAACTATCCCAGTTTTTGCGCACCGATAGCAATACCGTGAAAAAAATTGTCAAAGTCCATTGCGATGCCTGACCCTGATTTTTCCTAAATGAGCATTTTGAAAGTCAATCCATGAGCCAAAAAGCTAAAATTTTCATCCTTGCTTTTGTCGGGTGTGTTCTTTTCCCCATCGCAGAAATTCAATAAATCCTTCAATCACGTATGTAGCCAAACAAATTTGTACCGGCCTTGGTTACGTTAACTCGGTTTTGGCAGAAACATTTTTATCTCTAAACCGTTTTAAGCAAAATGATGATAAAATTATGCGGGTCGCCCCAGAAATTTTGCAAATTTGGTTTTTATCTCATTTGAGGGGATTTGGACACCTCATGCAGCTTTTTGAAATAGATGACTTTACGCATACGATTCAAAAGTTTGAAGTTTTAAAAAATAACTCCCCTCATAAAGATTACTCTACCTGGATAAACTTTTTGAAAGACCTCGATCCCAAGGCTTTCTTATGTCACGCTAAGTGGTTTCACAAGGGACATGCCCGTTTTTCCCACCAATTTCACAATCATGTTTTGCTGCTCGGTCTATCTGGCATCACTTCATACTACCCTTACCGGGTAGCTCGCCAGTACAGGGCCCTCCAGGAGACCCCGCCACCTCTCAAGACAGATATGTTTCGAGTCCGATTCATCCACTCGAACTACAATTACGCCGAGGAAATTTGTGTCGTTCAGAGGAAATGGACTGAGTGTCAACTTGAGAACATTCTTGTACCTAGACTATTGAAAGGACATGAAAATGCTTACCATGCCTCTTTATTCTACATCGTACATCACCAAATCCCGGCCAATCTTTAGCTAAAAGTCCCGGATGTAACCAACAAGCCCAGTCGCCAAACACAAATCGACCAGCTCGAAAAGACAATGGGGACGAAGGATAAGCTTGTTGCGGAACTTGTCCGTGAAAACAAGCGACTCCAAGAGACTGTAGCTTCCCCATCGTTTATAGAATGAACATTCGGGAAGGGCGCCTTTTTGTTAAAAGCCCCTGTATTTTTTATTTTTCCTAGTAATTATGTTAGGAATTTTGATTTTTGTCTGTAAAAACGTTTATGGATTGTACTAATGTTAATATAGCTCGAGCCTTTTTTAAGCTTTAAATAAATTTTCTTCCCCCTTTATGACACCACCGCGGCCTTTGGCCCAGTGGTATCTGGGGATATAGCCTCAGGGTCCGAGGCGACCGGGGTTCGAATCCCGGGGATGCCGCTTGTAATCATATATAAATAAAAACCTTTTTTCTCATTCTTTTTCTTATTTTTTCCCACAAATAAATAAATTATGCAATAATAATATCCATAAGTTATTGAATGATTCTTTATTAGACATTATACTCATTTATTTCAACGTTTTCCCAGGTGGTTATAAAAAATGGCCGAAGAAAACGTCCGTCTCAATACCATGGAGGACGAAATGAAGCTAGTTCTCAATGCAATTCAAAATCTCACAAAACAAGTGGAATCCATTTAGGGCAAGCTCACGCCCACGCCTGCAGCTGTTGAGGTGGTGTTACTATCACCATCTACTGGAAAAGATAAAGCCTCTGCTAGTGACATCAAAATGCCTCCACTAGAGGACAATCCGCTTCCTCTTGCTGTCAGAAAGCCTGAATCTAAAGTTGCACCAGTAATAGAACATAACAAACGCCTTGCAAAAGTCGAAGAGATGCTGAAACAGCTCCAGGGTTCGCAAAATACTGTCCCACTTGACCTGTCTATATATAAACGGGTCAAAGTACCAGAGAAGTTCAAGATGCCGGAATTCGATAAGTATGATGGTACCTCATGCCCCAGACACCATCTGCACATGTATCATGTGCGGATGACACAGTACGTTAATAATGAACCCCTCATAATTCAGACCTTTCAGGCGAGTTTGACGGGGCCAGCCCTGACATGGTATATGTCAAAGGATGTCGATGCTTTTAAATCATGGGATGATGCCGCTGATGCATTTCTTAAGCAGTACCAATTTAACCTCGACGTCACCTTTACTCGGGATGATTTGGAATGCACTTAAAAGAAAAAAAGTAAGTCCTTCAAAGAGTACGCTACCAGATGGAGAAACTTGACCGCCCAGGTTACTCCACAACTCACTGATCATGAACAAGTAAAGTTGTTCATAAAGTCTCTTCCATATGAGTACAGACACCGCCTGGCTGGTGCCACTGCTGAATCTCTTAATCGTCTGGTTCCTGTGGGAGAATGAATTGAAATGGGACTACGTGATGGATGGTTTACGGACCCCTCGTCTACGAGCAAAAGACTGAGTACGCGAAAAGAGAAGGAGCCCCTCACGGAAGGAAATATTTCATATACCCAAACTGTTCATCCTTCCCGGACAGTCCAAGTAAACACTGAACAGCAGTCAACCTCAAGTCGCCAGCCTCCGAGGCGATATAAGAAAAGACAATTCACTCCAATGCCTGGATCCCTTTCTCAAGTCCTAGCCATACTCCGAAAGAAAAACCTGCTTTCTACTGAACCAAAACGGCCCAACTCAGAAAGCTTTTCAAATTATGATTCGTCCAAAAAATGTGACTATCATACAGGCGAGATAGGGCATTCGACGGATGACTATTATACTCTCAAACACCGAATCCAAAATTTGCTCGACACCAAAGCTTTTTCCTTCCAGACATCTAAACTAAATGTCCAAAGCAACCCGCTGCTCGAACATGAAAACAGAATCAACGTCATATCCACCTTCGATGCTGTTCGAATTAAGAGTGAAAGGGTGCACACTGTTGATGTTTACAACACTCTAGTGAGAGCAGGGTATTATCCTACTGGTGAAGTACTACCTTTGTCTCTAATGAAAGAAAGGGTTGCTAGCATGGAGAAAGCAGGTTTGATTGTGTATGCTGATCGTACCAGCATAGTAGCCACCATCTCTGAGGTCATCATCGACTGGGACAAAGAACTCTCAGCACTGAATGCTGAAACAAGTGAATCCACCCCAACGCCTGTGAACGAACTCTTGTCTGACAGCCCAGATGAGGAAGAGGAGCTGACGATTGAGGTACCTCTACCAGCGGAGCAAATAGTGATCGAAATACCTCAGCTCTACTTGTACGAAAATGACAGCGCAGTCCCGTGGTCTTACGAATTGGATGTGGACCTAATCACCAGGTCAGGACGAACGTATGCCCAAGCAGACGCTCAGCCTCCGAAGCCTGTCTCTGATGAAGAAGCCAAAGAATTCCTGGCCATTGTCAAGGCCAGTGAATATAACGTCGTGGATCAGCTACGTAAATTGTCTGCCCAGATTTCCCTATTAGAATTGCTCCAAACGTCCGTAAAACATCAGAAAGCTCTGATGAAGGTGCTTAGCAAAGTAAACGTACCAGAGACAATTGAGCATGACAAGCTGGAAGCATTTGTGGGGTCTATCCTTATGAAGGATCAGATAACGTTCTCAGAAGATGAATTTCCCGCTGAAAGAAGGGGACATACCAAAGGTCTCTACATTTCCGTCAAATGTAGAAACGCTCACGTAGCTCGGGTTCCCATAGATAATGGGTCTGCGCTGAACATCTGCTCGTTGGCAACCTTACGCCGTCTTAATGTGGACACGTCTAAACTCCGTGCCTCCAAAACATCCGTTCGAGCTTTCGACGAAATGAAGAAAGACACCGTGAGTGAAATCGACCTAGATGTCCAAATTGGCCCAATAGTATTCAGCATCCTGTTTCAAGTGATGGACATCCCCACTGCCTTTAGTTTTCTGTTGGGCTGTCCCAAGATTCACTCTGCTGGAGCTATACCTTCGAGCCTTCACCAAAGCGTAAAATTTGTAGCCCAAGGGAAGCTAATCACGGTCCTTGGAAAGGAAGACCATCGGGTTTACCAACAAAACCGCCATCCCGTACGTCGAACCAAGCGGCAAAGTTGAATCTATCTATCAATCCATTGAGCTCGTTTCAACTGTCCATGGATATCGAGGAACTGCTGCTCTCGTCCCCGATATGTCAAAAGCCTCAGTCACGGTAGGAAAAGTCATGGTTAGGAATGGTTTCACCCCAGGTCAGGGACTCGGTAAGGGAGGCCGGGGCATCCGAGAGCCCATTCAAGTTGCCAAGAATCATCGTACAACTGGCTTAGGGTATCACAGAGGAAACCCATTGGTCAACAAGGGGCATCTGAAGGGTCAAGCTAGTTTGTTACTTCCCCATATCCGGGAGACTTTCCCACCACCTGCTAAATCGTTACAAGAAGAAGAAATTTATCTTAACCTCTTAGGACAATCTGGTGAGGGGTTTAAGCAGCCTGCCGAAGGTTCAAGTCACCCAAACTCCTCATCTCTTCCTGTAAATGTTGTTGTTGACCAGCATCGGAGCCTGGGCAAATTATCGATTGAAGAAGATTGTGGACGAGAAGAAGCGCTAGATAATATGGTCACCCTATTCGACGACATCTTCATAGGGGCCATACATGAGGACCTAACCTCATAAGCTAATGCAAACCCGCCTGATTTGTTTGCGTGTCTGCAGTATCAGTTAGGTGAGCTACGAGACTTGATCGCAGCTTTAATGGATACTATTGGCCAAATCTTAGACATGTCACCACCATCGCCTGATCAGGAGTAGGTGACCCAAGTAAATGGTTCAGAAGGAAACACGCCATCGGGAGTCTTTCCTGATAGAACTTGGCAAGATGTCCAACTCCTATAGTGGCAGGGCAATGTACGACGATACTCGCCGGTTCCCAAATCAATGGATGTTATATTCCCTATCCTTTTGCAAAAAGGACTGATCACGAGGAGGCCAAAGCACCCTGCTCCTGAGTATTTCATTAACTACGATCCATCCAGATCTTGTGACTTTCACTCAGGAGAGGTCGGGCACTCGCTAGATGATTGTGATGCTTTAAAGAATAGAATTCAAGACCTACTAGATGCCAGGGCATTTACTTTTCGTGCCCTGTGACTGTGTCATGGTGAGGATGACCTTTTGGTGGTGCCTAGCCTTCGCGCTACCGCCCCTGAGCTTTCTGATAAGGCACGCAAAGGAAAGGCTATTATGGATACACTGGGCTAACCCAGTGGTAAATTCGACTATTACATTGACTATCAGATGCTGTCAAAGTTTTATGAAGATCAGCAGATTAGCATTCCTAGCGGATGGAACGACTTGGAAAAGCTGACACTAGTGAAGAGAAGAGCCGACGAGCTGTATTCCTAGAATGATGAGTTTGAAGATTTCTTCATTGGCGCAATAGATGAAGGACCGGTGGAGGGAATGGGCGCAAGCCCGCCTGAGTAGAATTCCTCTTCTCCTTCCTACATGAATCCCTGAAAAAGGGACTATCCTTGTGTTTTGGTTTTTGACGTCGTTTCTGTTGGAAAAAATGTCTTTTCGAACTTTCCCTCTTTTGAGGTTATAAATTCGTGTATTGTAAATAAATAATATTTTGAGGGCATTAAGTAGTACACTAAACCGGCCCGTTGATGATATCCAGCCACGAAAAGGAAAGTATTTTGAGGCCCGGGCTATCTCATGCTTCCTCGTTACTAAAAAATTTTTGAAAATTAAAGATATCTCATGATTCTTCAAAAAAATATTTTAAGAGGAAAAGGACAATGAAAAAAAATCTTATATCCCCATTTGTTTGTCTGATCGATTTACCTTATGTTTCAGGCATAATCCTGCGGCTTGCGAGGGAGTTAGTATGGTCCAGCCTGACGAGGTAGATACTGACAGCAGCGATTATGACAATTCAAGTGATGACCCTGCTGAAATTCAAAGAAACTGGGAGCAATATGAACAAATCAAGCCCCTTACAACCGAAGATACCGTTACTATCAATTTGGGTGGTACTCAGGATCCATAAGAAGTGAAGATTAAGGCCAGTCTTCCTGAAAAAAAAAGCCATACGGTTGATAACTCTCCTCAAGGAATATCAGGACGTCTTCGCATAGTCTTATTCTGATATGCCAGGACTAGACCCTCGGATTGTCGAGCACAGCTTACCTACCAATCCCGACATGCCCCCTAAAAAGCAAAGGTTACGAAGGACCAAACCCGAGCTGTCGAAAAAGATCGAAGAGGAAGTGATGAACTTACTGAAAGTTGGGTTCATCGAGATTTCACAATACCCTAATTGGGTAGCGAACATCATACTAGTAAAGAAGAAGGACGATCGAATTCGAGTTTGTGTGGATTACCGTGACTTGAATAAGGCTAGTCCAAAAGATGATTTTCTGCTTCCTCATATAGATGTCCTTGTGGATAGCACTGCTGGATTCGAACTATTTTCTTTCATAGATGGGTTCTCTGGGTATAACCAGATAAGGATGAACGATCAGGACAAGGAGAAAACGGCGTTCATCACTCCTTGGGGGACCTTTCACTACACAGTTATGCATTTTGGTTTGAATAATGCCGGGGTAACATACCAACGTGCTATGGTCACCCTCTTTCATGACCTAATGCACAAAGAAACTGAGGTCTATATCGATGACATGATCGCCAAGACCAGGTGCGGAGAAGACCACATTGAAGCCTTGAAGAAACTATTTAGCCGGTTGTGTGAGTTCAAATTACGCCTGAACCCTGCAAAATGCATTTTTGAGGCAACCTCTGGTAAGTTACTGGGATTCATCGTAGTAGCAGGGGGATTGAGGTTGACTCTTCGAAAGTCAAAGCAATATGTGAATTGCAACCCTCATCCACAGTAAAAGAGGCTAGAAGCCTTTTGGGAAGGTTGAACTATATTGCTCGATTCATCCCCTAACTCTCTAAGACTGCATGACCTTTCTTCAAACTCCTCAAGAAAGGTGCCCAAATCAACTGGAATGAAGACTGTCGGGAAGCATTTGAAAAGCTGAAGCAATATTTGATGAGTCCCCCAGTACTAGTTCCACCAGTTCCAAGGCATCCTCTAAATCTCTATTTAACGATTCATAGTGAATCGTTGGGAACCATATTGGTCCAGAGCCACCCCGATGATGGAAAAGAACGAGCCATCTACTATATGAGTAGGAAATTCACCATTTCGGAACAAAATTATTCCGAATCAGAAAAAACATGTGTCGCATTGGTTTTGATTTTGCATAGGCTCCAACAATATACTTTGCACCATCAGACGTTCCTCATGATTGAAAACGACCCTATCCGGTATTTGCTTAATCGACCGACATTAGTGGGAAAATTAGCTAAATGGCAAATTCTAATTTCTGAATTTGACATTTAAATGTCATCACAGAAATCAGTGAAAGGTCGAGCGATCGCTGATATGCTGGCTGAATGCCTTGGGGAAATGCACGAGGATGATCTGCCAGATAATCGCATCTTATCAACAGAGGAACACACATAGACCATGTTTTTCGACGGAGCAATAAATCTATCTGGTTCTGGCACTGGGGCAGTCTTGATATCCCCAGATGGGCAGCATTATCCTGTGGCCATAAAATTAGTATTCCCTTGCACCAATAATATAGCCGAGTATGAAGCATGTATTCTCGATTTACAAGTAGCAATTGATATGAAAATTGCCAAACTAAAAGTATTCGGCGATTCTGCCTTAATCATACTCCAGACTGTCGGAGAATGGAAGATTAGGGATACTAAATTAGTACCCTATCATGATTATCTGGAAGACTTTGTTTCAAAATTCAATGAGATCTCGTTTGATTATTTGTCTAGATCCCATAATCAATTCGCCGATGCACTGGCTACACTATCATCCATGCTACAGGTTACCGATGATTTGGAAATAGAACCTCTGAAGATTGAAATTCTGACTAGACCGGCACATTGCATGACTGTGACTGAAGAACCTGATGGTAAACCATGGTATTACGATATCATGAACTACATCAGAGAGCAGCAGTTCCCTGAAGGGATTAACTCTGCAGAGAGAAAATATATAATGAAGATGGCGATGAAGTTCTTCGTCGACGGGGGAGAAGTTGTACAAGAGATCCTATGACTCTGTTTTGCTAAGATGCGTAGATGCGACAGAAGCAATGCGAATCATGTAAGAGTTGCATGAAAGAGTATGTGGTCCTCACATGAATGAACATATGTTGGCTAGAAAAATAACAAGAGTAGGTTATTACTGGCTTTCCTTGGAAAGTGACTGCATCCGACACGTTCGAAATTGCTACCGTTGTCAGATCTATGGAAACAAGATAAATGCCCCACCAACTGAACTACATCAGTTCTCAGAATCGTGGCCGTTTTCAATGCGGGGCATTGATGTGATTGGCCCAATTAATCTGAAAGTATCAAATGGGCATCGTTTTATCTTGGTCGCAATTGATTATTTTTCCAAATGGATTGAGGCCACGTCATATGCTAATGTCACTACTCAGAATGTGATGAAATTCATCAAGCGAGATGTAATCGCCCGTTATGGCGTCCCTAAAGCCATCGTTACAGATAATGGGACAAATCTAAACAACAAGCTTGTCGATGATTTACTCAGTGGATTTAAAGTCCGTCATTTGAATTCGTCTCCTTACTGTCCCCAAATGAACGGAGCTGTCGAAGCTGTTAACAAAAATATTAAAAAGATCTTAGCCAAGACTGCTGAAAACTACCAAAATTGGCATGAAATATTACCTTTAGCATTGATGGCATACCAAACGTCAATTCGGACATCTACTGGGGCAACCCCTTGTTCTTTGGTGTATGGCATGGAAGCAATCTTGCCAGTTGAAGTAGAAATTCCCTCACTGCGGGTATTGTCCCAAGTGAAACTGTCTGATGCAGAATGGAAGCAGCAGAGATTGGAGCAGCTGAATATGATTGATGAAAAACAATTAAAAGCCCTTTGTCATGGATAGTGCTATCAACAGAGGATAGCTAGGTCATTTAACAGAAAGGTGCGCCCAAGACACTTCGAAGCAGGCGACCTTGTCCTGAGAAAAGTGCTACCACTACCCCCTGAGCTTGGAGGTAAATTTGCTCCGAACTACAAGGGTCCCTACGTTGTGAAAAAGATACTCCCTGGAGGAGCTTTGATTCTGACAGAGATAGATGGATGCCAATTCTCCAACCCTGTCAACTCTGATGTCGTGAAGAAGTACTACCCCCGAAATGATTTCTCTCTTCATGTTGATAACAAGGGAATTCGCAGAAAAGTTATTGATAGGGACAATCCTAATGGCGATTCTATCCGAGGAGGGTTTCACACATGACAAAATGATGCCGAGGCCGATCTTGACAACCATGAAAGCCTCAATGGTATTCAAAGACTTTGAAAGCAGAAATTAGCTTTGCTGCGAAGCTCCCCTACATCAATCGAAGACCTTTAAAGTAGAGATTAGCTTTGCTGCGAAGATCCCCATGCAAGCAATTGCATATGCCTGTGCAGTCAGGAATCGAAGCATTCATGAGAAACTCCTCAACATGCTAGAACTGCGCAGCACATGTTGACAATAAAATCCTCTATCCAGAAGCATCCCTAATCATAGAGGATCCCATTCGAGCTTCGAGACCAAGAGCATGGAGGAGCAGACTGAGATAGAGAAGGCTGAACAAAGTAAAGATGAGAAAAGACTCTGCTAGCTTTGAAGACAAAATGGAAGAAGAGTAATTTGTATCGTTCTCAATGTATCCTCAATCCTCTCATTTCTAACATAAGCTCCTGTTCTTGTCAGAAGGGAATTATCAACATCCGAGAAAACTCAAGGAGTTGTTAATTGAATCTCCAATGAAGGGAATCACGAAGGGTAATGTTGTATCGTTTCCAATTCCTATCCCTTAAAAAGCCCATTCATTAACACGATCTTTCTTATTACCTTGCAGATGTACCTCACTACCACTGCAGCACAGGTAAGTATTTCTTTTCCTAAAAACTCTCTTAAGAGTAGAAAGAAACAAGAAGGAAGAAATAATTAAAGAAAATGGATATTATTTTCCCCCTCGAGTGCATTATATGGAAAGGACTCTTGCATGGCAATTTTACTTGTTTGATTCATCAATTCCCTATGAAAATTTTGACAATTCAACAAGTGGTGTCGAACTGCTCTGGTGTATTAAACGAGGTGTGTCAAGATGATGAGAGGCAATCCTTGGTCTATACACATTCTCACGTACCAAACTCTTGCAAGATGAGTGAAGAGGTTTCATTTCTACAAGGTAAAGGGATTTCTCACATAAGGTATGGTAGCCAAAATGACGAGAGGCAATTCATTTCTCTACTCCATACACTACCATTGATCCTTTGCTCAACCATTTTTTAGCCCACACACTCAAAGGTTCCTTTCAAATTACCCATGTCAAGAACCAACCCATATTGGGGCAACTTGAGGTAAATTAGCCTCACAGGATGGATTCAAACTCAGAGGAAACAAGAAAAACATCCCTTCCTTTCAATCACCGCCTCCGTGGCTTCGACCTCGTTATTTTCACGGAGCCTGTGATCCTTGACGGAGTCCTCCGAGACAAGCACACCATTGACAGCCAGATAGTCGAGACTAAGAGGACTTTGTCAAGAGAGAAGCAGCAAACTAATGCCTGTCCAAAACGCCAATGATCTTATTAATAACAGTGATGTTTTCACTGAACAAGACAAAAAGGATGAGGAGTTTGTAATATCTAAAAGTTTCTATAATCGTCAGCTGCAACAGCTCGCACAAGGTGAAAAGACGAATAGAAATTTTCTTGCTCTCACTTGCATTAATCTTTGAGTGTTTTTATTGCAGATGAACTCTCGCGATAAATCAAATACCCGAGGATGATAAAGAGCAATTCTTTTTCTATCCCATACACTTATATCCCTTGCTAGCCCAATTGAGCCGGTAATTTCATTTCGTACGAACCCAATTGGTGATTATCCCCACACCGGGGCAAGGTAAAAGTCACCACAATTTGAGCATTACAGTCTCAAGTACCGAATGAAGATGGAGACTCCAAGAGCCTAAAAACATGGTTCTGTTCGATCTTGTTTAGGCTAGTCCTGACAACACTAGAAAAGCAGCTAAAAAAATACCGAAAATTAGGGGCATGAAAAAGTAGTGTGCCTGGTAAAAGCAAGGCCAATGCCCATGAATTGAAAAAAGAAAAGGAGAAGAAGAAAAACGATGACAAAGATGAAAAGAAAGGAATCCCTAATTTCTGGGTAGCTGCTATGAAAAATAACGAAGTTTTAACTGAGAAAATCTCTGAGCATGATAAGTGCTCTCAAATACCTCAAAGTTGTTAAGTGGTGGAGAATAGACAACCCTAAAGGACTTAGACTTGAGTTCTCCTTTGATATAAATTCCAACTTTAGGAACTATGTCTTGACAAAGATCTGCTATATGACAGATGAAATGGTATCCAGGAAAATGCTTGACACATAAGCTCCTCAAGAAAAAGTTGTTAAAGATGCTAAAACACAAGATTACCCAAGGAGTCTTCCAAAAGGATTATGATGGTGGAGAAGAAGACTGGTGACAATGCCAAGAGGATCACCAATTCTCACCCTCACACACATTTTTGAGCCCAACGATCATTTCATTCCTCAACCTAAAAACCAAGCCCACGTTACATCCCTAATGAAGTCTCTTCTGACTGGGGCACTTGAATTAACGCGGGATTTCAAATGTTTATAAACAACGCTCGAGAAAGTGCAAGCAAGACTACTTCTATCTCTTTTGCAGGGTTCTTGACTTGTAAACCCCGAGATAATTGTAGGATATTTTCTTTCATGGCCTTGACTTGGACAGTCATCTTTGTTAAGCCATTGACCAAGCCTACATTACGACCCTAAAGAAGACCTCTTAGATTGGCAGTGTCGTACCGCTTGTGAAAAAACTCAGACCCTTGTTGATATGATAGCGGTCAGATTGAGTGTTTTTGCTATTCCAGCATTAATGGTCGGGACAAACAACCTTTTTCAATGAGAGTGAGTGGAAAGTCCTTTCTGACTAAAAGTCCCTCGTTCATCATCTCGAGAAAGTCCACCTCGCGAAAAAATTGTCTTGATTGACCCTCGGTGGATTTTTGGTGATGTAAATATGGTAAAATCATCATGCATGAACCTTCAAATGCACACTCCGGCCCGCTCCTTCCCTTTTCTTTTTTTCTTCCCTCCCACGCGGGCCCAGGCCCAGCTCCACCTTCCTCTTCATTTTCTCCCACGTAGGCCCAGCTCCCCCTCATTTCTCTCCCGCGCGCGGACTGGGCCCAGCCCCGGCCCAGCCCTTTTCCTTCCTTCTTCCTCTCCCCTCGCCCTGTTGCTCTCGCCGCCTCTGTTCGCCCCTGTGCACGTCGTCACGCCAACGTACGGCGGCACCACTCCTCGTCATCGTCGTCAGCAGACCAGAGGAAGGCTGAACGAGCACGCCGACGGGACTAGCATTAATTGCTAGTCCCGTCCTCCCCGAAATCTCGAGCCCTCTCTCTCCGTTCCTCTCTTCCCCTCTTGCTCTGCTCTGCACCGGCCTAAATGGCTGCGAAAGTCGCGAGCCAGAGTAGGCCGGTGCAGGCCGGCATCATTGCAGATGCAATGGAGCAAAGCAGCATTGTCGTCGCCGCTATAAAATGTGAGAGAGAGAGAGAGAGGCTGGTCGGCCATTTTCCAAAAAAATTCACAGAGAGAGAGACAAAGAGAGAAAGAGAGAGCTGAGAAAAGAGAGAGAGAGAGACAAGGAGCCGTGGTCGTCGGCCGGAGTAGAGCCAGAAGCATCGCCATTGTCCATGCAGCTGCCGGAGGCCACCCAGCCGTGTCGTTGACGTTGAGATCCCCCCGGCTGAGAAGTCCTCTGTTCTCCCTTGTTTTTTTGGTGCGATCTGGCCGGGACTCGCGCCGGCCCTGTGGTGCGATTCCCGGCCCATACCACCGTCCATGTGTCGCCGTTGTAGGTGAGGTGAGTCGCCGGAGCCGACTGGCTCGCCAAAGGAGGTCAAAGTGTCTCTGTTTTTGTCATGCCTACCACCTATTCGATAAAATGTCCAAATGACGCCGGTTAAGTTGTGCTCACCGCCGGCGGGTACGTGGCCGGACGGCGAGCAGGGTAGTCGATGAAGTCTTATGGGTATCCCGGGAGTGCAAAACCGGGCTCGATTTGGTTTGGGTCGACCTGCGAGTCATCGGATCTCGCCGGCCGATGTTCTCACGTGCCTGTCGCACGTGAGAACCGGTTCAAACCGGTCTGCAGACCGGTTTGCAGACCGAGTTGGGCCATCTAGGCCGGTTCGACCCGGTCAAATCGGCCCTATTTTGTTTTTTTTCACCGGACTGGGCCCCAACCGGGCCCGATCCGGTCCAAACCCGGTCAATGACCCGGTTGACCCGTTGACTTGGGTCGGATCTAGAAATCCGACCCGATCAACACGATGGGTCGGGTCTGTAGACCCAGGTCGATTTTGACCGACCCGGATCCAACCCGATCCGACCGGTTTTAATTATACTATATTTATTTTATTTTATTTTTTAAAAAAATTTAAAAATTTAAAAATTTTCTTTTCTTTTCTTTTTCCGTATTTATTTATTTTTTAAAAAAAAATTTAAAAAATTTGGTTTTCTTTTCTTATTTCGTTATTTCGAAAAAAAAATTAAATTTAAAAAATTAAAAAAAATTGATTAATTTCTTTCTAGAAAAAAAAATTTCAAATTTTTTTAAATTTTTTTATGTGACTTATTTGAGTATTTTAATTTATCGTGGTATCATTATGCATGTTGTTTAAATAATTGCATAAATTTCTATATTTAAATTAAATAAGCCCTAGTTCGCGCAGTAGTTCTTAGCATATGTTTTTCACTACTGTTATTATGCATGTTTTCAATTTAATACAATAGCTTGGTTTGTTGTATTTTGAATGTCATATGACTTGCCCAGGATTAGAACCCTAGGGCTGCATATCTGCATGACTGCTAATCGTTTCTGATTATGCACTCGCTTGATCACCTCGCATGTTAGGAGAAAGGTCCTAAAATTAATCCAAACTGCTTGACAAATGTTTTTTTTTTAAAAATGAATGAACAGGGTAAAATGGTACCGAAAGGGCATTAGTTATCCAACTAGTGTAACCAAGTCCCCGAACTCAGTTAATCTCTGGTTCGTAGAAATAGGGTGATCCTCCCATTACCTTATTTAGGTTTCTAATCGACCCACCCCAAACCGATTAGTGGCGACTCCTGCATATAAATCACCTGCATGTTAAAAACTTAAACCGTAAGTTGCGATATGGTATGGGCTTGTGAGAGCCCGAGTTAAGTCTCAAACCTAGACTTAGCACGTACCGGGTCGACGCCCGTTCGGAGGTCAGTCGCGACACTACAATTACTTGACCAACAAACAGCGAAAAAGAAAAAGAAAAAACCCCGTCTTACTTCTCCTTACATGCCCGCGAACCCGTCAAATTGATTCATCGAAACAACAAAAATATATGGAGAGAGTTGAAGGAAGAACAATGGTCATCCGTGAGCTTCTCTTGAAAGTTGTGGTGCTTGGGACCATCGTATTGGGTCCATGCCACAATCACATGGCAGAAGCTGCTTCTTCAATGACCAAGCCCGGATGCCGAAGTTTCTGTGGAAACCTTGAAATTCCATTCCCCTTCGGATCGAGCGATAGTGATCTCGAATGCCGCATCAATCATACCTCATTTAGAGTCGTTTGTGATAACTCTACCGACCCTCCCATACCTTACATGAATACAAACAGTAGTTGCTTCCGAATACTCAACATTTCTGTCCAGGACCACGAGCTGCGAGTTAACGTTTTGACCGGTCGAGACTGCTATAACCCTTCTGGTTGGTTTTCGGGCTATTATCCATGGCTCACACTAGCTAAGTTCCCCATATCCAGCACCAAGAACAAGTTCACTGCAGTTGGTTGCGACACGTTGGCTAAATTCCATGACCGTGATGAGAAGTTCTCTTTCGGTTGTATATCTTCGTGCAGCAATGATTCGGACGTCAGCAATGGGTCGTGTTCCGGTATCGGTTTCTGCCAAACGAGCATTCCTAGGAACAACTTCGGCTACACAATCTCCATTAAGAGCTTTTCCAATCATTCCAATGTCCTAAAATTCAATCCTTGCAGCTATGCCTTTGTTGCCAAAAATGACTTCTACAACTTCTCGGTTGGTGATCTTTCGCAGCTAAAATTTAACGAGTCCACTCTAGTTCTCAACTGGGCAATAGGGAAGCAAACATGCAAGGAGGCCCAGAAGAACAGTACGAGCTACAAGTGCACCAAGAACACGAGTTGCACCAAAGCTGAAAACGGATCCGGGTACAAGTGCACTTGTAAAGAAGGTTACCGAGGCAATCCTTACCTCGCGAATGGTTGTCAAAGTACGTTGATAAAATCAACTTTCTTTGTCTTATACTTCGTATTGATATGATATGAGAAGATTAGATATATCTGATGTGTGTGTTTAATTTTTGTAGATATTGATGAATGTGCGGATCCAGCGTTGAACCAATGTGAGGGAAAGTGCCGTGATACTGAGGGGGGTTATACATGCTCATGCCCAAAGGGTTATCATGGTGATGGCAAGAAGGGCGGCGGAGATGGGCAAGGATGCATTCCTAATCCATCACAATTGATGAAGATTTTGGTTTGTAAGTTCTTTCATTTAACTTGGGCTTCCTTACTCAAAAAATATACTACTATCCTATCTGATTTCGAGAATATATAATTTAATTTGTCTGTGGTTTAGGAGGATATTAAATATTTACATCACGATTGAGCTCTCTTAAAATTTAAAAGTAGATTTAATGTCACTCTTGTCAATGTCTGAACTCTTCGAGCATCTTTTGACTTGATGACCTTGGGCTTTGAGTAATTGTGAATTCATCTTTGAGATTAAGTTGCGAATGTTGACATAGGTACCATATGACCTTGGACTTCTAGGGCGGAGTGGCAATGTTGTGGGATTGAATTAGCCAAATTATTGACCTAAAAAACCACACAAGTCACAAAATTGCCGATTCCATATATAATAATAATAACAACAACAACAACAACACAGTTCCCTGAGAAGAAACTGAAAATTAAAAACTATTCTTTTTTCTTCCTGACTACATTTCTTGAATCTCAATCTTCATCCCATCTTTCCTCTATGAACAATCTTGTAGTTTAATCAGTGCTTTGTTTGAACTCAATTTTGCATTATGTTCACAACCTCATAAAATAAAATTATTTCACATACTACAACATTTTACCCTTGGTAAATGTTAAAATGTCTGCACCTCATAAAATAAAATAAAAATGAAATTTATACCATGCACTTGTTTACAATAAAATGAAGCAATGATCATCAATAAAAAAAAATTGACATTTTATAAAGTTTCGCACTCATGACGTGACGTAAATCTTTTGTATGCTCTCGTAGTTGTAAATTATAAAAACTCACATTTTTTGACAACTTTTTTAGTATGTTGCACTCATCGATCTATGATAAAATGTTGTCAACGCTGGTGCAACATTTCAAAATCTAAAACATAATGCATTTTATGATATTCTTTGCGCTAAATTATGATAAAACGTTATAAATCTTTATAGAATATCGTTAAATAAAGAAAAAACACATCTTATGTTTTTTTTCTTTCATTTTATGAGCTACATTTATAAAATTAAGTGGAAAGAGTCCTAATAATTATTTTTTGTTAGTTGGTCTACTGGTGACCAAGTAAAATCACCAGATCTTAAACGGAATGTGCTCTGGAACTGGCTAAATCCTTCCTCAAGTTGGCTAAAAAATATTTGAGGTGGCGAGAGAACCTTCATCCTTGAGAGAATGACGGTCCTATAACATAATCATTGTTGACGACAATGAATACCTCTTAATCGATTACAAATCCTACCATAATTGGAAATTCAAAGTATACAAGATAATTACATTCTTATCTTTTTTAGTTGTTAAGTTTTATTTATTTATTTTGGGAATAATATGCACATAATCTTTTTCTTTGGCCGGAGAATAATATTTATTATTTTAAAAGTTGTGACTGAGTTCTTCATATATATCTTATTATTTGAATATTATCACTTTGATTTGTTTCCTTCAATAAGACAAGAAAATCGTTCTCTTCTTATGGCTTTTTTATATGGAAAATGCATTTTAATATATAAAAATAAGAAATCCATTAACTAAGTCTCCCATTTTGAACGTGGAAAATGCTTGGCTGAGATTTGACCGTATCTTTTCCAAGCTAACGGCACCGTTAGCTAAGCATTATACTTAATTCTATTGTCGAGAATGGCAAAACAAAGCTAGATCTAAATGATGAAAAATGTGTCATCATTGAGCCATTAAACAATACAAGGTTCAAATTAAGCCATACCATGAAAATACGATCTTATCACAATACACTTACTTTTTGCGAATAATCGCACACATTAGATCATAAACTTAATTTCTCTATTCGATATAGAGATGGGACATGTATCGAGTTATTTAAACTCATGCATAGTTCTAACGAAAAAGTCTCTATAAACTTATGCTTTAAATGGCGTGAATTTGGTTGCATAAGACCTAGAAAACTGTAAGCAAGTATACTGTGGGCCCATACGAAAAGATAAGTATCCATGTAGTTGGTTTGAGACTTTGAGTTAATACTTTTCTGACTTCTTTCATGTCGACTTAAACCTGTTAAACTGATGACATTTTTTGTAGACCGGGACAACTGTGCTTTTCTTCCGTTTTTTGTAGATTAGCTTAACCAAATCCATTGTCCTATTTCAGACTCAAATTGTCCCAAAATTAGGAAGTTTTTGGAGGAAACCTCACGATGTAATTCTACAGAAGTTTGAATGTGTGGTGCAATGATTCGCTGTGCAGTTAATCATGTGGTTAATTATTCTGAAAAACTGGAGTTGTATACAGGGGTTGCTATAGGCATAATAGTGCTGCTTTACAGCATTGGCTTTCTGTATTTCGGATACAAGAAAAGGAAGCTCATCAGGCTCAAAGAACATTACTTCAAGCAAAATGGCGGCTTGCTTTTGCAGCAACAATTACATGAACGTGACAGAACAACAAAAGCTGTGAAAATCTTTAGCGCTGAAGAACTAGAGAAGGCCAGCAACAATTATGACGAGAGCAGAATAGTCGGGCAAGGAGGATATGGTACCGTTTACAAAGGGTCGTTGCCAAATAATATGGTAGTTGCAATTAAGAAGTCCAAGCTCGTGGACCAGAGCCAAATCGAACAGTTCATCAATGAAGTCATTGTGCTTTCTCAAATTAATAATCGTAACGTGGTCAAGCTTTTGGGATGTTGTTTGGAAACAGAGGTGCCTTTATTGGTGTACGAGTTCGTCTACAATGGAACTCTCTTCGACCATGTCCACAACTCAAACAAATCATCGAAGCTATCTTGGGAGACCCGGTTGAGAATCGCTTCAGAAACTGCTGGAGTCCTATCGTACTTGCACTCCACAGCTTCCCCTCCCATTATCCATCGAGATGTCAAGTTGGCAAACATCCTTTTGGATGATAACTACATTGCAAAAGTCTGCGACTTCGGAGCTTCAAGATTAGTCCCACTTGATCAAACGCAATTGTCCACTATGGTTCAAGGAAAATTAGGATACTTAGACCCGGAGTACTTTCACACAAGCCAATTGACAGAAAAGAGTGATGTTTATAGCTTCGGGGTTGTGCTAGTTGAGCTATTGACAAGGAGGAAGGTGCTTTCTTTTGACTGACCGGAAGAAGAGCGGAGCTTGGCAACGTACTTTCTTTCGTCATTGAAAAATGATAAATTATTTCAGATTGTTGAGGAAGTTATTGCAAACGAAGGAAACAATGAGCAGGTGCGGGAAGTTGCCAATCTTGCCAAGAGATGCTTGAAAATAAAAGGCAAGGAGAGGCCGACCATGAAGGAAGTAGCAATGGAATTGGAGGGACTAAGAGCAATGGCTAAGCATCCATGGGTTAGTGGTATCGACATGAATCCAGAAGACGATTCGTTTACTGGGAGACAAGACCGATATGTACATGGGTAGTATTGCAACCACGAACACTGGGTCCATGGATAGCATGAAAAACCATGTCCCGCCACAAGTTAGTAGTGGGAGATGACAATAATAGGTTAGCGATCTATATCTGGGTATGTTGTCTTGGATGTTGTGGCTGCACTAGGTCTCCATGGACTGCACTGGTTCATTTGGTTCTTTCACGTTCAAAGGTAGGAGCATTTGGGTTGCGTCTTGTTCATTAAATGGTTGCTAAGCGTGCATTTTATCTTTAATAAGTGTCTTTCTCAAGGCAGCATAATTTAGCTTTTGAAAGCTTTTTTGGATTCAAATCAGTGACATAATGTGAAAATGGTTTCCTCGCTCTACTGTTTGTTGGTGGAGCTTTTGAAATGTTGGAGCTATCTTGTCTTCGAGTGTACCGAAGTTAAAATGATATGGAAGGGCAGATTTCTGTTTGCTCGAGGATGTAGTATGTCCAACTTGGATGAATATTATTTTTCTGGGCAATTCCATGATCTTGCCTTACTAGTAATACATTGAAACTTTCACCCATTGATTAGACGCATGATAAATGTTCAATTCCATAAACCGCCAACCAAAATGAACTTCACGTTTGACTTTTGCTAGTGTGTTACTCATCCACATAATCAATGGGGTACGGTCATGTTTGCCTTATTGAGTTACAATTATGAACATCATCTATATCTATTGTTAGTCACGTTTTTATGTAGTTAACGTCCATATTAATAATCAACCAATCAAAAATATTTCCTTCGATTAGTGATGGAGGAAAATAAAGTCCAATAGAAGTACGTATTTCACAGTTGCAGGATTCACTTACGTAAGGGGGATCTTTTCACCAGAAAAAAAAGGGACTTCTTTTTCTTGGGCACAAGACAACAGAAGTCAACCGGTAAAAAGCTATTCAATTCATGATATGCATCAACTAGCATCGAATGCAACCATTTGCCACATATAAAACCGAGAATTAGTGTTGGGATCCTCCTAATTCTTTGTAATTATGATGGTGTAGCATATATGTGGATATCATAGTTATTATCACATTAGAGCAAGTGCAACTGATTGGGTTGATCAATTGGTTGGTCATCTTGAATCTACTCTATTCAGCTTTGTCTTGAGTTTATCCGATAAAGGGAAGACAATAAAGAGTTATTCTTTTTGCAATCGATTAATCGGAAATCCTAGAGATCGTTCTTTTTGCAATTGATTCTTCTTTTATGTATAGTTTCTTTGCTGAAGCCCATATCAATTTTTTTTTATTTGACCAATGTAGCAACAATCGTCACATTAAAATACCAACTAGTCTTAGTCACTTACCAACGTTTTATCTTGCTTCGGTTTGAAAAATACCCACTTTTCTTCACACTTGGAGGATGAACCGACTGTTTTAATAATATATCAACATTTATACTTGTGATGACAAAGACCTTTGAATTCACTAACTTTCATTCAAAATTACCAACCTTAATTTGGTTGACATACCAATGTATGCCATATTGACATACCAAATTACTTTAAAGGTGTCGATAACCACAAGGATAAATGTTGATAGATTATTAAAGTAGTTGATGTCACGCCCCGGATCCCACCGAGCCCGCGACATCCCATCCTTAGTCGATCATTTGAACGCAACGTCCCAGGACGCGTCGCCGATCCAAACGAATTACGCAAGCGGAAGCATATAAAATAACCCAGACAATCTTACCAAAAAAAAAATAATAATAACCCAGACAATAAAAACATGACCAAGGGATAGAACATCGAAATTTAATAAACATCCAACATTATAAAGCATTCAATATTACAAAATGGTAACCCCGCTTCCAAAATCAAGCACAATTTTTCAAAAGGGGGCGATGGTTGACAAGCCCATCTTCTCTACAAAAAGGTGCTAAAAAAAACAGGGTAAGTTGATCTATCCTTCAATTCCTGTGGTACTCTGGCGGCCTCTCCGAATCGATCACGGTCGCGGATCTGAAAGTGGTTATGTAATAACCGTGAGAACAAGTCTCAATAAGCAATAACCTAAATCTCACCTAGGCTAATGCGTACCCAGACCAATCTAACATGCGAACTACCAGTCAATACAATCAATTGCACATGAAAGGCTTACCTCGCCTCGAACCACATGCCAATCCTGCATATTAGTTCAAACTTGATAATGCAAGGATGATTCACCACCACATCACATTTACTAGCACGCACACTCCCACTCAAAATCAAACAACCCAACCAATTCAATCAGTTGATTCAATCACACGCTCAGCCAACCAATTCAGTCATACACTCAACCAGCCAATCCAATCACACGCTCAACTAGCCAATCCAGTCACACGCTCAATCAGCCAATCCAGTTACACGCTCAACCAGCCAATTCAGTCACATCACGCACACGCATCCAATCAATTTTCCTCTCACGAACCACCGTCAATACGTCTCAAGTCTGGTCTCACAGGCACACTAATCACGCAATTCGATCAATTCCAATGGCCGCCGTCAACACGTCCCAAGCCATACTATTCACTCAATTCCCAGTGGCCACCGTCAACACGTCCCAAGCCACGATATTCAAATAATTCCAATGACCGATGTAAATACGTTCCAGTCCAACACACCTTTAACGGGCCACTATCAACACGTCTCAAGCCCGCATTCCAATCGGCCCATCGGCCATTCCTGCCTTCACATGGACCGCTGTCAACACGTCCCAAGTCCGCAGCCCTCCGATCATTCCGGGCTTAATTTCTCACAGGCAAGCACACGCCACTCGATTCAATCAAATTCATGCTAAACAACTCACACTCATAACTCGGTCCAATTCACACTTCGCCACTCCAATGCACAAACCCGACATTCAAGTCGGTCACACACAATTACCCACTCAAGCACTCTACTTTAATCAGTCTAATTTAACCCAATTAGAACACAACATAATCTAATTAAATCATAATATAATTAAATTAAAAACATGCCCTAGCCGTTCTAGCCCGAAACTGGTCAATGAAATACCCAAAATACTAAGTAGGGTCTAGGAAGTCGCTTACCAAATTTTGGCCCGGGAAAAGTCGGCTCGGGCCCAAAATGGCCCGGGTGGACAGTTCGGACTGGGCGCGGGCGTGGGCCACACGGGCGCGCTAATCGGCCAAAGCGGGCACAATGGCCGATCGGCGTGCCTGGCGCGCAGGTGTGGCAAACACGCGGCATGCCCGGGGCGTACGGGCAAACGGATGGGCAACGCGCCCGGGCGACGAGCGTGGGCGTAGGCACGGGCGTGGCACTGGAACGGCGCGACGGTGGCTGGCCGGCGGCGACAGCGACCGGCGGCGGCGGCGACCAGCGGCGGTGGCTACCGGCAGCGACTAAACAAGGGGAAAAAGTTGGCCGGGCGGTGAGGAGAGGGGGAGAGGGGAAGGGAAAAGGGAGAGGCTGAGGGAGCGGCGGCGGCGGCGGCTGGCGGACGGGCCGGCGAGCTGGCCGGCGGGGCGGCACGGCGCGGTACGATGGCGGCGTGCTGCTGGACGAGTCGACCGGCGGGCGGCGAGCTCGCTGGCTCGGGCTCGGGCAAGACAGGACAGGGAGGAGGCCGGGGAAGGGAGAGGCAGGGTGGGGGTGGGTCTCGCGGCGTCGACGGGGCGGAGGCGGCGACCGGATGTCGCTGGGCCGACTCTGGGCGCGACGGGTAGCGGCGACGAGCTCGCTGCCGCGCGCGCGAGAGAGGAGGGAGGGAGCGGTCGGGGCGGCGGGCGGAGCTCACTGGCGATGGTGGCGGAGCGGCACGACGCGGCGGCGGGCTCAGGCGGCGGTCGAGTAGTCGAGCGAAGTAGAACCAGAATGGGCAGAGACTGTCGGGCCGAGAAGAAAATAGGAAAAGAAGAAGAAGAAGAAGAAGAAGAAGAAGAAGAAGAAGAAGAGAGGAGGAGAGAGGAGAGAAAGAGTGTGTCAGAAGAGGGGATGGGCATGCAGAGAGAGGAAGAGGACGGGACGTGAGTGAGAGTGCATGGGGAAGGGGAAACGTGCACGGCAAAGGGGGAGGGGGAGAGAGAGAGAGAGAGAGAGAGAGGAAGAGAGAGGAAAGGAGAGAGAGGGAGAGACACGCGCGGGAGGGGGGGAAAGTCGGCAGAGGAGAGAGGAGAGAGAAAGAGAGAGAAAAAGTTTAAATTTTAACTTTAAGCGCGATCCAACGGATACGGTTCAAACTAAAAATCGACTTAACGGTCCCGATTTAAATTCGGGAAAAGGCATAACGGTCCACGATAAATCCCGATAATAATCTAGGGCAAAAAGGCCAAAATAAAATAACCCAAGACACGCTACGAGGGAGGTCTACCGGTCCAAATTCGCACCCGGTCAAAAATCTACTTTCTCACTATTCCTGATAATGTCAACGTTGACCACAATAATTTCGACACCGTCCAATTTATTTCGTCCCGGAACTCCCGAAAATCAACTGCCAAATTCAGGGTATAAATAACAACCAAATTCGATCGAGTGCGATTCTAGCAAAATTTCTATTTTTAAAAATAAGAACTCGAGAGTGATCAGTTCCCGGGCGAAATTCTATTATAAGCACACTGACGAATTACACGTTTTATAAATCCCAAAAAATGGGTCAAAATCCGGAATGTTACAGTTGATAATCTTGGAAGTAGAAAGAAATGTTCGTACTTCTCAAAATGAAGGAAATGTGACTATAATTAGTTGGTATCTTAATTTGATGAATGTCGGTACTTTAGTCAAGTTGAGGTTGGTTATTTCGAATAAAAGTTAGTGACTTGAAAGACGTTGGTAACCACACTAAATGACACGTGATTAAGTAAGCAAGTTTCCAATCACTTTTTTGTATCAGCAATATTTGATAGATACCAACCCCATTCAAATTCACTATGTACCATCATAGAATAGAGTTACATATTTATGGCTATGAACACTTGCAATCTACTAAGCCTTTACTCGTTACTGTAATAAGTCTTTACCGGTTAATTGGGTTGCTTATCCTCCAACTTGTCTTTTGGAATTACTGTGTTTTGAAGCTCGTATTTTGTCTACCCAAACTTTTACTTAAATGAGAATGCTACGAATGTTTTTTCGACCAAAAAGAAAAAGCTCTCTCTCAATGCTTCTCCTTGGATATATGGTACTAACTATCTGTCACGTGTGCAAGAAAAAGAAGTAAAAGTGGGGATCTTTATAAAAACGCTACTTTGATTAATACTAAATCTTCGAATTCCTTGTGGGAGAAAGCAAGTTAAAGTTTTCAACATCGGTTAAAAGAAAATAAAAATGGTACTGTATATCATCGATAAGAGACTTTAGAGAAGCTATCTATGTATGGTGATGTCCATTATCAACCAATTTTGGCATTAAATTCCATTAATAAAGTGCTAGATTATAGTGTTTGCCTGTCAACGGTGGATCATGTAGCATGTTTATCATCACCGAAAAAGCTTTCAGAAAATTCCATCAATGATGTTGGCTAAGGCAATGGCTTATAATTATCATGATGAACCTTGTGACCTTAGTCAGTTTTTAATTAATTGAGGCGGCGAAACTATGTTGTTTTCAAGTTTTGGCTTATGCAGACTAAAATTCTGAGACGTATCCTTCATTAATATGAAGCCCCGCGCATTAGTTATTAGGTGGTTGCGGCTTTCCCTGGTGAACTTAACTGGTTCTATCCGTAGTTGTTCCATAACTCCGGAATCGTGGTCAACGCACCGGACTTGTTGTACCCAACGTAAAACCCGTCGTCCTCGCCGACGACGGGCGAGTAAAGACCGGCAACACCGAACGCCGGGGTAGAGCTCGTCTTTGGCTTGAAGACAGAACGCAGTAGCTTCTGGATCGACCACGAGATTCGGGAATACTTCTTCGCCGTCGTCGAGGTCGCTGGTTGTGGCCGCGGAGGAAGAGAGGGAAGGCGCGGCGGTCAGGGAGGTGAGACATGGATAGGGTGCAAGCGGAGATGGCGGAGTCAAGCTTGAAGGACTTTTTCTTTTTGCTAGAAAGCTTGAAAGACTTGAGTTCAAAGGAGAGATGAATTGAAGAAGGCTCGTCAGAACATGAGCAAAGGTGTTAGAGAGAGAAGGGGTTGAGCGGGGGGTTGCAGAGAGATGGAGAGTAGAGTACGTGAGAGAGAGGAGAGAGACAAGTTTTTTCTCTGACACGTGGGCCCTAATTGCCACGTGTCAATTTGTGGGTAGTTTTCCGTAAATCATACGTGGAGTGTTAAACTCACGTAATATTTTCTCTCTAGTGCCCTCTCTCCCTCTCTCTCTAAATTTTTTTAAATTTTTTTTATTTTTTTATTTTTGGGGGAACCACGACGGTGGTGCAGGTGCAGGCCAGGCCAACACGTGCCGCGACAGTTTTTTGTAAAGTCGACGATGGTGTAAGTGCAACGGATGGGGGCGGACGAAGTGCACCCGGAGCGTCTCTCCCCAGCGTATTCCTCTCGGTAATTTGTCCAAGCACAGCAAAAGATTCGGGACTATCCCCTAGCTAAACTCTAATTCGTTGCACATCGGTCCGTTAGATCAATGAGGAGATAATGTGGGATCGGCGTGCTATAGAGCCGGCCAGAGTAGACTGGAAGTACTCACAAAAAAAAAAAGTCAGTTGAACACGCTATATATGCAGGAATCGTCCTAGTTTATTGTGCTAGTGTCACTTCAAAACTGTCCGTCTTGTGTATGGGAATCTATTCCAAGATGTATTATTGCAAAATGATCATATATATTGGCCATTTAAGGCCTTATGTAATTCATGTAATGCTCTTGCCTTTAGTTATAAATGGCGATAAAGACTTCTAATAAAATGATAGTGAATTTTCTCCATCATGTTCTTGTAAACTTTGTCGTTCTCTAGGCATATTGCCATTTGAAGGATAGGAATAAATCTTTAGTAATGTGATACATTGGTTCTTGGTGAAGCAAGTATGGTCTCCACTTACCAATCAAAGTGATCCTGTGGATCAAAAAGCTAAACTAATGCCGAGATTTTTGAGTTTTAAGGCAACCATTTCAATGAGATTTGAAGACTAAAAGGTAGTCCAATTTTGATTGCCCAGGGAAGGGCCTACGTATTAAATCTTCTTCTGCTTGATGACTTTAGCCCCCATTAAATCCTGGCGGTATCCATGTTATTTCTTGCTTTACTTCAATTCATTATTATATAATGCTTTGACAAACGGAACATAGCAAATAGCATGAAAATTTGATGCATTCAAAAAGATGAATTTGACATACATTAAATTTAATTTAATCATGTCATTGTATATCTACTAGTATTGAGCCACTCACTACAATTTTGAATGATTATATCTGAAGAGAGAAGAAAGAATAAATCTAGGAGAAATTCGATGGTCACTTAATAGAGTGAATGTAGTTGGTAGACATAAGATATTCATGAATTTGATGGTCGCTTAATGAATTGGTTGTAATAGGTGGTTTCATTTTTTAACATTTTTTATGTAAGGGTAATTAAGGAATGTATAAGAAAGAGACAAATACGACAGTTCAAATTATAGTAATAGGCACGTTACCGAACTTGATTCCTATACGTACAACATATCTTTATTCTCACTATTCTTTTTTTTTTTTTTGATAATCGAGGTGTCCGCGCGACCGGCAAGCGATGACTCAGCTATAAACCGGCGGTGATGCACGACTAGTCCTCGAGTGACGCTAGCGCAGGACCCACCACCACGGCGTCACACTTAAGAATCCCTAACGACTACGCTAGGGTTCGAACTTTGATCCCTTCGTGGGGGGACCAGAGCGCAAGCCAACGCAGCTGCTGCGGGCGGTGGTTTTATTCTCACTATTATTTACATCAATTAGAAAGAAGAAACTTATCCCACTAATAGTAATATCGATTGATTTGGTTAATACTTAAATATTAATTTGTTGCATAGTCTATTAACCTAGACATGCTTTTCTGTAGCAGTTAATAAAACCAAAAAGATCCCTTGATTTTCCTTTTTTGTTTTTCCCGTTTAGTAGCCTTACCTGATTTCAACCATATAACATTAGGAAAAATAAAAGTTAAATTTCTATCAGTATCTCTCTTGATTTTAAATCTCTAAAGAAAAGCAACTTCCTTATCTCCTTCAGATTAAAACAAAGATATATTCAGTGCTGTTCCTTTGTCCAAAGCATCAGATGCAATTGCCGTCGACCTTGACCTGAAAAGAAGCAAGTAAGCACCGACTTGCATGGCCAACTCCTATCTCTACGATCCCAACGCTCTGCAACCCGACGTTGACCTGGACCCGAAAAGCAAGGCAAAGACTTGCATGACCAGCTCACATCTCATCGAGAACTATCTGAGCGCGCCTTGCGACACGACGTTGACCCTGACCTTGACCTTGACCTTGAGCTGAGAAGCAAAGCAACGACTTGCATGGCCAACTGATGGTGAATTTATTTAGTAGAAAATAAATGATTTATAAAATATTTTCTTAAAAATGATCGTTTACAAAAATAAATGAACGAAAAATATTTTTATCGTCTATGTAAATATTTAAACATAAATTATTATTGATAATGAAAACATTTTTTATCAATTAACTATTTCGATCTACACAAGCAGCGTTTGAGCTTTAATAATTGGAAAAATGACACAAATAATCCTTGAACTTTAGTCTAAAATGCATTGTCATCTATGAATTTTTAATTTTTTTCAATGTGGTTCTTGGATTTTGATAAATGTTAAATTTAGCCCTCTATTATATGAAAATGTTCATGTTGCCCTTCCGTTAATTCAAGTTAAATGAAATTTGCTGATGTGGCTTCAAATCCATGAAGTTTGAATAGTAGGAAAAAAAGTTATATGTAGATTATCCACGTAAGATGTTTAGTAATCCATATCATCGAATTACGATGAACATAACACCCTAATTTTTCTTTTTCCTTTTGTAAAGCAGATAGATAAAAAGATAGACATGCTTGCTCATCACTTTTAAAATTTCACATCATCAAATAACGCCCAAATTATCGTTTGAGCAAACGAGAGGACTAATTATTATCAACAGCAAACATATGCACGAGGGGCTCGGTTAACTGGTTTCTTGCTCTCTCTCGTCTGAAGAGCCTCTCTCTATCACCTGGATAGCTTTGCCCTAACTCCTTTTTCCTTCAACACTCAAGAATCAATCTTCAAATCACAGCAAACGCCATCTCCTTTGCCGCTTCCCTTTCATCATCCCCAAACCCTTCCATAATCCGAAAATCGCTCACAATGTCGCGTTTTTGAAAAGACCAACAAACGACAGTGAAGAAGAACGACGCTACTGAAGCTAAACACCCTCATCCCAACCCCGGCGCCGGTGGAAGGAACACCTGTCCCCCCTCTTGCTACAAGCCACTCCACACTCACAAGAAGACCGTCACTTGCCTTCCAGAATTTCACAAGCAGCAAAACAACTCTGTAAAAGGAAATCATGATCGCAGCAAAAGGTCAGGAGATAAGGGTCCAAAAGGCGATTCTGGTAGGACGCCCAGTCCCCTTGGTGATGCAATGCTTTGGGGTACCCACGTAAGTATTCTAGATATGAGGAAAGCGCCTGACACCTATGTTAGATCATCTTAGACTTACCTAGTCCAGCATTATGGAAGAAAACAGAGAACGAGATCTTAGGATGGCAGCATTATGTAGAAGGTTAGGACATCTATGGACAGGAAGGAAGATTGTTACGTTAGACAATGTTGTGACGGAAGAAAAACTGCAAGAGTGTGAACGTACTGTCTTTGGCAAACTCCATGGAAGTCCTTCTGTCAACTTCCAAGCTTTCCAAGCCACTATGAAGAAAGCCTGGAAAATAAACACAGTCATCTGTAAGCATCTACAACCTGGTCTATTCTCCTTTGAGTTTGAATCTATTCAGGAAAGAAATAAAGTACTGAATTCTGGACCATGGTCGTTCTCAAGCCATCTGTTGGTGATGAAACAATGGGAGCCAAGCATGCCACCACAGTGCATCAAATTTGACTCATGCACCTTTTGGGTTCAAATTCATGGCCTACCTATTGAAGGAACAACTGAAAAAGCAATCACAGAAATTGCTGAAAATATAGGGGAAGTTTCAGAAGTGCGAATAGAAACAAAAGGATATGCATCAATTGTGGTGGGAAAAGCTCGAGTTCTGTTAAAATTATCAAATCCCCTCTCATCGGGGATACTATCCAGCTTTAGAGATAAGGAGCATTGGCTAGATTTTAAATATGAAAGGCTTCCCCACTTTTGCTACTCCTGTGGGAAAATAGGGCATTATGCAAAAAATTGTGAAATAGTGCCTTTTGTTGAAGACCTCATTTCCACAGATCAGAAGCTGTTTTATGGACCCTGGCTCAAAGCTGAAGAGGCCTCTATCAACCCCTTTTGGAAGGCCTTTTATGGGGATATTCTCGAAGGGGAAGAAGGGCAAGGGTTGCAGCAGGAGATGGTAATGGAAACCCCACAAAATGCTGGACAAATAACTTTGTTTCAGACTGTTGCAAGTAGCTCACAGACCAGACTGAACAACAAACAAGAGGAAAGGGGAAAAAGAAAACTTTCTGAAAAGGAACTTATAGCCATAGCATGCAATCAGGAGCTAGAAGTAGAGGCTCATCCTGATCAAGCTACCCTACTGCAAATCGAACTAGCATCATCACAGACAATGAGTGCTGGATTGCAAAGCAAAAACAGAAAGCTAAAGGAAAGGAATTACAAGAAAGGCCGAAGATATGAACCGTATGATCAGAAGAGTTCTAAAGGACAAATGCTAGATGAAGCACGGCTCTTAGAAACCCCGGTGCACTTTGCAAAAGAACCTGAACAATGGGCTCTGGTGGCTAGCCCTAATAAGCCACCGGGTTACAAATGAAGCTTTTCTGTTGGAACTGTCAGGGGTTGGGTCCACCCTTGACGGTTCAAGCTTTAAGGGCAAGCATGGCCCAAGAAAGACCCGATGTGGTTTTTATTATGGAGACCAAGAATCAAGAACATTTAGTACGTCGTTTAAGCAGGATTTTAAACTTCCAGAACTGTTTTACTGTTAATCCAATAGGGATTGGGGGGGGATTGGCTTTGCTGTGGAAGCATGGGATTTCTCTAACTGTCAATTCAGCCACACAGGAGTTCATCGATGTTACCCTTCAGGATAACGGGATGGCCCAACAATTCAGGGCTACCTTTGTGCATGCACCAACAATGCTTCAAAACAAAATCAAATTATGGGAAGAGTTGAAACAACTGAGTATACAGAGCAACTTGCCTTGGGTGTGTATTGGGGATTTCAATGAAATCTTGTATTACTGGGAAAAACTGGGGAAGCGACCCCCACAACAGTATAGAATGAATGCATTTAGAGATTTCCTCGATAGCTGTGGATTAATGGATTTAGAAAGTAAAGGTTGTGCTTTTACTTGGGCTAACAATCGAGAAGGCCAAGATTATGTTCAGGAAAGATTGGACAGAGCAGTTTGCAATATTGAATGGAGATTCTGTTTTCCTCAAGCTGAAGTTTTCGCTCTACCGGCAATTGGATCTGATCATAGCCCCATTGTACTAGCTTTATTAGCTGAACCAACTAGAAGAAACAAGATGTTTAGATTTGAAGCATTTCTGGATGGAAAATGAGGATTGTGGGAGGTTAATCAGCCAAAGCTGGAATCAGGCCAGGCTACAACAATCTAATCTAGTGGAAAAAATACGAGCAGTCTCAATCGAATTAACCAGATGGAGCAGGAAAACTTTCCATAACAACCACAAGCAAATCAATGCATTGCAACAACAGCTGATGGCCCTAACAAATGTTCAGACTCTGAATGACAATCAGAATAGAAAGAGGGCTATAACTGAACAGATTGAAACACTATGGAGACAGGAGGAAATGTACTGGGGCATAAGGTCTCGAATCAATTGGCTGAAATGGGGAGACAAAAATACAAAATACTTCCATGCGATGACCATTCAGAGAAGACAGAGAAACAAAATATCTATGCTAAAAGATGCTGACAATGTGTGGATTCGTGAAACTCAGATGCTAAAAGAGATGACAATGGAATTTTTCAAACAGCTTTATAGTTCAGAGGGCCCCCGAGATTTTCAACCTGTTTTGCAACAATGTCCAACTCTTGTCACGGCTGAGATGAACCAAGAACTGATGGCTCCAGTCACAATGGAGGAGGTCCATACAGCAGCTTTTCAATTGGGCTCCTTGAAGGCACCGGGACCAGATGGGTTGAATGGCCAGTTTTATCAAAGAAACTGGGATGCTGTAAAAAATGGTGTTTATGATGAAGTGAAGGAATTTTTCTGTTCTGGAAATCTGAATCCAGAACTAAACAGAACTCATATCACGTTGATCCCGAAAGCTCCTAACCCAGAAAGCTTGGACCAGTTCAGACCAATAAGCCTATGCAATTTTGCATACAAAATTATTTCAAAAGTCTTGGCAAATAGGTTGAAAAAGTGGCTACCGGTTATAATAGGAGGAGAACAGAGTGGATTTGTAGCCGGAAGACAAATCCAAGACAATATTCTGATTGTGCAAGAAGTTCTCCATCAATTGAGAATCAGAAAGAGAAAAAGGAAATTTCAGGCAGTGTTGAAACTTGATATGAAAAAAGCCTATGACAGAGTAGAGTAGGATTTTCTTGAAGCAAGCATGTTCAAAATGGGTTTCAGCAAATGGTGGGTAAAGAGAATAATGCAATGTGTTACGTCAGTCTCCTCTAGTGTAAAAATGAATGGGGAACCTTTACCCTATTTTAAGCCAACACTTGGAATACGACAAGGGGACCCTATATCGCCCTATTTGTTCATAATGATAGCAAATACACTCTCGACATTGATGAGAAAGGCGATACAAGATGGCACTATCTCTGGAATTAAACTAAACGGGTATTGCCCAACTCTATCTCATCTCCTCTTTGCTGATGATTCTATCTTCTTCTTAGATGGCAAGCTTACTGAATGTCAAAATCTTGCATTGATCCTAAATCAATATTGCTATGCATCTGGCCAAGCAATCAACTTAAACAAATCTGGCATATTTTTTAGTTCCTGCTGTCCACAGAACTTAAGAGACAATATGGCTGCTGAACTTAGGGTTCCTGAGATCAAGAAGACAGGCAAATATTTAGGAATTCCTTCGGATTGGGGAGAATCAAAGAAACAAATGTTTAGCTGGATTCTAGCAAGAGTCAATAGAACACTAGAAGGCTGGAAGGAAAAATTTATTTCAAAGGCAGGAAAAGAAACGCTGATTAAAACGGTTGTTCAAGCTCTTCCTCAATATGCTATGTCAATATTCAAAATACCGGCTTCAATCTGTCGGTCCATAGAAAAAAGGGTTGCAGCATTCTGGCGGAAAAATTCGGAAGCAAGGAAAGGTCTTCACTGGAAGAGGTGGGAACTTCTAAAAACCAGAAAAGATAGAGGGGGTTTGGGATTTAGAGATCTAACATCTTTCAATAGAGCAATGCTCGGCAAACAAGCATGGAGACTATCTCACAACCAGTCATCATTATGGAGCCAAATTATAAAAGGTGTTTACTTTCCTACAAGATCATTCTGGCAGGCTGGGAAGGGGACTCGACCCTCTTGGGGATGGCAGAGCATACTGATGGGCAGGGAGACAATATCAAGTTCAGTCATGTGGTCAGTTCGCACAGGTGACAAAATTAGCATCCGGGAAGATAGGTGGCTCAAGAGAGGAATAATAGGAGGACCAGCAACTAGGCAAGAACCGACTAAAGTCGCAGACCTAATTAACCACGAGGACAGATCATGGGATGTGGACAAGCTAACAAGAATTTTTGAAGATCAGATTGTCCGTGAGGTGCTAGCAATACCACTCTGCAGCAGAGCAACAGAAGATAAGCAAATCTGGACAGCCACAAAGTCCGGAGAGTTTACAGTGAAGAGTGCATACAACCAAGTCTGTGACAAAGAATTCCCACAGAAAGAAAGCCAAGCATCATCATCTTTCCAACCGCCCCCCAAATTGTGGTGCCGAATCTGGAAATTAAAAACTCCCCCAAAGGTAAGACATTTTCTATGGAGTGCATGCCAAAACGCCCTTCCCACGACAGAAAACCTCTACAAGAGGAAGATATTACCACATCCAGCCTGCCCTTTCTGTAACCAGGAGGCCGAATCAGTGGAGCACCTCTTTCTACTTTGCCCATGGACAGCAGCAATTTGGACAGACCCATCAGTCCAGATCAAAATCGCACGCACGGAAATCACACGAATTGAGGTATGGATTCACAAATATCAACAACAGCCTCAGAAATTGCTATCACTAGATGAGATTGCTACTATACTGTGGATGATATGGAAGGCCAGAAATGAGTTTGTCTTTCGGAGAAAATCCCCAAACCCGAGAAACTTAATTGAGTCGGCAAGGCTTATGACTCAAAACTATTTTAGGTGGAATCAACTAAGCACAAATCTGTATACTGAACAGAGACTGTTACCTCAGCACTGGAACCCACCGACGAGGAACTCTTTCAAAATCAATATTGATGGATCTTTCTTTGAGCATGCAACAGAAGGAGCAGTTGCCGGGATCCTCAGAGACGCGACTGGAATTTTACTCGATGGCTTCGCTGCGACAGTTCCGGCGACTTCACCGCTACATACAGAACTGCAAGCGCTACTGCAAGCGCTACTGCAAGCGCTCCAAGTTTTCTGCGACTGGAGAAATGAGCGACTAGTGCTGGAAACGGACAGTCTTCTGATTGTCCAGATGTTGAATGAGAAAGGTCCAATTGGCTGGGAAGATGAAGCTGCTGTCCACGAAGCCCAAATCCGCCTGGCCCAATATAGCAAGATGACTGTGGTCCATTGCAACCGAACTGTCAATCAAACTGCCGATTGGATCGCGAAGGCACAACATCAAAAATCTTTAGTTTCGTCTTGGCTTACGCATCCCCCCAACCTCTATGGGATTTGTTATGTTTTGATGCTCCTCTGTCGAGCTGTAGTTCCAAGAACTCTTACTTTTAAATCAAAGAGTTCTTTTCGATCAAAAAAAAAAAAACGAGAGGACTACACTAAATGTTTACTATTAATTTATGCGCCATATTGAACAAATTAAAAGCCTAATGATCGTATTGTATATTAGGTTAAAGTTCAATGACCATCTATGTCATTTTTCATTAATGATTTGGCCAATCCCAATTCCAAAGTTCGCTTTTATTAGAATAGTGATTTACGTTATGATGTTATAGTCAGTTGCAGAAATTTCCAAACTGTTTTGAAACGTGAATAAATAAATGCTCACCACTTAAAAAATCGACCTCAGAATACAAGATATTAGATAGGATGGATGCTCTCCGTCTAAAGAGTCCACCTTAGGATACCGCGCAAATAACTTAAGAACTTAAGGGAATTCTCCTTGGGAAAAGTGTTAAAAGTGAAATTCAATCCCAAGATTCTTTAAAACACTCGTTACCCTCAAGGAAGAGGGTTTTATAAGGACATAACTAGCAATGAATGACAATGTACCCACTCTCTTGCGAAAGCATTGAAGCCAGACGAGACATTGTCAGATGAGAAATTGTCGAGGACAGACGACCACATTGACTCCGCGTTGACCCCAGCAAAGGGTTTTCTTTCAATAAGCCGTCTTACCAACAGTTCAAAAGCCATACTACTCTTCTTACAGATAGGTAGCGTCGAAAAGAAAAGGATCCACCTATTAACGGAAGACGTACAATAAATTGGAAAGCACATGCACGTGGTCACCTAAACCCCCGTCGTTTACGTGCGAAATGCGAAAATGATGCAATTATGTCTACCACCTAAAATCAATGATAGGTTATATTGGTAGTCTCGGCATTTTTGTTGACAATAAATCTTGGCGAAGTCCTACCTAGACCAACTTCTAAGTACTTAATTATTTGCATGGAACAGAATCTTCCTTGTCAAGCATGAGTTACGAAAGCACAGCCCGCAAAAGGGGAATTATATTGGTTTGATTTGTTTCACATAATAAATAGAGTTAATTAAGGTGTATAATAGATGCGTGGTATGTTGCATTTTCACTAAGGTCCAATACGAGTGACACTATTACGCTTGTAATTCGATTAGCTTGGTGTCTCCAAAATGACTTTTGGTAACCACGATTTGCACTACAAAAAACTGAATTTTTACCACAAAAATTTGCGACGAAAAAATTTTCGTCGCAAATTTGCGACAAATTTTCCAATGAAAAGTAAAATTCGTTGGAAATTAGTGACGAAAAAGTTTTCGTTGCTAATTTTCAACGAATTTTGTGACGAAAATTTTTCTTTGGAAATTTTCAACGAATTTTGCGACGTGTTAAAAAAAAACCCAGTGTTGTTAGGTATTTTTTTAATTCGTGGGAAAATTCGTTGGAAATTTCTAACCAATTTTGCAACGAAAATTGTACACACCGAAATAATTGCCCGGAAAATTAAAATTTGTGGCAAAATTCGCTGGAAATTTCCATAAAATTTTCCCACGAATTAAAAAAATGCCGAACAATACTTGATTTTTTTGAATTCGTCGCAAAATTCGTTGGAAATTTCCAACGAAAAATTGTCCGAAAAATTCGTCGCAAAGTTCCGAACGCTTCCCCATGGAGTGGAATCAGGAGACGCTCCAGTTCTTCTCCTCCTCCCCCGCCCCTCGCCGCCGACCGCCCCAGCTACACCCTCGCCGTCCTCCGCCTCGTCGCCGAGCCCTCCGTCAACGAGCAGATTCGCTAGGCCGTCGCCGTCAACTTCAAGAACCACCTCCGCGCCCGCTG
Organism: Syzygium syzygioides; assembly: GCA_031216285.1. Classification (NCBI taxonomy): domain Eukaryota; kingdom Viridiplantae; phylum Streptophyta; class Magnoliopsida; order Myrtales; family Myrtaceae; genus Syzygium; species Syzygium syzygioides. The sequence continues at coordinate 24,799,619 of CM062247.1, forward strand.
GCCTCCTCGCCTACCCCCCACGACGCCGCCAGCGACGACGCCGAGGCCACCTCGGCCGTGCCCGCTGGGCCTTCACGCCTACCCTCCACGACTCCACCGACGCCGAGGCCGCCCTGGCCGCCTCCTTGGCCCCGATCCCTGACGCCGAGAAGGAGCAAATCAAGGCCCTCATTGTCCCCCTCATGCTGTCCTCGTCGGCCCGTATTCAGACCACCCATGGTGCGATTCCGGCCGTGGGGGGAAGGGGGGTCGCGGCCACGATTCTGGGAGGGGGGGAGCGGGGTCGCGGCCGTGATTCCGGCGGGCGGGGGGGTTGCGGCCGCGATTCCCGCACGGGGGGGGGGGGGGTGGGGTCGTGGCCGTGATTCCGGCGAGCGGGGGGGTTGTGGCCACGATTCCGGTGGGGGGGTCGCGGCCGCAATTCCGGTGAAAATTCAAATTTATCAACGAAAATTCAAATTTACCAACCAAAATTCAAATTTTCGTTGCCAAAATTTACGAAAAAATATTTCAGACGAATTTTTTTATTCGTGCCAAAATACCGAGTATTTCAATTTCGTGGAAAATTTCTCACGAATTTTGCCACAAAATTGGAAAAAGCCGCCTATGCCGAAAATTTGAATTTCGTAGCAAATTACCAACGAAAAATTAAAATTTTTTGTCACAAAAAATTTCCGACGCCGAATTAGCGACGAATTTTTTTTCGTCGCTAATTCATCAGAAATTCGTTTAGCCACGAATTTTACCACAAAAAATTACCGACGAATTTTGCCACGATTTTTGCAACGAATAATTAGCAACGAATTTTCCAACGAACTTTTCCAAGGAACTTTGCAACGAATTTTCCAACCAATTTTGCAACGAATATTGCGACGAAAAAATTTCGTCGCAAATTACCAACGAAAATTTAAATTTTTTGTCTCAAAAATTTGCGACGACAAACTACCAACAAATTTTTGTTCGTCGCTAATTTCGTTGGAAATTCGTTTTCCAACGAATTTTGCCAAATTTTTCGTTGGAAAATTCATGGCAAAACTCTTGTTTAAACAAGAGTTGGAAATTCATGGAAAAATTCATGGAAAATTTTTCGTTGGAAAATTTTCCGACAACGAATTTCCTACAATTTTTTTTGTTGGAAAATTGTTGGAAACTTGTTTTCCAACGAATTATTCAGAATTTTTCATTGGAAATTTCGTCGAAATTGTCCGAAAATTCTCCCGCGCTGAATTACCCACGATTTTTTTTTCGTTGGAAATTCTGTTTCCCACGACTTTTCCAACGAATAATTAGCAACGAAATTTGCAACGAAATTTCCAACGAATTTATCCACCAATTTACTCACGAATAATTACCGATGAATTTTGCCACGAGTGTTTCAACGAATAATTAGCAACGAATTTTCTAAGGAATTTAGCCACTAATTTACCTATGAAATTTCCAACGAAATTTCAAACGAAAACATTTTCGTCGCAAATTTCCAACGAAAATTTTCCAACGATGAATTACCCATGAATTTTTTTTTGTTGAAAAATTTGTTGGAAATTCATTTTCCAACGAATTTTCTAGAATTTTTCGTCGGAAATTTCGTCAAAAAAAAATTTGTAATTCGATTAGCTTGGTGTCTCCAAAATGACTTTTGGTAACCACGATTTGCGTTTCTTTGTTACCATGATGGTAGCACGACAGGATTTTCCTCAAAATTATGAAAATGCAACAAAAATTTTACAACAAGGATGCCAGATGAAAGGAAAAATAAATTCCTTGGGATGACAATTCTCCACAAATGACCACAATCCATATTTTTTTATTAGAAATCCTAGCCCAGCAACCAAAAAAAAAAAAATATGATGGACGTATCGTATCTTAATTTAAAAGTATATAATGGAATCTTATCTAGAAATCTTAATTTTAGTAACACGACAATGAAAAAAGTTTAATCTTTTTTTTTTTGGTACAGAAAAAAAGGGGGGGTAAATCGAAAGTTTAATCTTTTGTCTCTTTGAAACTAGTTGATTAATAACTCTAAAGATACACGTTATTCTAGTGCAACAGAAATTTCACACTTAGAAGCATAAACCCAATCACCATGAAACACATTTGTGCACACAATCACCAGCTCAAGCCAGTTTGCTCTTGTTGATTTTACTTCTTTCTCATTCTCTTGTTTTAGGGTTGTGATCTCCCACTGCATACGCTTCATAATTGCTTAACTTTTCAGGTCTTGGCAGAATAATGAAAGCACCATGCCTCATTTATACACTCTATTTATGATGCACCCAAAGTTGGCGGTCAATAACTCCTGATGAGACATATTGTCGTACGAGAGAAATTGCCGAGGAAACCGACCACGTTGACTTAGCATTTACCTGAACTTTGCGAGCAAGTCTCAGAAGATTCTCAAAATCAATTTTAGACTCCTGATGTCCTTTTACTTAGCAATGATCAGATCTAAACACCGTAGATTTCGTTCTAATTCTTCTTCTATATGTAGATTGGTTGGTGCTGTTTCGATTTTCAACAGTTTCTTGCATTGGGGTCAGTTGGTCCGGGTCATCCATAATGCTGTGTTAGCCATGTCATAGAGACTCTTTCGAGGTGAAGAAGTGTCGCATGATTTGAGAAGGTGGGACACCTTGCTAATAAATTTTGTAAGCACATTCTTCCCATCCATGTTGGGCGGAAGTGGAATGACCTTTCTTAGTCTAAATACTCTCAAATCATTAAGGAAAGCAGCCTATCTTAATCTAGTTCATACTCAACACTTAGTGCAACATGAACTAGGTATTTGGACTTCTTATTTGGACAGCCACAACCACAATTACTTTTTCTTATTCAAAAAACTAAAATGGGAGAGTTTATATCGAAATTTGAATGCAAATCAATCAAGACATATACATATCATATGGGTAATGTGATTGGTTCATAATATCATGTTAGCCATGTGACAGACTTTTCAAGATTAGAAAGTGTTGCATAATTTGAGAAGGGAACATATTGTTAATAAAAAATTTTAAGCATATTTTCATCGACCGTTGTTGGGCGGAATGACCTTTCTTAGTCCAAATATTGTCAAATGATGCATTTGTAAATTATCAAGGAAAGAGACCTATCTTTTTTTTTTTTTGGTAAAGGTCAATATGTATTACTTTTCATAGAACCAATACAACCTATAGCCAAAACCAGCCTCTGACCCAATTAGGACATGGGATGTCCAGACGAGGTCAAAGGTGGAGTCGCAAGAACTATACAAGGAGATAGAAACAAGAGAGAAAGATCAAAAGATCATAACAGCTAAAGCCTAGGCATCCGGATTGCTTCAAAGATTGAGGCCGAAAGCTCCCATTTCCTCTGAAGAGCACGATTCCTAGAAGTATCTTGAACTTTCCCAAAGGAAATGGCCTTGTCTTTAACGACTTTGAGGAGATGCTTGCGCATGCCGAGGATGTGTACGCTCTTGTTTATGAATAATGCATGGTTCCTCTCTGTCCAGATGATATGGACTAACGCGCCAAGGGAAAACCGGGAGAGGCGGTGCGCAAAGGAATCTCCACCACATATCTTCATTGCCCATCGGATAAAGTCTTGCCAAGGTCGATTGCGCCATGGAAGGTTGCACTTTGTCGCCCAGAAGGATGCAAGTCTACCTGTAGAAGGGCACTCAAAAAAGAGACCTATCTTAGTTTAGTCAATACTCAACATCTATTGCAACGTGAACCATGTCTTTGGAATTCTTATTTGGATAACCATAACTACAATTACTTTTATTTTTATTTATAAAAAAAACCATCTTACTTCTATTTATGTGTATGCCCTCGATCCCATCAAGTTAATTTATCAAAAGATATTTGAATAGTCGAAGAACCACGTTCATCCACGAGCTTCTTTCGAAAGTTGTGGTGCTTGGGACCATCATATTGAGTCTATACCACATCCACATGGCAGAAGCTGATGATTCAATAACGAAGCCCGGATGCCGAAGTACTTGAGAAAACCTCTCGATTCCATACCCCTTTGGATTGAGCGACAGTGAATCCCACTACCGCATCGGTCCTTTCTTATTTGGAGTTGATTGTGATGACTCTAGTGACCCTCTAACGCCTTATATGGATAATAAAGGTATACAAGTGATCATTTTACCAAATTATGTCCCCCACCTAAAATGAATGATAGGCTTTCTTGGTGTTCTCGGCATTTCGTCGAAACTGTATCTTGATGAAGTCTTACCTAGACCAGCTTCTTCGTACTTAAATATGAGCATGGAACAGAATCTTCCTTCTATCATTATGAAATTATAGCCCGACAAAGGGGAAATATACATTGATCAGATTTATTTTCACATGATAAATAGAGATAATTAGGGTGTATCATACACGTGTGTTATGTCATCCAATATGAGTCAACACTATAATGACTTTCTTCAAAATGACTTTTGGTAACCGTGATTGCTTTTCTTTGTTATCACGATGGTAGCAAGATAGGACATTCCTCAAAATTATGAAAATGGAACAAAATATTCACAACGCAGGTACTATAGATTAAAGGAAAAATAATCTTCTTTGTGATAATAATTCTCCGCAAATACGTATCAACTGCAATCCATATTAATTAGAAAGTCTAGCCCAAAAAATGGAAAAACAAATCCATTTGCGACGTATCTTGTCTTAATTTAAAAGTATATAATGGAGTCCTATTTAGAAATCTTAATTTTGCAATGCAAAAATTGAAAAATTTTATATTCTACCTCTTTGAAGCTAGTCGATTAATTATTTGGGTCAAAATCTTACCTACAATTCAAAAGCCATATTATGTGGACGTTTATACGTGGAGCGCTCATCAATATATTGAGACATCTACAAAAACAAACCTAGAGCTGAAGAATTCATATTGTCTTACACAACGAAAGAGCAACAAGTCGTGAACCAATTATATGGAACTAGATTCATCGATGAGGAGGTTGGCTTGTTTTGCGCTCTCGGTGTTAGCATAGTTTTTTTTATTATTCATTATTGGCGTTAAAATATTTTCATACAGGTAGTGTTTGTAACATTCCGAAATTTCCGCCAATTGGAAATTATGAAATAACTGAATTTTATTAAATGTGCTCGCAGTAAATTCTCGCTCGGAACTGATCATTTCTAGGAATGCTAACCATTAGGGAAAGACTAATAGGGGAATAAAATTCGCGCGACTAAAGGAAATTCGATCGTGAATGGATTTCGACCATTAAATCGTGGAAGTGATATTTTGAGCCACTGTTGGCCGATCCAAGGATAGTTAGGGGTCAGTTCGCTACTGTCCTAGTAGTGGATCGCGGGTGATTTCGTTGGACCACGAAACGACTTGACGAATGATTCTGAAATTATATCGAACAATCGTACCCCTCGGATCAAGTGATTGATCTTCGCGATTTTAATGACAACCGAGGTCGTCACGCACCGAACGGACTTGCACGTGACTCGATTCAGTATCAGTCATGAGTCGATTCTGCGAATTTCCCCAGCAAGCCGCCTGTTAGCTCGAGAAACGCTCGAGTTGCGTTTAATAGAATTTAGTTATGAAATTTTTGCCCAAATTGGACACCGAAAAATTAGGAAGTCATGCCGGAAGATTTGGACGACGTTGCACGTGACACGTGTCAATTTTTGGTGAGCTTAATTCCTTCGGAAAAATTTGATTTCGACAAGAAATGGAGAAAGTGGCGATTTTTCCCTTAAGGATTTATAAAGGATTAGTTTTAGGGGCAAGGGGCATTTTGGTCATTTGTGCCTTAGATATTTTTGGTCAAAGACACTATTGAAGTCTAGACCTCTTTCTCTCTCTCCTCTCTCCCTCTCCTTCGTGAATCCTTCCCCCCCCCTTCTTGTTTTGGCCTTGAACCCTTCCCCTTTTTTTTTCTCTTTGCCGTGAACTTCTTCCTCTTCCACCGTGAAGCCATGCCGGCACCGCCCCTCGCTGCCGCACACCGGACCACCACCAAGCTGCCGCTTAGCCGCCGTACCAGCCCAAACCACTACCATCAGCCACCGTTTCTCTCTCTTTTCTCTCTTTCCCCCAAGTGGCCATGAGCCCAAATCAAGAGTCGGATCGCCGCCGCAAGCCGATCGCCATTGCCGAGCTTCGCTGCCGTCCCCGCCGTGTCTGTTTAAGTGCCGCCGCTTCCCGTTCTAGCCATGATAGTCTAGAACACAGGTAAGTCGCGCTCTAAACCCAATTTAGGATTTCGGATATCGACATGCGATTTTGGGCGAAACCGGGAATAGATTAGGTGTGGAATGGCATAATTTAGAAGTGGGATTAGGTGGCGGGCCTTAGAATTGAAACCAGAAAATTTTTATTGGAAAATTCAAAATAATAATGGGCTGCGAATTACTATTCACGAGCTGTGATTTACTGTTCATGGGGCTGTGATGATTTGTTTAGGACGCAAGTTGGGTTTTTAGAACCGATATTTTATGGCGAGAAAGTTCCGTGAATGATCGGAATTAATCCGATGCCGTTTGGTGGGAGAAAAATGAGAATTTACGTGATTGATGTATATTTAAATTATAAATAAATTGTGGTGATTAAATTGAGCATGTTGTTGTGCAATTGGGTGACTGTATATGCTTGTTGGGTGCACACGTGAGTTAGATTAAATTAATTATTGGTATTGCCACGTCCTATGCTGAATGTGCATGAGCTACGTGTAAAATAATGCGCGTGCGGGCCACGTGTGAAAGACCAATTGCGTGTGATAAATGCGTGTGGAGCGTGGGCATGAGTGAGAAGGAAATTGTAGTGTGGCAAGTGATGGTAGGAAAGTGTGTGAAAGTGCGAAAGTGCGAAAGTGCGAGTTTGGGATCGGGCTGAGTATCATAGACTCGGACCGCGATCACGTAGATCTGTTGCATTTGGCACATGCTGAGGCTTGAAAAAGCAAAAATAAGAATCGGTCTGAGGCACGATCAGCTCGGGTGAGACTGGGATTGGACCGAGGCATCATAAGCTCGAGTTCCAATCATGTAGGCCTATCGCATTTGGCGCGGGTTGAGTTGGGATCGGGCTTGGGGCGTGTGATGCTCAGGTCGCGATTGGGGCTTGAGGCGTGAACGGGTACGCGGGGCGGATGTGATGAATGATCGCAGTGTGCCTGAGGCGTGTACTTCAACGCAGGTCACTGGTAAGGAAAGCGAAAGTGAAAAATGAGAATAGAAAGAATAGTGGGATGAGAACGGTACATGTGCATGTTTGCATCTGACGTAATTGTGATTGAGTGCGGGTGTGCGCATGATTGAGCCTGACCACATTAATTTATGTGCCTGCTTTGTGACTACTTGAGGTACGTGAATGTATGTAATTGTCTAGAGGTACATGATAGCCTAGGTTAGGTTTAAGAGTGAACTTATTGAGAAGTGTTCTCACGGTTGTTTCAACCAACAATTTCAGAACCCCGACAGGACCCATGAACCCTCCACCACCGCCACTAGTACGTTTTGGAGTACCAATGCATACGGAGTATGAGGTAGCTGAGTTTCCGATGGGTGACGGGATGACCTTGATAAGACACACGACGATCGTGTTTGTAGAAGCGGGAAAGCTTGCCTTGGAGGAGAATCATTTTTGAGGTTGAACGTCAGGTCATCGACTCCTTTTTTATTTTGGTAGTTTCAGTAAAGTGTGCACTGGTAGGCAGAGGTTTGTTTTATTGTATATATGGTGGAACAAGTTGAATAAGAAATGGAAATATATATTCTCCCAATTCTCCCCAGTTTAAGTTTATCCGAGTGTTTTATGGTTTTCGTTTGCGCGATTAAATCTTTGATGTTTAGTTGAGGTCGGCGATAACCTGGGACATCGCAACCGTTCGACCTGAAGCGGGATGTCGCAAGCTCGACGGGGGTTTTGGGGTGTGACATTCCTGTTTGAATTGGTATCAGAGCAAGGTCAGCTCGATCTAGCATTGGTTGAAACTTGGAGTGATAAGGAGCGGAAACCTTGGGGTAGTAATTGAGGAGATCTTAGTGGGTGTAGGGTAGAGTAAGCTACACTTGCCTCTAGATTGGTTGTTGTGATTGTTTGTGTAAGTCAATTGTGTGTGGAAATAGAATTGCAGGTGCGTCTAGACTTGAGATAAGTGTTCAGACTCTGATGATGGTGATTTCATGATTTGTAGTGGGGAATTGCTTGTTGAGTAACGGATGTATTAATTCGCTACTTATAATCAGATTGAGCTAGTTGGTTTAGATTACTAATTCCTGAATGGAATTTCAGCAGGTAGTAGAGTGGTAGAATCGTGACGATGAGCAGCGAAGGAAGAGGAGTAGGAAGAGTCCCAAGAAGGGGCGCTGGTAGAGGATCCAGGGGTAGAAGACGCGCTCGAGCTAGAGCCGTAGAGGATCTTGGAATGGGTGCTAGAGCGATGGAAAATTTAAGAGTTGATGCTGGAGTAGCAGTAAACCCCGGAATAGAAGTTAGACCTGTTGTGGACCCGAATATGGAAGCTGTAATGAGAACGTTGTAACGGATTGAAGACATAATAGAACGGCAAACTCAGGAGCAAGCTGCTCCGGTTGCCCACGCCGTCGAGGCTGTTTCTGTTGCTAATGAGAACCAAGGTCAGGGGCAAGTGGTTGTGAATAGACTTATGCACCAGTTGGTAGAGCAGTTTATTAAGCTGAAACCACCCAAGTTTTCTGGAAAAGGTGACCCGGAGACTGCACCTAGATGGGTAAAGGAACTGGAGAAGGCTTTTGAGGTGCTGGAGTGTAATGATCACGAGAGGGTGACTTTAGCAGTTTATCAGCTGCAGGATAATGCGAACGATTGGTAGAAAGCCACCAGGGATAGGATTTTTCCTGAAGGTACTGCCAAAACTTGGGCTGTTTTTACTGAGAATTTTTATGAAAAATACTTTTCAGCTAGTACTAGAGAAAGAAAACTCGCGGAATTTATGAGACTCTGCTAGGGTCAGATGATAGTAGATCAGTATGAGGCAGAATTCGCGAGATTGTCTAAGTTTGCGCCGAGAATGGTGGAACATCCTGAGGATAAGGCGTGGAGATTTTTGGATGGATTGAGAGTTGACATCCGTAGCCAGTTGTTACTAGTAAATCTGGGAACGTATGAGCAGATATTTGATAGGGCCCAGATTCTTGAGCGGGATCAGATGGATAGAGCTACCGCATCTGGATCGAGGTTTGTCCAGGGTTGGAATAACCGTAATCCTGGAAAGAGGCCGATGGTGGATAATAGACGTTTTATTCCACCAGTTAAAAAGAATATTGGAAAGCTGATCCGGATTGGGAATGGTCCGTGTAGGATTTGTGAAGGTCGACATGGAAACGGGCCTTGTCCAACCAGGGATGGAGCTTGCTTTGGATGTGGAGGATTTGGGCATCATATAAAGAATTGCCCCAATTCCAAGCAGAATAGACCGCTTGCTTTGCCGCCACCTCGGAATGAGAATCAAGCTGGAGCGGCCCAGACAGCGAATCTAAATCAGAATAGGCCTCAAGAGCAAGGACGAGTTTATGTGGTGGCTAGACGAGAGTTGAGAACGCACCAGAGGTTGTCACAGGTACGATTTCTCTGTGCAACCATGCTGCGTATGCTTTATTTGATCCTAGAGCGTCGCATTCCTTTATATCGAAACAGTTTGTGGAGCTAGCGGGAATAGAACCGTAATTGCTTGATGTTGTGCTATGTGTGACGACTCCCTTGAATGATAAGATGTTGATCTCATTAGGTTGTCCAAACTATAAGATTGTGATTGGGAATAGGGAGGAATTGATCGATTTAGCAGTTCTAGATATGTACGACTTTGATGTGATAGTAGGAATTGTTATGCCCCAGATCCCACTGAGCCCGCGATATCCCGTCCTCGGTCGATCATTTGAATGCGACGTCCAAGGACGCGTCGCCGACCCAAACGAACTACGCAAGCGGAAGTAACATAAAACAACCCAGACAATAAAAACATGACCAAGGGATAGAATATCACAATTTAATAAACACATAACATTAACTTGAATTCACACGTTCATACATTAGGCTGCTAGGGTTAAATCCACCTTCAACATCAAAAGGAAACAGGTGGCTGGGCAGACTACTGGCACGCAAAACAGAACTCTACCAAAAAGGCCTTCTGGCCCTACTCCTAAATGTCCCTATGGTGCCCAATCCGAATTGAACCCTGAGGAATCTGACTCTGAGTCCAAGTCAATCTCGATCGGGTTCTCCTCCTCGTCTCCCTGCTCGATTGCCATGGGCTCTTCTTCGGGTTCGGGCTCGGGCTCCTCTTCGGGCTCGAGCTTGGGCTCCTCTTTGGGCTCGGGCTCGGGGACAGGTGTCGGTACTGGACTAGGGTTCACCGAAAGACTGTCGGGATCTGACACCTCGCCGTCAAGAGCGAACTTATCCCAGGGCTTCCAATTTACCGCATTCTCATTGGTGTGCCTCAACCCTTCAAAACCTCGGATTGGCCCTAAGTTCATCAATCCCTCCCTATAGGTTCAGGGCAAGTAATCGTGGCGCTCCAACGCATCCCGTCCCACATCTACCCAAACATAAGTGCGATGCCTAATATACGCCTCGCCCTGGTTCAGACCCGGGTACTCGTCATTCTCATGCACCATATGCATGGGGACCCCAAAACGCCTAGGTGGCGCCATACTCAAGGGTGGGGATCTGAAAATGGTTTTATAATAACCGTGAGAACGAGTCTCAATAAGCAACACCCTAAACCTCATCTAGGCTAATGCGTACCCAGACAAGTCTACATGCGAATCACCAAACAACACAATCAATTTCACATGACAAGCTTACCTCGCCTCGAACCACGTGCCAACCTTGCATATTAGTCCAAACATGATAATGCAAGAATAGTTCACCGCCATATCACAATCACCCGGCGCACACACTCCCACTCGAAATCAATCAATCCAACCAATCACTCATACGTACATTTAGCCAATCCAATCAGTCACATCACGCACACATGTCCAACCAATTTTCCTCTCACGGACCACCGTCAACACGTCTCATGTCCGGTCTCACAGGCACACAAGTCACGCAATTCGATCAATTCCAATAACCGCCGTCAACACGTCCCAAGCCATACCATTCGCTCAAATCCAGTGGCCACCGTTAATACGTCCCAAGCCACACTATTCAATCGAATCCAACGACCGATGTAAACACGTCCTGGTCCAACACATTAAACGGGCCACCGTCAACACGTCTCAAGCCCGCATTCCAATTGGCCCATCGGCCGTTCATGCCTTCACACGGACTGCCGTCAACACGTCCCTAGTCCGCAGCCCTCCGATCGGTCTAGGGTTAAAATTTACAGGCAAGCACACGTCACTCAATTCACTAAATTTTCATGCCAATTGCATTAAACAACCCATGCTCACAACTCGGTCCAATCCACAATTTGCCACTTTAATCCACAAACCCAACGTTCAAGTCGGTCACGCACAATTACCCAACTCAAGCACTCTATTTTATCCAATCTAATTAGCATAATTAGAACATAACATAATCTAATTAAATCACAATATAAATAAATTAAAACACGCCCTAGCCGTTCTAACCCGAGACAAATCAATAAAATGCCTAAAATACTAGGTAGGGTTTAGGGAGTCACTTACCAAGTTTTGGCCTAGAAAAAGTCGGCTCGGGCCCAAAATAGCCAGGGTGAACAGTGCGGAATAGGCGCGGGCGCGGGCCACACGGGCGCACTGGCCGGCCAATGCGGGCGCAATGGCCGATCGGCGTGCCTAGCGCGCGGGCGCGGCGGACGTGCGGCATGCCCGGGGCACACGGGCGAGCGGATGGGCAATGCGCCCTGGCGACGGGTCGGTTGAATGGGCAATGCGCCTGGGCTATGGGTGTGGGCACGGGCGTGGGCACGGGCGCGAGCGCGGGCACGGGCGCGAGCGCGGCTGGGCTGACCTGCTGGGCTGCGACCGGGGGCGACGGCGACGGCGACGGCGGTGCGGCGGAGAGGGGGAGAGGTGAGAGGGAGAAGGAGATGGGGTTGAGGGGGGCGGCAGCGTCAGCGGCGGGGTGGCACGGCGCGGCGGCAAGGTGAGGCCGGATGAGCTGACCGACGGCTCGGCGGGGCTTAGCCGCGTCGGATGGAGGCCGGACGAGTTGACCAGAAGGGAGGAGGAGGAGGGTAAGGGGAGGGGTGGCGATTGCTAAGGGCGGTGACGATAGGGCGGAGGCGGCGGCCGGACGGCGCGCGGGACCCGTCGAACAGTGGCGGCGAGCTCGCAGGCGTCGGGCGCGAAGGGCAGCGGCAACGAGCTCGCTGCTACGCACGCAAGGGAGGAGAAGAGGGCGGCCGGGGCAGATAGCGGACGGCGCGACGGCGGCCGAGCTTCCTGGCGACGGCGGCAGCGCTCGGCGGTCAGGCGGCGACTGGTCGGGTGGGCAGGACAGAACGAAGCAGAGCCAGTCGGGCCGGAGAAGGAAGAAGAAGAAGAAGAAAAAGAAGAAGAAGAAGAAGAAGAAGAAGGAGGAGGAGGAAAAGGGATGAGAGAGGAGAGAGAGTGTGTCAGGAGGATGGGTTGGTTTGCATGGCAGAGGGGAGGGGACGTTGCAGGGGGGAAGCGTGCACGGCAAAGGGGGAGAGAGAGGGAAAGAAAGAAGGAGAGAGAGAGAGAGAGAGAGAGAGAGAGAGAGAGAGAGAGAGAGAGAGAGAGAGAGAGAGAGAGAGAGAGACGTATGCGGGAGGGGGGTGGGTGGCGCGGCAGAGTAGAGCGAGAGAAAAAAAATGAAAAAGATTAATTTTTTATTTTTGAGCGCGATCCAACGGATACGGTTCAAACTAAAAATAGACCTAATGGTCACGATTCGAATTCGGAAAATGATTTAACAGTCTCCGAAAAATCCTAAATAATAATATAGGGCAAATGGCCAAAATAAAATAGCCCAAGACACAATACGAGGGAGGTCTACTAGTCCAAATTCACTCCATGTCAAAAATTCACTTTCCCACTATTCCTGATAATCTCGACGCTGGCCATAATAATATCGACACCGTCCAATTTATTTCGTCCCGAAACTCTCGAAAATCGACTGCCAAGTTCGGGGTCTAAATAACGGCTAAATTCGATCAAGTGCAATTCTAGCAAAATCTCTATTATAAAAACAAGAACCCGAGAGTGATTAGTTCCCGGGCGAAATTCTATTATAAGCACACTGACGAATTACACGTTTTATAAATCCCAAAAATAGGCCAAAATTCGGAATGTCACAAGAATGGATTGGTTGTCTAAGCATAGGGTTGTAATGGATTGCAATGGCAGTATGATCCAATTTAATCCTGTTGGACATCCGGAATTTAAATTTGTAGGAAGTCGAGGAGGACCATCGATTCCATTGATATCCTCGGTGGAAATGACAAAATTGCTGAATGAAGGATGTCAAGAATTTATAGCTGTAGTAGTGGATTCAACGGCTGAAGAGCCGAAACTTGAGGATATAGCGATAGTGTGTGAGTATCCCGATGTGTTTCCTCAAGAATTATCGAGATTACCACCAGAAAGAGAAGTAGAATTTATAATCGAGTTGGCACCTGGAACTGAGCCAATCTTGAAAGCACCTTATAGAATGTCGTTGTCAGAGTTAAAAGAATTAAAGGTGCAGATGCAAGAATTGTTAGATAAGGAATTTATTCATCCCAGTGCGTCTCCGTGGGGAGCGCCGGGTTTATTTGTAAGGAAGAAAGATAGATCATTGAGATTGTGTATAGACTATAGACAGCTGAATCAAGTGACAGTTAAAAATAAGTATCCTTTGCCAAGGATTGACGATTTGTTTGATCAGTTACAAGGGGCTTCTGTATTCTCAAAAATTGATTTGAGAACGGGGTATCATCAGTTGAGAATTAGGAAGGATCTTGTAGCCAATTCCATTGCACTTTTCCCATTAATCTCGATGTAATCTCCATATCAATCTTACATCTGATTATGTTTCTAGGATTTTCTCAACTTCACATTACAAGTGGAGAGAAGAAAAGCATGGCAGATATAAAAACTTGCCTTACATGGTGGCAAAATGCCAGTTTTACCATTTGAAATGCCAATTTACAAAAAGTTGGGGCTCAGTGTAAAGCAGATTACAAAAAGTTATCATAGGCTGATCATGGGGCTATTACAAAAAGTTATCATGGTGGGGAGAAGACAAGCATGGGGCTCAGTGTAAAGCAGATTACAAAAAGTTGTCTTAGAATTAAGGAAAATGCCAATTTACCATTTGAAATAGATGCGATAGCTTCGCCTCCCTCAGGTAAACTTGGGGCAAGAAAGTTGTCAAAAAGGAGCAGATGGGCCTCTATAGTATACTTTTGGGATTCACATAATCTCGTTTGTCTGGACAAGAGTCCACATCAACAAAGCCCAGTGGTTAGGAGATGCCATCATAGGCTCAGAGTCGACACAAATTGGTCAAAAGCAGTATGGTGTCTAATTGCACCGCCAGGTCTAGTACGAATGTAAAAACCGGGGGTGAGCAACGGTCCTGGTCCTAGTTGGAAAGCGGCCAAAATCGGCCTTATCGGTCCAGTTCAAGGCTAGTTTCAAGAACATAGAATCTATTGGGTTTGGGTCGATCCCCGGATTGAGCCTTCAACCTGTTGGTTCTACTTTGGAGCTGAACGAAGCAGAACGATCCACGGATGGAACCAGTTTTGAACCTGCTCTAAAACTAATGAGCGTACTTTTTATTAAAAAAATTACTTTATTATCTTCTTAAAAACTCAAAATAAAAAAGAAAAGACTCACAACGACAATGCCTCAACTCAAAATGTAATAAAAACGGTTATTTATATTTTAATATACTCAAAAACATGGGGAAGGCTTTTTTGTTCTACCCGGTTCAGTCTTGGACGGTTCTTGGATAAACTGATTTAGTTCTTGATATTTTGGCTCTCATCCAAAGCATGCTCACCTCTGATTAAAGCTCTAGAAAAAAGAAAAGAATTGCGAGGGCAAATTGACCCTCTGTCACCTCTGCTCTGTCCTTATTGCTTCATGGGCTAGGTCGGGATTCTACGGCTCTTGCATAATTTTCTTCGGTTAGATCTTTGAATTGTACGACACTTTCCATAATTTTCTTTTCTGTACCCATGTGAAATGTTGACTATATATAGTTTCCTAGCCTTGTTGGTTTTCTTGAATAGCGGTTATTTTTTATCGATGTTCCATCATCACGAGCTTCAACTAATTATTGTAAAAAGCCGTTCGTACCAAAATGTCGATTTTTCACATGGGACCGTGTTAAAATAAAAAAATCCAACATTGCCTGTTTAATCATATATCTCAAATCTTCAACAACAAAAAATATCTCGACTCTTAATTACTGTGGGTACATTTTGTGGATGTAAGTATGATTGCTCAAATTGAAATATCATATAGATCACATTTCATGAGAATCGACCAAGTTCGATTCGGTCCCCAAATTGAGCCTTGAACTTGTTAATTCTACTCAGAAATCGAACCAAGCAGACCGATCAACGAATGGAAGTGGTTTTGAACCTGCCCTAAAACCAATGAGCATACTTTTAATAAAAAATTACTTAATTATCTGGTTAACAACTAAAATTTTAAGAAAAGGCTCACAACGACAAAGTCTCAACTCAGAATGTAATAAAAATAGTTATTTATATATTAATATATTGAAAAAATTGAGGAAGACTTTTTGTTCTACCGGGAGCTAGGAACCAGCCGGTTTAGCATTTCACATGGGTACAAAATAGAATGAATTTTCTTCCGTTAGATCTTCGAATTGTACGACACTTCCAATAATTTTCTTTTCTGTACCCATGTGAAATGCTGACTATGTATAGTTTCATTGCCTTGTTGGTTTTTTTTTAATATTGATTATTTTTTTATCAAAGTTTCATCATCACGAGCTTCAACTAATTACTGTAAAAAGCCGTTCGTGCCAAAATGTCGATTTTTCATGTGGGATCGTATTAAAATTGAAAAATCCGACTTTGCCTGTTTAATTATGTATCTCAAATCTTCAACCAAAAAAATATATCTCGACTCTTAATCTCTATGAGTACATTTTGTGGATGTAGATATGATTGCTCATATTGAAATATCATATAGATCACATTTCCTCGTAAGCCTTGATGCAGGAGCATTAGGCTCTATCGATCAACTCGCAAGTTCAGCTTAGACCTCATCAATTAATCCAACTCAATTCTTACGTTTGGAAGCAAAATGCGATGAAGTTGTTAAATTACAAGCTTGTTGACTTGATGGATTCAAGGTTGAAGTTGCTGATCTTGCGATGAAGTTGTTGATCCAGTGGACAAGTTATTGTTACAATGGTTGTCGATCGACTATCTAGTTGTCAAATTACAAGCTTGTTGTCGATTCTAAAACTACAAATCGACCACCTCGCATCTAGAAGCTGTTTGATCGACTTTCATAGTTGTTTGTTCACCTTCCAAGATATTTGTTTGGCTTTCAAGATTGGAACACGAATTTAGAGAGTTTTATCAAGTTTTAGTGTAACTAATAATTAGTTACATTACTTACCCAAAAAAAATAATTAGTTACATGCATTTAGTCCTAGTGATTGAGTCTTTTAATTCGTAGCTTTTATGAGTCCTTATTGTGGTGCTTCTTTCAAGAGTCATAATAAAGTGAATTCCCCAAGAGTCTATTCAGTTTTCGGAAATTCAAGGAGTCTTCTCTTTTGTTTAGCAATATCTCTATAAATAGAGGTGTAATCTCATTTGTAAAAGTCATAACCCTTGATGCCGGAGCATCATGCTCTATCGATCAACTCGCAAGGATAAAGGGCTTTTTGGTTCACTACCAAGGAATAATCTACTTTCCAAGGATAAGGAACCGAGATAGGAGAAACTCATCATCAAGGCCTAAAGGAAAATCCACCACCCAAGGATATATGTTTTATTGGCTCACCACCAGGGAAGTATCCACCTTCTAGGGATAAAGAACCAGGGATAGATAATCGCTTATATAGAGGAAATTCATCATATTCAACCCTTGTCTTATACAAATTAGATTATACCTCTAATTATAGAGACATTGTTAAACAAAATAGAAGGATCTTCGAATTCTTAGAAACTGGACAAACACTTGGGGAATACACCGAGTTATGACTCTTGAAATAAGCACCATTATAAAGAATCATAAAAGCTACGAATTAAAAGACTCAATAGCTAGGACTAAATGCATGTAACTAATTACTATATAAATTGAAACATGATAAGACTCTCTAAATTCGTGCTCTAGTCTTGGAAGCCAAACATACATCTTGGAAGTTGAACAAACAGCTATGGAAGTCAATAAGAACAACTTCTGGATGGGAGGTGGTCGATTAGTAGTTTTAGAATCGACAACAAGCTTGTAATTCGACAACTAGATAGTCAATTGACAATCATGAAATCAACAACTTATCCATTGAATCAATAACTTCCCCACATGATCGGCAACTTCAACCTTTAACCCATTGAGTCAAAGTGTAGGCGAAATCGGCCTTTTGCTTTCGAACGTAAGGATTGAGCTGGATTGGTCGACGAGGTCTTAGTTGAACTTGCGAGTTGATCGATAGAGCATGATGCTCCGGCATCAAGGGTTACGAGGAAATGTGATCTATATGATATTTTAATATGATAGATAACTCAGCAATCATATCTATATAACTCACATCGATTAAGAGTTAAGATTTGAGATATATGATTAAACAAGCAATGTCGGATTTTTCTATTTTAACATGGTCCCACATGAAAAATCGACTATTAGACTTGTTCGTGGTCCTTCTCTTCTCTCACATATGACAACAATTTTGTGGTAAGACTAAGACCTTTCGAAGTTGTGTATGAATCTTCGAATAGACTTGTTCGTGGTCCTCCATGTGCTTGCTTCATCAATGGTGGAATAAAAGCTTGCAAGTGGCAAGCCCTCCCGAATGCATGACTCGCCTCTACGTCGTCACCACTCCTCTTGGAATTATCATTGGAAAACGTATCTGTGAGATTTGAATAATCTTCTTAATTTTCGCCCTTTCGTCCAACTTTATATTGGAGTATTCCATGAACTCGGAATTGACATATGAAAAATGAATTTCTTTGTCAGGACGGCACCGATGTGCTCAAACTATCTCAAACATATCATCATCATCATCATCATCATCAAGATCCATCAGAAAAATAAAAAAGAACACCTCATTATTAGGAAAAAGAAAGAAGTTCTTCATGATTTTTTAGAGAAGTCTGTATTTCCTCTCCACTTGCGTTGCTCTTGGAAACCTCTCTTTTCAACTGAGGTCTCATTCTCGCAAAGTAGATTCAACCAATCTCATAAAGAACAATTTGGTCCTTCTTATATTAGTTTTGATTTTCCGTCTATGCCAACTTACAATAATAAGAATGCTTTAAAGAGAAAATTTATTGTGTACCTAACTCCCGAGTGAACCTAATGCATATGAGCTACTAAATGCAAAATGGTTAATTACCGTGGGTCGTGTATATTTAGTAAGACCTCTCATTTAGAAGGTAACATGTGTCCAAGTTTTACCTAAGTGGTTTAGTTAATCTCACCACTAAGACTTTAAATTTTAGATTTCCAAACAACTTGAGAATAAATAGTATGATGGCGAACCCGAAAATATTTTAATTCTTTTTTAATGGGTCAACGAAAACCTAGATTATAGGAACCCAAGGTGATAGGCTAACGTCCTTTCGATTTTGCAAAAATTCGAGTACCACGGGAATATACGTATTCATATACAAACTTCAACCAATAGGGGTGAAATTTTTGTCGGAAAAAGAAAAAGTAAGAGAGCGGATTATATAAGAATAGAAGGGATACGGATAGATTAATGAAAATAAATGTTATTGGGTAAGTTAAACTTGGTTTTATTTATTAAATTTAAACGGCAATAGGTGTTTTTTTTCTGTATCTGTAATATTAAAACCATTATCAAAAAATAAAAATAGGAAAAAAAGAGGGAAGAATCCCATAGAAATAGAGATAACCCTTTCCGATACAGTAGATATTATTATTATCTATATATTGAATAGAACTTACATGTGGGAGAGAGGAAAAAATTACATTGCATACAAAAGTATCTAAATAAAGTTGAAAGAAAAATTCTATTATTTTTTTACAATCAGTAAATAATGCGTGTAATAAATTGAACAGTTCATAAATTATTATCACAATTATACAAGATAAAATGAAACCATAGAATATATATGTATAGTAAAAGTTCGTGACTACATTTTTTTGTCATGGAAAAGATTGATACACGAGTGTAAACGAAATATGCTTAAAGATGACATAGATTTTGTTAAAATAACGGGAATAGTACTAGTGCACAAAAAGTAAAAGCAATTATAAATTATCTTTACGTCAGTAAAAATAGAATGTTTTACAACTTGCGGGTCTTCTACTAGTAAATTACATGTCTCTCTTGACATGAAAGTACGATGATTATTAAGTAAATATGAATTTCGTAACATTCTTCTGATATTGTTTTTATTGAACGTACTGAAAAGGTTTTATTAAACAAAGTCTCCATGTCATGTTACATGTTATGGATTCTTTTGTTGTAGACTTGCTGGATATTTGATGTACGTTGGATACGTGAAAAGCTAGGATATATTAATTGATCACCTATGGCGGCACTTTGCATGTTTTCAATAATAAAAACCGACAATTATTTGCCCCATCCATTTTCATTTGTTCTAAAAATTCGATCACATAGCATGTTGGTATTTTTCAAAGTCTACAAGTCGCAAAGTGAATATCATAAAACATAGCGTACATAAAATGCAATATAAGAAAAAGTTTGAGATTGTTTATGTTTTTCTCCCAATATGTATCATAAAGACAAAGCCAAAGTAACACACTTCATGACTTGATACATCCAAAGACTAGTACCTTATACTTGGAAACATTCAGGGACTATCATTACCTTATACTTGTAGAAATGCAAAGATCATTACCTTACAAACGTAATTTATTCTAGAGGTAGGGATAGAGGACCTATACTAGGATCGTTTCATCTTCATCTTCATCGCCGGAGCGCAAAAGCTTCTCCACCACCTGGTTCATGGTGGGTCTTGCATCTCTGTCGTCCTCCACACACTGAAGAGCCACTGCAACCAAAACTTCAATCTTCCTAATGTCGTATTCCCGTGTCAGCCTTAGATCCACAATTTCCTTTATCCGTGTTTCCGGGGAAACTCCTGTTCTCTTCCTCTCTCTCACTCTCTCTCACCCTCCTCTCTCTTCTCTCACCCAAGAAGTCAACCTTTCGCTCTCATTCTCATCACCGCCCTCACTATTTGCAAGCCCTCCTGTTGGACTCCTGCCAGTCACCAGCTCCAACAGGACAATCCCATAGCTTTACAGGATTTTATCTAGTCAATAATTTATTTTTAAGAAACGATGTGCAAGAAATCAAATTAATGTGATCATTGAGGTAAATAATGATAGTGTAGCTTCTTTTAGATGGATTCGTTGAGTTGAATTAAAAAATTTTCTTTTGCTTAGCAATATGATCAAGGAGGTGAAGGTTATGTTCAAAGAAGTTTTAACGAAAAACTTGTTTTTAGTTATCCTAAATGGATAAGATTTAAATTATTTTGAATGGCAATATAATTAAAGTGTTGATGTATCGAGTTAAATTACACTAAATGCTAATATAAGAGCAATAACAAAGAAAAAAAGGATGCCCTCTTCTTAGCTTTGTTGCTCCTGGTGTACCGAAGTCTTCGATCCATACGTTGGATACCTTCAAGGATGCTCAGCTAACCATTTGAGAGTTGTTGGAGACCTCAAACAGAATCAGGACTACTCCCGCAGTCGATTCGTTTGACTATCGCATGTTTCCTAAAATTGAGTCTGCTGCATTATTTTTAAGTAGAAAAATTGTAAGCTGCTTTTCTAATTTCTTTTCCAGTTTTTTGGCTACAGAGCCCAGTCCTATAATGACTATTTTCTGTATCATCAACGGTCATCTTCTGACGCATGTCTCACCATCATCAAGGCCAATGCATCATCATCACAATCCCATGCACATTATCACTAGTGCGGACTGTGAGTGATCTGACTAACAATCTTAAGTGATGACAAATGATACGTGATGTCATGACCAATGATCTTTCCACGTTTATCAATACCCAAAGACTTCCAAGAACACTAGCTTGAGTGGTCTTTCTAAGCTACTATGAGATACCACTCACATTAGCACTTGTTTTTTCAAAGCCTAGCCTCTCGTCTTTGTTGGCACAAGGAATTGTTGCACGTATCATGATAAATATTAGCACTTACATAGGGACGTTTTTCTAATAGACCAGTGGGACGATACCTATCGGTTGAAGTAATTTGCCTAATACTGCGGCTTTTGGGTATATTCGTCCAACTCTTAATCAATTGAACGGCGAAAATAATTTAGACCAAGTGATCCCACCACCAGTGAGGATTTTACAAAGGCCTAAAAACCCTATCTACCCAGAACCTAAGGGCCAAGAAGCTCAAGTCTATCGACCTATCTACCCTCAACCTAGGGGGCAGGAAATGTGTCAACTTGCGAATCCTAAGTGGCTGAACTTGTATTACAACAATTAGGTCTCGACAAAGAATGGTCAGGCTAATATATAAAAAGCCAAATCTGATTGGGTTGACACTATACCTTACCCAAGAAAATTTGAAATCACTAATTTCGTTGTTTTCACTAGCAAAGATGACCAATCAACCATTGAACACATTGGTCGATTTATTGCCCATTGTGGAGAGGCAAGAACAAATGAATTCCTGAGAGTTAGGTTGTTCCCTTTATCTTAATCAAAAACCGTGTGTACTCGATATACAAATTTACTCTTAATTCAATCCATACTTGGGCTGAGATGGAAAAACGATTTCATTCTCAATTTTATATAATGATACCAGAGGTATTGATTGCTGATTTGGTCAAAAGTATCAATACGATAATGAATCGGCCAATTAGTTTGTTGCTCGATTCATGATCGCTAGAAATAGATTCCTTACATTTATTTTTTGGTCAGAAGATGCCTTTCTTCATTCTCAAAGAAAGAATTCACAAATTTTGCTTTTAGTATATTGAAATTCAAAGTTAGAGAAAAGTTCGAAAGCCAAAATTTTGCCGATTTATCCAATTGGCAACAATAGTGTTTAAGTATGAGTAATTACATAAAAACAAAGATAAAGGATCATATGAAGACTTTACACAAAGCGTACCTTTCATGGAAAAATATAGTTGCATGAGATATCCCCCACAAATCAAACAAATTTGCTACCTTTCAGTATTTTTCCTTTTCTGCATTGTACATTTACCTTTTAGACTTGCGTCGTCGATTAAATTTTGGCTTGTCTCTTACCTATAGTTTTTAAATCCTTCTTGTTGATTAAATTTTGGCATGTATCTTTATCCTCGATATAGTGTTGTAGATTAAATTCCAGCATAATATCTTAATGTTTTTAGCTTGTGTCATTGATTAAATTCCAACATAGTTTGTTTACGTTCAGTTCTGTTGTAGAGTCCGTATTTTTCAAGCCTTGTCGTCGATTAAATTTCGGCACGGTTTGCGTCTGTACAGTCTTATCGAAATTTAAGTTGTCGATTTTCTTATCATTTGTGAAAGTTTCTATTTTGAACCGCTATACAACTTGTCTCCTCCAATTAAAAAACTGAAGCACCATTTTTAGTGAAAATATTTTCGTCGCCGGAGAAATTCCGGCAAAACGATTCGATAGCTAAAGAATAAGTGTACTATCTCGTGCGCCTAAGGCTCCACTATGCATACATATTTATACCCTGTCAGATCAACTGTGTACTAAATTTTTGCAAAACCATCTTGGTTTAGCACACCTCCGTACTATATGGCCAGGTGCATATCTTACCATTTTCAATCCGCCGGACATTGGCCCCTAAGTGTTTTCTCCAAACAAATCTCAGTTTTTTCTTCAGTTAGCGAATTCATAAGACTGGATTATAAGCACCAAAGATAAACACTAACAAGAGAGCAATAGCGTACTTGTTGCTGAATCAAATCTCTTACAGGGAGCTATCATACTCGGTGATCTTTCCTAGATCTGTAAGAAGAAAAAACAGAGAGAAACAGGGACTTGTCCCTAACACTTACTAAATTATCTTTCCTAGGTTTGTACATCCGAAGACAATTACCTCATGTAGTCCACTTATATAGAGAGTTATAACACGAGCAGTTATGCTTGTATCTGATTACAGATCCTCACTTTCATGGCGTAGAAGCATCTCAACCACCTGGCTCATGGGGGGTCTCGCATCTCTGTCCTCCTCCACACACTGGAGAGCCACCGCAACCAAAACTTCCATCTTCTTAATGTCGTAATGCCCTTTTACGGTCGGATCCACAATTTCCCTTATACATGTCTCCATGGCCACTCCTGATTTCATCTTCTCTCTCATCCAAGAAGTCCTTTTGTTCTCACCTTTTACTTCTCCATCAATGGCATGACCTGCGACCGGGTTTCCTCCTGTCAGCATCTCCAACAGAACGATTCCATAGCTATATACACATCCACTTTGGAGGTGATTGGCATATTGTAAACCCATTCAGGAGCCATGTATCCCCTTGTTCCTCTGATTCTTGAGAAACTCGTATTCTCGAGGCCCTCTCTGTTAAGTAGCTTAGAGAGCCCAAAATCTGCCACCTTTGGTTGGTAATCAGAATCGAGAAGTATGTTCTGTGGCTTCACGTCGCAATGGAGAACCCATTCCAAGCACTCTTCGTGAAGATAAGCAAGCCCCTTGGCCGATCCCACCGCGATCTCATACCTTTTCTTCCAATCAAGTTGATCGGAAGAAAGGTTTTCTGCTAAGGAACCGTGATTCATGAACTCATAAACCAAGAGCCTGTGCCTTCCCTCCACGCAGTAACCCCACATCGCAATCAGATTCATGTGATTGAGATTCCCTATTGTTCTCACTTCGGCCAGGAACTCATCTTCTCCTTGATTGGCCTCGTTTAGCAGCTTGACCGCAGCTTCCCCATGATCAGGCAAGACACCCTTGTACACAATCCCCCCACTGCCTCTTCCAATCTCTTTGCTAAAGTTCCTGGTCGCTTTCTTTAGCTCAGCATACGTGAACCTTCTAAATCCCGTGGCTGCAAGATGATATCCCTTCGGATAACCTCCACGTCTGTCGGGATCAGTCCTTATCAAGAAGGACCACGTGAGGAAGACTACAACAATTTCCACTCCAGTTAACACCGAAGCAAAAATGAGCAAGCTCTCAAGTGTCGAGCTCGGGTGACTCTTCAGATACGTCCTCTGCAGTATAACTTCTTGAGCTTTTGGGGCACAGGGCAGTGGGTTGAATCCTTCGGTGGGTATTTGATAAGAAGAGAGATTGGCTTTTGGTAGTTTCAGATAGATGCTCCCAGGGAATGATAATGCAAAATGTCCATTTAACAGCAGTATCTTTGGGAAACAGTCGAAGCTCCCACTGTCCTCGTTGAATTTGTATTCAAAGCCTTTGCAATCGCAAAGATCTGCGCACACTTTCTTGCATGACGCCAGGGTAGTGTTTGGCCGATAGCCCTTATCATATCCATAGAAATCATGGTGAGGCAAACGCAGGAAATCGACATGAGAATTGGAATTATTGTTGCAGAAGGTCTCGAATTTGGGCGCACATCCCTGAGTCCAATCAGTGGCATTTTTCCACGCATATCCAGGAGGGCAAGAGCAACTCCTTCCCTCACTTGGGCTGTACCTGCAAACGCTATTCGGTCCACAAATCCCATGAACAGCACATGAATCAGATATGCCTTGCCATGTTATGACCCACTTCTCATCTTTTTCTCTACTATAGACCCTTACATTACCATCGTGATCCACCTAAAACATTCGTTGGGTTTTCTTGCCAAAATCCGACGTCAGGAACTTCAGATCGTCGGATGAAGTGAAATTCCCCAAGGAATCAAGCACTGCAACTCTACTGTCGTTGTAGGTTGTTCTTCCAACTTCCCAACTCACATGGCTCGGGTCTGGCCAGTAGACGCTCGAGATCAAGGGTCCGTTGAAGAGGAGACGAAGGACGTTGTCGTTGTCGAAGTATAACTTGTAATAGCCTGAAGAGAAGTTGCCGTTGCTCCGAGAGGAAACAAGCGGTGTGTTCCTCGTGAGGTTCTGTTCAGGGAGGAGCACGTCGGTCGGGCAGTTGAAGCTTTGCCACAACAGGACACTGCCTTCTCTGTCACGAAGAACAAGATTACCAGAGTCTAGGAGCTGTAACTGATGAACCGGTGTCTTGGACCCTGAGAGCGAGGCTGTATCTGTGGCCCAAACAACGGCGTGGCTGGCATCGGTTAACACGAGATTGCCATTCGTTTTAAGGGAGAGCTTAGAGTACATCCCGTTGATGGGTTCATCGCGGTTTGCCATCCCAACTACGGTGCAATTCTGGCCGCTGCACGGTGGATGGCTGAACCAGATGGCAAAGCAGTAAGCGTTCTTGCCGATGGAGAAAAACCCGGCAGAGAAGACACCTGACTGTGAGATGAGGATGTTGTCTGGGTTGTCAACGGAGAGATAGTCGCCTCTGCGCAAAGTAGCGCGAGTTGCAGAGAAAGGTTGAGAAGGCAGGTGAAGGATTGAGAGAACAAGCACAAGGAGAAATGATGAGTTTTTCATGGCGTTCAAGGGAACAGGTTGACGCTTGGCCTGTACTGAGATATTTTTTCGAAGTCTCTGCCTTTACTTACAGAGTGACTGGCATACAAAACAAATCGCTAGGGGCGATCACTTCTGTAATGGGCCGGTTCCACTTACCTAGAGCCTGAAACCGGACCGAAAGGATCGTTCTTAGTTTGTGGAACCGGAAACTGTCCACTTAGTCTTGGACTCACTCAGGAACCTGTGGTCTACTCCCCCTTCTTTTTGCCTATCCCTTAAAAGACTGCAAGTGTATTCAAATAGTGTAAACTACTATATGTTAATAGAACAAGCTCATCATCCTTAGGAAGTTATTTTGTTCCTTAGACCCTTGCGATTTACTGTTTCTCATCTCTTGTTCAGAAGGCTTAGTTACATTTAGACCTAGAATGCTCCTGGAGATGGAGTCACAATGTGCACTGATTGGGAATGAGGACTGCAGGCTAGTCCTTAGATGGTTTAATGTGCAATCCTTGTTCTTCCACCAACAGAGTTTGACTTGAGCGGCCCTTTGTCAATGGCCATAGTTCCCTTATAGTGTCCTGACACGAGTGGCAATTTCTAATGGCCAGGTCATGGTTATTGCATGTAATGTACCATGTTTGGGTGTGGAAGTATTTCAGGAAACGTGGACACTATGTGCTATGTGGCCAGTACAAATCAGTTTGCTTCTTCGTGTGGTTTGAATGCGTTGTGTAGCTGAAATACTGAAGAATGAGGAATTAGTAATTAGGGCTTTTAGTTTTGTGATTGATTCGGTCCGGGTGGATGGATCCGCGCCTAAAATTAGGAACTGGACCAATATTCACCAATTAACTGGGAGCTGAACTGGTAACTGTGGTAAGTGTCCATAAGCTTCCCATAGTTACTAGTTCGGGTGGTCCCCAGTTCGGTCAAATTCTTTTACTCACCCCAAGTAATCAATACATGCTCCTAAGTTATGAGGACACCCTCAAGAGTATCGATCTAATCTCAATTGTAAATAAATCTTTCAGGCATTAGATATTATAATTTTAACACTTAATTTAGTTATGAACTCTCATCTCTTGCCTGGAATTGTTATATTACACTACATCGTATTTTGATGCACAATCAATAACGATCACAACCGGATAGGTTTATCAATAGGTATTATAAGAAAGTATAGTTTTGCAAATATCTCATTTACACCGGAGGTAAATATAAAATTGTAATATCTTTTTCTGTTCATGATCGAGGGAAATCAGACTACGGATTTGCTGTTGGTTTACAAGCATTACGGAATTGTAAGATCAGTTTATGGATCCAAAGTATTTGCCAACCTCGTATTTTTGCCTTGGTTAGTGCAAACCACATCTCGAGAATTCTTCCTTCTCGTTACCGGTGGAGAGATGGCGTGGGAGGAAGGGAAATGGGGGGGGGGTGGTGGGGGGTGGTGTGCGGCGGCGGCGGGCGGGCATGGTCCAGCTGTTTTGACGGCGATTCCGAGGGGACATGCACCTGTATCTCGTGAAAGTCCTTCGATACGAGAGCAAAAGTACGCACCTTCGTTTTTCTTTTTTGTAATTTCGCATCCTTGTGAGACAGAATAATTTCAGTAGAAAAATATCGAGAAATTGTCTAATCAGCTTTAAATATTTTATACGAATATTGATTCAGTTCTAAACTTTAATCTTAAATCTTTACCCAAAATTTTATTGTAGCCATTTCGACCGATTTTCGTTAGAAATCGTTGACGTATCGGTGTACCGTGTGTCGAGATTATCCTACATCAGTTATGAAATGGGCTAGTAGTCAGTTTATAAGTATAAGGAAAAGTCTTATCCTTTTAGTTGGCTTTTGGGACGAGAGATACCTAATACACTCAATACTAGTATTAAAATCCATATTACTAATAAGTCTAGTTCCAGCAGTAACTCAAAGAGGGTTGTTACAGTTGCAACCTAAAGCCTCTGCTATGTGTTATGGATGAGCGAACAATAGTGCCCTATGTTGAAGACGTGGATTCGAGTCATGCAATCGTAAGAGACAGCAACTGGCAAAGCCATTCTTTGATTGACCATCGTTACCTCAAAACATGGGAGACCGTGAATCCGACACAAGAGTCTTAATTAAGACGTGGACACCCAACGCCTTGGACGCGGCTCAGTTCGCGGTCCGATCTTATTTTAGGGGGCAATAATGCATCACCGGCCACTCAGCTTTAATGAGCCACCTACCTGGTAGAAGAAAGTAATTGCTTATATTAATATTGTTAGGTCACATCAGTCACGTTTGGGAAAATAACTTAGATTCACAGGTTCTCTTAAAAAAACATAAGTTTCAGTGTAATTTGGATTGTAATTAATATTACGAAAAATTCTAAATTAATATATTTGTGATAATTTTATCATGAACTAATTTTTTATCCATAAAAAACGTCAAATTAGTACACCTATGATAAATTTACTTCGAACTATTTTTTTGACTATCAAAAACCTCACATTGATACACTTGTGATAATTTTAACCCGAACTAATTTTTTAACCACTAAAAATTTCAAACTGGTACATCTGTGATAATTTTACCTCAAACAAATTTTTTGATCACTAAAAATCTCAAACGTGTACATATGTGATAAATTTACCTTCCGTTAGTGTCCATTAAATTAGATTAATATTACGAAAAATCGCAAATCGATAAACTTGCAACAAAAAGAGGGGTAAAACCCTAAACTGGTACACCCGTTAACTACCACGTGCCATCAAACTTAGCAATTTGATAATAAAATTTAACAGAAACTTATAGAGAGTAAATTTATCATAAGTGTATCAGTTTATACTTTTTTGTGATAAAAAAATTAGTTCGAGGTAAAATTGTCACAAGTGTACCAGTATGGGTCTTTGATGATCAAAAAAATAGTTTGGGGTAAAATTATCACAGGTATACCGGTTTGAAATTTTTTGTGGTAAAAAAAATAATTCGGGGTAAAATTATTACAGGTATATCAGTTTGGAGTTTTTCATGGTATTAACCATTTATATTAATACCATAAAAAAATCAAACTAATACATATGTAATAAATTAATTTAACCCCAAATTGATATACCGTGATAAATTTACCCTTTATTAGTTTCCGTTAAATTTTATTGTCAAATTGAAGAGTTGGATTATATGTGATAGTTGACGTATATACCAATTTAGGGTTTTACCCATATGTTTTTCACAGATTTACCAATTTATGATTTTTAGTAATATTAATCTAATTTAACGGAAGGTAAATTTATCAAAAATATACCCGTTTGGGGTTTTTGGTAGTCAAAAAATTAATTTATGATAAATTTATCACATGTATACTAGTTTGGAGTTTTTTATGATCAAAAAGTTAATTTGGGATAAATTTATTACAAATATACCAGTTTTGAGTTTTTCGTAATATTAACTCACGTAATTTTTATATTATGATTAGCTAGTTCTCTCTTTCACCTCTCCATAAACTAAGTCTGCTAAATAAAATTTTGTCACCTCATATGATTTTATACATACCTTTCCCATAAATTTAATAAAACAAAAGTGGGATAATGACCGTAGAAGTTTCGAAACTTGTGTTGACAAGTCACTTTAGTCCAAAAAAAATTTTTGGGGTCATTTAAGGCTTAAAACTCGTTACCGTCCTTCAAATTAGTCTTTCATTAACGGTGTCAATTTTTTTTGGACAAAAATTT
Organism: Syzygium syzygioides; assembly: GCA_031216285.1. Classification (NCBI taxonomy): domain Eukaryota; kingdom Viridiplantae; phylum Streptophyta; class Magnoliopsida; order Myrtales; family Myrtaceae; genus Syzygium; species Syzygium syzygioides. The sequence goes on from CM062247.1 coordinate 24,828,999, forward strand.
CAGGCGGGTTTTCGATTAATTTTATCTTTTTCTTTCATACAAGTGGCGCCGATGTGATGCCTTAGAAAAAAAAACTACGAATGAAAAAGACTAAAGTTACAAAAAGGGGCAAAAAAACATAGAGAAAAAGATCAAAGGTGAGGGAGCAGCAAGGGCGGGGATGGTGCCGCCTCTTTATCACCGGCAAGGGTTGCCACTAGCGAGAGCAGGGGGGTCCCTTGCTTTGTGGTCGTAGCGGCCCTTAAACGATGGTGATGAGGGCCGCCTTCGCCGCCATGGCCACAACCCTTCACTTGCTCTTGGTGAGAGTTGCAGCCTTCACCTATGATTCAGTCCACCAAAAGGTGGGGAGTTAACAGAATAACTAATTTGAAGGATGACAAAAAATTTTAGGTTAGATGATCGGAAAAAAAAGTTTTTGTACTAAATATGACGGATCAACATGAGTTTTTAAGATTTTCATTATCATTATCCCAATGAAAATCGGAGCATGTTGTTGTAGCCAACTTAAGTGTCGTGGAATTAGAGATTAGGTACTCTCACTTGACCCATGAGACAAGATCGGTAACTGTTAAAATATGTTTCGAGTTTAAGTTCGATAGACGAAACCCGATCCGAAATTAAATATTATTTATAAAAGTTTGAATATTTTAAATTGGATATTTTAGGGATGTTCGAAAGTTAGCAAAGGAAAATATACTAAATCAAATTCCAAATTAAAGTTGGAATGTGCATCGGAGTCTTTGCTTATTGAAACAAGAAAGTCGAACATGGAGGTTCCACATTGAGGTCGGTCAACAAAGAAAGAAAGGAAAGGATATCGTGTCCAAGTGGAAATAAGAAATAAAATAAAAAGAAAAGATAAGCATGACCGGATTTTGTTTCCCAATCCCAGGCGTGGACTTCTTTTGTTGACCAACATGGAACTACTTTCCGGCGGTGGGTTTACATGTGTATATATATATATATTAAACTTAGAATATTCATAAATTTTATCAAGTTTAACTTTTGGAATAAACCAATTTTCAATAGACTTATTGAAATCTTCTATATTTATTTCTTCTCTATTTATTGGTCCTTGATCTAAGGACATTTGTGATAGAGAACTAGAGGAAGACTGAGATCTTCTCAATAAATTCATTGCAAAAGACTACTTTAAATCTTTTCAGCGGATTTCGGTGACGCTTACCAACGGACTTACTACCACTCAGGGTTTTACTGCCTGGAACACATCCAGAAATCACCAGAAAAGATCTCCACGAAGGAAATCGTCTTTACTGCGAATAAATTTATATTAAATATCCTTATCTACCCCTTGGCTCTGATACCATAAGTGTCCAAGGATCTGGGATCTATAAAGAGAAAAGATATAAATGCAGAAGAAAGTGTCTAAGAATATTGAATATTTGATTTAATCCACGAAGTCTCCACTGATAATTTTCTATGAAAGAGTCTAAGTAAACAACAACGTTGTTTAACCTGATAAGTGAAGAAAGGATTCTATGAAAAGCAAGGATAAATAACAAAATAGAGTGGATATATTCAACACAGAAAGATATTAAATAGATTAAATTAAATAAAATGGTGCGCATTGAAGGCTATAAAAATGTCGTATGCAAGATATAAAATGACAAATAAAATAATTAGAAATTCTAAACCAACCATGTAGGTGGTATTACTATACAAGGATGAATAGAAGTTAGAAATTACAGACCGTCCACAGGCGGTTCGACCTGCCGTTTGTGGGGTATGTAAACGTTATATGCAAGACGAAAGTTAGAAACGATTCTTATATAAATGATGGAATATTACACAAACAGTATTGAAAGATTACAACAGAAATATTGAAGTACAAGTGCAGAAATATGGAAATTCTGTGGTAGAAATTCTCCCGTTGCTCAGACTATAGAAGTCTAGAACGACAAGATTTTCCACACTATGAAACTAGAAAAGGGTTCAAAAGATCTTAAAGGTTGGAATAAGATCTTCGAAGGAGATAGAAACTTACTGGTCAGAAAGGCTATAGAAATTTTTGAGATATGAAATCTCTTATTCTCCAAAGACGAGAGAGAGAAGATGGGAAAGGAGAAGGTTGATGCTAGAGGAGAAAGGCTTCTGAAGGTTGTTCCGAAGGATGCCCTTATGAATGAAAGAAGTTCTCCTTTTATAAGCTAGATTTTACTGTAGCAAATAGTGCACAGTGATACAGTGAATAGTGAATTTACTGTAGCAAATAGTGAATTTACTGTAGCAGATCAGAAAGAGCTTGCTTCAGCATCCCAGTTAGTTGTTGATGGGATCTAGCTGAGGCTAGTCGAGAAAGCACAAACCCCTTATCGTGCAGAAAAGGAGTAACATCTTCACTAGTAATGGGTTTATCACTCCTAGAAATTAGCCATTCCGTCACTGCTTGTCTGGTGGCTTTATGAAAAAATTTGAAACCGTCCCACCATTTGACTTTAAATCGTCTTATAAGGATGGAGATGTTGGTTTCTGGAGATTTTCTATATTCAAAGTACCATCCAGTAACCCAAGAAAGTCCGAAGTAGTAGAAAAAGAGAAACAACTTCGAGAAATTCTTTTCGAATGGTTGTGGGGTAAATTTTTCTAGAAAGAGTTCATAACTGGGTTGGATTTTGGGATGGATAACTTCGTCGGTTGGTCCCAAATGATCCCACCAACGAATGAACCAGTAAGGGATGGAATTGATGTCAAAATTTTCAAAATAGAACAACCAAGTATGGGTGTTGTTGGTGTTCTTGATCCAGAAAGTGTTCCACCAGGCTTGTTGGTAGTCAAAATATGAAAAGGAAGTTCTGTATGGTAGAGCTTCATTTGTTTTTGTGGTTAATTTTTTCAAGCCTTGGGGGTCGGGCTTCCATTGGGAAGGGTGAATGACCCTATGAATAATTGCCTTCGAGTAATTTACGTGACCTTTATCAGAAAAGTGTTTGAAAGTCACAGAATTTGTTTCTTCCAAAATTCTTTCATAAAATTCTCTGGTTTTAAAAATATCATGTGGTGTGTAAAGAAAGTTTTCAGAAAACATGTTTTTTGCAAAAACATATGGGTCTGCATTATAAAAACCATTTTCAGCATTGCAGACGTTTTGAAAAATGGTCTTATGAATGAATTTTGATTTCGGGACGGTGGCTTGAGTCGATTGAATTACCACTTCACTAGAAATTGTATTTCCCTTATCCTTTTGTGTGGCCAAAGGTGAGGGATCTGGATTCACAATGGTCAGAGAGGGTTGTGTCTGGCTATTAAAGGCTTGTTGAAGAAGTTGTAAAGCTTCTTCTTTAGAAAGCTGGGTTAAATCAAACTGTGTAGATCCAGAAAGGGGTTTTGTTTCAGAAATGGGTTCTTCCTTGGCTTGGTTAGAAATTGTAGTGATATTTAAAGATGGTTTCGAAGGTGACTGGGTAGTTGCCTGCAGCCATGTCCTTATGTTGGTAAGGCCAGGTGACCTTTTTTCAGAAATTTCAGAAGAGGATTCTGCTATTTGCTTGCCTTTATCTCTCCTGGTAGGTTTGTTGGGAGTTTTGGAGGTATTTTCCCTGCAAAAATTCTCGAGTGAGAAAGTCTGGGAGAGAATTCGCAGAACCATTAATGAATTCTATATCAAAATCAAAAACAGAAAGAATGGCTTGCCATCTAGCAAAAATTTGTTTAGAAGCAATATTTTGAACATCTTTCTGCAAAACATCTTTTGCAGATTTGCAATCTATTCTTAATAGAAAATTTTGGTTCAAAAGATCTCCTCGAAATTTGGAGATAGAAAGCACAATAGCAAGAATCTCTTTTTTAATGGTAGAGTAATTCTTTTGACAATCATTCCAATGTTTGGAGACAAACTGAACAATTTGTTCTTTATTGTCTTTAGATTGTTTAAGAATTCCTCCATATCCAATATCAAAAGCGTCTATTTCTACAATTTTGAAAGCAGTTGGGTCAGCAAGATGCAAGCAAGGAATTTCCTTGACAGTGCGTTTGATTTGTCTCACAATATCTATATGAACCTGTGTCCATGGTGGAGGGTCTTTTTTGAGCCTCTGATGGAGCGGTTTACAGATTATGTTGACACGTGGGAAGAAATCAATAATATAATTTAAACTTCCTAAAAATCTCTGTAATTGAGTTTGTCTCTGATTTCATCAGGAAACTTATCAGAAAATGAAATTGATCTTTCAATTGGAATGATGGTTCCTTGGTGAAGGTAATGTCTTAGGAACCGGATTTTGGTTTTAAAAAGGGATATTTTGGTAGGTGAAACTACCAAACCATTTTTCTTCACAATACTTATAAAATGATTGATGTGCTTAAAATGTTTTTCTATGGATGTAGAAAATATTAAAACATCATCAATATAAACAATGATGTAATCAGAACAATGATTAAAAATGTCATTCATGATCCTTTGAAATTCAGAATGAGCATTTTTCAAGCCAAAAGGCATGACATTCCATTCGAATTGACCAAAAGGAACAGTAAAGGCTGTTTTGTACCAATCCTTTTCGCTAATCTGGATCTGCCAAAATCCTGATTTCATGTCAAATTTTGAAAAGATTTTTGCATCATAAAGCCTATTCAACAAATCTTTTTTGTTCGGAATTGGATATCTTATCCATTTTAAAGCCGTATTCAAAGGTTTGTAATTTATTACCAATCTTGGGACTCCTCTTTCTAGTTCAGCATTTTTGTTGACATAGAAAGCAGAGCAGCTCCAAGGTGATTGGCTTTTCCTAATAAGCTTCTTCTCAAGAAGTTCCTGTATTTCCTTTTGACAGAAATTTAGGACTTCGTGATTCATTTGAGAAGGTCTGGCTTTAGTAGGAATATCCTTTTCAAAAAATTCTGGCTCATAAGGAAGATCAACTATATGACTCTTACGAGACCAAAAAGCATTAGGAATATTGGAACATATAGAATTCTTGATTTGAGTCTCAAGATTATAAATCTTTTTCTGAAGGCTTTCTCCAGAAAGGTTTTTATCAATCATTTTGTATTCAAGATCTTCTTTCAAAAATTGAAGATGAGTTTCTTTGTCTTGAATAACACAATTAATCTCAGAAATAGAATGTTCTTGAAGGGTATTCAAGGTTCTAGTCTGAGGTTTAGAAATGAAATCGAAACATATCCTTTTTCTCAAGGTTTTTGTTTCAATTCCTTTTTCAGTGACTTTAAAAGGTTGGAGTAAATTTATGAAAGGTGATCCTAAAATAACATTTTGCTTAATGTTTTTTACAAGAAGAAAGGGAGTTTTGAAAGAGATCTGATTTTTCACAACCTCAGCTTCAGGGAGTTTGAAATTAATATTCAGTTTGTCACCAGAAGCTGATTTAAGGGATTGAAAAGTTTTTTCAAAATATTTGGTTGGTATAAGACCTTCTTTTATACAATTAAGGTCTGCACCAGTATCAAAAAGGGCTGTAGTATTTAAAACAAATTCATTTTGGACTTTTATAGAAATATTGATAATCCATTTTCTGGTGGTTATTTCAGAAAGCATCAAAAGAAAATTTGTTTCAGAAGGAGAAGGAAGTTGAGGAATATCATCATTTTCTTCTGAATCTTCCTCCTTTTGTTTTCCTTTAGAATTTTTTATTGCCAAGATGTCCTTTTGCATAATCAACTGAGCAGCTTTGAGATCTTGGATCTCTTGCTTTTGCTTGTTGATTTCGTAAGTAAGTTCATTTATATAAATAGGTTTAGAACTTGTTTTCTTGGTTTTGTTAAGAATGGTAGAAATGTTATAAGGATTATCATTATGAAAGGTGGATTTAGAAATTGGCTTTGAGCTTTGAAAATTATTCAAATATTTTATTTTGGTTTCAGGATCAGAGATCTGATCAAAAGTTTGCAAAAGAATTTCTTCTTCTTTTGTTAAAACATTTATTTCAAAACTGGCTTCATCTTCACTTTCTGAAGATGACGAAGAAGAGGTTTCTAAATCACAAATTTGCAATCCTTCATCAACACCAGAATTAGAATCATTAGAAGAACTATCGTCAACTTCAGCCATTAGTTGGTTGAGCTGATTAATAATTTCTTCATCAAGGTCTAACTCATTAACTTTTTTGTTAATCTTACAAAACCGAGAAGTATGTCCTTTCTTGCCACAATTGTAGCAAGTGACATTTTTAAAACTTTTCTTTGGTTTTTTGGTTTTGTCGGAATCATCTTTTTCTTATTCCTTTTTCTTAGAAAATTTTCTCTTGTAAGGTTTTCTATCGGAATCATCCCTTTTATAGGATTTCTTAAAAAACTTCTTATGCTCTTTCCTTTTGGAAGAATATTTGCCAGAACATTTGGGTTTATCAAAATTTTCAAAAGATGGATCATATTGGGCACAAAAATCTCCCAAACCTTTTCGAGAAAGTTTCTGTTCTTTCTTGATCTGTTTTTGGAGACGAATATTGGTGCACAATTGTGTTCTTATTTTATAAACATAAGAGGTTAACTCGCCATAAGAAAGATGGTCATATGGAAATTGATTTCCATATTCTTCTCTTATTTTACTGCGAACTTGTTCTCCTATGAGTTTTGGTAAACCAGCAAGAAATTTTTCTTTCCAAAAAGACTGATTGCAATCTGTCCTTTAGAAAACCCTTTGCAGAAATATTTCTTTATATTCTCGGAATTCTCCTAAAGATCTGCATTTCATATTGGATAAAAGATCTTGGTTTTTATCGAGAATATGAGAAGAATCTCCTAGAAAATGCTGGGATATAGAAAATATTAAAGTATTGACAGCGTCTTGAATGGGTTGATCATCATCATCAAGAACATTTTGACCGAAAGGGTCTACTTTGTAGGCATTTAGGATTTGCGACCTTTGCTCTTCATTCAGGTAGTTATCCCACCATCCTTTAAGCTGGCCTGTAAATCCGGCTATTTAAAGATATGCAACAGAATGATCAGAAGTATCAGGAATGGTCTTGTAAGTGTTTGCGAGCATAACCATTTGGGTCAAAATATTTATAAGATTTTATTCAGAAACACCATCTATATTCCATTCATAGATAGCATCAGAAGAATATTTGTTTTGGACTTTAGAAAAGGTTTCTTCTGAGAGAATATCTGGAGGAGTGGCACGAGAGTAATATTCTTTTTGAGGATCCTTCCAAGTGATACGATTTATCTCTAGAAGAGATTCAGTATCAGATTTATCTAAAAGATTGATTTGATTGGAAGCTTCTACTCGGTCTGGAGTGTCTTTGACACTTAGATTTTGTATTAAAAGAGTATCCAAAACTATAGGTTTTTTAGGAATCAAAACTGCTTTTCCTTTGAGGAGTTTTTTCCTTTCCTCTAAGGCTTTAGCAAATTCAAAACTAGGATTTTTTGGAATTTCAAAATTTTTAAAAAGTGGTGGTTTCAAATCCTTTTTTGGAATTGTTATTGAAGAGGATGAGAAACTATTTTGAGTAAGATTTTCAATTCGATCAAGCTGCTTGCCTATAGTGTGAAGATGTTGATTTGAAAAGTTGTTTTGTTCAACAATCTTCTTGATTCCTATACCATCTATTTCAAAAGCAATTTTGAAAGGAGAGGCTATTATCTCAGTCTCTCGATGTTCAAATCTGATTTTTCTCATACTTATGGTATCAGAGCCAAGGGGTAGATAAGGATATTTAATATAAATTTATTCGCAGTAAAGACGATTTCCTTCGTGGAGATCTTTTCTGGTGATTTCTGGATGTGTTCCAGGCAGTAAAACCCTGAGTGGTAGTAAGTCCGTTGGTAAGCGTCGCCGAAATCCGCTGAAAAGATTTAAAGTAGTCTTTTGCAATGAATTTATTGAGAAGATCTGAGTCTTCCTCTAGTTCTCTATCACAAATGTCCTTAGATCAAGGACCAATAAATAGAGAAGAAATAAATATAGAAGATTTCAATAAGTCTATTGAAAATTGGTTTATTCCAAAAGTTAAACTTGATAAAATTTATGAACATTCTAAGTTTTAACTCTTTGGAAACAATGACTATGTCATTGTTACTGAAGAAAGAGATGTACCACTTTCTAATTATTTTGCTTCAATCCAACTTTTGAATAAAGATTCTATAAAGAAACATTCCCAGAAATGGAATTATATGCATATAGGATTGGTACAGGTTGGTGCAAAACCCCTTACCAAAGAAGGATTAGATACTTCCTTACTTCTTGTTTTGAGAGATGCAAGACTTTTAAAATATGAAGAATCCATTCTAGGAGCCGTAGAAACAAGTCTATGCAGTGGGCCAATCCATTTTGATAGTCGTCCTGGTCTCACGATTTCTCTCAAAGACAAAAATATTTTGAAATCCCTCACTCTTCAAATAAAAACTCATAATTACTCCATAGCTGAAGGATCCATTCCTATTGCTCTCATTTACAGAGTTTATTACAAAGTTTTAAATTCTGCATTTGGTAGCAAAGCTTTTAAAATAAATTCCAATAGAGAAACTCTTCTGTTACAAACAGACATTTCTAGAGCAAACATTACTATCCCTAGGACTATTCCTTGGAATCATATAACACTTCCTGATCAATGGGAATTGGAGAACCAAGTTCCCCAACCAATTGTTCAAAACACTGATCCTACCAATATCATTCAACATCCTGAAGGTAGGGTAACCATTCAATTTTCTAGAAGATCTGTAAATATCCCTAGAAGGTCTTGTGACATCAGAACAATTCCTTCTTGGCATTCTACTTCCTCTCGAAGGTCAGTAGACACTGTTCCTAATATTCCCTTAAATAATCAAGGAGAAACTTCTGCGAGTGCTCCTCCTCTTCCGAACATCAGCGGTATAGATAATAGATCTGGAATTTCCAGACCAATTTATCAAAATGCTCCTGATTTTCCTGATCCTACTCCTTCTGAAATGGAAGATCCGGAAATCAATGTTTTGGAAGTAGCTTTTGAGCCAGACAAAATTGCTTTAAACAACGAGTTTAATTCTTTTGATAATAAACAAATCAGAGAATGGTTTTTTACTAATTTTCGAAACCAAGCACTTGAAATCAAAAAAGAATATTATGATTACATGTATCAACATGAAATCAAGGTATTCTTCTTTGACTGGTTCGAAAACATATTTTTAAAAGAAAAACAAATCTTTGTTCTTGATCAATTTTATAAATGGAAATTAGACGATGGCCATGTCATCGAGTCTAATCATCCTCCTTTGAGAAAAATCAGATTTGAACATCGAGAGACTGAGATAATAGCCTCTCCTTTCAAAACTGCTTCTGAAATAGATGGTATAGGAATCAAGAAGATTGTTGAACAAAACAACTTTTCAAATCAACATCTTCACACTATAGGCAAGCAGCTTGATCGAATTGAAAATCTTACTCAAAATAGTTTCTCATCCTCTTCAATAACAATTCCAAAAAATGATTTGAAACCATCACTTTTTAAGAATTTTGAAATTCCAAAAAATCCTAGTTTTGAATTTGCTACAGCCTTAGAGGAAAGGAAAAAACTCCTCAAAGGAAAAGCAGTTTTGATTCCTAAAAAACCTATAGTTTTGGATACTCCTTTAATACAAAATCTAAGTGTCAAAGACACTCCAGACCGAGTAGAAGCTTCCAATCAAATCAATCTTTTAGATAAATCTGATACTGAATCTCTTCCAGAGATAAATCGTATCACTTGGAAGGATCCTCAAAAATTATTTTACTCTCATGCCACTCTTCCAGATATTCTCTTAGAAGAAACCTTTTCTAAAGTCCAAAACAAATATTCTTCTAATGCTATCTATGAATGGAATATAGATGGTGTTTCTGAACAAAATCTTATAAATATTTTGACCCAAATGGTTATGCTCACAAACACTTACAAGACCATTCCTGATACTTCTGATCATTCTGTTGCATATCTTTTAATAGCCGGATTTACAGGCCAGCTTAAAGGATGGTGGGATAACTACCTGAATGAAGAGCAAAGGTCGCAAATCCTAAATGCCTACAAAGTAGACCCTTTCGGTCAAAATATTCTTGATGATGATGATCAACCCATTCAAGACACTGTCAATACTTTAATATTTTCTATATCCCAGCATTTTCTAGGAGATTCTTCTCATATTCTCGATAAAAACCAAAATCTTTTATCCAATATGAAATACAGATCTTTAGGAGAATTCCGAGGATATAAAGAAATATTTCTGCAAAGGGTTTTCCAAAGAACAGATTGCAATCAGTCTTTTTGGAAAGAAAAATTTCTTGCTGGTTTACCAAAACTCATAGGAGAACAAGTTCGTAGTAAAATAAGAGAAGAATATGGAAATCAAATTCCATATGACCATCTTTCTTATGGCGAGTTAACCTCTTATGTTTATAAAATAGGAACACAATTGTGCACCAATATTCGTCTTCAAAAACAGATCAAGAAAGAACAGAAACTTTCTCGAAAAGGTTTGGGAGATTTTTGTGCCCAATATGATCCATCTTTTGAAAATTTTAATAACCCAAATGTTCTGGCAAATGTTCTTCCAAAAGGAAAGAGCATAAGAAGTTTTTTAAGAAATCCTACAAAAGGGATGATTCCGATAGAAAACCTTACAAGAGAAAATTTTCTAAGAAAAAGGAAAAAGAAAAAGATGATTCCGACAAAACCAAAAAACCAAAGAAAAGTTTTAAAAATGTCACTTGCTACAATTGTGGCAAGAAAGGACATACTTCTCGGTTTTGTAAGATTAACAAAAAAGTTAATGAGTTAGACCTTGATGAAGAAATTATTAATCAGCTCAACCAACTAATGGCTGAAGCTGACGATAGTTCTTCTAATGATTCTAATTCTGGTTTTGATGAAGGATTGCAAATTTGTGATTTAGAAACCTCTTCTTCGTCATCTTCAGAAAGTGAAGATGAAGCCAGTTTTGAAATAAATGTTTTAACAAAAGAAGAAGAAATTCTTTTGCAAACTTTTGATCAGATCTCTGATCCTGAAACCAAAATAAAATATTTGAATAATTTTCAAAGCCCAAAGCCAATTTCTAAATCCACCTTTCATAATGATAATCCTTATAACATTTCTACCATTCTTAACAAAACCAAGAAAGCAAGTTCTAAACCTATTTCTATAAATGAACTTACTTACGAAATCAACAAGCAAAAGCAAGAGATCCAAGATCTCAAAGCTGCTCAGTTGATTATGCAAAAGGACATCTTGGCAATAAAAAAATTCTAAAGGAAAACAAAAGGAGGAAGACTCAGAAGAAAATGATGATATTCCTCAACTTCCTTCTCCTTCTGAAACAAATTTTCTTTTGATGTTTTCTGAAATAACCACCAGAAAATGGATTATCAATATTTCTATAAAAGTCCAAAATGAATTTGTTTTAAATACTACAGCCCTTTTTGATACTGGTGCAGACCTTAATTGTATAAAAGAAGGTCTTATACCAACCAAATATTTTGAAAAAACTTTTCAATCCCTTAAATCAGCTTCTGGTGACAAACTGAATATTAATTTCAAACTCCCTGAAGCTGAGGTTGTGAAAGATCAGATTTCTTTCAAAACTCCCTTTCTTCTTGTAAAAAACATTAAGCAAAATGTTATTTTAGGATCACCTTTCATAAATTTACTCCAACCTTTTAAAGTCACTGAAAAAGGAATTGAAACAAAAACCTTGAGAAAAAGGATATGTTTCGATTTCATTTCTAAACCTCATACTAGAACCTTGAATACCCTTCAAGAACATTCTATTTCTGAGATTAATTTTGTTATTCAAGACAAAGAAACTCATCTTCAATTTTTGAAAGAAGATCTTGAATACAAAAGGATTGATAAAAACCTTTCTGGAGAAAGCCTTCAGAAAAAGATTTCTAATCTTGAGACTCAAATCAAGAATTCTATATGTTCCAATATTCCTAATGCTTTTTGGTCTCGTAAGAGTCATATAGTTGATCTTCCTTATGAGCCAGAATTTTCTGAAAAGGATATTCCTACTAAAGCCAGACCTTCTCAAATGAATCACGAAGTCCTAAATTTCTGTCAAAAGGAAATACAGGAACTTTTTGAGAAGAAGCTTATTAGGAAAAGCCAATCACCTTGGAGCTGCTCTGCTTTCTATGTCAACAAAAATGCTGAACTAGAAAGAGGAGTCCCAAGATTGGTAATAAATTACAAACCTTTGAATACGGCTTTAAAATGAATAAGATATCCAATTCCGAACAAAAAAGATTTGTTGAATAGGCTTTATGATGCAAAAATCTTTTCAAAATTTGACATGAAATCAGGATTTTGGCAGATCCAGATTAGCGAAAAGGATCGGTACAAAACAGCCTTTACTGTTCCTTTTGGTCAATTCGAATGGAATGTCATGCCTTTTGGCTTGAAAAATGCTCATTCTGAATTTCAAAGGATCATGAATGACATTTTTAATCATTATTCTGATTACATCATTGTTTATATTGATGATGTTTTAATATTTTCTACATCCATAGAAAAAGAATTTTGCTATGTGGTTACGTAACTAATGAACTGAATGTATGCAAGTGCTGTGATTTAGATCAATAGCGGAAAGTGCAGTTTAGTGAGACTATTAGAGAAACCATGGATATTGCAGAATTAATTCACTTGGATGTTTACGGGTTGTCGCGATTTCTTTCGAGGAAAAGTGTCATATTTATGCTAACTGTTGTAGATGACTACTCGATGAAGACTTGGGTATTTGTGCTTAGGCACAAATTTGATACTATTGTCAGGATCAGACAGTTGAGAGCTTTAATCGAAAAGGAGATTGGTAAAATCAAGCAGGTGTGGACCGACAATAGTATGAAGTTTTGCTCGAAGTTGTTAAATAAATTCTACATGAAGGAAGGCATAGTGAGACATGCACTAGTGCCAATAAGCCACAATATGTTGCGGAATTGATGAGTATAATTACTAGAGACGACCCATAAAATGATCTATAATGCTGGTATGGCTAGGAGATTCATGGCGGATGTACTTAGTACGGTGAGCTATCTGAAGAATAAATTCTCATCAACTGCAATTGGATGTCGGACTCCCGAAGAAATGTGGTCAGATAACGTTGCTGATTATTCTATTCTTAGAATATTTGATTACCCATATTATGTTCGAATTAGCGATGGTAAGCTTGATGGAAGGGCAACAAAGTGCATGTTTTTAGGTTATGCTCAAGGTGAACGGGTCTATAAATTGTGATGCCTGAAATTAAATTCATCAATTGTCTATAGAAAAGTTACATTTGATGAGTCTCCAATACTTCTGGCTATGAGTGATTATAGCAGTATTTATATGGATCTGAATGGTGTTTAGCTTGAGGTGGAGTTATAATAAAAAACTCCTAAGGTAGCGAGTACTAGTGAAGTAATCAACATAGATAGTACTTGTAGCGAGGTGGAGCCTATTGAGCTAATAGTTGCGGTAACTGCTGATATTGACAAGGTGCATATTCGATCTCTTGACATTTATGGATGCAATGATGATTTTGCTTTATCTGCGGTTGAGGAGGTTATGTCCGAAAATTCTTGTGGAGTGGTTAAAGGTACATGCGGAGTTGGTATTTCGATGAGATCCACAGTTATAGCGAAGTTCAAGCGAGGGTTAGACTTGAAAGACGTCTGTGGTGATTGAGCCCATTGGAGCTGTGGGAGAGTAGTAGCGAAGTTCTGACGAAAATATTGTAATTTAGCTCAAACGTCGAGCAAAGATTGAGATTGTTAAAATATGTCTCGAGTTTGAGTCCGATAGACGAAATTCGATTCGAAATTAAATATTATTTATGAAAGTTTGAATATTTCAAATTGAATATTTTACGGATGTTCGAAAGCTAGCAAAGGAAAATATACAAAATCAAATTCCGAATTAAAGTTGGAATGTGCATCGGAGTCTTTGCCCACTGAAACAGGAAAGTCGAACATGGAGCTTCCACGTTGAAGTCAGTCAACAAAGAGAGAAAGGATAGGATATTGTGTCCAAGTGGAAAGAAGAAATAAAATAAAAGGAAAAGATTAGCATGGCTGGATTTTGTTTCCTGATCCCAGGCGTGGACTTCTTTTGTTGACCAACATGGGACTACTTTCAGGCAGTATATATATATATATATACTCATGAAGCCCGTTACCTCTGAGTGCCATGGGTCATCCACAGGTGCTAGGTGCTTGACAGTAAGTTAATGATTTTGTTCGTAGAATTACACTAAGAGTTCAAGTATTTATATCGATTAAATCTTGTGATAAGATTTGTATATAATTCATTCGCGAGATTAAGGGATTATTTCGTAAGGAATTGTGGGGCTAAACGCTACGTGAGTTATTAAGTGTAATTGGGGCTTGGAAAATACTTAGAGTGTTTTAGTGATTCAAGTATGGTTATAATCTCTGTTGCATCACTTGATCTATAATGGAATTTCATGTTGCTCTCCCCGTGGACGATGCTACGACCGAACCACGTAAATCTGATATCCAATTTATTTTCTTGTTCTGTCAATTTTATTATTCGATCGCTTGACTTCCGCAACAAAGATAATTGGGATATTAATAACCTAAATCCAACAGAGTTATGCGTTCTTGAAAAAGCCTTAGTCTCAAGGAAACATCAATTCTTCGGACTTTCAGTGTCTTCGTTTGTACAAGGGGTGTCAAAATAAATAAAGGCGTTTCCTATTCACACGGAGGAAGGGAGGAGCCTTTAAAAGGGAAAATTGTCCAAAATGTCATGAATCTATTATACGACGGTCAATTCAATCCTAAACCTTTCAATGTTGCCAATTCAGTCCTAAACATTTTAAAAAGTTGCCAATTCAGTCCTAAACCTTTCAATCGTGTCAATTTAGTCCTAAACCTATTAATTATTTATCAATTTAGTCCTAAACCTTTTTAATAAATTGCTAATTTAGTCCTTTCGACTAATTTTAGTTGGAAATCGCCAACGCGATGGTCCAATTAGCACTGGTTGTCCTACGTGGCACTGACGTGAATAATTTTATATTTGTTTAAAAAAATTCAATTTTTTATTATTTTTTTTCCTTTCTTCTTCGTTGAGCCGTCGATAGGCTGGTGGAGGTGTTAGGCCACTAGGCGAGGGCGAACGACCCCCGTCGGCCTGCCGGGCCGTGGGCGAGGACATCGCAGCCCTCGCCAGAGGCTAATTTTGGCAATTTGTTGAAATGTTTATGACTAAATTGGCAAATAGTCAAAAGGTTGAAGACTAAATTGGCACGATGAAAGGTTTAGGACTGAATTGGTAACTTTCTAAAAGGTTTGGGACTAAATTGGTAATATTAAAAGGTTTAGGATTAAATTAGCCGCCATACAATAGGTTTAGGACTTTTTGAACAATTTTCCCACATTTAAAACATGCTTGGTTGATTATCCATAATATTGGATTTAACAATATTCATTCTATTTTAAATTTCACTTGGATAATTTTAAAATTGAATTTATGTATTTGACTAATTTTTGAATAATAAACCAATAAATTAAAACTCACGCACTTATTTGTAAATAAATTTTTTTTTCTGAAAGTATCTTGATTTCAAATTAAGTGGATTTTGGACAAAACTACTGTCGTTTTCAATTTTGTGCTTAACAAATATGCATCAAACCACAAAAGTTATATTTGGAATAAGTGGATTTTTAAACATAAAACTAGATAAAATGTGAACTTTCAAAAAATTGCAATTGTTGTTCTGGTGGAATACAATTAAGAATACATTTGAAGATACTTTCTTTTGATCCATTTTTTATTTAAATTAGTAAGTGATAAAAGTTGAGGATGGCAAATCACTAAAGTAATGCTAATTTAATTAGTGGATGTGTACACAATGTGGCAATCACAGAATTGAAGTTGAGTGTCATGCGAAGAACATAGTAGTGAGCATTTTCTCGGCTCCGGCCTTGACTATAACTAGTATATTTGCTTCTACAATGTCGCTTTCAATTTAAGGCAATATGCAACGGACACACAGGCAAAGTGACACTAACTTTCATGATTTCGTACATCCAAAATGATTACATCCAGAAACTACTGCCTTATGCCTGTAGATATGTAAAGACTATGACCCTATCATTGTATATGGATCGATGATATATATAGACACAACTAAGGACCATGGCTTGTATCATTTTCTGACTACACATCTTCACAACGGAGAAGCATCTCAGCCACTTGGCTCATGGTGGGTCTCGCGTCTCGGTCTTCTTCCACGCACTTAAAAGCCACTGCAACTAAAATTTCAATCTTCCTAATGTCATTCCCCTCTTACGCTTGGATCCACAATTTCCTCTATCAACGTCTGCAGTGGAACTTCGAGTCTCTTCTTCTCTCACATCCACGAAGTCAATGTTTGATTCTCCTCCACATCACTTGCCTCAATCTTTTCATACTCTCCAGTTGGACTCCTGCCAGTCACCAGCTCCAACAAGACAATCCCATAGCTATACACATCCGCTTTGGAGGTGATTGGGAAGTTGTAAATCCATTCGGGAGCCATGTAACCTCTTGTCCCGTGGATCTTTGAGAAGCTCTAGTTCTTGAGGCCCCCTCTCTTGAGTAGTTTAGAGAGTCTGAAATCCGCCACCTTGGGTTGGTATGTGGAATCAAGTAGTATGTTTTGTGGTTTCACATCACAATGAAGAACCCATTCTAAGCACTCTTCATGAAGATAAGCGAGTCCCCTGGCTGACCCTATGGCAATTTTAAACCTCTTGTTCCAATCGAGTTCAGTTGGAGATGACAAATTTTCTGCTAACGAACCATGTTCCATGAATTCGTAGATCAAAAGCCTGTATTTTCCTTGTGCGCAGTAACCCCGCATGTCAATCAAGTTCATGTGGTTAAGATTTCCTATGGTGCTCGCTTCTGCGAGAAACTCATTCTCTCCTTGGTTAGCCTCTTTGAGCCATTTGACCACTGCAACCCTGCAATCTGACAATACGGCCTTGCATACAATTCCTCCACTTCCCCTTCCAATTTCTTTGCTGAAATTTCGTGTTGCCTTCTTTATCTCATCGAACGTGAACCGTCGGAATCCAGTCGGCCCTGCATGGTATCCATCGAAGTGAGCCCCGCCTTTCTCTGGGCGGGTTCTATATAAGAAGAACCAAACCATGGGTACCAATATCGCCTCCACTCCAGCTATTGCCCCAGCAGAAATGAGCAAAATCTTGACTGCCCAACTCCCATGTCTTTTTAGATAAGTCCTTGGTAACATAATTTCTTTGGCAGTACATTGCAGAGTTGCATGTTCTATTTTCGGTACGTCGTAAGAGGAGAGATTCAATTTTGGGAGCTTGAAGTGGATGCCCCCATCAACACTGGGTGAATAACGGCGACCATTTAACAACAATAACTTGGGGTAACAGTTAGAGAATTTATACTGGAAACCTGAGCAATTACACAAATCGAAACATAACTTCTTGCACATCTCCAGAGTATAACCTGGGAAGAAGCCTTTGTCATACCCGTAAAAATCAGAATGTGGTAACTCGACGAATTTGGTCTCGACTTTGCTATCACAGAAGCTGTTGAATTTGGGTTTGCATCCTTGAGTCCAGTCATAAAGGTTTTCCCACTCATATCGCGGGACACAAATGCAACTTCTTCCCTTGCTAGGATGATGTGTACACGGGCTATTGGGTCCACAAATGCCATGAACTGTGCATGGGTCAGAAAAGGCTTGCCATGAAACCATCCATTCCCCTCCATCAGATCGACTGTAAACCCAAATACTACCATTGTGATCAACCGTCAATCTCCTCTGAATTTTTGCGCAGTAATCAGCTGTTAAGAAAGTCAAATTATCTGATGAAACGAAATATCCGTAAGGATCGAGCATTGCAAATCTACTATCATTATAAGTTGCTCTTCCAGCGTCCCAACTTTTAAGCGATGGATCTGGCCAATAGACACTTCTAATCTTAGGGCCACTGAAAAAAAAAGACGATGAAGGTTATCGTTGTCAAAGTAAAGCCTGTAATAGCCAGAAGAAACGTTGTTCTTGCTTCGATAGGAGACGAGCGGTGTGTCCGGGGTGAGCTTTTGGTCTGGAAGAAGCGTGCTGGTTGGGGAGTCAAAGCTTTGCCACGAAACAACGTGCTGTTTGTCACGAAGGACAAGATTGCCCGTGTCAAGGAGTTGCAGCAACTTCATTGATCACCAGGAGGATGAACCAGTGCTTGTGGCCCAAACAACCGCACGATCAGCATCGATCAGTACAAGGTCACCATTCTTTCTTAAAGAAAGCTTTGAGGATCTTCCGTTGACAGGCTGGTCGCAGTTTGCCATCCAAACTATGGTGCAGTTATAGATACTACAAGGTGGTTTGCTGAACCATATGGCAAAGCAATAAGCGTTTTCTCCAACGGAATAAAAGCCTGCAGAAAAAGCACCGTACCGTCTTCCGATACCAAAATATCATCAGGTTTATCAGCTAAAAGGGAGGAGCCTTCAAGCAAAGTGAAGCGAACTGAAGATGCAAGTGAAAAAGATAAGAACAGTGAGAAACATAGCAAGAGAAGAGAATTTTTCATGGCTTTGATTGGATTTCAGTTGATCTATTATGTGCGATTACGCATATAAGGCGTTTCCAAATTGCACTCTGTTATATAGAACTTTTTGTGGTGGAGCATTGGAACAAACTGGCTCTGGTTAAAACATTGATGTGTGCAGATATGTTAGGGTTCGGTTGGTGTTTCATGAGAAAAAAGCATACTTTGACCACTGACCATTACCTTTCTCTATCCTAATCTCTGGCAATAACTGGACCGAGGGAAGAGGTTGCGGGGACCCGCGCGATTGAAATACCGTGGCAATGTCACTCCATTTAAAATTGGGTTAATATTATGAAAAATCCAAAATCGATACATCTATGATAGACTTACCTTGAACTAATTTTTTAATCACCAAAAATTCTAAAATGATACAATTGTGACAAATTTATCCTTCCAAAAATTAGATTAATAACACAAAAAATTACAAATTTGTAAACCTGTGACAAACGGTGACAACCAGAGAGGTAAAACCTCAAATTTGTACACCCGTCAACTGTTACGTGTCATCTAATTTAGCAATTTAACAGTAAAATTTAATGGAAACTAACTAAGGGTAAATTTATCACAAGTGTACCAATTTTGGGTTTTACATGATATCACAAGTGGTATGGTTTGTTCGGGCGTTGCTCCCACCATCGGCATGTTGCTGCTTCTTCCGGCTGCACTAGGTTGATCATGCGGATTGGATCCTGTTTCTTCCGACTGCATTAGGTTGATCAAGTGCTTGGGCTCCTGTCTTCTTCGATGATCGGGTGCTGCTCCAGAAGTTTTGCTTGTTTTACATAGTCTGGACTGGATTGTATTTTCTTTTCCTTTTGTTTGGGCTATGTTTGCTTGTACCTAGTTGGTTGTTGGTTTTCCTGTTCCTGCTGGTCCGCTATTGACCCTGTCTGGACATCTCTGTGTCCTAATATGGTCAGGTGCTGGATTGAGCTTAGGTTGTAATTGGCTTTATGATTAGTTATACAATTTACCTTACCAAAAAAAAAAAAAAAACCATTTAAAACTTGAGACATACATCGATTGTTCTAATCAAAAAGCATAAGATATAAATTGTTGGGACAACGCATTTAGATAAGGTCTTATCAGATTTAGTACCCAAGCGAGGTGACATGATATTTTAACACCGCTTTTCATTAAAATCATATGGAAGAAAGCATGTCCAATTGAAAAAAAAAAGGAAGCGATGCATATGTAAAATAAATATGATGTGTGACGATTGCAGAAACTCGGCTCTAATACTATATTAAAAAACCAAATCTAAAAACTCAAACTTTTCGAAGGAGGAAGATCACGTATACATAAGGCTTATAATCGAACCTAATAGTCAAGTAAGGTACGATAATACTTTAACAACTTTGACCGCTAAAATTTTAACCCCAAACCACCGATTTACTCGACATTGACAACCTCAAAGTTTTGAATAAATTAGGACCTCATTAGAACGATGTTTTGTCTATTTTAGGACTAACTCGGTGGACTTGAAACGGGCTAAAATGGACCGCCCTTATCGGCCAAAGGGACAACATCACATCAGGATTTGGGTAACCTTCCAAATGAGACTACAACGAATTATTGCTAAAAGCTAAACGTGCCCCCAATTTAAGGCAACAAATGAAAACGATGTTGAAAAGATGGACATCTTGATAGTCATAAAAAACCCAATAAAAGTAGTGACACAAGTCTATATTTTACCATCTTATCAGTAGGACTGCAGACTTTTCTAATAAGAGGCCAAACGTATTAATTCTAACATAAATATATGTGAGCCATGAAATTTTATAGAACTCGCATAAACAATGGGGCATATATGGGTGGTTCAACTATATATAGACGAAATCTCCCCTAAACTTTTGATGCGTATGAAAGCATGTAATTAATTAATTGGCAAAAATCCCTACCACTTTCACGTACCTCTAAGGACACAGGTTACCTTCTGGAGGAGAGGTCTTGCTAAATATACATGACCCACAACAATTTACCATTTTGCCTTCCGGTAGCTCATATGCATTAGGTTCATATGCAAGTTAGGTACACAATGAATTTTCCCTTTGAAAGCATTCTTTGTTTAGTACGAAAAGGACTAGACAGAAAATCGAAAAAGACATGCTTTACCAAGTACTTCATTTATTAGTAGCTCCTTCAAAGGTTAATACCTTTGTAAATTTAGAAGAATTTAGGGCGAAAAGTGCAAAAGTCAAAGAATATGTCTTACATTTTGGTAAGAAGCACCAAATTGTTCTTTATGAGATTGGTTGAATCTACTTTGCGAGAATGAGACCATCAGTAGAAAAGAGAAGTTTCCAAAGGCAACACAAGTGGAGAGGAAATACAGACTTCCATTAATTTAAGTTTAGAGACAATATTAAATATTTTCTTATAGTTTAGGGACAAAATTAATCATATATTAAAAGTCTAGGGATCACATTGAACTAATTGAAAGTTCAGAGATTGCATTACAATATAATTTAGGAACCACATTACACATTGGGCTAAAGTTTATGGATTATTTGTGCTATTTTCTCCTTTCTTTTTTACTAAGTATGATAATGATATATTAGAGATGCTTTAAACACATCGGTGCCGTCACGACAAAGAAATTCATTTTTCATATGTCAATTCTGAGTTCATGGAATGCTCCAATATCAACTTGGATGAAACGGTGAACGATTAGGAAGATTATTCAAATCTCATAGGTACGTTTTCCAATAGTAATTCCAAGAGGAGTGGTGACGACATAGAGGCGAGTCATGCTGTAACATTCTGAATTTTCGATCCTTTTCACGAGATTTATGAAATGAATATTTTGGCCAAGGCATTTATAGTGAGATCTCACCCAAAACAGCGCATTCTCGGGATGCAAATCGTAGGGGTAAGGCCATTATGGGATTGAGTTCGCACGACCAAAGAACTTGGCCTGGGCTCGACCTTCGACCATAAGGATTGACGAGGGAATGTTTTGGGCCAACAAAGACCGATCTAACTGATTGATCGTGTTCGAAGGGAACTAGCGACAAACTCTCGCAATTATATGACAATCGAGGTCATTCTGGGTAGAGTAAATTTAAACGTGATTTGACTTAGTGCCGATTATAGGTTGAGAACGCGTAATCCCAATGAGCTACCTGTTAGCTAGAGATAAGCTAAAGTTGCGATTGTTCAATTTTAGTCATTTTTTGGAATTCCGGCCCCGGAATTGAGAATTTTAAAAGTGACAATTTTGAGTGGCCGATGATGTTTTTGGCTTGGCCAACCTTGGGGCCACCCATTTCTGCAAAAAAATGAATTTCGGTTGAGAACCGAAAAAATTACGATTTTGCTCCTCTGGACATTAACGTTGATTTTTGAGGTTGCATGAGGTTATTTTTTGAGGCCGATGCCATTTTTGGGTGGCCACGCATATCTGGAGTGGTTACGGTCAAAAATTGAAATTTTGGCTCAGAAGTGAAAAATAATAATATTTTATTTCCCAGGACTTTGAAGTTGATTTTCGAGAGCTTAAGAAGTTATTTTTGCGATTCCAACGCCATATTATGTTGGCCACACCCATTTGGAGTTAGTATGGGCGAAAAATGAAATTTCGACTCGGGACCAAAAAAATGACCATTTTGCCTCTAGGTTAATTTTGGGGTTCCGAATTTTAGGCTATTTTAGGGATTCATTTAAGGCTATATTTCAGTCCAAATTTTTTTTTTTTGGTAACCCAAAGAACTCCCGCACGGCCGACAGCTAGGAAGTAAACCCTGGGGGCGATACGTGCTAGCCACCACACATGTGCCACCGATTAAGTTACCCTGCGGCGCCCGGGATTCGAACACTCAACCTTTTGCCAGAGAAAAAGTGCGCGCTCCAGCAGCGCCACCCAGGCGGGTGGTATTTCAGCCCGATAATTCAGCCTAGCAAATTACAAGAATGCCCCTCAATTATTGGATGAGAATTAATGTGAGCCAAGTATTTGAGGGCATTTTGGGCATTTAGGAAAAGTTGATCAAACTTAGTCAAATCTTTCTCTCTCTCTTCCCATTCTTGTTCCCCAAGCCGGTCACTCCCTCCCTCTCACTCTCCCATGTTCTCTCTCTCTCTCTCTCTCTCTCTCTCCCGTCCTCCCCCTTGCTTGGCTGTGGACTCGCCGAAACCGCCATATGCTACCGCTGCACCGCCGTTCGTTGCCTGGCCGCCAGCGACGCTGCTGCTGGGTCGACTGCTCCAGCCTGTTCGTCTCGCCTTTCTTAGGTAAGTGACCTCCCCAAATGTCGCCTAAGACCTCGGGTAATGCTAAGCTCATTTAGGATTCGATTTAGGGTGAATTAAGTGGCTATTTTGGGTTTCAAATAGGGGCTAAAAATTGGTTGTTGTGGACTAATTTGGAGACTGAAAATATGAGGTTTGGGAGGTTCGAATAGGGCCGTGATGATACGGAACGATTACGGTTTGAATTCGTGTGATTTGGTGTGAATTTCAGATTTGTGACTACTGTACCTGTCCGGTTTGTTATTTTTTTGGATAATTTTGGGGGCCAAATTTGAGGAATTTTTCTTCATGAAAGTTGCTCCCAACATCTTGAAGTATAACATACTTTAATTTGGAAATTTTTTGAAATCATTTGAGGCCATTCGGAAGTCCATCTTTGGACCGAAACAAAATTGCCTGATTTACTGTTCACCCGACCCTCTGGTATGTTTGAATTTTTATAAATTTTTTCAGACCTATTTTCAGAATACTTCCTTCATAAAAATTGTTGGGCATATTTGTGGCTATAACATATAAAAATTTCAAAGCTTTTCAAGGTGATTTGAGTGTTGAAAGAAATGTATTTTGAGGACAAAATAGTTTGTTAGAGCGAACTGATTTTGGCTTGATTTCGAGGGACAAAAAGGCATGATTGTAGATTGAACCGGATTTCGTGTTCTTCATAAGAAATGTTGATCAAGATGTGTGTTATGATATATTCAAATTTTAGAATTTTTGGAGTCCATTTACTATTTATTTTGGTGGGATTTTGGTCACTGTGTAAACTACCCAAATTTACCCGGATACTATGGATGTTTATTTTTATGAGCAAGAAATTGTGTGTGACCGCGTGCCAAGCATGTGTCGCCATGTGATGTGATTGTGTGATGGTAATGTGTGTTGGCATAAGGCATGTGTGGTGTGGGATTGTGCATGGCCGTGTGTATGTGTGGCCGTGTGGTACGTGTGGAATGTGTGAAACGAAGGTACGGAAAGGTAGGATTGATTAGAAAAGGGGATCTGTTTTGAGACGTGTACGTTTATCCTGGATGATGCCGTCCCTAACGAGGTAACGATGCCCGGCCCGATAGGGTGTCGATGCCTGACGAGGTTAGAAGACCGCTGGCTTGATGCGTTTTACGCGGGCACGGTAATTAAGGAAAGGGAGAGGGAGAGGTAGGATTCTGTCCTGAGGCGTGTTCATTTATGCGGGATAATGCCGTTCCTGACGAGATGACGATGCTTAACGAAGTCAGAAGACTGTTGGCCTGATGCGTTTTACGCGGGCGCGGTAGTGGTGGAAAAGCTGAGAATGAGTGGGATTTGGCTGGACGTGTGAGGGTAGTGGAAATGACGCATGGTGTGAGTTAGCGTGCGAGTGTATTTGTATCACGTGATGTGATGCTTAATTATGGGGTAGAAACTGCTAGGCACGGTATGGGACGTGCCTAAGTGGTTTCTGTTTTATAATTGAGGTACGCGCGCGTCTGTAATTCTTTGCTGTGATGTGTTGGTTGTATTATGGTCTAACGTGCATGGACATGCATGATGGATTCTAGGTAGGGTCGTATGTGGTTGTTAGTTGGTTGATTATGTGTGTTATGCGTGTTTCATATGGTGGTACTTGAGTGCCTACATGGGGTTTGGGGTTGTACACTTATTGAGATTCGTCTCATAGTTGTATAATCCACAATTTCAAGCCCCCAGCCGTAAACCTAAGGAACCGCCTCCTCTTTTTGAAGTGCGAAGAATTGCTTTTGGTGCCCGGTGGAACTGCAGGTGAGTGTCCGGAGGCTCAAGTCCAAAAAATCAGGAGCAGAATTGAAGGCGATCATTAGGTTTTCCCTAGGGTATTTTAAGGGTTGTGTAATCGGGTTGACTCATAGGGAAGTTAAGTTAACCAGACCCTGATATTTTGTTATGACGGTGATTTCGGATGTTAGTTCGATAATTATGTCTGTAATATAATGTTTGTATATTTGGTGCAGTAATATTGTATGAAATACTGTTATTATTATTTGTCTGTTATGTTGTTCTACCCTGTTGTCGTCATCTTTTAGTCCGGGGGTTTTTATATCCGCTTCTACATGTGGCTCTGATGTTTGGGTTGAGTCGGCGACGTACCTGAGACGTCACAACAAATTCGACCTGTAGCGGGATGTCGTGAGTTCGATGGGGTTCGGGGTGTGACACATGCATTCGGGAGGACTTGCCACTTGCAAGCTTCTCTTCCACCGTTGATGGAGGAAGCACATGGAGGACCACGAACAAGTCTAATCGAAGATTCGGACATAACTTCGAAGAGAAGGCAAGACCGTCCACATAAAATGTACATATACCCGGAACAGTCATCTGTAAGTGGCGACTTTAGTTAGAGCACAAAATTGTTTTATTGATTGATTAAGTTAGCCTCTACTTGACTCGAAATCGGCTCATGTATATGTTTGTCAAGGCTCTTGGAGTGTTTACGGGGGCATGGAGACGAAAGCAGACAACAGGAGATGCGAGATAACGCCCTGCCAAGCACTTGGGCGAACCAGATCACCAGCCAAGCGCTTGGCCAAGGAGTGGCCAATCTGTTGAGTAGGTTTAGGCACCCGGACAAAGCTTGTCGGGCACTTGAATAGTGTTCAGAAGCTATTGTGTTTTTTCGGCGGGGTAGTCAAGCACCCGAATTTATGTTGGCGGGATCCCGCCCAAGTGATCTCAATCCAGATTTATTGAAATCCTAATCTCAGAGCTCAATTTTAGAAGAGAAACTTGTGACGAATTTAGAGAGCCATCGTTTAAGAGAACTGAGAGCATGAAAATACTCCTCTTACATGATAGATACTTGTAGGTTTTGAGGTACCTAGGATTGGGAAATGCTTTAGTTTAAACGTTTTAAGCGATTGTAATATTCTCTTTGCTGATTATAGTGGAACCATCTCGTCGATCTCTCCCTGTGGAGTAGGCATATCGCTGAACCACGTAAATTCATTATGTTTAGGTTTTATTTCTGCAATTTATTTTTTACTCAAATCATTTTATTTGCTCATGCATTCGCATTAGTTGTAACAAATTGGTATCAGAACATAGGGTTACTACTTATTGATATTCTGAGAATTTTGGTTATCGACCATTATCGCTCTGGCTTCTACAAAACTCACGTTGGAGATATGTATTGGCATTAACAATTATAAATTGTGACGCTTTAAGATGCGTACATTATTGGAAACATAATGTGTGGATTTAGCGTAGGAGGGAGGTGAAGATGATAAATTTGCCTAGGGAATGAAAGTGGAAGAAAAAACTGATATTTTGGAAAAGGCTACGAGTGAGAGTGTAGCTGCAGTTTGAACGAAACTTGAAGCACTATACGAAAAAATCACTCGAAGAAACTTCCCCTGATTTAATGGTTCTTCAAATGCAAGATGATTGAGGGAACATCAATCTAGGATCAAATGAATGACTTTAATATAGACATTAATGATCTTGCAAGCACTTTAGTGGTTCTCTAATGAGAGGACATGAGACTATATGCGTAGAGGAAGTGAAGTCCGTGCTGTTCTCAAAAGAATGGCAGAAGAAATTGCAAGGCAATGATTAGAGAGGGGCACATTGCAAGGAATTTCCTTGAGCCAAAGAATGCAAAGAGATCGGAGAGCAACAAGAATGTCACACGAGCCAAACTAACACCAGAGGTGATACAAAAGAACACCAGAGATGAGTTAACTAATTTATTTTTTGGAAACTTAGCTCAAATATGGTATGTGAAGGAGAGAGATAAAATTAACTTTAGTAGAGAGGGGGATGATGTTAAATATTAGTGGTGAACCAAATCTTGTGATCAAAGGGTCATTTAGTTGGTTAACCTAGAAAAGTGAATTTGAGCCCCAAAAAAAGGGTGTAGAAATGGCACCGCCTTAGTTATATTATGATTTCTTCAATTATAAGTCTTTCAAAAAAGCCACTCTGGGCCATTCCACAAAGACCGCCACTGTGGCTGTTGAGCTGTTAAACACTGTGGGTATCAGGTGTATTATAGGGCTAGGAAACACTTGAGCGTGCGTGATTGTAAGCTCTGTAATTCTCTGAATTATTAGTGAATTATTTGATGGTTCTCCCCATAGACATAGGTTCCAAAATTCAAACCGAACCACGTAAATTCCTTGTGTCTTTTATATATATTGTTCCTCATTATATTCTCTATAAATAGCTCCCAACATAGTTGCGAAAATACGATCTGCTTCCGTCGTTGATTCTCAACAATTAATATCAGAGCTACGATTTTGCAATTATGTCTAGAGCAAGAGTAGAAGTTGAGAAATTTAATGGGAGGAACAACTTTGGGTTATGGAGCGTCAAGATTAAGGCACCATTAACAACTCAATGTTTGGCCAAGGCATTGGAGGGCAAGGACAAGTTGCCCGAAACAATGAAAGATGACGAAAAGGACAAGCTAATGGAGAAGGTGGAGAGCATAATCCTGTTGAACCTATTGGATGAGGTGCTCATAGAGGTGGCCGAGGAGACGGACGCCGTGGCTTTGTAGGCAAAATTTCATGCCCTCTATGTAACGAAGGGTTTGAACAATCGCTTATAAATGTTGAAGAGGATGTTTCAGTTCTGATACACCGAAGGTACGTCCATCAGATCCCATCTAGATGAGTTTAATAAACTCATGATGGACTTGAAGAATATCAGTAAGATTCTAGACGATGAAGAACAAGGCATGATGTTGTTGGCCTCTTTACTGGAATTATGGGAGCACTTTACTAACTCCTTGTTACAAGCGCGTACTACCATTACCTCCTAAGAGGTAAAATCTGCTATGTTCTCAAAGGAGTGGCAGAGGAAGTTGCGAGATGGTAGTATAGCGCAAGACGTATGCAAGGATTGGTAATTCAAGATAGAGACCGTCATCGGGAGCTGATCGACAGCAGAAGCAAAAGCAGGTTGAAGTTGCAACATAGAAAATCCAAGGGTTGCGTAAAATGCTTTGAATGTCACGAGGAGGAGCACATATGGAGAAATTGTCCAAAGCAAAGAAATAAAGGTAGTGGGCAAAATGCCACATATAGTGTGGCAAACGTTGCCAAAGAAAATACCGGTGATGTCGAGTCTGTATGGAGATGAATGGTTGCTAGATTTCGGATGTTCTTATCACATGACTCCTCATAGGAACTGGTTCACTACCTACCAAACCGTAAAGGCTAATAAAGTCCTTATGGGAAATAACACAGCTTGCAAGATTGTGGGGATATATACAATTTGAATTTGGATGCACGATGGACTAGAGCGGACATTGACAGATGTGCGGCATGTATCGAAACTCAAGAAAAACCTTATTTCTCTTGGGAAACTCGATGACATCGGATACAAGTACATCATTGAAGGTAGAGTACTGAAAATTTCTCAAGGTGCCATGACGATCATAAAATGGAAGAAAGTTAATTCCCACTATCATTTACCGGGAGAGATTGTAACCGGAGTTGTTGCGTTTTCACTAGGTGAGTTTGACTCAAACCTAACTCAGTTATGGCATATGCGGTTGGGGTACATGAGTGAGGTCGAAATGACAATGTTGAGTCAAAAGGGGTTGCTGACAAGGAAGCTAGACCTATGTGAGTACTGCATCTTTGGGAAACAGCGCTGAGCTAAACTCGGTATAGCTGTGCATTCTACCAAGCAACTGGTAGAATAAATTCATTCGGATGTCTAGGGACCGTCTCCAGTCCTTTCGAAAGGAGGTGTACGATATATGCTGACGTTTATTGACGATTATTCAAGGAATGTATGGGTATACTTCCTGAAGCACAAATTCAAGACGTTCCATCGGTTCAAGAATTTTAAGGTATTGATTGAAATCAGGTAAACAAATTAAGTGCCTGAGAACCGATAAAGGCATGGAATTCTGTGGTAACGATTTTACTGGGTTCTACGAAAGAGAAGGGATTGTGAGACATCGTACAGTTCCCGGGACACCAAAGCAAAATGGTGTTGTAGAACAAACGAACAGAATTCTACTTCAGTGAGCTCGATGAATGGCTTTGCATGCAAGACCGAGCAAGGAATTTTGGACCAAAGCAGTAAACATGGTATGTTACTTGGTTAATCGATCTCCATCTTTTGCTACTGAGTGGAAGACTCCTGAGGAAGCTTGGTCAAGGAAACCTGCTGATTACTCCGGATTACGGATTTTCGGATGTTTTGCGTATGCTCATGCAAGTGATGGTAAGCTTAAGCCGAGGGCAAAGAAGTACATATTTCTAGATTATGCACAAGGGGTGGAAGGCTACCAACTGTGGTGTATTGATCCTAGATCACCTAGTTTTCTAATTAGTAGAGACGTGATTTTCGACGAGACTGCAACGCTTCAAAAGAGGAGCCTTGAGACTCAACCAGTAGAGCAAACGCATCATGGTGTTAGTATTAAGGTGGAGCTTTAGGTAGAGCTCCCGAAGACCTTAGAGGTAACAGACAAAGAGACTGTAGATGAGGCCACAATTCTTGAAGACGGTGATATGGAACAACCAGTAGAGCCACAACACACTATAGCCATGAGCACACAAAGAAGGTAAATCAAATAACCGATACGTTTCGGTTATTCTGATATTGCCTATGCATTGACTATAGGTGATGAGGTGGAGATAGATGAGCCTTCGTTTTATTTTAAGATGATGATAAGTGCTAGGTCATCACAATGGCTAGAGGTCATGAGTGAAAAAATTGAATCACTTTATTAAAATCAGACATGGGAGTTGGTAAAACTACCTAAAGGCTAGAAGATTGTTGGATGCAAATAGGTCTATAAACGGAAGGAAGGCGTTGCTGATGTCGAGGCAGTAAGGTACAAGGTGAGACTTGTCGCGAAGGGGTATACTTAGCGAGAGGGCATAGATTACAATGAGGTGTTCTCTCGTGTGGTAGGAGATACTTCTATTCTTGTATTATTTGCCTTAGTTACTGTACAAGATCTCGAGCTGGAGCAGCTGGATGTGAAAACTGTGTTTCTTCATGGTGAGTTGGAGGAACAGATTTACATGAGGCAGGTAGACGGATTTGCTATTCCGGGTAAGGAAAACCATGTTTGCTTATTAAATAAATATTTGTATGGGCTGAAGCAATATCCTAAACAATGGTATAAGCGTTTTGATTCTTTTATGGCTAGTCAATACTATTCAAAGAGTCAGTTTGATAGCTATGTTTATCTTAGGAGACTGGAAGACGGGTCTTTGATTTATCTGTTATTATATGTCGATGACATCTTAATAGCAGCTAAACATATGTCTAATATCAATGTGCTAAAGCGACAGTTGAGTGCTAAGTTTAAAATGAAAGATTTAGGTGCTGCAAAGTAAATTTTGGGTATGGAGATTTTATGTGACAGGACCGAAGGATTGTTGCATCTATCTCAAAAGAAATATATTGAGAAGATCGTGGTGTGTTTTAATATGCAATCGGCAAAATCTATAAGTATTCATTTAGCTGCACACTTTAAACTTTCTAATGAGTTATCACCGCAGGTTGAGGAGGAGAAGAAGCACATTTCCTGTGTTCCCTTTTCTAGTGCAGTGGGAAGTATCATGTATGACATGATATGCACTAGACATAACATTTCACAAGCTATAAGTGTCGTCAACCATTACATGAAGCACCCAAGTAAGACACATTGTGAAGTTTTGAAGTGGATCCTTAGACATTTAACGGGGACAGTAGACGTTGTTATAGTATATCAAAGGGACGGAAATGGTAATGAGATCATAGGGTATGTGGATTTGGATCACGCTAGTAACTTGGATGATCGCAGGTCATTAATGAGGTACATATTTTCGATGGCAGGTGGTCAGTAAGTTGGAAAGCGTCTTTACAGGATGTTGTGGCCATGTCTTCAATAGAGGCCGAATACATGGCACTGATCTTTATAGCGAATGAGGTGATATGGCTCAAGGGTTTGCTATTGGATCTTGGTTTGGAGCAAAAAAGCACAACTATTCACTATGACAACCAAGGGGTGATACATTTGGCTAATAATCCAATTTATCATGAGCAAACGAAACATATCGATGTTAGGTACCATTTCATCTGAGATGTTATAACAAAGGGCATGATTGTTGTAAAGAAAATAAAGACAGCAGAAAATCCAACTGACATGATGACGAAGCCTGTTCTTTAGGCGAAACTCAAGCTCTGTTTGAGCTCAATTGGCGTCTGCAGAGAATGAATGCCAGTTAGGGCATTGGGAGAATTGGTAAGAATAAAATCATTATAAGCTTGGCTACAAACGTTGAGTCAAGGTGGAGCTCCAGTGGAAGTCATTAATGGGCACTAATTAATGGAACCTTCTTCTTCAATTGATGTGGCCGACAAAAGCGATAGAAGAAGTGAAGCTCCCCACAACCTTTTTTTCTGCCAAGATAGAATGGTTGCATGATGGTTCAACCCACTTGTTGTTGTCTTCCAACCAACGAGCCAATACCAACTCCACTAATAATAAAGAAATCATTTCTTGAACCATCATGCCACCATTCTATCTTGGCAAAAAGAAGGTTGTGGGGAGCTTCACTTCTTCTATCGCTTTTGTCGGCCACAACAATTGAAGAAGAAGGTTCATTAATTAGTGCCCATTAATGACTTCCACTGGAGTTGGCTTCCATCTTGGTGTTAGTGGCAAAAAATTTGGCTCGAAGTTGAGTCACACTTTTAACAATTCCACACCTTGACTCAACGTTTGTAGCCAAGCTTATAATAATTTTATTCTTACCAATTCTCCCAATGCCCCGGCAGGCGGTCATTCTCTACAGACACCAATTAAGCTCAAACAAAGCTCAAGTTTCGCCAAAGGAACAGGCTTCATCATCATGTCAGCTGGATTTTCTGCTATCGCTATTTTCTTTACAACAATCATGCCCTTTGTTATGACATTTCAAATGAAATGGTAGTTGATGTCGATATGTTTCGTTCGCTCGTGAAAAATCAGATTATTAGCCGGATGTATCGCACCTTGGTTGTCATAGTTAATAGTCATGCTTTTCTGCTCCAAACCAATATTCAACAGCAAACCCCTGAGCCATATCGCCTCTTTAGCTACAAAGGTCAGTCCCATGTATTCGGCCTCTGTTGAATTTGTAGAGAATATAACGAGGAACAATATAAAGAAAGGACACGCAAAATTTACATGGTTCAATCTGAATTTCAGAACCTACATCCATGGGGAGAACCGGCAAATAATCCACTAATAATTCGGAGAATTATAGAGTTTACAATCGCTCACGCTCAAGTATTTCTCAGCCCTATAATACGCCCGACACCCACAGTGTTTAAGAGTTCAACACGATGGACTCAGTCTCCGCACAAATCTCTGAGAGTTCTTATCTCTCTCGTTGATGAGCTCTCGATCTTCTTGTTCGTTCCTCCCTCTCTTTCACTTCAGCTTCTCTTCGATATTTAATGAGCAGAAGCCAAACAAAAAAGAAAGAGGAATGATGGATGATGGCCTCTGTCTTGGATGCACGAAGGCTATAGAGCTCCATTATTTGCTCAATAAACAAATGAAGGGAAACTCATTAGTGTGGCTTAAAGAAGTCCACCGGAAGAACCCAATTCTTGTTGTCTTCCAGCCAACGAGCCAATACCAACTCCACCAGTAATAAAGAAATCATTCCCATCATTTGTTGAACCATCATGCAACCATTCCATCTTGGCAAAAAGAAGTTTGTGAGAGCTTCACTTTTTCTATCACTTTTGTCGGCCACAACTATTGAAGAAGAAGGTTCCATTAATTAGTGCCGTTAAAATATATCTCGAGTTTGAGCCCAAATCAAAAATTTGAATTTTAGAAATATAAATTAATGTAAGACCAAGTTTCGAAAATAAAGTTTCCTAACATGTGCTAGAATCTTTGGCCACATAAGTTGAAAAGTCCAACATGTATTTTGAATTGGACCAAATTGTGAATATCTCCCGGTGGTGGGATTTCCTTCTTGGTTGATTAGCTGGACTTCACGTTGAAAAACAAAGAAAAAGAAAAAGGAAAGTCAAAGAACGTGAACTTGGTTGACCGAATCCAATTAGGATTATATGGATTCTCTTCCTTCATGTTGAAGTCGATAACTGATGGTACCTTCTTTTGGATATATATATATATATATCTTAGTCTTTGGTGTTTTACGACAAATTGAAGTGCCGTTTTCTCTTAGTGTCGTGGGTGCTAAATTTCTAAGTGACATCCATAAGTGCCGGGTGCTTGGCAGTGGCTTCGTGGTTTTGCTCGTGGAATTACATCAAGAGTTCAAGTGTTTATAACGACTAAATCTTGTGGTAAGATTTGTGTATAATTCCTTCGTGAGATCGAGGGAGTATTTCGTGAGGAATTGAGGCTAAACACTAAGTGAATTATTAGATGTAATTGGGGCTTTGAAAACACTTAAAGTATTTGAGTGACTTGAGTGTGGTTGTAATCTCCATTGTATCACTTGATCTATAGTGGAATTCCTTACTGCTCTTCCCATAAACGTGGGTCACTACAACCGAATCACGTAAATCTGGTGTCCGATTTATTTTTTTATTTAGTCTATTTTATTATTCGATCGCTTGGCTTCCACAACAAGTGCCCATTAATGACTTCCACTAGAGTTGGCTTCCATCATGGTGTTAGTGGTCAGTAATTTGGCTCAAAGTTGAGTCACACGTGTAACAACGGCCGCCATGCCTTTGACTCTACTCTCTACCACCTCCACCGGTCTCCACCTCAACCGTGCCTCTGCTTTCCACCACACAACCTTTGCCCGTCATCATTGTTGTAGAGCCCTTACTTTACTTTTCTCACATTCTTTGTTGATTACTTATGAAGATTTTCAAAATAAATCATTTCAACTTTCCCTGATTAATCACTGAGAACGCTCTCTAATCTCTTGTAGCCAATTCCTTTACACTTTTCCCATTAATATTGATGTAATCTCCACATCAATCGCACATCTGATTATGTTTCTAGGATTTTCTCAACTTTACATTATAAGTGTGGAGAAGACAAGCATGACAGATATTAAAACTTGCCTCACATGGTGGCAAAGGGCTGGCATGGGGCTGAGTGTAAACCAGATTACAAAATGTTATCTTAGAAGGAAAATTCAAAATGCCAATTTACCATTTGAATTGGATGCAATAGCTTTTGTCCCCTCAGATAAACTTGGATCAAGAAGTTCGTAATTGTCAAAAAGGAGCAGATGGGCCTCTATAGTATACTTTTGGGATCCTAATGATCTCGTTAGTACAAGAGTCCTAAGCAAGAAAGCCCAATGGTTATTAGATACCACCATAGGCTCAGAGTTGACACAAATGGGTTCTGAATTGAGTGAAGTTGAGCAAGAAGTTTGGACATAGAAACATAGAAATGACTCTGGGTTCTAAATTTGTTCAAGTACGATTGTAAAAACAGGAGAAAGTGATAAAAGTTAAACAGGAGATGAGGTACGACTAGCCGAATCTCCTCAAGGCAATTAGTTCTTGCCAACAGTGCTAAGCAGGAGATGAGGTACGGCTAGCCGAATCTCCTCAAGGCAATTAGTTCTTGCCAACAGTGCTAAGCAGCTTCACGACTATGCCTCCCATGATACAACACCTCGAACCTATTTGTATCAGAAATATACAAACATGACTCTATTGAACACTTCTTGAAACTGGCACACTTGAGTAATATTACTGAAGAGAAAACTCAAGAGACGCTCTATAAGTATTTTGAGGAATTCTTTCTCTACATCTCCTTTGAACTAAGAAGACATGTCTATTTATAGACAAGGGAATATAATGGTTACACATGCACTAATGTCCAGCCACTAATGTCATAACGGTTACACGTGCACTAATGTTGTAACGGTTACACATGCACTAATGTTAAGCCATTAACATATAACGGTTACAACAATCCCCCACATAATGGCTCAACAAAACTTTGACTGACTCAAACAATTTCAAGTGTGCTATGGAGATAAATTACATCAAGATAGGTAGCTTTCACTTTGAATCTTCTTCAGTAAAAGTCTATCGGATGTACTTAACCAGTCGGTAGACAAGGCCTTGAACCGCCAGTTGTTGGTGTAAGCCTACACAATAGACCTCACACAGAGTATCTCCGGATCAAGATTGGTTATCGATTGCATTTATTCTTTCGGCCTTGAACTTCTCGGGATTCATGCGTGCTTTAAAAAATCTAGCCTTTAGAGATTTTCATAGAGTCGGCCAGCTCCACGCATATAGGTGCATTCCTATTGAAGGTATCCTACCATACCTTACTAGGATGTTGAAGTCCTAGCTATAGGAATCAGTAAACGCATAATGTACCCTTCAAACGCTGGAGCAAGCACCGTTGCATCATAGGAGTGGGAGACAGTGCGCACATTAGAGTTTCCACAATTTGCGTTGTCCTATTGAACCTAGTCCATGGTATCTCAAATCACTAGGTTAGGTTTCCACCCTGAAACCTCTTTATTTAGTTAAGGCTTTTAGCCCGATTCCCCTCAATGCGTAGTTTACCTACTCTCTCAACAAACTTTTTGTCAACGGATCCGCAATATTTTGCTTTGACTTCACAAAGTCCAAAAAAATTATTCCATTTGAGAGTAATTGCCTTATGGTATTATGTCTACAACGAATGTGTCAAACTTACCATTATATATCACATTTTGTGCCCTTGCAATCGCTGCTTAATTGTCATAGTGAATGCATGTCAGAGGCATGGGTTTTGGCCACAACGGAACATCCTCTAAAAACTGTCGAAGCCACTCTGTTTCTTCAACAGTTTTATCCAAAGAAACAAACTCTGATTTCATTGTGAAGCGCGCTATTAGAGTTTGCCTTAAGGATTTCCATGATACTGCGGCACCTCCTAGCGTGAACACATATCCGCTAGTTGATTTCGATTCATCATATTTCGAAATCCAATTGGCATCACAGTAACGTTCCAAGACAGTAGGATATGCAAAACATAATTCGAAATCCAGTTGGCATCACAGTAACCTTCCAAGATAACAGGATATTTGCCATATTGCAAAATATAGTCTTTGGTTCTTTGCAGACAACCCAACACTCTCAAAAGAGCATTCCAATGCTCATGATCAAGATTACTAGTATACCGGCTCAGTTTTCCTACTGAGTGTGCAATATCTAGTCTAGTACAATTCATGATGTACATGATGCTGCCGATCACTTGAGAGTACTCTAGCTGGCTAATACTGTTTCCAGTATTCCTTTTTAAAGTTAGGTGTGGAAGAAAATGATTATTCGCATCTTTAATGCTTAACCCTTTAAACCTCTTGATTACCATTTCAATGTAATGAGATTGTGTTAAACCTAGACCATCAGAATTCCTTAAAATTTTGATGCCAAGTATAACATCTACAACACCTAAGTCTTTCATCTCAAAGTTCTTCTCAAGAACATTCTTGCTGATTTTGACAACCTCAGCATTATCTCCAAAAATCAACATTTCATCGACATATAGACAAATATCTACACATCCATCGGTTGTGGATTTAGTGTATACACATTTGTCACACTCATTGATTCTATATCTATTTTGGATCATCACATGGTCAAACTTCTCATGCCATTGTTTAGGAACTTGTTTAAGTCCATATAATGATTTGACAAGTTTACACACTTTAGGTTATTGTCCTTTGACCTTGAATCCCTCAGGTTGTTCCATATAAATTTCTTCATCAATATCACCATTCAAGAATGCTGTTTCACATCCATTTGATGTATCTGCAAATTGTATAGCGAAGCTATAGTAATCAACATCCTAACTGATGTTATTCTTGTTATAGATGAATAAGTATCAAAGTAGTCTAAAGCCTATCTTTGTCTAAACCCTTTGGCAACAATTCTTGCTTATACTTATCTATGGAACCATTGGCTTTGCGCTTCTTTTTAAAGATCCATTTACATCCAATTGATTTATTTCCTAATGGAAAATCAACCAATTCCCAAGTGTGATTACTTAGGATAGAGTCAATCTCAATGTCAATAGCTTATTTCCAGTAAGGAGCTTCTGGAGTTGACATTGCCACTTGAAACGTATGAGGCTCACCTTCTAACATGTATGTCAGAAAATCAGGTCTGAAAGATTTTTCAATCTTCGAGCTCTTAGTCCTTCGAAGTTTAGCTTCTTCGGCCTCAACTTCCTCACTCTCAGATTCTAAATTTTTAATTCTCTTCTGAGAAGGTTCACCCTGATTTCTTTTCGTAGGACATATATCCTCAAATAATTCAGCATCCATTGATTCTAGGATAGTATTGGCATGGATTCACATTTTTAGGTTTGAACCAAAAATCTATATGCACTGCTATTTTGAGCATAACCGATCGATATGCAATCCACCATTTTAGGTCCCAACCGAATTTGTTTAGGAGAAGGAATCGCCACTTTGGCTAGGCACCCCTACACTTTCAAAAAATTGTAGGATGGCAACCTTTCATTTCATAACTCATATGGAGTCTTACCTGTCCTTTTGTAGGGCACTTTATTTAAAGGGATAAGTGCACTCAAAGTCTTAAAACTTGTCACAAAAATGCAATTGAGTTCTAAAACTTTCAAAAAGTGCATATAAGTCCTAAACTTTATCACGAAAGTGCACTTGATTCCTAAAATTTTAAAAAAGTGCAAACAAGTCCTAAAACTTGTCACGAAAGTATAAACAAGTCCTAAAACTTATCAAATTGATTCAATCAAGTCCTTCCATTGATTGTACTTTTTGAAAGTTTTAGGACATATTTGCACTTTTGTGACAAGTTTTAGGATTTATTTGCACTTTCGTGACAAGTTTTAGAACTTATTTACACTTTTTGAAAGTTTTAGGACTTAAGTGCACTTTCGTGATAAGTTTTATAACTTGTTTGCACTTTTTGAAAGTTTTAAGACTCAATTGCACTTTCGTGACAAGTTTTAGGACTTCTAGTGTACATATCCCTTATTTAAAATGTAGTTTGCACTTAAAATTGCTTCCCTTCACAAGTTTTGAGGTAAACCCGAACTCAAGAGCATGGCATTAGCCATCTCCTTTAAAGTTCTATTCTTCCGTTCAGCAACTCCATTTTGTTATGGAGTATAAGGTGCGGTTGTTTGGAGAATTATCCCCAAGCTAGCACACAACTCCTTTAAATTGGAAGAATTTTATTATCCTCCTCTGCCAGACATAAGCACTTTGATTCGTCTATCAAGTTGGTTCTCGACTTCATTTTTATACTTGATAAACATGTTTATAGCCTCATCTTTGCTAGTTAATAAATAAACATAGCAAAATCGAGTACAATCATCCACAAAAGTGATGAACTACTTCTTTCCACCTCTACTTTCTACAAATTTCAAATCACATAGATCACTATGTATTAGTTGTAGAGGTTCCCTTGTTCTTTCAATTGATTTGAAAGGTTTCTTGGCAAATTTAGCCTCAACACAAGTCTCACCCTTGTAACAGGCATCCAATTCAAACCTTGGAATTAGCCCCAAGTTTGTTATTTTCTTCATTGTACCATAGTTTACATGTCCTAATCTACCATGCCATAAATAAGGAGACAAAACAGTGTAAACTGAAGACTTCTCTTTATTAATAGTCTTTGGCAACAAGAATTTCGAGTTAACATCAATGACAACCACATTGGCCTTGAACATATCATTATACAAGTATCCTTTCCCCACATACATCTCCCCTTTGGAAAGTACAAACTTGTCATATTCAAATACAATTTTGAAACCCCTCATGACAAGTATGGGGCCAGAAATGAGATTCTTCCAAATCTCCGGTACATGCAGCACATTTTATAGGGTGATCTCCTTGCCATAGGTGAACTTTAGAATCACCTTTCCTCTCCCCGGCAACTTTTGCTGGTCTAGGGTTAGCCATATAAATCATCTCATCTTCCTCAACCTTGTATATCTACACAAATATGATTTGTGGCACCCATGTCCAACCACCAATCGGTATTGTTTGACACCAAGGATACCTCAGACACCATCATAGCAACTAGTCTTTCATTATCTTCCTGCTCTGTCAGATTCAACTGCTTGGTTGTACCAGCCTTTGCCTTTGCTTGGGCACTTCTTGCAATCTTTAAACCAGTGGCCAGGCTTATTACAAATAAAACATGTCCCTTGGAATTTATGGGATTGTTCCTTTTGCTTGCCTTTTTCTTGAAAGGACTTCTTCCTCTTCCTATCTTACTTGGAATTGGAAAACTCCACGATGTTGGCCTTCGGTTCCATAGGATGGTTTGCATTTCTCTTATTGTCCTTGATTCTAAGGCGTAGAATGAGATCTTCAAGGCTCATCTCTTTCCGTTCGTGTTTCAAATAATTTTTGAAGTCTAACCAGCACTGAGGTAGCTTCTCAATAATAGCTGCCACTTGGAATGATTCACTAAGTATCATTCCTTCAGCAAAGATGTTGTTCGTAATTATTTGCAATTCCTGAACTTCATTCATGACAAATTTAAAATCCACCATTTTGAAATCCAAGAACTTGGCAACCACAAATTTCTTGGTGCCCGCATCCTCAATTTTGTATTTCTTTTCTAAGGACTCCCATAAATGTTTAGTAGTTCCAATGTTACACTAAACATTATATAGAGAATTTACCAAACAGTTACGGATATAGTTTCAAAATAAAAAGTCCCCATGCTTCCAAGCCTCTAACGCCCCAAGCATCGCAACATCTTGCTCATCTGGGCTAATTGTCGAGCACAACTTCGATAAATTTTTGACTAGATTCAGCGTGGTCAAATAGAAGCACATCTTCTTCTACCGCTACTTAAAGTCTGCACCGGTGAATTTCTCCAGTTTCTCATTCGGTGTTACTGGAGATGGTACCATCAAATTAGGCAAAGCTTGTTGAACCATCCTGTCAGGAATTGAACCATACGCCATTTGGCCTGTACTATTGTGAAAAACAGTCCCGGGTATATCAATCAAATGACTTGCACTAGTACCACCATAGATGGTTTCAACTCGAAGGCTCGCAGCATTTGATGCCACAACACCAGGCCACGAGGTCTGAACCTCACTAGTCGAAATGACCATAGGAACGTCTCCATAAACATTATGGACATCATTGGGTACTTGATTGTTATCAACCATCTTGATTTTGTGATAAAAACAACAAATAGTAAATTAATTGCCTTAAGATTGTTATCAAAAAATAGAAGAACAAAATTATGTAACACTGTTTGTTGTAATTAGAATAAATTCGAAAAAGTGATAAAAGTAAAACAAGAGGTGAGTTACAACTAGCTGAATCTCCTTAAGGCAATTAGTTCCTACCAATGGTGCTAAGCATCTTCACGAACTATGTCTCCTAAGATACAACACCTCGAACGTGTTTGTATCAGTACTATACGAACAGGACTCTATCGAACACTTCTTGAAATCAGCGCACTTGAGGAATATTATTGACGAGAAAACTCAAGAGACGCTCTAGAAGTATTTCGAGGAATTCTTTCTCTATATCTCCTCTGAACTAAGAAGACATGTCTATTTATAGACAAGAGAATATAACGATTACATGTGCACTCATGTCATAACAGTTACACATGCACTAATGTTGTAATGGTTACATGTACACTAATGTCGAGCCATTAACACGTAACGGTTACAACAGTGCATGGGTCAGATTTGGCTTGCCATGAAACTAACCACTCATCTCCTTCGGACCGACTATAAACTCGAACATTACCATCATAATCGACCATTAATCTTCTCTGAACTTTTGCACCGTAATCGGATGTTAAGAATTTCAAATTATCAGATGAAGTGAAATTTCCGAAAGGATCAAGCATTGCAACTCTACTATCATTATAAGGTGTTCTTCCTGTGTTCAAACTACTAAGCCATGGATTTGGCCAATAGACACTGGTAATCTTAGGGCCATTAAAAAGAAGACGAAGAAGGTTATCGTTGTCGAAATAAAGCCTGTAATAGCCAGAAGAAAAGTTGTTCTTACTTCGAGAGGAAACGAGCGGGGTGTTCCTAGTGAGCTTTTGTAGTGGAAGAAGCGTGTTGGTCGGCGAGTCAAAGCTTTGCCATGAAATGACGTGCTGTTTGTCACGAAGGACAAGATTGCCCGTGTCAAGGAGTTGCAGCAACTTGATTGATGACCCGGAGGATGAACCGGTCCTTGTGGCCCAAACAACGGTACGATCTGCTTCAACCAGTACAAGGTCACCATTCTTTCTTAAAGAAAGCTTTGAAGATCTTCCGTTGACGGGCTGGTTGCGTTTTGCCATCCAAACTACGGTGCAGTTATGGATACTACAATATGGTTTGCTGAACCAAATGGCAAAGCAATAAGCATTTTCTCCGGCGGGATAAAAGCCCGCTGTAAAAGCACCATCTTCCGACGTCAAAGTATCGTCAGGTTCTTCAACAGAAAGGGAGGAGCCTTCGCGCAAAGTGAGACGAACTGAAGATGTAAGTGAAAAAGACACGACCACGGAGAAACATAGCAAGAGGAGGATTTTCCATGCAATTCATGGTATTTCAGGTGATCTCTTATGTGTTTGACAGCATATAACGCATTCCCGAACTCCACTTTGCTATATAGGACTTGGCGGTGCCGCATTAGAACAGATTGGGTCTCGTTAAAAACATAAAAGTACTAAAATCTATTTGGGAAAAAGAAAGCATACTTTGACCAATGACCAGTACCTCTCTTCCCTAATTAGGATTATGACTTGACCGACGGAACGAGTTACGCGGACCCGCAATTGATTGAAATACTGGAGCATTGTCATCCATTGAAAATTGGACTCATGTATTGATTGTTCCGTTCCAAAAACTTAAATGATATCAATTGGTCGACATCGTAATTAACAAGGTCCGGTCAAGTACGGTAATCAAACCACATGACATAATATTTCGGCGCCTTGTACAAACAGATTGAAATCGTAGAGAGGAAGGCATGTGCAAAATTTTAACCCCAAATATTCAAGGATAATACTTTAATGAATTTGACAGCTAAAATTTTAACCCCAAATCACCAATTTGCTCGAAATTGACAGAACTAAAAGTTCTGCGTGAATAAGGACCTCGTCATTATAATTGAATGGTTCTGTTCAAGTTTTGCCACTTTTGACGGGTGAGTCTACCTTAGGACAAACACAGAGGACATGAAACAGGCTAAATTTGACCGTCCGCGTCGGCCAAAGGGACGATATCACATCAGGATTTGGGAGACCTCCCAAGTTCCCCACTAGAAAATGATAGAAAGGGACGTCTTTTGGAGTATTAATGGCATGATTATCTACCATGGTTTACTGCTAAAAGCTGAAAGTGCGCCCAATATTAGGACAACAAATGAAAAGGATGTCACAAAGATGGACACATTGATTGTCATGAGAAACATGATAGAAGTAGTGACATAAGACCATATTCTACAATCTTATCCGTGGGGGATGCAGGTTTTTTTATTAAAGAGGATCGGAGTAAGCATATTTGGTCAAGTCATATTGAGAGGTGATGAACCCCAAAGAAATTCCATTTAAGTATAATGAATGAAAATTGCACAATACATCTAGAGACCGGGGCGACGGCACCCGCCAGCTTCCCTTGGATTCACTTGTGCAAGTTACAATGCTCGATAATGACTTATTTACGGCCCAACCTCAACGGTTAACGGGAAAGAAAAAGAATCAATGTAGTGACATTGTAATATGGGCTACTAAAATTATATATTTGTGTGGTATGAATTAATTAATTAGACGAAGGTCTAGTATCGGTTGCGAAAACTAGATGAATAGTTAATCTTTATAATAAAGTATGTTGAAATATTATCCCACATCCCTTGAAAACGAGTCTTATATGCTCAATATATTCACATGGTTTACCTCCTATTATTAGTTTAAGTTTCTTTTTAGTATGGTATCAGAGTCAATGTTTTCCTTTTCACATATATACATGCACCCCTATCAGTCAAATTCCACGTACCGCTCTTAATCCACGTTTGCAGAAATGTAAAAGAAAGACCCCACACAAACCATATTCATAATTTTACCTAATCATCGATTCATCATGACCAAATGAATTAGACAAATATCTGTAAAGTCTCGTCACTCCAAACGTATAATCTAAACGCATCTTTACACGTTTGTCCACCATGGCATAATGTTTGCGCACATGGCACCAACTACTTGTGGGGACAATGAATTGGTAGCATGCCCGAGTCAAGTTTCTTTATAAGGGCGACGAGGAAATGACTTGGTCCGAATGACAGAAATTTGACATGCTTGTATCACGGGCCGATCGATCTCGCGTTCCCTGACCCGTGCGGCCTTAGGAATTTCTTCCCAAGTCAGCCTTCCCCACACTCAACTCACAAGAACTCTTTAGAGAGAGAAACTTCTAGAGAGAGAAGCTCTGGATTTCTATTACTTCTTGAAAGAATGAGGTGATACAATGAGGGGGAGGAGACCCCTTCTTATACAAGTATCGGACTGACAGTATCCGTAGATCTCTCCCCAATCTTACGGTGGAGATCGTATCTCCCCAACTACCCAACTACCTCATTAATTACAGAGGTTTACATTTAATGTCCCGCCCCCAGGAGTATTCTAGAAGACATCAAGAAAACCCTAGTACTAGAACACTCGGGGCCCGCCTTCTTTGTTCAAGGGTCGGTCACGGTCCATCGTCCAGGAAACCTCATGAACGATCCATTTCTTCGGGCCGTGACATTCTCCCCCACCTATTCGGGCGACGCCCTCGTCGCGTCTTTGGCATGGAAAGCATCGATATGTTTCTTGAATTGCCAAAGAGCTTCCTCGGGCTCCCAACTTGCTTCACTCTCCGGAAGACCCTTCCATCGGATTAAGTATTCTCGCTTCGGCGCACGATATTTCTTCCGTATGAATCGATCCGCCATGATGAAGTCGACATCTCGATCATAGGAGGTTTTTGCTCCAAGCGGCGCCCGTTGCGACTCCCCTCGATCCGGGTCCTCCTCGTCTACATGGAAAGGTTTAAGCATACTCACATGGAATACCGGATGTACCTTGAGTTTT
This sequence comes from Syzygium syzygioides, assembly GCA_031216285.1. Taxonomy (NCBI): domain Eukaryota; kingdom Viridiplantae; phylum Streptophyta; class Magnoliopsida; order Myrtales; family Myrtaceae; genus Syzygium; species Syzygium syzygioides. Next base: position 24,872,767 of record CM062247.1, read on the forward strand.
GGTGGCAGTTCCAGTTTGTATGCGACTTTCCCAACCCGATGCAACACTCGGAATGGCCCCTTGTAGCGACGTATAAGCCCTTTATGCACGTCCTTGTATCGAAGAACCAGGTGTAGCTTGGCCAACACCAAGTCCCCGGCTTGGAACTCCACGTGCCGTCGCTTCTTATCGGCCCACTTCTTCATGCGCTTCGAGGCCTTGTGTAGGCACGTTCGTGCCAAGTCCGCTTGCTCATGCCACTCCTTGGCAAACTTGAAAGCGAATGGGCTACTCCCCTTATAGCCCGTTGCAACCGTACTCGGAGTGAGTGGTTGTTGCCCCGTCACGATCTCGAACGGACTTTGGTTCGTGGACTCGCTCTTTTGAAGATTGTAAGAGAATTGGGCTACATCGATCAACTTCGCCCAATTCACTTGCGTCGTACTTACATAGTGTCGAAGGTACAACTCCAAGAGTGCATTGACTCGCTCCGTTTGTCCGTCGGTTTGAGGATGCAAGCTCGTGGAGAAGTTGAGGTTCGACCCTAATAATTTAAAGAGTTCAGTCCAAAACCTACCCGTGAATCGAGGGTCGCGATCGCTCACGATCGTTTGTGGCACTCCCCAATATTTGACGACGTGCTTCAAGAATAGCTTGGCCGCTTCCTCGGCCGGACAATCCTTCGATGCGGGCACGAACGTCGCGTACTTGGAAAATCGATCCACCACGACCATGAGAGTCCGACACCCTTCGGACTTTGGCAAGTTGACAATGAAGTCCAAGGAGACACTCTCCCATGGACGCTCTGGGATGGGAAGTGGCTCCAAGAGCCCCGCCGACGACCTTTGTTCAAGCTTGTCTTGTTGGCATACAAGGCAAGTCCGGACATATGCCTCAACGTTGTCGCGCAAGTGAGGCCAAAAGTAACAATCCTCCACAAGCGCCATAGTGCGGTGGATCCCCGGGTGACCCGCCCACTTGGAATCATGGCACTCCCGTAGGATTTCCTTCCTTAGCTTCCCGTGAAGAGGCACGTACAATCGCCTTCCTTTGGTGTAAAGCAGGTCGTCTTCACTCCAAAATTGCCGGGTCTTGCCTCTTCCCTTGCATGGTCGATGAGTGCTTTGGCCGTTGGATCGTGTTGGAGTCCCTCCTTGATCCGCTCATCCCAGGGATTCTTGGGACGACTTATGATTGACGATGCTAGCTCGCTCCTTCGGCTAAGCGCATCGGCCACGGAATTTGCCTTCCCTGGCTTGTACTCGAGCACATAATCGAACTCCGCCAGGAAATCTTGCCATCGAGCTTGCTTCGGGCTTAACTTCTTTTGAGTTTGGAAGTAGCTCGTGGCCACATTGTCCGTCCTTACGACGAACCGGGATCCCAAGAGATAATGCCTCCAGGTACGAAGGCAATGAACCACCGCGGTCATCTCTTTCTCTTGGACCGTATACCGTCGTTCGGTATCATTCAGCTTTCTTGACTCGAACGCTACCGGGTGTCCATCCTGCATAAGAACACCACCAATAGCAAAATCGGAAGCGTCGGTTTCTACCTCATAAGGTTTGGCATGATCGGGTAGCACGAGCACCGGCTCCTCGGTCATGGTTTGATTCAACCGATCAAACGCCTTTTGGCAACGGGTCGTCCACTCCCACGGTTTCTCCTTCTTTAGCATATCCGTGAGTGGCACGGTGATGCTCGAATATCCTCGGACGAACCGTCGATAGTAGTTGGTGAGGCCAAGGAATGACCTTAGATCCGTCACCCTGGTTGGCGGCTTCCAATTCACAATGGCCTCGATCTTGGCCGAGTCCATCTGCACACGTCCACCCCCTACGATGTGTCCCAGGAATTGAACTTCCCTTTGTGCAAAGGCACATTTCTCCCGCTTGACATATAAGTCATTCTCCCGTAGAACTTGGAAGACTCGTTTGAGATGCTCGATGTGTTCCTCGAGCGTCCGGCTATATACCACAATATCATCAAGATAAACCACTACAAATTGATCTAGGAACGGGTGGAGTACCTTGTTCATGAGTGTGCAAAATGTGGCCGGAGCATTTGTCAAGCCGAATGGCATGACGAGGAACTCGTACGATCCATACCGCGTCACACAAGCAGTCTTCGGTTCATCCCCTTTTGCAATCCGCACTTGATAATATCCCGATCGAAGATCAAGCTTGGTGAACCATTGTGCCTCTCCAAGTTGATCGAACAAATCGGCAATAAGGGGAATCGGGTACTTGTTCTTGATCGTCAGCTTGTTCAACGCCCGATAGTCGATGCACATCCGGAGTGACCCATCGTGCTTCTTCTGAAATAGGACCGGGGCGCCAAACGGAGCCTTCGATGGTCGGATATACCCCGCATCGAGCAACTCCTTGAGTTGTCTTCTTAGTTCTTCCAATTCGGGAGGCGCCATGCGATATGGAGCCATAGCGGGTGGTCGAGCATCGGACACGATCTCAATCTTATGATCCACCTCCCTTTAAGGCGGAAGCTTCTTTGGGAGTTCGGGTGGCATCACGTCCTTGAAGGAATCGAGGACTTGGGTTACCTCCGTCGGGACATCACTCCCTTTACCCTTTGGGTCCTCGATTTTCAAGGTCGCTAGGAAAGTAGCCTCCCCTTTCCTCGCTCCCTTAGTAACTTGCATTGCCGATATTATCTTTTGGTCGCCCAACTCTCGTTTGACCGGGATCACACATTGACAACGTGTGTCCAAGATACAAATACAATCGGCAAATGGGATGATAAGAGCATCTATCCTATCAAGGAATCCTAAACCAATGACAAAGTCATAGTCGTCAAATGGAATTACCTCGATCATTTCCTTGCTCTTCCATTGCCCGAGTTGAAACTCCACATCCTTAGCCAAGCCGTTGGTAGGGATTTCCTTGGAGTTCACCGTCTTGAGCCAACCGGCCCCCTTCTCAACCCGAAGATTGAGTTTCTTCGCGGCTTCTTCCGAGATGAATAGATCGGATGCCCCCGTATCGATGAGCGCACTCATCTTGGTTTTTCCGATCGTCACGTCCGCGAACATCAAGCCTTTAGGCTTATTTGCCTTCTTAGACTTTATGGAACTTAGGATTCGCAACGAACCGAGTCGCGCCTCCTCTCGTTCCTCCTCGTGTGCTTTGACAATCGCGGCTAGTTTGCCTCGAGTTGGGCAATCACGAGCCATGTGTGCACCGTCGCACAAGAAACACTTGAAGATACGTCCCTTCTTGTGTTCTCCTCCGCTCGACTCCGGCTTCGCCCTTGGAGGGGCCGTTGATGGTTTGCTTCCACTCGGACGGTGGAATTTGTTACGATCTCCCCCACCAACACCCTTGTCCCTTGGTCGGGTGTCCGGCTTGTTCGCGGGAGTTGATTTGTACTCCACCAAGGCCTCGGCTATGGACATGGCCGCCGAAAGGTCCTTCGCGTTGCATCGCTTCAACTCTTGTTTAACCCATGGTTTCAAGCCACCCATGAATTGATGGTAGGCCTCCGTATCATTCATGGACGGAATTTGGAGTAGCAACTCCGAGAACTTCCGGACATAATCACGGACACCTCCTTTTTGCTCAAGACGACGAAGTTCATCGCGAGCTTCTTCTTCCGCATAAGCGGGATAGTATTGACGTCGAAATTCCTCGATGAACAATTTCCAGGTAGTGATCGGTTCACCACTCCGATCGTCACTCCTACGACGCCACCATAAGAGTGCATTATCAGACAAGTACATAGACGCGGTACTTACCCGAATCGCCCCATCGGTGATCCCCATTTCTAGGAAATACTGCTCCATGTACCATAGGAAGTTGTCCACGTCTTTGGCCACCCGTGAGCCTTTGAACTCTTTTGGCTTCGGGGCATCCACTCGTGGACTGGCTTGCACGGTGATCACCCCGTTCACGCGTGCTCCTTCCATTTCGGCGACTTTCGCCTTAAGTTCGGCCATCTCCGCGCGCATGGCCTCCACCAAGGCCTCCAAGGCATCGTCCCGTTGTTGAAGTTCGTTGGTGGTGTCGGTCAGGTTGCCTAGCATCTCCCCTCGGAGTTCTCCGAGTCCGGACTTGAGCTCCAGCACCTCGGCCTCTAGCTCCCCTGTTCCGGTCTCGCCTCCTTCGATGCGTACGGACATATCCTCAACCATCCCTTGGACGTCAGCCATGGCGATCTCCATCTTCGCCACGGGGGTCTCCAAGTCACCAACCATATTCCTCGAACATGATCTAGCACGGTTCTTCTTTGCCTTGGCACCTTGCTTCTCAGGAGCCCTCCCACGATCATCGCCTCCACCCATCTCGGTTTGGGACGATACATCGGATCGTAGTTCCATCGCGCCTTTGGCCAACGTAGCTCTGATACCACTTATCACGGGCCGATCGATCTCGCGTTCCCTGACCCGTGCGGCCTTAGGAATTTCTTCCCAAGTCAGCCTTCCCCACACTCAACTCACAAGAACTCTTTAGAGAGAGAAACTTCTAGAGAGAGAAGCTCTGGATTTCTATTACTTCTTGAAAGAATGAGGTGATACAATGAGGGGGGAGGAGACCCCTTCTTATACAAGCATCGGACTGACAGTATCCGTAGATCTCTCCCCAATCTTACGGTGGAGATCGTATCTCCCCAACTACCCAACTACCCAACTACCTCATTAATTACAGAGGTTTACATTTAATGTCTCGCCCCCAGGAGTATTCTAGAAGACATCAAGAAAACCCTAGTACTAGAACACTCGGGGCCCGCCTTCTTTGTTCAAGGGTCGGTCACGGTCCATCGTCCAGGAAACCTCATGAACGATCCATTTCTTCGGGCCGTGACACTTGACTGATGGGCGAGTCTCTGTTTGAGGACAAGAACCATGAGGAAATCTGACGTGCTGGACGGGACAAGTTGACATTCTACCATCTAACAACTCATGTGCATTAGGTTCATGTAAGAGTCAAGTACACGATAGGATTTTGTTTATTTTGTGAAAAGATGTAACATTTTTAGAAATTATTTTTCAGAAAATTGTTGTTCGGAAAAATAATAATATTTTCGGTATTTGACTGAAATCTGAAAATAAATTAGAAAGCACCGTCTTCCAATGCCAAAATATCATCCGGTTTATCAACTGAAAGTGAGGAGCCTTCAAGCAAAGTCAGGTGAACTGAAGATGTAAGTGAAAAAGATCAGACCAGTGAGAAATATAGCAAGAGAAGAGGATTTCTCATGGCTTTGATTGGATTTCAGGTGATCTGTTTTGTGCTATTACGCATATGAGGCGTTACCAAATTGCACTACGTTATATGGAACTTTTTGTGGTGGAGCATTGGAACAAATTGGCTCTGGTTAAAAACATTGACGTATGCAGATATATTACGGTTCGGCTGGTGTTTCACGAGAAAAAAAAGCATACTTTGACGTTTGACCACTGACCATTACCTTTTCTCTTTCCTAATCTATGGCAATAAGTGGATCGAGGGAAGAGGTTACGGAGACCCGCAATTGAAAAACCGTAGCAATGTCACTCCATTTAAAATTGGGTTGGTACCATGAAAAATTCCAAACTTGTATACAGATTAATCCTGAATTAATCTTTTGATAATAAAAAATTCCTACGAACTAATTTTTTGACTACCAAAAATCTCAAATTGATACACTTGTGATAAATTTATCCTCCGTAGAATTAAATTAATATTACAACAAATCACAAATTGATAAACATGTGACAAACGGAGGGCTAAAACCCTAAATTGGTACATCCGTCAACTGTTACATGTTAATCAATTCAGTAATTTGACGGTAAATTTAATAGAAACTAATAGAGGGTAAATTTATCACAAGTGTACCAGTTTAGGATTTTTATGGTGACAAAATTAGTTTTTGGTAAATTTATCATATGTATATTAGTTTAGGATTTCTCATGGTATTAACCCTTTAAAATTTAAGGTATATATTGATTGTTTCAATCCAAAAGTGTAAGATAATAATTATTGAGACATCGCATTTAAATAAGGTCTTATCAGATTCAGTACCTAAGCAATGTGACATGATATTTTAACATCGCTTTTCATTAACATTGTATGGAAGAACGCATGTCCAATTGAAAAAAAAAAAAAGGGAGCCACGCATACGCAAAATAAACCTGATGTGTGAAGATTACAGAAACTCGGCTCTGATACTATATTAGAAAATCAAACCTAAAAACTCAAATTATTCGAAGGAGGGAGATTACATGTATATAAGGCTTATAGTCAAACTCAACAGTCAAGTAAGGTACGATAATACTTTAACAACTTTGACCACTAAAATTTTAACCCCAAACCACGGATTTTCTCGACATTGACAAACCTCAAAGTTTTGAATAAATTAGGACCTCATTATAATTGAACGATGTTTTGTCTATTTTAGGACGAACTCGGAGGACTTGAAACAGGCTAAAATGGACCGACCCTATCAGCCAAAGGGTCAGGATTTGGGTAACCTTCCAAATGAGACTACAACGTAGTATTGCTAAAAGCTAAACGTGCCCCCAATTTAAGGCAACAAATGAAAACGATGTTGAAAAGATGGACATCTTGATAGTCATAAAAAACCCAATAAAAGTAGTGACCTAAGTCTATATTCTACTATCTTATCAGTGGGACGGCAGACTTTTCTAAAAAGAGGCCAAACGTTTTAATTCTAACATAAATATATGTGAGCCATGAAATTTGATGAGCTCTTTATAGAACTCGCATAAACAATGGGGCATATATGGGTGGTTCAACTATGTATAGACAAAATCTCCCAACAACTTTTGATACGTACTAAAGCATGTAATGAATTAATTGGTAAAAATCCGGCCCCCTACCACTTTCACGTACCTCTATGGACACACGTTTCCTTCTGGATGAGAGGACTTGCTAAATATACACGACCCACCGACAATTTACCATTCTGCCATCTTGTAGCTCATATGCATTAGGTTCACATGCAAGTTAGGTAGACAATGAATTTTCTCTCAGAAAGCATTCTTTGTATAGTACGAAAAGGACTAGACAGAAAATCGAAAAGGACTTGCCTCACCAAGTACTTCATTTAGTAGTAGCTACTTCTTCATGGTTAAGACCTTTGTAAATTTAGAAGAATTACGGGGGAAAAGTGCAAAAGTCAAAGAAAATGTCCAATATTTTGGTAAGAAGCACCAAATTGTTCTTTATGAGATTGGTTGAATCTACTTTGCAAGAATGAGACCATAAGTAGAAAAGAGGAGCTTCCTTCCAAGGGAAACGCGACTAGAGAGGAAACACAGACTTCCATTAATTCAAATTCAGGGATAATATTAAATATTTTCATATAGTTTAAGGTCTAAATTAAACATGTACCAAAAGGCTAGGGACCACATTGAACAAATTAAAAGTTTAGATACCAAATTGCACATTTGGCTATAGTTCAAGGGCCACATTAAACAAATTAAAAGTTAAAGGACCACATTGCATATTGAGCCAAAATTTTGAGACTATTTGTGCTATTTTATCCTTTCTTTTTTACTAAGTATGATAATGATATGTTGGAAATATTTTAAACACATCGATGTCGTCATGACAAAGAAATTCATTTTTCATAAGTCAATTCTGCGTTCATGGAATACTCCAATAGCAAGTTGGATGGATGAAAGGGTGAACGATTAGGAAGATTATTCAAATCTCACAGGTACGTTTTCCAAGGAAAATTCCAAGAGGAGTGGTGACGACATAGATGCCACGCTCCGTACCCCACGAAGCGCGAGCATCCCACCTTCGGTTGTTTGACTGCGACGTCCCAAGAAGCGTCGCCGACCCACACCCATACAGAGATCAAACACAAGCGGAAGCATAAAATAAACAAACCCAAACAACTACAATATGAGCCAAGGATAGCCATACATCAAACACCATCATAGAAAATAATTACACATTTATATTACTATTAAAAATCATTTGTACAATATTTACAAACACAGCAAAAGATACAAACGGTCAGCAGCCACAGGGTCAAAAGGGAAGTGGTTAGGGAGGTCAGACTACTCAAAGGAAGGCTACAGTCAAAAAGTTACCAGCCTCCACTACTAACTATGGTTCAGGATAGCCTAGGGTTCCCACTCGGGGTCGGAAGACTCCGTAGTGTTGTCCGACGACTCCTCTGAAAGATCCTCTGAAGGCTTGGACGGTTCGGAATCCATATCCTCAGTGACTTCTCCATCCTAGCTTGAATCCTGATCCATCGGCTCAGGATCTTCATACCATATCTCGAGTATAGGATTCACTTCGACCGACTCATCTACAACCTAGGGATCCACGACCTCGCCGCCCGCAAATATGGGTTCCATCAACCCATCTTGACCAATTGGCACATCAAAAGTTCTAAGGGGTAGCCCTAGGTTTCCATCAGCATCCCTCAGGCACTAAGCTACGTACTCCTAAGTTTGATGGAAATACTCTCCCACATCCACGAAAACCACTGATCTGAATCTCACATATAACTCTCCATTTCCTGCGGGGAATGACGTAGTATACTGTTGTATTTGTGTAGTATTCGTTTCGGCATCTTTATGGCTGGGGGTCTAAAAAGTTTCAGTTTACACAACCGTGAGACGAATCTCAGTGAGTTCAATCCCTAAACCTAGGCTAGGCTAACATGCAATCTCCTGACCGGAAACAAATATTTAAATCACAATACAACGATAAACAATCCATTTTCTGACCCTGCAGACTAGACAGATCAACATATAATAGTCACAGCACATAAGTGGCACGCATAATCACACGTATGCCAATCACATGCTCATGCACTAATTCTCACACATTCCCATGCCAGTCCATGCATGTTCATGCATACAAATGCCGTCGACATGTCACGTGCATTACCCGGCCCACTGGCCCACACTGGCACACTGGCAATCGCCCAATTTATTATTATTATGACTCAAGTCAACAATATTCACAGCTCAGTGCGTCTAGCCTGCTTCAAAGTGCATGAGGCGTAGTAACTGATCTGGCCCAATGTCTCTAGCCTGCTTCAAAATGCATGAGGCGCAACACTAATCTCCTTACGAACCAGAGCCTGCTTCAAAGTGCATAAGGATGGTCGTCTTCCGGACGTACTGGGCATCGTCCAACTTCAAAGTGTATGAGAACGGTATCGACCCAAAGGTCACGACCCAAAGGTCCTTAGGTGATCACACAACTCATTATTATCTGAACCCAGCGTATAACGCTTCAGGATATTTTAGGTGATCACATGCTCATGGCAGACACGCATTCTCGCACAATTTCATTACATGCCTCACTCTTGGCATACACAATGCGTGTTCATGTTATGCAATGCAACGCACCATAAGCACCAATGAAATTCAAACACTCAATATCACAACACATGCTCAATTGGCCCAATTAATACCGTGTGGCTCAACGTGCGATTCACAATTCAATAATTAATTTCAAGCCAAACAGTGTCCAATCGTACTCCACCAAAATCAGTCACACAACATGCGACATGGTAGTACGCAATCAATCACAATTAAGCACGAATTACATACAATCAGTCGACCCGGACATACCCAATAATTTTCCAATGGGCTCCTAAATAAGTCATTAAATCCAATTAATCTCCCCAAATAATTCTCCTTAATCCACTAAATTTTCCCGTTAATAATTTCTACCAATTAGTCTTCAACCCAGTCTGAAACATACACTGATACTACCTAAGCCAGTCCAAAATGTACCGATAATACCTAAACTAGTCCAGAAAAATGCACCATCAGTCCTAATCCAGATTTAGGAATTTTACTCACTTAGTTTCTGGACCACGGCAAGGAGAAACGGCAGCCAATCACTGATGAACAGTGAAACCGGCGACGGCGTTCCCAACGACGACACTATTCACGGGCTATACGAACGCACTGTTCACGGCGGTACGGATGGTACCATTCACGGGGGCACGAACATTTACGAACTGGCAAAAAACGGTGGCCGGCAAAGCGGCGGCGGCCGTACGGACGGTGACCATACGACACTACGGTACCGGCCGTACTAACACTTACGGCCGGTGACGAACAGCAATGTACAGACGAGCTAGACGGCTAGGTGGTGACGAAACGGCGATCCGAGCTCCTACGAAGCTCCGGCGAGGCTCCGATGCGGCAACGGTGCTAACTCGGGAGAGAAAAAGAGAGAAAAAGAGAGGGAAAGGGAGAGAGAGAGAGGTCGAATAGAGGCGGGGCTGAGGCTGGGGACTGAGGTGGTCCACGGTGGGGCACGACTGCCGGCGACGACGCTCCGGTGGCCGATGGTGTACTCCGACGAAGCTCGGCCGAGAGAGAAAATGAGGGAGAGAGAAAATTTTGGAGAGGGGCTATTGTTCTTGCCGAATGGATGAGTGAGGAGAGAGAAACAGATTAAATTCTGGTCAAATCTTAGGGCCTAGGGGCGCCAAGTGTAGCCGATCTGTGCGATTTGACCAAAACGCCCTTAATCTAACGGTTTTAATTAATCCTTACCTAAAAAGTGAGGGGTAAAATGGTCAATGGCCCCAATAATTGAGCTGATAACCCTTGATAATTATCCCAAATATTTTTCTAAAAATTCATACCAAAAATTTTCCCTTGGGCAAACCGTCATTTTTTCGGTCTCGGGGCGAAATTTCAATTTTCACACATACGTGTTCCATATGTGCGTGGCCAACATAATATGGCGTTGAATTCGCGAAATTCACTTTTTAAGCCCTCGAAAATCGACTACAAAGTTTCGGGAATAAAATAATATTATTTTTCTAATTTTTGTCGAAATTCCAATTTTTGGCCATAACAACTCCTGGTATGCGTGGCCATCCAAAAATGACGTCGGCCTCGAAAAATAACCTCATTTGGCCTCGAAAAGCAACGCTGGCATTCCGAAGGGCGAAATCGTAATTTTTCACCCCGGACCGAAATTTCAATTTTTACACGTACTAACTCCCAATGTGTGTGGCCAGCGTAATATGACGTCAAATTCCCAAAAATAGTATCTTAAACTTTCGAAAATCGACATCGAAATCCGAGCCCAATTCCGTGAACAAAGCTCACTAAACTTTCAATTTGAAGATCTCTCACTAACGAGTGGCAGTTTAGAGATTACACGTATCGACCTAAGGCTATCCGTATTGTAATGGTCTCGATCATTGAGAAAATGAGAAATTATCACTAGTTCCGAAGGCCTTAATCGTTCAGTTCAAGTTCAGCACTGGTTGGCCACTTGTACTTTCGGTCTTGCAAAATCACCTGCGTCCCTATTGTACATCGTAGGCTTTGGCCAAACCCAATCCATTACCCTTTCCTATGATCGGCCCACGTTGGCCCAAAATATTCCCTCAGTGTCTCTCGTGATCGGTGTCCGTTTCACGATAGGGTTCCCGGTCCACGTACCATTTTCTAGTTAGCCATACTCCATTGGTTAGTATCCCGAGAGTGATCAGCTCTGGGCGAGACTTACTAAAATGAAATGCGAATTAATATCATTTTTATTGATCCTGGAATTACATCGAAATTCGGGCTGTTACAATAGAAGCGAGTCATGCATTCGAGAGGGCTTGCCACTAGCAAGCTTCTCTTCCTTTATTGATGGAGGACCACGAACAAGTCTAATTGAAGATTCGAACACATCTTCAAAACGTCCCACCACAAAATTGTTGTCATATGTGAGAGAAGAGAAGGCAAGACCGTTCACATAAAATGTACATCTACCCCGTACAGTCATCCATAAGTGGCAACTTTAGTTAGAGCACAAAATTCTTATATCGATTGACTAAGCCTATGCTGATTTTGGCTCAAAGTTTCCCACTTGACTCGAAATTGGCTCACGTTTATGTTTGTTGAGGCTCTTAGAGTGTTTGTGGGGGCATGGAGACGAAAGAAGACGATGGGAGATGCGAGGAAATGCCCCGCCAAGCACTTGAGTAAACTAGACCACCAGGCAAGCACTCGGCCAAGGAGTGGCCAAGCTGTTGAGCAGGTTCAGGCACCTAGACAAGCTGGTCGTGCACTCGAATAGTGTTCAAAATTTGTTGTGTTTTCTCGGGGCGGTAGTCAAGCACCCAAATTTATGTTGGCGGGATCCAGCCTAAGTGACCCTAATCCAGATTTATTGAAGAGTCAATACTACAAAAAATCTCAATCTAGTATATTCGTAATAAATTTATCTCAAACTAATTCTTTAACCACCAAAAACCTCAAACTAGTACACATTTGATAAATTTACTCTTCGTTAATTTCCGTTAAATTTTACTGTCAAATTGTTAAGTTAGATGACACGTAACAGTTCACATGTGAGTAATTACCAAAAAGAATTAAACATTACCAAAAAACAGTTCACATGTGAGTTAGTTTAGGGTTTTACTCTTATGTTTGTCACAAATTTACCGGTTTATGATTTTTTGTGATATCAATCCAATTTAACGGAGAATAAATTTGTCACAAGTGTACCAGTTTAGAGTTTTTGGCAGTTAAAAAATTAGTTTTGAATAAACTTATCATAGGTATACTAATTTGAGATTTTCATGATATTAACCCTTTAGTGGAACCCCATTGTTAGAGCTTATTTTTAGAAGAGAAGCTTGCAAGGAATCTAAAGAGCCATCGTTTAAAAGAACCGAGAGCATAGAAATACTCCTCTCTTTTTTCGGTTTTTTTGGTCAGATAGAAATACTCCTCTTATGTGATAGATACTTGTAGGATTTGAGGTATCTGGGATTGGGAAACAATTTCATTTAAATGTTTCAAGCAGTTGTAATATTTTCATTGCCGATTATAGTGGAACCATTTCATCGATCTCTCCCCCCAGTGGAGTAGGCACACCACTAAACCACTTAAATTCATTGTGTTTAGGTTTTATTTCTGTAATTTATTTTTTTATTCGAATCATTTCATTCATACATTCACGTTAGTTGTAAAAAAAAAGGTCTCGGAACATTGGCTTACCACTAATTGATTATTCTGAGAATTTTGTTCATCTACGATCATCGCTCTGGCTTCTACAAACTCACGTTGGAGAAATTTACTGGTAGCAACAATTTTAAATTGTGACACACTAAGATGCATAATTTTTTGGAGACATGATGTTTGGATTTAGCGTTGGAGCGAGATGAAGATGATAAATTTTCCTCTGGTATGAAAGTGGAAGAAAAAACTAATATTTGGAAAAGGCTATGAGTGTTGTCGCGACCTAAAATTCTCTCAGGCTAATGGATTATTAGGACTAAACCTAACTCAAGCCCTCCCAAGCCCTACCAATTCGCAACTTAGGTTTTAAGTTTTTTAACATACAAAAGTCTTCATGCTTGGAGTCGCCACTAATCTATTTGTGGTAGGTCGATTAAAAACCTAAATAAAACATAGGGAAATATGTTTTATTCCTACGAACCAGAGATTCTAAGTTCGGGGACTTGGTTATGCTAGATCTAATCTAACGCCCTTTCGGTACCTTTTCTTTTCAAAAATATTTATGCAGGCAGTCTGGATCCATTTTATCACCTAATTACTAACATATGAGGTATTCATGCGGACGCGCAAACCACCTAAGTAACACCCAATAATCAAAACATTAAATAAATTGCAAAATTGAGAGAATTATTTACCTCGAAGCAACGTAAGCATCTGCATTATTAGCTAGAAAATTACATCAACAATCCTAATATGATTTCTAATTAAGAAACAGTTCACTCAATATTTTTTAGGATTTTCACTTATTTAAATGAAAACTAACCTATATGTAATGACGTGCAAAAATTAACATGCGATTAATGCAGCCTAACATGCAAACTATATGTCATGCGATAACGTGACCTAATTCTAATGACGGACAAATGATTTATTTTTGGTATTGTAAGAAGAATGATGATGTATATTTTTATTGATCAGAAAATACAGTATATATACACATCAAAATCCCAAAGACCATTATACCCTTTAACATTCCCCCTCAAGTTGGAGCATGGATATCAAGCATGCCCAACTTGTTACAAATATACTCAATCCTACTTCCCCCTAGAGATTTAGTAAAAATATCAGCTAGTTGTTCACCGGTCCTAACATGACTAGTAGAAATAACTCTAGCTTGAAGTTTCTCACGAACAAAGTGGCAATCAACTTCGATATGTTTGGTACGCTCATGGAAAACTGGATTTGAGGCAATATGGACAGCTACTCGATTATCACACCACAACTCCATTGGTGCAAGGTCTTCAAATCCAAGTTCAACTAATAATTGACACATCCAAACTAGCTCGCAGGTAGCTTGAGCCATAACTCTGTATTCTGATTTTGCACTTGATCTAGCCACAACACTTTGCTTCTTACTCTTCTAAGATACTAGGTTTCCTCCTACAAAGGTATAATACCCTGATGTAGACCTCCTATCTATAGGAGATCCAGCCCAATCAGCATCTAAGAAGGCTTCCACCCTTCTGTGACCATGATCTTGATAAATGAGACCACGACCGGGAGCTTTCTTCAAGTATCTCAAAATTTTGATTATAGTAGCCCAGTGTGAGGTACGAGGAGAAGACATAAACTGACTCACAACACTCACCGGAAAAGAAACATCAGGTCGAGTGATAGTCAGATAATTTAGCTTTCCAACAAGTCTTCGATACCTTTGTGGATCATCCAGCAGCTCACCATCTTCTGCTGTCAATTTAGAGCCCACTTCCATTGGTATATCCAGTGGTTTAGCACCTAGCATACCTATCTCTGTAAGCAAATCCAGAACATATTTTCGTTGTCAGATATAAATACATTTCTTTGCCCGTGCTACTTCGATACCGAGAAAATATCTAAGAAGACCCAAATCCTTTGTATGAAACTGCTGTTGCAAATACCCTTTCAACTATTTAATTCCTGTAGAATCATCTCTAGTTATGACAATATTATCCACATAAACTACAAGGAATATCCAACCAGCTCCAGAAACTCAATAAAACATAGAATAATCTCTAGTACATCTACACAATCCAAACTGGAGTACTGCCTCATTAAACTTCCCAAATCAGGCTCTGGGAGACTGTTTCAAACCATATAAAGATTTGTTTAAGCGACAAACATGACCAGACTCCCCCCTGAGCAACAAACCCTGATGGTGGCTCTATATACACCTCTTCCTATAAATCTCCATGAAGAAAGGCATTCTTTATATCGAGCTGAAATAGAGGCCAACAAGTAGAAGCAGCCAAAGAAAACAAAAGATGAACAGAGGTCATCTTAGCCACCGGAGAAAAAGTATCACTATAATCAACTCAATAAGCCTGTGCATACCCTTTAACAACCAGTCTAGCTTTGAGACGAGCAAGAGAACCATCAGGGTTAACTTTAACAGTATATACCCACTTACATCCAATGGCTGTTTTCTTTGCAAGCAAAGGAACAAGATCCCAAGTTTGATTTTGGTCCGGTGCCTATAACTCCTCTTCCATAGCTGTCCTCTAGCCTGGACTAGATAATGCTTCAGCAACAGTTTTAGGAATAGGATGATTATCAATGGTCATAAGACTAGCTCCACAAGAAGCAGATAAACCAGAATATGAGACAAACTAGGCAATAGAGTGTTTGGTACAACTACGAACTCCTTTGCGATGAGCAATAGGAATATCGAGATCAATATGTGATTGACTTACCTCAGGTTGAGAAGACGAAGTAGATGAGATAGGCTGAGGTACATCTGTAGGGGGCTCCACATGCTGACGAGGACGTCTGCTATAAACATACTAGACAGGTGGAGGAATAACTGGAGAGTCCGAAGTGGGTGTTGATTCCATAATAACATATGTTAAGGAATCATCATCCACTGTAGGAGTCTCCATCGAATTATCAAAATAGACAGTAGACTCGAAAAAGGAAACATCTACAGTGGTGAAGTACTTATGCAAAGAAGGACAATAACAACGGTAACCTTTTTGTGTACGAGAATACCCAACAAAAATGCATTTAAGAGATCGAGGATCAAGTTTGGAAAGTCCTAGACGATGGTCACGAATATAACAAACACAACCAAATATACGAGGTGGCAAATGAAACAAAGGGTCAGAAGGAAAAAGAAGAGAGTGAGGAATGACACCCTTAAGAACAGAGGACGGCATGCGATTGATAAGAAAACATGCTGTCATAACAGCATCAGCCCAAAAGGATTTATCTACTTTCATTTCAAACATCAAATAACGAGTAATTTCTAACAAGTGACGGTTCTTCCTTTCGGCTACACCGTTTTATTGTGGTGTATCCGAACAAGAAGATTGATGAAGAATGCCCCGTTGGGACATGAATTCAGAGAATGTTCTAGAAAAATACTCCTTGGCTTTATCACTTCTAAGAATGCAGACAGAAGCAGAAAATTGAGTATGTACTTCATTAACAAACGCACAAAAAATAGAGAATAGTTTAGAACGACTTTTCATTAGATATAGCCAAGTGGCACTTGAATTGTCATCTACAAAAGTCACGAAGTACTTGAAACCCAACTTTGAAGCAGTAGGACATGGACCCCAAACATCAGAATGAACTAAAGAAAACGGTCGAGAAGCCTGTTTATTGACTCTTGGACTATAACTAATACGATGCAATTTTCCAAACTGACACGACTCACACTCAAAACTAGATAAAGAATAAAACCGAGAATCAAGTTTCTTCAAACTTGCTAAAGAGGGATGTCCCAAGCGACAGTGAACTTGATGTGGAGAAACTGATGAACAAGCGACACTGGTAGCATTATCAAACACATATAGTCCCCCTAACATATGTCCTTTACCAATCATCTTCTTCGTCTTCAAATCCTAAAAAACACAAGAATCAGGATAGAAGATTATAGAACAGTTATATTCTTCGGTAAGATGACCAACAAGGTTAAATGGAAAATTTGGGAGGTACACGACAGAGGATAAAGATATGGAGGATGTCAGTGGTACTATGCCTATCCCTTTTACTATGGACAGAGAGTCATCAGCTAATGTAACACTAGACGAAGACTCGTGGAAGACAGAAAAGATACCTGAAGATCCAGTCATATGATCGGTAGCACCTGAATCAATGACCCAGGGGCGAGAGATAGATGAAAGACATGTTGTTGCATTACCTATCTGAGCAAAAGTAGCTGTGGAAGAGGAAATTGGCTAAGAAATCTGGAATTGATTGTACCTAGCAAGTTCCTCTTCTGACATTCTAATTAGCGTTCCTCCTTCATAAGACTGTGAAGAAACACCCAACTCTACTGCATTGGCTACATTAGCGACAACCAAATGAGGGGGCTTTCCATGAAGCTTATAGCAAAAACGCTGAATATGCCTAGGCATACCACAATAATGACATGTTCATGTAGGTCCGGTATTACTCCCTTTGTCACTAGAGATGCTACCGTATGACTGTGATTGGCCTCTATTGAATTCACGGCCACTACCACCACTATTAAAGCTACGGCCACTACCACCACCACCTCAATTTCCTTGGATTGCCAAGGCAGAACTATCACTTGTGGGGGATATATCCTTAGATGACTCACGTGAAACCATTAAGACCCAAGAAAAGGTCTTCGTTAGTGAAGGCACAATATTTCCTCTAAGAATTTGTGAACGAACTGCATCGAACTCTAGTCCAAGTGCCCCCAAAAATCCCATAACAGCCAATTATTCTCGTTGCTCCTGCATCGTCTTAACATCAGAGGTAATTGGCAAAAGATGATTAAACTCCTCATACATTTGTTTAAAATCAGCAAAAAATTGAGTAAGAGACCGATTCTTCCTGTCAGCTCTAAAGAAATCTTGGGAGACTTCATAGATTCTTGAGAGATTATTTTCCTCAGAATAAAGGACATTCAAGTAATCCCACAAATTCTTAACAGTAGTGGCATGTGTAACTAAGGTAGCCACGTGAGATTCCATAGAATTCCACATTTGCCCAAGAATTCTGACATCCATGGTATCCCATTTAGTATCAGCAGCAGTTCGTGCACTTGTCAAATGGTGATTTTGCTCTCTTCCGGTCAATACTATCACCACAATTCTCTTCCAATGCTGAAAGTTGGTGATCCCAGCTAATTTTTCCTCAGTCAAATGATTAGAAGATGTAGATGCGACTTTAGTCAATACTCCTTTGTTCTTATCTGCCATAACCACTCACACTAAACCAGGAACAAAACTCCACAACCTATCACAACAACTTCAAAATGATCGACCAAATCCGAACCAATCAACACCTCAGTTTAGCATATCAGTAGTTATACGCAACAATACTCAGCCCCCCTCTCTCAATCTACATGTATAGCACCATACGTAATCAGCCAATTAGTCAAACCAACATCACATCCATCATCCTAACCAACATACACAGCAATAATCTCCCTTCCCTCAAGCATATCAGCAACCAAGTCAAACTTTAGAACACATTCACCTCCTCCTCCTCCTCCTCCTCCTCCTCTGCCTCCTTCTTCTTCTTCTTCTTCTTCGATTCCACTTTAATCGGCAGCCATCAGAAGGGGCCGCTCCTCACTTAGTGACGTCAGAAGACGTTGAAGTGGGTCACCTGGCTTGGAAACCTTCGATCGACGCTTGGAGGAGTTAAATCGGTGCCAAAAATGGGGTCGCCGGGCCTGGACGACCTCAGGTCTGGCTCGCCGGCACTTCGCTGGACCTGGACGACCTTAGGTCTGGCTCGCCGGCGCTTCGCCGGGCCTGGACGACCTCAAGTATGGCTCGCCGGAGCTTCGCCGGGCCTGGACAACCTCAGATCTGGCTCGCCGGCGCTTCGCCGGGAGGCCGACATGAGGTCGCCGGCCTTGTATGAGGTTGCCGGTCTTGGGTTCTACAGTGGATGAGGTCGCCAACCTTGGGTTCTACGGTGGTTGGTGGTGGACGACGGTAATTTTAGGGTTTAGGCTCTGATAGCATGTAAGAAGAATGATGATGTGTATTTTTATTGATCAGAAAATATGGTATATATACACATCAAAATCTCAAAAACCATTATACCCTTTAACAGGTATTTTTTCATGAAATTCGGAATTAGAAAATAATGAAAATTTATTATCTAATGCAAGATATTATCCAATTAATTTTAGGAATTAAACTAGGCCAAGTCCAAATTTAAATCGGAATGTTATCCTAACTAGATAAACCCTATAAAAGCATGCAATCTATTTAAAAAAAACTTACCTTGATCCTATCTAATCTTTTTGGGAGATTCAAATCAAATCAATGATTCAAACCAAAACCAAAGATAGCATCCAATCACCCAAGATATCATCCATATCCATTCAAATTTGGAAAATAAATTGGCAAATCACATCTCGGGCATGAGGATCGGATTGGCCAATTTTCAACACAATCGCAAATTGTATCTCGGGCGAGAGATCGGATTGACGATTTTCCATGCAATCGCGAGTCATATTTCGAACATGAAATCGTACTGTCGATTATATGCATGTTGTGAAATTAGAAAAATATCCCAATTCATGGGCTCCGAAAAGATTTTTGGACGACACAGCATATAATTGAGGTCACAATAAATTCAAATTAGGCAATTTAATATATCAAAATTGAATCTAATAATGTATTACCTAATTCGAAATATTGCACGGGTGACGTTTCTGAATTCGAACGACCGACGGGACTCGTGGTGCTCGATGGCAGTTCGTCAGATGACACAACGGGGAGGGCACGCCAATGGACTGGACGACGGGCTTGGCCCACGGTGGTGCTCGTGATTCTCAGCCTCGGCTAGCTCGCAACAGTTCGTGGTGTGGAAGGTTCCCGGAGGCGACACGGCCAGGAGACCGATGGCAGATTGCTCACCTGGTTGGTTAGTGACCTGCAAAACAAAGAACACACGGACGTGTCGCACGACTGGAGGTGCTTTGCTCGATGAGGGAGGGCGTTGCGGTAAAGGCCCACGGTGTGGACTAGCTTGTCACGATGACAATGAAGAGCGCCACGCGGCGAAGCTAAGACAACAGCAGAAGGCTTGCTAGGAGGATGCTTGTTCTCTTCTCACTTCCCTTCTTCTTTGACTTTTCTTTTTATCTTTCTCTCGTAGTGGAGAACGTGCGCCGATTCTCTCTTTCTCACGTTCTCCTTTGGCCACGAATTCTCAAGCCCCCCACTTTTGTCTGTAGTTGGTCCGCTTTTATAAGCAGGATAGCTGAATCTCTTCGAGGAAAGAGCAAAGTTTTCTTTCCTTTTATGGGCATTCTTATATCTCATTCCTATCCTTTATTGACTGATTCCCACTCTATCAACTTTCCTCTTGAAGCTTTGATTTTTTCGGGTGAGATTTCCTAGACTCCAAATCTAGCAAAGATGCTAGTCATCTGGCCATGAACGTGCAATATTTCCTTTGAACGCTTGCCTTCACCGAAAATATTTGGATATCTTCTTTCTTGTCCTTGCTTAGCCGAATATTGCCCATACCCACTAAAATTGATCTTGTCATCTTCTTCATATTTACTTCTTCAAATAGTCACTTACTTACAGACCTTAAGATTATCGCCTATTATCCTTCATGTGGCCAAATCTTGGTAATATTCCAAATGAATAGGCTAGGCCAAATTTTCAATCCACATAGGCTTAGTCCAATTTCAATAAGTCCAGAGCTAATAAGTCCGGAACCATTCATTTAAATCCATCCGACACCGGTCCAATTAATATGCAAGATGCAATAAAGCTATATGATAGATGCTCCTAAAAACTAAATGCAGTTTAATTATTATTTGTCCAGGGACTGGGATCGATCTCTAATTTTTTAGGCAACAAACGACTAACTAGATTGTCAAAATTTAAGTGCCAACAAGTGTTATTCGGGAAAATTATCAAAAAAGTTCTAAACATATTGGAATTGTGTCAATTCAGTCCTAAAACTTTTTTTTGTATTAATTGAATCCTAAAATTTTTGCATTTGTACCAATTCAATCCATCCGGTCAATTTTGGCCAGCCGACACTAACTAGGCACGACCAGTGTTGACGTGAATAATTTTTAATAATATTTTTTAAAATTTTCAATTACTTTTTTTTCTTTTCTTTCTCTTTCTTTTTTTTTTCCTTCCTTCTTCCTCTGGACGATCACCGCACCAAGGCAACCATCCAGAGGTGAGCCTCGCCATCGCTAGGAGAGGGCGAGCTCGTGCAACCACTGGCGAGGTGAGCCCTCACCAATGGCTTGGCGAGGTCGACCTCGCCTGCCCATGGCAAGGTTTGCCATTGCTGGGCAAGGACAAGCTCGATCCTCACTAGGGGCAAGTGAGGTCAACCTCATCAGCCCTCGTCTCTAGCTGGTCATGTTGATCTGGCGATTGGCCAGAGGATGAAGGAAGAAAAAAGAAAAAATAATTGAAAATTTTGAAAATATATTTAAATATTATTAAAAATTGTACATGTCAGTGCTAATCAGCCAAAATTGGCGGATGAACTAAATTGGCACAAATGCAAAAGGTTTAAGACTTAATTGGCACAAAAAAAGGTTTATAATTTAGTTGGCACAATTGCAACAAATTTATGACTTCAACGAATTGAGCCTTCGACCTGTTGGTTCTACTTTGGAGCTAAACCAAGCAGAACGATCCACGGATGGAACCGGTTTTGAACCTGCCCTAAAACTAATGAGCGCACTTTTTATTAAAAAAAATTACTTTATTATCTTCTTAACAACTCAAAATAAAAAAGAAAAATACTCACAGAGACAAAGTCTCAACTCAAAATGTAATAAAAATGGTTATTTATATTTTCATATACTTAAAAAAATGGGGAAGGCTTTTTGTTCTACCCGCTTCAGTCTTGGACGGTTCTTGGATAAACTGACCAAAGCATGCTTACCTCTAATCAAAGCTCTAGAAAAAAGAAAAGAATTGCAAGGGCAAATTGACCCTCTGTCACCTCTGCTCTGTCCTTATTGTTTCATGGGCTTGGTCGGGATTCTACGGCTCTTGCATAATTTTCTTCGGTTTGATCTTTGAATTGTCCAACACTTTCCATAATTTTCTTTTCTGTACCCACGTGAAATGTTGACTATATATAGTTTCCTAGCCTTGTTGGTTTTCTTGAATAGCGATTATTTTTTATCGATGTTCCATCATCACGTGCTTCAACTAATTACTGTAAAAAGCCGTTCGTGCCAAAATGTCGATTTTTCACATGGGACCGTGTTAAAATCGAAAAATCCAACATTGCCTGTTTAATCATATATCTCAAATCTTCAACAAAAAAAATTATCTCGACTCTTAATTACTGTGAGTACATTTTGTGGATGTAGATATGACTGCTCATATTGAAATATCATATAGATCACATTTCACGAGAATCGACCAAGTTCGATTCGGTCCCCGAATTGAGCCTTGAACTTGTTAATTCTACTCAGGAAACGAACCAAGCAGACCGATCAACGGATGGAAGTGGTTTTGAACCTGCCCTAAAACCAATGAGCATACTTTTAATAAAAAATTACTTAATTATCTGGTTAACAACTAAAATTTTAAGAAATGGCTCACAACGACAAAGTCTCAACTCAAAATGTAATAAAAACACTTATTTATATATTAATATATTGAAAAAATGAGGAAGACTTTTTGTTCTACCGGGAGCTAGGAACCTGCCGGTTCAACATTTCACACGGGTACAGAATAGAATGAATTTTCTTCCGTTAGATCTTTGAATTGTACAACACTTCCAATAATTTTCTTTGCTGTACCCATGTGAAATGCTTACTATGTATAGTTTCCTAGCCTTGTTGGTTTTTTTTAATATCGATTATTTTTTTTATCAATGTTCCATCATCACGAGCTTCAACTAATTACTGTAAAAAGCCGTTCGTGCCAAAATGTCGATTTTTCATGTGGGATCGTATTAAAATCGAAAAATCTGACTTTGCCTGTTTAATCATATATCTCAAATCTTCAACCAAAAAAATATATCTCGACTCTTAATCACTATGAGTACATTTTGTGGATGTAGATATGATTGCTCATATTGAAATATCATATAGATCACATTTCCTTGTAAGCCTTGATGCAGAAGCATTAGGCTCTATCGATCAACTCGCAAGTTCAGCTCAAACCTCATCAACTAATCCAGCTCAATTCTTATAGTTGGAAGCAAAATGCGATGAAGTTGTTAAATTACAAGCTTGTTGACTTGATGGATTCAAGGTTGAAGTTCCTAATCATGCGATGAAGTTGTTGATTCAATGGACAAGTTATTGTTTCAATGGTTGTGGATCGACTATCTGGTTGTCAAATTACAAGCTTGTTGCCAATTCTAAAACTGCAAATCGACCACCTCACGTCCATGAGCTGTTCATATCGACTTTCATAGTTGTTTGTTCAGCTTCCAAGATGTTTGTTTGGCTTTCAAGACTGGAACACGAATTTAGAGAGTTTTATCAAGTTTCAATGTAACTAATAATTAGTTACATGCATTTAGTCCTAGCGATTGAGTCTTTTAATTCGTAGCTTTTATGAGTCCTTATTGTGGTGCTTCTTTCAAGAGTCATAATACAGTGAATTCCCTAAGAGTCTACTTGGTTTATGGAAACTCGAAGAGTCTTCTTTTTTGTTTAGTAATATCTCTATAAATAGAGATGTAATCTCGTTTGTAAAAGACAAGACTTAAATATGATGAATAAATAAGATTTTTCTATATGTGAGCAATTATCTATCACGGGTTCTTTATTGTTAGAAGGTGGATGCTTCCCTCGTGGTAAGACAATAAGCCATTTGTCCTTGGGTGGTGGAATTTCCTTTAAGTCTTAGTGGTAAGCTTCTCCTATCTCAATTTCTTATCCCTAGTAAGTGGATTATTCCTTGGTGGTGAACCAAGAAATCCTTTATCCTTAGTTGGTGGTTTGTCCTTTAGGCCTTGGTGGTGAGTTTCTCCGATCCCAAAATCATTTATCCTCGGTGGGTGGTTCGTTCTTTAGGCCTTCCTAATGAACTTCATCAATCCCAATCTTGATCCTTGGTTGGTGGCGTGTCCTTTAGGTCTTGGTGGTGATCGTATTCTATCCTGAATTTTCATTTATCCATCGATATTCATTCCATACACTCTGATCTATCTCTACGTCCTTCAACATCACTCAAACCATCACTCACCCGCCCCCACAACCATGTCAAGCCTTACCCGATCAAACAATCTATCAATTAATTAATGATAAGCCTATCAAAACATGTCATAAATCCATTTCTTAACCCATAATGATGGACTAGGTTGTTACATGAATTAGTTATATTCAGTAAACTGGTCATAAATAGATTTAGAATAGTAAAACCCAAAATAATGTGGGTGTTAAAATGGGTTCAGAACTTATTTTGACCAAATCAACCGACTTTATCAAGAAAGATTACTTTTTTAAAGCCAAGAGGTTGATAGCGAGATTTTGAATCAACTTATTGGTCTTTTGGTATATCTCAATATAGAGAATGATAACAAGGATTTGTATTTGTTCATAAACTCTCCTGGCGGATGGGTAATCCCCGAAGTAGCTATTTATAATACTATGCAATTTGTGCAACCCAATGTCTACACAATATGCATGGGATTAGCTGTTTCAATGGGATCTTTTATCATGGAGGCGGAGAGATTACCAAACGTCTAGCATACCCAACCCACCTCTATCGCTCTCTTTTCACTCTTTCTCGTCCTCACTCAATCTCGCGCTTGCTTGCTCCATGCTCTCACCTCAGTTGGTATATGAGTTTTTCTAGATTTGATTAAATATGAAAATGTTTTAGCAATATAGGTCGAGTTAATAAGGTTACTAAATTTATATTACATAGAAATTGATCAATTTGAGTAGGACCATTTTCGATCTAACCCGCATGTTTGACGAGTCTAATTAATAGGAAAGATTATGCTGTAGATAGGCATCAGTGTTGACGTTGTTGTTGACAAGAGGCGCATATTCACGAGCTCCAAAAAAAATTATGAGTGAACTTAACAACCCAACCCCATCTCCTCTTATCCCTACCCTCAGACACTCACCCCATGCCGTTGCTGCCGACTTTGCGCTGCCGCCACCAGTTTTGTTTAGATTGAGCCTCTAATAATTTTTTTAAACAAAATCCTTCACAATAATTGGTTACGTGACATTCCCGTTGTCCTTTTACCGTATCGATGATTCAAATTAGCTTTGTTCAACAAGCTTGGTAGATGTCTAGCCATTACCTTTTACAATAGTAAGATTTACGACGTATATTTTCACCGCATATGACAAAAGTCGCTCTTTTATACAATTACATATTTATATCTCGCAGAAAATTGACACCCTTTGTAAAAATTTTACTAAACTTAATTTCCTTTGAAGATGCTCTTAACGCACTTTCCTTATTAAACGCACTCACCTGGTGGAGATACCAACTATTGTGCTGGTGACGTGACCATAACCAAAAGGAGAAGCCAATTATGGCAAATTCCTAACTTGTAGTCTAATTAAGAAGGGCTATTGCAATCGAGAGAAGTTCGCGCTCCACTTGGACCTTTCTTGTGGCCCAAACACGAGAGCAGCCGGTCACGAGGAGAAAGCGAACTCGATTTCTTTTTCTTTCTTTTCTTCTTGTAGGAGTTCACGCGGCACGATGTCATGAAATGTAGAAGAGCATATGATTAGATTGCAGTGCATGCCCAAGTTGCATTGAAAAGTATATAAGTAAAGTTGGAAGAATAATTCTATTATTTAAAAAAAATCAGTAAATAAGGAGTGTAGTAAATGAGAACAGTTCCTAAATTATTCTTACAATTCCACAAGGTAAAATGAAACTATCGAATATATATGTTTATCATAAGTTTGTGACAAAACAGTTTTTGTCGTGCAAAAGATTGACACACGAGTACAAAGGAAATATGCTAAAGATGGCATAGAGTTTGTTCAAAGCACGGGAACAGTACTAGTGCACAAGAAAGTATAAGCAATTTTTTATTACCTTTTTGTTAAAGAAAAAAGTTTTAAAACTTGCGGGTCTTCTACTAATAAACTACACGTCTTTATTGACATGAAAGTATGATTATTATTAAGTAAATTTTGGATTGTCGTAACCTTCGGCCCGATATTAGTTCCATTATATGTACCGAATAGGTTTTATTAAAAAAAGTCTCCATATCATATTACATGTTATAGACTATTTTATTATAGGCTTGCTGGATATTTTATGTACGTAAGATACGTTTAAAGCTGGGATATATTAATTGATCATCTATGTAAGCACTTTGGACATTTTCACATAAAAAAATCTCACAATTATTTGCACCATCCATTTTCAATTGTTCTAAAAATTCGAACATGTGATGTGTTGATTTTCTTCAAAGCATTCGTTGAAAAAGCATGTGAATATCATAAAAATAGCGGATGCATATTCAATATGAGAAAAACGGTTGAGATTGTTTATATTATTGTCCAAAAAGTAAAATAAACACATAGGCAAAGTAACACACTTTCAAGACTCAATACATCCAAAGACTAGTACCATATTCATGGAAACATTCGGTGACTATATTTATCTTGTATTTCTAAGTATGCAAAGATCATTACCTTATAATAGTAATTTATTCTAGAGAGAGGGATGGGAGGACCTATGCTAGTATCATTTCATCTTCGTCTTCATCTCCGTAGCGCAAAAGCATCTCCACCACCTGGCTCATGGTGGGTCTTGCTTCTCTGTCTTCCTCCACACACTGAAGAGCCACTGCAATCAAAACTTCAATCTTCCTAATGTCGTATTCCCCTGTCAGCCTTGGATCCACGATTTCCTTTATCCATGTTTCCATGGGAACTCCTGTTCTCTTCCTCTCTCTCACCCAAGAAGTCAACCTTTTGCTCTCATTCTCATCACCGCCCTCAGTATTTGCAAGGCCTCCTGTTGGACTCCTGCCAGTCACCAGCTCCAACAGAACAATCCCGTAACTGTAGACGTCGACTTTGGAGGTGATTGGCATATTGTAAACCCATTCAGGAGCCATGTAACCTCTTGTTCCTCGGATTCTTGAGAAGCTCGAATTCTTCAGGTCCTCCCTTTTGAGTATCTTCGACAGTCCAAAATCCGCCACCTTCGGTTGGTACATGGAATCAAGGAGAATGTTCTGTGGCTTCACATCACAATGAAGAACCCATTCCAAGCACTCTTCGTGAAGATAAGCAAGTCCCCTAGCCGACCCTACTGCAATTTCGAACCTCTTGGACCAATCGAGTTCAGTTGGAGAAGACAAATTTTCCGCTAAGGAACCATGTTCCATGAATTCGTAGATCAAAAGCC
This sequence comes from Syzygium syzygioides, assembly GCA_031216285.1. Classification (NCBI taxonomy): domain Eukaryota; kingdom Viridiplantae; phylum Streptophyta; class Magnoliopsida; order Myrtales; family Myrtaceae; genus Syzygium; species Syzygium syzygioides. The sequence continues at coordinate 24,899,989 of CM062247.1, forward strand.
GGTGCTTTCCTTCGGTGCAGTACCCCCACATGTCAATCAAGTTCATGTGGTTAAGATTTCCTATGGTGCTCACCTCCGCCAGAAACTCATTCTCACCTTGGTTAGCCTCATCGAGCCGCTTGACCGCTGCAACCCTGCAATCAGACAACACAGCCTTATATACGATTCCTCCACTTCCTCTTCCAATTTCTTCACTGAAATTCTGTGTTGCCTTTTTTAGCTCATCGTACGTGAACCGTCTGAATCCAGTCAGTCCAGCGCGGTATCCATCGATGTGAACCTCACCTTTCTTGGGGTGGATTCCATGTAAGAAGCACCAAACCATGAGTACAACTGTGGCCTCCGTTCCAGCTATTGCCACAACGAAAATGAGCAAAATCTTGATTGCCAGACTCTCTTTTCTTTTAATGTAAGTCCTTGGCAGCAAAACTTCGTTGGCTGGACATTGCAGAGGATCGTAGTCTATCCTCGGTAATTTGTAGGAGAGATTGGATTTTGGAAGCCTGAAGTGGATGCCCCCCTCAAAACCGGGAGAATAAAAGCCATTTAACAAGAGCGACTTGGGGTAACAGTTATTGTTTTTATATTGGATACCCAAGCAATTGCACAATTCCAAGCATAATTTCTTGCAGTTTTCGAGAGTGTAATTTTGAAAGAAGCCTATGTCATACCCATAAAAATCGGCATGTGGTAACTCGATGAATTCGGTTTCGACTTTGCTGTCACAGAAGTTGTTGAATCTAGCCTTGCATCCTTGAGTCCAGTCGGCAAGGTTTTCCCATTCATATCCGGGAGCACAAATGCAACTTCTTCCCTCTCTAGGGTTGTATGTACACATACTATTAGGTCCACAAGTGCCGTGAATCGTGCACGGGTCAGATTTGGCATGCCATGAAACTAACCACTCCTCTCCTTGGGACCGACTATAAACTCGAACATTACCATCATAATCGACCGTTAATCTTCTCTGAACTTTTGCACCATAATCGGATGTTAAAAATTTCAATTCATCAGATGAAGTGAAATTCCCATAAGGATCAAGTATTGCGACTCTACTATCATTATAAGATTTTCTTCCATTATCCCAATTTGGATCTGGCCAATAGACACTGGTAATCTTAGGGCCATTGAAAAGAAGTCGAAGAAGGTTATCATTGTCGAAGTAAAGCTTGTAATGGCCTGAAGAAAAGTTGTTCTTGCTTCGATAGGAAACAAGCGGGGTGTTCCTAGTGAGCTTTTGTAGAGGAAGAAGCGTGTTGGTCGGCGAGTCAAAGCTTTGCCACGAAATAACATGCTGCTTGTCACGAAGGACAAGATTGCCCGTGTCAAGGAGTTGCAGCAACTTCATTGATGACACGGAGGATGAACCAGTGCTTGTGGCCCAAACAACCACACGATCAGCATCGATCAGTACAAGGTCACCATTCTTTCTTAAAGAAAGCTTTGAGGATCTTCCGTTGACGGGCTGGTCACGGTTTGCCATCCAAACTACGGTGCAGTTATGGATACTACAAGATGGTTTGTTGAACCATATAGCAAAGCAATAAGCGTTTTCTCCGACGGGATAAAAACCCGCAGAAAAAGCACCGTCTTCTGACACCAGAATATCATCCGGTTTTTCAACTGAAAGGGAGGATCTTTCAAGCAAAGTGAGGCGAACTGAAGATGCAAGTGAAAAAGATAAGACCAGCGAGAAACATAGCAAGAGAAGAGGATTTCTCATGGCTTTGATTGGATTTCAGGTGGTCTGTTATGTGCTGTTACGCATATGAGGCGTTACCAAATTGCACTATGTTATATAGAACTTTGGGTGGTGGAGCATTGGGACAAATTTGCTCTGATTAAAACATTGACGTGTGCAGGTATATTGGGGTTCGGTTGGTCTTTCATGAGAAAAAAGCGTACTTTGACCACTCGCCATTACCTTTCTCTTTCCTAATCTATGACGATAACTGCACCGAGGGAAGAGGTTACGGGGACCCGCAATTGATATACCGTAGCAATGTCATCCATTTAAAATTTGAGGCATATATTGATTGTTCCGATCCAGAAATGTGAGATATTAATTCTTGGGACATCGCATTTAAATAAGGTCTTATCAGATCCAGTACCCAAGTGAGGTGAGATGATATTTTAACACCCATTTTCGTTGAAATCGTATGTAAGAGCATGTCCAATTGAAAAAAAAAAAAAAAAAAAAAAAAAAGGAGCCACGCATATGCAAAATAAAACTCGTGTGTAGATCGCAGAAACTTGACTCTAATGCTATACTAGAAAATTAAACCAAAAAACTCAAACTATTCAAAGGAGGGAGATTACATGTACATAAAGCTTTATAGCACCCAATGGTCAAGTAAGGTACAACAAAACTTTAACAACTTTAACTGCTAAAATTTTAACCCCAACCTGCCAATTTGCTCGACATTGACAAACATCAAAGTTTTGAATGAATTGAGATTAAATTGATAAATTATCAAAAATTTTATGACTAAATTGTACATTTAAAAGTGTTTAGCTAAATTGGCAAGTTATCAAAAGGTTTATGATTAAATTAGCATAATTAAAATATTTATGATTGAACTAACGATCATATAATAGATTTAAGACTTTTTGAACGATTTTTTTGTAAAAAGGATTTTCAAAAAGATGGGCAACTGGATAGTCATGACAACCCTATAAAAGTAGGGACATAACTACAAGTCTATATTCTACTATCCTTTTTTTTTGGTCAAAATATTCTACTATCTTATTCAGTGGGAATGTAGAATTTTTGGGAAAATTTCAATTAAGGGCCCCAAGTGGGGTCAAATTCCCAAAAGAGGACCCAAAGTGAACATAGTGTCAAATAAGGGCCTGAAGTGACTGAAGTGCCCAATCAATCTCAAATAAGGACTCAAAGTGCCCAAAAAATCTCAAATAAGGGGTTGGGTCGCCGGTCGGCCAAAATGCCCGCCGGCCGGCGAGAATATTACTATTCCGGCACCGGAACAGTAAAATTTTTATTTTTTTATTATTTTTTCTTTCTGTTTTTCCTTTTCTGTTTTTTTTCTTTTCCTTTTCCTTTTCTTTTTTTTTTCTTCTCTTCCTCCGCCGGCCATAGCCGGGGCCAACGGAGGTCGCCGGCCTCAGGCGAGGCCGCCCTTGCCGGCGTTGGGCAAGGACCGGCCTCACCAGTTGCCGGTGAGGTCGAGCCTCGCCAGATCTGGCGAGGGCTCGACCTCGCCGGCGTCGGGCGAGGCCGGTCTCGCCTGCAACGGCAAGGCCGGCCTCGCCTAAGCCGACAAAGTCGAGCCCTCGCCTGAGGCCGGCGACCTTCGCCAGCCCCGGCTATAGCTGGCTGAGGAAGAGAAGAAAAAAAAAAGAAAAGGAAAGGGAAAAGAAAAAAAAAAGAAAAAGAAAAACAGAAAGGAATAAAAAATAAAAAAATTTCCTGTTCCGGTGCCGGAATAGTAACATTCTCACCGGCCGGCGGGCATTTTGGCCGGCCGGCGACCTAGGCCCTTATTTAAGATTTTTTGGGCACTTCGGGTCCTTATTTGAGACTGATTGGGCATTTTAGGTCCTTATTTGACACTATGTTCACTTTGGGTCCTCTTTTGAGAATTTGACCCCACTTGGGGTCCTTAATTGAAATTTTCTCAAAATTTTTTATTAAGAGGCCAAACGTACGTCTAGGGCATAATCATAGCACGGATGGCACCAACGACTTGGTGAAGACATTGACCTGTTAGCATGCTCGAGTCAAGTCTCTTCGCAAGTACGATGAGGACCAAACCAAGTAGGGGACCAAAAAATAGGAAATTTAAACAAAGCTACACAAATAGGATATGCATTACCAAGTACTTCATTTAGTAGTAGCTCCTTCTTCAAAGGTTTAGACCTTTGTAACTTTAGAAGAATTGCAGTGGAAAAGTGCAAAAGTCTAAGAAAATGTCTAATATTTTGGTAAGAAGCACCAAATTGTTCTTTATAATTGGTATCTACTTTGCAAGAATGAGACCATCAGTAGAAAGAGAAGTTTCCAAGGGCAACGGAAGTGGAGAGGAAATATAAACTTCCATTAATTTAAGTTCAGGGATAATATTGAACATTTTCATATAATTGATGAATTAAATTGAATATATACCAAAAGTCTAGAGACCACATTGAACAAATTGAAAGTTTAGGGACTGCATTGCACATTTGGCTATAGTTTAGGGATTACATTGAACAAATTAAAAGTTTATAGACCACATTGCACATTAAACTAAAGTTTAAAACTATTTTTGCCATTTTTTCCCTTTCTTTTTTACTAAGCTTGACAATGATATGTTGGAAATGCTTTGAACACATCGATGTTGTCACAACAAAGAAATTCATTTTTCATATGTCAATTTCGAGTTCATGGAATACTCCAATATCAAGTTGGAGGAAAGGATAAACGATTAGGAAGACTATTCAAATCTCATAGGATATTTAGCTATGTTTTCCAACGATAATTCCAAGAGGAGTGGTGACCACATAGAGGCAAGTCATGCATTCAAGAGGGATTGCCACTTGCAAGCTTTTCTTCCGCAATTGATGGAAGCACATGGAGGACCACCAACAAGTCTAATTGAAGATACGGACACAGCTTCGAGTATCGGGTCCGGTCAACCGGGTCGGATCCAAGATCGGATCCGATCCTAGGTTGGGTCACCTCAGTCGGTTACCAGGTCAGATCGAGCATTAGGTCAGATTCCGGTCGATTACCAGGTTGGTCGACCCGAGTCAATGGGATTGATTCATGTCGTGGGTCATTGACATTAGCCCTAGCACATGTGCTAGGCGTTGCAGCTCGTGGTGGCGCATGCGGTGTCCCTTGGTGGTGCACCGCCACTCAAAATACTCATCTTGATGAGCTCTTCCCATTTATAAAATCAAAAATAAATTTTATTAGACCAAAAGGTCACAAAAATGGGCCAAATCCATACATTCTGCATCTAGTCTATGCTAGCTATGATACCACATGTTGGCTGAGATAAATGGCACCAAAGATCTTCATAGTTAGAATCTAGAGCATAGTAATCAAGTAAAAGAGATTTGCACATTTGATTTGGAATTCATTGTTGTTTATGCGGAATAGCAACAATCCTCAACGTAAGTTTTTCTCCTCTATTACCTTCTGTATCACTAGCTCAATGAGACTATTTCTCACAATGGCATTTTGCAACTGCTCCTTATATGAGATAATTTGTGCATCAGGGTTAGAAAAGGAACTTGAACTCTTTTTATATAAGCCAGGCCCTCTCATCACAGACCAGGCCTTACTCTGCCCATACTAGCTAGTCCCATATTAGACTATTTAAAAATCTTTATATCTTACCTTATTAGATCAATCCCTTAAAACGGTAAATTACAATCTCAATTATTGTAGCGCTATTAGAAAAACTCTTACAAAACATAGCAAGAGAAGAGGATTTTTCATGGCATTCATGGGATTCCAGGTGATCTCTTATGTATTATTATTACGCATGTAACGCGTTCCCGTACTCCACTTTGTTATATAGGACTTGGTGGTGCAACATTAGAACTGATTGGGTCTCGTTAAAACATAAAAGTACGAAAATCTATTTGGGAAAAAGAAAGCATACTTTGACCAATCCAGTACCTTTCTCTTCCCTAATTATCATAGATAACTTGACCCTCCAGGTTCCTCTCATTGGAAAAGGATAGAAAGGAACATCTATTGGAGTTTTAATAGCTTGATTATCTACCACGTATTACTGCCAAAAGCTAAAGTGCGCCCAATATTAGGACAACAAATGAAAAGGATGTTGAAAAGATGGACATCTTGATAGTCATGAGAAACCTGATTAAAAGAGTGACACAAGACTTGTTCTACTATCCAGGGGACTGCCGGCCTTTTTATTAAAGAGGATCGGAGTAAACATATTTGGTCAAATCATATTGAGAGGTGATGTTGAAAAGATGGACATCTTGATAGTCATTAGAAACCTGATTAAAGTAGTGACACAAGACTTGTTCTACTATCCAGGGGAATGCTGGCTTTTTTATTAAAGAGGATCAGAGTAAACATATTTGGTCAAATGATATTGAGAGGTGATGAACCCAAAGAAATTTCGTTCAGTATAACGAGTGAAAATTGCACAATACATCTGAAGACAGTGGCAACAGCACCCGCCGGCCTCCCTTGGATTCGTCTGCGCATGTTATGATGCTTGGTAATGACTTATTTATGGCCCAACCTCAAAGGTTAATGGGAAAGAAAAGGAATCATTGTAATACTATATGTGGATCTGCGGGAACTGTAGTGACATTGTAATATGGGCTACTAAAATTATATATTTGAGTGGTATGTACTAATTAATTAGAAGAAGGTCTAGCATCGGTTGCAATTAGATGAATAATCAGGCATGTTGAAATTCTATCATACATCGCTTCACAACAGTTCCTACATGCTTTTTATTCACGTGGTTTTCCTCCTCCTATCAATTGAAGTTTTTTTTATAACATGGTATTAAAAGTCAGGAATAAGCTTAACAACGGATTTGTGCAAAGTTTTGCAAAAACATCAAAGAGAGCCACACAAACCATGTTCATATACTAAATCGACGATTCATCACGATCAATTGATTAGACAAATATCAATAATGGTCCATGGGCAAAGACTAAGTGAAGTCTCTTCACTCCAAACGTATAAGCCAAACGTGTCTTACACGTTTGTCCACTATGGTATAATGATAGCGCACATGGCACCAACTACTCGGCGGGGACATTGAATTGATAGCATGCCAGAGTCAAGTTTCTTCACAAGGGCGAATGGAAAATGTCTTGGTTCGAATGACAGAATCTGACGTGCTTGACGGGACGAGTCACCATCTAAGGACCAAAATCACGCATGAAAAGAAAGAAAATTAGACAAAACTCTCCCGAATTTTGAAGGTAACATATATTTGTCCTAAAATTTCAATTATTACACAATATCTCCCGAATTTTCATTCTTATATAGTTGTTAATTTCTCATTATATTTCCGGTAGCATGTGCAATGTGGTAAAAAAATATCTTATGGTGTTTTGAAAGGTGAGGCCATTGAATTGGCGGCATGCCCAAGTCAAGTTTCTTCACAAGGACAGCAAGGAAATGACTTGATCCGAATGACATCTAACATGCTTGATGCGGCAAGTCTCTATTTCAGGACCAAAACCAAACCACGCAGGAAAAGAAATGAAATTGGAAAAAATTCTCCCGAATTTTGGAGGTGATATACATTTGTCCTAAAATTTCAATTGTTGCACGATATCTCCTGAACTTTCATTCTTATATATTTGTTAACTTCCCATTATATTTTCCTGTAGCATGAGCAATGTGGTAAAAAAATATCTTATGTTGTTTTGAATGGTGGGCTCATTGAATTGGTAGCATGCCCGAGTGAAGTTTCTTTGCAAGGGCCACAAGGAAATGACTCGGTCCAAGTGACAGAATCTGACAAGCTTGACGGGGCGAGTCTCTTTTTCATGGACCAAAAGCACACAGGAAAAGAAAGGAAAGTAGACAAAACTCTCCCGAATTTTGAAGGTGATATACATTTGTCTGGAAATTTCCATTATTGCATAATATCTCCTGAACTTTCATTCTTATATAGCTGTTAACTTCCCATTATATTTTCCGGTAGCATGAGCAATGTGGTAAAGAAATATCTTATGGTGTTTTAAAAGGTGGGGACATTGAATTGGTAGCATGGCCGAGTCAAGTTTCTTCACAAGGGCGACAAGGAGATGACTTGATCCGAATGACAGAATCTGACATGCTTGATGGGGCGAGTCTCCGTTTCAGGATCAAAACCACACAGGAAAAGAAAGGACAGTAGACAAAACTATCCCGGATTTTGAAAGTGACATACATTTGTCTTGAAATTTCAATTGTTGTACAGTATCTCCTGAGTTTTCATTCTTATATAGCTGTTAACTTCCCATTATATTTTCCAGTAGCATGAGCAATGTGGTAAAAAAAATAGGGTAGATACCATGAAAACCCCAAACTGGTACACTCATGACAAATTTACTCCAAATTAATTTTTTGACCCCGAAAAACTCCCAAACTGGTATACCTGTGACAAATTTAGCCTAAACTAATTTTTTAACCACGAAAAACCCTCAAACTGGTATACCTATGACAAATTTACGCAAAACTAATTTTTTTACCACAAAAAATCTCAAACTAGTACACATGTAAAAAATTTACCCTCCACTAACGGACCAGTTTAGGGTTTTTCATGATATTTACCCTATGAATTTTCACGTGGACTTGTCACGTCACCATACCACGTCACCATGTGTCATCCACATCAGTAAATTTAATGGTAAAATTTAATAGAAGCTAACGAAGGATAAATTTGTCACAGGTATACTAGTTTAGGATTTTTTGTAGTCAAAAAATTAATTTAGGATAAATTTATTACGAGTGTATCAGTTTGAGGTTTTTTATGATTAAAAAATTAGTTTAAGGTAAATTTGTTATGGGTGTACCAATTTGGAGTTTTTCATGGTCAAAAAATTAGTTTGGGGTAAATTTGTCACAAATGTATCAGTTTGGGGTTTTTTGTGGTGCTAACCCAAGAAAATATCCTATGGTATTTTGAATGGTGGGGTCATTGAATTGGTAGCATGCTCGAGTCAAGTTTCTTCACAAGGGCAAAGAGGAAATGACTTGGTTCGAATGACAGAATCTGACATGCTTGATAGGGCAAGTCTCCGTTTCAAGATCAAAACTAGCAAGAAAAGAAAGGAAATTAGACAAAACTCCCCTGAATTTTGACGGTGACATACATTTGTCCTAAAATTTCAATTGTTACACAATTTCTCCTGAACTTTCATTCTTATATAACCGTTAACTTCCCATTATATTTCCCGATAGCTTGTGTAATGTGGTGAAAAAATATCTTATGGTGTTTTGAACTATGGGGACATTGAATTGGTAGCATGTTCAAGTCAAGTGTCTTCGCATGGGCAACGAGCAAATGACTTAGTCCGAAGGACAGAATCTGACATGCTTGATGGGGCAAGTCTCCATTTGAGGACCAAAATTGTGACATCCGAAATTTTCCACTTTCTGTACAAATATTTATGAGATAAGTGCATTCAAAGTCCTAAAATTTATCATGAAAGTGTAATTAAATCCTAAAACTTTCAAAAGGTGCAAATAAGTCCTAAAACTTGTCACGAAAGTGCACTTGAGTCCTAAAACTTTAAAAAGTGCCAACAAATCCTTAAACTTATCACGAAAGTGTAAACAAGTCCTAAAATTTATCAAATTAGTTCAATCAAGTCCTTTCATTTATTGTACTTTTTGAAAGTTTTAGGACTTGTTTGCACTTTTGTGACAAGTTTTAAGATTTGTTCGCACTTTCATGACAAGTTTTAGAACTTATTTGTACTTTTTGATAGTTTTAGGACTCAAGTGCACTTTTGTGACAAGTTTTAAGACTTTGAATGCACATATCCCAATATTTAAAATGATTTTACATTATTGTTATCGCCCAGAGTCTGATATGATAGGAGATTGACGCATACGTTGATGGTGTAGTGTGACGGTAAATTATTAATTGCTGCCATATTAGTTGAAAAAAAGGATTGATATGCTTAGAGTTTCATATTGGATGATTTTCAAGTTCTAAATTAAATGAGTTAAGATTTTCTCAACAACCATTATATTTCACTAGTGGATTATTTTTTAGAGTTGTTAGTATTTTGAACGGACACTCGTTTACGTATTAATTAGTAGATACTTTGGTAACCTAACAAAATGTTTATTATGAAAATCTTTTTATCGAACCAATTGGCAATTTTTCCATTTGTGCTTGTTTTTCCTATTTAACCTCTCACACGTTTTCCTCTTAAAGATATGGAGCTTGGTAGTGATGAGGTCATGCATTGCCTCATGAAATTTGGCTTTAGTTTATTAATGCTTGGAATGATTATTCCTCACACTTGGCCAAAATGAAATGAAGCCTTCTTTCCTTCACATAAATACATCTTCTCTTGACTTATGATATCAAGCCATTTGCACCCTAGCTATTAGCATAGGGGGACACATGAATCAATTCTATTGGAACACTTACCCCTTCATTTATTAAGGCAATGAATGTCCTTATGACTCACTCGTCTACTTGGCCAAGAAGAAGCTATCTTTCATTTGAATCAAAATATCTCTCTCTAGCTAATCTTATTAGGCCACTTGTATCCTAACTATCTACTTAGGGCCACTTGAAGCATTTCAATTGGAACACATACCCTTCTATTCTTAGGTATAATGATTTTAACCCAAAGTCATCATTACTTTTAACCTTGGTTAGCTAGATTCATTTCCTTTGGCCTATAAAAGGATCTTTGTATGTCTTCAAGCTTCCAAAAAGGAATTTCAAATTCTTCTTGCAAAAGAGAGAGAGAGAGATCTTCTGTCGCTTTCCTCTTCTATTTTCACTTTCCAATCTTTCGTGTAAAAGGAAAGATTATATTTGCATGTTGTAAAAGCTTCAAAATTCCATCTTTCAAGATTTTACGAGGTGATTTGGTGGATTCGGTGGATTCTATTATGTTTTCTTTAACAAAATTGAAAGTTGTTAATCTTTGTTTACTTATCTTGCTTTGAATATGGTTAAGGCTTTGAGTTGTCCAAGTCTTTAATTGAGGTAAGTGAAAACTCTAGGCGCTAAGCTATGTTGTTCTAATGAGTACTTGACTTGGTTGGTTGATGATTGTTATATTTTGTTTGCCTTTGTTGTCAAGTGTAGGTAAATTTTAATGATGATATGTAAAATTTTTGTGTTCACTTGAATTTGATCGTTAAGCTTAGGAGGTGCTTGATGGATTGTTTAGCAAGTGTTTGATGATTTTCCAAAGGGGTGTTTGATTTTCTCTACGATATGATGACAATTTTTGTGTGAAAGATGTGGAAACAACGAATACTCAACCTGAAAGTGATTTTATTTGTAATTTGATTAAGATACCGAATTACTAGCTAAGTTTTGTCGATTAATCACTCGGTCGATTTTCACGTTGTCGATGATCACATCATTGATTAATTGAGTTGTCGATGTTCGTGTTGTCAATTCTCTAAGAATGTTATCATGACTTGCATGAAAATGAAAAAACGTAAATGTATTATTATTACTTATGTAAGTGATGCATAGAAAAGACATGGCGATTGTATTTTGGTAAGATGATATCGTGTACTGAATGTTGATTGTGAGAATGGTTATGCATGAAAAGATGTTGTATGTTGGATGTTGATTGTGGAAATGATGTGGTGCATTGAATGTTGATGTTAAACATGTTCATGTGCATTAATGCTGCATGATAACATTGAATATTGAAAAAGAAAAGTGTCGTCGTCCACGTAAGGGTGGCGACGTTGCCCTAAAGTTGGGATGCCTTTCTGTGTGATCGGGATGCCCCAAGGAGTGTTTTGGAATGCCTCGGGAGTCGAGATGTTCCGCGTTTAAGATTATGTATGAGTATGGCAGGATGCCCCATGGACAGATGTTACGAGATGCCTCGGTGTTAAGATGCCTCGCGAATCGGGATGCCCTGTCGGATGTATAGGATGCCTCAGAGTTGAGATGCCCCGTGAATAAGGAAGACTCGCGAATCGGGATATGATGAAATAATAAATATGATGCATACTCATGAATATACATATATGAATGTTAATAAGGCATCAAATGATACTGATACATCAAAAAATTATATGCTATGCATTCATGTGAGGCACTTGCAAAAACGGTAAGGTGTGTGCTCATGCATTGATTATGTTGCTCTGAATATTTGTGATTGTTATGCCAGGGTGGGTGCGAAGGTGAACTCCTACTTTAGACTTAGAGATTTCATTTATTGAGCTTTAGATCATCCCTTATTTTTCAATTTGTAGGATGGTCCCCTTGGACATGGCAATGGAGTGGACGAGATGTTGGTGGGGAAAAGAACATTAGAAGTGCCAAAACTTGTGTATGGCGCTCACTTTAGTGCTAAAAGTTTGTTTTGAATCACTTAAGTGCCAAAATAGGAGAAAAACGATCACTTAAGTGCCAACGGCGAGAAATTCCGACCAAATTAATACGTGATTTTTTTAATTAAAATTTTAATCTACGTGACATTTCCACGTGTATATTTTGAATTTCTCAGTCCTACGTGATATTTCCAAGTGTAAATTTTGAATTTTTAAATATTTTTTTGATTTGTTTTCTTTCTTTTCTTTTTTTCTTTTTTTTCTTCTTCTTCTTCATTTGGCCAGTGACCGAACACCGGCCACCGGCCATGGCCTACTGCCTGGCCTCGCCGGGGGTCGCCCGGGGGAAGGCGAACGCCGGCGAGGCCGCCGTGGCCTAGGCGAAGGCCGGCCCTCAGCAAGACCACGGTGGCCTCTCTGGCGATCGCCAAGGGGAAGGTGATCGTCGGCGAGGCCGGCCCTCATCCAGGCCGCGGCGGCCTCGCCGGCGATCGCCCGGGGGAAGGCGACCGCCATGACCTAGGCGAGGGCCAGCCCGGCTGGATCTGGAGAGGCCGCCATGGCTTGGGCGAGGGCCAGCCTCGCCTCGCCGTGCCTGGACTCTCTTGGGCAAGGGCGAGCCCCGGCGAGGCAAGGCCGGCCCTAGCCCAAACCACGGCAACCTCGCCTCACCTGTGGCAGGCAACGGCGGCCTCGTCCGGGCGAGGCCAGGCGGCCAGCCATGGCCAGTGGCCGGTGTCCAGTCACCAGCCAAACAAAGAAGAAGAAAAAAGAAAAGAGAAAAGAAAAAAATCAAAAAAGGAAAAAATCAAAAAAAAATCAAAAAAAATTAAAAATATTATTAAATATTGTCCTCGTCAGCGCCGACATGCCACGTAGGACTCATAAATTAATAAAATATGGCCACGTCAGATTTCCGATGACCCAAATCGAAGTTGGCACTTAAGTAATTGTTTTTTCAAAAAAGTGACACTTAAGTAATCCGAAATAAACTTTTAGCACTAAAGTGAGCACCGTACATATTCTGATGTGGGGCTAGTGGTACTTTTAGTGTTCTTTACCCATTGATGGTGGCTTGCTTTTTGGCTATTGTGGGGCTAGTGGTACTAGTAGACCCAACCTTCTTCTCAGGACTAAGTATTATATTGTCATAACAAATGCTGATGTATGTATGAAGTTGAAGATATGTATATTATGAAACTCATGTGATTTTCTTGTCAGGAATGTTGTGAAATATTTGTTGTGCTTCTACATGCGTAATTACAAATATGAAATAAAATAAGAAAAGACATGTGCCGCGCATGACGTTACGGGGTGTCACAAAAACCATTTAGGAAAAGAAAGGAAATTAGACAAAACTCTTCCAAATTTTGAAGGTGACATACACTTGTCCTGAAATTTCAATTGTTACACAATATCTCCAGAACTTTCATTCTTATATTGCTGTTAATTTACCATTATATTTTCCGGTAGCATGTGCAATGGGGTAAATAATTATCTTATGGTATTTTGAACGGTGGGGACACTGAATTGGTAGCATGCCCAAGTCAAGTTTCTTCAAAGGGCAATGAGGAAATGACTTGATTCGAATGAAGGAATCTGATGTGCTTGGTGGGGTGAGTCTCCGTTTGAGGGCCAAAACCACGCAGCAAAAAAAAAAGAAATTAGACGAAACTCTCCCGAATTTTGAAGGTGACTCACATTTGTCCTGAAATCTCAATTGTTACACAATATCTCCTGAACTTTCATTCTGATATAGCGGTTAACTTTTTCATTATATTTTCCGGTAGTATGTGCAATGTGGTAAAAAAATATCTTATGGTGTTTTGAACTTGACAAAATAATCAAAGACCACAATATGTGTGTTTGAGTGTACATATCGAACAACTTCTTCATACTCAAATCATATGCAGATAGTGTCAACATCAAGATGTCCAAAGCATGAAAAGGATTTGGCTTTGCAAAAGGAGAACAAGCAATTGGACGGAAATTATGTCTAAGTCTGGAAGGATGCTTAAAGAAGGAGAACAAGTTGTAGAAAAAGGGTTCATTAAAGCTTGGATGGACCAATAGTCGATGAATAGTTTATTTATGATATGGACATCAATTTGCTTGGAAGAATCCATCTTGTGGAAGGTGGATAGACCATAAAACGAAAATTTTTAAAAAGTCTGGAACGATCATTTTGCAGAAGCAATATACGCTACAGTTAAAGTGGACGGTTCTACATACGAGCCTTTACAATCCTGTTGTAAAGACCCAGGTCTTTATCAATTTTAATTGGACTAAAGTTGGTGTTTCACTGCTATCTTCAAGTATTGGAATATGCTAAAAACAACCTAGAGTAAATCAAACCTGCTTTGCCATTTTTGGATAAGCAGAAAAGATGCAAGGAAAACTGCAAAGCAGAGTGTTCTACTTTGGGAAATGCCTTTTGATGCTCCACAAAAGGATATCCTAATGGTTAATTAAGGTTAGACCAACGGCTACTTTAAAGCTTTCAATGCCTATTTTGAAGCTTTGAAGTCTTTAAAACAGATCGAGGTGGTTGCTGGCATTTAAGAAGCTCACAAACAACTTTCTCTTTGTTGCATTGAATTCCCTTACACTCTTTTTATGCAAAATTAAGTGATTTCTGATTGACAAGGTCTGAATATTTGTAATTGAGAAAGAGAGTGATATAATATTACGAGAGATGCTGAGCTTGTAAAACCAATTCCAAAAACTTCAAGTAGAAACAACACATTATGTACAAGATGTAACATCTTGAGGATTATTTAGTGGATTCCAGCCTTGTAGACTCAGTTAGAATGGAGAGAGTGAGTAGGCCAAGCGGAAAGCCGAACCACTATAAATCTAGATTGCATTTCTTCTATACTTTAAACTATTCCAAAATCTATTTGATGAGAGATTGTGAGTTACACAAGTGTACATGTTTCTACAGAACCACCAAAGTGTCCATCATGTCGCAAAAAAGTTTCAAGTTTCCAAAAACAATCAATTCACCTGCCTCTTAATTGTCATGCCTAGTCCATTTTAAAATGCACGACTTTCAAGGGGTAAACAGTATTTTTATCTCTTTTTATTAATAGAAATCTCTCTTTTACCCTTAATTTCTGTACGAAGATGAAAATAAATGAAACCCACAACAATAAATTATCTATCGTATTAGTATCATAAAAAAATAAATTAGCAGCAATAATATTAAAAATTAAAAATTTTTTAAAATTGATGAAAATAATAACCAATTAATAAAATATTTTTCCGAAAAGAAACACAATTGAAAGTAAAAAGGCCTTAATGAGACAAGCATCAAATAACGAAAATTGGATACTCTCTTATATAATTTTAATGGTTAATAAATGTAAAAAAATGATCAATTGATAAAAAAAACATTTAAAAATCACCTTAGATTTTGGTTAATTATTTCCTTCTAAATGTACGTGCATGGCTTAATATTAACAGAAAAAATAATGGAGGGCTAGCGGGTGTAACAAAATGAATTTGGAGGTTTATTGTGTAATAGTTAGTTCGAGGACAAATATGTACTCCCTTTAAAGTTCAGGGCGGTTTTGTGTAATTTCTGAAAAGAATCTCACATGCTATCATAGCATGTGAGCCAATTCAAGTGCATCGTTGCATAAGGCAAAAAACCCTAAAGAGTCCATATCATCTAAGGGTACACATAAGTTAGAGTCACATGTACAAGGTGCGGCCCCCATAGGTTCCACAAAAATTTTAAAAAATACCAACTTAAATTGCTCTAATTCGATAGTTGCAATACTTGCATGGACTCAGCTTATTAAGTTTAACATAAACTTATGTGAACCGTTAAAATTTAATGAGCTCTATATAGAACTCCCATTGATAATGGGGGCATATTTGGGTGCACGAACAATATATATAGATGAACTCTTCGCTTCACTAACAATATGTTGGGAAAAACCTCCTAATATATTTTAAAGTTGACAAAATAGTCCATAAGTATTTTGTAAGTCTGATAAATAATTTGAAGTATTTTGATTTAGAAAGTTATTCTTAGAAGAGAAGATGTAGCAATCATGTTCAGATTGTGAAATTACTTCAAGAGGTTTAGACTTTATACTATGGATAAAGAGGTTCAAACTTTATACTACACGTGATGAACTTTAGACACAAGTTCAGAACGTAAGTCAAGAACGTAAAGTCCAGGACATACATAACGGCTAGTAATCTGGCTTGGATTTCACACTTAAAATAAATTGATTGACTCAATCTTGAAGATTGTTTTGCAACGGTTTAATATGCAAAACATCTTGATTGATTGACAATTAATCTCGAGACAAGCTATTTTCTAAACGAAAAAGCTCTACTTATGGAAACCAAGATTTTGGTTGTATGGACAACCAGATTCAGCGGAGATTTAGATTTTATCCCTCAACAGTTGCGCAATCTTCTTGATACAATTCTATACAACCGGTAGATTGGAAGATGATTTTCTGGAGACTGTCCAATGGCTAGATTAGAAGTGGAGTATAAAAGAAGACCAACATACCGAGGAGCAAAAAAAAAAGAAACAAGGTCCAGAATCTAGAATTCCAAAGTCTAAGCGATTTTCAATCTTTATATTTGTCTTTCGTGAGCTTAAACGTATAATCAATTGAGAGATGTAGACAATTTCATAAGTATGTGCTTAGGTGTGAGATAATGAGATCTATCGGCTTGGTATAAGCAGTACTAGCTTCGGGGAGAAGTGCTTGGTTTAAGCAGCACAATTTGCTGTAACTTCTCATTGATTTTGATTAGTATAATCCAACTAGTAGGCTGTCAGCAAGGGAGAGTAGATGTAGGCTTAATCTAAGCCGAACCAATATACATCTTGTGTATAGATTTTCTCATCCTTTAAAACTCTTTTTATTTATTACATTGCACACTTACACAATTGCTATTAAAGATTGTTTAAAATCTGAACGTTATTCAGATTTTGTTCTTGATCTTTTACTTCCGCTTTAAATTGGTCAAGAATTATTTTAAATCACCCATTCGCCCCCTAGATGATCCTTGCTAGCCATCTCAATTGGTATTAGAGCAGGTTGCTCGTTTATTGAAGTATTTGATTTCTAAGCTAACAATCTTTATGGCTAGCATGAGTGCGCCAAATCTTGTGGGAGGACAGAGTAACACCAGACCTCCATACTTTGATGGCAAAGAAAACAATGTTTGGAAAAACAAAGTGAAGGCATTTGTCAAATCCATTGATCCTTTGTAATGGGATGTTGTTCTCAGGGGAATCAAACCAACTCCTCCTGCAACTTCTTCAAGTGATCAACAAGATGGCGATACTCTAGCAGTTGCTTCATTATCTCAATCTGAAATAACAAAAAGAGAAGCTTTAGATTCAAAAACAATATATTCATTTTATTGTGCTTTAGCACTTGTTGAATATAAGAAAATTGCTTCTTGGAAATAGCAAAGGAAATTTAGGATAGGCTTTATACTACCTATGAAGGAACAAAATGAGCCAAAGAAACTCATATAACATATTGCTTGGACAAAATGAATCCTTCATAATGAAGCCAGAAGAATCTATTGCTGAAATGTATGACAGATTCACAGAAATTATGAATGGTTTAGCATATCAAGGAAATCCAGTTTCAAGACCAATGAAAATGAACAAACTGCTGAGAGGACTCTCGAAGGATTGGAACAATATCAAAACTTTACTTTGAAAAACTCAAAGAATCATGCCACTATGTGTTGATGAACTCATTAGGACTCTTCAGTCATATGAAGTAGAACATATACATGAAGAAGATCCAGAAGGTAAGAAGTTAATTGCTTTAAAATCTAATGTTATTTCTGACGAGATAGATTCTGAAAATGATGAAGAGAACGATGAGGAACTTGCTCAAATGGTAAAGAAGTTAAGAAAAATGGACAAAAAGGGGAGAAATTTTAAAGGGAAAAAGCCATTCAAACACGCTGTGCAAAAGAAGAAAATCGACGAACGAGGAATAGGAAAGGATATAATTTGCTTTGAATGCTGGAAGCGTGGACATATTAAACCAAATTTCCTGATTCTAAAGAAAAAGAAAGGCAAGTATGAGAAATCCAATAAGGCTCTAAAAGTAGAAACATGGAGCAATACTGAGTGTGAAAGCGATGAGGAATATGCCAACATTTGCTTAACGGTACAGTCAGACTCAGACTCAAATTTTGACTCGGATTAAGAAACTGAAGTGGATATTGAGGCAAAGTATCCAGAAATTTCAATTGAAGTATTAAATTACATTGATGAGTTGTGCTCTGAATTTAAATATGCTCTTAAGTGAATCTCTGAATTGAAGAAGGAAAATTCAAGACTGATGCAACATGATGTTTTTTAAAAGGATAAAATCGATTTCTTACAAAAGGAATTTCATCAAATGAAAGAAAAGCGAGATTTACTTGCTGAAGAAAACACTATTTCAAAAAAGGAATTTTTGGATATTGTTTCAAAATTTTCAAATGATTCAAAACTTTAGAACATATACTTTCCATATAAGTTCCTTACTATAACAAGTCAAGACTTGGTTTTACTAAAGAAAATTATCGTTTTAATTGATTTTCCAAAAGTCCAGGAGAGACTTAAGCAAAGACCTCTTAAATATGCTTATAGAAATCATTTTAAAAAGAATTTTGTAAAACATGTTGGCCGAAATGCCCTTAAGTGCGCAAATTGTGGCGGTCCACAGAACTTTGAGAATGAATGTCCTAAAGTTTGGAGACCAATTCGGAGAATCTATATAAGAACAGCTTATTCTACAAACTCCCAAGGATCCAAGCAGATTTGAGTACCAAAGAATAGATGAGATTACTTTTCTTGTAGGGAATAAAGAAAAAGAAAAATGGGTAAGTAAAGGTATGTTATTATATTTTGTTGCATACTTTACATATCTACAATTTCCCACTGTATTAGACATTCTTTTGGCATTTCTGTAATTGGTTAAAATATCTTTTAAGAAAGAATAGTGTGATGCATTTTCTGTGATTCGAGATCAATAATATACATGTGATTGATTGATATCTTGCTTTCAATTTAGAGATAATTCGGTTGATTGGATAACTTCCACTATTATTATATGCTCTCTGATTTAGTCATGCCTTACAAAGAAGGAATTTTATTATGAGATATTATTTATGCATGATATTTTCTCTTAAATACTCTATTGAGACAAGTTGGGAAAGTATCCTTGGGTTTCTATGAAGCTTTCCTATTTTGCATCTAACAAAAGGAAAGGATCCAAATACATGGATACCAAAAAGGAAATGAGTTTATTGCAGGCAATTATACAAAGGAAGCTTGATTGCAAACCTACGCAAATCATGGTGCAATCAAAGGATTGACTAAGTTAGAGCAAGACCGTCCACATAAAATGTATATCTACCAGGTACAGTCGTCCATAAGTGGCGACTTTAGTTAGAGCACAAAATTCTCATATTGATTGACTAAGTTAGCCTCTATTGATTCTAGCTCGAAGTTTCCCATTTGACTCGAAATCGGCTCGCATATATGTTTGTTGAAGCTCTTGGAGTGTTTGCGGGGGCATGGAGATGAAAGCAGAGAATGGGAGATGCAAGGAAAAGCCCCGCCAAGCACTTGTGTAAACCAAACCACCAGGCAAGCACTCAGCCAAGGAGTGGCCAAGCTATTGAGTCGGTCGGGCACTCACATAGTGTTCAAAATCTATCGTGTTTTCTCGAGGTGGTAGTCAAGCACCTGAATTTATGCTGGCGGGACCCGGCCCAAGTGACCCCAATCCAGATTTATTGAAGAGTCTACAAGAAATCCCAAACTAGTACATCTGTGATAAATTTATCCCAAACTAATTTTTTGACCACAAAAAATCCCAAACTGATACACCTTTGATAAATTTACCGTTCGTTTGTTTCTGTCAAATTTTATCGTCAAATTATTAAGTTGGATGACACGTGACAATTCACGGGTAAGTCAGTTTATTTACCCCTATGTTTGTCACAAATTTACCAGTTTATGATTTTTCATGGTATTAATCCAATTTAACTAATGATAAATTTGTCACAAGTGTACCAGTTTAGGGTTTTTTGTGGTCAAAAAATTAGTTTTCGGTAAATTTTTTACAAATATACCAATTTGAGGTTTTTCATGGTATTAACCCTTTATTGAAACTCCATTGTTAGAGCTTATTTTTAGAAGAGAAGCTTGTGAGGAATCTAAAGAGCCGTCGTTTAAAAGAATTGAGAGCATAGACATACTCCTCTCTCTCTTTTTTTGGTTTTTTTGGTCAGATAGAAATAATCCTCTTTTGTGATAGATACTTGTAGGTTTTGAGGTATCTAGGATTCGGAAACACTTTAATTTAAATGTTTCAAGCAATTGTAATATTTTCGTTGCCAATTATAGTGAAACCATCTCATCGATCTCTTTCCGTGGAGTAGGCACACCACCAAATCACGTAAGTCCATTGTGTTTAGGTTTTATTTCTGTAATTTAGTTTTTTATTCGAATCATTTCGTTTGTTCATACATTCACTTTAGTTGTAAAAAAAAAGCATCAGAACATTGGGTTACCACTGATTGATTATTCTAAGAATTTTGTTCATCTACGATCATCGCTATGGCTTCTACAAACTCACGTTGGAGAAATTTACTGGCAGCAACAATTTTAAATTGTGACACATTAAGATGGATACATTTTTGGAGACATAATGTTTGGATTTAGCGTTGGAGCAAGATGAAGATGATAAATTTTCCTCTGGTGTGAAAGTGGAAGAAAAAACTAATATTTTGGAAAAGGCTATGAGTGTTACTCGGAAAAATTATCAAAAAAGTTCTAAACCTATAAAAATTGTGTCAATTCAGTCCTAAACTTTTTTTTGCGCTAATTGAGTCCTAAACCTTTTGCATTTATGCCAATTCAGTCCATCTGGCCAATTTTTTCCAGCCGACGCTGACTAGGCACGACCGATACTGACATGGATAATTTTTAATAATATTTTTTAAAATTTTCAATTACTTTTTTTCTTTTCTTTCTCATTCTTTTTTTCCTTCCTTCTTCCTATGGACAATCGCCACATTGAGGCAGCCATCTAGAGGTAAGCCTCTTCATCGCTGGGAGGGGTCAACCTCGTGCAGCCACTGCCAAGCCAGTGGCTTGGCGAGGTCCACCTCACCGGCCCATGGCAAGGTGAGTGTGACATCCTGGATTTTGACCCAATTTTGGGATTTAATAAACGTGTAATTTGTCAATATGCTTGTAATAAAATCTCGCCTGGGAACTGATCACTCCCGGTTATTATTTTTAAATTTTAAGATTTCGCTAGAATCGCACTCGATCGAATTTGACCGTTATTTAGAGCCCAAACTTTGATATCGAATTTCTCGGAGTTCCGAGACGAAATAAATTGGGTGGTGTCCATATTGTTGTAGCCAGCCCCAAAATTGACAAGATTAGTAGAAAAACGAAATTTTGACTGGGTGCGAATTTGGACTAGTAGACCTCCCTCAGGGTAATTTGATTTAATTGATTTGGCCTTTGTCCCTTATTATATTCGAGGTTTAATTTGGATTGGTAGATCGTTTTCAATTTTGAATATGGGCCGTTAGATCGCAATAATTATTTGATTGAGCATTTAATTTCATTATTTTTCTCCTCTCTCTCTCTCTCTCTCTCTCTCTCTCTCTCTCTCTCTCTCTCTCCTCTGGCCGCGCGCGCGTCTAACCCATGCAGCGTCCCCTCAGCCCATACCCCTTGCAGACCTACTCCCTCCTGACACTCTCTCTCTTCTCTTCCCTTCTCTTCCTTTTTCTTTTTTTTTTCTTCTTCTTCTCTTTCCTTCGCCGACTGGTTCCGCTCCGCTTTTGCTCGAGCTCGCCTGATCGCCATCGACCCCCTCCGCCTCCGCCTAACGCCGTCCCACCAACCGCCATCACCCGACAAAGATGTGCTGCTGCTCGTCGCCCACGACCGTCGCTCGCCGGCCCTGCCCGCGCTGCACGCGAGCAGCAGCTCGCCGCAGCATTCGCCGCGGTTCGGCGTCACCCAGCCGTCTGCTGATCTACCCTCTGTCGTCTGGCCTCCTGAGACGCCGCCGTGCCACCCCCGGCTACCACGCGACCTCCCCCTCCCCCTCCCCCCCCCCGTTTCTCTCTTCCCCGAAGCCTTCCCTTGTTTCGGGCTTCTGGCTTCACTGCCGCCGCGTGCCGCCGTTTCGGCCGCCGCCGGCCCACCTCTGCCACCCAGCCGTCCCCCTCAGCCACCTCCGTCGCCCTACTGCCCCCTTTGGCCGCCACCACCTCCCCCTCCCCTGTTTTTCTTCCTCCCCGACGCCTCCCCTATCTTGGGTTTCCCCCGGCGCTGCATCGCCCAGCCACCGCACACCGCCTTACCAACTGTCGCCACTGCTCCGTCTACCACCACCTAGCCCCGGCGACCTTGCCCAGCCAGCCTGAGCGTGCCCCGGGCCGTGGCCGAGCCCGCGCCCTTGCTCGTACTGTTCATTCCGAGTACTGTTCATCTGGGGGGCCCATTACTGTTCATTCGAGGGGTACTGTTCATCGAGCCCGTTACTGTTCATCCGACCCGTCTTGAGCCCATGCGGGTTTTTCTCCGGGCCAAAATCTAGTAAGTGATATCCTAATCCCTATTTAGTATATGAGTACTATTAGACATATTTAGGGATTTATTTAGTTTAATTTAGTGATTAAATTAGAAATTAGATTAGTTGATGAGAATACAACTAATGCGTGAATTATGTGGCGATTGGTAGATCAATTTATGATGAGTATGTGGCTAGTTGTGGTGCATTGATTGATTGTATTATGGTGGCGCGTGTGGATAAAAATTGGTGTTCGTATGTGACTATCTGGGATGTCAAAGGTATGATCGGGTGTGATGGACTTGTGATGTGACTGGGATTGGCATGATGCATTGATTTGGAAAATTGGGATGTGGTGAGTGTGTCTTGAATTGATTGGTACGATATGTAAGAATGGCGAACTGTGTTGTGGTGCATGTGCATGTGAAAGAGCTCGGATCGATCGGAGGGAAATCTGAGGCGTAGGTTACGCGGGTGTGGCGAATAAGGCATGACTAGACCTGAGGCGTAGGTTACGCGGGTCATTGGAAAGAAAAAGTGTCCTGAGGTGTGGTTACGCGGGACCGAGCCTGGCTTGATCTGAGGGCTGAGCCTGAGGCGCAATGGCGCGGGCTGTGAGGTGGGGCCTGAGGCGTAGTGGCGTTTGCCAAGTGAAATGACCTGGGAGGTCGTGGAAAGCTGTTCGACCACGCATGGGACTCGAGTGTGACTGAAATTGATTGATTTAACTGATTGATTGACCGATCGAAATGTTGGAATTGATTGAGTGCTATTATAGCTAGCGTGTAAATGACTATGGTATCTTACCGAATTATTATTATTATTATACTACATTTGACTAACGTGCAGAGCCGGCACGCACTTGATGGCGAGGTAAGTACTTCGGTGAATTCGGTATATTGGAAATTAGATTACATGTACTGCTTGTCTGGGTACGCATTTGCTTATTGAGACTCGTTCTCACGGTTATTATATAACTACTTTCAGATCCGCGATCATGATCGATTCGGAGATGCCGCTAGCGTACCACATGGATTGAAGGATAGACCAATTTACCCTGTCTTTTGAGTACCTTTTTGTAGAGGAGATAGGCTTGTCAACCACCGCCCCCTTTTGATAATTATGGTTTTGAAGATTGTAGCCCGAGTTATCGTTCTGTAATAGTAACTACCTTATGATATTATGCGGTTATTATTTTTTGCTATCCTTTTGGTCATCATGTTAGTTGTCAGGGTTGTTTCATTCTTGCTTCCGCTTGCGTAGTTCGTTTGGGTCGGCGACGCATCTTAGAACGTCGCGTTCAATACGATCTATGGCGGGATGTCGCGAGCTCGGCAAGGTCCAGGGCGTGACATCCCCGTTGAATTGGTATCAGAGCGAGGACAGCTCGATACTAATTGGTTGAAGCCTGGAGTAATAAGAAGCGATGACCTTGGGGTAGCCAATTAGGGAGACTTGTGTGCCATGCGTACCCCAGACTATTTGATTGTGATTGCTGAGTGGCGTGTTCTATGATGTTTGAAATGCAGGTGCGTCAGGACCTGAGGTAAGTGCATGAATCATGTTGACTGAGAATGATTGATGTGAGTGATCGCTAGCCTGCTTGATAAATGGTAGTTGCGATTAGTTGCCTAGGGTTTTAAAACTGAGATAAATGGCCTAGGTTTCTAATTTCGTGTGGAATTATAGCAGGTGAGCATTTGTGAGATTCCATAAGATGAGTGGACGAGGCCGAGGTAGAGGTCAAGATAGAGGCCGAGGTCGAGGTTGAGGTCGTGTAGTTCCACTGGCTGAACTTATGGGAGATCCCCAAGTAGACGAGATTTGAAGGGCGCTGGGGGAAGTAGGGATATTGTCAGGATGACAGACGGGAGAAAGGAGCGCTACTGTTGCCGCTGCAGCTGCCAGCGACGTTGTTGGGAATAACGGGGACCAGGGAAACAATGTGATGGATGGAAATCCCGGTTTGGCGCGAGTGAATGTGACCAGACCAATGTCCAAACTTGTAGAGCAGTTTCTGAGGCTGAAGCCCCCGAAGTTCAATGGGAAAGGCGACTCTGAGGCTATGCCAAGGTGGCCGGAAGAGCTAGAGAAAGCTTTCGAAGTACTAGGTTGCACTGAGGAGGAGAAAGTGACCCTAGCGGTTTACCAGCTCCAGGAAAACGCAAATAATTGGTGGAGGGACACCAGAAATCAAGTATTTCCCACTAGTGCGGCGCTAAACTGGACCATCTTCACTAAAGCTTTTAATGACAAGTATTTCTCGGAAAGTGCCCGAGAGCAGAAACTGGCAGACTTTATGGGACTCCGCCAAGGCCATATGTCGGTAGATCAGTATGAAACCGAGTTCGCAAGATTGTCCAAATTTGCCCCTAGGATGGTGGAGGACCCAACAAACAAGGCGAGGAGGTTCCGGGGTGGGTTGAAACCGGACCTTCGCAGTCAGATGTTTTCATTAAACTTGAAGAGCTATCATGAGATATATGAAAGGGCTCAGGCGATTGAGCGAGACCAAATTGAACGGGCCACCGCTTCTGGATCGCGGTATGCCCCGGCTAGGGACCACCGCCAACTCGGGAAGAGAACTATGGCGGGGAATAGTCGCTTCGCCCCTCCCGCTCGGAGGATTATCAGGAAGCCAAACCACTATCAGAGTGCCCCGTGTAGGCTATGCAGAGGAAGGTATGGGAAAGGACCTTGCCCAAACAGGAGCGGGGCATGTTTTACATGTGGAGGAAGGGGCCACCAAATGAGGGACTGCCCTAACAACAGGCAGGCCAGGTCACCTACATTACTGCCACTACCGCCCCGGAATGGAAATCAAGGTGGAGCTGCCCAGCCGGCTAATCAGAATAGGCCGCCAGCGCAAGGACGGGTATATGCTATGGCAAGAAAGGAGGCTGAGAACGCACCTGGCGTGATCACAGGTACGGTCTCTCTCTGTGATCATGTTGCATATGCCTTGTTTGATCCGGGAGCGTCGCATTCATTTATATCTAAGTAATTCGTTAGGTTATCTAGGATTGAGCCAAAGCCGCTAGAAATTTTGCTACATGTGACTACGCCATTGAATGATAAAGTATTGATCAAGTTTGGATGCCCTGAGTGTAAGATAGTGATTGGCGATAGGGAAGAAAGAATAGATTTGGCGGTTTTAACTATGCATGATTTTGATGTGATTGTCGGGATAGACTGGCTAGTGAAACAAAAAGCCGTTATGGACTGTAGTAGTAGGGTGATCCAATTTAATCCGGTTGGACACCCTAGATTCGAGTTTGTGGGGAACCGGGAAGGGACCTCGATCTTCTGGATTTCGTCACTGGAAGTGACTAAGCTGCTAGACGAAGGGTGCCAAGGATTTCTGGCAACTGTACTTGACTCGACGGTTGAAGAGCCGAAGTTAGAAGATATTGCTGTGGTGTGCAATTTCCCTGATGTCTTTCCCTAGGAATTGCCAGGATTGCCACCTGATAGAGAAGTAGAGTTCGTGATTGAGTTGGCCCTAGGGATAGAACCAATATCAAAGGCGCCCTATAGGATGTCACCGTCGAAATTGAAAGAGTTGAAAGTCCAAATGCAAGAGTTGCTAGATAAAGGCTTTATTCGCCCGAGTGCGTCTCCATGGGGAGCGCCAGTATTATTTGTGAGGAAGAAAGATGGATCCCTGAGGTTGGGCATAGACTATAGGCAGTTAAACCAGGTGACTATTAAGAATAAATACCCATTGCCAAGAATAGATGATCTGTTTGACCAGTTACAAGGAGCATCGATATTTTCAAAGATCGACTTAAGGATGGAGTACCATCAATTGAGGATCAAGAACGAGGATATACCAAAAACGGCGTTCAGGACGAGATACAGACACTATGAGTTTACAGTAATGCCATTTAGGTTGACCAACGCTCCTGCAGCCTTTATGGATCTCATGAACCGGGTATTCAAAGAATTTGTAGATCAGTTTATGATCGTGTTCATAGATGATATCCTAGTATATTCAAAAAGTTCCGCTGAGCACGAGTTACATTTGGAAAAGGTTCTGTGAACCTTAAGGGAGCATGCACTTTACGCTAAATTCAGTAAGTGCGAATTCTGGCTTCAACGAGTGGCATTTTTGGGACATGCAGTATCTGGTGAAGGAATCGCAGTGGACCCGACAAAGATCGAAGTCGTCCTGAATTGGCCGAGACCGACAATAGTAACAGAGGTTAGGAGTTTCTTGGGCCTAGCAGGATACTACAGATGCTTTGTAGAAAGGTTTTCAGCAATAGCGACGCCTTTGACGCGGCTACTTAAGAAAAAAACGAAATTCGAATGGACGGATAATTGCGAAAGGAGCTTCCAAGAGCTAAAGCAGAGGTTGCCAACCGCGCCAGTGTTGACAATTCCATCGGGTCCAGGGGGATATGAGATTTATAGTGATGCGTCGTTAAGAGGACTGGGATGTGTACTGATGCAACATGGGAGAGTAGTGGCCTACGCATCACGGCAATTGCGACCTCGCGAATTAAATTATCCAACTCACGACTTGGAATTGGCCACGATTATTTTCGCCCTTGAGATTTGGAGACACTACTTGTGTGGGGAGAAATTCCAGATTTATACCGACCACCAAAGTTTAAAGTACTTATTCTCCCAAAAGGAATTGAACATGAGACAACGCCGTTGGATGGAACTCCTTAAAGATTATGACTGCGAGATTATGTACCACCCCAGGAAAGCTAACAAAGTAGCGGATGCACTAAGCCGAAAATCAAGCATCGCGCAGATGATGGTCAGGGAATGGACCCTGTTGGAGGGAGTTCGAAATTCGGCATTTAAGTTCGAGGTGAGTCAGACCTCAAGCCTGCTTGCAGCCTTACGGATTGAACCAGAAATTCAGACTAAAATCAAGGCCTTATAGTCAACGGACCCAGAAATTCAGAAGATTCTGAGTATGGATGTTACAAAGAGGAAATCGGACTTTCAAGTATCTGAGGACGGGATTCTAAAGTTCCGCGGACGGTTGTGTGTACCCAGTGATGCAAATCTTAAGGAAGAGATTTTGTCTGAAGCACACCGTAGCAATTATAGTGTTCACCTAGGTAGTACCAAGATGTATCAGAACTTGCGACAACATTATTGGTGGAACGGCATGAAGGTAGATGTAGCCAAGCATGTGGCTAAGTGATTGACATGTCAGCAAGTAAAGGCGCAACATTACAAGCCGGGTGGGATGTTGCAGCCACTGGAGATTCCCGAGTAAAAGTGGGAACACATCATGATGGATTTTGTGATGGGACTACTGCGGAGTCAGAGGGGCAATGATTCAATTTGGGTGATAGTCGACCGGTTAACAAAATCAGCGCATTTTCTACCAGTGCGCAAGGACTTCGCCTTGGACAAGTATGTCGAGATTTACGTGCGACAAATAGTCCGTTTGCACGGGGTGTTAGTGACGATCACTTCAGATCGATACCCTAAGTTTACTGCCGCTTTGGAAAAGTCTTCATACAGCATTAGGAACGAAGTTACAATTTAGCACTGCCTATCACCCACAAATGGATGGCCAGTTTGAAAGGACCATTCAGACTCTGGAGGATATGCTACGGGTGTGTGTATTGGATTTTAAAGGTAGCTGGGAGGAACAGTTGCACTTAGTGAAATTTGCCTACAACAACAGCTATCAACAAAGCATCGGAATGGCCCCATTTGAAGCGTTGTATGGCAAAGCTTGCAGAACCCCGGTGTGCTGGGATGAAATTGGTGAGAGGGGTATCTCGGGTTCAGAGTTGGTTCAACAGTCAGTCGAAACGGTCAAGGTTATTCGGGACAGACTTAAAACTGCTCAGAGCCGCCAAAAGAATTATGCAGACCGGAGACGTAGGCCGTTGAAATTCCAAGTGGGGGACCACGTCTTTCTCAAGGTGTCACCAATGAGAGGATTGTCGCGATTTGGCAAGAAAGGAAATTTGAGCCTGAGGTACGTAGGTCCATTCGAAGTCTTAGAGAGAATTGGTACTCTGGCCTATCGTCTCGCGCTACTGCCAAATTTATCTCACGTCCATAATGTATTCTACGTGTATATGCTAAGGAAGTATGAGCTGGACCCGACACACGTGCTAAATTATGAAGAAGTAGACGTAGACGATAGAGTGTCGTACTTAGAAAAGCTAGTTAGAATTGAGGACAAAATGGAACAGGTGCTGCGGAACAAGACAATTCCGATGGTAAAGGTGATTTGGGAACATCATGGGACTCAAGGTGCGACATGGAAAAGTGAAAAATTGATGCGACACCAATACCCCCTTTTATTTGAATGATTGGGTAGGATTGTAAATTTCGAGGACGAAATTTTTGTAAGGGGGAAGAATTGTGACATCCCGGATTTTGACCCAATTTTGGGATTTAATAAACGTGTATTTTGTCAGTGTGCTTATAGTAAAATCTCGCCTGGGAACTGATCACTCCTGGCTATTATTTTTAAATTTTGAGATTTCGCTAGAATCGCACTCGATCGAATTTGACCGTTATTTAGAGCCCAAACTTTGATGTCGCATTTCTCGAAGTTCTGGGACGAAATAAATTGGACAGTGTCGATATTGTTGTAGCCAGCCCCGAAATTGACAAGATAAGTGGAAAAGTGAAATTTTGACCGGGTGCGAATTTAGACTAGTAGACCTCTCTCGCGGTAATTTGACTTAATTGATTTAGCCTTTATCTCTTATTATATTCGAGGTTTAATTTGGACTGGTAGATCGTTTTCGATTTTGAATGTGGGCCGTTGGATCGCAATAATTATTTGATTGAGCATTTAATTTCTTTATTTTTCTCTGTTCTCTCTCTCTCTCTCTCTCTCTCTCTCTCCTCTGGCCGCGCGCGCTTCTGCCCCATGCAGCGTCCCTTCAGTCCATACCCCTTGCAAACCTACTCCCTCCTGACACTTTCTCTCTTCTCTTCCCTTCTCTTCCTTTTTCTTTTCTTCTTCTTCTTCTTCTTCTTCTTCTTCTTCTTCTTCTTTCTTTCGCTGACTGGTTCCGCTCCGCTTCTGCTCGAGCTCGCCTGACCGCCATCGACCCCCTCCGCCTCCGCCCAACGCCGTCCCACCAACCATCTCGCCCAACCGAGCTGCACTGCTGCTTGTCGCCCGTGACCACCGCTCGCCGGCCCTGCCCGCGCTACACGCGAGCAGCAGCTCGCCGCGGCGTCCGCCGCGGTCTGGCGTCGCCCAGCCGTCCGCCGACCTGCCCTCTACCATCGGGCCTCTCGAGACACCGCCGTGCCACCCCTGGTTGCCACGCGACCTCCCCCCCCCTATTTCTCTCTTCCTCGGAGCCTTCCCCTGTTTCGGGCTTCCGGCTTCACCGCCGCCGCGTGCCGCCGCTCTGGCTGCCGCCGCCCCGCCTCTGCCCCCCAGCCTCCCCCACTCAGCCACCTCCGTCGCCCTACTGCCCCCTTTGGCCGCCACCACCTCCCCCTCCCCTGTTTTTTCTTCCTTCCCGACGCCTCCCCTGTTTTGGGTTTCCCCCGGCGCCGCCTCGCCCAGCCACCGCACGCCGCCACGCCGCCGTACCAACCGCCGCCACTACTTCGTCTACCACCACCTAGCCCCGGCGACCTTGCCCAGCCAGCCCGAGCGTGCCCCGGGCCGTGGCCGAGCCAACGCCCTTGCTCATACTGTTCATTCCAAGTACTGTTCATCTGGGGGGGGCCATTACTGTTCATTCGGGGGTACTATTTATCGGGCCCGTTACTGTTCATCCGGCCCGTCTTGAGCCCGTGCGGATTTTTCTCCGGTCCAAAATCTTGTAAGTGATATCCTAATCCCTATTTAGTATAATGGGTACTATTAGACATGTTTAGGGATTTATTTAGTTTAATTTAGTGATTAAATTAGAAATTAGATTAGTTGATGAGAATACGACTAGTGCGTGAATTATGTGGCGATTGGTAGATCAATTTATGATGAGTATGTGGCTAGTTGTGGTACATTGATTGATTGTATTATGGTGGTACGTATGGAAAAAAATTGGTGTTCGTATGTGACTATCTGGGATGTCGAAAGTGTGATCGGGTGTGATGGACTTGTGATGTGACTGGGATTGGCACTGACTGGGATTGGCATGATGCATTGATTTGGCAAATTGGGATGTGGTGAGTGTGTCTTGAATTGATTGGTACGATGTGTAAGAATGGCGAACTGTGTTGTGGTGCATGTGCATGTGAAAAAGCCCGGATCGATCGGAGGGCTGCCAACCTGAAGCGTAGGTTATGCGGATGTGGCGAATAAGGCATGACTAGACCTGAGGCGTAGGTTACGCAGGTCATTAGAAAGAAAAAGTGTCCTGAGACGTGGTTACGCGAGACCGAGCCCGGCTTGATCTGAGGGCTGAGCCTGAGGCGCAGTGACATGGGCTGTGAGGTAGGGCATGAGGCGTAGTGGCGCTGGCCAAGTGAAATGACCTGGGAGGTCGTGGAAAGCTGTTCGACCACGCATGGGACTCGAGTGTGACTGAAATTGATTGATTTGACTGATTGATTGACCGATCGAAATGTTGGAATTGATTAAGTGCTATTGTGGCTAGCGTGTAAATGACTGTGGTATGTTACCAAATCATTATTATTATTATACTACATTTGACTGACGTGCAAAGCCGGCACACACTTGATGGCGAGGTAAGTACTTCGAGGTGAATTCGGTCTATTGGAAATTAGATTGCATGTACTGCTTGTCTGGGTATGCATTTGCTTATTGAGACTCGTTCTCACGGTTATTATGTAACCACTTTCAGATCTGCGACCGTGATCAATTTGGAGATGCTGCCAGAGTACCACATGGATTGAAGGATAGACCAATTTACCTGTCTTTTGAGTACCTTTTCGTAGAGGAGATAGGCTTGTCAACCACCGCCCCCTTTTGATAATTGTGGTTTTGAAGATTGTAGCTCGGGTTATCATTCTGTAATAGTAACTACCTTGTGATATTATGCGGTTATTGTTTTGTGCTATCCTTTTGATCATCATGTTAGTTGTCCGGGTTGTTTCATTCTTGCTTTCGCCTGCATAGTTCGTTTGGGTCGGCGACGCATCCTGGGACGTCGCGTTCAATACGACTTATGGCGGGATGTCGCGAGCTCGGCGGGGTCCGGGGTGTGACAGTGAGCCTTGCCGTCGCTAGGCAAGGACGAGCTCGATCCTCACTAGGGGCAAGCGAGGTCAACCTCATCGGCCCTTGCCTCTGGCTGGTCACCTTGGTCTGGTGATCGGCTAGAGGATGAAGGAAGGAAAAAAAAAAGAAAGAAAAGAAAAAAATAATTCAAAAATTCAAAAAAATATTAAAATATTATTAAAAATTGTTCACGTCAGCACCGACCGGCCAAAATTGGCAAATGAACTAAATTGGTACAAATGCAAAAGGTTTAAGACTTAATTAACACAATAAAAAAGTTTATGACTTAATTAGCACAATTGCAATAGATTTATGACTTTTTTGGTAATTTTCTCAATGTTATTATGTTAAATATGGGGGACAATGTTTTTGTTACCACTCACCAGGGCAGATGAAACGAGTGTAGCTGCAGTTTGAATGAAACTTGAAGCACTATATAAACGCCCACGCGGAAAAACTTTTCCCGATTCAATGGTTCTTCACATGCAAGATGATTGAGGGAACATCAATCGAGGATCAATTGAATAAGTTTAATAAAGACATTAATGCTCTTGCAAGCACTTTCGTGGTTCTCTAATGAGAGGACATGAGACTATATCCGTAGGTGAAGTAAAGTCTGTGCTGTTCTCAAAAGAATGGCAGAAGAAATTGCAAGGCAATGATTAGAGAAGTGGCGTTAATGGTTTGATGGTTAGAGGTAGAAATTAGAGAGGGGCTCTAGCAACGGACCCCAGTTTAGATCGAAGTCTAGAGCGAGAAGAAAGTCTCTTAAATGTTACTACTATCAGAAAGAGGGGTACATTGCCAAAATAACACCAAAGGTGATACAAATGAACACTAAACATAAGTTGACTAATTTCTTTTTGAAAACTTAGCACAAATATGATATGTGAAGGAGAGAGATGATAATATCAATTTTATTATAGGAGAGAGAGGGGGATGATGTTAAATATTACTAGTGAACCAAATCTTGTGATCGAAGGGTAATTTAGTTTGTTCACCTAGAAAGGGTATGGAAATAGCACCTCCTTTAGTTGTTTCATGATTTCTTCAACTATAAGTCCTTCAGAAAAGCCACTCTAGGCCATTGCACGAATACCACCACACAACCTTTGCCCGTTTTGTAGAACCTTTACTTTTCTCAGAGTCTATGTTGATTACTTATGAAGATTTTCAAAATAAATCTTTTCAACTTTCCCTGGTTAATCCCTGAGAACTCTCTATAGTCTCTTGTAGCCAATTCCATTACACTTTTCCCATTAATCTCGATGTAATCTCCATATCAATCCTACATCCAATTATGTTTCTAGGATTTTCTCAACTTCACATTATAAGTGGGGAGAAGACAAGCATGGCAGATATAAAAACTTGCCTTACATGGTGGCAAAGGGCTGGCATGGGGCTCAGTGTCAAGCAGATTACAAAAAGTTATCTTTGAAGGAAAATGCCAATTTACCATTTGAAATGGATGCAATAGCTTTGCCCCTCTCTAGTAAACTTGGGTCAAGAAGTTCGTAGTTGTCAAAAAGGAGCAGATGGGCCTCTATAGTATACTTTTGGGATTCACATAATCTCGTTTGTTTGGACAAGAGTCCAAAACAACAAAGCCCAGTGGTTAGGAGATGCCATCATAGGCTCAGAGTTGACACAAATTGGTCAAAAGCAGCAATGGTATCCAATAGCACCGCCAGGTCTAGTACGAATGTAAAAACCGGGGGTGAGCAACAGTCCCGGTCCTCGTTGGAAAACGGCCAAAATCGGCCTTATCGGTCCAGTTCAAGGCTAGTTTCAAGAACATAGAATCTATTGGGTTTGGGTCGATCCCCGAATTGAGCCTTCAACCTGTGGGCTCTACTTTGGAGCTGAACCAAGCAGAACGATCCACGGATGGAACCGGTTTTTAACCTGCTCTAAAGCCAATGAGCGTACTTTTTATTAAAAAAATTACTTTATTATCTTCTTAACAACTCAAAATAAAAAAGAAAAGACTCACAATGACAAAGTCTCAACTCAAAATGTAATAAAAACGGTTATTTATATTTTGGGAAAAGTGCCAAAAAAGTCCTAAACCTTTTGTATTGATGCCAATTTAGTCATAAACATTTTTTTAGTGCCAATTTAGTCATAAACCTTTTGCATTTGTGCCAATTTAGTCTTAAACTTTTGTTTGTGCCAATTCAGTCCTAAATCTTTTGCATTAGTGCCAATTTAGTCCTAAACCTTTTAGTCTTTATGCCAATTCAATCCTTCCGACCAATTTTGGCCGGATTTTGCTAATGTGGATGCCGGCTGGCTTATGGCCGGTCACCGGCGCTTACGTAGATAACATTAATAATATTTTTTTATTTTTTATTTTTTTCTTTTTTTTCTTTTCCCTCTCCCCTCCCTCCTTCCTCCAGTCGATTGCCGCACCGGTGACCGACCAGAGGCCAAAGGCCGACGCTAGTGAGGCTTGCCCTCACCGGCCATTGGTAAGGTCGACCTTGCTGGCCACTAGCAAGGTTCGCCCTCACCAATGGCTGGGCGAGACCCGACCTTGCCTGTCTATGGCCGGTCGCCAGTCTGGCAACCAGCTAGAGGAAGGAGAGAGGGGAGGGGGAAAAAAAGAAAAGAAAAAATTTAAAAAAATATTAAAATATTATTAAAGTTGTTCACGTTAGCGCCGGTGACTGGCCGCCGACCGATCGGCATCCACATCAACAAAATCCAGCCAAAATTGAGCGGAATAACTGAATTGGCACAAAAATAAAAGGTTAAGAACTGAATTGGCACCAGTATAAAAAGTTTAGGACTGAATTTGCACCATAAAATGGTTTAGGAATGAATTGACACCAATGCAAAAGATTTAGGACTGAATTGGCACAAAAGAAAAGTTTAGGACTAAATTGGCATCAATGCAAAAGGTTTATGACTTTTTTAGCACTTTTCCCTTTATATTTAAATATACTTAAAAAAATGGGGAAGGCTTTTGTTCTACCCGGTTCAGTCTTGGACGGTTCTTGGATAAACTGATTTAGTTCTTGATTTTTTGGCTCTCATCCAAAGCATGCTCACCTCTAATTAAAGCTCTAGAAAAAAGAAAAGAATTGCAAGGGCAAATTAGCCCTCTGTCACCTCTGCTCTGTCCTTATTGCTTCATGGGCTAGGCCGGGGTTCTATGGCTCTTGCATAATTTTCTTCGGTTTGATCTTTGAATTGTACAACACTTTCCATAATTTTCTTTTCTGTACCCACGTGAAATGTTGACTATATATAGTTTCCTTGCCTTGTTGGTTTTCTTGAATAGGGATTATTTTTTATCGATGTTCCATCATCACGAGCTTCAACTAATTATTGTAAAAAGCCGTTCGTGCCAAAATGTCGATTTTTCACATGGGACCGTGTTAAAATCGAAAAATCCAACATTGCCTGTTTAATCATATATCTCAAATCTTCAACAAAAAAAAATATCTCGACTCTTAATTACTGCGAGTACATTTTGTGGATGTAGATATGATTGCTCATATTGAAATATCATATAGATCACATTTCACGAGAATCGACCAAGTTCGATTCGGTCCCCGAATTGAGCCTTGAACTTGTTAATTCTACTTAGGAACCAAACCAAACAAACCGATCAACACATGGAAGTGGTTTTGAACCTGCCCTAAAACCAATGAGCATACTTTTAATAAAAAATTACTTAATTATCTGGTTAACAACTAAAATTTTAAGAAAAGGCTCACAACGACAAAGTCGTCTCAAGTCAAAATGTAATAAAAACAGTTATTTATATATTAATATATTGAAAAAAATGAGGAAGACTTTTTGTTCTGCCGGGAGCTAGGAAACTGCCGGTTCAACATTTCACATGAGTACAGAATAGAATGAATTTTCTTCCGTTAGATCTTTGATTTGTACAACACTTCCAATAACTTTCTTTTATGTACCCATGTGAAATGCTTACTATGTATAGTTTCCTAGCCTTGTTGGTTTTTTTTAATAGCGATTATTTTTTATCAAAGTTCCATCATCACGAGCTTCAACTAATTACTGTAAAAAGTAGTTCGTGCCAAAATATCGATTTTTCATGTGGGTTCATATTAAAATAAAAAAAATCCGACTTTGCCTGTTTAATCATATATCTCAAATCTTCAACCAAAAAAATATATCTCGACTCTTAATCACTATGAGTACATTTTGTGGATGTAGATATGATTGCTCATATTGAAATATCATATAGATCACATTTCCTCGTAAGCCTTCATGCAGGAGCATTAGGCTCTATCAATCAACTCGCAAGTTCAGCTCAGACCTCATCAACTAATCCAGCTCAATTCTTATGTTTGGAAGCAAAATGCGATGAAGTTGTTAAATTACAAGCTTGTTGACTTGATGGATTCAAGGTTGAAGTTGCTGATCATGCGATGAAGTTGTTGATTTAGTGGACAAGTTATTGTTTCAATGGTTGTTGATCGACTAGCTAGCTGTCAAATTACAGGCTTGTTGTCGATTCTAAAACTACAAATTAACCACCTCGCATCCAAAAGCTGTTCTGATTGACTTTCATAGTTGTTTGTTCACCTTCCAAGATGTTTGTTTGGCTTTCAAGACTGGAACACAAATTTAGAGAGTTTTATCAAGTTTCAATGTAACTAATAATTAGTTACATGCATTTAGTCCTAGTGATTGAGTCTTTTAATTCATAGCTTTTGTGAGTCCTTATTGTGGTGCTTCTTTCAAGAGTCATAATACATTGAATTCCCCAAGAGTATGTTCGGTTTCCGGAAATTCGAAGAGTCTTCTCTTTTATTTAGCAATATCTCTATAAATAGAGGTGTAATCTCATTCGTAAAAAACAAGACTTGAATATGATGAATATATAAGATTTTCCTCTATGTGAGCAATTATCTATCACCGGTTCTTTATCCCTGGAAGGTGGATGCTTCCCTCATGGTAAACCAAGAAGCCATTTGTCCTTGGGTGGTAGAGTTTCCTTTAAGTCTTGATGGTGAGCTTCTCCTATCTCAATTTCTTATCCCTGGTAAGTGGATTGTTCCTTGGTGGTGAACCAAGAAGGCCTTTGTCCTTAGCTGGTGGTTCGTCCTTTATGCCTTGGTGGTGAGTTTCTTCGATCCCAAAATTATTTATCCTTGGTGGGTGGTTCGTTCTTTAGGTCTTGCTGATGAACTTTGTCAATCCCAATCTTGATCCTTGGTTGGTGGCATGTCCTTTAGGTCTTCGCAGTTATCATATTGTATCCTGAATTTTCATTTATCCATTGACATTCATTCCATACACTCTGATGTATCTCTACTTCCTTCAACATCACTCAAACCATCACTCACCCGGCCCCCACAACCATGTCAAGCCTTACCCAATCAAACAATCTATCAATTAATTAATGGTAAGCCTATCAAAACATGTCATAAACCTATTTATTAACCCATAATGATGGACTGGATTGTTATATGGATTAATTATATTTAGTAAATACGTCATAAATAGATTTAGAATAGTAATACCCAAAATAATATGGGTGGTGTTAAAATGGGTTCAGAACTCACTTCAACCAAATCAACCGACTTTATCGAGAAAGATTACTTTTTCAAGGCCAAGAGGTTGATAGCTAGATTTTGAATCAACTTATTGGTCTTTTGGTATATCTCAGTATAGAGAATGATAACAAGGATTTGTATTTGTTTATAAACTCTCTTGGCGGTTGGGTAATCCCCGAAGTAGCTTTTTATGATACTATGCAATTTGTGCAACCCGATATGTATACAATATGCATAAGATTAGATGTTTCAATGGGATCTTTTATCTTGGAGGCAGAGAGATTACCACCAAACATCTAGCATACCCAACTCACCTCTATCACTCTTTTTTCACTCTCTCTCACCCTCACTTAATCTCGCACTTGCTTGCTCCATGCTTTCACCTCAATTTATGTATGAGTTTTCCTAGATTGGATTAAATATGAAAATATTTTAGCAATATGGGTCAGGTCGGTATGGGTTACTAAATTTATATTACATAGAAATTGATCAATTTAAGTAAGACCATTTTCGACCTAACCTGCCTGTTTGACAAGTCTAATTAATAGGAAAGATTATGCTATAGACAGGCATCAGTGTTAACGTTGTTGTCGAGACAAGAGGTGCATATTCACGAGCTCCAAAAAAAATTGTGAGTGAACTTAACAACCCAACCCCATCTCCTCTTATCCCTGCCCTTAGACACTCACCCCATGCCGTTGCTGCTGACTTTGAACAGCCGCCACCAATTTAGTTTAGATTGAGCCTCTAATAATTTTTTTAAACAAAATCTTGATGATAATTGGTTACGTGACATTTCCGTTTTCCTTTTACCGTATCGATAGTTCAAATTAGCTTTGGTCAACAAGCTTGGTAGATGTCTAGCCATTACCTTTTACAATAGTAAGATTTACAACGTATATTTTCACCGCACATGACAAAAGTCGCTCTTTTATACAATTACATATTTTTATCTCGCAGAAAATTGACACCCTTTGTAAAAATTTTACTAAACTTAATTTCCTTTGAAGATGCTCTTAACGCACTTTCCTTATTAAACGCACTCACCTGGTGGAGATACCAATTATTGTGCCGACCATAACCAAAAAGAGAAGCCAATTATGGCAAATTCCTAACTTGTAGTCTAATTGAGAAGGGCTATTGCAATCGAGAGAAGTTCGCGCTCCACTTGGACCTTTCTTCTGGCCCAAGCACGAGAGCAGCCGGTCACGAGGAGAAAGCGAACTCGATTTCTTTTTCTTTCTTTTCTACTTGTAGGAGTTCACGCGGCACGATGTCATGAAATGGAGAAGAGCATATGATTAGATTGCAGTGCATGGCCAAGTCGCATTGAAAAGTATATAAATAAAGTTGGAAGAATAATTCTATTATTTAAAAAAAATCAGTAAATAATGCGTGTAGTAAATGAGAACAGTTCATAAATTATTCTTACAATTCCACAAGATAAAATGAAACTATCGAATATATATGTTTATCATAAGTTCGTGACAAAGCAGTTTTTGTCGTGAAAAAGATTGATACACGAGTACAAAGGAAATATGCTAAAGATGGCACAGAGTTTGTTCAAAGGACGGGAATAGTACTAGTGCACAAGAAAGTATAAGCAATTTTTTATTATCTTTTTGTTAAAGAAAAAAAATTTAGAACTTGCGGGTCTTCTAATAATAAACTACACGTCTCTATTGACATGAAAGTACGATTATTATTAAGTGAATTTGGATTGTCGTAACCTTCGCCCGATATTAGTTTCATTATATGTACCGAATAGGTTTTATTAACAAAGTCTCCATATCATGTTACATGTTATAGACCATTTTATTATAGGTTTGCTGGATATTTTATGTACGTAAGATACATTAAAAGCTGGGATATATCAATCGATCATCTATGTCAGCACTTTGCACATTTGCACATAAAAAAAATCTCACAATTATTTGCACCATCCATTTTCAATTGTTCTAAAAATTCGAACATGTGATGTGTTGGTTTTCTTCAACACACGTTGAAAAAACATGTGAATATCATAAAAATAGCGGATGCATATTCAATATGAGAAAAACGGTTGAGATTGTTTATGTTATTATCCAAAAAGTAGCATAAACACATAGGCAAAGTAACACACTTTCAAGACTCAATACATCCAAGGACTAGTAGCATATACTTGGAAACATTCGGTGAAGATTTTTACCTTGTACTTCTAAATATGCAAAGATCATTACCTTATAATGGTAATTTATTCTAGAGAGAGGGATGAGAGGACCTATGCTAGTATCATTTCATCTTCGTCTTCATCTCCGTAGCGCAAAAGCATCTCCACCACCTGGCTCATGGTGGGTCTTGCATCTCTGTCTTCCTCCACACACTGAAGAGCAACTGCAACCAAAACTTCAATCTTCCTTATGTCGTATTCCCCTGTCAGCCTTGGATCCACAATTTCCTTTATCCATGTTTCCATGCGAACTCCTGTTCTCTTCCTCTCTCTCACCCAAGAAGTCAACCTTTTGCTCTCACTCTCATCCCCACCCTCAGTATTTGCAAGCCCTACTGTTGGACTCCTGCCAGTCACCAGCTCCAACAGAACAATCCCATAACTGTAGACGTCTACTTTGGAGGTAATTGGCATATTATAAACCCATTCAGGAGCCATGTAACCTCTTGTTCCTCGGATTCTTGAGCAGCTTGAATTCTTCAGGCCCTCCCTTTTGAGTATCTTCGACAGTCCAAAATCCGCCACCTTCGGTTGGTACGTGGAATCAAGGAGAATGTTCTGTGGCTTCACATCACAATGAAGAACCCATTCCAAGCACTCTTCGTGAAGATAAGCGAGTCCCCTAGCAAACCCTACTGCAATTTCGAACCTCTTGGACCAATCGAGTTCAGTTGGAGAAGACAAATTTTCCGCTAAGGAACCATGTTCCATGAATTCGTAGATCAAAAGCCGGTGCTTTCCTTCTGCGCAGTACCCCCACATGTCAATCAAGTTCATGTGGTTAAGATTTCCTACGGTGCTCACCTCCGCCAGAAACTCATTCTCACCTTGGTTAGCCTCATTGAGCCGCTTGACCGCTGCAACCCCGCAATCTGACAGCACAGCCTTGTATACGATTCCTCCACTTCCTCTTCCAATTTCTTCACTGAAATTCTGTGTTGCCTTCTTTAGCTCACTGTATGTGAACCGTCTGAATCCAGTCGGTCCAGCGCGGTATCCATCGATGTGAGCCT
Source organism: Syzygium syzygioides (assembly GCA_031216285.1). NCBI lineage: Eukaryota > Viridiplantae > Streptophyta > Magnoliopsida > Myrtales > Myrtaceae > Syzygium > Syzygium syzygioides. The sequence continues at coordinate 24,940,474 of CM062247.1, forward strand.
CACCTTTCTTGGGCCAGGTTCCATGTAAGAAGCACCAAACCATGAGTACAACTATGGCCTCCATTCCAGCTATTGCCACAATGGAAATGAGCAAAATCTTGATTGCCAAACTCTCTTTTCTTTTAACGTAAGTCCTTGGTAGCAAAACTTCGTTGGCTGGACATTGCAGAGGAGCGTCATCTATCCTCCGTAATTTGTAGGAGGAGAGATTGGATTTTGGGAGCCTGAAGTGGATGCCCCCCTCAACATCGGGAGAATAATGGCCATTTAACATGAGCAACTTGGGGTAACAGTCATTGTTTTTATATTGGAAACCCAAGCAATTGCACAAATCCAAGCATAATTTCTTGCACTTTTCGAGGGTGTAGTTTTGAAAGAAGCCTTTGTCATACCCATAAAAATCGGCATGGGGTAACTCGACAAATTCGGTTTCGACTTTGCTGTCACAGAAACTGTTGAATCTAGCCTTGCATCCTTGACTCCAGTCGGCAAGGTTTTCCCTTTCATATCCGGGAGCACAAATGCAACTTCTTCCCTCTCTAGGGCTGTATGTACACATGCTATTAGGTCCACAAGTGCCATGAATTGTGCATGGGTCAGATTTGGCTTGCCATGAAACTAACCACTCCTCTCCTTCGGACCAACTATAAACTCGAACATTACCATCATAATCTACCGTTAATCTTCTTTGAACTTTTGCACCGTAATCAGATGTTAAGAATTTCAAATCATCAGATGAAGTGAAATTCCCATAAGGATCAAGCATTGCAACTCTACTATCATTATAAGATGTTCTTCCATTGTCCCAGCTAACAGGGGATGGATCTGGCCAATAGACACTGGTAATCTTAGGGCCATCGAAAAGAAGACGAAGAAGGTTATCATTGTCGAAATAAAGCCTGTAATAGCCAGAAGAAAAGTTGTTCTTGCTTCGATAGGAAACGAGTGGGGTGTTCCTAGTGAGGGTTTGTAGAGGAAGAAGTGTGTTGGTCGGCGAGTCAAAGCTTTGCCACAAAACGACGTGCTGTTTGTCACGAAGGACGAGATTGCCCGTGTCAAGGAGTTGCAGCAACTTCATTGATGGCCCGGAGGATGAACCGGTGCTTGTGGCCCAAACAACCGCACGATCAGCATCGATCAGTACAAGGTTACCATTCTTTCTCAAAGAAAGCTTTGAGGACCTTCCGTTGACGGGCTGGTCGCGGTTTGCCATCCAAACTACGGTGCAGTTATGGATGCTACAAGATGGTTTGCTGAACCATATAGCAAAGCAATAAGCGTTTTCTCCGACGGGATAAAAGCCCGCAGAAAAAGCACCGTCTTCTGACACCAGAATATCATCCGGTTTTTCAACTGAAAGGGAGGATCTTTCAAGCAAAGGTAGACGAACTGAAGATGCAAGTAAAAAAGATAAGACCAGTGAGAAACATAGCAAGAGAAGAGGATTTCTCATGGCTTTGATTGGATTTCAGGTGGTCTGTTATGTGCTACTACGCATGTGAGGCGTTACCAAATTGCACTATGATATATAGAACTTTTTGTGGTGGAGCATTGGAACAAATTTGCTCCGGTTAAAACATTGACGTATGCAGTTATATTGGGGTTCGGTTGGTCTTTCATGAGAAAAAAGCATACTTTGACCGCTCACCATTACCTTTCTCTTTCCTAATCTATGACAATAACTGGACCGTGGGAAGAGGTTACGGGGACCCGTAATTGAAATACCGTAGCAATGTCATCCATTTAAAATTTGAGGCATATATTGATTGTTCCGATCCAGAAATGTGAGATATTAATTGTTGGGACATCGCATTTAAATAAGGTCTTATTAGATCCAGTACCCAAGCGAGTTGAGATGATATTTTAACACCTATTTTCATTGAAATCGTATGGAAGAGCATGTCCAATTGATAAAAAAGGAGCCACGCATACGCAAAATAAAACTGATGCATGGAGATTGTAGAAACTCGACCCTGATGCTATACTTGAAAATTAAACCAAAAAACTTAAACTATTAGAAGGAGGGAGATTACATGTACATAAAGCTTTATAGTCAAACCCAATAGTCAAGTAAGGTACAATAATACTTTAACAACTTTGACTGCTACTATTTTAACCCCAAACTACCAATTTGCTCGAAATTGACAAACGTCAAAGTTTTGAATGAATGGGGATTAAATTAACAAGTTATCAAAAGGTTTATTACTAAATTGTACATTTAAAAATGTATAACTAAATTGACAAATTATCAAAAGGTTTAGGACTAAATTAGTATAATTAAAATATTTAGGACTGAATTGATTAGGGGTGAGCGTGGTCCAAGTGGGTAATTCCCGACATAGAACCGAGAACTATCCACTAAGGACCGGCTCTGAGAAATTGAAACCAGGAATCGTATGTTGGTTCCATGGACCCACCTGGGAACTGGGACTGGACCAATGGTCCGGTTCCCAGATGGGTCCATGGAACCAGTCCCGTCAAGTTTCACGCAAATGGAGGTGACCGAAAGTGAGAGTGAGAGGTGATGAATGGCTAAAGACACAGCCGTAAGTTGATGGGAGTTGTGAGTTGAGTTTTAGATTAGGCATTTTATGATTTTTTTTTCTAAAAATGTTTTCTTTTTTTTGTTGAAATTTTTCTAAAAAATTATATATATTACCAGTTCGGTCCAGGTGGGCGGTTGGGCTGTTCCACCCCTAGAATCGGAAATAGGACCGGTACTCACCGGTTCTAGTAAATTAGAACTGGTAACCGGATCAATCCTTATGGGAACCATCGATTCTGGGCCGGTCCGGTCCGGTTCCGAACGGTCTGGGCGATTTTTAATTTCTTTGCGCACCCCTAAAATTGACGGTCATATAATAGATTTAAAATTTTTTGAATGATTTTTTCGTGAATAAGATTTTCAAAAAGATGGACAGCTGGATAGTCATGCCAACCCGATAAAAGTAGGGACATAACTAAAAGTCTATATTCTACTATCTTATTCAGTGGGAACGCTGACTTTTTTATTAAGAGGCCAAACGGATCTCACACGTATGTCGTCTAGCGCATAATCAGGAGCACGGACGGCAGCAACAACTTGGTGAAGACGTCGACTTGTTAGCATGCTCGAGTCAAGTCTCTTCACAAATACGATGAGGACCAAAACCAAGTACGGGACCAAAAAATAGGAAATTTACACAAGCTACCACTACAAAAAAACATGAATTTTACGACGAAAATTTACGATGGGGAAGTTTTCGTCGCTAATTTGCGACAAACTTTGCAACGGATTTCTATATCCGTCGCAAATTAGCAACAAAAATTTTCCGTCGCAAATTTGCGATGGATTTATGTTTCGTCGCAAATTTGCAACGGATATAGAAATCCGTCGCAAATTCTATCGCAAATTTGCGACGGAATTATCTTCCGTCAAAAATTTGCGACGAAACAAAACTCCGTCGCAAATTTTCGTTGCTAATTCCTTCACAAAATTCGTTCCAAATTAGCGACGAAAAATTTTCGTCAGAAATTCCATCGCAAATTTGCGACGGAAAATCAATCCATCGCAAAATTCGTCGCAAATTTGTACAACGAATTCACCATTTTGCGACGAAAGTAGCGACGAATTTTTTATCCGTCGCAATTTGCGATGGATTTTGTGACGAAATGGATTCGTCGCTAATTTATAACGGAAAATTTCTTTCGTCATATCCACCCCGCCCGTTAATTTCTCTCTCTTTATACTGATTCCTCACATCCCCCGCTTTTCTCCCGCCTTCTCCTTCTTTCGTTTCTGTCAATAATCCGTGCGCGCAGAAATCAATCTTGGTAAAGTTTTTCTACCAGTAAGTATCGTAACTAATTTCGTGACTAAACAAACGACGAATATGGTCATGTCCTTTCTATTCATCGTTGGATTTGTTTTTATTTTATTGACTTTTTTTTTGTTTTTTTTTGGAAACTTCTTGGCCGGTCGCCGGTCCGGCCACCGGCGAGACCTCGCCGGTCATGGGCTAAGGCCGCTCGGCCTCCCCCCATGGCGGTGGGCCTCGCCGTCGCCCAGATCTGGGCGACGGCGAGGTCGACCGCCGGCCATGGCGAGGCCGATTGGCCTCCCCCAGGGAGGCCAAGCGGCCTCGCCCCATGGCCAGCGAGGTCGACCGGTGGCCTCACCCAGGTGTGGCTGTTGACCTCGCCGTCACCCAGATCTGGGCAATGGCGAGGTCCATTGGCGACCACGGTGAGGCCGCTCGGCCTCGCCGACGTCAATCAGTCGCCGGACTAGCGACCGGAGAAAAAATAAGGAGAAATAAAAAATTAAAAAATTCGAAAAAAATTAAAAATTATTTAAAAAATGAATGTTAAATGATTTTGCTTTTATTTAGGTACGTGTCCAATTGAAGGTCTCGCAATCCAAGTAAACGTTACAATTCTCATCAAATTGACCACTTTCTACTACCAAGATTTCAGTTAAATATTTGGGTAAGTCAAATTGACCACTTTTTGCTACCACTTTCTTTACATGGTAATTTTTTCAATTCGCAAAGTAATTGTTGCGTGAAAAAAAAAATTTAATTTTTATAATTTTATGGTTTTAATTAAGAACAGTAGATATGATATTTTAAATATTTTACGAGATTTTTTTATTTTAATACAAACACAATGCAAAGAGACAGGGCTTGGATGTATAATAAGAACTTACTTGGACGTCGAGGATTGACTGATGAGTTTCGTATTGGGATGGAACTATTTCTAGACTTTGCTAGTAGTAAATATGAGTTCATAGATGGAAATAAGTTAAGGTGTCCATGTAAAAAGTGCAGATGATAAAGTTAGAAAATATCTTTGTAGATTTAGGTTTACTCCAAATTATTATAATTGGACTTGCCATGGTGAATCATTTATATCTGATGAAGGATATCGAAGAAATGACCAATTTTTAGTTGAGGAAGAATGTAGCTATTATGACCAATTGAACCCGTACAAAAGGATGGTGATTGATGCAGCTGGTCAGAATTTTGTTTTAGAATCGAACTATGCAAGTATTAGTTTTACTCCTACACTTGAACAAATGGGTACCAGTCATGCATCACAATTGGAAGAGATAGGAGTAACGAGTTTGGATGAGAATTTGTGTAAAAAAGTTTTTTCATCTAATCAGTTCTAGGAAGTATTGAAAGCAGTAGATGAACCTTTATGGGCAGGTTGTGAAAACCACACTAAGTTATCAGTAACAGCAAGACTGTTAAATATCAAGACAGAGCATAATAAGTCTGCGGATTGCTTCAACTCTTTTGTTGAAGTAATGCGGGAAACAATGCCTCGTGATAACATCATGCCAAGTGATTTTTACGATATAAAAAAGCTAGTGGATAACTTAGATCTTCCAGTTGTAAGGATTGATGTATGTAATAAGGGTTGTTTGTTATATTGGAGAGATGATGAAAATGCAGAATCTTGCAAATTCTGTAGCCAACCTAGGTAAAAAATTAACAGGAGGCAGGGTCGTAATTAGAAGCGTAGACCATGCAAGCAAATATTTTATCTACCCTTAATCCCTAGATTGCAAAGGCTTTATGCATCTCAAGCCACTGCTAAATACATAACTTGGCATGCAAATCATGAAAGAGAAGAGAGTCTAATGTGTCATCCTTCAAATGCAGAGGTATGGAAATATTTTGATAGAATATACTCTCAGTTTGCGATAGAGTCTCGAAGCATCAGGTTAAGTCTCTATGCTGATGGATTTGCCCCATTTAGGAAATCAAAAAAAAATTATTCGTGTTGGCCAGTTATCTTAACGCCGTACAATCTTCCACTTGGTATGTGTACGAAGACATCTTATATGTTTTTGACATTGATCGTGACTGGCCCGCAACATCTGAAAAAAGTTAATAGATATTTATATACAACCATTGATTGAAAAGTTACAACGGCTATGGGAGAAAGGTGTCCTTACATATGATGTTTCTACTTATTAAACATTTGTAACGAAGGCTACTCTTCTTTGGACGATAAATGACTTTTCAGCTTACGGAATGTTATCTGGATGGAGTATAGCTAGGATCTTAGGATGTCCGATATGTTTGAAGAGATCAAAGTCATAGAAGAGTTTTACCGATAAATCATACATTCAGAAGGAATAAAAAAGAGTTCATCAAGAATAAGACTGAAAAAACACATCCACCATTGAGGTTGACCGGCGATCAAATTTGGGAGCGGGTGTAGGACTTTCCAACTGTTGTTCAGAACCCTCACAGCATGACTTTTGCATACGGAAGTACACATAAGTGGACAAAACACAGTATATTTTGGGATCTACTATATTGGAATGCCCATCTTATTCATCATAATCTTGACGTCATGCACATAGAAAAGAATGTTTTCGACAATGTCATAAATCCTATGATGGATGACAACAAAAAAATAAAAAACAACTTGAACATAAGAAAAGATATGAGAGATATTTGTGATCAGCCAACACTAGATGTGAATGCAAGTAGCAGGGGACCAAAACCAAAAGCAGTTTATACATTGGATAAGGAGCAGAAGCAAGTGGTTTGTCAATGGTTGAAATCTGTGCGGTTTTCTGATGGATATGTTTCGAATCTCGGGAAATGTGTTGATTTGAATGAATGCAAGTTGACAGGTTTAAAGAGTCATGATTGTCACATATTGATGGAAAGACTAATTCTCATAGCTTTTAAGAAAGTTCTACCGAACTTTTTACGAGGCGCTATTATAGAGTTAAGCTATTTTCTGTATGATATTTACTCGACAGTGTTGAAAACATCACACATGGAGAAACTAGAGAGAGATATTCCAATTATTCTTTACAACTTAGAAAGGATATTTCCTCCATCGTTTTTTGATTTGATGAAACATTTCTTAGTTCGCTTGCCTTATAAGGCTAAAGTTGCAAGTCCGGTTCAATTTCGATGGATGTATCCATTTGAGAGGTAATTTTTTTGAAAAAAATAAAATTCAAATTACTTTATTATATATTATGTTCCGATAAGCTTCTTTCTATTGTAACTAGATTCTTATATCATTTAAAGAAAAAAGGTAAAGAACAAGGCACGTGTTGAAACTTCAATTTGTAATGCATATATTGTGGAAGAAGTGATAATATTTATATCATACTATTTTGAGCCGTACGTGCAGTGCAAGAGGCGGAGAGCAAGTAGAAATGATGAGGCCCCCATTGATCCCAATTGCAAAGCATTCTCTATTTTCAATTATTTGGATCGACCAAGCGGTGCATGTTGGTTTCATTACTTAACAGGCGAAGAATTGCATGCAACCCATACATATATTTTTCTGAACTGCCCAGAAGTCGAGTCATGCTTCAAGTAAGTGTAAATTTGCAAATATATGTATTGTGTGTCAAATATTTGCTAATATATAAATGATATTTATTACTAGGATTTTCTAAACTTCAATATATGGACTATCACCAAATGAGTTTGACCATTTGTGCGATAAACAATTTGCAGCATGGTTCAAAATATATGTAAGTTGCCTATGGACCAAAACCAAGTTATTAAAATTTTATACATCATTTATTAAAATATATATTATTGACTTTGCGTGTGTAACCTTAGGTTCACAATAATCATGATGAACTTGAATAGCAAGGATTGCTATATCATCTGTCATGGGGTCTACAATTAAGAGTACGAAGTTGGCCAGCGTATTTCATAAATGGATATAATTTTCACACTCAAGAATATGGAATGGGAAAAGCCACAATGAATAATGGTGTGTCGGTTCGGTCATCCAATGGTGGCAGTTCAAAAGATGATTTTTATGGCTTGTTGAATGAAATCATAGAGATAGAGTACCCTGGACCATTAATGATGCGGGTTCTGTTATTTAAGTGCAAGTAGTTCGACCTCGTCAAAGGAATAAAGGTGCATACGAAATTTAATTTGGTTGAAATAAATCACAAGAAAAGATATATGAAATATGAACCATTTGTCTTGGCACAACAAGCAATTCAAGTATATTATGCATCATATCCTAGTTTGAAATGTGACAAAACTGATTGGTGGGCTGTATGTAAAATCAAAGCACGGAGAAAAATCGAAGAACACTGAAAGGAAAGAGCCTATCAACAAGAGGAAGTTTGTAATACGGTTGAAACTGACAAATATAACAGTCCAACTTTACGAGATCCATGTGGAGCAATGATAGATGTGGATCTAATTGAAATTTGCGAATTAAATGTACAAAATTGCTAAGAATCTGATTTTAAGATAGATGATGAAGATGAAGATGAAGATGAAGATGAAGATCAAAACGAGGACGAGGACGAAGACGATAATTAAAATTAAAATTTTTGTGACAAAACACTAATGATGTGTAATTATTATTATGACAAGTGTTATTTTGGTTGTCCTAATTATTATTATTGTTCATGTTATTATTGTTATTGTTCTTGTTATTATTGTTATTGTTATTGTCATTATCGCTGTTGTTATTATTGTTATTGTCGATTATTCTTATTAATTTAATTGATCGTGGGAATATTTATCGCTAAATGACGACAAGTCAAATATTATTCGTGCGATAACATTTGCGATATTCTATTTTCCATTGGATTTGGATCGCTGCTAATTCTGTCGCTCATTTTACGACAACAACTTATCTGTGGCTACTATTCATCGAAGAATTAGCAACAGAACTGAAATTCAATGTAATTTTCCGAATCCGTCGCAAATTTGCGATGGAAAAGTAATTTCATCGCTAATTTGCGACGGATTTTTTGTCCGTTGCAAAATTTTGGACGGAAAAAAAATACATCCCAAATGTCCGTCGCAAATTTGGGACGGGAAAAAAATTTCCTCCCAAATTTGCGACAGAATAATTTGCAACGGAAAAAAATGTCCATTGCAATTTGAGACGGAAAAAAATTCCCCCCCCCCAAAATTTGCGACGGACAAAATATCTACGACGAACAAAAAAATCCGTCGCAAATTTCCGACAGACAAAAAATAATTTGTGAAGGACAAAAAATCCGTTACAAATTTTCGACGGACAAAAAAAGTCCGTCGCAAATTTCCGATGGAATTATTTTTCGGTCGCAAATTTGCAATGGACAAAAAAAGTCCGTCGCAAATTTGCGACAGAAAAAAAAGTTCGTCGTAAATTGGGGACGGGAAAAAAATTTCCTCCCAAATTTGTGACGGACAAAATATCTGTCGCAAATTTACAACGAACAAAAAATGTTGCGACGGAAAAAACAATCCGTCGGAAATTTGGGACGGAAAAAAATTTCCTCCCAAATTTGCGACGGACAAAAAATGTTCGTCGCAAATTTGCAACCGACAAAAAATCCGTCGCAAATTTGCGACGAACAAAAAAATGTCTGTCGCAAAAGTCCATTGCAAATTTGCGACAGAAAAAAATTCCCTCCCAAATTTGTGATGGACCAAAACATGTCCGTCGCAAATTTTCCACGAAAAAAAAAATCCGTCGCAAATTTGGGACGGAAAAAAATTCCCTTCCAAATTTGCGACGGACAAAATATCCGTCGCAAATTTGCGACGAATTTATTTTTCTGTTGCAAAATCCGTGGCAACCACATTCGTGCACGTTTTAAATTTGTGCGCCCGTCTCTCTCCCTCTCTCCCCCCTGTACGCGCACGTGCCCCCGTCAGCTTTTTTCTTCTTTTCAGACTTTTTCTTCCTTTTCTTTTTCTTTTCCTCTTGCTCTTCTTCTTCTTCTTCTTCTTCTTCTTCATCATCTTCTTCTTCTTCTTCTTCTTCTTCTTCTCCCTCCCATTGTCATCGCCGTGTACCCTGGACCGCCGTCGCCGTCGTCGCCTGCCCGCCCGGCAACTCACAGCCGCCGTCGCCGTCATCTCTTGCTCGCACATGTAGTCGTCGCTCGCTTGGCGGAGCTCGCCGCCGCCTAGCTCGCTCGTGCGCCTCCCCCGCCCGCCTCGCAGCCGACTAAAGCCGTCGTCGCCCAGCCTCGCCGAGCTCACCGCCGGCCAGCAGCCGCCCGACGCCGTCGCCGCCCAGCCGTCGCAGCAATCGCCCGACGTCGTCACCGTCCAGCCACCGCCCGACGCAGCCTAACGCCATCGGCACCCAGCTGCTGCCCGACACCGTAGCCACCACTCAGCCGCCGCCCGACGCTATCGCTGCCCAGCCGCCGCCCAACACCGTCGCCGCCCAGCTCCACCCTTGTTCGCGCGGCCGTGGCCGAGCGCGTGCCGAGTGCTTGGCTGACTAGCCACCATTTGGGCCCAGGCCCGGGCCGAGCCCGCCACTGGCCGACCGGCCAAAATATTATTATTGTTTGGTTTTTCTTGGCCTTGAACCTAGTAAGCAACTTCCTAAACCCTACCTAATATAATGAGTATTAATCAAACTTGTTTAGGGATTGTTTAGTGTATGATTGGTTGGGTAAGTTGGGGGTCGATTTTAGAACTGCATGTGGCTTTAATCGATGTTTGACTAGTCAATTTATCCATTAGAATAACTTAGAATACCTGTAGAGACCCACTTTGAGTGAAATTTAAATTTTTGTAGGTGCCCAAAAAAAAAATTTGGGCAAAAAATTCAACAAATCAAATAGATTTCTCATTGACAAGTCAATTTCTAGCAAGAATGCGAACAATCAATTTCTAGCAACATTTTGATTTCTGGAGCAGAATGGTTACCATTCACACCCTTAGTTATTTAATGCCAATCGTATGGTTAATTAGGTTAATCGTGTGGTTGTTTTGCTTAATTGTGGCTGATTGGTTAACTATGGCTCGATCGTGTGGGTTGATTGATGATCGTGTGGCCGAGAATGAAGATCATGTGGCTGAAATTGATGTTTTATGGTTGATCTTGTACTTGATGAATTATCGTGTGGTTTGAAAGTGGATCGTGTGGTTAATTATGGCTATTGTCGGCTTAGCATGGCATATCGTGCTCATATATTGATGTTTGATACCAAAATGAGTGCGATTCATAGTATATTTATTCGTAGAAAATTGCACATCATAAACACTCGGCATTGGCTAATTAAGAGGAAACATTTTCTGCTTTTGAAACAAAATGGTAAGTTTTGTCATGTACATTATTATGTGTCCGTAATACGTGTTCATAATTTTTTACATATTTGTCTAACTTTCCTACTTGTCAGTATAAACGTGGAGGTCACATGCTAGAAGACCAGCCTCTTCCTTGTCCTCGTCCCCGTCCCTTTCCTCTTCCCCTATCCTTTTATTTAACCCCCAATCACAATATGCTGATGGACAATATGGATATGTTGGCCTTTCCTCCAACACTCAAGAACATGTTAGGAGACTTGGCCACATGCGAACTGAATCTCCTCCAGTTCCATCTCCTTTAGCTCCCTCTCTTTCCGTTCCACCTTATTATTCAGCGCAACAATCAAATAATGATCGAAACACAAGTGAAGAAGATAACCGATTCATGATATACCCATTTGGAGATTCATAAATACTTCATTTTTTTTAGTATATGTAATATTTATGGCTTTAGATATGGATGTCAACTGAATTGTTAATATTGCACAATATCCATATGTTTGCAGATTCACGAATGCTCCGTTTGTTGTGAGGGAACTTAATAAAATAATCAAAAACTATTGGATGGGGCAGTATATTAATTACAGAAGTGTTCCACAAGAAGTGAATGTGTCACGCCCCGTACCCCACTGGAACGCAACATCCCGTCACGGTCGATTATGGTGCAATGCTCCCAGGAAGCGTCGCCGAACCAACACCCAATCAGAGATCAGACACATGCGGAAGCAACGTATATAATTAAATATATACACCCGTACAATATAACACATGAGACCAAGGTAGTACAACCATTAAACAACACATTGAAAACATATATATACTGGTATTGCCGAAGAAAACTTTTTACATGTTTACTACAACCAAAAAGGGAACACCAACAGCTGGGAATAACCAAACAGCCACTTCTTCATTCTACTCCGTCTCCACCGGGGTGCATGCTCGACGACTATTGGGTAAAATGCGGTATTCCAAAAAGAGGTGGTGATCTCGGCATCCTACTGCTGGGGATCTGAAAATATTTCGGTTTACATAACCGTGAGATGAATCTCAATGAGTTTAATCCCTAAACTTAGGCTAGGCTAACATGCAATCTCCTGACTGACAGCACAAAACAACACTGCAATCCAACTCATAAATAAACTCCGATCTAGGCCCTTTGGCCCAGATCACTTACCTGGCTGACCCTGCAGGTTATTCATAATAATCATAAAATCAAATCACATGCCCAAGCACTCAGTTCACGCGTACGTCAAACGCATGCTCATACTCAATAGTGATAATATCACGTATCATTCACCGAGTCCCGCATGCTCGCATTCTAGCCCACACATTCTCATGCATGCAAATGTCCACATTCATGTCTCGACTCACTAGCCCACACTGGCACACTGGGACTTTCTCGATTTATCATTTAATATGACCCGCGTAAAACGCATCAGGTCTCTTTCTTTAATCACAACACTTCATGGCCCACGTTAAAACGCATCAACTGGCCCAGTGTCTCTAGCCCGCGTCAAAATGCATCAGGCGCAACACCGATCTCCTCACGAACCAGAGCCCGCGTAAAACGCATCAGGTTGGTCGTCTTCCGGACGTACCGGGCATTGTCCCGCGTAACACGCATCAGGACGGCACACCCCGCGTAACACGCATCAGGGCGAAATGTGATCACATGAACATACTGCATATTATTATCTGAACCCCGCGTAACACGCATCAGGACATTTAGGTGATTACATGCTCATGGCAGGCACGCATTCTCGCACAATTCGTCACACGCCTCATTCTCGGCATTCACTATGCGTGCCATGCAATGCAACACAATGCAACATGAGCATCAAATATAATTAGGCACCCAGTCAATTCCATGTCGCAACAAATGTTCACTGGCCACTTAATACCGTGCGGCCCAATTTCACAATGTGCAATTCAATAATCCAATCAAGCCATTATATGGCCAATCACACTCCACACGAGTCGGCCACACAGTCACGCGACATGGCATTACTCAATTTTCCCAACAATTGGGTACCGGATCAACAAGCCAATCAGTCTGGACATACCCGGCAATCCAATCACATAATCACCAATTAGTCCGAATTAGCCAAATAATTATCTCTAATAATCCCACAAATTTTTCTTGAATTTATTCCCCCAATTGATCCTCAATCCGGTCCGAATTTTATACCGATACTCCTAAACCAGTCCAGACTACACTGATAATACCTAGGCCAGTCTAGAAAAACGCACGATTAGTCCTAATCCGGGTTTAGGAATTTTACTCACCTAATCAAGTGTCACGACGACGGGGAATGGCGGCCGATCACTGGTGAACAGTGCAACCGGCGGCAGAATTCCCGGGGCGACGACGGTACGACGTGAACAGTACCCGTGAACAGTACGTGTGAACCGTAACTTGTGAACAGTACTTTTCGTACGGACTGCACGGGACGGCCGGAAAACGGTGGCCGGCAATGCGCCGGAGACGGCCGAGACGATTTTTCCGACGATGAACAGTAAATCCGTACGGGCGTGAACAGTAAATTCTGTACGGACACTGTACGGACTGGGTGCAACGGCGACGTATGAGGATGCTGGACGCCTAGGTGTCGACGGTTCGGCGATCGGAGCTCCGGCGAAGCTCCGGCGACACTGTTTGTAAAACTGAAAAATGAGAAACAGAGAAAAACAGAGCTGTTTCTGGACTAAAACCTGGGTTGTGGTGGCTGGACAGAGGTGGAAAGGGTTGCTGATGATGTTGGCTCGCCGGGGGAAGCACCGGCTGGTACTGTTCCGGCGTGAACAGTACCGAAAAGGGCAGAAACGGTGCTGCAGAACAGAAAACAGCAGAGAAGAAGGGGAATTCTGGAAAATTTCTGGCCGAATACACCCATACATGAGAGAGAGAGAGAGAGGTTTATCTGGTCAAAGGGGTCAAAGGTTAATTTAGTGGAGTCCAAGTGTCAATTTTTTAGGGCTAGATGACATTTTTGCCCTTGATCCAAGGGTTAACATTCATCCTCATCCAATTATTTAGGGGCAAAATGGTCATTTGCCCCTAACCAAGGGCTGACCAGACCTGAGTTAAGCTAACTCACTTTGGTTAATCCCAAAATAAAATTCCAATTTTCGCACATACGCGTTCCATATATGCGTGGCCAACCTAATATGGCGTCAGAATTGAAAAATTCACTTTCTAAGCCCTCGAAAATCGACTGTGAAGTTCCGGGAATAAAATAATATTATTTTTTCAATTTTTGTCAAAATTCCAATTTTCGTCCGAAATGACTCCCGGCATGCGTGGCCACTCAAAAATGGTGTCGGCCTCGAAAAATAACTTCGAACGGCCCCAAAATCCAACACCGGCACCCACAGGGGCAAAATCGTAATTTTCCCCAATTTTCGTCGAAATTTCAATCTTTGTCTAGATTAGCCCCAAATGTGCATGGCCAGCATAATGTGACGTCAGAATTCCAAAAATATTCTCTTAAGCCTTCGAAAATCGACATCGAAATCCAGGCCCAATATCGTGAATAAAACTCGCTAAACTTTCAGTTTCAGGGTCTCTCACTAACGGGCGGCTGTTTAGAAGTCACGCGTATCAACCTAGGGTTATCTGTGTCGTAACGGTCTCGATCATTGGGAGAATGAGAAATTATTATTAGTTCCAAGGGTCACGATCGTTCAGTTCAGGTTCAGGACTGGTTGGCCACATGTACTTTCGGTCTTGCAGAATCACCTGCGTCCCTATTATACATCGTTGGCCTTAGCCAAACCCAATCCATTACCCTTCCCTGGGATCTGCCCACGTTGGCCCAGAATATTCCCTCAACATCTCTCGTGATCGGTGTCCGTTTCACGATAGGGTCCCTGGTCCACGTACCGTTTTCTAGTTAGCCATGCCCTATTGGTTAGTATCCCAAGAGTGATCAGCTCTGGGCGAGACTGGCTAAAATGAAATGCGCATCAATATCAGTTTTATTAATCCCGGAAATTACATCAAAATTCGAGTTGTTACAGAATGATTTGTGGTGGAATGAGTTCAGAGTAAGTTTTAGATATTCTATTTTCTCACCAACTAAGTTCGGTGTAGTATACTGATGGTCAATAATGATGTAAAGGGACCAAAACAACACTTTAGTTTTCGGTACTAAAGGGACCAGATATTTTCCCTGAGATGAACTTTACAAAATCTATCGCCGAATTGTCTAGTACATGGTAATGGATATGTGACCATCATAATAACTTTCAGTTTTTTTTTTATATTGATTGCAGCGGAAGTTCAGGTGAGATGAAGAGGAAGAGAATAAAGTGAGAAAAAATTTTCAGAAGAAAGTCAGTGATCACATACGAAATGTGATGAATAGAGCGAAGATCAAGCAAGTGAAGCCGGCTTTCATTACAGGTGACAATTGGGTGGAAATTAACAGAATTTGGGAAACTGAAAAGAGTCAACGAATCAGTGAGCAGAATAAAAAGAATCGATCTTCTAGTTCTAGTGAAGGGTCTGCCACATATGCTGGGGGCTCTATCAACATTGGGAAGTATCGCAAATAAATGGTAAGTCTGTTAAATAAGTTATAAGTTAATTTAATTCAATTACTCATGTTTACATTTTGTAAGCACATGAATTGGGGACGGAACCGACATTTGCAGCTACATTTGAACGCACATTTCAAAAGAAAGATAAGACATGGACTGGCGATCGAGCAAAAGCTATTAAGGTATGTAAGGTTATACTTTGAGCTTTATGAAAACTAGAATGAAAACCGTGAATGCTTTTAATATTTGTGGTAGATATATATAAAGTTATTTTTTTTTGGGTAAAGTAAGAAATGTATTACTATTCAACGTGCATATACATCAAAAGCCGAACACAAAAACCTCGAACCTGAAAAGTTATTTTATTTTCATTTATATTGTTAATGTAGGAAAAATATGATGAACTTTTAATGAGCAATGCTAGTGGTAGTGATGCTTGTGCTTCGTCTGAGCCATCAGTTGACAGTATGGCATTATAGGTAGAGGCAACGGGTGGGATGAAAAAAGGAAAAATATTTAGGATGGGATTTTTGTCAAGGATGTACATGCCGAATCATGCTGGAACTTTATCATCCAATGCGACTGATCGAAGGAGGTCACGACATAACAAGCAATTGACCCAAGAAGTGAACCAACTGAAAAATACACTTGTAGAGAAGGACGAAAAAATAAATTACTTGAAACAACAAATGCAAATCATTATGTGATACCTCAACCTCAATTGCGATGAGGTTCCTCCTGTACCTCCTGCCAATCCAATAGGTGATAGGCACAATGATGAGTGACACAATGATACTGAGATTGCTGATGATGATGATGATTTTCTCGGTTCTTTCTAGTTAAAATTTTCAAAATCGGAGGTAAGCTTGCTTCACAATCTTTTATGACATAAGTGCAGTTTCACCCAATATGTTCCTGCCCTACAATTACTTTTTGTGCACAACTTTCTTACAACTAGGTTTTTTGCTTACGAAAAACTGAAAATTTAGAGATCCAAGGATGACATGCTTGTTAAAAAAAATCATGATATTTGAACATTGTAGAAATACATGCCTTAATTGACTTTGAGTCCTCTCTTCCTCAGAATTGGTATTGGTAATTTACCTCTCTAAGTCATTAAACTGTTGAATGTTGTTTGGACAAGGATCTAATCTTTCCTAGGTAACAGAAATACGGTTTACAAGGGTAAAAAAACTACGGTGGATGTCAAAGTTGACTCATATTCATATCTAAGAATATTGATGTTCGTCCTGAAACATTATTTTGTTAACCCTCTTACTTGTTTTTTTTATACCTAGTTCCACATCCATGCATAAACGCTTTTCTGGACTGATTGAATATTTTTATTTATGTATCCACATTTCATCAGGTGTCGACAAAAGTGACTACTTTTGGTGTCCTGCCAAGTACTAAAGCTGCCCAATCTTATGTCTGGTTTGTCGATTTTTCATTTTTTAAGCAGAATCTATGGTTGTCCCGCCTCTTATGAATGTTTTGAATGTATTATAAGATTGGATATCGAATAGCATCATGTCAGACTTTGTAACTTTGCATATATCATTATTTTTTGCGGACCAGCATCTTTCCTTCAATTGTATTTTTCAATTATATGGCATTGTGTCTGGTTTGTTCGTTTTCTGTTTTTGAAGCGGAATTTATGGTTGTCTCTTGTCCTTTGATTGTTTTGAATGTATTACATGATGTTCATTAATGTGTAGCTATTGATATGGACAAGATTTGATGGCCGAAATGGTGTAAAATTTCCGACGAATATTTAGAGACGAATTTTGTGACCATTATAGTTCGTGGCTATTTTGTCACGAATAAGTAGCGACGAATCAAGTTCGTGGCTAATTTGCGACGAATTTTGCAACGAATTTTGTGACCAATTTTATGACCAATAAAGTTCGTGCTAAATTTGCGACGGATTTTGCGATCAATTTTGTGACAAATTTGCAACGAATAAAGTTCGCGACTAATTTGCGACGAAATTTGTAATGAATTTTGCGACGAAATTTACGTCGAAATTTGTGACGAATTTTGCGACTACATTTGCGACAAAATTTCCGACAAATTTTGCGACGAATAAAGTTCGTGGCTAATTTGCGACGAATTATTTGCTACGGATAGTGTTCGTGGCTAATTTGCAACGAATTTTGCGACGAATTTTTTTCCGTCGCAATTTTGCGACGGATATTGAAATTTTCCGTCGCAAAATTTTGCGACGCCCTAGTAGCGATGGAATTTTTTCTGTCGCAAATTCAATTTGCGACGGATTTTGCCAAATTTTTTGTCGCAAAATTCGTCGATAATCTCTTGTTTTTTTTGTAGTGTACACAAATAGGATATGCATTGCCATGTACTTCATTTATTAGTAGCTCCTTCTTCAAAGGTTAAGACCTTTGTACCTTTAGAATAATTACAGTAGAAAAGTGCAAAAGTCTAAGAAAATGTCTAATATTTTGGTAAGAAGCACCAAATTGTTCTTTATGATTGGTTGAATCTACTTTGCGAGAATGTGACCATAGGTAGAAAAGAGAAGTTTCCAAGGGCAACAGAAGTGGAGAGGAAATACAGACTTACATTAATTTAAGTTCAGGGACAACATTGAACATTTTCATATAATTCATGAACTAAATTGAATATATACCAAAAATCTAGAGATCTTATTGAACAAATTGAAAGTTCAAGGATTGCATTTCACATTTAGCTACAATTCAAAGATCACATTGAACAAATAAAAAGTTTATGGACTACATTGCACATTGGACTAAAGTTTAGAACTATTTGTGCCGTTTTTCCCCTTTCTTTTTTTTCTAAGCTTGACAATGATATGTTGGAAATGCTTTAAACACATCGGTGCCGTCACAACAAAGAAATTCATTTTTCATATGCCAATTTCGAGTTCATGGAATACTCCAATATCAAGTTGGAGGAAAGGGTGAACGATTAGGAAGATTATTCAAATCTCACAGGATATTTAGCTACGTTTTCCGAGGATAATTCCAAGAGGAGTTGTGACCACATAGAGGCGAGTCATGCATTAGGGAGGGATTGCCACTTGCAAGCTTTTCTTCCGCCACTGATGGAAGCACATGGAGGACCACCAACAAGTCTAATTGAAGATACGGACACAACTTCGAGTTCGGGTCGGGTCCAAGTTCAGGTCCAATCTCGGGTCGGGTCACCTCGGTCGGTTACCGGGTCGGGTCGAGTATTAGATCGGATCCCGGTCGGTTATCGGGTTGGTCAACCCGAGTTAATTGGATCGATCCACGTCGTGGGTTGTTGATGTAAGCCCTAGCGCATGGCTAGGCATTGCAACTCGTGGCAGCGCATGCGGTGTCCCTTGGTAGCGCACCGCCACTCAAAATGCTCATCTTGATGAGCTCTTCCCATTTATGAAATCAAAAATAAATTTTATTCGACCAAAAAGTCACAAAATGGGCCAAACCCAAATGTTCTGCATTTAGTCTATGGCAGCTATGATACTACATGTTGGCTGAGATAAACGGCACCCAAGATCTTCATAGCTAGAATCTAGAGCATAGTAATTAAGTAAAAGAGATTTGCACACCTGATTTGGAATTCATTGTTCTTTATGCTGAATAGCAACTATCCTCAGTGCAAGTTTTTATCCTCTATTACCTTCTGTATGACTAGCTCAATGAGACTACTTCTCACAATAGCATTTTGCAACTACTCCTTATATGAGATAATTTGTGCATCAGGGTTAGAGGAGGGACTTGAACTCTATTTATAGAGTTTTAAGCCAGACCCTCTCATCACAGGTCGGGCCTTACTCGGCCTATACTAGCTAGTTCCATAGTAGACTATTTAGAAATCTTTATATCTTACCTTATTAGACAAATCCCTTAAAATGGTAAATTACAATCTCAATTAATGCAGCCCCCATCAGAAAAACTCTTACAAAACATAGCAAGAGAAGAGGATTTTTCTTGGCATTCATGGGATTCCAGGTGATCTCTTATGTATTATTATTACGCATATAACGCGTTCCCGTACTCCACTTTGTTATATAGGACTTGGAGGTGCAACATTAGAACTGATTGGGTCTCGTTAAAACATAAAAGTAAGAAAATCT
Organism: Syzygium syzygioides; assembly: GCA_031216285.1. Lineage (NCBI taxonomy): Eukaryota > Viridiplantae > Streptophyta > Magnoliopsida > Myrtales > Myrtaceae > Syzygium > Syzygium syzygioides. Next base: position 24,960,160 of record CM062247.1, read on the forward strand.
ATTTGGGAAAAAGAAAGCATACTTTGACCAATGGCCAGTACCTTTCCCTTCCCTAATTATGATAGATTACTTGACCCTCCAGGTTCCTCTCACTGGAAAAGGATAGAAAGGGACGTCTATTGGAGTTTTAATAGTTTGATTATCTACCACGTATTACTGCCAAAAGTTAAAGTGCGCCCAGTATTAGGACAACAAATGAAAAAGATGTTGAAAAGATGGACATCTTGATGGTCATGAGAAATTTGATTAAAGTAGTGACACAAGACTTGTTCTAATTATGATAGATCACTTGACCCTCCAGGTTCCTCTCACTGGAAAAGGATAGAAAGGGACATCTATTGGAGTTTTAATAGTTTGATTATCTAGAAAGGGACATCTATTGGAGTTTTAATAGTTTGATTATCTACCACGTATTACCGCCAAAAGCTAAAGTGTGCCCAATATTAGGACAACAAATGAAAAGGATGTTGAAAAGATGGACATCTTGATAGTCATGAGAAACCTGATTAAAGTAGTGACACAAGACTTGTTCTACCATCCAGGGGAATGCGGGCTTTTTTATTAAAGAGGATCGGAGTAAACATATTTGGTCAAATCATATTGAGAGATGATGAACCCCAAAGAAATTTCGTTCAGTATAACGAGTGAAAGTCGCACAATACGTCTGAAGACAAGGACAACAGCACCCGCCAGCCTCCCTTGGATTCGCCTGCGTATGTTATGATGCTCGGTAATGACTTATTTATGGCCCAACCTCAAAGGTTCATGGGAAAGAAAAGGAATCATTGTAATACTATATTTGGATCCGCGGGATCTGTAGTGACATCGTAATATGGGCTACCAAAATTATATATTTGTGTGGTATGAACTAATTAATTAGAAGAAGGTCTAGCATTGGTTGCAAGTAGATGAATAATCAGGCATGTTGAAATTCTATCACACATCGTTTCAAAATAGTTCCTACATGTTCTTTATTCATGTAATTTTCCTCCTCCTATTAGTTAAAGTTTTTTTTTTGAACATGGTAGTAAAGTCAAGGAATAGACTTAACAATGGATTTGTGCAAAGTTTTACAAAAACATCAAAGAAAGCCACACAAACCATGTTCATATACTAAATCGACGATTCATCACAATCAATTGATTAGACAAATATCAATAATGGTCCATGGGCAAAGACTAAGTGAAGTCTCTTCACTCCAAACGTATAAGCCAAACGTAACTTACATGTTTGTCCACTATGGTATAATGATAGCGCACATGGCACCAACTACTCGGCGGGGATATTGAATTGATAGCATGCCAGAGTCAAGTTTCTTCACAAGGGCGAATGGGAAATGACTTGGTTCGAATGACGGAATCTGGCGTGCTTGACGGGCGAGTCTCCATCTGAGGACCAAAATCACGCATGAAAAGAAGGGAAATTAGACAAAACTCTCCCGAATTTTGAAGGTAACATACATTTGTCCTGAAATTTCAATCGTTGCACGATATCTCCTGAATTTTGATTGTTATATATTTGTTAACTTCCCATTATATTTTCCGGTAGCATGAGCAATGTGGTAAAAAAATATCTCATGTTGTTTTGAATGGTGGGCTCATTGAATTGGTAGCATGACCGAGTGAAGTTTCTTCACAAGGGCCACGAGGAAATGACTCGGTCCGAGTGACAGAATCTGACATGCTTGACGGGGCGAGTCTCTGTTTCAGGACCAAAACCACACAGGAAAAGAAAGGAAATTAGACAAAACTCTCCCGAATTTTGAAGGTGATATACATTTGTCGGGAAATTTCTATCATTGCATAATATCTCCTAAACTTTCATTCTTATATAGCTGTTAACTTCCCATTATATTTTCCGGTAGCATGAGAAATGTGGTAAAGAAATATCTTATGGTGTTTTAAAAGGTGGGGACATTGAATTGGTAGCATGGCCGAGTCAAGTTTCTTCACAAGGGTGACAAGGAGATGAATTGGTCCGAATGACAAAATCTGACATGCTTGATGGGCCGAGTCTCTGTTTCAGGACCAAAACCACGCAGGAATAGAAAGGAAAGTAGACAAAACTATCCCAAATTTTGAAAGTGACATATATTTGTCCTGAAATTTCAATTGTTGCACAATATCTCCTGAGCTTTCATTCTTATATAGCTGTTATCTTCCCATAATATTTTCCAGTAGCATGAGCAATGTGGTAAAAAAATAGGTTTAATACCATGAAAACCCTAAACTGGTATACTTATGACAAATTTACCCAAACTAATTTTTTGACCCTAAAAAACTCCCAAACTATATACTTAAGATAAATTTACCTTAAACTAATTTTTTGACAAAGAAAAACCCCAAACCGGTACCCTATAACAAATTTACCCGAAACTAATTTTTTGACCACTAAAAACCTCAAATTAGCACACATGTGAAAAATTTTCTCTCCACTAGCTAATCAATTTGGAATTTTTCGTGGTATTTACCCTATGGATTTCCATGTGGACTTGCCACGTCACCATACCACGTCACCACGTGTCATCCACATCAGTAAATTTAACGGTAAAATTTCACAGAAGCTACCGGAGGGTAAATTTGTCACAAATGTACCAGTTTGAGATTTTTTATTGTCAAAAAATTAATTTGAGGTAAATTTGTCATAAGTGTACCAATTTGGGATTTTTTGTGATTAAAAATATAGTTTATGGTAAATTTGCTATAGGTGTACCGGTTTGGAGTTTTTCGTGGTCAAAAAATTAATTTGGGATAAATTTATCATAAATACACCAATTTGGAGTTTTTCGTGATGTTAACCCAAGAAAATATCCTATAGTGTTTTGAACGGCGGGGTCATCGAATTGGCAGCATGGCCGAGTCAAGTTTCTTCACAAGGGCGACGAGGAAATGACTTGGTTCAAATGACAGAATCTGACATGCTTGATAGGGTGAGTCTCCGTTTCAAGATCAAAACCAGCAAGAAAAGAAAGGAAATTAGATAAAACTCCCCTGAATTTTGACGGTGACATATATTTGTCCTAAAATTTCAATTGTCACACAATTTCTCCTGAACTTTCATTCTTGTATAACCGTTAACTTCCCATTATATTTCCCGATAGCATGTGTAATGTGGTGAAAAAATATCTTATGGTGTTTTGAACTATGGGGACATTGAATTGGTAGCATGCTCAAGTCAAGTTTCTTCGCATGGGCAACGAGGAAATGACTTGGTCCTGTCGCGCCGCGCTTTTTTTTCTTTTAGGTTTTCGGGGTTTGCATGCTAAGGAGGTACTTCCGTGCAAGGGTCTCTCCCAAACCATATATCACATGATAGTAGATGGTAATTTCCTATTTGATCTAAGTTTTCGATTTTAGAGTCACCACTAGTCATTATTAGTAGGTTGACTAGAAACATAATCGGGGTATGAGAGAAATACCGTGATTCTACGAACTAGACATTCTGAGTACAGTCACTTGGTTACGCTAATGATCTCAAATCGAGATCTCTAATACCCTTTCGATACCTAAGAACGATACGATGTCTAACGTGTCACGCAAGTTTTCGAGGCCTATCTACTAATCCTATCCATTCTAATTGCCGAAAAATCAATCAAGAATTAATATGTGCAATCAATGTCAATCAAACCAAGCAATCCTAAATTATCCCTAAAAGTCAAAATGCACCCAAAAACATCTAAATCATATGAAGCCCTAAAGGCTTATTCATTCCATGATTTATGTATTTTAAGGGTTCAGGGTTTTTTTAGGGGTTATAACCCCTGAATTTGAGGTTTTTCTAAAAATGCCACTTAGGCAGTTCCAAAAATTCAAATTTCACTTTTTAAGGTTGGCCACAGTGTTTTTTAACTGTTTTGTGAATTTTTTAAATTTATTTTTTGGAAATTGAATTTCTGAGAATTTTATTAGCCGAGAATTGATTTTTATGATTTTCTGAAAATTTTTATGAATTTTCTAATTTTCTAATTTTTTTAAAAAATTTTCTAAATTTTTCACTTTTTTATTTGTGTGTTTAGAATTTTCTGGATTTTTATGAATTTTCTAAAAATTCTTGATTTTTTATGAAATTTTCTAATTTTCTGAAAATTTTTGAAAATTTCTAATTTTTTTAGATTTTTCTGATTTTTTTATTTTTTATTTGAATTTTCCCGCCATGATGGTGAACCGGACTGGCCTGATTCAACCCGGTTCGGCTTGGCCCAACCAAGAATCGCCAGCGCCGATGTCGATTACCCCCTCCGGCGAGCACAGCACCGAAATGGCGCCATTTAACGCATTTTTCTCTTCGGCATTTCGCCGAGCACTTGGTATGCATGAATTCCAACCTAATGTTTTCAAGGGCGTCACTTCAAGCCCTTCTTCGGCAACCTTCCGATGGACGTTTTGCCGTTTATTTTGATTCTAAACCAACTTCATATTACCAGCTATCATCCTTAACTTATAGATTCACTGCAGGACCATTGCCGGCCGGCGAAAAGCCGGTCGGAAAAGCCCTACTTGCAATCCTATTTCGAACTAACTATTCAAGCTCGCAAACTGTCACACAGAACGCCTTAATGTTCTAAATCAATTCTAATTATTAACAAAACATCAAACAGGGATCAAGGAAGACTAACTTGAGTGGCTTAAGGCCACGGGGATACTCCGGTGAAGGTTCTTCAAGTTCCAGCAAGGTGGTTTTGGTAATGGCCAACTCGGTTTATGCATATCCGACGATCAAAATGCAATCAAACGTCATAAAAAATGATCAAAAGCTCCTGATAGGCATTAACAAACTCAGGTTTGCAAAGAAAATACATGATCGGCAAGGTTGAGTTCAAAGTTACTTTATGGAATTTTGGAAAAATCAATGTTAAAGAATGAACCTTACCTGCTTGATCGGAGGATCAGAAAAGTTTTCCGAGTTGATCAAATGCCGTGAACTTGTTCACAGACACTTGAACTTCAAACTGAAGACTTCAGCTTCGCCGGAAGAGTCCTAAGCGCGTCGGTCGAACTTGGTTTTCAGGCCTTCGTAACAAACCAGTTCAGCTAAAACGATGAGGGGATGGTCACGGCCTATTCACAATTCACCGGCGTTCCGCCATCTACGGTGGCGCAGGAAACTTGTGAGGGGACTCTCGACCCTCTCTCTAGATCTTTCTCCTTTGTTTTCGCTTGATTTCACTCACTCTCTCTCTGGCACTTCATCGAACACCTTTGTTCATCACATTCAGTTTCTCTTTTGTTTTGTTGGTCGATTTTTCCCATCCGAAATCCGTTTCCACCGCCTTCCGATCGGTTGGAATGACTTTTTAGCGCCAGCCGAAGATTCTCCAGCTAGCCAACTCAATTAAAACGTGTTAATTTGATCGGAGAAGGTCGGCAAAGTCGCAGGTTTGAGAAGATATTTCTCGGTTCATTATGTTTTGGGACGAAACGGGTGAAAAGGATGGGTTCCCTAGTCGGGTCAGGTTGACCAGGCAAACCCTGTAAGCCCGGTATTGGCTAAAAATTCAAATTGAGCTGCATTTTAACCGAATTTTCAAAATTAAATCTCAAAATTGAATTCCTCATCACATTTTGAACCCACATATGTGATTTTCCTCAATTTTTGACATAATCATGTCCAAGATTTTCGAACTTTTGTATTCAGGTTATTGGGATTTTGTTCAATTCAATGCCTTAATGACCTGATTGGGCAAAATTGGTATCAAAATTGAATTACCCACATCTAATTATCCCTAGAAATGATGGCCTCATGGTACGATAATTTCGAATTGGACACGATTCCCAATTTGGGCTCAAAATTCCTAATTTTCAATTGAATTTTTGGGTTTTCTAATTTCTTTGTTGAATTGTTCAATTGGAGACCATTATGGAATTCAAGGTCCCAAAATCATTTTTTGTGAAGATACCATGACTTAAAAATGACTAGAAAAGATCTAACTGCATTTTTTGTTCAATTCGGGTTTTATTTTGCCCAATTTTGGGAAAAACACATGCCCAATTGAGATTTTCCAAAATTGATGATGCATTAGTGAAATTGGACTTAAAAGAAGATTAAGGATATTTTTATGGAATTTTTTGATTCCATTTGCTATTTTTCTTGATTTTCTCACTCATTTTGACAAAAAGAAATTAAATAAAAATTCAGGAAAATGCTAAAAAAAATCATTTTTGATTTAGAAATAGGTTTCTAGGTTTGACCAAGATTCCTAATCCTAATTTTGCAATTTTTGAAAATATAAAAAAAAATCTAAAAATCAGGCGTCAACAAATTCGTATGACAGAATTTGACATGCTTGATAGGGCAAGTCTCCATTTGAGGACCAAAAATGTGACATCTGAAATTTTTAACTTTCTGTACTAATATTTAAAATGATTTTACATTATCGTTATTGCCCGGAGACCGATATGATAGGAGATTGACGCATACATTGATGGTGTAGTGTGACGGTAAATTATTAATTGCCACCATATTAGTTGAAGAAAGGAATGATATGCTCGGAGTTTCATATTGGATGATTTTCAAGTTCTAAATTAACTAAGTTAAGATTTTCTCAACAGCCGGTATCTTTCACTAGTGGGTTATTTTTCAGACTTGTTAGTATTTTGAACGGACATTGGTTTCCTTATTACATATTGATTAGTAGATACTTTGGTAACCTAACAAAATGTTTATTATGAAAATCTTTTTATCGAACCAATTGGCAATTTTTCCATTTGTGCTTATTTTTCCTATTTAACCCCTCACACTTTTTCCTCTTAAAGATATGGAGCTTGGTAGTGATGAGGTCATCATTGCCTCATGAAATTTGGCTTTAGTTTGTTAATGCTTGGAATGATTATTGCTCATACTTGGCCAAATGAAATGAAGCCTTCTCTCCTTCACATAAATACATCTTCTCTTGACTTATGATATCAAGCCATTTACACCCTAGCTATTAGCATATGGGGACACATGAATCAATTCTATTGGAATACTTACCCTTTCATTTATTAAGGCAATGAATGTCCTTGTGACTCACTCACCTACTTGGCCAAGAAGAAGCCATCTTTCATTTGAATCAAAATATCTTTGTCTAGTTAATCTTATTAGGCCACTTGTATCCTAGCTATCTACTTAGGGCCACTTAAAGCATTTCAATTGGAACACATACCCTTCTATTCTTAGGTATAATGATTTTAACCCAAAGTCCTCGTTACTTTTAACCTTGGTTAGCTAGATTCATTTCCTTTGGCCTACAAAAAGACCTTCGTATGTCTTCAAGCTTCCAAAAAGGAATTTCAACTTGTTCTTGCAAGAGAGAGAGAGAGAGATCTTCTGTCGCTTTCCTCTTCTATTTTCACATTCCAATCTTTCATGTGAAAGGAAAGATTATATTTGTATGTTGTAAAGGCTTCAAAATTCCATCTTTCAAGAGTTTACGAGGTGATTTGGTGGATTCTATTATGTTTTCTTTAACAAAATTGAAACTTGTTAATCTTTGTTTACTTATCTTGCTTTGAAGGTGGTTAAGGCTTTGAATTGTCCAAGTCTTTAATTGAGGCAGATGAAAACTCTAGGCGCTAAGCTAGGTTGTTCTAATGAGTACTTGACTTGGTTGGTTGATGATTGTTATATTTTATTTGCCTTCTTTGTCGAGTGTAGGTAAATTTTAATGATGATATGTAAAATTTTTGTGTTCACTTGAATTTGATCATTAAGCTTAGGAGGTGTTTGATGGATTGTTTAGGAAGTGTTTGATGGTTTTTCAAAGGCGTGTTTGATTTTCTATATGATATGATGACAATTTTTGTGTGAAAGATGTGGAAACAACGAACACTCAACTTGAATGTGATTTATTTGTAATTTGATTAAGTTACCGAATTACTGGCTAAGTATTGTCGATTAATCACTGGGTCAATTTTCATGTTGTCGATGATCGCATTGTCGATTAATTGAGTTGTCAATGTTCATGTTGTCAATTCTCTAAAAATGTTATCATAGTTGCATGAAAATGAAAAAAAGGTAAATGTGTTATTATTACTTATGTAAGTGATGCATAGAAAAGACATGGCGATACAGCTCAAAATTTGGAATGACTTTGACCCGGTACTTTCTCCTGAGAGTTCACTGTTTCTTTTGAAGAGCAACAAACAAGTAATAGCGCTACAATGGCTCTGTTGCTCCTATCTTGAATATTTATTTGTTATGTACAATGAAATAAAATGCCCTTCTATACTAGGTGGCTTATCAAGATATTCTAAAAATTCTGGACCGTGCAAAGATCTGCAGTTCTGCTCAAAATTTCATTGATATATACTTGCGGCTTCCTGGAATTCCTGCTAATGGACAGTTGCAAGAGAGTGACTGCATAAGAGTCAGGATATGTGAGGGCAGATTGGCCGTACTGATACGGGAGGTTTGTGATCAAGTTGCAATTATCATCTTTCTACTTCCTATAGCTAACGGAAATACTAGCTTGTCATTCTCTTCTAAACAATATATGTCAGCCTATAAGGGAAGGCAATTTCATTATTCAACCCAAAGTAGATTTTGATATCAGCATCAGTACAGTTGCTGGTCTCTTGAACCTTGGGTGAGTTATGTAATAGTTGGTCTAATTTACTAACTCCTTTATTTACTGCAGAATTTTATATCAATTGAAATTTAAGTTTTGTAAGATCTTGTAATGTATCCTTATTCTTGTGATCTAATGCTAGTGAGCTTGACATGGTTGTGTTCTCTCAAAGTAGATAGCGGGGACTCTGTCTGAGTAATGCTTATTTAAAAGTTCTCTTATATAATAACTTTAGGATCTCTTACTATCAATAGTTCTGGGTACATAGGAAGGTGTTCAATTTTTTGAGTTTCTACTGGATATTGATGCCGTTAGAGTGATAATTGAACAAAAGAATGATCCCCTTAAAGTTTTCATGCCATATACTGACCTTAGATTAGTGTGTAGAAGCCATCCTTAGTTTTGACTGTTGTGGATTTTCTTGAATTTTTATAACTGTCTGCTCAGGAGCATTTTCTTATATGCTGGAGTGATAGTAGAATTGATGGTTCTTGTTTTCTGGTTATGTGCGAGAATATGCCAAATGCTGAATAGGGTGGTGTCTGCTGTATATTCTCATGCTAGAGAAACCTAGTCTGTAGAAGTTTCTTGATATTGATTTCTCATTCTTGAGGAAGAACTATAGTTTTGTCTCTCGTTGGTTGGAACAGTTTGGAATGCCTAAACGAGGAAAAGCTTTGAGGATAGAAAATTATGCTGATTTTTGAGAGATTTGTTAAGTATCCAACATTGTTTGTTTTTGGGTCTTGACTGGGCTTTATGTACATGTTATCTCCTTCCACGTACTAGTTTAAGCTTTTGGGTTTAGTATCTTAACAAAACATTAATATTTTATTTCACCTGTGGTCCTTGTCTGTCTAACCGCTTTCATCATTCCACTTCCCGTTTGCACCTGAAAGGGTATATTTAATATCCTATATCACTTGTCTACCAGGCTTGTTAAGGCCTTATATATATTTTCCCTAGGCCGGATAGCTTAAGGGCATGTCTACAAGGTATGTTTAGGCCTTGTCTCTCTACACCTAATAGCTTACTGTGCACTCATTTGACCATTTTAAACCCAAAACACCTAACACTTTCATAATGATAGAAATGTTGACGCATACATCAGTGTTTAGTTTTTTCATTACTTTTTGAAATTTGGATGCTATTTAAATTTTGCCGGGAAAGGAAAAAGGTAGTTTTTGCCTATGCTGAAATGGAAGTGAACAAGCTCTAAGTTTTTGGGTTGGATATTCTGACAAAACTTTTCTAGAAATGGAATTGTGAATGTGGTGAAAGCTTTAGTATTTCCTTAGCTAATAAGACTTTCCGTGCTAACAGAAAAATAATTACCAATAGTTCGAGGGCAGTGTCAGGAAAACTTCTCTCATTGTTTGATCACTTACTGAGATGATTGTCTAAGGCAGTTCAAACCTTGTATTGGACCCTCCAAGCTAAGAATTTCGGAGTTATTCATAGGAGTCACAACTCATGTCTTCTTCTGCAAGGAATAGAAAGGTGAAATGAAGATACCTGCATCTTCTAGCCAGGATACGACTCGATGGAACATAACCTATCGGGCATACATAAGCCTGTTTATTTTTTTTTTTTGGTAAAGATAAAACTATATTACTTTTCAAATCACCATATACACAAGGAAGCTGAAGAAAGCTAAGAACAAACCTCGACCCAAAAGGGACAAGTAATTGTCCAGCGGGGGTCAAGGGTGCTTAACAGAAAATACAAGGGCCGAGAAAGGCAACAACGCCCGTAGGCTAAGGAGAAAACACTAATTAAACCTCGGCTCGTCTTCAAAGAGTGACTGAGGGAGACCCCAATTTCTTTGCATTTTACGATTCCTATTTGTATCCGCGATTCGTCCGAGGGATAAGGCCTTATCCTTCACTACTTTAATCAAATGCTTGCGCATTCCGGGAATGAAAGGACTCTTGTTTCTGAATAAGGAATTGTTCCTTTCAGTCCATATTATGTGGCAAAGAGCAGCAAAGGAGAACCTGGATATGCAATGGGCAAAGGACGATCCTCCGGAAACTTTCAGCAACCAGGTAATATTGTCTTGCCAAGGCCTATTACGCCATGGCAGGTTACATTTTGTGGCCCAGAAGTATGCCAATCTGCTAGTAAGCATGCACTCAAAAAATAGGTGGTTTACCGAGTCCGGCGTGGCATCACAAAAAGGGCATAAAGCTGCGTCAATTCTTCGAAAATGAAGAAGAAATACCTGTGTGGGCAGTCTATTCAGCGTCGCCAGCCATAAAAGGAAGGAGTGCCGAGGGACTATATGGTGATCCCAAATGAGGGTATGCCAGGGAACCGAGCGACTCCTTGTTCTGATATGATCCCAGGCCATCGCAACCGAGAAGGTGCCAGATGGATGCGGGGACCAAATTGGTTTATCCATAGTATTATCCTGGAAGGTTGGAGCTGGGACCATCCAGTTGAGTAAGGTGTCGAGAATGGTAGAAGGTTGCCATGTTCGATCAAAGAAATCCCGAATAGAGGTATCCCGAGGGATTCGTGATTGGTAGATGTCTGCATTGCTAAAGAGAAGGTGGAGAGGACCTTTGTCATGCCACCAATCAAACCAGAGGGAGGTCGAACGACCATTGCCAATATTCCAACGGAAGACAGTCTGAGCGAGAGCTCTCATGTCTAAGATTTTCTTCCAAGTCCATGAACAAATGGTCGGCTTGGACACAACCCAGAAGCTGTAATTCTTTAAAAAAGTTGAGTGTATCCATTTACACCACATGGACTCCTTGTCCGTAAAGAGGAGCCATATATGTTTAAGGATCATGGCTGAATTAAATTCTGTGAGTCGACGAATCCCGAGGCCTCCTTCCTCTTTAGGAAGACAGACTACCTTCCATGAAACTCTCGCTCTACCAGCACCTAGCTCAGGGCCCTTCCACAAAAATTGTCGAAGAATAGTCTCGATTCTATCCAACACAGACTTCGGCAGGGAGAAGACTGTAGCCCAGTAAGTGTGGATTGAGTGAAGAACTGACTTAATCAGCTGGATTCGGCCAGCAAAGGACAGAAACCGATGCATCCATGATCGGGCGCGAGCCGTGATAGAGTCAACCAAAAGTTTGCAATCCTCTTTCCGAAGTATAGAGGATATAACAGGAACGCCAAGGTAACGAAAGGGCAGTGTACCTTGTTGGAAGCCGAGGCACTGAAGGATTTGCCCATGGAGAGCCGGCGTCCCTCCCGAGATAAAAACATTGCTCTTGCTGTTGTTTGGTGCAAGGCCAGACCAGTCAGAGAAGAGAACAAGAGCTTCCTTAATTAACTTGACTGACTGCAGGTGCGCTTCAGAGAATAAGAAGACATCGTCCGCAAAGAAAAGATGAGATAAACGCATTTTTTTGCATCTCCAGAACCAGTGGAAGCACGGGCTATCTGTTTTGGTCTTCAAAATTCCAGAAAGAACTTCCATTACCAAAATGAAAAGATAAGGGGATAAGGGATCACCTTGTCGAATGCCTCGAGAACTAGTGAAAAATCCATGTAGTTCCCCGTTGATTGAGATTGAAAATCTGGCTGTTGTTACACAAGCCATGACCATCTTGATCAAGTGGTCAGGAAATTTGAAAGCCAAAAGGGTCTTCTCAATGAATTTCCAATCCACCGTATCATAGGCCTTCTGGAAATCAACCTTGATGGCGCATTTTGGAAAGTAGGCCTCATGATGAAAGTCAGCAAATAACTCCTAGGCAATCATTATATTGTCACTAATCCGGCGTCCCTTAACAAAAGCCGCTTGGGAAGAATCAACCAAAGTAGGTAATACACTTGCAATTCGCCTCGCCAATAATTTGGAGATACATTTATAGAGGGTATTGCAGCAAGCAATGGGCCGGAAGTCATTCATAGCCAAGGCGTTGGCAGACTTGGGCACTAGAGTTAAAATGGTAGTGTTGATCTCCTTAGGAACTTCACCCGATTGGAATATATCCTTTACCGCCGCGATAATGGATGGTCCAGTAATCTCCCAAGTGGATTTGAAGAAGTCAACGTTGTACCCATCTGGGCCAGGCGCCTTGCCTTTGGCAAGTGAGAATAGAGTTGACCGAATCTCCTCATCAGAAAACGGGGCAGCCAGAAGATTTCTCTGAATCTCATTCAGACTCGTTCCAATGAAAGAGCTGATGTCCCCTACAGAGCCCTGAATAGGAGCTGGGCTGCCATTAAGAAGGTGCTGAAAATGGCCAACAATATGATTCCCAACATCTACTGGGTCAGTTAAAAGTACTCCATCACTCGTGGACACCGAGAGGAATCGGTTCTGGAGCCGCCTTTTATTTACAAAATGATGGAAGTACCTGGTATTGAGGTCACCCTCCTTGAGCCAGCGTATTCTAGATTTTTGTCTGAAGAATGATTCTTCTTGTTGCCTCAGTGTTGAGAAGGTTCGTAATAGCTCCGACTCAGAAGCAAGAAGGTTCTGATCAAAGGGGTGCTGATCTAGGGCAGTCTGCACCGCAAATAGATTCGCCCTTGCTTGTTCAGTCCTGGAAGATATGTCCGAGAACGAGCTTCGATTCAACAGTTTCAGCTTGGCCTTGAGGATTCTGAGTTTACAGCAAACCAGGTGCATCGGTGATCCAGTAATCTCAGTATCCCAAGATTGGGCTACAATGTTCAAGAAATTTGGATGAGAGATCCAAAGGTTGAAGAATTTGAAGGGTTTCTTGGACATATGAGGCGGTAGAATTCTGATCACCATGGGGGAATGATCAGAAATGTCTGGCACCATGAAGTTGGCTTTAGAGAAAGAAAACTGTTGGGTCCACAAGTCATTAACGAGAACTCGATCAATCTTCCGTAGTTTCCGGTTAACTCCTGAAGAGTAGGACCAAGTATATCTACAGCCTACATAGCGAAGATCATCCAAACCTGCCTGGTTTAAGCCGTTCCAACAATCATCGAATGCCGGTATCCAAGGAGTTGAACTACCCCTTCTATCATCAGGGTCTCTAATAGCATTAAGATCACCGGCCACTACCCACGGTAATTGGCAAGACGAAAGCCTGACAAGGTCAGCCCAAAGAGCACGCCGATTCACAAAAGTATGTTCACCGTAGACTATAGAGAGAAGACAAGCTTTTTGCATACTCAACAGATTGACCTGAGCATGTATAATCTGAGAGGAGGAGTACAAAAGACTCAATTCAAGCTCATTCGGATCCCACCCAAGCCATATTCTGCCTAGGGGTGATTGATCATAGTTAGAAATCCAGCGCCAATCAGCCCTTAAGTTTCTGGCTATATCATCAAAAAGGAGGGTTTTTACTTTGGTTTCAATGATACCAATACAGGATAGATGGTTCGCCCTTATAAAGGCACGTATCTCAGCTTGCCTTAAGGGGTTAACCAGGCCCCTAATATTCCAAACGCCAAAAAACATCTCAAAAAACTGGGGGGGGGGGAGGAATATTACCCCTTAGTCTTCTTTGGCTTCTTCCTCTTAGATTTCTTCTTTGAGGAGGAAGGCCCTGGAAGTTTCAGAGGAGCAGCCGAAGTAGGAGTGGAGCCAGGCGAAGCTTTCGTGATAACATCCGTTGCACTGGAGGCCATGGCTCGTGAACGAGTGTTGGGGGGGGGACATAACCGCCGGTTCCTCTTCCAGCTGTTCTTCAGAGTCATAATTCTTGTCCACTACAACTCTAGAGTCTGAGTTGTCTTCTGAGGAGGAAGGTGGGCAAGAGGAGGAATCTTTCTCTTGAAGGCCTAGCGGGTCAACGGCCAAGAGATCCAAAGGATGGTTAATATCTGCCTCAGCATCACAAGAGGGGCTAGGATCCATTCTGGCCGGCTCTGAGGAGGAGCTCTGAGGACAGTTCTGGGCGAGAAGAGAAGCCCCCCCTGTGTTCACTTCCGGTACAAGTACTGCTACTGTTCTGATCACATTCTCTGCAGGTTTGGTCGGGCTGGAGCTGTTCTGTTCTGTTCCAGCAGAGGGACTAAGTGGACAGATCTGAGCTTGGGGAGAGCCAAGAGCAGGGGCCTGGTGAGTCCCCCCTTTTTTGTACCTGATCAAAGGCTGACCTGGTGCAGAGGAAGAGCCAAAAGCAGGCGGAAGAGAAGCCCCCCCCTGTGTTTACGTCCAGAGCATGAACTGGTGCTGTTCTGATTACGTCCTCTGCAGGTCTGACCGGGCTGGAGATGTTCTGTTCTGTTCCAGCAGAGGAGCTTTGTGGGCAGTTCGGAGCTTGGGATAAGCCAAGAGCAAGGTCCTGATGGGTCCCCCCTATTGTGCTTCTGATCAGCGGCTGGCCTGGTGTAGTGGATGAGGCGCGGGTCTTCTCCCCTGCACTCGCCTCCACAGGTCGGGTTGATGAGGAACTAGGCGGGTTCAAATGGCCTTTACCTTTTTTTCGGTTGACTTGGGTCCAAACTCCAGTTTCACGGGGCCGTGATGAGGTCTCAGGTCTGGCCTTGGCTTGAGGATGCAAGGATGTCTCAACTCTTCCTTCTGGATGTACAGCAGCGCATTCAAACCCGGTAGAACCAGTTTTGTGTCCAAAAAGACCACAAGGGGCGCAAACCATAGGCTTCCATTCATACTCCACTTGAACCAGAATTACTTCGCCTTCCCATTGCACTTTGATAGTCTCCAGTCGGGGTTGTGCAGCTTGAATTTCCACACAAACCCTTGCGTATGAGATGCGAGTCATATGTTCTGTTTGGTTGTCCACATATAGTGGCCTTCCGATGGCACTTGCAATTCTCCCAATACCTGCTGGTGACCATAAGCAGAATGGTATGTCTCGCAGCTTGACCCAAACCGGGATAACATCCATGGCCCCCTTTTTGAGTTTGAGCTTATAATGCCACTGTTGGAGTAGCATAGTGCTACTGAAGATGGAAATTGGGCCTAAATCCAGTATCTTCCTGCGATGATCCACATTCGGCACTCGAAAAAAATAGAACCCGTTCTCATGAAGTTTAATGTCCAGAACATGGTCTCCCCATGCTTTTTTGACAGCTTCTTCGGTCAGTTTGAATGGGACTTTCCTCCCAACATAATATCCCACTATACATTCCTTCCATAGTGGGTTCTGGTGCACAGCAATTTCTGGAGATATGTCCACGATCACTTCGCCATTTTCCTCAATAGGGGGTAAGAAATCCAGGCTATAACCCTTAGTTTGGACCCGAGCGACGTTTGCCCAAGTTCTAGGGGTGGGGGCTTGGTTCATTTGATCTAGAGGCCAGGAGGGAGTTTGTCCCACCACTGCTGATTTCATAACTGGGATTGCCCTGGAATTTGAGCGTGGACCACCACCAGCAAAGTGAGTTTTTCCACGTGAGAGGCTCCTGTTCTTCGAACGGCCTCTGCTCCGACTCCTACTACTGCTGCCCTTCAGGATAGGCCTCAGCCCCAAAGGCCGCGTAGTTTCATGCAGAACCGAGGGGGACATCCCAGAGATGTGGCCTGCTGTTTTGTTCACTCCAGTTCCAAGATCCGCCTGCTGAGTTTCCTTTACAAGGGTTGGGACAGTTTCTATAGGGTGGGATGGGTCGTGTAAGGTGGTGGCTAAAGCCTCAGCCATTTGGACAATTCCTCAAACACCTAACAGTCAACTCCACATTTCCTTAAATAAAGCAGTGACGCAGCAAGAGGCCCCCCCCCAATATAATGCACCCTCAACAGCTGAGCCTTCACTACCAACCAACCTACCTGCAATAAAGGATAAAAGCCCAACCCAGGCCTTGCCCCAACAACAACCAACCAAACTCCAGCAGTAGCGTCCAGAAAGATACGCACAGAACAGGGTATCGCATCAGCCAGGGGGACCACCCAGCAACGATTACCAATCCAGGGCCAAGAGAATTTTGCGACGAATACAGTTTGTGGCAAATTAGCCACGAATTTTACCACGAATTTTTTTATTAAAAAAATAGGATTTTTTTTTTGTTTTTTTAGGGTAAATTAGCAACGAATTTTGCGACGAATACAGTTCGTGGCTAATTTGCCACAAATTTTTATAAAAAAATAGAATATTTTTTTTGTTTCTTCGGAGCAAATTAGCGACGAATACAGTTCGTGGCAAATTAGCTACGAATTTTTTTATAAAAAAAATAGAATATTTTGTTATTTTTGCGGGGCAAATTAGCGACGAATACAGTTCCTTTCCAAATTAGCCACGAGTTTTTTTAACAAAAAAAATTAGAACATTTTTTTTCGGGACAAATTAGCAACAAATTTTGCAACGAATATAGATCGTGGCAAATTAGTCACAAATTGTTTTATAAAAAAATAGAATATTTTTTTTTTTTTCGGGGAAAATTAACGACGAATTTTACGATGAGTACAATTCGTGGCAAATTAGCCTGGAATTTTTTTTTTGTTTTTTAGGAGCAAATTAGAGACGAATTTTGCCACGAATACAGTTCGTGGCAAATTAGCCATGAATTTTTTTATAAAAAATATAGAATATTTTTTTTGTTTTTTCGGGGCAAATTAGCAACGAATTTTGTGACGAATACAATTCGTGGCAAATTAGCCACAAATTTTGTTTATATTTTTTTGGGGCAAATTAGTAACGAATTTTACGACAAATACAGTTCATGGCAAATTAGCCACGAATTTTTTTTATAAAAAAATAGAATATTTTTTTTATTTTTTCGGGGCAAATTAGTGACGAATACAGTTTGTGGCAAATTAGCCACGAATAATTAGCGACGAATTTTGCCATGAATAATTAGTAACGAATTTTACCACGAAATTTTTATCGTCGCAATTTGGCAACAAAAATTGATTTTTTTTTGTTGCTAAATTTTGCGACGCCGTATTAGTGACGAAATTTTTTTTCATCGCAAATTCATTTAGCAACGAATTTTGCCAAATTTTTCATGGTAAAATTCGTGGCTAAAACCTTATTTTTTTTGTAGTGTTTATTTATCATATGGACATCAATTTGCTTGCAAGAATCCATCTCGTAGAAGGTGAATAGACCATAAAATGAAAATTTGTAAAAAGTCTGGAATGATCATTTTGCAGAAGCAATATACGCTACAGTTAGAGTGGACGGTTCTACATACGAGCCTTTACAATCCTGTTGTAAAGACCCAGCTCTTTATCAATTTTAATTGGACTAAAGTTGGTGTTTCACTGCTATCTTCAAGTATTGGAATATGCTAAAAACAACCTAGGGTATCAAACCTGCTTTGCCATTTTTGGATAAGCAGAAAGGATGCCGGGAAAACTGCAAAGCAGAGTGTTCTACTTTGGGAAATGCCCTTTGATGCTCCACAAAAGGATATTCTAATGGTTAATTAAGGTTAGACCAACGGCTACTTAAAAGCTTTCAATGCCTATTTTGAAGCTTTGAAGTCTTTAAAACAAATCGAGGTGGACGTTGCTGCCATTTAAGAAGCTCACATTTATTCTTGATATTTTACTTCCGTATTAAATCAGTCAAGAATTATTTTAAATCAGCTGTTGACTCCCTCCCCTCTAAGTGATGCTTACTACCCCTCACATTCTGCCATCTAACAGCTCATGTGCATTAAATTCACTTGAGAGTCAAGTACACGATAAAAAGCATTGTCGGATAGGAGGTTGGCATGGACGCAAAATCGAAATAGCTTCATTTAGTAGTAGCTCCTTCTTTAGAGGTTAAAATCCTTGTAAATTTAGGATTAATTCCAAAAAAAAATACCAACTTTAGGTCTAGAGATAATTCTGGCCTGAACTTTTTTTGACTCATAAAAAAGCACCAATTTTAGGTTAAGGGACAATTTTGGCCCGAACTTTTTTTTGTCCTGTAAAAAAGTACCAACTTTAGGTTGAGGGATAATTCTGACCCCAACTTATTTTTATCTCATAAAAAAGCATTAACTTTGACTTAAATCCCAAATCTGGCCCCCATTGATTTAAAATCATTGATTATCTAACTTGACTATTCCACATTAGCAATAAATTCACGTAGCTTGCTAACTGAATTTAAAGCAATATTTATTGTCTTATCCTTTAAGCCACAATTTGAAGAATAACAGTAAAACTGTTCATTTCCTTCACTTCACTAACAAGTCAAAAATATTTCTAGATTGAATCTCTCTGGCCAAACATAATCTGAAACTGACCACTGTCTATCAACAAACATCATGGACGAAATTCGCCAAGCTCATTACCATAACCTTCTTTTTCAAATAATGGTGAAAGTCAATATGTGGCCAGATTTGGAATCATGATGAAACTTGGTGACTTTTTATGGAACAAAAAAAAGTTCGGGCCAGAATTGTTTCTCAACCTAAAGTTGGTGCTTTTTTATGGAACAAAAAAAAGTTCGGACCAAAATTATCCCTCTACCTAAAGTTGGTGCTTTTTTTTGAAATTAGGCCTGTAAATTTAGAAGAAACACGGACGAAAAAGAGCAAAAGTCAAGAAAATGTCAATATTTTGGTAAGAAGCGCAAAAAATGAGCCTTTACCATTAGCTATAGGGTGAATGGACGGACGGTGTGGGGGTAGATAGGACAAAGGATGGATCTAGGTTTCAAAATCTTGACAATAGCAAGATTTCTGAAGAGGAAAAAATTGTCCCTCACGAATGAAACATTTTGTTCTTGCAATCTCGCAGTTGTTGTCCTAATCTGTACTAGGGTGAAACTTCGTGTTTGAAAGACAGCCCTTGAATTATAATCAAGCGTCTCCGACCAAAAAAACAATTATAATCGAGCATCAAAAGGCTTTGGCTTTACAGAAGAAGAATAAGCTATTGGGCGAAAATTTTGTGTAAGTCCGGAAGGACCGTTATAGAAGGATGACAAGTTGTACAACGAAGATTTGTTAAAGCTTGAATGGAATAATAGTCTATGAACAATCTATGTATCAACGTCAATTTGCTTGGAAGAATCTATCCTATCGGAGGTGAACATACCATATAATGAACATTTGTAAAAAGTCTGGAAAGATCGTTTTGCAGAAGCAACATAAGCTACAGATAAAGTGGATAGTTCCACATACACGAGCCTCTACAATCCCACTGCGAAGACCCAGCTCCTATTTTATCTTTTAATAGGTAATAATAATAAATTAACAACAGCAACTCGAGAGGCTCTAAACACTTCAATACCCTCCTGGTAAAAAAGCACGTTCTGGATATATCAATTCCGGGTTCATGACATGCTCCAAAATCAAGTAGGATGGAAGGTTGGACGATTAGGAACATCATTCGAATTCCATAGATATCTAGCTAAGTTTTCCAACGACAATTCCAAGCGGAGTGGGGAGTCATGCATTCGTGAGGGCTTGCCAATCGCCAGCTTTTGTTCCACCATGAAATTGAAGCAGATGGAGCCTCAATCAATGGTCCTGCCTTCCGCCATTGATGGAGGACCCCGGACGAGTCTCATCGAAGATTCGGACAAGCTTCGAAGGGTCCCGCCAACAATCTATCGTTACCTGCGACTCGGCGAGAGAAGAGAAGGCAGGACCGTCCGTATAAACTATACATCTACTACAGTCACCCGACAGTGGCGACTGTAAGTCCGTACCGTGAAACGCACGGCTCAATTTTTCAATAAATACATGTGGACCCTGTTTTCACAGCCTTATTGATTAAAATACACTTATTTTATATATTAATTGATCAAATTAGCCTCTGTTGATTATAGCTCGAAGCTTTACATTTTACTTGGGATCGGCTCCTCCGTATAGTCATGGCCACAGGCCGAATTCAGCTTGGAACTCGCCTGATCAAACCCAAGCCCGATTTCAAAAAAATTAAAAAAAAAAACAGAAAATCCGTAACAGGGCCTGCAGACGGCTCGTTGCCAGGACAGCCTTTGTAGGCTGCATTGGCAACGGGCAAAAATATAATAAAAAATAAAAATAAATAAAAAGATAACTGGCCCAGAACCGGAACCAGCCCGAAACCGGCCGGTTCCGGTTCATATATGGCCACGATCCGGAACCGGCCGATTCCAAACCGTGGCCATGACTACCTACGTATGTGATTTTTTTTTCCCGATTAAAATGGAACCATCTTGTCAATCTCTTCCTGTAGAGTTGGCACACTACCGAACCGCGTAGATCCATTATTCAATATTCGAGGTGCTACATGTGTCATAGAGAACCACATCGATTGAGAAAGTGCATACAGCATGATCTAACATACATGTTATCTTAGCATATCTCGTAAATTAAGTTCCAGCACTATTTGGACTTGTTGACATTTGCATCAGGTGAGGAGACCAAAGGAGCCTGGGAGAGATGTCCATCGATGAGGTTAAAGCTGGACTTCTAGCTAAAGTGGAGATTTGTTGATTATGCCTCGAAGTATTCAAGTTTGATTCGGAATTGACACATATATGTGTTTGATGGGATACTTGGAGTGTTTGTGGGGGCATAGAGACAGAGGGAGACTGCCGAATATGTGAGGAAACCAGTCACCTAGCGCTTACACAAACCAGGCCATCGGGAGAGCGCCCAGCCAAGGAGTGGCTAACCAAGTCCAGGTGCTCGAACAAAGCTAGCTAGGCTCCCGGATGGGGCCCGATAGCTATTGTGATTTTCAATGCAATAGCTAGGCGCTCAGATGTATTCTGGTGGGTGCTCAAGCCTGAGCGGCCCCAATCCAAACTTGTTCAATCCCGATTTTCAGAGCTTATTTTTAGGGGAGAAACTGGTTAGAAGTCTGTAGAGTTTTGCAAGCAGTTGTCCAAGAGAATTGAGAGCATGAGAATACTCCTCTTCTGCAATTGATTCTTTTGGGTTTTAGTGTATCTAGGATTTAGAAACACATAATCTTTTCTTCGCTGATTACAGTGAAATCATCTCATCAATCTTTTCCCATTAGAGTAGACATAGTGTCGAACCATGTAAATCAGTTGTAATTAGGGGTGATCAACTGTAAGTTGGGTCGATTCCCGACCTAGAACTGGAAGTCGACCCTGTGACCCACGGTTCCAAAAGATTGAAATTGAAACCGAACCGGTCAGTTCTGAAATCGTCAGTGTTCGGTTCTACCCAAGATCTGGAACATATTATGTCTTGGGCCAAATTGTTGTAAGAAAATGTAAAACTTCCACAATTTCCCTGCATATACATTTGGGTCAAGTGATTGTACTGTTGTTTTTCATGTTGAAGACTTGGGTTTCGTTCTTGATAGGTGCCAAAAAAAATTTTAAGAGGCTTCAAAATCAATTTAGAATCTATTCATTCTGAGAACCGAACTGGTTGAAGCGGTACCTTGGTAGCACGAGTGGTTCTAGCTTTGGAACTAGCAATCAAACCAGTCCTGGACCGTTCTAGGTTTGCAAAACTCAAAGCTGAGCCAATTCTCCCTGGATCCGGCTTTGAAATGGCCGATCAAGGCCAGTTCAATCCGATTCCTAAGTTGACTTGGACTCGGTGCTCACCCCTTGTTGTGTTTGTGTTTTATTATAAAATTTATTTCGTTCTCGAATCATTTTTGTTATTCACGCTTTTGCGTTAGTTGTATCAGCCTTACAGTTTGTTAAGCATGTATTGACATTCAATAACACTTTTTTAGGGAAAACTAATAATCTATGAGCTACTACTTTCATATATTTATTTAATTCAAATTTTCTATGAGCTACTACTTTCATATATTTATTTAATTCAAATTTTCTTGTTCTATTCTTTCTTCCACCTAGCATGAAGAGACCAGTTTACTTTTCCTCCAATATAGCAAAATCAAAATTTAAGAATTTAGTTCATTATTCCTTCTAATCTTAAAACCATGAAGGCTAAAAAGAAGATAAAAAAAAACGGAAGAGATCAAATTTAAACTTTTTTTACTGTTCGATCAGAAAGAAAGTTATTAATATTACTCGTGAACCATGCCCTCAAAAAAAATTTCTAAGATTAAATATAGGTCTGAATGAGAAGAAACTGTAACTAGCTTGATTTTGACTTCCATCAAAATCACTTAAAACTTAGACAAAAGAAAGATCTATGATTTCAAATAACTCGAATTTAACGAGGTTATATCTTTAACAAATTAATATAATCGTGATCACGAAAAGGAAAATTGTTTTTCAACTTCGAAACATAGTTTTACTCGGAATAAAAACATGTTTTATTTTACTAATTCAAATTCGAAAGAACACTAGAGCCAAGTTAACTAATTTCTTTTTGGAAACTTAGCGCACATATGGTATGTGAAGGAGAGAGAAGATAAGATTAATTTTAGTAAAGGGTTAACATCACGAAAAATCTCAAATTGGTACACATGTGACAAATTTGCCACAAACTAATTTTTTTACTA
The DNA here is from genome assembly GCA_031216285.1 of Syzygium syzygioides. NCBI lineage: Eukaryota > Viridiplantae > Streptophyta > Magnoliopsida > Myrtales > Myrtaceae > Syzygium > Syzygium syzygioides. The sequence continues at coordinate 24,982,956 of CM062247.1, forward strand.
GAAAAAATCCAAACTAGTACACCTGTGACAATTTTATCCCAAATTAATTTTTTGACCATCAAAAATCTCAAACTGGTATACCTGTAATAAGTTTACCTCAAAATAATTTTTTAACCACCAAAATCCTTAAACTGATACACATGTGACAAATTTAGCCTCCGTTAGTTTCCGTTAAATTTTACTGTCAAATTGCTAAGTTTGATGACATGTGATAGTTGACGGGTATATCAGTTTGGGGTTTTACCCCTTTGTTTGTCACAAATTTATCAATTTGTGATTTTTCGTGATATTAATCTAATTTAATGAACACTAACGAAGGATAAATTTGTCACAAATATATCAATTTGAGGTTTTTAGTAGTCAAAAAAATAGTTCGGGGTAAAATTGTCACATGTGTATCAGTTTGAGATTTTTTGTGGTCAAAAATTAGTTCGAGATAAAATTGTCATAAATATACGAGTTTAAGATTTTTGGTGGTATTAACCCTTTAGTAAAAGGGAGAGAGAGAGGCAATGTTAACTATTGATATTTTTTACCAAAAAAAAACTATTGATATTTAATTGAATCTTATGATTAAAGGGTAATTTGATTTGTTAACATAAAATGGTATTTTTAGCCAAAAATAGTGTGGAAACCATTGTTGGCAGCTACACAAAGATCGCCGCTGCCGCCGCTGTCAGTCGCCGTGGACTCCACCTCCACCACCCTTGTCTGAACCGCTCTCCACCTCAACCGTGCCTCTCTTCTCCACCAGCCAACCCCCGTTGCCTCTGCTAATCACCCTTGTCTTGCTTTATTTGTCTACCGTTCTTTCTTGATGTGAAGATTTTCCAAAATAAAGCAACTTTCTATAGGCGCTTGCAGCAATATCTTTTTAATCCCCGTGTCGATCACACACACCGATAGATATGGGGCTCCTCTAATAATTGTGGGGCGGAGGTGGGGAGCTCGCCATTTGCTCCCACCCCTTCTGTCGCCGTCCCTAAGTGCAAACAAAGTTACCAAAGTTATCTTGGAAGGGAAATGCCAGTTTACTATTGAAATGGATGCAATAGCTTTTCCATCCTTAGATAACTTAGATCGAGTTCTTCTTAGTTGAGAAAAGGAGCAAATGGGCCTTTATAGTATACTTTGGGGATCCACATAATTTCGTTATTCTGAAATGGTTATGAAATTACCACCGTCGGCCCAGAGTTGAAACAAATGGGCTCTGAAATCCATCTCGAACTCAATTTGCCAAGTGAAGTTGAGTAAGCAGTCGGACATAGTAACAAATTCGGGTTTTGACTAGATCAAATTATGTAGAGGGAAAACAAAAAAAACGTATCATATCAAACCAGCATCTGACTACACCAGCAGATCTAGTACGAGCATGAAAACTAGGGCTCAGCAATGGTTCAGGTTCAATTTGAGAACGGTTCAAAGCCAGTTTCCAGCAGAACATTGTAGGTTCACTCGGTTTATTCCCCAGATTGAACCTTGGACCCGTTGGTTCTCAAGAATTGAACCAACTCGGCCAATTCACTTTAAGAACCGGTTTTGAATTGGCTCTAAACCGGTGATTATTAACGAGTTAACAATTAAAAATAAATAAATAAATAAATAGCTCACAAAGATAAAGTCTCAACTCAAAATTAAAAAAAAAAATTGTGAGCTCTTTGTTCCTGATTTTAGCTTCTACAGTAAACCGCTTTAGTTCCTGATTTTAGCTCTTGTTCAATTCATGCTCACTTCTAATTAAAGCATTATAAGAAGAATTCCAAGGCTCCATTTATTTGCTAGAAAGCAAATTCTAAGAAAATATTTTCATCATTTTCCGGTCTTAGGTGCTGGAAAAATCTTTAATCATGGAATATTTCTTCCCTGAACTGGAAAATCCACGTTGAAAAATAAAAGAAACGATTTCCTACCTTTGAAACACAGAAATCAATTTGGCACCCTCCCATGGCACACCATCGTTCACTACCGTCTTCTCTATAAATATTACTTCCACCGCCACCACTGCACCACCGCCATTGTCAGCCGCCACACACCGCCAGCCGCCACACGTCATTGAACCACCGTACTCACATCCATCATCACCATCTTCTTCAACATCCAAAACCTCCGCCAATCAAAAATAAAAGAAACAATTCCTCGCCACCGTTGAACTTTCCAATTTTTGCAGCCACTCCCATTGTTTGAGTGCCATCATCATCTTCTACAGTCCACCATCCACGATGCCGCCGCCGCTGACTGTCGATTGGAACCACCATCAAGAATCCATAGCCACCACCAACCGTGATGCTAAGGGCACTGAACCTTCGCCACGACCGGAAACTAACGCTTTTACTGCCTCAGACATGCCGAAAACAAACCATCCAAGCAATGCCATGGCCATCGTGGTTGGGTTGTGACTGCATTTGAGGAGTTAGGCTTCACTGGGCACAACATAAAAGGGACGAAGAAGACGGGGAAAACAAAGAGGAAATGGGAAATTCCGAGTTGGACTAAAAAAAGTGAAAAAAAAAGTGAGAAAATTAGTCAGGCCCAAACTAGATTTCGAGCCCACCAACAGCGTAAAATGAGGAAATGGTGATAAAAATAATATAAGAGAGAAATAAATTGTCTATGATTCGTCAAATTATTTAGGGAAAATTTCAAATAAAGGCCTAAGTGCCTTCATTTTCTCAAATAAGGATATGAAGTGGACTTTATATCAAATAAGGACCTGAAGTGTCCATATTTTTTCAAATAAGGATCTGAAGTGAATTTTGTGTCAAATAAGAGCCTGAAGTGGCGAAGCCCAAGAAGGGCTGGGTGAGGGTGGCCCTCGCCCGATCTCGCCGGCAATAGGCGAGGGACAACCTCACTTGGGTGAGGTCACCCTCGCCAACTATGGGCGAGCCACCCCTTGCCAAATATGGGCAAGGGCCACCCTTGTCGGCAACAAGCAAGGGTTGCCTCGCTAGCTGTAGGTGAGGCGACCCTCGCCCTAGGAGAGGCTACCTTTGAAAGCCACAGGCGAGGGCTGGCCTCACCTGAGCAACGGGTGGCCAGCGAGACCCTCGCCTGTGGCTTTCGAGGGTAGCCTCATCCAGATTTGGCGAGGCCAGCCTCACCCATGGCCGGTGAGGGTGGCCCTGGCTAGATCGGGCGAGGGCAACCCTCACCCAGCCTTTTGCAAGCTTCACCGGTGGCTAGCCCGGCCACTGGCAAAACAAAGAGAAGATCAAAAAAGGAAAAAAAGAAAAGAAACGAAAAAAGAAAAAAAGAAAGGAAAGGAAAAAAGAAAAAATTAAAATTATTTTTGGACGAAAATGCCATTGCCCTCGTGTGTCACTGCCAGAATATTTCGCCGTCTGGTGACCGACGAAGTCAGGCCCTTATTTAAAACTCTCATGGCCACTTTAGGCCCTTATTTGAGTTTGACATATCACTTCATGTCCTTATTTGGAATTTTCCCAATTATTTATGTCATAAAAGCTCAATTCGATAAAACTTTATTCAAAAATGGATAAATTAGCTTGTGTAGTATTTATATTTCACCTAAAGTGTATATCTCTTTAGGAAAATAAAAATCAATATTTCCTTCCCACTATGGGCGAGCCACCCCTTGCCAAATATGGGCAAGGGCCACCCTTGCTGGCAACAAGCAAGGGTTGCCTCGCTAGCTGTAGGTGAGGCGACCCTCGCCCTGGGAGAGGCTGCCTTCGAAAGCCACAGGCGAGGGTTGGCCTCACCTGAGCAACGGGTGGCCAGCGAGACCCTCGCTGTGGCTTTCGACGGCGGCCTCATCCAGATTTGGCAAGGCCAGCCTCACCCATGGCCGGTGAGGGTGGCCCTGGCTAGATCGGGCGAGGGCAACCCTCACCCAACCTTTTGCAGGCTTCACCGGTGGCTAGCCCGGCCACTGGCAAAACAAAGAGAAGATCAAAAAAGGAAAAAAAGAAAAGAAAGGAAAAAAGAAAAAAAGAAAGGAAAGGAAAAAAGAAAAAAATTAAAATTATTTTTGGACGAAAATGCCCTTGCCCTCGTGTGTCACTGCCAGAATATTTTGCCGTCTGATGACTGACGAAGTCAGGCCCTTATTTAAAACTCTCATGGCCACTTTAGGCCCTTATTTGAGTTTGACATATCACTTCATGTCCTTATTTGGAATTTTCCCAATTATTTATGTCATAAAAGTTCAATTCGATAAAACTTTATTCAAAAATGGATAAATTAGCTTGTGTAGTATTTATATTTCACCTAAAGTGTATATCTCTTTAGGAAAATAAAAATCAATATTTCCTTCCCACTATGGGCGAGCCACCCCTTGCCAAATATGGGCAAGGGCCACCCTTGCTGGCAACAAGCAAGGGTTGCCTCGCTAGCTGTAGGTGAGGCGACCCTCGCCCTGGGAGAGGCTGCCTTCGAAAGCCACAGGCGAGGGCTGGCCTCACCTGAGCAACGGGTGGCCAGCGAGACCCTCGCTGTGGCTTTCGACGACGGCCTCATCCAGATTTGGCGAGGCCAGCCTCACCCATGGCCGGTGAGGGTGGCCCTGGCTAGATTGGGCGAGGGCAACCCTCACCCAACCTTTTGCAGGCTTCACCGGTGGCTAGCCCGGCCACTGGCAAAACAAAGAGAAGATCAAAAAAGGAAAAAAAGAAAAGAAACGAAAAAAGAAAAAAAGAAAGGAAAGGAAAAAAGAAAAAAATTAAAATTATTTTTGGACGAAAATGCCCTTGCCCTCGTGTGTCACTGCCAGAATATTTTGCCGTCTGATGACTGACGAAGTCAGGCCCTTATTTAAAACTCTCATGGCCACTTTAGGCCCTTATTTGAGTTTGACATATCACTTCATGTCCTTATTTGGAATTTTCCCAATTATTTATGTCATAAAAGTTCAATTCGATAAAACTTTATTCAAAAATGGATAAATTAGCTTGTGTAGTATTTATATTTCACCTAAAGTGTATATCTCTTTAGGAAAATAAAAATCAATATTTCCTTTCCAAACGACAGAAAATAATTTCCAGATCATTTTTGGATTTTAGCCAAAGGCAAACATAAAATATAATGTCATTTTTTTTGGAAAATGACTTTTCAGAAATGTTAAATTATTCATGAAACAAACGGAACCTCAAAGAGAAATTGTTGTATCAGTAATAATTGCACTTGGATACACCATCTTGACCCTCGAACGCCACCGCTCTCTCCTTATTGCTTCATGGGCTAGGTTAGAAAAATCCAACGTTACTCGGACAATCGGACTCATGCTAACCTACATGCTTAATCATACATCTCAAATCTCGTGACTCTTCATCCATGTGAGTACATTTTGTGGATGCGGATATGATTAAGGAATTATCTATCGTATGGAGATACCATATGGAGATGACGCTATCGCCAACCATTAAGCGTTAACGCTGTTTTGCAAATGTTTTCGCAACTATAAAATGGATAAATAAATGAACACATGATTGCAACTGGCATATGTGGCATTGCATGGTAAAGGTGTAATAAGGAAAAATTGTCCAAAAAGTTCTAAATTTATTGCATTTTTTCAATTTAATTTTAAATCTTTCAATTTTGCCAATTAAGTCCTAAATATTTTTACGTTTTGCCAAATGAGTCCATCCGGCCAATTTTGACCTTAAATCACTAACGTGGATGTCGGTAATGGTACGTAAAATGACTTGGGCTAACGTAGATAATTTTTAATAATATTTTAATACTTTTTCAATTTTTTTAATTATTTTTCTTCTTTTTTCTTTTTTTCCTTCTTTTTTTTCTTTTTCTACTTCCAAGTCTAGCAAGGATCACCAGCCGACCCTCGCTAACCATAGGCAAGGGCCGATTTCGGACTAAAATCGGATGGATGGACTCAATTAGCAAAAAGTGAAAATATTTATGACTCAATTGGCAAAATTAAAAAGTTTATGACTCAATTGACAAAAGTGCAATAGGTTTGGGATTTTTTGGACAATTTTCCCTATGTAATAATATACTACAACTTCTACTAGGGAGAGGAACACATGATTCTTTATCAAATACTTAAACGCAGCTTTGACCCGCTCTATATTTTTCCTCCAGTACTTTCCATGGGAGACGAATAAGTTCAAATATCAAATGTCGATCCACAACAAGTGGCTTTAGCTCGTATTACTTTCACCCGTTAGATGTTTTTCCGATCTCTCATATGCCCGGTATATGATGAGAAATGCAAAGTCTATTAAAGCCGATTTGTCAATTATTATTAAGATATTGAATATGGCCTACTGTTGTTTAAATATCCACTTGCCGTCTGTCCATCAATTACTATACTAATCGTGCTGTTTAATTTTAAGTTGTCTAGCATTACTCGGTAATTCCTTGGCAAAAAAAGAGAGGACCTCTTTGCTTTTCTCGCTTCTTGTGGCTAATTCTTCGACGTGGACGGAGAGAACGCGGCCCGAAGTGACTGTCGCATGATTCCGCTGTTAATGAAAGTTGCACATACAGACTTTTGTAGACGGAGTGTTGACTTGGACGAGCTGGACGCACCAAACGGTACATCGCCATTTTCAAGTCAAAAGCAGCATATATTGTTGACAAAGAGGAATGTTTGACATTTGCAAAGCACGGAATCATTGACGTAGTAGCCCATCGAAAAGAAAAGCTGAAAATTGTTTTCCGCTCCCAAAAGCGCCTGACATTGACAGCTGAGAGCCTTTGACTATTCGGCGGTGAACGCATTAAACGATGAACACATTTGGATCTGCACCGATCGGACCAGATCCAAGGAAAATCTGTCCTCCGACCACACCAAGAAGCGCATGTTCTGGGAAGTGGGTACATCGCAGCTTGAAATTGAGAGAACTTCCTCCGAGAAATCGAATCTTGCGTTATGTCAAACATAGTTGGCATGATGACTATGTGAGATTTAAACACGTTTGAGGATCACAAGGTGGATGGTCAAGCATTTGAATGCATGTGTCAAGAAGAGAGTACAATCACCCTTGGCTTTTTTCAATGAAGTGCGGCTTTTTTCAACGAAGTGCGGCGATAACTGTTGTGTCACACGGCGAAATACCTTCACCTGAAAAGATCGCCGAGAGGTGAGCTCGGGTCAAACCCGTCAACATATTCAGTTAGATCCACGATCTAAGGTATGGTCTTCCTCTTAAATCGAGGCATCCTTATGCTCGAGACCACGATAATACATCACCATACCTACCTGTAACCATGGTCTCAGTACAAAATGATTGATGACACCAATCATAGTATAGATTAGGGATAATTGCATCAGTGACAGTAAATGTTTTGTCTAATATTCAATCAAATCCGAGACGCTTGAAAATGCGCGATCAAATCGTAAACGGTCTATACTCGACGCAATCATCTTTTCTAACGATGCACTTCAAAAAACCAACGTGTCAAATTTTGTTTGTTTTAGTATAGGTGGTGTTAGTGTGTCACCATCCCAGAAAAACTACAATTTAAAAAATAAAATAGGAAGCTGAAAAAACATTAAGAGAGAGAAAGAGAGAGGGAGAAAGAGAGAACCATCGAGTGGGCACTGCCCCCACCATTCTAGCGAAGGTTGGTGACCCTCGCCAGGGACTTTGTGAGGGCCCATAACCCCTCACCACGAGCACGAGAGCCTAATCGCTCAAGGGTCGGCCGGGCCTCTCACGGTGGTTGCAAGGGTCAGTCGACCCTTACACGGTGGTCGTTAGCGGCATAGCCACCAACAATAGCCCCCTCCACCACCGCGGACGGTTCATCTCGTCTCTCCTTTCCTTTTGTCTTTTCTTTTTTCTTAAATGTTTGGTTTTTGTCCTTTTTTTTTCCTAACTTTCTTTTTTTTGCGTTGTACTGTTTGTCTTTTTGTTTTCTAAAAACTTCTTTCTAACGTAGTACCATGTCAATGCCACGTCAGCATCACCTATGTATAAAAAAATTTGATGTTCGACACGTGGGATTTTCAACTGCCACTTCAGCAAAACTGCCGGAGCAATTATCAGAAGGGCTTGATTTCACCGCCTCTAAAACTCTTAGGATTTGATGGCACATTTGCCATCGTTTTGGATTTGATTACATATTGGGCAAAGCGTTGAAGTCCGTCAGTTCGATTTTCTTATTGGAACAAAAGGAGTATGTTTTGTGCAAAGCCAATCCGATTCGCACTGTCTTAAAATATTAATGATTTAGTTGATTGCATGAGAATGAGAGAGAGAAGTTTTTTAATTTTTTGAGTTTTTCTCAATTTTCATCTCCTTCGTGCTTTCCAAACAAAACATGAATGCCGGCATTCCTCTCTCTCTCTCTCGTGAACATCAAATACAATACTGCACTTGACTCATTTACGATTTACAAGTAAAAACACAGATATGTAATTTAAATACGGCGCGACACAATAATACCCTCGATGTGTACGATGACATGAACATTTCCGAGCAACTCAGTCATTCAATTCGTTAAATAAGACTTAACGTCTTCATGGTAACATGGATCGACATGAATTACAATCACGAACATCACCCGGCGATTGTTTCGACAGGCCGGACCATGAGCACCGTCTCCGTCCATGCGAGGTAGTTCACCAAACTCCCCAGCCCTTTTTCCGTGTCCGGAACCGCGGCATCGTCGTCGTCCCCCCCACACCTCTTCGTCTAATAAACCATCTTCGGAATCACGACACGTGGGGGCTCGGACACCCTGTCCTCTCCTCCCTAACCTCGCCTGGCCGGTCGTCAAACTTTCCGAGGTCTCTCCTCCGCGGCCGGGAGAGGGGGGTGCGTCAGACACCGCACGTTCGGGGGTCCACAAAGCGTGTACAAACCCAAAGCTGCGAACATGCAAAGGAAAAGGATGCCCACGCTTTGAACAACACTGCTTGCCTTGTGATTTCATCTGCGAACGGAAGTCAAATTCGTACAGAACATAAAGTTTCAAACTCTCTCCCTCTCTCTCTCTCTCTCTCTCTAAAGGCCGAGTCAACAACACCAATTCCCGCATCGGTGAAAGATTCAAAGGCCCGCCATGCATACACACGCACAGACCAAAAGGGCTTAGGTATAGGCTTCACCGTCCCTCACACCCCTTGCTCTCTTCCCATTCTTATATATATAGACAACCAGTCGCAAACCCAAGTTCCAAAAACACTCAAATCGTCAAGATCAAGAAGACATCGCAAGCGAAAAGTGGTGCTGTGTCCTACTATTCCTTGGCAAGTTCGAGAGGCAACCAGTAAAGAACAGCACCCAGCCAAATGAAGAGCTCCTGCTTGGTCTTGTGCCTGCTGATCTTGATGGTGGTATCTGGGCAGTTCGGCCACATCCATGCGCGGAATCTTCGGGCCAATATGGTTTCTAGGTGCAGAGAAGATCGAGATCGAGATCATCGTGTTTCAATGGGGACGATGGCTTCGTTCGCCTTTTCGTCGAATAGCAACGGGACTACCCGTCCTAGTTCTGTGAAGAGCCTGAAGTTGAAGTTGGCTTCGGGACCTAGCAGAAGAGGACCTGGGCATTAATACGCTCAACCGCTCATCACTCTCCTTTCTTGTTCCTAGATTCATCTTACTTTCTTTAATTTTGTGCACAAACAGTTGCAACTCCATTAGATTTTGATAGTCTCTTACTAGGATTTTTCTTTTCCATTTTTTTTTTGTTTTGGTGGAGAGACATATTGATACTCGTACACGATGATACGTCTTAAGTCGTGACGTGATTTTATCGAAATGAGAAGATGACCTTGAGTTCTTGTTCATGTATTACCATCTGGTTGGAGGGTAGCTAAGCAAATTCTTGTGTATATTCCTCTTCATCCTGGCAAATCATGTTCATATATCAGGAGTAGGGTTCTTTATGCTTTTGTGTGTATCTAGTTGGATCAGCATGAGCACTCACAAATTCTCCATGGGAGTTGATTTGAATAAGGAAGGAAAATCTTCTAATCACGAACGATATGCAAGACTATACACTAACCACGATAAGTTCATGACCTCGAAGCTTATCGAAAGTGAAGATGCAATCTCACTTTTCACAATTCAAGACTCCAGCGAAATCTATAGGAACTGGTGCAGTTTTCCAGTAATTTAGCAAGCGGCAATTGCCTTTGAAGAATAAGGATTTTGCTTAGTCATGGTTCGCCCTTTCTTCGACACCCATTCTCTCCTCTCTCATACTTTTTCGGCGGGAAAAGAAAATTAACTTTGAATTGCAAAAGTTTCACAGGCCTTGAGACCTTCAGAATTAGTAAAAATACCAAATAACTCTCCTGAAGTTTGGATCTCAACCTAAACTTGCCACCAAAAACTTCAAACCCTAATTTCGCACGCTCCCTCTCCTACGTCACTCTCTTCATTGCCCAACACCGGCCCCAACCTAGAGCAGCAAGCAAGAATAGCTACTGGCGGTGGCGGCAATGAATGGTTCGGGGTGTTCAAGTGCCAGTGTTCATGGTGATTTGAGAAAAAGGGTGCTTTGCGGTTCATTCTAGGAATATACTTCAGATCTTTTCAGTTTACCGCTATTTTTCTCCCTGGAAATTTACATGCAAAGTGGGGATTCCAAATGCAGAAAATGCAAAGTGATAAACAGATGAAATGTCAAGATGGGTTAATGAATTTCTCGTCAAGATTAGTACATATTGTGCGGACAATCACCTTTGATCGCTGTGATATAATTTTAAGTTGGAAAAGGTTAGACAAACAGACCACGTAAAAAGTGGAGCATGTTAGTCAGAAATAGAAAGAGGCCGTTCAAATTGCACCTAATTTCCGACGTCAGTCAACAAGAAGATCCCAGGGATGGAGACGGGCATCGCCATTAATTCTCACGCAGTTGCACACAGTTCAAATCTCCAACCAAAACTGTTTGTCCCCTTGTAATTAGCTTCTTCTTCATCCAGATTCCCACTTGACCCGAATTGGTCATCACCGTACATTCTCTCTCGTATAGAATAATGTACCATAATCGTGTTAGTAATCCACCTAAACCAGTCCCAGCAATGAACCATCATGTTCCTCACTGAACAAGATTGATGACTGAATTACCACGAAATCATGTTCAGCCAATCAAATGAAAGAAGGGTGTTGCCTAGGGAGGACAAAGTCAGCCAAAATCTAACCGCAGCAGCTTGTTGTTTTGCTTCTTTTTCACGAGCAACACCTACCGAGATTGGGGAAATGGACGCATGCACATATTCAATCTTCATTGTGCAGCAACTATTGACCAAACATCAAAGCCAAAGTAGACTTTCAGAGCAAAAGGGACGCAGCATGCATCATTTTTCTGCAGAGTCATGGTGGACATTTCGCGCAATCGCACTGCGTTCACGGGTGATGACTAGATAGCTTCATTCAGAGATACAAACGAACCCGAAATTTTGACTCAACTGAACAAGAGATCGGTGGTCTACGAAGTAATCGATATGGAATGTGACCGATAGACTTTGCACCACAGATCAAAGAAGAGATTTGGTCCGACAAGCGAAAAATTGTCCAAAAAATACTAAAATTATTGTACGGAGACAAATTCAATCCTAAACATTTTTTTTTGTCAAAGAAAAGATTACATTCGTCAAAATAATATTCGAGAGGTACATAAAAGGCATACAAGCCTAGCAAATCCCAAATAAGGAACAAAGCAAATATTAGAACGCAAATAACAAAGCACAGTCTACAACTAAAAACACTCTTATTCCTCAAAAACAAATCTACCATCATAAACGTTTTGTGGCCAACCACCAGATTCAGTGAAAAGCACATGCCGAGATCTCCCGCTCCATAGCCATGTGCTTCTCGGGTCAGCATCCTCATACTATTGTCGTGCAGAGACACCAACATCAATACATTGAAAGAATACACATCAAATACATGTAAGGAACCCCCAATCTAAACTTAAATCTAAATGAGGAGAGTAAAACCCCTAGATATAAACTTAAATATAAATCGGCAGAGAATAACGGCCTAATCTCGGAGAGGTTGTGGAGTCTCGTCACGGACATCTTCTCGATGGCTATCGACTACACAAATGGCCAAACTATACTCCACGTTCACCCAAGATCAACTGCAAAAATTTATTCACACACACACAATCCCTCAAAACAAATTGAGACAGTCAAAGCAAAGAAAAAAGAAAATTAAAAGCGAAGTAGGCTCTCCTTCAGGAATTGAAGCTGAGAGCCTACAGGAGAGCTTCAAAATTTATGAAGATGAGAGCTTATAGGAGAGTTTCAAAAGAGAAGAGTTTTTGGGAGATGTAGGGTTTTCCATGGGAAATGAAGGAGTTTTTTTAATCTTAAACTTTTCAATTATACCAATTTAGTCCTAAAACCTTGGACAATTAACAATTTATTCCTAAACCTTTTAACAATTTGTAAATTTAGTCCTTCTAGACAATTTTAGCTGGAAATCGCTGATATAACAATCTAGTTAACGTCGAACATCTTAAATGACACGGCAAACAATCAGCACTGACTTAATTTTTATTTTCTTTTTTTTCTTTTTTCCTCTTTCCCTTCGCCAGCCATAGGCAAGGGTAATCCTTGCCCTCGCCCGGTTTGACAAGAGCGTCCCTTGCCAGCCCAGGCCTAGGCGTCCATCACTCAAGGCAAGAGAGGGTGGCCCTTGCCTGAGGCTAACAAGTCCGTCGACCATCAACAATTTTATGTCAAAATTTTCAGGAAGAAGTAAATTAGTAAATTATCAAAAGTTTTAAGATTATATTGACACAATTGAAAAAAAATTGATATACTTGAAAGGTTTAAAATTAAATTTACGAGTTATCAAAAGGTTTAGGACTAAATTGATATAATTGAAAGATTTTAGACTAAACTGACCTATTTATAATAGATTCATGACTTTTTAGATAATTTCCCCAGTCAGATTCATCGACCCACCCAGCAAATGTAGAGCCCTGTCGCACCTGAAGAGAGCTAGCAACCAAGAGCATCACTTCTATGTTTTCTCATATGGTACGAAGTTACAATCTAACAAAATAATCTAAGCATTTACCCGACTTTCCAAATCTTGTCCAAGGCGTGAACGTGCCAAAACAAGATGAGCTGGTCACGAATTCGTCAATCTTGTTGGTAGTCCGCATCCAGTTCAAGGAGTACGAGTTTCAATGATGATCAAGTCCAAGTTCAAACTCATACGAGCAGCTAAGTAGCATGACCTACTTCTTCTTACCACTTCGTTTGTTATGGTAACGTAGGTTTTCATCCGAATTCATACAGCATCGTAACTCGGATATTTTTAGTCGGAGTTTTCAATCCAAAATTCAAGTTCAACTCAGGTTTGGTTTTCTAATGATTCACCGCGACTAGTGGGGATCACGAGTCAAGCCCGAGCAAGAGCATGATGAGCAATGCAATACAAGCTTGAACACTCGAGAGGAGTAGCCTCCTGTAAATTTCAGCCGAGCATCCTGCTTAATTTGTCAAAGAAAAATCAACTTTGAGCTGGACACTGAGTCCACTCAATTTCTCCAACTAAAATTCCCTTCTAATCAAGCCCCAGATACAATACCCGTCCAGGACGAATTGAACAGCCAACAAAAGAATCATCTAAGAAATACCACTCACTTTCGAAACCAACTTGTGTATCCGATATCCTTATAACGACCATCAGCAATTTAAATCTCTAACCAGTAGCTTAGAGTGGACATCAACAAACACGACAATTGATGACCATTGTACCTCAAGAACATACTGACACACAGGAGTCCCATGAAGAGCAAGGAAATTACGCACCTAACAATCAGCTATAAGTGATTGTTGCGTCAAAAACAAGCAATATTCTAAACATCATATTCTTTGTGGACAATGGATCACTCCCCAGGTTGTATCAGGTCAGTAAATTAGAACAAGAAAGGCAAAAGGCTAAAGTTTCGTACCATTTGTCTAAACATGACAACCAGCTAGTGAAAAATGACAAATTAGGCACCGGAAGTAAAGGGCTACAATACAGATGCTCCTTCATACATAATTAATTTGCATCTTACCGTTTGCCTGTCCTTCAAATTTAAATCCCGTTCTTCATATCAGCAAAATTATGTGGATATGCATCTGCCTAGATAAGAAGTCCATGCAGCCTCAGAAATCATTCTAGATGGAATGCAGTTCAAGGTCGAAATCAGAGCGCATGCTGTATTTCCTTTAAGTCCCAGGTATCAACTATATTACCCTCACCCTCTCTCGGGTCACTTGAGAAAATTAACAACAATCATGGATGTGTGAGCACACCAGGCTTCATTCTGTTGCAAATGAACTATGGACAGGTAATAGGTCGTGAGAGAGAGGAATGATGGCACTAAAAAAGAAAAAGTGCCATTGCATCCTCATCATTCGTGTGGTTATTGGAGGACACTATAAATACTACATTCATGCCTTCTCAAGCACTCCAGGATCCTTCCAGCTAAAATATACGCTTTGATCTAGAAACATAAACATTTCAAACGTAGATGTGGATGGAAAGACGCAACAATCTTCATTTCTTATGACAAAATAAAGCTTCTAATTTTGCTATCACACAGCTTGAGAAAAACCCAACACCCCCAAAATACCAAAAACTTTAGTGCGTTAATCTCATACTCTTAGAATGCACCGGCAGGCATACCAATCGCTCCGGAAAAAACTATGCAGACTAATAATCAGTTTGTTTTACTCCTTATAGGATTTGCGAAATCCTACCAAGTAACAATTAAGTCCCCAAAATATGGCAAGCCAGAAAAACAGCTCAGACACCTGCCTTGTCCTCAAAGAAGTGAAGATCCAACTCTTAGAGGAGACCGAATGACAGAAAAAAGGAAAGTTTAAAATGCACGACGAAGGAGAATTTAGGTAAGAGGACAAATCTTCTCAACTCTCAAGCATACCCTTTCCTGTTCCTGGAATCTTACATCTGTAGCAAGAAAATCTCCGTCCAAACAACAATTCCAAGAAACATAATGACACAATGAACTCGAATTGGTAATTACATCACCTAGGCAGTATTGTCCACTAATATCCAACGTATTTTTACACCAGCATGAAAAACTGACACGACATGCTAGCACATTGCTACCCTATCCTGAAGAATATGACACAGTTCTGGCTTAAGCATAAAATATAAACAGAAAAGGAAGATACTCTAATCCACTTTTTTTACGCAGATAGTAAGCAGCTATTTTAGCCCAAAAGAAGGGGGAAATGCAATATTTGCATCATTTAAAAGATCTCACAAATCAAAAATGATGATATCAATTACCAATATGACTTGCTTTTAGAAAAACACAAGGGAAATATTGTCTGCTAAGTAGATAACAATCACGAGTTCCCGAGTAAAACATCCAAACACCTTTAGCATGTAAAATGGTTTATAACGATGCAATAATGATCTGCTGTCTCTTCTTGATTGAGAAAGAATCCAGAAGAAAATTTGTGAAATTTAGTGAACAGTTTTAAAAGAAATCATGGAAGATGTAATAATAACGTCAGCAGGTTAATACATTAAAACATGTTTCAATAAACTCACGGAACAGCAATGGCTACACCATAAAGACAACTTAAGTTCTACCAATATAACAATTTAGGAAAGTGACTATATTATAAGTATCCATCAAGCATATGCAGTAACAAAATTAAAGAACTTCATAAAGTTGTGCCATTTATGGAACCGGAACCGACAGAGAATGAACAGTCAAGCATATCAGAAAGAGATTCCAGAAAGTCAGAAGACTAGCATTTAAAAACTATATGCAAAATGTATAAGAAAAGGCAGTGGCATCCAGTGATATAATAAGCAACCCTTTGCATCCTAAAGGATAGCAACCCAAAAAAAGTATATGAAACGTGAAAGTCGCAACAATTGCATCCAATGACATAAGAGCCGCTATATATAATACCATAAAACATGGGCGATCCAATAGGCAACAATTTGCAAGAAGCAAGAAAGCTACATGCAACACCTGAATAAGGTAAAGACAATTGCCTCCAATGACATAAGAACCAGTAAAAGTAAAATCCAAAAGCATGCAAAATCCATACGACGCAGGGTATGAGCTCCTCAGATAGACTAAGTAGGATGATTCATGCAGACGGACATGACTAAAAGCATCGAAAAGGATGCTTACCATCCAAAAGTGCAATTGCCATACTGGAACAACCAGAGAAGTAAGCTAAATATCATCAGTCCAACACAGAGGAAGACTACAGAGCACCGGGTTTTCAAGGCATGAGACACTAATGAAAGGAACTTGGGCAAAAATATAACAACTGGCAAGCAGAGACCACACAGAGCAACACTATCGATGATCATCGATGACCAAAATGCAGGCGCTTTATGGGATTGCAAATGGCATATGAACGAAAAGCTCACAATGCATCAGGTAATCATACCCATATAATTATCATAGGTGCCTGAAGGCAGTCGCAGAGACCTAGATATGAATAGATCATGACACCATTTCTCACATTAACGACCACCATATTCGATACTCAGTCCAAGCGAACCAAATCAAGAAAGATACTAAGTAACAACCCTCAATGTATCACGATGAATATCCACATTAGATCTCTAAACCGACAACAACAAAAAAGAAGCGCCTCCCTCACGAGCTGAAGAGCAAAACCTAAGCCTCCGACTCGACGGTAGAAGAGGTCTCCTCGTTGGCGGCGGGGGCAGCGGCGTCACCGCCGGGGGCAGGGGCCGGGGGCGGGGACGCGCCGCTTTCCGGTGCCGCGGCGGGGGAGGCTGCGGCGGCGAGGGAGGCGCGGGCCTTGACGGAGTCGAGCATCCGCTTGCTGATCTCCTTGGAGTAGATCTGGAGGACCTCGATGCCGTCGTCGTCGGCGGCCGCGGCGCCGCCGGCGGCGCTGAAGGCCTCCTCCTCGATGGCGCGGGCGGCGGAGGCGGCCTCGTCCTGGGGCACGGTGCCGTAGCGCTTGGAGAGGACGGACGGCGCGGAGAGGGTCTCGATGAGGCGCGCGACGACGGCGTCGCGGGTGCGCTGCGAGGGGGGCCAGATGCTGAAGGCGACGTTGGGGGCGGGGCTCGCCTCCTTCCTGGCCTCCGTGGGGAGCGGATCCTGGACGGTCTCCTCCATCTCGGACGGCGGCGGGTGGGAGGTAGGGTGGGACGACGGCGGCGGTGGCGGGGACGGAGGGGAGACCTCCTCGTCGGCGGCGGCGGAGGTGGCGGAGGTGGCGGAGGCGGGTTGGGCGGTGGCGATGTCCGAGTCCGACATTGGTTGGGGGGCGCTTTAATTTGGAGCTGGTGGGGACGGGAGAAGGGATTTTCCGGGGATTAAAATATTAAAGGGTAAGGATCGGGTGTGGTTGAGGAGTACGTATTTATGGTGCGCGCGCGCGCGTGTGTTCAGGACGACTGTCGATGATGAAGTGACAGGTCACCTTTAGTAGTTGGATCCGACGGTCCACGTTCGAGGCGCGTCTCGGTTCTAATGCCTTTGAAGGCACTCTTCCGAAACGGCGATGGAGGAAAAAAAAAATAGAAAAACCTTTAAAATTTTGCGAAGCGCGGTCGACAGCAACGCAACTCCATATATCATCATCTTTCGATAATTTTTTATTTTTTTTTTCGTTTTGCTTTTGAAATTTCGAATTTAGAGTGACGAGGGCGAAACTACTCGTGTGCAAGAGCAGCTTACCCTTCCCGACATCGCTCTCAAAAAATGATTCTTAATGCTCTACCCTTATGATTGCTTTATCACCGAATCCTTCCGCAAGAGGCGATCGATTTGGGAATAAACAATTTTCATACTTAAAATTTGAAATCTATCATGTCAAAGGTAATTCCCAGATTTTGGAACTTAAAGTCGACTCAGCAGACTTTGGAACTAATACATTGCATCACCCTACGTAGGTCACACGTCATTTCCATGTTCAAGCCGCCATCTAACTTTTTAACCTTCCAACTAGCTAATTCAGCGGCAATGATAAAGCTATCGAAAGCTTTCATGGTTACATCAACGACAACGATAATGACTGATTGCATTAGAAGTAGATGTCATAGCTAAAGAATAGATGTTTGGACCGGTTCAGTAGTTGAATCAATCTGGATGCATACTCCTATCTTCCACTAAGAAATTCATGACCACCTAAATCGTCATTGGAAAAAAAAGCTTAGGGTTAATTACAGTAAATACCTTCAAATTTCACTTATGTGAAATGGCCCGTGAGCAAAGAGGCCATGCTCAGCACTACCTTTTTTGCTAACAAGCCTGGCCTAGCACGCGCCCCGCCATGAGGGCCGGTGCTTGGCATGGACCCATATAGGGCCTGCTCGTGCTATGCCGGGGTTGAGATGGCCCAGGTCATTTCTAAATCTACCTGCGAATTAGGTTGCTTGCTCTTGTTTTTAATCGTCTGGCCTCATCAAACACATTCATTTTGCTTAATCATAGTGTTTTCGGACCCTTTTGATCCATCACAAGGTGTAAAACAAGGTGATCTCATCTCTCCTGTGAAATTTTGCGGGACCACTATCAACTGTTCAAAAAGCTTAAACTGTTTAATGAAGGCGTAATTTTATATTTAACTATTCTAACACTCCCCATCCTAATTTAAAAGGTTTATGATTAAATTGGTAAATTTTCAAAATGTTTAGAACTAAATTAGCACAATTGAAAAGTTCAAGACTGAATTAACCTCCATACAATAGGTTTAAGATTTTTTGGATAATTTTCCCTATTAAAACCTTCGTCTACCTTACGCAAGTTTGAAGTACAATCTTTTTGTAAACTTAGCTGCATTATTAACCGATATTAGGTCAAAATAAATTTTAACGACTAAAGTTAGGAATACGAACAGAAGTTTGCGCGAGCAAAATTAGGAGGTCGTTTCCAATTTATTAGGGAAAAAAATACATAATTGAGTCATTTGTTTGAGGCAAACGTCAGTAGGATTTAAAGTGGTTTGATCATATCAAGTAGCGAAGCGAGAACGCGCAAATATGGGAGGGTGGCTGTGCGAGTGCTATACGTGTGGACGAGAGAGAGACCATATCCTATAGGATCATTGAATCAATAGTACTAAGTTCAGTTTGGAAAGGCTCCTTTGCGTAACGTCTTCACTTCTGTACATGCAAACTCTCGCCGCCAATTGGCTCTCATCAGGGATTCCTCTTTCATAATAGGTAGAACTCAAAATTGAGAGAGGTACCCTCCATATTATCAGTACCGTTTTTTGGAATATACTTATAAATTTCAAAATCCATTTCGTTATTAGTAGCGACACCCAATGGATGTGTTTGCATACTCTTCAGTCCTGTAAGCAGGAAGTATTTCTTTTGACGTTTTTCCAGAATTTGAAAGCGAGAGCCCTTTTTTTTACTTGATGTAACTACTTGAGCCGGATAAAAGGAAACTTTCGTGTGGCAAATCCAGAAACTTTTTCGGCCATTAACAAGTTGGGATGTATCGCTCAAATCATTGATCCGTCTAGTTCATGGTTTCTCTTGGTTATACACTTCGTGTGAGGGGAAGATCAAGCTTCGAGAAGTAGTGAATAGTAAGCGATCAAATGGCGTAGGTCAGGTGATCATGAAATGCAAGGACGTGCCTTTTCGTGGCCCAAAAGGAAGAGAGAGAGAGAGAGAGAGGGCCTAGGGTATGCAATTCCTATAATAAGTCTCAGGTACATCGGAGGCAAAATTCATAAATGATAAAAGATGGGATTTCATGGACAGATTTCAAGAGCAAAAATGTAGCTAAAGTTCATTTAAAGATATGATGTCATTCACAGTCGCTCGTCATCTCTATTGCTGTCACCCACTCACGTTCGTCATTCTCTCTGAGTCGCTCAACTAGAGGACAAAATTAGGGCTCGGAGGCATGAATTAGGGCTAGGATGGAAAAATTAGGGTTTTTGATGCAACTACAATGCTAGAGGAGAAATCGCGCAATAGTAAAGTTGCCACTATGTGATCCTCAATTTGTTTTATCAATTGGACTTTTTAGTTTTGTTGCTTTTCACCCACTAAATGATAATCATTGAGTTATTGTTTAATCAATTAGATGCGATTGTGGGGACCTTCATATAAAGTTATCGTCCTTTCTGCATTGTGGTCCCAAAAGTTAACTACCGTTATTTTTCATTTTACTTTTGAAAGGATTTGAGTGGGCCCTGGCCTTCATGGACGGTGATGATATTGGGAAAATTGAAGCATTCCCAAAACATCGACAATCATAAGCTGGGTATTTGGCATACTCGACTCCTAGCATAAACCGCAGGACAGATTGGGCTCGTGCAACTTTTTGGTGCCGAGAACCAACGTGCTTGCTCCAGAGAATGAGACTTTCGTGGACTCTTGTAGCTAAATAGCAGTATAGCAACTGCAGCTGCCGAGTCGTTTCTTTACAAAGCACAAAATTATCTCAGTTTGCACCGATGACAGTGCAGGAAAGTTAGCTTTGGTCAATCTTTAGAACATGATTCGAGTGAAATAGGTCACCGGGGACCAGATCATCAGTCTTTCGTTGCTCACTTCTGAAGCAATCAGCAATATCAACGTCATTTACATCACCAGAATGCAATTTGTTTGCCGATGAAATTAACGCAAACCTTACTCATGGAAAACCCTATATATCAATGTTAGCAGCTCCCTGTATTATGGACAACAGTCTTCCTAATCAGCATTTTCTGGTATGACTAGCAACATGTTGCGGTCCTTGTCAGTTGTCACAGACTCACACTTGCTTATTGCAAAGCTAATTGCAAATATTTGCTGCCATATCCTGTAAATTCCATCGGTTCACCAATAAATACCCAGCCCATTGGCATCTTCAAAATAAGAAGCTGGTATGTCTGGAGGAGAAGGCATGACAGCCACCCGTTTAAACTGAAAACGGTTGGGTAATTTGATTAGTGATAGAATTTGATAGCAATGATCTTGGGTGCATCAATATATTCAGATATTAGACGATGCAAGTACCTTGTGCTGCTTGTATTTTTCTCGTACAGCTTGCAAGGAGCCTCCTCTTCTCCCCAGGTACAAGTCATGTATGATGTGAACGCACTCTTTCAAGTCCTTCACGGTGTACCCTGAGTACCTTTGTAGGCTTGAAGTCTGAAAAGTAGGATGATCTTTATAATAGACTGAGAGTAACAACTGAACGTTATCGATTCTAAGCATCATCATAAAGTAGGCTCTTACCCAGGGGTGACATTTTGGTCGCGTGATATATCTTGCTAAAAATGTGACAGATGCAGCGACAACAGACGGCAAGAACTTCACGCAGGTGTAATCCAACAAAGTTAGCTCCGCAAGGTAGTAGCCCAAGAACTCCAGTTTCAGATTCGTAGTCTGCAATTTACGATGTGTTGTTAGCCGATTTGACAAACTTAAGATAACCAAAAATCAGTTTACCTTATGACCTTCCTGAGCAACTGTGCTGAATCTTCTGCGAAACAGAAGGAAACGAAATGGTGATTGGAGGTCAAATTTAAATTCCAAACTAATTGAAGTAGGATATTAGAAAGGAGATCATCTCGTTTGACAAAAACAGGAAGATGGCTTCTTGCCTTAGGAATGTCCTTATCGTGGGATTGCCCAATTCAAAGTCCAGAGCCTTCAATATATCAACCTCCATTTGAACCACCTTAAAATCAGACAAGAAAATCGCTGATTCACTACTTTACATGGAGCATCCTCGAAAAGGCTAGATGCATTAACCAAAAACAAAATAATAATGGTATGATAGTGAACTGAGAAGATACCTCTTCTTTCGTATAACTGTTGTCTGTCATGTAACAGAAATCTTCTACATGAGGAGGGTTGATTTCTTCGTACTTTCTATACATCAGTACGAAGCACGAAACAAGAATGACAGCAAATCAGCAGCATGTCAATGATGAGGCACAAAATATCAAACCAGAAGGTAGAAGCCCAGGCTAGCGACTTACGAGGAAATGAGCATCGCAGAAACACCAAGCAGCTTAAGCTTTTTCCCAGACCCAGCATTCGAAGACAAGAACCTATCGATGTAAGAGACGGAGAGATAGAGCGTGTCCGAAAGAAGCTGTTTCTCCTCCGCAACTCCCACCAACCAGTCCACCAAAATCCCTCTCATATCGGGACTCATATCATTCTGAACTTTCTCAATGTAATCAGGCAATGGTCTCCTCTTTGGCTCCATCTGCATCACAACCAACACACCCAAATTACCCCATCCATACTGCTCATAAAAGCTTTGTAATTTTCCCATTTCCACCATCAAATTAAAACTATGCTAAATGCCGACGAAGCGGGCAGATTCATGCTAACTAGTCTACTAGTTTTCAATGTGGGTGGATTCCAAAGCGAGTGAACTTCGACGTGCGTTAAGCTTATGCTGTAAACCCGCGAAAGAGCTTAGACATTTATCATTCTAGCCTAGAAAACATGATCAACAATGACTGAAGTTTTCTGGGCATGATCATCCATCCAAAGTCCAAATTCTTCAGCTCTTCTAATTGTTTGAGCAATAACATGACCCGGTTACGGTCGGACAAGGAGCGACGACACCGGGTTAGTCGGCTGCGCGAAAGACAGCTCACGCAACGTCAAAGGAAAGAGTTTCATGTCCAGTCATTCACAGATCACCAGATCAAATCATTTTCTTTGCGAGAAAACTCGCCTTAGTCAGGAAAAACGAGAAAAGGGATAGATGAAATAACGAAATCGAACCGACCTCCATGTCGAGAAGGTAGCGAAAGATGTCGGAAACATAAGCTCCGCATGTCGGTGGATCGACCTTGCGGCCACCGCCCTCCTCTGTCACAGCTGAAGGAGCGGATGCCGCGGCCGTCGACTCGCTGACGACCCTGACTTGGGCCTTCTTCGTGGTGCCGCCGCCGCCACCGCCCTTCGCCGGGACGATGGGATTGGATAAGTTGGTGATATCTCCGAGCGCCACCCTCTTCCTGCTCGCTGCCGCCGGCTCCTGCTCAGCATCGGCCGCCCCATCGACCGCTCTCTTCTTCGCCGCCGGGGTCCGCCCGTTCTCCGCCATGGCGGCCTTGTCTCTTCGCTCAAGCTTCTGTGTACGTGAGCGTGCGCGTGCTAGAGAGAGAGAGAGAGAGAGAGAGAGAGAGAGAGAGGGAGGGAGGGAGGGAGACTGAAGGGGGAAGGAAGGAAGAAATGCGCCACTTGTGGGTTTGAATGTCGGGTTTTGCCGCTTGAACCCACGTGGGACAACATTTTTGGCTTAAAAAAAAAAGAACAAAAGAAAATTTTTGTTTATTTTACACCAAAAAGTTCAAGATATTAGTTAAAACTTTAAAATATTATAAAAAATGCATTTGTCATTACAAAAAATATAAAAAACGTGTCGATCACAAAATTAGAAGTAAGTACGAATAAAAAGGAAATGCTATTTCAAATTGAAAATTGAAAAAATTTAGAGGGAGTTTTCGGTAGGCAAATTCTTATCTAGATTGTTTCTCTTTTTTATTCTATACAGTTTCCCATGAAAGTCATCAATCTTAATGATCAGATTATTCAGCTAGCAAGTTTGTCACTTTGTCTCCTGAATTTATGAATTTTCTACCTATTTTATTGATTTGCAATTTTGTTTTGCGATCACGTCTTATTCTATGACTCTTTACTGAATAACCATTTACATATTTTATCATATAATATACATATTTTCCATAGACTTTTGTGTAATAAGAAATTGTACAAGTATATGATACCCCACAAGTTTAGTAATTTATTTGCGAAACTTTGTAACCCGGGCTTCCAACATAGGTTTTAAAATACGGTAAACATCTTCTTTAGGTATCCTCAACCCGCCACAGTATTCTGTAATAGCAATAATCTTGTGTCAAATATATAATAAATAGTCTCAAATTTGTAAAAGCGACTATTTATTTGAAACTCGTGTATTGTAAATCACCAATTAGAAGACTATGGAGTCTCGAGTATAAGATTAAAGAACTTAAGAGCAATAATTCTTTTTTTTGGGTCAAGAAGATCAGTAAATCTTTAAAATCTGACAATAATTAGAACCTAGGTATAAAAAAGTGGTTGTAGTTGAAAGATGGTATATTATTCTATATATTCTTAGAGTTTTCACATTTTTATAAATAATATCTGAAGGGTTCAACCTAGTAAGGCTAACTCAAAATATCCTCATAACATTTCAAAACCTAATATGTTTAGTGACTCAACCACCTAAGGAATATATGAGAAAAAGGGCGCTTTTATAGTACTACATATCGTGCTCAATATCTTTTAGCAAAAAAAATTATCATGCTTCGTATCTTTTAGCAAAAAAAAATTATCTTGCTCAGTATCAAATTTCCCAAACATAAAATTAAAATCTCATGCGAAACTATTTAGAGTATTTGGTAGTTTACCTTAAACTCATCCCACTGCCCCAAATCCGCTACTCGTCTATGTCCTGCTAAGGTTTGTGCAGGTTAGGTGCCTTATTTTACCTGTCCTATTTCCATCCCTAAATCCGCACACCTAAATTATATTTTCTTGTGACCCTCCTTAAGTAGGCTCTGAGGGGGTTTAATGGATTATTAAAAAGGGCATTAGCGCCGGTGCTTCACCTCGACTCTTTTAAACCCTATCGCAACTTGGTTTCCCATCAATTTTAAACTTTGTTATTCTAAGAGCCACCACTGACATATTTACTAGGCCAATTAAGAGCCTAAGTAAAGCACACGGCTAATTTTACTTTCTATGAATCGGAGATTCTAAGATTTGAGGATTTGATACATTATAAATTTTAGAGCTAATACCAAGAAAAATCCCAAACTGGTACGTTTGTAATAAATTTACCACAAATTAATTTTTTGATCACTAAAAACCCAAAATTGGTACACCTGTGATAAATTTACCTCTATTAGTTTCCTTTGAATTTTACCGTCAAATTGCTGAGTTGGATGACAAGTGTCAGTTGACGGATGTACCAGTTTAGGGTTTTACTCTCATTTTATCACGTGTACCGATTTGTGATTTTTTGTGATATTAATCTATTTTAATGGAACCAATGGAACGTAAATTTATCATAAATGTACTGGTTTAGGATTTTTGCAAATCATCAAAAGGTTTATAACTAAATTTGCAAGTCATCAAAATGTTTATAATTAAATTAGGACAATTGAAAGGTTCATGACTAAATTGGCAAATTGTCAAAAGGTTTAAGACTAAATTGGCTCAATTGAAATGTTTGTGACTAAATTGGCCTCCGTACAAATAGATTTACTACTTTTTGGACAATTTTCCCTATTAACCGATATTAGGTCAAAATAAGATTTAATAACTAAAGTTAGGAATACAAATAGAAGTTAGAAATTGGGGCAATGCAAAGTTGGGCGAGGCCAAATTACGAGGTCATTTCCTATTTATCGGGAAACAAAATACATAATTGAGTCATTTGTTGAGGCAACCCTCGGTAGGATTTAAAGTGGTTTGATCATAACAAGTAGACTAAGTAGTGAAGCGAGAACACGCATATGTTATGTTCGGGAGGCTGGTTGTGCGCATGCCATATGTGTGTACGAGAGAGAGACCATGTCCGATAGGATCATCTAATCAATAGCAATAAGTTCAGTTTGAAGAGGCTCCTCTATAGAACGTCTTCGTTTCCATACGTGCAACTCTCACCGCCAATTGGCTCTCATCGGGGATTCCCCTTTTAAAATAGGTAGAACTCAAAATTGAGAGAGGTACCTCCATATTGTCGGTACCTTTTTTTGGAATATACTAATAAATTTCAAAATCCATTTCGTTCTTAGTAGCGAAAACCAATGGATGTGTTTGCGTAATCTTCAATCCTCGTAAGTAGGAAGCATATTTTTTTGACCTTTTTCAAGAATTTGAAAGCAAGAGTCCTTTTTTTTACTTCATATAACTACTTGAGTAGGATAAAAGAAAACTTTCGTGTGGCAAATCCATTAACTGTTTCGGCCATTAACAAGTTGGGACGTGTCGCTCAAATCATTGATTCGTCTGGTTCATGATTTCTCTTGGTTATATGATTCGTCTGAAGGGTAGATGAAGCTTTGAGAAATAGTGAATAGTAAGTGACCAAATAGTTTAGATCAGGTGATCACGAAATGCAAAGATGTGCCTTTTTGGTGGCCCAAAAGGAAGAGAGAGAGAGAGCGCCTGGGGTATGCATTTCCTCTCAAGTACATCAGAGGCAAAATTTCATAAATGATAAAAGATGGGATTTCATGGGCAGATTTCAAGAACAAAAATGTAACTAAAGTTCATTTAAAGATATGACATCGCTCACTGTTGCTAGCCATCTCTTTCGCTCTCACCCACTTAAGTTCATCATTCTCTCTGAGTCACTCGACAGGAGGAAAAAATTAGGGCTCGGAGGCATAAATTAGGGCTAGGATAGAAAAATTAGGGTTCTTGATACAACAATGGTGCTAGAGGAGAAATCGCGCAATAGTGAAGTTGCTATTATGTGATCCTCAATTTGTTTTATCAGTTTGGTGTTTAGTTTTGTTGCTTTCCACCCACTAAATGATAACCGCGGAGTTATTGTTTAATCAATTAGATGCGATTGTAGGGACCTTCATATGAAGTTGTCGTCCTTTCTATGTTGTGGTCCCAAAAGTTAATTATTGTTATTTTTCATTTGGCTTTTGAAAGGATTTGAGTGGGCCCTGGCCTTCATGGACGGTGATGATATTGGGAAAATTGAAGCATATGGATCGACCCAAAACATCGACAACCATAAGCTGGGTATTTGGCATACTCAACTCCTAGCATAAACCGCAGGACAAATTGGGCTTGTGCAACTTTTTGGTGCAGAGAACCAACGTGCTTGCTCCAGAGAATAAGACTTTCGTGGACTCTTGTAGCTAAATAGCAGTATAGCAACTGCAGCTGCCGAGTCGTTTCTTTACAAAGCACAAAATTATCTCAGTTTGCACGAATGATAGTGCAGGAAAGTTAGCTTTAGTCAATCTTAGAACATGATTCGAGTGAAATAGGTCACCGGGGACCAGATCATCAGTCTTTCGTTGCTCACTTCTGAAGCAATCAGCACTATCAACATCAACTACATCACCAGAATGCAATTTGTTTGCCGATGAAATTAACGCAAACCTTACTCATGGAAAACTCTATATATCAATGTTAGCAGCTCCCTGAATTATGGACAATCACAGTTTTCCTCATCAGCATTTTCTGGTATGACTAGCAACATGTTGCGGTCCTTGTCAGTTGTCACAGACGCACGCTTGCTTATTGCAAAGCTAATTGCAAATATTTGCTGCCATATCCTGTCAAATTCCATCGGTTCACCAATATATACCCAGCCCAACATTTGGTTGCTCAGTCATTGGCATCTTCAAAATAAGAAGCTGGTATGTCTGGAGGAGAAGGCATGACAGCCACCCGTTTAAACTGAAAACGGTTGGGTAATTTGATTAGTGATAGAGTTCGATAGTAATGATCGTGGGTGCATCAATATATTCAGTTATTAGACGATGCAAATACCTTGTGCTGCTTGTATTTTTCTCGTACAGCTTGCAAGGAGCCTCCTCTTCTCCCCAGGTACAAGTCATGTATGATGTGAACGCACTCTTTCAAGTCCTTCACGGTGTACCCTGAATACCTCTGTAGGCTTGAAGTCTGAAAAGTAGGATGATCTTTATAATAGACTGAGAGTAACAACTGAACGTTATCGATTCTAAGCATCGTCATAAAGTAGGCTCTTACCCAGGGGTGACATTTTGGTCGCGTGATATATCTTGCTAAGAAGGTGACAGATGCAGCGACAACAGATGGCAAGAACTTCACGCAGGTGTAATCCAACAAAGTTAGCTCCGCAAGGTAGTAGCCCAAGAACTCCAGTTTCAGATTCGTAGTCTGCCAATTACAATGTGTTGTTAGCCAATTTGACAAACTCAAGATAACCAAAAATCAGTTTACCTTGTGACCTTCCTGCGCAACTGTGCTGAATCTTCTGCGAAACAGAAGGAAACGAAACGGTGATTGGAGGTCAAATTTAAATTCCAAACTAATTGAAATAGGATATTAGAAAGGAGATCATCTCGTTTGACAAAAACAGGAAGATGGCTTCTTGCCTTAGGAATGTCCTTATCGTGGGATTGCCCAATTCAAAGTCCAGAGCCTTCAATATATCAACCTCCATTTGAACCACCTTAAAATCAGACAAGAAAATCGCTGATTCACTACTTTACATGGACCATCCTCGAAAAGGCTAGATGCATTAACCAAAAACAAAATAATAATGGTATGATAGTGAATTGAGAAGGTACCTCTTCTTTCGTATAACTGTTGTCTGTCATGTAACAGAAATCTTCCACATGAGGAGGGTTGATTTCTTCGTACTTTCTATACATCAGTACGAAGCACGAAACAAGAATGACAGCAAATCAGCAGCATGTCAATGATGAGGCACAAAATATCAAACCAGAAGGTAGAAGCCCAGGCTAGGCGCTACCACTTACGACTTACGAGGAAATGAGCATCGCGGAAACACTGAGCAGCTGAAGCTTTTTCCTAGACAAAGCATTCAAAGATAAGAACCGATCGATGTAAGAGATGGAGAGATAGAGCGTGTCCGAAAGAAGCTGGTACTCCTCCGCAACTCCCACCAACCA
Organism: Syzygium syzygioides; assembly: GCA_031216285.1. NCBI lineage: Eukaryota > Viridiplantae > Streptophyta > Magnoliopsida > Myrtales > Myrtaceae > Syzygium > Syzygium syzygioides. The sequence goes on from CM062247.1 coordinate 25,011,498, forward strand.
GTCCACCAGTATCCCTCTCATATTGGGACTTATATCATTCTGAACTTTCTCAATGTAATCAGGCAATGGTCTCCTCTTCGGCTCCATCTGCATCACAACCAACACGCCCAAATTACTCCATCCATACTGCTCATAAAAGCGTGTGTATTTTTCCCATTTCCACCATCAAATTGAACCTGTGCTACATGCCGACGAAGCGGTTATTCACGCTAACTAGTGTACTAGTTTTCATTGTGGGTGGATTCCTAAGTGAGTGAACTTCGATGCGTAGAGCTTATGCGGTAACGCCCCGCAAAAGAGCTTAGACATTTATCGTTCTAGCCTAGAAAACATGATCAACAGTGAATGAAGTTTTCTGGGCATAATCATCCATCCAGAGTCCAATTCTTCAGCCTTTCTGACTGTTTGAACAATTAACATGACCCGGTCATGGTGGGACAAGGATCGACGACACCTGATTCGAATTAGTTGGTTGCGCAAAAGACAGCTCGCGCAACGTCGAGGGAAAGAGTTTCATGTCTAGTCATTCACAGATCATCAGAAGAAATCACTTTCTTTGCAAGAGAGCTCGCCTTCGCCAGGCAAAACGAGAAAAGGGGCAGACGAAATAAAGAAATCGCGCCGACCTCCATGTTGCGAAGGTAGCGAAAGATGTCAGAAACATAAGCTCCGCATGTCGGCGGATCGATTTTGCGGCCACCGCCCTCCTCTGTCGCAGCTGAAGGCACGGATGCCGCGGCCGTTGACTCGCTGACGACCCTGACTTGTGCCTTCTTCGTGGTGCCGCCGCCGCCGCCCGTCGCCGGGACGATGGGATTGGATAAGTTGGTGATATCTCCGAGCGCCACCCTCTTCCTGCTCGCCGCCGCCGGCTCCTGTTCAGCATCGGCCGCCGCATCGACCGCTCTCTTCTTCGCCGCCAGGGTCCGCCCGTTCTCCGCCATGGCGGCCTTGTCTCTTCGCTCAAAGCTTCTGTGTACGTGCGTGTGCGTGTGTTAGAGAGAGAGAGAGAGAGAGAGAGAGAGAGAGGGAGATTGAAGGGGGAAGGAAGGAAGAAATGCGCCACTTGTGGGTTTGAATGTCGGGTTTTGCCGCTTGAACTAACGTGGGAGGGGGACAACGGGCCTCTTTGGTTTAGCATTTGGGGAAAGCCTTTGGCCAAATGCAAAGATATTTAGCACAAAGGGCTTTGGGGAAATGCAGGACTGTTTGGCAAACATCCATTGAAAAGTGCTTTAGGGAAATGCAGGACTGTTTGGTAAACATATATTTGAAAAGTCCTTTAGTGTAACCAATTTATGTTTTTTTTAATTTTAATTGTTTAAAATTGAAGTAAAAAAAATAATGACAGTAACTTTTATATTTTCGCGACGAGAATAACATAATAGAAATATAACCACAAATTTTAAAATAAAGGAGTCATTTCATTATAATACACATCACATGTCCCTAAAAATGAAATACATTATCCTTAAATATTACAAACATATTTAACGACTTTGTAAACTCATGGTTATTTCATCACGTAAACGTACAATGTCAGAAGATACATTATCATTTAAATCACTCATCCCCTCATTTACATCATTATGATCAACTGAATAACCATAATCGGGATCTAATTCTGCATTTTCAAAATCCGTATCGATCACGGCATTTCTTCGTATATAATTGTGCAAAGTCATTGTCGCTATGACAATTTGCACTTGTTTTTCATACGGATAACATGGCATATTTGTCAGAATCTTCCACTTATTTTTTAATACACCAAAGGCTCGCTCAATTACTGAGCGTAGAGAGGAATGGGCACGATTGAACACTTCTTGATACCCTATTGGTGTAGGACCTTGTCGAAACTCTAGCAAATGATATCTAACGTCTTTATATGGCCCCAAATAACCCGTGAGATTTGGATATCCAGCATCTACTAAATAATATTTACCTACACAAATATAATGAAAATTTAATTAACATATGCCACATAGATACATATGAATGTACCTAAACAATTAATTAACGAACCTGGAGGAGGATGAGGAAATTGTGCATCATGTCTTCCAGTGGCTTCATAGAAGATACGGGTATCATGAGCTTGTCCCTCCCAACCGGCGCAAGCATAGATAAATTCCATGTTAAAATTACATATGGCTAACACATTTTGAGTTGTCGTTCCTTTTCGACCAATAAAACGAATTTGATCGTATGTGGGTACCACCGCTGGAATATGCGTACCATCCATAGCTCCAATACAATCCTAAAAACAAAGACCAAAATATTACGTGATTTACATTTAGTTTTTTCTTTACATTGTACAATAGTAACTTACCTTAAAATATGGATAAAATCGTCGATCTTTCTTGATCTTCTCTGGAACTTCCTTAAATTGCCGATCGGTTGGTTGGATCAAATCTTTTCCCATATCACATACTTTATCTAAAACTAAGCTAAAGTGCCTACTTATGGTTTCTCCAGAGCGTTGAAAGCGCTCTTGTGCTAACCTATTGCTTATACCATGTCCCAAAATATGAAGAAACATACCAACCATTTCTGCAACATTAGTATTTCTAGATCCTTGAAGACCATAGCTTGTTGTCAAGTCATGTGTTAAATTATTAAATACATCCCTGTGCATTCTAAACATATGATAACACCTTATCGGATGAGCTTCTTCATCCATCAATTCTCTTAACCATGCATCACCTGTATACGATGAGGTCATGCGAGGTTCCTTGCAAAAGTACATTGCTTGATAACCAACTGAAGCTGTTGCGATTGAGAAGAGATCCCAATATTCAGTTTTCTCTTTTTCACGATTTTCCCTTTCAATAGAATCATCCATAACTGCTTAAAGTAACAATATATAGATGCATTAGAGTGTAAGAGAAACAATAAACAATCTTGATCATCCATCAAGAGAAACAATATCAACCATCATATATATGCGAATGAAACCACATGAAGAGAATACCATAAGAAAATAGTTCTCAAATTAAAACATAAATAGAAATTAGGTTCACACATAATGCAAATACAAGTCTCACATGAAAACAAAGTAGCATACCGAAGAGTTCAAATAAGATGCTAACATCCTAGCTATGACTCTGTTCAAACTCATACTTGAGATACTTGACTTTTAGTGCATCACTCTTCAAGCTCATAAAGACCTGCCTATTGTCTTTCTTTTCCTTAAAATGAGAGATTGCAAAAAAATATAACTTTTCATCTTGCACAATTTCAAGTATTGTATCCAGCATATCTATGAGGTCCTTATAAGGACCATATCCCTCATTTGCTTGAGATGATGCAGCAGCAGCGCTCCTTTGTTCAACCGCCGAACAAAGCCTGCTAATTTGCGTTCCAAGTTGCTGTGCTGTGGTCAATCTCTTTTCTTTCTTTCCTCGAGCTTGCCTCATTGAAGTCTGTGCAGCTCTTTTATGGCTCTGAGTTCCAATTGGTTCAACGGTTTCATCCGCTTGAGACTCCAAATTTTCATCATTAGATCCTACACCATCACCGATACTAGGTTGTGTGACATCAACAAGATCCTCATCAATATGTAAACCTTGCCCAGGAGTCCATGTGATTCCTCCATTAGCAACAGTCTCTCTAAACATCCTATCTAACAAAGCTTCAAGATCAGGATGTATGCCTTTCGTCCTAAAAGTCTTAAGCTTAGGATTGGCCTGTTATAATATAACATTTACGTAAGTTGTATCATTTAAAATGAACTAAACACAAAAGTAAAATAGAAAGAGATAAAAACCTAAATTTTTTTCTCCCACCATTCATCGCTCGCATCAACGGTTTTCTTCTTTGAATCCCATCCTAATCCCGTTTCATTGTACACCAATGTCCTCCATCTTTTCCATTCTTCCTTAAGATTATCCCACTTACTCTTCATTTGATTTTTATCATATTTTTTGCCTGTTAGCTCCTCAAACTTGCTAATAATGACTGTCCATCCATCCCTTTTGTTGTTTGCCGGACGATTGCCTTTTTCAATTTGTTCAACACACAACTTACAAAAGGTTTCTACATCTTCCGTGCTCCAATATGCCTTAGTTGCCATCTACTAGTAAAGTTATTCCACCAAGAAAACCACATCAAAAGATCGTTCTTTTTCAACAAAACAAAGCCATCCAAATGTTGCAAAAGAGCACATGCATCAAGCTTAAAATAAGCATGCAAGTAAGTCACAAAGACCTTGATTCTCATCCAATCACTCAATTTAGTGAACCGATGTCGGGTCACTTCATTCCATTCATCATGCACCGATTCATTAAGAGAAAGACAAAGAACAGCAGAACAGGGGATACAAGATGTATTCAATTGGAAAAGGACCCATGATTAAAAAGTTCTGGAAAATTTATGGTAGCCTAAGCATACAATGAGGAACAGCTTTCATAGAGAAAGTTTTCCCGAAAAATGTTCACATGATTTTATAAAAATTCGGGAACACGATTAAATGTGTCAGGAAAAGAGGATTACCGCAGTTTTTGTTGCAAAGATGATGCCATTTACTCTATCATTTGTTGCTCAAAATTTATGAAATTTTGACACAAGATAGTTCAAAGAGTGTCCTACAACTTTCATTAAGGGTCTGACCTCTGATTATCTGTAGAAAAATCGAAAAAAAAAATCAACAAGAGGTCTGACTTATCTTGGACAGAACAGGGGTTCCGAATTTGCAAGTTGCTAATCCTAATGCAAACTTGTAGAAAAAAAGAAAAATGTCCTAAATGGCAAGCAAATGACATGTTCTTAATGTCTATGGAAGTTTCATAACATGTATGACGACTTACCAAGAGGGCATGAACCCGATTAAGTCCAAATTTAAGTTCGATTTTCATGAAAGCATGCCAATGCATTAACTAGTATCAAAGACATTTTATGGATTACAAAGATGAACTAAAATGATGCATGAAATGTATGAAAATTTAACATGGATTAGGACTAGATGCAATGACAAAGAGGATATAGTCATCTAATCCTAATTACATGAGCAAATGACCATACAAGTCCATGAACTATTAAGCATGAATTAATGTTCATTATGCATGAAATGCAATATGACAAAACGTGGTAGCATATTTTATAAAATTTTAACCTACCAAATGACATGCAAAAAATACATGGAATACGTCAATGCGAAGCTTGAATAGCCCTTTACTAAAGTCTAGAAGACTTCATATTCTAATTGTGAACAGAAAAATTCCTATAAAATTGGCAAGAGTGCTACATGAACAACTTAATCCCTAATTGACAGATATAGGGGTTAAGGAATTTCGGTTGATTAAACACACTAATGACAAGCAATTGATGCATGGAGAGTGTCACTAGTGAGTTAACATGATACTCTATGATGTTCATGAAGGTCACTTGAACAATTAAGTCCAATTTCACAATGAATTTTGTAGGAATGCAATTTGGATCAGTACAGGGCAGATTGAATAACTTGAGAATATGAGATGATTTTAGGTACCAAATGTTGTCTAAAAATTATAAAAAAAAATATATGATGTGCATGAAACCTGAATTTACAAGTTCACAGAAGGATGCAACTCGAAAATCAATTTTCCCTGTTCTGTACAAAAATAGTAAAATGTGTAGTTTCAGTTCAGTTACTGCAGAAAACTAATTTACTCTTGCTGCAACTTTGAAAATAGATTTCAGGTACCAAATGAACTCCGATTAGGGATATCTTTAGCATTTTAAAGACTGATTTGAGTGCTTTACAAACTTTGTTAAGGACTCTAAGTCAGAAAATGTCGATTTCAAACTCAAACAAAGATGTTTGTGCAAGTCCATTTCAGGTTCCAGTATAGGCAGACAATAACTAAAGTTGAATTAAGGAATTTTCACCTATTGAATGAACTCCTAAAAATCTGAGAAAAAAGTATGTCATGATTGAGATCCTAATGAACAATTTTCATGAAGGAAAGATCACCAAAATCAATTCACAAAAATCGTCATAAAATCAGCAAAACAATTAGACATTCAACAACAAATTTAAACATATTGCAGAACAGAGAGCTAAGATTTTGAAGGGATTTTGAGGTAGTAAACGAACTTCGTTTTGGACGCATAATATGTCGAATCGAAGCTTAGGAAGTATAGATAAAATGTGTAGAAGAACTCGAAGCATGATTTCAACATCTAAGACCTCGTTTCAGCGCTAACAGAATCTGTGTTCAGAGAGCAACGAAATTGACAAAGCACACAATCATCATTCAATCAGCTCACTCCGAGCATCCAATCACACAATTAACTCATCATCCTCCATATATACATCAGCAGCACCCCTTAGCATCTATCCATGGCAAGCCTAAGGCGAGTTCTAGCCATCCACAAATAAAACCAGGAGCTAAACAATCATCAGCCACCCAAATGCCCACACAAGCCAGCAAACTGCAGCACAGCACAACATTTCAACCCACACATCAACACCAAACAGTGCTGAAGCAAGTAAAAAAACCCTCAAAACACACACCAAAGGGCGACCAAGAAACGGACTCAGCCTCATCACATCGACCCCCAACCATGCACACCCACTTCGCCAAACGAAGCAATGAACCGACCCACGACAAACCGAAGGCAAACGACCCACCCCCACTTCACTACCACCAGTAAGCAAGCCAAAAAAAGCCTCAACAACCGCGGAACAACACCAAATCCGCCAGAACAAGCGAGGAAACGACGCGCCGATCAGCTTCGCCTCGGTATTCCCGAGTAAAGGAACAATCTTTAGCTTTGATTTACCTGGAAAGAAGGCGGCGATTCGCGATTCCGAGCAACCTCGCTGGCTCGCACGCAGCTGAGAAGCAAAAAGAAAGAACTGTTCCTGAGTCGCGGCAAGCCAAGCGAGGGAGGTCGACGAGCGAGGAGGCGACGCGAGGCCGGAGAGGAGGTGACGTGAGGCCGGAGAGTGAGGCGAGGTCGGCGAGCGAGGCGTTGCGAGTCGAGCGAGGGAGATTGATGAGCGAGCTGAGCAAGGTGAGGAGAGTGACTGAGCGTGAAGACTAACATGGGCAAAAGTGGGTTTTTTGACAAATTTTGAGGGTAAAAAAGGCAACTGACATATTTTCATTAAATGGGGCACTAGCATTCCGAAAATGCTGAAAGCTCAAGGCACCCCCAAGGGTGCCTTGAGCTTTCAGCCTTGAGAAGGCCAGCATTTTGCCAAGGAGCCCCCAAAATATTTTGCCAAACACAAAATATTTCCCCCAAAGGGCTTTGGAGGCCCAAAGCCCCTTTGTAAAGCCGAACCAAACACCCCCAACGTTTTTGGCTTAAAAACAAAAAGAACAAAAGCAAGAAATATTTTATTATCCACAAAAAAATTCAAGATATTAGTTAAAAGTTTAAATTATTACAATAATTTTTATTATTTATTACCACAAAAAAATCCAAGATATTAGTTAAAAGTTTAAATTATTACAATAATTTTTATTTGTCATTACGAAGAAAAAAACACGCGTATCGCAAAATTAGAAGTAAGTATGAAAGTAAATGCTATTTCAAATTGAAAAATTTAGAGGGAGTTTTTGCTAGGCAAATTCTTGTCCAAATCGTTTTTCTTTTTTTTATTATGTACGGCCTTCACGTGAAATTGATCGATATTAACAATCAAATTATTCTAATAGCAAGTTTGTCACTCAAAATGAGAATAATATGACCACTTCTCTGTCCACTGAATTTAAGAATTTTCTACCTATTTTATTGATATGCAATTTTGTTTTGCGATCACGTTTTTTTTACGACTCTATACTGAATAACCACAAAACATGAATTTTATCGTATAATATACATATTTTCATATTACATGCAACTATATGATACCCCACAAGTTTGGCGATTTATTTGCGAAACTTTGTAACTTGGGCTTCCAACATAAGTTTTAAAATATGGTAAGCATCCTCTTTAAGTATATCCTCAACCCACCATAGCATTCTGTAACAGCAATAATCTTGTGTCAAATATATAATAAATAGTATCAAATTTGTAAAAGCTACTATTTATTTGAAACTCATGTATTGTAAATCACCAATTAGAAAACTATGGCTATAAGATTGAAGAACTTAAGATCAATAAATCTTTTTTTTTTGTCAAGAAGATCAGTAAATCTTAAAATTCTGACAATAATTAGAACCTAGGTATAAAATAGTGGTTGTCGTTGAAAGATGGTATATTATTCTAAATTATATTCTTAGTGTTTTCACATTTTTATAAATAATATCTGAGTGTTTCAACCAAGTAAGGCTAACTCAAAAATCCTAATAACATTTCAAAATCTAATGTGTTTACTGTTTAGTAACTCAACCAACTAAGGAATATAAGAGAAACAAATAAAGGGCGCTTTTATAGTACTACATTTCGTGCTCAGTATCTTTTAGCAAAAAATATTATCGTGCTGAGTATCAAATTTCCCAAATATAAAATTAAAATTTCGTGCGAAACTATTTGGAGTATTTAGTAGTTTACCTTAAACTCATCCCACTTCCCCAAATCTGCTACTCGTTTATGTCCTACTAAGGTTTGAGCGGGTCGGGTACCTTATCTTACCCATCCTGGTTCCATCCCTAAATACGCACACCTAAATTATATTTTCTTGCGACCCTCCTAAGTAGGCTCAAACGGGGTTTAATGGATTATTAAAAAGGGCATTAGTGCCGGCACTTCACATCGATTCTTTTAACCCTATTGCAACTTGGTTTCCCATCAATTTTAAACTTTGTTATTCTAGAGCCGCCGCTAACTTATTTACTAGGCCAATTAAGAGCCTAAGTAAAGCGCACGACTAATTTTACTTTCTACGAGTGGGAGATTTTAAGGTTTGGATGTTTGATTATGTTATAAATTCTAGGACTAATACCAAGAAAAACTCCAAACTCACGCGCTTGTCACAAATTCACCAAAAACTAATTTTTTAACAACTAGAAATCTTAAACTAGTACACTTATGACGAATTTACCCCCCATTAGTTTCCTTTAAATTTTACCGTCAAATTGCCGAGTTAGATAACAAGTGGCAGTTGACAGATGTGCAAGTTTAGGGTTTTACTCTTTGTTTGTCACATATGTACCAGTTTGTGATTTTTTGCGGTATTAATCTATTTTATTGGAAACTAACGGAAGGTAAATTTATCACAAATGTACTAATTTATGATTTTTGGTGGTAAAAAAATTAGTTCGGGGTATATTTATTCCAAGTATACCATTTTGAGATTTTTTTGTGGTAAAAAAATTAGTTACAGGTAGATTTGTAATATGTGTATCAATTTGGGGTTTTTCATGGTATTAACCCTAAATTCTAACACCCATTAATCAGTTCCTTTTCCTCTTAATGAAAAACACTTTTATGCATTTCTCAATTCCTTTTATCCTAAGTAGATATTTTATCGCATAAAATACATATTTTCATATTACATACAACTAGAATTGATAGACTTTTTGCGTGATAAGAAATCGTGCAAAGTATATGATACCCCACAAGTTTTGTGATTTATTTGTGAAACTCTGTAACTTGGCTTCCAACATAGGTTTTAAAATAGGGTAAGCATCCTCTTTAAGTATCTTCAACCCGCCATAGGATTCTCTTATAGCAATAATCTTGTGTCAAATATGTAATAAATAGTATCAAATTTGTAAATGAGACTATTTATTTGAAACTCATATATTGTAAATCACCAATTAGAAAACAATAGAGTCTCGAGTATAAGATTGAAGAACTTCATATCAATAAATCTTATGTTTTTGTCGTCCATATTAGGATTAGGATATGCTAGTATGAATGGAGATTTGAAATCCTTCAAATATCTTCCAGATCGTAGAAATATCTCATTAAATGTTTTGTGTAACCTAAGATAGAATTAAAAATCTTTTAAAATCTTTATTGTCGAAAATCATTTAATAACCCATCTACAATGGGCTCCCTCTCAACCACTATCGTCAACAAGCAACCTTGGGGAAATTTGTCTCAGGAGCTTGACAATTTTCAATCGACATAATTTTTTCCATTTAGCAAGATTATGAACTGAAGTCGAGTAGGATCTCTCTCTTCAAAGTCGACCAAAAGAGAGATTGTGGAACAATGGAGGCCAAGCATGAGTAATCAAAGGTGAAGTAGAGAGAGGAACCGAAAGATGATTTGGTGAGGGTGGAAAAGTTGAAAAATCGATTGAGAAAAAGAGGTAGCCAAGGATGAGGTGGTGAACCCTAGCCTTCCAAGTGAGCCACGAGCAAGTACAGCAGCAAGGGTACTCGAGGATGCCGAAATGAGGGACCGTTATGGTGGACGGAGTGGTGGTGGGGTGCCGCTAGTGAGAAACACCAAGGACAGTGAGTCTCGCTTGAGGTGGGGTTTTTCTAGTGTGTAAGAATTGTTAAGTTGGATTGGGTTTATCCCACCCCGTAGGCGGAACTTCTTATCCGGCATTTTATCAGGATAAATCCAGGTTTTCTGGTTCGAAGAACGTCACCAAATACTAGATATGATAATTTAATATCTTATCCGGACTTAAATCCAGACCACCAAATGCAGGCTTAGTGTTTTCACATTTTTGTAAATAATATTGAGAGCTTTAACCTAGTAAGGGTAACTCAAAAAATCCTAAAAACATTTCAAATCCTATTATGTATAGTGACTCGAGTATTCCCCAATATAAAAGAAACAAATTAAGGGCGCTTCTATAGTACTACATATCATGCTCGGGTATCAAATTTCCCCAATATAAAATTAAAATCCCATGCGAAACTCATTTAGGGTTTTTAGTAGTTTACCCTAAACTCATCACACTTCCCAAACCCGCAACCTGTTTATGTCCTACTAAGGTTTGTGCAGGTTGGGTACCTTATTAAGTTATTATTATACCTATCTCGGTTCCATCCCTTAATCTATACACCTAATATTATATTTTCTCACGACCCTCCTAAGGTAGGCTGTGAGGGGGTTTAATGAATTGTTAAGCGGGCATTAGAGTCGGTGCTTTGCCCTGATTCTTTCAACCTAATGATCGCAACTTAATTTCTCATTAATTTTAAATCTTGTTACTCTAGAGCAGCCACTAACTAATTTACTAGGCCGATTAAGAGCCTAGGTAAAGTGGACGAATAATTTTACTTTCTACGAATAGGAGATTATGGGATTTGGAAATTTGATTACGTTAGAAATTCTAACACCATTAATCGGCTCCTTTACCTTTTAATGAAAAACATTTTCATGCGTTTTTTTAGTTTCTTTGATCCTAAACAACATCTATGTGTCCCGGCTCTTGATGTGGAGAGACCTGATCGATTTACCTGGAAAGGCCATTCCTCCGGTTTATTTTCGACTTCTTCGGCATGGGATCTTATAAGAAACAAAGGCCCGCATGTTCCGTGGAGCTCCTTCATTTGGGATCAAGCCAATGTGCCAAGATACAGCTTTTTGTTATGGCTCATCACCCTGAATAGACTTCCTACGCAAGTCATTTTGCTTGGCTATCACAAAATCACCGAAAGTGTTTGTGTATTATGTAGAAGCAAACCCGATTCCATTGACCATCTATTTTTTGGTTGTGCTGTCACGGGGACCTTTGCTCTATTTTGGGCAAATAATTGTAACCTAATCTGGCGAAATAGATCGTGGCAAGAAAACCTCCATTGGGCCATCCAAACTATAGGGTGTCAGAACTTTCATCAGCAAATTGCTCGATTTGCTCTTGGCACAATGTGCCATATTATCTGATCGGAGCGAAACCACATTCTATTCAGGAATCATCCCATTTTCATGCCGGTCCTCTGCAACGACCTCACTAAACTTATAAGGGACAAAGGCTTGTCCATGAAGCCTGTTGTTGATAACGTTTGCAACAGAAGAATCCAGCAAAAATGGGGCTTCTCCCCTTCCATTTTTTAGTAATCTTTCGATTACTTTGTAAGTAGTCTATAGGTCTTTCTTTCTGTTGGCCATCTTAGTGACCTTGGTGTTGCGCACTCATGCTTGTAGCCTCGGTTTTAGTAGTTACACCTTCGCACCTATCAGGACATTTTTTGTGTCACCTCAAGTGCGAGGTTTTTGTGTTTCGACTACTTTCTTTGTATGTAGCTCGTTGAAAAGTATATAAAATTCTTACCTTACCAAAAAAAAAACATCTATGTGTCCCTAAATTATTTAACACCAAAGGTCATTAACAAATAATCAATCAACCACACTTGAATAAAATAAATATATATAAATATTCTATTAAAAAAATCAATCCGAGCCCTATCGAATCAAATTATTACAAGATACTATTATTATTGAGAAAACCTCATATAATATTTTGAAGTTGACAAACTTATCCATGTGTGTTATGAGCTTAATAAATGCGAACGTTGGTTATATTTCAAGTAATACTCGCTTTTAATAGAAATTACATGTACCAAGGAAAAAATTTGTAAAGACTGGATGAACCTAAGTGTGAACAAGTCTAGATTAGTGTGAAAAGACTTGGAGGTATCATAGTGAAGACCACAGGGCCTACATATCCAGTATGCTCAAAGTTGCCAATTGAGACGCAGTTGGGTATCATCGGGAAAGCTGATATAACCATAAACTATATCACCGAGAAACTATATATAACCGAGAAAAGTTGATATGAGCATAGCGACTATACTATGCGTACAATAGCTTTATCACATGCTCTAAATATTTATGATAGCTAATGACACTACTTGGATTCCAAATCAAAGAAATTGATGTATTGTCAATCTCGAGATATATTTATGCTGAAAATATTAATCACGTGTGATATCTTGATTAATTGACAGTCACCCCGAAGATAAATTTTTTTTCCATAGTAAGACAATTTACTTTCCATAGTTTGAGTTACTTTATTTCTGAAAACTAGAAGATTTGATTATATGAGCGATCAAATTTTCAGAATCTCATATTGATTGACTTCAACAGATAAATTGATTTGCTCAACAATTGTCCAATGGATAGTTTGGAGATTGATCCTTGTGAAAATCATCCAACAGGGAGATTAGATACTGAGGAGTATTAAAGGAGATCAACAAATGTCAAAGAAGCAACAGATTAAGAGTCACAAGAAATTCAATTATTAAAGAAGGCTTTATATTCTAATACTGTCTTTTGAGTCTATTGAAATTGTAAAATATTGATAAGCGTATCAACGTTATGGTTTGGGCATGGGTTTGAGATAGTATAATCTATTCGCTTGGGTATCAAAAAACACCAATTTTGAGAAGAAGTGCTTGAATATAAGTAACACATACTACTGTAACTACTCAAATATTGTTAGTGGAATCTAACTAGTATGTTATTAGTCTGAAAGAGTGGATGTAGACTTACACTAAGCCAAACCACATTAAAGCTTTGAGTGCATTGTTATTTACCTCTTTGCTTATATGTATTATTATTTAATGGAAGCGCATTGCACTAACCGACATATCATGTTCCTGCGTAAGTCCACTTCTTGCTCATATATGTTTTTACGCTTATATCAAGCTTGATACTTGTAATTTTGCAATATTTTATCCGATTTCTTGAAATCACCTATACCCTCTATGTGAAATTATTAGCCACCACAATTGGTATTATAGTCTTATGATCACTATTTTGAAGTGTCAATTTACTTCTTGAGTTAACGATCAGCTATGACTAGCATGCTTTTGGATCAGGTATTGTCAAAGGACAGAGCAATACTAGACCTTCTTATTTTGATGGGACAGATTTTGACATCTGGAAGAACAAAATGAAAGCTTTTCTTAGATCTATGAATCCCTTGCAATGGGACGTTGCCCAAAATGGAGTGAATGTTCCAATGTCCAGTAGAACCGTAGTTACAATGGTGATTGACGAGTCAAGAGATTCAAACGAAAAAAGGACTACATCGACACCTCAACCTACTATGTATTATCTCCTATTCAATATAAGCGTGTTTCTTGCTAAAACTTGCTATGAAAATGAAATTGAGTCATAAAACTTTCAAAAAGTGCAATCAAGTCCTAAAATTAGTCGAAAAAGTACAATTGAATCCTAAAATTTTCAAAAACTGCAATCAAGTCTTAAAACTTGTTAAATTGGCGCAATAGAGTTCTAAAACTTCTTAGCATTTTTTATTTGTCAAATTGGATGGAGTTAATGAAAGGACTTTATTGCAGCAACTTGACAAGTTTTATGATTTGATTGCACTTTTCAAAAGTTTTAGGACTCAATTATACTTTCGTGATAATTTTTAAAATTTTTAGTGCACTTATCCCAATTTTTAATCCAAAATCATTTCCATAACCACCTTTATAATTTTTATAAAACCTTCTCGCTTTAAAGCAAAATTTTGTATTTCCAAAATTTGAAAATTATTTCCATCAATTGCAAAATATAGTTTTCTCTTCTCTTTGTTCGATCTCGCCAAATACGAACTCACTGACTCCCAAACCCTCTCAATCATGTTCCAAAACCCTTACATCATTTAAAAATTTTCAAACTTTCTTAACTACTTCAAATCAACTACTCAAACCGCACCCAAAGTTGGAAATGTTATGCAAAAGAAGAAGTACACCGGGAACTGCCAATGACACAAAACTGCAACTATATTCTCTAGGGCACCAAAAGGGCTTGGACACATTGATCTTTCGGGAACGAGGGACAACAGCGAAACTAAGAGTGAAGAAACACCTCTCATTAGGAGATCGAGGAAGACTCCATTTATAAGTATAAATCATTTCTCTTCCTCTCCAAAAATCTCTATTCTGTTGCCTGCTCAAACTAATGAAATCAAGAAATTTATGACCTCTGCTCCAAAACCAAAGATACTTGTTTCATAACCTCAAATTGTTGGCAAGGCTCAACAAAAGAGAGTAGAATCCTCGAGAAAAGGAAAGGAAAAAGTGGAGAAATTTCAAGAGCACAAGCGATGGAACTTGTTAGTTAAGCTTGTCATAAAGGGGAGATGATGATGATGATAGGGTCTACGAAGGTTGACCCTAGACCTAAATTCACAAAGGTTAGCTCTTTCAAATCAAGGTTATTCATGTTGCAGAATCATTCTAATTCGTATAATTTACCAGGGGAGTTATGCCTCTTAAGGTCAACAATTTTTTGTACTTCGAAAATCATGGTTTGTTTCTTTTGAAGTATTTTAATGACTGAACCTAACAAAACTTTGCATTGAAATTGATCCTATCTAATTTGCATTAGTTGCCTATTTATATTCCAATTTGTTATTTAGTGTGAAGGACAAATCTTATTCTCTCTGTGAAAGAATTGGCCACAATTCTCTGTTTCTCAGCATTCTTTTGTAAAAATTCGTGCCTCATTCGAAGATGCTGACAAAATCCTTAATGGTAATCCTGAGTTTTTAAGGGAAAACAATGCTCATGGTTCTCATAGCTTTCAACCTCTTAAATTTCGCATTTCATTATCATGTGCAATTGGCCAAAGGCTACCTCCACTATTGATGTGTCTAGATACGAGGTTAGACTGCACTGGGCAATAGTAAATGGCATCAATTTCTCTATCCCCTATATAATGCTTTGGCCAAGGGCCACCTCCGTTGTCAAGAAGATATTGGAAAAGCTTAAATTTGATTGCTTGGTTACAAGAATTTTCAGGCATAAGAACATCCAAATTCCTCATTAGTTTATGAAGAAATAACACTCAAAACTGACAGTTGGAGATGACATATTGGTCAGCCGACAGTGCATTAAAAATTCTAAAACTTGTCACGAAAGTGTGATTGGTAAGGTACAATCAAGTCCTAAAACTTATCATAAAAGTGCAATTGGTCCTAAAACTTTTAAAAGTGCATCATGTCATAAAACTAGTCAAGTTAGTAAAATAGTCATAAACTTGTTAGCATTTTCCGTTTGTCAACTTGGACGAATTTAATAGAAGGACTTGATTGCACTTTTTAAAATTTTTAATACTCAATAGCACTTTCATGATAAGTTTAACAACTTCAGTACACTTATCTCAATTTTTTGTCCTAAATCATTTCAATAACGACCATTCATAATTTTTATCAAACCTTTTTATTTTAAAGCGAAATTGTATATTTCCAAAAAAATTTTCAAAAATTGCAAAATACAGTTTTCTCTCCTCTTTTGTTACTCTCTCCACAAACGAATTAACACATTCCAAATCCTCTCAATCTCGTTCCAATACTCTAAAGTTTCTTCACGATTTCAAATCAACTACTCAAATGACACCCAAAGTTACGAATGTTGTGCGAAAGAAGTATATTGGGAACTGCCGATGATAAAGAACTAAAAGTATATTCTTCAGGGCACCAAGAGGTCCTAAACACATTAATGTGTATGAAATGAGGGACAAGAGCAAAATTGAGAGTGAGGAAACACCTCTAATAAGGCAACCGAGGAAGACTCCATCTATAAGTATGAATCCTTCCTCTTCCTCTCTAAAAATCAATATTTTGTCACCTGCTCAAACTAGTGAAATACTCTTTGCAACTCCAAGGATAGACAATTCTGCTCTCATACAGTCAATGCCAGTTGCTTCGAAAAATCAAGGTGCAACAAAAGAAGAAATTATAAAACTATTTCATATTATAGGCTTATTGTCCTCTAGTGAAATCGAGAAATTTTCAACCCATGCTCCCGAACTAGAGATACATGTTTCAGAGCCTCAAATTTCTAAGGAAAAAGGGGTAAGTAAGCGCAAGTGCCATAACTTTTGTACGGAGGACACTTAAGTGCCATAACTTTTTTTGGCTCACTTGAGTGCTATAACTTAAAAAAAAAAAAAAAGATCACTTAAGTGCCACTTACAAGCTAGTCGTAAGGGCCCGAAACCGCGGCTTTTCCGATCGAATAATGACCTTTCCGATAAGGCGAGCACCACCAGCTTGAAGAGAGGATGTCAGTGAATTATTTCATGACCTCCGTTCGTCTTGAAATTTCCATTTTAGCCTCCGTTGACAAAGGTAAAAATGTTTCGTAGTCACACATTTATTAAGCCGATTTGTGTGACTATGAAGTATTTTTACCTTCGTCAACGGGGGTTAAAACGGAAATTTAAAACGGAAATTTCGAGACGAACGGAAGCCATGAAATGATTCACCGACACCTCCTCTTCAAGCTAGTGGTGCTCGCCTCGCTAGAAAGGTCATCGCTTGATCGGAAAAGCCACGGTTTCGGGCCCTCATGACCAACCCCTCTGACAAGCTAATCGTGAGGGCCTGAAACCGCGGCTTTTCCGGTTGAACGGTGACCTTCCTGGCGAGGCGAGCACTACCAGCTTAAAGAGGGGGTATCGGCGAATCATTCCATGGCCTCCGTTCGTCTCGAAATTTCCGTTTTAGCCTCCGTTGACGAAAGTAAAAATGTTCCGTAGTCACACAAATCAGTTCAATAAATTGTGTAGCTACGAAGCATTTTTACCTTTGTCAACGGAGGTTAAAATAGAAATTTCAAGACGAACGGAGGCCATGGAATGATTCACCGATACCCCCTCTTCAAGCTGGTGGTACTCGCCTCACTGGGAAGGTCACCGTTTGGCCGGAAAAACTGCGGTTTCGGGCCTTCACGACCAACCTCTCTAACAAGTTGGTAGTGAGAGCCTGAAACTGCGGCTTTTCTGGTTGAACGGTGACCTTCTCGGCGAGACAAGCACCACCAGCTTAAAGAGGGGGTGTCAGTGAATTATTCCATGGCCTCCATTCATCTCAAAATTTCCATTTTAACCTCCATTGACAAAGGTAAAAATGCTTTATAGTCACACAAATCGGCTCAATAAATGTGTGACTACAAAGCATTTTTATCTTTGTCAATGGAGGCTAAAACGGAAATTTCGAGACGAACGGAAGCTATGGAATGATTCACCGACACTCCCTCTTCAAGCTGGTGGTGCTCCCCTCACCGGAAAGGTCATTGTTTGGCCAGAAAAGCCGCTATTTCGGGCCCTCATGACTAGCTCGTAAGTGGCACTTAAGTTCTTTTTTTTTGAAAGTTATGGCACTCAAGTGAGCCAAAAAAAAGTTATGGCACTTAAGTGTCCTCTGTACAAAAGTTATGGCACTTGTGCTGTACTTACCCCGAGGCTTAATGAAAGAGGGCTAAATCCTCAAGGAAAGGAAAGGAGAAAGTTGAAAAAACTTCAAGAGCGCAAGTGTCAAAACTTGTTAATAAACTTGATTCACAAATGTTAACTCTTTCAAAGCATTTCGATGACATGAACCTGAAAAACTTTACACTGAAATTAATCCTATCTAACTTTGATCATTTGCCTAATATTATTCTAATTTGTCATTCTCATCTTCAGATAAGTTGGTATTTAGCGTGTGACGAGTCTTATTCTCTCACTCTCGAAGAATTTACAAAATTCTCTATTTCTCAACATTCTTTTGTAAAAAGTCCTTTCTCATTCCAAAATGCTTACAAAACCCTTACCAATAATTTGTATTTTT
The DNA here is from genome assembly GCA_031216285.1 of Syzygium syzygioides. Classification (NCBI taxonomy): domain Eukaryota; kingdom Viridiplantae; phylum Streptophyta; class Magnoliopsida; order Myrtales; family Myrtaceae; genus Syzygium; species Syzygium syzygioides. The sequence continues at coordinate 25,029,904 of CM062247.1, forward strand.
TTTAAAAGAAAACAAGGCTCATGTTTCTCACAACTTCCTCCCCTTGTATTTTGCATGATTTAAAAATTAATTGTCATGTGCATTCTGCCAAATATCACCTCCACTATTGATGGTCTAGATATGAAGCTAGATTGCTCTGGGCAATAGTGAATGGTATCAATTTCTTTGTGCCCGATACAATACTTCTGCACATGTATATAACTCAAGAAGAGATTTAGATAGTTGTTATATGTTGCCTTGGTTATAAGGATTTTTTCAAGCATAAAGATATCCAAATTCCTTGTGAATTTATGAATAAAGAACTCTCAAGACTAATAGTTGGAGAAGAAACAATTCTAAAAATGTATTTAAGGCCTACAGTGCACTAGAAGTCCTAAAATTTATCATGAATATGCAATTGAGTTCTAAAACTTTCAAAAAGTGCAAAACTTATCGCAAAAGTGTAATTAAGTCATAGAACTTGTCTAATTAGTGCAATAAAAGTGACATCTGGAATTTTCAACTTTCAATAATAGTATTTAGGATGATTTTCCGTTATTGTTATTGCCTGGAGTCCAATGTGTTAGAATTAAATTGATATATATTAACATGTACATTGATGGTGTAGAATGGGGGTAATTGATTTACTACGATATTAGTTGTAGTCCTCAAATTACGTATTTGATATTCAAGTTTTGAATTTATTGAGATTTTCCTAACATCCGATATCTTTCACTAATAATTATAGTGAGTTCAAAATATTTTTTAGATTTATCAATGTTTGGAACAGACACTAATTTCCTTATTTATATACTGGTTTATTAGATATATCGGTAACTCAAAAATATATACTTTGGAACTTTATGATTATATCACTTGAAACTTTTCTATTTGAACAGCTCTTTAGCTCAATAATGCTCTTTAAGCTTGCAAGCCAAGAGTCCTCACTCATTATGCCACATTTCCCTCATTTTCAACCATAAGTTTCACCTACAGAATTACTCATCCTTTTGCTTTAACAATTACAAATCAAATAATGATTCTTATTCATTTTCACTCATCCTTTTACTTGGCTAATTTTATGTTCTCTCTAATCATTATCTTCATTTAGCCACTCAAAGTATGCTACTTGTAATATTTTAATTTACACATCTCTCTCATTTTCGACCAAGTGTTTTTAACCATAATATAATCATGGCTTTTAACCTTAGTTAACTAATATGTATTACTCATGAGAAGCCAAGTGAACGTCTTCTCTATCTTTTCATTAATGCTTGAATAATTACAACTCAAATAATTTGTCATCATTCATGCATTTTACTTGGCCAATGATACTCTCTCTCTTTCCAATTAAATATCTTCATCTCTCTATCTAAAATCATGTTATTTGTCACTCAAATAATAACTCACATGCTTTTAAATTGAGACATTAAACTTAGCTTAGTAATAATATTATGCATTACCTTAGTCATTACGCCATTCATGACAACCTTAGCCAATCAATATCCTTGATAATTTACTCATTTTACTTGGCCAATAAGCTCTCTCTTGAAATATCTTCTCTTAGCCACTCTAATTGGGCTACTTGAAGCTTTGGTATTGGAACACCTATCATTATCTTTACACATAAGGCTTTTAACCCAAAGTTATTATTACCTTCAAGTCTTGGTCTTCTAAGCTCATTCCCCTTATCCACATCATTGTGCCACTTGGGATTTTCTATCTTGATTACCTCTTTTGCATTTCTACCTAGCATTTTCTTTAACTTCAAGTTATCATTACATTTAGTCCTTGGTTATCTTATCATTTTGTATTTCATGAAAGCTTTTAAATATATCCCTTCTTAATCATGTAAAGCCATTTCAATAATCCAAGTTCTAATTAGAGAGCTTTCATTCATTTCATGCAAAGAAACAGAGTTCCATGCCACTTTTCCTTCTCTTTATTTTCCCACCTTTTTGAAGTAAAGGTGAAGGTCCCACATTTGTGTTTCTAAAGCTTCCAAATCAAAATTTTCGAGTGTTTATGATGTGAACTTTTGGGTTTCTTTATTCATTTTATCAAATATTGAGAGTTGTTAATGTTTGTTCTTATTTATTTTGCTTTGATAATGATTAAGGTTTTAAGTTGTCCAAATATTTGTTCAAGGTAAGTAAAAATTATAGGACTAAGTTAGGTTAATCTACTTAATACTCTTGACTTGGCTGATTGATGTTTGTTAATTTAATTTGAATTTGATGATAATTGAAAACTCTATGGGCTAAGTTAGATTAACCTACTTAGTACTCTTGACTTGGTTGATTGGTGTTTGTTAATTTAGATGGTAAGTAAAAACTTTAGGGCTGAGTTAGATTAACTTACTTAGTACTCTTAACTTGGTTGGATGGTTAGTGTTTGTTAACTTAGTTTGAATGTCAATAATGAGTATGATCAAGCTTTGATAATAACATGTTGAATAATTGTGTTTATTTGAGTTGAATCTATAATATTATCGTGCGTAGAAAGTGTTTGATTGACCTCACAAAAGACTTGGTTGTATAATATATGGAAAGGCATAAAAACATAAAATTTGGACTTGACAAGGATATTCACGTAATTTTGATTAAGTGTTGGATGACTAATCATCTTACCTATTTACTAGTTAAGTATTATTGGTGAATTACATGGTCGATTCTTTGCGTTATTAATGTTCACGTTATCAATTATTTGAGTTGTCAATATTCACGTTGCCAATTCTTTAAGCATATTATCATTGCTTACATAAGAAATGAAATGAGGTAAGCATGTTATTATTATAGGATCATTTAAAGGCAAGATGAGAAATGAAAAGAGTTAAGCATGTGAACATCATTACCCACATATGTGATTAATAAAAGAGTAAAGAAATAATATACATGAAAAGATGTTATGTATTGGATGTCAATTGTTGAGTGAGTGTTGATTTCATTGTTGATGCAAGGGTGATAATGTGATTATGATGTTATCATGTGCACAGTTGCTATGTGATGAATTATGGAAAGTCTTACGAAAAATAAATTTCATCATCCATATATAGTCGCGATGATGTCCCGTGTATCGGGACACCCTGTGTTTCGGGATGCCTTGTGGAGTGTTTCGGGATGCCTAGAGTAGAGATGCCCTGTCTGTCCAGATGCCTCGAAATTAAGGTGCCTCAAGAGTCGGGATGAAATGATATGCTAATAATGAACACGATGCATGTTTATGTGTATGTATAAATGTGTATATTCATATGTTGTTTAACTGGTGATAGCCATGCATCTTAATATGTTATGTCATGTTATCATTAGTGTCATTGGCATATCATGATGAGAGAGTAAAACCATGAGGCCTTATATGGGACTGGCCAAAATAGATGTTACCTTGGATGAGTCAATTCGGGGATGCCAAAGCGGGACCCTCTTCGAAAAGTGTGTGATTTGGAGATGAACTAGGCGGAAGCTGGTGGGTTTATAATGACCCGATCCGATGAGAGTAGAGAGTGATCACATGGGCGAGAGAGCCTGGGCAAAGAGTGGCTCTTGGCATTCTTTTAGGATGGCGAAAGGGGAAAAAAATGAACCAAATTGTACACAAAAAAGAGGTTTTTTGGTATACCCTGGGAGTATTCATGAAAAACAAAATGTATAATACGTGTCTATTAACGTACTAAGTGGTCGAAATCATACATCACACTATGTTATTCCATCCACATGATGACCTAATGTAATGTTAACTGTGGTTTTTATGGGTATGACATGATACGAAAGATAGTTACTTCTACATTGGTCATGTATGGTTCATTATTTTGCCTTGAACTTACGTTGTTTATTAATACCAGGTGGAGTGGTAAGCTGATCTCCTACCTTATATTTAGAGATTTCATTTACTGAGCTTAGGTTCACCTCTTATTTTTCAATTTTGTAAGACAGTCCCCTTGGAGATTACGATGGTGGGGACGAGATAGTATCGGAGGCCATCAACCCTTGGGTTTGATAGTGGTTTAGTATAGGTATAGTGGTGTTATGTGACCCTGACCTTTACTAGGACTATATATTTTGTTGTGATAATAAATAATTGTGTTTATAAAAATTTGAAGATGTGTATATTATTAAACATGTGCAATTTTCTTGAAAGGGATGTTGTAAAAATTTTATTATACTTCTGCATGCGTAATTATAACTATAAGCATAGATGGAAAAGATATGTGTCGCGCGTGACGTTATGGGATGTCACAGTAGAGTCCTAAAACTTGTTAGCATTTTTTGTTTGTCAACTTGGATAGAGTTGACGGAAGGACAGTATTGCATCAACTGAATAAGTTTTAGAACTTAATTGTATTTTTTAAAAGTTTTAGGACTTAGTCTATGACAGAGAACTGCAACTATATTCTCTAGAGCACCAAGAGGTCCTCGACACATTGATCTGTCTGGGATGAGGGATAATAGCAAAGCTGTCACGCCCCGCACTTCTCGGTGCGCCACATCCCTCGCAGAGGTCGATTCGTGTGCGACGTCCCAGGACACGTCGCCGACCCAACACCCGACACAAAGAATAAAGCACATGCGGAAGCAAATCAAAATCACCCGTACAATAATAAACACATAACCAAGGGTAACTACTGAAATCATCACTTGTACTAGTACTGAGAGTCATAAACAATGTTCATTGACAGTCCCAAATACCAAAAATCAAAAACGATTCAAGGCCACTACAACTAGCCGGGGGCTCCTCCCAAAAATTGCATCAGTACACTTGTCGTCGTCAAGGCCGGGGATCTGAAAAGTCGGTTTTACAACAACCGTGAGAATAAATCTCAGCGAGTAATTCCCTAAACCTAAACGAGGCTAACATGCACCTCCTGACAAGTACTAAACATCACAAATACACACATAACTGACTCAGGCCCTCGGGCCTAAATCTAATCTCACTAGACCCTGCAGGTTAGGCGTCAAATCAACAAAAGCAACCACGCGGCATAATATAATCACAGTACATACACGTGCATTTCTATGTCACAACGCATGTTATGCATATGCTAGTGTTCGCACTCATGCTCATGCCTCATCAATGCATTATCGCACACTTGCACACTAGCACTCAGCCATTTCTCAATTACTCCTCCGACCCGCGTTAAACGCATCAGGTCCAAACTTCGAGATCGATCTCTAGCCCGCAGGCTTATGCCACACAGCCCGCGTAAAACGCATCAGGCCGGACATCTTCCGGTAAACCAGGCTCATGACACACAGCCCGCGTAAAACGCTTCAGGCCGGACATTTCCCGGTAAACCAGGCTCATGACACACAGCCCGCGTAAAACGCATCAGGCCGGACATCTTCCGGTAAACCGGGCATCGTCCCGCGTAACACGCCTCAGGACGGGTTCACTACCCCGCGTAACACGCATCAGGGTTTATTGTGATCACACGTTCTCAAACCTCAATTTTATCTGAACCCCGCGTTAAACGCATCAGGGCAATTTAGGTGATCACAATGCACATGTCACTCGGGCACACTTATAAATGCAAATGCCGTGCCAATGCTTGAGATGTGCAACCATGGCCATAGAGCTCATACTTAGGCATTCACATGCGCGAATTACGAGATAACACACTCAATTGGTGCCGCGCATATTCAAATTCATAAATCCACATGCCCAAGTCAGACAATCAATTTAAATCAGCCATAGCATCAAATCAGCACACCATCCATGCACGAATTCACATAACCAGGTCAACAAGCATTCGCACATTCGAGGCCCACCAAACTAATCCATTTCTAGTCCCGCTAGACACGCGACAGGACACCATCAAATTAACCACACTCAAGGCTCAATTAGCCAGTCAATTACACCAATCGACCAATCCCAGTAATTGCACAATTAACCTCAAAATAATCGTACCTCGCCCAAATCAAATCCAATCCAATCCATTCGCGGCCAGTCACTAAACCACAAATTTTAGGCCGATAATTATTCTCAAATACTCCATTATAATCCTCAAATATCATTCCAATTGGGCCCCACAAAAATCAATTACGGCGCGCATTATAATCCTCAAATTAAACCCGAACAATCCCAAATTCCGGCCGATTTAATCCAACTGTCCAGCCCATTAATCACGCCTCTCGGCCACTAATCCTCCATTAATTTACCAAACTAATCCACCAAATTAGCCACAATCAAACCCCTAATCAATTCCACAATTTAACCCCTAAAATTAACCCCTAAATAACCCTAATTAACCCCTAAACCGGTCTAGAAATGTAAATTATCCTAATTAGGGTTTAGGGTTGTACTCACCGGGTGTCCTACGCTTAAAACGGGCCGAACGGGTCGATTCGGGTTCGGGTGAACAGTACCCGCCGGAACAGTGTCGCCGGAACAGCGTCGCCGGCGCCGGAGATGAATAGTGCTCGCCGGAAATGCACAATGACGGCCGGAAAGTGCACAGTGACGGGAACGGCGAGGCAGGTGGCTCGGGGGCGGCTCAGCAAGGCGGGCGGCTGACTGGTCGGCCGGGGCGGCGGCCGGCGGCGGCCACGACGCGGCGGCGACGGCCAGGCACGGCGGCAACGTGCTGGGAGGAGGGGACAGCCAGGTGAGAGAGAGAGGAACAGAGAGCGAGAGGGAGAGAGAGGGGGAGAGAGGCTGAGGGTGAGGCAGCAGACCGGCGGCGGCGGCCGGAGCGGCGAGGACGGCGTCGACGACGGCCAGGCGCGGCTGATCACGCCAGGCGCGAAGGCAGCGGCGACGGCTGGCTGTCGCGCGCACCAGAGGGAGAGGAAAGGAGCAGGCGAGGTGGCGGTGACGGGGACGGTCGGAACAACCTCGCGGCGGCGACGGGGCGGCGCGGCGAGTTGGCGGCGACGGCGCGCGGCGCGGCGGGCGTGCGACGCGGCGCGGCGAGTTGGCTTGCTGCTGTGCGCTCGAGGGAGAGAGAGAGAGAGAGCAGTCGGGGCCGAGACGAGGGTGGTGGCTGGCTGACCAGTGGCTCGCGCGGCGGCGCGCGGCTGAGGCGGAGGCAGCAGCGCGACGGCGAGCGGCGGACGGCGGTGGCACGGACAGAACCAGTCGGGCGCCCGAGGAAGAAGAAGGGAGAGAAGAAGAGGAAAAAGAAAAGAAAAAGGAAAAGGAAGAAGAGGAGAGAGAGGGGGGCAGGTAGGAGTAGGCCTGCAGGGGGGAAAAACGGGGGACGTGACCGGTGCACGGTCCCGAGAGAGAGAGAGAGAGATTTTTTTGAAAATTTATACTAATTAAATTATTAAACGCAAACCGGGGGTCCAATTTTGAAACCGAAAATTGCCCGCTAATCCCGAGTGAACCTCGCAACTAAAAAGGAACAAAGGCCAAATTAACTCGACTAAATTTTTCCGAGGGGGGTCTACTAGTTCAAATTTGCACCTGATCAAAACTCAAAATTTTTTTTCACTATTCCTGATAATCTCAGTACCGGCTGCACGAATATCGACACTGTCCAATTTATTTCGTTCTGAAGCTCCCGAAAATCGACTGCCAAGTTCGGGGTCTAAATAACTACAAAATTTGATCGAGTGCGATTCTAGCGAAATCTCTAGTTTAAAATAATAACCGAGAGTGATCAGTTCTCGGGCGAGATTTTACTATAAGCACACTGACAAATCGCGCATTTTATAAATCCCAAAAATGGGCCAAAATCTGGACTATTACAAAAGCTGAGAGTGAGGAAACACCTCTCATAAGAAGACTAAGGAAGACTCCATCTACAAGTATGAATCATCTCTTCCTCTCCAAAAATCTCTCTTTCGTCGCCTGCTCAATCTAGTAAAATGCCTTTTAGAACTTTAATAATAGACAGTTATGCTCTCGTACAGTTACTGTTGGTTGCTTTAAAAAATCAATGTGCAACAATGGAAAAAATCATGAAACTATTTCATGATATAGGCTTAGTGCCCCTAGTGAAATCGATAAATTTACGACCCCTACTCTAAAACCAGAAATACTAATTTTAGAGCCTCAAATTGCTAAGGAGGCTCAACAAGAGGGGGTTGAATCATTGAGGAAAAGAAAGTAGAAAATTGGAGAAATTTCAAGAGCACAAGCAATAAAATCTATTGGTAAAACTCGTCATGAAGGGAAGAAGGACCATGATGATGATAGTGTCTACGAAGGTTTTGACCCCATGCATGGATTCACAAAGTTAGCTCTTTCAAATCAAGGTTCTTCATGTCATAGGATCATTCTAATTTGTATAATTCACGATTATCCATGGGACTTTTGCCTTTTAAGGTCATTGATTTTCTATAATTTGAGCATCGTGATTTGTTTCTCTCAAAGTATTTTGATGACTTGACCTAACAAAACTTTGCACTAAAATTGTTCCTATCTAACCTACATTAGTTGTCTATTTTTATTCCAATTTGTCATTTGTATCTTCATATAAGGTTGTATTTAGTGTGGACAACAAGTCTTACTCTCTCACTGTAAAGGAATTGGCCATAAATCTTGTTTCTCAGCATTCTTTCATGAAAATTTATGTTTCATTCGAAGATGCTTATATAACCCATACTACTAACGTTGAGTTTTCGAGGGAAAACAAGGCTCTTGTTTCTCACAACTTCATGCGCCTCAAATTTTGCATGATTTACATTTCATTGTCATGTGCATTTGGCCAAAGGCTACCTCCACTATTAATGTGTCTAGACTTAAGGTTAGACTACTCTAGGCAATAGTGAATAGCATCAATTTCTTTGTGCCCCATACAATACTTCTACACATGTATAGAACTATTAAAAAGGGATTTGGAAAGTTTTCATACGTTGCCTTGGTTACCAGAATTTCTAGGCATAAGGACATTCAAATTCCTCGTGAACTTATGAAGAAATAACTCTTAAGACTGATAGTTGGAGAGGATACAATGCTCAAAATGCATTTAAAGCCTACAGTGCACTAGAAGTCTTAAAACTTGTCATGAATGTGCAATTGAGTCATAAAACTGTCAAAAAATTTAATCAAGTCCTAAAACTTGTCACAAAAGTGCAATTGAATCCTAAAACTTGTCAAGTTGGTGCAATCAAATCCTAAAACTTATTAACATTTTACATTTGTCAACTTGAACGAAATTGATAGAATGATTTTATTGCACCAACTTGACAAGTTTTATAACTTGATTGCATTTTTTAAAATTTTTAGGATTCAATTGCATTTTCATGATTAGTTTTAGGACTTTCAATACACTTATTCCAATTTTTTTATCCTAAATCTTTTCCATAACTGCCATTTATAATTTTTATAAAACCTTCTTATTTTAAAGCAAGATTTTATATTTCCAAAAATTTCAAAATTGTTTCTAAAATTGCAAAATACAATTTTATCTCCTATTTCTTCACTCTCTCCAAACGAGAACTTACGCATTCCCAAACCTTCTCAATCTCGTTCCAAAACTTTCCCTCATTTAAAAAGCTTCAAACCTTCTTCATTACTTCAAATCACTTCTCAAATGACACCAAAAGTTGCGAATGTTGCACAAAAGAAGTACGCAAGGAACCACCAATGGTAGAGAACTGCAACTATATTCTCTAGGGCACTAAGAGGCTCTCGACACATTGATATGTCTGGAATGAGGGACAGCAGGGAAATTAGAAGTGAGGAAACAATTCTCAAAAGGCAACTGAGGAAAACTCCATATATTCTCAAACTAGTGAAACACACTCCAAAACTCTAAGGATAGACAATTCTGCTATCGTATAGTTAACACTAATTGTTTTGAAAAATCAAGGTGCAATAAAGGAAGAAATCGTAAAACTATCTAATGATATAAGCTTAGTGCCCCCCAATGAAATCAAGAAATTTGTGATCCCTACTCCAAAACTAGAGATACCCATTTCAGAGCTTCAAATTGCTAAGGAGGCTCAACAAAAGAGGGCTTAATTCTCGAGGAAAGGAAAGGAGAAAGTTTGAGAAATTTCAAGAGCACATGTGGCAAAACCTGTTAGTGAAACTAGTCATAAAGGGAAAAAGGACGATGATGATGATAGGTCTATGAAAGTTTTAACCCAAGCCTGGATTCACAAAGATTAGCTCTTTCAAATCAAGCTTCTTCATGTTGCAAGATCATTCTAAGTTATATGATTTGCTATTGTCCAAGGGAGTTATGCCTTTCAGGGTCATTGATTTTATGCACTTTGAACATTCTCAAAGTATTTTAATGAACTGAACCTGACAAAACATAGCAATGTAATAGATCATGTCTAACTTGCATTAGTTGCATATTTATATTCCAATTTGTCATTCACATCTTCAAATAAGTTGGTATTTAGTATAAAAATAGGTCTTATTTTCTCATCGCAAAGGAATTGGCCACAATTCTCTGTTTCTCAACATTCTTTTGTAAAATCCTGTCTTGTTTACAAAACCTTTACCGATAATCCTGAGTTTTAAGGAAAAATAAGGATCCTATTTTTCACAACCTTCTACATAAATTCATTGTTATGTGCATTTGGCCAAAAGCCACCTCCACTATTAATTTGTGTAGATATGAGGCTAGATTGCTCTTAGCAATAGTGAATAGCATCATTTTCTTTGTGTCCCATACAATATTTCCGCACGTGTATAGAACTTTCAAGAAGAGATTTGGAAAGCCGCCATATGGTTGGTTATAAAGATTTTTAAGCATGAGAATATCCAAATTTCTCATAATTTTATGAAGAAAGAACTATCAAGACTAACAGCTGGAGAAGACATAATGCTCAAAATGCATTTAAAGCCTACAGTACATTAGAAGTTCTAAAACTTATTATGAATGTGCAATTGATCCTAAAATTTTTGAAAAATGTAATCAAGTTCTAAAACTTGTCACAAAAGTATAATTAAGTCTTGAAACTTTCAAAAAGTGCAATCAAGTGATTGTAGCCCTCTCCGAGATGATGGGTCGATGGCGGCGAGGGCTGCAGCCCTCACCTCTCGCTTGGTGTCTCCCTATTTTATAAATTGAATTTAAATAAATTAAAAATTATATTTGAACCAAAACAACATCATTTTAGCCACACCATCACCACGTATGATAGAGAAAATAATAAAAAATAACCCCATCAACATTTCAGTTAGCCAAATTTGACAAAGTTAACTGAAGGATTCGATTGAACCATTTTGATAAGTCTTAGAACTTGATTGCACTTTTCTAAGTTTTAGAACTTAATTACATTCATGACAAGTTTTAGGACTTCAAATGTGCATATCCCTAAACATTTGAAATTTTCTTAATGTATTACATCTGGCCAATTTTGGGTAGAAATCGCTGATATGGAAGCTATGACCGATACGGCTAGCGTTAACGTAGATAATTTTTAAAAGAAATTTCTCGATTATCAGCCATAGGAGATGGCCGATGAGGGCTGCCCTCCCCCGCCATAGGCGATGGTCGGCCTTGTTGGGCCTTGCTTGGGGGAGTGTGATCGGGCACAGGTGCAAAGAAAATGGAAATAAGAAAAAAAGAAGGGAAAAGAAAAAATTATTAAAAAAGTGTCAACGTCAGCATTGATCGTGCCATGTAGGACGGCCAGTGTCCACTTAAATGGATTACATTGATAAATCATTTTAGTTTAAGACTAAAAACGTATAAGTATAATAAATTTAGGATTTTCTTGATAATCTCGCTCATTGTCCCGCACTTAGAAGTTTGGGACCTTATCATGGGACCTTTGAGGCCTTATTTGAGCTTCTTCTTTTTATGCGCTGGGCCGCATGGGTCCCATCAGGCACAGGGCCATATCATGCGGGGCCCGTGAACAAAAAATTGCAGCGCGTCCAATCGCTCCCCCCTGCGGTGATCCTCCGCCGCGACGCTCCGTCAGCACAATCACCGCCGCCACCTCCGCTCTAATTAAGTCAAAGCACCGGTCACCGTCAATCCCGCTACTTTCCCGGCACAACCGGAGCGCTGAAATCACTCTTCTTCTTCTTCCTCTTTTTTTGGGTTTTTCCTTGGCCCGTCAGCAAAAGAAAGGAATACCCAACACGTCCCCGCATGCAAGCCCGAAAACTTCGCCGATCCCACGACTCGCCGGCGATGCCTTCTCCGACCGCCCAGCCCGACCCCCAAGAACGCCACCATCACAAGCACCGCGAAGACGACGAGGAGAACCGTCTCTTGCCCTCCAAGCCCCTCCAATCACCTCCCTCTCCGTCGTCGTCGCCGCCGTCGTCCGACGATGACCGCGAGTGCGAGCACGAACCCGAGTCTGCGTTCTCGACCCGGGACAAGGTCCGGGTCTTCGACGTCGGCGCCGCCGTCCCCGCCGGGTCCGACGTCGCGCCACCCTTCTCGTGGAAGAAGCTCTGGCTCTTCACCGGCCCAGGTTTCCTGATGAGCATCGCGTTCTTGGACCCGGGGAACCTGGAGGGAGATCTCCAGGCCGGCGCGATCGCCGGGTACTCGCTGCTCTGGCTGCTGATGTGGGCGACGATGATGGGGCTCTTGCTGCAGATGCTGTCGGCCCGGGTCGGCGTCGTGACGGGCCGGCACCTGGCGGAGCTGTGCAGGGAGGAGTATCCGAATTGGACGCGGCTGGTGCTGTGGGTCATGGCCGAGGTCACCCTCGTCGCTGCGGATATTCAGGAGGTGATTGGGAGCGCTATCGGGATCCAGGTGCTCAGCCGCGGGGTGTTGCCTCTCTGGGCCGGTGTCATCATCACTGCGTCAGATTGGTAGGTGACGATTGATCATGAGTTGTTTTCCCCCCAGGTTCAAATTCTAAGTATATTAAGATTAGCTTAGAAAGTGACAGTGATAAAGTCAACATTTAAACAATCGAGCCAAATGCAGAGTTCACTAAGTTCTGCCCCGAGAATTTATCAGTTATTCTCAGAAGAACAGTATTAGTTTATTTAGCATTAGTCTTACCTAATATTATATTATATCTGACTTAATAGACAAACCAATCACAGTGCTTACTAGCCTTAGAAAATATTTACAAGTAATCCTCATCAGCATGCGCATCACAATTGTTATGAGTTATCTCGAAGCAACATCAACATGTGTATCTCTGATATTGTTTGGACCCTGCAAGTGGAAGCATTAGTTTATTCCCAGAGATCACTGTTCTAGTATTTCTCTTGTGTGCAATTGGAACCTTGCAGCTTCGGGTTTACCATTGTGGTATTCGTCAACTTATGAAAAACTTTTGACGGTAGGAGGAAACTTGATCATTCCATAGTTTGTCGCTTGATGCTACTGGAGCTTGTTTGGTGCCCTTGCTGCACCTTAGACAGGCAGTCTGAGATCTATGCTTCTTTTGATAGAATTGATCGGCATGTCTGAGGGTAACCACCATACTGGTTTAGGGTAGTGACAAAAAAGAACTCTCTGAATTGCATCGCATGTTTTGCAACTCGGACGTTGAAATGGAGCTTAATTCGCGGTGAAGAAAAATGTTTGAATGTGTTATTATTAATAGCAGTATATGTTTCGGAGTTGATTAACTTATTCAATGAAGAAAAGTTTGAAGGCTTTGTCAAGATCATTAATTTCTCACTGTGACAGAGAAATGGTAGTGCGTGCTAGGTCGCATTGAGGTGAATGGGGTTTGGCTTACTATGTGATGGGGAATACATTTTTTAAATGCATTAAGAACCAAAATGGAAGGTGCCCTCACCACAACATTTTTACACCTAGGACCCTGATACAGGGAAAAGGAGACGAGATCTTTACATGTGCTGACAGATAGATTTATTTTGTTTATAGTCATAGTTATGTTGGCATTAATATATGAATTCCACTTCATAGCTATATGTGCTGCAGCATGAACAGTTTCTCATGTCTTTACCTCGTTGTTGGCAATAAAATGTCTTAGAGATGCAGGTGAACTTTGAGACCTTGCCAACAGGTGGTTATTCTTAATTTGCAGTCTTTCTAAGCATTGGATGTACTGTACTCTCAATCTGGATTGTCATCATAACAATTACTTAATCATGCTTATGTCCTTTCCTTATGATAATTGCCAACTTTGCACACTTCTCTCTTACTGAATAAATTTATATTATCTGGTATGCGCCGATAATTAACTGATTTCCCTTTATGACTAGTTTCATGTTTTTATTCCTTGAGAACTACGGAGTGAGGAAATTAGAAGCTGTTTTTGCAGTTCTCATATCAACAATGGCCTTAACCTTCGCCTGCATGTTTGTGGAGACAAAACCCAGTGGAAAAGAGCTTTTAACTGGTAAGAGACTTTTCTTGTTGCTTTGCTTGTGCGATCATTTTAGCATCCACAAGATGCTATAGATGCAATTACTGGCTACCCGGGGCTCAGATCCTTTCTGCAGGTCTTCTCCTTCCAAGACTTAGCTCAAAGACAATTAGGCAAGCGGTGGGAGTGGTGGGTTGTGTTATAACCCCTCACAATGTGTTCTTGCACTCTGCCTTGGTGCAGTCGAGAAATATTGATCACCAGAACAAAGGCCGGGTCCAGGAGGCACTGAATTACTACTCCATCGAGTCGTCAGCTGCCCTTTCGGTCATGTTTGTCATAAATTTGCTTGTGACATCTGTTTTTGCCAAGGGATTCTATGGTACGGAAAAAGCCAAGACCATTGGGCTTGTGAACGCTGGGCATTATCTTCAGGAGAAGTATGGGGGAGGGTTCTTTCCGATACTTTATATATGGGGTATCGGTTTGCTAGCAGCTGGACAGAGTAGTACGATAACTGGCACCTATGCTGGGCAGTTCATCATGGAAGGTTTTCTCAACCTACGTCTTAAGAAATGGCTTCGAGCAACTATCTCGAGGAGCCTTGCCATCGTGCCCACAATAATTGTGGCTATTGTCTTCAACACGTCTGAAGCTTCCCTGGACATTTTAAATGAATGGCTTAATGTGCTTCAGTGTATACAAATTCCTTTTGCGCTGATACCTCTTCTCACTATGGTATCCCAGGAGCATCTAATGGGTTCCTTCAAAATTGGTCCACTGCTTGAGGTGATTTCCTTTTACTCATATTTGGTTACAATATATTCTCAATGTGCTCTTGCAGTTCTCTTGGATCCAATTACTTTTGGTAATTGTTCTGAAATCACCATACTTGCTTCTTTTTAGATGTTATCCTTTAGGTGAACAACTTGGATTGACATTATGTTGTGCCAGTGCCCAAATTTTGAGTTCATGCTAGCTTTTCATATGAGATGATGTTTGGAGAAAGCTAGAGATGGAGGGTTAATTAGTGAGAATTGTTCAAGCTGCAATAATCCTCTTAGCCCCTTGGAATTGCAGTAAATTTGACAAGTTTAGAGGGTTCCAAAAAAAGGAAAGTTGCGCGTCTGTTGAAGGAATTAATCAGTGAGCATTTGCAAAATTGGCAATAAATAAAGCAATTAAAGGTTAAATAGAAATAAGGGGTGCTGAGACTTAAATGTTGATATGATCAAAATAGAAGTCAATTTTTCCTGTCTAATCATTCTCTGCCTGTAGTATGCTTTCTTATTATGGCCAACTTCCTTTTTACGCATAAGGTAGAGGAAGGATGGCCAGTGTTGAGAGACGGTAGAGGAAGGCTCGTGAGTCTTGAGACTCAGGTCTAGTCCTAGCGAAGCGAAATAGCGGCTCTTATCAACTGGACCAATCATACTTTGCCTCATCTTTTATATCTTGCTCTACTTACCGGACAACTGTAATTTGCATCTGAAGCACGAACTGCTCAAAGGAAAGTAGAGCAACCATGTTTGACTATCCAAACACTTGACTAATGTTTGTTGTTGAATCCTGTTGTTCTTTGTTTTTATTATCTTTCTTTTTGGCTTTGCACTTTTGTGCACATCTTACTCGTCACCACCTTATTTTGGGTCCAAATTTCGCCAAACTCTTTGCAGTATGTACTTAAGGATTGTTAGACTAGACATGATCTACTTGTTACAGCTGATGCTCACCTGATGATTGACTTGTTACTTGTTTATCGTTATTCTAGAGGGTGGCCTGGACTGTGGCTGCAATTTTGATAATGATCAACGGCTATCTGTTGGTGGATTTTATAACTTCTGAAGTGAAGGGGCTGTTAATCGGTTTCTTGGTTTGCATCAGCACGGCAGCCTATATATCCTTCATCATATATCTCCTCTTGTTTGGTCGCATAATTTCTTCTGCTTGGCTCAGCACAAAGTTCTCTCGCATTGGACATTGAATCTACAGAAGTTTCCACTCACAAGAAACCCCATCAGACAAAAATTGTGCCCATAGACCTTGATTGGAATGTCACTTGAATATGGTCGATGCAATTTGTTCATATTCGGAGCGGCAATCTCTAACTTTTTGTGAGGAGCCAAGAGGGAAACGAACCCAAGTAGCCTAAAGAACTGCGTGCCCAGCTGTTGAGAAGCATAGTGAACTCACTTCAATCAAGGTTCGCGCACCTCGTATGGTATATTGCTTTTATTCCTTTATTCCCACCTTTCCTCTTTAGAAAGCGATACGTAGCAAATGGGACAGAACATATATTTGGAAGTCTTCAGGCTGAGAGAAATTGAAGAAACACAATAAGATTGTCTATCAGAGTATATAGAAGAGTAGAGAGGATGATGAAAGAGCTCCACCCAACCAATGCGATTGGAATACTGGGAATTTATTTTGTTAAGCCCAGGGTTGCTACGAATATGAAGTCATATTATCAAGTGATGTAGCAAATACTAGTTGATAAGTTGTATGTCAAACGCTGGACTAGAACGCATATCATGTTGTTTTCAAATTATATGGTAAACCCGTCTTTGCACCCTTGGCACTATATGTTTTTGAGATCATGTGGGTCATGCACATTTGATGAAAGTCGATAGATAAATTTAGGTTTTACTTCCCTCTTGTCATGAAAGTTGCAAATGCGTTTTGTAGTTTGTAGGTACTGTTGAAGTTCCTTGAAAACTGGCAGATGAAGTGCATAATCTTAGGTCATTTCTTTTGATTATAATCTAAAGTTACGGAGAGTACTTCTGGTCGAACTTTTCATTTCTTTTCATTTCTACATTCAGGGGGGAATAACATTGAACTATCTATGTCTTTTTTTTTTTTTTGGTAAAGGTAAGCATATGTATTACTTTTCAAAACACCATATACAACAAAGCAACAAAACCAAACCCCGACCCGAAATAGACAAACATGTGTCCAAACAGGGTCAAGGTAGGTTCAGCAAGAAAGATACAATAAAAGACAAAATAGACAACCAAACCACAAGAGGACAAAAAGAATGACTTAAGGGGCCATTCTGTTCGCTTCAAAGATTGTAGGCGAAAGATCCTATCTTCTCTGTACTATTCGGTTTCTACATGTGTCCTCAACTCCCCCCATGGAAATGGCTTTGTCCTTCACGACTTTGATAAAATGCTTGCGCATGCCCGGGATGTAGACGCTCTTGCTTCTGAAGATGACATTATCCCTTTCAGTCCAAATGATATGACATAAAGCACCAAAGGAGAATCTAGAGATGTGGTGAGCAAACGAAGATCCACCGCAAACTTTCATCGCCCACTTAACATGTTCTAGCCATGGTCGGTTGCGCCAAGGTAGACTACATTTTGTTGTCCACATAGAAGCCAATCTGTTGGTAGAAGCACATTCAAAGAAGAGGTGGTTGATAGAATCTAGTCTGGATCCACAGAAGGCGCACAAAGCATTGGCAATCCTGTGGTTATGTAGGAGGAACACCTGAGTGGGTAACCGATTAAGGGAAACTAACCATAGAAAAAAAGCATGACGAGGAGCAATATGCAGATCCCATATGAAGGAGTGTCAAGGGGCTGGAAGTCATTTCCTTCGGATATGATTCCAAGTAAGAGCAACTGAAAAGGATTTAGATGGATGAGGGGTCCATCAAAGGGTGTCCAGCGTATTTTCCCCAAAAGTTGGAGGAGCATTTATCCAGCTCAATATAGTGTTGAGAGTATTAGAAAGTTGCCAGGTACATTCATAGAATTTCCTAACCGAAGTGTCCCGTGGAATGCGCGATTGATAAATGTCCACATTACTGAAAAGAAGGTAGAGGGGGCCTCTATTGTGCCACCAATCAAACCAAAATAATACAGAATACCCATTGCCAATCTTCCACCGGAACATTGTTTGAGCAGAAACCCGCATGTCCAGGATTTTCTTCCATGTCCAAGAGCAAAACGTAGGTTTGGAGACAATCCAAAAGTTTGCCTTTTTTAAGAAGGTTGAGTGTATCCGTTTATATCACATGGATTCTTTATCAGTGAAGAGAAGCCATATGTGCTTAAGAGTCATAGCTCTATTGTACTCTACAAGCTGCCGAATTCCTAGGCCACCTTCATCTTTGGGTAGGAAAACAGCATTCCACGTTACTTTCGCTCCACCTATGCCTAGGTCAGGACCTTTCCATAGAAATTACCGCAAAAGAGCCTCAATTCTATACGACACTGATTTCGGAAGAGAGAAAATAGTGGTCCAATATACTTGAATGGAATGCAAGACCGACTTGATGAGTTGCAGGCGACCAGCAAATGATAAAAACCATTGAGTCCAGGAGCGGGCTCGAGCAGTTATGGAATCAATCAACACTTTACAGTCCTCTTTACGCAATCTAAAAAAAATAATAGGCACGCCTAAGTAACGAAAAGGAAGTGTACCTTGCTAAAACCTAAGGCATTGAAGTAACTGGTCATGCAAAGCCGGGGTCCCTCCCGAGAGAAATATATTGCTTTTTGTGGTATTTGGTTTTAAACGAGACCACTCAGTGAACATAATGAGAGCTTCCTTGATTAGCTCAACTGATCTCAAGTGAGCTTCTGAAAACAGTAATACATCATCCGCAAAGAAAAGATGTAATAGATGGGTCTTTTTACAGCGCCAATACCAGTGGAAATCTGGGATGTCTATTTTAGCCTTAAGAATACCAAAGAAGACTTCCATAACCAGTATAAAAAGATACGGTGATAATAGGTCTCCTTATCGAATGCCTCTAGTGCTACCGAAATAGCCATGTAGTTCCCCATTTATCGAGACAGAGAATTTGGTAGTAGAAACACAAGCCATAACCAGCTTAACGAAGAAAGCTGGAAAATTGAAGGCCATTAAGACCTTTTCAATGAAGCTCCAATCAACAGTATCATAGGCTTTTTGGAAATCCACTTTAATGGCACACTTGGGAAGGTAGGCCTGGTGGTGGAAATCTGCAAATAACTCTTGTGCAAGCATGATGTTGTCGCTAATTCTGCGTCCTTTGACAAACGACGTTTGGGCAGGGCCAATCAGGGTTGGAAGAACACGAGCTAGCCGCCTAGCCAAGATTTTAGAAATGCATTTGTATAAAGTATTACGGCATGCAATCGGACGAAAATCAGACATGGCTGAAGCACTGGGAGATTTCGGCACTAAGGTTAGAATAGTATTGTTTATCTCTTTGAGCATGCATCCCGACTCAAAGAAGTCCCTTATTGCCGCAAGAGTGGAGGGACCAATGATCTCCCAGGAAGTTTTGAAAAAATCAACATTATAACCATCCGGCCTGGGGGCTTTGCCTTTAGCAAGCGAAAACAGGGTAGATCGGATTTCCTCATCCAAAACCGGTTGTGCTAAGAGATTCCTCTGATTCTCATATAGTACCCGGCCAATGAACTCTCCTATCTCCCTAACAGAGGGCTGAATGGGAGCAGTAGTACCATTGAGTAACTCCTTGAAGTGACCAACAATATGATACCTGACTGCTTGTGGATCAGTTACTATAAGCCCATCCTCTGCTGAAACCGAAAGGATTCGGTTTTGTAAACGCCTTTTGTTGATAAAGTGATGAAAAAATTTAGTATTCAAATCCTCTTCCTTCAGCCATCTAATATGGGATTTCTATCTAAAAAAGGATTCCTCCAATAGTCTCATAGTAGAGAAGGAGCGTGTGAGCTCCACTTCTCTATCCTGTAGGCTCTGGTAAAAAGGATGGTGCTCTAAGGCTGACTGAACAGCATATAGGTTTGATCTAGCTTGCTCAATCCTTGAGGAAATGTCTGAAAAGAACTCATGTTCAACTGTTTCAACTTTGCTTTAAGAACTCGCAATTTACAACAAATAATGTACATAGGAGTATCAACTATACGAGTATCCCAAGCTTGCGCAACTAGTTCCAAGAAATTAGGGTGAGTAGCCCAGAAGTTGAAAAACTTGAAGGGTTTCTTGAAACTATGTGGCGATAGAATTTTTATCACCGTAGGAGAGTGATCAGAAATTCCAGGAGAAAGAAAGGTGGCTTCCGAAAAGGAAAACTGCTGAATCCAGATGTCATTAGATAGCACCCGATCAATCTTGCGGAGTTTCCGATTCTCACCTGAAGAATGAGACCAAGTGTATCTACATCCCACATATCGAAGATCTTCAAGTCCCACCTGGTTCAGACATTCTCCAAATTCATCGAAAGCCGGGATCCAAGGAGTTGTACTACCCACTCTATCATCCGGGTCTTTGATGGCATTAAAATCTCTAGCAACAATCCAAGGTAGGTCACAAGAAGAGAGATGAATAAGGTCAGCCCATAGCGGACGCCGATGCACAAAAGTATGTTCCCCATATATAATAGAAAGAAGACAAGATTTAAGTAAGTTCAGAAGCACAAGCTGTATATGTATCAGTTGACCAGAAGAGTAAATCAGACTCATCTCCAGCTCATTCGGATCCCAACCGAATCATATTCTGCCTAGAGGGGAATATTCATAGTTGGAAATCCACCGCCAGCTATCACATAAGCCTATAGAAATATCAGCAAAAAGGGAGGCTTTGGCTTTAGTTTCAACAATACCAATGCAAGAGAGACGATTAGTCCTGATAAAGGCCTGAATTTCAGCTTGCTTAAGGGGATGAACTAGGCCCCTGATATTCCATATTCCAAAAAACATAGCTATAAGCAAGGAATTACCTCTGAGAAATCCTTGGCTTCCTCCTCTTCATATTCTTTTTCGAGGAGGATGGGCCAGTTGTCTTGGCTGAGTGCAGGGAGTTAGGTGATGCACCAGGGGGGCCATAGTAGCCTCTTCCGTAGCAATGGCAGCCAAAGAACGTGACCGAGTGTTGGGAGGAAAGGCATTAGCTGGTTCTATCTCCTCTGTGTCTTCTGGAGCACTAAATCTGTCCACTGGTATTCAAGAGTCAGTAGAGTCTTCAGTGGTTGACTGAGAGTTTAGAGGGGAGTCCACAATCGGCTGGTCCAGTGAACCTAAAGGATGCGGAACATGGGAGGAACTGGGACCTGCCTTAGAATCCCTGGTACGAGTCAGATCAGTAACTACCAGAACAGGTTTAGCAAAAGGATCCAGGGCAGTAGGCAGGGGTTCAGATTCCCTCAGGTTACAAGCCAGTTGAAGGCCTGTCGAGGGTTGGAGCTGGTTTGAGGGCTTATCGGGAGGAGGGTTGCCTTTTTTCCTACCGACTTGAGTCCAGCCATCAGATTCTTGTGGTTGAGTAACAGACTCATCTCTATATTCAGGGCGTTCAAGAGCACATTCAAATCCTCTGGATTCCATTTTGTGGCCAAAAATACCACAAGAGGTGCATATAAGAGGTTTCCATTCATATTCAATATTGATTTGGTTCACTTCACCATCCCATCTAAACTTCACAGTGTCCAGTCGGGGATCAGTGGCTTTAATCTCTATACAACATGTGCATAGGAAATTCTAGACATCTGTTCAGTTTGCACATCTACATAAAGTGGATTTCCAATGGCACTAGCTATACGCCCAATACCCGTTGGAGACCATAGAGAGAATGGGATATCCCTTAGCCTAACCCAGACTGGGATAGAATCCAGCTTACCCTTCTTGAGTTTCATTTTTGGATGCCATTACTGAAGTATCATTGTGCTGCTAAAGATGGAAACAGGTCCCATGTCAATAATCTTCCTGCGAAACTCAACATTTGGTACATGGAAGAAGTAGAAGCCATTTTCATGAAGTTTTACATCCACTACTTGGTCACCCCAGGACTTCTTAATTACTTCTTCAGTTAACTTGAATGGGATTTTCTTCCCGATATAGTGCCCAACTAAGCATTCCAGCCAACGTGGGTTCTCATCAGCCACTACCTCAGGCGTAATGTCAACAACAACTTCATCATTCTCTACCATAGGTGGAACATATGCTAGATTATACCCTTTTGTCAAGGCTTTCGCCACATTAGCCCAAGTTCTAGTCACAGGGGCAGGGATTGGTTGACGACTAGAGCTTCGTCTCTCTCTATATTAACTTTGCCTACTGGATTTGGCCTTGGATCAGTGCATCCCGAGGGTCCTGCAATATGGACATGCCTATGGGAGCTGCTCCGATTTTTAGATCGACCCCTACTACGGCTACGACTAGCATTACCTCTCGGGGTAAACCTATGACCAGAAGTGGGATCACGAGTAAAGGCTACAAATTTTCCTCTGGGCTCAGCTGTCTTTAAGGTTACAGCATTTCCAATTCCCGGTATTTGGTCCTCAGCAGCAAGGCAATGTCCAGGTGAGGGGTTCCTAGCATCCAACTCCATAAGGTCGAATTAGCGGGCTACCATATCAAATCCACCAACCAGTCAAACTAGACCCACAGCATATATTCAAGTCTTGAGGAGAGGTGGGCGAGCTCCAAGGAAACAGCCCCGCCAAAAGAAGACTTCAACAAAACCAGAAATTCTAGACGAAAAAGACACAAGAGGGCCGATCAGATCTGTTGGTCCACCGACACTTCGAGCGAGATAGGAAGAGCTCGATGGAGAGGAGGGCGAGGAGGGTTCAAAGGCCCTTGACCCCGAAAATTAGCTCCAACGGCCGCCGGAGTCGGCCGGAATGAGCAACAATCGGTCGGATGAAGAGGACAGATCTGTTGGCCCACCTTCTACACTTCAAGATAGGAAGATTCAGTTGGAGAGGAGGGAGAGGAGGGTTCAGAGGCCCTTGTCTCTGAAGATCAGCTCCAATGGCCGCCGCAGTCAGCCGGAATCAGCAGCAATCGGTCGGGTGAACAGTACCAGCGAGAACACCGGCAGAGACATTTTGCACGAATGAACAGTGCCGCACGATGGTGTTAGACTTGAACTATCTATGTCATATATGAGTATGAACAACAAACTTAGACCATCAAGTTTTCCCCCTATCGTTAAATCAAATGTAAAGCATAATCCACCACCAAATTATACACGAAGGGACAAAGATGGATGTGGGTATGATTAATCAAGTGCTACAAAGGGCTCGCCACGAACTTAGACGTTGCAAAAAAATGGCCAAGCTTTTCATAACATAGATTTTGAAGTCCTAACTTATAAAGTGATTTTTTATAGTGTGGACGAGAGCATGTCGAAGCAAATGCGATATAGGGAAGTCCAACACAAAAATCTAAGTTAATAGGTTTAGGGAAATCACATGAACGTAAAGAGCATATGAACCAAACCCCGTAAATAAATGATGTGAGATACTTTAATGGTAATCATTTATTTGAGAAGATAATCGGTGCTATACTATTTCTCGATTATTTATGACAATCTTAAAAAAGGAAATATCTCTTCTAAAAGTAACCGTATAGAAGATAACAATGTATTTTTACCAAGTGGGACAAAATTGTAATTAGAACTTCTCGAGATAATTGTCATGTAATATCACAATCTCCGCCATGCCTGATTCGAATTTGAATCTAGATCTTTCTCATCCTACAGTTATTTTTTAAAATTAGCATTAATGCGTGTGATATGAAGCAAAAAAAAAAGAGGAAGAAACTATTTATAATACTGAAAATTATAGAACGCAATGATAAGTAATTTCATAAGAAAATGTTTATCACTCCACACAAGTGATATGAAGAGAGAATTCTAATCATGTGAAGCCCTCCGTTGTAAAATCTCTTCATGCATAATATCTCTCATATAAATTACATGTGTATGGTGCGCATACGTAACATGTTGAAAAATTGAAATTGAAAGTGAAATTGAAATAAGTAAATCTAGAGTGACGCTATTTCCACATCCTTTGGGCTACCCCCATTTTTGTGTTAATTGAATGAATTACCCTTTCACCACATGATTTGGTTCAATATTTCTCATTAACATCGCCCCTCTTAATAATATTTAATACCATATTTGTTCCAAATTCCCAAAAATAAATTAATTAACTTATGTACAATTTCCTTTTGTTTCAGTAAAACTAAAAGATATCGTTATTCTAACTAAAACTATATTATAAAGTTAGAAGATATTTTTGCTCTTTGCCGTGATAAATTCATTAATTTGTTAAAGATATCATGTTGTTAATTTGACTTGCTAGATGATTGCTCATTCTTTCTTATGTCCTGGTTTTAGGTGATTTTGATGGAACTCCAAATCTAATTACATCTCCTTCGCATTCAAACTCATAAATCTTCATAGAAAAAGAATTTTGAGGACAAGATTCGCGAGCAATATTGATAACTTTTTTTTTTTTTGATAACCCAGGGAACCCCCGCACGGCCGACAGCCGGAGAGTAAACCCTGGGGGCGACACGTGCTAGCCACCACACACGTGCCACCGGTTAAGTCACCCTGCGGCGCCCGGGATTCGAACACTCAACCTTTTGCGAGAGGAAGAGTGCGCGTTCCAGCAGCGCCACCCAGGCGGGTGGTATTGATAACTTTCTTCATGGTTGAAAAATAAAAGAAGTCTAGTGTTGATCTTTCTCTTTCCTTTTCTTTTTTCATTTTTTAATCTTTTTCCAGTCTTTATGTTTCAAGATCAGAAGAAAAAAATTGATTAAAATCCTGAATTGAGTTTCTAGTTGAATACACGGTCAACTTTTGTTTCTTTTTTGCTATTTGGGAGGAAAAAATTAATTGTTCTCTTCAAATTAGGTTCAAGAAAGAATAAAAAAAGGAAAATTTTGAATTATATCGAGATAGGAAAGTAACAATTTTTTTTGGTTGAAAGTAATTCATTGATCGTTAATTTGCCTACAAATATATCGGTAAATACTAGTATATGCTTCATGAAGTTGAGACTAATTTGGTCAGTAAAAAAAAGAGGGAAAATTGCACATCTTTTCCATATTTAGCACATATTTTCCCTCTTGCGCATATAATTTTAAGTGTGCATGGAAGATTTTGGTTAAATTTTTTTTTTGTTTTTTGTTTTGTTGAATTGGTTACATATTTAAAATTGGTGAATTTAGACTAATTTTTTTTTTTCATAACTGAAGAAGGAAGTTACATTTCCTAAAATGCAATGGTTTTTCGATTTTTGTGATGTTATCAAATTTTTACTTCATGACATTTAATTTAAGTAAGATAATGTAATCAGTGTCCAAAGAGGCAAATTGGGTCGTTAAGTTTTTTAAAATAGGAGATATTATGAATTGGACTAAGGAGTTTTGACTATTTTGAAAATTCAGTCATGAAGAGAATAATATGGTTTCCATTTGCACTCCGTCAGGAGTGAGAAATAGTAAACCAATAAATGTATAAAAAGAAAAAAATATATTTGAAGATTTGTCTATGTTGGAAGAATATTTATCTTGAATTGATGTAAATTTTGAATTAGGAAAGCATTAGACATTCACAGAATCATCTTATTGCCATCTTGATTACTTGTAAAATTACCAAAATTTCTCACGTTGTACGCATTCTTTTGACCAAGTGACATTGCACGAATATGGTTCAATACAATATGAGCTTTCGTGAATTTTATTGGTTTAGTTTGAGATTGAAACGAACATGATTTTGCTCCAGATAATCAAAGTGGTAAAATAATAAAAATCGATATTTTCCACGCAAACTAAGGAAGATACAGCAGTATCATCTATCTTAATCAAGTACACATTTAATTTTTTGGTAACTGCTTTACGTGCACACGTCGGGATTACTTTTTACGCGTTCCATGGAGATGACATCAAATCGAGCCCCTCGAATTTAATTTTAAATTGCTCGTAAATGGCAAACAAACAAAATCGACAAAAACGGACGCATACAAAGCAACAAACCCCTATAAAGGGTTAGGAAGAAAACAGTTACTTAAAGGCTCCATTTGTTTGCGAAAAATCTCAAAAATAATTATTTTTAGTGGTTAAAATAATTAGTTAATAAAAAATATTTCATTATCGTCGATAATTTATATTTAAATACTTTCGTGAACGATGAAATTTTTTTTCATTCGTTCATTTTCGTAAGCGATACGTGTGATCATTTTTAATAAAATGTTTTCCAAGTTGTTCATTCTTCGCAAAAAAAAATCCACCAAAGAATGTAAAATCGAAAAAGAGAGATTGTGAATAGGGAGGAAATTCGAGTGGGCCCAATGAGAGGAACAAAGCCCATGAAATATAAAGGATTAATACCACAAAAAAATTTCAAACTGGTATATTCGCTACAAATTTTCTCTATGTTAGTTTTCATTAAATTATATTAGGAAAAACACCACAAAAAACCCCAAACTATGCCACTTGTGATAAATTTACCCTAAACTTTTATTCGTGACACAAAAAACCCCAAATTATACATTTTGTGACACATTTATCCAACAATACTTTTGCCCAAGGGCATTTTCGTCTTTTTGCTTTTTCTGTTTTTTTTTCTTTCTTCTCTTTTCCCTCTACCGGCCATGGCGAAGGGAAGCCAACAAGGGCGACCCTTGTCGGCGTCGGGCGAGGGCTGCCCTCACCCGACCTCACCAAATGCGGCAAGGGCAACCCTTGCCCGCCCAGGCAAGGGCGACCCTTGCCCTCACAGGCTTCCCTCCGCCATGGCCGATGGAAAGAAGAGAAGAAAGAAAAAAAAAAAGACGAAAATGCTCTTGAGAAAAGTATTGTAAAGTAAATGTGTCACAAGTGTTATAGTTTTGGGTTTTTCGTATCGTAAATAAAAGTTCGGGATAAATTTATCACAAGTGGTATAGTTTAGGATTTTTGGTGGTATTTTTCCATTAGATTAATACCATCAAAACCACAAATTGATACATTTATGACAAACGGAAGGTAAAATCTCGAACCAGTACCCTCGTTAACTGCCACATGTCATCTAATTCAGCAATTCAACTGTAAAAATTAACGGAAACTGACGGATAATAAATTTATCACAAAGTTACTAATTTAAGAAGTTTTTTGTAATAAAAAAATTAGCTTGAAATAAACTTATCCCTAATAATACCGATTTGAGATTTTTCGCCGCATCCACCCGAAGAAAAAAAAGTTGATAAAAGAAAAGTTTCCGAGAGAGAGAGAGAGACCGCGAAAAGAGCGTGTGGGGCGGGGGAGAGAGGAAATCCAAGTGGGCCCCACCCGAGGAGGTGGGCCCGAGCAGGAGGAGCAACCCAACCCCGAGCCTCCACGCCGCGTAGCCCTTTTTGTACGAGGACGAAGCAGCAGCGGCAGCAGCACCACCACCGGCCCCCCTGTCCTTTTCGCCTTCATGAAAACTTTCCATATATTGCATGCAGAGCAAGCGGAGGCTCCCCCTCTCCCTCCCTCTCTCTCTCTCTCTCTCTCTCTCTCTCACACACACACACACACACTCTCCCTTAGTCAACCGATTTCCCGTTTCGTTCCCCTCCCTCCCTCCGGTCTCCATCTTCCTTCCCATGACCCAAATTCCCCATCTCCCCTCCTCCCCCCTCCACGCCGATATCTTTCGTATTCTCGATCGAATCCCCTCCCAAAGATCTCGTCTTTGATTATCTTTCTTGTTTTTTTCTTCCCCAAAACTTCCCCTTCCGCTCCGCTCCGTCCGCCCCTTCTCTCCCCTCTATATATTACACGCGCGCACGGCGCCCCGAGATTTCTTCTCGCCTAACCCCCCTCCTCCTCCTCCTCCTCCTCCTCGCCGCCTCCCGGAGTAGGAGAGACCACCACCGGCAGCAGCCGGCGGCGGCGGCTGCGGCGGTCCTTTCTCCGTCGACCCATGTCGCTCCCCGTCGGGTCCCGCGACACCCGCGTGTTCCAGCCCCGCCAAACCCCCGCCGGCCCCCCGCGATCGGACCTCGCTCGGGACCGCCCCACGGCCGAACCCTTTTGGCCCCGAACCCTAGACGCCGCCCTCGCCCGCCTCAGCCTCCTGCCTCCT
Organism: Syzygium syzygioides; assembly: GCA_031216285.1. Lineage (NCBI taxonomy): Eukaryota > Viridiplantae > Streptophyta > Magnoliopsida > Myrtales > Myrtaceae > Syzygium > Syzygium syzygioides. The sequence continues at coordinate 25,057,878 of CM062247.1, forward strand.
CCCCACGATCACGGGGCGCGCGCGTACCCGGGCCGCGCCGAGGTGGACGGCGGCGGCGGCGGCGGCGGCGCGGGCGAGGCGTGCCCGGCAGCTTTGGAGGACGGTGGTGAGCTGAGCGGCTTGAGCGGGCGGAATTTCGGTGTCTGGTCCCCGGAGTTTCGCCACCCCGGGGAGCAACGTCGGCGGCGCCTGCTGGGGTCTTGTCCTGACGGGCGAGGAATTTCTGGGGCCGAGGCCGAAGCGCTGCGTCCGGCGTTTAACACTTATGGCCAGGTTTGTCTGTATAGGGATGGGTCGTCGGACTGTTATACGGATAGGATTAGCCGAGTCTCGCAAAATACAAATCTTTCGCAGCAAAACGGGTTGTTAAGCGATTATGCCAGGCTTTGTTTGGGTGTGATTGATAATGGCTCCCGTGCGAACGGGCTTGCTCCAGGAAGTAGTCTGAATGATAGGAGGGCGCAATTTGCGCAAGCTGCATTGAACTGTACATCTGTAGAAGCTATGCGAGGCCGGATAGAGTCCATTGCCACAGATCCAGAAGGCTTCCGGGTTCTGCTCTCCGTGATGGAGAGGATGGACATGGATGAGACGGAACTAGTTTTCTCGGAGACCATCGGGCGTGTTGGCTATTTGATGACCGACCCTTTTGCGAACCATGTGGTGCAGAGGCTCCTTGAAGTCTGCAGCGAGGAACAGAGGACGCAAATTTTGTATGCGGTGACCTATAATTCTCAAATCGTTAGCATATGCCTCAGCACATATGGGTATGCCGTGGCCTCAGCACCTATCTCCTCATAAGTCTACGTGGGAGTTCATTTGGTATACTGATGGTCCAATTCTTTTGCAGGATTCGTTCAATACAGAAGTTAATGGACACGCTTACCACTCGTTGGCAAAAGAATGTGGTTATACATGCCCTCGCACCTTTTATGTATCAATTGATCAAGAACGCCGTCGGTCACCATGTTATCCGGCACTGCCTAAAGGTCTTCTCAAATGAAGATAACGAGGTAGTGTGACATAGCATGGGTTGCTTACACTTTTTTTTATTCTTTTAGAGGGTTCTCTCTCCTGCTAAGCTCCTATTTATTAGGAATTAAACTGGTAGCTTTTTTTAATTATTGACTCTTATGCTTACCTAGGGAAAGGAGGCTATCAATATTTGTGGAATTTATTTACAATGCTCCTGACTTACTCCTAGAGAGCAGCAAAATATGTTGTGTCAAGCACCATCCATTTGAACCTATTTCTTGGGGAGTATTTCCTCTTAATACTTTAACTACCCAGTAATGCACTAAGTTCTAGTGAGAGAGAATGAAGCTCAGTTCCTGTTTGAGAATTATCCAGGAGAAATCAAATTTACATAGTTCAGACACAATTAGTCAGGTGTCTGGAAAATTCACCGTGTGACCGTTTGTTTTTCAGTTTGATTGAAGATTGATCTTTGTCATACTTTTTGGTAGCTTTAGCTTTAAAACATTGAATAATGCATTTTATTCTATTAGTCCCAAAGTTACATTATTCTTGAGCTCGACAAGATGAAACGATGTACATTTATTGTATGCTACACTCATGTTACCCTGTGTAATTTTCGTAAAGTGGAATCCTCTTTCTGTGAAAGAAACCGAAAAGAGAACATAGGTTGATCTAAAAGATTGAATTAGTGCAGCTTTTGATAATAAACACAGATTTATGTATGCCAATCAAGACATAGGAGTAACAGTTGCTACGTGAAAAGTATATTCAGTTTGGATCAACTCTAGTTAATATCTGGTTGATGTATAAGAAGAAAAAGAAACATAGAGATGTCTGAACTTTGAGGACATCTATTTTAATGGATTAGAAGCCTTTTTGCTGGACTATAAGACAAATGCTGAGATGCAACAATGATAATAGATGGATCTGACTCATAAGAAAAGAAAATGAAGAAAAGCAATCATTGGGTCAGTAAAAGCCGGCAGTACCATTTTCCGAACCTTAGATTGTGCTGCCCATTGAATTGGGCATTCCTCTACTTGGTTCAAACTGTTCTTACTATTCTCGGACTTGCTCTCCGGAGGATAATCTCTACTGGCTCCATTAACTATTTCGGTACTGCATCTGTTGTGCAGATCCTTTATGATCTGGTGGCTACTAAGTGTTATGAGATTGCAACTGATAAAAGTGGATGCTGCATTCTGCAACAATGTGTTGAACATGCTCAAGGAAAGCAAAGAGATCGCCTCATGGCTGAAATTACAGCCCATGCCCTTCTGCTAGCTGAAAACCGCTATGGGTTAGTTTCTCTATACCCTCCTCGTCCTACTCTTATTATATTTGATACCAAACTCAACTTCCTTTAATTACAATTGGTTTTTCTTTGTTTTTTCTATCCAGCAACTATGTGGTACAACATCTGCTCACTTTGGAGATCCCACAAGTTGCTGATGATCTTCACAGACAGTTCCTTGGCAACTATGCAGTTCTATCCTGCAATAAGTATGGCAGCAATGTGGTGGAGAAATGCTTGAAAGAGATGGGATACAACCAATTCAAACAAATTGTTGTGGAGTTGCTTGAAGAGTTCCTGACGGTCCTCTTGAACGAATTTGGAAACTATGTCATCCGAAGGGCAGTTGAGGTGTCCAAGGTCAGTTTTCACATGCATTCCACAGGCCATAACGTGTTCCGTATCTTTCTCATACATGATCAGCATTTGTGGACGATTAATCGTCAACGAGCTCTATATTTCAAAAGATTTTCTTTTCTTTATTATATATATCCCTCTCCCCCAACCCCAAGTCCCTGGGAAAAAAAGAGAAAAAAGTAAACTGCTAAAATCAATATTTAAACTCGCAATAATTACGATCGATATGTTATCCCAAGACAAAGCACTGTCAGTCTAAACAAGGTTTTAAAGCCCTTATAGATTCTTCTCTGGACTTCATTTTGACATTGGAGATTAGCTTCTTGTCATTTTGCATGATCCATCCCTCTGATTGCAAGCCTGCTGTGGCATCTTTCCTCATTTGATGCAGGAGCAGCGGCAGACCCAGATCTACTACATTTTGTCAGCAGAGCTCAAGAGATATGATCCACTAATCAAGAGCAATCCTTATGGCAAGAAGGCGGTCTCTCGGCTCGAGAAGCAAAACATATTGCCCTGATGAGGATATGTTTTTGCTCAGAAAATACAGTTGCATATTTTGATTTCTGCCAGTTGGTCTTTAAGCGAACCTTTCTGTTGGTGTTTGTTGTTGTTGTTGGGTCTTAGGCTAATAAGTGTTCTGTGCTGGTGTTTGGTCCAGAGTTCATCTTGTCATCTGTGGCTTGTGAAATAGGGAGACATATTTGAGTTCATTGAAATGTTGTTTTTTATTTCTCTCACACAGACTTTAGGAGGTTGAAAGCAATTTGGGGAGTTGCCTTTTCAAAGTGTAAATCAATGGATCTGCCCACTGTCGATTGACTTATACTCAATTGTTGCGAATATAGTTCTTGCTCCGAGTCAATCTCTCTGATTGTCTGTACCGTGCTTGTCAATGAATCGCTGCTGTATCTGCAAAATCTCGGTCTATGGGCAATTTGCACGATGGTGTCGTCGACCCCATCAGACAAGGAGATTGCGATATTAACCTTTCCCTATTCATTGTTTGTAAGGGGTTCGTTCTTTAGGAGCCTACGTAGCAACGTTTCTGTTCCCAGAAATAATTTTTGATTAGAAATAGTTTTTTCTATTTCTATTTCTTGAAACAGTTTCTAAGCCAAAAATGGCATTTAGTAACTGTACAAAATTTTTATTCCTGAAATAGAAAAAGAATAGAAATGCGTTTAGGGCACGAATAATTCATTTCTATTCCGTGGACGAGTTTCTCCCTTCTGGGCTACTGGCAGAGGACAGTGGGTGGTGGTGGGAGGCGGAGGACAGTGGTCGACGGCGGCAGAGGATGGCGGTTGGCGATGGGAGGCAGTGCAGCACAGTGGTCAGCAGCGGAGCATGGTGGCGTCGGGCGGTGTGACGGTAGTGGGGGGCGGCGGTGAGAGGTGACTGGCGGCGGAGGGTGGCTAGCGTCAGTCGATGGAGCACGGCAGCCGGTGGTGAAGGATGGCGGCCGATGGTGGGTGACCGCCGGTGTCGAATGGCCAGGGGTGGGAGGTGGCTGGCGACCGAGGGCAGCGAGAGCCAGGTGGTGGCCTTCGTCGGGCAGTGGAGCACAATGGCCGGCGACAGAGGATGGCGGTCAGTGATGGGTGCCCGCCAGCGGCGGAGGACAGCGGCCGATGGTAGGTGGCCGTTAGCGTTTGGTGGTTGGCGAGGGGAGGCGGCCAACACCAGGTGGCGGCAGGCATTGAACAATAGAGCACTGTGGCCAACGGTGGAGGAAGGTAGCTAGTGGTGGGTGGCGACAAACGTCGAGCGGCGAAGGACAATGGTCGACAACAAGAGACGGCCGGCGGATGGGACGCTACCAGCGGGCGGGAGGAGGCCGGCGGCGGAAGGCTGGCAGTCGGTGGAGGCGGTGGTGGGTGGATTGCGGCCGATAGATTGTTTCTTGTTTTTGGAAGATTTCAGAAAAAAATCATTTCTTGTTTTTGTTCCAGAAACAAAGAAATAGATTTTTTTTGTTTCTTATTTCTGTTCTAAATCTATTCTAGGATCACTTTTTTGTTCCAGGGAATAAAAGAACAGAAAAATAAAGAAACAAAAACATTACTAAAAAGACCATAAGTTGCCTTGTACTCGAGAAGGCTTGGCTTGACCACAGTGACTAGTGTAACTGATTCAAGTCTACTGAGCAGTCATAACAAGTCCATTGATCAAGTTTCTTGATTTTTTTTCTTGTAATTTTCCGTGGAATGAGAGGTAAATTTTGCTCATCGCTACCAAATATCTGTTATCAACACAGAATTTAACAACAGATATTTGGTCGATGAACATTCTAAAAGTAATGTTTTTGTTGATTCCCATGTTCATAATGACCCTCGTTGATTGGAACTTGAAAATCACAGCTGCATTTCCCGGTGTGAAGGCACGCTGCACGTACATGGTACATGAATTGCTATGTAAAATCAAAATACGTGCTTTTGCATTAATTCCTGTGATGTGAAACTAAAATGAAACGTGTGAGAATAAAGATAAAGGAAAAGAAAGGAGTGAAAAAATATGAATATGTGACGTCCCTCTAGATGTTTGTCTGAAAATATCGAGGGATTGAATGGAATACTACTTTAACAAATTTAATATATTCACTTGCATTTATTCAAACTATGTTTATAATAGTACCATATAATAGTATTGAGTTACATAAAAACATTTTAAACTTTATTACAATTTAATATTAATAAATAAAATCATTACTATGAATCTAGAATAAAATTAGATAGTAAAGTGATTTTTCAATTCAACATCCATGGATAATTAATTATAACATCTATTTATAGAAAAATTATTATCATTCCTAATAAAAAGTTACTTAAAAGTTACTCAATTAATGTTTTTAGATTCATCATTCAATTATAATATATTGTTCGATATATATGTGTCGCCAATCTCATTATGTAATTTTGAATGACATGATAATTACTATTTATTACTCGTAAATTAAAAATTGAAATGATACTTAATGTTGTTAATTAAATTTTAGAGTCAAACCTTGTAATTACTACACACAACTTAAAATATAACTTATTCACTTTATTTATATTTTGTACTTTATCAATTGTAAATCAAAATCTAACTCTAATTTTTATTAAAAATAGAGATAGAATCATTATTTGTTCTACTAAAACGACTAGACAAGAATCCATGCGATGCCCAGGAAGATATGAATGTATGAAATCTCGATTTTGGATTTCTGTATTAAAAATTTAAAATTATTGATTTGAAAGAAATGAAACCTTAGGAATAAAAGAAAGGAAGAACACATTGCTTGTAAAAAAATTAGAAAGAAAGAGTAAATCGCTTTCAGTATGTAATGTACAATATAATTTATTTTACCATCACTTGTCTATCTTTCATTTTTTCTTAGCAAGCAATTCACTCAAAAAACCACATCACCCATTTTCCTATTCAAACATATAGAATAAGCATTCCATTTTGAAATGCTCATTTCATTCCCAAGTCCTAACCAAACAAAAGGGTAAAGATATGGGCATTCCACTAACCAAATATGCAAACTGTTTACATCTTGGTCCATGCGTGTGATATTTTGTAATATATAATTGTGGATCATTTAGGAAGAAATAAATATGCAATTCCTTGAAATAAGATCCATGTTTTTTAATACACTTGAACTTAGTAGAAGTTGTTCGATCAACAATCTAGTCCAAGCCTGTTCTATTTTTCTTTGAGAAGTGAAATTTTCCGTATAAAATTGACTACTTATATGTTTACTTTTTACGTGGAATTACACACGTCTCCTCATTTGCTTACAACCCAAGGCTCTTTAAAATGGGTTTTTAGAAAAGGGAAAAAGAAAATATCTTCTTAAAAATAAAGAAACTTTTGATAGCTTGTTATTACCTATTTATCCTCATTTTTGTAAAATGTAAAAAAATTGATAAGTATATCTGAGAAGAGGGAACAAGAAGTTTCCTGAAAGTAGGAATCCCTAAAAACAACAACAACAACAACAACAAACAGTTATTATTATTATACTAATTAAAGAAAAAGAATCACTAATTGGCCTTATTCCTTCTGCCGAATGCCGATGATTCCTATTCCGATGATTCCTATTTTCAAGTCATCACTAATTTTATGCTAAATTAGGAGCATTCCTTATATTTGCTTGAACCTGGTGTACCTTTTTTTAAATTTTAATTATAGCTAATTACATTTTTATGAATAAATTAAAAACTATGAAGAGGCCGTCAAATGATTAATGGACCATGCAAACTGCGAAATAAGACATAAAAAAACCCAAAAATGAGATTTTTTGTACTTGATAGTGGAGGAATCCTACAAATGCCATATTCTCAAGCCACAGAAACACAAACTTTTTATTTTTTATTTTTGGATAAAGTAAGAACACAAACTTTTTATTTCAAAATAGATATTTGTTGAAAACTATTTTCCAAAATAGACCCTCTCCATAAATTATTTATCAAAATGGACTTCTCACTACCATGTTACTCTTGGTGTATTATCATCACCCTCTTTATCCTAGACACCTTTTCTACTCTATTCTTAAATTATTGTAACTACTTCAAAACTGTGCACATTCTTTATATTTTCCAGAAATCAATCCATGCAGAATTTGCACACATTCAACCACTTGGCTTTAAATTCAAAGTCCCAATTGGATAAGAAGTTTAAAATACATGTATATTTTATAACAGTATGGCTTATATTGAAAATAATTATGAAAGTACAATTGAATAAATTGCTCATTTAATTCGAAACAAATTCAAAAATTGAAAACCTAATAACATGTTCTACTTATTAATGGAAAAAACTTACAATGAGGAGTAGAATTATGTTTTTAAGTGAAACTTCTCATAAAAATAAATTTCACCTATTTTCTCTGAGAATTGAGTTTACTTATTGAAACATTAAACGAAACTAAACTATAACCTAATAATTACGAGTATAAGAAAATTTTAGTTGTTGATGGGTTTCAAGAGAAACTTCACCTAGTGAAGTAATTCCACAGTACATATTATGAAAATACTTATTAATAAAGCACATTGTTTTTTTAAATTTTTTGAACTGTACAGGTGATTGAAATTAAATAAATTTCTTTGATGTGACTTCATGATTACATTCAGTACGATTTGTATTATTCTAAAAGGTTTTTCAAAATATTTTCTATCCCTAGTTTCAATTTGGACTTAATGACATTAAAAATTTGTGGAATGACAAATCATTAGAGCATTTTGAAAAGAACTGTAGGAGTGATTTGCCACTGACAAGTCCACTTTGATCAGTAGTCTTGGGAGAGATCCAATAAATTACTTTCAAAAGAACTCCATTATGGGAGAAGTCTAACGCACGTTAGATCTCAAGCATTTCTTTTTTGCTTGGGTTTGTCCATCAAGCGAAAACCCAAGCAAAAAAAGGCACATAAAACTTTTGGTTCTGGCCGGGCCGGGCCGGACGGGCTTCTCATGAGCTCAATTGGGTCGGGTCGAGTTTCGTAACTCGATGCCCCCTCCCAAATCACTTGAGTTTCTCTTGTGCCCACTAGGCTCGAGCAGGTCTATGAGTCGACAGGTTTATGATCAGATTTAGAACCAATTAAGCTAGCACTGCTAGGGCCTGTTTGGTTCGGCTTTGGAAGAATGCATTTGGGGAAATGCAAATACCTTTGGGTGAAAGCCCATTGGAGAAATGCAAATGGTGTTTGGTAAAAATATTTTGTAAAGCTACTTTGGCTAAAATATAGTGTTTGGTGAATTTTTTTTGCAAATAGACTTTGGGAAGAAAAAACAAAATTTACCCTTCGCCGGAACCGGCGCCTGCCGGCCGCTGGCGAGCCAGATTTGCCGCCGGCCGGCTGCCGGCGAGCCAGATCTGGCGCTGGCAGCCATCGCCTGAGGTTGGGTGACCGCCGGCGGCTGTCGCCCGAGACCGGGCGATCCTCGGCGAGGGTCCCGGGACCCAAGCGGCCGCCTGAGTCGCGCGACCCAGGCGGCGGTCACTCGACCCAGGCGCCGGCCGCCTGAGGTCGCGCGACCCAGGCGGCGGTCACTCGACCCAGGCGCCGATCGCCTGAGGTCGCGCGACCCAGGCGGCGGTCACTCGACCCAAGCGCCGGCCGCCTGAGGTCGCGCGACCCAGGCGCCGGCCGCCTGAGGTCGCGCGACCCAGGCGGCCGCTTGGGTCCCGCGACCCTCGCCGAGGGTCGCCCGGCCTCGGGAGACGGTTGCCAACCTCTTGCCGGCTCGATCCGGCATCGGCCGCCTCGCCAGCCTCCCTCGCCGGCCACCTCACGAAGAAGAAGATGAACAGTACACACGATGAACAGTACACCTCACCGGGTATTAGCATTCCGAAAATGCTGAAAGCTCAAGGCACCCCCTAGGGTGCCTTGAGCTTTCAGCCTTGAGAAGGCCAACATTTGGCCAAAGAGTCCCAAAAATAATTTGCCAAACACTCTATAATTCTCCCAAAGAGCTTTGGAGGTTCAAAGCTCCTTGGCAAAGCCCAACCAAACACCCCCTTAGTCCGTTCATTCGATTGATCACTTTTTATGCATTTTTAGGCCCCACTCGAATTGCTTCTTACGTTTAGAGTATAGAACACAATCACGTGTAGGGAATATCTTTTGGCACATCTAATATAATTAACGGGTTGTATTAATGCACCAACATCCAAATGCAGTATATGCATGGCATGATTAAAATGGATAATGACTGAATACTGAATCTACATAACTAAATATGTCGTTTAGATGGATTTTTCTTTAGCCGAGATATTTCATGGATATGATTGACTTCCCTTGTATGGCAAACAAATACTCGCTTTTTACGTTTTGTGATAGTGTCCGTGTGTCGTCAAATATGTTCTGAATGGATATATCTAATCATATGCATGTAACAATAGAATTCTTATACATGGACGTGTTTGTTTTGTTAAAAAAATTTATGATAAAGGAAAACTTTTTCTAATCTTTTTCAAGTTAGGAAATTCATTTTCCTAACTTTAAGCATACGTGATGGATCATTTTCAGCAAATCAAGCGTGGGAAACAGAAAACCAATTTACGAAAACTTTTACGGTTTGTTTATCTCGGGAAAAATTTATGATAACGAAAAATACGGAAATCATTTTCAAAGAAAATGCACAAAATCTTGATTCCAATGTTTTTGCAGAGCCATGCGACATGAGATGGGATGATTAGATTAATCCCCCATTGAATGCACATATGCTCTCTCGAATTTGCAGCGGCGCTTCATAGTACAAACATTTCCAAAACCAGACATTTTCCATCAGTCAAATCCTCTAATCACAATTATTTTATTTATTTGGATCACGCTTTTTTCACTCCTTCTTTAGCTTAGATACTCTTTTTCTTTGTATTTTGATCATATCATCCCTTGTGGAGCCCACCATTTATGATATAACTCTATAAGAGTGATTTTTTTTTAATTATTCGATCTTTCTTCTTTTTCTTTGCGGGTCCCACTTTCTTTTTTTTCTTTCTTTCCATGTCTTTGACATCTCAATTTTTCGCTTTTACAAATTGTTTCTATATTTTCTCTCTAACAAGTCATTCTCTTAGGCCTTGCACTCCTCCTTTTTCTCCAGTAAATCTATCAAACATTTGCAATCCCCCAAACATTGCTTACTTTAGCAATCGGCACACTCCTCATTTGCTATCGGAGGAATGGTTCTGGCGAAAGCTTTTTTTTTCTTTTTAGTTTTCTTGCTCTCGAATCATGCTCATCCTGATCTCTATTGAGTATTTCTTGATATCTTTTCATAAAAGTGAATTTAACTTTTGGGTCATGGAAATTCTTGATTTTGTGATTCAATTCTACGTTTAGAGTATAGTGTGCATCAAAACAGTATTTGTGAATCAATTGCACAATTTCTTTATAGTTTATAGCATACTTACGTTTTATAAACTTTTTCTTCCTCTAGGTTCAATTTCTCATTATTGTTTCCATAAGTTTTTCATCATCAGTTTTGTCATGTTGTTGCTACTTCTCATTAATTGACTTGTTGGAAATAATGATACATGATATGTTTAATCTGGTTGTTTGATCTTAGGAGAATTGAGGTAATCTATTTTCTTTGACAACAATGGAGGCTAAAGGCGATTTGCAAGAGTGAAAAATTAAGACGGCAAATGCATGAAAAAAAGAAGAAGAAGGAAAGTGAGACTCGCAAAGGAAAAAAAAAAGAAATGATATCCAAATAATAAAAAAAAGATCATTTTTGTAGAGTTGTATTAGAAATGGTGAGCCCCGTGAAGGATAATATGGTCAAAACACAAAAAAATGGGAGTGTTTAAGTCACATGAGCGGAAAAAGTGCGGCCCTATTTGTATAGATATAATCCGCGGCAAATTATTAATATCTTGGAAATATCAATGGAGAGTTCGTAGCCTGTTTCCTTCTTCAATTCCCTTCGTTGACTGCCGAAGACAAACTTCGACTCTCTCTCTCTCTCTCCGACGACCGTCCTCCCATGGCTCCGTCCGGGTCGCCGCTCGCCGCTCTCTTCCTCCTCCTCGCCTGGTTGTCTCTGGCCGAGCTCATAGTCTCCACGCGCGCTCTCTCCTCTCCGAGCAATCGCCACCGCCCGTTGATTCTGCCTCTCTCCCTAACACCCCGGGATTCTCATTCTGCTTCTTCTTCTCCTCCTTCTTCGCACGAGAGGGATCGTCACCGCCGGCGATTGCTCGACTCGGAGCTCCCTCGCTCGCCCACCGCTCGCATGCGGCTCTACGACGATCTCCTCTCTAATGGGTCATCTTCAAGTCTCTTCATTTCTAAATGAGTTTTCGCTGAATCTTTCTTGGTTATTTGGTTTTTCGGCTGATATGTGTGATGGGTTTCTTGCTTTTTTTTTGGTGGGGCGATTTTGCAGATACTACACGACGCGTCTTTCCATTGGGACGCCTCCTCAGGAGTTTGCGCTGATTGTGGACACGGGAAGTACCGTGACCTATGTTCCTTGTTCCAATTGTCAACAGTGTGGTAAACATCAGGTCTGGTTTCTCAGCTGTTTTTAAAGCTTTTTTCCTTCTTCTTTTTTTGGCTTCTTTGGATTATATTCAGCAATTATGGCTGAATTCATGAACTGGGCTGTTGTTATTAGTTTCGGGTTGAAAGTTCTTTTAGCAGTTTTAGGCGGAGTACACGTGATTATGATGATTCCGTTTATAGCTTAGATTGCCTAGAGCTCTCAACAGCAGTTTTAGTGAGACTGCTGCTTAGGAGGTCTAATTTCTTCTCTCAAAGGCCTAATTGGTTGCTGAAGTACTTGCGAACGAAGGTCTCTGCTCTGGTGTTTGATTTTTTGTGCTGCTGATGTATTGTCAATGTGGCTTGGAGAGTTACAAACGGAGTGTTGAAGATCTGTCGTGTTTGTTACAGCTGCAACAATAGATAGTAACGTTTCCTTCTCTCCTTTACCGAAAGAACAGCGTGTACTTTTCCCTTACTTTCTTTCTCGATTTCGTTTTATGTTCTGTTGTGCTGTTCAATGTTCAGTTATGGACAATTTTCATATTTTTCTGGATTTAGAACGATCAGATAAGTTATAAGTTGTTCTTGACTGGTGTGGAGGACCAGGATATCTTCTTCATTCTTCTTTTGGTTTGTTTGAAGTGTCTCTTGCAATAATCCAGGATCCAAGATTTCAACCTCAATTATCTTCCACCTATCAGCCCGTCAAATGCAATGCCCATTGCTCATGCGACGCTGCAGAAAAGCAGTGCACTTATCAGAGACGGTACGCTGAGATGAGCTCCAGTACCGGCATCCTGGGAAATGATCTTGTATCGTTTGGGAATGAAAGTGAGCTCACACCCCAGAGGGCTGTTTTTGGGTGTGAAACTGTGGAAACTGGTGATCTGTACAGCCAACGAGCAGATGGCATAATGGGCTTGGGTCGTGGTCACCTCAGCATTGTGAATCAGCTCGTTGAGAAGCATGTCATTGATGACTCTTTCTCATTATGTTATGGTGGTATGAGTGTGGGTGGTGGTGCAATGATACTTGGAAGTATCATTCCTCCCACAGGAATGGTATTCTCCCATTCAGATCCTCACCGCAGGTAAACAGCCCTTTGACACATTGAATTAGATTTCTGACATCCTTGAGGATGCAAATGCAATTAGTGCATCTCACACATTTATGATAGTATTGGGATGTTCACAGTCCGTATTACAATATCGAGCTGAAGGAAATACATGTCGCTGGGAATCCATTGAAGTTGAAGCCAAGTACTTTTGATGGAAGACATGGAACGGTCTTGGATAGTGGAACCACATATGCATACCTACCAGCAAAAGCATTTCTGGCATTCAGGGATGCTGTAAGGTTTCGTAGCCTGAGTTAAATAATTCAAATATTACAGTAGCAGTTTTCCTTGGATGTCTCTGTTCATTTTAAAAACATTTTGTTTGATTACTGAATTTTGAAAGCTTATCCAAACTTTCTTTCTATTAAGTAGCATTTGTATTTTCATAAAGCAGAATGTTTGAGCCTGGTGCATAGTTGGTGCTTAAGATACATTAAGTCCACTAACATGAGCAGCTTGCTTGAGGACCTCCTGGAACTTAAATACTTATTTGCTTGCATTAATATCCATGAACCCATTTGCCGATTATACTGGACTTATAATGCCATCAAAATATGATAACTCTTTGGTGTTCTGGAATTTAGCTGAACTGGTAATTCCAATTCTTTGATTATGATTTGGCTCAAATGATGACTCAGAAGGACTCGTGTATTCATTTTGACTCTCATAAGGCTTTGGGAAAATGCTTCTCTGATCTTGAAGTCAGAGTTACTATGGTGAATTGTCAGTTGACTCAATTTTTCCCCTGTCTAAGGCTAGGACCTTCAACCTTGTAGACTTTAAGTTGGTTGACAATGACTAGAGAAAATTTTTGTGCTTCAGATTTAGAAACATCATCTAAAGTAAGCTGGTTGATTTTTCCATGGATGAGAATAGGCAACATCAAATAGCACTCTCTTGCTAAAATAACTTTAAAATGAGTTCAACTGCGTTTGAATGTTAATGGATCATTAGAAACCGAAATCTTCTTCAGAAGCCTTGTTCGTGAAGTACATTGCACGCTCTAATGTAAAAGCTATGCTATAAATGATGCAATTCTTTATTTCTAAATGCAGATTATAGAGAATGTTCAATCCCTGAGAAAGATTCAAGGACCCGACCCAAAATTTCACGATGTTTGTTTTGCTGGAGCTGGATGGTAATGGCAGATAAACTTAATATGCATACCGGCCATTTTTTCTAACTGTGCTTAACTGGATTTTGTTCTTGACCTATGCTTAGGGACATCTCCAAGTTATCTGAAGTATTTCCAAAGGTTGATATGGTTTTTGGCGATAAGCAAAAGCTGTCGCTGTCTCCTGAAAACTACTTGTTCAAGGTTATCACCTTCAAGAATGCTTTATTTATGATTTTGCACCCCCCCTCCCCCTATTTGAATACTGAAGCTCGAGTTGTTTATGACATAATTTTGACTTCTATTTTAAACTTCCTTGACTTTATTTAGTCTGATATATCTTCTTGATTTTCAATTGTTGCCCCAAAATGGTTTGTAGCATACAAAGGTTCCTGGGGCATACTGCTTAGGAATATTCCAGAACGAAAATGATGAAACCACTCTCCTAGGAGGTACTTTTTATTATTTCGAAACTCTCTCTCTCCCCGCATTTATTTATTTCGGACTGCTTTTGGAAACGTAGTTTGGTTGTTGCTGTTGTCCCTTTTCCTTTCCTTTCTTTTTGTTTTGAATGCTTAGCAATTTGCGAACCCTGATCCAGCCTACTCTATGTTGTTGGCAGGTATAATTGTCCGCAACACCCTTGTTACTTATGATAGGGAGAAAAACAAGCTTGGCTTTTGGAAAACTAATTGTTCTGAACTGTGGAAGCGGCTGCAAGATACTGGTAGTCCTCCACCTGCACCTTTAGTCCCTCAGAACCACAATAGTACTTCAGCTATTTCTCCTAGCATAGCTCCGAGTGGATCGCCTCCAACTTCTTTTCCGGGTAAGAAGAGTAACTTCTACAAGCAATTAAATGCCCTTATCTGTTTTTGTACATTAAAAGTATTCTACTGGAATCAGATGTAGTTAGCAGGTATGCATTTTGATGGGTGCTGCACTCTCTGTCAATTCTGGCATCTCCTCACCTAGTTGTTAAAATCCTTTTTAAAAGAAAGATAAAGAAGTTAAATGCATTAGCTACTGTGTGGTTACTGTTAAATTTTGGTCTCCTTCCTTTTCTAGTTCTTGAGATATATCGACTGTAGAAGACTCGACAGTGCTAGGTCTTCCTTTTGACTGAAATACATATCCACAGATTTTCTTACTGCCTTTATCTTTTCGAAAGCATTCCAAGAATAAGATAGCTTGATTTTCCAGAGTGCTTTTTCTTACAAGATGTCATCTCTGTATCTTCATCATGTTGCTATTATGACGGAAAATCGTGAAGTTCCTGGGTGATTTGACTTGCTTGTCTATGGCTTACTTATCGTCTTGCAACTTCAGAAATCTTCTTCTAAAGATTTCATTACCATTTTTTTGTGCTCAGTTGAATTTCGAGTAGGACTCATAACGTTCAACATGTCATTCAGCATCAAAAGCTCCAGCAGGAAGCCTAACTTCACTGAATTTGAAGAACTTATTGCTCATGAGTTGGGAGTGAGTACTTCACAGGTAAGAGTCAGATCTTGCAGGCACTTTTACGGATCATCTATGGTTGAATAGTATGCTTAACCTTATCTCCTGAGTTCACGAAACTCTTGTATTAATTTAACAGGCAACCTAATCTTCTATAACTAGCATTGCACTTTTAACATGTTCAATTTTTTTTCTTCAGTCAGGGTTTATACTATTGTCATATTTTTTTATCAAGTGTGAGATATTGACCACCGTCTGGATTTTACCTCCATATGAACTATGTGACTTCATCTAGTTTTGTGCTTAGCATAATCTTCCAAACTTACCTGCTTCTACCTAATACTCATGCTCAGGTCCATTTGCTGTACTTCACTTCCAGTGGAAATCAATTCCTTGTTGAGTGGGCCATCTTTCCAGCTGACTCCACTGATTACATCTCTAACACCACCGCTATGGTATTTCTTTCTTTCATAAAATTTAATCTACAAGTAGGCTCTTGTGGTTCCAGGTTCGCTCCTGACTCGTCTGTTTGTATGCAGAGCATAATTACGCGCTTAAGAGATCATCACGTGCAGCTTCCTGAAAGATTCGGTAGTTATCAGCTAGTTGAATGGAAAATTGAGCCTCAAAAGAAACGGTGTGGTTTCATGTTCCTCTTCAATATCTACATGTTCAGTTGTGATTAACTTTGTTGGTGTTCCCTTTAGCTTGAATAAATCATCTTCATGAATTTGAGAAGCCATATGAATACGGGGCACAGTCGGCTATTGATGGTTGGAGTAGAAATAGGCGATTGCAGAAAGAAAACAATATCGCGACTACACTTACAAACATCGTAATTGAGTCGCTGAGTTGTCACAGCATTGGAAATCTTGGACATTCAGCACTTTTAAGATATGTTTGTCAATGTCTAGGAACTTTGTGCCGATATGACCTGCCATTTTTTGCTGCTTATTATTTCTCTAACAGTATCTTCTTCTTAATTGGTGCAGCACATGGTGGCAGCATAATTATTTGGCAGTGGCTGCAGTAGCTTCCGCAGCACTGTTGCTTACTCTAACGAGCATCGGACTATGGTTCGTTTGGAAGAATATCCGGCAGCAATCTGGTGCATATAAGCCTGTAGGTGTTGCCATTCCTGAGCAAGAACTCCAGCCGCTTTGACCCAGGCACGTTCATCTGCTCATTATGATTTTTTAGTGGGCGTAAGTTGTGGAAATATATCGATAGAGGAAGGATTTCTAACTGCATCGATCCCATCTTCGGTTGGAGGAAGGTCACGTTCGACGTAGTTTGTCTATGAAGCAGTTCGTACCAGGGGTATATAGTAGAAGCCTACAAAGCAGTCCGTCATACGGTTCTACAGTAGAAAACATACCGGGTAGATTGAAAAGATCAGCAGATTGCAGAGCGTAACATAGGCAACTGCGCCGCTTTTGTGGAGAGAGAAAACCGCCAAACAAAAAACCGTCCCTGTGGCTAACCAAGTGAACAGTGAATTACATGGATTGTGCTTGATTCACATGGTTGATTCAGGAAAGCACCAACTTCTATTGATTTCGCAATAGATCAGTGCAGTAAAATACTCATGCGGCTACTTGTAACACTCAATCTGTTGGTGTATCTTCAGCTTTTACATCGCTTGCGTGCTCGTGACCCTTACCTTATATCTATTTGCTCGATATATTATATAATGTCATGCGACGATCTTTAGCAAAATCATTTGAATAATAGAAAAAATTAGAGGGAGGTTGCTATGAGATGATTACGTTCTCTCGGATTCAAGAATGAACATGGTCAAAACTTTGAAAGACAAAAAACTTATTCTTGGAACCACGAAATCAAGATTACACACTCGAACTGCTTTAACCTACAGGCGGTATAATGCCCCATTTTCATGGCATATCCACATCCAAAACCATCTCAAGTGACCAATACAAGCTGATAACCAGCTGTCTAGTCTCAAACATACATGTCTCGATAGCACTTCATGAGCACTATAACGTAAGATAGGTGTAATTATTTTGATAATCACAGTTAACAAATACTTAAGGCAGTAATGATATTCAGGGGCATTTAGGCTTGCCCTTGGAGTTCTTGAGGTCGCGGTAACAAGGGCACTCGTGCTTGTTGCCGTACGTGCCGGAGGGGACGCACTTGCACTTGTCACAGCAAATCTGGCAGTACTTGATGCACCGATCCTTCAGCCCCGCCTTTGAGCACCTCGCCGAGCACTTGGACCCGCAGAAACCTCACGAAATTCAATCGAACCTTAAGTTAGTCTAACAGAAAGTTTGTTGGGCGTTTGAATATTGCTAAGGCGGTCACTCTTGGTTTGACACATCGGTTTTTCGTAGGTTAGTATCGCTCTAACAATGACGAGTCATGTGCTTACTTGATCCGGCCGTCGTTGAGTCGAGCAGAGAGGAGCTGACGACGAGACACGCAAGAAGGAAAACTGTTGCTTGAACCATCTTCATAGTGTAGTGAATGAAGCAGAGATCTTTTGATTTTGAGTGTGTGATGTGTTTGAGTGAACAATGTGTGCGAGGAAGTTATGGGAATGGGAGGGGTTATTTATACATGAGAAGAGAGAAAGGCAAAGCGATGAACTGTGCAGGTGAAAGTGAATTGTTATTTATTCAGCAAATTCGTACTAGAGAAAGAGAGTGAGAGGGAAAGAGTTTGGGGATGGTGCTAGACTGAGGCTCCCATAATGAATGTTGGTGTTGGATTACAGGGTGTCATGTGATGTAGGGTTCATCACCCTCGAGGGCCCGTCTTTCGGGTTGACAGTTGTCAGATCGTACAAGCACAAATATCGACCGATCATAAAGGAATTCTCAACTACAATGTTACAATAGAATGTATGTCGTTAAAGACTGCTTTGTGATCCAAGAGGATTTTCGAAGGTCATCATTTTGTACCATAAGGTGAATGAAGGCATTGATGGGCACAACCACCTACTGCTCGGCCCACTTTAGCTAATGCCAAAATCTTCATTCCCCCATCAAATTATTTCTGAAGAATATCACGACATGTATCAACAGATCTTCAAGTTATGTCGCGTAGCTTTTCAATTGATCACAAGATTATAAATTACATTAAAATGATGTCCTTAAAATACTTATTCAGCAGGCTCATAAGTTATATATCTATGTTCTTTGGTTGATTAGGCACAGCCTGGTGCCGATTAACACTGTTGAGAGTCCAAGAGGAGTCTTCGCGTTGGACTCTTTAGTCCGACAGAAGGAAGGGATGCATGGAAAATGTCGCCGACCCCCACGCGGTTTCCAAAAGCCCGTGGGGCCTGTTCCAGCGCAACATCATCTTTATCCTTAGATAAGCCACCTGGTACACGTCCCCCACTTCTGGGGCCAATCAGCTATTATAGGCCCTTCACTTCACTTCGCCAAAGCAAGCAGGAACAAAGAAAATTGCTGGTACCAAACTGGCAAGGAGGGCCAAACGATTTTATGTTCCGTACAGATTTACTCGGAATCTAAAACTTATCTACAGAAATAGGTCTTTCATTTTTTAGAACTTAAAATTTACTCTACAAACCTTGGATGGAATCTACTCATATTCCATTCGTATGATTAATTGAACAATTAAAGGTAATCACCACTTGCTCCTAAAATCCACTGATCATAATGTATATTTAGATACAAAAAATATGAAACATTAAAAAATCATAAAATGAGAGCTTAGACTAGTGGTTCCGAATTATACATTTATCATCAACGCTATGGAATACAGTAGGATCACGCAAAGGCATAGATCAAGAAAAAACACAAAAAATTGTTTGAGATTTAAGGTTTTAGGTTCTAGGTTCTACCTATCTAGAGCCTGTAATCTATTCGTCAAAATAAGTTTTTCAATTTTTGGAATCTGAAGCCTACTCTGCATACCTTAGAACCTATAACCTATAGGTTTCCACCTGTGATGACCTCTTCCTCCGGTGGGGTGTGGTTTCAACTAGTGGATTATTAAGTCCAAGCCAAACTCGAGCCCTCCCAAGCGACTTAAGGTTCGAGTTTTTTTACCGTGCAAATGATTTTTATTTCGGAGTTGCCACTAATTTATTTACGGTGGGTCGATTAGAAATCCAAATAAAGTATAAGGAGATATATTTTATTCCTACGAATCAGAGATAATGAGTATAGCGACTTGGTTACGCTATATTACTCTAACGCCCTTTCCATTTTATTACTTGATAACATATGGGGTGATCATACGGGTGTGCAAACCACCAAATTAATACCCAATAATGAAGGTAATAAATAAATTACTAGATATGGAGAATGACGTACCTCAAAGGCAACGTAAACATCTACATTATTAGCTAGAAAATCATATCGACGGTCCTAATATGATTTCTAATTAACAAGCAATTCATTCAATGTATTTTTTTTGGGCTTTCTCTTGATTAAATGAAAACTAACCTATATGCCATGACATGCAAAGTATGACATGCAATTAATTAACCCTAGCATGTGAACTATATGACATGCGATTAAATGACCTAACTCTAATGACAGGCAAATGAGGTATTTTTGGTGTTTTTCAATGAAATTCGGAATAGAGAAAAATTCCTACATTAACATGCAATCTATTGTGGAAAAGATAATTTAACTTATTCTAAAGGGGCTTCTTTTTGGTATTTTTTTTAAAAAATTCGAAATTAGAAATCACATTAAATTAACCATCAAGATTAAGATAATGTCTAACTTAAACTAGGAAATAAATTACTTTAAATCCTAATTTACATCGGAAAATTATCCTATCTTTCTAGCAAATCCAGGTTATCCTATTCTATTCAAAGCAAGTTATATAGGTATATTCTAAACATGTATCCTTATCTTAAAAGAAAACCACTTCAATTCCTAACTAATTTTTTTGAATTTTATTTTTAAAGAAAACAAAATCAAACAAACGGATAACCACCATTGTCGAAATCAATCCACGCAATATGTAAGAATTGTTTTATCATCTTTGAATTAGGGAAACGGTATAAACCAACGATCATATCCATGTGGTTATGAATATTAATGGAAGGCTATTCATTTAAATTTGGGAACAAAATAAAATCTATTATCGTATCCAGATGGTTATGGATAGGACAAAATTTTTAATGACACCGAGTATCGTATCTCATAATTGAGATCGGATAGTCATCCAAGCATGTTGTTAAGTTAGGAATTTCCTAACTTAGGGTGTCTTTTGGAATCCTGCAGGTATCTAAACCAATCAAATTAGGCAATCAAATATTTGAAACAACATCGGATAATGTTCTTACTTAATTTGAGGATCACTTCCAAGTTTGAACCTGACTCAAATTGGGATTGTGGGTCATGGGACGGCTGATGGTGGTAGAGGTGGCAGCGACTACGGCGGGCATGGTGCCAGGGATAGCGTGGCATAGCAACAGAGCTAGGCGGGCACGATCATGGGAGTGGCTGGAATGACGCGGCACAATAACAGGGGCATGGCTGGGCACAAGCATGGCAAGGCCTCGGTTAGGCGCGGACGTGGATGCGGGTGCGGTAGAGGCTAGGCCAGGCATGGGCGTAGGCATGGGTGTGACACAGCAGCAGGGGTGCGGTCAAACGCGGTCAAAGGTGCAATAGGGGGTCAGCCGGGCGTAGGCACGGCACAACAGTGGAGACTCAGCTAGGCACAGGCACAGTTGTGAGCACGAGAACGGGCATGAGTGCTAGTACAGGTACGAGCATGGGCATGGGTGCGGGCATGGGCGCAACGATCGACCATGGGGAGGCACAATCGACCAGTCTCCTTTGCTCTCTCTCTCTCTCTCTCTCTCAAAATTATGATCCCTCCCTTCAATTAAGGGGTATAACGACATATTCATAACCTTAACCTAGGTTAATTGGCCGGACTTTTATAATATAATGGGCTTTAACCTAGGCTTTTCTTCAATTAAAGTTTAATGGGTTAATTTAAGCTCAAATTAAGACAACCATTGCCCTTTTACCCTTGAAATTTTTGACCCCCGTCTCTCTAGCTTGGCCAAGTACTGCTTGAAGTGTGAGCTAGATTTGCACGATTGACTTTAAGTTTATTCGCCACTGTTGGTCCAATGCAAAAATGTAGTTAAATTAAATTATTCTAAACTACATGTTATGCGATCTAATTTTAATAGGGGTTAGAGATTAATCCCTAATTTTCTTCTATGCACTGATTATTAAATGGTTAACCAAAATTTAGGTATCAATACCACCGGTTAGGTTCTCAGGTTCCAGCTTCTATCCTGAAACCATGCTTACCCCTACTGACAAGTGGAATGTGCACTTTATTTGGGATGAGCATCGAGTCCACTTCGATTCGGAAATCGGAGCGTATTGATCTGGATCAGCCAGTTCAAGACCATTTTTAGTGAGGATGTGTTCAGTCCCGATTCATTTCCAGATATAAATTGTTTCAAACAGTACGGTTCTTAGGTTAAATTGATTTTGAAGCTTTTTGTAGGAAGAAGATACTTCTGCAACCATCAATAGTTGAACAATGGATCTTGACACGAACAAACAAGATAATCACTTGATGAACGAATTTTTTTTTAAGCGAAATGGTTCAATTTTTATATTCTATCATAATAATTTGCTATTTTATCCAAAACACAAAATGAGTCAATCCTCAAGTAAAACCGGCATTTCAGAGTCTATCCATCTAGTTCTTAGTTCCAATCTATTGGAATCGAGGGGGGGGGGGTTCATAGTATGCTTTAGCGTATTTCATGTTAGGACCCTAATTCTTATAGGGGAAGATTTTCATCTTAGGATCATTCACTTGGTCACTTGCATTCATGTCAATGTACTATGCTATCGCAATTGTTCTTAAATCCAGCAAATCTCTTAAAGCTGCATTTGGTAGACTAGATAAAACTCTGAATAGGATATTTTTTTATCCTATCTAGTATTTGGAGTGACGCGAAATCTGGATATGACCGGATATAGCCTGGATATAGTTCGGATGAAAAAATCCCACCAGGGGGTGGGATAGACCCGGATAAGATACGCAAAATTTGGAAATTTGATAAAATAAAAAAAATCACGCCTTCTTGCCCCCCTTCCTGACTCCTCTTCCTCTCTTTTGCCCAGCACCACCATCGTCAAACTCCAATGGCCACCGCAACAATGAAGGGGCGGCCGCGTCCACTAAAATAATTAGGTTGTGTCTCGATCGATCGGAAGAACTACAGGCATTGTGTAAAAATGTGGCAAATCCTTAGCTTTTTCCTGCAATTGCTTGCCGTCCTATTGATATGGGGGAAGACTGCTGTGCTTTTCACATTCCCTTTTTGTCTACAGCAAAATTTGTGTGGCGATTGATTGCCTTCTTTGCTTAATCTTGGAATCGCAATGCTAGTATGGTCAATGACTTAGTCACAAGAATGGGGATGGCATTCTTTTGAATTGCTGATTCGCTGACTCACACACAGATCATTTTACTGGAAAGTGTTAAACGTCTTCGGCCTGCGGAAAATTTATGTCGCTCAACTCCATCCTAGTAGGGAACTCCGTGATCCTGATTAGAGCCCGGCACCTCCTTCGCGAAAGAAGATGATCCGACGAATGCAGTAGCCATGGCGACAGAGCTCCTTAACTGTGTCACCTGGAGCGAGTTGGATCGGAGAAGCTGCTTGCTGGTGAACCAGAATCTATGCGCCGTCTCGGTTGGCCCCACGACACCTGGAGGAACTTTGCCTGACTAGTCTCTGATGCAAGAACCCACTCGTTTGTATTGCCTCCATTGTTGGATGATGCAATCAAGATTTGGTGTGATCCTTGTATCAGTTCTCTTGCTATTGATGAGAGAGGTAGGTATTGAAGGTGAACAACTTGCGTAGGAGAGGGAAGAGGGAGAGATCGTGTTTGATTAAAGGAGAGGATGGATTCTCCGCGGAAGAGGAAGGCATTGATGGTGGCGGAGATGGTGGGATTGGTGGAGAACTTGAACTCGGGGGTTGTCTCGAAGCGGCGAAATCCATCGTGTCTCAAAATGACTTCCATGGTTTATTTTTAATTTTAATCTTACAAATCAGTTACTCATCTGGATAATATTTATTTGAATCCATGCTATATCTCAACGTCAACAAACATTGGATGGAATATTTAAAATTCTATCCTATCCTTATCCTATCCGACATTATCATATCTAGCAAAAAGGTCCAAACGGCCAAACACAACCTAAAAATATGTGTGCAAGTTGACGTGAATGGAGTTTCACAACGATAGTACAAAGATGGACTTTCTTACCGACAACTCTAATCCCACGTCGTGAATATACATAGAATTTGACAGTGACACTGTACATATTGTGTCCTAAAACTTCTTTCACACTTTAAGGTACAAAGAACGACGTATGGATGGGTATACCTACGCAGGCAAGGCTCGAGCAGAAAATATTTTGTCCAGCCTCTCGGCAATTCACACTTTGGAAATGGGTGGGTGGGACACCACTTTAACATCGAAAAACCTAAAATACAACCAAAGAATGTTTTTACAGGTTCACGACTCTCTCTAAGCATTGTCTAAAGAGTACTACACCAATTACAAAATGTCCAGATTGAGTAATAACTACTTTGCACTATCCACTCACGACTTGAAAATATAAGGTTGGCGAGCTTGCATCGCAAATCCCATCAAAATGCTAGCAGCTCAAAAGTTTTCCATACAAGTCATAGTACTAGCCATTCAGAGATTTATGTTCACAATGTAAATCAAACTTATGATCTCTTGGAAGACAAGTGGCCCGTTTTTCATTAGGTCAATCACAATGGTAGTAGGAACCAATCTTATGGGATTTATGTTATATGCAAACAGAAGTGGGTCCTACTCTTGATGGGTCGGCTGGGCTGCTATTGGGCTTTATCTTCTTTTATTGTTGCCATCTATTGATGAGGATTTGAGCTTGGCCACATTCGAGCAAAGCCCATTCATTAAGAAAGAGCTTTGACTTTGACATGGAATTTGGGCTACAAGCAAGGCCATTCTAGGAGCATGTCAGATGCTAATCATCATCATTCATGCATGATACGATGTGTTTTCATACGATTTGGCATCTGAATTAGACCAAGTCGCACTAAGATAGTTTGCACGAAAAAGAGAAGAGTAAAATCGACCAACCTAAATTAACCTTCAAATGAAACGAAACCATGCCCTATTAATTGGCGTGATACCACAACGAATCGAGTGGTATCACGCCATCATAGAATTTAATCTACAAGTAGGCTCTTGTAGTTGCGGGTTCGCTCCCGACTCGTGCGTTTGTATGCAGAACAATAATCACACGCTTAAGAGATCATCACGTGCAGCTTCTTGAAAGATCCGGTAGTAATCACACACTTAAGAGATCATCACGTGCAGCTTCTTGAAAGATTCGGTAGTTATCAGCTCGTTGAATGGAAAATTGAGCCTCAAAAGAAGTGGTGTGGTTTTAGTTTCCTCTTCAATGTCTACATGGTCAGTTGTGATAAACTCTGTTTGTGTTCCCTTTTGCTTGAATAAATCATCTTCTTGAATTTGAGAAGCCGTATATATGAACACGGGGCCCAATCGGCTATTGCTGGTTGGAGTAGAAATAGCTGATTGCAGAAAGATATCGCGACTATACTTACAAACATCTTAATGGAGTCGCTGAGTTGTCGCAGCATTGGAATTCTTGGACATTCAGCACTCTTTCAAGATATGTTTTAAGTTCAGAGAGGGACGGCCAATGTCAATGTCTAGGAACTTTGTGCCCATATGACCTGCCAATTTTTGCTGCTTATCATTTCTCTTACAGTATCTTCTTCTTGATCGGTGCAGCACATGGTTACAGCGTAATAATTTGGCAGTGGCGGCAGTAGCTTCTGCAGCACTGTTGCTTACCCTAACGAGCATCGCACTATGGATCGTTTGGAAGAATAACTGGCAACAATCTGGTGCATACAAGCCCGTAGGTGTTGCCATTCCTGAGCAAGAACTTCAGCTGCTTTGATCCTGCTGCGGAAGCCAAGCGATCGAACAATAAATTGACAGAATAAGAAAATAAATCGGACACCAGATTTACGTGATTCGGTTGTGGTGACCTACGTCCACGGAGAGAGCAGCACGGAATTCCACTATAGATCAAGCGATATAATGGAGATTACAACCACACTCGAGTCACTCAAATACTCTCGGTGTTTTCCAAGCCCCAATTACACCCAATAACTCACACAGTGTTTAGCCCCACAATTCCTCATGAAATAATTTCTCAATCTCGCAAAAGAATTGTACACAAATCTTATCACAAGATTTATGCTTGAACATTAATTCTTCTTGGATGTAATTCACGAACGAAAAATCTATGAAAACACCCACTGCCAAGCACTCACGAACGTCTTCACATCAACCGCAGTGCTTCAAGACTTCTTTATCAACAATAGCTCTTCCTTGTAAACCAACGTATAAGCTATAAATAAAATATACGTCCACCGCCTCGGAAGAAGTCCAGTTCGGTCAGCACGTATTGGTCAGGAAGGAAATCAAAGTTGACTGAATATTGTCCCCACGTTGGACTTTCCAATTTCAGTCCAAGAGCCCAACATAATATAGGAAAGAATATTTTCTTCTTTCCTCTTCTTGCCGTGAATTCCATAAGAATTAAGAAAGAATAATATTCTTTCTTTCTTCGCTGATTCCAATTTCGTATCAGGAAATATCCAATTTAATATATTCAGACATCCACACAAATAATTTCGAGTCGGGTTTTATTTATCGGGCTCAAACTCGAGACATATTTTCAACAGATCCAGGCACGTTCATCTGCTCATTATGATTTTTTGGTGGGCGTAAGCTATCAAAATACTTTGATAGAGGAAGGATTTCTAGCTGGACCGATCCCCTCTTCAGTTGGAGGAGGGTCACGTTTGACGTAGTTTGTCTACGAAGCAGTTCCTAGCACGGGAATATAGCAGAAGCCTACAAAGCAGTCCCTCACACGGTTATACGGAAAAAAACATACCAGGCAGATGAAAAGATCAGAAGATTGCTTAGCGTAACATAGGCAGCTGCGCCACTTTTGAAGAGACAGAAAACAGCCGAACAAAAACCGTCCCTGCGGCTAACTAAGTGAACGTTGAATCACATGCATTGGGCTTGGTCACATGGTTGGATCAGGAAAGCACCGACTTCTATTGATTTCGCAATAGATCAGAGTAAAAATGCTTATGTGGCTACTTGTAACACTCAATCTGTTGTTGAATCTTTAGCTTTTACATCACTTACGTGCTCGTAACCCTTTGTCTTATGTCTATTTGCTCGATATATTATAATATGATGAGACGACATTTAGCAAAATCATTTGAATAAAAGAAAAAACGAGAGAGAGGTTACTCCGAGGTGATTACGTTCTCCCAGATTCAAGAACGTACATGGTCAAAACTTCGAAAGACAAAAGCTCGCTCTTGGAATCACGAAATCAAGATTACGCACTCGAACTGCTTTAAACTACAGGCGGTATCATGTTCCATTTTCGTGGCATATCCACATCCAAAATGAACTCAACTGACCAAGATAAGCTGATAACCAGCTGTCTAGTCTCAAACATATATGTCTCGATAGCACTTCATAAGCCCTATAACGTAAGATAGGCGTAATTATTTTGATAATCATAGTTAACGAATATTTAAGGCGTTAATGATGTTCAAGGGCATTTCGGCTTGCCCTTGGAGTTCTTGAGGTCGCGGTAACAAGGGCACTCGTGCTTGTTGCCGTACGTGCCGGAGGGGACGCACTTGCACTTGTCACAGCAAATCTGACAGTACTTGATGCACCGATCCTTCATCCCCGCCTTCGAGCACCTCGCCGAGCACTTGGACCCGCAGAAACCTCGCAAAATTCAATCAAACCTTAAATTAGTCCAAGTAAAGTTTGGTTGGGCGTTTGAAATATTGCCAAGACACCACTCTCGGTTTGACACATCGTTTTTTCGCAGGTTAGCATGCTCTAACAATGAAGAGTCATGCGCTTACTTGATTCGGCTATTGTCAAGTCGAGCAGAGAGGAGCTGACGATGAGAAACGTGAGAAGGAAAACTGTTGCTTGAACCATCTTCATAGCGTAAGTGAATGAAGCTGAGATCTTTTGATTTTGAGTGTGTGAATGCGTGTGCTTGAGTGAACAATGTGCGAGGCAGTAATGAGGAATGGTAGGGGTTATTTATGCATGAGAAGAGAGGAAGGCAAAGCGATGAAGTGTGCAAATGAAAATGAATTGTTGTTTATGCAACAAATTCGTACCAGAGAGAGAGGGAAAGAGAGTTTGGGAGGGTGGTGCTAGAAGCTCCCATAATGAATGTTGGTGTTGGAGTACAGGGTGTCATGTGATGTAGGGTTCATTAAGGCCGCTTGTGCCGTGCTCTCGAGGGCCCGTCTTTCAGGTCAACAGTTGTCGGATCGTAAAAATACAAATATCAATAGATGGCAAATGTCTTCCCAACTATTTTGTAAGTGGAATAATAATACGATGTTCTAGATCGAAATTACAGTAGAATGTACGTTGTCGAGACTGTTTTGCACTCTAGGAGGACTTCCGGTGACTTTGTACTATAGGGTGAATGAAGGCATTGATGGGCTGGAGAGGGTTTTCATGACGATTTGCAAGCTGCGTATAGACTTGTTTCCAAACTGTGGCATCGCGACGGCTTAATGCTCGGCCCACTTTAACCAATGTAAAAATTCTTCTTTCCCCATCAAATTATTTCTGAAAAATATCACGACATGTATCGGCAGATCTTCAACCTATGTCGCGCAGCTTCTTAACTAATCACGAGATTATGAATCACGACCAATGATGTCCTTAAAATACTTTATTCAGCAGGCTCACAAGTTACGTCTGTAAATTCTTTGGCTGGTTAGGCATAACCTATCGCTGATTAGCACTGTTGAGAGTAAAAAAGGAGTGTTCTTCGCACTGGACCCTTTAGTCCGACAGAAGGAAGGAATCGCAGGGCAAATGTCGCCACTCGAAACGAATCGGTCCCCACGCGGTTTCAAGAAGCCGGTGGGACCTTAGTACAGCGCAGCGACATCTTTAGACCTGGGCAAAGCCACCTGTTGTGCTAAGTAGCAAGTACTAGTTTTGAGGCCCATCAGCAATTATGAGTCCTTCGCTTCACTTCGCCGGAGGGAAATCGGAAGAAGGAAAGTTTTGTTTGGTACCAAACTCAGAGTGGGCCATCGCCGGCCTCTGCGAGGTGGTACTTTTCACTTGCGAGTGGGATGGATGGCACCTTATTCGTTCTGGATCGGGACCGGCCCAGACCGACGGTTCAAGGCCGAGTTCTAGAGGGAGCTGGTACGGGTTCTCGGGTTTCGCGAAGCTAGAACTGGTCGGGAAACGATTTGACTTCCAGTTTCGAGTACGGAATGGCCAGTTTCCTAGGTTGAATCAATTTTGAAACCTCTTTTAGAAAAGCAAAATCCTTTTGCACCCGTAAAAAAATGTACAATGTTTTTCAACATGAACAAATGACAAGATAACCACTTGACCAACAATTTATTCTTTGTAGTGAAATGGGTTAGCTTGTATCTATTTTATTATAAGAATTCAATGTTTTACCCAAAACACAAAAAGCAATTGGTCCTCGAGTTTCCAGAATCGATTGGTTTGATTCTCGATTCCAATCTTTTGGAATTGGGGGCCATAGAGTTGGTTCTCATTTTAAGCATAGAAGTGACACAACCTAGATCGATCATCCTACACCTTATACCTTAGCTCATGTCATGTAGGCACCTTGTTTCTTATAGGGGAAGATTCACACTTTGGGATTGTACTTGGTCACTTGCATTTATGTCATTGAGACTAGAGGTGGCAAGACCTAACTTGATCCATAAAACTCAATGCGATTCACTTGATGGCCAATCCAATTTGAGTTGACTATAGCCTATACTCAGCTAGACATGTATACGAAATAACCCAAGCCTTCCAAATCTGAATCATCTAGCCATTCAAATGCGATCCTTTCCGACCTACTGAAAAATCGGTCCGACCTAGCCAAAGTTGACCACTAGCCTTTTTGCTTCGCAATGACTAATAGTATTTGAATGCTACAGTACAATCGTTCGGAGGTCTCTGCTCATGATGCAAATCAAACTCGTGATCTCATAACAGACATGCAACCCCGTTGATCATTAGGCCAGTCACCCAAGTGGCGACACCTAAATTTCTTACAGAAAAAAAATGTAGGATTTTCATTATATGCAAAATGGGTGGGCTGGGCTGCTGTATTGGGCTTTACCTCCTTCATTGCTGCCATCTATTGATGAGGATAGGCGCTTAGTCACATTCGGGCTACAAGCAAGGCCCATTCAAAAAGAAAGAGCCTGGGCTTCGACATGGAATATGGGCTACAAGAAAGGCCCATTATACGAGCACATCACATGCTAATTATCACGATTCATGCATGATATGATGCATTTGTGTACGATTTGGCATCTGAATTAAAAAGCAAGTCGCATTGATATAGTTTGCACGAAAAAGAGAAAGGTAAAATCAACAAAGCTAAACTAAACTACTGTTTCAAATCAACGAAACCAAACCATATCCTATTAATTGGCGTGATGCCAAGATAAATCGAATTATTTTTTCTTCTATAAATAAACGATAAAGGTAAGATTAGTAGTAGCTTCAATGTTTATGCAAATTGAAGAATTTGATTAGACAAGTTAAAAACTCAAGGACTCTCGATTGGAAGAAAATCACATAAGTTTAGAGAGAAAGGTGGGTTCTTATGAATTTTGAATAGGATTTTAGAAAATTTCGTGTGCAAATCCCAATTTGCAACAATCTCGCGAGCTGCAACTACCTCATGCAAAACGATGATAGTTGATCAATTCACCAACCAACTTTATTTTTACTTGTTTTATAATTGAAGAGCACAAGAACAGAGATCACTTATTTAGAGGCTCGTAGAACACTCTGTAGGTCCCATGAATTGATGATATTCGAACCTTTCGGCTTTGCAAGTAGCCCCGATTCGATTTGCCAATTGACAAGATCCCTAACCAAGGGCCCGAACTTCATTTAATCAATTTTCTTCTTCACATGATTTTATTCATTGGCTAAAGTCTGTGTGCATAAATGCTTCATATTAAGAGACATTTGCTTTCTTTTTTAGGATTGTTCCTCATAAAAGCATTCTTGTAAGTTGTAACACATGAATATTTCATGTGAAGCAACCTTATGGGATGCTGTTACCAAAGGGGAACACGAGTTTTTTTTTTCGGTCGGATGGGGGAACACAAGTTAACCGGCCGAGGACTTATGTCTGGCGAGAAATAAAGCTAACCAAAGTCATATTCCATTGCTGCAGAATGTATGACCAACCTTTTCCTCACTGATCACATCAATGAGGCCTCAATTTTCAAAATTTAGGTGCCAAGTTTGGACTATAATGGCTGGCTACACATACCCTACCAGTCCCAACCCACCTAATTCATGTTACAAATTCAACTAAAATTAGCATTTTCCTCATCAGAATAAACTCAACTGTAAACCTCTAATTAGCTTTCTTAATAGTTAATCCAGTTAATAAAATGAAAATGAAAGGAATGGTCAAGTGTTTGACGGTACTAGGCCTAACATCAAAATCACTTTTGAGAAAAAGCTCTATTGAGATCCGGGCTTTACGGAGCACTCAATTGATTTCGCAGATCGCCACAGCCTCTTATCTCACGAGAGTTCCGGTACGGGAAAGGAAAAAAGAGTCTATCCAAGGTGATCCCAAAGGAGCCGTCTTCAATGGAAATAAGAACCTAATGACAAAAGCTTCCATTGGCCATTAGGATCCTAATACCTTGCTTAACCAGGAAGTCACTCATTCAATCTCAATTTTCCTTTGTGATTTCCAGCAAAAGAAAAATAAAGCAAAAAAGTGTTCAAAAGTGCTTCAAAGAAATCCCACGTGGCAAAAAGAAAAAAGGAAAAAAAACCTGTGCCATTCAAAAAAAATGATTAATCCACATGGCAAGAGATTATACATACATCATAGCCCACAAATTCGTGATTGGCGTTTGAATGTGTTCATAAGTAGAACCAAGAGAATCCACAAGAATGCTGCATTCTTTACCAAAATAAAATATGATTGACGGTCGAAATGTTAAGGACTTTTATTGCACTTTTTCTCGTGGGTATAAGTGCAATCTTTTGTTATGTGCGTTCGCGCAATAAGTTGCACGAAAATGGTTGTGCAACCTAGGATTACGTGATTCCGCTTTAATTTGAATTTGTGATGCTTTTTCATTTGTAAATCTTTAATTTGTAGATAGCCTTGTCATATAATAGATATAATGCCTTAAATACTTCGATATGGTTTGTGAAACCTTCTAAAGCATAGCAGATGACATGACATTATTAAGTTTATCTTCCAATTCATCTATGCTCGACGTCAAAGATTCGAAAAAATATTACCATATTTCGAACAAGCGGGTCAATTTGGATCGTACCCAAGCACCAGCTTTCCTTGATACCAAATCCGAATTCTTTTCCCGCTCAACTAATAGATCTGAAATTAGACTCTAGGGTTTTTTCTTCCACGCACGTTCCCACCAAGTTGCACTCTTTGTTGACCTTGTTGCCCAACTACATATCTCCATTTCCTAAAAGATATCGGTGACTAGAGATTACCGTTCAAGGCGTGTACGACATGTACCCAATTTGCTTCGACATCGTATTGAATCTATAGTACTTTTCGACACGATTGATAATATTACTAAGGCGAGCGAATGTCTTTTCAATATTCGTCTCGCTTTTTTTTTTTTGTTTAAATGCCTGTAAGATCAGACAATTTTGTTTCCGGTAAGTTGGTAACAGTAGCGTTTGATCTGATACGAGGATGTCTTCACGTGCCATCTTAGGAAGTAATAAAGGGAGAGGTACTAAAAATTTGAACAGCACGAACCAAATCATGAAGAAGACTGAAGGGCGGCAGTGGGCCCCACCCGGGGTGCGATGGTGGGCCCCAGGTGAGAGGTGGGTCCCGGCCCGAGCCCTAAAGCCCTTTGTTCTCGAGTCGCTTTTGACTTTTTATCACGAACCAATCTCTGCATGATCTCCGATGGAATAAAAAAAAAATGAAGAAAATAATAAAATAATAATAACTTCGAGATTTAATTTGGGTTTTTTCTTTTAAGATCTCGAGATTTATTTTTTTAATTTTTTTTTGTCTTTTTACATGTGTTTTTTTTAAGCTTATTTGGTTTGGTTGGAATCTTTGACTTGGCTCCGCTGGTTAGATTAGTGATATTCCAGGTAATTTGATGTTCCTCGGGGTTCTAATTGAGCGCGACTTGCGCTTCTTTGAAAAGGGGTTGATATAACTATTCATCCTTTTAATTCTCCATGTATATGAGCAGTGGCGTTGTTCGTGCTTCTTGTAATTTTCTTGTGGACAAAAAGGCTCGAACTCAGAAACCCAACAAAAGAAAAAAAAAAGCTAAAAAAAAAATAAAAAATTCAACAAAAGCTTGGATTCGTTTTTCCGTATTTTGAAAACGAAATAATGATGCCCGCCAAAAATAAACGAGACCAGGTTTTTCCCCCGATTTCTTTTATTTGGCATTCGTAGAAATGAGCCGAGAGTCGCTCGATCATTGGGTCTCTTAATTATGAATTTATATGCTCTTTAGATGCACGTAATCCTCTTCTATTGTTGGTTCGAATTTCTGGGTTTGACTTTCGAACAGAATAACGAGGCATCTGTCTTGGATCCTTGGTGATGGTTATCAATGTTCCTCACCAAAACAGGGAAAGTCGAAACTTCCGGCTGAGGCTATCACCCCTGGCGTTTTTAACTTGTTAGTGCTCGCACGCCTGCTCTCGAAATGAAGATAAATTTTTCCTTCTCTCCTCAGGGAATACCTCCGAATTTAAAGTTCTATACCTCGAACGAAGCAATTTAAGGACTTACTCGGATCTATATCTCTTCGGGTTTGACTTCTGGACACAGTAATAACCGGAAGGCCCATTTCTGCTCCGGTTCATTTCGCGCCCGCTAGCCTCGCGCCCCACATTCGATTTCTGTCGCTTTAGGGTGTCGTCTTTGTCAAGGGAAAGCCCGAGAAAGAAACGCAGCAAAAGGGGCCGAACTCCTCATGCCTTTTTGCCGTGATTGGCGACGTGACGTGACGTGACAGGGAAGAGGAAGAACTAGGACGAGGAGGAGGTGGGAAGCCAATTCCGTGTCGTCTCTTTCTCCGGGCCGAGTGGCAAAAGGGCGGGAGGAAGGCTTGACCGGTTCTCCTTTTGTCCGGTTCGACGACGGCGCGCGAGCGCGGAGACAAAAAGCGGGCGACGGTACCCGCCACCTGCTCCCACCGCTCGCTTCACCAAACGCTACTGCTACTGCTGCTCTCTCTCCTCCGCCCCTAGCTTAATGACTCTGAAACCGAAAATTAACCCGAATCAAACCGAACCAAATCGATTTTTTCGGTTCGGTTCCAATCCGATTCGATTTAAGGGGCACTCTTAATGATTCGGTTCGGTTCGATTTTTTTGAAAAACCGAACCGAACCGAACCGAACCATTTACACGCGTAATTGTGGCTATGGCTATGGCTATGGAGAGTCTTGGGTCAATCCTTTGCGCCGAGTGGGGCCCCCTCCCCGTTCCACGGCATGGGGGCTCTTATTAATATAATAATAATAATAATAATAATAATAGTAGTAGTAGTAGTATAAGAACTTATTATTGTTATAGGAGTTAATTGGATATTGCTCTCGGGCCAAAAGTGAATGAGACCTGCCTGCTTTTGGCACGAAGCATTATGCCTTGGGTAGCTCGCGACACCGCCTCAACGTATTTAACGTTTGTCCCTCACGTTCTGCCCCCAAAACATTGCCTAGAACTTATTCGGTCCAACCCGGGAGCGGGATAAAGAGCGGACCCTGACAGATTCCTAGGATGACGAATGGGGACCGAAACAAATTGAATTGTGCGCCGTACAGAGGAGAGAACGGATCTGGAATTTGTATATGCGAAAACTAAAATTAACTCACCGACGTGACCTTTGACGCAACAGCACGCTTTACTTTGTAATTTCAAAATTGAGCCTGCTCCGGCTAGAGCACGATCGCGGTGGGCGATTACCTGGGAAAGTAGGGATATAGCAATAAGGGGTAGAACAATGGTGTCTAAGACATTAATCAAATGAAAGTGTATGACAATGAGGATGCTAGCTAAGGTTGTATTAATAAGGCCAGCAATGGTGGCCGTGCACGTTCGTGGGGATGGAATTCCCCAATCCCCCCCCCCTTCTAACTCGCCGTGTACCCACAAAAGTCTGGGAATGTTTCCATTGATCGCCTTTGTTTTCTCCTACATTAATGGCGTTAGTGCATCGACACGACACCCATCATTCCACGCATATTTCCCCATTTGCCTCTTCCAATCACCCCCTGGCCGTCCGTCCGATATTAGTACTGTTTACGATGAATTAATTTGACAAGTTCAGGGAATTCCGAATCATAATGGACATTGAATGTTACTTTAATATGCACGAACATCATATTGATATATATATTCATATCATACTTAGTGTCTGACTTGGAAACATACACGTTCAAAACGTATGAACTTGTTGTTTCGTCTTTCATTTTATTATTTGAAGCCCCGATTTCATGAAACTCAATTAATCAAATGGCGGGCGTGGTCCTAAGGATGTTGTTAACGAGAATCGTGGTGATTTTTGGATGCGAGAACCTGTGTTAATCTGATGGGTTCTCTAATCCTCCATCAACCTCAGGTGTTACGATGGATTTTTTTCTTTTAAGAAAAGAAATTGGTTTTTTTCCCTTTTGTTTATCGGAATAACTTTCGATATTCCAAAATTCACTCTAGTGATCACCCACGTCAGTTTGACCGTGACGCACCGGGAAAGCCTAATCTTTGACCGTTACGAGCGGCGCCAAACCCCACATCTGCCTCCGTGTTCCACCAGGAAGAAGCACAAATGATCCGTCTCTGTCTCTCTCTCTCTGTTAGTTCCCCTCATGCTCTGTTCCTCTGGCAGTCTTTTAAGCTTTAGCCCAACCCTTTCGCTCTCTCTCTCTCTCTACCAAGAAGAAGGAGAAGAGGCAGGAGAAGGCGAAGAAGCGAGTAAATAAACTAAACCCGAAAGCGTTCTTGGTAATGATGAGAGGAGAGGCGAGGCGCACGTAAAGAAGGAGACCGAGGAGAAGGGAAGGAGGAGGAGGAGGGCCTGGTTGAGCATAATTAAAGTTGACATCTCTTTTCTGGAGAGAGAGAGAGAGAGAGAGTGAGGGAACCTACGACCCCATCATCAGATTCATCCACAGTGAGGTGAGAGAGAGAGAAAGAGAGAGAGAGAGAGGGTAGCGTGGCTTTTGTCTCGCCTCGCGGCTATGCGTTCCAAAAAGAGAACCGCCAAGACCCAATAAGAAGGAGAGCCCATCATTGCCATTCGCCGTTTGTTTTGCGCCCACTTCTCCCCCGTTCCGCTCTCCAGCTCGAGCTCGACACCATCACTCTCTCTCTCTCTTTTGCTTTTCCTCGCTCTCTGAGCAGCTACTGCTTCTGGGTGAAGTTCCTCTGTTTCTCTCTGTCTCTGCGCCTTGTGTGTGTGGACGCTCGGTGGCGGGTTCTTGATATGGAGAAGAAGCAGGGGTTCTTCTCGGCGCTCAAGGACGAGGTGGTGCGCGGCCTCTCCCCGTCGCGGTCGCGGTCGCGGCCCCGGTCGCGCTCCAGGGCCAAGAGCCCCGGCAGGAGCGCGTCGCCGATGGGCGGCCTCTTCAGGCGGAGGAAGGGGGGGCAGGTGGCGCCGCCCGAGCTGCTGATCTCGAGATCCGGGAACCTCATGATGAGGCCCGTGGAGGCGCTCTCGCCGTTGATGGAAGGCCCCGATCCGGACGGCGCGGAGTGCGGGGATTCCAGGAGGGGCCACTGGATGCGGGCGCCGTCCGTCTCCTCTTCCTCCTCCGCCGCCGCCGCCGCCGCTAGCAAGCAGTCGGATCTGAGGCTTCTGCTCGGCGTGCTCGGGGCGCCGCTCGCTCCCGTGCACGTGGCCGCCTCCGATCCCTTACCTCACCTCAGTATCAAGAGCATCCCCATTGTTAGTTCTCTCTTTCTCTCTCTCTAGTCCCTGTAATGGGTTGGTGTATTTCTGGGAAAGTTAGTGTAAAGCTTGCGCCAAATTACTGAAATGTTTGATAAATTACTGTGTTTCTGTTGACTAATCCGTAATGCTGTGAAGTTTTGAAACATTTTTATCAACTTCGGGTTCATCTGTTCGGCTTTTGTTTCTCTTTGAGTGAGTCATGGCGGAGGTGATGAAACTATGCATGCTCTGCTTCTGGGCATTTTCTAACATTGGTAAAATGGTATGGCCAATGCATGTGTTTTCTCTGCGTTTCTTCCATGAAATGTTATTTGGTATACTGTCACTGGTGAGAGTAGAGTACAGCATATATCATCTGGCTAAGTAGATTTATGTCTCCGACCCAAAAAAAAAGGTACATTTATGTTGGAAAGAAACTTCGATTTGAAGAAACAAGTCAGAATTTTTCTTCTGATTTTGTTAAGGGCGATTTTGCAGGAATCCTCGTCCGCTCAGTACATACTGCAGCAGTACATGGCGGCGTCTGGAGGACAGAAGCTCCAGAACTCCATTAACAATGCATACGCCATGGGAAAGGTCCGGATGATAGCCTCTGAATTCGAGACTCCAAACAAAGTCATTAAGAACAAGAATTCCTCCAAGGCCACCGAGTCGGGCGGCTTTGTTCTCTGGCAGATGAATCCTGACATGTGGTATGTCGAGCTGGCGCTTGGAGGCAGCAAGGTTCACGCCGGCTGCAATGGGAAGATTGTATGGAGGCACACGCCATGGCTCGGCGCGCATGCAGCGAAGGGACCTGTTAGGCCTCTCCGTCGTGCACTCCAGGTGAATATTTCTCCATTCTTTACACCGACTATTAACAAGAGGAATTGAAATGATTGAAATAATTAATTATCTTGCGTCCAATACTTAGCAGTTAGCCAGACCCAATTAGCGGGATGATAAAATACCTTGTCGAAAAAGAGTTCTGTTTGCATGTCTTATTTCAATTGCGTTATCCGGTCGTGTATCAGGGTCTTGATCCAAGAACGACGGCAAGCATGTTTACCAATGCACGGTGTACCGGGGAGAAGAAGGTCGACGAAGAGGACTGTTTCATTCTTAAGCTTTGCGCAGACCCTGTTACCCTGAAGGCCAGGAGTGAAGGACCAGCTGAAATCATACGGCATGTTTTGTTTGGGTACTTCAGCCAGAAAACAGGGCTCCTCGTTCACTTGGAAGACTCGCACTTGACCCGGATCCAGAACAATGGAGGCGATGCCGTGTATTGGGAGACCACAATCAACTCCTTCCTTGATGATTATAGGCCTGTGGAGGGAATTATGATTGCACATTCGGGGCGGTCAGTAGTGACCCTTTTCAGGTTCGGAGAAACTGCAATGAGCCATACCAAGACCAGGATGGAGGAAGCATGGACCATCGAGGAAGTGGCATTCAATGTCCCAGGACTGTCGTTGGATTGCTTCATCCCTCCTGCAGAAATCAGATTATCCTCAGTCAGTGAAGCCTGTGAACTCCCTCATGGTCAGAGAGCAAAGAATGTGGCTGCTAATCTCATTAGTAATGTACATCGCGCCAGAGTTGCTTCACTAGACAGATCTCATGGTAGCCTGGCCCGCAATTACATTTAGGGAGACGGATGCTCGAAAAGGAAAAAGATGCGGCTGATCTTTTCCCTGTGTAATAGCGTGGAGAAGCTACTGACCACCATTAGAAGGTAATATGAATTTCAGCACTTGATCGAACATCCAAAATGTAAATAGAGCACAACAGGTCGTGGGAGGTGCCAGACTGCCAGGAAGCGGGATTTTGATGGAATGTGCCAGTGGAATTTACTTTTTCCCCTTTCCCTTCTAGAACAAGATCAGCTCTTTTGTTCAAATTTTAAATCAGGATATCCTGGAATCAAATTCGAAGTGTGATTCTTGTGGAGGTTGCTCATTGAGTGCAAGCCAATCGATATACTCAAAGATGATCAGAAAGACATGTAAAAACCCGAGCAACTTCAGCAATGTGCATAGTCGAAGTTTTCCTGAATTCCCCACCGAGTTCATCTTTTTTGTGGATGTAATCGTTAGCACTCACAGCCAGATGAAAAACATCAACATGACCTTCAACGAGAATGCCGTGATAAATAAGATGCCTTGTTCTTAAAGTTTCTTAGCTTGTACTGCTCTGTTTCTTTGCATTCAGTTCAGGCAACTAAATCATGCTAGCCCCACCATGGAAGACATAGAGCAAAGTACTTATTTTTATGTCCGACCAATCTAGTACCTTGGATGTGAAACTTTTATATTCTTGTCCTATATCTCTTCAAATGTTTTAGGGGGGAAAATCCCACTCTACAAAGTGGGCATGTCCACTCTTTCCTTTAACTGTCGATGGTTAGAATCTGCCTTAATGAATGCTTCAATGGCCTTTTACACTGGTCATGGCCACAACCACAGGACATCACAGGTTCCAAATTTCCCTATGGAACTACTTGCCCCAAATCATTCAGATTTGCTCAGAAAATGCCCTCCTGCCTTGTCCTTACAACTATGATCCGCCATGAGCAAGAAGGGCTCAGAAGAGAGCTATGTGAAAAATGTCGCGGGTTAGCAATATTTGGCATATCATTTGTCGCATTATTCACAGATCTCAACTTGGATATCTATGCATCCATGTTTGTCGTGCTCTTGCCGAGTGCACACAAGGTGCTTCTGTCAAGTAATGCCTGCTGAGCATAGTGGTTATACAGATGTTTTGGGATTTAAAACGTACTGAAAAAATAGGCTGTGAAGATTTTGGACAAATGGCTAGACAAATGAGCAAATATCTGTGGCTTATCTGTGGCTTGCAGGGTATAGCATAAGCACAGCCATTCGGACTAAGCAACTATGCTTGAGGCAAAAATTCAAGGGAGAAAAGAACTTACCACTATGCAAACATAGACAGATGCAGAGTTTCTCTCCTTCAAGTTCGATCTTGAACGGTTGGAAAACTCATGACAAAATCTTTCAGAATGTGATGAAGGCTGACTGAACAGAAAATACCCACAATTTGCTGATGTACCAAATCATTAGCTGAAAACCACCCCGTTAATTGCTGTTGCTATCTTCCAACTGTCTTAACGACACTATTCTCATTTAATTTCACCAAAACACGCAATGCTTTAATGCGGTGAAGTTTCCTAGATACTTCGCTCTCAGTCGAAGTTTGTCATACTTACACCAGATTCAGTCAAAATGCACGTTGTCCTTGAAGAGCAACAGGTGTTTGAGTGCATTACCGTTACACCAAAGTCTGTAAATGATGGAGACTAACACATAATTCTCTGTCACTTTCTAGCTTGTCCTAATGCTTGAGCTTGCACAACTTCAAGCATGATTTTCTGAGACATTAACCATCTTAGGTTGAGCTCATATGCCTCTTTGTCTCTACAACTGCACAACCGGTCTGATCGTTTTCCATGTTGGTCTAATTACACCAGCAATACTGAATGTAAATGACATATGAGTGTTTTAAATTCCTGTTACTTAAGTCCTTACCTCACCATTTTGCCGCTTCGCTTTGAATCAATGTCCATAAGTCCAATTACTGAATTTGAACCCCTCCTTGGATTAACTAGGTAGCTTCTAAATTATTTTGCCAGCCTTGAAAAGGTTTTTTTCACGCTGCACTTTAGATGAATGTTTTTCCTTTTCTGACTATATTCATTGTTAATGCAGAAAGAGCATAATTACCGGGTGACCATGCCCTCCTGCCCTGTCCTTACAACTATAATCCGCCATGAGCAAGAAGAGCTCAGAAGAGAGCTATGACAAAAAAATGTTGTGGGTTAGCTATATTTGGCATATCATTCGTTGCATTATTCACAGATCTCAACTTGGATATCTATGCATCCATGTTTGTCATGCTCTTGCCGAGGGCACATATGGTGCTTCTGTCAAGTAATGCGTGCTGAGCATAGTGGCTACGCAATTGTTTTGGAATTAAATCGTACTGAAAAACTAGGCGGTGATGAATTTGGATAAATGGCTAGATAGATGAGCAAATATCTGTGGCTTGCAGAGTCTTGCATAGCACAGCCATTCGGACTAAGCAACTATGCTGGAGGCCAAAATTCAAGGGATAAAAGAACTTATCACTATGCAAACATAGATAGGTGCAGAGTTTCTCTCCCTCAAGTTTGATCTTGAACGGTTGGAAAACTCATGACAAAATCTTTTGGAATGTGATGAAGACTGACTGAACAGAAAATACCCACAATTTGCCGATATACCAAATCATTAGCTGAAAACCCCGTTAATTGCTGGCGCTATCTTCCGTCTTAATGACACTTTTCTTGTTTAATTTCACCAAAACGCGTAATGCTTTAATGTGGTTAAGTTTCCTAGATACTTCGCTCTCAGTAGAAGTTTGACATACTTACATACCAGTTGTAGTCAAAATGCACGTTATCCTTGATGAGAATAGGTGTTTTGAGTGCATTACTTTTACACCAAACTCTGTAAATGATGGAGACAAAAACACAATTCCCTGTCACTTTCTAGCTTGTCCTAGTGCTTGAGCTTGCACAACTTCATGCGTGATTTTCCGAGACATTAACCATCTTAGGTTGAGCTCATATGCCTCTTTGTTTCTACATCTGCACAGCCGGTCTGATCGTTTTCCATGTTGGTCTAATTTCATCAGCAAAACTGAATGTAGATGGCATATGAGTGTTTTATAATCCTGTTGCTTAAGTCCTTACCTCACCATTTTTCCGCTTCGCTTTAACTCTATGTCGATTAATCCAATTACTGAATTTGAACCCCTCTTTGGATAACTAGGTGGACTCCTAATTTATTTGGCCAGCCTTGAAAAAGTTCTTTTCACACTGCAATTTAGATGCATGTTTTTCCTTTTCTGC
Organism: Syzygium syzygioides; assembly: GCA_031216285.1. Lineage (NCBI taxonomy): Eukaryota > Viridiplantae > Streptophyta > Magnoliopsida > Myrtales > Myrtaceae > Syzygium > Syzygium syzygioides. The sequence continues at coordinate 25,099,199 of CM062247.1, forward strand.
TTATATTCATTGTCAATGCAGAAAGAGAGCATAATTACCTGGTAACCATGCAATCGGTCTATATAGCTTGCCTAACTCCAATATGTCATTTTCCCGTGTCGGTCCTTGTTTCAATCACATCAGTTGCAACCCAAGATCATGAGCAAAAGTAGTAAATTGCTTTCGAAACCATGATTTATCATTACCTGTACCTCTAGATAGTTTATCTGCAATTTACAGTAGACAAAAGATCCATGGCTTTGAGTGATCATTAATTCGTCTATATGCAATTTGGCATGCTGTATTTCTGTCATCGCTGCTGTCACGTGAAACAAATACCACATTGCATGTTGACATTGACATGATGTCATTGATCAACCAAATATTTACATTTCCATCCAAGATTCAATTCGTGTTTAAAGATCTGCAACAAATCAATGTGTGGGGATTGGTTAATGATATCACATCAACATGTCATGCGGTACTAAACAATGTTACTCAATATGCTTTCTCCGGTTGCATAACTGCCTCTACTAGGAACTCACACCTATAAATTAACTACAACGGTATGTATATGCTCCAAGACAGAGTGTAGAAGCTTCATTTACAACCCGAGGTAGACTACATTAATTACAAAGGAACAAAATCTGAATCAAATTGGGATAGATTGCTCTTTCTGCATATTTGCATCTCTACCACGACAAACTGTGCTCTTTTATTTTCATGATCAGGAACTTTGAAAGCAGCAAACCTCTTTCCCCGCTTGTTGTTCGCGGAATGGACCAAAGCCAGATAAGGACATCCTAAAACGCCTAGAATTTCCTCCTACACATCCTAAAAGTCATGATTATATACTTTGATATGCAACCTGAGTCATCGACACGGGCCGCATATTTAATTACCGTCGTAAACCACATTCCTAGAAACTGATTCGGATTTCTTCTCGTTCTTCAGGCTCGTTATTCTAGTACACTGTGCTTTCATAGATAGTGACTGCATATTCTTGAGACCACCAACATTCCTACTAAAGTTCCAATAAGCGTATAAAGCTTCTGTACTTGGGAACTTGGAGTTGTGGGAGAAAATATTTGTCTGGAGGAGCAACCTGGGAATAATGTCAAGGGACCACAAACACCGTGTCTGAAAAATGGAGTTGCAATCCTGATTTTCAGCTGTGGTCCCTCCTAAGCTTTTTGTGCACTCCCATTCTCTACAGAACTCATAAAGTGGATGAATCAGGAGGATTTTCTGCAAAAAGAATTCGTGCTCTGTCTCTCCCTCTCCCTCTCTCTGACTAGTCGCTGTACACCACAGCTTCAGAATTTTGTGTCGTTATATTAAGGGTTCCTTCCTCTAGCTCATTGCCAGAGATTGTGATATCTGTAATTTCTTCCCCACAAAAGTACTAAGTTGGATCAATTGCTGCATGCCAAAGGGAGAAAAAAACATGAAAAGATAATTAGGGTTTTGGTAGTAGGCTAGAGGGTTTGTAATTAGCTGTCTTTATTTTGTACTGGAAGCTGATCATCAAATCAGGTTTCCAAGAGACTATTGCTCATATGTTGTGTCTAATCAACTTATGTAACACAATTTGAATTCCGAAAGCTCACTAGAGCTTCAAAAAAGGGGGGAATGGATTTCACGTGCCTCTAAATATTGTATCCTTCATATTCTACTAGTCACCTATGGAATGAGTCTATATCTAAAAGTTGTTTTCGATTATCTAGATATAAATAATAAAGTAGCGATAATCTCTTTGACGTGAGAGAATCTACATCCAGACAACATCATGATGGAAGCGCACAAGAGAATATAATTAGTTTTCTTCGAAATAAATTAAGCTTGAGCTTCATTAGAGTCGGAAGATTTGTTCTCTTGCCCACAATCTTTATGCTGCATAAGACAAAAGAGCTTTTTGAAGCAAAAGGGAAAAAGATGCAACATGAAAATTGATGATTTTCTATGCCAAAACCAGACTTCAACTTAGAATTTGTTTAAACTCTATGCAGGGTAAGGACCACTGAAGTTGCTTTTCTGATGTTGGAAGCACTAAGCTACAAGGGTAGAGCAACTTTCTGCTTTTGAAGGGTATTATGGTGCAAAGTTGAGTCAAGAATATCAGATTACTTGAGCATGACTTCATAGTTCAAAATCACTATATTCTCATATGAACTTGTTCTTCAATATCAGACTCAATCAGACTATTGTCTCCAGGCAACGATCAAGTTCCAGTGTTTGGAATGAAATTATCTGTAAGAAAAGAACTACTGTTGAATAAACAAACTACCAAAAATCAGACAAATGACAGGAAGCAACAACTTCATCTGACTATAAATGCAATTGAAGGGAACTGAGGTTTTCAGTTACCTTGCTCAAGTAAAGAGTATACCGGAAATGAGATGTAGGGTTGTTAAAAAATTTGGTGCCAAAATTGAGGTTAAAAGCAAAAGGGAGGTGGTTTACAATGAATTGATGACCTTTGACTACTCTATAAGAGATCACTTGAGAGTACTTCTTCGATTTGTTCAAAATGCATGTGTGGACGATAAGAAAAAATGGTTGCGCTGCTTAAAATGATGATGACCTATGCTGAGTTCATACTTGCAGTTATTTTGATTTCTATCATAAATATAGAATAGAACTACTCTTGTTTCTATTGAGATTATATACCCAGAACAAAGTAATCACTAAAAACAGGCAAGAATTATGAACCCAGACAGACAAATTCAGCCAAAAAAATAAAAGCACTATAAAGACAAACTTTTTCTTTATTTAAATACTCATATGAAGTCAATAATGGAAAATGCTCCAAAAGCACTAGATTTTGCATTCTTTTCAGGCACACCCTAGCTAGTCACTCCATGGGTCAGTAATTTACTTGGTTCAATCCACTTGCTTCCCCACAAGTCGTCCGTTAATTGCCAAGTGACCTCAATAGAATAAGTCCCAATGAACACTTGAAACCTCCCAAACCCTACTCTCTCTCTCTCTCTCTCTCTCTCTCTCTCTCTCTCTCACCAATCCAATGGAGTTTTTACAAAAGCATGAGAAGAGGAAGAAGAAGATAAACCCCACAACTACCACTACCAGCACAAGCTTATCATCAAGTTGTTTCTTTTGCATAATGGCAGAGCCAGACCCATCCCTCAGAAGAGCTGGTATTACAAGATGCTTCAAGGAGATGCTTCATAGGGACAACCAAGAGCTAGTTCTCATCCTGAGTGGATTATGGCACATTGCCATGACTCACACCGACGATCCCGAATACCCGTCCCTTGGAATCTTCGACCTCTTGGGCAACTTGATCATGAAGGGCATTAATGACAAAGATTGGCTTCTTAGGAATCAAAACATATATGTGCCTTACTACGCCACCCACATTATTGGCTCCTACACCATGAACAAGGCCAAGTTTGCTGAAAAGGCGGTGGAGTCTGGAGTGATACCACCCTTGATCGAACTCTTGAGAGGCAAGTTAAGTTGGGTCGAGCAAAGAGTTGCGGTCCGAGCACTAGGCCACCTCGCGAGCTACGAGAAAACTTTCAAAGCAGTTTTGGCCTTCGAGCAAGAAGTGGTTGATTCTACCATGCAAATAGCAAGCAGCTGCCTCGAGGTCGTGTATACCAAATTCATAGCACTAAATGGAATGGGGAGGACGAAGTATCAATGCGATTTGCTGACGCGCGGCATCGGAAGGACCGAGTTGGAAGACCAAAAGGCCGAGGAGTGGGCGAGCCAGCTCCAATGCTGGTCTCTCTATCTTCTCAATTGCTTTGCTTGCAAGGGAAGGAGTTTGGATTTGATTTGCAGGGAAGAGTTCCTGAAGGATTTGTGCGAGATGTGGGGTGGACTTGTCAACCACTCTAATCCTGGTGGTGTTGGGCTTATTAGAATCTTGTGTTACACGAAAATTGGAAGAGAGAGGATTGCCGATTGCAAAGAAGTCCTGCGATATCTCTGTAATCTCTCAAGATCTTCAGATGATTGGCAGTATATGGGCATTGATTGTCTTCTCTTACTTCTCAAAGATCAAGATACTCGGTACAAAGTCATTGAGATTGCCATTTTTTGTCTCATAGATTTGATAGAACTCAATAATCTTGGAAAAACGAGGATCCACATAGGAGAGGCCATTTCAAGAACCCTCCTTCAAGACCACAGCAAAATGATAAGATCAAGATTCAAGAACTACCCAAAAGTCCAAGAGGCATTAGATGAATTATGGATCCTAAAGGTTGAGAAAAGGAAAAAGGAGAGACTTTTGACCCGAGAAAAGGTTGAAGAAAAGAGGATCTTAGTGGATCTCATAAAACAACAAGCAAAAAGCATGTTTTGGGCAGGTCACATAGAAGAAGCCATGTTGAAGTACAACGAGGCACTGGAGATTTGCCCATTGAGGCTGAGGAAGGACAGGATGGTGATTTACAGCAACCGAGGCCAGTGTCACTTGTTGCTTGGAGATGCAGATTCTGCCATCAGAGACACAACAAGAGCTCTGTGCTTGTCAAGTCCGGCGAACAGTCACCGCAAGAGCTTGTGGAGAAGATCACAGGCTTATGATATGAAAGGGCTAAGCAGAGAGAGCTTGATGGACTGCTTGTTGTTCGTCGATGGGTGCATGAGGTCAGAGAAGATGAGGGGCAAACGGGCTAAGATACCGTACTATGCGGCGCGTATGATCAGCAAGCAGATGGAGGCTGCGTGGCTGTTTGCCGGCTCAAGGTCGAAGGTGATGGCGAGTTGTGCGGAAGGCAGAAGATGTTGAGGATGAGAATTGTGATCTGAAAAGGAAGGACATGAGTTAATTATGAGGATATATAATGAAGAAGTTTTTGCATGGTGAGTTCAAGTCTTCATAGTTCATGACTTCGTTTATCTGGAGTTTTCTCTCATCTTGGCATTGATGTGCCACTTCTTTCTCTAGCTACTTGTGTCCACCTTCCACTTTTTTGTATCATTTAAAGGCGCAATTTTCCTAATGCCAAGCTTTACTCCTTTGACCCAGAGAGACATAATCATTCAAGATTAGCACTAAGGATTGTGTCTGGGGATATTACTTTGAAAATGGATTAAGACCGATCTATTCGGCCATGTGATCTAGTGACAATCGAGCATTTGTGCTGTGATATTTGCTGGCCCGCCATGTTTCATGCAGTGCCACACTCTAAATCCAACAAAGAAATGGAGAGAACAACAAAGGATTTTGGGAGTGCTGATGTAAAACTCATCTCCTCTATGGGTAATGTTATTAAAAAAAAATGCAGTTTATTGCTCCAAATTTGATATTGCCGTAGTACTGTATTATTACGAGCCCACTCGTGGGATCATTATCTAAAAAGTCTTAAACCTATTATATGGCGGTCAATTCAATCTTAAATCTTTCAATTGTATCAATTTAATCCTGGACCTTTTGACAACTTGCCAATTTAGTGCTAAACCTTTCAATAGTGCCAATTTAGTCTTAAACATTTTGATAATTTGCTAATTTAGTCTTGAACCTTTTGACAACTTATCAATTTAGCCATTATGGCCAATTTTGACCGGAAATTGTTGACGTGGATGCCTGCCGGCTACCGGCCATCTTACGTGGCATGGCAGCGCTAAAGTGGATAATTTTTGTATTTAATTTTTTTCCTTTTCTTTCCCTTTCACCTATGGCCAGTGCTCAGCCTTCGCCAACCATGATTGAGTATCAAACATAGGTGAGGACTGCTCTCGCCAGATCTGGCAATGGCTTGACCCTCACGGCCTAGTGAGGGCCCTAAGTCATTTTATGCATCGATAAGTAACAATAAAATGGATTAATTTGGTAAAGGAAATTGACTTTTTATCAAAAAATTAATTCATTATTTTGTTTATATTCTTTTGTCAAACTAATTCTTTGTTTACTTTATTTTTTATAAATGAATTATTTTGATAAGAAAAAAATAATTCTATAAAGATAAAACTAATTAACTCCTGAAAACATATGAGCCTCATCTTCGCAATTAAACAAGAAATGTAAAAAAAAGATCACACATAAAAACTCAATTTTAACAGTGCTCACAAATAAAAGATTGACACGTGGCACAATAAGTGGTGGCCCATTTTTCACACGTTCGTGAGATTAGTTAGGGTAAGACTATTGATATTAGTTATATCATTTGACAATAACTTTGAAGTACTCTTTTTTGTTAGTCTACATTTAATTTTCGAATGATTAAAAGATTCAAGAAAGATGAAACAAAAATTTCATATTTTGAGTTAATTGCAAAATATTTTTAAAGGTCTATCAACAAAATAAAATATTAAAAGAAAAGAAAACGTAAACTCATGAAAAATACATGGGTCATTTGGTTTGGAAATATGTAACTAAAGTACAATCCTATACTCAAAAGATAGGTTGACAAACAAAGAAAAAGAAAGATAAATTTTTCTTTGAATAGATAAAATAAAATAAAATACAGAAGAAACCAAAAATAAGAAAAAGAAAGGAAATAGTGCATAATCTTATGTTTGTTGAGAGAAAAGGAAAAGGAAAAGAATTAATTTGGAAAAAGATAATGAAAAACGAATAAAGGGGAAAAAGGGCTGGAGGCTAAAGTAAAAAAAAGAAAATGGACATGGAGGCCAAAGGATTCAAACCGGCGGAATCCACTTTATAAAAGTGGCCCATCTCTAGCTAGGCCACCTCTCTCTTTCTTTTATGTTTTAAAAAACGACACAAATAATCTTTAAACTTTGATTTAATGTGTAAAGTGATCATTACACTTTTAATTTATTCAATATAGTCACTAAACTATAATTCAATGTGCAATGTGATCCCTGAACTTTTAATCTATTCAATATGGTCTTTGAACTTTTGGTATATATTCAATTTAGTATATGAACTATATGAAAATGTTCAATATTGTCCCTGAACTCGAATTAATGGAAGGATAATATTAAAAATTTTCATATAGTTCGAGGTCTAAGTTGAATATATACCAAAAGTCTAAGGACCATATTAAAGAAATTGAAACTTCAGGGATCGCATTGAACAAATTAAAAATTCAGAGACTATATTGTACATTGGGCCAAAGTTCAAGAATAATTTGTGTTGTTATCAATTTATATTTGCAAATTTAATATTCTTATATATGCGTGTGTATAATCATTAATAATAATAAATAAAATTAGTAAGGTTGGACGGACCAATCATAAAATGACATGTGGTGAAAGTAGACCTCTAGCTCCGGGTAGGGCTGGTGGACACCCGGACCTTTCTACAGTGGCTCATCTTGTTAGTGTTTTTATAGAATTTCCATACTCTCAATGCTTTATCAAAAAAATTTCTGTCCTGCATATATTTTATCTCACTCATAGATGCAAATACATAAAGTAAAATAGTGCACTTATTTTACAGGAAAATATTCTTCAAACTCCCGTTTGTAAACTTCATTCGAAGGGTGAAAATGCTGGAATATATCCTTTTGTTGCCCTACATATAATCTTTTAAATGATCACAATCTTTCAGTATCTCAATCAATTATATATGCGAAATAGAATATTCATCAGCTACATATATAGTTATTCTAGCTAGCTTAGTAGAATTGGCTAAAGTAACAGTGAAAAAGAATTTAATAGGTAAAGTTCGCACATGATGGAGTCAAGTGGCGCAATAATGTGCAAGAAGTATTCATTTACCGATATACAGATATGTTAGGATGCACAACTGAAATTTAATACTTTTATCTTGGGAAATCACTAATAAGGAGCTCAAATTCGAGCCCGCCAATAAATCTAACTAAACTTGCTTTCATTCAAAACTTTAAATCAATGAGTTTTTGACTTATAATGTTAAATTAACCGCTACACACTACATCATTCTCATTGCATTGCGAACACATCCACATGTTCATGTCTTAGTGCGAACTAGCAACACAAATTTGTCTCAAAGAAAAGCCTCGAACTCCATGTGCTCACCACTTGTACTAGTCCGTTTTGTTGGAACATTCAAATATTAAGTTATGTTTTCATCTAACAGATTAAGCTTTTAGAACACACGAATATGAGGCATTTCCCAAGTAAGGACACATGTATTCCTCTGTTCAGTTCAAAACTTTTCGAGAAGTGGCTATTCTGCATATAAGCCTGTTGCAATACAAACTAACATCGAAGCCAATCACGTCGATCCCCTTTAGGAATATATGGTTCTAATTCTTTCTTATCTTGTTTAGTGAATTAAACGTACCATTAACGCAATCATGTATTCATATCATCTCTTCTTAGTTGCATTCCGTTTCCTCCATGCACACAGAGATCACTCAATTCGCACCTTTATTGTCATGCGAATTGCTTTCTCCACCAGACTCATCCGGCACGCGTTTAGCTCTCAGAAGGCAGACACCCCCCCTGCACAATGCATGGCCCATCCGCTCACTCCACTCTGTCCTACAGCTACTACTTGTTTATTTCTCCCAAGCTACGGAAGAGGACCTCCCTCGTGTATATATGTGCACGAGGACGACCAGTATCTCCCCCGCATCCATTTTAAGCAAAGTCTTGCATGCACGAGCTACATGTTGGTGGTCCTTCAAACTCTCACACTCTGCTTTTTTTCAGCGTGCCTTTTAAGAATATCGATGCTCTATTAACTAGCACACCTTCGACCAATATATATATATATTAACTAGCACATCAAAGACGACAGAGAGAGGCGAGAGACTCGCGAATTTCTAGGTGAGGACAGAAGTTTCGATATCTTTTTGTCCACTAGGTGTTTCCTGCTGGTCTTTTTTTTTATTATTTATCCTGATAAAAAAAACATATAAAGGGTTTGTTAAGGTTGGCTATAAATTACATCTTTTGTGTTAATTTGGATTGTGAAGTTTGCATCATAAACGAGAGGGTGTTATGGGAAAGCAGTATGGGGTTGCATGGAGTTTCATCCTCATTTGGTTCATCCTGGGGTTTCTAGTAGCGGAAGGTAGTAGAGGGAAGAGGTTTCTGAGCAAAGGCAACGATTATGATACGGCCAAAGAATTGCAAAGGAGGTATCAGGATCAGGAAGAAGCGGCCTACGGAGCAGTGACAACTGGTGGATTAGGAGGTGGAGGTGGCGGCAGTCTTGGTGGTGGCTGGGGAGTAGGCAAGGGAGGTGGAGGTTATGAGTCAGGTCATGGTACGGACGGTGGCTACGGTGATGGAAGTGGAACAGGGTGTTGGGGGGGTGGCATTGGTGGAGGTGGTGGCGGTGGCGGAGGATCTGGCTGCAATAATGGCAGTCAAGGTGGCGGATATGGTTCCGGGGGCGAAAGTGGATGTAGGTATGAAGGATCATCTGGCGGGTATGGGTCTGGTGGCGGAGGCAGCGGCGGCTTAGGGGAAGGATCTAGTTGTGGTGGCCCTGGTGGGGGAAGTGGGTATGGATCGGGCTATGGCTTGGGATATGGAAGCGGCAGAGGCATCGGCGGAATCAGTGGAGGAGGAGGAGGTTCAAGCGGAGGTTTCGGGCACAATGGAGGATATGGAACGGGCGGTGAGGGTAACGGAGGAGGCTCATACGGAGGTCCAGGCAAAAACTACTGATTTCACTAAGATTTTTACCTTCAGGGGAGAAATAAGGACGACTGTTACTGTTGTCCAGCATCTATTTCGTCTTCTCCCTATGGTAGTCTACTGCTATGTCCTTCATCGCAATTGGGGGCAGACACATCTATTATACAATGTAATCCTTACTAATCTTTAACGGTACTAGCATGCTATCTTGACAATACCATGAACATGTAGAACTGCAATAGATGGTCGTGATTATCTTATTAGAGAATGCTTTGCAGCCGGTAGCACCTTTGGAAATCACGGTGAGAGCTCACATTGGTAAATGTAAAAGCAAAAGGAATATGTATACATGCCTCCATTATCTCAAAGTCACTGTACTCACGGAACATGCTGTGCAATTCATCTGCCTGTGACCTTAGAGTCTAATTCACCTAATAACTCAAACGTTTTGCATACAAAAAGATGCAAATGCAAATTGACCAGGAACATCAGAGTCCAACTGATGAAATTCTGAGGAAGAAAAAAGCCAGTGATTTTATTTGATCACATTCCTTTAATAAGTCGATGTAGCCTCCAAAATATGCATATAGAAAACCTTCTCATTCACCTAAATTCCCAACAATTCAATCACAAGAAATGTTACTGCATATCGACAATGAGAAATCCTAATAACAGATATGTACTGAGGAAACCCAACTACTGCAAAAAAAAAATTGCAGCAGAGGGATTGCTGCAAAATACATGCAAAATCAAAAGAAGAAAAGCTACGATACAGATGATATACCAGGAAAATGCACTAGACATCCCTAAATTCAAAGATGATGAACTAAGATTAGTGTCTACTGCAACCATAAAAGGATAATTGTTTTCCCCATCGAGAATGAGTATGGTGGTGTGACTCGATCTGGATCAACAGCCTTTTGCACTTCATTGAATCATTTGAAAGAGTAGCTGGATTAGGAATTTAAAAACCTGAGACCAACATTGCCGCTTCAATTATTCAGCACTAGTTTCAGAACGAACTTTATTGTAAAGGCGGTAGATGAGACTAGACTTCGCCATCTGAGGTTCCCTTTCCAGAACAGCAATCACATCCTTGACAGAAATTGTTCGAGCTACCTTCGGTTGTGATGCAATAGCTTGGTTCCTTCCTAATCTTCTAATGGTCCCTGTAAAGCACAAAAACTGGTTAAGAGGATTGATTGGGAAGAGGCACCACATCAGATATTGGGAGATTACAATAATACCCAAACACATTGATTTTTCGCACAGTTAGTTTGTTGAAACAAGTGCTTGCTCTTTGTCCAGCATTAGATTTTACAATGAAGAATCATTTTCAGCCACTGTTTATGCTATCAAAACCAGAACTCCAACACATCAAATTAGCAATGATTCTATGACATACCAGATGCAGTCTGTCCCCTTCTTCCTGCTTCTTGATTGTCTTTATTACTTCTTCCAGAAATTGAAGATTTTCGGCTATCTTTACCGACCTGAGATGCTGCCTCCAATCCTCCCTCACGTTTTTGACGGGCTTGTTCAGCCATAAGCTGCCACTTGGATAACATGTCATCTCCCCCCACAGCAGCTCGGGCAGCAACATTTGCAGCAGTTGTCCTCATCTTGTCATCTTCCTCTTTGTTTGCCTAAGTATAGACGAAAAAGAATGAAATATTTTACCAAAAAAAAAAAAGAATGAAATATTATCAGGCCGGATCCATGAGAAGGCGTGATGTGAGTAAGCTTAGCTTAGTATAATCACTAGGTTGATGAACATTGGAATTCAATCCTCATTTCAACCACTATAGCTAGGAGATTTCAAGGGAAGGGAGGCCTCAGGTAGCCAAGCCATTGCACCCAAAAAGAAGTCCAATATACCTTCACGGATTTTCCACGACCTTCGTCCTTTTCTTTATCACCATCAACTCCTGGACTGCCCTCAGGCTGCAATAATGTACACTAGTAAGCATTAGGCATAACCAGAAAGGAAGGTGAAGAAAAGAGGGAAAGAGATTGACTATTGCAAACATATTTATCTACAAAGACATATTTGTTGAATCTGTAAACACCATACTCCAGCATAAGTCATAATTGTTGAATCTGTAAACACATTACTCCAGTATAGGTTTCTTAGTGGTAGAAGTCATGTCAGCTAGGTAAATAGCGTAAATGGCAAAAACTTGCCTCGCTTTGTTTCCTTAACTTTTCTGCTTCAGCCTGTTTCTTCTCCCATTCTTCCTTAGCTCTGCGGTTCAAAATCATAAGGTGCTGCCGGACATCTGAAGTGACAATGGTCTGATGTCTGGACCTCTCGACATCAACCCTCTATCCAAAATAACTTAATTAGGAAATACTAATATATTTGAATCAAGTTAGTGCCTTAGTGGAAGGGTGGAAAAGACTCACCTGCTTTGAAACTCTAATTAAATTGCACAGTAGGCTGCGCAACCTCTCCTCCACAATCTGGAAAGTGAGTTGGTTAAGACACTAAACAGGATTGGCTCAAAAAAAAAAAAAACCAAACAGGGAACATTAAAGAGCAGAGAAGCTAGCATCTCACCATAGACAGACACCGCTCCACGTCATTGCCTATATTCTTCACCCCACATTGGGCCACTGGCACAAGCAGAGTCAAATATCTTTACCAAAGAGTACTGGGTCATAATATAGAGAAACACAAAATTTCAGAGATGAAGACGGAGGAGAGGAATTAACTGATCTCCACCAATTTTTTCTGCAGGGGAGCTCGCTGCAATATCAGAGTTTCTTCTTCCTCTTGGACAACTCTTCGGGATGCTTCTGAGACTCGACTGTCATCCTTAGGCCCAGAAAACAGCTGTTCTTCCTCTTCCTGGTTCCGATCACATTTTCAAGGATAAAAAAGCCAAATTACTAGAAAGTTAATAATTAGTTGATAGGATAAACGATGCAGAATTGTGATGTCAATTCGTACCCTGAGATTGACCCCACTAACAGCAGTGACATCAATGAGTTGTTCAATGCTTTGATCTGCAAAGGTCCCAGATACCTTTTGCTTCTTACTGTACAAATTCAGTAGACAACAAATTAAATTGACAAATGTTACTATCAAAAGTGAAATTTCATACTCAATTGCTCAAGATGGGTATAGCTTTTAAGCCAGATTACCTTGAGGGAGGAGGTGAAGAACCAAGTGTTTCGAGAGGCTTCTTCTGGCCAACAGAAGTTTTTTTAGGTGTCCTTGCATTATTCCCAGCTGGTGTGGATGCTGTTCGGGAGCCTAGCTGATATATTCAAGGCGAATAACATCTTTTAGAAAGGACATACTTGCTGTCAAATCTTTGTCTGATATCATCAAGGAATGAACTTTTATACTAATTATCCCAAAAAGAACCACCAGTTCTTGTTTCAAAACATAGAGCAAAACGAATGACAAAACAATGATTGAAAAGTAAATTTCTACAATATCACTACTCCAGTAAAGAGATAATGCAAATCATGCGAATTATTCCAATCAGTCCAAAAATTGTACCCAGGATAAATGAGAGCAGAAGTTTGTGCACGTAGCATCTCCTCTATATTCGCAGTTGTAGATGCAATGTTGTGTCCAACAAATAATACAATAGCTATCAACCCTAGTGACAATGTCACTAGAGAATTCCTTTCCTGAGTCAAAGGATCATATTTAACTATTAAATATGCTCTCGTAACATGTCATCCTTCCAAAGTTTTTACCTCATTAACTTTTTATGCTTCATGATAGAAGCCCAGCCCAGTATAAAGTCCATTAGCTGCAGTTTTGCTGCCTAGTGATAAAGAGTATTTTCATACCTCTTCAATCAAGCAAATGAAGAGGAATGGCTATCAAATAGTTTTACCACCTAAAGCATAGAGATAAACCTCCCAACAGTAAAACAAAACATAAACAGACCCTAAGGACAGTTCATTTACATCTTTGCCTATGTGATTAATTGTTTAATCCAGAGGTTGCTATCGGGATTTTATATTCCCATATGCATACAAAGGAAATAAATGCGTTCAAGGAAATTAACTGGATCAAATTGCAAGATACAAGCATGGTTGAACTTAAAGGACCACCTGGATATTAGAATCCTGAGCTGGTGTTGTGGAAAGAGAACCCTGATGCAAAGTCCCAGTAGTATTAGTAGGAGCCAAGAAACTGGTTCCTGGGGACTGCTGATCAAGTGAATTGTCCCTTGAGGTTTCTAATATGGGAACTCTTTGCTCAAGATGTCCAGCTGAAACAGAGGACGATCTGTGAAGGGAAGACAACTGTGGTTTTTGTTGATTGCTAGAATGATCAACAGGTTCCTGTTTTACAAAGGCTGCTGATGAGACGGCACCCGAACTTTGGTCTTTAGCAGTAGACAATTTCCAAGGGACCGAATTTTGTTGGAGTGATACATTACTTGGAAATGGTGGGAGAGCAGAAGATTGCCCTCTCTTGTTATCATTGTTAGGATGCTGCCGATCAAATTTTGGTGCAGTCACCAGGCTAATTGTCTGAGCTGCCCCTCCTGGCTGAATTGAACCCAAACTTTGATGAATCGGAACCTGCTTCATTTGTAAATCATTAGGTTCTGTTTTGACAGATGAAGCAGCACTGTTTACATTCGTCCCACTGAATGGATGATAACCACCAGGACTTCCATACTTAGGAAATGTCTGCATGTTCTGAAAATGCTGCTGCGGCTGCTGCTGCACTAATCGAGACTCTAGTATCCGTTCCACCTCTCCAGACTTTGGGCCATTTCTAATCATTGCAGAATGGACTTGGCCCGGCGGAGACAAATCACTGAACTTTGCAGCACTAGCAGGTTGTGTTCTAGGGTGTTCCTGTAGAGCTGAAGTCAAACCTTGAATATGCAACTGAGGGGGAGGCTGCAAGCAAGAGACTACGGAGCTTAGTAACAAAATGGCATTCATAATCCTGTGTACGACATCAATCATGCTAAACATACCTGTGTTTGCATTTTCGTAACTGCCAACTTCAGCATCTGATCTCCAACAATTCCTCTCATGATCCGAACAAACCCTTCCTTGGGAATATCATTTTTCTATAGCAGTGAGACCAAGCAAGCAACTAACAAACCTCATTAAATTGCCCTTAAAAAGTAAAAATCAGAAAGAGCTTTACCAAAGACTCACCTTCAATTTGGCATAAAGGGTTTGCAGTTGCATGGCTCTATCTTTATCAAGCTGGGGAAGAATCACAGGGAGCAACAATGCAAATGGCACTTGTTTAACACGGTTTGGCCTATTTGGTGGTTGCTCAGGGACCGTTGCCCGTTGATTGCTCATTTGCTGTAACTTTAAGTACTGAGATTCACTGTCAAGAGTATGCACTCTACCTGGCTCACTCATAGAGAGGGAATTCTTCTCTGATGCTTGCATCCCAGAAGATTGCATGATCTGGATAGAATTTTGTTCTCCTTGCCCAAGTTGATGACCATCTTGCACTTGTTTCTGCTTCAACTGTAGTTGATTGACTCCCTCCAAGGTGTTATTTTGTTGCGGATCAGCAAGAGATTCATGTTGCTGCGGTTGCATCTGTGCCAAAATCTGTTCTTGATGTTCTGCATTTTTTTGCTCTTGGTGGGTTTGAGAGTTTGCATTTGCAGCCTGGTTAGTCGGTTGCCATCCCTGATATGATTGGCCGGGCATATTATTGTCTCCTTGGGAGACACCTGAAGCATTATAGTTTCCTTAACAGTAAGACCCTTTGAAGCAACAAATATAAGATCAGCAGCAAAAAAAAGGAAGTCAAAAGAAGGGAATGTCGAGGTGACCTAGGTATTAGGAAGCAAGTTTTTTTATACTGCTAAGCTACTCACTGCTATGAATATTGACCAAGATTCTACTTTTGTTTTGCATTCTTCCAAATGTAACATCTAAACAAGGAGCACATGCCAAGCCAATTAAGGTGTTCATCTCATACGCATATCAAGTAGTAAACCGGTATGGGAAACTTTTTTCAGCTGCCACTGCCAAACACTGCAGTCGCACAGCACTGGCTAAAAGTATTATCCAAAACTACACCACAAGCTTAAGAAGTACAAATAACTTTTTTCCTCTGCAACCACATTTTCCCTGCAACAAATTTGCTTCTCATCCCTTTCAGGCATTTAACGGTTCCATCCTCTATTTGCAGTTTAGTCTCTGTTGCTTTACTTTTTTGAATGGTTTTGGAAGGGAGGAGGGGTGAAAAGCCTTATTTTGTTCTTTAGCCATCCTTCTTTTAGATCAAAAGGAATCTACAAAATGTTTTTAATACCCTTCTTAGGTCTTGGCTTTCGATCAAAATCTAAATTCGGAAGGGGACAACTTTTACTTGCAGCATAATTTTTGGCTTTTATAAGTTGGCTTTTGATGCTGGACACAGATTAAATGAGAAGTAGAGGGGTAGGAACCCCCTTGAACAATCTCTAAGTTTCCCCTATTTTTAAATAGCTACCTACTGATCCTCCTTGTCACAGAAAATTTCTCCCACAAAATATCATTCCCTGTTTATAAGAGGCTTGGCATGTTTATGGCTTCATCAACTTAATCCAAATTCGCAAATGAGACAAAGAAACCAAAGAACATTTCATCATGCTCATCCTCACATGCTAGTAAATAATTATATCACATCAGCTCTAGATTAAGTTCACAGATACTTGAACTAACGCATCCCCAACAAAATAGAACTAAAGATTGATATAGGCCAAATTTAAATTGCAATTTTAAAGATTAAATCCTCTTTTTTAATTTCTTTATCAAGAAATATCATAGCTTGAGATCCTTACCAAAAAAAAAAAATATCATAGCTTGAGACAGACACAATTGGATCCATCAGAATCTTCAACAGCCTAATTTCCCTTCAATCTCATGGTCAGTAATCCATAATCTATCATTTCTTTAGTGATGCGAGATTTGAAGCCACCACTGATCTACCACTATTCTACAACACAGATGAAATTAACCAGAACTAGCCCATCAGACTGAAAATCACTTGCTTCTATCTTATCCACACACCCAACATTTGAGAGGCCTGACTCTGGTTCCACATAAACTCAATAGTTGTGACTAAGGACCCAATTACTCGATCTACAGGTCAACAGTAGTTCTCAGGAATCAGCTTAGAGACTGCAGGTTCAATGATGTCGCTTGACTTAATTTTCAAAATTTAATCTAAAGCCCCAGCTAAGTCAAACAAGGCATGTTAAGTCCAAACATTTAGCTATAATGACATCAACGTTACTTAAAATAAGGTGACACAAAGCAGTGAACTTGAAAGCCATGGCACATCTTTCTTGCCATTCCGATCCAACAAATTGATAAATTTGACTTGTTAAATACAAGGCTAGATAAGATCATTGTATTGTAACAGGATAAAAAGTATTATGTATCATCCCTGCACTAACTTCATTACATACAACACATGAGCTAGTCATCATCACATAAACACGATGTAAAACAACGTCCTGATAACCTGACAGTCTGCATCAAAACTACCACGAAAAATTCTTAATTCCTAGAAAGCAAAAAACTTAATGCCAACAACACCTTCATTGGATGATGATGCTTGAGAAGCCGCAGTATCGCCTCCAATATCCCGATTGAGGGCAGCCTGGAAAGCCTCCACGTCAGCCCCTGAGTGCATGCTTTCGTCCTGTAGACACAAAATTAACCCAAATGAGAAATCCCCACCCAAAATCCACGGCGAGAGCAGAAGTTTTCCCACACGAATACGGTAAAATGAACAAAACAACAAACACCTCATCTTCGTCCAGGAGCTTCATTATCGAAGGATCCATAGCGTCCAGCGCTCCTTCAGTGACTTTCGTTCGCCCAATTTCAACGGCCACCGAACCAAAACACCTCCCTTTTGCAGAGAAAGCTACAAAATCGAACAAGTAGCGGGTCGCATAGTTCGAGGTCCACTATTAGACAGTCGCAAGAATCTCCCCTCGTTACGAACTAACAACCCAGCGGCCAGAGAGCAAACCAAGAAAGCCGTCGCCACAGATCAAGCGTAACGACGATGCGTGCCCCACGGAACGTTCCCGCGAACAAGCTATTCCAGCGAAACCCTAGCCCTTAAGCTTCCTAATGGAGACCGCGCAGTTCGATTCCTCGCGCGACCGTCCACAGCAGCTCCCAGCTCCGTCTATTCTTGATTTGAGGGCACCGCCGTCGGAGCAAATGGCCCCGGCGCTTCAGAGAACCTCCGGAGCGAGACGGAGACGAGAAGAGCTCGGCCATGAAACGAAAGCGTCGAAGCTTCTTGACGAGAGCGAGAGAGCGACCCAGACAGACAGCGTGTATTCTTGATTTGAGGGCAGCATTGCCACCGGAGCAAATGACGAAAGACGAGGGAGGGAAGAAGAAAGGGGGCTTAAAAAGGCCGGGCGAATGCTTCGGGTGGGCCCGGTTCAACCGGGTTCGTAAGGGGCTTTGACCCGAAACCGGTCCGGTTCGATTCCGGTCCTTCCGCTGAACCCCTCCTGCTTCTATAAACACGAGCGTGCCTTACCACCCCTGCCGACTTCAAGGAAAGTACCTCCTCCAAACTTCGAGGAGGAAAGGGAAAATGGCGACGAGCTCCGTGCTGAAGCAACTCCGCCGGCGTTCGACGACGCTCTCCGCCCCGCTCGCCGATCTCGACGCCGTCTCCCTCGAATCCCCGTCGCTCGCAGCGAGGTCGCAGCGGCGCAGGGCCTACGCCAGCTCGCGGAACGGGACGGGCAACGGCGGGGGCGCCAGAAGCTCGATCTCTTCCCTCGAGACCCCTCTCTCGCGCTCCGTCCCTCTTTCCCGGCCGGGGAAGAATGGGTTCCTCGCCTGGTACTTGGGCGCGCTCGAGGCTCGGCCCGTCGTCACCAAGTGCGTCACGTCCTCGCTCATTTACGCCGCCGCCGATTTGACTTCCCAGGTTAAGTTGCTGAAACAGTGTCGGTTGCGACTTTGAGCGTGTTTTCTGCACGGAAAGACCCTAGCTTTTATGGTCCGGAGGGTTTGAATGTTTTTGAGACCGTTGAAGTTGAACTCGCTTTCTAAATTCTAGCTAGTGTATGGTAAGAGGCTACTGTAAGGTGAATGATTTGTTTGGCAGGACTTTGAATAACATCCGCTCATAATGCCGAGCATAGATTCGTCGATCTAGAGTATGGACATGTTAACTTTCTGTGTAACCCAACTTCTGTTTTCTGATTACTACTGCGAACAGTACACATGTATATACTGGTCTACATAGATTCACTCGCTTGCCTCGTCGCTTTTATCATTGGCTGTGAAGCTTCTCGTTTGATGATTCGATTAATATGATTTTGCTGACAGCTTTTTATCGAATTCTTTTAGATGATTACATTGCCGCCTTCCGGTTCTTTGGACCCGATAAGAACGCTTCGTATGGCCGCGTATGGATTGATTATCTTGGGTCCTAGCCAGCACATGTGGTTCAACTCTGTGTCGAGAGTCCTACCGAAGCGAGATATGGTTACTACCCTGAAGAAAATATTAATGGGGCAGGCGTTATATGGACCTTGCATCACCACGGTCTTCTTCTCGTACAATGCGGCTCTACAAGGTGATGAGATGCTTTAGCGATCATTTTTCCTCTCACAAGCCCTTCGTCTTTCACATACCAAAACTATAATGGCAAGTTGTGCTTTATTCTGTACGTGATGAGTGATTGTTGTATTGCAAACTATTGACAAGTGGTATTCACTTCTAAGCCAAGAAATTTAACTAAATTTAACACAACAAAATACTTATAGATATATTTGCGAAGGTAAGGGATGGTTCTTTGGTCTTCTCTTTTCTGGGGTAAAGCCAACTGATTGGTTGGATAGTTGACTTGCCGCAAAGCCTGTTCGTCGTTCCTTCCACATTTTATATGCCTCTTTTGGATGATTGAGGGACTTATTGCTGGTTCATTTTTCAAATTTTAGCTTTTCAAGTTGTCAATTGGATTGGGTGGCGTTGCTGGAACGCGCACTCTTCCTCTCTCAAAAGGTTGAGTGTTCGAATCCTGGGCGCCGCAGGGTGACTTAACCGGTGGCACGTGTGTGGTGGCTAGCATGTGTCGCCCCCAGGGTTTACTCCCTGGCTATCGGCCGTGCGGGGGTTCCCTGGGTTATCCAAAAAAAAAAAAAATTGGATGCAGTATCCTACATTAACATACCCCTGAGTCAGTTTCTCTGTTGTGGCAAAGTATTCTTCTATTCCTCATAGGAAAAGTTGGTTATACCACTCATGTACCATTGATTATAGTGTTGATGCTAGCTCTTTAACAAATGCGCAAGTCTTAATAGTCTGATGGCTCATGATGGTCTTGATGTACTTCGGACATTCTGCTCTATTTGACTGATGGGCACGGTCAAGAATCATTAACTTCTGCCCTGCAGTTCTTTGCCACAATATCCTAAGACTACTAACGAATAGCTCTTTGAGAAGATCCCAATTGTAGTTGGTGTTGATGATCGCTACTTATCGCTAAAAATGCTAGAATCCATTAAAGAAACGGATTTATGGGACTGATTTGTATATGAGTGTTTTTTGGAGTGTGTTACCTTAGCTATATTTCTTGATTTGAGGGTGATGTGATGTGGTGCCAGTTATGCAGCTCAGAGACTATGACTTATATTATCTTTTTTTTTTTGGTAAAGATGACTTATATTATCTTTAGTTTCTTCCTTTTTCACAATATCAATAGAAAGTTTGAGCGACTAAAATGAGCAACAGGATACCTTTCCTTTGCAGCCATTGGGTAATTAGCATTGGTTTGAACCTCTCTTTCTGTGTGCCTGCACACATGTCCTTCTGCATTGGTTACAAGATTTTTCACTGATGATTGAGCCCATAGTTTTCTGTTGTGCCAAATGGCTACTAATTGGCATATATATCTTCAAAGGATGTATCAAGCGACGTTAAATTTCCTGTGAGATAATGTACCTAAGCAGGAAATGCTTCTTTGTTAACAAACTTAGTTTCTGAATGATGCAGGTGAAACTTTTGGTGATATTGTTGGCAGATTGAAGCAAGATCTACTGCCGACCTTTAGAAATGGCGTTTTCTTTTGGCCTATTTGTGATTTGTTCACATTTAAGTTTGTCCCTGTGCATTTACAGGTATGTTTGGTTGCTTTAAGCATGCTGGAAGTTTACATTGCTGACATCCAAGGAAAATAAACTACTTCAACTAATGTCATTCGCGGGGTACTCATTATAATTTTCATAGGACCTGATCCGATTGTTAGGAAAAGTTACTTTTTGTTTAGGAATAATCAGTCTATTTTCTTTGTCCCACCTAAAATAACGTGCGATTTCTATCACTCTTGTGTTCTGATCATGGCAATGGCTGAGGGGAGAGTGAACTATTAACACTTCTTTTCATATTGTTGGCAGCCATTGGTGAACAGTTCTTGTTCATATGTGTGGACCATTTATTTAACATACATGGCAAGCTTGAAAAAAGCGAGTTCTGACTGAAGATGGGATTGGCAAACTCCAACTGTATACATTGTTTTTCTCCAACTTGGGAATTTGAAGAAAGGAAAGGATTAGTTTGTCCCAAGTTCGATCCTTGTTGACAGCGCAATCAATCTCCATGAATGGTCGGGGTGTAAGATTCATTTAGTCGTGATACATCATTTCTATTCAAATGTAACTATGTACTTTTATCAATTTAGAAAGAAAATTTTGTTAAGTTCAGCATCCAACGTTGTCAAATTTCAAGAGCTGTTGTATTGTCGTTATCATCAAGAATCAAGCATATGTTGGTCATGTGGTCTTTGATAACCTTGCTCTCTGATGATATGAGCAACATGGAGCTTGGTTCCCTCCGGACTGATCGAGAAGGACGATGAACCCATGTCCAAAAGAAACTAGAGGTTGCTGTGCTTTTTATTATTTAATTTCTGAGGCAGTGTGGTTGTTTTGGTATTTGCATGCTTAATTGCATGAAACTCAATAGCTCTAAACCTTCCTGAATAATTCTGATGGATAATTGTAATCAGATTGAGTTTAATGAAATTCCATCGATGTTTTTTGGATTGCAGTTTAGTTGGAGAGGTGATGGGAATTAAGTTCGAGTTATAAAAATGTGTTCTTATTGGAAAGATGCATGTATTTTTCATGTTTTCGAAATGAAGCATGCCCTTTTCTCATCTTGCTAATAAATGCATCATAGCTGGCTAACTACGTGATGAAATACATGCCCGCTAAAGACGGATTAAGGTATTATGCCGGAGCAATCACAGCTTGTCGGCTCATATGACATATGTAAGGTATGGATTAGTTCAGATACAGAGCTTTTCTCTTTGCCTTCGAGAAGCAATTAGGACAATTGTCTGTTACTACGAAAGCCAAAGATTCTTGGAGCCGATGGTCGGCCATCAGAAACAATGGCGATTTCTATGTTCAAATACAGCACCAGCTAAAGAAAGCAACACCTCAGCTTTGTTGTACCAGATTTGTTGTCCGCTCTCTCCATCTCGTACCAGATTTGTTGTCCCCATCATCAACCATTCCTAACTGCAGCTCTTTCTCCTCTATGGAATGAGCAAAGGAATAGAAGCGGCCTTAGGTGATCACAGAAGTTGACGTAGCTGCTGTTCGTAAGGATATCACTGGTTCACCTCAACGTCGTGATTGGAAGAATTCAAAAGTCAATTGAGTACTAAAAGTTACAAATCAAATCTTAAGACTTATCAAATTAGTGCAATTTGATGTAGGAAAATGTGAACTTGACTTGAAGCAATGATGTAGCTAAAACGATATTGTTTTGGTCAAAATTTGATTTTAATATTCAATTAAAATATAATGTAAATTATATAATAAAAAAAGGACAAGGTGAGAAATTGAGTTATTTTGTTAACTCCAAATAAAAATTAAGGTAAATGCAATTGAGTCATTCTATTAACTCCATCCTACTTGGTTGAAAGAAAATGCGGATGTGGCTTGTGGCAATGATATGACTAAAACAATGTCGTTTTGATTCAAATCTGATTTTTAATACAAATCTTATTTAAATTCAATTAAAAATAAGGTAAATAATAAAGTAAAAGGAAAGGACATAGTGAGAAATCAACCCCTCGCTATTGCCTCCCTACCATCGCTGGGAAGGATCTGCAAGGGTAGGGATGGCTGGCGGGGTTGCGCGAGCCTTGACCAGTGGTCCGCAATCCTCGCAGACCACAAGCAAGAGTAGCCATCCGCCACCCTCGCCAGCACTTCCTGGCTATCATGGGGAGGCGGTGAGGAGGACTTGCGGCCTTTGCTGCCTAGCTTCTCACCCCTGTCTTATTTTCTTATATTTAAAAAAAATTGGCTTATTTTTAATTTAATTAAAATAAAATTTGTATCGAAAATCAAATTTGGATTAAAAAAAGACATCGTTTTAGCCATATCCTGAGAGATAAAATATTAAATTAAGTAACGTTAGTATTATTCGTTAATCAAGTTGGACGAAGTTAACGAAATAACTCAATTGCATCAATTTGACAAGTTTTAAGACTCAACTATATTTTTTTTGGGTAAGTTTTAGAACTTAATTGTACTTTCGTGATAACTGCAATTACACTGGGTTAGCTTACATACTAGGATGAAGATGTGTCGTTTGATTTGGGACTTTGATCCCCCCCCCCCCAGGCGTCTTAACCAGCTTGCAAATGATGATGCTCTGAGATTAGTTCTCGGCCCAAATAGATATCGCTTCTCTAAGCAGTGGGCCCGATTCCCAAGCTTAATGGGCCGCAGATAATTTTTCGTGGGCTCGTAAAGAGGGCTTGAGAAACTATGGGGGGTTGAGTACCCCGCCGCCTTCTGGCGGAAGTCCCCATGCGCATCCCAAAACGCGGCGTTTTCGGAGGGCGTGGGAGCGTATAAAAGCAGCTTTTTAGGGTTTCCCTCAGCTTCCCTGACGAAGAGCGGAAGCGATCGTAACTGCGCGGCGACCTCAGAGGGAGGAGGAGGAAGAAGAAGAAGAAGAAGAAGATGGGTCACTCCAACGTGTGGAACTCTCATCCCAAGACCTACGGCCCTGGCTCTCGCACTTGGTACGCACTTCGCTTCATCCTTCCTTCCTTCTTTCGCTGTTCCTCTGCGCAATCCGCGTGTCGAGCGTTGGTCAAATCGATCGCGAAGCTTCGAACTCGGGTGAACAGTTTGGTCGGTTCTCGCCATTTCGATCGCCGTTCATGCGCGATCTCGGCTCCTTTATCGTTTTGCTCGATTTGGGTGGTCGGCTAATTGACTACAACGCTGGTGTAATGGCTGGTTGATGTGATGGGTCCTCCTGTTGTTGTTGTTGTTGTGCCTTTTAAGGATTTTTCTAGGAGATACTTGGGATTGTTTAGGCACTGCTAAGATTCGGTCGGTAGGGAATTCCTAGGGGCGAGTGACAGCACTCTGTCGAAGGAACTCGGCGAAACGGGCCCCGTGACTTCGTGATATGGGGCTGCCTCCTCAGAGAAAATACCTCCAAGCAAACGGAAGAGGAGGAGGTGGAGCATTTTAGTGTGACAGGATCAGGCTAAGGGCGGTGTAGAATGAACAGATTCGTGCATTGACTGTGTCTTGGAGACTTTTGTGGCTTGATATTAGTGCATACTGTCTATGAAGTTTTACAATGAGACTCTGCTTTATGATTTGTTTTGTCATTCCATATTTCTATTGACCGAAGAGCAATGCTGCCCACAATCTTGTTCTGCGGATTTAATCGCTGATGTTTCTTCAGTTTCTTTATTTATCGAGTCCATTGTTCATTTTCTGGGAAGAAAAGAAAAGGAAAAACTGCTGGCTTTCCTTTCTTCTTTCATTGTGGGCGTTTATTCTCAACTTTCGGTTTTGTTTCGTTGGCAGCCGGGTATGTGGAAACCCTCATGGTTTGATCCGGAAGTATGGCCTGATGTGCTGTAGGCAGTGCTTCCGTAGCAACGCTAAGGAAATTGGCTTCATTAAGGTGAACTTTTGTTAAACTCCCCTGATTGATGTTAGTTCACCAGGTGCCAAACTTTGATCCTTTCGCCTCATTTTGTCTGACGTTTGTCCCTCTACTTTGTTGGCCAAAAAGAAAAATATCCATCTACTTAATCAGTTATGAATGTTATGCTTTTTGTTTTTGGGCAACAGCCACTAAAAATGCTAAACTATGTTTATTGTTACACATTTACCCTAAACTTTTTTCAATGATACCAAAAATCCGAACTTGTACCAATGTGACCTAATTACCCTCCGTCAGAATTCTCTCAACGAGAACCGTTAAAAATTTGTCCTTCATGAACGTTAGAAAGCAAATAGTGTTGATATGATATCCACATGACTTAAGTAAAATGAACATGACTCTTTGGCTGAAAAATCATCTAATGGAATTTTGACGGATAATAAATGTGTCACATAAGTATAAATTTGAGGTTTTTTATGTCACAAGAAAAAAATTAAAGTAAATGTGTCACAGTGGGCATAATTTGGGATTTTAATGTCACAAGAATAAGTTCGCCCTAAAATGTTTCACTTAGGGCATAGTTTGGGGTTTTTTTGTGGCTTTTTGCCTTTGTTTTTTGTCTCACAGGTTTTTTTTGTCATTGTTGTTATAAAAGGGTAACTTATGATTAGAAGGCAAATATGGTTTGATAGATAATTACAGTATTTATCAAAGCCCCTTTTTTATCTGAATGGTTTACATGGCCAAAATTTATGGAAGAAAATCTACTTTCTCTCACATTTTTGTCTTAGAAAACTTTTTGAGTTTCAATCTTTGCTGCATCCTTTTGCTGCGGAGAGAAGTTTTATTGTCATGATTTGTTTCTTGCAGTACCGCTGATTGAGTGGGAGTCATGTCAACAACAATTGGAGAAGGTTATGCTTAAAGTTTTGTTTGGATGTGTAATTGCAAACTTCTCTTTCATTTTCATGCTCCGAGTTAGGTGTTACTGAGAATTTTTTTGGATATGTTCTGTTGGCTATTGCCCTTTGGACGCTGTTCTGCCCTGGTCGACATCAGGGGTATGTCGACATGGTTTATTTGACCTCTTAAAGGAAAAACAAAATCAGCACGAGTACCTCTTGAGAATGTTAATGTTATTGACTTGGTTATGCCAGTAATTTATCTGCAACTGATTGTCCAACCTGTGTGGTTTTCTTCTGCCTCCGCCCCCACTTCCACCCCTACTCTTCACATGCGTCCAGTATGGTCAGGGTCAGACACAGATGTTATTTTCTTCTGAACCACGATACTTGTCTGGAGTAAATTGGTAGATCAAAAAATATTCTTAGAAACACGTGTCTGCATTTTTATTTTGGAATTCAGCCTGTGATGATAAGGGGCCATGGATTCTAATTCCGTCTTGGTGGTAGTTGCTAACGTTATGATAGAGAATCATGTCATGCCGGTTCAGACATTGGCGCTGTTTTGTGATTCGGCGAATTGCCTGCATGCACAAACTGAGTACATTGCGTTGACTAAGAGCCCATGCTTGGTGGAGATCTTGGATCCGAGATTCGCCGTCCATTGAAATGCTAAAGTCTATGTTGATGGCTTTTCATCAAATGAAGAACTGTTAATGGGGGTGTGTCTTCAAATTGGACTTCTATTTTGTCTTTCCTCTGCTTTGCCGTCTTCTTGCCTCTCTATTGTGGTATTGCTGCTAGGGATTGTGACGATGTGGCTTGATCCGTGTGGTTCAAGCCATCATTTTAGTTGCTGGCCTCGCCTCATCTCGCCTCATTAGGACTTTTTGGAGTCAGAAATGAGGAGTCAATGCCTGATGGTGGGGTAGATAAGCTCAGGGGAGACCCGACATTGTATTGATAACCATGTTTCAGACAACACCAAATTAACTCAAAGCGTAAGTGGAGAATCCATGCTCTATGGAAGTTGAAAGGGGGAGATGATGTAAAAGCGTCTCTCTTCATTAGCTTTGGCATGTGCCGAAAAGAAGGGACAAAGCCTTTGCGGGTGATCCGAAACCTAGTGCGGAACCTGCTCTTGATTTTGAGTCGCAACAACAATGTTCCAACCGAAAGTCAATCATCTTACAACCTAGTTAGAGCAGTGGAAGGACGTTGGGTCGGGTTGTCTAATTATGTTCATCATGTCATGGCACATGCTGAGTGACAACGTACATGTATTCTCTTTACTATCGTAGGTGTTATCATTTTAATTTTATCGGAATTTTATCGGATGTTTTCTGATGAGGCCTGTGAGCTCCAAGTGGAACTTGCAGAACTCCGTCACAAGATAACCGAGTCATTACTACGATCCCTTCACGATTCGTACGGACTCATGTAGCAAATATTGATTTGAATGGTCGAGTGTGAAATTATAGTTATAGGCATGGAGGAGTGTCCAACTAGGCATCGCCTGTTAGTCCGACGGACAGTGCCCGGGCACAGGCCCTATTGATGGGCCCATCCAAGGCCATATGGGCCTAATCATTCAAACTTTTTGGGGCTAGGGTCTTTGAGTACAAAAAATAGTGAAAATTACCAAAATAATCTTGCACCTATTGTAATTACGCCAATTCAGTCATCATTTTTTTTTGCTAATTCAATTATAAACTTTTTACAATTATGTCAATTCAGTTCATGCGGCCAATTTTGACTGGTCGGGGCTGACATGGACGCCAGTCAACGCCGACGTGACAATTGTTAAATATTTTTTTTGAATTTTTTCATTAAATTTTTTCTTTTCTTTTCTTTTTCCCTTTCATTTTTTTTCTCTTTCCCTTCATCTTATCCGGCGATTGGCTAGAGGCGAGAGTCGGCCAGGTCGGCCCTACTGGGTACTGGTGAGGCTCGACCTCGTGGGCAACTAGCTGGGTGAGGCTCGACTCACCAAATGCATGAAAATGCTCACCCTCGCGAGCGACGATGAGGTTCGAACTCGCCGGCACTAGTAGCTGGGCGCGAGGCTCATCCTCGTCGTCACTCGGAAGGTCGAGCCTCGTTTCGGGCAGGTGAGGCTTGCCAGCGGTCAGAGAGGCGAACCTTGCTGGCCCCTGCCTTTAGCTGGTTGCTCGTTCGATGATCAGCTAGAGGTTGAAGATGAAGGGAAAGAGGAAAAAAAAAGAAAGGGAAAAAGAAAAGAAAAGGAAAAAAAAGAAAAGGAAAAAGGAAAGAAAAGAAAAAAAATAAATATAAATAAAAAAAATTAAAATTTGCCATGTTAGCGTTGGCTTGCCAGTTGGCGTCTACATTAGTGTCTACGTCAGCGTCGGCCGGACGAACTGAATTGGTATAAATGCAAAATGTTCATGGTTGAATTGACACAAAAAAAAGTTTATGACTAAATTGGCACAATTATAATAGGTTCAAGACTGTTTTGATAATTTTTCCCAAAAAATCATACCCCTATGAATTGGCCCCCCGGCCCTCTCATTTTCATCATTTCTCAATCCTCAATTAAATACCACTTCCTAACCCTCTTTCTTTTTTAAATCATTGGTTAATAACATCTGTTTCTTTTCCCATTACAAAGATTTAGAAGTTACTTGTACCGTATGATTTCCAAAATATGTCCACCGAAATAATGAGAGTTGTCGATGAGTTTGGCATTTTCAATAAATTTTTTAACATCATCTTAAATAATGCATGCTTTAACTCCTCCCTAATCATAGGTTGATCCAATAGCTAAAGCCTATTTGCGATGGAAATTTTTTTCCATATATGGTGCGTGCACCACTACATTTATATATGCGTGCAAGACGATCTTTGTCAGTTTTATGATTCAGTATTTGTTATACGTGGGTCAACATATTAGATCCACCCATCCAAGCTTCAAGAGTTGGAGGTCCTCTTCATGACACAAGGAGGGCAAGTTGAGAATTTCCCTTTGAACGTAAAAACAAGGTGGAATTCCACGTATAAGATGTTAAAGAAGGCATGCAAGGAAATTGACCTGCTAATTTTGTATTCCACCACTCATAGCACGCATGCTTTAACTCCTCCCTAATCATAGGTTGATCCAATAGCTAAAGCGTATTTGCGATGGAAATTTTTTTCCATATATGGTGCGTGCGCCACTACATTTATATATGCGTGCAAGACGATCTTTGTCAGTTTTATGACTCAGTATTTGTTATACGTGGGTCAACATATTAGATCCACCCATCCAAGCATCAAGAGTTGGAGGTCCTCTTCATGACACAAGGAGGGCAAGTTGAGAATTTCCCTTTGAACGTGAAAACAAGGTGGAATTCCACGTATAAGATGTTAAAGAAGGCATGCAAGGAAATTGACTTGCTAATTTTGTAATCCACCACTCATAGCACAACTCCTGGTGTTAACATAACAAGATTGGAAGGTTGCTGAAGTATTTATGGAGTTCTTGTTGATTTTTAGTGATGCGACGGATGCCTTGTTGTCCAAGGATTATCTATCAAGCAACCATGCCATTCCATTTCTATACATAATGTCGGTGAAATTAGTGAACAAGGAGTATTAACCAAATATAGGACTATTGGTTTTGAAAGTTTTGGAACCCAATATTTGGAAGTTGGAAAGTTTTCTATTTTATGTATTTCTTTTCTTACAAGTAATCTTCTATAATGTACTCTTGAGTATATAAATACCCACTTAAGATTAATGGAAATATACGACAATTTCTGTCTCAACAGGGTATAAAAGCCATATAGTGTTCACGCCACTTTCAACCTTAACTTTCTTCTTCCTTTTTGTTTCTTTTCTACAAGGGTGGTTGGCATAGCCTTGGAGTATACCACCACCAGCACCACCATCATAGCCACCATTACAAACCCTTCTTCTACACTTCCATTCAAATCTGCTCACCACTTTCTTTTTTTACGTCTCACAGTATTAAATTACTTGCTATGGAAAACACATGTTATCTCGCTTCTTAAAGGACAAAACCTCTATGGTCATGTTGATGGGACCAAATCATGTCCCTTTGATGCAACCCGAGCAGCTCTTTGGCAACAACACGATGCTTCCATCATAAGTCTTCTAATTGGGCCCTTCTCATAATTGATTTTACCTCTCATTCTTGATAAACCAATCAGCAAAGCGATATGGGTTACTCTCAAAACCTCTCTTGGCTCAACTTCTACTATACGTATAGTCTCTCTTCATCTTAATCTTCAATGTCTGCAATAGAAACGGGACGAATTGGTTAATGGTTTCCTCTAGCATGCCAAGTCCATTGTCAATGAGATGGGTGCTGCAAGCAAGCCTCTTGAACCGGAGGATTTCAATGTCCACATCTTTCATAGTCTTTGATATAATCTCAAAGACATTGTTTCTACATTACTCGGCCTTTCTAAACCAATCTCATTTACGGATCTTCAAGGTCTTCTCCTTAGTCACGAAAGTATTAAAGCCTTTCAAAAGTTGTAGATCTCAAAATCTTCCCCTCAGGCTAATTCTACTACAGCCAAGTCTACTCAATGAGATTCCTCTACCTTTGCATACTCCCCTCCTAGTTCCTCTTTCTCTAGTTGTGGTTAATCCAAAGGTCGTGGGGGTCGCGGTAGTCGCTTTGGCCATGATCGTGGTGCCCATGGTACTCAACAAGGTTGGCTAACCTAGCAACGTCATCTGTCAATGTACAAATCATACTACTGCCACAAGCTACTACCGCCCTCTTGGTATTCCTTTCTACCTGCCCCCTACAGATACCCCTTCATATTCTTCATCTTATCAACCATTTTACTCTCCTAATGCTAACTTGAGCCATGCCCTTCCCCTTTTTTTACCTTCACTTACCCACACACTACCTTGGTACCTTGACACGGGTGTCTCCCACCATGTCACGCTTGATATACAATCCATCTCTTCCTATGAAGCTTATAATGGATCGGATCAACTATATGTAAGAAATGGTAAGAGTTTCAAAATCACTAATATTGGTACTTCCTCTGTTCCCTTTTCTATTTCAAATTTTTCTTTATGTTTAAGTGATGTTCTACATGTCCTTGATATTTCTAAGTGTTTACTTTTGGTTCAAAAACTTGCGAGTGACAATAATGTCTTCTTTGAACTTAATCCTACCCAATTTCTTGTTAAGGATATAGTGATCAAGGCGGTTCTTCTTTTCGGCCTAACTATTGGTGGTCTTTACACCATACCGCAACAACCTTCAATGCCTATTGCCAATATTGCGGAATGGACTTCCATGCATGACTGGCATAAATGTCTTGGCCATTCCTATGAGCATCTCTTACGATTTATGATCAAAGAGAATAATTTGCCATTTTAGTCCACATGGTTGAGTCAGTTGTGTACTTATTGTCAATTGGGTAAGGCCAGTCGTCAATCATTAAGATTGTCTCCAATTTGTAGTTTGTTTTGGTTGAATTTAATTTATAGCGATGTTTAGGGTCCTTCTCATTTTGTTTCGACTGATGGTCATTGCTATTTCGTTATTTTTGTTGATAATTGCACAAAATTTATTAGTTTCCTCTTAAAACAAAGTCAAATGTTTACTCTATTTTTCTTACTTTCCAAGCTCTTGTAGGACGTCACTTTTCACAAAAAAATAAAAGCCATTCAAACATACTAGGGTGTGTAATTTCATACCCTCCTCTCCTTTTTCTAAAAATTTGGTATTGCTCATCGCCTCTCCGCCCTTCATACCCGTGAACAGTAAGGGGTGGTTGAGCATCGTTATAGGCATATCGATGAAACTAGTTTAATATTGTTAGCTCCTGGCTCTGTCCGCCACCAAAAATAATATGTAATTTCTTAGTTATCCCAAAATATTATCATATTTTCATTTCTTGCAATTTTTGTTGAATATCGCCCTTTGTAAATTCAATTTATTATTATTATTTATTTGATTTCTTCTTCGGAAAATATAAATTCACATAATTTAATTTACAAAAAGTTGCTCCGCTCCGACTGTGCCCTAGCCCGTCCCACAGGCAAGCATTATAATGTGCCACCGTTGTCATGCGATGCGCAAACGGTGTTTACAAACTTTTGCGTATAGCCCCAACAATAAGAAGAGACATTTGTGATAGCACAAAGAAGGGCATGTGCGTAGGCTTGCACCGACTGGCGAAGTATAGCTATGGAACATCAAAATTCAAATATTAGCAGTATATAAATATTATGCAATTTCTTAGTTATCCCAAGATATTATCATATTCCCATTTCTTGCAACTTTTATTGAATATCGCCCTTTGTAAATTCAATTCTTTTATTATTTATATGATTTCTTCTTCGGAAAGTATAAATTCCTAAATCTCAATTTTACAAAAATTGATTCGCTCTGACTGTGCCCTGGTCCATCCCACGGGGAAGCATTATACAACATGCCACAGCTATCGAGCAATATATGGAAAGAAAAGTAAAGCATCCTCATGTAAAAAAAA
This sequence comes from Syzygium syzygioides, assembly GCA_031216285.1. NCBI lineage: Eukaryota > Viridiplantae > Streptophyta > Magnoliopsida > Myrtales > Myrtaceae > Syzygium > Syzygium syzygioides. The sequence continues at coordinate 25,131,009 of CM062247.1, forward strand.
AGGTTGCCTTAGTTAAAAGTAAGCCAAGGTGGAGGTGCGGGGAATCGAACCCCGTGCCTCTCGCATGCGAAGCGAGCGCTCTACCATATGAGCTACACCCCCTACCGATGTCATGCCAATCCAATTACAATATCTCTACCCAGTCTAATGATAATGTATCTTATTTTAACAAAATCATATAATATGAGAATAAAAAAAAAGCGTCGGACAAGGTTGTGTATAGTGGAGGTGCGGGGTACCGTATGAGCTACACCCTAAGCTGTTTGTTTTAGTTCACTTTAATTGATTAACCATTTTTATTTTTGATTAATCGTTCTTTTTCTTTTTCTTTTTTCTTTTTGTTTTTTTTGGTCGACCCAAAAGGCAGTTAAGGCGCTCCCGGTTTTTCATTTCCCCAGTATGTCCTGCAACTCCAGGGAGACGTGCCCAACATCCCGCATTCCCACCATCATTAATTTCACTCCTCCGCCACCTCTCCTGCAAACAAATTCAATGCTCTCTCTGTGGAAGACATTGAAGCACTCTTCTCCTTTCAGTTTTCACTCGCCACGCATTCTCGAGGAAAGTTTTCGGCCTTTCAGGGGGGAGAGACGCGAGCGCACAACAACGGAGCGGTGCTTATTTTATGTGAGGTTGGATATGGGCATTCATTGCTCGCCCTACTTGTTTTCGGTGCTGGCGTCCCCTTATATGCCCTGGTCTGCCGGTAGACTTTCGGGTGCGTCTTCTCTCTAAATCCGGGGGTGAGGCAAGGACGCGCGGCTGCGTTGCTTGCTATTCCTGGTCCACTTTCGCTCCAGCACGAAATTTCCGCGACAGCCAACAAAAGGAAAAAAGAATTCAGTTCCATGAGCTGGGATCCTCATTCTTGAGTTCGCTTTATAGGAGGGTGCCATTTTGAGGAGAAAAGCAGCATCGTTCTGAGAAAATTCTCATCTGGGGTTTCTTGACATTGAGCGATTTTGCTGTGTTTGCATGCACTGGAACCATGAAGATTTCGGCACTGCTTGTTGTGCTCTGCATGGCTGGAGCAACTTCTGTGCTTTTCTTCGGCTTCTCGGACGCCATGACTGGCTCCTCAGCTTCTGGCAAGTGCTCTCATATCGTATGAGTTCGTTTCCCGTGGTAATGTTTCAATGATATGAATCGTGTTGGACTCGGTTTGTTTGATCTTCTTGTCTTGCCTTTTCTATTGTTCGTGTTGCATGCCCTGCCTCAATGTCAATAATCCGTTCTTTCGGGGTTAGAGAAGTTCGTGGTTTGGTTGGAGTGTAGTAGTTCAGAGTCAGACTACTATTACATGGTGTCGGTCTAAGGTAGAAATTCAACCAAATTCACATAGTTCCGTATGTCTTGGATTGGTTCTGCTTAGACCCGGTGGACTACGCTATGGTGAGTCTTTTATAGCCAAGACTTTCAGAAACACGAAGAGAAAATTTAATAAATGAAAAGAAAACATATGTTTGCTTTATACCACATCAAAAGAAGAAATATCATTGGTTTATCAATTCAGGAAAATTGGGAGCAAAACTAAACTAAAATTTTTTGTTGGCCTGTATATCATTCTGGTTCGTTTTGATTTGGTTGTTGAACATTCCCGATTGATGTGGAATCAGTTGATGTGATTACATTACGTTGTGGGGAAGCCAAATTTCCTGGGCTAAGAAAGTTGAGACCTCAATATACTGCCTCATTATGTCTACTCGTGAAAGTGCTCTGCGGGCAACTCTGGAGTAAGTTGCTGCTGTGCCTGGCATGCATTACCTTAGAGAGTGACATTTCTTGAAGAAATTATACATGAAAAATATGAGTTGGGTTGGGCATAGATTATCTTGTGACTTCGGCCAGCTTCATGTGGTGGGTCGAATCAAGTCATGTTGAGGGGTAGTTCAACGAAGCTAGAGAACATCATATTGCCTGGGTGTCCATAGTATTGCAGCAATAGCTTGTACTTGTATCTTCTGATATTGAAGTGATGTACTTTGGGTTTGAGTTCTTTCTATTTTAGTCGATCTTTTGCTTAGGATGCAAGTGCAGCTAAAGCTATGTTTGCATTCTCTTCCATGTCATGATTTTGATATTGGATCCTAGAGTGACTCACAATTCTTCTCAGTAGTCAGTCTAGCAACATTTTCCCGTTACCTATTTGTTTAAATCTTGGTCATTCATGCTAACAGAATAAATTATTTACATCTTCAATGTGTTAGCCACTAGGACACGAATTGAAAATCAAAATCACTTAAGCTGTTTAATTTATAATCCTTAAGCATGGGACCTACTTTTAGAGCCATTTATGTTGCTGAAATGGACAAGTCGTCAAATACACTCTTAAGATAAAATCATCCATAATTAGATTTAACATGAGCAAAATCTTCCCATGCTGATTACCTCTTCCGGCCCAATGGTAACTTCAGATGTTGCATCCACCCACCAAGTTGATACGATGGTCAACACAGTTGCAGGCAGGGAGCTCAAGGTTCGTGCCTCCACATCTAAGACGATCACAAGTTTTTTTAGAGTCATTGTATCATATTAATTTGGACACTAGAAGTTTCTTCAATGGCGTAGCAAGTTTTCAAGTCAATCTCTTTCTAAAACCCAGCATCTCAGGCCTTTTATCATTCATTGATTATTCTTCCCATGAAATTACAGGGCAATGGAAATAGTCTCAACTCTGAGTTGAAATTTAGTGAAGAAGGAAGCGTGAGTCTGGAGGATTACCGTCGTGTCGACCCGGCTCCAAGCTCAAAGACCTCCATAAAGCCAGGACCAATCGTGCATGGAACTCCTCTTGGGCCACACATACCGAAGCCTTCACCTCCAGGTCCACCTGAGCACGGAGGCTAATCCGTAGCCCTGCCCTTAGTTCTTGTTGATGCATTTTTATGGAGATGTGCGCAACCTTGCAACTTGGTTTTTTTATTTAAGAATTCTCTGCAGCTACTTGTTCATACTGTCCTAGTATATTTGTGCTATTACCGTACTTATCGGTCCTAATCTCCTGTAACTCGCACGAGAAATGAGACTAACGTCCGTTTGGATGATATGGCGTGAATCTTGTCACTCTGTGGTTTATATTTGCAATGTCTTAAAAATTTCGCAGTTGAACGGTCAAATTGATAGATGGGAAAAGCAAATGAAAAGTTCAAGTGCAAATTCTTTTCCCTCTGAACTGAGTCCAATGTTGCTCATCTTGAATAGTACATTTCTTTTACGTTTTTCAATCATTAAACCTCTGGTAAAACGGCCGAGGAGAGAAAATTGGATAGAGATAGGCAGGAGGAAGTCGCTGGATTTTTCCCGGTTTCCGGCATGCTTCGCATTGTCGGGCTTGTATCTCTGCATCTTTCATGATCTTTGGCCAGTAAAACCCCTGCCTTATCACCCTGTGCGAGATGATGATCCACATAAACTAAAGACCTCGAACGGGACGAGCCAATTTCTCATTGTATCGGCTTCCGGCAACTGCAAAACATCATCAGAATTCAGTGTTTGAAGAGAATCAGGGGTAACGCATGGAAGAAACGACTTTGCTCATGATCCACAGTGGCACATAGTTGCAGATTGACAGCTTTTGGGCGACTGATCACTGATTAGAGTTTCGACCGATTCTTGAGCTCTGTAAATGTGTGCTACTACATTGCGTGTGTCGGTAATATAGGAAAGTTACTGAAGTTCTAAGCATGCTAGGAATGGAGAAGCCGGACAAAAACAGGAAGATTTCAAGTATTTGAAGGACTTACTCGGGATAATTTCTGAATTGTGGTATCATGAGAAGTTTCTGCATTGCACGAGAACAATATGAGTAGAGGACAGAATCATGTTTCATATTCAATATGCCTCAAATTATATGAAATTTAATTGTGGTACTTAAAAGTTAAAAGTCACAGATGATGTTGTTTCGCATTGGCGATATTACTAGTTTTTACTCCATCTTCGATCCCTTGAAAAACTAAATATGATAACCTTTTGACCAAGACTAGCTAGTTTACTTTTTGTAATAATGAAATTAGACGTGCTTAATCGATTGAATTATGTTTGAAACATGAAGATCCAATTGCTTGTGGCAGCTTGTATGTCGTGAATTCACGTGGTCAACTTGTCAAAGATATATCTCCCACATCACATTAAGTTAGATTTAGCATTGTCCATAGAAATTCTGACCCAAAAAAACAATATCGATAGAATTTATAGACGAACTTCGTTTTATGTAAATCCATTCCTGATGGGCACTAACTAGATTAGAACTGAGATAGATTTGGAAATTTGGAGGAAAAGAAAGTATAAAACTTTTTATTAGGTATACTGATCACCACACTCATCATATCATATGTTAACTAGTTATTTCTTTTCTTTGTTGCGAATATATTGATTGTTTTGAAGATTTATATTACGTTATTCCCAAATGGTGTTTTTCACGTGACATACGAAGATCAATTAAAAAAAATTATGCTATGACATTATACCAGTAGATTGTCTTGCATTTTGAAAATATTGGACTTCAAGTAAATTTCACGAATCCAAGTATCGGATTGCCAACGTTGCTGGTGGTACAAAATTTTCCACTCAAGGCATATCGGATAATAAAATCTCTCCAAAATCGTTGAGAAGACAGATCACTTATGGTGGTACAGACAATGACAATTTAATTTCTTTTAGAACATTTAATTGGGCAACTAAAGGCGAACGAAATCAAACTTTTTAACAATGAAGGTTAAAAATAAAGTGATGGATCGACACGAGTTTTAGGACTCTTAGTGTCATTATCCGTTTTTTTGTTTGAGAGACTTGGGATTTGATTAGGTTAAGGATAACTCTTTTAACACTAGAATAATTTCTACAATAACATCTATCCTTCAAAAAAGAACTTACCTGAGTTAACTAAATTAGGTGCATATCGTTTCATGTCGATAAGGTTTGGATGGTGGTATTGAGGTCGCCCTCCCATTTCCCTTCATCATCCCTGTCTTTGTACCTGTTGGAGAAGAGTACTTTATCTAGTTTTGGTGTTCTTAATGCACCCTTGCAGAACATATTCATCTTGGGGCACTGTGCCACCACAACACGCTCCAATGACGGGAACATGAAGGCGCAATTTGTGGGGGAGAAGCTCTCAAGGCGGGGTAAATCACTAAGTGTCAGCTCTTCCAGCTTGGGGAAAGAGATTGGCTCCACTCCATTTCCATCAACTGTTACCGCATCTTCCACTGCACCACAATTACATAGCGCTAGCCAAACAAGTTGCACCAAACTTGTCACTGCTCAGCAAGTCCCCATATGAACCAAACCATCACAATCCCATACCTGTAATTCGGTCAGGCTCCAAAACGAAGCCGGAGATGGACATACGATTGACAAACCGGGGCACTCCCAAACGCAGAGAAAATCAATATGTTTAAGGATTTCAACCATTAATGAGTCGCCTTTCCAGACTTGCCTCAGGTTACATGGCTTAATCAGCCAAAGAGTCTTCAAATTTCCAAATGCCTTGAAAGGTTTTTCCACGTCATTTAGTCCTCCAAACGCATCTTCTGCAAATATCTCCTCGAAGGAACTACATTCCACACGAAGCCATTTTAGATTGGGGAATCTCTGGAGAAGGAAGTTGGACGGAAAAGCCACATTTTCATCGTAGTAGCATGACAAAGTTGTCTGAGGTTGCCAAAGATGTCATGCAGCATCATCACGACATCCTCCCTCGCCAATTGGATGTATTCCAAGTGTGGAATGACCTGTGGGAATCTGGTTAATTAGACCACCAATAGTCCATATCATAGCTTAGCTATTGGCCTAGCCACCACTTAATGACTAACATGTCCTTCCATTGGCGGAAAAATGAAAAAAGGACCGGTAGGATTTTAGCCCGTTTTATCTTTAAAAGAAGAAATTCCTAGAGCCGGACGAGCAATGTTTCGTGAATTGGATAGAGAAAGCCATCAGTAAAAAGAAAAAGAAATGATGCTACAGCTATTTCAATCGACAACTAATTAAATCCAAACGGCAAAATAAAATCAGGATTTTCAACAATTTTCGTAGAAATAACTTAAAACAAAACGTATTTGTTCTACCAAATCATGCTACTTAGATCGTAAGGGGATGCACTTCAATAATAAGACATTGTATTAATGTGTTGCACTTTGTTGCAATTCTTATATCTAATTTACGTAGATCATGAGTAGAGTGAACTGATGATTGGCGAAAACAACAAAAAAAGAAAATCAAACCGCTGGGACATGGGCGAAAAAGCAATAAAACAAGATAGAGATTATATTTAAAAAAAATTTACAGGAAAAGAGTAAATAATCAAGTCAAATTGTTAAATTCTTGCGATAGCAAAATAAAATGTCAAGCCCCAAATAAACGGAATTTCTAGCGTTCCACGTGGTTAAAAATGGAACCTAGATGCGTGTAGGTATATTGCTGACAGACCAACACGAAATTTCGAATAAAAAGTACGTAACCTCATACTAAGGTTGGTAATTACGAATAAAAGTTAGTAACTTTAAATGTGTTGGTAATCACAACAATAAATATTGTTAGATTACTAAAAAAGTTGGTAATTTTTTAAGCATAAGTAATGTTGGTCTTTTCAAAATATATCAAGATAAAAGGTTGGTAAGGGACTGAAATTAGTTGTATATTTATGAGACGAATTTGGGTACATCAATCAAATTAAGGTCAGCAATATCAAATGAAAGTTAGTAATTTGGAAGAGTTGGTAAGGCACGAGAATAAAAGTTGTTAGATTCTTAAAGTACCTAGTAGTTTTGTAAGTATAATAAAAAGTGAGGACTTTTCAAAACCTAACAAGTTAAAAAGTTGATAAGTGACTAAAGTTTGTATGTTAATATGACGAATGTTGGTATGCCAGTCTAATTAAGATTAGTAATTTCAAATAAAAGTTATCCCTCAAAAGTTGGTAATCACAGTAAATTTAGGTAGATTACAAAAGGGTTAATACCATGAGAGATCCAAAATTAGTACACCCGTGATAATTTACCCCGAACTAATTTTTTGACCACCAAAAATCCTAAACCGGTATACCTGTGATAAATTTACCTCGAATTATTTTTTTACTATCAAAAACCCCACACTGATACTTTAATTTGTTCCACAAATTATCTAAAATAATGAGAATTCTTTTCTTAGGATCACTTTTTAACCTATGGTACAAAGATCAGATCTCCCGTAAGCAATTTCCTCATTCATTATTTTCAGACTGAGTGCATAAGCGATGTCTCCTTGGATTCATGAAAAAGCTTCTCTTCCTTAACTCGCCTTTCAACGTCCTCCAAAGGCTTGGACTTGCCAGCCTCTAATGCTTCATTAATTGTTTTCCTCCTTTTGTTACCCATTCTTTTAACCAACTCCATCCATATCAAATTGGGGAAGGTGGTCAAACACAGGGCAATTACATTTTATGATGTGCACAACTCATTTACTATGTAGTGGCAGCATCTAAGAATTAGTAATTTTGCATTAGCTCAACGCGATAATGATCCTAACTAAACCCATCTTCCTTTTTTCTGCGTCAACACCGTGATATATCCTCTCGTTCTCTATTGTTACCTGTTCATTTCCTATCCTTAGGGGTTTCTTTGTCATTTCATTTGATGACGGACGACATTAACTTAGTTCGTGGCTAGCTGATCAACCAATGTCTGCAGCATGCACAGATGTAAATGAAATAGGAACATTTATTTTGCATTAATAAGAAGTTACCCCGTGAATGGTAATCCCTGAATAAGCGTTATTACCACATTGCTGGGTTTCTCAAGCCATGATCGAATCTTAAAGCTATTGGTTCCATGCATTCATTAAACACAGAACACAACAGTTTGTAAATGTGTATTAAATAATGGAAAGTCATGGGTGAGATTGAACTACAACTTCAGGTTGAACTCGATATTCGTTTCTAAGCATGCACTAGGCCTAAACACGATTAATGAGTAAACAACTTGTTGAATCAGGAGAGTTAGAAGCATAAATAAATTTTTTGCAAGTGACAATATCAGTAACTGAATCCGGGCAAAGCACGGGTCAAACACTAGTGCTGGTGTGTCTGCCCACATTTAATGTAATCTTCACGCTATAAATGAACTATTCTTGTTTTGCATCAATAAGATCCATGACCATTAATTATTAACTATCCAAATCATTGGCATTTTCGAATACGATAGACATGTAAGAATCTGACTCGTTTGAAAAGAAAGACGTATGTACCCAATGCCAAAAAGTGTAGGAATATGAAGGGACCACATGTCAAATACTACAATATCCTTCATGTAATCACAAGATCGGATTTCCTAAATTTTCTCACGTATAATATGGACCCGTTGATCTATTAATACCAATGCAATTGTCTTGGTCGCAATCTCTACCATGTGTCCCGCTCTCCTTGAAGATGAATTGCTTGCACTCGTTGACACTTGCATTTTAATCGACAATTCGAGTACTCATTAATATAAAGTAAAAATGAAAGAGAAAGAAAAAAACAAATGGAAAAAATAAAGAATAATAAAAGGTGATTTAATTCGGCCTTAGCCAAATTTGCAAGATCCATAAGAAGAACCAATTCCAATTTCTATGTAGCTCATAAAAAAAGTCTTAGTTTAAATTCAGATACCATATTAAATAAATTAAAAATTTATGGACCATATTATATATTGAAATAAAATTTAGGAATCATATTAAATAAATTAAAAGTTCATGAATCATATTGTGCGTTAGATTAAAATTCGGAGATTATTTGTGTCATTATCCCAAGAAAGATTGACGGAATCGGTTTTGGAGGATTTTTTCTCTGAGAGCGGCGGATCAAATCCCTCTAGATAATCTAGGTGGTCATAAGAAATTCCAATTCTGCCGTCGGTCGCGGTCCGGATCTTCATCCGTCACCCGGCTTCTCTTTCTCTTCTCCATCGACGTTGTTCTCATAAACACATTCACCGTACAGAGAGAGAGAGTCGAGATTCCGAGAGGAAACACTCGTTGAAAACCGATCGTCGAGGCTTGTTAGTTGTCTCGGAGGTAACCGGCCGTCCTTCGTCGTCGTCGCCAGCGTCGGTGCCGGAAGAAACGCGCGGGATTTGCTCTCTACCCTAGCCTGCTCCGCGATCGGAGATCTCGCGGTGAAGGGAAATCGCGCTCGACACCCGTCCGTTGGCTACGATTCCCCGATCGTTGACTATAATTGAAGCCCTTGTCGTTGATCTCATCGCCGATGGCAGCTCCGTCGCCATCCATTGACCAGGTAATTGCAATTCTCTGCTCTCCTCTGTTGTGGAAATTATACAAGAACGAGTTGTACTCACGTCGCTCGAGTGCAAATCGTTGAGAGTTCGAGTCGATCTGATCTGAGTCGTACCTTGATGATTTATGACGACATCGGTGTTCTAGTGCAAACCGGACGGTTCCGGTTCATTCTTGGCCATGAATCAGAACCGCCGGTTCCGAACCGTGGCCATCTCTAATGACCACGGCAGTGATCTGGTGATGAGTGTAATAGATGATTGACCGTGAAGTAATCTGTTCTTGTTCTGATGTTTTGATGCGTAGAGTTTTGATTGAATGAGTTCCCTCACACTAAGAAGACAATGGGAGCAAGAGAAACAAAACAAAAAATAAATAAAAAAAGAAAAAGAAATAGTAATAAAAAATAATTATATATATAATGGGTTAAACGTGGATTGAGAATGGTTAAATTGGAATATGGGCTTGATTTGTTTATATTCAGAGAGGGGCCCGTGAGTTTTACTTATAGAGGCTTGATTGATAAGCCCATTTGGGGTTTGTCCCTGTATAACTCAGAATAATAAAAATAAAAACTAATAATAGCAAAAAAAATATAAAAAATCGAAAAATTAATAAAAAATTAAATGGTTAAAAAAGAGGCTTTGATCAGGTGGTTAAATTTTATCGTTAGATTTAGCTTAGTTTCATTTTAGTTAATATACATATAGTTTAGGGATTTTAATAAGTACTTTTAATATTGGTTTAAAGTTTAGGTAGAATAATCATTGACAAAAGAAATTGGATTTGATTTTAGGTCGTGGGATTGCTCTCATGGGGCTTAGTACCAAAGCCATGTGTTGCGATCCTCCCGAAGCAGTTCGGGTAAGACAAGTTTAGAGAGGTATTGTTGAGTTAGGGACCAACGGTCCTCAATCGACATGAGTTCTCACAAACCCTTACCGCGTGTGACACATTTTAATTCAATTTATCCTATGACGATTCTACGTGATAAGGTGTTGCCATTAGCCTATTGGGACTTGTTAGGAGCCAAGTGAGATACGGGAAGATATTTCATTTCCTACGCAACTAGAGATCTAAGATAGGGAATTTGATTACACTAATTGCCTAACTAATGCTCTTTTGGCACATTAAGTTGATTAATTTGTTTTCCTAAGAGATTCATGTGATCTTTAACCACTTATTACCCTATGCCACTAAACGATGTCGAAGCTTTGGGGTTGCTAGCGCCTGCTAGGGCGAGGCGAGCCGTCGTGCCTTGACTTTGAGGTCCATTTCCAGCATGGTGTCCTCGGAAAGTCAAAGTTAAAAGACAAGTGATTCCTACCTTGAGTGAGATTGTGACAAGATGGCAAAGGAATCGAGATGGGCTCTTGGTCTCAGAGAGAGAGAGAGATGAGAAAGATAGAGCAGCATTGACATGAGAGTGTATCCCTCAAAGGTCTCTCACTTTCGATCTCTCACTTGGCCACGGTTTGCTCTCACTTTACTCTCTAACTTTCATCTTCAAGCTCTAGAGTTTTTTTGGAGTAAAGAAATGGCCAAGAAGAGACCCCAAAAATCATGCCAAGAGACTCCCTTATCACTGCTCAGCTGCTGCCATTTTCTGCTTCATTTTCCAGCCATCATTGTCTTTCAATCACTCAACCTTAACCTTTTCCACACTAAATCACTCAACCTCAATCTTTTCCACACTTCAATTAAGCTTAGGAACAAAATACGTCCTTCAACACTAAGGGTGCGCATGAAATGCATTCCGGAATAAAAATTCTGTTCCGGAATGCATTCCGGAACAGAATGACGTTTGTTAAAAAATTTTCGGAATGCATTCTGGAATAATTTTTGCATTCTGGATGAAAAATTCGTTTGGTAAAAATAAATTCTTTTTTTAGTTCCGGAATGCATTCTCGCATTCAGAATGCGTTTTTCACCGAAAAAAAGAAGCTACAAAAAGTAGCTTCTCTGCTTCCGGGATGTATTCTGGCTTCTCCTTCAACTCTTCAGTATCGTTCCACTCTTCATGCCCTCCTTCCCTCTTGCGACTACACTGGAACCGTCGCCGCATCCTTCCCCGGAACTGCCGCTGCATCCTTCCCTCCTTGCAACTGCACCGGAACCGCTGCCACGGCCTTCCCTCCTCGCGACAGCAACGAAACCGCCACCACACGGCGCAACGATCGATTTGGCCCCTCCAGCTCTGCCGTCTCCGTTTTTTCGAAGGGGCTTGTGAGTCTTCGATTCCTTCTCTTGTTAGCTTTTTCCTTCAGTGCAATCGGCAGATCGCAACGCGGCTGTCCGTTTAGGGCACGCGGCCCGCGCGAATCTTGCTCGATTGAGTCAGAATCGAAGGAACGAGATGCTTTTGCATTTCTTCATCTCCCGCGCTCTCTCTCTCTCTCTCTCCATCTCTGCTTTTCTTCGCCGGTGGCTGTGGGTGGTGGGGCCGCGCCGCGCCCGGTCTATAGTCAGCGTGCGAGGGAGGATGCCCTTTCTTTTCCCTTTTGCCCTTTTTCGTTCGCGTAGGATTGCCCGGCGAAATCTTCTGATCCTTGCGGTTCTGGATTTTTCAAGATTGTTTTTGATTAGTGTCTTCGGCGAACGGACCTAGATAAATCTTTTTTTGGATGTCGCCGGTTCTTCGAGCTGCTGGCTCGGCCTCGTATAGAGGGCCGGGGGTGGGGGGTGATGGGCTCGCCCCGATTGCTATAGCTTATATTGGTTTGTCTAATGGAACTGACTTCTTAGGAGCGATACCTTCTTGCCAAGGACTACATTCCTCTGCTTCCTTGCTTGTCTGATTCTGTGGTATTTGTCTACCAGCTTAGTCCCTTACAAAAATTGATCCCCGGTCTATATGTCTTGAAAGAGGCATAGTTCTTCCCTTCTATATCTTTGACATGGACTCAGATGTCTTGATATTTGTTCCCTGTTTGTTTAGTAGATTTGGCAGTTGATAGGAAACGAGCTATTCTGCTTGGCTTACTGGAGCTGAATTTGTTATAGGTGATAATTGACTCTCAGCCATTAACAGTGGCTATACTTGCAGCCCTGTTGTTCGGTGAGTCCATTGGGTTAATTGGAGGTGCAGGGCTGATACTTGGTGTTGTTGGACTTCTTCTCCTTGAGGTAATCCTTGTGTCACCAGTTGTATTATGATTTTGCTGGTGTTAAGTGAATATGCATTGGCTTGATCCTTATAATTTAGACTCTCAGCCATTAACAGTGGCTATACTTGCAGCCCTGTTGTTCGGTGAGTCCATTGGGTTAATTGGAGGCGCAAGGCTGATACTTGGTGTTGTTGGACTTCTTCTCCTTGAGGTAATCCTTGTGTCACCAGTTGTATTATGATTTTGCTGGTGTTAAGTGAATATGCATTGGCTTGATCCTTATAATTTAGACTCTCAGCCATTAACAGTGGCTATACTTGCAACCCTGTTGTTCGGTGAGTCCATTGGGTTAATTGGAGGCGCAGGGCTGATACTTGGTGTTGTTGGACTTCTTCTCCTTGAGGTAATCCTTGTGTCACCAGTTGTATTATGATTTTGCTGGTGTTAAGTGGGCTATGTTGTGCTTCGGAGATACCATGCAACATTCTTTGTCTCGTCGATGGACCATTATTCGATGGTTTTGTGACATGTCTGCACGGTCTCTCATCGGATGTGCTTTCATGGTTATAATTGCATTGGATGGATATTGCTCCACCTTGCACTCCATGTCCAGAACATCTGCCACCTGTTCTCTTTATCATATTCATTGCAACTTGCTGTTTATTTTATTAAACTCTAAATTCCTATTCCTTACACTTCTAAGCAAATGCATATGCAAAAAAGTTGCCACTTTAATCACATTTTTTTATGCATTTTGATGACCGTGCTGTAAATTTCCCAGCTACATATGGTTTGATTCGAGTCTTAGATCCTTGTTCATTGTTTTCAAAGATTCTGACCGCTGACCAAACTTGCTCTCAATTGCATTTTTTGCAAATGCATATGCAAAAAAGATTCTGAGCGCTGATCATATGTTAAATTCTTTGACTTTACATGATATTATTCCATGTCCTATGTTACAACAAATCTATACAAGTGTCTTTCGTGGTATTCTACTTTTCCCTAGTCTATATCTAAGCCACACTTGTTCCAAGCAGAATTTGATTTGAAAGTCCAAGTGCCTCGCCGCTCCATGCATTGCTTTTTTGGATTTAATACATTGGAATTATGATCTCTTTGCTGCATTGAGAATAGTTAAAATAGCTATCACACCACAAGAAGACTTTGGTTCTTATCATAGTTTAACTGCTCCATTCATTCAGTCATTGCTTATTTATGGTTTTGTAGAGTGAAAAATTGTTCCTTGAGGCACTTTCTTCTCATTGCTTCTAATATGTTTTTGACATTCTTATGCACATGAGCTTTGATATTAGAGATTCTACAGCAGCTCATAATAGGCTATTTGAGTATCAAGTTTCTTCTCCTGTTAGCCCTCAAGATTTGTTGTGCTCTTGCTTTGATATGTGCCTTAGTTCATCTATACTGACTATTCCCGCATCTCTCAAGGTAATGACTATTTCTGGAGCTCTGGACCATTTGCAATAGCAGTTTCACTTACATTCACATACTAAGTCCCATCAACGCAACTGAGGAAGAACCCGTGGATTAAGACTCTTCCTACTATAACAAGGCTACTTTAGGGTGTGAAATTCTTTGCTCAGGTACAATTTATGTTGTCTTTTGTAGATATGCTCCTTTGTTTAATTATTGTTTGTTTGTTGAATCGCCATTACCAGCATTTGCCCCTGAAATTTCATCGATTTTACATAAATGGAATCCTCCAAAGACATGTACATGGCAAAGTGGACTGAGTCATTGACTGAATTGTTTGTAAGTCTGATGGTGAATGAGGTAAAAAAGGATAATCGCACATCATGTACCTACAACAGAGTGGGGTGGATTAACATTGAGAGAGAATTTAATAAAGAAACAAGACTTCACTTTAGTCTACCACAGTTCAAGAACAAGGCACAGAAATTGAAGAGACAATATGGTAGTTTCAAGAAGCTACTTTCAACAACGGGATTTGGATGGGACGATGAGAGCAAGAGGGTTGTCGTGGATGATGAAACTGTCTGGGCAAATCACATCAAGGTGATGTTACTTACTTAGGTCCTCTTATTGCTGAAACCTCAAATGTAAAATTTATAAAAGGTTGAGCACTGCCTGATATTATTTTGAAAATGGCGCAGGCTAATACTGATTGGGCCAAGTTTAGGAAGGACGGATTTCCTTTGTATTCACAGCTTTGTGTTGTGTTTGGAGATACATACGCCACTGGAGAATTTGCAATAGGAAATGCGCAAGGCATGGCGCCGTTGGAGGGTACAGGTGATAGTGGTGGTGGTGGTGGTGACAATGATGTTCATGTCGACCTAAGCGAATCAGAATAGTTTTTTGAAACTCAAGCTAATGTGGAACAATGTAACATGCCGGCGAGCCCACCTCCAAAAAGCCATAGGTTGGATAGGACTCCAAATGCCAAGAGAAGGAGAAAGAGCAGTTCACATTCATTTGATGCGACCTGCAAAGCCATTCAAGAGATGATCAAAGCTAAGACGGTTCAAACATCAAGTGCCTCCGTTACCTCACAGTCCTCAACACCTGTGGACCCTTACTCTGTAACAGCCGTGGTTGCCGTCCTAAATGCCATACATGACTTGGACAAGGTTCTTTACATCAAAGCTATGAACCGTGCTGTCAGTAATGCCTCTTGGAGAGAGAGCTTCCTGACATGTCTTCCTGAAATGAGAGTTGCCTTTATTGAGTCTATGGATGAGTAGTTGGGCGATAGTATGCCGTTTTATGTTTGAGTTCATTTTGGCTTTTCGCCTATCTATTTCAGACATTAACTTGTCTTTTATTCCTATGCATTTGTGATGATGTTGAGACTTTGCTTTAATGTGATTGAATTCCATAATTATCTATCGAGTGGTATTAAATTCCCAGCATATCAGTTCAAATGTATTGGCGTAATGACTAACATGTTGAGTTTGTCTTCTTCTTTCGCATGACGGCCTAGGTAATATGGAAGGGGATCAAAGTAGCTGGTCTAATGATCAAGTAGCATCAAGTGAAACAATTCTATCAGGTGAACAAGACTTTGATGAGGATGAGTTGAATATATTGTTGGTATGGTTGTGTACTGCTTGGTTGCGTAGGTCCATGCACAAGACAGAACGTATTAGGGATAGCGTATTGACAGGACCCGAATGGGTTAGCGAGCTTCTTCATGGACATTCGGATAGAGTATACGAAGCATTTAGAATGGAGAGACATGTTTTTCTTAACCTTTGTGGTTTGCTCAAGTCAAGAGGTTGGTTGACAGACAGTCGATATGTTAGGGTGGATGAACAGGTTGCCATGTTTTTATTAATGATTTGTCACAAGAACTCCAATAGAGCTGTATGTGAGAGATTCCAACGTTCAGGAGAGACTGTCAGCAAGTACTTTGATGCGGTGTTGAAAGCTATTTTGGAATTGGCGAAGGAGATTATCGTACCTCCTTCGTTTGATGTTGTCCCAGAAGAAATTCGGATTGAGCCAAAGTTTAATCGTTACTTCAATGTACGTTTTCGTACATTTCCTTGCACCATTTGGTTAGTTTTACTCACAATCTTGTCTAATGCATGTGTTTAATTAAATGACAGGGGTGCATAGGCGCTATGGATGGCACCCATATTCATGCTACCGTACCTGAACGTATGCATACACGATTTAGAGGTAGAAAAGGCACGACTACTCAGAACGTGCTGTGTGTATGTTCCTTTGATATGCGATTTACTTTTGTGTATGCTGGTTGGGAAGGATCAGCGAATGATTGCCGGGTGTTATCGGCCGCACTTGACACACATCACCTACAGTTTCCTCGACCACCCGCAGGTGCTACTTTGATATATAACGAGTATTTGTGTTTATGAGTTTGCTAGGATTGCATTTCATGATCAATCCATGAATACTTTGTTGCAGGCAAATACTATGTTGTCGATTCTGGTTATGCTTCAAGTCCAGGATTTTTAACACCATTTAAAGGCGAACGGTATCATATACCAGAATTTCGACGAAGTGGGGGACCAACAACAGCAAAGGAATTGTTCAATCATAGGCATTCATCATTAAGGAATATTATTGAGAGATCCTTTGCGGCTTTGAAGAATCGTTTTTTTGTTTTGAGACATATGCCTCCATTTAAATTTGAAAAACAAACACAGATTGTAATTGCATGCTGTGCGATTCATAATTACATCATTGAGCAAGACAGGATGGATAAGCATTTGTCCGTATATGGAGATCCAGATTATGTGTGTGAAGCTACTGAACAGGGTTCAGATGATATAGTGACGACTGAAGAGGGAAACGAGATGAACATTATCAGGAAACGTATTGCCAATAAAATGGCTAGGGATAATCATATGCCGGAGATTCCATGAAATCCGGTTTTCCACTATTGTATTGTACTTCCATTATTATTATTCGAGGATTATTTGCTTTTTTGCCTTTTGTAATATAATGTTGTATTGTAGGATTCGTATTATGTGTAATTGGGGATTTGGTACCAGGTCTTCTTGTAATGACATGTTATTTTGGAATTTATGTTCTTTCTATTTGAGGATATTAAAAACTGTACTAGATTTTGCCTCGAATATCATGCATTATAGGTTAAGATAAATAACATTTTGCAATTGAGCTCGGACTATCTTTGTTGCGGAAATAGAATTGGCACACCATTATTGAATGCATTTTTGGCTTAGAATACATGTGGTCACTCAGTTTGAGTGAAATTTAAATTTTTTTTAGGTGCCCACAAAATATAAAAAATTTCATAACTTCATAGAATGGTTTAGAATACCTGTGCGCACCTTCAAAAATTTAAATTTTTACTCAAAGTGGGTAGTCATAGGTATTTTAAGCCATTTTGTGAAGTTTGAAACTTTTGAATTTTTTATTTTTTTGGGCACCTAAAAAAATTAAATCTCACTCAAAAGTGGGCGGCCACAGGTATTTTAAGCCATTTTGTGATGTTTTGAAATTTTTTGATTTGTTGGTTTTTTTAAATTATTTGGGCACCTAAAAAAATTTAAATTTTGTTAAAAGTGAGTGGCCACAGTTATTCTAAAACATTCTAATAATTTTTGAAATTTTTTATTTTTTATTTTTTTTGGATACATTCAAAAATTTAAATTTCACTCAAAGTGCGTGGCCACAAGTATTCCAGCCATCACGTGAAATTTTGAGATTTTTTATTTTTTGATTTTTTTAATATTTTTTCAAAAATTGAGTTCGGACTATCTTTGTTACGAAAATAGAATTGACACACCATTATCAATTGTATTTCTCATCCATAAGCAAAAATTTCCTCAAGTTTTACCAAACAGATTTCTCTTCCAGAAATCAATTTCTGGAGCAGAATTAGTCATGTTTTACCAAACAGATTTCTCTTCCAGAAATCAATTTCTGGCAAGAATTCCAGAAATCAATTTCTGGCAAGAATTTGATTTCTGGAATAGAATGGTTACCATTCGCACCCTAAATCACATGATTTTGGCATTTAGTGCCCCCAGTCTATTTCGCAATCAAGTACTTCTTACACATAAGGAAGAAACACGTCGCTTGTTGATATAGAATTGGACCGAGATTAGGAATGAAGTACATCCTGTTCGTGTTTCATCGTGTTTTGATTGGATGGATGGTCTCAACATTTGGAGCGCTATCATATCCACCCGGCAAACCTTTAATCCGTATCCATTACCCGTATACACGGGAAAAGACATATCCTTTCCATGGGAAATCAAGGTCAGGAACAAAATACACCCTTTTCAAAAGTCGGGTGATTGTTCACTGTTTCCATTTTGTTGAGGTGGTGCGCCGTTTCATTCGTTTGGGAGTCGACTGCCTTTTTTTTAATCCTTCTTTAGTCATGTTTCATGTCCTTCCATTCCGGTTCAAGTTAAGAAACGGAGTACATCCTTCTTGAGATCGTGTGATCACTTTGTTGACGTCTTGCCCCACTTGCCTGTAAGCACGGAAAGAGAGGATGGCCTTACATGTACAATTAAGAAATGTAAGGATTAGTAACAAATATTCCCTTTTATCATCGGAGATGGGGCTTGATCATTATGACGTGTCTATTGTCCTTGATCATCAGTGGCTACTCTCGTCTTTGTAGACTTGGGAGACAACATTTGGAGGAGATTTACTTCGTTCGCCTCCTTAAGAAAATGAGCTTCACTTCTTTAAACGTGACCATTTTTACCTATTTATAGGAGAATTGGACAAACAAGTCAATTCTAATAAGAGATGCTCTGATTACACTCTTACCATTTCGAACTATTGCTCCATGATTTATCCTGCAAAAGCGATCAACGGAAAGAGAGAGAGAATGCATGCATGTTTTTCTTTGAAATTTATTTTCAAAAAACATTTTAGATGTGACATGTGGAAACTCAACCTTCGTTGGTTATGAAAAAGTTAATTTGGAATACTCCAGCGTGCGCTCAAAGCAAAACGGTTTTCATGAACATAGACTTCATTAAGCAAAAGATGAGCTGCCTTGATCACAAAAATACCGCTCCCTTTTGAAGCCAAAACCAAGACGGAATGCATAGTTTGTCCGAAAAAACAAACATAAGGATAAAATACATGTGATTCTTATGCAAAGGAATATAAAAATAAAAGATCCCCTGCTGTAGCCCTACTACGGTGTTTTAGATGCGGGATTTCCTTTTCCCTAGTTAGACAGTTAAGGGGTTTGGAACCTAACGACACCAGCAACCTCCAAGGTTCGAACCCTACACCTCATGGCAGTGCAGTCATTAGTTCAGTGGCCGATCTCTCCAAAATGGAATTCGCAAGACATGGCGGAGTTGTACTTTTTATGCTGCTTTGGGTTTCGGCATGGTGGTTCTCTGATGATCAGATTTTGCTCCAAAAGAATCGATAAGAGCACCGATAAAGGTGCTGGCGCCACCATGTATGGTTGTGGTGGTTCCAGCCTCCTTTGGTTTTGGGGGTTCGGCAACTGACATCTAAACAGGCATCTCCTCCCTTATACATACGGCAATGCTATCAAAAATAGTGTCTAGATTTGCCATCTAAGAGTTAGAAGAGCTGGCTTCATCCCTTGGACCGAGCTCATAGGATTCCAAGTTAAACACTGTCTTCTCGATAAGAGCCAAGGACAATTAGGTAGGAGTTTGAGTCACCATGCCAATGAGGCCAATCACCATGGCCTGGAGCTCGACGTTATGTTATTGCAAGTCTGCGATCAGCCTATTCACTTCAGCAGGGTCCATCTTTTGAAACCTTAAGCAATGAAGAGACATTGTTAATATGAAAACGAAAAAGGGCGATCTCTCAATGAGGCCATATATAATGAAAGCAAGATAATACCATCTTGCCCCGGTATTCCCATTTATGAGGATCAATTGTTTTGCTACCATTTCGTCATGAAGGGAGACATAATTGAGGGGCTGATGTGCACTCATCAATTGGCCTATCCAATTAGGTTCAGAGCTTTGCTCACAAAATGTGATCTTAATCTTTGAAAAGTTGGAAGTGATTTTCAAATTGTGTGAATGAAAATCTCATTTTGTGTAAAAAATTCTCACAATTTGAAAAACATTTCAAACTTTTCAAAGATGAAGATCACATTTTGCATGCAAAGCTCTGAACTTGGACAGGCCAATTGATGACCGCATGTTGATTTCTTAATTACGTCTTCCTTCTTGACAAAATACTAGCATAACACTTTATCCTCATAAATGGGGACTAAAGCAAGATGGTATTGTCTCGCTTTCATCATAGGAATAGGGATTGCTTCACTGAGAGATTGCCCTTCTTCATTTCCATACTAACAGTCTCTTTATAGCTCAAGGTTGCAAAAGATGGACCCCAAAGAAGTGAATAGATTGATCATAGACCTGCAATACCAACTGGTTGAGTTCCAGGCTATGGTAATTGGTCTCATTGGCATGGTGACTCAAACTCCTACCAATTTGTCCTTGGTCTCCATCAAGAAGATAGTGTTCAACTCGGAACTCTTTGAGCTCGATCCAAGGGATGAAGCCAGCTCTTCCAACTCTCAAATGACAAATCTAGACCCTATTTTAGATACGATTGCTACACATATAAGAGAGGGATGCATATTCAAACACCAGCAACTGAACCCCCAAAATCAACAGAGGTAGGAACCACCACAACCATATCCCAAAATCAACAGAGGTAGGAACCACCACAACCATATATGGTGGTAACAGCACCTTTATCAATGCTCCTACCAATTCTTCTAAAGTAGAATTTGATCGTAGAGAACCATCACGCCAGATTCCGTAGCAACGTTAAAAGTATAACCCCACCAAGTATTTCGAATTCCATTCAGGGGAGATTGGCTACTCGACCAATGACTGCACCATCATGAGACGCAGGATTCAAGCCTTGGAGATCACTAGTACCCTTAGGTTCCGAACCCCTTACTTGTCTAATTAGGGAAATCCCTGTCTGAAACGCCGTAGTAGGGCTAAAGCAGGGGATCTTTTAGTTTTATATTTCTCTACGTAGGAATCGCATGTATTTCATCCATGTGTTTGTTTTTTGGACGAACTATGCATTCCATCATTTTGGCCACAAACGGGAGTGGTGTTTTTGTAATCAGGGTGGTTCACCTTTTGCTTAATGAAGTCTAGGTTCATGAAAACTGTTACGCTTTGAGGGCATGTTCGAATATTTCAAACTAGCCCTTGATAATCACTAATGGTTGGGGCTTCCACATGTCACATTTGAAATGTTTTTTGAAAATAAATTTCGGAAAAAGATGTGCATTTTCTCTCTCTCGCGATCGATGCTTGCTCCTCACCAATGGCAGCATTTGGGAAATCAAATTGAAATAACCCTTAGCAAGTTGTATGAGGTGAACCCAGAAAGCCCCAAAATTGGAATTGGATCGCCCTCTTTGTGAGTTAGACGTGCTACATGAAACTTTTTCCAACAAAGTTGCCACAGGTGTTATATTTCCAACAAGGGAACCTACTAAGAAAAAAAACTTGGAGATAAAACTAGACATGTTCTTAAACCTTTGAATGGGGTGAGAATCTTCAGAAATTTCAACCATCCGCATTTTTAGACCAAACTCCCTAAGGTGAGAAAAAATCCAAATTTGAAGGAGTCATATGGGTGCTCTAAGAATAGTTTTTCCACTCCTTTTAAAACGAGTGAATGCCAAGAAGGTTTCCGCCAAAATTGTTGAATAAAGGTCGGAGGAAATTGAATCGAAATGTAATTGGACTTTAAGGCGTGTAATCACTCTCTTTTAGGATTAATTTACCCTACAAAATTGCTATAGATTACTGGCAAATTTCCTTGAGGATACAACAAAGTCACGGTGAGAATACTAGATAGTAATTCCAGTAAATCTCCTAAAACTCTCTGCGAAACAATTAAAAAAAATGGTTGTCTCCTTTTTCCTTTTAAGGAAGACAAAAAAAATGGAGGTTAAGTTTATTAAAAAATTGAATAGAATTGTCCAATATATAATACAAATTGAACACACCTCTATGTGTATAAATTGCCAATACGAACACACCCACTTATGTCTGAAAAATTGCAATTCAGACATAACGTTTCGTGTGTGAAAACCACCATTCGAACACAACCCTTCATGTCTGAAAAATTGTAATTTAGACACAACTCTTCAAGCATGAAAACTGTCAATTTTGGATAGTTTTGTCCGAACAGTCATAAGTCACAAAAAAAATTGTTGATTAAGGTTTAGTTTGGTCTACGGCGCGCATATGTGCCAAGTGCTAAGTGCGCCAAAATCGCGCACATGCATGCGAGTATTATGGGGTCTAGCCCACTCACCCATTTTCTCCACTTAAAATAGTAAATAACACTTTAACTTATAAGAAGATGAAAACTTTCCTTTATTTCCTATGTGAGATAAGGAAAATGCCTTATTTATTTGTTTTACAAACAAACACCAACAAAAATCATATTTGAAAAACATTTGAATTGTCCCACTTGTTGCACCATGCTAACAATCAATGGATCCATGGATTTAAGGTTCGCATCTTAAGAAGATAATTGGGGTAGCCTATTGTCGTATAATCCACAAACGGGGTGTTGTCTTTTCTCTTATTAAGATGAGCGGGTTGTGGATGAATCGCTCAATTGTCATGAGGTCATCTATCCTTGACACCGTCCTAGTGAGTTTCCTAAGGGCGCAACTCGGGGTTTTAAGCTACAGGTTGTGCATGCAAAAGTGTAATGCTAAGAGCAATAAAGACATGCACAACAATTTATATCAAAACACCGCTTCTATATTCACCACATGAACATACACTCCTGCACCTCCCTACCAGATAAACGGGTCAACAAAGTACTCCATCCTTATAACTCCCAATCTGCTTCAACATTCAACACATCATCAATGGACTAACCTCATTTTCCATGCAACTTTGACATGCGTTTGGATGAAAACCACACTAGTTAACAAACAATCGAGTTATTTCTATGCCTAAGTTCTTTAAGGTCTATAACCAAGTCTTTAGTAGAGTCGCCAAGCTGTTGCAATCCTTCTAGAGCGATCTTGGAAAAAAAAGGTTTAGAGGTATTATTAAGTTGGGGATCAAGGGATCTCAATCGACATGGGTTCTCTCAAACCTTTAACTTGCGTGACATTAGGATTTTCATTTTAATTCGAATTATCTTATGAGGATTCTAAGGGCACAAATGACAACCATTTAGGTAGCGAATGATAACCATTCTGTTCCGGAATGAGTTCCTGAACCAGAAATAGATTTTTCTATTTCTGGTTCCTGGATGAGTTTCTGAGAAAAAAAACCCGTTTGATAATGACAAAAAATTTCTATTTCTAGAACAGAAACCCGTTTGATAACAGCACAAAATTTCTATTTCTTGAAATAAAAACCCTTTTGATAAACAACAGAAAATTCTATTTCCAGGAATAAAAATTCATTTTTGTAGAAATGGAATAAAAATAAAAAAAAATCTGAAAAATTCATAAAAATCTTTAAAAAAATTCAGAAAATCCCAGAAATTGAAAAATTCCAGAAAAAATCATCAAAATGTTGAGAAAATAAAAAAAATTTAGATTTCGGGAAAATAGGAAATTTGTTGAATTTTTTCAAAAAAAAAATCAAGAAATCAAAATTTTCAAAATTTCACAGAATTGCTTAGAATACCTGTGGTCACCCACTTTTAGTGAAATTTAAATTTTTTTAGGTGCCAAAAAAAATCAAAAAATCAAAAATTTCAAAACTTCACAGAATGACTTACAATACCTCTAGACACCCACTTTGAGTAAAATTTAATTTTTTTAGATGCTCAAATGGTATTTTTGATTTTTTTTGGTTCCTAAAGAAAATTAAATTTACCTCAAAGTGGATGGCCACATGTATTCTAAACCACTCTGTGAAGTTTTGAAAATTTTTCTTTTTTGCTTATTTTTATTTTTTTTCGACACCTAAAAAAAATTAAATTTCACTCAAAGTGGGTGGCCACATGTATTCTAAGCAATTATGTGAAGTTTTTATTTTTTTATTTTTTTGGCACATAAAAAAATTAAAATTTCGCTTAAAGTGGATGGCCACAGGTATTCTAAGCCATTTTGTGAAGTTTTGAGATTTTTTATTATTTTATTATTTTTTTCGGCACCTAAAAAAATAAAATTTCGCTCAAAGTGGGTGGCCACATGTATTTTAAATCATTCTGTAAAGTTTTGAAATTTTTACTTTTTTTCTTTTTTTTGGTATATAAAAAATTTTAATTTCACTCAAAGTGGGTGGTCACAGGTATTTTAAGCTATCCTATGTAGTTTTGAAATTTTTTATTTTTTTTATTTTTTCGGCACCTAAAAAAATTTAAATTTCACTCAAAGTAGATGACCACAAATATTCTAAGCCATTCTGTGAAGTTTTGAAATTTTTTATTTTTTGCTTTTTTTTATTTTTTTCGGCACCTAAAAATATAAAATTTCGCTCAAATTGGGTGGCCACAGGTATTCCAAGATATTTTGTGAAGTTTTTAAATGTTAGAATTTATTATTATTTTTTATTTTTTTGGCAACTAAAAAAATTAAATTTTGCTCAAAGTGGGTGGCCATAGGTTTTCTAAGCTATTTTGTGAAATTTTGAAATTTTTTTATTATTTTTTTATTTTTTTCGGTACCTAACAAAATTTAAATTTCGCTGAAATTTTTGATTTTTTACTTTTTTTTCTCATCTCAAATATCGTGACTTCCATATGAATATGTGTGTTGAAGAAAATGAATTCCTCAGAAATGGTTCTCACTTTTGTTCCAGAAATGAAAAACCAACTTTTTTTTTATTCTCATTTTTGGTTTCAGAATCAGTTTTGGAAGCAAACTTGTCCTGGAAATGGAAAAATGAAATTGCATTACCAAACGGATTTCTGGTCCAAAACTGATTCTACTAGCAAAAAACCAGTTCTGGACAGAACCAAAATGGTTTTCATGCAGCACCTTAGTTCCCAGGAACAATTTCTACCTATTTTTCTATGTCTATTCCCAAGATGAGTTTCTAAGCAGAAAGTAGCAGTTAATAACAACACAAAATTTTTATTTTTGAAACAGAAATTTGTCAGCGATGGCTGCGAGCAACGAGGTTGAGCTCTTAGAAAAATTGTTATTTAACAAAAAATAGAAAAGTAGAAAATTTCTACTTCTCATTTGTGTTCCTAACCTATTTATGGGCTAAAAATTTGTTTTGGAAATAAAAAAATGAAATTGCATTGTTATACGGATTTTTGTTCTAAACCTATTCCCGAAAACTGAAAAATAGAAAAATAGATAAACATAATGGTTATCTTTCGCGTCCTAAGTGATAAGAAGTTGCCACTAACCTATTCGGGTCGACTAGGAGCAAGTGAAATTCATGAGGATATCTCACTTCCTACTCAACCAAAGATCTAAGATCGGGACTTGAAAATTAGCTAATTAGCGCCTTTTCAGTACCCTAACTTGATTAATTTGTTTACCTAACATTCATGCAATGTTTAACCATTTTATTACCCATGCCACTAAATGATGTCCATGCATGAGTGCACAATCAAGGGTAAGTAAACAATCACAGTCAATATTATAAAAGTAAAGTATAAGGAAGTAAGCCCGATGAAGTGTCAAGCAAAGAATACACATGATTTTGTTATCGTACCCCGAGACAGGTCCCCCGTGAGTGGTACCCTAAACAAACCGTGCCTACACCTCAAACTAGATAACACAAAGCGACCATGAACTAGACAAAACAGAGCGACTAGCTAAGTAATAGCAATGAAATTCTAATCAGCAAATTAATGCTATCCCTAGATGCAATTCCAAACTAAACGCCACGCTAACTACTCTTTTGATCTTTTCTTTTAACTGACTGTTTTCTTTTTAATTACGCAAAATGACATGATCTAACATCTATACTATACTAAAAACGCTAGCTGCATCATGCATTAGATTAAAATAATGCGATATTAATCAAAAACCCAAAACATTGCTTAAAATAATAACTTAACACCAAGGTACCACCATATTTTCCAGAATGCTAATTTTTTTTGTAATTTTTTCATTTACTTGCCTTTTGTGCCACTTTTTCACATACTCTAATGGCGCCGTGATTAATCACTAGGATCACCATAAATAGAACGATCAACCACAAATAGACCATGATTATACTAATCAAAATATAATAACACCTAAACATGCAATTCCACCACCGATACTTACACCCACGTAAAAGAGGCCCGAAGTACATAGATCGGCCCAAATGAGCCCGGAATCGCTTTGGGTGACCTAGACAAGTTAAAGGGACATCCCGAGACCGTCCAGGGTCGTTAAATGGGCCATAATGGGATCCGGAGTCTACTGTACAGTGAGTTAAAGGCACTGGACAGCGGGCTCTCGGTACTCGTTTTTGGCAACGGAAATACCCTGAATGACTCCTATGGTTCGATATTGCGAAATGCTACACTAGGAAGACATGGACGACTAGCATGCACCAACATATCCACCCGTGAAAAGCCAAAATAAATCAAGGACAAGATGAGATAGTCCATAATCGACCCATTAACATGCTAGACATGCTAGACACATACGAACACCTGTAATCGAAACACAAAATGATGGGGTATAGAAATGCCATAACCGGCTTGGTGAACCTAGAGATCGAGGCATCGCTAGCGGCCCGCTAGGGCGAGGCTAGCAGTTATGCCTCGACTTTGAACTTCGGTTCTATCACGGCGTCCTTTGCAAGTTGAAGATAAAAGACAAGTGGTTCCTACCTTGAACGAGATCGTAAAGGGACGGCAAAGGAATTGAGATGGGCTCCTGGGGCCCGTTTGGCAAGTTGCCAAATAGTAAAAATTTATATTCTTTTGTTCCCAGAATCAGTTTGAGAATAGAAATCTGTTTGTTTAATTTTTTGTTCTCGGGCACAAATTTACAAAAAATTGTTTACAGAATCAGTTTTAGAATAGAATCAAGAAGCCAAAAAAAGTAGTTTCTTGATTCTGAGAACAATTTTTCCATTTCTGATTCTTCTCGGTTTGTTCTTCTTCTTCTTCTTGGCCTGCCGGCCGCTAGCCACAGGCCAGGGCAAGCGAGGGTGTTGCGGCCCTCACTGCTTGGGTGAGGGTGGCTCGCTGACGCAACGGCAAGGCCTCGCCCAGCCATGGTGAGGCCGAACTCGCCGTCGTGAGATTTGGGCGAAGTCGAGCCTTGCTTAGCAAAGGCGAGGCCAACCTCGCCATCGCAACCTAGGCGAGAGAGATGGGCCATGACGGCGAGACTGGCAGCAAGGGCCATGACGCTCTCGCCGGCCCTAGCTTGTGGCTAGTTGCCGACACCTGAGGTAAGGGTGCTTGAGGTTGCACTACCTCAAGCATCCTTGCCTGGGTCATACAGGCCCTCACCGGGGGTCGAGGGTCGCGCAACCTCGGTGAGGGCCCGTATGACCCAAGCAAGGATGCCTGAGGTAGTGCAACCCCGGGCAACCCTCACCGAGGTTGAGCAACCTCTATGAGGGATCCCAAGGGTCACAAGACCCTCATTGAGGGTTGCCCGACCCCAAGCGGCCCTCACCAGTGGTCACTAGGGGCCACCTGAGGTCGTGTGACCTCAGACGATGGCCACCGACACCAGATCTGGGTTACTAGCAGTCGCTTGCCCTTCACCGAAACCAGAAAATGGTTTGAGTTTTTTATTTGTTTTTTTGATAAAAATAAGAAAAGTCATTTATAAGAATAATTTTTCCAAACACCATTTTACCCAAAGATGCTTTACAAAGAACTTTAAAGTTATAATTTAACAAACATAATTTACATTTCGGAAAACTCCTTTAACTTAAAATCCTTTCCATTTTCCCAAATGCCTTCCCCAAAAGTCCAACCAAATGCAGCCTAAATTGGTTCTAAGTCAAAAGGTTTAGGATTAGATTGGTACAAATATAATAGGTTTAAGACTTTTTTGACACTTTACCTTCGACAACAATTTATGCCTAAGCATTTTTGTAGCGATGAAAATATTTTCCGTTCATTTATTTTTTTTTTATTATTTTTTATTTTTTTATTTTTTTTGGTAATCGAGGTGTCCGCGCGGCCGGCCAGCGATGACTCAACTAGAAACCGGCAGTGATGCACGACTAATCCTTGAGTGACGCTAGCGTAGGACCCACCACCACGGCGCCACACTTAATAATCCCTAACGCCAGCGCTGGGATTCGAACTCCTACCCTTCGTGAGGGGAAGAGAGCCCCAAGCCAGCACTGCCGCTGCGGGCGGTGGTCGTTCATTTATTTTTGTAAGTAATGCAAGCAATATTTTTTTAAAAATATTTTTTAAATAATTTATCTTTTACGAAATAAATGCAACCTTGATAAATGTATTGACGTACAACTTTTGGCCACACCCCAGACAACATGTACATAGGAAATGAATGATTTTTAATGATGAAGAAGAGGGCCACCGTGCAGAGAACCCGCACGTTCAATTCGAATCTTGCATGATCTTCTCAACATGGGGCTACCCCGCTTTGATTTATTCGCATGTTGTTTTTGCTTCAGCAACATATTGCTTTTCCGTCAAATATTAGAAAAATATTAGATATGAATTTACAAGTCAAAATTTGTGTTTTTGAAAATATCTCAGGTGTTAAGAGTTAAGAAAAAGTCAAAATGTATCCGTAGCACAATCTATATTATGTAAATGGTAAAAAGTAAAAAGCTATCCAAACACGTCGTCGCTCGCTTTAATTACCGACTCCCGCACTTCAGTTGCAACAAGAACTAACTAAACTCAGGACTAATTTAATGATCAAAAAACTAATTTATGTTTACAGATTGAATGTGTGACATGATTACATAGTATATTTTATAGTTTAAGCAAACATGTAACGTTTGCCTCTGGTCTCCCAGACTAGCAAGATATTTCACACGCCAAGGTTTCTTCACCTAAAGTGGATTTTTTTATTTTGTTTCGCATCATAAAATATTTATACTTCTTTCCATTAATACGTTTTGTTATTAACCCTAGTACAGCAATTCTATAGTCTAAGTTGCAGTAAAATGTACATACATGGAGGACAGTGGTGGGTCGTTTCTCCACGTAAAAGTGGTAAGCGTAAGCCCTTGTTCATTGATGTCCTTTCTTTCGGTGGATTGTCTATTATCATTGCTATTTTGTTTGGGGAGAGAGGGACATCGAGTACCATAATCATAGTAATGATATAGCTACTTAATCGGAAAGATTTGTTGTATAATCAATGCAGCATGCTTGATCTTTTTCTATATGGTTGGTGCTAATGGAACGAAAGTTCGTGTCCATTGAATTTGCCCTTTGGCCATTGAAATATATTTTAGCAAAATCACCTTGGACACATGGGAATCAGATTCTAAGATTTTTTTTTTTTACATCGAATTCCTGCTCATCAATGGAACCTCTCTCCCAGCTTCTTGCTTGACATTACAAGGAAACTTTAATTTGCACCACACTATGTTTGTGACATTTTGTGAATTACTTGTGCCAGTAATTTCTTTGGTTTGATAGCAAGTAGTCCATCCTGTATTATTTTGTCAAGTTGGAGCGCATGCGAAGTGCGCATCAATCCTTTATGCACTTTTACTCAGGATCGACAGTACCATCGCAATGTTATTTTTTATGATAATGAAGTCTAGCTTTAAGTATGTAAACCCCAAGCCCATGAAATCCTTACACTAATCTCATGCATTAGCTAAGACGTAAGTCAGAGCCCGGATAAATGACCCATGAATTCGATAAAATTAGAATGACATCACTCCGATTAGACACTTAAGTGATTTGAAAAAATTTAGATTTTTGATATTAAAGTGAGAACCTTATGAAACTTTTGGCACTTCTAATGCCTTTATACCGATAATTAAGAAAATTATGGCTTGGTGGTTCGAGGTGGAGCTTAAAAGGGAATGCCTGATCTAATATCCCTTTAACATTTTCCAAGAGGGCTCAGTGTCAACCATTATAATTTTGCTTGCTCCTCCTCTAGGACCATCTCTCTACTTCATCTTATGGCGGCCTGTACTTCCTAAGTACAACACTAGCCTTCTGCATAACCGGCAACCAAGTGTATACACAAAACACTGCCCTCCACAAACTCTAAAATGCTCAAAGCTCGCGCGCGCTTAAACACTTGCATTAATTAAATAACTTTCAGAGTACATAATAAACTATAGTGCTATTAGGTACCTGTAGCTCATGTTGGATAGACTTCTTTTTTTTTTTTTTTCGGTCGAATGTTGGCTAGACTTTGTAAACCACTAAGATCGCTTAACCACCCTTTAACTAACAAAACCATATTGGGACCGATCACCAACTTGGGGGTGAAGATTCACTTCCCATGGCATACGTAACGAAAGTGATTTGTCATGTGCAGCTCAGCTCACGGCATATTCTAACTCTTTTGGCATTACACCCCATCACAAAACGAAGTGTTCCTTGAGCAAGAATCCGACTTTTTTTCCTTAGCTTTGCTCGACACAGTCTCAACTCAATGCATCTTTCGACACTTCCCCGGAACCGTGCCCCCCCAACTTTGGAAAATGGACCCGAATGTGCATAAAGTCTCCACGAGAAAGAAGGAACTGTAAAATTAAGAGGTCCCCCTCCTTACTTAGGTCTCTCAACCCTCCTTTATCTTGTGGGGGCCAGCCCAACTCACCAGAGCACACAACGAGACAGCATGGGACGGAGCATCCTAGAAAAAGATGCCCTTTTTCTTCAATTCTTTAGTTCATTTTCCACTTATTTTAATGGCTTAGCTTGAATAAAGATCAATGGCCTGTGATGTGCTGTCTCTCTTTATGGTCGGGAGTGGGGCTGGATGGATGGCTAACCCCTTCCACTTTGGCAATAAAACAGTGGTGATCAAATCTAAGGGGGCTTGGAGGAAACTTTGAACGACTTTCTCGATCAACTTGGCAGGTAATGATGATCACTCAATTGCTGCTTTAATCAGAAGGGTTGTCTTGGAAGTGAAATGACTATAATGATCCGGTTTGGTTATGTAGTGGGTATGCAGGATTAGTTTACGGTTGAACTAATCAAAGCTCCAAAGTTCAGTAAGCTGTTGAGTGATCGTGTGTTGTCTTTGTGCTTTGATTCCTTCTGCAGCAGGCAAGGAGTTAACTTGTCCTGATCAAGAAAGAGTTTTAAAGCATGGTTTTGCTTTTCTTCTTCGCTTGTTTTAAGAAAAACATGGGGTTTTCTTTTGTTCTCCTCTCGCCTTGAGTGTCCAAGAAGGAAAGAACATGTTTTTCTTCCATTCCATTCATGGTCCTCAACATGTCTTGCATCTGAGTGCGGAGTTTGATCTTGACATGTAGACTTTTAACCAGACAATTGATGTTATGCCATGTCCACCCACTCTAGTCTCAATCAGCCTTTTAGCTACTGGGGAAAAAGTAGTGCAACCTGTCAATCACGGAAATTGTGGAAGGCCAACCTGAAAAAGATTAGAGTAATACTAACTACACTAATTTCAATTCATTAGATTGACATATTAAACGGCACAACAATTCTTTGATCGAATGTCAAATATGACTCGCTTATCGACATATCAATTTGCCTCATGCTTCTTAGTATACCATTTTAGTATATCGATCTTAGCCTTAAACAAAGAGCGCTTTTCTTACCATTTACCATTGGATAAATGAAACAACCTACGAAAGAAGGTAGTTACTAGTTGCTGTGAATGACTTGGGTTGGTGAAGAGGCATCATTACTTGCTAAACCACACTTTTGGTTTTTCTAATTAATCTTCCACAACTGCTGTCCGGTCAATGATGGATATCTAATCAAGCGAAAGCGTGAGGAATGAAGTAACTTTGCAACTAAATCATGATTAATCACCATAGTTCCTTTGAACACACAAAAGCAATCGGTGTGACTTGGGGTTTTATTAAAGGCGGTAGAGTTCATCGTTGGCAAAGGAGGGTGCTCCCCTTTATCTCTTTCCCAAGATCCATAAGTCTTTCAGCCTTTGCTTAATGGTGATGCTAGTAGTGACCCCCAATTCTTAGAATTTGAATGTACTTTTCGACTACGTCACTCGAAATTGCAAAGATTCGAACGTGAAATCTCCGATTCCGATACTCACTTAAAGTTTAGTGCGCAATGATTTTATCTATGAATTGGAGATATTAATCAACGACGTGGAATTTATCTTTATATCTTTTGCAATGTTGTGCTTGTGGATCTTTGTTAAAAAGAAAAGGAACTATAGAGGATTGAGCAATTAGCTAGTTAATCATAGTCAATGAGCTACTCATTTGCATAAGCATAATAATAATATTTTTTTTGCCACGTTACCTAGGTTTCCTTTTCTCATTACTAAGACTAGAAGTTTGTTAGCCTTTGCTTGATAATGGTGCTCGAAACTTTTTTGCCAATTTTTAAATTTAATTTGGGGCTTTTTCATTTAAAATTCCTAGTTTTTGTTTCTATTACTCTTTGGTCAACCAATTTAATGATCCATAGCAATAGCCTCATCATGAGAATATCAGCAATTCAAGACTCCGTCCTCGAAGAAATTCGTGATTTTAACTAATCGTGCCACTGGATTATCAAAAAAAAAAAACCTGTATTTTGATCATGACTCCCACTGCATCTTTACTATTTTTTCGGGTTACCTTCAATCGAGTCGGTAGCGAAAAAATTCTGAATCTTTAAGCTGTAATGGCTTCAAAGAGGTTTTTGATTATGCATTTACATCAAACACTTTATTGGGTGGCGCTTGTGTCACGTCTCATTATATTTGTGTTGATAATTTCGCGTCACCATTAGAAAATGCCACAATCTTCAATCAATTGCAATTGGGAAATTAAGCGTCTCCTTTTTTTCTGAAAATAAAACAAATTTCTGAAATGCTGAAGAATCGAAATTACATTGGAAAATTGCTTAATTTGGGATCCACTAATGATGCCCCCATATAGCGACAAGCTAATGAGGATGAAATGCCCCCCCGTCGGTTTCGCTAGTGTCCAATCTGACGCAAAAAGTCAGCCCTTGGTCTCGTTTCGCACCGAAATTTTTGGAGTCTCTTTTCTCAGCTTTTCACAATTTTTTTTTTGTTTTCAACCAAAAAAAAAAAGCAAATAATTTTTGTTTTTACTTCTTTAAAAATTTCATATTCCATTATGGAATATAAATTTATATATCATAAAATTAAATTAACTGAATAAAGAAAACAGTTTCGAGATATATCCTTTTTATCAGGGCGGACTCATCGAGTGGGAGAACAGCAGCATTATTTTCACGTACTAGATATGGCTATTTATTAACTGAATTTCAGTATGAAATTTCTTCATTTGGCCCTGATTTTTTTTTGACAGGTAAAGTTCTGCATCCCCGCCTTTTTTTTCTAAAAGAAAAAAACTTGGAAAAAAAAAAGGAAGAAGAAACCCCGAGCACGTTGCAACGAGGAAATTGATAAAAATCGATTTTTTTTTTGTTTAAAGGGCAAAAATAATTAATGCCGTTTTTTCAAAAACACGGTTTGTCGTTTTGCTCGACGGCGTAACGTCTCTCCGAAGCTTTCGGGCGGCTCGACGACCACCCCCCTTCCCGTTGAGCGCGCGGGCCCCCCCAAACGGCCTCCGCCACGTGTCCCCCCTCCCCTTCCCCACTCCCCACTCCCCCGGCGGGGCTCTTTCCCAAGTTCCCGAAACTGCCCTCACCTACACGCCTTGCCGCTCTCGGACGCCACCCCCGGAATTCCCCATTTTGCCCCCCCGGGCCCCCACCGTGCTGACGCGCGCACCGCATAATTCCTCGCCTTAACTCGACGGTTATGCTCTCAAATACTCGCCCAAAGCCACTTAGCTCTCCCGCACACACGCTCTCTCTCTCTCTCTCTCTCTCTCTCTCTCTCTCTCTCTCTCCGGCCAGTCGTAACGGTCGTCTCCGGTCGGCGCTGCTTCTCTCTCTCTCTCTAGAACGCGATTTCGCCTCGATTCTCGTGAGCAATTCTCTCCCCCTCTCTCTCTCTTCCGCAGCGACGCCGACATTCTCGTCGAAGTCCTTCGCGTTGATGGCGTTGCGGCACTCTGTTAATGGCGGTTTAATTGCAGGAAGCTGCTTGGTCTACCTCGCCGGATGCGATTCCTCCGAGGCGCACGCGATGGTAGCTGCGGTGTCGACGCCTGTGAACCCTAATAAGGCGGCGGGGGAGGCGGGGGCGGCGGCGACGGGTCGAGGTGGTGGTGGTGGTGGTGGAGGTGGTGGTGGTGCTCGCGCGAAGCCTTCGAGGCCTCCTCTGTTGCCTTCCGAGCCGGACAATGCGCTCGCCCCTCCTCGCCGAGCTAAGGGCCGGGAGGTCACTTCTCGCTACTTGTCGTCGTCCTCCGCTTCTTACACTACGACCGCGTCCTCCTCGTCTGCTTCGTCCACGTCCTCTTCCGCGTCCTCTTGTTCCTCCTCCAAGAGGTGCCCGTCGCCTCTGGTTTCGAGGACGGCGGCGGCGGCGCCTGGCTCCGCGGCGGCTAAGCGGTCGCAGTCGGCGGAGAGGCGGCGGCCGGCGACGGCCCGGCCGAGCTCGGCTGATTCGAGGGGCGGTGGCAGCGGTGCGAAGTCCGGTGAAATAACTGCGGCACAGAAGTTGCTTGTCACTTCGGCTCGGAGCTTGTCCGTGTCGTTCCAGGGAGAGTCGTACTCGCTTCCAGTAAGCAAAGCGAAGCCTTCGCCGGCTCCTAGCAGCACGAGGAAAGGGACGCCGGAGAGGCGGAAACCTGTGACTGCGGCCACTCCGCGGAGGGATCAGTTGGAGAATTCTAAGCCGGTAGAGAAGCAGAGGTGGCCAGGAAGGTCGAGACAGGAGAATTTCTTGAGCAGGAGTGTGGATTTCGGTGAGGATAGGAGGAGGACGGGCGGATCAAGGGGGAATGTAGCTAGGGCATTGCAGACATCAATGATGATCGATGTTAGGGCTTCACTTGATGGACGATTACTTGTCTCTGATTCAAGTGATCATGGGCTGGGAAAAGCTGACGAGGTTAACGTTCACAGAAGTTCAGGTTTTGAATCCAGCGGACGCACGGATTGCAGTTCTTCTGATGGTGAGAGTGTGTCTTCTGGTAGCACTAAAGGAGTTCAGGAATGTGGTGGTGGACAAGAACAGAATGGGCCTAGGGGAGTTGTGGTACCAGCGAGGTTTTGGCAAGAGACAATTAACCGGATGCGACGCCAACCAGAGGCTGGCACACCGTTGTTGACTAGCCCTTTCCTAAAAATGAGCGCCGCACCAAAACTTGTCGTGCCTAAGAAGCCTGGTTTCGATAGCCCAGTCTCTTCTCCAAAAGGGCCTTTGAGTTGCCGGGG
Organism: Syzygium syzygioides; assembly: GCA_031216285.1. Lineage (NCBI taxonomy): Eukaryota > Viridiplantae > Streptophyta > Magnoliopsida > Myrtales > Myrtaceae > Syzygium > Syzygium syzygioides. Next base: position 25,166,171 of record CM062247.1, read on the forward strand.
ACTGGCATCTCCCATTCATGGGGCAGTTCGACCAGCATCGCCAAGTAAACTTACTCATTTGGCAGTATCATCCCCTAGAGGACTAAGCCCCTCTTGGGCGAGGAATGCTGTGGCAGGAACTCCTCTTGATGTTAGTGCGAGTAATATAGCTTCCTTCTTGAGTTTTGCTGCTGAGGCTAGGAGAGGGAAGATGGGGGAAATCCGTATGGTTGACGCACATGGTTTGAGACTGCTGCACAACCGTCTTTTGCAATGGCGTTTTGTGAATGCCAGAGCAGAAGAAGCACTGTCTGCCCAGACATTACACACAGAGGTATGACTACTTAAGCCAAATTTTGTCCTAAAAGGGTGAAAATTTTAATCTGGATCTACACATTGAAATGCCACATTTCATCGTCACTAAGTGGTTTTGGTAGGTTCAATCAGAAGTGCACAAAGTACTTAGAAAAGCTTTTGGTTTTTGGTTTTTTCTGAATTTTGTTTATTGGATTGGTCATTTCAGATTATTTATCAGCACTTTCGGAAGTGAAATTGATTGATTATCATGCATAAGAAGTATAGGGTCCATAGACATGCATCAAATGAATTTGGGTGGGGCTGAATTTTGTTTCTGGAGCTTCATTTTTATTACATGGAAGCAATGTACAGAGAGAGCTCAAAGAAAATGAATTGAAGAAACAGGGGACATGGCATTTGATGTGCTTGATGATGCTAGATGGCTTTTGTATGGATTTCTTTGGCCCCTAGAACCTCCTTTTGTTTGAAGTTGAGATCAACATGGAAGGGGAAGACAATAGCCAAACCCAAAACTTAAATCTTGGTGAGGCTGGATCTCCACGAAGCCAAACCAGTTTTCTTTTGAGTGTGTGCATAATTCTCCACAATGAAATGCCCACTGTGGCACTTGGATATAGGGTGGAACTATCATAAGGGTTGCATTGAACTTGTGAAAATGTGAGGCAAACTGGTTGCTGATTAGTATTTAGTGCATGGTGCTTATATAGAAGTTTAAATGGTTGTAATGCTAAAATCTTGCTGAGAGACTCAGGGGAATCTATCTATATATAAAGTTTAGATAGTATAGGCACACACGCATTCAGGCAAATAAGTTGACTACAAATCTTATTTTTCTTCTAAATCTAACAGGTCAGTTGATGAGAGGGTACTGGGTGGTTTTGCAGTGAAGTATCTCTCTTGATTGACAGGAGGAGCTGGTCAAAATGTGCGCAAAGTATGTTGGAGATTTGTTATTTTAGAGTGAGTCTGTGACGGTTACTTATATGCTTCTAATGAACTTGGTACCACAGAAAAGATGTGGGTATAATTCTGATAAAATTTGGTGGTAATTGAAGCGATGATCAATAGCTAAAAGAATGTCCTAAATATTACTAAACCTATTTGATCAGAGAATGATATAAGAAGAAACAATTATCTAGATTCTTGAATAGTTAGACATGACTTTTAAGGGGAATAAGAAGCTTTCCAAAAAGGATTCTTGGTGATGTGCGATTTTATGGATCCGAAGATGGACACTGGAGCCACAGACTATTGATGTTGGAATTAACAGCTTACGTGAAATTGTTTTGATACTTCAGTTATTAATGGAGAAAGAATTGAATACTGCGGACATAATCATCAAGTTACTGAGAGTGGGAACATTATTGCCAGTGGAACTGGAAAACTTGGGGCATCAGTGGGAAAAGAAAACCGAGAGCTTCACGTGAAGATGCTACTACCTCTTTCAATTTTTAGGGTGATATGATGGTTGTGGTTTCATTAATAAAACAAAGGTCTATTGAGCATTTTACGGGCATGAGATTTGGATGAGGAACTCATTTGAAGATGTACGTGCTAGACTTTTACTTCACATGGATGCTTAAACTGAAGCTATGTTCTGTTATTAATTTATGTAACGGCATGAGACCGAGTAATTTAAAGAAATTCACGTGTTGTGCATCTGTTGGTTCTCCTGAACACACCCTGGAATAGGGAGACAGGGAGCTATACCATTCTTCCAGCCTCTTGTGTACTTGAGACATGATCTACTAGTAATGACTTCATCCGTTTAGCCTAACTGTACAATACCTTGCTTCTATATTCTTAACTTCATTATGAGTAGTGTTAGATCTATTAGGGTTTTCTCGACAGTTCAATGACTAAGGAGGAACTTATGTCCCTTTCATACTCTATTTTGCCAGAGAAGCATCTACAATGCCTGGTTGAGCATCTTCAAGCTGCGAGAATCTGTTAAAACCAAAAGAATCGAGTTACAGTTGCAGAGGCAAAATCTGAAGTTAACCTCTGTTGTCCATGGACAAGTAAGATCTGCTTGTAGAATAACTGTTGTGCTTCAGATGTGGCTACATTTTTTTCCCTTTTTTTTTTTTCGATGTTGCTACATTAAAACATGCCTATATTGATCCATTATCAAGCTTGAAAGTGGAGGGACTAGCTTGGAGAAGTTGTATTAGTGCAGATTTCAAAATGTCTTCAGTAAATTGAGTATTGTGAACTTTAAATGTGTTTGAATTTGCTTATTTGTTTAAACTTTTAGCTCGTACTTTTGCTTTTTGTGTTAGAGTCTTTTTGGATACTGAATAAATATTTTAAATGTAAATGAATTCTAGTATGAAATAGTCATTTGTCGTATACTTGAGTGGAGAGATCTGTCTACTGTTATTTTCCTCCTTCTCCTGTAAGTTTTAATTTGATGTTTATGCTCCTGGAGAACAGATTAGATATTTGGAAGAGTGGGATTCAATGGATCAGGACTACTCGAATTCTTTGTCAGGAGCCAATGAAGCCTTGAAGGCTAGCACTCTTCGCCTTCCTGTCATTGGTGGGGCAAGGGTATGTGCTAAAATTTGCTACTAACTCCTGACAGAATCATTGCTAAAAATGGGCATCGATATGGGTTAATGGCATTCTTTGATATTCAGGTTGACATCCAGAAAGTAAAGAATGCTATTTCTTCAGCAGTTGAGGTAATGCAGACCATGGCGTCCTCCATCTGCTTGTTTTCTTCAGAGGTGATCTTTCGTTCCTTATAAAAATGAATTATATTAATTTCCAATTTGATATATAAGTCTCTGTTTGGTGATGCTTGTGTTAGAAGGGAATCTTGAGGATTTGGGGGGAATGAGGATTTTTTGTAGGGGTTTGTGTGCTTCACCTATCTTAGGGAGAGCATTCATGTGCTGACGGATGTCTGTCTTATTCATGTTTTTATAGTGCTCCTATATGAAGTGGCATGATATGGTTCTCCTTATTTTCTTAGCTAGTTGCTAACTTCTTGTGATAAGAGTTTGTTGCTCTGAATATTCTGCTATTTCATGCAGGGTCTTGTTAAAGTATACTTTATGGGAAATAATTTAACTTTCCAAGATACTGATTGTGCATAACATAAAGGCAATTAATGCATTGGAAACTGTAAGTTTCTATAATCGGTTGATAACAAGTGCCCCTAGGACACTCGTTAACAATCAATCCTTCGTGAAATATCAGAATAGAACATAACTACAATCTAAGTAGCTTGCAGTGAGTTGACATTTTAGAAATTTATGACTTTGTTGTGACCATGGTTTAACAAAATTGTAGTTTTTTGTGTTATATTATCTTACTTCGGGCAATGTTCCCTCTTTTAGTTGGTGGGATTAGCTCAATTTTGTATGTAATAGAGTTGGGATTCTGCTTACTTGTAGGCATAAATTCACCATAGAGTATTTTTTGGTACCTGAAAAGAAAATCTGTTATTCTCTTTGTTCTTTGTGTTCAATACTGCAGCAATTAGTAGTGCTTCTCTGTCCTTATAATTTTTTCAAACTTTAAAAACGTCCCTGTATTGTTTTGTTGGTTCAAAATGGTCCCTTACTTTTCTAAAAATGTCACCGTTAGTGCTCAATCAAACTCAGCAGCCAGGCTTCTGAGTTGGCAATCTGAGAACACTTAATGCGCTTTTTTTGGTACATTTGTTGCTGATGCGACCACAAAAATGAAAGATTCAAAAGGTTAGATTAAAGTGGGCAGGTGCAGTACTGCCAACCCGACAGTGACCACCACCGTCTCGGTTGCCAATCCACGGTGACTAGTATGCTGGTGGTCATCGCGTCTATTGCAGTTGTCAACCACTGAGACAGTAGCAGAGCAGATTGAGATCCTACATCTAGATGTCGGTTGCGAGGTGGTCATCCGACGATGGTCACCTGTCAAGGCTGACCAACGTCGCGGTGTGTCGCCTGTCAACAGCAACCATAATTATGCTGGTCTCAAATCACACAGAAACAAGGGGGCACAACGTCGGTGGAAATCTGAGGCGACCACCACGCGGCGGTCGCCTGAGTTGTGCGACCACTATGACACAGTCACTCAGCGATGCCAATGGTGGGGCTGCCTAGGGTATGCAGCTCTACAATTCTTTTTTATTTTTTGGCTTTCGCAAAAATGAAAAAGAAAAGAAGTCCATAAATCCAGGTCAAATCCAAGTGAGCTTTTTCATTTTTCTTTTTTTTTGGAAAAAAGCGTGTGTTAGTAATTTGTGACAGTGTCAAATCCATATCAGCAAAATCCGTTGCAGGAATAGCACAAGGAAGAACAATGGCACTCTTTAAATAGTACTAGGACCATTTTGAACAAAAAGAAATAGAATGTCGGTTTGAATATCGGGTAAAAGTAGAGGGGCCACCAATACCATTTCACCTATATAATCTATTTTGGCTCATTTAGTTGAGCACTTATTTTTTGACCTCTTCTTAGTAACTATATATATTTTCTCCGATAGTTAGGGATGCCTACTCAACTCTATATGTTGGCAGAGCCGATTGAATGCCTCTTTTAAGAAACTCGGTGAGCTTTTCTCAAGTATATGCCTGGGAAATGCTACAATGAGTTTTGCTCCACTCACTGTCATTGGCTGGTTTTCTACTATTGCTATTTCTCAGACATCATCTGCACGGGCCTTCATCTTAGATAAAATCCATGTGAAACCAACCATTCAGTAACTCATAAAATAACTATGGACGTTATCATTGAAGCTCATTTGTTCTATTATGAAATTGTGTTAATAGGTTGGGGATGTTTACAATCTTATGGCTGAACTTGCGAGGGTTTCATCACAAGAGCATGCCGTGTTGGATCAATTCAGAGATCTCTTGTCAATGATTGCTGCCATGCAGGTAATGTTATTCGATATTATTTTATTTCTTAAAATATGGAATCTGGAGTTGAAACTGCATTGATGATGATGCTGGAGTCGAATTAGTGTTGTGTCCCAAGCCCCTTGGGGAACTTATAGTAGCGGTTGTAATAACAATAATAATGGAGAAGAGAGAGAGAGAGAGAGAGAGAGAGAGACCAACCATGAGTTAGTCCTGTGGTTTCCTTGCCCTCGTCCTGTTTTTTGAAACTAGCCGGTACTGACTTATTTTGTCAATTGCCAGGTAAACGAAAGCAGCCTGAGAACCCACCTTTTACAAGTACAATGCACACCCTCAGCCTCAAGCTTTACGATGGAAACATGATGCTGATACTGTTTAAAGCTAACAACATCTAATAACGGTACTATACTTTGATTCGGCAATTCGGGGGGTAAAAACAGCATGGGACATTCCATTTTGGCTTCTGAAACCAGAGAGCATGACTTTGGTCTTTCTTTGGGATGATGATCCATGGGAAGGAGAAGGCATGTGGCGATGGGCAATATGAGCGTGCCAAAGCAAGGACTGTGGTTTCAACATCTAGTCTAGGTTCTACACGGATTTTCTATAGGTTTCAAGGAAGTGTATATAAGTGATGTTTCCTTTCGTTTTCTTAGAGCTAGCCTGGGAACAGAATAAGAATGGAGAAGAAATGCAGACTTGGGGTCCGTTTGCTTCTTTTTCTGCTCTCTAGTGTACTTGCCGCATCGATCTCTGGCATGTTTTGTAAAGCATATATAGTTGTCCATTGGGAAGTTTCAGTCTTCAAAGCTTGTGTCTATCTTCTTTGGAGGCAATCTCCAATTATGTTAGCTGTTCTAATCAGTTCATAGGGTCGCCTTGACCGAGGCCATAGAATCACATTTACCTTATCTTTCTGATTGCCTTTTGGAATGTTATAGAATCATCGACATGAACAAGATCTTACATACTACATCTTCGTCGGTCGATAGCCTTCAGATGCATACATGTAGTCATCAATCAAATTTTGGCTACCAGTTTGGGTCGTTCTTACCTGATGTGTCTGCTTTCAAGCGTTCCTATATATCGACATTTCATGAGGTGGACTGTGTAAAGCCGAGTAAGGAAAGGTGCTCTCTGGATTGATAATCAGATACAAACCTCCTGTAAGGCTTAATGGCCTTGATTTGCAGAGGCCGAAAACACTTCAATTTGGATTAGGATAATACGAAGATAAATCAATTTATGAAGTTGTTTTGATCAAGTCTTGTTTGGAATTTGTTGTATCAATTTACAAAGTGATAATCATCTGATAATCCTGGTGTTATTCTTGTCCTACTACTATACAGTGCAGCTGACAAGCCAAACAGTTTTCTTCTACTTAATTAATGTAACTTCTTGCCAAAACTTAAAAAATATATATATTGCCTAAAGTGAAAACAAAATCATAATATATATAATCTTAGCTCACATATAGCTCATAAAGGTAGATTTTTCAGATTATTAAGAAATTTATTTTTGTGGATGTGTGCGTATTTTTTGACGTGGAAAACGTGCGTTCAGCTTCAGCCCACCAAACCAGAAGAGAGCACTTTCTGGGCGTCGGTCAGTCTTGACGTACGGTCAAAGGGTGCAGAGAACTTGGCCCCAATCTGATCTTATTAAGAAGGTTCCTAGCGTAGTGGGAATCTCTCTTGCCGTTTTAGATATGGAGTTGCACCTTCCTACAGTTTAAACAAAGATGCTGTCAAAAGGAGATGAAGAATGGTTGGCCTAATTATCTGAAGAAAGAAAGAAAGAAAAGAAAAGGGATCTTTTAACAGATTTTCTTAATCCTCTCGCCCTCTGGCTTTTCTGAAAATTTCAAGTTTACCCTGATTCGAAAATGTTATTTCAGATGCTTTCATGGCTACTAAACCGGTATAGTCTCCGATCCAAACAAAAGAAAAACCGATATATGTGAAACTTCAAAACGATAACACTCATGAATAGTGATGGAGTCAGGATGTGAGAGGAGGGTGAAACTTTGACTATGTTGCAGCTAATATGTTAATTAATTTTCGTTATTAAAGGATATCTCAAATGAAATCGACTCAACAAATTAATAAGATATAAAAAAAAAGTGGGATTTTATGTTTGATAGCCCATTTTCTTGGAAAAGAATTTTATGGTGTCCTTTTTTCCCATAATCGCTTAAACAACAAGTTTCTTGATCTTATAAAAAAAAAATCATCTAAGGTGACAAATTTCTAATATAAAGTTGACAAAAAGAGTACACAAATTGCTCAAAATAAATAAAGGAGCTATCTAGAGTCATCTGATGCAAAATTGCACTTTTCATCTCAAATTTTTTCTTTGAAAGAAGATCAGATCCTTACAACGAATAAATAAACACAAAAAAGATACAAATTGATAAGAAACTCCTTTTACACAAAAGGTGATTGGACCTTTTTCATTTATAAGGCTTAAATTCCTAATCTCTATTGATAGGTCATAAAGCCCTACTAATCACAACTTTTGAACGAAGGCGGTCGCCTCTGCTTGGCCCCCATCTACATGCCTGCCCATAAAATAATAGCTATCACATCAAATGAAGAAAGCGCAAAAATAAAGATAACTAGATTACTACCAATGTGAGAAAGAAAAAAGTAATGGCTTTCGATGTAATCAAATGAAGATAAGATTTGTCTACGTTTGTTTGTGGTCAGCAAATCTCATTCTGCTCATCCACTATGTAAATCCGAGCGTCCAGGTACAACCGACCGCTAAAATTCAAGACAGAATCGGCGGCTCTAAAGTTCAGAACACGGTGCGGGGTCTAAGTATAAGAAGATGGAAAAGAATTTGGTCACATGAAAAGTAGCTGGTGTTTTTTGCCGTCCTGTGGCCTACCAAAGCCAACCCAACTTGCCGACTTCTACTAGAAAAGTAGCTGGTTTTTTTTTCTCTTTTCTTGGCCGACCAAGTGATACTTATAATACAATGATGCCACTGTGGTTTCTTTCTTCTGTTGGCCAAATTGGGCCACTGAGCTGTTGAATGCAGCATTTTTGACTTGTGTTAGCAGCCTCCCCTTTGCTCACCAAGCCACATTGTTCCAGTCTTGGCCATTGAAAAAGTGGGGTCGTCTTGTTCATTTGAGCTGGACAGGGGAGACCTCATTAGAAAAGGAGAAAATTGAACTTCCTGTGATTAGGCGTTCATTGAACCACTTTGTAGTGTCATTTTATGGTCAAGAATCAAAGTGGGTATGAGTATGGGCGACCAGCAATAGGTGCATAAGGGAGCAATTTGTTTGGCCCTCCCATGTGTAATGTACACAGATTTGGAGCCCACCTAAATCATGCATTTGCTCGTGGCTCTCACCATCTTCTACTGTGTCTGGTTAGGCCACTTTCTATTTTGGTGTAGGAGTATCGTCGTGTGGATGAAATGCAATCAGGGCAGCAAGATAAGTTTCAGTTGCAACAGTACGAGCTTCTTATCATGATTTTCGAATCGTGGAGGAGAAAATGTCGGTATGAAAAATAGCTTCCCCTCTCGTGAGTAGACGATAAGTAATAGGAAATGTGCTTGTCTAGATTAGATATGTACTCGAGTTGAATCGAGCTCATACAGCTGAGCTCGACTCGGCTTGCAAACTCGATGCTCGAAACTTGACTCGAACTAGAATAGGTTGTAACATTTATGCTCGAGTTCGTCTCAATTATCGATTAATCGTGAAGGAACTCAAGCTTGACCTTGATCTTACAAAGGTTTGAATAGTGTGGGTATATTTACATTTTTGAAAAATCAACAGAAACTTGATCAGGCTCGCAAGCCTGTTGGGCTAAGAACCAACAAACTTGGACACGGGTAGATAACATACTCAAGTAGCTCGGGCTCGACTTGATTCGAAATCAAATAAGTTGATTTCAAGTAACCATTAACCGGAGCTTGAGTTACTCACGAGTAGGTTGACTTAATTTCACCCTTTTTTTAAGTCTAGATGAGCATCCTTGGAAAATTACTCAATCAAAGAGAATACGTAGTAGGTTGAGTTTCCAATAAGAGTTCCCTCTCCACAAGTTTTTCAAGGCCGATTGCGATTTAAACTTCACGATTCTTTTTATCTTCCAATTATCTCTTCATTATGCGAAAAGATTTTAGTACTTTCTCCACAATAATAGCCGCCACCTAGACATCAAATCACCTCTGCAAATATTGATTATTTGCACAATCGTTTATTGAATATCAACATTAATTTTGTTTCTACTATTAAATTCGAAATTTAAATTGGTCGATCAAAATTTGATAGGCATTAAAAACATTTCTTTGCCTTTTATGTGATGATAATCCCTATTTAGTTTCCATAAATATTTCATACAATATATGAGTTTTCGATAGTTTCCTTTCTTAGTTTGATTTAATTTTTCAAAATGTTAAAGATGTTCACTTTGATTGCTACTTTTCTTTCTAATTTTTTTAAGTGTTCGTTTTCAAGTCTTTTTCAACCATCTTTAAGGAGCAATGGAGACTGTTGGCATGGAAGTTATTATTGACACATTCATTTTATCTCTATATATGACTTTTTAAATATAAAGTTTCCACATTTCATGCAAGGACTATAGTTTGTTTAAGAGATTAAAGAGTAAAAATCACTGTCCTTTTTATACTATGACTTATATAACTCGTCACAAATTTTGAGTGTAATATTAACAAAAATTATTCAAATCAAATAATGTTTAATTAACAAGCTGAAAAAAGCCAAAATAAGATAGATAAGCAAAAAAATGCTTGAAAAATTTTTAAAAATTAGAGTTGAAAAATAAAAATATATATGAGGCAAGTTGCTATCGGGATAGAGGACCCCCATTGGAGTAGCGATGAGGGTAGAGTGCGACCCTGACCACATATTTGGCAAGGATTACATGACCCCGGCGGTAGCTGTTGCGACCTTTCCCGTGGGCGGCAAGCGGGTCTCGTGGCCCTTGTCTGGTTTGTGGCATGGGTAGCGTATGACCTCGCCCGCAGCTGGAGAAGGCCACGCCGCCCCCTCAAGTGTCCCTCTCCGATACTCCGACGGGGTCCTCAATCCACACATGCATGAGCCATTGATGGCGGCAGGTTGGTTGTACCACCGCTCATTAACCTCTCCCCCTTCCTTTGTTCATTAAAGATGATCCAATGCAAGTAAGAAATATAAATATTTGATAAGGCGATTATTCGAGTAACATTAATCGGAACGAAAAAGTTTACCAAGAATAAATAAGGTTTATTACGAATGAATAAAGTTTACTAATGATTGATCATCATTAGTCGAATTTATGTGCTAAAACTGAGATGATTTACCATGAACAAGTAAAGTCTACTTTGGGTAATTAATTCGTTTTCATTTTTCCATAGGATGGATACAGTGGTAAGGGAATTGGATGAGATAGGGGTAAGGATGATCAGTTTTAGGCATAGGGTTCGACTCACACTTTCTAGAAAGAGACGGAATAAAAAGTTTGAAAGAGAGAAATAGGAGAAAAAACCGAGTTACTTCAAACTAGATTGGCAAAAACATTCGGTGAATAGGTCGCTCAAAATTCAAAAAATTGTGTCCATGGCCATTAACAAATCATTGGAAAGCAAGAGGTCGCTGAGATGCATAATTATCACCAAGATTTCCATGATCAGATCCTCTAATCAACCTGACGTGTCATGATGAGAGGGAGTAAATTAAAGTCCACACATATGCTTGCTTAAGTTGGGAGGATTCAAACTTGCAAAATCCCATCTTCCTTCGATGACCCATATCTCAAGCTTGAGAATGGATTCTCACCAAAGATAACTCCTCCGTTCCATTTGTTTTGCAAAACATGAATAATCTAAGAAAATATTTTATTAAAAGTGATCGTTTATAATGCTTAAAATAATTAGCTAATGACAAATTCTTTCGGTATCGATAACAATTTATTGCGAATATTCATTTAGTAAGAGATATATATACCATTATTTTTTATGAAAATACTTTTCGAATCGTTCATTTTCCGCGGAGCTCTAATTGACAGAACGGGAAAGTAAAACCCATATTCACTTCGGCGGGTCATGGCCGACCCAAAATGAGATGCTTCGAATGCAACCCGCTTTCGGGTCTTACCAGATGACGGTTGGGTCGTCGTCGTCGGTCGTTCGTAGGCACCGCGAGCTGTGTCCCGAGCAGTCCCCTTGCAATGCCCACATGCGCGTCCGGGGGATGACCGGGTCCAGCGTTCGCATGCACACGCGGCGGTTTTGCTTGAACCGTTTTGAGGCAAACGACTTCGTCCAGCTGCTGATTGCCCAACCGATTATGCACCGGAAATCAATCCGCTCGCGCGCGTGAACTATAGCAATTCTTTTTAATACCGAAAAATCAATCAAGAAGCGTGCGAGCCAAGCCGGCCAACATCATCGAAATGGAACGGGATCGAATTCGACCAATCAAACCAACGGAAATCGGGCGAGTAAAGCGACTCCAAGCCGGTTCCGGCCTTCGCGGGCGGTCGCCGAGATTCGGGGCCCGCTTTCGACGGGTTCGAGGGGAGAGGGGGGGGCTCTCCGCCGCCGCCTCGTGGTCGACGCCGCCCGCCCGCCCGCCAGAAACGACGCCGCCCGTAAGTGGGTGGGGGGGAGCTCGCACGCTTCGCTCGTTTTGCTCGAAGCCGTCGAGAGAAACGACCTGTTCAGCCCAACCGACCAAAACTAACTGGACCCAACCCCACTCGGGAAGTTTCGTACTTTCTTCCCCGTTTGTATCGAACTGGAATTCACAATTATTCTAATGCGCAAAATCAAAACGTGGGAAGGCAAAGTGGGTTATTGAAATCGAATGAATCGAACCGAATCGAATTGAATTCCGCCAATCGAATCAATGAAATTTGCCCTGCGCAACCGACCGAAGCAGCTAAAGCAAAACTCCTATAGTTGAATCTGTATGTACACGCCACCCCCACACCCCAACCAAAAGAACTAGTTCCACCATCATCGACCACCCTACAAACGAAGAGAAGAGATGAACAAACAAAGCAATCGTTTTCTGTAAAAGTATTCCTCTAATTCTATGCTATACTATCTGGGGCTCGATCGGATTCCGTTTCGCCGACCGTGCCGGTGTCTCTTTTCGGTTTCCGTGTGCTTCCGATCCGACCCGTTTCTCAGGCCGCCGCCGCTTCCGCCTTCACCGGCGCCAAGAACCGGGGCTTCTTGGACGGGTGCGGGCTCTCCGCCTCGTCGTCGACGGCGGCGGAGACCGCGAACCTGGGGGAGAACTCCGGGAGGGCGGGGATGTTGAGGTCGAACTCGCGGTGACCCTGGCTCTGCGTGTGCGTGGACCCCACGCCCTCCGAGACGCTCACCCCGCTGGCGGCCGGCGCCGGGGCGTGGGCGTGGGCGGAGGGGGCGGGGGCGACGGAGGGGGCCTCGTAGTGGCACCGCTTGTGCCCGCCGAGAGCCTGGCCGGTGGGGAAGCTCTTGTGACAGATGGAGCACTCGTGCGCCTTCCCGGACACGCCGGAGGAGGTCGTCGCCGCGGAGGTCGACGTGGCCGGCTGCTGGTCATCCCCGGCGGCGCCGTTGCTCCCCGCCGCAGACGCGAGCTTGCGGTGGCTGGCCTTGTGGCCGCCCAGCGCCTGGTAAGAGGAGAAGGCCTTGTCGCAGACGGGGCACCTGTAGGTCGCCGCCGCCGGGGGGGCCGCCGGGGGCGGGGGCGGGGGCGGCGACGGGAGGCTCCTCCGGCCGGCCCCGCCGCGGGCGAGCATGATGAGGCAGAGGGCGAGGTACTCGTCCTCGGTGGGGGGGTTGTGCGGTCGCTTGGAGCGCTTGCGCTTGGCCCAGGGCTCGGCGAAGCCGACGTCGTAGGCGGCGGAGGACGAGGCGGCGGCGGCGGAGGAGGAGGGGTCCTTCATGAAGTGGAAGGGAGGGGAGGGGGTCGTCGGAGAGCTGAGGGCTTCCAAGGCCATGGCGGAGGAGATGAATGAGAGAGAGAGAGAGAGAGAGAGAGAGAGGGAGAGAGCGTTGGGCGGGGATGGACGGGTAGAGAAAGAGAGAGAGAGAGGGAAAGAGGGGTGGGGTTTCTTCTTGGGATGGCAGTGAAGGAGTGAAGAGAAGTCTCCTGGGCTTTTTATATTAAGGCGGAGGGGAAGATAGAGAGAGGAGGAAGTTGCGTGACAAGTGGAGGGAAGGAGGAGGAGGAGGAGGAGGAGGGAGTGAAGTGGGCGGAAAGCTTGGGCTGGGTGGGGTGTGTGTCCGCGTGTTTCGCGTGCGCGTGCTTTGCGTTTCCTATTTTGGGTTTTTTCTCCGTCAGCGAGTTGGGATTCACTGTTGAGTGTGGACACTGGACACCTCCTCCTCCTCCTCCTCCTCCTCCTCCTCCTCCTTCAATCCCTGTTTTGGGCTTGGGCCAACAAAAGCAAAAGATTGAAAAAAATTACAGCCATAAAGAGAAAGAAAATGATAGGGGGATGGGTGCTTTTGGTGGATGACCAAAGAATTGGTTAAGGTCTATGGTGGTGGGGGAGGGCAAAGCTTCCTTCTCTTCCGGGCAAAATAAACGTGTACCTTGATAAACCTGCCCGTACCAAATCTTCCTCCCCCCCCAACCCCCGGTCCCGAGAAATGCCGAGCGCGCTCGTGTGATCGTCGATATCGCTATTCGGAAGATCGATTCGCCGGCCCACGTGTAACGGGAAAAGCTGGAGCAGGCACCACCCCGATGCAAATGAAAATTTACACCTGCAGCCTTGTCATCCGTCGATTCAAGGAGTCGGTCTCGAATCGACGGCAAGCAACCCCGCCCGTGCGATACAATTAGACGTGTGACAAACGGGGTTTCGGATGCGCGTCCGAGAATGAGAGGGACGTGTCCGATGACAGTGGCCTCCATAGGAATCCACGCCCTGAATGTGCCCCGGCGAAATTTCGCCGAGCCGCGACTGGCATTTGGTTTTGTACCCTCTTTTTCTTTGTGTGGTGATACGGAGGGGGCTGTCGTAGTTTAATTGAGATCGAAGGTGGGGGGAGGAGGAGGCCTTGCCATATGTTTCTCTATTCCAAAGGGCGAGTAGGTCAAACTCCAAGAGAGATAGAGAAAGAGAGAGGGGTTCCAAGTCAACAAAGGGCATACCGAGTCTCCCCAACCGCCACGCCCCCCCCCCCCTCCCTCCCCAACGCGGTTCGGAAGATTCCCCACCAGCTGCCGCCGCGCCGCTGGGGCGCCGCCACCGCCCCCCCGCATCCCGCCGTCGCCACCGACCCACACCCCATCACGAGCTGGCTCGATCTCCGCCCTTCAAAACTACGGCGGGGCCCACCCACGTGGATCCCCGCTAATCACGTGTAATTAGAGCGGTGTTAACCGTGATTAGCGCGTGTTAATCGGCAGAGCTTGGAGGAGCGAGGCGGGGGCGGGTTAAACCCCGGTCGCCCGGTCTGACTTTTCCCTTCGCTCCGCGGCGACGGTTCAAAGTCAAAGGTCAAGCGGTTGACTCAGTTCGCTCCAGAGGGAGGGAGGGCGTGCGTAACTTGAAGCAAAGTGGACCGGTTCTCTTCTGTACACTGCCCAGGGAAAAATGACGTCATTTATATATATGTGCTTCGAGAATTTATTCTATTATATTATATTCTATTTTTATTTGGGAAAAAGCCACGCACCCTCATCCAAACTATACCCACTGTAATACATTTACCTTGAACATTTTTTTTGTAACAGGAAAATCATTAAATCTGTACCTACGTGACACATTTACCGTCTATCAAGGTTTCGATAGATGATTTTGCATCATGTCAATACTATTTACTTCCTAATGTCCATGTAGATAGAATTTGCAGATGTGCCGCGCAAGTGCAAGTTTGAGATTTCGAGCACTGTGCTACAGTAGACGTAGTTCAGGGCTTCCGATGTCTTATCGCCATATTTATTTGTGTGCCGGTTTCGCCGAAAATCACCGTTCCGTGGGAGCGAAGCTAGGGGGCGCGGGTGCTCCGTGGGGCTTCCCGACAAAAAGGGTGCGTGCGGAACTTTCTCGTCTCCCATCGGAGCATTTGTCGGAGCTGCGTCTCGGTGGTAAGTTTCAGTTCCAGCTTCCGCTGAAATTTCAGAGTTCTCTCTAGCTAGGAAGTACACAACAGCGTCAACGCGCTTGCGCTTCCTTCCCCCCAGCACCGCAGATTCTCTCGGCCGTTGTATCTGGAAGGAGGGGTAGCCTCGCACGTGCAATTCCAACCCCAACGAAGGAACGAAAAAACGCAGTCGCCGTCCTCGGTCGTTGGTCCCACTTCTTGAAAGGCGAAAGAGCATGACACGTACGCGCGTATATAAAGGCATGCGTAAATTGATTTGCGAGCAGAAGGGCAATCGTTCGGTTTCCATTGGCGATCGACGGCCGGCGGGTCATATGTCGGGGACATCGCCCCACGTGGAAAATTAGCTGAGCGTGTAGACGTGGGTGATGTTCGTGGCCGTATCATATCGATCGAAACGGTGAATAGATAAAAGTATAGCCAATCTGTGCTATGGATCGCAAACATTATATAGGAAGGGCTTGTACGTAGTCGCTAACACGCGCGGGGTGCTGAATGCGAGACTCGATGGATCCTTTCATGTGTGCCGATGCCAAAACTGAAGCCGAAAATTTGCATCGAGCTGCACTCGCGGGGACAAAAATATCTCCACTTTTCGAAGCGGTGCGTGAAAATGCACGGACGCTTTTGGCTTGATTTGCGTTCTTACAAGCTCGTGCGACATCTAACGTGGCTAACCGCGATCGCACGCGCGAAAAACACATTATTAGCAAAGGGGAAAATGACCTCGCTTCTCTGCAAAACACGACTGGGCATTGCTTTGGAGTCTTCTGAATCACAAGATCCCGTCCGTTCTAACGAGAAAAAGAGAAAAAAAAAAGAGTTTAGGAACCTGGAAACTTAGTTTCTTTTGCCCTAAATTATGGAAATTAATGTTCTCAATCGATAATTCGAGCGAATTCATCACCCTACATGGACGGAAAAATTAACGGCGTGTTTTTTTTTCCGCAGAGATATGGCCGTGCGTCATTTTAAATCATCGAAAATTAGGGGGTAAAAGTCATCAAAAACTCTAAACTATGTCCACCATAACACGTTTATTTTAAACTTTTTCCCGCGACACAAAAAATCCCAAACTTGTACCCGCGTGACGCATTTAACCTCCGTCAAGATTCCATCAATGAGCACCGTTAAAAATCTGCTCGCTTGGCCGTCAAAAAACAAACGGTGTTGGCATGTAAGTAAAATGAAAACGATATTGCTTTGACGGAAAATAATCTGACAGAACCTTGCTCGATAGTAAATACGTCATATAGGTATATATTTTATGATTTTCTATGTCACAAGAGAAATTTCAGGATAGTGTGTCACAACGGACAAAATTCGGGATTTTTGATATCACAAAAAAAGTTCGGATTAAATAATAGCGGGTATAATTTTAAGGTTTTTTCCGTGGCCCTTTCCCAAATTGGGGAGACCTTTGTCTTGCGGGTACAATAAATTCATGGAATTTTGTTTTTTAATTTTGTCGTGGGCGTGTCGCTGATCACGTCGCAACACGCGCACTTATTCAAAAGAAAACAACGCACTATAAATTCATATTTTACATGGGCTAGTGGCTGCCGGCCGAGGGAGCTGTGACGTCGCACCATCCAACCTTAACTTCACACTTACCATCATATGCTCAGATAATAACGCTTCTTTAATCCATGGAATATCATCTCTCGGCACTAACGTGCCATGGACGGCGCCTACATCGATAGTAATTTAGGGCTTTTGAGTCGAGGATTTGGCTAGGCATGGATACCTGGTAATTGCTGACGCAGTACCCCCGGAAAAGATTATCCGATAAATCGATTACATTAAAAAAAAAATTAATCGGAACTTATGTAAAGAAAAAGTCTTAACAACCCTTTGCAACTTGGATAGTTGACTTTTCAAAGACCTCGTAAATGAGAGAGTACCCTTTACGCCTGCCCCGAACCGAATTTAATAGAGGTCGTGAAAACCGTGTTGACCGTCTCGATGAAATATCCGCTGATGAATTCGTCGTCGAGTTTGATTGTGTCGTCGGAATCGATCGACTTGATATGGGTGACTAAGGACAGCATAGGGTATTCATTCTCGTGCATATTGCGTTGTATATGAACTGTCCATCGGTATCGTGCTCGATGAATGCTAGTATTAGTTCTTTCGAATTTGCTTATATGCTTGATTCCTCTGAGGTATAAAAACCTGATAAGTGAATTACGTAGGTTCCAAAAACCGAATTACGTAGGTTCCAAAAACTTCAGTTTGCTTGACTAATCTAGCTATTGGTTAGTCAAGGCATTGAAATGGCCCATCTACTGGCAAGATCAATAGCGTGCCAATTGCCAAGTGACTAAGTGCGAATCAGCGCCACCACCAACACGTCGCATCAGATCCCGGGTGGCCGAGTCATCCGTCCATCCAATGTACAAGGCGCAAGCACAAAAAAGGGGCATGTGTTCATGAGCGTGGGCTCGAAGTTTCGGGTCCAACTACAAAGGGACTATTGCACTGCGATCAATTTAGTTATAAAATTTTCAATTTAATCAATTTGGTCATCGACCTTTTGATGACTTGCCAATGTAATCCTCCCGATTAGTTTTAGCCAGAAACTGCTGATGTGGTGGTTCAGTCAGCACCGACCGTCTTACGCGATACAGCCAGTACCGACGTAGACTGTTCTTGCAACTCTTTTCTAAAATTTTCCGAACTTTTTTTTCTCTATTTCCTTTTGATGGTCGCCGGTCTCTGAGGAGGGCAGCCCTTGTGCTTTTGTTGCGTCCCACCCGTCTTGCTGGATCGAAGGGTGGCCAGTTTTTGCTTTTGGTGAATATCCATATCGATTTGCCAAGGCAAGTGGGACGCCAAAAATGGGTGACATAAGGCCCGAGATCCACCGTGCAGCAGCTGGAACCACAATCTATCGACCCCCCACGTTTTATCTTTGATGCATTGGGGCTTTGGTGAGATACGACAGGTTAGGGAGTTACCAGCTATAGCTCCATCTGTAATAATTTAGTTTGCAAAATGGAGAGGCAATCGATCATCGATGAATACAGTTTGTGTGTCTCAACAAGTTCTGACGATTTGTGTTCGCATGCGATATTCAAATTAGGATATCATATCGAGCTATGTCGTTTCAGAACTGTAATTTTTATTGACATTTTAATTGAGTTCATGTCAATTAGGGTTGTTTTCAGGATTTCCAATTTGATGCTTCCATAGTGGTGTCGGATCGTTTCAATTTGCATAAAAATCTGATGCCTTTTGATAGAAGATGTTACTATGAAATCCTATATCAAATGGTTCCAATTTGGTGTTGGACTTTTGACAACAAAGGGCAACTCGGTCAGCCCCACAACAACAATGGCAAACACCAAATTTCACAAAATGTCAAGGGCCAAATCACAAGAACTCCACAAATTTTCACTTGAGAGAAAGAAATACTCTGATCCAAAAAGCTCACGAATTTTTGTTCAAGACAAAAAGATTTCCCGCGCTAAGTTTTCCGTACGTCCAAGTTGATGCGACACAATGAAAAGATGCTACAGACAAATTGGCAAAAGGTGAATGGAAAATTTTAAATAACAATTCGAAGTGCTTTCATTTTATCAAATAAGGATTTGAAGTAGACTTTGTATTAAATAAGGACCTAAAGTGGCATGACAGTCTCAAATAAGGACCTGAAGTAGACATGGCAATCTCAAATAAGGGCTTGACCTCTCCGGTAGCTGGCCGGCGAAGTATTTTGGCCACCCAAGGGTATTTTTATCCAAAAATAATTTTAAATTTAAATTATTTTTCTTCTTCTTTCATTTTTCCTTCTTTTTCCTTTCTTTTTTTTTTTTTCCTTTTTCTAGTTTTGTTTTTGTTCTTTGCCAGTGGCCGGTCGTCGGTGGCCCAAAGAAGGGCAAGGCGAGGGTCCCCGCCCAATCTGGTGAGGGCCACCCTCGCCCTAGGCGAGGCTGCCCTTGTCGGCCATGGGCAAGGTCGGCCCTCGCCAGCTGCTGGCGAGGCAACCCTTGCCGTGGGCGAGGCTGCCCTTGAAAGCTACAGGCAAGGACTGGCCTCGCATGGGCGAAGGGTCTCGCCGGCCACCCTTCACCAGGGCGAGGCCGGCCCTTGCCTTTGGCTTTCGAGGGTGACCCTCACCGAATCAAGCCGAGGCGACCCTCGCCTAGCTCTTCTTGGGCTTTGCCGGTGGCCGACCAGCAACCAGAATCGGCCACCGGTGAAGAACAAATAGAAAATCAGACAAAGAAAAAAGGAAAGAAATTCAAAAAAGGTTAAAATATGAAAATACCCTTATCATCTAGAAAATCATGCCCTTTTTTGAAACAAATATAGCCACTGCATGTCCTTATTTGAAACACAATTCACTTCAAATCCTTATTTAAGAAAATGAGGTCACTTTATGCCCTTATTTGATATAGAGTTCACTTTAGATCTTTATTTGAGAAAATGAGAGCACTTTAGGTTTTTATTTGGAATTTTCCCAAAGGCAAATGACGCCATTTGTTTAAAACGCAATCCTTTCCTCTTTCTCTTAATCGGGACTAATCTACTTCACATACGTGTCAAAGGTTACTGCAGTGCTTTTCTCAATTTCTATAAAGTGTCAGTATTAGTGTTGCATAATCTCGCTTGGACGGAAAAGTTAACAACGGGCATTTTTTTTGTCTCTCGAGTATTAGTCGGTCATTTTTTGTAATTTGAAAACCCGGGTTCCTTTTTTGGAATCAGCCGAGATTGGCACTGCTTCCGATTCACGATATCATCGTCCCACTTAAATTAATCATCGGGTGAGAAATCTCATCAACTAAGAAGGAAAAAAAGAAGTATGTCAATGCCATACTTTGCCGGTAGGACTTCGCCAAAGTGAACGGACAATGCTTTGTGTGATTAGGGACACCTAGACATTTTTCAAAGCTTTAATGAGTCTTTGCACTTCAACATTGCTATTCCTTCTGCTCATTCTACGGGTTATCGAGTTTCAACTAACTAGGCTACAAGGAAAAGAAATACAACAAGGCCACGAAAACACAAGGAAAGTAAGGGGAACTTGGTGGGCTCGGCCCGAAGTGAAAGTCATGGGCCCTAGTCTATATAGCCCATCTGGGATGTAAACTATATCTCTCCTTGTCATTCCCATAGTAGACGAATGGAGCATTTTTTCAGATAACCCCAATTGTGGACAAGTTTGTTGCGAGCAGACATGTTAGGATGGATCATAGATACATATTTGATAGACTGTGTTGTTCTATTGATTAGTTATATTTAGTAAATAGGTTTAGAATGATAAAATCCAAAATTATATTGGTGTTAAATGGGTTTAGAACTTACTTAGACCCAACCCACCTCCATGACTCTCTCTTCACTCTCTCCCGCCATCGCTCAATTTCGTGCTTGCTCACACCGTGCTTTCACCTCAGATTGCATGTGAGTTTTTCTAGATTTAGTTAAATATGGAAGTGTTCAAGCAATATAGATCGGATCGGGTATGAGTTGGGTTGGGTATGGGTTAATAAATTTTTATTGCATGGAAATGGATCAAAACATATAAAATTGGTCAATTTGGGTGTTAAATCATATTTAATCCGACTCACCCGTTTCACTACAAAAAAACTTGTTTTTTGCGACGGAATTTGCGACGGAAATTTCGCAAAAATCCGGCGCAAATCGAATTTGCGACGGAAAAAATTCCGTCGCTAATCGGGCGTCGCAAAATTTTGCGACGGAAAATTAACAAATCCGTCGCAAATTTGCGACGGAAAAAATTCGTCGCAAATATTACGTCGCAAATTTGCGACGGACTATTTCCGTCGCAAAAATCTGTCGCAAAATTTGCGACGGACGTGTGAAGGTCCGTCGCAAATTTGCGACGGACGTTTGAAGGTCCGTCGCAAAGTTTGCGACGGACGTGTGAAGGTCCGTCGCAAAGTTTGCGACGGACGTGTGAGGTCCGTCGCAAAATTGCGACGGACGTGTGAAGGTCCGTCGCAAAATTGCGACGGACGTGTGAAGGTCCGTCGCAAAATTGCGACGGACGTGTGTCCCAAATTTCGTCGCGAATTTGCGACGGACACGATCCGTCGCTAATTTATTTCTATACAAAATTGGTCGCAAAATCATCGGAAAATTTGTCGCGAATTTCGTCGGGAAATTCGTCGCGAATTTCGTCGGAAAATTCGTCGCGAATTTCGTCGCAAGTTAGCGAAAAACTTTAATAATAGCAAAATTTGGCTTAAAATATTTGTCGTTATTTTTACATCATTTCGACCACAAATTATTGTTCATATCAATCAAAAGAGACAATGACATATAATTGAAACAGAAAAACGAACAAACCATAAATTCTGACAAATCAACCACAATGACATATAATTGAAATAAGTAACATAACGAAAATTATAAAGTCTGACATGATGCTATTTGATATCCAATATTACAATACATTCAAAACATGAACTAAGAGACAGGACAACCATAGAAGACGCAAAAAAACCATACAGAAGAAGAGGCGGCTTTGGTACGCTGGCAGGACACCAAAAGTAGTCACCTTCGTCAAGACCTGAGGAAATGCCGATACAAAAATCAGTCCAGAATATAACAAAAATAACAAAAATACGTTTCAGGATGAACATAAATGTTCTTACATATGAATATGAGTGAAATTATGAAAAACCAAGATTATGAAGCAAGCTTACCCAAAATTTTAACTAGGGAGACCGGAGAAAATCATCATCATCATCACCATCATCATCAGCACAGCATTCTCGACATTAATGTGTTGGTCATCACCTATTGGATTGGCTGGAGGTACAGGAGGCCCGGCATTGCGTTGGAGGTTAAGGTGTTCCATAATCACTCTCACTTGTTCTTCCAAGTTATATATTCGTTCATCCTTCTTAAAAAGTAAATTATTCAGACGATCCACTTCTTGGTTCAATTGCTCCTCCACTCGTGACTTCCTTTGACCAGTCCCAGCGGCTGATGAACTTCCAGGATTATTCGGCATGTACATCTTTGACAACGATCCCAGCCCAAATATTTTCCCTTTTTTCGGCTCACCCGATGCCTCCATCCATAATGCCATATTATCAACTGGTGGCCGGGACTCACGACAATCATCACTACCACTAGCACTACCACTTGCACCAATTAACAGATCATCATATTTTTCCTATATTAACAATGTAGATGAAAATAAAATCACTATATATATATATATATATATATATATATAGCATTAACGGTTTTGCATTATAGTTTACATATAAGTTAAAGTATAACCTTACATACCTTAACAGCTTTTGCTCGCTCGCCAGTCCATGTCTTATCTTTCTTTTGGAATGTGCGTTCAAATGTAGCTGCAAATGTAGGTTCCGTCCCCAATTCATGTGCCTACAAAATGTAAACTTGAGTAACTGAATTAAATTAACTTATAAGTCATTTAACAGACTTACCAGTCGTTTGCGATGCTCCGCAATGTTGATAGAGCCCCCAGCATATGTGGCTGACCCATCACTAGAACTAGAAGATCGGTTCTTCTTATTCTGCTCACAGAGTTGCCGACTCTGTTCAGATGCCCAAAATGTGTTAATTGCCACCCAATTGTCAGCTGTAAAAAAATACGGCTTCGCTTGCTTGCTCTTCGCTCTATTCATAACATTTCGCATAAAATCACTTATTTTTTTATCGAAAATTCGTCTCACTTCATTGTCTTCCGTTTCATCCCACGTGAACTTCCGCTGCAATAAATAAAAACACAAATTGAAAATTATTATGATGATCACATATCCATAACCATGCACCAAACACATATAGACAGATTTTGTAAAGTTCATGTCGGGAAAAATATCTGATCCTTTAGATATCGAAAACTACAAAGTTGTTCTGGTCCATTTACATCATTCTTGACCATCAATATACTACACCAAACTTAATTTCTGAGAAAATAAAATATGTACAACTTACCTTGAACTCATTCCACCATATTTCTTTTACTTCTTGTGGAGCACTTCTGTAATTAAGATACTCTCCCATCCAGAAGTTTCTGACTATTTTGTTCAATTCTCTTACAACAGACGTAGCATCCGTGAATCTGCATTTATACAAATATTGTGCAACATGGATAATTCAGTTAACATCAATATTTAAAGCCCTAAATATGCCATATACTAAAATAAAAATGAAGTACTTACGAATCTCCATATGGACTTATAAAGAATCGGTTATCTTCTTGCCCTCTGTTTCCGTCAATATTCGATTGTTCCGCCGAATAATGGGGTGGAACGGAAGGAGGGGGAGCTACAGGAGATTGAACTGGAGAATGTTCAGTTGGCATGTGGTGGAGTCTTGTAACATGTTGTTGATTGTGGGAGGAAGGGCCAACGTGTTCATATTGTGACGGACCATATTGTGGTTGAGGGTTCAATGCCGGGACATGAGAAGAGGAAAGGGATGGGGACGAGGACGAGGAAGAGCCTTGTCTTCTAGACATAAATCCTCCACGTTTAAACTGACAAGTAGGAAGGTTATACGAATATGTAAAGAACTATTGACACGTATTACGAACACATAATGATGTACATGACGAAACTTACCATTTTGATGAAAAGACTGAGAAAATATTTCCTTCAAATGAGCCAATGTCGAGTGCTTATGGCGTGTAATTTCCTACAAATAAATATACTATGAATCCCATTCATTTTCATATGAAACATCAATGTATGAGCACGATATGGGTGGCCACAGGTATCAAACATCACTATATGAATCGCATGCATTTTCATTAATTTTTTTACCACGTACAAAAATTTATATTTCACTGAAAGTGGGTGACCACAAATATTCTAAATCATTCTATAAAGTTTTGTAAGAAATAAATTATTATTGTTATTCTTAAATTTTTTTTTGAGGTAAAAAAAATTTCACTAAAAGTTGGTAGCCACCGATATTCTAAGACATTTTGTAAAGTTTTGAAATTTTAAGAATTTTAAGAATTTTTATATTATTAATTTTAATATAAATTTTTTCTTGTGAAAAAAAAATTCCATACTAAAATTGGGTGGCCACAAGTCGTCTAAACTATTAGGTAAAGTTTTCCAAATTTTATTCATTCTTTATTTTTACAATTTTTAAGGCACGTTACAAAAATTAAATATAAATAAAAGTGGGTGGCCACAGGTATTATAAGCCATTTCGTGAAATTTTGATGGCCTTATATTTTCTAGGCAATTTGGTGCATTTTTTAAATTTTAAATTTTTTTACTTTTTCTTCACAAAAAAAAATTTCCCTCATAATGGGTAATCACATTTATGTTAAGCCATGGTATCATGTTATGAAAATTTTAAATTTTTTAATAATTTTTTCGCCGGAACGTTAAAAAATGTAAATTTCATTGAAAATGGGTTGGCACTATTAATTTTTGCAATTTTGTGATATGATGAAATTTTAGTTTGTTAAAAAGTTTAAAAAACTTTTATGGTCAAATTTCATATATGTTGTCAGTATTTACCGTTTTTTTAATTTTCCATAATTTTTTATAAAATTATTTAATTTTCAAGTATTTTCTGCAAAAACGTTTAATCAATTATCCTATCGTCATTTAACGCTTAATCATCCACATAATAAACAAATTAACCAGTCGACCATCGCTCAAAATCATATGCAATCCTAAAATCGACCTGTAATTTAGCCAATCAAAAGTAATCCTAAATAATCCATAACCAAATCCGACTAATTACCTAAATATACTAACTACGGATTAGAAAATAAACCTACTTAGTTTAAGAACAATAAAACCTTGTCTTCTGGACAGTGGCGGTCCCGGCACGGGCGTGGGTGACGGCGAGGGCGGCGGCAGGGATGGTGACGGCGGCGGCGGCGGCGGCTGGCCGGCGCCGCGGTGGTGACGATGGCGGCGGCGGCGGCTTGCCGGCGGGGCGGTGGTGACGACGGCGGCGACGGCGGCGGCCGGCCGGCGGGGCGGTGGTGACGACGGCGGCGGCGGGGGCTTCCCGGCGGGGCGGTGGTGACGACGGCGGCGGCGGCGGAGGCGGCTGGCCGGCGGCGAGGGCGACGGGGGCGGGGGCGAGGGCGGGGGCTCGGGCGACGGGACACGGCGGGGCCGGGTGCCGGGGGCGGCGGCGGCGGCTGCTGGCCGGCAGCGAGGGCGAAGGGGCGAGTGCGGGGGCGACAGCGACGGCGGGGGCGGGGCGAGGGGAGACGGCGGGCCGGGGGCGGGGGCGACGAGGGCGAGGGGAGACGGCGGGGCCGGGGGCGGGGGCGACGAGGGCGAGGGGAGACGGCGTGGGCGGGGCGGGGGGCGGGGGCGACGGCGCGACCGGCGAGGAGCGGGCGACAGGCGGGGGGGGCTGCGGGGCGGGGCTGGGCGGGGGGCTGCGGGGCGGGGCTGGGCGGGGGGCGGCGCGAGAGACACCGGCGACGGGCGAGAGGGCGAGGGCGGCGAAGGGCGGCGGAGCTGCGACGGCGGCGGCGAGGCGGGACGGCTGGGCGGCGACTGCGACGGCGACGGACGAGAGTCGGGTGGGCGAGAGTCGGGTGGGAAAGCAAAAACCAGATCTGAGTCGGGGAGATAAATCGCGACAATTTGCGACGGAAACAGTCAGTCCATCGCAAATTTGCGACGGCAGACCGTTGTCCGTCGCAAATATTTCACCGACAAATATTTGCGACGAACCACGCATGTCCGTCGCAAATTTGCGACGGACAATGGGTATCCGTCGCAAATTTGCGACGGATAGTGCGTGTCCGTCGCAAATTTGCGACGGCCTTGTATTCTCCGTCGCAAATTTCGCACGGTTTAAATTCCCGCGCAAATTTTCGAAGGTCGCAAATTTGCGACGGACGTCGTTCTGTCCGTCGCAATTTTGCGACGGACGTCTATATGTCCGTCGCAAATTTGCGACGGATGTATGTATTTCCGTCGCAAATTTGCGACGGATGTGTGTATTTCCGTCGCAAATCTGCGACGGACACGCAAAGTCCGTCGCAAATTTGCGACAGTCAAGTATAATTGTTGCGACGGCTAAAAATTTTCAAAATTTGCAATTGACAAATCTGAGTCCAGCGTAAATTTTTACCGGTAAATATTCCCTAACACAATTTGTGACTGACAGGTTGCGATTGCATCGCAATTTTGCACAGACTAAATGATCGTTGTAAATTTGTGACGTCTTTTTCTGTCAAAAATTTTAGCGTCTCATTGATTAGGGTCCTAAATTTGCTACGTCTTTTTTTCAGTCCAAAATTTTGGCATCTCAAATTTTGCAATGGAAATTGAAATATCGGAAATGTTACGGCACGTGAATAATATTGGACTTGTCGGCATTTTGGGACAAAATTTCCGATGATAAATTAAAATAGAAAGAATAATCGACAATAACAATAATAAAAAAGCACAATAACAATAATGATGACAACATAAAAAATAGCACTTGTAGCATTAATAATTACACATCTGTAGTGTGTTGTGACAAACATTTTAATCTTCATCTTCGTCTTCATCTTCGTCTTCGTCTTCGTCTTCGTCCTCATCTTCGTCCTCGTCTTCTGAATCTGTCTGAAAATCAGATTCTGAACATTCTTGTACATTTAATTCGCAAATTTCAGTTGGATCCACATCTATCATTACTCCACACGGATCTCGTAAAGTTGATATGTTATATTCCTCAATTTCAACCGTGTTACACACTTCCTCTTGTTGGTAGGCTCTATCCTTCCAGTGTTCCTCGATTTTCCTCCGTGCTTTGATTTTACATACAGCACACCAATCAGCTTTGTCACGTTTCAAACTAGGAAATGATGCATAACATACTTGAATTGCTTGTTGTGCCAAGACAAATGGTTCATACTTCATATACCTTTTCTTGTTATTTATTTCAATCAAATTGAACTTCGTATACACCTTCATTCCTTTGATGGGATCGAACCACGTGCACTTAAATAACACAACCCGCATCATTAATGGTCCAGGATACTCTATCTCTATGATTTCATCCAACAAGCCATAAAAATCATCTTTCCAACTGTCACCATTGGATGACCGAACAGACACACCACTATTCATTGTGGATTTTCCCATTCCGTATTCTTGAATATGAAAATTATATCCATTTATGAAATATGCTGGCCAACTTCGAACTTTTAAATGTGGACCCCATGATAGATAATATAGCAATCCTTGCCCTCCAAATTCATCATAATTACTGTGAACCTAGAGTTACACATATAAAGTCAATAATATATATTTTACTAAATGATGTATAATGTATATAATTTTAATAACTTGGTTTTGATCCATAGGCAACTTACATATGTCTTGAACCATGCTGCAAATTGTTCATCGCACAAACGGTCAAACTCATTTGGTTGTAGTCCAGCCATTGAAGTTTGGAAAATCCTAATATTAAAAATCATATTATTATTAGAAAATATTTGACACGCAAAACATATATTTGCAAATTTACACTTACTTGAAGTATGGCTCGACTTCTGGGCAGTTCAGTAAAATATAAGTATGGGCTGCATGAAATTCTTCGCCTGATAAGTATCTGGGTCGACATGCGCCGCATGGTCGACCTAGATAATTGAAAATAGAGAATGCCATGCAATTAGGATCAATGGGGCCCTCATCATTTCTGCCTGCTCTCTGGCTCTTGCACTGAACGTGCGGCTCAAAATAGTATGATGCAAATGTTGTCACTTCTTCCACAATATATGCATTACAAATTGAAGCTTCAACACGTGCCTTATTCTTCACTTTTTTCTTCAAATGATATAAGAATCTAGTTGAAATAGAAAGAAGCTTATCGGAACATATTATATAATAAACTAATTTGAACTGTATTTTAAAAAACAATATTACCTCTCAAATGGATACATCCATCGAAATTGGACGGGACCTGCAACTTTGGCATCATAAGGCAAGTGAACTAACAGATGCTCCATCGAATCAAAAAACGCTGGAGGAAATATCCTTTCTAAGTTGCAAAGAATAATTGGAATATCTCTCTCTAGTTTCTCCATGTGCGATGCTTTTAACACTGTCGAGCAAATATCATGGAGGAAATTACTTAATTCTGTAATTGCGCTCCATACAAAGTTCGGTAGAACTTCCTTCAAAGCTATTGGAATTAGTCTTTCCATCAGAATGTGACAATCATGACTCTTCAAACCTGTCAACTTGCATTCATTCAAATCAACACATCTCCCGAGATTCGAAGCATATCCATCAGGAAACCGCACAGATTTCAACCATTAACAAACAACTCGCCTCTGCTCCTTATCCAATGTATAAACTGCTTTCGGTTTTGGTCCCCTGCTGCTTGCATGCACAGCTAGTATTGGCCGATCGCAAATAACTGTCATATCTTTTCTTGCGTTCAAGTTGTCTTTTGTTTTTCCAGCGACATCCATCACAGTATTTATGATATTGTCGAAAACATTCTTTTCTATGTGCATGACGTCAAGATTATGATGAATAAGATGCGCCTTCCAATATGGTAGATCCCAAAATATACTGCGTTTTGTCCACTTATGTGAACTTTCGTACGCAAAAGTTATGCCATGCGGGTTCTCAACAACGGTTGGAAAGTCCTGCACACGCTTCCAAATTTGATCGCCCGTCAACCTCAATGGTGGACGCGTTCTTTCAGTCCTATTCTTGGTGAACTCTTTCTTATTCCTTCTGAAAGGATGACTTGGCGGCAAAAATTGTCTGTGACAGTCAAAATAGCAAGGCTTCTTTCCATGTTTTAATCTAAATGACTTTGACATCTCCAAACATATCGGACATCCTAAGATCCCAACTGTACTCCATCCAGATAACATTCCATAAGCTGGAAAGTCATTTATCGTCCAAAGAAGGGCAGCCTTCATTACAAACATTTGATCGGTAGAAACGTCATACGTCGGGACACCTTCAACCCATAATCGTTGTAACTCCTCAATCAATGGTTGCATATAAATATCTATCAACTTCTTCGGATTTTGCGGCCCTGTCACGATCAATGTCAAAAACATATAAGGTGTCTTCATGCACATACCTGGTGGAAGATTGTACGGCGTTAAGATAACTGGCCAGCATGAATAACTTTTTCCTGTTTTCCCAAATGGAGCAAATCCATCGGCACATAAACCTAACCTGATGTTCCGAGGTTCCATTGCAAACTCAGGGTATGTTCTATCAAAATGTTGCCATGCCTCCGCATCTGAAGGATGACACATTAGACCTTCTTCTGTTTCATGATTTGCATGCCAAGTCATGTGTTCAGCAGTGGCTTTAGACGCATAAAGCCTTTGCAATCTGGGGATTAATGGTAGATAAAACATTTGCTTGCATGGTCTACGCTTCTGATTACGACCCAGCCTCCTGTTAATCTTGTACCTAGGTTGGCTACAGAATTTGCAAGATTCTGCATTTTCATCATCTCTCCAATATAGCATACAACCCCTACTACATACATCAATTCTTACAACCGGAAGGCCTAAGTTTTCCACTAGTTTTTTCATATCATAAAAATCACTTGGCATGTTGTTATCATAAGGCAATGATTCCCGCATTACTTCAACAAAAGAGTTGAAGCAATCCACAGACACATTATGCTCTGTCTTGATATTTAATAGTCGGGCTGTCACCGATAACTTAGTGTGGTCCTCACAACCTGCCCATAGAGGTTCATCTGCTGCTTTCAACACATCTCAGAACTGATTAGATTGAAAAGTTTCATTATCCACATTTTCCTCAAAACCCGTTACTCCTATATCTTCCAATTGTGAAGCATGACTAGTACTCGCTTGTTCACGTGTAGGAGTAAAACTAGTACTTGCATGATTTGATTCTGGGATAAAATTATAACTAGCTGCATCAATCACCATCCTCTCGTATGGGTTCAATTGCTCATAATAGCCACATTCTTCCCTAACTGAAAATTGCTCACTTCTTCCATATCCTTCATCAGATATAAATGGTTCACCATGGGAAGTCCAATTATAATAGTTCGGAGTAAACCCAAATCTAGTAAAGTGTTCTCTAACTTGATCACACACAAGAAATTTACCATTACCGCACTTTTTGCACGGACAACTTAACTTATTTCCATCCATAAACTCATATTTAGTACTAGCAAAGTCTAAAAATAGTTCCAACCCAGTACGAAACTCATCTGTTAATCCTTGACGTCCAGGTAAGTTCTTATTATACATCCAAGCTCTTTCTCTTTGCATTGTGTCTGTATTAAAATATAAAATTCTGGTAAAATAATTAAAATATCATATCTATTGTTCTTAATTAAAACTATTAAATTTTGGAAATTATAATTTTTTTTAGTCACGCAACAATTAATATGAAATTGCAAAAATAGAAAAAATTACAATGTAAAGAAGACTTACCTAAATATTTGACTGAAATATTGATAGGACAAAGTGATCAATTTGATGAGAATTGCAAAGTCCACTTGGATTGCGAGACCTTCAATTAGGTACAAACCCAGAAAAGATTAATCACATAAGAATCTATATTTTTTATTAATTTTTAATGAACGATGGAAACGGAATTCATCCCTCACAAATTTGCGACGAACAAATGAAAATCCCGTCGTAAATTTGTGACGGAAAATAGGATAGGCCGCAAATTGTGCTCCGTCGCAAAATTTGCGACGGAGAGCGGTTTTTGCGACGGAAACACTCTCCGTCACAAATTTGCGACGAAAACCTCACTCCGTCGCAAATTTGCGACGGAAACGGATCTCCGTCGCAAATTTGCGACGGAAACCTCACTCCGTCGCAAATTTGCGACGGAAACGGATCTCCGTCGCAAATTTGCGACGGAAACACTCTCCGTCGCAAATTTGCGACGGAAACACTCTCCGTCGCAAATTTGCGACGGATAAAAACGGTTCCGTCGCAAATTTGCGACGGAAACAGATATCCGTCGCAAATTTGCGACGCACTTTTCAATTATCCGTCGCAAATTTGCGACGGAAAAACAATTTCGTCGCAAATTTGCGACGGAAAAACGGTTCCATCGCAAAACGGCGTGGCCATTCTGCTCATCCGAAGGCCAGTGAGGTCTCACCGGTCACCGGTCATTACACCGGTGATGCAGATACGAAAAAAATTAAACATAAACATATATTAAAATAAAAATTACAATGCAACCACGGATAGTTATAAAGTTAGCAATTTTGCACTTACCGGTACAAAAGCTTCACCGAGATTAATACGTGCGTGCACGGATTTTGCTGATTTCAGATATATGAAAGCGGGGGAAAAGCGATAGAGACCGAGAGAGAGTGAGACACAGCAAGAGAGAGCGAGAGACAGCAAGAGTGAGCGAGAGAGAGATAGCACGGGTTGATAAAGTACGAATTTGCGACGGACGGGTGTTTTCATCGCAAATTTGCGACGGAAATTTGCGACGGAAAATTTTTCCGTCGCAAAATATACTACGTCGCAAATTTCGTCGCAAATTTGCGACGGAAAAAATTTCGTAGCAAAGGTCCGTCGCAAAATCTGTGTTTTTTTGTAGTGTTTGATAAATCTAGTTGCGAGTGACCATCGGCTCGTTAGTGGCCAAAATGTCGAGCAAATGGTGTACACACACAAGTCACGCGTGCATTTCGAGTGCATTCTAAAGGCTTTCTAGTGCAAAAGAATCCCAACGCATTTGAATTGCGTGCAGTTGGGTTCCCCGAAAGAATAAATCAGAAGAGGGAAGGACGTTGTTGAACATATTTAGAAATCTTCTGGAAATATGTGGGATATTTCTTTTGATTTTTTATATCTCTTTTGATTATGCATATCACATTTGATTTCATTTGATTTTCTCTATCTAAGCCTATAAATAGGCTTTCCATGTACTCTTTTCAATATATCGAAATATATACAATTTCTCATATTTCTCTTTTTCGTAATTCTTATATTTAACCTGATATCAGAGTCTCCTTTCCTGAGGCAACTTAGTGCGTCGGATGCACTTCGCACCCCGTGCACCTCACGCACCCTAGAAATTTGCTCAATTCTGTTTTTCTGCTTTATCATTTTCGATGTAAAATAAATCCATCCCAATTATTGCTGTTCAACAATGTTCACTTGGTGCTCACAAGTCTAATATGAGGAAGCAGTTAATCGAGTCTACATAGTATTTCGATGCTAATCACACTGATCGCGTCACTTGTCAAGCCTTTTTCATGGAGGTAGCTTTCTTTTGATGCTAGCTGCACAGACCGCATCCCAGTAACTCTTTTCCAAGCTAGTCGTATGGGCCGCTTGATGTTACGACACCAGCCATATAGGTCGCGTCGCTTAGTTACTATTTCGCAAGCCAACCGCATCGGCCACTTGCTGTTTCCCCTTTGATTCTCGACCTTTCATGCGTCGTTTCGAGAAGTCAAAAACACCACCAGACTTGCTCAACTTTAGATAAGCCATATGCCGCCTCACTCACCACCCCATCCCAGATCCACCGAGCCCGATGCCATGCAATGTCGTTGGAAAAACAAGTTTTCGTGGCATTGTTCGACAATGATTCAAACTCAAGGTGACTAGTCACTATGAGTTTGAAGGGGATGTTGAAGATATTTAGAAATCTTCTAGGAATATTTAGGATATTTCCTTTGATTTTCCATATCTTTTTTTATTATGCATTTTCATATTTGATTTCATTTGATTTCTCTATCTAAGCCCATAAATAGGCTCTCTGTGTACTCTTTTGAATATATCGAAATATATATAATTTCTCACATTTCTCTTTTCTGTAATTCTTATATTTAACTGACGTCAAGGATTGATGCGAATGAGCCGAGATGCTTTCTCACGTGGATTTGTCAACAGGAGCACTTTCTTTTGCATTGAGGACACTCGTTAAACACCTAATTGCGAAACGTTTGCCAGTTCCATTGTGACGTATATATTCAATGCATTGAAAATGGATACATTTCGTTAACAAGCCCATTCTCATAATCAAACATATCCTAATCAAATCTCGTATTTCTCGAACTAAGAACTAAAAACCCATTGAAATGTGCTCGAAACACACACCCGAATTGCACATGTTTGCTGTTCGGCCAACACATCTTACCCGTTAGGGGTGAGCGATTTCAGGTTCCTTACAAGTTTCACATGGAATCTGAAACCTACCTTCGGGCACAAGTTTTCCATTTTTTGGAATCTAAAACCTACCCGTTAGAACTTAGAACATAGAATAAGTTCTAGAATCTAATAGGTTCTTTTTTATTTTATTGTATTTTTAGTTAAACAAAATAAAAATGAACGCAATAATACTAAACAAGTTTGCCATGCATCAAAGAGAATACAAAAAACTATTTTTCCTAGCATTGCGATTCAAATAAATGTAACTAAAATGAGAAATCATTGCGTGAATCAATATTAAAGGTGAGCAATTTTATGTTCCATATAGGTTCCACCCATGATAATAAATTCTTCATTTTTTGGAACTTGGAACCTACCCCATCATAGGTTCAAGAGTCAGTTCTAGAGTCTACTCGGGTTCTATATGTATTTTTATTTGAACAATTGCAATAAATTATTACCTTTAATACCACCACTTACTGCTGTGATTCACTAACCACAACTTATATTTAGATACACGAAGAATATAAAACATTAAAAAATCATAAAATGAAAGCTCAGACTAGTGGCTCCAGATCATACACTTATCATCTAATGCCATGAAATATGGCAAGATCACTAGAAGATAGGTCTAGGTTCCAGGTTTCACCTATTTAGAATTTGAAACTTACTTGTCGAAACAGGTTCCTTAATTTTTGGAACCTAGAACCTACCTTACATATCTTGGAACTTGAAACCTATATATTCCTATTCAAGTTCCAGGGTAGAACCTGAAATTATGCTCACCTTTGTAATACTCACCAATCAATTGGGGGTTGCTTGGAATAAAGCTGTGCATTGTGGGGGTTATTGAAAACAAATATCAAGTCATGGGGCACTTTGAAATTCTAACCTTTAATTTGGGGGCCACTTTTGAGATTTTTTCCAAAGTCAATAAACGATAATTATTCGATAGAGCAATCTTATTATTCTGGAAATTTGCTGTTAAGCCCTTTTAGTGGAATTCGAAAAATAGAAGAAGCTATGATTGATTAGTTTATCATTTTCGAAGTTCTCGATCGGTTCTCTCGCTTTGTTCCCGATTCCGATTCGCCTTGTCTCCGATCACTTTCCCAGAAAAAGAAAAATGCTGCCCCTTCAAAAGCTCGCGAGCCTCTCCGCTCCTCCTCCGCCGAGAATCGAAGCCCGCGGCACGACCCCAGCCCCCCCTCCGCCGCCGCCGCCGCGCTGCTGCTTCGGCGCTCCAGGAGCGATCTCCGCCGCCGCCGCCGATCGCTGCCGGAGCTTGGCCGCGAAGGCGAATCGGGAGCTGAGCCTGAGCTCCGGGATGGCGACGAGGTTCGAGCACAGCAATGGGGTGCGGAAAGGGGCCGAGGCAGGTGAGTTTTAGTGGTGGCTTTTGGTTTCGGGTTTCGGGTGGCGAGTCAAACGAGTCGCGAGTCAGCTGCCATGTTGGCACGGCGGCGGCGGCGGCGACGGGGTTAGGCGGCGGGAATTTCCTCCGACCCGGACCCGGACCCGGACCCGCTTGCGTCGGGTGATTCACCGATCGGGTCCGGATAAGTAAATACCCGGTTTCGGACATTCAAATTTTTTTTCTTTCCATTGCTTTTTATGGATTTTATCCTTCTTCTTTTTTGGTCGGAGTTATTGATTTTGTGCTTTTGGAAAATTGATTTTGCAGTCTGCACCTCGTGAAGAATTGGCTATTGCAATTTTTTTTTTAAAAACAAAAGGAATTCATTCCCCTTTCCAAATAACTAGAATTGGACCCGATTCAAAGGATGTTAACTTATAAATGGAATATTTGTTTTTATGAAATGTCATTTTTTTTGGAAGTATTCGTCCCTAGAGTCCTAAATTCTCACGTCTACGCAAAACACTCAAAGCAAACCAAGCCAAGTCTTAAGCAAACTATTTAGGGTTGATACCATGAAAAACTCTAAACTGGTACATTTGTGACAATTTTATTCTAAACTAATTTTTTGACCATTAAAAACTCCAAATTGGTACTCCTGTAATAATTTTACGTCGCGTTAGTTTCCATTAAATTTTACTATTAAATTGCTTTGTTAAATGACACCCGATAGTTGATGGATATGCCAATTTTGAGTTTTACCCTCCATTTATCACAAGTGTATTAGTTTGTGATTTTTTTTACATTAATCCAATTTAATCGAAATTAATGAAGGGTAAATTTGTCACAAATGTACCAGTTTGGAGTTTTTTGTGGTCAAAAAATTAGTTTGTAGTAAAATTGTCATGGATATACCAGTTTGTGATTTTTTGTGATCAAAAAATTAGTTTGGGATAAATATGTCACAAGTGTAGGTGTACTAATTTGGAGTTTTTCGTAGTATTAACCTAATATTTTAAATGAGATTGCAAGAAAAGGCAGTTTGATCTTTTATTGATCTTTGAAATTTTCCCTGTATAAATATTGACTAAAGGAGAAGCAAAAACGAAAACCATCTCTCCTATCGCTTAAAAAAATAAACGAGCGAACGATATTTATCGTCTCCGAAAATATTTAGATATAAGTTGCTATCGATAATAAAAATATTTTTCATCGATTAATTATTTTAAGCTATACAAGTAATTAGTTTTAATTCGATAAAAAGAAGTAATTAGTTTTTTAAAAAATATTTTTTCCAGATTATCTTCTTGTTTTTTTCACGAAATGAATGAACCGGGGGGCAATTTTATGTCTCGTCGTTGTGACTTTTTGGACGGCACGAAAGTTGGGCATGTCGGCCATTGATGTTCTTCGGGGTGATGAAATTTCTGCCGAACTTTTTCTTAGTTTTTAGTCTTTTTGTCGAGCAACATAGTCCCGTCATTCGGCGACAGAGCGAGCAACACCCTCTCTCTCTCTCTCTCTCTCTCTCTCTCTCTCTCTGCGTGTCGCTGACAACCTAATTTCTCTTCTGGCTGCTTCTCGGTGTCTGCTTCGAACCAGTGCGAGCTCAACGCATGGATTCCGAAGGCTCTCAGGACCCTCGTCTCGCCAAGATCGCCTCTTCCATCCGCGTCATCCCGGATTTCCCCAAGCCAGGTTACACTCTTAATGTGCAAAAAGACTTGTTAGATTCCGTGACGGGCCGCGTTTTGTTGCAAATGGGTGGTCTTTGATCTCCCCCTTTATTGGGTTCTTGGTTTGGTTTGACGTTGGCCCTTTTCTTTTCTCTTTTTTTTTTTGGGGCTTCATGCTGTTGTGGTTGATGTCTCGAGAAGGCCACTTGCCTTTTCGCCTGGAAAAAATGGTGAATTTGAGCGAATGCATTTGAGGGTGTCTGAGCATATACTTAGTTGTGATAGTCGGGTTCCTTTCTGGCAGGGATTATGTTTCAAGACATAACGACTTTGCTTCTTAATACTGAGGCGTTTAAGGACACTGTTGATCTGTGTGTTGAGAGGTACAGAGAGAAGAACATCTCCGTTGTTGCAGGTAATTCTAGTTATGTTCGTACTCTTTTGCCATTGGTCTCTTTCTTGTCAAGAGTCAAATGTATACAACTGCTAAGCAGCTAAAGAGAGGGCGACGAATCTATGTTGGTTTCGCATGTTAAGTATGTAGTAAAGGACAGCCTCGGGGTTTATCTTCTGCTACAGATACACATCGTACTGCCTGCGACGCTGTGACATTTCACTTCTCCGTCTAGTAAAACATTTTCAATAATAGCCAGAGGATCGTTGTATGCCAGTCTAGGGGCTTTTGGACAGTCAGAATTGCCATCTATGAGAAAATTTATGCTCAGTTGCCTCATCTTAATATAAAACTAAAGATCGGTTCAGTTGCTGTGCAAAGTCAATAGTAGCCTCAGTCATAAAAATCTGTTCGTGTATTGTCCAGTGAGCACATCCAATGGCAACATTGAATGGAAATTCTTTAAGGGATCTACTGATTTACCATTTTGCATCTCAAATTTATATGTGCTTATGTGCTCAAACTTTCGACTAGCTTTTGCCAATTCACGCATTGGCATCTAGATAGACTGTAGAAATATTAAAGTAGAACCCAGAAACAGATTTATGATGATTCTGAGTTATTTGTACTATTGTGAAATGATCGCAGCATTGCTTGATGAGACGATCATATGAATGAGATTCTTGTCTTTTTCTTGTGTTACCAATTCTTCAATAGCTGCTGTCACTTCTTGATTGAAAGTAGAAGAAGGGCATGTACTCATTGGCGGAATTGCTAGTTAATAGAAAGATGCATGAGAAAGTTGTCAATTTAACTCTTTGCCTCTACCGAAGCTGGAGTGCATCAAAAGAAGGCTTCTCCTTTGGCCAATAAAATGGGCTATGTCCATTATTGCTTGTGCCTTCGAGTTTCTTTATGTTCCATAAAAGCTAAAATTAAAGGAAAAGGAGGATGCAGCACTCTACATTTGTTGGCTAATCATGGAGATTAGGTGATGTTTATCCAAAAAAAAAAGATACTTAGATTAGTTAGTTGCATAAGCATAAATCGGATCCATGCATCTCTATATTTGTGTGGAGTAAGAAATTAATGGAAGGTGGACCAGCTGAATAAATCTGGTATTTTTCTGATAGCTTAAAACTTTCGGAGTGGTTGGCTATACGCTCTTTAACATTTTTCCAGAAGCAGATCAGCTTGAATATTCACTTCCTTGCGCTCCTGGAGTATAATTTCCTTGTTTCAATGTCATGGATTTAACTGTTCACTCACTTGTGTCGAGGATGGTTTACATGTCTTGAGCTTTCTCAAATTCCATCAGTCATGTTAAGTTGTATTAAGATTTAACACAAATTGAGTTGTTGTATAATAGTGTAGGATTTAGAGTAATTAACTACTATGTGCTGGTTAATGATGTCTACAGATAATGTGCTCGTATTTTTATTATATAATGAATGACATGCTGCAGGTATTGAAGCAAGAGGATTTATTTTTGGCCCTCCCATTGCATTGGCTATTGGTGCAAAATTTGTCCCAATGAGAAAACCCAACAAATTACCTGGTACATTTCGTCAACTGAACTGCTTTAACAAATGAATGGCATATGCTGCCCGTAGTTGGTAGTTGGCAATTGCTCTTTATTTGATGGAGGAACATGGCTCACGATTGGCCAACTTACAGCATAGTCATCTTCCATGGAACGTTTTCAGTTTATCAAGAAGATTGTGAGATTATTTAGTCTCTCATTATGGATTCAGTAATTAGAGAACTGTTAAATGCAAATATGAATTTCGTTGCTATGAGAACTGCATGTATCAGTGAATCGTTTGACCTGATGACTGGTGAGTGGTAAGGATATCTTCAACATTAATATTCTCTAGTTGTTGCCAGTTTTTCTATTGAAAACATAATATCAGTTTCATGTAGGGCTGTGTACAACGACTGTTATAGAAGCTGCTTCTTCTGGTGAAGAAGGGAAACCAATCACATAGTTATACGTAGATGGCTCAATGCTGTATATGAGGCTTTTGTCCGTATGATATTAAAATCCTCATTGCCCTTGTAAGCTTCAAGTGTCATTGTGATGCACCTTAAACTGTCCCTTGAAGCTACTTGATGCATATGCCTCAACAATGCTGGCATCATAGTTCGTCTGCTGCCTTGTTGCCTTCTCCTAGGATAATGTTTAGTCATACCGCAACATAAAGATGTACCTATCTGGGACCATTACACTGTGTAATACTGCATACTGTCTTTTATGTCTAGCAGTGATCCCATTGTTTTTTCCTTTTGGAATTTATCATCAAATGGGGGATTCCCTTATGGTACCTTGCTTTCAATAACTTACAGGGGAAGTCATCTCAGAGGAGTATTCGTTGGAATATGGAACAGACACGATGGAGATGCATGTAGGAGCTGTGCAACCGGGTGACCGTGCCTTGATAGTAGATGACCTTATAGCCACGGGTGGAACATTGTGTGCAGCAATCAAGCTTCTTGGTATTATACTTTGGTTTTATTCTTCTTTAATCTACTTGGAGATGATATTTGCGGGAACTTTGTTATCTTTGTCCGATTTAGTCAAATAGAAAGTGGGTCTTTACTCCAATTATTGTATCACTTGCATGAGAAGTGGTACATTTTTTATTGGCCAGCTAATCAGTATGAAGTCTGATGTGTGCCCTGCAAAGGAGTTTGAAGGAATGTAAGAGGGCCTCAATAATAGCATTCACTTAAATGAATGAACTGATCTCTGCACCATTATATGTTCATTGTTTTTTCTGTTGATCTTGGCTCTTGGGTGACTATCTAGCGCACGCTCTCACATGCACATGAACACATGCACACTATTTTTTGCAATATTACCCTCTTGAATATCTAGTCTTGGAGTGGAGAATAGAAATGGCTTACTTTTTCTTTGTATCTTTACGTATCCTTCTGCACATTTGCAACTGTTTCCTCTCTTCAGAGAGTCTGTGCGCTCATCCTGGGAGGTTTTCTTGCAGAGCGTGTCGGGGCGACCGTGGTTGAATGTGCATGCATCATTGAATTACCGGAGCTAAAGGTTTGCACAATCCCTGGTAGAATGTCTTAAAAAAATGTCAATCATTCTTAGCTTAGTGCAATGGAGCTCATTGCTGCAACTGAATGAAGAAAGATTGTGGATTAGAAGTTTAGGTCCTGAGAAGAAAGGTATCTCAGAGAGAGCCGAACAATCTTTCATCTCTATGTTTTGGAGTTGGGCGAACTATATTAGATTTGTCGTAATAGGGTGCAGTTTCATTTGTACACATAATAGAAGGATACAGTTAGTAGGTTATTGGGTTAAAAAAAAAAATAGAAAGATACTGTTGATCAATATCTAATAATTGATGATATCAAGAAGCTTGCAAGAACATTTAGGCCTTTGAAATAGGAAAGAAGTACTGCAACCGACAAAAACGTTGTGGTTTGAGAACTTATCAATCTATGGAGGAGGTTTTTCCTGTCCTTTCGAGCATTCTGTATCTTCAGGGAAAAGAAGCCACTTAGAAATATATTCCTATAGCTTGATGTATTGATAGGTCATATATCTAAGAAAATTACCCAAAGAAAATGTTCCTCTTTGGCTGTATGCTTTTCTAATTATGGAAAAAACAACCAAGGAAATAATGTCGGTGGCAAAGATGAAGGACCAAAAGAGTATCCGTGAGTCACAAGTAAGTGAACACTAAGGAATTGCTGGAAAGTCGCATGTGTGCTTCATGGCAAAGAAGAGAGCAATAGTGAATAAATGTACTCATCTCATAGGGATTGTTTTCTGTCCAAATGTGGATAGAATCAATTTCTCGGAAGATAACATTAATTCCTTGTGACTTATACATATTTTGCCTGTTCTCCATACACTCAGCATTGGTGTCATAATACTTTCTGATTTATCATAGCCCAATCTTTGTCAAATGAAGAACTAGTTTTCCAAAAAAAAACACTTGCAATCTAATTTTGAACCTCACTTTAAATGATTACTAACACACAACTAGAGTCAAAGTTTCTTGTTCCTATTGTTTTTCATTTTATTTTTCTTCTATTTTTGCTTCAGGGTCGAGATCGGTTGGGTGACAAACCACTATTTGTTCTGATAAAGTCAGATATTTAGAACGTGATGGCAGTGAAACACCAACTTATATTCAGATCAGCAAACCATTCCCTTGAGCTGGAGATTATTAAAGATCGCTAGATCCAGTGGATGTTTCGCCGGTAATAAAACTTTTATTCTACCTTTCGGAGAGGAGGTATGATTTGGCAAGTTTTCTTTTCTTTTCTGTTCTTGCGATTGTTGTTTCCTGCTTGCTTTCTCCCATGAGAGCTTGTGGGGAGCTCAAGGTTGGAGGAACCTGGGACATGCACAAGAGTGCTGAGGAAGATGACCATAATTCATGTCTAGATTATGTCGTGTAAACTCGCGTTTCGATTTAAACAGCTCTGCTCTGCTTGTGATTGAATTATCATGTGGACATGAAGATGCGAGCTTCTTCCTTTTATATGACTGTTTAAATGATATTTAATTTGATCATGATCTCATCTTTCTGCTAAGACGAGAACAGTTCATCATATTTTGCATGTTGTATTACACAGCTAGAAAATCAGTGAACCAGCTGAATGTCGTGAGATTGCAATTTGTCTGCGTCTTCTCGAAATGCCCGATTTACCGCGTATCTTAAAATTTATGTAGAGTGGCAGTTTATTGTACTAAAAACTTTTAGAACTTCTCATCGAGCTGCAGGCTTGAATGCTTAGATGTAGTGGAAAACGGAAACGATTCACTGTTTTCATCTTTTCGTGACTGTGCTGCCAATGCGCGACGAAAGTTGATAAAGAGAAAATAGTGTGAGCAATTTGAATGATTGATTAATGCTATGATTTGATAGTTCAAGATGATAAACCCTCGGTGCAGTTCTCAAATGTTGCCATGAAACGTAGTCTCCCTATTCTCTTAAAGAATTAGAGATCATCTAAACCGTCTTCTGTATTTGATTATTCCATTTGATGTTGCTAGAAAAGGAACTTCCAATTTTTGGATGCATTAAAAGTAAACCTGTCATTAGGGTGGATTGGGTTGGGATTGGATTAGATCCAATCCAAATTGATCCGTTTTACCTACATTGATCTGTATTTATACTATGCGATTTTAGCGATCCGTACCCAACCCAATTTCAATATAACCTACGTTCATTTGATGATAAACCTTGCAAAGTCCCAATGGACACAACTTTTGGTCCAAACCTTCTGAATTACTAATGGCCAAAATTTTTGGTCAAAACATTTCGAATTCCCCATTGACAACTTATGATCTGAATCTTGCAAATTACTAACGGACATAATGATCCAAACTTTTGGTCCCCCCCTACCCCCCTCCCTGGATTAGTCTCATTGCTTATTTTTTTCAAGTCCCGAAACTTATATTTTATTTTTCAATTTCCCTTTCAATTAACATGAATTACATATGGGTATAACTTAGACCCATTAAAACCCATATTTGATTAGGTTTTGATAATCTAACTTCATAACAACCCATTCTTTAATTTCTTAATTAATTCATATATGATATGATTCACTAAATATAAGTTAAAAAGTGGGTTTTTGATCCATTTCGACACCTTCAATTTAAACGTAAATTTCATATATATGTCCTACAAAAGAAAAGGTCATTTTTCACCCGAAACTTATGATAAAAGTGGGCGGCTATGGTATGGAGACAAAGTCTCTACCTCGACACGATCAAGAATATCGTGGGGCATGAGTCATGAGTTTTTTAAAGCGTTATTATATGATGCCTTTATCACTAATCGATGACTATGTTCGTCTGACTTTCACTTCGCCCTAGGGTCTTTGTCAACTAATTATTCTAGACTTAGTCAAATTCCCATTCCCAATACCAACTCAAGATTCAAAAATTATAATTTCACTTCGCAGCCAATGGGGAAAGACAAACAGTAGGGTGTGGCTAACATGATTTTGCCTCAATAATATATGCATCATTGACATCTATAGAATATAAGGCGAAGGGTTTTTTAAATTTTAAATTTGACATTAATTCTCTCTTATTTTTAATTTGCAATCATGTATTCTTTAAGAAATTTATATTAGAAAGTTGATGAGGCATTTCTAACTTCATTTATGTGTTGGGTCTCAATTGCTCACTTGAGGTCACATAACTTTGGATGGATGTTATGATTTCGCCACTGATTTTCTGAAATATAAATTCGGTTATGTCTGGTGTGATCTAACGTAAAGATGGACTCGATTTATCAATCTTGATGATAAAATATTCTCGATGACTATATAAGCTCCAAGGTATTTTGTCATTTAGATTAGTCATCAAGACGAACTTAAAATGATGCAGCATCATTTGCTCCAAAGAAAATAAAACCATGTTACCAAACTCATATTTCCGATTTAAAAGTCGAGAAATCTCAAGGTGTTTCTGAAGCATGACGACTTCATCTACCGACATGTTCATGATGGTGGGCATTGCCTGGTGCTATAGGTATCTTTACTTTCTTAAAGAAATTTGTAAGGTGATTTGAATGTAGAGCTTGGTGTGAATGGGAAATAACCGCAGTTGCAATATATGTCTTTCCTTTCATCTTATTTTATTTTATTATTTTTGACGCCCAAAGTTGCTATATAATGCGGATATATGTTTTTATTTCTTTCTATCTTTTTGGGAGATCAAACACATGCTCTATTTAATAATAATTGAGGGCCAACTTGTCGAATCACATCCCCATATATATATTGTATTTTATGGGAAAGTCCAGAAAAATTGTGTCATATATATATATATATATGCATGTTCAAACGTGAGAAATTCAGCTATGACCTAATAAATTTTGGTAGGCGCAACTGTATTTATCTATCCTTAGGTAGATGCAAATGACTTAGTTATAAACTCCTCCATTTGCTTTTGGTACATATACTATAATTCATTCACGCGCATATAACGCCTTTCTAACGCAATTTAAGCAATTACTTTTGTCAACTATTAGGACATGACAACGAAAGAATTCTTAGAAAAGTTGATTGAGAAAGAATTTTTTTTTGGTCGAAATTGAGAAAGAACTTAGAATGGAGAGAAATAACCAAGTTGATTGGTTATTTAAATAAAAATTAAATTTTACCAATTTTTTAACCATTTAAGCGCACTTGTTATTTTGGTTCAAGTTTCGATAATAGATTAAATGAAGCCCGACCAAATTCAACTCTACAGATGGATAAATGAATCGAAGGATGATTGATCATGTGAGGATTTTGCATACATGTTATGATAGGTGTTTGCACCAAAAAATGATCAATTTTTTTTGTTTTTATTGACATATAATAAACTTAGTCGATGAGAGTAGAGTTTGGTCATTTATGAACATAATTGTTGACATATTGATGAATCAACAACTTGATAAATCGACAGCTTGAAGGAATCGACAAAAACTAGAGTCCACAATCTTGGATGCAACCGTCAAAGAAGTAATCTTGAATGTAGTGGGGTTGAAAAAACCGTTAAGGGAGTGAAGTCAATGTAATTGTCTGTAACTGTTTGTAATCTCTCTTTGTAACCTTCATTTGTAATTTCCTTTTGTAAGCTCAATTGATAACCGTCGATTGTAGGCTTTAAAGAGCCATATCGTACTCTTCGAAGGATCCCCT
The DNA here is from genome assembly GCA_031216285.1 of Syzygium syzygioides. Classification (NCBI taxonomy): domain Eukaryota; kingdom Viridiplantae; phylum Streptophyta; class Magnoliopsida; order Myrtales; family Myrtaceae; genus Syzygium; species Syzygium syzygioides. The sequence goes on from CM062247.1 coordinate 25,210,602, forward strand.
GCACAAATCAAATAAATTTACTATCTTTTTAGTATTTTACTTTTCTGCACTGCACTTTATTTTCCTAATTGTAGCTTTTCGATTCGCGTTCTTAGTTAAATTACAGCGTGTAATTTCTATCTCGAGTGCTTTGTCGTCGATCGAATTTCGACATAATACCTTTGTGTTCTCAAGTTGTGCTGTCAATTAGATTCCGGCATAGTTTGTTTACATTAGATTACCATATCGAGTCAGTATCTTCCGAGCCTTATCGTCGATTAAATTTTGGCACAATTTGTGTTTGTACAGTCTTGTTTTAATCAAAACCATTGGTTCCTTTACTTGTGATATTTATTGTTAGGAGTTGGCGCAAAACCCTAGTTCCTTTTAATTAAAAACTGAAGAACGACTTTCGGTAAAAGATATTTCATTACAAGAGAAATTCCGACAAAACATCTTTTTAGCACATCCGATCGGATCAGTATGGCTGATTTGAGGAGATACAATGGTGCATAGGAATCAACTCGATCTTGATAATACTGGCAATAATAATTTGCCACCGTAACTTAGTAATGACAAGATAAGATGCTCTGAGTTATCGACTGCTCCGTCAATATCAGCACAAGAACAAGGTGGAGATGTTGACATCCCAAGACAACTTACTAATGAATAAAGAAGTTAGTTGGAGCCAAATCCTGTGATGTTGGCCACCATGAGGAGGTTTCTTGACGAACACTAGAAGGAAACAACCAACCACATGATGAAATACCTCATCAACACGATCAAGCTTATGATTGTCGACACCTTCCATGAATTCATGCACATGCCAGGAACGTTGAGCCATTCATTTCAGATGTAGGCAAATCCTACCAATCCTACAACCTTCTAGGTTTATGGCCAAAACTATTGGTACGACCCAAGCTGATGGGACGATACTTGTTAGTGGAAGTAATTTGCCTAATACAGTGGCTTCTAGGTATGTTCCTCCAACTCTTAATTAATTGAACGGCGGAAACAATTGAGGCCACGTGATCCTACCACTAGTAATATTTTACAAAGGCCTGAAAATCCCATCTACCCTGAACCTAAGGGGTAGGAAGGTCAAGTTTATTGACCTATCTACCATGAACCTAGGGGGCAAGAAAGGTGTTAACTTGTGAATCCTAATCAATCGATTTGTTTGTTGCTCGATTCAAGAGGGCTATGAATAGATATCTTACTTCACTCCCGGAGAAAAAATTTATAAATTTGGCTTTCAATGGATTGAAATTCAATCTTAGAGAAAATTTCGAAGGCCAAAATCTTGCCAATTTATTCCAATTGGCAACAAAATTGTCTAAGTATGGGCAATTACTTAAGGACAGAGATAGAGGACTACCTAAAGATTCTACAAATTAGGTGCCTTTCGTGGAAAAGTATGAACAAAATGATGAATTTGAGCAAGATTAAATTCGACAAGAAAAATCAAATTTGCCGATAACAATGAGGCCACATGATGACTCTTGGTTATCTAAATTAAAAGAATTGAATCAATCATTCGATTCTTTTAAAGGGGGCATTTGTTTGCATCAAAGAATGATCAACTTATGGTCATTATCAACATATGATAGACTTAGTTGATGAGAGTAGAATTTGGCCATTTATGAACATAAATATCAATAACTTGATGAATCGACAACTTTAAGGAATCGTAAAAAAGTAGAGTTGACAATCTCAGATGCAACGGTCAAAGTAGTAATTGTTAATGTAATGGTATAAAGCAACCGTCAACGTAGTTGAGTCAAAGAAACCGTCAAGGGAGTGGAGTCAATGTAATCATTTGTAACCTTTGTTTGTAACTTCCTTTTGTAGCCTCATTTTGTAATTTCCATTTGTAACCTCCGTTGATAGCCGTCTATTATAAGCTTTTATAGCCACACTGTACTCTTCGGAGGACCCTCGCACAAATCAAACAAGTTTATTGTCTTTTCAGTATTTTACTTTCCTGCACTACGTACACTTTATTTTCCTATTTGTAGTATCACGCCCTATACCCCACGAAGCAGTAACATCCCACGCAAAGGTCGATTTGTTTGTGCGTGACGTCCCAGGATGCATCGCCGACCTAAAACCTTATCAGAGATCAAACACAAGCGAAAATTACGTATACAAATATATATATATACACCCGTACAAATAAAACACATGAGACCACAAATAAGACAACATACAAACAGGAATATACATTTCATTACCCACTAAAAATCTCTTTTTACAACGTACTTTATACGGATCAAAAGATTTAAATGAAAACGACAACTTCTACCAGCCATCAGATCAAAAAGGTACCATGGCTGGGAAAGGTGGGGTCAACTACAGGAAAGATCGCAGTCAAAAAGTTACTAACTTCCCTATAAAGAGTTAGGACCTAAGCTAGGGCTTCCAATCCGGATCCGACGATTATGAGGATTCCCCTGCTGAACTCTCTTGAGACTCGAATTCTTCGGAATCCATATCTGTTGCTACTGCCTCTTCGTCTTCAGTAGCCGGCTCAAGCTCGGGGTCAAGATAAAGTCCTAACTCATCTTGGGTTTTATCTTTACGTCCGACCCTACCTCCGCTACTTCCCCGTGGTCTTCATTAGAATCTAAATCCATGTCCTCCGGCTCGTCTTCTTCCTCGGTATTTTGGTCTTGATCTTCAGCTATCACCTGTGGCTCCTGTGGCTCCCCTTCCATAGGCTCATCAACGCCATCTACATCGTAAACATCTTGAGAATTGATCACCTCGCCATCGGCATATATTGGTTCCATCAATCCATCTTGACCAATTGGCACATCAAAAGTCCTAAGGGGTCGCCCTAGGTTTCCGTCGGCATCCCTCAAACATCATGCCACATACTCCTGAGGCTGATGAAAATATTCACCCACGTTTATAAATACCACGGATCGATATCTTACATACGATTTCCCATTTCCTGCAGGGTATGTACTTGTATACTGATGTATCTATATAGGTATTCCAAAAAGCGATGGATTCGACATTCTTATGGCTGGGGGTCTGAAAAAGGTGGGTTATTACAACCGTAAGACGAATCTTAATGAGTATAACCCCTAAACCTAGGCTAACATGCAATCTCTTGATAGGCAAACAACATAATACGTAAACAATAACCTGGGCCCTCGGGCCCAGATAGAACATAAGAATTACCCTGCATGTTAGGCAGTTCATTAAAATTCTCAAGATACGTGCGCGAATACAATGATCACACGTGCACCACACACACGCTCATGTTCACAGTGTTCATCTCGCATGTCGGGTCATGCATTCTATGCATTTGATGTTGATGTTATGCCATGCTTTCATTTCGGTTCACCCAGTACACTGTCTCAATTATTTATTACGACTTGAGTCAACACAATTCACGGCCCGATGTGTCTAGCCTGCTTCAAAGTGCATGAGGCGTAACACTGATCTCCCCACGAACCAGAGCCCGCGTAAAACCCATCAGAATGGTCGTCTTCCGGACAAACCAGGCATCGTCCTGCTTCAAAGTGCATGAGGACGGCATACCCAGCGTAACACGCATTAGGGCGAATTGTGATCACATATACACACTGCCAATTATTATCTGAACCCCACGTAAAACGCATCAGGGTATAATTAAGTGATCATATGCTCATGTCAGGCACGCATTCTCGTGCAATTTCATCACACACCTCATTCTCGACATTCCACATGCGTGGCCATGCAATGCAGTACAATAAACCATAAGCGACAACAATTACAGACATCCAGTCAAATTCATGCCATCAATTGGCCAATCACACTCCGCATTGATCGGCCACTCAGTCACACGACATGGCATTATTCAATTTCCCATAATTGGGCACAGCAATCAACAAGTCATCCAGCTTGGGCATACCCGACAGTCTAGTCACCTAATTCTCAACTAATCCATGCTCGCCCAATAAATCACCAATATTATTCTAGTAACATACCTCATCAAATGGTACTATAATTTTTTCCAATATACGCCGACAATACTCAACCCAGTCCAAAAAAAGCACTATCAGTCCTAATCCAAGTTTAGGAAATACACTCACTTAATTCTAGATCATGGCGACACGAAATGAGCGATCGATTGCTGGTGAACGGCGAAATCAGCAGCGGCGTTTCATAGGCGGCGACGGCGACAGCGGTACGGACGGCGACCGGCGGCGTACGGACGGGCGTACGCCCCCCCTCCCCCGTACGGACGCTGTACGGGGGATCGTACGGACCCTGTACGAAAAAACGGTGACGTACGCGCGACATACGGATGGGCTAGGGGTCGCGGCGGCAGCAGCTCGGTCGATCGGGCTCCAGCACGGCAGCAGCGAAGCTCCGGCGTTCCTTTGGCCGAACGGAATACAAGGGAGAGAGAGAGAACGGGGACGAGGGAGAGAGAGAACGGGGAGGCTGACGGCGAGGCTAGGCGGCGCTGTCGTCCAGCAGCTCCGGCGAACGGCGATGATCCGGCATACAGATTGCAACTGAGAGGAGGACGGCCGGAGGAGGAGGAAACGGGCGGACGAGGCTGATCGGTGGGGGTTCTGGCCGAAAATGAGGAGGAGGAGAGAGAGAGAGAGCTGGTCCAAGGGTGGTCAAATATTGGGGCTAGAGGCGCCACGTGTCGACGATCCGAGAGTTTTGATCAAAATACCCCTAATCCGACGGTTCTCGTTCGTCTCTATCCAAATATTGAGGGGTAAAAGGATAATTAAGGCCAATAATGTAGCTGATAATTACTCTTAATTATCCCAAATAATTTCCTAAAAATTCGGACAAAAAATAAGCCTAGGGGCAAAACGGTCATTTTTCCGGTCCCGAGGCGAAATTTCAATTTTTGGCTATATCAAACCCAAATGAGTGTGGCCAACATAATATAGCGTCGGAATCGCGAAAATAGCTTCTAAGCCCTTGAAAATCGACTGCCAAGTTCTGGGAGTAAAATAATATTATTTTTCACTTCCGAGCCGAAATTCCAATTTTTAACCGAAACCACTCTAAATGTGCGTGACCACCCCAAAATGACATCGGTTTCGAAAAATAGCCTCATACAGCCTCAAAATCCAAGTCGGTGTCTTGAGAGACAAAAATTGAAATTTTTCATCCCCGGACTGAAATTTCAATTTTCGACCGTACTAACTCAAAATATGCATGGCCAGTCTAATCTGACGTTAGATTCCAAAAAACAGTCTCTTAAGCCATCGAAAATCAACATCGAAGTTCGGGCCCAATTTCGTGATCAAAAGTCACTCGATTTTCAATTTTAGGGTCTCTAACTAACGGGCAGCTGTTTAGAGGTTACGCGTATCAACCTAGGGTTATCCGAGTCATAACGGTCCGATTATTGATAAAATGAGAAATTCTCACTAGTCCCAAAGATCACGATCTTCAATTTAAGTTCAGGACTGATTGGCCACGTGTACTCTCGATCATGCATAATCACTTGCGATCCGATTGTACATCGTTGACCTTGGCCAAACCAAATCCGTTACCTTTTCTAAGATCGATTCACATTGGTTCATAATATTCTCTCATCATTTCTCGTGATCGGTGTCCGCTTTGCAATCGAGTCCTTGGTCCACGTACCGCTTTTTAATTAGCCATACCCTATTGGTTAGTATCCCGAGAGTGATCAGCTTTGGGAGAGATTTACTAAAATAAAATGCGAAATAATGTCAATTTTATTGATCCCGAAATTATATTGAAATTTGGGCTGTTACAACTCTTCCCCCCTTACAAAAATTTCGTCCTCGAAATTTTCATTCTATCCTTAGCTACTCAATAATTAGAGGTGTTGACGTCTCATGGCTTCTTCGCTTTCCCAAGTGGCACCTTCAGTCCCATTGTACTCCTAGACAACTTTGACTATTGGGATCGTCTTATTTCTTAACACACGGTCCTTCCGATCTTCGATCCTGACTAGTCTTTCTACGTACGACACCTTATCGTCCACGTCTATTTCCTCATACCTTAGGACGTGAGTTGGTTCTGGTTCGTACTTTCTTAACATTGGCACGTGGAAAATATTATGCACTTGGGATAGGTTAGGCGGCAATGCCAATCGATAAGCCATATCGCCAATTTTTTCCAATATTTCAAATGGCCCGACATACCTTGGACTAAGTTTTCCTTTTTTGCCGAATCGGGATAATCCTTTCATTGGCGACACCTTGAGAAATATATGATCTCCCACTTGAAATTCCAAGGGTCGTCGTCTTCTATCGGCATAACTCTTTTGGCGACTTTGCGTTGTTCTCAGTCTGCCCCGAATGATGTCTACAGCTTCAACCGACTGCTGTACTAACTCTAGGCCTGTGATACTCCGCTCACCTACTTCATCCTAGCACAGGGGCGTCCTACACGCTTTATCATATAAGGCTTCGAACGGTGCCATCTGGATACTCTGCTGATAGCTATTATTATAGGCAAATTCCACTAAATGCAGCTGTTCTTCCCATTTACCTTTAAAATCCAACACACAAGCTCTCAGCATGTCCTCAAGGGTCTGAATCATTCTTTCCGACTAGCCATCTGTCTGCAGATGATAAGCCGTACTGAATTGTAACTTGGTGCCTAAAAATTCGCTGTAAATCTCGGGTCTCGATCGGATGTAATTGTCACTGGCACTACATGCAGACGTACTATTTGCCTCACATACAATTCTGCGTACCTTTCCAGCTCAAGGTCCTTTCGCATCGCTAGAAAGTGCGCTAACTTGGTTAAACGATCTACTATCAGCCAAATTAAATCATGTCCTCTCTAGCTACGTGGCAATTCCGATACAAAATCCATTGTAATATGCTTCTATTTCCACTCGGGAATCTGCAACGGTCTCAATAAGCCACCTGGCTTGCAATGCTTTGCCTTTAATTGTTGGCACGTCAAATACTTAACCACATGTTTGGCCACATCCGCCTTCATTCCGCTTCACCAATAATGTTACCGCAGATTCTGATACATTTTCGTACTGTCTGGGTGGATACTGTAATCGCTTCTATGAGCTTCCGATAAAATTTCCTGCTTAAGCTCTACATCACCCGGCACACACACCCTTCCTTGAAACTTTAAGATTTCATTCTCGCTTACTTGGAAATCTGACTTTCTCTTAACAGCATCCAACCCAACGATTTTTTGGATCTCTTGGTCTGTAGACTGCAGTTCCTTGATTCTAACTTAGATCTCCGGTTCAATTCTCAAAACAGCCATCAAGTTAGACATCTGACTCATCTCAAATTTGAATTCCGAATCCTTAAGCTTCTCCAGCAAGGTCCATTCTTTAACCATTAGGTGCGCCATACTAGACTTGCGACTTAAGGCATCAACAACTCGATTTGCCTTACCCGGATGATATAAAATGTCACAATCATAGTCCTTTAAAAGCTCCATCCATCGGCGCTGCCTCATATTCAATTCCTTCTGCAAAAACAAATATTTGAGACTTTGATGATCTGTATAAATCTGGAATTTCTCTTCACACAAATAATGTCTCCAGATTTTGAGGACAAAAATGATTGCAGCTAATTCCAAATCATGCGTCAGATAATTCATCTCATGCGGTCTTAACTGACGTGACGCATATGCTACCACTTTTCCATGCTGCATTAAAACACATCTCAGCCCTCTCAAAGAAACATCACTGTAGATCTCAAATTCTCCGGGTCCAAATGGTATGGTCAACACGGGAGCGGTTGTTAACCTATGCTTCAGTTCTTGAAAACTTTTCTCACATCTATCATCCCATACAAACTTAGTCTCCTTCTTAAACAACCTTGTCAATGGCATAGCTATTGATGAAAATCCTTCCACAAATCGTATGTAATAGCCAGCCAAGCCTAAGAAACTCCTGATCTCAGTTATCGAGGTCGGTATAGGCCACTTAATCACTGCCTCAATCTTTGCCGGATCTACAGAGATTCCATCTCCCAAAATAATATGCTCGAGAAATCCTACTCGGTTGAGCCAAAACTCGCACTTGCTTAACTTAGCATACAACACATGTTCTCTTAAGGTCCGTAGCACTTCAATCAAGTGTACTTCATGCTCTTCGGGGCTCTTAGAATACACCAGTATATCATCAATGAAGACTATGACAAACTGATCCAGGAATTCTTTGAATACCCGATTCATCAAGTCCATAAAAGCGGCTGGGGCGTTCGTCAATCCAATGGATATAACCGTAAATTCATAATGCCCGTATCTAGTCCTAAAGGCAGTCTTAGGGATATCCTCTTTTCTGATTCTCAATTGATAATACCCAGTCCTCAAATCTATTTTAGAAAACACTGAGGCTCCCTGTAATTGGTCAAACAAATCGTCAATCCTCGGCAGCGAATACTTGTTCTTCACTGTCACTTGATTCAACTACCGGTAATCTTTGCACAACCTCAGAGTTCCATCTTTCTTTTTAACAAACAATGCTAGCGCTCCCCATAGAGACGCACTAGGGCGAATGAAACCTTTATCCAGCAATTCCTGTATTTGTACCTTCAGCTCCTTCAATTCTGATAGGGACATCCGATATGGTGCCTTCGAAATCGGTTCCGTCCCAAGGACTAGTTCGATCACAAATTCCACTTCTCGTTTAGGCGGTAAGCCCGATAATTCTTGGGGGAACACTTCAGGGAAATTACATACTACCGGCATATCCTCCAAATTAGGTTCCACCACTGTCGGATCTACGAGATTCACCAAGTATCCTTCGCACCTATCATCCAACAATTTGGTCACTTCCAGCGAGGATATCCAAGGAATCGAGGTTCCTCCTCGGTTTCCTTGGAATACAAAACTAGGACGTCCATCCAGATTAAATTGGATCGTCTTATCGCTGCAATCTAATACAGCTTTCTGTCGGACTAACCAGTCCATTCCAATGATCACATCAAAATCGAATATGGCCAATACTGCTAAGTCGATACTTTCTTCCTTACCCCCAATAACTATCTTACAGTTAGAACATTCAAAAGAAACTAGCACCCTATCATTCATGGGTGTCGACACACAAAGCATACTTTCAAGCAACATTGGTTTCAGACCAACCAACTTAATAAACTGCTCTGAAATAAAAAAAATGGATTGCCCCCGGATCAAACAATGCATAAGCGATATGATCACATAAGGAAATCGTACTTGTGACCATGCCCGGCGCATTCTCAGCTTCCTTGCGTGCCATGGCATAGACCCTTCCCTGAGCTGGTAGTTGCCCTTGATTAGCCAGTAAGGGAGGTCCGGCTTGATTTCCAATGCGCGATGGCAGTAATCTGGGTAGTCATGAGGGCTGCATCTGCGGGCAATTGCGAATCTGGTGTTCCATACTCCCGCACTTAAAACATGCCCCATATCTACTCGGCTGAGGGACCTGTTTCCCTATATTTCGCCCGGCCGGTGGGACAAACCGCCATTTCCAGCCATAGGTCTCTTTCCCAAGCAGCGATTATCTCTGTTTTGGGCAAATCGCGTCCCGAAGCGGCTACCCTTTCTTGCTGATCCCTCTCCATAATCTGAGCTCGCCTATGCATTTCCCCATAATCCTTGATATCGTGAGACAAAATCAAGCTTCGAAGATCCGGCTTCAATCAATCCCGGAATCTCCGAGCTCTATCCCGCGGATTTTCTACCATGGTTGGTGCAAACTTTGCCAGTTTCGCAAATTCAGCTTCATATTGGTCGACAGTCATCTGGCTCTGACGCAATCACATAAATTCTATCAATCTCTTTTCTTGGGCATTTTCTGAGAAATATTTCTCATAAAAATTTTCCACAAATACTGTCCAAGTCGGGGCCGTTCCTTCAGGAAACACTCTTCCTTCGGTGGCATTCCACCAACCATTTGCACCTTCCTGTAGCTGATAGATTGCCAATGTTACTTTCTCCTCATCGGTGCACTCCAAAACCTTGAAGGTTTTCTCCAATTCTTCTACCCATCTTGGCGCAGTCTCGAGATCACCGCGATCATGAAATTTAATCGACTTCAGCTTTATAAATTGCTCCACTAAATGGGGCATTTGCCTAACCCCTGCTGGTTGAGCCTGCCCCTGCTGGGCTTGATTCCCTCCAACATCCGCAATTGGCGCGGCCCCAACAGCCTGCGCATAAGCCGCGGCCCCAGCAGCTTGCAACCTCATAATATGCCCTATCTCTCATAGGGTTTCCATCACTTGATCAAACCTTAGATCTCTGACCTCACGGGCTCCCTCGCTAGTCTGGGTTTAGGGCTTTTTCCCCCTTCTCCTACTTGGAGTTTGAATAATGTCCTCTAGTCGGCGGTCCCGGGCCTCTTGGCCTCTTGAACTCGACTGACAGTGGATTCCTTTCCCTTTCTTCTATTCATCCTCACCATTCAGCTATTCCACTACCTGCTATAATTTCACTAAGGAATTAAAGACTTAACTTAAACCAATCTATCTCAGTCTAAGTCCTAGACAGGTATCAAAATAACAATCAACAACAAGCATGCGACCTAATAAGAATTAGCCAACTCATCACCCAAGGAATTCGCATACACACCTGGGATCCTACCACACCTGCACTTTACAAATAGTATCCATAAATACCCAATCAAACACAACTGTCAGGAGATACATGTAGCACACGAGGTCACCTTACTGGCTATCCATGGTCTCATTGCTCCTTATCACTCCAGACTTCGACCAGATTGGACCGAGCTGACCTTGCTCTGATATCAAATCAAACGGGGATGTCACGCTTTTGTACCCTACGAAGCGGTAACATCCCATGCAAAGGTCAATTTGTTTGTGCGTGATGTCCCAAGATACGTCGCCAACCCAAAACCTTATCAAAGATCAGACACAAGCGGAAATTGCGTATACAAATATATATACACCCGTACAAATAAAACACATGAGATCACAAATAAGACAACATACAAACAAGAATACACATTTCATTACCCACTAAAAATCTCTTTTTACAACATACTTTATACGGATCAAAAGGTTTAAACGAAAACGACAACTTCTAAAAGAGGTTTCTGGACTCTTCGGAATCCATATCCGTTGCTGCTGCCTCTTTGTTTTCAGTAACCGACTCAAGCTTGGGGTCAAGATAAAGTCCTAACTCATCATCAGGTCCTATCTTTACATTTGACCCTACCTCCACTACTTCCCTGTGGTCTTTATCAGAATCTAGATCCATGTCTTCCGGCTCGTCTTTTTCCTCGACATCTTGGTCTTGATCTTCAGCTATCACCTGTGGCTCCCCCTCCATAGGCTCATCAGTGCCATCTACATCGTAAACATCCTGAGGATTGATCACCTCGCCATCCGCATATATTAATTCCATCAATCCATCTTGATCAATTGACACATCAAAAGTCCTAAGGGGTCGCCCTAAGTTTCCGTCAGCATCCCTCAAGCACCATGCTACATACTTCTGAGTCTGATGAAAATATTCACTCGTGTTTACAAATACCACGGATCGGTATCTTACATACAATTCCCCATTTCCTACGGGGTATATACTTGTATACTGATATATCTGTACATGTATTCCAAAAAGTGATGGATTCGGCATTCTTATGGCTGGGGGTCTAAAAAGGTGGGTTATTACAACTGTGAGACGAATCTCAATGAGTATAACTCCTAAACCTAGGCTAACATGTAATCTCCTGATAGGCAAACAACATAATACGCAAACAATAACCTAGGCCCTCGGGCCTAGATAGAACATAAGAATTACCCTGCAGGTTAGGCAGTTCATTAAAATTCTCAAGATACATGCGCGAATATAGTGATCACACGTGTGCCACACACACGCTCATGTTCACAGTGTTCATCTCGCATGTTGGGTCATGCATTCGATGCATGTGATGTTAATGTTATGCCATGCTCTCATTTCGGTTCACCCAGCACACTGTCTCAATTATTTATTAAGACTCGAGTCAACACAATTCACGGCCCGGTGCGTCTAGCCTGCTTCAAAGTGCATGAGGCGCAACATTGATCTCAACACGAACCAGAGCCCGCATAAAACGCATCAGGATGGTCGTTTTCCGGACGAACCGGGCATCATTCTGCTTCAAAGTGCATGAGGACAGTATACCCCGCGTAACACGCATTAGGGCGAATTGTGATCACACATACACACACTGCCAATTATTATCTGAACCCCGCGTAAAACGCATCAGGGTATAATTAAGTGATCACATGCTCATAGCAGACACACATTCTCGCGCAATTTCATCACACACCTCATTCTCAATATTCGAAATGCGTGGCCATACAATGCAGTACAATAAATCATGAGCGACAACAATTACAGACATCCAATCAAATTCATACCATCAATTGGCCAATCACACTCCGCATTGGTCGGCCACTCAGTCACACGACATGGCATTATTCAATTTCCCACAATTGGGCACAGCAATCAGCAAGTCATCTAGCCCGGACATACCCGGCAGTCTAGTCACCTAATTCTCAACTAATCCATGCTCGCCCAATAAATCACCAATATTATTCTAGTAACATACCTCACCAAATGGTACTCTAATTTTTTCCAATATACACCGACAATACTTAACCCAGTCCAGAAAATGCACTATCAGTCCTAATCCTGATTTAGAAAATACACTCACTTAATTCTAGATCATAACGACACAAAACGAGCAGCCGATTGCCGGTGAACAGTGAAATCAGCGGCGGCGTTTCAGAGGCGACGACGGTTGTACGGAAGGCGGCCGGCGGCGTACGGACGGGCATACGGCCCCCGTACGGACGCTGTACGGAACCATATGAACCTGTACGAAAAACGATGACGTATGGCGACGTACGGAAGGGCTAGGGGTCGCGGCGGCAGCAGCTCGGCCGATTGGGCTCCGGCGCGGCGGCGACGAAGCTCCGGCATTCCTTTAGCCGGATGGAATACAAGGGAGAGAGAGAGAACGGGGACGAGGGAGAGAGAGAACGGGGAGGCTGAGGGCCAGGCTATGCGGTGTCGACGTCTAGCAGCTCCGACGAACAGCGGCTCCGGTGATGATCCAGCGTACGGATGGCAACCGAGAGGAGGATGACCGGAGGAGGAGGAAACAGGCGGACGAGGCTGATCGGTGGGGGTTCTGGCCGAAAATGAGGAGGTGGAGAGAGAGAGCTAGTCCAAGGGTGGTCAAATATTGGGGTTAGGGGCGCCATGTGTCGCCGATCTGAGAGTTTTGACCAAAATACCCATAATCCGACAGTTCTCGTTCGTCTCTATCCAAAAATTGAGGGGTAAAAGGGTAATTAAGGCCAATAATGTAGCTGATAATTATTCTTAATTATCCCAAATAATTTCCCAAAAATTCGGACAAAAAATAAGTCTAGGAGCAAGACGGTCATTTTTTCGGTCTTGGGGCGAAATTTCAATTTTTGGCTATATCAATCCCAAATGAGTGTGGCCAACATAATATGACGTAAAAATCGTGAAAATAGCTTCTTAAGCTCTTGAAAATCGACTGCCAAGTTTTGAGAACAAAATAATATTATTTTTCACTTCCGAGCCGAAATTTCAATTTTTGATTGAAACCACTCTAAATATGCGTGACCACCCCAAAATGACATCGGTTTCGAAAAAAAATCTCATACGGCCTCAAAATCCAAGTCGATGTCTCAAGGGGCAAAAATCGAAATTTTTCACCATCGGACCGAAATTCCAATTTTCGACTGTACTAACTCAAAATATGTGTGGCCAGCCTAATCTGACGTCAAATTCCCAAAAATAGTCTCTTAAGCCATCGAAAATCAACATCGAAGTCCAGGCCCAATTTCGTGATCAAAACTCGTTCGATTTTCAATTTCAGGGTCTCTCACTAACGGGCGGCTGTTTAGAGGTTACGCGTATTGACCTAGGGTTATCCGAGTCATAACGGTCCGATCATTGAGAGAATGAAAAATTATCACTAGTCCTAGAGGTCATGATCGTTCGATTTAAGTTTAGGATTAGTTGGCCACGTGTACTCTCGATCATGCAGAATCACCTGCGATCCGATTGTACATCATTGGCCTTGGCCAAACCAAATCCGTTACCTTTCCTAAGATCGATTCACATTGATTCATAATATTCTCTCATCATTTCTCGTGATCAGCGTCCGCTTCGCGATCGGGTCATTGGTCCACGTATCGCTTCCTAATTAGCCATACCTTATTGGTTAGTATCCCGAGAGTGATCAACTCTGGGCGAGACTTACTAAAATGAAACGCGAAATAATGTCAATTTTATTGATCCCGAAATTACATCGAAATTCGGGCTGTTACATGTAGTTTTTTAATTCATCGTCAATTCAATTTCGGTGCATAATCTCTATCACGGGTTTTGTGTCGTTGATTAGATTCCGGCATAATTTGTTTACACCTGGTTACTGTATCGAGTCTGTATCTTTCGAGCATTATCGTTGATTAAAGTTCGGCACAGTTTGTGTTTCTACAATCTTGTTTTAATTAAAGCCATTGGTTTTTTTTGCCTGTGATATATCATGTCCGAAGTTGGCGCAAAACCCAGTTCCCCTTTCGTCTTGGGAGAAATTCTGGCGAAACAATAAGATATAGACTTCAAGAATTTATTACGATCATACTAATGGTAGGAAAGAAAATCACAAGATGTGAGGATGTGATTCGCCAAGTGAGCATACAAAGGTTGCGAGATTGGATTAACCTGATGCCGTTAATTTTTTTGAGAGACAATATCAAGTACCCTCCTTACAATTGGCCTCAATATCACTTTTTCATTCTCTATCATAGAAAATTCAACTTTATATCCTTGACAAAATCTCACGAGCAAAATGATCATATTGCCTCCCTTAGAAAACATCTCCCTAGCCCTCAACTCACCCAAAACAAACCCTAGCTTACGAAACGTTAGTTGTAAGACCACGGTTCTATATGAAAATTGAGGGCTTGTATAACTTTTAAAGTATTTGAAATATGAATAAATTTGGAAAATCTAAATTTGAAACGTACGGAGTCTGGATATATTAAAAGAACCCATGAGAAGAAATTCTGTTTGTCATTTGGCGTGTATTGTTTTGGGATATTTTATGTTTAATCGACAACATTTTTATAATATTGAGAGTTAATAACAAAATCTTCAATGGAAATATTAGTGGGAAGAGTTATGGGAATGACAAAATTTCCCATAATTGTTTTTTTGGTAAGGAATTTCCCATGATTGTTTTTTTGGTAAGGGAATTTCCCATAATTGTTGATTTGCAATAATACTATTAAAAACCCTTTTTTTTTAGCAAAACTCATGATATTGAATGAGGCAAGCACAACATCCTATTTGAAAGCAAGAATAATTGGAGAGTGCAAAAAAAGTTCTCCTTGCAAGAAGAATGATCAACCTTTTGCTATTTAGAGTTCTATGCGTCTAACCTTACCTTAGAGGCAACCCATAGAGAAGAGTTTCTATTATATATTTATGTGCACATTGGCATATTCATTGTAGTTATGATATCGTTTGCCTATGGGTGAAGGGATCTGTACCCATGTACAGTACCCCCTAAGCTGTCTCTATTCAATTAGTCCATTAAATTTCACCATGTGTCCATCTAGTACCGACCACAAAAAAAAAAAAAATTAACTCTCTCCTCCCCTCTCTCTCTCTTCAAGCCAATGGGGGCTGCAACCCACCCTCTAGACACACACCGCAGCCGCCATCATCGACACCGCGTGATATCACCGTAGCATGGGTTGTCACAACGCTGCCTACTTTTGCCATGACACATGTTGGCTGCCTCAGAGTCGGTCTAGCTCGACTCTGCGGATGCCTGAGCTGCCCCATCTCCCTCTCTTTCGCATCCCCCTCTGATGTATGCATCCCTTACCGCCCTCGATCTAATTGGAATGCAGCACATTAGGTGCACTCCGAAGTGCCCGGTGCACTTATTAGCACAACCTTAGTGTTTTCTAATGAATATTGCCTTTCTACCTAAATTTGCACTCATATTATTCCCATTTCATTTTCTTTTTGTTCTTTCTTTAACAAAGCAAGTAGCAACTCCTGTCTCAGAGCAGGCGCCGCCACACCACCCCCCCCCCCCCCCCCCCCCCCCCCGATCAATCAACCCACCCCCGAAAGAGAGCGCAAAAGGATGGCGTGGCAAGCGTTGGGTGGAAAGACAGCATTATATTTTTGCTGTTGGTGGTTGAAAACTTTGAAATTCTCAGAGTCCAACAAGAAGCTGTAACTGTTAGGGTTTTTTTAAGTTTAACGTGGGGGAGACAACAATGGTACTCGAAGTCGAGCGACAGCTTTTGGGGACAGACAAGACAAACTAAACCATAAAAAAAATCCCTAATCTCTTTGATGAATCGTGCAGGCCGCGAGGAATAAAATCTGATTCTTTTTTTTGTGTCCAGATTTTAAAATTTTGTCTATCTCGACTCTCTGGCATTGTCTTCTCTAGATTTTATTCGCCTTGTCTGTGATCTTTTATCAGAAACCTTCAGTTTATCATCACCTGAATAAAGTTACAGTTCGAAAGGTCGTGCTCGTGCAATGGACGGTTCATAGGGTTGACACTGAATGATTAGCCTTTCTTTATTAATTGATTAGGGTAATCAGCACAATTGTGTCTTTGGACATTATCGTAAGAGTTTTACACACGTTATAGAATGTTTGATCAGTTATAACTAATCAACTACCTTTAGATGACTATCCTGTCGTTAAGGTCCTACCGGAGTTTGAAAAATCATGAAATCTCTTCACATGAGGTAACAAATGACTAAGACACTAGTTGATTACAGATTTTCTCATGATATAGCTCGAATTTGTGACCTTATAAAAGCAAGTGTGACCGCTTTATCACGGGACTACCCCTATGAATGTTCAAGCTATAACTATTCAAATACCTGTATGTGTATGCAACTTGTCAACGTAGTCCCACCCCTATGAATGTTCAAGCTATAACTATTCAAATACCTGTATGTGTATGCAACTCGTCAATGTAGTCCCACTGACGTGTGAAAGGTTAGGAATTATGTTTATATGAGGTAGCAAATGCCTAAATCACAAGTTGGCCAGAGATTTGTCTACGATTCAGCTCAATGTGATCTCAAAGAAGACAATGTGAGCTACCATGCTTATTGGTATTGATTGACACAACCTATTTATGTACACACATGTATACTACATGCAATTAATTGTACTTGTGACTAGGTCAATCTGTTTATACATACCAAATTAAAACTTAAGCTATTGGGTGGAGGAAGACTATATATATGTAAGGCTTCGATGAACCTCGTAACTTAGTGATGTGGATTAAACACCCTTGACGTCCAAATGAGATGTAGAATAACTTGTGGGATAAAGCATAAGACATATAAGAAGCACGCACAAAAAATAATATCAATTGGAGCATGACATCTGACTCCAATAGCATGTTAGAAATTGCGATTCAAAAGTTCCAGCCATTAAATGGAAGGAAGCTATATGCGTACAAAGCCTAAACAAACCCCATAAATAAGTAATGTGGGATTACTTTAATAGATATAACCCGTGGGATGACACTCTTAATCCATTTGAACATATTCGAACATTTATAGTTAAGTAGATTAACATAATCATTTGACAGACTAATATACATTTACTGTCGTGCATATGCGATCGAAATTTTGCATGTTTATATAGTTAAGTAGATTAAACATATAAAACTCCTAGGCGGGTGACCAGTTATAAACATATTGTGCCCATCATATATGCGCGAACCTTTTATAATCCACACATTGGCTATTCCCATATATTTTTTAATCAATATACCAATAAATCAAAATTTGACACATTTATGTCTAACAAGTGCTTCCAGATACCTGAAAATATGATTTAATGAGTAACACATTGAATTTGATTTTGATAATTATTCATTGACACCGATCAACAAAATTAAATTTACAAAGTGATGTGGTAAACCCCCCCCCCCACACACACACACACATATTTCAAATGAGTGGATCATACTCAACCACTCATAAGAGCATATCACATCATCTAATAGACTAACTTTTCTAAACGAATCTCAGTATCGCTCATAAGAGTAGTATGAAAACTCATAAATCGATTTCGAATAGGCTTAGTCTAAAAGTAATATGATGAACACATCCAATCACAGCTTAAAAACTATAGCGAGTCTCTGAGTCTTGGTGTCAATCCCACTTATTCTTGAAATATGATTGATTTGATTTGAGAAGTAACTTATATAATACTTGCTCCACTCGTGGATTATTTATATCCATTACATACTGCATTGAAGTTTTGTTTTTTTTGGTCGGCATACAGCATTGAAGTTGGTACTACACGTTTATTACACGGGAATGCGAATGTGGGTCCTATAGGGTGCAGTTTCCAAGAACGAACGAAGCAAAGAAGATCTCATCGAAGTTCCTCCACAAGAAGAACCGGGAGTATTACAAAAAAGAGAGAATCGAGAAAAATTAATGGCGACGAGGTCTCTCCTAGACGCGTGGAACTGATAAGAGCTTGAAAACCGCCGGAATCTTGGGGGAGAGGAAGGGGACAGTTGTTTGTGCAGACTTGTTTTGGAGTTTCTGTCTTGAGATATCGTACTTGCAGTGTGTGTGTTTCGTGAGAGAGAGAGAGATAAGATTAAATGCGGGGGTTCTTATAACTAGGGTTTAATCTTAATGAGAGAGATTTCACAGCTAGGTTTAAGATGTGGGAAAGATGCTGTGCTGGGTCCAAGAATTCTATCAATGGCCTTTTCACCTGAGGTGCATGTATTTGGAGTCATCAATCAAAGGGATTTTTATATTGAGCATAATGTCAATGTAATAAACTTTGTGGGAACAATCTTTGATTGTAAAGAAAAATCTATTAATGGATCATATAAAACACACAGTGCATCGCCTTGTTCCTACTTGCGAAAATGTTAGAGAAAGTAAAATGTACGTACATAAAACGGGATTTAACAAAAAGTATGGCCAGACATGAGGTAATGTTAATAAGATTAGTGAATCAATAAATTCCCTCAGCAGACATCATTCTCTTCTATAAAAGTCTACTGCAACCATTTTTAATCATGTGTCTTCCACGATTTAATTACTACTACTACTATAGTGTTATCATCATCATCATCATCATCATCATTGCAGTAAGCTAAATGAACTAGCTTTGGTCACGGACTTAGCCCATTTCTGGAGCTTCATCAAGGGGAAACTACTATATATCAGCAAGATTAGTGAATTCATGAGAAGTTTACTTCCTTTCACTGCATGATCCTAAAGGATCGAGTTAAAGCCATGCAATCGATCCTGGGACTTTGTTGAGAAGTGTTCTAATTATATAATTGACTTAGTTGTTCTCTCAACATTCTCTAAACCTTAGCTTTCTTGCGGTCAATCTCCTTTCTTGGTAATTCTAATGTCACTTCTATAAATTGTTACACATTGTAACCGTAGCTCATTAATCTCCTTCCTTTCTGCCAACATCAACGTTGTTGACTTGAGAATTTATGCGCATGTCATGTATTAATAGAGCAAATAGTTCATGTCCCTTTATGTCTGGAAACATGGTATAGAATTGGTTCTTCATTAATGAAAATTAAGAGGACTGATCTTATGAAAACAAGCATTTCTGTATACTTAATTAGTCACCATTTTTTACGAGGTTTTGTCCTAATCTTTACCGAGACTCTTGTGATTATCGATATAACACTAGAAAGATTAGCATGACCTTCTTCGTGAAGGTTGTTCAGAACTCCATGAATGCTTTTCTAGAGTCATGCATTAAGCAATACCAATTTGAATTCCCAATTCAATGTGATGCGCTCTTATTAAATATCTTTCCAGGAATTTGAAAGTCATTGCCGGCTTCCAAGTCTAATAATTATTTTGTTTACTTATCCATCACATTTCGTATATGACATGGCACAAGCTGAGTGTTTTTCTTTTGAGGAAGAGATAAAACTGCCCTTTATATTGTGGGGTTCAATACCAACTTGTCAGGATGATAAGGTAAGGTTGCTAGCTTGTACACGGGTGGCTCATTATGATTCTTCTACCCTAGGAAGAGATCTTCTTCAACCTTGGAGGCCTTGGTTTTAGGAGTTGGATCGATCTTGTATATGATCAGAACCTGTCAGATTAAGCCATCCTGGGAAGACATTGAGCGAGTTGTTCGCTCTCTCTGTCGGGCTTAAAGTACTCTTCATAGAACGTCGACTCACTCACACGATCTTGCCGTCCCTCAATCTCCTCTTCTTTAATCTCTCTCTCTCTCTCTCTCTCTCTCTCTCTCTCTCTCTCTCTCTCTCTCTCTCTCTCTCTCTCTTCACTATTATATTCAACTATCTCACACGTTATCAAAATTCCAATACACAGTTTTGTCTCCTCTCCCAGCGTGCTTTCGCTCTAAATCTGCATGATAAGATGATATTACTCAGCACTAATGATAGCTGCATGTGGTGATTTGTTTTGAATCCGGAGTTAACAGTTCAATGGTTATACAAGCATACACCAATACCAATATTCATGTTGATCTAGTCAGTTTCCCCAAAGAATTCTAGTCTTAAGGATATACTTGCGCCCGTTTTTCATCATATTTTGGGTCTTGGCTCTATTTCAAGACTCGATCCAAGTAAAAAAGAAATAAAACACCCAAGTTGAAACCTTGTAAAGTAAATTGTAGATGTAGATTACATATGGTCTGGACAGTGTAAATTCTGTACATTTGTTTCATCGATTGCAGTCGCCATTTCTCACCCATATACAAGCAAGAGTTTGAGTCCTCTTCATATGTATCCCAGGTTACGAATGCTAGTTCATTAGGGTTTCACTCGATGCACATTGATTTTTGACCATTCTCTACCAGCTGCCCACTAAAAGAGTAACAAATAATTTTAACCGAAACCTTTTTATTTTGGTACACAATTCGTGTTTTATTTTATTTGATACTTTCAACTCTGCTAATTCTTTCAAAAGGGCCTGCTCCTTCAAGACACAAACATCTACTGAATCGTGTAAGTTTTAAATGAATTTCTATACTCTTTTTCCTGGCATTATCAACATTATCAGCTTTGCTTAGTCACCTCCTAATGATTGCCAGTAGACCTTTTTCATTATTTATAATCTATGCTTGCAAGTCTAAGATGGCTGAAAAGTCATTGAATTTCTCCACTATTTTAACTGCATAATTGCATGAACTTGGCTATCTCTGAGTTGTCTTTTGCCTGGTAATCGTTCCCACAGTGGACTCCTAATGAGGGGGGTTAGTTTCATGAATTAAGACCATCCCTTGCATTCCAATTAAATCATTAAACAAGAAATGAACAAGAGAATTCAATATACAAATGAAGTCAACCCCTCAATACCATTCCCTGTGGGGTAGCTTGTTGGGCAATGACTAAACGGGTATAAATATGTCTCGACATCTTTTGCTCAGTTCTCAAGCGAGTGGCTTCTCCACCCCTAAGGAATTTTTTGTTTTTTCTCAGTTAAGCAAAGAGAAGTCAGGACAATGGAGAGCTTGGGAGGCTTTGCTGATGGAGAACTGGACTTACTGAGAATGTTGTTCTCCAACGATGAGCCTGATCAGTACCCTTTTGGGAGTAGCATTCTCGAAGATAGACCGAACTTTCAGATCCCGCCGACTGTTGTTGCCAATACCGATAAAGCCTTAACGGGCATGGACTACATAGGAGGGGTTCATGAGAGTTTGTATTGTTCTTCAGTCTCTGATCTTGACTCTTTTAATCTGCAATGCTTCTCTCAAGAGAGCAGCTTTTCTAGTGCTTGCAGCAACAGTTTTCTTAATGTTCCCGTTCCAAGCCTCGAGAAATATAGCAGCTCTAATTATGTGTCAGTCGCTAGCGATCAAATCTCTATGTTCATGGATGTTTGTGTGAACGGAGGGAACGATGACTCCTTTGTCACAGATCAAGAGATTGTGTGCCTAAGAGAGAACATGATCAGTGAGGCCGAAATCAAGGATGGTGACAATGTTCAGCCTCAAGAAGTTTCTGCTCCCGTAGAGGCATTGCCAGTGGAAAGAAAGCCTGCCAGATCAGGCAAGATAGCCTCAAGGAATGATAAGACAGATGTTGAAATGCCCGAGAAGCCAAAGAAAAAACCACGCCTCTTGTCAGATGTAAGTACATCGAAGAGCTTGCTTAGTTGATAATGATACTAAGTCAATCATCTTGTCTTCAGAAAAACAAAGAAACTCTCTGCTTTGCAGTAAATTACACGGTAAAACCACCTTCCTTGAAAAGAATCTAGAATCTATATCATACTTTTCTTTCTTGTTTTTTCCAAATAGTGGATTTGATTCAAAAATAAGTGAATATGCTTATGGAAGCTGTCTGGATCGAGTTTTTTTTCTCAGTCATATATGCATAAACAGTAAGCATGTTCCAAGGAGCAAAATGTAGTTTTTTTCGCATCAACATTTTCGGGTGTTCTTTAGACCAACTCCGAAGCTGCACAGATTTCACACACGGACATTTAAGTGGCAGAGTCCAGTGAGTATTTTCTAAAAGACACGTAAAAATGGCAGGTGCAGAAAACCCGAAAGAAGAATATGCCATCGAAAAAGAATCAGAAGCTCACTTCCCTCGATGACGACAATGAGGAGAGCAATGTCAAGGAAGAAGGACAGAGCTCTAGTACTTGCAGCTTCGAGGATGATGTTTCTTCTCAGGAGCTCAAAGATTCAAAGGCCTCCGAATCTCTCAGCTCCGATGTAAAAACAAGAGCTGGTAGAGGAGCTGCCACTGATCCTCAGAGCCTCTATGCAAGGGTAAATAAACCTCTTAATATATTTCCCCTCAATGTAAATAGTACACTCTTTGATCCAATTTTAGTTGGTGTCACTGTTATGATGTTCTTCTCTTTTGAATCCTTTGCAGAAAAGGCGTGAGAGGATTAATGAAAGACTGAAGATTTTGCAGAACCTCATTCCTAATGGAACCAAGGTACATAGCATGCTCAGTCTGATAGATCTCCCGTCCATTTTGACAAAAACTTATAAAGGAAAATCAAAGAAGCAGTGCATGATTTAGTACCAATCAATAACAACAATATTGTGTTTGATGTGGCAGGTTGACATCAGTACAATGCTTGAAGAAGCAGTGCATTATGTGAAGTTTCTGCAGCTCCAAATTAAGGTTCGTGGAGAGTCTTGAGACATGAATCGCAATAACTGTTCATGATCATTTTGAATTACAGATAAGGCATGTTCTGCATTAGACTAATCTTAATATTTTCGACCTTTTCTTTTGTTTCCAGCTCTTGAGCTCTGATGATCTGTGGATGTATGCTCCTATTGCCTACAATGGAAAAGACATTGGCCTGGACAAGATTATTTTTCCTCTATGACGTGACCGTGAGCTCGGGATTTCTTTAATGCAGATTAGCCGAAGACACGGTGCAGGATTCATTATACATAAAAATTTCTAACCTCTTCTCTGGGTGCAAAGTTCAGCACCCATTTCGAAACATGTCGATTACATACCAATATTTTTCTTAGTCATGTCTAATATACGTTCTGTTTCAAATAAATAACGGCTTAAATTACATCAAACACATGCTTATCATAAAGCAGGTGATCACAGAAGAGATGGTCTTGTTCATGGAACTACATTAAATGTTCTTCCTTCTCCACATCTATGAGTTCTTTTATATATTGATTGGGTTCTGAAGAAAAGGATCTTATTAAATTTGTAGGTGATAATCCCATGAAGGATTCATATAACTTGAGAGTTCGAACTGCATTTAATGGACAAGTTCATTGAATGAATGTGCATCTAACTGTCATATTCTTTAACAAATTTCACACTCTTGGAGTGAGTATTTCCGTACATTTTCTAATCCAAGGGCTAGAGCTTGAGTCAACGAGAGAATCATGCATTTAAGAGGAAACTAAGCTGAGAATCAGCTCGATATATATATTGAATTAGCATTAAGAAACTGAACTATCAAGCGTATACATTGCATGTCATTGCACCAAAGAAAAGGAATATAGTAGGGCAAAAAAAAAGCACTCCCAACAAAAAACATTGTCTAACTGGTTTTGTGTAGCGTTTCTGAAAGCACTCTTAAATGAAATCCATAAAATCTTGTGACAAAATGACCACGCCATTAACCAAGGACATGAGAACATCAGCTTCGAACTCAAGTCGTTCAAGTGATGATGCTGCAAGTTCAGTCATGTAATCTATTTCTCCAACACTTTTAGAAGCACCACAAGGCGATGTTTACATACTTTTCGGCCATGGTATGTATTACGGATGCATACTAACGTAGCAAAAGTATGAAGCAATAACCGAAATATATCCAAATCTTCAAATAAGATAAGAAAAACAATCAGCTCAAAGAAAATTACAAACAACAACATAACCTAAACCCCAAAGTGGAAAACATGAGGTCAATCCAACACCACATGATATACAGGAATGAGCTCATTAACCTGGTAAATGATTTTCCATCCCTATCAGGAAGTATACCTAAGGTTGTGGCTGTTTTACATGAACTGTTTCGCTTGAGAAATGCTTTCTCTTATCAGAAATTAAGGACAACAATTACAACATGATGTTGTCCGATGTATTCAGCAATGCATTCTTTGTGAAGACCAAAAAGCGAGAGTTTATCAGCATAAGGCAGGAAACGAGCAAGGATAAATGGTGGATTACTGGATTAGATGATGCACTTAGAAAGCAGTCATCCGTCCGGTTGACGGTGTTAATCCAAAAGTTTCATGAAAATCAATATTGAGAAATGTCGAAAATAGTCTGTGTGCTACATGTCAATACTCAATCTCATCCTTAAACTTTAATTTGATTCTTGTTCTCCTTGAATCGAACCAATTTAATGCTTCTACTTAATTCGGTTCAGTTTACATCTGTCGTGACAATCTAATTCAGCTATGGGAATCATATCTAACTGGCGTGATTATACATGTTAATGACCATATTAGCAAAATCTAAAATTTCATATAAAAGAAAAGCTAGAGGAGGCAGGGAGGGGGAGAAAAAGATATCGGGGGTGGCCCCCGTCTCCATCATTGGCCCTAGCCGTGGTCCCGCCAAAGGCGGGTGGCTCTCCACCCTTCCCTTCCATTCTATTTTACTTTTATTTCTTTGTATTTTGACTATGGATTCACTAACGTGTGCATAAGTGCTAAATTGAGGAAAAGAACCAAATAGATTGAGAACTACAATTGTAATTGAATGGGTAAGATCAAATCGACTACAATTGCTAAATTGATTCAAGTCAAAGGGTGTCAGGACTAGATTGAAATAAATTGTAATTCAATGGGTAAAGTTTAGATTGGGAAACACTATAAGGACTATAGAACATTACCCTTTGTTTACATAAATGCATGTTGTTTTAAAAAATACAAGGATGCATTTTCCATGAGCAAAGAAGCAATTTCCCGTGACCAAATTTTCCTTATTGCAAAAGGAAAAGAACCAAATAGATTGAGAACTACAATACAACTACATCGATTGAGGATCTCTACAACTAACAATATTTCAGGATTTTCATCAAAATTTATAGTTTTAATAATAAAGAGATGCGATTTCACCAAAAATTACATTGCAGGACAATGTGTTAGGGAAGAACAACTTTAAGAAAACAGAAAACAATCCAATTCATTACAGGCAGAGGGACATTGAAGAACATAGAATCCTAAGCTTCATCTACCAACAACCAGCACATCTGGTTGATATTATTCAATGTCCTGTTGTAGAGAACTTTGTTTTGCATTTCATGCTTAGATTGTAATCGCAAGTGACGAAGCACCGATCGCCATTGTGCTTGAAACAACAATACTTGCACTCTTATAATGGCTCACTCGATGCTGGATCATCTTGATCCCTTATTAAAACCTGCACCATCGATAGAGCAACATCATTTTCATGAACATCAACGGCATTTACATTGACATTGATGATTTGGATGGTACTAGTTTTTTTTTCCCACAAAATTGATGTTGCTATCCATGGAGGATTTTACGATATCGACGGTGCAGGTTTCAATATAGGAATCCGCTATAAAGAGTGCGAGTGTTGTTGCTTCAAGCACGATTGCGATCGATCTCAGTCACGAAGATGCCTAGAAATCACAGACCATGCCCTCAACTTGTGCTCCAAACTTAGTAGTTTCTTTTGAATCAAAATGGTTAGTCGAAAAGAGGCTCTCTGTGGAAAAATACAATTGGCGAATCTCGAAATCGTGGGATTTGATCTACCTCTCGTGCATGCAGAAGTGTTGAAGCAACTACTCGAAAGTAGAAGCATCTCCAAATGTGTGTGATCTGTCAACCATGAATCCTCCTCCTTGTGCACTGTATTGTGTATTGAGAATCCCATGATTTTGGTGTGGCAACTGTTACTGCACAGTTCAATCTGGGTTGTTAAGCCTAAAAATGATAGTATTTACTTGGAGGAAACTACTTAAAAGCCAGACCTATCTTGAGGCCTTCTTTTAGGCAATTGATTTGGAATGTCCAAGATATATGTGGTTTGACAATTGGCAAATTTTCATTTCTCAGGCTCCATTTGTTTTGCGTAAATTAAATAATTTGAAATACATTTTCTTAAAAACGATATTTATATCAATTGAAATAATTAATTACTGAAAAATAGTTTCATGATTAACAATAATTTACGTCTAAACATCTTCGAAAATGATGAAAAATATTTCGTTCTTTCATTTTTGTGAGCTATATAAGCGATTAATTTTAGGAAAATATTATCCAAATCATCCATTTTTCGCGAAACAAACAAACGGGGTAGTTAATAATAGATGGTAAGATTGTCAAATGGTTAGCTTTATTGATGTTGTTGGGCTTCTAATGGGCCTGGTTAACCCACACAATCAACTGAACGATCGAAAACGAAAAGCATGAAGAACAAAACACACAATTTTGCATTGTTCCCGAGCTTGTCGTTACCCAACTTCCCTCTCACGGAGGGACATCTCATTCTCATGTGACTAGAGAAAGTGGGTCATTCATGTATGATCTGTGGAGCCAAAAGGTAAAATGTTTAGGTAACGGGTGAATGAGCAAGCCGCTGCAAGATGTGTGATACACATGTATTGTGTATTGTAAAAAGGGTGAATAGTGGAAAAGAACATCGAAAACATGTTGGAATGGGCACAACCACAAAGATAGTAGCACCAGAGGTCAAGCCTTTTCCAGTTCGGGCGATTCCGTTAGAAACCTTCTTCGAAGGCAACGTGATACATAAGCAGCAGCGGACAGATTGGGAATCCACCATGGTGAAACCAAAGAAGGATTTTGGGAGAAAAATTCGAACAAAGTCTAGAAACTGTGGCTGACTGATCATGTTGGGCTAAGCTTCAAGTCGGACTAGGCTCGACTCTCTTAAAATTGAATTCTCCAAGAGTCGGACCGAACATATAAGCGCCGTTCTAGATATTGTAAAATCAAGCATTTGATTCAATTGGAGCTTCAATTATCTTATATGTGAAACTCCTTGTGTTTATAATGAACTATGACCCTCAACTTGAAGTCTAAATTTTGTGAAATTCTATTAGGATCAAAATGAAAACAATCATAAGTGAATTAGATGATTTCAAATTAAATGATTTCACTACCAATACAGTAACAATTATATACACGGGCTGAAGATAAAGTAAAGAATTTTGTTTAATATTATTTTGTAAAGGGTTTTTTTTGGGTAAGGGATCATTTTGTAAAGGGTTAATACCACGAAAAACCTAAAATTGGTACACATGTGATAAATTTACCCCAAACTAATTTTTAGACCACCAAAAATCCCAAACTAGTATACATTTGACAAATTTATCCTAAACTAATTTTTTGACTATCAAAAACTCTAAATTGATACATTTGTGATAAATTTACTCGTTGTAAATTGGGTTAATGCAACAAAAAATCACAAACTGATATACATGTGATCAACGGAGGATAAAATCCGAAACTGATACACTCGTCAAACTACCATGTATCATCCAACTTAGAAACTTAACAATAAAATTTAACGGAAATTAACGGATGGTAAAATTATCAAAGGTGTACTAGTTTGGAGTGTTTAATGGTCAACAAATTAATTTGAGGTAAATTTATCACGTGTGTACCAATTTGAGATTTTTTGTGCTATTAATCCATTTTGTAAACCTACACAACAATTCTCATGTTCTGTTTTTCTTGGGTGGGAAACAAATTGTCATTTTCTAGTGGGTGAAGTACAAACAAAGCTCTTATTGGCCCACAGTTTTGATTGCTAACGGGTGTTCTTTGTTGGGGAGTAACTCATATTATTGCTGTTGGTCTTTATCACCGTGACTATTGTGATTATTGCTGTCAATTTTTTTCTAAAATGTGATCATGTTATGCTAAATCATCAATGCATTATGTTGGAATACCCTTAGCTGCAGGAAAAAGCACCTGCGGCGGTGCAACTCGGGGAATGATTCTAGATAGGACTCAAAACCAATTCAACTCCTGTTCCAAGGTCAGAACTGCCAGTTCTACCCGAGAATCGGTTTTCGAGCATCTTGCTAAATCATCAATGCATTATGTTGGCATACCATTGGCTATAGGAAAATGCACCCGGTGGGGTGCAACTCAGGAATTGTTGCTCGATTTCCAGAACTTAAAGAGGGCCTAGAACTTCTTCGGATCCTATCCCAAGGTTGGAATTGCCGGTTTTATTCAAGAATTCAAGAACAAGTTTTCGAGCCTCTTTCATGAAGGAAAAAGAAAACATTTTGCACCCATCAAGAATTGAAGAAAAAACAACAAAATTACTTGACCAACATAAAAGGCAATGCATGAGTAACGATGATAGATATGATAAAGTGTAAGAATGACATGGATAGATGTATCGACAATGGTTTTGATGAAGTTGCTATTGGATTTCCATTTGACTTTCTGATGGAGAATCAGAAAATTGGGAGAGAATGACATTAGAAGTGTCAAAAGTTGTGTAGAGCACTCACGTTAATGCCAAAATTTTTTTCAGATCACTTAAATGCTACTTTTTTTAAAAAATGATCATTTAAATGCCAACTCCAATCTGGATCGCCGGAAATCTGACGTGACCATATTTTATTAATATCTCGGTCCTACGTGGCTTGCCGACGTGCCCAATCAACATATAACCCCTAAATGACGTTATCTAAAAGTTGAAAATAGTGATCGACAAATTTTATTTAAAGTGATCACTTCAATGCCAATTGGATTATGCGACATCATTTTGGACATCCATGTGAACTAGGATTTTAAAAAAATATGCCAAGTCATATTAAAATTTGTAATGATAAAGGCCACGTAATCGTTTTAGCCAGAATTGGCATTTAATTGATCTTTTTTTTTTCGATTTGGCACTTAAGTGATCCGACAAATATTTTTAGCACTAAAGTGAGTGATACACACAACTTTTCACACCTCTAGTATTCTTCTCCGAAAAACTAGAAAGATAATCATGGTGAACACTGCAGAGTGCAAATCTGTCAAAAGTATGGGTGGAGAACGTCGTAAGTTAAAGGAGGAGATAGCCATTGATGTAGCTTATTCACCATTGTTGCTACATGACTTATATGTCCTTTTCTTTTCTTTTTTTGATGTAGCGTGGATATTATTGTCTCAGTTACTTAAAAATTAATTTTATTCCAAATCCTCCTTTATTTCGAGTTCTACTTCATGGCAAAAAAAGATTTTGTCACTCAAATAATTAGCTTCAATCTCATTATGTATAAATGTAAACTAAAGACTTTTTTTTCCATTTAGGTAGGTGATTTCAAGCATTAGAGAAAAATGAATTGTTTACGATATATAAAAATATTCATCTGGTTATTGAAATTATCAATAGGATCATAATTGAGAAAGTTGCAGCATTCTCCTTCAAGTATCATTGGCACTGCAAAATGGAAAAATCACTCACTTATGCTTCACGGATAATCTGATTCTTTTTTCTCATAGGATGTAAGGGTGTCAATAAAACCTGGGTCGGCCCGGCCTGACCAGCACCGACCCGGTCCGGCCCGGCCCGACCCGCACCGACCCTGTCCGGCCTGGCCCGACCCGCACCGACCCGGTCCGACCCTAAAATTTGGGATATTTTGGGGTCGAGCCCTAATCTTTTTCGAATATGACCCTAATATTTGGGATTTCATTAGGGTTAGGTAGGGTTAGGCCAACCCATTAACACTCTGGGCCGGCCAATCTCCCTCTCTCAGACTCTCAGTCGCCAATCGCCATCGCCATCGTCGCCTGCTCTATCGCCTTGCCTCGCCTCGTCTACTCCTTCCGTTGATCATCATCTCTGCATCCTTCGCTCGTTGCCGTCGCCGTCGCCATCAGTCTCTCTCTCTTTCTCTAGCTCTGCAACGCCTCTGTTAGGGTTCACCTCTAGATCTGCTCCCTTTTACTGCGCGATCGCTTGCGCTCGCAAGCTCCCGCCCTTCAATTCGCGCTCCGGCAAAGGGAAAGCAGCTTGTTGCTTGTTTTTTGTTGCTTGTTTTTCTGGAGAGAGGGAGCACTGTCTTTCCCGTCTGGAGCTTCGACTGTGTTTTGGCTCACCGCATATGGCAGGTTGTAGGCCTGGCTTCTTGAGCATTTTTTGTTACTGTTTTTAACTTGCGGGGGAGATTTGGGTTTGACGTGAGGCGGTTCTGAAATTGCATGCGCCAGGAAAGAAGGTAGCGGTTTGGATTTTACGAGATTGATTCTCGGACTTTGATTTATGGTTAGTTATTTGGTCTTCTACAATTTTGTTGATAATTCAGTTTTGGGTTTGAAAGTATGGATTGTTGTCGGGACAAGAACAGAGTGGAAGCGATGGTGGTGTATCTAGAGGTGGATCGTTTATTTGGGAAGATTTCGTGCACTTATATGCTACTAATTAGTATCGAGGCTGATGGGGTGACTTTTTTATTTGAAGGACATTAGTGGCTCGAACGATTCGAATCTCATCTTTGCGGATTTATGTTATTTAGACTGGCTGAGTGGAATCTTTGAGAAAAGTTGATGGTGGTGAGCTTGGTTTATGTGGAAGTCTTATTGCAATTCTGAGGGTTTTTATCTAGCTGTATATAGAAATGAATAAGTAGAGTTTTCATGTTAATCTGACGTGGTCTTGAATGTGGTAGACATTCTTTCCTGCAATGACAAAGATAGTGGGGACTCTCGGCCCAAAATCACGATCAGCTGATAAAATCGCCAATTGCTTGAATGCTGGGATGTCTGGTATACGTCAATCCATCTTGCTTTAAGTCATTTTACTGCATTTTTTTGATAAAGAGGAACAATTTGGCCATCTGCCAATGATTTGCAAAATTTAGGTTGCATTCATTTATGAGTTATATCTTCACCTACACAGTGCCTAGCTTTATGCAATTTCTGTTGTGGAAGTGGTATGAGTGGTGCAATATGATTAGTAATTAAGTGAGAACTTTTGTTGTTATTGCCCCCCGTATGCCGATCGCAATATCTTCATCTGTGTTAGGTTGTTGAAAGAATGAAAGCGAGAAAGTTCCTTGGAATCATCTTAAAAACTGGAGGTGGGAAGAGATGAGTAAAATGTATTCATATTTAATTAGTTTGTGATTCTAGATTGCAGGGACTTTCCCTTCAAAATAGTAGCCTTTTCTATACCCTTTATCTAAAGGATATGACAATATTTGGAAGAAAAATCTGAATTGGACAAGTATTTAGAGGAAGGATGTGAACGTTATAGCGTTGAGTTTGACATCTTAAGTTGGTGGAAAAAAAATTCTTCAAGATATCCTATCCTTTCTTCCATTGCTCGAGATACTTTGGCCGTTCCCGTCTCAACTGTAGCATCAGAGGCTACATTTAGTATAGGAGGTCGTGTGCTTGATGTGTTTCGTAGCTCTTTAACCCCAAACATGGTGGAGGCTCTTATATGTGCTCAAGATTGGTTACGATCCGCGCCACTTTCACGTTCGATTGAAGAGGACTTAGAAGAACTTGAAATCTTTGAGTCAGGTGAAAAAATATGGTTGTAGAATATTAATACCCTTCTATGTTTCAATGGATACGTTAATTCTCATTTTCATCATGAATTTAATGCAGAGTTGTTGACTACAACCATGGAGCCAAACTCGATATCAATTTCTCTAGATGATTGATGAAGTTGGATATTGCCATTTTAGGTAACTTGTCTATTTTTACTTGAGACTCTAAATGACTTGGGACCTATTTTTACTACATAGCCATGTTTCAAAATTTCTGCAGTAAATGCGGATAAACCTCCACTATCAGTGCAAGAAATAAAAGATCGAGCGAAGCAATTTGAAAGAGTTGGTGAGAGTTTCTTGTTCTTGGTTACCAGTCCTGCTGTATGAACTTTATTTTCCTGCCTGGATGTTCCACGCTGTCAATTTAGAAATTTAATGAACTCCAACTATGAAACCACTTATGTATGTTTTTGCAGATAGATATATATATGGCAATGAATATAGATATATTTGTTAATGGATATGCATACTGTATTACATTTTATATAGATTTGCTATCTATAGTGAAGATCATGTGCTATTCTTTGAGCTTCTTTAGAGATTTACTTCAAAATTGCTGTAGAGGCAGTGGCTTTGGTTGGAGTGGACTTGTTGTTTGCTGCTATTTTAAACTCCTTCTGCACCCTCTTACATTTTCTTTTATCATGGTGAGTAAATGGCTGTTGTTGTATGTCCTACCTGCATTACGCTTATCAGGATGAAACATTGTATAAAGAGTCGTGCAAGCAAGGCTAGAGCTTCCACTGTTATTTCTAAGGCACAATATGTTTTTAAAAAGAGGAGGTTAATATATAGAAATATTACCATACTAAAAGCTTAAATTGTTTAATCAGGGTGTTGGCCATTGAATGATGACTTGTGAACTGTATGTGCTCTGCTTCTGCATAATTTGTACAGGGATGGGATGAGTCTTTGAAGTCAATATCTGTGTCCTTGTTTTTCTCTAAGGGCCTTTTCTGTTAGAACTGCTTTTCACTGCCAATGTTCCTTTTATACTTTTATTGATATCAACCATCACACTTCTTGTGAATTTCAGGAAAAACAGTGATAATATCTAATCAACCATTTTTCTATAAGAAAGCGAAGCTTTTTCCAGGCAGTGCTTTTGTAATTGGTGCAGACACAGCAGCAAGACTTGTTAATATATGTTCTCAGCCATCTACTGTAGATTTGTATTATTATTTTAGACAATGGCCCTGCATCAATTGTTCATAGCTTTCATTGGGGTTGATGTTTCTTCACGTAGCATATGGCTCACTTCAATTCACAGTGCAGCTTCATGCTACTAGTGATAAATGGATTGTGAAAATTAAGGAATATGTTTGATTGTCTTTCCACTTTCCAGTATTGTTGAGCAAGGCTATTATGTTCTAATGGTGTTTTTCTTGAAGACGGGAGTGGTGGATGATGATTATTGAGAGGCAAAACGTTTCCTTGAGCTGGATATTTCACATGAGCTTATGTCTTTGATAACATCAAAGAACAACTTGCATTATTCAATCGGGGAGCTGGAAGTGTATCAATTGTTTAGCATGTGTACTGATATTAAGATAGACTTGTAATAATACGACCCAAGCATCATGAACCATATCTCTCCGTGATGATGATTACTCTATGTAGAAATTTTTCTTTATAAGAATTGTCTTCTGCCTTTTGATGTTACTATGTGTGCAAAAAAAAAACAAAAAAAAATCGAATCCCGGCCCGACCCAACCCGACCCGAGCCTTAGGGTGTATGGTGAATAGGGTCTTGGGCAGGTCAAGTATGACCTTGTAGGTTTCGGGTCAGGTCGAATATCAAAAAAGCCCGACCCGATCCATTGGCACCCCTACAGGGATATAAATTCAGGGTGCATTTGGGAGTAGCTTTGGCAAGCCACTTTAGATATCTAAAGACCTTTGGGCTAAAATTTGGTGTTTGGAGAATTTTTTTAGAAATCCTATTAAGCCAAAGTTGGCCTTTTGAAGGCCAAAAGCCCAAGGCAGCTAAGAAAGTGCCTTGGCATTTCAGCATTCTTGGCAAGTTGAAGAGGGTAATAATGAAATTTTTTTTATTATCAAAATTGCCCTCATAGATTTATCAAATTTCCACTTTAGCCCTTATTTTGTCAGAAACCCTAGAAGCCATCCCCTTACGCAGCCGCAGAACCCCTCGCTTTACTCCCTTACGCTTTGCTCGTGCTCACTTTGCCATCCCTTTACGCTCCGCTTGCTTCGCCTCTCTCTCTCTCTCTCTCTCTCTCTCTCTCTCTCTCTCTCTCTCTCTCTCTCTCTCTCTCTCTCTTTGCTCTCTCTTCACCGTTTCTTCTCTCGTGCTTGCCTCTTGGTGGCCTCTCCCTTCACTCAAAACCAAGTTGCTCGCCTCTGTCGTCACTCGGAACCAGCTGCACGTCTCACCTTGAATCCAAGTTATTTTGCTTCGATTCTTTCTCGTAGCGGTTTTTTTAGCTATGATTGTTAAGTTGCTCACCTTAATCGTGCTCGCTTCTCTCTTCGCTCAGAACCGAAATGCCATGTTTTTGCAACATATAAGACTTTGTGGTTTTTTCGGTTGTAGATGAAAGCTAGCAGATTCTTGAGGCTAGGAGGCTAGGGTTCGATTACTGGTAGCTTTACGAGTTTGCTCATATTCTGGCAAGTCGAGAGTAAATTTTGTTCTTGTTCTCATTTGTGGCTCTACATGACTGTTAGATAGATGGTGCTAACCTAGTGATAAGGTTAACAGTTTTTCTCAAAGTTTTTTGGCTATCTTGGTACTCTGCGTTGGTGTATGAGTTCAAGTTTCGCGATTTCCGAGTTTTTATTTGTAAGATCCAACCATTATGGACATTTAGTGTTTAGTGCGTTATTGTGTTTTGGGTGGATCATGCTCTATATAACGACAGATGCCGTGTCTTTTACAGTGGATGGTTTATGTCATCAATTGTTGTGGTCTCTGTCGCCAAGGATTTTGGGATTATAGAGTGCTACTATAGTTTTGACTATTCCAAGACAAGATTTATTATATGCTTGCCGGAGATTTTTTGTTTTCAATTTTAACTTGTTGTATCTATTTCATTAGATGAAATGTCACTTTTCATGATAGAAGTGGGTGGAAATCAACTTTGCATTTATCACTGTGTTTTTCTTTCTTAACTATATCCTCATTAATTTGGGGACTAATAAAATATTCTTTTAGTTTGGAGACTCCTTTTCTTTCACATTTTTAGCTTTGTCTTGGTGATGTTCCATTTACTCTTTGAAAACTCGAGGTTTTCTTTTTTTTATCCGACTCTTACATGTGTTTCCTTTCAAATGGTATTCAAGTTTCTTCCTTGGTTTTTTTGCCTTGATTAGTTGAAGTTGTGCATTTGTGCATCTTTAGAATTTTTTACTGGACTAAAGTTTCTTAGACACATTAATGTTCATGAGCAAGAAGCTGCGATGAAATGGATAGGAATCAAAACCCATTTGACCCTAATTCTAAAATGAGTTTAGTCTTTGTGAGATGGGCTTAAGGATTTGTAAATATAATAAATGATGACTAACCTTTGGGATTCAAAAGGCCACTAGATTGAGAAAATGACTATTTCATAAAAGGATCATGAACCTAATTATGTAAGAGAAATGTTAAGATATATGCTTGATATGTACTATGGGCATATTTCCTGATAGTTTAAGGTTTTGAGAGAAACGATTATTACATGGTATTTGAGTTTTAGATCAATGGTTTGAATCTTAACACTTCTTATTATGATCATTATGGTTGTCACTCATGTTTATCCTCTGGTTATTGTTTGGTGTGGTTACATTTAGATCCTATGTTTTATGTGTATGGTTCAACTTAATGTGCAAGGGGCTGTTGAGATTTAGGCTTGATATACTTGTGGGCTTGTTTGCATACACATGTGTTTGTTCATGTTTACGGAATTAGGTCATACTTTAATCCCATTTGTTTGCATTTTTCAAATTTGTTTTTGGTTATTTTATTGGAAGATGGCAAGTTCATCAATGGAAAAGGCATATTGAAGCCCGGAAGATGTCGAAACTTTTTGTCAATTGTGCATTGAATAAATTGAAAAAGGCAATCGTCCAGCAAGTAATAAATAGGATGGATTGATAGTCATAATTAACAAGTTTGACGAGTTAAGGGATAAAAAGTTTGATAAAAATCAAATGAAGAGTAAGTGGGACAATCTGAAGGAAGAATGGAAAAAATGGAAGCAATTGTTTCAAAAGGAAACTGGACTAGGATAGGATCCAAGGAAAAAAACCATTGATGCAAGTGATAAATGGTGGGAAAGAAAAATTAAGGTATTTATCTCTTCTTTTGTTACTTTTTTGCAAGTTCATATTTTATAATATAACTCATGAAAATGTTTTATTATAACAGGCCAATCATAAACTTAAAGTTTTTCTAACAAAAGGAATACATCAGGAGCTTAAAGCTTTGTTGGATAGAATGTTCTAGGGTACAATTGCTACTGGAAGTATCACATGGAATCCTGCCCAAGGTTTATGCAATGATGAGGATATTGAGGCTACACAAGCTTATATTGGTGATTGTGTAGGATCTACTAATGATACTTTAGACCGCAATGTAGGTGAAAAAATAATTGAACCAAGTCAAAGCAAAAGACATAAAAGAGTGGCCAAAAGTTAAATAAGGCAAGCTTGAGAAAAGAAAGAAAAAAAAGTGACTAGACAGGCCAAGTTAACATCGCAAATTAACAGACTTTGTTCAGCTGTTGAAAGTAGGAGCAATGCAACATCTTTTACAAGGGAGTTTGATCCTTACAAGGAAATTATGCAAACATTGAAAGCCATCCCTGAGATTAAGCAAGACCGAAAGTTATACTTTTTTGCACTCTCACATTTTGCTGAAAAGAAAAACAACAGGCAGATTTTCATGAACTTAGATGGAGATAAAAAAAAAGGTCGAGTGGCTCAAGTTTAAATTGGAAGAGGATAATAGTCATCGCTAGAATGTAGCTACTTGTTTCAACTCTTTCTACATTGTTGTAATGTGACACATATTTTCAATTGGTGTTTTGCATTGTGTTTGCATTACTTATAAACCCTATTTTTATTTAGGGATAAAAGTACTGGAAGTCCTAAAACTTGTCATAAAAATACAATTGAGTCCTAAAACTTGCAAAAAGTGCAATTGAGTCTTAAAACTTGCAAAAAGTGTAATCGAGTCCTAAAACTTGTCAAGTTGATGCAATCAAGTCCTTCCGTTAGCTTCGTCCAATTAGGCTAACGGAAAATGCTAATGTTGCTTATTTTAATAATTTCTCGCTCTTACGTGGCAAAAAATTTAAAGCCCATATTTCACGCATGCAAAACGTCATCATTTTGGACCATTTACATATCAAAATCAGCGTCATTCTCTTCTTGTCCCAAACCTGCCTTCTCTCTTCGTCTTCTTTGTCCTCTTTGTTCCTGTCTTCCCAAATTTCAAGTTTTGAGCCCTAAATCACAGGCGTGTTCGCGTGAGCCCCAAATTGAAGCTATGAGGTATCATCTTTGTGGATCACAAGTCCGTGCAAGCTCTAAATCGAAGCTATGAGGTATCTTCTTCGTTGACCACGAGTCTGTGCAAGCCCTAGATCGAAGCTATGAGATATCTTCTTCGTCGATCACCAGTCCATGCGAGTCATCCCTCGTGGTGGCAAATCGAAGGCCGGCGTCAAATCTCTTCTCGTTGCATGCAAGTCATCCTATAGAAGCGTGTTCGTGCAAATCGTGACTCATACAAGCCCTAAATTGTCATTCATGCAAGTCAAAGGTCGACATTCAATTTCTTCTCATTCGTGCAAGTCATATCGCTAGAGCGAGTCTACGCAAGTTGTCTATTCTCATTTTGCGATGTCGCGGTGGCAAATCAAAGGTTGGCATCAAATCCTTCTTGTTGTTGCTTCTTTTTTATTTCGAAGACAAATTTGCAGGTAAGGAAATTAGAGAATATCTTTATCAAATATTGGCTTAGTAGAGGATTGAAACCGACTAGTCACCGACTGCTCATTTTGTAGCTAATTCAGTAAAGTTGTCCACGATTTGAATCCAAAAGATCAATGTCTAATTTTGTAACTTATATTGCTCGATGGAAATGCAACTTCGTGTAGCTAATTTTGTAAAGCTGCCTAGGATTTGAACACAAAAGATTAGTGTCCAATTTTGTAGCTTATATTGCTCAATGGAAATGCAACTGTCGTGTAGCTAATTTTGTAAAGTTGTCCAGGATTTGAATCCAAAATATTAGTGTCTAATTTTGTAGCTTACATTGCTAGATGAAAATGCAACTTTCGTGTGGCTAAATTTATGAAGTTGTCCAGGATCAGAATCCAAAAGATTAGTATAAAAAAGAAATAGTATAGATGAAATCTATTGTTCATTTCAATTCCTTACTCAAAACTAAAATGCTATTTATTTTTGTCCCCTTGCAGGTCCAATGGCCAACAACAAAGTCCCTGCTACTGTTTTCTTCAGAAGTAAATTTCAAGTTGAACCACCCTTGAAATATATAGGTGGAAGGGTCAATGTTGTCGAAATAGACGTAAGTAAGCATTCGTTGTCTAATATAACTGGAGTTATTGAGGCTTTGGGTGGGTGCAAAATAGAGAAACTCTATTATAGAGTTCCTACAAGTAGTGTTGTTGAAAATTGTCTTAGATATTTATGGGATAACTCTATTGTGATAGATCTCTTCTATGATCATGTATATTCTGAAATTATCGAACTATATGTGGAGTATGTTGATGATGAAGAGACATTTGCTAAGATAGAAAATGAAGGTCTTTATGATGTGGATGTAGAAAGAGTTCATAATGTGACTTGTATCGTGTTCGAAAATGTAATCGGAAATCTTGATGACATGAATTGGGTTGAGGTTGGTGATAGAGATCTGGATGAGAATGAGGATGTTAGTAATGTGTTAAAAAATGTAATTGGGAATACTGATAACAATGGGAATCGGGTCGAGGTTAGTATTCGGGATCTAGATGAGGATGATGATAATGCATGTAATTTGGTGGATGTGGAATACTTAAGTGACAATGATCGTCTTGAATTAATTGAAGCAAGGTCAAAGTTAAAGGAACATTCAATGATGCATAGGCTCACAACTAGAGTTAACATTACGGCAGCCGGTACTTCCAAATCATATGTTAACTTACCATCAGAGTTAGTAGCTTATCCTCGGTCTGTGGATGATTATGAGTATGAAACAAAATAATATAATTCAGATGAGGAAGAAAGTCTTCGTTTGAGTTCAAACGATGAGAGTGAAGAGGAGGAAGATGTTGTTCTTTCAAGGAGAGAAAATAGGTTCCCATCATATATTCAAACTGATAAAAATCCAATATTCATTGTTGGCACGATGTTCGAGGATGCAGCTGAGTTTAAAGATGCAATTTTGAGGTATTCAGTAGCTGAGCAAAGAGCAATTAAATACACCAAGAATACTTCTAGATTTGTAAAAGCGAGGTGTGTGCAAATCAATTGTAAGTGGATGATTTATGGCACTCTTGATAGAAACACCAGATCATTTTACTTGAAAAGGTATGTGGATGAACATATATGGAGTATCACTTTCAAGAATAAGAAAGTATCCAATGGTTATTTAGTCAAATATTTTATGACTCTAATTTCTGCAATGCCTAAAACTAGGGCATCGGAGTTGAAAAAACTAGTTAGGGAATAGCTAGGGGTGAATGTTACTGTGAGCCAATGTAGGAGAACAAAGCTAAAAGTGTTGAAGGAATTGCAAGCCAATAATAAGAAGGAGTATGCACAGATGTGGGACTACTTGGTGGAGCTTTACACTACATCCCCTTCAAACATTTTTAAAATGAAAGTTGAAAGGCCTCTACTAAATTCCCTTCTATTAGTTACTAGGGCTTACTTTTGCTTTAATTCATGCAAGAAAGGATTTTTGGCTAGATGTAGAAAGATTATTTGACTAGATGGATGTTTCTTCAGGGGCTTGATCAAGGGTGAGTTGTTGTGTACTGTAGGGAGGGATGCTAATAATCAAATGTATCCAGTGGCATGGGCAGTGGTAAGAATTGAGAATAAGGACACAAGGATTTGGTTTATCGACTTGTTGAGGTCGGATCTCAATATGGATAATGGCAGTGGTTGGGCTTTAATAAGTGACCAACAAAAGTTATGCAATATTTCATTATCACTCATCTTGAAATTTTTGGTGACGCTTTATGCAATGTTGATCAGTTTTAATGTTTTTCCTTCTATCTTATGTATTTGTCAGGGTCTCATCCCTTCAGTTTTGAAATTTTACCAAGTGCAGAACACGAGATGTGTGCAAGGCATATATATTCCAATTGGGGTCAAAAATATAAAGGAAAACAATTGATGAAACAATTTTGGAAATGCGCCAAGAGTACTAACATGGCAGATTTTGAGGTGCATAAGTAGAGGTTGAAGGAAATGACTCCACAAGGTCATTATCATCTATTTTAAATTGAGCCAAACACTGGTGCAAAGCCTTCTTTGACACCAACATCAAATGTGATGTTGTTGATAATAATCTTAGTAAAGCTTTCAATGGTAGGTGCATCAAAGTTAGGTACAAAGTAGAGGTGAGCACGGTTTCAGGGTAGAACCGAGAACCAAAGAACCGAACCCGGCGGGTCCAGTTCGGTTTCCGGTTCCAAGGTGATAGGTTCCGGTTCTCGGTTCCAAATTTTTAGGAACCGCCGGTTCCGGTTCCGGTTCTTAGGAACCGGAACCGGTTTACTTTACCCTCTAAAAACCCTAACTTTCATTAGTTTGTTGTTTCTTCCCCATATTTCTCCGCACTTGGTCCTCCTCTAGTCTGCTCTCTCTCGCACTCCCCGCACCCACGACTCGACAAGCTTGCCTCTCCTCTCTCCGTTTGGCGTCACCTCGGCTTTTCCTCTGTCTTCATCAACAGCACCCAACAGAGGAGCTCCGCCGCTGCGGCGCCGGCAGCGAGGGCGGGCTACAGTGGCACGCAGTGGCAGATTGGGGGCGACTGCAACAAGAACAGGGGCAGCAGCAACGGGAATAGGAGGGTGGTCGACGACGATGACGATTCGGACGTCGAGATACTGAGCATCTTGAGCGGGGACGAGAATTCTGCTAAGGATTGTGCGGGTTCGAGGGCCAGAGGTGGCGCGAGTGGTGGTTCGGGGCCCAGGAGGGACGAGACAAAACGTGGGATGGCGAAGAACCTGATTGCTGGAGGCGCGTGGACGAAGACGAGGTGAGTTCGAAATTTGAGTGGGGGATTTGCTCTGTTGAAAGTAGTGTGATTTGATCGCTTCGGCGTTCGCATTTCTGGAGTGTGGACAATTGGTTATACATGGTTATACATGTTTAACATGCAGAACATGTATATGGTGTTGGTCTCTAGACTTGTTAAAGCTTTTGGGACTTGTTCTTTGTGGTTGTTGATCAGTTCCCTGTTGGATTTGAAGTGCTTTTGATTTGTTAACTTTAGAGTCTTCACGGTTATCTACTATTGGAATCAATATTTCTTAGCGCCGAAGTGAGTTTTGATGTTTTGATTGTCGTGTTATTGGACTTATTTGTGTTCTTTTATGCTGCAGACGTATATGTTCAAGTATGACAGTGTTCACGGTCAGTGGAAACTGGAAACATCACGAGGTTAAGGTTAAAGACTCCAATACTCTTCTCTTTGGTGAGAAGCCTGTTACAGTCTTCGTTGTCAGGTACTAATGCTGTCTTCCCCTCGTCTGAGCCTGAGCTTGTTCTCAACCTCTATTTGTATTACGAGAAGATTGATTTAACTCTGGATATGCATGGTTGATGCTTTAGGAACCCGGAGGAGATTCCATGGGGTGAAACAGGAGCTGAGTTCATTGTGGAATCTACTAGGGTTTTCACTGATAAGGAAAAAGGCAGCTGCTCACCTGAAGGTTTGTGTTCAGATTTCTTTTAGTTTCACTGCTAAACTAATCCTCTGCATTATGAGTGCTATGGTTAGTTAAGAAGAATCCAAGGAATTGGTTTTCGTCCTTATAAGTGTGCTGTCACTCCATAAAAGTGTTAGTTTTATCTATATTCTGAGTTTGCAAGTGGAGTTTTGCATATAAAGCCGCTACCGAGGCAGTCTCTTTTCTTATGTATGAGAAAGGGTGGAAGTGCTTTAAAAGCATGGAAAAACTTTTCTGCTTTGTAATCTAACTATATTTTGATAATCCGGAGAAATGAAAAAAATGTGAATTTTTTTTTGTTTGAACTATTGAGGGATTATCACCACACTTGCATGTTTGAGTGCTGTTCTCTTTTTGTCCAAATTCCATAAAAGTGAGATTTATCAATCCCTAACCTGCTGATTTCTAGTTGCTGAGTTCTGCTTCATCTGCTCATGCCTTTTCCATTTGTTTTTCGCTGATTTTTGGGAATTCTTGACCAGTAGTTATAAATAAGGCCTAACTTATTTGCAAGGTGGAGCAAAGAAGGTGGTCATTTCAGCTCCTAGCAAGGATGCACCTATGTTTGTTGTTGGTGTCAATAAGAAGAAATACAAGCCCGACTTCGTGTCCACGAAGGATTTTTGCGATTATTTTCGTTTTGTTTAATTCAAAACAAAATTAAAAAAAGAACCTGTTGGAACCTGGAACCGACCCTGGAACCTATGACAGGGTAGGTTCCAGGTTCCACGTTTCGATGGGTAGGTTCCAGGTTCCTCATTTTGAGGAACCTGTACCCGAGGGTAGGTTCCAGGTTCCAGGCGGAACCTACCCGGAACCTGGAACCGCTCACCCCTAGTGCAAAGCCATTGTGAATATGCTGGAGGATATTAGAATCATAGTTATGAATAGAATGCATAGTCAAAGGGATGCATGTGCTAAGTGGATAAGAAATTACGGTCCAAGAATTGTGAATAAGTTAAATCAAAATACAAGTGCTAGTAGGTATTGTCATTTGATATGGAATGGAGATCGAGGATATGAGATTATGGAAGGTGGTGACAAATATATGGTTGACTTGAATTTGAAGACTTATTCTTGTAGAAGTTAGGATGTTAGTGGAATTCCATGTTGTCATGCCATATATGCAATATACCATAAGCCAAATGATCCAGGTGATTACTTAGATGAGTGCTTCAATAACGATAAGTACCTAAGTGCTTATCAATTCATGATGCCAACCGTGAGAGGATAAAAGTTTTGGAAAAAAACTAACAAAGATACTCTTCAACCTCCACCAATCAAGCAGCTGCTTGGAAGGCCAAAAAGGAACTGAAAAAAGCAATCAATTGAGCTTGTAAGAGGTGACAGAATGACTAAAGAAGGTAGACAAATGACTTGTTCTACCTGCAATGCAGTTGGATATAATCGCAAGGGATGTCCATTGAAAAAGGTATTTGTTCATGTTGATGCTGATTTTGTTATCAGGTCATAATCATCAATTAATACTTGCTATGTCCTTCTTAGGCCAATGCTCAAGCTAACGTATGTACATCGAGTGCGAATGCCAATGTACCTGGTTCTACGACTAAAAGAAAACAAGTAAGTGATTATCATTATGATATATAATATATGTTTATGTCAATGTTACATTTAATAACAATAAATATATATTCAGACTAATCTTTACCAAATATATATATATATATATATATATTCAGACTAAAGCTAAAGCAATGCCAAGTACAACTGAAGGAGGATCTATAGGCCAGACCATTGCTTTTGTGGAGGCAAGTGCAGAATGTAATGGGCAAGCCAATGCTTTTGCTCAGGTTTGTGGCAATGGCAATGCTTTTGCTGAAGTTACTATTGATCAAGGACAAGGAATTTATTCTGCTCAAGCCAGTGTAATAGT
Organism: Syzygium syzygioides; assembly: GCA_031216285.1. Taxonomy (NCBI): domain Eukaryota; kingdom Viridiplantae; phylum Streptophyta; class Magnoliopsida; order Myrtales; family Myrtaceae; genus Syzygium; species Syzygium syzygioides. The sequence continues at coordinate 25,254,404 of CM062247.1, forward strand.
TAAGAATAGACCTCAGAAATTCCCAGTGAGTAATACCTCAATCCCTATGCATTTATGTGTTGTCATTTGATTCTTATATCCAATATTTTTTCCAATTTAAGAGACCTGCAACTGAAAAGGAAAAGATGCAAGGGCAATCACAATCAAAGAAGAAGAAAATGGTAGGGTTTGTTGTTTACACAAACCCTAGGACAAACCTTCAAATTCTCAATGTGAGTGATGTTTTAACATTTTATAATAACAAGTCATTGTCTCCTTGAGCTTCAATATGTCAATTGTTATGTAGCCTGGAATGCCTGGTGCAAGATTATTGAGCCTACCGGACAAAAGAGTAGTTGCAAGAAAAAGGCATCATCACAAACCCAAGCTAGCACGTAACCTCTATCATTAACAACTTATTTTCAAAAGCATGTTGCTACAAAGGAAAAGACATCATCACGGCGGCAGGCCAGTTCCCAACCTCAATTGTTAACAACTTTTCCTCGAAAGCAAGTTGCTACAAAGGTAAAGGCGAGCTCCCAACCTCAATCGTTAACAACTTTTCCTCGAAGGCATGTTGCTATAAAAGTAAAGGCACCATCACAGCCTTAGGCGAGCTCCCATCCTCAATCGTTAACCACTTTTCCTCAAAAAAGTGTTGCTGAAAAGATTTAGACTTGTGAATCAAGTGAAGGTCAAACCTACAGAACCATCAAAGTTCATAGACTTGGATTTATGTATTTTCTGCATTTTTTTAGCAAGATTGTTTTTGGTGAAGTTTTTGTTTATGTAGGTTCCCCATTTATGATGGTGCAAATATGGGATTCGGTGTCCCAGTAAGATGATGGACGAACGATCATTTTGATATCTAAGAAAATCAATTTAGTTGCTGTATTTTCTGCATTTTTCTGTTGAGCAAGATTATTTTTTGTGAAGTTTTTATTTATGTAGATTCCCCATTTATAATGATGTAGATATGAGATTCGGTGTTCCAGTAAGATGATGGAGGAATGATCATTTGATATCTAAGCAATTCATTTTAGTTGCTTCATTTTAATACCTCAATCCCCATGCATTTTTGTGGCTTTTGAGTCACAATCTACCTGAATACTTATTGGCCGTAGAATGAGTTCGTTTATGTAAGTACATATGTGTAACTCTCAATGGATTCTTTACAAAGTTGTCCAGAATGAGTTCTTCCAAATATGAAGCAGCTTAATGTGAACATGATAGGGCGCACCAAAAATCTAATCATGACACATTCATCTCATTAATCCACAACCAAATTTACAAATTACAAACTAAGAAACAGGGTACTATGGAAAACTTAGAAACTTCCCACCAAGTCTCACATTACATATAACCCACAGAATGATAGAACATATGCAAACACAAATGCCATTTGATATAGCATCTTTTCTTTCTTTACGCATGTGAGCTCCTCTTTTAAATGTCTATGCTTTGCGCTTTGAGTCTTAATTTCAACTAACAATGAGCCCACTTTGACCTCATCGTGACTCGATTGGCTTGATTCACACAATGCTTGATTCCTTTCGAGTAGGTCGACTATCATGTCCCTTGCTCGATCTAATATCTTCAAATCAACCCACATAAAGAAATTGCATGAACCTGGACCTTCCAACTTAGCACATCCATGGAACATTCTTCCTACATTTTTCCTTGTCTTTGCCACGAGAATTGGTGATTTAAGACCATAATAGCATATTAGCTCTAACTCGACCTCCTTAGGATTTACCCCACTTGATTCATATGTTGTTGGCGTCAATCTTCTGGTCGTCATTCTTTGATTTGGCAATTGAAGATTTGGACAAATTGACCACGCTAAATAAGGAGAATAGATATAAGTTGATTGATTGGGAAGTACCATTAAAAACAAATCCTGTGGAACAATATAGACTGAGACTCATGCCTCCAGCAATATTTTCATTTGTGCATGCAGCAAAGGGACGAAGTAGAGAAAGCAAATCAAGATTCTATGAATATTAAAGACCATGCCTGTTGTAAAACATTGTAAAACCAGTCGGTGACCGGTCGGCTTCAATCCTCTACTAAACCAATGTTTGACAAAGATATTCTCCAATTTCCTTACCTGCAAATTTGTCTCTGAAATAAAAAAGAAGCAGAAACGAGAAGGATTTGACGTCAACCTTTGATTTGCCACCGCGACACCGCAAAATGAGAATAGACAACTTGTGCAGACTCGCTCCAGCGATATGACTTGCACGAATGAGAAGAAATTGAATGTCGACCTCCGACTTGCACGAATGACAATTTAGGGTTTGCACGAGTCATGATTTGAATGGACACGCTTCCGCAGGATGACTTGTACGCAACGAGAAGAGATTTGACGTCAGCTTTCGATTTGCCACCACTAGGGATGACTCGGATGAACTGGCAATCGACGAAGAAGATATCTTAGAGCTTCATTCTAGGGCTTGCACGGACTCACGGTAAACGAAGAAGATACCTCATAGCTTCGATTTAGGGCTCGCACAGACTCGTGATCAACAAAGATGATACCTCATAGCTTCAGTTGGGCCTCGCACGAACACACCTGTGATTTAGGGCTCAAAACTTGGAATTTGGGAAGACAAGGAACAAAGAGGACAAAGAAGACGAAGAGAGTAGGCAGGTTTGGGGCAAGAGGAGAATGACGCTAATTTTGGTATGTAAATAGTCCAAAATGACGACGTTTTGCATACGTGGAATATGGGCTTTAAATTTTTTGCCACGTAGGAGCGAGAAATTGTTAAAATAAGCCATGTCAGCATTTTCCGTTAGCCTAATTGGATGGAGCTAATGGAAGGACTTGATTACACCAACTTAACAAGTTTTAGGACTCAATTGTACTTTCGTGACAAGTTTTAGAACTCGATTACACTTTTTGTAAGTTTTAAAAATCAATTGCACTTTCGTGATAAGTTTTAGGACTCGATTGTACTTTTTGCAAGTTTGAGGACTCAATTGCACTTTTGTGACAAGTTTTAGGACTTTTGGTGCATTTATCCCTTCTATTTATGTTCTAAAGTGGGACATGTTTTCAGTTAGTGATTTTTTGATTAGGTAAAGTTTGCATATATATGATGATATAATTGTTCCATCGATGGATGATCTACATTATTCATCACTTTTCTTACTATAGCTCTATATTTTGTTACTTTGACAATTATGGATGATTCTCCTGAATAGGAAAACCATGAAACGGAGAAGAGGAATATTGGCAACTTGTGAGAGCTAATCAATGTGCAGTCGCTTATCAGGCAATATAAAGTTACAAAGTACCTTGTATGACATTGTCATATACAAGGAAATGCATGGTTAGGAGAGCTGATGAGCGAAGATGCTAATCCGATAAGGTGTTATCAAATGTTTAGAATTGATAAGATTGTATTTAATAGTTTAATGCATGACTTAGCGACACGCTATGGTCTTCAAGGAACTAGGAATATTGATGTTACAGAAATGCTTGGAATGTTTCTTCACATTTTAGGACATGGTATAGGTAACACGTTAACACAAAAGCGTTTTCAACGCTCCGGGAAAACTATAAGTCGGTACTTTAGCTTAGTATTAGATAAAGTACGTAAAATGGGAAAAGATTTGATCCAACCAATCGATCGGCAATTTAGGAAAGTTCTAGAGAAGATGAGAAATAATTGGAGATTTTATCCATATTTTAAGGTACATTTAGATTATACAATAGAAATGAATAATTAAAAATAAATTTCAATTATACAATAATGTTTGGGTTTTCATTTCAGGATTGCATTGGAGCTATTGATGGCACACATATCCCAGCGATGATACCTATGTACGATCAGATTCGTTTTATTAATCAAAAAGGAGCACCGACTCAAAATGTTTAGCGGTGTGTAATTTTAACATGGAATTTCCTTATGTTTTGGCTAGTTGGGAGGGATACGCTCATGATACTCATATCTTCTATGAAGCCCTCGGAAGATGTGATGAACAATTTCCTCATCCTCCTCCAAGTTCGTTATTAATGGTTTTTCGACAAGGTCCAATACTTGCAGGTTATCGAGAGATATTCAACCGTCATCATTCCTCGCTAAGATCAGAAATTGAGCGAGCCTTTGGTGTATTGAAGAAGAAGTGGAAGATTCTAATGCATATGCCAAGTTATCCGTTTGAGAAGCAAGTGAAAATTGTTATAGGAGCAGTGACCTTGCACAATTATATACGAAAAAATGCCATCAATGTTAAACATTTTGCAAGAGCAGATTTGGATCCCAATTATGAATATTCAGTCGATCTTGATGATGTGAATGACAGGGCCTGTGCTTCAAATGATAATTTATTTTCTGACATGACACGTTTATGTGATCAAATAGCAATGAGTTTAATAAATACTTAAGGATGCTTGTAAATTTCAATGACAATCTATTTTTTTCCTCGATGCATATGTGACAATGTTTATTATAATTAAATTACTCTCTTTTTGTAAAGATGTGATTTATTTATTTATTAATTTGTTAATATATCTCTTTTACATTACTCTAAACGCGAAAATATAAAAATTGCGGTCATTATTTTTCTCCGATTTTGAACAAATTAAAATTAAAAAAACTTAAATTGGTCAAACCAAGGACTTTCTCCAAATGTTTGTTTACCAAACAGCATTTCCCCAAAGTTGCTTCCCAAGGCACTTTTCAATTACAGTTTACCAAACAGTTTTTGCATTTTACTAAAACCCTTTAAACTAAAAGTCTTTGCTTTTTTCCAAAGGCTTTCCCCAAAAACCTTCCCAAACACAGCCTCAATCATTTGTCTTGTTAATGTACTTGATGAATTTGCAACTCTCACAAGACTGCACTTCAATTCAGAAAAATACTAAATCTTTTCTCTGGGTTGTCCGAGGAAGAAAAATGAATCATATTAGATCACACACATTTCCCCACAGGTAACCTCCTTATTGGATACCTTGGTGTTCCGCGTATCACAAGACGACTCGCACACAGATTGTAAGAGTCTGACTGATAAAATCTTCAAAAAAATAGAACGGTGGGGCATGCAATATATTAGCTACGCCGGTCGTCTCCAGTTGGCCAAATCGATACTTACTTCTATATGTACCTTTTGGATGCAAATGTTTTACTTCCAAAGCAAACTATATATGAAATTGAAAAGAAGATTAGACATTTTTTTATGGGTTGAAAATACAGAAGGCCATGGATCACACAAAGTTGTTTGTTCGCCAAAAAAGGAATGAGGTATAGGGCTGCTTCATCTAAAATTATGGAACAAAGTTTTGCTTGGTTGTATGCTTTGGAACCTCATAAATTGTCCGTTATCTTCCTTGTGGAGTAAATTCATAGTACATGGTGTTGAGGTAATTAGATTATGCAACTTGAAATCAAGGGTACTATGGCATGGAGTTGGCATTGTATTCTTCAACTGAGATCAGCTTTAACTTTAGTCATGTCTAGACCAAGATATTATTGCCAAGAGATATACGATGAAACCAAAGTGTAAGACCAGCTATAAGATGGTTCCAATTGATATGGAAAAGAGGTATCAGCAAGCACAACTTTATCGACCAGCTAGTTTGTAGCGATAGACTACAAACAGCAGAAATTGTATCACATTGAAAGCCTAAAGTAGCTATCCACGGTAATTTTTGTATATCTAGTCTGGAAAGTACAGAACATCTACTCTTCCAGTGCACCTGGACCGGAAGCATTTGGCTTACTATCCTTGCACATTATGGAATTTGGTGTTCCTTAGGAGGATGGAATGATGAACTCATATGGATGATTAGGGGGACTTGGTGGCGAGACTTCTGAAGGTATCTTTCCTAACAACCATATATTGCATTTAGATGGAGCATAACATAGACTCTTCCAACAAAAGTCAAATGATGCCCTTATTATTTTGGCCAAAGTTCGCAAACTTGTGAGAAGGCGAGCTTTGCACTACAAATCTTTTAGACCATCCCGGACAAATGAAATATTGACTACTATATGGAGATTCCCTCACTCCATTTTTTTGTGATCTTAGTTCTATTTGTAATACTGGAGAATGCCCATGAGCTTCTATGCGTTAACTTATAAAATACTACTTATATTTCACATCAAAAAATAAAAAATAAAATTATTCATCTCAAAAAAAGGTTTTAAGTTAGTATTTTACTTAGAGTTTGATGAATTAGCCAACATTGCCTTTACAACTAAATATATTTCCCTTTCTAGAAGTAATTCAAAGTTAGTTATTCATCTCAACAAACTGAACTGAACCGAACCATTAGGGTGAGCGATCGAACCGAACCAAATTGCAACCCGAATCGAAGCAAAAACCCTTTTTGGTTCAGTTTTTTATTTTCTTTTTCTGTAACATTAATAAAATGTTTAGTGAAAAAAGAGAGAGATTATGTAAACTATAGTATTAAGAAGAGGGGCAATTTTCAGTTCAGTTCAGTTCGATATCGAAAATATCCAAACCGGAATATAAAAATGTTTATTTTTAATTATTTGAGCCGAAACCTAAATCGAACAGAAAATGCACAAAATTTGGGTTCAAATCTGGAAATTTTGGTTCGGTTCCAATTCCAGTTCCTGTTCGATTTTGACACCCCTAGTAGCTAAAGTGAAAGTTTCATATTATGTATGTACCATGTTTTCATCGCACGTATAAATTATACACATTTCAATTGAGACGTTCATTTCACGCTCCATACCTAGGATCAAACCTCCTCTTTGCAAGGCTCCTATAATTTCGTTTCTAACCTCTCGATGGACTAGCCAAGTGATTACCAACTTCAGAGCCCAAATGGTCTATCGGCACGTGCCAAACCGGGCCAATTTGATCCAAATAATGGTTTGGTTCGCCAATTAATCAGTTGAATCATCAATTAAATCAGTTTGTTTTAGGTAATCTAAGTCTCAATGAATAACAGGACTGGATCGGGTTGAAAAACCTTGGAGATAAATACAAAGATGTGAGACTTATAAAAAAAAGGGTTGATACCACAAAAAATCTCAATTTGATACATTTATGATAAATTTACCCCAAATTTATTATTTTACTACCAAAAACCCTAAACTGGTACACATGTGACGAATTTACCCTCCGTTAGTTTTTGTGAAATTTTATAGTCAAATTGTCAAGTTAGAAAACACGTGACAGTTGATAGAAATACCAATTTAAGGTTTTATCCCTTTGTTTGTCACAACCAGTTTGTAATTTTTCATGGTATTAATCCAATTTAATGGAGGTAAAATTATCACAAGCGTATCAGTTTAGGGTTTTTAGTGATCTAAAAATTAGTTTGGAGTATATTTGTCATAAGTTTACAGTTTAGGATTTTTTGTGGTCAAAAAATTAGTTTGTGGTAAATTTATTACAGATATACCAGTTTGGGATTTTTCATGATATTAACTAAAAAAATGAGAAAGATAAGAGAGACGCGATTATCACATTATATATTAGACCAAAGTTCATGAACTGCTTATGTCAATTTTCAAAACAAAAAAGAAGTAAAAGTTTGGCATGTGGAAATGGACCTCCTCAAATATGAGCTTTGGGCTTGGCCCGGGACAAAAGCCCAAGTAAAACGTGAGAAATGGGCTTCAACATCAGGGGCACATGCGTCCTTTCATGGCTTCGGTTTCTTCCCACTAGGAGAAATAATTTCGCCCTTGCCTCCGTTTCCACAAACGGAAGACGGGAGCGCGTGCACGGCACCTCTCTTCGCAAGCCATGGCCGCGTCCGAGCAGCCCCTGAAGAAGCGGAAGCTCTACGAGCCCCGACCGGAGCCGCCGTCCACGCCCCCGCCCCCGCCCCCGCCCCACCAGCCCCCGCCCCAGCCGCCGCCGCCCCAAGCCCTAGCTCGCCCCGACGTCCTCGCCCCCGCGGCGCCTCCGGCGCCTGCGCCTCCCTCGCCCCCAGGGCCGCCGTCCCAGGAGGACATCGCCGCGAGGAGGAGGAACAGGGAAGCGATTCGGGGCGTGTACGAGGCCTACAAGCGGATTAGGTTTTGCATTGGTCAGAAGGAGTCGCGTCTCGTGCCCGACTTGGAACAGGCTTATCTGTCCCTCATTGCTTGCGCGCAAGGTGAGAGCGATTTCCCTTTCTCGATTGTCGTCGTATGTTCGGATTGATTCTAGTCGGTGTAGTGACCGGTTCGAGTGAGATGCTTGTGTTGTGTGTTTTGATTGTTGAGGTTGGTAATGATGATAATGTCTAATGTCTAAGTGCGTTTCTGTTCTTTCTCCTTGATAAAATTTGATCTTATTGATCGAGCAAAATTGGTTTTTCTAAGCTATCTCTGGTCCGTGCTTTACTGTTTTCTCACTTCATGTTGAATGATCAGCGCACTCTCCATGGGTTGAAAATTCTCTAGGGATTGAAGCAAAATAAAAGCTTATTGTTGATTTCGTCTCCATAACAATGGGACGGAAGTCGTTTGATTTTCTATATTCAAGACACTTGTGTTGACTTGTCTTTTGGAACTAGCTGCTGCCTTTAGAAGATCAATTGGTAAGAAAAACAAACTCTTTTTGTAAATCAGACATAGATATGGGAACTTTCTCCGAGTACATTCATTTAGAAAGGGTCCAGAAATTTTTTTTTTTTCCAAAGAAAGGAACATGGCAATCATCATAACCAGAAAAGAGAAGATGTAAACAGGAACTTGGTTCACTGCAGACTGATGCTGCCATTGTGAAGACGTGAAAACATGGTTTTAGCTGCTAGATGTGTTGGGCAGTCACCAATTTGTCTCGTTGGATAACTTATTTGTCTTGATAGCTGTCTGACTGTTTCTCTGCTGATAAGATTGGTTCACTTCACAATGCAATTACTAGACCTTGTTTTAATTACGGAATTAGTTTTCTGATGTGGCTTTATCCACCTCTCGCTTCAATAGAAAAACCTCTCCCTCTCCCTCTCCCTCTCTCTCTCTCTCTCTCTCTCTCTCTCTCTCTCTCTCTCTCTCATGGAGTGGTGGTCCGTACATTGTACTTCATTTAGTCTTTAGGATCAGCAACACTGCCATTGGCTTCTCATACTTCTTTAATGTGAAAAGTGGCACAGTTTACTGTTGTCTTTTGAGCATCTTGCACATTTACAGTGTGGGATAGGTTGAAGTTATTTTAGTGCTTTTGGTTGTTGTTTTAAAATTGCCCTTTTCATGTAAGATAAAGAAAATTCGTGTGCAAGGATATGCAAACATTGAATCTTTAAGGTAAAGAATTGTGTCTACCGTAAGCGGTTTTCCTTTCTGTTTTAGCAGCTTGCATCCTGGCAAGCTGCTTCTTTGAGTGACCAGTACAAAAAAGTTAACCTATCATTGGCTGAGCGGAGAAGGCTGATTATCACTATACTCATGAGATCGAGCTTTGATTGAGAATGATATGTAACTGTGCCATGGTAATTTATCTGTTGAATTTCATCGGCTATACTGGACTCAGATTCTTATGTCAAAAGACAACCTACTTATTTTAATTTATGGGTTTTACTGAGCTAGATGTCCTAAAATTGTATATGTAAGTGGATTCAATCTTTAGCTTTTTGCTTGAGCAAGTAAGTCCTCCAACCCTTTTAAAGAACTCAATTGGGTCTTTGGTTACCTTTCTTATATGAATCATGATAGAATCTGAATTTTCAATATTCAGACCTAATTGACCGGCTTTTAGTTAGCATCATTTGATATAATTGAAATTTAGTACTGGTTGTAGTTTACTGGGTTTGTAGTACTATATATGCAGGTCTATGTGGATCAACTTAACCATTTTAAGCTAAGGTTACGTTTGTGTTTCCTGCAAGTTTTGTTGAACTCCTCACTTTTCTGGATCCAAATGAGATTTGATGGCCTAGACATTATTTTTGGTAAATTTTTGGACATATATGTAGCCTCATATGATGAAAAATTTCCCAAAAGTCATTTGTCTGGATCCCTTATGAATTTTTTTCTCAGAAAAATGTGTCTCTTAATAGGCTGGAAGTTTAGTCCACTGATATAAGTGTCATGTATGATTCTGGCCAGATATATTTGAGAGATGTAAGGAGTTGATTGAAATCGTTAAAGAGTTTAAGAACTTAATTACTCTGTCATAAATATAAAGTAGTGGATGAGTTTCGTACATAAACATTAGATCCTGAGGAGAAGCATCTTGTGGTACAATAAAGTTGTTTGTTGATTGTTTGATTCCATATATTTGAGATATTTGTTAGTTGTGGATCACAATGCAGTTGGATCTGGTTGTGGATCTATGCTAATTGCTTTTTTTAGACAATGAGAAAAAAATATTGACCCAAAAGATTTATCTGGTTTCTTATCTTGTGATCACAAGCTTTTTTGTTTCATTTCGACCTCTAGTTGAATGTTGTTTTTGTTGTTTGAGGATTTTCTTTTGCTATGCTATTTAGAACTCAAACTTGCACATGTTTACATTTTCTGGGTTGCTATGGTTTTTGCACTCTGAGTGATCCATCTTATCCATCTAGTATGGGTGCATCAAATTTATACGTGTATCCTGGAAGATGCCCTTACCGTGCCATGTGAAGGGATTGTTCGTTTTTGTTTTCAGCTATCCTGCCTCTTCATCTAAAGGCTGATGAGTTGGAGGGAATGCGTCCCTCCTTTTTCTCTACACAGGTTGTTCTAGTGTGCAACGGATTGTGGTTGATCTTATTCCACGATATGCGTCATACTGTCCGACTGCTCTTGAAGCTGCAGCAAAAGTCTTAGTCAATATGTACAATTGGAACCTTGCAATTATAGCAAAGGGAGAGGATGCTGATGGAATTGCATTTCAGACTTCTAAAGCTTGCATTCTTGGTCTAGTTGATGTTTGCGGCGCAGCTTCTTCATCGGCACCAACGTCATCTGTTATCCGAGGCATATGCACAGCCGTTTTTAACAATGTGCTCAACTTTTTCATATCCTCTTTTGAGGGAAGTAGTATTATCCAGATCATCGGTAAACAAAATTTGAAGATGCCAGATTCTGATGAGATTTTTTCTGAGCTCAAGCTAAAATATTTAGATGGAGATGATTCTCCACTTATTAGATTGTCTAAGTTTCGTGCGCTTAGTACTCTTCGGATATTCTTTGCTTGTACTAAGAACATGCTCGAGGCTTGTTTTGAGCTCCTTAACTCCTCTGTAATGGAAGGAACTCAAAACAGAGGTTTTTATTTCCTAAATCAGGTAACGAGCAGGCTTGATGCTGATGATGTGGCTTGCCTTATGGATAACTCAAGTGATGAAGCTAAGTCATGTACAGGTTCTGTTAGAACCAGCAGAGACAGGAATGAGGTTGTGAGTGCAGACCTACCATTAGATGGTGAAAGTTCCTCTATGAATGGATCTTTAGTACCGAAGAATTGCTTGTTAGGACTGGTAATACTTGAATCTCTCCTCTTCATCCTGTCATTATCTTTTATATCAGCATTAGTTCTTGCTCTTTACCGTATTATGCTAGTGGCAGCTTTTTGTTAGAAGTGTTTATAGACAATGATTTACCTTGGCTGGAGTGTGCTGCTTGCTTACAGGTTACAACTTTTAAATGTCTCATAATAATTGCCAGTAATAAAGACGATTGTCTTGCCCCTTTAGAGCTATAAATTTCCAGATTTTGCTACTTACTAGAATGAAAAGTGATTTACATCATGCGGTTGGTGTTCTCTGTTGTGGTTCTTTTATGATGTCACATTTAATGTCATTCTGCTTATAACTAGTGGATATTTTGCTCAAAGCGAACTCGGGAGAATCATTTATAACTGTAAAGGCCTTTCTGGTCTCTGTTCACAGCATCTCACAATTGCCTTTGAAGGATGGATGATCTCGTTAGCATCATGTATGTGTCTTGGTTTAGCAAAATGATTTGATCAAATAGGTGAAGGGGCATGTGTTCAAACTGAAGGCGACAATAAGTATAAGGGATTAAGTCAATAAATGTCGTCAAGGTAGTTCAATGTTCTAGTAGCGAGTGCTCGTAGCTACATGCTAGACAGGGACTAGAGAGTCTTTGAACAGCCAATCTCAAACTGTTTTCTTTTTCTTTTTCTTTTTCTTTTTCTAACTGAAGACTGTAGTTGGGACCTGTGAGGTTGAAATCATGTAAAGTTGGGACCTGTGAGGTTGGACTGGCCTGCTCAGTTGACTCAGTTGGCTGTCCAATATGGTCAAACCTGGTCCAACCCATATTTTCGGTGAAGATGCAAACTGTATAAGTGGACCGAATTTCAAGTTGGACTTCCCCATATTAATAATTGGTGAGAAGGGTAACTTTTTGTTGAACATGGCAAATGTTTGATGAAGTTGTGATCTTTTACACATGAGTAAATGATGTGGCTGAATTATCTTTTATGGCTTCTCAGTGGTAGCGTCTGTTGACTAGCTTCTTAACGCAGGCAATTGCCATAGATTCATCCTTGAGGAGTTGGATTGTCAGGAAGTTGAAGAAATTAAAAAGATTGGCATCTTCTAAAGCTATATCAGAAACATTATCTGCCTTTGAAGCCTGCTTGGAATCTCTGAGCGAATTGGTCAACTTAGAGGAGAGTCTAGCAGAGAGTGATGAAGATGATTCTGATCCGTCCACGTCTTTTAATGGACATTATTTGAGGCGTGGGGTTTCTAATCAGCGTGCTATCCCCAGCAAATCATCTTGGGAAGATGATAATGTAAGATCTCATAATGGATCGTGCAGTGAAGATTTTACCCATAAATTCCCTAATCGTCATTTAAAACCTCAGGCTTGTGTAGTTCCTCTCGGTATGGATCATCACTCTAAGATTGGTGATCGTGGTCGCTCAGGATCCAGCTCCTTGTGCCTTGAGATTGTAGAAAATGGTGAATTTTCAGGTAACATATCTTCTTGCACACCGAGAGATGTGCCCGAGCGCCACTTGCTTTCACCTGGTAACAGAAAACAGTTATATTCCAGGGCTAATTTATTTAAAGGGAGGAAGGACTTTTCTAATATTGACTCTAATCACGTCCCTAAAGCAGAGGCAACCTCACCTCACATGAGACCTTCTGCAGGAAGTGCCCCAAATAGTTTGAATTCCCCTAAAGGTAATTATGCAGTACCAAGCGGCTTTCCGAGTCAAATAGTTTGGTTCTCTGATGGTGAACCGGCAGCTATGGATGTATACTCTGCTTCTAAGCAGCTGTGGGTGGGTGCTTTGGGTCCCGATGTATCTGAAGCTCACGTGAGATTTGAGGCAGATAAGTTTGGTCCGGTCGAACATTTATTTTTCTATCCAAGAAAACAGTTTGCACTTGTTGAGTACAGAAATATCATGGATTCTATTAGGGCTCGGAATCATATGCGAAGACATCTTCCATGGTACATTAAGTTTTTGGATATAGGACTAGGAACTCGGGGATCTATAAATAGTGTGGCCGTTGGTTATAGCAATTTTGTTTATATTGGGAATGTTTTGGGTCAGTGGATGAAGGACGAGTTACTGAATGAATCAAGGAAAGCACTTTACAAAGGCCCTTATGCAGTTACTGATCTAGGCAATGAAGGTGCGATGCTACTGGAGTTTGAAACTCCTGAGGAAGCTTCTGCTGTGATGACTCATCTAAGACAGTATCGAATGGAAATGATTAAACGCCTGCCACCAGGGCCAAGTAATTTTAGAATATCTCCCATGGATACTCCTGGATCTTCAAGAAGCAATAACTATGCAAGCTTTTCTAACACTAATGTTGGCTCGCCTCAGTCTCAGACAGTGCCTCAGAGCCCTGCTGGCAGCTCTAGGATGTCTCAGCTGCGTTCTTTACTCTCTTCATTGCGTTCAAAGTATAATGTTGGAAACTGGCAATCTGCAACCTTGAGAGGAGAAACTAAAATGCCATCAAGCACTCTTTGGATACAGCATCCTCCGAATGTCAACTCATACATCATGGATGATGAAATATTGGCCATTTGCAAACTTGCTATTGGCAATGTGGGCTCCATCAGTCAGGTGACCCACAATAATACGCATGTGGGATGTGGCTGGATGGTTGAGTGCAGCAGCGTTGATGCTGCCTTTTCTGTTTTGAGAAATCTTCAGGCTTGTCCTCAGATGTTCCTTCAGATTGAATTCAGGTGTGGGCTGTGTTTTTGGATTCTTCTGATTAATGTACTTTCTTTCATCTTTATCATTGTTGTTTTCGCTGTTGTTTTTATATGTCTCTCCATCTGTCGCATGATCAAAATCAAAGAAAGAGTCCAAATGTTGGGGCTTTTGTTTCAAAAGCTTGACCATACTTTTCCATCTGTTGAGGATAAAATCTGTTACAAGTGATCACAAGTTGTGTATGCTTTCTGAAAGTCTGTTTCTGAGGTAGTATATTATCTGCTAGTGTTTTTGGAATGGGAATATCTGCTTTTAATTCTTCCATATCAGCTTTTTGCGAAATTCCCTGCCTTTTGAACTTACTTATTTGAATTTCTGAACAGTCAATTGGAAAAGCAACAAGTCCCTCCTGTCTCATTAAATCCAGAGAGTAGTTCGATGGGTTTAGTCTCCCCAAGGTTGAGACCTGAAAACAATGGAACCGCAGTACAAAATGCGCACTGGGATGCTTCTAGCGGTGCTGAGCAGAACATGGTGGTGGATTCTTCACAGTGCGGTACTTATTCATGTGCACTAACTCATCTCCCATTTAGAAGCAGGAGCTGTGTATTGACTCACAACTTGCAGGTCCACCTATGGTTTCTTGTACTAATGGAGGAGCATGGATGTACAACAAGCCTGAAGCAGAACAGCAGTCAGCTTCCGGGAGTATATCATGCGTGCCAATCGCAGCGCAAGGCCCTGTTCTGGCACCTCAGCAAATTCCGGCATCTCCATACATGAGACCCATGTATTTTACCCCGCCCAATCCATGGGATGTACGAGGTTCTAGTCATCACATGTCTATGAATCCAGTAACAGGGTCAGTGCAAAGTAATTTTCAAACCAATGCTGTTGCTGCCCCTTATCTTCCTCCTTCTGTGACCCCTCTGGCGCAGATACAGGGAAACTTGGTGAGAAATGACCAAACTTTTATCCCTCCTGTGCCTTTGACATGCCAGCCACCTCAGCCTGATATGCCACCTCCGCTACCTCCATCTCCCCCTCCTTTACCTCAGTCACAACCACCTTCAGCCCCCCCTCCACCAAATTCTCCTCCCCCTCCTCCACCTCCTCCCCCTGTTGGAGAATCCTCCAATGAGAAAAGGTCAGGACATGATCCTCAGTACAAGTGGCAAGGAAAATTATCTAAGAGTGGGGTTCACTACTGCACAATTCATGCATTCAGAGTGGAGTCAAATACGTGCAAATATTCAAACGGCCTCTCTGAACCTACTGAGTAAGAATGTCGTCATCCTTTTGTATCAACTTCTTGGGTTGAACTTATCACTAAGGCTGTTTTCATGCTGATATTTTGTGCAGGTGGCCTGTTAAACTAGATATGACAAAACGTACGGATTTTCGGCATGTAAGGTCAACCTTTACCAGTACTCCGCCACATAGGGTGAGTGCGCTACTTTTTGTTGCTTGTTCTTTCATTTGCTATCTTACATTTAATCTTATCTTCTGGCCTACCTCAGAAATCCTGTGTTTTCATGGTTCCACCACCCTAATTACCTTGAAGTTCAAAAACTTTCTATTCACCCTTGACTTTGCCATCAGTATCAATTGTATCCCTACTTAAATAATTGGTTAGTCTGACAATATGACCTCGAATAAGTAGTTGTTGTGGCCTTAAAATAATGCCTCATCAACTAGAGAAAAGAAACAAAGGTAAGAGTAATTGCTAGTCATATGGTTCATTCCTGTCCAGTTTTATGTAGTGGTTCCAGATCTGCGTATATCTCTTTGTATATGTGGCATTTATTAAAATTGTAGAAGTAAAAGCTAAGGGTAGATTTGGAAGTTCATTATAGAGTAAAGTAAAAAAAAATCATTAAAGATTGGATTTACTAGTTATTTGGGGGTAGTTTTTATTGCTTTCAAGGTTGAGGAAAAGAAAATGTGTGTATACAATTGTGCCTGTGTGGTTTTAACTTTGATTTCTTTGTTTGTCAAACAGCTACTTCTGGATTTTGTTTGTAGACTATATTAAACTTTCAAAGTTTGGGATAGGATCACAAAAATTCTTGAAGTGGGAGATTTTTAGTTAGTGTAGTTTTTCTAACGATCCTTACAAGATTAGCAAAACTGTCTGTGAGTATATAATTAGGCCGGGGTAGTTTGAACTGTGAAACTTAAGTTTGAGAAAGTGTTGCTTCAGGATTGGAATTGTGAACTGATCTTTTGCTAGGAGAAATTTTAGTTTGTTGCCAGAAAGTCTGGATCCAAG
Organism: Syzygium syzygioides; assembly: GCA_031216285.1. NCBI lineage: Eukaryota > Viridiplantae > Streptophyta > Magnoliopsida > Myrtales > Myrtaceae > Syzygium > Syzygium syzygioides. Next base: position 25,270,716 of record CM062247.1, read on the forward strand.
CAAGGGAGATATTGTTCTAGATAATTCTGTCTGTTGCTGATGTCCCTTGAACAGCTACTTACACTGAACACTTTGAAGCCTTAGTTTAAGGAGGATATGTAGCATCAACTTCTGCCCTTTTTTTATTTGTCCTCAAACCTATTGTGCTTCAGTTTCCACTGTGTAGCTTAATCAGTGAATTTGGTTTGTTATAAATGGGTATTGCCCGGAGATTTGATGTTTTAATGTCAATGTGTTTGTATTGAAGTGTTCTATCAACCTCTCCTTTGTGCAGTTAATCATTGCATTGGTACCTTATGTTGGATTTGTTGTGATATGCATTTAGAACAATACTTTAACAATATGTTTGCTTACGACTTGGTCATATTAATATCAGGGTTAAGTATTTGAGTTCCTTAAGAGCTCTGGTTAAGTATACTTAATAAGGTAGGTTTCAATTTCCAAAGCATTGACTACACATATCATGGCTGCAAGCTTTCCTCATAATTAGTGTAGGGTACTTTTTACCAAAATCCTTGATATTATTAGGTTCCAAAATTTTTATCTAATGCTGAGAAAAGAGAAATTCTTTCTACACCTGTAATAGTTGTTTCAGAACTCTTAATGGTATTCTAATTGGTTGCCCTGTGATGCAGAGAGAAGTGTGCCAGCTGATCCCGTCTTCTGCAGCTGACTGTAAAGGCGTAAGTTGATAACTTGTCTTCTTTATCATATTCTCGTTATTGGTATAGCCAACAACTGATCAAATTATGAAAACCAACTGAACTTTTTATCCATACCCCCTTTTATGGTAGAAATTTATTGGATTGTAGATCTGTCGTAGTTTTTCCTGTTCACTGAAGTTCACTGCTTACCTGATTAGAATCACCAGATAGATGTGAATATGTCCTATTGACAAAAAATACCTGGCCTAATAATCTATTTGTTTATGACAAATCAGCAAGGTACACTTAAATAATGGTTAAAGGCTTTTTTGCTCAACAGCAACATGTTCAGGTTGTTCTAGTCTATTCTAAAAAATGAAAATTTAATCCATTGTAATGATCAAAAAGAAATTTTAATGTTTTTTAGACACACCTGATTTGAAGCGGTGAAAAATGGTGGTTTGGACAACTATAGGCGAGTTCTAGCAAATCCTTAACATTTCAATCTTGTCTCTTAGCTTTCATCGCCTTTCATTGATTACAAGCCTTTATGTTATTTGTGTATCCTCACATAGTGGTGTAAATCCATATTGATCATTGCCCCCTTTGTGAAACATTTGCTTGAGGTCTTACCAATGTTTTTTTTTCAGTTTCAGGATTTTATATCATACTTGAAGCAGAGGGAATGTGCTGGAGTTATTAAAATTCCTGCTGTAAATTCTATATGGGCAAGGCTCCTGTTTATTCTTCCTTATTCACAGGACATTTGTTCTCTGCTCTCGATCGCTCCGAATCCAGTCGACTGCCTTCTTGTGTTGGTTTTGCCGAAAGAAACGAACTTTGAGTGGGTGTGATCTCATTAAGTTAATGGCAGTTTGAGAGCATGTACATTAATGCCTTGCAGATGGTTGCTTCTCATTGTCGTGTGACATTTAATAAGGAAAGGCGCTACCCAGAAAAGTACATTCTGTTGGCATTGGCAATCATCTGTGCCTTTGTGAATGGGGAATCAGATCCGGCTCCATTGATGCTCGACAGCATGTTGGGGAATTAGTTTAACCAGTTCTGTGTACATTGTACCTTGTACAGCAACCATCGTGAAAAAAATTTTGCTTCCTGGTATCAGCAGGTACTCCTGGAACTTAAAGATTGCTTACTGTTCAATTTAAGGGGAGCTTTCAGGTCCTCAGGATCTGACAGCACACTTTTGAACTTTTCTAGTTGATAAAGTATAATATAGTTCAGGCTTGAGCATTACTGTGGCTGGAGGTAAGAGTTAATATTTTTATTTAATGGAGCAATATCTTCAATCTGCTTTTACATGAAGAACCATCTGCTTTTTTTTGAAATAGTAGTTTTGAATCTTTCTCAAAGACTATATATGCTTCTTATCTAGCTTCCGTGCTGACAGTGGCCCTTTGAGGTTTGTTTTGGGATATCCCGTGTGGATCCTCTGACTAAGAACGATTAGTCCCTAGTGATAAATGGCAGGAGAGATTTAGAATTGTAAACAGTTTTGTACATGAACATAGAAATTTAGTGGACTTACATCGGAATGCTTTTTTTCTTAGGCAACATGATTTTGCTGAATGAACAGATTTTTGTTGATGCGTGTTTGAATTTTGATCATAACACTGTGATATGAGTTGATTTACATTATTTTTGAGGAACTGTTGCAAAGAAAACTCGGATCTTTCCCTCAAGGAATAGGAAATTGTTTATAGAAGGAAGCGACAGAGTACCCCTAACAGCATGGATGGATTTTAAGGTCATAAAATGGGTTCTTCTTGTCTACCTCCGAGTCTTGTGTCAGGTTTCTTTGACAAAGAAAATAGAAGTGTTTCAGATTCTCTGTCCTTGTAGTTACACTGTATTTCCTTCCTTCTGTACTTACTTGTAAATGTTGTGAAGATTGAGAACTGAAAAGGCACTGATACAGCGGGGTCTCCAGCGTGGCCGGCATGCTTGGGAGAATGGAAGGCTGCCCGCAGTCGAAGGAAAGTCTTTTAACCGATCCTTCCTCTTCTATTGAACCGGCAAAATTGGTATCGCGTTCATTCTGGCTCCTAGATGTTTTGCTTGTGTGATACCGATGGGAAAAGAGTAGTTTCTTATGGAGGGAATTTTTTGTACTTTTATTAAGATCAAGTTCAAGTTCTTTAGACTTGTAGAAGGTGTCTCAAATCTAGATCTCTGCTCCCTTTAGTTTTTGTCTCTTTATTGTCATTGTTCATATCTTTAGTGCGGAAATCAATTGACCCTTTTCTTTCCTTATAAGTTGGAGACCGCGAACGATGGATGAGAAAAATGCTGAGTCAATGAAGCAGAAATGCTTTCTCTCGCTCCTCTTTGAAAATCTACGAACTCGTGACATCAGATGGTTGTCCTAGAAGTTACAGGATGCTGAACCAGTAAGCGTGATGTGCCTATAATTGCCTCCTCACATGGTTCCATCACGTCTGTATCGCAGTTCGATTTATAGCTTAAGCTAGCGGTCAAAAATTCCCATGTGCATTTAGGCAACTAATCCATGACATTGCTATGTTCAAAGACGTTGCGTTTGATTTCATGTGGTGCGAGCTCAATTCTTAATAAGAGAGTTAATGAAATGAAACAAGATCCTATATTAAGAGCTAAATTGGCTAAAGGGATGGGTCTTAATTATTATGGAGAATCCACATGGCTCAACGGATCTTTCATATATTTTCAGTAGTAATTTTAGGTACTATTGTGGGTAATGTACGCTTTGCAATTTTGAGACCAGCAATGCTGATCCATTTGCAACTGTTTTGGAAATATTATCCGAATGATTTTTCTTTCATGTATTTTAAATGCTTTGTAAAACACCCAGTAAGTTATTGGGTCTTTTTTTAATGGTTTCAATACCCGTGAGATTCTTAACGGTACCTTTTTTGGGAGAATGTTAATACATTTCAATTTTCATCTTCATCGTTATTCGTAAAGCCTGACCTGCTCAGTTCCAATCAAATCTAACTTTCTTGGGTGTCACACACTTGAAACATGTTTGTACATGCAAATTGCCGTATAAAGACAAACGTCTAAAGTTTCAAATTTCTTTTAATTTATTTATGACATCTTTCCCCTTAGAAATATTTTGGATGTGATTTTGAGTGGACACCTAAACAATTTTTAGCCACAAATCACGGACTTAAATGGATGAACTTTTATTTTAGTGTTTACAAAATGAACGAGTTAAAAATATTTTATTAATAAAAAGACCCGAAAAAGGAAACTATAAATTTTCAAAATGAACGACTTAAAAATATTTTATTAATAAAAAGAACCGAAAAAAGGAAACTATAAATATGAGAGTCTTCCCCACGCTATCTCCTTGCGCATCACGCAGGCGCGGGACCCTCTCTTTCTCATCAGTCTCTTCAACTTCTCCCAAGCGGCGTAACGCTCGCCTCCTTCCATCCATCCATCGTCTCCTCCTCCTCCTCCTTCCTTCGCCCACCAAATTCCTCCTCGTTCAAATGCCTCCCGCCAAGCCGCAGCAGCGGTTCGTCCCCAAATCGCCGGCCACCCCCGCCGCCACGCTCTCGAGCTCCCTCCGGGGCCCGCCGGCTGCGGATCGATCGGGGGATGCCCCCTCCTCCTTCGCCGGCGGCGGGGTCCGGCCCGGCGAGGGCGGAGGGTGGGTTCCGTCCGGGGCCCGGGGCGGCGGCGGCCGCCGCTTCGTGAGTTACTTGCCTCAGGATGAGGCCGTGGCGAGCGGGCTCGGCGCCGAGGAGGGAGGGTCGGATCCGGTGGAGTCGCAGCGGGTGGTGGATCTCCTGAACGGAGAGCTGTCGCGGTTGCTCAGGCTCAAGCCCAGAGAGTTCTGGAGAGAAGGTATCTGTGGTTTGCAATTGAATTATGGTACTTGTTTTTTTGCTCTGATGATGAACTTGGTGACTGCGCGCGAATTTCCGATGTTCTAGTGACAGTAGTGTCTTGAGTCCTGACGTTGTTAGCAGGCTTTGATTTTGTTCTGTGGAGTTTTATTGGCGTGGGGGGTGTCATCGGAATTTGACAGGAATAGATTGGAGGAAAGGAGAGAAGAATAAAGATTAAGAGAGAGTCCAGAGAAGGAGAAGATCAGCAGAGAAGTTATAAGTAGAGCAAGGTGTAAGAGGAAGTAGCAGAGAAAATTTGAGAGAGCAGAAGAAAGACTACGAAGAAGTTTTTGTGTTGAGTGTTCAATCCCTGATACTAGAGCATATAAGCTCCTACATAAAATAATGAGCAAATAAATCAGAAAAAGCCGAAGTAAAAATGCTAAAATGTTGCCTTGCAACATGTCATTTTCTTATAGCGGAGAGATTCCTCACCATTGGCTTTCGCCATTTGGCTCTCAAAACATAACACCTCAGGTCATAAATGGGTCCTTTTAACGTGCAGTTTAACTAATCATACCGCATGTAATATATCTTGATCAGAGTAAATGTGAACTTTTCTATAGTAAAGGATGTCATGTCATGGTAAAGATAGCAGATGGATAAGATAGCATCAATCAGCCTAAAAGGAAAAATCTTTCACCTGTAGTGATTACAAATAGAAAACCTTTTGCCGTGGTATTGAATTATCAATTGCTCTCTTATTCAACATCCGTTCCAACTCGAGTTTTCATGGTGAACTGGCTTTATTTGTTGCTTTTTGAATGTCAGAGGACCCTTCACCGTATTCAAGCTCCGCTGTAATTGAGGAACTTTTCAGAAAGTAAATTTGGAAGAACTAGAGAATTTCTCTCATAGGCTTGTATGTGCTTGCAAAAAGTAGGATGAAGTGGAGAGGGACGAGAAATACCAAGCACAAAGCTTTCATTACAGACGCTTCCTATTAGGTTAATGTTGGCTTCTTCTACTGCTTTGTGTATGCGATAAATGGGGGAGAACAAAAAGATTTCTCTCATTACAGGGCTTGTGTTTCATTTTAAGAGTGGGACAACTGTAGCTGATAAAACTTATTACCACCACCTTCAACGAACTACTGACTCTGTAAACACAGTATTAGAGGGTTTTAATGCTATTTCGTTAATTTCTCTTCGCGTTGATTACATCTAAGTAGCAAAAGAGAGATGAAATTTTTCGTCCCTTTTCTCTTCTCTTCTCCACTCTTGGAATCAATTCCTGCAGCACCCTTTATTTCCTTTTTCTTTACTTACATCTAAGTAGCTAATGGCAGGCGGATATTTTCTTCCAATTGTTTTCTTTTCTTATCTCTCCCGTTCTCTTACTTTTCCTTCCTTTGCAACTATTGAAGTTAGTACACAACGGTTTTTGTCCTAAAAGTTTAAGCAATTAGAAAACAGTGTGGAATGCATTTTATATCTTTACACTTCCCTCACACAGAACTATATGATGACTCAAGTGTTAAGTGTAGAAACCCGGTACATGTGGTGTGGGTGGACAAATGTATAGATGCTCAAGATGCATAAAGAAGAGAAATCTACAAATGGAGGAAAGAGGTTGTGATTTGAGATCTTTGCTTTTATATAATATTTTTTCATAGTAAATAAGAGATTTTGTTAAAGTAACGATTTTAGTACATCAGAAATATACAAGAATAGAAAGAAAGAAAATGAAAAAAAAAGAAAAAACATCACAAGACTATACGGAGTCAGAACAAGTTGTTTGAAAAAGGGTTAACACGGTATATATAAACCGAATTTTTAGCACTTCTCCTCCCACAAAACACAAGATGTGGACATATCTACATCAATGAGATAATCGGGGATAGGATTACATGCATAACATCAGGAATAATTGGGAGAATAACGATGATAGAGAATGCCGGCATTTGAACTAGTATCTTGTACTTGATACAACATTGAAGTTGAGAGTGCAACCGTTCCTTCTAAGAGGTTAAGCTTTTAATGAACAGTGCAGAAGATATGGGAAGAGTTTTTACTGAAGGCAAAAGGTATCCTATATCTTAATAGCGACTAAAGTTCGTAAACATAGTCTTAGTATCTCCATGTAAATATTGCTTGAGATGTACTGTCCTTATAAGCTTATGTAAGCTATATAAGGGGTTTTGTGACTACATTTAGCCAAATTTCACAAGATTGTTGATTTTTGTAATGGATTTTGTTAACGATTGTATTAGGGGCTCTTGTTAAACAACTAATTAAGGAAACTATACATTTTCCAAAGCATTTATTGCTCTCGTGTTGTATACTATCAGTGTCTTGAAAATTGAAATATTACAAATAAAGTATACTTAACAGGTGCCCCAGAGCACTCGTTAAAGGTCTTCTTGTGATTGCAAAATTCATGCTTCGGTATATTCTTAAGGTTATCTTTTGGACAAAGCAATGTCTAATGGGTTAATTTCTTTCTGTTTTATCCCTTCTGTTATTTTCAGTGGCTATTGACACTTCATTGCACGAATTCCTGGATAGCTTCCTAAAATATAGAAGCAGATGGTATGACTTCCCTCATCGCGGCGCCAAAGGAATAGTTGCAGGGGTTATTGTTGGAGAGCTTGAGTTGAGTCATCGCGTTTTCATGGTTCTATATCGAATGTAAGGATCTCTTCTAAGGTTGCAGGTTTCATTACATTATCTTCTTTTGATTTTTTGTGACCATGATCCTTATGGTCATTTCTTGCCTTTATTTCCCCTCGTGTAGATCCTCCAATAAAGATCCCGGTGCACGAGCTGCTGATGCCCTGAGTGCAAATGATCATGAAGGTTGGTTGTACTACACCCTCCATGAGGTTTATTGTACCTGGCCTGATATTGTATAAATGGGATTCTAAGGTTGGGTTGTGTATCTGTTAATTGTTTTTTCCCTTGCAGCATTAAGAAGCATTCTCTTTCATAAGCTCTTAAATGTGACCAAGTTCATTAATGTATTTGTGTCTGCAATAATGTCAAATTTATTGTGAATCCCTGTGGATTTAGGTTGTTATACGAGGATGTGATCTTCATAATAACCCCTTGTATCCACCTTTAGTTTCCTCAGGATATCTGGGCCGTTTTTTATATTGCTGACAATATGCCGCATTAAAGCTCAAGCCCTTCATAAGGCTTGTCTCATGTAATAAAGATCCTTGATGAGGAAAGCATTACCCATAAGTCATAACTGGTTAAGCATCGCCTTTTCCCCCTCTTTTTATGTTTTTTATCATAAATTGAGGAACCATTGAGTGACTTGGAATATTCTATATTTCATGTTTCATTCTTGATGGTACAAAATAGGACTTTCTTAGTGACCACAACATGCCAATAGGGTCTCCTTTGAGCTTTGTCCACCTTTAATGAGGATTTCCTTATTACATGAGATCAAATGCTATTCAGCTATTTTATTTGTTCATGCATGTGTCATTAAGTAATTCGACCTGTAGTTCTTTTGCAGGAAAAGAAGTTGCTTGACTTGCCTAAATTGTTAGATATATGTGCCATATATGGTCATGAAAATGAAGATCTGACAAGATTGCTGGTGAGCATTTTAAGGACGTAACGATTACTTGATGACCTATATAATAATTGTGCGATAAAAAAGGCTGTCCCTTTGGAGGTGTTATTCACTGAACTCTCAATTGCCATCTGAAATTCATCTCCTCCTTTTGCTTTCTTTTGTCCCCCTTATGTGCTTTCCTTCGGCAGGTGGTTTGAGGTGCTTCTACGAGGCATACTCATCGAGTTAGAGCACTTGGCAATTGTTTTAACCAGGAATTTTCTTCTTCTGTTATGAAGTATTAATCCATTAACGAAAAAGAAGGGTGAGAACTATCAAAATTTAAGAAAAAAGAAAAAGAAATGAAACATTTGATATAGCAAGAAAGTGACTTTGGTGTTATGAAACATGTGAAAGAGCAAGAAAGTGATGGTCATACTTAGATACAATATGCTTGCTCCCTTAGGGATCATCAGTGGTGGGTAATCAAATGATTAATTAATTCTACGTGTGAGTTTCACCATTAGTTACCAACAATTAGATATTAAAGGTATAAGTTTCTTCACTAGATTATTGAAGGTTTCAAGATATTCTGTTGGATGCATTGGTTGCCCCCAATGTCATCTCACTTTATCATTTATTAGCACTTATTACTTATTAACATGTCTCTACAACTGCATGTAATAAACCATTTACATGATTATTTTTCTAGGTTTGCAATGCTTTGAAGGTGCAACCTTGGATCCATGATAATTTGATAAGTATGGTGTCCCACTTCCTGAGTATAGTCCAAACAATGTATGATCGATGCAGCACATCTTTGGAGGTACTATTTCTGATCATCTAAGATACGCTGGGACTGTTAAGACTTATATGGTAGTTCTTCACTAAAAAGAATGTTCTCCTTCAAGCGAAGTTCTTCAATTAAATAATTGCTCTCTTTCTAGCGGTCAGTAGTTCACTTCTTCTAATCATCTTCATGTATTTTAAGTACTTTTGAGTTTTTTTATTATATCATCTTAAAGTACAGTAGTCGCTGTTAGGCCCGAAATCTTGATATAGGCCATCCATGTCTGCAATTACTGTATTGACAATTGGTTATTAGTTCCCCTGACATATAACGTCTATGCTTGTTTAGTTTCTTTCTACAGTTTCTATTTTGCATACTCAATCGATTCAATTTGAAGTTTGTACTTGTATGCAGTAAATCTTGATTGTGACGCTGAGTTTCTCTTATAACTTCTTGAGAAAAGTTTCCCGAGACATGGAGGCATTTTCTACTTGCAGTTCATTACATATAACTATCAACTTTCTCTTTGAAATTTTGTGCAGTTGCTGTTTTCTTCTGGAAGCCATGAAGATCATGTAGTCAATCAGCGTTGCTCAGACTTTTTGGAGGTGATGGTCTCTTTTATACTAGAAAGATAGATTGGAGTCCATGACCTTAATGTGTCATGTCTTGTCTGATATTTTTAAAATTTTGCCTCTTTGTGGCTTACATATCTCCTGAAAGGATGAACTTTTCAATAGGTAAAATTGTGACTTTGTGCTAATTTGCTTATTTTTTGCAAAAGGAGTTATTATCACTTTTGGCCTTTTACTTCGAGTATACTTGAGTAACTTATGTCATGCAAAGTGAGACGGTTGTAATGAAATGCTTTCCCTGTTGCATTAAGCAAGGAGCATGCCTAAATTATGAATGAACTCTAGCAATATAATCACACAAGAAATAATTTTGCCTGCATTACTTTCTCGTAATGGATGGAGACTGTATCGAGGTTCCCTTTGTGATTGTGTGTACTTGCTGTTTTGTTGATAGGTCATGGACTTTATAAATGATGCAGTTTCATCTATGGACGCTTTTGTGACTGCATACAAACTTGCAGGGGTGCTCTTCTCATGCCCTGTTGAAACAAGGTACTTATGTTTATTTTTTAAGAAAGAGAATGTGGGTACAACTAGAAGCCATAAAAGATTAAATTGATTCCGCATGAGATGTTATGTCAGTCAAAGTTTTGCTCAATCCAGCTCTATTAACTTCGTCTCAGTGGGAGAATTGGTATGTGAATCTTTTTAGGTGGTTAATATATTTGGCTCGTAGAATCTCTGTCTATGTGCTAATCTGTGTTTTTTCTTCACTTCTTTTCTAAGTTAAAATCAGGTCACTTCTGTAAAATGGGTCAGGGATTGTTTGATATCGTTCATGTTCTTTAACCCTCAGCTAATTTTTGTTTCCTGTCCAATGATTTAAGGGATGATTTTGCAGTTAATATCAACTTTATTACATACCAGTTGAAAACTTTAGGAGAGTTCACTTTGCCTCTTACACCATCCAATTAATTCATGCAGTTATGGGAATGAAGAATTGCTCCCTACCCTTGTGAAACTACATGATTCTTTTCTTCCATCATTAAGGAGGGGTTTCAGAGTCATCTTTTCATCAAGAGAAGATAGCGCAAAGTCCAACATCTCTATTAGTTTGAAAATGTTATCAATGAGAATAGTTACATTTGGTTGGAAATTACTCGGTGCTTGTTATCTTAGCGATGAATTGTTTGACGATGGCCATTACATGCCTACTGCCACCAAGATGTTCCCAGCAAAAGTAGAAGATCCTGTCGTAAGGGCAGACATCGTGATTCAAACTTTTAGGGAGCTGAACAGTTTTTCTCTCCAAGAACAGGGGAGTCAGAATATTGAGACGTTTCTTCAAAGTGTCGAGAAGAATTACCAAGTAATGAGCAGACTTAGGAGCTTGCAAGATGGAGGTATGTGGTCCTAATACTTTGAATGCTGTGATTTTGTCCTCCGATGCATTGATCATTGTATCAGGTTTTGCTGTAGCCCTGGCATGAGCATATTGGCATTCTTTTGAGGAATTTCATCGTGCTAGGATTAGTTACCCCATACCTAATGTAATAGGTACAAATTAGTGTCATGTACACTGGACGACATAGAGTTCGGCTGCATCTTTCAGCAGTATCATCTGTAATATTTTTGTAATATTCTGGAGCATAGATCTGTCGTTATGTCTTCCTGGCATGATAATTTCAGGCAGAAAATACCAAATATTCACACAGGCATTGTTGATGATTCCTATTAACGTAGTTGAGTGAGAGCCACTATAGGAAGAAGTTAGATGCATCTAAAGTTTGGATTTACCAGGTTACTCTCGGTGTAGCAGGGTTAATTCTCCTTGTTTATTATAATGAAATGTTGGCCTTTATCCAAGGAAAAGAAAGGCTACTTTTGTGATTAGGAAGGATTAAGCTTGGTGTAAGATGTGGTGGATGATTTTGCTGTAGCTTGAAATTTGGATGCTGTGTTAGTTCGTCTGCCATTTCATTAATGTTTGCTGTCCTTGGCTTGTTAAAAAAAGAAAAGGAGAATTAGCCCCTAAAGATTCTTCTATCACTATTACCTCTGGTAGAGAAGCTTCTTAAATGTGCAATAGAAGAGTTCTGTCATGCGACCTTTTGAATTAGTATTTTTTTTATGCATTGTTTTTTTTCTCTAGTAACTTGACATTTTTTTTTTGGAAAAAAAGAGAAGGTAATTGAAGTGGAGTTTCAGACAAAAAAAAAAGTGGAGTTTCATGGAAATATCTCCATGATTCTAAAACAGGTCACTTGGTTTGTGTTTTCCTTATTGAATGAAAAGCATGTTTTTTAAAAACACACAATAGCACTTTTTAATAGCCTCCATTTATGTAACTTAAATGCAGGATGGATATGTATGGATAAGGAGCAATTTCAATATTTATCTGGGATATTGATGTCTTATCTACCCACAAGTAGCAAGAAATCACCTCATGCACCCGTCAGTATGACCAGCGACATGGTCCAGCAGGATGAAAACTCTGCAATTCTGGAGTCCAAGATTAGTCAAATTAGGGACCTCTTCCCTGATTATGGTAAAGGATACCTAGCGGCTTGCCTGGAAGTGTATGATGAGAATCCAGAGGAGGTGATTCAGAGAATTCTAGAAGGAACTCTTCACGAAGATCTTCAGTCTTTGGACCCTTCACTAGTGACCATTCCAATACAAAAGACTACATCCACTTTAGAGATTAATAATAAAGGGAAGGGGAAGGTTAATGACAAAGGGAAAGGGAAGTTATCAGAATCTGTATTTGCCCCTTCTTCAGACACTGTGCTTGTAGTTCGGGAGCAACGGGATGGGGGTTCGTCATTATCATCCTCATATTCAGCTGGAAGGTATGTAAGGAAATCTCAAGCTGACGCACCTGATTCCAATATTTTAGATCACAGAAATGAAAAGGATTCAGCTAGGACATCCGCCTTCATTTCACAGTACGAGTATGAAGACGAGTATGATGATTCTTTCGATGATCTTGGTCTGGGAGGGGTTGAGTCAGGATTTGAGGAAAATGAAATACTCAGTGACAAAATCAGCTCAAGCCTGGGGAAGTCAAGTGGGGCGGATTCTAGGCACCCTGTCCAAGACACACAGAATGCAAAATGGGGTTCTAGGAAGAAACCTCAATACTATGTCAAGGATGGGAAGAATTACAGCTACAAGGTTGAGGGCTCTATTGCTGTGGCGAATGCTGGTGAAGCATCGTTGGTCACACAGGCACAAAGTGAATTGATTCATGGTCTTGGACGAGGTGGGAATATTCCCTTGGGTGCAGTTAAGAAACTGGTGGAGTCTCAGAATGAACGAGAAAGTCATTCTGATTTTCCTGAGACAGAAGGAAGAGGTGGGAGTTCAAACTCTAGGGGTAGGGGAAGAAGAGGCGGCGGAAGGCACAGAGAGTCAAATGAGCAAGAGGACGGTGAACGGTCAGACGCTTCTGAGGCGAACACAAGAGGAGGTTCTGGAAACCAGAGGGGAAGAGGAAGAGGAGGAGGTGGAAGAAATCATTATAGGAAGGATAGAGCCATGAATAAGCACTTCTCTGGCCTGAGCGGTCGTTAGTGACAATCGCACCTTGCTTGGTTCGTCTTTGTTGGGGCAAGCATTCTTGTTTCTTGATCATGCACTTTTGAATAGAATGAAGCAGCGGTGGAATTAAAATTAAGGGAAACTAGAGGCCGAGCAAGTTGATATTCTGATGTAGGAATTTTTTGAAGAAATTCTCTCTCGGGCACAGATGAAACACGTACTTTGAAGCGGTGTCATGTGCATGGCTCGATGAAAACACGGGGTCATTCAGAGTACTCAGTAGGGGTATAATGTCCATAGGCACAAGAAGAAGCACCTTTGTTTCCTTCCCAAGTTTTCAGACAATCTCGATGAACTTATTTTTGTCTTGCCAGGGTAGTGGAGGATAGTAAGATGCCGGTATTCGAGCATACATTTGATGACTGTGAGGTAGGTACTTTGAAGCATATGTCTGCGATAAGTCAAGGAGATATTTTGCTGAATCTTCATGTTGTCTTTGTGACTGTAAGTACGCTTTCCATACAAAAGAAAGAAAATAGTGTTCACATCATACCCTATACAAATGTTTTCCCTGTGGTTTGAATGAAGCATTTAAGGAACCAAGAGCTTGGTTCGGTGATGATGGATGTGTCAGGCTCGATATCTATCTTCCTCCCCCCATCTAACTTTTAACTGAAGAAAAAGAAAAAGTATCGTGTTGCTCACATAATCATGCGGTTAATCATCTTTTAAGATAATGCAGTTCGTACCGGTGAAGTGCGGACCTTGCAACCCTTTTGGATCCTTTCTCAAGATAATAAGCAACCTGCTGGTGTTTCATCCATTGACTTTGCGGGTAATTCAAAGGATTATAGTATATATCGAAAGACGGTGAGCAAAATGAGAAATTCTAGACTTGTTTTCTTTTAAACCATTTCCTCGAGATAACGCAAAGATAGAGAAGTGGTAGTGAACCGGAAGGTACGCATGTGTTGAGTTCGTTTCTTATGGGGAGGGAAACCTGTTCCCCGAAGGAACCGTGAATGGAGACTACAAGGAAACTCATAGAATCCAACACTTTATCCAAAGTATTTTAATCCTCATTTGACTCCGTTGGCAAATTATTTCAATATTTATCGACCGTCTTTCATTAGCTATGGAAATGGCGACTCTCGGTACTAAATGGGTAACATTTTGTTAAGTTGGTTCACTGATTTGAGAGCGATTAGACTTCAATAATGACTTAATAGAGAGATCGGTAGAACGTATACGATGCACGACCTAGACTCCAGTAAACCTGAAGAGACGTCAGGGCGCCGTCAAGAAGTGTTCTCATCTGCAGAACTCGACATTGCTCGGGTCTGGAATGCGGTTGTTACCTGCGGTAAACTTGAAATTGCATCGGTTCTACACCTTACATTGTTCCAAGTCGGTCATCAGCAGAGGTTGCTTATTGACTCGCGGTGTGAAGATCAACCTAGGTGTCGAGTGTCAAGACGTAATATCAGTATTCACGGAGACGTGGAATTCACAACATACGCTGTCCTCCTTATTCCGGTGAATCTATGTTTCTTTACAAGTTTATTTACCGAAAAATGAATAATTTAAAAAATATTTTCCTAAAAACAATCGATAATGAACAGACGAAAAATATTTTTATCGTTCACGAAAACATTTAGACATAAATTATTGTCGATAAAAAAAAATTGACCAATTATTCTAAGCGATACAAATAATCGTTATTAGGAATATATTTTCTAAATTATTTATTTTTCACGAAACAAACGAGCTTAAGAATTTGAAATTGAGCCTCGCCTCCGGCTTTGTCCACTTACGCCATCTAGCAATTTGCTGTATGGACGGGGGCAGCATCAACCCAAGCTGCTTGTCGTCTCAGCAAACTCGCGAGTTGCCAACTTGAATCATTCCGAAACAGACATGTCCAAGTGCAAATTGAACCCAATTCGTGAAAGAGTAGAGGACAAAGTTTGATTTTGACCTTTTGCGAAAGACCCTATTCTGTCAAATTAAACATTAAGAGTCCCCAATTCTTTAGCCAGGCAATAAAATCTGAGTTAGGTAGAACACGAATTTCCCACACTGAACAAAAAACCCGACTGATAAATAAGCATTAGTTACCAATTATTCCCACTTTGGTAAACTTTCTTCAGATTCATCAACACTATTGATTTCCACTCCATCAAGATGTTCATTCCATAATACTACAAGAGCGTTATGATCTCGATTCAATCTGTCCATCCATTTCACTCGGCTTCTACACAGGGAAGCAGAGATGGGAGTGTAACTGACAGAGAGGATAAAGAATAGCATGTACCTTTTTCAACTAATAGAGAGTGAACTTTAACATGGGCAGTTGGCAATCGATGCCCAAATCACATATATGAAAGCAAATCTAAAATGGGACCTATGAAGTATGAAACAAAGTTCATCGAATATAAGCCTCAAACCGCCAAGTCAGTTTACAGCGGCGAAGTACATATTGGTAGTGAGCGCTACCTAGTTCAGAATTCATCATCACCCGCACCCACTGCAAATTGCCCGACGTTTCTACCCTGCATTGCCGGCAAAAGAGAGGAGAGATGAGCCAATCGCCAGTCCTCCAAATGATTTGGAAAAAAAAAACTCTCACACAGTGAGAAAGTAAAGGAATGGAAGCGAAGGGCTCTATATATGCTAGTGTTAATCACACGTAAGACAGTTCGATATGTTCCTATCAGTATCATTAACTAATTATACGCAATGCTAAAACATCATGGAATAAATATCTCGAGTAACAAAAGTAATCATATGGAACCTAACCATGGATTAAGACAACAAAAGAACAGTTCTGAAACCAAGATGGAAGCCAATATGTCTTCTTGTTTATCACAATTCCGATATTCTGCTTTAAGCCACACACATTGAATAGATGTGTCGTTATTCTCAGTCTACCTATAAGTACACCTACCCAGACTATGCAGCTACTTTGGCACCCTAAGTATCAGGATCTAGAGAAAGGACAAAGTTACCTCGGACAACATGCGCTGCTTATTCAAGAATCGGGTCCTCGCCTTGTTACGGACCGAGTTTGGGGACTTGTACAACCTCTGTAACAGCAAATGAATAGCCATTAGACTAAAAAGGCAAGAAGAAAGCCAAGGGATAAAAAAAGATATGCATAGGTCCATAACAAATGAAGAAAGATTCAAGCTACTCCGTCAAGCAAATGATGGAGTTACATGATCGAGTTTACAAAGCATTAACCTTTAGGTTCCAGATGCAAAAGTAACGGCAAGCACATGCCAGGACGCAAAAGAGGCAGCGCATCATGAAAAATTGTATTGCCACTCCATTTGGCAACCATCATTACAAGTTTGATACGGGAAAAATCAATTGAGGAAACCATGTCAGCAAGCAACTCTGCCAGATAAGCTATACAAACCTTTTCGCCACTAGACATTTGGTGTTCAACTCCTAAATTATACTTTTTCTTCGGAGCAAAGCCAAAAATATCGTGGAGGAGCTCATTCTCCTGAACAGGAGATAAAAGTGTCATCAGAGGGTGCCTAAATGCAAGCAAAACTAGAAATCCAACTCACAGTTTAGAGAAGACATCTCAAACCTGCATGTGCTTCACAAAACCACCACCGAGAAAGTGCTTTAAAAAGTTCAACTGTTCAAAAAGTTTTAATTACACCACTTGCGACTGATTGAAGAAACTTGTCCAGTAAATGAGAAACCAGTTAAAACAAGGATAGAAAGTACAAAAACCTGTATCAACTGGCACCATGTTGATGTCTGTAAAGCATCTCCACCTATCTTCATTAAGGTCTCAGGAAATGATGCATACTATCATAAGAAGCACGGCATAAGAAAACTTTGACCCAGAATGCACAAAAAAGAATCTCAAGACAACAGAATCACCTCAAGAAATTCCAGTATATCCTTAAACAAGTTGCGCTGGCTATTTAGGTCTTTCTTGGCAGAACCTTTACCACCTGCTTCCACTGAGAGGTTTCTGACTTGGTTCAAAACTTTTGCTTTCAAACCGTGCATGTGCACCAACTCCTTTCCATCTTGAGTAGAGTCGCCACCAGTGTCTTTAACTTGAGAACATAACTTTTCAAGGCTTCCCATCTCGAAAATCACAGCCAATGCCTCCCCAGCAGCAATGCGGACTGATCGGTCATCCTTATCTAGTAATCCAGATAAATATGAAATAGACCTGCATATCAAGAGGGAGTTCATGAGAATATCCATCATCCAGAGTCTCAACCAATTTCCCCAAGCACAAGTTATTGATTGCACTCTCGATTGGAGATCATTAGCCAATGATGGGTCAATTGCAATAACCACAAAGAAAAAACTATGTCAAGACCTTCACATACTCTTGCCAAATTTTCGGATCAAGACTCCAACCATCTATAGATGTAAGGAGGAAAGCCCAAGCAGAAACCATAGCTGTTATTACTGCCGGCGAAGGTTTAACAGCAGCCACCTTAATTGGAAAGCAAACTAGTCGTTAGTTGTTGGAAAAAAGACCAAGAATGGAGAAAAACAAAATATGAAAAGCATGACATGCAAAACAAGTTAGGATCAGCAAACTTCTCGGAATATTATCTCATACAAATGTTCCACATTTCCATACTGATTCGAGAAGCGTGAAGCTTCAGGCAATGATGTGATGTGCGCTATGCAACTCAGACACAAAAGAGAAGAAACGATGCTTACATTGGAACCGAGCTTTGGATGAACCAGCTGCCACATAATTTGCATTGACCTCTCTGTCTCGGCAGGATCATTCCGTCCAACAAAGGTGACAATAGCCAAACATTCCAATAACTAGAATTTCAGAGGCACACAAACACCAGATTTAGCCAGATAAGGAGTAACAAAACTAGATTATTCTAGTGCCCAAAGATAATTTATACCGCAGATATTTTTGAGGAATCAGCTCCTATTTTGAGGGCCTGTGACACTGTAGGAACAGTTTCTTCCAGAATCTCCCGTGCATTATCACCACAACCAACAGTCAAAGCCAACAACCCTAAGACAAGAAATTCCACATAGATTAAACCAAATTTCCCACGAAAGATCATACGTCAAACATGAGACACATTACATACTCACCAATAGCGTGTGATGCCAATGATACCTCTTTGGCAGAACCTTTCTTTATTGAAGCTATGCACTGATGCAGTAAGGTAGCGAATCTGGATAACAAACAATTATTACTCGACTTCATTTAATCACAAAACAGGCATAGAAAAAAAAAGGGATTTGCATGTCCCACATCAAGCGTCCACTATGAAAAAAGAAATGATAGTCTGAAAATAGATATCATCTTTTCACACAGTTTAATTGCAATCTGCATAAACAGATTCGAGAGCTTCTCCAAGACGAATAACTCAAATGCACAAAGAAAAAGTTTTAATGCTATTTCATGTGACTTATCAAATCTAAAATCCAGAATGCGGTTTAAATCTTTGCAAATATTCCAATCATCTTCTCAGTTCTACACAGGCAACTTTGACCCAACAGAATGGTTGATATAAAAGATGAAGATGCTCACTTCTTTTCCACAAACTCATGCTGCAGGCCACTATTGAAAGTCTCAATTATTGTTGACAATGCTTTCTCCCGTGTAGAACCCCTTCATTAGGAAGAAAACATCGAAAACACAAAAATATTAGTCCAGAGGTCAGCATAGTGACAGATAGTTGTTCAAGCAAAGTAAAACAAAACCAGAAGGAAACATTCGTTTCTAAAACGGAAATACCAGCAACAAAAGATACCTCCTTATTAAACACGCACAGTGAGACAAGAGTGCATGTCACAGACAATATTTAAAACAGCAGTAACCAACAGAAACTGACTATAAATGGTCCAAAAGCTGCACGTTATAGATTACCTCTTCTCATACAAAGCATCAAGAGCTTGATCAAGCAAACTATCTTTATCGAGCTGTACTTCCTCGTTCGCACTGACTGACATGCGGTCCGAACGGGTAGTCGACGACGAACTTACACTACTGTTATCATCATCACTATCCAACATTGTAGCATGTTTACGCTGCGAGCTACCTGTTTTGCAAGAACCCAATTCATCAGCACCACAATTCTTAACAAAAAGAAAAAACAGAAAAAAAGAATCAGATGAAAGATCCTTACGAAACCCACGGCATCATAACAACAACAGGAACCAATCTACCCAAAATCACGTTAATTCGCAACCATTAACCGCGGCCCATACAAAGAATCTTGCAAAAAAAAAAACCCAGCAACAAAAAAAAAAAACCAATCCCAAAATTCACCAATCGAACATCTACTAAAAGCCTGAAAGCAACCCACGATTACGAACCTAACCCCATGAAAGAAAAAACCAAACTTTAATCGAGAAACAGGACAAAGAGCCGAAAAAGAAAGATGGGTTCGGCGACTCACGCTTCCCCATTGCTGCTCCGGCGACGACGGACGGCTCCGAGGCAGGAAAGAATACACGCGCAAATTCCCCTATCGATTTCTGCTTGGGCTTTTTCTTTGTTTTTTTTTTTTTTTGGTTGCCTGTGGTCAGATAGAGGGGATACAGGAAGGTTGACTAAAAATCTGGGGATGGGAAGACGTGGAGAGCAAGAGATCGATGGAATCGAACTGGACGAAGACGAGGCAGCACAACAGCAGGCTCAGATCGAGGGATGAAGTATCCATGAATCGTTTGAAAGACGAAAGATCGATTCTTGATCGAGCGAGCAAGAGAGAGAGAGAGAGAGAGAGAAGGAGAGAGCTCGCGAGAGAGAGAGAGGGAGAGAGGATTTAGGGGTCCTTCTTGCTTGACGCAAAATAGAGAGAGCAAACAGACGCAAGCGGCGAAAGATTTCACGTAAATGAAGCGACTCCTGAATTTACAGCCAGCCACCCACGCACACCCAGGAAGTAAGTCAATAGAGGGAAGATAGAAAAAATAAAGGTTAATACCACCCAAAAAAAACTCCAAACTTATATATATGTGATAAATTTACTCAAAATTCATTTTTTGATCATAAAAAATTTCAAATTGATACACTTATCATAAATTTATCTTTCATTAATTTTCGTTAAATTTTACTGTTAAATCGTTAAATTTGATAAGACATGACAGTTGAAGAGTATATTGATTTAGAGGCATAGGTGTACCGATTGATAGTTTTTCATGATATTAATTTAATTTAACGGAAATTTACAAAGAGTAAATTTATTACAAATGTATCAGTTTTTTTGTTTTTTTGTCACATTTGAGATTTTTTATTGTCCAAAAATTAATTGTGTATCTATTTAGAGTTTTTCGCGATATTAATTTAAAAAAATCATTTTCTTTTTTCCTGGGAGTTTCATGAAAAGTAAAATAGAAAAATATAAATCGGGGAGAGGGATGATTCGAATTGCCGAGAATCGGGAAGATCAGAATATTCGGTGGCGAGGGAGGGAGGGAGCGAGCGGCTTCTCGAGCGACCAACGACGCGGCGTCGTTTCAGCGCTGCGTTTGGAGACAAAGCAGGAAAACGTGTGCGTTTTTGGGGACCGGTCGAGAAACGTGAGACGCGTGTTCTTGTTGAAAAGAGAGGCGTGTGGACTGCGGTGGTTTCTCGGAGGTTCCCATTTATATTCTCAGAAAGGAGTTTCCAGTGGAGCCCAACGGTTGTAAGAAAAGTTCCCATTTATATTTTCCAGAAAAAATTGATACAAACATTCCCTAAACTTTAATTCAATGTACAACATAATTTTTGAACTTTTAATTTATTCAATATAATCCCTAAATTTTAACCTAGTATATAATGCGATCCATGAACTTTTAATTTGTTCAATGTAATCCCTAAACTTTAACGCAGTATATAATGTGATCCCTAAACTTTTAATTTATTTAATGTGGTCTCTAAAATTTTGATACATATTTAATTTAGTCTTTAAACTATATAAAAATACTCGGTGTAGTCTTTTCATTAATTTCAAGAACTACATTGAACATTTTAAAAAGTTCAAGGACTGAATTGAAACATGTACCAAAAGTCCAGGGACCACATCGAACAAATTAAAAGTTACGGACCAAATTAAGCATTAGGCTAAAGTTCAGGAACTACATTAAACAAATTAAAAGTTTAGGGATCAAATTATATATTGAGCCAAAATTCATAGGCTGTTTATGTCGTTATCCCTATCTTTTGTATATTAAACCAAAACCCTCCCTCCCCTCGTTTATCTCATGTTGGCGCTATCGCTCTTTGTGCGCGGCTGGTCATTTCTTTTTGCCAGTAATCATCATCATTTGATTAACTTTAACTCCAAATTTTGTATTTTGCTACACGTTGTGTACGATAGAATCGAAGTAATTTTGCTGTGTACGGTATAACATATCGTGAGCGTGTGCGTCCGATTTTTCTCTTCATATCATTCCATTTGATACATGAGTATATTTTTTTCTGCAAACATATCGTATCACGTATCATGTATCATACATAATAGTCAATTTTATGTAAAGCCATAGACGTAATTACTCTATCATTCTCGTTGAGTCAATCTTACTGCTAATTACGTAATTACTTTCTCGTTCTCTTTCCCGTTGAGTCAATTTTACCGCATATCATGTATAATAAAAGCCAATTTTATGTACCAAGTCACTTTTAGCGTAATGCATTAGATTGCATTGTTTACCTTATGCACCACCAAGGAACAACATAAAGAACAAATGCATATTTTATTTGGATGGTGAGGTCGAGGATACTCTGCCGCATCCGCGCTGCGATCATCTGCCCTTGTTACGAGATTCCCAAACGCATCTCTTTTATCAAGCTTTTAATTGCAGTTGAAGATATCTCGCACAAATTCCTCTCTCTCTCTCTCTTTCTCTGAGTTTGTGGTGCTGGAGATCTCTACTGGAATATGTGGTCCTGGGAAGAGAGAGAGGGAGAGGAGCCCCACGTGGGGCCGCAACTTGATAGTTGCGGCGGAGGTGGAGGTGGGTGGCAGTTGGCCATGGTGGCAGCAGTGGTGCGTCGAGCGGTGGTGACCAACGACTGGTAGGCCGAGGATGGTGTGGAGGGAGGGAGGGAGGAAGGGTTGGTCTCATGATTTGGGAGTGGACTGAATGTCATGTGAAAGGAGGGAAGACGAGAAGGGGCGAATGTCAATTTCGGGCTAGTGGGACGGGCAACACAGCTAAGCAATGAGTAACGAAGTATCCTCTCCCATTGAATTCGAGATATCTGTTAGCATCCGTTTTTCTCTCTCTCCACACTATACTCGAAATGGTAGTGAATATGGGTGATCAATTTCAGGATGAATAGAAATTTGGAATCGACCCTGTCAAGGTTCAATTTTGAAATCGGGAACCGATATGTTGACTCTAGAACCGGAAATCAGCCGGGCTTTTTTATTTATATTTTCGTTTCGTCTTATTATTGTGCATGATTTTTTTAACTCTTCCGTGTGTAAGTTTGGTCTCGGCCACATCAATTTCATTACTACAGATTCAAAGATCCGAAGATGGTAGCATTACTGAAATCTGCTTTCTCTTATGCATTCTCAATGCGGATCTTTCATCCTATTGACAATGCCCTCAATTTGTGGATGTAATCCTAGTTGAAACGGAGATTCTTTAGTCACAATTAGACCTGTCAAATGGGTCCAAAACCCATTTATGAACCCACGTTTGTTTAAATGGGTTGCTAATGGGTCATTTTTTTTTTCAAATCGGCCTTAATGGGTTTCAAACGCAAGAAGGCCAAAATATATGGATCTTAAATGGGTATATTTTGAACCTATTTACGACTCACTTAACAACCCATTATGAAAAACCCAGCTCATGATCTCACTTTCACTTCACGATCTTCTCTCCATCTTCTTTGTTTATCGCTTTCACGAATCTAATTCGCAACCACCTCCGCCGCTATCGCTGACTTCGTGCCCCCCATCTCCGATGCACCGCCCATCTCCATCGTAGCCGAGGTTCTCCGACGACTCAATATTGCCCGTCCTGTACTCCTCACAAACCATGAACTCTGTTTCTTGCGGCTAAATCTGTCCGATCGCCACTGAATTCCTAAGGACTATCTAATCCTACAATTCCGCCACCACCGCCTCGACTCTCGCCGTCTCGAGTGCCTCCGGCATGTGCTCACGAAGTTCGCTCCCCCGATGACGATCGAGTACTTGGTCTTCGTCTCATTTGCCTCGTCGAATCAAGTCTCATAGCTCTAAGGGAGGCCAATCAGCATGTACGAGCCAAGCTACTTGTACTCGACGGGGTTTGAAGAGACTGGCGTTTTTATCTTTGGGTATTGGGTTTTCTCTATTTGCTTACCTTTTTGTTGAGTTTGCCTACAATTTTGTTTTCGAGGTGTTTGGGTTCGTGCCAGGGAAGTTTCGTACTTTCTTCTACTTTGTAGTGAATTGAATCACAATATTCTAATACGAAAATGAAAACTTCTTTAATGTGCTTGACATGCTTGATTCAGCACATTTCTCAATTGGGTCATTCTTCCGGTTGAAGTATTTGGGTGATTTTCATTGCATGTTCTTTGGCCAAAGAGTGGTGACTTGTATTGAATAGAGCTTATCAGAAACCTTTGCTTTGCCTTCATCCGTACAAATTGCAGTAGAAGGGTGTTGTACTTCAAAAGTACATAGCAGCGCAAGTCTTCAACATATTGCAGGTGATTTAGGATAGTCAGAATACATTCTTCTCATAAAAAAATTCAGTCTGTTGAGATCACTATAGTTGCTGTATTAATCACTATTCATTAGTCGCGACACGATAATAAAGTAAAAAGCTTGCAAACATGTTTATTCTTTGATCTTATGTGTTTTGGGAAAGTACGCATTTGGTTACGTGGCTTTTCGATTTTATTATCGTCTAATTGCTCTGTTTCTCTATATTCACTTGCTCTGTTTATGTATGTGTGTGAAATAGTTGGAACACGTTCTCTTTGGTTTGTCTGATACAAGCGAGGAATAATGAGTATGGTAATTGTGATGTTGCTATGATACACCTATTTGATATATGGATGATTTCGTCACCATAAGGTTGCTGTTTGTTTGGAGCTTTTTGTATAGTCTTGTAGGATGGGCAATTGGATGCTGCAATTTTTTTATGGATAGTAGAGACTTGGGTCCGGGGGTTTAAAATTCCAAGTGATACATTATTAATTTGATTAACATTTCCATGTATGAACTGAATCTTTACCGCTTATGTTGAACTCATAACGTGCAATCATGAACTTGTTCTAATTTATGTTTTCTCCAACTAATTACTTGAAATGTCAAGAGCTAACGAGGATCGAGAAGAATATTCAACTACCGAACGATTCGAGAGACGTAGAATTGCATCCTTAGTTCATGAGGATGAAAAAGATAACTCTATTTGCTCTAAGCATTCAAGAAAATGTACTTCGATTGTATGGTTTGAATTTGAAAAATTCACGGATGGTGATGGCATGAGAAAGGCTAAATGTAAGTGGTGTGAAGTAACTTACACGGTTAGCCATGGGACAAAAAACTTGTTGCGTCATTTAGATAATTGTCCCAATCGCAAGGTCAATGTTGATGATTCCATATTACAATTCAACCAAGCTGTATTTAGAGACATTCTAGCAAGAGCGATAATCAAACACAATTATGCCTACTTATTTGTAGAGCATGAAGCTACTAGAGAGTTGTTTAGTTATCTCAACCCTAATGTGAAGCACATATCAAGGAATAAAACAAGAAGTGATGTGATCAAAGTTTATGAGAAAGAGAAGGGAAATTTGAAATCCAACTTAGTGTCTCTTTCGAGCCGGATATGTTTGACTTATGATCTATGGACTTCTGTCACTACTGATCATTATATGATGGTCACTGCCCTTCACATCGATGAGGATTGGGAATTGCATTCAAAAGTCTTGTGTTTCTCTTATGTGCTGTCCCGTATAGTGGTGTCATTCTTTTGAAAAAATTGCTAACTTTGTTGAGAAAGTGGGGTATTGAGAGGAAGATTTTCAGCATTACATTAGATAATGCATCATACAATGACAATTTGGTTAATATTTGGAAAAATACACTTCATGTGCGTTGTGGTGCACACATTTTGAATCTCATTGTACAGGAAGGTCTAAAGATTATTGATAGATCATTATATAATATTAGAGAATCTATCAAGTATGTGAGAGCTACACAAGGGAGGAGAGTAAAATTTGCCAAATGTATAGCACAATCGTGCTTAAAGACACGATTGGGTTAAATATGAAAGTGTTTTAGCAGTACGGGTCGGGTCAAGTATGAATCGGGTCGGGTATGGGTCAATAAAATTGCATTGCGCATAAATGAGTTATAAATGGATTAATGGATTAATTTGAGTCGAACCATTTGGGACACAACCCAAACCCGACCTGATCCGCTCATTTGACAAGTCTAGTCACAATGACAAAATGATAGCAATAACATGAAGGAATCCAGTATTCTTCATGAAGAAGATCCGAAGCATTCAACTCCACTTCGACTGGGTGAACAACATGGAGGGTCATCACCACAGAACAAAAAGTATAGGAGAAAAGAACTTAGTTAGGGTTAGGTCCCGGTTTAAAACCAATTCAAGGCCCAGAACCGAAAACCAAACTAGTTAAGACCGGTTCCTAATTTTTGGATATGGGGACCATTGGTCTCCGTTTGAATTGACATGGACCGTCCTTGCCAGACTGGTTGCTCACCCCTAATAGTGAGAGCTCACACCAAGCTCAAACTCAAATCGAGGGTCTACAGGTTATGGACGAGGTGCCTTGGTACCATAACTTTAACGACTTTCGCAGTAGTCTAAGTCATTTATGTGCATTTTTCCTCGATATAGATCCATAGTTTTAACAACTATGATGATATTAGTCTATTAGAAAGCACGTAACATTTCTATTTATCCATTGTGAAAGTATCAAATATTATTTTAGAAAGAATTTACCAACTCTTTGTGAATATTACCTAATCTATGAGATTAGTCCCCTATTCTAATAATTCGAGATTTATTTAGAATTTCAAAATTGGATGAAGTGGGCCTGATTGCCAAGCCTAGGTTTTCTTTGGGCTTTCGTTATTCTATGGCCTTTTCAGTAGGCATCTAATCTAATTATAAATAAGGAAAAGGGAAAATTAAAAAAAAATTAAATATATTGCACCTATGCCAATTTAGCTCTAAATCTTTCAATTTGACCAATTTAGTCCTAAAATTTTTGACAATTTTTCAATTCAATCTTAAACCTTCCAATTATGCCAATTTAGTCCTTCCGGTTAATTTTAACCGGAAATCGTTGATGTGGCACATCAAAGAAAGGCACAACATCCCCATCTCCGTGTCCAAGTCCTCCAAGTTGAAACCTACTCGTCGCCACCTTCCTCGTGCTTTATATGCAACTTCAACAAGCTACACTGCGAGGAGCTCATACCCGCTTTCCACGCCAATGATGAGCTCTCGCCCGAATACATCTACTTCGTCCTCCCCAAGCCAGAGCTCCAGCAGCGGCTCATGGCGTCGGACACGGCGGCTCTCATCCTCAAGGCCAGCGTCGCTCTCTAGAAGGTGCCTAAGCGAGATGGGGGCCGCAGGTGGAGGAAGACCCAGATCTCTCCTGTCTTGGAAGTGAACTTCGACGGGCGGCCATGTCGTGCGCGGGAGCAAAGAGTTCAGCGTCACGAACAATTCGCCGTAAGGTCCACCGTGCAAGCCTTACATGATTTAAGTCCATCAGACTCATGCAGATATTATCTTCAATTCGAATGCAGCTCGTGCCTCATTCGTTTGGTATGGCATTGAGCACGATTTAAGAGACTGTGAAGTTGGAAAATGACTTTCACTTTTTAAATTAGAAAGTCCTTTTTTATTATTAAATTCAATTCCCTGGTTGACTAAGAGTCATTTTCCATCGATTGGCTTATATATCACAACACTGGAGAAAGGGAAAACCATTTTCCGATCAAATATTTTCTTTCAAACAAACAGAGCCTAAAAGGAAAATGCTTAATATTTTACATTATATAAATCTGATCAGTAAACGAAGTGATAATACTTCGGTAAAAAAATCATGGAAATCTCTGGAAGCGAGAGAGTACCATATTTCACCATGCAGCGAATGCTTTCAATATGAAGAGTCCATGCAAATGAGTAGAATTTACAATCTATTCAATCCCCCTCATATATGCAGAATATCAGGGGTTTCGCTAATCTCTCGGGCCACTGGAAAAACATTTGATTATATACACAGAAAAGCAAACAGTCACTTGCCACGGATCCGTCCTACGACTATTACCACTTTACCTTTCTTTTGGCCAACTTGTGATTACCGCTCTGCCTAATCCACCTAAGAACCATTTCTTGAAGAAAGGCCTCCAGCTTTCCTGAGTTTAGAGCCGTCTTCGACCCCATCCGGTATGAACTAGCTGGTTAGTTAAAGTTACCTTCTTCAAGGCACGCCATCAAGTGCTTGAGCTGCCAGCAAAATCGGAAGTTGAATGAGTCATAGTTTGAATAGCCAATACATTACATAATAGAAGCATTGAGATCCTACCTCTTCTTCCAATTGCTGTATCTTATCATCTTTTGCTCTCAAAGCATTTCTTTCACTGGACAAACAAAAGCCATCACAAACTAGAATACATACATACTTAAGTAATGCCATATTATGCCCAATTAATTAGGAACAAGAGTCGAGGGAATTTCCATGCTTCTCAAAAGGAATATGCACGCGGCTAAACTTTCTCACTTCTATATCAACCAGAAAATTAACTTATTTTAAGAACAGCATCCTTAATACCATCTGAGCACTCAATCGAAGGATTTGCAATTGCAATTGCAATGCTTAAATAAAAGCTAGAGGAAAGAATAAACTTTAAGCAAAAGAAGAGAATTCTTCAGGTAGAAGATGAAGCTATTTCTTTCAATGCTGAACTTTTCTTTCGGTTAAACAAAATTTAGAGCCCATGTCTATTACCCGTAGACAAGGCATTGTACCGATTGTTTAACATGGCATCAAGTGATAAACAAACCATGAGAAAGCTACAGTATATGAGAAGGCAATTAATACCGTTGTGGTGAAAAAGATCTGCACACCCCCGTCTAGGTATCATAGAGTTGACCCTTGAAACCCGAGCAAATGCTTAGTTTCCATCTAACTAATATGCTTGCTATTGTGTTTAATGCTAAACTACACATACAACGTACCTTTCTTCAGCCTCTAAAACCTTTGCTTTCCATATCTCCTGATTTGCCATAAGATTCTCATTGAGCTAAATGAAAAAATCAAATCCAATTTAGTTGAAAAAGTGAAATAGATACATGACAAGATATCTATCAACATATCCTTAAATCTAAACTTACTTCATCAAGAAATTTCTTCTCTCTGACACATTCATCCAGCTTAGCCTGTTTTTTCTGCACTTTACTATTAGTGGCCAAAGCCTTCTCAACAGCTTCAGAAATTTCCCTTTCGGTTTCTTCTTCAAATTCTTGAAGCAAAGTCTCATAATACTACAACCAAATAAGAATAACTTAAGTTTATATTTTTTTCGAAGTAAATGAATCAATATCCTCAGAGCCCTGTCAATAAATCTGTCAGACTAAAAGGTTCTAAAACGAACACTCACTAGTTTCTGGTTCTCAAGTTGAGTGGCAAGCAAATCGTTATACTCCTTAACAATCTGTGTACAAAGTTGAAACAAAATGCATTTAATTGCCTGAGAAACAAAAACATCAAAAAAATAATTGAAATAGAGTTTAGAAATCATTACAACTTCCACTTTGCTATTAAGAAGAGCCTCATTGAGTTCAGAATCAGCATAATTACAGCTTCCACAACCATCTCCAGAGTGTATACAATGGGTATTCAACTCAACCAATTTCCCATCAGTTTTGGATTGGATGAGCCGATGCACATAGTTGTTACCAGCATAATCCCAAACACGTTGAGTTTCCAACTCAAGTGAATAACAGTGTTGTGTTTCTTTCCAGTGCACTATGGCATGTCCTCCCTTATACCTGATCAATGGTCATGTTAGGCCTTCATGCTTTATAGAGAAAGAATATGGAATTGACCGAACATAAAAGAAAATACAATATTTAACCGAGCGGTTCATTACCTTCCACATCCAACAAAACCACATATAACACACATCCAAAGATTTTCTGGTGTTTGACACACAAAACATATTGACTTCTCTGGTTGTTGCTGGCAATAGCGACAGACCTAAAACAGATGAAATCCATTAACTGTTTTGTTCTCAAGAAGACCCCAAATATGCTTCAAAACTAGTATCTTAAATCTATTGTAACAACGTCCACAAAAACTCTAAACAAGATCACCAAGCTACAAATTCAAGAGAAAAACAACTAAATAACTTACTGGACAAGAAGAGTCACTCCATTTCGAAATACAAGAAATATGGAAAGAATGGTTGCAGATGGTCGTCAGAATGCCACTAGTGTCTTGGTCTAACCTCTCTGGAAAATTACCCACATAATAGCATGTCATGTTTAAATCAGAAAAAACAACTTGATTTGAACAAGAAACATTCCCTAGTGACCTGACAAGAAAAGATGTGGTCAATCTGAGCACCGTCAAAGACAAGAAAGAATGAAAGGAGGTAAAAAGAATAGCACAAGCACAAAATTATTAAATTAGAACCTATGTTAGCTCAGCAGGGTTTGCTAAGTGAAGCATCTCCAAAAAACAGGAGTCAGGACTTCACAAGACAGAGTCCAGAGACATAGTACAAAAAGAGGAATTAAACAAAATAGGCGAAGCTAAATTACTTGAGTCGCGTCCAGTGAAGAGCCTCAAAGAGAGAAGAGTAGGTAATCGAAATAACAAAAATTAGAGTCTGCTGCATTGGGAACACTTCCGGGCAGAAGCACCAAATCTACTTGGAAGAATGATAATTCTTACTCTAAAACCTAGAACCTAAAGCCAATCACTCCATTAATGCATGGAAAGTTCATGCAAGCAAAAGGCATCACCCGTGAGAAATGACAAACATACCTAGACAGACCGGACATGATGGTTGCTCACTTGTTGCCACTGGAGAAGACTGCTCAACTGAACCTTTATAACCAGTGTACTGTACATCGACGGTGTAAAGAATGCGGCAAGCCTCTACCTACATAAAGCAGGTTGCATGAAAGTTTAAGGAAATGTTAAATGGAATAATTTAACATAAAAAAGAGTACTTAAAGAGAACAACATACTTCGAGAGAATTAAAACGCTTCCCATTAAAGTACCGGTAGAAGTTATCTGTAGAATCCTGACCATCCATTCGTATCAAGATACTATATCGGTCCTCCATCCCGTCAGTTCTAAGCACCAACAAGACATTAGAACAATATATTCAATTATCAAGTGCAAGCAAATCAATCAAATAGAGCCAAAGAGTTTAATTGAACCTGACAATTCGCATCTCCAGTATATGATGAATAAATGAACCACAGAACTGGCAAAAGTCGGCATATGTCATGTGATCAGGCACCCCGAGCACACAAACAAGGGACTTCCTTCCAATCTAGACAAACAGCAAAAAAAATTTATTTCAGCACACCTTTTAACTCACAAAGCAAAACAGAGCAAAACTAAAATTCACAAAAGCCGAGATTCCACTAATATGCTAACTACACCAATTCATCATCCACCTAATCAGTTAACTCAAACTCCTATTCAATCGTCAAGTGCAAGCTCAATCCCGCAGTTCCTGAATTAGGACAACTTCTCCAACAGAATCATCAAACTAAGCAAACAAAGATGGTTCCACACAACAGTTCTTAGATTATAAAACGATCCGAGCTCGTTGAGAATGCGAGGATTACCGGAAGATCGGAGGAGAGGGCGATGTCGGGGAAGAGGTGCATGACCCCACGAGTCTCTTCGATTCTAGGGTTTCCGGAGGAGAAACAGAACGCCTGAGTCATGCCGCCGCCGCCGCCGAGTGAGGAGGAAGCGGAGGCAGGCTCGGCGGCGGGGACCGAGATGGAGGGCGGAGGAAAGCTTTCCTCCTGTGAAGTCCCGGCGGCACCGGAGCTCGTCGACGTAGACATGGTCGATTGTGTGGGAAAAACGAGTTTGGAGCATTTATATTGTATCTTCCTCTTTAGACTAGTAAAGCGGAAACTTTAAAAGAGCTAAAATTATTATTAAAACTGAGAAATTTTCAAATAAGAGTACGAAATGATCTCATTTTCTCGTACAAGGATATGAAGTGAATTTTATTTCAAATAAAAGTCTGAAGTGACTTTATTTTCTCAAATAAGGATCTGAAGTGGATCTTATTTCAAATAAGTACATAAAGTGCCATTATTTTCTCAAAAAATAGCCCGACCTTACCAATTAATCAAGGGCATTTTCGTCATTTTTTTCCTTTTCTTTCATGTTCATTTTTCTTTTTGCTTCAACGAGGGCTCGGCCGACCGATGGCGAGAGTCGTGGCCCTCATCGACTATGGGTTGACGGCCTTACCTAGGCAAGGTGACCCATGTCCAACCTAAGCGAGGCCACCCTCAACGAACATAGGCAAGAGTCGTTAGCATTCGCTGGCCAAATGTGGCCGGCAATAGAGAAAATCGAAGAAATGGGAAAAAAGAAAAGGAAAAAATAAATAAATAAAAGGACAAAAATTCCCTTGATTAGTTGGTTGTGTTACGTTCTTCTTTGAGAAAATAATGACATTTCAAGCCCTTATTTGAGAAAATAAGAGCACTTCAGGCTATCTGAAACAAAGTCTACTGTAGATCATTATTTAAGAAAATGAGAGCACTTCAAACCCTTATTTATAATTTTCCCTTAAAAGATTATAAAAGCTATTATAAAGATATTTCATAGCGAGCAAGTATCGCTATACACAAATACAAACAAAATATATTCTAATCGCATAAAATTCAACTTCTTTGTTACATGACATTTCTGGTATAAGTTTTGGCATTTATATTTCTCAATCAATTATTCAATCTTTAAATATTTTTTTAAATGATATATTGTTGGCAGAGTCAATATGAATGGTGAAGAACTTCTGTTATTCAATTTTAATTTGCATATCCTAAAGTTTTGAACTTTATTAATTAATGAAAAGAGATGTTAATTCAATATCAAGACATTACACACATACATATAAATGAAGGGTTAATACCACGAAAAACCTTAAACCGGTATACTTGTAACAAATTTACGCCAAACTATTTTTCTGACCACAAAAAATCTCAAATTGATACAACTGTGACAATTTTACCCCCAACTATTTTTGTGACCACCAAAAACCTCAAACTGGTATATCTGCAACAATTTTACCCCGACCTAATTTTTTAATATTATTTTTAAATTTTTTCTTTTCTTTTCTTTTCCTTTCCTTTTCCTTTTTTTTTCCCTTCATCTTCTCGGCTACCGACCACTAGCGAGGCCGACCTTGCCATTGCTGGGCAAGGCTGACCTCGCCAGCAAATGGCGAGGTCGACCTTGCCCACCCCTAGCGAGGTTCGACCTCGCCAGTTGTCGGCGAGGGGTCATCCTCGCCGTCGCTGGAGAGGCTCGACCCCGCCGGCTGCTAGCAAGACCGACCTCACCGTCGCTCAAAAACCAAATCAATGGCCAGCACAATAGATTAGAACGCCATAAAAGGCGGGGATTTAGTATACCGTCTTGGATCAACAAGGCTTCCCGCAGGAGCTGTAGATTGAGGACAGCCTCGGTGGACTCGGAGAAGTTAGAGTCAGAGGTGAGCACGATGTGCCCTTGAGCTTCCTCCATAGACTTCAAGAGGCGCCACAGACACCGCACTTGAAAGAGACTGCGGCCATGGCTCCGATCCTCCAATCGGGGAAGGGAAAATTGAGAGAGAAACGCTTCGCGCTTGGAGCGATACGGCTTCGCAATTGTCGGACGAAACGGTTGGGATTTCACCATTGCTGACGAGGCTTAACCCCGCCGGCAACCGGTAGGGCCGAGCCTCGCCAACGACAGCAAGGATGACCCCTCGCCGGCAACTGGCAAGGTTGAACCTCGCCAGGGGTGAGCAAAGCCGACCTCACCAATCGTCAACGAGGTCAGCCTCGCTAGCGGCCAGCGGGGCCAACCTCGCCGACCCCCGCCTCTGGCCGATCACCAAACCGGCGACCAGCCATAGGTTAAAGATAAAGAAGATGAAGGAAAAAAGAAAAGAAAAGGAAAGGAAAAAGAAAAGAAAAAAATATAAAAAAATTAGAAAATATAAAAATATATATATGAAAAATTTAGGTCGGGGTAAAATTATCGCAAGTGTACCAATTTGGGATTTTTGGTGGTCAAAAAAATAGTTCGAGATAAAATTGTCATGGGTGTACCAGTTTGGGATTTTTTATAATCAAAAAAATAATTTTGGGTAAATTTGTGATAAGTATTCCAGTTTAGGTTTTTTCATGGTATTAACCCTAAAATGAAAGAAAAAGAAAATTGTTTCCAAATCTTTTTTAAACAAGGTTGTTGATAAGATAAATTAGATTCAATTCTTAAGAAAAAATGTTAAAGATATTTAGGATTTTCTCTATAATTTTTTTTATGTTAGAAATAATTATGATAATTCTATTGAAACTTGTGCATATGTATCTCTCTTTGATTGTGCATATATGTTATCTTCGATAGTCATCTTGATTTGTATATTACCTCATATAGGCATCCGATATAGCTTAGAAATAATATATAGAAATTCAATTTTTTTGCCTAATTCCTATCTTTAACTACGCTAGAGATAAAGTAGAATTATCAATCTACGCCTTTGTCCATTGACTGAACATATAGGAAAAAAAAGTTTGTAATCCATTTAAAGTGCGAGATTCTCTTTGTCTTATATAACGATATAGATAAACCGGCTGTATTAAAAATTTTATTTACTTACTCCAATAAAAGC
Source organism: Syzygium syzygioides (assembly GCA_031216285.1). NCBI lineage: Eukaryota > Viridiplantae > Streptophyta > Magnoliopsida > Myrtales > Myrtaceae > Syzygium > Syzygium syzygioides. The sequence goes on from CM062247.1 coordinate 25,304,557, forward strand.
TTTCTCCATCTTTTGTCTTGCTGGGCTCATCGTAAACATGCAACACCTGACATGATTGTGTATCTCTTAAATAGCAAAAGCTTGAGGTCGGCACTAACATTCCATGTCCATTTTGGCTCCGCACAACCTCCAAACGATTGAGAGTAATAAAAGCAACTTCATTTTGGGTGTTCTTGAGGGGGAAACTTTCACAGCGAGCGAGGGCGGGCATTTTAGTAATTTCGCCCCAGAGAAAGATCCCATTGGGCCCAAAACTATGATAACCGACTTCACTTTAACAATGGATGGGCTGACAGAGATCTATCGGGTGCAAAACAAAAGATAATTCGTGTTTGAAAGCAAGCTTTCTGAAATTCCTCCTAAGAAGATAAGAAATTTTGCACTCCATGTCTCTATTGGCTAGTCTCAGCTTTCAAATCCGTGGTCCAAGTGTTCCAAGATTTAATGGCAAAGCATTATGTTCTTTCTATGGTTTTTTAGTACTCTCATTGTTTCGGGAAAAATACAAGAAAAAATTCTAAACTTATTGCATTTGTGCCAATTAAATCCTAAACCATTTAATTGTATCGATTTAATCCTAAACATTTTGCATCTATGTCAATCGAGTCAGTCCGGCCAATTTAGGCCGGAAATCGCTGACGTGAGCGGTGGTCTTACGTTGCATGGCCGACACTAGTGTGCAAATTTTTAATAAAATTTCGAATTTTTTATTAATTTTCTTTTTTTTTTTCCTTTTTTTCATTTCTTTTCCTTGCTTTCTTTCTTTCTTTTTTTCTCATATGTGGCCAGCAAGGGTCATTGACGCTTGTTAGCCATTGGGCAAGGGCCACCGGGGAGGGTCGCAACCCTCATCCGAATCTGGGCAAGGTGAAGACAGGAGCAAGCAAGGCCAGCCTCGCAAGGGCCTAGCCTACCATGGGCGAAGCCCACGCCCACATGGCAATGGTCCGGGCCAGGTGAGCACTAGCAAGGCCATAGCTACCTAGCCTGCCTTTGTTCGCTGCCAGCTAGGCCTTGTCGAGGTTGGCCCCGCTTGCCTCTGCCTTGCCTACATTTGGGCGCAGGCCGCAACCCTCGCCGGCCAAACAAAAAAGAAAAGAAAAATTAATAAAGAACTTCAAAAAAATTATTAAAATTATTCACGTCACCGCCGGTCGTGCCGCGTAGAACGGATGGCATCTACATCAACATTTCTAGCCTAAATTGGTCGGATGAACTCAATTGGCACAAATGCAAATATATTTATGACTAAATTAATCTAATTGAAAGGTTTAAAATTGAATTGGCACAAATACATTACATTTTAGACTTTTTTTATACTTTTCGCATTGTTCTGAAAAGGTTTCCTATATAGAAATGAATCCCCCATAGTAAATGTCAAACCCCACGGAAGCTCTAATTCTGGAGGAAAACAAGTATCGCGAATGGAACTGCACTGAGAAAATATAGAGGACAAAGCTCAATCGGGTCTCTATTTTTTTGGGGAGAACCCAATGCTCCTAAATTATGGTCTTTTTTTTATTTTACAATCCACGAGCACAAGCATAGAGATCTTGCTACCTAGAGACTCGTGAAATAATCTTATGAGTCCTACGAACCAATCAAGTCTAGACCTTTTGGCCCATATAAATATCCCTGACCCATAACAATTTGCACGCGGTTGGTGGGATTTAAACGTGTGACGTCCAAATTGTGAGCTGAAAACCATCAAACGCCCCCAAGCAACTGCTCCATTCTCGAGAGGTTTCATGGTCTTCTTCTCACAGCTGTCCTTGAGATAAAAATATGTGTAAAAATATCAGATAAATCATGTGCAATTAAAGGGCCCAAAGAGTGAGAAAGAATAAGGAAGTAGACCGAACATATAAGAGTCATCACCTCTCGTTGAAGGTTGCCATACCTCAGCTAGCACACCATGGGGGTGTAGCCCTAGCTCCAAACAGGAGGCGAGGGCACCGCAGCTACGCTCTTTGTTTGCGGGAGACTTGATGGCCAAGTGAGGGTCGGTGGTGATGGTGAGGTGCGCTCTACTTGATGAGGATGATGCCCTTGCGAGACCGTCAGAAGAGGTAGTGCCCCTCGCCGAGATAAGGGCAAATGGCACTTGTCCCGTTTGATGAGCCTACTTTACACGTCAATGCCAGTCGTATCACGTAGGACGCCCAATGTTGACTAGACCATTACATCAGCAATTTTCAATCAAAATTAGTTGAAAAGATCAAATTGGCAAATCGTCAAAAGATTTAAGACTAAATTGGTAAATCATCAAAATGATTAGGATTAAATTGGTACAAAATTTTAAAACTAAATTGACAAATCGTCAAAAGATTTATGACTAAGGTCGTCAAATTCAAAGATTTCGGATAGAATTGGCACAAGTGCAACAGGTTTACAAATTTTTTTTGTAATTTGTCTCCTTAATTAATGTGAACTGAGATTTTTGCTGGCAATAGTAAAAGTTGACATTTGTTATTTTTCACGCGGCAAGCATTCAATGGGGTTGTTTTTGGATGACTAGCTATGTAACGAGTAATTTCTATGAAGAGACTAATGCAGTCCACATTGAATTGAAATGCAAATGGACCACAAATTTTTGACTTGTTTAAATACCCGATAAGATCTTGTTGGTTACCAACTTCAGTAAGAGAGTAGCAGTAAACTTGACAGATCTCTTAAACTTACCCATCAGGTAAAACCTTTGAATGTATGAAAAAAGAGGATATTTTAGATAACGGTGAAATTACCAAAGTTCTAAATTTATTGTACTCGTGCCTATTTAGTCATTTCAACTAATTTGGCCAATTAGTTATAAACCTTTTGATAATTTGCAATTTAGTCCTAAACATCTCAATTGTGCCAATTTAATCTTAAATATTTTAACGATTTATCAATTTAGTCCTCCCGACTAATTTTGACTGGAAATCGCTAATGTGACAGTCTAGTCAGTACCGGTCATCCTATACGGCATGGATAGCACTAACATAGACTATTTTTGTGATTTTTTAATTTTTTAAAATTTTGTTTTTTTCCCTTTTCCCTTTGCCGCCCATCACCGATGACCTCCGCCAACCTCGGACTAAGGCAACCCTAGCCAGGGGCTAGTGAGGGTGTCCCTCACCAGACCCGAAGAGGGCTACCCTCATCGAAGGCCCCAAAGGGCGGCCCTCGCCAATGGAGGGAAAAAAGGAAGAAAATAAAAATAAAATAAAAAGAAAAAATTATCTACATCAACGCCTGCTGTGCCATATAGGACGGTTAGTACTAACTAGACCGCCAAATCGTCGAAATTGACAAATCGTCGAAAGATTTAAGATTATATTGTCACAATTGAAAGATTTATGGCTAAATTGACAAATCGTCAAAAAGTATAGAACTAAATTGACCAAATTAAAAAGGTTTACGGCTAAATTGGTACAAATATAATAAGTTTACGACTTTTTGGGTAATGTTCCCATAAGGAAAAGCACCTATTATTATATTTTACTACCAAAGTCCAAGCCTTGAATAAACCCATCGGTCCATGGATTGTGAGACTTAGCTCGACCTGGCCCGGCTGTACCAATTTGCTTAGGGTCTGAAGTTTTAACTACTATCGGTCTATCAGATTATTCTTTACTTAATCTATTGTCGACATGCTCTTCACCAACAGATTATTTATGTCACGTGACTACACATGTATGTCTCCCAAGGTTATTCCCTTTCTCGATACTCATCTACACTGTATAAAGCAAAGATAATCTCCGATTTTTAAGTGAAGCTAGCAATTTGTATTGGCGTGTCATAATCGTACTTATAATTTGTGTCGATTTGTATCAACATTAAAGTTAAACATGTAGTGTCTTGTTATATTGGAGTTTTCTCTTTGTAATTCATATATTTACTTCCTCTAGTCCATTTTCTAACATTTAAAATCGAATTTTAGGATTGGGAGATGATAGAGTATAATTGAAAATGCTTTTTCTAGTTTATTACTTTTTCTTTATCAAGTTTAAGCTCAATAAGAGATAAAATTTTCGTATAATTTCTCTTTATTTATTTTTTGACATTAAATCGAATAAGAGATAAATATTGATAGAAAACAAATCATTAAACTAACAACTTATTAATTGAATGTGCGCCATGTGGCAAAACTATGCCACCTGTTATGCCACATGACAATCATGTATAATAAATCAGCCAATCACTAGGATAAAGAGTCATAGAGAGAAGTATATTGCACTCCACCTCATCTCTCCTAGTCTGACCCCATCTAAACAAGGTTAAGAGAAGTTTTTTATTAACCTCCATTTTAAAATGTGCCGTTATTTTCTTTCTGGTCTTACTTTTTCTGTCAAACCAAAGGTAAGAGTTCAATTCAATATTGGCATTCCTTCAAATGTTGTATGCTACATTTTCTTTTATTGGGGTCTTACTCTTTTAGTTGTCTCTATTTGTTGTGATTATGTGCACATCCTTTATTTTTCACATATAACTAAATTGGCAAATCGTGGAGGCTAATATCAAAGAAAGACCTGTGTCAAGAGACTTGTGAATTTTGGAGATACCACATGATTAGAAATAAGAACACTAGAAGTGTCATAACTTTCATACGGTGCTCATTTGAGTATCATAACTTTTTTTCGCTCACTTGAGTACCACAAACTTGAAAAATTGATCACTTGAGTACCATCGGTAATTTGTCTCGCCGAAAAATCTAACGTGAATGCTAGATGTCCTACTTGGCTTCGCTGGATGTGAATAATTTTTAAATATTTTTTTGAATTTTTTTTATTTTTCCTTTTCTTTTTCTTTTTCTTTTTTTTTTGCAAACTTTTTTTCAATGCTGGCGAGGTCACCGGCGACCCTTACCTGTTGTAAAGGCCTCGCCCAGATTGGGTGAGGGCTGCCTTACCCTCGGCCATGAAGGCCCTGGGTGAGGCTGCGAAGGCCATCTCTAGATCTGGGCAGTCACGAGCGAGGCGGCCTCACCAGATCAGGCGAGAGCGTTCGCAGTCACAAGCGAGGCGACCTCGCCAGATCAGGTGAGAGCCTTTGCAGCCGCGGGCGAGGTAACCTCACCAGATCTAGCGAGAGCCCTCGCCGCCTCAGTCGTAACCAGTGAAGCTGCGATGGCCTAGCCAAAGGCATTCGCGGTAGACATGGCCACGGTTCGGAACCGACTGGTTCCGGTTCGTGGCCAAGCATGAACCGGAACCGGCCGGTTCCGGGCCGGTTCCGGTTCAGACTTTTCCTTTTTTTTTTCTTCCTCCTCCGCCGGCCATAGCAAGGGCCGGCGGAGGTCGCCGGCCTCAGGCGAGGGCGGCCTCGCCGGCGTCGGGCGAGGGCCGCCCTCGCCTGGGCTGGGCGAGGCCGGCCTCGCCAGATCGGGCGAGGGCTCGACCTCGCCGGCGTCGGGCGAGGCCGACCTCGCCTGCAACTGGCGAGGTCGGCCTCGCCCGACGCCGGCGAGGTCGAGCCTCGCCAGATCCGGCGAGGGTGAGCCTCGCCGGCGTTGGGCGAGGCCGGCCTCGCCAGTTGCAGGCGAGGTCGAGCCTCGCTGGTGTCGGGCGAGGTTGGCCTCGCCCGACGCCGGTGAGGTCGAACCCTCTCTGCGGGGGCTTTTTTTTTTTTTTGAAAAAACGTTTGCCCGTTGCAGGCTTGCAGCAGCAGCAGTAGAGCCTGCAGGCCTTGCCCTCTGCTACTAGCCTGCTGCAAGCCTGCAACTTTCTTCCTTTTTTTTTTTTTTGGAATCGGGCCCGGAACCGCCGGTTCCAAATTTTATGGAACCGGAACCGTAGGCCACGGGCCGGTTCCGGTTCCGAACCGATGGCCCGGTCAACGGGCCAGGCCCGGGTTTGACTGGGTCAGTTCCGAGCAGGTTCCGGGCCAAAACCGGCCCGTGGCCACCTCTAATTCGCGGCCATACTGGCTGATGGCAAGGCGGCCCTCACCTAATTTGGTCGAGGGTGAGGCCTTCGGCGAGGGTCACTAACAAACCTTGTGCAGTCTTGAAATAAAAAAGAAAAATTCAAAAAAATTCAAAAAAAAATCCATGTCGGATCCAAAATTAATTAAAAAATTCACATAGGATGATTTGCTAGAAATGGCACTCAAACGATCAATTTTACTCCGATGTGGCACTTAAGTGAGTGAAAAAAAAAATTATAGCACTCAAGTGAATGCCGTGCGAAACTTATGGCACTTACTCTGTTGTTATCCCTATGGAGCCAACTATAGGCTCGACACTCACTTCGGCCCGTCCACACTCTGTTGAAATAGTTTGTTATCTATAAATAATTAATAAAAGTGATTGAATTGGACATGAAAAGAAGTGATTATTGGATATAGGAAAAGAAGTAATTATTGACATGAAGAGAAATTGCTCTTGTCATGAAAAGTGACGAGGGTTCCGATGAGGTACCTATGCTTTGAAGATGCATTGATTGGTTTTCTGTAAATAGGACCAAATCATACACTGTTGTTGATAACTTTCTCTTATTCATTGCTCTTTCTTATTCACAACATTCTCTCTTCAACACATTCAAAATAAAATTCCAAAAGAGAAATAAAGTAATTGCTAAACTCGTTCCTTTATTATTTTTGTGTATATCCTGGAGGTATATATCTTTTAAACCCATGCGGCAACAATAGTGAGAGCAAATAATATCTAAAGACAATGATTGTCATCATCATCAAAGAACGATAAACTATTGCTCTACGTTTATCAGCAATCAAATTTCCCAACAGACCCCACCTATAAAAAAGTTCAATTTTCAGATGCAATCAATTAGTCCCAAATCTGAGTCGGGGAATCCACTTATAAGTAAAAAGGGCCATGGCAACCATGCGCGTGCCCTAAAAGTGGAATGGAAGTCTTCCAACTCTCAATGTCTTCCAAATCAAATCAAGCGAGAGATTAACTTATAAAGGTAATTGATGGTGTCGAGTCCTGACTTTGGAACAAATTTTCCAACTGAAGATAAGATGGGGAGTCTCTCCTACCTTTTTTAATAATAGAAAAAGAAAGACTCCCCAGCTTTTAGTAGTGACCCGTGACTTCACCAATCCCCTCGTCAAAATGCACATCATATTCCTCCATCAAAAGTGCATCGAAGCTGAAATGTTTAATGATGCTGATATGCTTAATGATTCGATACAAAAGTCTCGGTTAATTCTCTTTAGCTAGCCTTCTTGGATTCTCTCTTTAGCTAGACAATTAACTCATCGGTTCACCACTGACAAAGGGATTAGTTTTGCGTTAACTCATCATAAATGTACAGGGACGTATATGGTCGGAATGAAGTCTTTCGCATTGGTTTTAAAAGATTACGACGTAGCCATTGCCTCGATCCCAAGAGGAAGAGCAGACTTATCTGAAGTCGCACATCTCTTGAAACATGGTCATGCAGATTCTCTCCTTCCCACAAACGCATAAAGTGGACTCTACATGGTACTTTGCGAGGCTTCGAGAAATTGAGAAGAAAGGTATGGATAAGATAAAGCTTCTATGAACAATGACACCGGCCACTAGATCCCCATTAAATATTCCTCCACAGTCGTACCTCTCTTCTCTCGTAAGCGTCATTGTTTCAAGTAGTAGACAGTGTTGGAGATTGGGACCCTTGCCCTTCCATGATGCTTCATCTTCACGACCACTATCCGGAGGCTCCTCCATGTTTTTGGTGGGGGTCGAAAATAAGAAAGTTCATTTTGGGGGGCCAAAGAGAGAAAACAAAAGAGGAAAAGTTGAAGTGCCAATCGCACGTTGTGCAACACATGCTGCTAATCATTTTGCTTCTTTCCAAGTTTTGAGCATCCAAGAGGAGATGGAGGGAAGCGAAGGGTTTTGACAAGATTAGGGTTTTTTGCAGCTTTGAAGTAGGCTGCCACCACAGTGATGAGTCATGGGACATGAACTTGACAAAAAGGACCTTGAGTTTTCTGCACGAGGTGGTCCTCTTTTGTTCTTCCTTTTGTTTTAAGAAGGATGAGTCTCCAATCACTGCCAATTTCATTGATGGATCTCTAAATGAATCGAAAATTTTTTATGTAGATAGATCTAGAGAAAGTACCAAAAAAAATTCCCAAACCTATCGCATTGCTACAAAATTTTGTTATAAACGTTTTAATTTGATCAATTTAGTTCTAAACATTTTGCATTTGTGTCAATTGAGTCTATCGAGTCAATTTTGGCCAAAAATCACTAAAATGGACACTGGCCATCCTACGTGGAGCAACCGATACTAACATGGACTTTTTTCGTTTCATTTTGGCCGGCAACACTAGGTGAGGGCTTCGCAGGATTAAAGGAAAACAAAGAAAGAAAAAATTAATTTAAAAACTAATTTTTTTAAAAACTTATTAAAATATATCTACATCAGTGCTGGCCGTGCCACGTCGGACATCTAACAACCACATCAACAATTTTCTACCAAAATTAGCCGGATGGACTCAATTGGCATAAATACAAAAAGTTTAGAACTAAATTGATCCAATTGAAAGATTTATAATTGAATTTGTACCAATGGGATAGGTTTGAGACTTTTTTAGTACTTTCCCTAGATAAAACACATAATCCATCATCCCCTTTGGGTAGCAGTGATAGAACATATTTCGCAAAGCCATAAAAGAAAAGAGAGAGGGAATGACTAAAGAAGAAACAAACTCGGTTTTGCTTCTTATTTGATAAAAAAAAGTATCGGTTAAAAGGAATGTTATAGTTAAAAAACGCGTGTAGCAATCTATTAGATCAAGTCGATCATTCATATTTTATTGAACATCGTGGAGCTCACGTTGGACCCCATTAAAACGTACACCGAATCAATTACTAGTACATATTGATTTGCTTTTTTCTCCCTGACCCTTTCCGAAATGGAATCTTCCGACGCCCCAACTAATTACCATCAATGCTAGGAAATTATTAATATGCTTATTCTATCTTGTTAACAATAGAATGAGTATATGCAAAGCTAGGAAGCTTTAAAGGCAAAAGTTGACTAGGACTTGGTACTGATCAGTTCCATTCCAATGGATTTGCTAGGGCCAAATGAAAAGGGACTAACACCTTTGGACCAGTGAAGCTTATTTGAAGGAAGACTACCTCCACTGAATCAGATTCCCCCTCATACAACACCACTAACTAAGATTGTCCCAGAGATTTTGGCACTGTATGCTCTCCAGCTGTTTTGCTGAGCATTGCAGCAAAGATATATTGCTCATGCTCGAGCATTCAATTTTAAAATGGTATCAGAGTCAGAAGCAACATATGAGATCCTCGGAACTGTTTTCTTTCCTTCCATTTGTAAGGTTTCTCTCAATAAATTGAGATTCTCAAATATTTTTAGCCTACACAAATTGAATACACAAGCTTCAAGATTTTTGTCATTTCAACATCCACCAAATAAAGTTGTTCCTCCGACAAATTGAACTTATATGACAATCAATTATACACTCAATACATGTCTCTATATGATAAAGGAAACTTAAAACTAATTTTGATCTTAAACTGTTAGTATTATAATGTAGAAACCTTACATGTATCATTAAGAGGAAAAATTACCCCACAAATCTTAAATGTTTTATACCGAGTGCAATTGAAACGTTACAAAAAGTGAAATAAAGTCCTAAGTATTCTAAAATTTGTACCGTCGAGTCCAAATTTTGTCTCCTGTAGTGTTAACGGGCAAGAAAAAGTCTATACTTTTCAAATAATTATTGTCAAAATCATGCTAAATTAGATTAAAGGTTTGAGCTTCCAGCAACAAAACCCTACCAACAGTGAGGCTAGGACTTGATTGCGCAAATTTTTTAAAAAATTAGGATTTAATTGTGAACTTGTCAGGGGTTTCAGCATAACCCCTTCTTAAGATGAATCATGATCATATACTACTAAATGGGGAAAAATCAAAATCAAAAGTAGTCAAGCTTACAATAATAAAATTTTGGTCCTAAGCATGACCTTAAACTGCTTCGTCTGAGACCTCTTATGGATTTCGGTATCCCTTGGATGTTAAATACCTAGAGGGTAGAGCTAGGTATAGGGTTTGAAGAGGTGCAGAGCGTGTAGGTACCGACATGTTAATATACCTTAAATATTTAATACATTAAAAATAAAATACAAATATCTTCTTTCTCATAGCAGTTTAAGATTTTTTTTTCCCATAAGACTAGCACTACTACATTATCTTTTGCTTTATTCAAATTTTTTGATGCACACATTTGACTTTCATTCAACTCAAGCATATGAAATTTCCCAATTATACAATTATTGATACGTAGGACCACATACAGTTTTCTTTCACAAATTTGCAAAATTTCGATGATACTTACTTTTTGCTTATACTTGAACTTAAACAGACAAGCTCGAAAATACTCACGATTTATCTTGACAAACTTAATTTTTTTCCCCTTTGAATTCTATCTCGATATGTGGGTGTGCTTTCTCTGCCTAGTTCAATGTAATAAGAAGCGAACCTTTAAAATCATTCACATTTCTGAAGTCACTCCAAGCCAATCGAACGACAGGCATTTGCGAGTTTCCCATCGCATCGATCACATCGATCGATAGTGTTTGTCCTCCTTATCCTCATCGTCGACCGAACTGACAAGCCTTTGCATTCGCCTGGTACCATCACTCAATTTGCTCAGCCACATGCATGACACCAGCGCCATGAAAGCGAAGATGGTTGTGGAGTGGAGTGTGCTGTCGCATCAACGTTATCCATGAAATGAATGGGGATTACAGGCAAGTGTTTAGGACAAATGATCAGAGTCCTGTCGGCCTCGACTTCCATTGGAGTAAACAGACTAGTACGATGGACCTTTGGAAGTGTACACATTTCAAGTTGTTTCAACATGATCTTTCGTTGCTTGGTTGGATTCATTAACTAACGTACCCCTGGTTACAGAAGCACTGTACATAAATTTTGCTGAACTTAAAACTTTTTTACATATGATGAAGAAGCTGTGAAGTAACTAAACTTTAGGGATGAGTCATCTACTACTCTAATCCCGTTTCCTATTTCCGTCGTAGAACCGTGGCACGTGTTCATTGCAACTCTAATTCTTACTGCATCTGATTTACATCTCCACCAAACCCTAACCATCAATCCTCTCTCTTTTTACCACTGTGCCTTCAGCCAGGCCTCCCTCCATCGTTGCCACAGCGAAGTTTCCGTGCAGTGGTCTCCAAGTTGAGCCACTACCATGGGTCGAGGTTGCACCACCATCCCCCGTCTCTCCCCCACCCCCACCCCCTGGTTGTTACCGATCCTCAATGGCTCCACCATGGCCATTGAGATCTTGCCTCGCTTTGATTCTTGCTTGCAAACATGGAGGAGCCGACACCTCTAGATCAGGAGGGACATCCTCCCTGACCTAGGAAGAGCTCGATGCCGACATCGAGCTGAGAGACAGAGAAAGAAAGAGCGAGAGTGAGAGAGAGAGAGAAGGGGAGGGGACAAAAAGTCTTTGCGAGTACCAACTGACGCTAAATTTTAGTGAAATCGTATCGCTAATGTGCCATTGTTCCCTGGAAGACGAAAGTCTCCAATCTAACACGGTTTTTAACAGTTCAGAGGCATCATTCTAAATGACATCAACTTTACAAAAAGCAAATTGTCCTCCCCAAGCATTTCCCATTTCTCTTTCTCTTTATCTTTTCACACAGCCAGTCCAAGCAATTATTAGCATACAGAGAAGAAAAGCCCTCAACTTTAGCACTATAAATAGCACTCTCGACACCTTCCAAAACACTTGCCCACCTGCCCCAAAAATGCCCATTCCCCCCTGAAAATTGCTTGTGAGCTCCAGTATGTCCTCTCACTAAAACCACAAATCATGAGCCACAACCTCTTGGACGCCCTCAACGTCCGGGTCGTCGGGGACGGCGACCGGGTCCTCGTCCTCGCTCACGGCTTCGGGACCGACCAGTCCGCGTGGCAGCGCGTCCTGCCCTACTTCCTCCCGCACTATCGCGTCGTCCTCTACGATCTCGTGTGCGCCGGCAGCGTCAATCCGGGCTACTTCGATTTCCGGCGGTACTCCACGCTCGATGGCTACGTCGATGACTTGCTCTTCATTCTCGACGCCCTGTGCATTGACCGTTGCGCGTATGTCGGGCACTCAGTGTCGGCCATGATTGGAATCCTAGCTGCCATCCGCCGCCCGAGCCTCTTCACCAAGCTCGTCCTCATCGGAGCCTCTCCAAGGTACACACAACAGTCGGGACTCGAGCAGACTCGAATTAACTTGTTATCGAATCGAAGTGAAATAATTAATGCTCCTAGCGATAATGATAGGAGAATACATGATATCAGAGCACGATGTTATGTGTGAGAATTTGAGAGTCCTCCTTAATTCGGCTATTTTTAAGAGTATTTTCACGCCTCGATTTTAGATTTTCATGCATATATAAGGACAAGTACTAAATTAGTTCAATGTCAAATTTGATTTTTCATCCATCGTCTTCATTTTCATCATAATTAAACCTTCGACTTTCTCGCCGAACACTAAGAGCATGTGTTGTTAGGTTCGTGAACGATGAAGATTACCATTGCGGGTTCGAGCAAGAGCAGATCGAGCAAGTTTTCACGGCGATGCAGTCGAATTACGAGGCGTGGGTGACCGGTCACGCGCCCTTAGCCGTGGGGTCCGATGTTCCGGCCGCGGTCCGCGAGTTCAGTCGGACCTTGTTCAACATGAGGCCCGACATATCCCTCTTCGTGCTGCGCACGGTGTTCAATAGCGACATAAGGGGCGTGCTGGGCCTCGTCACGGTGCCTTGCTGCATAATCCAGACCGCTCACGACGTCTTGCTGCCGGCGTCGGCGGCGACGTACTTGACGGACCACTTAGGCGGTCCGAACACGATGGAGGTGCTGAACACGGAGGGCCACTTGCCGCACCTCACCGCACCGGGACAGTTGGCTCAGGTGCTCCGGCGAGTGCTTTCGCGGTGAACGGCGCATGCGTCGCCGTAAGATCGGTTGCCATTTGAGATGAGTGTTGTGAAGAGATTGTTTTTTCCTTTTTTTAGAGAGTTGGGTCTTGATTGAGGAGAAGCAGGATTGACACGAGATGAAAGACGTTAAATCTCTCGATCCGTGGACTCGACAGGAGGAAAGCTTTTGACTTTGGTGGAACTGAGGCTGGATGATGTGATATATGAATAGAACACGGGTCGAAAGATCATGAACAAAAACCCTCACTTCCCCTTGAATTTGCACTGTGATCAGTTGTTATTAAATCATAAAAAAAAAATTGCAAGATGAGTTTTCTTTTAGGAAAGGATTGGTTTCACTTGGATTTCGGATTAAAAAAAAAGAAAAAAGAAAACGAGGGACGAAATTCAAGTGGCTAGATTCAAATTCTAGATATAATGTTCTGCGAATCATCGAATGATGTTAAACTTACTGAGACTGATTTGAAAAATAGATATGTCGATCGACGTAATAGACTTTTAGAACCACCCTTGATGTTGCGAACCTAAAATGCTTGCAGGATTTGGAGAGAATTGGAGAATACACAATCTGCAAATCTCACCTTCACGTTTCACTCCTTTGTACATGGACTGCAAATGATTGATTGTCAACAAGCATGCACGTTAGAAGAGCCACCTTTTGGAGTTAGCTTTGTTCTGAAGCTAATATTTTGTACTCTCGAACTACTACTTAATGAGATTTCTAAGCAATGCTTTTTGGAACCCAAAAAAATAAAACAAGCATGCACATTAGACGACCCGTCATTGCCCTTGGTCTAATGCGGAACAATTAACAAATCTTGCGATTGAATCGACTCAAGTGAATGAGACCAGTAAAAATATAAACGAAATTTACATGATTCGATCCGAGTATTAGTATCTACTTTTTGAGGAGAACATGCTGCAAATAATTTACCGATCGATCTTAGATTACACTCAAATCCACGGTGTTTTAACCTTTCAAAAACTTGCTTCCCGGCTCGAAATGCTCACCATCTTAGCAAAAGAAAACGCCTCGATTGGAGGTAAACTTTGCGCGCAAAATATCATCATGTGTTTCTGTTCCTGCGCACGGCTAAACAAGAGCTCCCACCTTTTTATGTCCCCCTTTCCATGTGCGGCCGAAACAAGTCCACTGTGCAGCTCCTTTTAAAGGAGTCCCACCATGCGGTCAACCATGGATTTGGTTCGCTCCCACGGTCAACTTTGGATAATTTGACTTTCTCTTTTTTTTCAGATTTTCTGAGGTTAGGTAGCACCGCAAATAAATTAGTTCAATAAGTGAAAGCTTCGACACAGTGGAAAATGATTTCCACGTTTAGAGGAGGGAAAAGCGACGCAAACGGTCTTTGAGCTTTGTCCCGACATGCGATGTGCTCCTTAAGTTTTTAATTTATTCAGTATGATTTTTAAATTTTAACCCAATATATAACGTGGTTTCTGAACATTTCGATTTGTTTAATATCGTCTCTGAACTTTTGATATTTATTTAATTTAATCTATAAACCATATGAAAATGTTCAATATAACAACTTCAGGGATTACGTAACCAAAAGTCTAGGGACTACAAAATAAAAGTTCGGGAACCGTATTAAATATTAAGTTAAAATTTATGAACTAGAATTATATTACACGTTGAGTTAAAGTTCAGGGACTGTTTGTATAATTATTCCTTTCGGGAAAAAAGTAAATCATTTCCCCCTTCTTTCTCTCTCCTCCTCGGTCTCGTGCACTTCGTCCGGAACCATCACTCTCTCTCTCTCTCTCCATCCCTCCAATCTTCTCCACCACCCCACCCAAATCATCGTCCAAGCTTTCCTTAGACACAATAACCTTATCCCACGCCTCAAAATCTCCAATAAAACGTAGCAAATGTCAATCTGCAAGTCAATCCATAATTGATTCGTGTCGGAACCTTCACAGAGACGAGACGTTTCACAGCAAAGCCTAAAGCTTGCAGGCTCGACCCGTGACCGAAATTTTGAAATAAGAGCACATAAACCACCGTTTAGCCTTTACAGGGAATGAAAGTCGCTGAACTTGGACGCTTTGGGGACCCTCGTCCAAGAAGATCTCGCCCTCGATGCTCCGAGATTCGTGTGCAGAGTGACAGACTGCGACGAATCAAAGATGGGTAGGGGAAGAAATGAATGCAGGACAAGCGTTCGGTGAAATTCTCGTGAGAAAAGCTCGCCATCTCCACTGTGGCCGCAAGGATTGGTTGAAAATATGGGTAGAAGGAGGAGGTGATTGTATACGCTTGTTTCATTGAACTGAGCGCCATCACCGAGTCTTTCAGAGCAAATGAACGGCGTTTTGCCTCATAGGACCGATTTTTCCGGAGAGCTCCGCTTCTGTTTTGGCCAAAATGTTCTTAGCCCATATAAAGTTAGATATAACATCCATGCTTTGCCCGATTTGCTCGAAATATAAATCCATCGATCTGTAATTTTTTATTCAAAATGACCACCCTATTTTTGTCATTGAAAAATTATTTAGTCAGTCCATTAATGTGATTTCGTGATGTGCCCATGTCTCATCAAGCAATTATCTTGTGATTGTGCCCGAATCCTAAGTACCAAGCTCCCGTGCCTTAGCAATCGGCGTCGGAGCCAGGGTCCATGAGACCGGGCTCAGGTATCCGGCACTCATGCTCAAGTTGCTAGTGGCTAGGTTGGAGAAACCCAGCTCTTGCAACTAAGGCCCCGACACTTGAGCTTAAGATCCCAACGGCCAGGCACAAGTAGAGATGGCCACGGGCCGGTTTTGGCCCGGAACAGGAACCGGAACCGGTCCGGTCAAACCCGGGCCCGCAGTTCAGAACCGGCCTGTGCCCTACGGGCCCGGTTCCGGTTCCAAAAAAAAAACTGCAACTGTGCTGCTGTGCAGCAAATCGACGAGGGCTCGACCTCGCCGGCGTCGGGCAAGGCCGGCCTCGCCAGTTGCCGGTGAGGGCGGCCTCGCCTGAGGCCGGCGGCCGACCACCTCTAGTCCTCTGTTGCTCTGCAACTGCAATCGGAAAAATAAAAATATATATATATTGCCCCGTAGCGAGATTGCGGCCCACTGCCAAACGGGCAAAATTGCAACGGAAGCCCCCAACGGGCAAAAGGTTAAAAACAAAAAAAAAAGAGATAACCGTTGCAAAATTGCAACGGTTATCTTCTCTTTTTTTTTTTTAATTCTAAATTTTCTTCTCAATTTTTTCTTATAAATTCTCTCAAATTCTCTCAATACTCACACAATTCTCTCAAGTTCTCTTCTCTCAAGTCTCAAATTTTCTCAATACTCGAAATTCTCTCCAATTGCCAATTCTCTTAAATTCTCTCAATTTTCTCAATCCACGCAATTCTTTCTTAATTCTCCCAATTAATCCGCTCAATTCTCTCAATCCACTCGAAAAATGGCAAGTGAAAGTCGAGTGCTAACTGGCAAAGGTAAGAATATCGCGACGGAATCCCATCATTCTTTTGATCCTCGTGAATATACAGATTTTCAAGATGATGAAATCAACATTTTTCCCGATGTGGAGCGCGTTCCTACTCAAGAAAGTTTTCATCCTTCTAGCGAAATATCTACAACAAAGGAAGCAGAACGGGAATTTACATCTGACATTTGGAATCACTTCACGAAAATTGAAAGGTTTGATGTTGGTCAAAAAAGGTATGATATAATTTGTAAATATTGTGGGAAAATATATAAATATACAGGTGGACAAGGATATGAAACATTTAAGCGACATCTTAGGAGCAAACATCCAACCGAAACGGGAATCGATATCGGCCAACAACAAATTTCCGAGTACGTCAATTCTAACACTTCCCCTTTATTTCGTTTTAATGATAAAATTTATAAGGAAGAATTAGGCAAATTTATTTCCGTTGAGCATTTAGCATTTAATTTTGGAGAAAGATTTTGTTTTAATGAATTTGTACAAAAAGCATGTGCTCCACAAGCAAAACGTGTTCCTAGAAATTCAACTAAACGAGTAATTAAAGATCTTTATAAAAATGGAAAAAAAGATTTACAAAAAATTTTTATGCAATTTAATGGATACGTGCATATAGGTAGTGATATTTGGAGTGATCATTGGCAAAATCATTCTTACATGGGCATAACATGTCATTGGATAGATGACGAGTGGAGTATTCAAAAAAGAGTTATTGCACTTAGAGTTTTCGATGATAATCATACGGTAAATAATATTTATAGAATAATTAGACAAATTTTAGAAGAATATTATTTGCTTAACAAAATTTTTTCAATTGGTTTTGATAATGCCGCAGCAAATACTGCTTCAATTACCAAATTAGAAAATATTTGTAAACCCGCTTTTGGCGGAAAATTTTTTCATGTTAAATGTGCTTGTCATGTTTTAAATTTATGTGTACAAGATGGTTTGAAAACTCTTGATATTTTTCTTCAACCTATTAAAACGGCGATTCAATTTTTATGGAAACATCCCCAAAAAATGAAAGAATGGAGTAGATTTTGTAGAGAAAATGGCAAAAAGCCAAAAAGATTTCCAACAGATGTTCCAACTCGTTGGAATTCTACTTTCCACTTGCTTAATGAATCTTTAGCATATAAAGATTTATTATGTGCATTCGTTTCTAATTATATACCTCATATTAATTTATACCCACAAGAGTGGAATATTTGCCAAAAAATTTTAGATGTTTTAAAGGGTTTTAATGATGCAACTTATACTTTGTCCAGTGTTTATTATCCTACTACACATTTATTTTTAGTAGAGTGTACTAATATTGTCGGAATTTTTGATGAATGTGAAAATGATGTTGAATTACAACATACTATAGTTGCAATGAAAATGAAGTGGCTACATTATTATAGAGAAATTCCCATTATTTATTTAGTTGCTTGTGTTTTTTATCCGCGTTGCAAATTGGATAGCTTAAATAAATTTTTACGTACGTATTATCAATGTTTACATTATGATGAGATAAATATTATAGCCATAGTACGTGATGTTAAAAACATAGTAATAGAATTATATAATGAATTTTATACTAAATATAATTTAGGTGATATTATTGGATCTTCCCAATCTACAGAGATACAAAATGACAATACAGATAAAATTAGTAGAGGGTACCAACTTTTCTTACATAGACAAAAAAAACAAAAGAGAGCAATAGGAAATATTTCTGAATTAGAGACTTATCTAACCGTTTCATTTGAGTTTACTGAATCCGAAGGTGGTACGGATTTTTTAATTTTGGATTGGTGGAAGAGACACGCAAGCCAATACCCAATCCTTTCTCTTATTGCAAAATAGATTTTTTCAACCCCTTGTTCCACAATTGCGGTCGAACAAGCATTCAGTACCGGAGGTAATATTTTGGACGAACATCGTTCAAGATTAGTTCCAAAATCAGTGGAGATGCAAGCTTGTGTTGCTGATTGGACAAAGGCTCAATACCGGCAACAAGAGATGGATTGGAATAATGAATCCGAATTCTTTAACGACGGAGATACTACCACTACCGGTACTGGAACGGGTAGTGACGATTGAGGATAAAAGAACTATTGGAGTTGGCAAATATTTCGGGAACCCTTGTTTCTCATACCGAGTATGCCCACGTGAGCTTAGGGAAACCGAAGTATAATCCGACGACATGTGACCTTTGGTCACCTGCACACGGAATACTTATGTTTTGGGATCATTTTAGGGCATATATATCGTACTCTTTTTTTTTATAAATCGTTATAACGAATTGTAACGTGCTTAATGATAATTTATTAAGTTCAAGCCCTCTCTTTCTCTCTTGTCTTTTTGTTCCCAAATTTAATTACAATTTACATTTTAATTACAATTTATATTGAATAATGTTCCGTCACCGGAATAGTAATTTTTAAATTTTTTAAATTATTTTCTTCTCTGTTTTTTTTCTTTTTCCTTTTATTTTTTTTTCTTCATACTTCCTCCGCCGGCCATAGCCGGCCGGTGGAGGTGGCCGGCGTTGGGCGAGGCCGCCCTCGCCTAGCCTAGGCGAGGC
Source organism: Syzygium syzygioides (assembly GCA_031216285.1). NCBI lineage: Eukaryota > Viridiplantae > Streptophyta > Magnoliopsida > Myrtales > Myrtaceae > Syzygium > Syzygium syzygioides. The sequence continues at coordinate 25,323,535 of CM062247.1, forward strand.
CGGCCTCGCCAGTTGCAGGCGAGGTCGAGCCTCGCCGGCGTTGGGCGAGGTCGAGCCTCGCCGGTGTTGGGCGAGGCCGGCCTCGCCAATTGCAGGCGAGATCAGCCTCGCCCAACGCAGGCGAGGTCGGCCTCGCCCGACGCCGGCGAGGTCAAGGCCTCGCCTGCAACTGGCGAGGCCGGCCTCGCCCCGCCCAGGCGAGGGCGGCCCTCGCCTGAGGCCGGCTACCTCCGCCGGCCCTAACCGGGGCCGACGGAGGAAAAAAAAGAAAAAAAAAGAAAAGGAAAAAGAAAAAAAAACATATAAGTAAAATTCGGAACCGGACCGGAACCAGGCAGTTCCGGTTCATACTTGGCCACGAACTGGAACCGGACGGTTCCGAACCGTGGCCACCTCTAGGCACAAGTGCCCCTGAGGCCGGGCCAAACCCCGAATGCTCGAGCTAGGATCCTCAGCACTTCGAAAATAATTTGACATAGCATATGTATCTTTTATATCACACAAATGGTACATGTTTCTTTCGGAAAGTAAAAGCAAGTTTTTCTTATCAGTCAACGGAAAATATTTTTCAACTCATTTTCAAGTTTTGCCCAAATACCGACAACTGTTAAAATGATTTCATAGAAAATATTTTCCAGATATGTCACATTTTCTGCAAACAAACAAGCTCAATAGGTTATATATATGTATGTGTGTTTGACTGGCACGAGAACTTCCAGCATGAAATCTTTGAAGCTAGAATAGGAATCAGAGTCCAACAAGGTTTTTCCAGGAACGCCTCATCCCATACGGACCGGTCTATGTCCCAAATGAGGCCGGGTTTCGTACACAGGCTCAAACTCAATACATAATTTGATATACAATATATCGTAACATTCAATGTTAGTGTACTTTATAATGTTCCTATGATTTTTCGGAGGTACTGTCGAGCATTACTTTACTCGATCAGAAAGAAATTATTGGCATCAAGTCGCTAATCTCATGTCGAGCGAATTATTGATACTCCGAATTACTATCATTGATTATTATCCCGTAATTGCCAACAGGTGCTGGACGTGTACATAACTGGTCATTTAAGATTAAAAAAAAGTATATTGATTGTTAATTTACCTAAAAAGTAGATTGATGGGATAATGATATAAATGGTCTCTGAACTTTGACGTAATTTGTAATGTAATTCTTGAACTTTCAATTTGTTTTATGTGATTCATGAACTTTAGCCCAATGTGCAATGTAATCCATAAAATTTTTAATTAATGGAAGGACTAACATTGAACATTTTTCATATTGTTACCACCCGCCTGGGTGGCGCTGCTGGAACGCGCACTCTTCCTCTCTTAAAAAGTTGAGTGTTCGAATCCCGGATGCCGCAGGGTGACTTAACTGGTGGCACGTGTTGCCCCCAGGGTTTACTCCCCGGCTGTCGGCCGTGCGGGGGTTCCCTGGGTTATAAAAAAAAAAACATTTTCATATTGTTCAAGGACTAGTTTAAACATGTATCAAAAATTCAAAGATAGCATTGAATAAATTAAAAGTTTATGGACCATATTACATATTGGACCAAAGTTCAGGAACCATTTGTGTCATTTTCCTTGAATTGATCATCGATTAAGTAAAGGGGTGAGTAAGAGGGACCGACTGAACTAGAAATTAGCCGGACTAGACCACACCGATCAGTTGGGTTCGATTTTCAGGAGTGTCGATCCGGTTCCCGGTTCCTAAAAATGGAACCGGTATCCAGGCAGTCCAATTCCCAATTTTAAGGGGGAATCGAACTGAATATGACCGACGAGATCGGACCGATTATATATATTTATTTTGAAGAATAAGAAGCAAACACAGCGAACTTTGAGAGTTCACAATTTGGACATCAGCCTTCCACCAACGCGAGGCAAAAAGAAAAATCAATTGCACGAATTCACTTGTGTCTTGTCACTAGCAAATCAACCTGATGAATTCTATTGAAGAAATAAGAAGCAACCGAAAGCACTCATCCCAAACAGAAACCGGCAATATTCATAGAAATGAGAATTAGCGTGAATAACAACATTTCTCTTCCCCGGTCTTATTTTTGGCTAGAAATTAAAAAATTTATTTCTCTTTTTTAGATGAATTTTCTGAGCAAAAAATAATGTTTGATAACAATACAAAATTTTTATTCCCAGAATAGAAATTTGCTTGATATCAACGCAAAATTTCTATTCCCGCCGGCCATTAAGCGGCGATGGCAGCGGACAACCAGTGAGGGGAGGCAAGGTGGCAACGGGCGGTGGCCAACGACCAGCGAGTGGCGGCAGCGGGGGGCGACCAGCCAGCGGCAACGGAGGACGGGCGGCAAGCGGCAACAACGGATGGTCGGTGAGCGGCGAATGAGCGGCGGTGGGCAGCAAGAGTGAAAAATATTTGAGTGTTACTTTTGTCTTTGCTCCAGAAACAAAAAAGTAAAAAATTTTAATTTCTCATTTTCATTCCAAATCTATTTTTGGGCCAAAATTTGTTTCAAAAATAAAAAGAAAATTAAATCATTTTACCAAACGAATTTCTATTCAAAACACTTTCCCTGAAAAAACAGGAAAAACAAAATGATTATCATTCACGCCCTAAAAATCCAACAACACGAGCTTGCTTGAAACAGAGAACAGGAATCCCACCGGTTTCATTGCATCGCCCGGAACCAAACTGAATCGGGGAACTGGTCGCTCCTAATTAAGGACCTATTATTGAGTACACATAAAATGGGACTCTATTTTTATTTCGATTTCGAGTGAAATCTCCCGTTTTTTAAAAAAGAAAAATCTAGCAAGATTAAATAACTAAATAAACGAAAAAGGAAAAAAAAAAAAGAAGAAGAAGAACCCGCGACGGGCGGGCAAATATCATTTCCGGTCACGATTTTCCAGCTCCCCCCTTGCTTGCACCGGGGGGGCAAAAAGACCGGCCTGAAAATTTTTTCGAGAGGGGTTTAGATAAACCCTACGCTCCCCTTCGTCTCCCTTCGTCTCCCTCTCCCCCTCTCGTTTCTTCACCCTTCGCCATCTCCGATAGCCGAGGGAGATTTCCTCCCCAGATCCTCCTCCCGCTCTTCCCCCCGTCCCTGAATCGGGACGGCCATGGGCGGCAAAGGACCCCCCCTCTTCTCCGATTTCGGGAAGAAGGCGAAAGGTTCACCTCCCTCCCTCCCTCTCTCTCTCCCTCTCTCTCTCTCTGCGCCTGCCCGCGCGTGTGTTTTACACTTTTGGTTCCGTTTTTGTGGTTTGCAGACTTGCTCGCGAAGGACTACAGCTCCGATCAGAGGTTCACCCTCGCCAGCGACAGCGCGACCGGCCTGGTAATCGGGTGCTTCGTTTCTCTCTTTTTCCGATTCCCCGTGCGCTTCCTGCCCCGTGCTCGTTTCGCCGCTCTGGGTTTTCTGTTTCCTGAGCTTTCTTCTTCTTCTTCTTCTTCTTCTGGTTTCGTTTGTTTCGGTACGTGCCCGGTTTGTGATTCGGACGCCGAGAAAGGGTCGAGCTCGCGCGATGACCGGCTCCGTCTTGCGGACCCGCCGTGTGCTTTTCGCCCGCTCGCTGAATGTTTCTCGCGATCGAGAGCGGCGGAGCTGATAATCGTGGAGGATTTAGCAGTGCTTGTCTTGTTGCTTGAGTTGGGAGCTGATGTCTGTCACAGCAATGAGCAAAACTGAGAATGTCTGCAAATTTGCCGCGATGAGCAAGATTCATTGCTGGGGTGTGCGGAAAAGCGTGTCGAATCCGCCATTCGCGCCGAAGTCTTAATTATAGAGAGATGGGAGAATGTAATAGCCTTGGGTTCAATTTTGTCCGCATTAGCAATGGCTCTTTATTCTCTTTTGTGGGGAGGTTGGGATGGGAGAAAAAACTAGTATTAATTAAGACAGAGAAGGGAAAGCTTCTATATAGAGGGAAGTCTTAATTTTATAGATGGAAGAACGTAATAGCCTCGGATTCAATTTCGCACGTGTTAGCAATAGCTCTGCTTTCTCTTTTGTGAGAAGAATGGCATGGGAAAAAGAAACTAGTATTGATCAGGACGAAGGGGGGAAGGCTTCTATACAGAGGGAAAGGGCTGAAGAATATATTGCCGATGAAGTTTGCTGAGATGTTTCATTGTTGGTATGACGAAATGGGGTCAATGCTGCTTCGCTGTCTTCCCAAAATGAGTGACGGTAAAATATTTATAAATGAAAATCTGTACCGATTTTTGTCTAAATCCATGCCTTGGGAAGTAAATATCAATGCATTCTTATCTGCTTGGTTATTGTCCATGCTTTTTCCTCAGGGAAGTAAGCAGGATTGACACATGGCTTCTTGAATGCTTTCTCTAGAAAAAAAGAAATTTTGGATGTTCTTTGTTTCTTCATCAGCTGCATACAATATACAATTAGTCGGGTCAAATTGTAAAAGAATGAACAGCTTATTATGATCGCACTTACTTCGAGGCCTTGTGTCGTTGAGCTAGTGTTCGATATGTGAATCTTTCATTGAAAAACAAATTAAAGGACTACACTTATCTCATATATCAGGTATCTGATGTGTTTCCTTGACCTAATTGATTTATGTTTCTTCCATGGTGTTCATGAACGCGCTCTTGTTTTGCATCGTGTTGGAGGCATCTGCCTTTTGCTTTACTGACCAGCTCTGTGTCTTGATATATTGTTTTCTCTTTGTACTATTGCTTTTTTTGTGACATCATATTGTTGGTGGTACATCTCTTTTCCCCGAGTCGTGAGAGTGATGTAAATATTAACTTAATTTCTTTAGGCCCTTAGCTCGACTGTGGGGAAGAACGGAGCTCTGTCCTCTGGGAATGTGACAGCACAATACAAGCGGGATAATAGCGTGCTTGATGTCAAAGTTGACACAGAATCAAATGTAGCTCCTTATCTTTTGCTTCTCAAAGTTGGGTTAAATGTTGTCTTCTTTTCTAATAAGAAATTTACTAGTGCAGCAAATCTCAGCCACCCTCACTGTCACAGACATCTTGGCATCAACAAAAGCTATTGCTTCCTTAAAGCTACCTGATTACGACTCTGGCAAGGTACCAACTCTGCTAAACACAAGTTTCCAAGTTATTGCGACAAAGAGAGAATTTCTGACATTCTATTGCCGTTTCTTTAGTTGGAGGCGCAATATTTTCATGAACATGCAACCTTCAGCATGGCTGTCACAGCATCTCAATCCCCGGTTGTTGATGTATCTGCGACGATTGGCACGCCAAGTATTGCTTTTGGTGCAGAGACAAGTTACACAACGGATTCTTATAAATTTGTGAAGTATAATGCTGGTGTCAGCATGACGAAGCCTTATTCCAATGCGTCGGTAATCCTGTGAGTATGTCTAGCATCGGCAGCTTAACCATAGTTTGATAGTGAAAACTTTGTGTGCTTGAGATTGTTAGTTTAGCTAGGATAATGTCGAAGAATGTCTCATTAAATATGTTGATATAACTTGAAGTGAACCTGTGGGAATGTTAATTGGACACGAGAATAAAGTTATTAAAGAAATTATTTGAAATTGACTCGCAAAAGAGATTGACTTTCTATTGAATTATTATTGATGGGTGATATATCGTGGCCTTCATATGGTGCCTTTAAGCCATGCCAGATACCTTTTGACAAAGAATAACATAGTTTCTTCTGTATATAGGGCTGATAAAGGTGACTCGCTGAGGTTTTCTTATATGCATCACCTAGATCAGCCGAACAGGGGAGCCGTTGTGGGTGAAATTAGTAGGAAGTTCTCCACGAATGAGAACACCCTCACTGTTGGATGTTCCTATGTGGTTGACCCCAACACAATCGTGAAGGCAAAACTCAACAATCATGGCAATCTCGGGGCTCTTCTACAGCATGAGCTCAAACCAAAGTCCTACCTAACTATTTCCGGAGCTTTCGACACCAAGGCCTTGGAAAAATATCCCAAGTTCGGGTTGGCACTTTCTCTTAAGCCTTGAGAAGTCCTCCATGAAAGATTACGATACTGATGCTGCAGCAGATAGAACATATAAAAGATCTCTTGATACTGTTATTGGTGATGCCAGATTGCAACTTTACTGCTATGGGTTTCCTCCCCCTTTACCCCTTTTGTTAGCAACTTAGGCTAAGTGGATTTGATTTTTGCCGGTGATTTTCCCGGCCTGTGGTAATGTAGCTCCATTGACATATGAAACTCCCTTCCCTAATAGTACGAGAGGGAGGGTTTTGATTGAAAGGGCCATAAGTTCATCTGTCTCTCTCTCTCTCTTGTGGATAGGCACAGTTATTCAAAAGATTACTCAATATTAGATTGCCCAATTTCATAAGCAAGCCACTTTGTATGAAACAAGTAAATACTTTTACAGGTCTACACGCCAAGTTCTGCAGCGGTCCTATCTCCTTTGTATCTTCTTCCGCTAGTCTGATAAATGTCAATGCTCTAGCGGAAACGAGACCGAGTTTAGGGTTTGGTCCATGTCCGGCGAGGAGATCCTGTGTCGATGGAGATCCCAAAACTTTACAAGCCTGTTCCACTTCTTGCTTCCTACGTTTTCACTCTCTTGCTGATGAAGCACGGGTCAGCACTTCGATCCACACGCAACAATTTGCAGTCGACATGAAACGCAGGTGATTTATGGTGCGATGTGTTTGCGCATGTTATGTGACAGCACGAATTGCACTTTCTGCCCTATACTCTTGAATGCAGCATCCATCAAGAACTTTTGATTAGTGAAGAAAAACGGCCCAGCGACGAGTTTTTATCAGCAAAGACCAGACCTGATCATGGGCAAGGCCGCCTGCCTGCGCACGCAAAGTCTCCCATCTTAGCGGGTTTGGCCTAGTAGTATTTAGTTATTAAGTTCAATCCTAATCCGAGAAATAATGCGCGTCTTTTCTTTTTGCGAGTGTTGGACATGGACAGCGAGTTAGGCTCAAACCTTGCCACCCAAGCGACACAGGCTCAAGTTAGTACACCGATCACCATTAGGAGAAGATGCACCCTAGAAGATCCGACTTTGCACTGTAACCCAATAGCTCAAAGTTTTAGATTCTTAACAAAGTGAATTAGCATGTCGCAGAAATGTCCTTCCATCGCTAATCTTGATGCGCCAAGCACCCTTTTCACTCCGGATCTTTCCCTGAAGCATAAAGTGTAATTACCGCATGTGGACACCGCAGAAGCTTCCTATGTTTTTTCAGCTAAGTACTATTCCAACCTAGACAAATCCGAATGGGACCAATAGAATCCAGAGCACTACTCTGGCCATGACAACCAAATGCCATCACCTTAAAGTCACCATCGTCTGTTCAACATCTTTTCGTGAACAGCCCAAGATTCGTTCGTTTATGATCCAATGACAGTCAATTCCTTCTTCGAAGATTGTAGAAGCTCCTTACATCTTCGCTTTTTTTCATGTTGGGGAATTCCTAAGCGTCCTTTGACCTCGAGACTTTCCCATCCAACTCTTTCGCTTCTTTGAATTGAACGGTTAGCGAGTGCTCCATAAATCGGCTTATAGTTTAACATAAAATTAATAAGGAGAAATTCTTGCCTAAACCCGAATCCCGATAGATGGAGTCAATCATGTTTGTTGATCACATGGGTTTAAATTAATGAGCGTGATTGCGTGTTTTTTATAGGTTGCGTGGTCCTCGATCGAGCTGTGCGAAGTTGATCAGGAACATTATGAAGCAACTCTTATTGAGCTTGTTCAGCTCAACTACCACAATGAAAAATTTGGTGGGAAACAAATTTCTTCTCCATGAATGGTTGGATCTATGACTTGTCGTCGATTAGAGTAATTATTCATGTTGAAAAAGCACGCGTTATTGCAACGATGGACTCGATAAATCCTTTTGTAATTTAAAAGAAGAAGAAGAAGAAAAATTAGCAAAGAAAATGATACGCATAAGGAATTGGTTAGATGTCTCAAGGGAAAACTGTTTTTTTCAGCTGAAAGACCGCGCACAAGATTAAGTTATAAAACTAAGCCTAAAAAGCTTGTTAGTGAGACCTCATAAAATATGACATCGACGGCTGTAAATTTTAATTAACCTCGAATCGCCAAAACTAACCTCAATCGATTGGGACGTCAAGAATTTATGGCTTAGGAACCGGAGGTCATCTGTTTAAATCCCAATAATTATACGCAAACAGCTTTGAATTACGGCTATCGACTAGTTGAGCCTCTGCTCCGCACGCTTCTCTCCATTATCACCCTTGGTTTTGAGCAGGACCTTAAAAGGTTTAAGCAGAGATAGGGGAAGGAACTCCCCAGTATGGTGAAGAGATCTTACCGTAAGTTTTTTCTGTATTTCTTCTCTCCCAAAAATAAAAACAACGGGAAAGAACTTAGGAGTCTATGGATGGGGAATAGGGGTGTGCAAAGAAATCGGGAATCGCCCGGAACCGTACCAAGCTGGCCCGAAACTGGCGGTTCCCAAAAGAACCGATTCGGTTCTCAATTATAGGCATGGAACCGCCCACCCGAACTAAACTGGTAAAATATATATATGCATATATATATAATTTTTAAGAAAATTTTCAACAAAAGAAAAATAGAAAACATTTTTAGAAAAATGAAAACCATAAAATACCTAATTTGAAGCTCGCCTCTCAACTCCCATCAACTCACGGCCATTCATTGCCTCCTTTCTCACTCTTGGTCACCTCTATTTGCGTGAAACTTGGCGATACCGATTCCACGAATTCACCTGGGAATCGGACCAAACCAACAGTCCGGTTCCCAGGCCGATCCATGGAACCAACGGATGATTCTCGGTTTCAATTTCTTGGAACTGGTCTTTAGCGGGTGGTTCCTGATTCCATGTTGGGAACCGCCCGTCCGGAACATGCTCACCCTTAATGGAGAAGGTATATTACATGTCAACTTCAGCTAGCTACTAGCAAATGGATAGATATAGTAGCCTCTCGCGCCTGAAGCGGCACGGAGGAGCTTCGTCTCGTGCTTGGTAGGCCGGTGCTTCGAACAACGCGTCTCTTGCTTATCACCCTGGCCCCAACAAAAAAAAAAGAGGGCCTCGAAATACAAGAGGAAAACCAGTGCGTCAACACCACGTGTCCCACCTCATCTTTCCACTTTATTTTTCTTTCGTGACTCTTTTTATGTTGTTGACTTCTCACGTGGACCTTTCGGCAGTTTAATTCCCGTTTACAAGCAAAGAAAAAAGTGCCCCAAATAATTACACCGGACCGTCTATAATTTACAAACGCAGGTCTTAATTTCGCGAAAAGCAATGCCAAAAGTCGTAACCTAATAAGGAACAAACTAGAATTTTTTTGGGCTTCGACCAAAAAAAAACTAGAATTTTTTTGGGCACAAAATTGAATAAAAAAACACTTTTTATGTTCGCTTCGAATTTTTTTCCTTGAAAATTGAATCCTGCAAAACTCATGGAAAATATTGAGCGACTTTTCCGGATGTTACTATCTGTATATTATAAGGGCCTGTTTGTCCGGCATCAAGCATATTTAAGATGTTATCTGAATTTTCAAAAACTCATGAAAAAAATCTACGATACTCCATTCGTAAAAACTTACATGTGGTGAAACTTCTAGGGCTGTGTTTAGTCGACCGTATAAAAGCCAGGATAGGATGTGTTTTATCTTATCCTGTGTTTGGCGGTGGTCCAGGATAGGATAAGGTCGGATATAGACCGGATATAACTCGGATAAAAAAATCCGGGGGGGAGAGGGTAGGATAGACCAAAATAGGATTTCTAATGCCTATTTTTCCAAAAATCCTACGCTCCACTCGCCGTCATTTTCATCCCCACACCTTGTGCGCTTTCACCAAAAAAATTTCTCGACTTTTTTCCTTCACCGACTCCTCCGGACTCGTGAATAGCAAAAAAAAATAATAAAAATTATCTTATTCGACTTTAAATCAGTAGTCCACCAAATAGTGGACAAGATATGAAAAAATCCCAGAATTTCTTATCCTATCATATCCAATCATATCCTGTTTAGAAATCCAGATGACCAAATGCAACCTAGGTGTTTTCGGGTAAAAATGTTGAAGTGCGGGATTCGTAGTATATTAATTAGACAGAAAAATGAAACGTAAAAGTCAATCTATGAATCCAAGAGAATCGGAATTTAATTGAAAAAAGACAAAAAAAAAAAGAAGCTAAAAAAGTAAAGATGCAAAGAGATCAATTCGAACGAAATCTTTTGCTTTTTTTAAAAAAAGAGTGCCTTCGCAATAAAGTCAAAAGAGGGGGTGAAAAAAACAAAAAAAGTCAAAAAGGGAATCTCTTTTTGAACTCGCACGGGGCCACAGGCTAACAAGACAAGCATTCCCGCCAGCAAAATTAGCAAATTGGAGCGGCGAGACAAGGACACGTGCTTCGCGTCACAAGATCACGTGCTCGACAGCAATTGATCTCTGTAATATACACATCCAAGAAAAACGATAAGCACGTGGTCATGACAGACAACTAAGTTGACTAAGGATATATTTGATAACTTGCCAAACAGTGATTAATTCTATTTTTTTATTTTTGAAAATAAAAAAAGTACAAAAATCCATTTATAAATTTTTTGTTCCCAGAATCAATTTTAGAATAGAATCGAGAATAAATAAAAAGTTAATTCTTGATTTTGAGAACAAGAATCAGCAATAGAAGAAATTTTAACTTTTTTTTTCTTTCCTTCCTGGCTATAGCCAGTTCTTCTTTGTTCCTGGCCTGTGGCAGGTGGCCAGCGACCGATCACAAGCTAGGGCTGGCAAGGGCATCGCGGCCCTCGCCGGCCTTTTCTAGCCCTTGCTCGAGCCGGCGAAGGCTGCCCTCAATGCTCGTGGCCTAGGCAAGGGCGGCGGCGAGGGTCCAGCCCTCACCAAATTCGGCGAGGGCGGCCCTCGCCCATGCTGCGAGCCTCAACAATGGCCCTGGCTTGTGGTTTGTCGCCAGTCATGGCCAAGAAAGAGAAGAAGAAAAACGGAAAAATAAAAAAAGGAGAAAAAAATAATAAACATTATTAATAAAAAGAAATTTTGTGCAATTACCAAACGTATGTCTATTCTTTTTCTATTCTAGGAATGGAAATTTTGGACAATTACCAAATGCCTTCAAATGCTTATAAATTATTTTCGAGAACAGAATAAAAAAATTTATTTCTAAGCAGAAATTGTTTCCGGAAACAGAATGATTATTAAATACACCCTAACATGTTATTCAATGCCTATTGATTTATAAACATTTTTTTTTGACAAGCCCACAAATCCCCGAGAATTCAATCCTAAGAAAAAAAGGTGAAGATTGAATCATCAAAAACAAATCTTGATCATTCGTCGAAAATCTTTGAAATATTCGTCGAATTCAACGTCTTTAGAACAATGAATCCATCTTTCAAGCGATCATGGAAGCTCCTGTTTTTCTTTCCAATCGACTTGGATTCTGCAATTTTTTTTTTGATCTGGAGTTAATGAATAAATGTCCCCCCAGCCCCTTTTTTATATAAGTGAAATGTCACACGATGACCTTATTATCGGTATTTTAGAGAAAAGTTATCCAGCGACCTTATTGTTAATATGAAAAATATATTGGGATATGACGTCTTTAGCACGGTAAATCAATCTCTCGAGTGATCATGATATATCGACTTAGATTTTGCAACTTTTTTCCGATTCAAAGCGGACAAATAATGACGTCACCGCAGCTCCTTTTTGACTTACGGTAGAGGGGGGGTGTTCTTGAGCACCATACGGGCGATCCAAGGTTGGATTAGTGTTAGAAAAGAGTCAAAAACCCGAAAAAGGTTGAATGAGAAAGCGATGAGATTAGTCAAAAAGCAGTACTTAAGCAATGATTTGAATAGCTAATCCATCCAATTCACCTTTAATCATGTAAAAAGGCCAAATGGAGCTTTAGTACGCCATCAATTTCGCCTCATTATTTGGTGAATGTCTTCGCACGATATAATCATGGCAAGAACCATCAAAGATGCCAGTTCCTTCTTGAAAACAATTTTCAAGTTATTATCGATAATAAAAATAAAAATATTATGACCAAATAAAAAGTAAAACGTGAAAGCCAATCTATACATACATCCAATAGATTCGAAATTTTTATTGCTACAAGACAAAAGGCCACAAAAAAAAGGTAAAAATCAATGTGAACGAAATTTTTTGTTTTACGGAAAAGAAACCACCAAAAATTCCAAATTGTGCCAATTGTAATACATTTACCCCAAAAAATTTTATGTGATATAAAAAATTACAAACTTGTACCTATGTCACACATTTGTGTCTCTGTAAATGAGTACCGTTAAAAAGTCGCTTACATAAACGCCAAAGAGCAAACGAAGTTAACATAGCACCTATGTGGCTTAAGCAAAATAAAAATAATATTATTTTGATTGAAAAATCATTATATATATTTCACATAAATACAAGTTTGGAGTTTTTTATGTATAAAAAAAATTTTAGGTAAATGTGTAACGGTATATATAGTTTGGGATTTTTTATATTACAAATAAAATTCAGGATAAATGTGTTATAATGATTAGGGTTTTTGGTGTCTTTTTTTGTTTTATTCGATAAAAATAAAAGAGAAAATTCCAAATGAGGGCATGAAGTCCCTTCATTTTCTCAAATAAAGGCATGAAGTGGATTTTATCTCAAACAAGGGCTTGGAGTGGCTTATTAGTTTCAAATAAAGACTTAACCTTACTGGCTAAAAAACATTTTCATCATTTACCTTTTTTGAATTTTTTTTCCTTTTTCTGATTTTTCCTTTTCGTTTTTCTTTTCCATCTTTCCACCTCCGGTCCCCAACCGACTACCTAGCCCATGCAAGGTGACCCTCGCTTGCCCAGCCCAGGGGAGGCGACCCTTGCCCGCCCAGGCGAGAAGGGCTGGATTTGGTAAGGGACGCCCTCGCCGAATCTGGCGAGGCCGCCCCTCGCCTGACACTAGCAAGGGTAGCCCTCACCTAAAGCTTGTAGAAGTCGTCGGCGATGACCATAGGAGGGAAGAGGAAAAAGGAAAAAAAGAAAAAGAAAGGAAAAGAAAAGAAAGTAAAAAAATATAATTTAATTTTTTTGACTAAAATACCCCTTCTTCAATGCCAAATTAGTCACCAATTGGCCAAAAGTCCTCATTTGAGATGATTTGGCCACTCCAAACCCTTATTTGATATTAATAAGCCACTTCAACTCTTTATTTGAGACAAAGCATACTTCAAGTCCTTAATTGAAAAAATGAATGCATTTTAGATTCTTATTTGAAAATTTTATAAAATAAAATAAAATTGTTGTTTTGGAAAGAGTGCCTTCACGGTAAAGTCAAAAGGCAATCTCTTTTGAACTCGCACCCGCGAACAAGCATTCCCGCCAGCAATTCAGCAATCGCAATGGCAAGATAAAGACACGTGCTTCGCATCACAAGATCACGTGCATTCCAGCCATTGATCTTTGTAATTCATCCAAGAAAAAATAATAGGCACGTGGCCACGACAGGCAGCTGAGTTGACTACATGTTATTCAATGCCTATCATTTTATAAACAGATTTTTTTTTTGGGCACATCCACAAGTATTTGTCGGGTTACCATATTTTGCGTTGAAAATGCGACAAAATGCACCGGCATACGACATTTATAGCGATGAATCGATTTCTCTAATGACAATAGGAGCTCTCGTTTTTCCTTCTAAATTATCGGCTTGAATTTTGCGTTTTTTTTATCGATCTATAGTTAACGAATAATGATTTCACCGTAGCCCCTTTTTGAGCACCGTGTGGGTGATCAAAGGTTGGAATAGTGTTAAAAAAGAGTCAAAAGCCCAAGAAAGGTTGAATGAGAAAGTGACGAGATTAGTCAAAAGAGTGGTACTTAAGCAATGATTTGTAGTAACTAATCCATCCAATCTCACCTTTAATTATGTAAAAGAGCCTGATGTAGCTTTAGCACGCTATCAATTTCGCCTCGTTATTTGGAGAATGTCTTCACACGATATAATCATGGCAAGAACTATCGAAGATGCTACTTCCTTCTCGAAGTCAGTAATTAGAAGTACTCGAGTGCGTTTCTTATAGCTGAAGGGTGTCTTCGGGTTTCAGTTTTACTTTCCATATTTTGCTTTCCTTTTCGAATTTTACCGCTCATACATTACAGTATTTATTAATAAAAATTACACGAATCCTTTCAAAACAAATAACACATGTTAGAGTAATTAAATATAAAACCCTTATTCCTTTGATGATTTAAGTTTTTAGAACTATTGAGAGTTGTCTCATAAAATTTTATATAGTATCAGAGCCTAGAGGTCCCAAATTCAAATATTTTCGGGCCCTATTTGCCTTCCAATTAAATATGTCTGTGAGTACAAGGCAAGAATGCCATATATTAAACCCCATCTTCTTCCTCTATCAGTTTAAACTTTTAGAACGGATCAGTTAACAGTGATCTCACAAAATTTCATACACCAGTGCGTATTGATTTTTCTTTCCATATTGACAATAAGGTCGCCAATTGACTAAAATACTAATAATAAGATCAATCCATAACATTTCACTTATATCAAAAACAGAAATATCCCTTCGGTTTCATCATTTGTGTTTTTCTAATTATCCTAGTGGAGAAAAAATGTGTACCGATAGGATTTTGGAATGGACGAGCCATTTGAATAGTGGGAATTTGAAGAATAAACAAAAAAAAATCCACAAATGAGATGTAATCGACGTAAATTTATAAATAACCCCAATGTTTTGCTCGGAAATTGGAAAAGTATTTTCACATATATGGTAGGAAAAGGAAACATAAAAATTATTGATTAGCTCAATATTGAATTTTATTTGTTTACAATTCTTGACGTTTGAAATCTCACTTATATTTCTATAGTTTTAATTGTTGGAATTATCTTTTATTCAACAAATGGGACAAAAAGTCAATGCAAACTTAGGGCTCGAATAACAATCATTCTGTTTCAGAAATTAATTTTTGGCCAAAAATATATTTTCTATTTCTAGTCCCTGAGCAAAAATATGGATTTGATAACGATACAAATTTTCTGTTTCCAAAAAAAAAATTTGTTTGATAACGACATAAAATTTCTCTTTCTTGGGCGACCAACGAGTGGACAACGGGCAAAAGGTGGGAGGCGGCGGCGGATGGCAGGAGGCCAATGCAGAGAACAACGGTAGGAGGTTGCCGGTGTCGAGCAATAGTGGGAGTCGGGCGATGGTCGGTGGTAGGTGGTGGCGGGTGACGGTGGGAGGCGAACAACGGTGAGGTGAATGGCGGCGAGAGGAGGGCGGCAGTGGCCTAATGTGGGAGGCGGCAAATGACAAGTGGGCGATGGCAGGAGGCAACGAATGACAGGTGGGTGGTGATGGGAGGAGGGCGATGGCAGGAGGTGGCAACTAGAGGTAGACGGTGGCCCACGGTAGCCAGTGGATGGCGGGAGGTGGGCCGCAGACAACAGGTGGGCGACAGGGGGTGGGCGACTGACTAGCAGTGAAGGCGAGCGATGAAAAGAATTTTTATTTTTTATTTTTGTTCTAGAAATAGAAAGGTATAAAATTTTTACTTCTCAGTTCCGTTTTAAACCTATTTTTGAAATTAAAATTTGTTTTAGAAATAAAAAAATAAAATTGCGCTATCAAATGGATTTTTATTCCAAACCTAATTCTAGGAATAGAAAAATAGAAAACAGAGAAATAGAATGGTTATCATTTGCAGCTTTAAAACCACACCAGCTTTGAGCTTCCTGCCGAAACGTCGACTTGATGGGACGAAAACTTACCTAATGCCTGCCCATTTTGAATATATTCACGTGGCATAAGCCGGTTCATTTCTCCTATATTCCTAATTTTCACCCTCCATTTAGACATGAAATGATTAATTTTTTTTGTACATAAATTAGAATTTGTATCTCGCCAAAAAAGAGATATAGTTTTTTTAAGTTTTTTTTTTTGGTAAGGGATATAGTTTTTTTAAGTTCGTTCTTAGTTTTTAAAGAATTTTTTTCTGGTCAGAAGTTAAATAAACAGTTAAATAATTTTACTACATATTTCCATTCTAGTTCGAGTGCAAAAAAAAGTATATTTTTATCATGACGTCGAATAGATAAGATTTAGTAAAAATAATTTCTTTATCGCACGAGAATGGTCCTGGTAGTTGTAACAGAGTCACATGAGCTCTGGAATGGGAAATCACGTACAATTGAAACGAGGGTGAAATCGAGTCAATTTACTCGTGCATAAGTTGGGTACACTTCAATTGTTGCTCAAGACTAACGCTCCTAATTTCTAATTGTGCACGAGCTACTCGAAAGTCAACTCTCATCAATTCATGGCCGCGCCTTTAGCCGTTCATAACCCCTTTCTCTCACTCTCAATTACCTCTATTTACGTGAAATTTGGTGGGACTGATTTTATGGACCCATGCGATCCGATTTAAGGGTGGATCCATGGAATCAGTGGGCGATTTTTTAGCTCTAATTTCTTGAAACCGGTCCTTAGTGGGAGGTTCTCGGTTCCATATTGGGACTCGAACCATGCTCACCCCTAACTCGAATATCTTCTTGCTATAAGTTCAGACCTGTCAATACTCAACTCAGTAAACTCACCAACCTAATTGAGCTTGTAATACATTTTTTAGGAATATTTAATTGTTGCAATGATGGACACAAAAATTACACTCAAGCTCAAGCTCAACTTAATTCACGAGTAGATTATGGTCGAGTTGAGCTTCAACATGTCATGTTTTTTGTCGAGTCTAGCTTTAGCGACGAACTTAACAACCTATCGGCTCGAATGGATTTTCAATTGCCAAGCATGCCAGTCAAGTCGAGCTCCACCTTAAAATCGGTAAGAGATGAAATAAGGTTCGGAGTTCAAATCCCTGGATCGACAAATTGCACAAAGCCGAAATCAGAGTGCATTCGAAAACTGTTTTGTCAAGAGGCTTTGGGCTCTAAAGTACCCTCGGCAAATGCAAATTACCGTTTGTCAAATATCTGGAAAGCTGTGGAGATGCAATCACCTTTAGTCCATGACAGGTCCAGAGCCACTTTAAGTTTTGAGCATTTCCGAATGCATATATAGCTTTTTTTTCTGCTTCCTACTTTGCCATCACTGAATCTTCGTAATTTTAGAAATGTCCCTTCCTCACGCAACATTACCGGCAATGATTCAGGTTGCTGGCGGGCGACCGGCAAGCCTATGGACGAGGCCAAACGTGGCTACTAGCGAGCCAGATTTGGCGCCGACAGCCTCGCTCGGGGTCGTGCGACCTCAGGCGAGGCTGTTGAGTGCGGTTTTTCCAAACTCCATTTAAACCAAAAATTACTACTTCCTAGTACACTTTACAACTGCAAATTATCAACCGCTGCTTCCATTTCGACCAAAAAAAAAAAAGAGGCTCTTTTAAGCTAAGAAGGCCTTTGCATTTTTCCCCAAGATTTTCCCCAGAAACCAAACTAAGCGCACGCATTGTTAAGCACGCTATTAAATCATCGTAAGTTGTCAAAATCACTCTCCGGTAACCAGAGCACAGAGAAATCTGCATGGAGACAAAAGGCTAAGCAAAGAAATCCAAAAAAGGGGCAGGAGAGAGAGAGAGAGAGAGAGAGAGGATCTGTGCTCCTCTCTCCTCCAAAATTTCGAAGCCAAGAAACTGCACCCCCCTGCCAGTGCCAGCCTCTCTGCAACAAACCAGCTCATCCCCCCCCCCCCCCCCCGACCACATCACCATCATCACACGCCCCCATCTCTCTCTCTCCCGCGACGGAGCAAAGACGAGGAAGGAACCCCCCCAATCGTTCCCCGAGTCACCGTCACGCTCCTTTCACCCTCTCCCTCTCCCTCTCACTCCCTCGTAAACCCAGTCGCCGCCCCCCCTGCTGTCTTCCCTCCTCCTCCTCGTCGCCGCCTACGACTCCTCCCCTTCCCCTCCGCCCGCGCGCGCACGAGCTTCCTCCGTCCCGATTCGGTCGCGACGTCGCGCCGCCGTCGAAGCCGCTCTCCGACGACGGCGACGCCGCCGAGTCGCCAGCCTTGGGATTCGCGCCGGTTTCCCCCCCGGTGAGCGGCCCCCCCCCCCCATGGCCTCGTTCTCTTCGCTCCGTCTCGCCGCTTTTCATGCTCCGCATTTCTTGTTTCCTTTGCGTCCCGTCGCGATGTGGTTGGCGCGGGTTCCTCGGCTGGCGTCGCGTTCTTGCGGCTCCCTCGTTTTCTTGGCCGGGACAGTTCGAATATGGCAAAAGCTTGGGGGGGGGGGGTTGGCATTATCTTTGATTTGCCTTTTCGGTTCGGCTGCGAATGCTGCGCTTTTTCATCCAGTTTTTTTTTTTCTCGTCTTTTCCGCGCTTTGAATCTCTCCTGTCCGCTTTGCTCCGGGGATCAGCGTTTCGCTTTTCCTGGTGGAATGTGCCTTTGGATCGGCTTTCTCGTCGCTGTTGCTTTTGCGGTCTCTATGCTAAGCCATCGGCAAATGTGATGCCCGTGAATTTGTATTTGGCTAGTTCTGAAGAGATTCTTGCTTACTATTTCTTGCATGCTGACAGTGTCCTGTTCGGCTTCCGCTGCGGAAGGTTTCGTCGACCATGAAGGAGGGCTTGGAGAAGTGACGCTATCCCCTCAGTTTCCCTCCCTTGTGCTATTTGAGTCCCGCGTGTTTTCTCCTCCGAGGCGGAAAAATATGTTGTGCGCTTGCTCTGGGGAGCAGTTCAAATTCGAGGATCCGCCCCAGTCGCCGCAGTCCCTGGCTACGAGGGATTTCTCCGCAAGCGGTCTTTCGTCGAGGACTGGCGACTGGGATTCTAAATTCGAGGATACCCAAGTCGATGAAGTTGAATCTACTCTCAAAGAAGCTCTCTCCTTGAATTATGAGGTGAATTCGATATTCTGCATCGCTCTAATCCAATGACTGGTCATGGGTATATTGATTTTCGGTAATTGAATTGAGTTTTGGCTTCATGTGTTTTGCTTTAGGAAGCGAGGGCTTTGTTGGGGAGACTAGAATATCAAAGAGGGAATTATGATGCTGCCCTTCAGGTATTTCAGGGCATTGATATCAAAGGCTTAATCCCGCGGATGAAAAAGGCTATTACAGAGAGGACGCGCCCGAGAAAACCCCGTTCGAGAGGTGATAATGTTCCTGTAAATGTTTTGTCCATGCATTCCGTCAGCCTGCTTCTTGAGGCAATCTTGCTCAAAGCTAGATCTCTGGAAGGTCTCGGGCGTTACATAGGTATCGTGTTTTCATTTACCTTTTTGATGTTGTTGATGTGTCTTCAAGTCTATTCAAGAAGCTGTATCTATTTCCAGCTCAGACTACAAAAACTCTCTTGGATGCAATAAGCATTGATACTCCCAGACCTTCTCAAATCTCTTGTTTATTTTTTTGCACGATTTGGTAAGTTGTGCAGTTTAGTAATTGATAGGACGTTTCATTTGACGTAATTGAATTTGTGTAGAGATTTTTAGCTACAATAATATCCGTAACTATACGATGCCACTGCGTACAAGTGGAGATAGACTTTTGTTTTTTTTTCCTATGATTGTTCAGAATAACTATATACTTCCCCTTCCACCAGAGGCTGCAAAGGAGTGCAAGATAATTTTGGATACAGTTGAGTTAGCGCTGCCTAATGGGATGCCTGAGGGGATTGCTGATGATTGCAAATTGCAGGAGATGTTTCACAAAGCTCTAGAGTTGCAGCCTGGTCTTTGGATAAGGGCAGGCTTACTTGATGAAGCCATTGCTGCTTACCGCAGGTCTCTAATGAGACCATGGAACCTGGATCCTCAGAAATTGGCCACTGTGCAGAAGGAATTAGCTTCCATATTACTTTATGGTGGGATTGAAGCTAGCCTTCCCCATCAATTACCATCATGGGCCCCAACTGCCCCAAAAAGTAACATAGAAGAAGCCATCCTTTTGCTGCTGATACTCATGAGAAAGGTGACATTTGGCGAGATAGGTTGGGATGGTGACATCATTGATCATCTATCCTATGCTCTCTCAGTCACCGGACAGTATGAATTATTAGCAACTCATTTTGAGCAGGTCCTTCCTGGGGTATACAGTCGAGCAGACAGATGGTACTTTCTGGCACTATGCTATGCTGCTGCTGGACATAACGATACAGCATTGAACCTTCTAAAGAAGATTTCTGGTTCTTCAGAAGCAAAGCACAAGCCCCACATTCCTTCCCTTTTGTTGGGCTCAAAGCTTTGCTCCCAAGGCTTGAAGCATGCAAATGACGGCGTAAAATTTGCACGTGAAGTCATTGAGCTCGGCACTACTTGTGCGGAGCATTTCTCGAGTCAAGCCGATAAATTTCTTGGAATCTGCTATGGTAATGCTGCGCAAGCATCTGTTTCTGATTCAGAAAGAATTCTACTGCGGAGAGAGTCTTTGAATTACCTAAATCATGCTGCTCTTTCTCGAAAGGGCGATCCAGAAATAATGTACAACCTTGCACTGGAAAATGCTGTTCAAAGAAATCTGGAGGCAGCTTTTGAGAGTGCGTTGATGTACTCAGAAACAGAAGCGGGAAACACTGGAAGATGTTGCAAGCTATTAACACTCATACTTTCTTCGGAGCAGCGATATATTGATGCTGAAAGTGTAGTTGATATTGCTTTGGATGAAGCTGGAAGATTGGACCAACTAGAACTTCTTCGGTTGAAAGCTGTGCTTCAGATAACTCGGGAACAGCCCCGGCAGGCAATAGAAACCTACAGAATCTTGCTTGCTCTGATTCAAGCTCAAAGGGAAATTGAAGCAAAGACTTCAGATCAAGTGAAACAAGTTACCTCTGAGGTGTGTATTCTTAACAGTATTCCGGGATAATCAATGGACCTCCAAGAAGAGATAATCATCTTCTGATGATCAATCTCTGATCTTGATTTTTTATATATATATATATATATATATATATATAACTGGACTAATCAGGTATAAATTTGTGTAGTCCTTGCATTTGGAAGCAAGCAGTGTTTGCCTTGAATGATAGTAACTCAACTCAGTTATGTTATTTGTCTTGGCTTTTTTTTCATTGATATTTATGCATCTGCTCGAAATGCTATTTTCCTGGAGTTGCTATAGACGACGTCCATAAAGGATCTTGCTTGACTTCCATTGGTAAACTTCCACTGTTCAAGCTATTACGCTGTAGGTTTCCTTTTCTCGTCACTGTGAATGGTTTTCTCGGCATGAATCTACTAAGAGAAGTATCAAACTGAGAGGAACGATATTGTTTACTGATATCTATTTTGTCTGCCTCTTCAGGCACAAGAAGAAAGAAATCTGGAAATTTCAGTTTGGCAGGATTTGGCCCTTCTTTATGCTAAACTTGATTCATGGGCCAATGCAGAAACTTGTTTGGACAAAGCCAAGTCAATCCACTTCTATTCTCCTAGAAGCTGGCACGCGACAGGTAAGCTTTCTGTTTAATGTGGCATAAAGGGCTAAAAGAGTGGTGCTCATAAATCTGACTCTGTATTTGCCTTCCATGAAACAATTTCAGGTTTGGTATTTGAAGCTCGATCATTGTACAAGGAAGCTCTCGTCTCCTTTTCACTGTCCTTGTCGTTGGAACCAGATTACGTCCCTAGCATTGTTTCAACTGCAGAGGTGCTGATGAAACTCGGAACCCATTCCCTCCCCATTGCAAGAAGTTTCTTGATGAACGCATTGCGCATAGAACCCATGCATCATGAAGCATGGTTCAATCTTGGGAAGCTCTCCAAAATGGAAGGCTCCCTACATCAAGCAGCGGATTTTTTCCAAGCTGCATATGAGCTGAAGCTGTCAGCTCCCGTGGAAAACTTTGTATAGAGATCTTTCCATTGTTGAGGGCCATCACCAAAAGCAGTACGCGAGAGCATGCTACATGGCAGCGGAACTGTTGGCATCACAATCCCATCTATGCTGGAGTTCATACTTCATTGTGCTAAATTGATGCTTCTCTTGAAAGAATTATCTGATGCCTGCAACTAATGCGTACTTACATTGTAAAATAATACTCATTGCAGGTGATGGTGGAATTGCTGGCGATGAGTTGATCTAGAAAACCTGTTGACTTTAATTGTAATCATGTTCATTCTTTCAGTTCTGGTTTCCATGCCTCGGTTAATTGAGGTCGCAACTTGCAAGCTCGTAGGAAAAAAACTGCAGTGGCCCTGGCAAACTTCCAGAAATTCAACCGAAAGCGGTCCCTTTTGGGTGTCCTGGCTTCAGATCGGGAGTTCTTGCACGGGTCAGTCAGAGCGCAAATCACAGCTGTTAGGAATATCTGAGGCCCATGTGGGATCTAACTCATCAATGGTTGAGATGCATCTGGTCTATGACGGACTGGATCTTTTCCAATTGAGAAAGAGAAATAGATTTTAGACAGCCTCAGTAGAGTCCAAAACTATGCGAGATGACCAATTCCTGCACTACAGGCTTTGTAAACTGTCGATGATGAGCTCTTTTTTTATTTTACTTTTCCTAATTTTTCTGGAAGTGATCAGCAGTCGACGAAGAAAAGCTAGTGCATTACTAAGCAATAAACCATCGGCCTGTAGGGAGATTTCTAGGAGCACTCGTACATAACAACAATCAAACAAACCGGTCGCCATCCCTGCCACGCCACGGAAGCATATCTGGAGTTTACGTAAACTTTTGTTCCCTTGCGGAAAAATTGTTGTCAATGTTCGAAGTTAACTGAAGTTAACTGTGGAGAGCAAGATGATCATATTGGACGCTCGGCTATACCGTTGAAAATGTCCATCAATTGAGGGACAGAAGTTCAAATGCTGTCACTCTGCCATGGACTAATTTTGCCTTTGAACTCGATGGTAGTGTCAAAGATAAGTATGATCCTCAGACGTGAGGCATACAGAGAACTCAAGCGCCATACAAGCATACACCATGTCTTACAACTTTACATAAGAGAGATCAAGATAAGTATTCCAAAGGCCCAGAAGCACATTGCCGGAGCAAAGAACAGACATTTCTTTTTCATCCATCGTCTTCCAAACAGATTCAGAATTTACGTACAGCAACATTCCACCAACAGTCAATCCAAATAGAATCAGAATTTACAGAGAGCAGATTTCCACCCATGCATAATTATCATTTACAACCCCAAAAAAGAAAAAAGAAAAAAGAAGAAGACAATTATGATAATAGTAAACAAAAGCTGGAGGAAGAGACCAGGACTGGAAGAGAATAAATAAAATCACATAAACTCGCCGCAGCCTGGATTAGCCAACATCATGCCTCAGCCCATCGACCACTGCACCGAAGGATGCACCAAGAGAAGAGTCAGAAGCACGTGCTAAAAGTTTTATGTTGTGCTAAGGAATTAAACTATATCTACAGAGGCAACAAAAAGTACATTGTTCTCTATGGAAAGTGCAATGGCAGCAAGACAACCATCGAGATAAAACTCTAAAAATGAAAAGTGGAAAGGATATATTCGAGAGAGAGAGAGAGAGAGAGAGAGAGAGAGAGATGATGATGATGATGATGATGATAATGACAAAGGGCCCGTAGTTCAGTTATAATTTGTTGCAGTTGACGAGTACACAATTAAGAATTGCAAGCAGCAAAGAGCAAGATTATTGCACCACAACCTTAAGAACTGGTTCGCCTTTATTGGTAGGTGCGGATTGCTTATTCATTGCCTGTAACTGCGCCCGTGCAGCCCTTCCTGCTGCGGACTTTTCAAATTCTTCTTGCCTGAAATGCAGAGCAATACATTCACCTATGAGGAATAAAATTTGGAAAACAGAACAGAAGCATTAAGTAGATTTGCCATTCTTTATCCCAATACATATGCCGACACTCAAGTAAGGAAAACCTTACGCTCTCTCAGGGTACTTCTCTAGAATGCAATATGCAATTGCAGTTAAAATATTCAATTTGTTTTTACAGTCTCACAATAGCACAATGATATGTTTAGATATAAAGCTCCATTTGATGACTTGACAATGGTCCCACTTCACACACAGAAACAGAAAGTTCTTACACCTGTTCAGATTTGCTCAAGCAAAGTTGTCAGCAAATGAACTCAGGATTACTGTCAAAAAGGAACAGGGCAAGCCGGCTTCGACAAATCCAAAATCATATGCAGCGAAAACTAAAGACTCCTGAATGTAGAAAAGGGCGAAAGTCGATCGGTACTCGAGGTTCTCAAATGTCTAGTGATCCTTCGCGATCTACCGAAACAAGGTCCCTACTTATCGAGTCGGTTCTGGTAAAGGCATAGGAACCGGGGCCATAAGGTGGGGCTCAGACTCGAAAAGGCCAAAGTGCAGAAATTACACAAGAGCTAAAAATGCAATCCGAATGAACGAACACCAACTGAGGATAACAAAACATAGCTCAGATAGAAATACATAACTAGGGTTTTCCAGTTACACAAAGGAGAAAACTAATTCGTAAGCTACAAATCAAGCAAGAAATGGCGACAATCTCCAGAGAAGCTGATGAATACCGCGCACGCAACAAAACCCAAGTCAATCCATTCAATTCAAGCGGCGACAACCAAGACACGGTTTCATTACAGGGTGGGTCGACATTAAACCCGGGAAACGATCCTTAATTCGAACAACATCCTAATCGAGCACGATGAGAGCATTCACGGGCAGAGACGCGATGATGATGCAAGCCGACTCAAACCAGATTGAAGAAGCCAAAGGAGCCAAAAAAAAAAAAGAGACAGAAAGACGGAAAGACGAATCCAATTGCGAATCGCGAAGCTCCACGAGAACGAATCGATCGACAAAGAACGGGCTAAAAAAAATTATAGGCGGAGCGGTTCTTGCAGCCGCCGCGGAGAAACGGGGACGGGAACAGAGAGCTCGCCTTCTCTGGGCGGCTTCGGCGGCCCTGGCGCGGGCTTCGGCGGAGGCCGCCCGGTCCTCCTCGCGCCGCCGCTGCTTGTTCCCTCCGTCGAAGCACGCGCACCAACCCATATCCCTCCGTCGCGGGCGAGATCGCCTGCGCTATACGGACACGAACCTTCTTCCTCCTCCTCCTGATTCGTCCGTCCCTCTCGGGAATTCCACGTCTCTGTTTTTGTCTGAATCTCGGCGCACGCGTCTTCGGATGGGCCCCCGCGAGGATTCCCGCCTATCGGGGGCCGCCACGTCGTCGTCGAAAATGCTCGGGAAACATGTCATCCTTCGAATGGCATGTTCCCGCACCGACCAAAAAAGATATTATTTTCTTACATGTTTCGCCAGCAGCACGTCGCGATGCTACGCATCTTCACGATCGGTCCGGCGCTTTTTTTATCTGCCCCGCATCTGTCTCGTGTCGTTAGGAATATCCCTCGCGACATCCATTTTTTCAACGGTGAAGTTTGAATTAAGAGTGAGCAAAAGGATCCGTCCATATTAGATCGAACTAGCCTGTTCTGGATTATTTTTGAAGTCACTTATCTGATTTTCGATTCTATAAAATTGAAATCGGTGAATTTTGATCCGGTTCATGATTCTAATGGTGGAGACGCCAACCCGGATTCATTATTATTATTATTATTTTAAATTTTTTTTATTTCGTACAAATTTGAGAAGAAAACCTTACTCGCTACTCGCGTTCTACCTGCTTGCCCATGGATTCAGCTTCTTAAAAATCTGAACACATATACCCTATCTCTCTCCTTCATTCTTAAAAAGAAGAGGAACGAATTCCTCTCTCTCTCTTTTACCCAAAAAAAAAAAAATCCTCTCTCGCTCTCTCTCATCAATCGCGAATTCGAATAGAATCAAGGCTGAAGCGCGTCTGCAACTCGGCTTCGGATCACTGGAAATCTCCAAAATATGTATGAGCTTTTGCAATCTTCGTGAAGTGTGTTTTGTGCAATCGTTGCTGGTTTGCTAGCGGTGGTCGATAGGAGCCGTTATGGTAGACGAGGGAGGAGTGAGCTCCGGAACTCCCGAGGCGGAGGGCGGCTGTTCGGGCGAGCTCGGTTGGGAAAGGCCCGCCGTTGAAAACCCTAGCCGCGACGCCCTCCACTCTGTCGTTGCAGGGTGATCATGATCAGTGCAAAGGTGAGTTCCGAAGCCATCTTGAATGGAAAAGGAGAGAGGAAGATACGTGTGACGGGAACCGACAATTCCATTTATCCATATAGAAATCGGACCGAATTGGTCGTTTCGGTCTCGTTCGAGGACCATATGGTTCGGTCCGGTTCCCACGCCAAGGAACCAATCATCATCTCAACGTCGATCTTGACAATTTTTATTTATTTATTTTCTAGTCAATAGTTTTCATTTGCCCTTATGTTCTTGTTCAATGTCGAATTAGTTCTCAAAATTTTGCTTTGTTCAATTTCGATCCTCCTATTATTTTCTTAAAGGATCAGTACTGCACAAAACCCCAAACTAGTACACTTCAAATAAATTTATCCAAAATTCATTTTTTGACCACAAAAAATCTCAAACTGGTACATTTTTTACAAATTTAACTTTCGTTCGTTTCTGTTAAATTTTACTGTCAAATTGTTAAGTTGGATCACATGTGACAGTTGGTGGGTATATCGGTTTGGGCCTCTGTTTTATCACGGGTGAACCAATTAATTCAATTTAACGGAAACTAACAGAGAGTAAAATTGTCACAACTGTGTCAGTTTAGGATTTTTAGTGGTTAAAAATTACTTTTGGGTAAATTTATCACATGTATATCAATTTGGAATTTTTGGTGGTCAAGGAATGAGTTTGGGGTCTTTCGTGATAGTAAGGAGGGTTGTGTAAAGTAATTGGGAATCGCTTGGACCACCCAAAACCGGACCGGACCAGCGGTTCCCGATTCCAATTTGCCAGAACCATTGAGTGTTGGTCCGATTCCTAGTTTTACACGTGGAACTGCCCACTCGAATCGGACCGATAATATATATAATTTTTAAGAAAAATTTCCAATAAATTTTTTTGAAGAAAATTGAAAAACCCTGAAATCCCTAATCTAAAACTCAACGGCTATCAACTAAGTGTTCATTTCGTCTCACTCTCACTTTATTTGAGTCGTTTCTCTATTTCTCAATCATGGTCTCAACTCTTAAGCTTATCATCCATTGACTCACAGATTTGATTCTTAACTTCTATCAACTTACGGCCAAGCCTTTGGTCGTTCATTGCTCCCCTCTCTCAGTCTCGGTCACTTTTATTTGCGCGAAACTTGATGAGACCGGTTTCATGAATCCATCCGAGAATCGGATTGGACTGACAATCCGGTTCTCGAGTGATCCTTACTGAGTAGTTTCCGATTCTACGGTGGAAATCGCTCCCTCGGAGCTTGCTCGCCCCTTTGCATTAAGCCTTTCTTAAATTGCAAGAGGAGAGGAGTGAAACGACTCGTTTCGAGCCGGGTCGTCCCCCAATTTCTCTTCCCTGCGCCCCCTTCTCCTTCGTCACTTTCGCTACGAGCGGAGCGCGAACTGCTACTGCCCCACCACCGCCACGTTCTTCATCGGCCGCCGGAAGCTGCTCGGGCTCGAGAAGCAGCGGGGTTGACGATGAGCTCGAAGGCCCCCGACGCGGCGTCTCCGCTCGATCCCATCCCCATAGACGCCTCCCTCGCGCTCGTCCCGCGCGTGAGGCTCACCCTCACCGTGCACCCGGCCAGCCCCTCCTCCCTCGCCAAGCCCCTCGACGACTGGCAGCTCAAGAAGGCCCTGCTCGACTTCCTCAAGGGCTCGCTCGCGGCGCCGCTCTCCGTCCCCGACGGCGACCTCGAGATCAGGCGCGTGAAGGACGTCCGGAAGCGGCGGCGCGACGATCCGGTCGCGCACGGCTCGCTCGTGATCCGCGACCTGGGCTTCCTGAGGAGCTCGAGGGGCTCGCACGCGGAGGACAGCGGCGGGGAGGACGGCGTTAGGGATTTGGAGGAGAAGTACGCGGACTGGAAGAGGTATCTGGTGGAGAAGATGAACGGCATGGATTTGGTGCTTGGAGGCGTGAAGTTCGTGCTGGGTGTCGAAGCGCCGGCCTCGGATAGTTTCGAAGGGATGAGGAAGGAGTGGGAGGAGTTTTACGCTTTTGGAAATCGAGGTGGCTAATTTCTCTTTCGGCGTGTGCGTGTGTTTGTGTGTCTTTTGGATTGAGAATCGCGAAAATGGCTGTGCAATGCGTTTGCTTTTTTCTGTGTACGAGGGTCGGTGTAGTTGAACGTAACAGATGTTTTGCAGGGCATTCGAGGGGAGGAAGGCAAGAGCCGGATACAGTCGTGTTGCGAGGGGTGCCGTCGAGGTGGTTTGCCGAGCCTAGAGTGTCGTCGAAGCCCTCGATGTTGGTCACGCATACGATCTTTTCCACGTTTGGAAGTATAAGGTAGTGTCGAAGTTATTTTCAGAGTAATTCAAGTTGATGTCGAGATGGATATATGTGTGCTTGGGTTGAGATGTTCAAGCGAGAATGCTAAAGTTAGACTTTGCATGAATGGTGCTTAATACCTTTTAAGGTTGATATCCTTTATTTTGATGACCGAGGGTATGAGCTGAAGTATTATTATCTGTATCTCTCTTGTGGTTTTTTGCTCTCTACTTAGCAATTTTTCGATGTGCAGTAAAAGATGAGTATTTTCCTTGCATTTTATAGGAATATCAATGTGGCTGAGGACGACGACTTTGGTCAGGGGAGAGATGAGGATACAGATGGCTTAGTTTCAGGTCTACATTGCAAGATTGTGGTCCAATTTGAAAAACACAGGGATTTCCACAGTGCTATGAAAGCTTTATGTGGCCGATCATTGGAAAAGGTTTGAACATGGTCTTTTGTATGTCATTAAATTTGGGCTCGACCCGTGTCATTATGCTTCCATATGAATCACTTAGTTGAGAATCTCATGCATCTCCTATTCCGTTACCCCATGATCTTGTTGCATTCTTGCTTTTGGCATGAGATCTGGGCATTTATAAGCTGATCGAGGTGTTCATAGATTGAACCATGTACTTCTTCTGCACATATCTTGAGGTTTTTGTCATTACCAAAAATAGTGGGGGATATCCTTGGACAAATTCACTTACATTGGATGAAGATGATCCGGGTGTCTCTTTTGAAATATTTGATATAATAAGGGTAAACTTCTTTTGGTCCTGAGGTGAAATAAGACAAGATTGGTTAGTAATATTTATTCCTTTAAGCCTTGGCTTAGTAGCCACGCATCTCTCTTGAGATGTGGGAGGTTCAACTTGTACCTCCGGAGGTGGGGGGAGGGAACAAGACTTACAAAGAGAAAGGAAAAAAGGGACCCTAAAACAAGCATCGAAAATAGGTAGCACACGGCGAAGTAATATTTATTTTGTTGTAAAGTAACATAAGAATTTTCAATTCTAGAGTACCATTATTTTTATCGTAACATTGGGACTATCAATATTAATGTTCCGAATTGCTAGTGTACCGTAAAAAAGAACCACAGCATTCCAAATTGCAGATCTCTGATTGAGAAGATAATATATTTTTGTATCCCGCTGTGGACATCTAAAGCATATGTCCTCATGAGGAAAGATGTTTCGCTTAGCAAGTGCATGGAAAGCGCCTTGATGCATGTTTGATGCGCATGCCTTGCTATTCCCAGCGGTATATTTGTTGTTCATAGATATACTCAGATCCTCCTGTTATCTAGCTCAGTTGCTTTCTGCCTTTTTTTTTTGTCATTTCTTGCCTTTAGGGGTTATTACTACCAGTTGAGTTTAGTGCAACTGTCAGCATGCTAAAAAGCATCTTAGGAAGTATAAGCCCTGGGTTTGTACGAGATACTGCTGCCAACTGGCCGATATATGTTTTGATTAACTTCTTTTAATTCGTTACGTGCTCGGCAGTGACTAACATTGTGTGCTCGAGCAGCAAGGATCACGATTGAGAGCTGACTATGAGGTTTCCTGGGACAAGGATGGCTTTTTCCGGAACTCTAGAAGTGAAACTCAAGAGAAAAGCAGTAGGATGACTTCATTGGCATCGGGACCATACAGAAGCGAATTTCCGAAACACATTTCTCGCCACAGCCCTGAGAAAACTCGGCCAAAGAGATTCAGGGTGGGTTTTCTTACTCTCGTGTCTATTTTCTTTCGAATTGAGTATTAAAATTGCATGCATCTTCTTGACTTTTTCCATTTTAGCAAGTTAAATGGTCAACAGGATAATTTGTAAATTAAGTTCTTTCCTTGTACCAAATACAGGAATAAGGAAGAGGGCTTTGCGTAATCTTATCATTCTCCCGATTCCCCGTCTCTACATGAAGTGGCATATTCTTGGGATTTTGACGATGGTTGTCCATCTTTTCGTCTTCTGGATGTAACTTGTAACAATAGCCTTCAGTGCTTGATGAGACATCACCCCGACATGTTTAATGAATGCTCATGTTTGCCATATATATAAAGTGTAGTCGACTTTTTATGACAATTTACCCAAAAAATGTATAGTGGCAACACTTTTTTCTCTTCCTCAGTAAATGCTCATGGGTCCCTTTGGGAAAGGCTTTCCCAAGCGGCTTCGAGCCTCCAAAACCCTGTGGACCAAATTTTGGTTGTTTGGGAAAATTTTTAGAAACTACCTTGAGGAAAAGTGAGCTTTGGGAAGGCCGAAAGCCCGAGGTATATTTTTTTTTTCCAAAACTACCCTCACTAATATTTTAATTTTCTGGTTTTGCTCTCGTTATAATTGTTCATCATTTTCTCTATGTGGGGTTGGCCGGTGAGGCCAAATCTAGCTGCGAGGGGCCGAAGACTGGCCGATGTGGTCACGTGACCTTCGGGAGGGGCTGCATGACCTTTGGGGGGGGGGGGCGCATGCAACCCAAACGGTCTTCGGGGTCATGAGGGTCACGTGGCCCAGGTGGCCCTCGACAAGGGGCTGCGCTATGGGCCGTCTAAGGTCATGCGACCGTAGATGACACCGCCGACGCCAGATCTGGGTTGTCAGTAGCCTGAGCCCTTCGCCAACTCCGGTAAAGGGTTTGACTTTTTTTTTTTAATAAAAAATAAGAAAATTCCTTTGCAAGAATAATTTTTCCAAATATTATTTTACGCAAAGTTTCTTTACAATGGATTTTTAAATTACAACTTAACAAACTTAATTTGCATTTCGAAAAACTACTTTAACTTAGCATCCATTTGTTTAGAAAAACTTAATTTACAATGGGCTGGAAAATATTTTTTTAAAAAATTATTATTTGTATCACTTACAAGAATGAACAAATGAAAATTATTTTCATCCTTTACTAATATATTTAGATATAAGGTTTTGTCTATAGTGTAAAAATTTCTCAATGTCTAATTATTTCAAGCGATACGAGCAATTATTACGAAGAAAATGTTTACTAAATCGCTTATTTTTCGCGAAACAAAGTACCCTTAAAGTCCTTTGCATTTTTCCAAAGGTTTTCCCCAAAATCCTAACCAAACTACTATATCACACAATTTTAGTCTGCTTCTGCTATTGATAGTCGCGTGATGCATTTTCTTAGGGCATTTACGAGGCAAGATTAGCCTATTCGGATTCGGATGCAGTGCATAAAAGCCTTCAGAGCATGTGATGCCGGTACTCCTGGCAGCTCCATAAAGCTTGGCTCTTGCCTCTTGCATACGAAAGTCCACCCAAGAATTAGCGAGTGCAAAGTTTTTTTGTCTGAGAAGAAAGTGGCGCAAATGAAACGGCAGTCAATTTAGGATTTGACAATGCCGGCCTTTCTCTTGTTCTGCACCTTCTAGATGGTAGCAATGTTTTGCACTGGCCAACGGTTGGTAGCTAGGGACAGGGTTGTCTTTACTTAATGGCAATAGATTTGAGTTTCGGATTTCGTGGAATTCGATGACAGAAATAATGTGGCAACCACTTTCACTGGGATGTTTTGTTTGCTTGTCAAGGACACATCCGATGCTTGTGGCCAATAAAATCGGGGCACGGATTTTGGGATCAAATTAGAGTACTGTGCGGAGAATTTTCTCGATATGAATTGACGGGAATTCGATATAATCTGATAACCATGAGAGGACACTGACTGAATGTGCTGTCGCACTTGAAAAACAAGTTGAAGTGCAAAGAACAGCAGGAACTTATAGGAAGGGCCAAGAGGGTAAAGCCAGAAATACCAAGGTAAATCCTCTCGTCCCTGTGGATGGATGCGTACCTTGTTCTGCCATACACCGATGAATTCCTACAGTTGCAATACTACCTTCGGCTAGAACACCAACCCTGAAGTCAAGTACTAAGGATGAGTGATTCATGCTAGTGTGACATGAAGGCTACTTCCAATGATTCCTGCATGTGGATCGTTCTCAGTTGCTAGTTCAATGCGGACCGGTATTTGCTTGCTGTGCAAGATGAGAAGTGCGTGTTTCGGTTGCTTCGTCAATAGCTTCAGACTGATGGACCCAATTGATGACACTCTCTCTTCCCTTTGATCACATCGGTGATTTCGGCCAAAGTATATAGTACTCTGCAACAGCTTTCAAATGCAAGCTTTCACTGATGTCTCTTGTTTCGCTTCTTTCCTCTTGGGAGTGGTATTAGATGGTAAATTCAAGAGGATTATGGAGAAGTCCTTCCACATAACAAACGAAAAGCATGTACATCTTAAATCTTAGCATGAGCAGAAGCTGTCATACTTCTCGCTTGTACAAAGCAAACTACTTGGTTCGTGCATCGTAATTTACATTTGAGAGGCATTTTATGAGGACATGTCCAGAAAGAAGAGGACCTCCCAACAGCCAAGACCCTACATGTGATTAAGAGAGTAAATCCCCTTTTTTCTCTGCAGAATTAACAAAATATTGTCTCTATGACCCAAAAAAGGGACTGAAAAGTTAGATCAAATTAAGAGTAAATCAAGGTAGTTTGGTCATCTTCACCAGCTTGTACAATGCCCGTGTTGATGCGTCCTGCCATTTTCTTCACTGTTATTGCTCTTGGGGGGAGAAGATGCTCCACGCATTCTTGCTATGTTCTTTCTCTCACCCACCTTCTTGCCAGAAGTGTCCATCTTCTTCTTCTTCTTCACGACAGTCGAGCCCCCTCCTCTCAGTGCAGGAACCATGTACCACCCGATGGAAGCGCACACGATTGCAAATGACCTCCCAAACAAAGCCAACATCAGCAAGATCGTGATCATAGCCAAAGGCACATAGCAAGATGGTCTCCTCCATGAGAAGCTCTTTCTCTTTGCCTCCTCATTCAATTCCACCTTGGGTTCATCCACTGCCTTCACCTCCTCTGGAGAATCGACCATGGTTTCCGGATCATGGGTCGCACTCGCAGTCTTCTTCCTCGCATCACTCCTGTCCGCCGCCTTCTTCTCCTTGTTCTGATGATGAAGATCCTTTGACTTCACTACGACCGGCACGAACTCGTCCGAGCTCGACGTGACGAACCGGACGAAGGCTATGTCCTGCGACCCGCTCTGTAGGTATATCTCCTTCCTCTTCTCCTCGAGGTCGGCCACGAGGGCTGAGAACTTGTCGAGCCCCCGGTTCGCATACGGGTTCTTGCTCTCCTTCCCCACATAGCTGTTGCTGCTCCTCCTGAGCAAGCGGTGCCTCCTGGATTTCCCTGGGGATCTAGGGAAGTTGGTCCAATAGGGCTCATCATCTTCTCCTTCTTCAGGATGGAAAGTGCCACAGATGAACGAGTTGAGCATCTTGATATCGGATGTGAAGTTCTCGGTGGGGGGACTGAACTGAACTGATGTGGTTTCTGATAGAATGAATCTGGAGTTATGGCTTGGAAGATGAGAGAGACAGGCACTTATCAAGAGGGGGTGAATTACTAGGACCCAGCAAGAGCCAACTAAGTCAAATAAATGGTTTGAAAAGAGTAACATAGGCATTAGAAGCTTCTTATATGGAGTCTGCGTGGAAATTTTCCCTTCTCGGGGTGGGAAGAGATCAGAACTGTCCCGCATTTAAATTGTTCTCTAATAATAAGAATAATGATGAATTGCATGTCATTAATGACCATCTCATACTGCATATCATCTAGAAGAAATCTTGCGTGCACCCAAATTATATGCGCCAAGAACGACATGAATCGCTGAATAATGAGAATTTTACGTGAGGCCAACATGATCTAATGACTAAGATCAATTGAGATCATGTGTTTTCTTTTTATTCGATTTCGCCAGTAAGATTTCGATAGTTCTTGAAGTAGTAAGGGGAGATTTGCTTCAATGTCGACGCAAAAAGTCACGCATTGACGGCTCACTCGCTTATTTCATTCTCCATAATACCATCCCATTCAAGCATACTAAGAACAACGTCGCGTCTTCTTCATTTGGTTATTTGGCAGCTGGGACAAGAGCAATTAAACTCGTCAAGATACCTGCCAGCTTTGACCCTCAATTCCTTTGTGTAAGTATTCCCATTTTTCTATTCTTCGCTTCACAAATTGATGCCTCGCGCTAGCAAATAATTTCTCAAGAAATGCTTAGGCTCGGCGTAATCGGTCCGCCCGTCGTCACGCTCGATTAGGTGAACTCAGTACGACGCGCGGAAAATTTCCAGGAGCATGTGAGCTCCGGCCCGAGAAATTTCGCGGCATATTTACTTCCTTTTTTTATATGGGAACAGTATGGAGAACGCGTGAATTTTACTACCGATCTCTTTCCCTCTCTCTCTTTTTTAGGTGTTGGACAAAGTCTTCACGCCAATAACCAGAAGCGAGACTTGCGCGGCAGGGTGGAAGTCAACTGCGTTCTGCCGGGTTCGGTCAACTCGCGTGTGCAGAATCTGATGAACTATATGAACAGATAAAGTAATGCCATGAATATATAAAAAGCACGGGAAATAGACGACAGAAAAGAGTTCCAAAATTCCGATTCATATTCCGAAAGAATAATGCATGCTATAAATGAAGTTACTAAGGTTTTCTAAGCACGTGTCCACGATTAATTCGATGGTCCGGCTGGTAATCCTATGCTTCGTTGAGATCTCGTGCTTCAAGATTCTCGCCCCCCATCAAATCCCTATACGACGTAAATCTTTCTGATTGATTAGGTTTTCTAATTAGTACAGAATTTCATCTTATCATTTTTTTTGGATTAATATCCCGAAAAACTTCAAACTGGTACACTTGTGATAAATTTACTCAAAATTAATTTTTTGACCACCCACCTGTGACAAATTTACTCTCCGTTAGTTTTCGTTAAATTTTACTGCCAATTTACTGAGTTGGATGATATGTAGCAGTTGGCGGGTATACCGCTTTAGGGTTTTACTTGTCGTTTGCTACAAGTGTACCAGTTTAAAATTTTCTATGGTGTTAATTCAATATAACAGAGGGTAAATTCGTTTAATGTCTTTTATGATAAAAAATTAATTTAGGATAAATTTGTCATGCATGTATCAGTTCAACGTTTTTCACGATATTAATTTTTTTTTTCAGCTCTCGAACGTAAATTGTGTAGCGGGGGTCAGCCGGCTTATTTTTACTGCATCTAGAAGGTCACTCGGGAGGCAAGTAAATTAATAGATGGGTCTTAATAATCACGCTCCATGTCATGTCAGGAGAAATCAAATCCACTGCTCTTCTAAACGGGTGAAACTCGGCGTGGATTTGACCGGATGCGAGTCTCATGTATGAGCCTCACATAATCAAAGGGAAAGTATATAAAAAAAATTATAATCAATTAAATTTGCATCAATTCAATCATAAACATTTTCAATTGGACCATTTTAATCGTAAACTTTGGTATCAATTCAGTTCAGCTGGCAAATTTATGCCGAAAATTATTGACGTAGACTCCGGTCTTTTCACATGATATGGTTGGTTTTGATGTGGATAATTTTCTTAATTTTTTTTTAAATTTTTTTGAATTTTTTATTTTCTTTTTTTTTCTCCAATTGTGGGCCAATGAGGTCACCAGCCACAAGTGAACTTTGGTCGAGGGCCTTCGCGCCTTGCCGGCTCGCTCAGATCCTGGCGAGGGTCACGATGCCCTTGCACAGATCAAGTGAGGGCGCGGAGGCCCACGCTTGTGGGGGGTGAGGGTGACCCTCGCTTGTGGTGCGTGAGGGTGACTAGGCGAGGGTGTCGCTACCCTCGCTAGCCAAGCCCATGCTTGTGGCTGGCAAGCCCAAAGTGTAAAAAAAAGAAAAAAGAAAGAGAAGATAAGAAAAAATAATAAAGTAATAAAAAATTCAGAAAAATAATACGAAAATTGTAAAACTTGTCCATGGTAGTGTCAGATGTGCCATGTAAAATAGCCTATGTTCACTTCAGTAATTTTCAGCCTAAATTAGTTGGATCGACTGAATTAGTATCAATATGAAAAGTCTCAGGATCAATTTGGTATGTAAAATAGCTTACGTCCACGTCGATAATTTCCGGGCTAAATTAGTCGGATAGACTGAATTAGTATCAATGTGAAAAGTCTCAGGACTAATTTGATCCAATTAAAATGTTTATGACCGAATTGGTGCTAACGTAATAAATTTAGGACTTTTTAAATACTTTTTGCCATGATCAACGAGTATGATTACCTCTGATCCACCAATAAATTATTCGAGATAATATGTCCCTTCGACATGGGGCTCTCAATAAGGATGACTGTGGTATCCCAACCTATGGATGACATTTCATTTTGGAATCTTGGATGAATGGATATATTAGTACAAAATATATAATGCAATTATCTAAAATAATCTAAGATAATTCGAAATAAAAGTGTCATTCTAGTGTATAGTTATTGGTCAGACTGGAATTGCAAGGTATCGGCCAACTAAATCCCAAACTCTTATGAGATGTATTTTGACTTTTGGATTACGTTACCTTAGCAGGCATTTTACCGGAGGTCCCTCGTAAAACATACAAGCAAAACCACAGTAAGGATACTAATAAATTGTTGTTCAATATTGCTTTTACTGATCAACTTCACTTTTTAATTAATAGAAACATAATATATCTAATTTCAAGCTTTTCACATCAGTTTTCTTTTATCGTGAGGAAGCTCATGCCGTTCAGCCCCGTAGTTTCATGGACCAGCAAAGACGCGAGTCGAAACTTCGATAGGCCGCGTAAATGTGCAACGCCGACCGTGATAATTTTTTGATGATTTCCTAAATTCTAAAAGCTATTTTGAATTGGTCAGAAAATTTTAGAAAAAAACATCTTTTCAATTTAGCTTGAAGCCAAACCGAACACTAACTAAGAGTCATCACAACGGGGCGGATTAGCCCCATACAGAAAGTGACCGATGCAGCTATGCAATATAATATCTTACACCACACATTACCTGCACTTCGTTGATAAAGTGTACAATTTGATTATCTGGGCTCATCCCAGAACAATGGAAACAACATTTCAACAATCACAAAAAAAATCGATAAACAATCAAACAAAAAGTTAAATTCTCAAAAATTAATCATTGATGTCGACATTGGAAGCTCCTTGTTGCAAAGTCAGTGTGAAAATTCAAATAAATTGTTCAAGCTCTAGTATCTAATGATGTATAACTCAACAGACTCGAAGAAATTGCATCTGCATAGAATTATCACGACAAAGTGCTATTAAGTCATCCACGGTTGACTTGACATGCCATGGCTTAAAGAAATCTGAGTTTACATCTCAATCGAACTTCGCCATATAACAAGTGTAGGTAACAACACCTAACAAGTGTTTCAAGTCATTCACGGTTGACTTAAAACGCCATATAACTCGAGAAAGTTCCAAGATTTACATCAGAATTTGAACATCTCCATGACAAGTGTGGGTAACAACAACTGACAAGTGCTTTTTAAGTCATTCACGGCTTTCAAATTCTACAGCTTCCCTTGCAAAGTCACGGTTGAATATTTTTAAGATTAAGAAATCTCACCTAATTCGCATTATACTCTACAAGAATGCCAAAATCATAAGAGTGGGTAAGTTCCCTGATTTTTGATGGGCACGTTGTGCTTATCTGAAGACATTGATTGGAGGAAGATTTGAAGAAGCAATCTCTTCACCTGCATACTCGCAGTTTCCACCTAATGCACGTCACAACTTCACCTCCTTCCTGTTAATTAGCATCATTGTCATCATCCTTCATGTACTTCTCCTGCACTGCTGCAACTGTAAGACTCGTTTGTCAAGGAAATCTCACTACATTTATGACATCACAAAAGGACAATAATGTGATCATAAGATTCGTTCATCATGACGGTCACACACCAGACAAAGTGAGTAAAACAATGGATGAAAACTAACATCCGAACTCGGATACTCCTGGAGCAGCACACAGAATTAACACCCACCAATATTTCTTACACGGTTACAGAAGAACTGCAATAGCAAGACTCCGTGCCAAGTGGAAGTTGCATGCCACTCTCCATTCTAAATAGCAGATACTCGGTCAACTGTCACGTGGTTTTCAACTATAAATGACCTAACTTCATCCCAGAACAAGCCAATTTCTTCCCTCCATCCATAGACCCATGATTTCCAATATCATGCAATAGCAAATAATATACGACTGAGAATGCAACAAAATTGTCCAATGATCTGCATCATGTCACAGCAAAAGGACAACCTTTTTCTATAACATGAATATAAGAGAAACATCAAACGGGAACCACGATATCAGGTGAAGCACCCAAATAAAAGGATATCTGTAGTAGTCCCAATCAACCGGACCAATGGCTATCTTGCTGAATTCAACAGCACTAGGTTCCATGCCAGCAAATATAAAGCCGTTGCTCTTGTCTATAAGCTTCACGAGGTTCCCGACACTTTCTTTATCCTGGAAAGCACCTTTTTAACTTCAGAAAATGAAAGCAAAGAGGCTTCAACTGGAAATTTTCAATCAGATATTGCTCCTAATATGGAAGGCAAGGAAGTGTACCTATACCTGGATATCCAGAGTAGTAAAATTGACGAGACTATAATCTTCTATTACATCGCAAAGTTCCTTCGTAAGCTTCCTAGGATAACAATCAAATCAGCTTCAACAAATCAGTAAATTTGGGATCAGTTGGATCCAATACAGTAGATACAAGACACAGTAACCAATGTGCACCACGAAAAAGAAGATCCGCTCATCCTAGTTAGACTTGGTAAAGAAAATATTGTCCTGCTTGGACAATGCAAGAATCTACTTAGTTACATAGTATGGTTTCGATGATACAGATAAGGGCACTTACGATCTGACGCCAAATGAAAGTTAAATGCATAACTCCAAATTCAAGGTTACTGCAAGAATGTATGAAAGAAAAGAGAATATGAACTCGGAAGTTCATATTTACACACAACATAGACCTTGGTACTTGCCATTGCACTCCACAATATCACACCTGTACTTGGCAGAGCGAGGATCCTGGTCAAGATGGTGCTGTAGATAGGATAAATCTTGCACATCCGTGTAAAAATCAAGATTAAAAGCTGCAAAATGTCTGCAAACTGTCAGCATTAATCACTGAAATTTACCATCAGGTAAGTAAACTCTATATAGTTGCAGCACCTAGCTTCCCATAGCTCTCAATAAGATCGATCTTAGACAAGACATTGATGTGTGGGAGTTCCAAATGGAGCATTGTTGATAAAGAGAGAAGCAGAGCACTTATATATTTGCCTGGATCACTGCATAGATGGGAATCAATTAAATGCACTGCAGTCAACTGCATGAGAGTGAAAACATGTTTCGCTTAGTCAAACTGGGAGATTTCCCCACAAGCAGATCAAACTGATAAAGTAGAATGTAGTAAACCACTAAGGAAGATGCATACACGGAGGTTCAACTTCTTTACAAGTTTCTCTATAACTCTTTTGGCATTTGAGTGAAGAAAAAATAACTCCACCTGGCCAGGGAAATCAAAGAGAAGATAGTGATCTGCAGAAATATTAAGTGTCAGGTATATTATTTGGTAACAAAGTATATAAACAAAAACCAAAACCAAAAATTTACGGAAAAGAGCATGGAGACATGCACAATGGCTTGGGGGGGGGGTGGGTTAAGAGAGAGAGGAGTGGGGCACAAGGGATTCAGAGAACACACTCAAATGGAATAAGCCACATATGTGCCTTTTATTACAGTATTAAGTAGTGAAAAATGACCACAAGAGTAGTTACAACACTAGACTATATTCCAAACATGACTCTCCTCAAAACATGAACCTGCAGTTGATTTGCAAAGGTGGGTCGTGAGTGGCAAGTCAAACTTCATCACCCAACAAAATAGGCAGAGCCGCACAGAAACTGTTCGACTTGTCCTTATAAGCAAATCGCCCTCCTTACCATGCTTGGTAACCGCACCAAAACAGACAGAGCCTTAATTTTGAGGATGAGAATAATGGAGGGCTTCTTCATTTAGTTTACAAAATTTTCTATACAAGATTTATCTGCATATGCACTCAAAGGGATAAAGACAACAAACACCAATATGGTGAAATATTAGATTTCTTAAAGGAAAATGAAGTTTGAAGAACAATGGTACTCTCAATCAGCAATGAGCTTAGTCAGAGAACACAAAAACTATGGTTAGAAAATAGAACACGGTTTTACTTTAGTTCCTTATGATTTACTTAGGACAAAAAGTTTTTTCATCATCCCCTCTGACGTGCAAGTTGCCATTTAACTTAATGTAAAGCAAAAAATTGCAAATGAAGGGCCTATAAACTTGAACACATATAGTGCTCTGTTTACATTGTCGTTTTCAGGGTACCAAAGCTCAAAGCAGATGGATTAACTAAAGTCTAGTATTATTTAGTCACGGTACATTCCCTCTCCTGTCAATTTGCCTATTATCCCCTTCATTATGCCACTATTCCCATTCTCTGTTCGACATGGTTACATTTACCTAGTGTTTTTTTCCAGGGAATGCCCATCTTATACGGGAGTAGAGTGTAGAGCGATATGTTTAATTTACCTCATGAGCTAACTTCTTGCTAGTTTAAGATTTTAAATGAATTAGAGTAATCTTGCATAATTTCTATATAGAATATCAGGAAAATCAATGCATTGGTTAGCATTGCCAACACCGTCATTGCCAAAGCACTAGGATCTCATCCTATAATAGATTAAGATGGCGAACCAGAAAAAGGAACCACAAAGCAAAAAGAATGCCATATCATTTGGCAGTACATATACATATACAGAAAGCGACATTCATTATCCTAGGATACAAACCTTTTAAAAGAGGTTTCAGCTTAGATTCCAGCCAATCGATGTTCTTCTCTAGGTAATCCATACAGTAAACAAGACCTGGTCCAACACAACAAATAAAGGAATGTGAGTGGAAGCAACAAACTAAAAATAATAGTTAAATCACATAAGAAAGGGATCCTCAGGGAAAATATAAAATCTGATTTTCCACAGACGAAGCCGTTATTTTGTGTGTTGTATTTGGAAAAAAAAACCACCTAGGTGTTGAAATCTAGTTTATAAACTCATTTGCATAACAAATCTAGATGCCTTTGCTGTTAATTACTAAAAAGAGATATCTCTAAAGAAAGTTAAATGGAAAGTGCATGGTCACCTCCGTTAGGCCCAAGAGAATGCTCCATCATCACGTCACTTAGTTTGATAAGTTCCTCAATATTTGCAGCACATTCATACCTATTCTCATGTTAAGGGAAATACAGTGACAACAATTTCTACTACTTAGTGAAAAACAATAATTCAACACATTGATAATGCAGGAAAAAAAGGATACGGCAGAATATCATTGGCAGGATCCAAATTGATGACAGCAACTTTCCTGCATGCCACAAGAACTCAAGAATTTCTTAACCAAATCGAATGAAGTGAGCACAACCATCTTCCAGGAAATGATATGATATAAGCAGCGATAAGAACAGAAACCGCTAATCTCATTCAATTTCCTGTCTCCCATTCTTATAATCTCTCTTTTTTCACAATCTCAAAGTAGAAATCTGGACTAGACAAACAGATAGGTTTTCCACACTGATATAAAGAATCTGCATGGCCAATGAAGGTATGATATGTCAAGCACGGAGGACTAAAATTTAGGACAATACGCCGGATTGTGACAGTACATAGCCACATATCATGATAAGCAGTACATTGAGTTCTGGTCTCACATCTACTATCCTGCACTTCCTTGCGTGCCAGTGTCTTGTACTTAAAACCAATCAAGAGAACACTACTGTAAACCTTGTGCACTCTATTGCTTGCCGGTGACTTGTGCTTAAAACCAGTCAAAATAACACTCTAAGAACCACCACCATGAGTTTGGCAGTGAAATTATTTTGAAAAAGAGCATACTAAGTGATCATTACAACAACACAGATGAGTAGTTTTGAGCTCACTCATTGATTGTTGACAAGTCAAAAGCCAGAAACAGGAAAGGCAAACATGTGACATGCCCATATAACAAGTCATAAAAGTTGCGCAACCAGCTAAATTCATGAAGAGTGAACTTTACAGATATCCACATATAAAAGATCAAACACCATAGCAAGTGTGGAATGCTATGGTGAAGCTTAATATACACATGCGCTGGCAAGCTAGGGACACTCTTTGGAAGATGGCTGTTTTTAACTCCAAAGCTTATAGAGAGCAATGTCTTATTAGGTATAAGGGAAAGCCTTTCATGATGACAAACTAGTTGAAAACAACTAAGACTCAATGATAATTCAGTTTTTCGTGATTGCTATTATCACCAACACAGTTAAACTATTTCAACTACAAAATGTTTGCATCCTAGACTGGTGTACTGCAGTCAAGTATCACACTGGCCACAACCACCCAAAAACCTCACAAGACTGCTGACAATAAGGTAGGAGTGGAGTAAGTTTCTAGTGGCGAGGAAACGTAACTGCTCCACAATATGGGGACACATAAGGGTGAATACTAGTCATCCGAGATCTCAAAAGGAATATATATCCAAATTCCAAATATAGATGAAGAGAACATACCGACACAAACAGAGAGTGAGAATACCTTCCGATGAGTTGGAGGAACTGAGACATGCCATTACAATAGGTAGTCTTTCCTGATCCTGGTGGACCAATAACCACTTGCCCAAACACCATCCTCTCTCTCTCAACCTCTTTCTCTGCAGGTAAAGTTTTCCTTATCTTAAAATGAAATAACAAAAATACGAAATCTACAATAAAGTTCTTTAAACATAGTTGTTTCTAATGAATCAAAAGATGATCCCAAATTTGCTTGCTTGTCATTAATTAAGTAAACATTTTTTTCTTATTACCAAGAGAAAGCATGGGTACATTCCAACTATATTAGTGACTAAAACAGGGCCTGTTCGGTGCATTGCCATGGAATCAAGGAGATGGAATCCCATTCCAAGCAATCAAATTCCTTAAAAGGGGATTTCATTTATATATATATAAAATATTTTGCATCCATTATAAAAATGAAGGGAAGTATCAATGTGATTTGCGAGATGATATTAAAACAAGTACAAAAGGCAACAAGCAAATAGTTTATCGAACCAACAGATACAAAATTGGGTGGCGCTGCTGGAACGCGCACTCTTCCTCTCGCAAAAGGTTGAGTGTTCGAATCCCGAGCGCCGCAGGGTGACTTAACCGGTGGCACGTGTGTGGTGGCTAGCACGTGTCGCCCCCAGGGTTTACTTCCCGGCTGTCGGCCGTGCGGGGGTTCCCTGGGTTACCAAAAAAAAAAAAAAAAAAAAAAAATAAGAATAAGAAATTCACAGATAGAGAATAAAGAAATGGGCGTGAAGATTTCTCTATTATATACATGTCACTGTCCTCTCAAAGAAGTATATCTACAATTCACACAACCATTTTCCCAAACACCTCATGCGCAAGTCCGCATGCGCCCAATAAAGAGCCAAGTCAAGCCTCTCGCACCAGCTGCGCCCAATAAACCCTATCCAGAAACGAGCAAGAATCGCATCCTCTTTCCATTCCTCCCCATCCAATTCCAACATCAACCAAACAAGGGCTACCGCAACTCATTTTCGCCTCAGAAATTTTGCGAATCCCGCAATCCCCAACGAAGCAGCTATCAAACATCAGGAAAAGGAAAGCTGCAAAAGAAATGAAAATCTGCAAGCACCTCCGCGGCGGCGTAGCGTAAGCGGCGAACTGGATCTTCAAGCCTCGTGAGAGCGCAAGCTAGTGAGACGGCGGTTTCGTGCGGCGGCGCGCCGGAGAGATGGAGAGAGAGATTTAGGGTTTCAGGGACTGGACCGTGTGGTTCGCTCGGCGTCTGCGTCCTGCAGTTGAAGAAGGAAGCGGAGGAACTGGGACTAGCTCGAGAGCTTGGTTCAGTGAGTCAGTAGAACTCGTCTCGTCGGCACGACCGCCGGTGGCGGTGGCGCGGTGGCGGAGCGGGAACTAAGGGTAGCCGACGGATTGGAGATGGAAAGATCCCGGGCCGTTGGATTTGGGCCTAGTTTCACCCGGTTGCGGACTTTCTCCTAAGAGCGGATGCCCGAACCGCTAGAAGATACATCTTGACACGCGCAAAATGAAGTATAAGATGTTGGGATAACTACGTGAATAATCCACGAACTTTTGGCTTAATGTGAAATATGATCTTCAAATTTTTAATTTGTTTAATGTGATTCATAAACTTTAACCTAACG
The DNA here is from genome assembly GCA_031216285.1 of Syzygium syzygioides. Classification (NCBI taxonomy): domain Eukaryota; kingdom Viridiplantae; phylum Streptophyta; class Magnoliopsida; order Myrtales; family Myrtaceae; genus Syzygium; species Syzygium syzygioides. Next base: position 25,367,988 of record CM062247.1, read on the forward strand.
TTTAATGTAATTCATGAATTTTTAATTTGTTCAGTGCAATCCCTAAACTTTTAGTACATATTCAATATAGTCTTTGAACTATATAAAAATGTTCAATGTAATCCTTCTGTTAATTCAAGATCAGGGACTACAATGAATATTTTCATATAATTCGGCGGCTAAATTGAACATGTACCAAAATTTTAAGGATTATATTGAATAAATTAAAAGCTCATGGACTACATTGAATATTCGATTAAAGTTCATGAATCATATTGAACGAATTAAAAGTTCAAAGATTACATTGCTTATCGAGCCAAAGTTCATGGACTATTTATGTCATTTTCTCTAAAATGTTTTACACATTCGCGAATCGGCACCTGACCCGCTAAAAAATGGATGTAAATTTAAGGATGTTTTGCGATCTTACCTTTGTTGTTACGACCGAACCGTCACACACCTTTTTGAACCGTCATATATTTTTTTTTTGGTTCTAAAACCGTCGCAATTTGAGTGCTTTAAAAACAATACAAGTTCACAACGTTAAATTTTTTGTTACCACACAGGAGGTCGTAAACTTTTGGAAACCATCTAATTGAAAAAGATTCAAAATTATCCATATTTGTTCTTGGTTAGGATGGATTGTTGTAAGCCTTCCCAAAGCGTTTCGCACGTCGTAATTGGAAAAATAAAATGTGACAATATTTTTGTCCCTTTTTATAACGAACCATTTTAACATTTTGTAAATCGTCGTAATTGAAAAACAAATTCCAAATTTAGAACGATTTTTGGTATTTGTCATGATTAAATATCGTAACTCTTGAAAATCGTCGTAGTTGATAAATATTCAACTTCTATATGTTTCGTTCTAAGTTGTGACCGACTGTGGTATACTTTTCAAAACCACAAAATCCAAGTTTACTACGTTTTTATTCTTGGACATGATGCCTCCTCGTCTAAAACATTTGTAATCCGTCATTAGTTTGAAAATATAGACTCTGTTTGTTTTGTTGAAAATGAATGATTTGGAAAATATTTTCTCAAAATGATCATTTATATGTTTTACAAAAATGAATGAATGAACAATATTTTCATCGTCTACGGAAATGTTTAGATTTAAATTGTTATAGATAATAAAATCATTTGTCATCGGCTAATTATTTTAAGAGTTATGAGTAATCATTTTTAGGAAAATATTTTTAAAATCAATAATTTTTTGCGAAATAAACGGAGCCATAGTAAGTCTTTGTAAATTGCCATCGTTCAAAATTACCCACATGAGGATGTTTTATTCTTTATTACAATGGACTATCTTAGATCTTTGGAAATGGTCTTAATTTTTTTTTGGGTAGAAAAATGGTCTTAATTTAAAATATTCAAATTTATGAGGTTTTGCTCTATGAATCATCGTTAACTCTTTTTAAATTGTCATAATTGAAAAATTATCCAAACTTAGAACGATTTGTTCTTAATTATGACAAATCTTCGTAAACTTTTGTAAACCGGCATTATTAAAATGCCGTTGTCTTAGTAGGATCTATAAGACCCATGTTCGTTTTAGAGAATTTGAGAATGGAATCCAAGATTTAGCTCTTGGATACAACTTAACACTATAAAAATTTGTAAACCGTCGATTTCGAATGAATCCAAATTTATGGCTATTTAGCTCTTAGTTATTTGGTAGATTTGGAAGCGTGAAGCCCAAGTCTGCTGGAAGACTCCCCCGTATTTGGTTGGCTCCAACGTCGAGGCCACTTGGAGAAGAGACATTGAGTATTCAACTTGGAATTGTACCAGATAATTGGTTCATTGCTGCAGCAAAATCATTGTAATTTCAGCAGGCTGCCTGGAACTGAGCGCAGGGGGTGGGGTGGGTGGTGGTGGGAAGGGGAACTACCACCAAAGTTATTTAGACGTATGCCCTCTCTAATGAAGGTAAGTTCCCAATGGAGGTAGGCACACTCCAATTGAGATCATTTGCATACAAAGAAAACCACCGTAGCTTCAATAATGAACTGACGTCCATAGAAATTCCTCCAGTTCGTTGATTGCATTACATAAATGAGGTTGACAAGATCAAAGCAAGCGAACAAGTTTTTGGGAATTTCACCGACCAATGAATTGTATCCTAGTCGTGAGAAACGTAGGAGGCGCAACCGCCCGACGTGTTTGGGACCGAGGAGAGATTGACCGGGAGAGTCTTTGTGCTCCTAAGTTCAGTACCGGGAGAGAGAGTCCTTGTGCTCCCAATTTTGGAACCGGGATCCTTTGGTGCCCGTGACTGCATGTGCCCTCAGTTCACTGGCAAAATCTAATGCTATTATTCCCCAAGTTGAGCACATTAAAGGGATCTCCCATTATTCCAGCCTTAAATGCGAGCAGCGCGAGTTTGTCAGTTTGTTTGTGGCAGAGCAGACTCGGTTAAAGCACAGTGCAAGAACTAAACAACCGAGAAGCAAGTTGCATAATAGTGACTCTGCACTAATAAGTTTCATGACTAAAAGGGGAAGCGGGTATATATGGAAGCAAGGCGAGAAGAAACAAGATATGTATATCATAAGGATAATGACGTGTGCTGATTCAAGTTACGAAGAGAATGAAGGAGGGGGGGGGGGGGTGTTCTGCTGTGACTACTGCACGGCGACACTGGCCCACACACTTATTTTTCCAATCCACTTCTTCGAGGGCTTGTGTGGATGTGGCGACTGGGAATCACAAAACGGGGCCCCGGGCATTAACAGACGGGGAGGCAAAAGTGAGTATGTTCTGCAATGCAAGTCCAGCAACTCAATAGATGAATAGCAGATTGGATACTCTTCTGTTGCTCTCCTGAATGATGCACTACTTTTGATTACCACATCGCAGCCCACAGCTTGATTCAAGGAGATGACACATAATTTCAATTAAATCCTTTTGTTTAGCCACCTTAATGTTCCTCTCAACTGATCAATATATAGTTCAGCTGTTCTCGTTGTTGCTTTTGTGGTCCTCTTCATTTCTTTCAGGATAATCGCGCATTGAAGGTGGAAAGAAGCTGCTTCGGAAGAATGTGTCCATTCAGAACGAAGAAAAACAGTATTCAAAATTCTGTAACTTCTCCATTGCATATAATCACTATTTATTTAGAGAAGTACGTTTAGGCATATTGGTGGTTAGTAATTTCTTGACATAGTTAGTAATTTCTGCCTTTAAAAATTTACTTATTCATGTGATTAATGAATCCCCTGTGAAACAAGTGGCTATCAATATGTTTATTAATAGTTTCATGCACATGTCAATAGGTGCTTTCCCATAAAAAAAAAGGGCGATCTAGTAACTTTACCATAATGCGGAAATAAAAGCAAGGATAGTAGTAAACTTCAGAAATATTAGCGCTGCATAATTTGCACTTGCACTCCCAGAAAAATCCAATACACTAGAGTTACACTATTCAACTAAAGCATACTTGGATAATTCGTACCACATTCATCAGATAGTTTATAAGTGTTCTTAAATCACCACTTGCTAGAATGCTGAATCCAAAAGCTATGCATCCTTAAATTCACCCTCCAGAGCAACCGCATGGTCTATAGCTGACTAAACCAACAGCGAGCCATTCCCACTCAATCTGCAGAAACCAAGCTTTATTTTGAATAAGATTTGCAATAACTAATCGATTGCAATTCCTCTTAATGAGTATCATACTAACGAAAAGAAAAAAAACGGAAACCGGACAATTTATGTTGGATTCAATTTAAAATACTATGGAACCAAAACAAAATTCTAAGCAAAGCAACAGTTCTCAAGAATGTGTGTGCACTCTAGGCCCCGTGCTAGTTTAGTTATGTATAGATACAGATGGAGAATAATGATCTAAGTATCATTTTGAGGCAAAAAGAATGATCCATCCTCTTCAGCTGTAGAATTTACCTGTCCGCTTCCGTTTGGTTAAACAACCATAAAGGTATAACAACTAAACAGAAGCTGTTAGTAGTTCATCTTCTCCATGTAAACCCAGTGCAAAGAGTTTCTCCCTAATCTGTTGCAGCTGATTTGCAATTCCGCTGATGCTCATCCGTCTTCTGGGAATGCTGTGCGAACAAGCAACTCCAATATTGTAGACCAAAACCAAACATTCTTGAAATGTGCAGTCGCTTTCGAAAAGCCAATGCTGGGGACTACGGTGGCCTAATTGGCTCTCTCTTTCTTGAAGCAAAACGCTATCTGTAATTTCGAGTACTTGTCCAGGCAAAGCTTTTGCGACAAAATTATGAAGAGTCAAATTGTCTCTGAATACATCATCAGTGGGACTCAACCCTGTGAACATCTCCAGTAAGAGAATGCCATAACTATAGACGTCCCCTTCCCTAGAAATCTCGCATCCCATTGCATATTCTGCCACACATTTAGATCATAGTGCAAGTCAAATTAAGTTGTGGATCAACAAATCATAAGGTAATGTGCCTAAGACTATAAGAGTTATCATTAGCTACCAAACTTGAGAGAGAGAGAGAGAGAGAGAGAGAGAGAGAGAGAGAGAGAGAGAGAGAGAGAGAGATTACCTGGTGGAGCATAACCAATTGTCCCTCTCAGCCCCACTGAGCTCATACGATTAGCTACAGTATCAAGGGATGATCCAAGAAGGAATTTCGCTAATCCAAAGTCACCAACATGTGCGACCATCTCTGCATCTAAGAGGATATTACTTGGCTTTAGATCACAATGAACAATGGGGATGTGGCATTGATGATGAAGGTAATCCAGTGCAGAAGCAACACCTATAGCAATGTTTATCCTCCTAATCAAATTCAACTTTTTCGGGAGCTCATTCCCATGAGATGTTGTGTTTGGGTGTAGCCATCGTTCCAAGCTTCCATTGTCCATGAATTGATAGACCAATGCCTTAAAATCATTTCCTTGATAATCACTACCCGAGCAAACTGTTAGTATCTTCAAGAGATTTCGATGTTTGATATTCTTTAATGCCTCGCACTCCACCATGAAGCTCTTCAGTGCACCACAACGGACTAAATGAAGCACCTTCACAGCAACAACAGTTGCATCGTCCTCAAGTATCCCCCTATAAACAGAACCAAAGCTGCCAACACCGATCAAATTCATTGAAGAAAAACCATCTGTTGCTTTTAGGAGTGCTCCATAGGACACCTTCGGACGTGAATCATTTATTGAACTTGAAGCTGGTTCATTTACTTTCTTCTTCAACCCACAAAGATATAAAAACGTCAGGATAAGAGCTATTCCAAGAACTCCGAAAATAATAGAAGTAGACAATATCGCTGTATTTATCTTTCTGTTCTTGGAGCTTTTGGTGATGCAGATGGGGAGGTGAAATTCTGGTAGTCCACCGCAGAGCTCATTATTCCCAATAATAGAAGTACTGGTAGCATTCTTAAAGACTCCTTCACATGGTAGCATACCTTCAAACTTATTGTATGATAAATTCAGAAGCTTCAAGGAGCGAAATACTGTTAAAAATTCTGGAATTTGACCTGACAAATTATTGCGTGAAAGATCTAGTTCTTCGATGCCTCCTAACGATATGATTGATTGAGGAATGGACCCCTGGAAGAGGTTGCCCCCCATCCTCAATGATGTCAATTGAGTGCAATGACCTAAACTGATGGGGATTTCGCCTACCAACAAATTGTTCGAGATGTCTAGCGCAGTCAAAGTTCTCAGGTTGCCGACTTCTGTGGGTAGAACCCCAATCAGATGGTTATGAGACAAGTTCAGAATGATTGTTAATGATGAGAGACTTATGAGCTGCGGAGGAATGGCACCACTGAGATTGTTATTAGATAGATCGAGCGCAGCAAGAGATCGGCAATTAGATAGATGGGGCGGAATTTGCCCTTGAAAGTTGTTCCCACCAAGATGTAGTTCGATTAACTTGGTTAGATTTCCCAAAGAAGATGGGATAGTGCCTCCCAGGTTGTTATCATTTAAGTACAGTTTCCTTAAATCTTGTAGGGCTCCCAAATTTGAGGGGATAACACCTGATAACTGGTTATCAAACAAAGCCAATACTTCCAGTTTAACCAAATCCCCTATTTCTTCCAGAATTTCACCAGATATATGATTCTGGTTTAACAAAAGTACTTTGATAGTGGTGGATAAATTACCTATGCATTTAGGTAACACTCCGCCAAACTTGTTTGCGCCAATAACCAAGTACTCTAGTCGGGTGCTATTAGTTAACGAGCAAAGGAAGCTCAAGTCTTCAGGTTTTCCACTTCCAAGTTGGTTAACAGCGATTGCAAACCGACTAAGATTACGCAGTTTTTCCAAAGATGGCACTTTTTCGGAAAATCTGTTATAAGAAAATATAAGCCAATCTAGCTTTGTGCAATTTGATATCCATGGAGGAATTGGCCCCTCAAGTTGGTTCGAACCAACTGTAAAAATTTTAAGATTTGGGAGTTGGAGGTCCATGTCTGCAGGAAGAGTCCCCTCTATTCGGTTCTCTAAACCTTCAAACGCAACGATCGAAGAGAGATTAAGTAGTGAAGATGGAATTGTACCTGACAATTTGTTAGCTCCAAAGCTAATGATTCGCAAGTTTTTCAGGTGGCCTAGAACTTGGGGAATGCTCCCGCCCAGGTTGTTATGGGTTAAATAAAGTACCTCCAGTGAGGATAAGTTCCCGATGGACGAAGGCACACTTCCGGTTAGATTGTTCCCATATAAATCCAACACAAGTAGCTTCGACTTTGAACCGAGCTCTCTAGGAATTTCTCCAGTTAGCTCATTGTTCCCAAGCAGGAAGTTGACCAGGTCTGAGCAACCCGACATGTTTTTGGGAATTTTGCCAACCAGTGAATTGTTGTATAATTGCAGGATACGCAGGCGGCGCAACCGGCCGAGTTGTGGAGGGATTTCTTGGTTGAAGCTATTGTTCTGTAGCGACATCTCTCTTAAGAAGCTGAGATTTCCGACATGAGAAGAGATTGATCCGGAGAGTCCTTGTGAGTGCAAATCCAAGACCGTGACCCTCTGGTGCCTGCGGCCACACGTAACACCATACCATTGGCAAAACCCAATGCTATTGTTCCATGAGTTGAGCACGCCAAAAGGATCTCCGGTTATGCCGGCCTTAAATGCGAGAAGCGCGAGTCTGTCGGTTTCATTGACGGTGGAGGAGGCTTGGTTAAAGCACAGTGTAAGAACAAGACCAAGAAGCAAGTGACATGATTGAAACACTGCAAAACTCATGCTTACAAATTTCATGACTCAAAGCACAAGAAAGCGGGTAGATATGAAAGCAAGGCGAGAAGTAACAAGAGGCAGGATCAATGCTAGTGGAAACTGTGGCGAGATTTATAATGAAGAGTCGTTTTATATGGACAGCTTTTTGAAGCGCTGTTTTTCTTTTTGTTTTTTGTTCTTCTTTTTGCGAGTATCATCAGAGTGCTATGTAAAAAGAAAAAGAAGAAACAGTATCTCCCAGTCAATAATGAGTATCTTCCCATTAAAATGCAACTAGTGGCTCTCTCTCTCTCTTAGGAAAAGCGGTCACTATAATCAATGAATTTTGTCCGTTTAATACTTTTTGGACCATTTTTTGTTTCCATAATTGTTTGAAAGGAGATATTGTTGTCATTGTCGGCGGACAACAATTCGGGCTACTTTTCATCAAGTTGGATGACTCTTCATTCGATTCTCGAAGGGACTTTTTGTCTGGTTACTTATGCCGTGGGAAAGCCGCTGTGACGTTGATGTATACACATCTGCGTGTATTTCGGGGGCCGAAATTGCATGGCCCAATCATAATCCGTGGATCGGAGCCAATCACGGCTGGTCAGTTTCGTGGGTTTCCCGCATATCCCACAAATTTGAATGGTTTTGATTGCATGTGGTCCACGGGCCATGGTCCATGCAAGTATTTCCTGGTACGTTGGGCTGGAAATTTACAAGAAGGCGGACTGTCGGGATGTTTCCTTCAAGTCAATCAGTGCAATGCCCACACCATTCCTTCATAGGAAGCTCAGATGGTCATGACTTTGATACTTCCCAGTCAACACTAAAAATTGCCTTGCAAATTACGCCCCAGCCGTGCGTAAAAATTGGCCCTTGCGTGAGATACTGTCTTGCCAATGAAAGTCTTGCTCCATTCACAAAAACACACAAGTTAAATGATAAAGTCGTCTCCCTTCTTGCACGGAAAAAGAACCGATAAATTTAATAGGTTTGCAATTTGAATTTTTGCTCTCGACAGTTTGCAACGGAGATGTAGAATTCTTCTGGCGGTAAGATATAACTTTGAGCGTTTATATTAGGGAAAATTATCATTTTAATCCTAAACCTATTATACGTTTTACAATATAATCTCAAACATTTATTTAAACATACTCTTAAATTTTTGTGTGAAATTTCAATATAATCTTTTTTGTCAATTTTAGCTTGAAATTGTTGACGTGGCATCCAGTCATCACTGACGGTCCTACAAGACATGACTGGCAATTTGGCATGGACAACTTTACTCGAAACAACGCCATTTTAGCTTAAATTTCTAATTTTTAATTTTTTATATTTTTTTATTCTTTCCTTCTTTCCTACTGTTCATCTTCTTCCAAACTCTGGTTCTCAACAGTGTTTCAAGTGCAGCTTAGCGGCATAAGGGTACCAATATAAACATAATATAAGACTTTACTTCTTGAGAAAATATTCGGTGGTTTATTACTACCACGTTAGTTGCTGAGGTGGTATATATTTTATATTTAATTCAAATCGCAAATTGACATGTGTTTGCCGATGTGGAAGGAAAGTAAAAAAAAGAAAAATTGGCTAGGAGATCTGCTCAGCCATGTAAGCTTCCCCTCCGTTGTGCTGGTTGTCGGCTCCGATTTCCTCCGCCGTCGCTCACCTTCTACCATACCTTGTGGTCAGCTCAATGTCAGCCCCGTCCATGGCTGAGCCACCCCTCCATCATCACAGCGACTTAGTCCTTGCTCGTTTAGATCCGGACTGGAGCTGCAAGCCTAGCTCGTCCATGTCGCGCGATGCTTGTCCATGGCCGTGAGCCTTGATGGCAAGCTCGAGATCCAGACGGCCATGAACTGCGCTCAGTCATCAGCAGGGCTTCAAATCTGGACTGATTGGTCATGCTCGAGAAGAATGCATGGCTTCCGCTCCCTCTGATTCAGATTTGAACTGAAGTCGTGCTTTCTTCGACAGCGGATGAAAGCATTTGTCATGGCCTAATTATTTTGAGAGTTATAAGCAATCATTTTTAGATAAACATTTTTCAAAATATTTATTTTTCGCAAAATAAATAGAGCCTATGAAGTCATTATAAATTGCCGTCGTTCAAAATTACCCACGTAAGGATGTTTTGTTCTTTGTTACAATGGATTATCGTAAATCTTTAGAAATGGTCTTAATTTTTTTTTTGGGTCGAAAAATGGTCTTAATTTCAAGTACTCAAATTTATGAACTTTTTCTCTACGAATCATCGTAACTCTTTTCAAATCATCGTAATTGAAAAAATATCCAAAATTGCGACGCTTTGTTGTTAATTATGACAAATCTTCGTAATCTTTTGTAAATCGGCATTATTAAAATTCTATTGTCTTAGCAGGATATATAAGACCCCTGTTCATTGTAGAGAATTCGAGAATGGAATCCAATATTTAGTTCTTGGATACAAGTTAACACTATAAAAATTTGTAAACCGTCCATTTCGAATAAATCCAAATTTATGGCGATTTAGCTATTCGTTATTTGGTAGATTTGGAAGCGTGAAGCCCAAGTCTTCCGGAAGACTCCCTCTGATTTGGTTGGCTCCAACGTTGAGGTCACTTAGAGAAGAGAGATTAAGCATTCAACTTGGGATTGTACCAGATAATTGGTTCATTGGTGCAAAAAATTATTGTAATTTTAGCGGGCTGCCTGGAACTGGGGGAAAACTACCGCCAAAGTTATTTCGAGGTATGCCCTCTAATGATGACAAGTTCCAACGGAGGAAGGCACACTCCAATTGAGATCATTTGCATACAAAGAAAACCACGATAGCTTGTTGGCTGGGTTCTCTCCCACATGGAGGAAGCTCAATGAATTACAAGTCCAAGGCGAAATAGTTTGTTGGCTCTGTTCACTCCCATATAATATCCATATGGAGAAATAGTTTTTCTCACCATTATTATGTCGTAGCCACAAAAAACGATCTTTTAAGAGACACAATAACAAGAGAGAAAGAGAGCAGAAAATCTGGATTGAGGAAATATCTGATTTTCATCAAGCTGACATCGGTGGTCGATTCGTTGTTTGATTGAGTTGAAATTTTGTCAGTGTGTTCGTGTCACATTCTTCTCGAATTTGATTGGTTTGATTTTCGCTTGAAGCTCCCTACATCAGGTTTACGTGGATTGCACCAAAAGTGCGTTTTTTGGTGCGATTTATCCTTTATCTCTTGTGAAGTTTATGTCTATTGCCAAAAATGATATTTTTGATGTCTTTGTTGCTATGTACCTCTAGTATTTACTAGAAAAGAATTTTGTTCACCCAATTTTGCTGATAGTGAAGATTTTTGGATGGACTCTGTTCCCGTGATTTTTGATCTCCTCACACCGAGGACATTTTCCATGTAAAAAATCACCTTGTATTTGCATGCTTGGTATCTATATCTCTCTATTATATTGTTTCCTATTAGGTTTGCACAAGAGGGGGGATTATTTTATATCGCTGCGCTAATCCGATATTGTTCGGATTGTTGTTGTTCTCCCAACATAGCTTTGCTAATGAACCATACGTCGATTGAAATTTCTCCAATTAGTTGGTTGTATACAAGGATGAGGTTGATAGGGTCAGAGCAAGCTAACATGTTTTTGGGAATCTCACTGACCAACGAATTGGGTCCTAGTCATAAGATATGTAAGCGGCGCAACTGCCTGACATGTTGAGGATTGAGGGGAGATCGACCCAGAGAGTCTTTGAGCTACCAAGTTCAGTACCGGGAGAGAGAGTCCTTCTGCACCCAATTTTGGAACGGGGACACCTTGGTGCCCGTGACTGCATGCTCACTGGCAAAATCTAATGCTATTATTCCCCAAGTTGAGCACATTAAAGGATCTCCCATTACTCCAGCCTCAAATGCGAGCACAGCGAGTTTGTCAGTTTGTTTGTGGCAGAGTAGACTCGGTTAAAGCACAGAGCAAGAACAAAACAACCGACAAGCAAGTTGCATATTAGTGACTCTGCACTTACAAGTTCATGACTCAAAGGGAAGCGGGTATATATGAAAGCAAGGCGAGAAGAAACAAGAGGTGTATATCATAAGGACAATGACGTGCGCTGATTCAAGTTATAAATAGAATTAAAGAGGGGCCTCTACTGTGGCTAATGCACGGCGACACCAACCCACACACTCATTATTTCCAATCCACTTCTTCGAGGTCTCGTGTGGATGTGGTGAATGGGAATCGCAAAATGAGGCCCCAATTCTGAGCGCATTAACAACAGGGAAGGTGAAAGTGAGTATGTTCTGCAATGCAAGTCTAGCCAGTCAATAGATGAATCGCAGACTTGATACTCTTCTGTTGCTCTCCTGAATGATGCACTACTTTTGATCACCACATCTCAGCCCGCAGAAGTGAGCGCTTGATACAAGCAGGTGACATAATTTCAGTTAAATCCTTTTGTTTAGCCACCTTAATGTTCCTCTCAACTGATCAATATATAGTTCAGCTGTTCTTGCCGTTGCTTTTGTGGTCCTTTTCATTTCTTTCAGGATAATCGCGCATTGAAGGTGGAAAGAAGCTGCTTCGGAAGAATGTGTCCATTCAGAACGAAGAAAAACAGTATTCAAAATTCTGTAACTTCTCCATTGCATATAATCACTATTTATTTAGAGAAGTACGTTTAGGCATATTGGTGGTTAGTAATTTCTTGACATAGTTAGTAATTTCTGCCTTTAAAAATTTACTTATTCATGTGATTAATGAATCCCCTGTGAAACAAGTGGCTATCAATATGTTTATTAATAGTTTCATGCACATGTCAATAGGTGCTTTCCCATAAAAAAAAAGGGCGATCTAGTAACTTTACCATAATGCGGAAATAAAAGCAAGGATAGTAGTAAACTTCAGAAATATTAGCGCTGCATAATTTGCACTTGCACTCCCAGAAAAATCCAATACACTAGAGTTACACTATTCAACTAAAGCATACTTGGATAATTCGTACCACATTCATCAGATAGTTTATAAGTGTTCTTAAATCACCACTTGCTAGAATGCTGAATCCAAAAGCTATGCATCCTTAAATTCACCCTCCAGAGCAACCGCATGGTCTATAGCTGACTAAACCAACAGCGAGCCATTCCCACTCAATCTGCAGAAACCAAGCTTTATTTTGAATAAGATTTGCAATAACTAATCGATTGCAATTCCTCTTAATGAGTATCATACTAACGAAAAGAAAAAAAACGGAAACCGGACAATTTATGTTGGATTCAATTTAAAATATTATGGAACCAAAACAAAATTCTAAGCAAAGCAACAGTTCTCAAGAATGTGTGTGCACTCTAGGCCCCGTGCTAGTTTAGTTATGTATAGATACAGATGGAGAATAATGATCAAGTATCATTTTGAGGCAAAAAGAATGATCCATCCTCTTCAGCTGTAGAATTTACCTGTCCGCTTCCGTTTGGTTAAACAACCATAAAGGTATAACAACTAAACAGAAGCTGTTAGTAGTTCATCTTCTCCATGTAAACCCAGTGCAAAGAGTTTCTCCCTAATCTGTTGCAGCTGATTTGCAATTCCGCTGATGCTCATCCGTCTTCTGGGAATGCTGTGCGAACAAGCAACTCCAATATTGTAGACCAAAACCAAACATTCTTGAAATGTGCAGTCGCTTTCGAAAAGCCAATGCTGGGGACTACGGTGGCCTAATTGGCTCTCTCTTTCTCGAAGCAAAACGTTGTCTGTAATTTCGAGTACTTGTCCGGGCAAAGCATTTGCGACAAAATTATGAAGAGTCAAATTGTCCCTGAATACGTCATTGGTGGGACTCAACCCTATGAACGTCTCCAGTAAGAGAATGTCGTAACTATAGACGTCCCCTTCTCTATAAATCTCGCATCCCATTGCATATTCTGCCACACATTTAGATCATAGTGCAAGTCAAATTAAGTTGTGGATCATCAAATCATAAGGTAATGTGCCTAAGACTATAAGAGTTATCATTAGCTACCAAACTTATGAGAGAGAGAGAGAGAGAGAGAGAGAGAGAGAGAGAGAGAGAGAGAGAGAGAGAGAGAGAGAGAGAGAGAGAGAGAGAGAGAGAGAGAGAGAGAGAGAGAGAGAGAGAGTACCTGGTGGAGCATAACCAATTGTCCCTTTAAAACCCACTGAGCTCATCTGATTAACTACAGTATCAAGGGATGATCCAAGAAGGAATTTCGCCAATCCAAAGTCACCAACATGTGCGACCATCTCCGCATCTAAGAGGATATTACTTGGCTTTAGATCACAATGAACAATGGGGATGCGGCATTGATGATGGAGATAATCCAGTGCAGAAGCAACACCAATAGCAATGTTTATCCTCCTGATGAAATTCAACTTTTTGGGGAGCTCATTCCCATGAGATATTACGTTTGGGTGTAGCCATCGTTCCAAGCTTCCATTGTCCATGAATTGATAGACTAAGGCCTTTTTCCTTGATAATCACTACCCAAGCAAACTGTCATATCTTCAAGAGATTTCGATATTTGATGTTCTTTAATGCCTTGCACTCCACCATGAAGCTCTTCAGTGCACCACAACAGACTAAATGAAGCACCTTCACAGCAACAACAGTTGCATCATCCTCGAGTATCCCCCTATAAAGAGAACCAAAGTTGCCAACACCGATCAAATTCGGTGAAGAAAAACCATTTGTTGCTTTTAGGAGTGCTCCATTAAACACCTTCAGACGTGAATCATTTATTGAACTTGAAGCTGGTTCATTTACTTTCTTCTTCAACCCACAAAGATATAAAAAAGTCAGGATAAGAGCTATTCCAAGAACTCCGAAAATAATAGAAGTAGACAATATCGCTGTATTTATCTTTCTGTTCTTGGAGCTTTTGGTGATGCAGTTGGGGAGGTGAAATTCTGGCAGTCCGCTGCAGAGCTCATTATTCCCAATAATAGAAGTACCGGTGGCATTCTTAAAGACTCCTTCACATGGTAGCATACCTTCAAACTTATTGTATGATAAATTCAGAAGCTTCAAGGAGTGAAATGCTACTAAAAATTCTCGTATTTGACCTGACAAATTATTACGTGAAAGATCTAGTTCTTCAATGCCTTCTAACGATTTCATTGACTGAGGAATGTGCTCGTGGAAAAACTTGCACCCCATCCTCAGTGATGTCATTGAAGTGCAATGACCTAAACTGTTGGGGATTTTACCTACCAACAAATTGTTCGAGATGTCTAGTGTAGTCAAAGTTCTCAAGTTGCCGACTTCTGTGGGTAGAACCCCAATCAGAAGGTTATGAGACAAGTTTAGAATGACTGTTAATGATGAGAGACCTATCAGCTTTGGAGCTTTGGATGAATGTCACCACTGAGATTGTCATTAGATAGATCAAGCACATCAAGAGATCGGCAATTAGATAGATGTGGCGGAATTTTCCCATGAAAGTTGTTCCTGCCAAGATCTAGTTGGATTAACTTGGTTAGATTTCCCAAAGAAGATGGTATAGTCCCTCCCAGCTTGTTATCACTTAAGTCCAACATCACTAAATTTTGTAGAGCCCCCAAATTTGGGGGAATAACACCTGATAATTCATTATCATTCATATACAATACTTCCAGATTAACCAGATCCCTGATTTCTTCTGGAATTTCACCGGATATATTATTGAAGCTTAACAAAAATGCTTTGATAGTGGTGGATAAATTACCTATGCATTTAGGTAACACCCCGCTGAACTCGTTCCCCTCGATAGATAGGTACTCTAATTGGGTGAGGTTAGTTAACGAGCAAAGGAAGTTCAAGTCTTCATGTTTTCCACTTCCAAGTTGTTTATTACTGATTAGAAACCGACCAAGCCTATACAATTTTTCCAAAGAAGGCACTTTTTCGGAAAACCTGTTAATGTTAAGTTGAAGTGCGTATAGCTTTGTGCAATTCGATATTGTCAGAGGAATCGATCCCTCAAGTTGGTTAGAAGAAACGGTAAAAATTTCAAGATTTGGGAGTTTGAAGCCTATGCCAGTAGGAAGAGTCCCCTGTATTCGGTTGCCTCCAACGTCAAAAACAGTGAGTGAAGAGAGATTGAGTAATGAAGATGGAATTGTACTTGACAATATGTTAGTTCCAATGCCAATCGCTTGCAAGTTTGCTAGATGGCTTAGAACTTGGGGAATTCTCCTGCCCAAGTTGTTTCGGCTTAAATAAAGTACCTTTAGTGAAGATAAGTTCCCAATGGAGGAAGGCACACTCCCAGTTAGATTGTTCCTACCTAAACATAACTCTTGTAGCTTTGGCATTGAACCGAGCTTTCCAAGAATTTCTCCGGTCAGTTTGTTGTTCACAAGCCAGAGGATGACTAGTTCTGAGCAACTCGACATGTTTTTGGGAATTTCGCCAACCAATGAATTGTTGTCCAATTGTAGGATATGCAGGCGGTGCAACCGACCGAGTTGTGAAGGGATTTTTTGATTGAAACTATTGTTTTGGAGGAACATCCCCCTTAAAAAGCTGAGATTTCCGATATGAAAAGAGATTGATCTGAAGAGTCCTTGTGATCGCAAGTCCAAGATCATAACCCTCTAGTGCCTGCTGTTGCACATAACGCCATACCACTGGCAAAACCCAATGCTATTGCTCCATGAGTTGAGCACGTCGAAAGGATCTTCGGTTATGCCGGCCTTAAATGCAAATAGTGCGAGTCTATTTGTTTCATTGGTGGTGGAGGAGACTTGGTTAAAGCACAATGCAAGAACAATACCAAGAAGCAAGTGGCATGATTGAAACCCTGCAAAACTCATGCTTCCGAGTTTCATGACACAAGCACAAGAAGGTAGGGTAGATATGAAAGCAAGGCAAGGAATCAAGAGGCAGGATCAATGCTAGAGAAAACTATGAAGAGATTTATTGGAAGGCGTCGATTTTTGTTGGGGCAAAAGTAAATTAGAAGTGCAATAACCTGTGTACGGCGATCACTTTGGTGCCATAACTTTTTTTTCGGATCACTTTGGTGCCAAGTCGGGGGAAAAATAGATCACTTTAGTGTCAATTTGGCTGAAAATCCGACGTGACATTTTTTATTAATTTTTGACGCCGACGTGGCTCGCCGGAGGCTAAGTCGACATGTACAATCAGCATTTTTTTTTATTTTAAATAATTTTTTTCAACGTGTACCGTTAGCATTTTTAATTTTAAATATTTTTTTTCATTTTTCTTTTATTTTTTTTCTTTTCTCCCCTTGCTGGCCGGCCACCGACGAAGCCCGAGAAGGGCTAGGTGAGGGCGGCCTTGGCCATGGCCGGCGAGGGGCGGCCTCGCCAGATCTGGGCGAGGTGACCCTCGCTGGCAACAGGCGCCCTCGCCTGTCGCTGGCGAGGTCGCCCCTCGTTGGCCATGGGCAAGGCCGCCCTCGCCTGACGCCAGCGAGGGAAGCCCTCGCCTAGGCGGGCGAGGGCGACCCTCGCCTAATGCCGATGAGGGTCACCCTTGCCAGATCGGGTGAGGGCAGCCCTCGCCTGGGTCAGCAAGGGTCGCCTCGCCCAGATCTGGCTAGGCCGCCCCTCTTCAGCTATGGGCAAGGCCGCCCTTGCCTAACCCTTCCCGGGCTTCATTGGTGGCCGGCCGGCCATCGGCAACCGGCCGGTGTGGGGAGAAAAGAAAAAAAAGAAAAGAAAAGAAAAATGAAAAAAATATTTTAAAAAAAATGCCGACTGTACATGCTGAAAAAAATTATTTAAAATAAAAAATGCTGATTGTACATGCTGACTTAGCCTCCGGCGAGCCACGTCGACGTCAAAAATTAATAAAAAATGGCACGTCGGATTTCTAGCCAAATTGGCACTAAAGTGATCTCTTTTCCTCCGACTTGGCACCAAAGTGATCCGAAAAAAAGTTATGGCATCAAAGTGATCGTCATACACAAGTTATGACATTTCTGGTGTACTTTTGCTTTTTTCTTGGACAGCTTTTTGAAGCGCTTTTCTTCTTTCTATTTTTGGTTCTACTTTTTATGAGTAACATTCAATGCTTTATAGAAAGAAAAGGAGAGTATCTTCCAGTCAATTCCAGTCCTTTATGGAAAGGAAAAGAGAAACATGATCTTCCCATTGAAATGCAACTAGTGGCGCTCTTTTTCTTTTTAGGAAAAAGTAGTCATTATCGTCAATGAGTTTTGTCCATTCAATACTTTTGAACCGTAATTTTTTTTTTGATAACCCAGGAACCCCCCGCACGACCGATAGCCGGAGGAGTAAATCTGGGACGACGCTAGCGTAGGACCCACCACCACGGCGCTACACTTAAGAATCCCTAACGCCTAGGCTGGGGTTTGAACTCTGGTCCTTTCGAGGGGGAACAAGAGCGCAAGCCAACGCAGCCACTGAGGGCGGTGATTTTTGAACCGTAATTGGTTTCCATAGAATTGTTTGAAATGAAAATTTGTCGTTTTAGTCCGTAGATTTTTGTTATTATAGCATAATTTTGCATTACTTTTGCTAGGAAAATGTTATTCTCCTTGGGCATTGCATTCATGTAATTTTCTCACTGCACGTTTTATGGAATTGACTATTTCTCATGATATAAAGACGAGTAATAATTAATTGATACAATTAATGCAAAATACTTACTCACATGTAACTATATCTTATGATATGTATATTATATTTGATGAGTCAACTAAAGTTTCACCAATAATAATTTGACATGTGACACCACATCACGTAACATAAACACATGAGTCACACCACATGGCGCAACCACGTGAATTCATGCGTAACTACCAAGACATAATAAATCACACATCTTTTTATCAAAAGTTTCACAGTTCTTATTCTTGTATTAGTTGACACAATTACTTAAGTAATTACTTATTATTCAGCATACACAATTAATTAGTAATAAACTCTTCATATGAAAGTGTTCATTTTTCAGAAGATCTTTTTGAAGGGCTTTTTTTTTTTTCCTTTCTGCAGACAATAACAACAATGAGTACCACCACCCACCTGGATGGCGCTGCTGGAGCGCGCACTCTTCCTCTCGCAAAAGGTTGAGTGTTCAAATCCCGGGCGCCGCAGGGTGACTTAACCGGTGGCATGTGTGTGGTGGCTATCACGTGTCGCCCCCAGGGTTTACTTTCCGGCTGTCGGCCGTGCGGGGGTTCCCTGGGTTATCAAAAAAAAAAAAACAACAACAACAACAATGAGTACCATTCAGTGAATGAGAAAACATCAACCGTCCACCGTTGACCTCGACTGCATTGCCCATTCATTACGTTGCACTACTTTTAATCAACTCTGGAAGAGACTCTTTTCCTGGCCATATATGCTGCGGGAGAGCCGCTGTGATGTTGATGTATATACATCTGCGTGTATTTTGGGGGTGAAATTCTTATCTTGGCACGGTCCAATCACAATCCACGTGGACTGGGGCCAATCACAGCCGTTGGTCACGTGAGTTTCACGCAGATCCCACCAATTTCAATAGTCCGTGGTCCAAGGTTCATCGTCCCCGCAAGTATTTCCGTGTTCGTTGGGCTGGAAATTTACGAGGTGGCGATATGTGGGGACGTTTCCTTCTAAGTCAATCAGCGCAATGCCCGCACCATTACTTCATAGGAAGCGACTTTGGTACTCCCAGTCAATACTAAAGAATGACATGTAAATTACACCCTGAGTTGTGTGTAAAATTTAACTCTTGCATATGAGTTACTGTCTTGCCAATGAAACTCTTGCTCCAGCAAAAATTAATTTATGCCTACAATCTCCACTACTGATCCAAAGTACCTCGCATACAGCAAAAATTCGCTTTAGACAATGATGCAAAGCACTTGTTACACAACAACCCCTTAGAGGTGAAGACTAATGTGCACCAATTGCGGTACAATAGAGTTGTAAGATGCTCACCAAATCTTAAAAAAATCTATTTACATTGACCTTATTTCGATTTTTTTATATAAATAAAGTATTTATCAATCGAGAGTGCTCTTAATCAAAACAAATAAAACTTTTTCGCTTTCACTTGTCTTCGGATGCATTTTCTCTAACGAGGAAAAGGAACTCAAACAACATAAAATTCGCATTTATTTATTCCTTCAGATTAAAAATTCCGATATTAAAAAAATATAAAAATTCTAAATTTAAATAATGTAGTTGACCGGCAATTACTAGCTTTTCCGGCTTCAATGCATATCAAATTCAATCCCTTAGAGGAAGAGTAGAGCCAGATCTAACTATTGGCTAGGTAAAGCAGGTAAAGCGTCTTGTAGGAGGAGTGGTTACGAACCCTGTAGATCATCCTCATGGGGTGGTTAATGGAGAGCAAACCAAGAGGCCCAACAAGCATTAGCTCGCCCCAAAAAGGAGGTGAAGACTAATGTGCACCAATTGAGGTACGATAGAGTTGTAATTCACTAATTATTCCAGATGCTCATCAAATCTGAAAAAAGAAATCTATTTACATAGACCTTCAATTTTTTTTTTTATGATATAGATAGAGTAGTTATCAATCGAGAGTGATTTTATGCAACACAAATAAAACTTTCTCACTTTCTCCTGCCTTCAAATTCATTTTTTCTAACAAAGAAAAGCATCTCAAACAAAATAAAAGTCACATTAATTTATTTCTTTGGATTAAAATTCTAATATTCAAAAAAATCAAAATTCTAATTTTGAATAATATGGTTGACCAGCAATTACTAGCGTTTCTGGCTTCAATGCATTTATCAAATTCAAGATAGATTCAGCCGTGTGAAATGGCCGTTGCACCAAGCACCCAAGTATGGATGTTTTGTATACATTGAACATTCATGATCCGTATGTGAATGAGCTAAATTCCTTGTTTCCTAGTCTATTAGTGAACTATCTATCCATGGGGTTTTTGGGACACTAGATTTTTTCCAATGTTTACGTTACTCAAGCTGACATTCGAAATGCTCCTAATAAGTAGCGAATGACAAGTGTTCTGACATAATTCAAAACGTATATTTCAAAGAAATCGAGCAACTTCAAAATAGTTCTTACAGCATATGATATCATTAAATGAAGATGACGATGAAACATCGGCAGTGATCATCTTCAAAAGGTGATTGAAAATTGGGGAAGACATGCTAAGTGCTAAGAATGCTATGACAAAGCACATGCGATATTCCTATGAATAGCCCGCTTTTTGTCCCCAAGCATACTCGCGCATTTTCGAACGCTGTAAGCTTGATTAGTCAAGATGCTGGCATACATAACCCAGATTCTTGGACACGTGTCTATACAAGTGCGTGCATCAAGGGATGGACGATGGATCCATCTAGATGGCTTTCCAGATGTTGACTTGAAGTCAACCAATGCTCGCTTTAATTCTCAACCACTAATATCAAAGGGCCAAGGGAAAAGGCACATACAGGTGTATGAACAAACTCGAGTTAACTACAAATTATATAGTCCGCTTATGCTGTTGGTGTTTGTTTGTAAAACAAACAAAAAAGGCTATTTCATTGTCCCAGATAGGAAGGAAAGAAAAGTTTTGATTTATTTATAAGTTAAAGTATTACCTTTTATAGTAAATGGAGAAAAATGGAAGAATGTGCTAGACTCTATAATATCCGGGTGCGGATACGCACTTTGTGCACCGCGGACCAAGCCTCAATCAACAATTTATTTTTTATTTATTAAATTTCGAATTTATTATTATAAAATAACTATTTTTTGTCTTATTGCAGCAGTATGATTGTTCGCAATAGCATAGCAGTTATTTTTTAATAATTTAATTTCGAATTTTTATTTTCTGCCTAATGGTAACTGGGCTCTCTTATAACCTTTGGAAGGTTGTGTTTATTCAGGCAAATTGTCTATTTGATATTTTTCATGATATTAATTATTTGAAAAAAGATTTTTTGAAAAGTTTTCTTTTCTTTTCTTTTCTTTCTTTTTCTGTAAGACAAGTCACAACAATGAGTAACATTCAGTGAATGAGAAACCGTCGACCGTGGACTGTTGACCTCGACTACACTGCCCATTCATTAAGTTGCAGTACTTTTCCTTGATTCTGGAAGAGACATTTTGTTTGGCCAGATATGCAGCGGGGAAGCCGCTGCGATGTTGATGTGTACACATCTGCGGGTATTTCGGGTAAAATTCTTTCCTTGGCACAATCCATTCACAATCCGCCTGGACCGGGATTAATCGTTTCTGTCAATCACGTGGATTTCACGCAGATCTCACAAATTTCAATGACTGTGATTACACATGGTCCATAGGTCATGGTCCTCGCAATTAGTTTCCCGTACGTTGGGCTGGAAATTTACGAGAAGGTGGGTCATTGCCCACACCACTACTTCATAGGAAGCTCAAATGGTCGCAACTTTGATAACTCCCACAGTAAATACTAAAACATTACATGTAAATTAACCCTTGCATGAGATACTGTCTTGCCAATAAAACTCTTGCTCCATTCACAAAGCACAAAAGAAAGACTAGAAAAATGGGAGAACGAGAGACAGAGGCAGTATCCTTGCATTGAAAAGTTGTTCCATGTGATCAATTTATGCCAACTGGGGTTAATCGTTACTGTCAATCACGTGGATTTCATGTAGATCTTTCAAATTTCGATGATTGTGATTGCATGTGATCCATGGGCTATGGTCTTTGCAACTAGTTTCTCGTTTGTTGGGCTGGAAATTTATGAGAAGGTGGGCCATTGCCCGCACCACTACTTTACAGGAAGCTCAAACTTCCTATTTGGATTTCATGCATATCCCACAAATTTCAATGACTCTGATTGCACATGGTCCATAGGCCATGGTCTTCGCAATTAGTTTCCCGTACGTTGGGCTGGAAATTTACGAGAAGGCGGGGCATTGCCCACACCACTACTTTATAGGAAGCTCAAACGGTTCCAACTTTGATAACTCCCCCAGTAAATACTAAAACATGACATGTAAAGTAACCCTTGCCTGAGATACTGTCTTGCCGATAAAACTCTTGCTCCATTCACACAGCACAAAAGAAAGACTAGAAAAATGGGAGAACGAGAGACAGAGGCAGAATCCTTGCATTGAAAAGTTGTTCCATGTGATCAATTTATGCCTACAATCTTTACTATCGATCCAAAGTACCTCACATATAGCAAAAATTCGCTTTAGACGATGATGCACAGCACTTGTTACACAACAACCCCTAGGGTAGAGCCAAATGTAAATGTTGACTAGGTAAGCGTTTTGCAGTAGGTGGAGTGGTTGGAAACCCCCTAGACCATCCTCATGGGGTGGTGAGAGTAAGCCAAAAGGCCCAGCAAATGCTCCCCAAATGCGGTACAATAGAGTTGTAATTCACTAGTTATTCCATATGCTCACCAAATCTGAAAAAAAAATCTGTCTACATTGAGTCGACTTCAATTTTTTTTTTCGGTATAGATAAAGTAGTTATCAATCAGGAGTGCTCTTATACAAAACAAATAAAACTTTATTGCTTTCACCTGCCTTCGGAAGTATTTTTACTCAAGAAGAAAAGGAGCTCAAACATGATAAAATTCACATTTATTATTTCTTCGAATTAAAATTTGCAATATTCAAAATAACATCAAAATTCTAATTTCGAATAATATGGTTGACCGGTGATTGCTAGCGTTTCTAGCTTCAATGCATATACCAAATCCAAAATGGATATTAGCTGAGGAGAGGCCATTGCATCAAGCGCCGAAGCATGTGTGTTTTGTATCCATTGAACGTTCTTGATCTGGATGTGAATGAGTTGAATGACTTATCCATTGGTCTAGTGAACTATCTCCCCGATGGAGTTTTCGGGGCACTGGAATTTCACCAATGTTTGTATTCATTCGGGATGCACCTCATAAGCAACGAATGGCAAGTGCTCTAACATAATTCAAAACGTATATCTCAAGGAAATCAAGCAACTTCATAACAGTTCTTGCGGCATATCATATCAATAAATGAAGATGATGACGAAACATCGCCAGTGATCATCTTCAAAAGGTGATCATTTTCGAATGCTATTAGTATAGCTCAGTTTTTGTCTCCAGGCATACTTGCTCATTTTCGGATGCTATAAGCTTGACTAGTCAAGATGTGGGCATACATGGCAGAGGTTCTTGTGCGTGTATTAAGGGATAGATGATCGATCCATCTAGATGGCTTTTCAGATGTTGACTTGAACTCAACCAATGCCGAAAATTAGTTAAGCGTTTATACTCAGTGGTGAACTTGAAGTGTTGCTCTGGCAAAAAGTGATTGTACCAAGTCAGTCTTTCACCATAGTAACTTTTCACCCCGGAAAGTAGGATTACGCATATCGATGACCACTAATTTTGTCATGGTGAAAAGTAACTTCATTTCCAAACTCTTTAAATTCAGTAACTTCTCTATGCTAATAATCACTTTTTTATTTAGAAAAGTAAGTTTAAGCATATTTGTCATTAGTAATTTCTACGTTTACAAGTTGCTTATTCATGTGTTAATCAATCCCATGTGAAATAAGTGACTATTGATATATCTATTATAAGTTTTATGACATATGTCATTAAGTGTTTTTCCATATATAAAAAAGGTGATTTAGTAACTTTATCAAAATGCAAAAATAAAAGCAAGGACAGTAGTAAACTTCAGAAATATCAGTGCTGATTCATTTGCACTTGCGCTCCTATAAAAATCCAGTACACTAGAGTTACACTATTCTACTGAAGCATTCTTGGATAATTCCTACTATGCACATCGACAGTCAATACGTGTTCTCGAATTACCGCATGCTAGAATGCTAAATCCAGAAGCTCTACATCCTTATTCACGCTCCAGAGCAACTGTATGGTCTATGGCTTACTAAAGATAGTTTTTGGAACAGAGATCAATTCCCGATATTGGATTATTTCGAAACAAAGTAACGGCGAGCCATTCCTAATCAATTTGCAGAAACCACGCTTTCTTTTGAATAAGATTTCCAATAACTAATCAACTGCAATTCCTCTTAATGAGCATCATACTCATTTTATAAAAATGAGTAATAATCAATTGATACAATTAATGCAAAATACTTACTTACATGTAACTATAGATTACAACATATTATAATCATATTGGGTGATATTATATTTAATGAGTTAAATAATGTTTCACCAATAATATTTTGCCATGTGGCAGCACATCATGTGACACAGACCCATGAGTCATGCCACGTGACGCAACCGCATAAGTCATGCGCAATTGCCGAGATATAAAAAATTACGCATCTTTTTATTAAAGATTTCATAGTTCTTATTCTTGTATTAGTTAACATAAGGAATTAAGTAATTACTTATAATTGAGCATACACATACACAATTAATTAGTAATAACCTCTTCATGAGAAAGTGTTAATTTTTCAAAAGATCTTTTTGAAGGGCTTTCTTTTTTTTCCGCAGACAATAACAACAATGAGTACCATTCAGTGAATGAGAAAGCATCAACCATCGACCGTTGACCTTGAGCGCACTGCCCATTCATTGAGCTGCACTACTTTTCATCGACTCTGGAAGAGACTCCTTGTCTGGCCATACATGCTGCGGAGAGCCACTGTGATGTTGATGTATATACATCTGCGTGTATTTTAGGGTGAAAACCTTATCTTGGAACGGTCCAATCACCATATGTAGTTTGGTATTGTAGTTCGGCTAAGTTTATATACCAGAAATTTAAAAAAAAACAAACGTTAAGAAAACAAACCTGAAAACGGCACAACCAAATAAACAAAATGTTGATCTGAGCCCAACGAAATAACGTCGTGTCCTTAAGACGAATTTGACCCCTCAATCAGTACCCGAGGATATCGGACAATCGTCTCCCAGGATAGAACGGATCTCGTTCCTCCGAAGCGGTACGTATCCAGAGGACTCTTATGAATGCAATTTTACAGAACAATCGCACAAAATGACAATGATGAAGTGAATATGTGTAGAGTTCGTCAGGAAAAAATGTCTTGCGGAATGCCAATGTCCCGAAGTGTCACTCTTCGAACTAAACCGTTCGGATATATGTATATGGCAAAAATTGAAGAGTTGTGAGAGTGAAAGGTCGCCGGTGGTTCCCACTCAAGGTCGTGAACAGTCACGAAGGGCTTCGGTATTAATAAATTCTAAACAAGAAGTCTGTTCGGAAAAAATAAAAAACTGATAGAGGGTGAACTCGAAACCGAACCGAGCTGGCCGGACGGCGGCGACGCGCTCGCGAGGGGTGGATCAACCTAGCTTGATGTAGGTCCTCTCTCTTCCACAAAAGTGGGGTACCCCTTGGGGCCCAAACCCATTTGTGAGGCTCAACTATTTGAACCCATCTCCCATCTCTCTTCTACCCTATGTGGGACACTTTCACCCACACACTTCTCATTCAATTCTATGGGATTTTATGCCAAAATCCCAACAATCCCCCACATGAATGAGAAGTTCAGATATCATGACTCTTCGTATATGCATGAGATGTAAAATGCGATTATTCCATGAGAAAACGTTGCATTAGGATAAGTAGTCTGAGACTTTGAACTTTCCTTAGTGAAACCTATTGGACTTACTCAGTCAATCAGTAGACTTGATGTCTTTGAACTATTGACCTTTGGTGTAAGCCTAGACAATAGAAATCACACAACTGTTTCTCAAACAAAATTGGTTCTCACTGTTGTATTCGTTTTGGCCATGAACACTGCTTGGTCTCATGAGTGTTTTAGAGAATTCGGCCCTTTTTTCAATTCTCACAGAAGCGGTCCTCACTTCACACTCACATAGGTGATTTCTGAACATATAGTATATCACATACTCAATTTAGAATCATTAAAAGCTTTTGCTTAATCTTCATATATTAGTACTGTCTTCATTCGGGAATAAGTAAAAATTTGACAGTACTCTACATTGTCTTCATAACTTAGTTGTCCCTTTGAACCTAGATCTTGGGATCTCCAATCAACTAGGTAGGGTTTTCGCTATGATGACTTGTTTATAGGTCTTAAATCCATTCCCCTTGATGTTTTCGCAACCATATCTCTAGTTAGGCCTTTTGTCAATGGATCCGCAATATTATCTTTTGACTTCACATAGTCAATGGTAATAATTCCACTAGAAATAAGGTGTTTTACTGTGTCATGTCTTCGACGTATGTATTGAGACTTACCGTTATACATAACATTCCCTGCCCTTCCTATTGCCGCTTGACTATCGCAATGTATACATACAGTGGGCACTGGTTTAGGCCAATTATAAATATCTTCCTAGAAATTTCGAAGCCACTCTACTTCTTCACCAGCTTTATCCAAAGCAATAAATTTTGATTCCATAGTGGATCTAGCAATACAAGTTTGTTTGGATGATTTCCAAGACACTGCCGCTCCCCCAAGTGTGAATACATATCCACTTATCGGTTTTGTGTCTTTAGTGCCGGTTATCCAATTTGCATCACAGTATCCTTCAAGAATCGCTGATATTCTGTGTAATGCAAAGCATAATTTTGAGTATACTTTAAGTAGCCCAATAAACGTTTCATAGCTTTCTAATGATTTTCATTTGAACTAATTGTAAATCGATTTAGCATGCTCACAGCACAAGTTATGTCCGGCCTAGTATAGTTCATGACATACATTAAACCGCCTAGTATACTAGCATACTCATTTTGTGCCTTACTTTCACCAGTATTCTTTGAACGATGCAAATTAATATCTATCGGAATCTTTATTGGTACAATATCCAGATTCTTATACTTTCCAAGAATCGTCTCAATATAATGGGATTTTGATAGAGCTAATCCTCTAGATGTCTTATGGATTTTAACTCCTAAAATAACATCTGCAACCCCCATATCTTTTGTATCAAATTTATTTGTGAGCATGCGTTTGGTCGCCTTAACAATCTCTCCATCGCTGCCCATTATAAGCATGTCGTCTACATATAAGCACAAAATGGCAAAACTATTATGAGTGTTCTTAACATATACACATTTATCGCACTCATTAATTTTGAAACCATTTGACAACATGACTTCGTCGAATTTAGCATGCCATTGTTTTGGTGCTTGTTTCAATCCATAGAGTGACTTGATAAGCCGACACACTTTCTGCTCTTGTCAAGGAACAATGAACCCTTCAGGTTGTTCCAAATATATTTCTTCTTCCAAATCCCCGTTTAAGAATGCCGTTTTCACATCCATTTGATGGATTTCAAGCTTATATACCGCTGCTATGGCAATTAGCATTCTTATAGATGTAATTCTAGTAGCAGGTGAATAAGTATCAAAATAATCAAGACCTTCTTGTTACTTGTATCCCTTTATTACAAGCCTAGCCTTATATTTATCAATAGTACCATCCGCTTTCATTTTCCTCTTGAAAATCCACTTACATTGTAGTGGTTTATTACCAAGAGGAAGGTCAACCAATTTCCATGTATGATGTGACAAGATGGATTCAACTTCACCATTGATAGTTTCTTTCTAGAACGGGGGCTTCTGGCGAAGTCACAGCTTCTTTGAATGTCCGAGGCTCATTTTCCAACAGATACGTTAAGAAATTAGGTTTAAAAGACGTGGAAGTCCTTTGTCTTTTACTACGTCTAGGTTCGCCCTCCATTAGATCACTTCTAGATATAGTATCTCGAGACATCTTATTATTATCAATTAGCTCATATACTATGTTATGCGGAAATATATTTTCAAAGAACGAAACGTCCCTTGATTCAATGATCGTATTGACATATATATTTGGGATCTCTGACTTGTGAACAAGAAAATGATATGCATTGCTATTCTGAGCATATCCGATAAAAACACAGTCAACAGTCTTTGGTCCTATCTTAACCCTTTTAGGCTTAGGAACCACAACCTTAGCCAAACATCTCCACACTTTGAGATAATTCAAGTTAGGCATTCTGCCTTTCCATTTCTTATAGGGAGTTTGTTGTGTTTTTTTTGTGGGGTGCTCTATTTAATATAAAATTCACCGTCAAAATAGCTTCTCCCCACAAATTCTGTGGTAAATCGGAACTATTCAACAATGCATTCATTATTTCCTTTAAAGACCGATTTTCTTTTCCGCCACTCCATTAGATTGTGGTGTATAAGAAGCAATCATTTGGTGAATGATACCAAACTCGGTACAAATTTCCTCAAAAGGAAATTCATATTCACCTCCTCTGTCACTCCTTATTATTTTAATTTTCTTGTTTAACTGAGTTTCAATTTCGAACTTATAAGTTGTAAAGACATTCACAGTCTCATCTTTGCTACTAAACAAATAAACTTAACAATACCTCGAGCAGTCATCTATAAAAGTAATAAAAAACTTATTACCACCTCTTGACGGTATTGATTTCATATCGCATATATCTATATGTATTAAATCTAAAAGATCTCAGATTCTATTGTCTACAGAATGAAAAGGAGGCTTAGAAAATTTAGATTCAACACAAACTTATCATTTCTCACTTGAACAATCGAATTTTGGCAATAACCCCATGTTCATTAATTTCTTTATCGACTTATAGTTAACGTATCCTAATCTAGCATGCCATAAATTAGGAGACTCAAGCACATAAGCATAAACAACTTTATTCATAACATCATTGGGTACAACAGTCATTACATTCAACTTGAAAAGACCATCAC
This sequence comes from Syzygium syzygioides, assembly GCA_031216285.1. NCBI lineage: Eukaryota > Viridiplantae > Streptophyta > Magnoliopsida > Myrtales > Myrtaceae > Syzygium > Syzygium syzygioides. Next base: position 25,396,759 of record CM062247.1, read on the forward strand.
TAAGGTAACCCTTTCCTACATACATCTCATTCTTGGAGAGTACAAACTTATCGAATACAAAAACCAACTTGAAGCCATTCTTGCTAAGAAGAGATCTGGACACTAAATTCTTGCGTATGTCTGGCACATGTAGCACATTGTTTAGTGTCACAACTTTCTCAGATGTCATCTTTAGAGCAATTTTTCCAACACCTTCAACCTTAGAGGTTGATAAATTACCCATATAAAGTTTTTCATCACCCCCCACTGTTGTGTAGGACGAAAACATCGATATGTTTGCACAGATGTGACGAGTTGCTCCAGTATCAATCCATCACTCCTTGGGGTTTCCCATCATATTATATTAAGATATCATAGCAGTCAGATTGATATCATCAACACCATTGAAAATCTCTTCTATCACATTAGCCTGAGTTTTCTGTCTTTTCTTGGATCTGCAATCTTTTGCTCAATGTCCAGACTTGCCATAGTTGAAGCACTTGCCAACGAACTTCTTCAGGCCTTGGGTGAATCCCTCTCCAGACATGCTAGGCATTTTCCTCTTCTTGTTGGGTTTCGATCCTTATTCAACAACATTGGCCTTTGAAACCTCTAGGTTCTTCCCAACTTTCTTCTCAGACAGCCTATTGTCTTCCTCAATCCTCAACCGAATAAGCAAGTCTTCAAGTGACAACTCCTTTCTCTTGTGTTTGAGATAATTTTTGAAATCTCTCCAGGAATATGGGTAGTTTTTCAATGAATGCAGTCACTTGAAATGTCTCACTTAGAGTCATTCCTTCAGTATGAATATCATGCATAATCACTTGAAGCTCTTGAACCTGACTTAAGACAGTCTTTGAGTCAACCATCTTGAAGTCCAGAAATTTACCGACAATAAATTTCTTTAATCCGGCATCTTCGATTTTGTATTTCTTGTCCAGACTATCCTATAACTCCTTAGCCGTTTTTAGCAGACTATAGACCTTATAGAGAGTATTATCCAGACCGTTGAGAACATAATTGCGACATAGGAAGTCAGAATGCTTTCATGCATCCACAGCAGCCAACTTTTCTTTATTTGTCTCTCCAACGTCCAATTTAGGACCATCCTCATTGAGGAATCTAGCCAAGTTTAAGGTCATGAGATAGAACAATATCTTTTGTTGCCATCTCTTGAAATCCGTACCATTAAACTTTCTGACTTTTCTCCATGATTCGGAATAGAGTTAACCGGAGACGAATCCGAAGCCATTTCTGAAATATAAAAATAAGACATATTCACGAAAAGAATCGGTAATATATGACTACGAACAGAATCGTTCGTTCAAAATTGTAATACGAACAGAAACAAAGAATTGTAACAAATACTTGTAAACGGAATACAAAGGAACCGAAGTAGAATACGACTAAACAAGGAACATACGAAGTGTACAGAATACTAGTATTATCTCAGTAGCATACGAACTGAACCGAAGCACACAAATTCGTCTTAAGATTGTAGTTTGGTATTGTAGTTCGGCTAAGTTCATATACTAGAAATTAAAAAAAAAAACAAACGTTAGGAAAACAAACCTGAAAACAGCACAACCAAATAAACAAAATGTTGATCCGAGCCCAACGAAATAATGTCATGTCCTTAAAATGAATTTGGCCCCTCAATCAGTACCCGAGGATATAGGACAATCGTCTCCCAGGATAGAACGGATCTCGTTCCTCCGAAGCGGTACGTATCCAGAGGACTCCTACGAACGCAATTTTGCAGAACAATCGCACGAAATGACAATGATGAAGTGAATATGCGTAGAGTGCGTCAGCAAAAAATGTCTTGCGAAATGCCAATGTCACGAAGTGTCACTCTCCGAACTAAACCGTTCGGATATATGTATATGGAGAAAATTGAAGAGTTGCGAGAGTGAAAGGTTGCCGGCGGTTCCCACTCAAGGTCCTGAATAGTAGCGAACCGGTTCGGTTCGTGAACAGTCACGAAGGGAGAGCCGGCCGGACGGACGGCAGCAGCGGCGCGCGCGCGGGGGGTGTACCAACCTAGCTTGATGTAGGTCCTCTCTCTTCCACAAAAGTGGGGTACCCCTTAGGGCCCAAACCCATTTGTGAGGCTCAACTATTTGAACCCGTCTCCCATCTCTCTTCTACCCTATGTGGGATACTTTCACCCACACACTTCTCATTCAATTCTATGGGATTTTATGCCAAAATCCCAACACAATCTACGTGGACTGGGGCCAATCACATCTGTTGGTCACGTGAGTTTCATGCAAATCCCACAAATTTCAATGGTCCATGGTCCACACAAGTATTTCCCTGTTCGTCGGGCTGGAAATTTACAAGAAGGCAATCTATGGGGATGTTTCCTTCTAAGTCAATCAGTGCAATGCCCACACCACTACTTCATAGGAAGCTCAAATGGTCACGACTTTGGTACTCCCGGTCAATACTAAAGAATGACATGTAAATTATGCCCTGAGTTGTGTGTAAAATTTAACCCTTGCATGAGTTACTGTCTTGCCAATTGAACTCTTGCTCCATTCACAAAGCACAAAAGAAAGCAAAGAAATACGGGAGAAGGAGAGGTAGAATCCTTGCATTGAAAAGTTGTTTTATGTGATCAATTTATGCCTACAATCTCCACTACCGATCCAATGTACCTCGCATATAGCGAAAATTCGCTTTGGACAACGATGCAAAGCACTTGTTACACAACAACCCCTCAGAGGAAGAGTAGAGCCACATGTAAATGTTGGCTAGGTAAGCATCTTGTAGCAAGAGGAGTGGTTACAAACCTTATAAACCATCCTTATGGAGGTAGTTAATGGAGAGCGAACCAAAAGGCCCAACAAGCATTGACTCTCTCCGAAAAGGAGGTGAAGATTGAAGAGCAACAATTGTGATACAGCAGAGTCGTAATTCACTAATTATTCCATAGGCTCACCAATCCGGAAAAAAAAAAAATCTATTCACATTGGTCTTACTTCGCTTTTTTTTCCCCGATATAGACAGAATAGTTATCGATCAAGAGTGCTCTTAATAAAAAACAAATAAAACTTTCTTGCTTTCGCCTGCCTTAGGATGCACTTTTTTTAACAAAGAAAAGGAATTCAAACAAAAGAACAATAATTTATTTCTTCAGATTAAAAATTCCAATATTAGAAAAACATCAAAATTCTAATTTTGAATAGTATGGTTGACCGGGCGATAACTAGCATCTCCAGCTTCAATGCATATATCAAATTCAAAATAGATTCAGCCATGTGAAGGGACCATTGCATGAAGCGTCAAAGCATGGATGTTTTGTATCCATTGAACATTCACTAATCAACTGCAATTCCTCTTAATGAGCAATAATCAATTGATACAATTAATGCAAAATACTTATTTACATGTAACTATAGATTACAACGTATTATAATCATATTGGGTGATATTATATATTTAATGAGTCAAATAATGTTTCACCAATAATATTCTGCCATGTGGCGGCACATCACATGACATAGATACATGAGTCATGGCACATGACGCAACCGCATAAGAAATGCGCAATTGCCGAGACATAAGAAATTACACATCTTTTTATTAAAGATTTCATAGTTCTTGTTCTTGTACTAGTTAACATAAGGAATTAAGTAATTATTTATAATTGAGCATACACAATTAATTAGTAATAACCTCTTCATAAGAAAAAGTTGATCTTTCAAAAGATCTTTTTGAAGGGCTTTTCTTTTCTTTTCTTTTTTCTGCAGACAATAACAACAATGAGTACCATTCAGTGAATGAGAAAACATCAACCGTCGACCGTTGACCTTGACTGCACTGCCCACTCATTAAGTTGCACTACTTTTCATCGACTCTGGAAGAGACTCTTTGTCTGGCCATACATGCTGCGGAGAGCCACTGTGATGTTGATGTATATACATCTGCGTGTATTTTGGGGTGAAATTCTTATCTTGGAACGGTCCAATCACAATCTACGTGGACTGGGGCCAATCACAGCTGTTGGTCGCGTGAGTTTAACGCAAATCCCACAAACTTCAATGGTCCGTGGTCCGCACAAGTATTTCCCCGTTCGTCGGGCTGGAAATTTACGAGAAGGCGATCTGTGGGGATGTTTCCTTCTAAGTCAATCAGTGCAATGCCCACACCACTACTTCATAGGAAGCTTAAATGATCACGACTTTGGCACTCCCGGTCAATACTAAAGAATGACATGTAAATTACGCCCTGAGTTGTGTGTAAAATTTAACCCTTGCATGAGCTACTGTCTTGCCCATGCAACTCTTGCTCCATTCACAAAGCACAAAAGAAAGAAAAGAAATACGGGAGAAGGAGAGGCAGAGGCAGAATCCTTGCATTGAAAAGTTGTTTTATGTAATCAATTTATGCCTACAATCTCCATTACTGATCCAATGTACCTCGCATATAGCGAAAATTAGCTTTAGACAATGATGCAAAGCACTTGTTGCACAGTAACCCCTTAGAGGTGAAGACTAATGGGCACTAATTGCGGTACAATAGAGTTGTAAGATACTCGCCAAATCTAAAAAAAAATCTATTTACATTAACCTTATTTCGATTTTTTTTTATATAAATAGAGTAGTTATCAATGGAGAGTGCTCTTAATCAAAACAAATAAAACTTTTTCACTTTCACCTATCTTCGGATGCATTTTCTCGAACAAGGAAAAATGAACTCAAACAACATAAAATTCACATTTGTTTATTCCTTTGGATTAAAAATTCTAATATTAAAAAAATATTAAAATTCTAATTTCGAATAATGTGGTTGACTAGCAATTACTAGCTGATCTTTTGGGTTCAATGCATATATCAAATTCAAACCCTTAGAGGAAAAGTAGAGCCAGATCTAAATATTGGCTAGGTAAAGCGTCTTGTGGTAAAAGGAGTGGTTACGAACCGTGTAGATCATCCTCATGGGGTGGTTAATGGAGAGCAAACCAAAAAGGCCCAATAAGCATTAGCTCTCCCCAAAAAGGAGGTGAAGACTAATGTGTATCAATTGCAGTATAATAGAGTTGTAATTCACTAATTATTCTAGATGCTCATCAAATCTGAAAAGAGAAATATATTTACATAGACCTTCAATTTTTTTTTTTTTGATATAGATAGAGTAGTTATCAATGGAGAGTGCTTTTATATAACACAAATAAAACTTTCTCACTTTCACTTGCCTTCGGATTCATTTTTTCTGACGAAGAAAAGCATCTCAAACAAAATAAAATTCACATTAATCTTCGGATTAAAAATTCCCATAGTCAAAAAACATCAAATTCTAATTTTGAATAAAATGATTGACCGGCGATTACTAGCGTTTCTAGCTTCAATGCATTTATCAAATTCAAGGTGGATCCAGCCGTGTGAAATGGCCATTGCACTAAGCGCCCAAGTATGGATGTTTTGTATACATTGAACATTCATGATCCGTATGTGAATGAGCTAAATTACTTGTTTCCTGGTTTTTTAGTGAACTATCTATCCATGGAGTTTTTGGGACACTAGATTTTCACCAATGTTTACGTTACTCAAGCTGACATTCGGAATGCTCCTAATAAGCAGCGAAAGGCAAGTGCTCCGACATAATTCAAAACATATATTTGAAAGAAATCGAGCAACTTCAAAATAGTACTTATAGCATATGATATCATTAAATGAAGATGACGATGAAACATCGGCAGTGATCATCTTCAAAAGGTGAACGAAAATTGGGGAAGACATGCGAAGCGATAAGAATGCTATGACAAAGCACATTTGATTTTCCTATGAATAGCTCGCTTTTTGTCTCCAAGCATACTTGCGCATTTCCGAACGCTATAAGCTTGTTTAGTCAAGATGCTGGCATACGCAACCCAGGTTCTTGGACGTGTCTATGCAAGTGCGTGTATCATGGGATGGACGATGGATCCATCTAGATGGCTTTCCAGATGTTGACTTGAAGTCAACCAATGCTCGCTTTAATCCTCAGCCATTAATGTCAATGGGCCAAGGGAAAAGGCACATACAGATGTATGAATAAACTCGATTTAACTATAAATTATACTACGCATATGCATTCTACAATATTCTTAAAAGATGAGTTTACTCCAAAGACCATACTCCATATCAACAAAGAAGTGATTAATGAATATACTTTGCTTATTTATGTGATTAATGAATCTCCAATAAAAGAAGCGACCATCGATATATCTATAATGAGTACTATACATACGTGATTAGGTGCTTCCCAAATGAAGGTACTTTGGTTACTTTATAAAAATGCATGACAATAGTAAACTTTAGAAATAGCAGTGCTTAAGAATTTCCACTTGCACCCGTAGAAAAATCCAATACACACAAGTCACATTATTCTAGTAAAGCATTCTCGGATACTTCCTGCTATGCAGTTGAATTCGATACTTATACTCAGAATTACTGCATGCTAGAATGCTGAATCCGAAAGCTATGCAAGCCCACCAAAGAAACAATGAAGCTGACTGAACGTGGCTTTAGGAACAGATATCAATTCTTGCCATTGGATTATTTCGAAAGGAAGCTATGACGAGCGACTCTCAGTCAATCTGCAGAAACCAAGCTTTCCTTTGAATAAAATTTCCAATAGCTAATCAGTAGCATTTCGTCTTAATGAGCATCATACTAATGAAAAGAAGAAGAAAAAAAGAAGCAAGGCAACTTATGTTGGATCCAATTTAAAATACTATGGCACCAAAATAGAATTCTTAGTAAACCAACAATAATCAAGAATATGTACGCAACACAGGCCTTGCGCTAGTTTAATTCTGTACATATATATGGGGGATAATTATTAACTATCATCTTGTAGAAAAAAAAATGATCGGTCCTTTTCAGTTATAGATTTTACCTGTTTTCTTCTGTTTGCATAAACAACCCTAAAGGTATAACAACTAAACATAAGCCGTTAGTGGTTCATCTTCTCCATGTAAACCCAATTCAAAGAGTTTGTCCCTAATCTGTTGCAGCTGATTTGCAATTCCGCTGATGCTCGTCCGTCTTCTAGGCATACTATATGAACAAGCAATTCCAATATTGTTACCATAACCAAACACTCTTGAAATATGGCATCACTTTCGAAAAGCCATTGCTGGGGACTATTGGGACCTAAATGGCTCTCTCTTTCTCGAAGCAAAACGTTGTCCGTAATTTCGAGTACTCGTTCAGGCAAACCTTCTACGACAAAACTATGAAGAGTCAAATTGTCTATGAATTTGTCATGGATGGGCCTCAACCCAGTAAGCATCTCCAGTAAGAGAATGCCGTAACTATAGACGTCATGTTCCATTGAAATCTCGCATCCCATTGCATATTTTGCCACACGTTTAGATCATAGTGAAGGTAAAATTAGAGTACGAAGCATAATCAGAATGTAATGTGCATAAGACTATAAGAGCTATTATTAGGTACCCAACTTCACACAGGAGAGAGAGAGAGAGAGAGAGAGAGAGAGAGAGAGAGAGAGAGAGAGAGAGAGAGAGAGAGAGAGAGAGAGAGAGAGAGAGAGAGAGAGAGAGAGAGAGAGAGAGAGAGAGAGAGAGAGAGAGTACCTGGTGGAGCATAACCAATTGTCCCTCTAAGTCCCATTGAGCTCATCTGATTACCCACAATTTCAAGGGATGATCTAGGAAGGAATTTTTCCAATCCAAAGTCGCCAACATGTGCTACCATCTTAACATCTAAGAGGATACTGCTTGGTTTTAGATCACAATGAACAATAGGGATGTGGCACTGGTGATGAAGATAATCTAATGCAAAAGCAACATCAATAACGATATTTATCCTCTGAATGAAGTTCAATTTTTTTGGATGTTCATTCCCATGAGATGATGCTGCATTTGGGTGGAGCCACCGTTCCAGACTTCCATTGTCCATGAATTGATACAATAAGGCTTTAAAATCATTTCCTTGATAATCACTACTCGAGCAAACTGTTAATATCTTCAAAAGATTTCGATGTCTAATGTTTTTTTAATGCCTCACACTCCGCTATGAAGCTCTTCAAAGCACCATGACGGACTAAATGAAGCACCTTCACAGCAGCAGTGATTCCATTGTCCTCAAGTATACCCTTGTAGACAGAACCAAAGCTTCCAACACCGATTAAATTCGTTGATGAAAAACCGTTCGTTGCTTTTAGGAGTGTTTCATAAGATATGTTTGGATGTGAATCATCCATGGAACTTGAAACTGGTTCATTTACTTGCTTTTTCAACCAACAAAGATACATAAAAGCCAAAATAAGAGCTATTCCAAGAACTCCAAAGATAACAGAAGCGGACAATATCACCATATTGATCCTTTTGTGATTGAAGCTTTTGGAGAAGCAGTTAGGGAGGTGAAATTCTGGCAGTCCATCGCAGAGCTCATTATTCCCAATAATAAAAGTACCGGTAGTATTCTTAAAGACTCCTTCATGTGGCAGCATACCTTGAAAATTATTGTACGACAAATTCTAAAGTTTCAGGAAACGAAATAGCGCTAAGAATTCTGGAATCTGACCCGATAAATTATTGAGTGAAAGATCTAGTTCTTCAATACCTCCTAACAATCTGATTGATCGAGGAATCAACCTGTGGAAGAAGTTGCGCCCCAACCTCAGTAATGTCAATACAATGCAATCACCTAAATCAATTGGGATTTCACCTACCAACAAATTGTCCGAGATGTCCAAAGTAGTCAAAGCTCTCAATTTGCCAACTTCTGTGGGTAGAACCCCCATCAAATGGTTACGAGACAAATTCAGAATAATCGCTAATGATGAGAGACCTATAAGTTATGGGGGTATGGCACCACTCAAATTGTTGTCAGACAGGTCAAGCAAATTAAGAGACTAGCAGTTTGATAGATGTGAAGGAATTTGCCCATGAAAGTGATTCCCACCAAGATATAGTGCAATCAACTTGGTTAGATTTTCCAAAGAAGACGGGATAGTCCCCTCCAAGTGCTATAACTTAAGTGCAATATCCCTAGATTTTGTAGATTCCCCAAATTTGAGGGAATAACACCTGAAAGCAGGTTGAGCCCCATGACAAATAATCTTAGATTGACAAAATTCCCTATTTCTTTTGGAATCTCACCGGATATTCGATTATCGCTTAAAGTAAATGTTGTGAGAGTGGTGGATAAATTACCTATGCATTTTGGTAGCACCCCACCAAACTTGTTCTCGTGAATGCATGCCCACGTACAGCAATTTGGTGTTGTTAGTTAACAAGCAAAGGAAACTCAAGTCTTCGGGTTTTCCACTTCCGAGCTTACTAATATAGACTTGAAGCCAACTAAGCTTATGCAAATTTTCTAAAGAAGGCACTTTCCCTAAAAATCTGTTGTCTCCAAGTTGAAGCTTATCTAGCTTTGTCCAATTCGATATCGAGGGAGGATCGGCCCCTCAAGTTGGTTCCCGAGAACGCTAAAAAATTCAATATTTGGGAGTTTGTGGCCTATGTTTACAGGAAGAGTCCCCTGTATTCGGTTGTTTCTAGCATCAAACTGAACTAGCGAAGAGAGATTGAGTAAAGAAGATAGAATCGTACCCGACAATTTGTTTCCTGCAAAGGCAATGATTTGCAAGTTTGTTAGGTGGCCTAAGACTTGTAGAATGCTCCCGCCAAAGTTGTTCCGAGATAAATAAAGGATCTCTAGTGAAGATAAGTTCCCTAAGGAGGAAGGCACAATCCCAGTGAGATTATTATAAGTTAAATAAAAAAAATCGTCGCTTGGATAATGAACCGACTCCGGTAGGAATTTCTCCACTTAGTTGGTTGTATTGAAGGACGAGGCCAACAAGGTTAGAGCAGGCCAATATGTTTTAGGGAATTTCACCAGCTAATGAATTGTTGTCTAGTCGTAAGACACGAAGACAGCGTAGCTAGCTAACTTGCTGAGGGATTTTATGACTGAAACTGTTGTTTTGGAGCCATAATTCTCTTAAGAAGCTGAGATTTCCAATATGAGGTGAGATTGATCTGAAAAGTCCTTGTGATCACAAGTCCACGGCCGTGACCCTCTGGTGTCTCCAGCTGCACGTAACGCCATACCACCGGCAAAACCCAATGCTGTTGTTCCATGAGTTGAGCACGCTGAAAGGTTCTTCAGTTATGCTGGCCTTAAATACGAGCAGTGCCAGTTGGTCTGTTTCGTTGGTGGTGGAGGGAACTTGGTTAAAGCACATTGCAAGAGCAATACCAAGAAGCAAGCGGCACGATTGAAACTCTGCAAAACTCATGCTTACGAGTATCATGACTCCAAAGCCCAAGGAAGCGGGCGCATATGAAAGCAAGGCAAGAAGAAACAAAGAGATCGTTGAAGTAGAAAATGTGGACCTCAGTAATCATGGAACTGCGAAGCCGGCCAACCCCTTCTTCCACCATTTACTCAGCCTCTTAAAAGGATATCGTCTGGCCATATATGCATGAGAGTAAATCTGGTGCATACCCATCTGCCAGCATCGTGGGGCGGTACTCTTGCTTGGACCCAGTCCCGCTCGGGATCCCACGCGGATCAGATCAACCACAACCATCGATCCGCAGATGCCACAAACTTCGATGCTTATGATTGTGCATTGTCTGCCACGCTAATATCTTCATGAATTATTTGAAACTACAGTAGGGCCATTAATAAAGTAATTCATTACTACTCTGCATGAAAGCTCCATCGCACCCAATTCGGAGACAACCATCATATTCACTCTTGTGGCCATCCTCCAATTATGGATATGGTCCTCAATAGAATTTAACTCTATTAATGAATACATGTCTATGCCTGGCACATTTTTCACCTCCGAGTGGTTAGGGCTAAATGTGACATATGAAGCTTCTTTCCATTGCTTTTCCAACAACTGGCGCGGCCTCTTCTTGACGCTCGGATCTTTCTCTGCTTGATTGTAAATTACAGGGCAAAAGGCACTGCTCCATAGCATCAAACTACGTTAGATCCAATTGTAAAAATTAAAACCCAATTGGATGCCTCGCCTACACTGGCAATTCTATTCGCCTCCAGAATCTTCACTAAGATCATCATCAACTTGTTCTTTCCACATTGTTCTTCACTGGACGTCACCTATCTAACCATCAATTTGGTCGAGATAGGTAGCATGGCTAAGTCAATATGAGTCGAAAGAAAGCCACAGAATTATGGCATTGTAAAATCGTGTAATCCTTAACTTCTCATTTTCGTCTTCCACTTGTTGGAATGAGTACATCTCTATTACATTTACAAGAAAAACAAAACTTCAAAACAGAAGATAGATTCTTCAATTATAATCTTCACTTTCATCATGATCCATGGAAAAAGTAGCAAAAAACTCAGTTATTTAAAAAATAAAAATAATAAAGAAAAAATATAAGAAAAAATGTGCTATTCACTATTCTACCTGTGGGATGTTGCAAAGGAATTTATTTACAAAATATCATTTCTTTAAAAGAAGATCGAACTTTATAAGAACCTTCATTATCAATGGTTGAATACTGTCAAATAGAACTTCCAGAACCATGGTACTCCTTCGAGAATGAATATCAAGAAATCAATTTAAGAAATTTCATCGGAAATGAAACCTTAAAGTTGTCATTGTAAGTCTCTTTCCAGCATTTTATATAGCAAAAGGCAAGACATTGTCACGATGTCAATACATAAATGGACAAACTACCCTTTGACTTATTTAATAAAAGGAATCATCAAAGGTGCAGAGTAAAGATTACCATGGTTTTTTCCCGAATTGTTCCATGACTATCCTATATGTAAATGTTAGGTTGGATAATCTGCACGGGTGATTGCAATAAGAAAGCGAGAGAGAGATGTATAACCACTGCAATGAATAAGAGTGAGAGACGTACAGCCACTGCAATAGATAAAATTGATCACAAAGGACTGTCCCAACAGTACGAGGAAGAAGCAGTGGGGATCTCCAAAGCTTGAAAATCAGGAGCTGAGCACATCGGCTACTTATTCCAATAAGGGTTTTGTTAACACAACGCGTTTTTAAAATATCCAATTAAGAAAAACTTGCCATTCTCAATATAAGTATCTCGAGGCACTTGCTAAAAAAAACTATTTTGATTACAGTCGATTTATTTTTCTTTTGCTGTTCATAATGTCGGTTTTGATCAAAGCGGTGTTATATATATACCTCTATTATAGAAGGAACAAAAACAAAATCAAATGCCAAAATCGTTTCCCTTCTTCCACAGAAAAAGAACAGAGAAATTACTGGGTTTGTAATTTTAACTTCTACTCTGAACAATTTCTAAGGGGTGATGTAGAATTCTCCTGGCGGTAAGATTAATGTTAAGCATTTTACATTCTTAGCCACAGACATACCGGAAGCATTAAAACCTAGCTAGCATTTTCCCTCTAGTATTCACTAAAAGGGATTTATTAATCATATTTGTCGACATAACTCTATTTATGATCGTATTATCAATTGACTATTTTTATCGTATAATAATGAGTAATAATTATTTGACACAATTAATGCAAAATACTTACTTATATCTATAATCGTATTAGGTTATGTTATGTTTAACGAGCCAAAAAGAGTTTTCACCAATGATAATATGACATGCGGCACCACATCACGAACATAGACACAGACATGTGTCGGCGACATGACGCAACCGCACGAACAACCACCGATAAATGACAGTTAAAGTAATCATTCAACACTGGTGGGCGAACTTTTTTCTCGGGCAATATATGCTGCGGTGGCCGCCGCTGATGTAAATTTACATACATCTGCGTGTATTCGTTTTTGTTGCGGGGAGGACATCCTTGCCTTGAAAAGTTGCTCCTTGTGATCAACTAAAGCTACAATCTCCACTACTGACCCGAAGTACCCCGCATAAACCAAAAATATGATTATAATCTCCGCTACAATCTCCGCTACAATCTCAACTAAAGCTACAATCTCCGCTACAATCTCACACCGAAGTACCCTCGCCTGCAAGTGGCGAGGCCGGCCTCGCCCGCAAGTGGCGAGGCCGGCAACGCCTCCGCCTCCGCGCTCCGCTTTTTTTTTTTTTTTGAACCGGCCCGGAACCGGCGGTTCCGGGCCGGTTCAAGAATTTCGGGAACCGAAACCGGGCCCGTAGGGCACGAGCCGGTTCCGGTTCAGAACCGCCGGCCCGGTCAACGGGCCGGTCCCGGGTTTGACCGGGCCGGTTCCAGGCCAAAACCGGCCCGTGGCCATGTCTACCAGTAAGAGAATGCCATAACTGTAGACGTCGCCTTCTCTTGAAACCTCACATCCCATTGCATATTCTGCCACACATTTAGATTATAGTGCAGGTCAGATTGGAGTATGGATCATCAAATCAAAATGTAACCTACATTAGACTATAAGAGTTATATATTAAATTATGTCTCGAGTTTTAGTTCCTGTGCAATTTCCCATTTTGGATTAGAATTCTTATCTCAAAGTACACGCACAAATTCACGTGAAAAGAAAAATATGAAAAGTTTGACCGAACAATGAACTCTTGCAAAAGTGAAGGCCTTCCCTTCTTGGACGTACAAAAAATACGGTTGAGGTCAAGGAAGCATGAGAAAAAGAGAGAAAATGGAGTGTTTTGCCGCATATAAAAAGAAAAAGAAAGCGTGGGTTTTCTTTCCCTTAGCGAAGAAGGAGCCGCACGGTGAGCTAGCTGCACAAGTACGAACGCAAAGCAAAAGAAGCATACGTTGTGTTGGACAGCTGTACGAAGAGCTTCGAACACGGACGGATTTATGTTGTCAAATTTTACATCCAATTAAGTTGTTTATTTGTAAATACTTTGAGTTTGGGTATAATTTAGATGTGAAAACACTCGAGTATGTGAACGATTGTAACTCTAATTCTTGAATTATAATATATTATTTATTGTTGGCTCTTTCTATGAATGTAGGCACTGACACTCAAACCGAACCACATTAACCTTTCATGTTATTTGTTGTTTCTAGTTTAATTCTTCGAAAAGATCCAAGTTAGTTTCCATGTTAATTTTACAACATTATCATTAGCTACCAAACTTTGCTCTCTGAGAGAGAGAGAGAGAGAGAGAGAGAGAGAGAGAGAGAGAGAGAGAGAGAGAGAGAGAGAGAGAGAGAGAGAGAGAGAGAGAGATTACCTGGTGGAGCATAACCAATTGTCCCTCTAAGACCCACTGAGCTCATCTGATTATCTATAGTCTCGGGCGATGATCCAAGAAGGAATTTCTCCAATCTAAAGTCCCCAACATGTGCGACCATCTCAGTATCTAAGAGGATATTACTTGGCTTTAGATCACAATGAATGATAGGGATGTGGCACTGGTGATGAAGATAATCCAGTGCGGAAGCAACATCAATACCAATATTTATTCTCTGAATGAAATTCAATTTTTTCATAAGCTCATTCCCATGAAATGATGTTGCCTCTGGGTGGAGCCATTGCTCTAGGCTTCCATTTTCCATGAATTGATAAACTAAGGCCTTAAAATCATTTCCTTGATAATCACTACCTGAACAAACAGTTAATATCTTCAAAAGATTTCGATGTTTGATATTCTTTAATGCTTCACACTCAGCTATGAAGCTCTTCAAAGCACCATGACAAACTAAATGAAGCACCTTCACAGCGGCAGCGGCTCCATTATCCTCAAGTATCCCCTTGTAAACAGAACCAAAGCTTCCAACACCGATCAAGTTTGTTGAAGAAAAACCATTGGTTGCTTTTAGGAGTGTTCCATAAGATACGTTCAAACCTAAATCATCCATTGGACATGAAGCTGGTTCATTTACTTTCTTCTTCGACCAACAATAGTATGTGAAAGCAAGAATAAGAGATATTCCAAGAATTCCAAAAGTAATGGAAGCAGACAATATCGCTATATTGACCTTTTTGCGATTGGATCTTTTGGTGATGCAATTGGGTAGGTGAAATTCTGGCAATCCACCGCAGAGCTCATTATTCCCAACAATATAAGTACCGGTGGCATTCTTAAAGACTCCTTCACGTGGCAGCATGCCTTCAAATTTATTGTATGATAAATTCAGAAGTTTCAAGAAACGAAATACCGATAAAAATTCTGGAATTTGACCCGAAAAATTGTTGTGTGAAAGATCTAGTTCTTCAATGCCTCCTAACGATCTGATTGATTGAGGAATCGACCCTTCAAAGAAGTTGCCCCCCATTCTCAATGATGTCAATGCAGTGCAATCACCTAAACTAGTTGGGATTTCACCTACCAATAAATTGTTCGAGATGTCCAAAGCAGTCAAAGCTCTTAAGTTGCCAACTTCTGTGGGTAGAATCCCAGTCAGATAGTTATGAGACAAATTCAGAATAATCGCTAATGATGAGAGACCTATAAGATGTGGGGGTATGGCACCATTCAAATTATTGTCAGACAGGTCAAGCAGATTAAGAGATTGGCAGTTTGATAGATGTGAAGGAATTGGCCCATGAAAGTCGTTCCCACCAAGATATAGTGCAATCAACTTGGTTAGATTTCCCAAAGAAGATGGGATAGTCCCTCCCAGGTTGCTTGAACTTAAGTGCAGTGTCACTAGATTTTGTAGATTCCCCAAATTTGAGGGTATAACACCTGAAAGCGGGTTGAGACCCATAACCAATAATTGCAAGTTGACAAAATTCCCAATTTCTTTTGGAATCTCACCGGATATTTGATTCTCACTTAAAGTAAATATTGTGAGAGTGGTGGATAAATTACCTATGCATTTCGGTAACACCCCACCAAACTTGTTCTCGTGAATGCCGATGTAGTGTAATTTGGTGCTGTTAGTCAACGAGCAAAGGAAGCTCAAGTCTTCAGGTTTTCCACTTCCGAGCTGATTAATATAGACTTGAAGCCAACTAAGCTCATACAAATTTTCCAAAGAAGGTACTTTTTCCGAAAAACCTGTTATCTCCAAGTTGAAGCTTATCTAGCTTTGTGCAATTTGATATCAAGGGAGGAATCGGCCCCTCAAGTTGGTTCCCGAGAACGCTAAAAAATTCAAGATCTGGGAGTTTAAGGCATATGTCTGCAGGTAGAGTTCCCTGTATCCAGTTGTGTCCAGCATCAAACTGAACTAGTGAAGAGAGATTGAGTAAAGAAGATGGAATCGTACCCGACAATCTGTTTCCTCCAAAAGCAAGGACTCGCAAGTTTGTCAAGTGGCCTAGAGCTTGGGGAATGCTCCCTCCCAAGTTGTTCAGGGTTAAAGAAAGGAGCTCCAATGAAGATAAGTTCCCTATGGAGGAAGGCACAATCCCAATGAGATTATTACTATACAAATAAAAAAACCGTAGCTTTGATAATGAACCAATTTCTATAGGAATTTCTCCGGTTAGTCAGTTGAATTGAAGGACAAGGCTGACAAGGCTAGAGCAAGCCGATATGTTTTTGGGAATTTCACCGATCAATGAATTGTTGGCTAGTAGCAAGACACGAAGGCGGCGTAACTGGCCGACTTGCGTAGGGATGTTGTGATCAAGACTGTTATTTTGGAGCCGCAATTCCCTTAAGAAGCTGAGATTCCCAATATGAGGAGAGATGGTTCCGAAGAGTTTTTGTGATCGCAAGTCCAGGACCGTGACCCTCTGGTGTCTCCGGCTGCACGTAACGCCATACCATTGGCAAAATCTGATGCTATTGTTCCACGAGTTGAGTACGCCAAAAGGATCTCCAATTACGCTAGCCTTAAATGCGAGCAACGCTAGTCTGTCTGTTTCATTGGTGGTGGAGGAGACTTGGTTAAAGCACAGTGCAAGAGCAATAACAAGAAGCAAGCGGCGTGATTGAAACTCTGCAAAACTCATGCTTAGGAGTTTCATGACACCAAAGCCCAGGGAAGGTAGATTTGAAAGCAAGGCAAGAAGAAACAAAGAAAGGGCCGAAGTACATAAGGTGGACCTGAGCCATCATTGAACGGCGAAGTCAGCCAACGACTCCTCCTACCAATGACTCAGCCTCTGAAAAGAACATAAATGCATGAGAGTCAATCTGATGCATTTTTTTATCCGCCTGCATTGTGGGGCCATATTCATGCTTGGACCCGGTCCAATCCGGATCCCACATGGATGAGATCGATCATAACCGTCGATCCACCGGTATCACAAACTTCGATGGTTATGATTGCATGCGGGGATCCGGGCTGAGAGCATTCACTGTGTTAAAGGTGGAGATGTGTGAGAACCCTGGCTTGTTGGGATTAAAATGGAGTGCATGAAAGCTCCATCGCACCAAATTCATAGACAAGACAACCACCAAAAGACAGCACCTGCCAACATATTCTTTGTATATGGCCCACAAACTTTGACATTTGAACCTTTTTGTTTTCATTGCTTTTTCAACAAGTGGCAGGGCCTCTTCTTGATGCTCGGATCTTCCTCTCTTGCTCGAGCCGAGATATACTTTATAATTCACTCTTCTGTTTTTGGGTGTTTGCTATGAAATGCATGCAGTAATAGACTAATCAGCTCATATGAAGCACCCTCAACAGTATGTATAAATTCTTCCCACTGAGACGCCACTAGTGCAACTAGTAGCAGTGCGCGCGAATGTGTGAACCAAACCGCCCGGACTGATATGTTTTTTTTTCTTTTTTTGGAAAGAGTAAAGAAAAGGAAATTGTCAAAATCATAAACTAGATTAGTCCAACTTGGAAACCAGACAAATCGGTCCAATTCCTGATTTTAGGGTGAAACTGGCTCAACCTAAGAATCGATTACCCTAGCAACTAGGGGTCATTATAACATCATTCCATGCAATTTGTGCAAGAAAAATGTTATTCTCTTTGGGCATTACATTCGTACTCTTTCTCTGGTGCAGAAGTTGTTCCTAGTCACTTTTATCCTCAACCATTAATGTCGATGGGTTAGGGACAAAGCACAAAAAGATGAACAGACAAACTTGATTTGATTGTAAATTGTAGTACCAGTATGTAATCTACAATAATCTACGAAAGATGACTTTACTCCGATGACACTAACCATAAAAAGACACTACTGCATTCCATGACATTAGATCCGAAAGTGAAATTTAAACCTAATTGGGATAATTATCCCAAAAGTCCAAAACCTTTTGTCTGATGGCTAATTCAATCATAAATCTTTCAATTGTGCTAATTTAGTTGTAAACCTTTTGATGATTTGCTAATTTATTCCTAAACTTTTTAATTATGTCAATTTAGCCCTAGACATTTTGAAGATTTGCTAATGTAGTCTTAAACCTATTATTTGGATAATTGACTAGAATGACTACATTGGTAAATTGTCAAAGGTTTAGGACTAAAATGGCAAATCATACATGAATAAATCGGCACAATTAAAAGGTTGAAGATCGAATTGACAAATCGTCAAAAGATTTAAAACTAAATTGACATAATTGAAATGTTTAGAACTAAGTTGGCCATCGTACAATATGTTTAGTACTTTTTGGACAATCTTTTCTCAGCTTGTTCTTTCCACATTGATTTTCATCAGACATCACCCATCTATGGGTGAACTTGCTGAGAAAGGTAGCATGGTAAAGTCAATATGAGTCGACAGGAAACTATAGAATTATGGCATAGTAAAACGTGTAATTTTTACTTTTCAATTTCATTATTCACTTGTTGAAATGAATAAATCTACATTATATTTAGAAAAAAAAAAACTGTGCCTCTATCTTTTTTTTTGGGTAAAGTAAGAAGAACTGTGCCTCTATCTTAATCTTCACTTTCATCATAATCCGTGAAAAAAGTTGCAAAATAAAGAAGAAATACCAAAAAAGGTCTATTCTACCTTTAGGACGTTGAAAGTAATTTATTTGAAAAAAAAATCATTTTTTAAACAAATTAGCAACTTAGATTGAACTTTTTAAGAACGTTCATCATCAGTTGGTTGAATACTTTAAGATATAACTTTCAGAACTAAGATACTCCTTTGAGAATGAATATAAAGAAATTGATTTATGTGATTTCATTGCAAATGAAATTTAAAGTGGTCATATAGCAAAAGAAAATAAAAATAGAGGTATATATACATGACATGAGGGAGATTTCTTCCGGCGGTAAGGTGTAATATAAGCCTTTATATTCTTAGCCACAGACAAAAGGGAAGCACTAAAACCGAACTAGCATATTCCCTCTAATATTCACTAAGCAATTACTAATCATTTGTATTGACAATACTCTGTTTTATGCATGAATTGACTATTTTGCATATTATAAGAATGAGTGATAATCAATTAACACAACTCATGCAAAAGACTTACATATACATTTTGATATATTATAACATATTGTAATCATGTTAGGTTATATTATGTTCGAGGGTTAATATCATAAAAAAAACTCCAAACTAATACACCTGCGATAAATTTATCCTAAAGTAATTTTTTTAATCACAAAAAATCCTAAACCGGTACATTTGTGACAAATTTACCCTCCGTTAGTTTCTGTTAAATTTGATTAATACCATGAAAAATCAGAAACCAATGATAATATCACATGTGGCATCAGATCATGGCCATAGACTCTGCAGCTACGCAAGCAACCACCAATACAAAAGAAGCTACACATTTTTTATTTAAAGATTTCACAGTTCTCATTCTTTTTTAAGTAAACATAAACCATTAAGTAATTACTTACTATTCATCATATTTATTTATTTGTTTTGGTTGGATTCATCATATGTAATTAATTAGTAATGACCTCTATGTATATCACATCGATTAGAATGAGAATTTTTGTACATAAGGAAGAGAATATCTATACATTGCAAACCTTTTTCAGACATGTAAGGAAGAGACTTTACATACCCTGCAAAACTGCTGCTTACAAGGTGCACGACCCCAAGCGCAAGTGGGGTTATATGAACGGAAGGTAAGAAAAAACAAGAGACAGGATAAGTGCTGATGCAAACTGTGAAAGAAATTTATATGGTGTTCATTTTTCATAAGAGCTTTTGAAGGGCTTTTCTTTCTATTTTTCCGCAGACCAGTCACACAGTGAGTATCATTCAGTGAATGAGAAGCTACCACCCATCGATAACCTTGACTGCACTACACTGCCAATTCACTAAGTTGCACTACTTTTCCTTGTCTCCAGTGGTTTCTAAGTATCGTAATGAGATCATAATAACATATCAATAGATTTCAGGGCATCAGAGTAGATGAGCTTGACTCACAAGTTGTTGAACAGCGAAGCTGATCACACCGATCTTTTTAAATGGACTCTGGATGAGACTTCTTGTCTGGCCATACATGCAGCTAGAGCCACTGCTGATGTTGATGTATATACAATTCGCATGGACCGGGGCTGATCACAGCTCATGTGGGTTTCGTGCAGATCCCACAAATTTCACTGGCTATGATTGCACGTGGTCCATTGACCATGGTCCGCACAAGTATTTCCTGTATTTTTGGGGTGGAAATTTGTGAGAAGCCTGGCTGTTGAGATGTTTACTTGATGAGATAAATGTAGACTCAAATGGCCACGACTTTGATACTCCCTTAGTTAATCTGAAAAATGACATGTAAAATCACTCTCTGAATTGCAGCCGGAGTCGTGTGCAAAAATTAACCCTTGCATGAGATATGTTTTGCCAATTGAAACTCTCTGGTCTATTGACAGAACACAAAAGGAAGGAAAGAAAAATGGGAGAACAAGAGGCAGAGGCAGAATCCTTGCCTTGAAAGTTATTCCTTGCGATCAATTTATGCTACAATCTCCACTACCGATCTGTGAAGTTCCTCACATGTGTCAAAAGTTTGCAAGAAGTACAGAAAATTAGGTGATAATGTAGGTTCATCTAGCTTCGCTAGCATACAGAGAAGAGAACAATTACTAGTTCATCGATACATGAGACAGTGAGCAACACAGAAGAACCCTAAACAATGTGTAGAAACTCTTCAATTGCAATGGCATCGTTGACGGAAATTGTTGGTGCTTTTAGTTGCTGGAGCATATCATTCCTTCTTGATGCTCCCGGCAATAGTTGGTCCTCCGACAAACCTCTAAAACTTCAAACTGTATCAATATGATATTCACTCATCTCCAAGGGACTGAAATGAACATGCACAGATTCATCTGCAAAGGTAAAAATGTCAAAACAGATTACGCAAATGAGTTTGCATTTCATTTTTGAAAAGGAACTCAAAGGATCCTCTCACCTTGTGACTTTGATGTGGCAGCAGATTAAGGCAGATTCTACTTCACCAAAACAAAATCTGAAACCACGGATTAAAAGGTAAGTCGGTCAGTAACTTTTTGACGTGACTCAGGAACATGGACATGGCCTTAATTTAGCGTTAGTATTTCCCCCAAGTGGTACCAAAAGCAACATAATTTGAATTTCCGTTTCTGTCTGGAAAAGTGGCTGCTGATCAAGATGCAGCATTTAATTAATATGCATCTATGCCATAAAGGAAACGCAGCACGACTCATGAACAAGTAAGCTAAGAGTGGCTGTCCTATGAAGATTACGAAGTTTTTCAATTTGCTCCTCCGTATAATACAACTACTTGCAGTCGGAATCTGTCTTGACCCATTTATCTCTAATTGCTTCCTGTTGTTTTCTTCCTCTACTGATTTAGACATTGGCTAATCGTCCCAAGCATTTCTTGACCGATGATGCTCGAGACGCATTTTGGGGATATATTTTCTTGTGAATTATTGTCCTCCAAAGCTGTACCATGATAAAGAAGGGTTAGCTAATTGATTTGACTTCATCTACAATGACAGTTTGTGCTGCACAAGATAAACATGACAATAAGATGAGTACAAGAATAAACGAAGGTCATCTCATTCTCATCTAATGGGACAAGACGAGGCTTTGAAAGAATCTCTAACCAGATATTACACATCTGGAAGCCCACTTTTGATTCCTATTCAGCATAACCTCTAGGAAGCTAAGATTAGATTGGAAGGAGAGGACTTGATAATGTAAATTATTTTGGGCTGAGAGAGAGAGGATATGAAGCAAAAGCTAAAGCAAGAGCGTGAATGTGAATGTCTTGCATTGTGCAGACCAGCTGCTATTTCTCAGGCGCCTGCTCTCACCAGTTTGCTTTTGTGGATACTCATATATTGCATTATATACAAAAATTTGCTCTTCCAGGCAACTGCATTTTGACTATCTATCCCTCAATAATAACTATTTGGCCCTACTTCTTTCCTTTGTGTTTTGTAGAATGTCTACTTTTGTGAAGACGGACTAGTTTTCTGACAAGGTGAAACCTCAGTTTAAGAAGCTCAGAGTTGAGAAGAATGAAAGTGGCTGGAAACATAGCCATGGCCAAGAAGAGGGTGGGAAAAATGCTTAACAGGGAAGGCTCTGGCATAGTATTGACTACGTGGCAATGTCGCAAGGGACGAGGTGAAATTCTGTTTATCACCACTGGGCCGGTCACAATTCCACTTTGATTATGTATCACTTCACCTTCAATTGCATTAGTCATTAACATCTGTCGGTCTTCCAGCATTAAGCAGTCTCAGGTTCTATCTATTCTCTAATGAAATTTTATATAGAAAAGACTACACTTTAGACCTTGTCTTGAAATTCTTTTCTCCTGCAACCAAAATGACTTGCTGCAATCTGCGTGCAGTCCCACTTCTGAGGAACTATACATCCCTGTTGACTATGGTACACACGGGGAAGAGACCGAAGTAACACAATCACCCAGATGACATAACACAGATCTCTATACATACTGTTCAATATCACTAGAGACATGAACAACAGTCGCAGATATCGAAACAACAATGATGCACCCAAAACAATCGGGGCCGGTGCAGCATTGTTTAAGAACGATCATGCACCGGTCATTCACATAGGAGCAAGTTTGGATGAAGCACATGCGACAGATACAATCTGGCAGCTTGCTGTACGAAGCTTCCTTGACCGAGACACCCGCATTATAGGCCAGCTTTTCTTCGGCTCCTGGTGGAATGTTTCCAGCCACAGTCAAAGTTGCCAAAGCCTTTACCCCAAACTTCCAAGCAAAACTACCTTCTTGAAATCCACTTTTCCAGGCACCTGTTATGATGTGAAGATGATGAGCTTATGTTGATGAAGAGAAGTAGAGATTTGGAATCAGCTTCATCTCTTCAAATATATTCCAACCTTTGCGACATATAAGTAAATGTATGAGATTGGCGCATCTCAAGGTGCATTCGGTTAAGGCAGTTTCGATTTCTTCTGTTTAATTTTCACTATCACAAGATGTCTGGCAACTATCAACTGAATATCTTCTCTGTTTCTTGTCCGACTTAGGATTCAACATCAGAAGTCTTCCCTGAAATTTCAATTTCGTTCCTCTTCCACTTACAAACAGTGAAAATAACATTTTGTTGCCTTCTAAATTTAATCCTTTCATGCTAGAACAAAATCCACATAGTCCAATGAAGTTAGAAACGAACCTTTCTCTGCAAGCTGTGAGGTCATCAGCAAATTCTGGCCCAACTAAGTGACGCCTCCGTAGCCCATTGTTCCCGAAATGCAAATCAAGCTGCGGATTGGGTGGCGAAGGCTCATCAGAATGACCCCACTTCTTTTGGTCGCTATCATGTCATGATTTCGGACGATCTCGCTGTTTAAATCCTTCCTAGCAATGAAAGTATGAGTTTTTTCGACCAAAAAAACAACGCATCTACTTTGGCAGTACGCGGAAAATTTGTGCAACGATCGCTTTAAATGTTGCTTTTGTAATCGAGGCTTTCCTGGAGGCACTCTGCTCGTAAAATCACAACTTTCCGGAATTAGAGGGCGTGATATTGAGATATCATTTTTTCGTTTGGTCTTTTTGAGTGATCTATTCACATGTTTATGTAAGAATTATATGCTACTTGATGTTATATAATAAGGAATAATTACCCAAAAAAAGTCATAAACTTATCGAAAATGCAATCATAAACCTTTCAAATTTTGCCAATTTAATTGTAAATTACTTGATGATTTGTCCGATTTGTCCTTCTGGCCAATTTTGGCCGAAATTCGCTGACTTTGGATTTGAATCGCATTTTATGTTTCACAAATCGTATAATACATGAGTCACATATGTTTCTAATATCCGTATTTCACGGCCCTTCTTTTATCCGAATTGTTCAAGGGAAAGTTCATGACATGTATACGTATAATGTATCGTAACTTTTCCGTGCCGTTATTCCACGTGGAAAGAAGTTAGTTTCTTCCGTAATTACCCCTCACCTTTTTTTTGTGGGGTGAATAAGGTAAAAATAGAACACGCTATGTCCATGCTGTTGTCCATTTCCTATCACCTTTTACTTTACACTTTGTACCTGAAATATCATTGTGACTTTCTTTTACCCTCTTTTTTCCATCAACCGTCCTTCCCCTTCTCTTTCCACTTCACTAAAAACTCCGGACAGATGTGCGCGCAACGTACGTAAAAATGTGATGCAAGAAACCTTTCTCGAACGATAAGAGTCCATATTTACAAATCCATATACTTTGATAATTACCCGTGATTTGGGGAGAGTACCATATTTAGGTAAGATTTATCGGATGCTTATGCTTCATTTTTAGTGAAAATTTGATATTTCTGAGAAATATTTTGCAAGAAATCATTCTTTAAGTGTCTCACTGAAATTTGAAAATAAACTGAAGATTATTTTCCCTCTTTTGATCCTAAAAGGGATGCATTATTGTAAAATAATCTACTTTGTTCTATTATGGAACTCGAGCTTAGGTGATTAGATCTTGGCCCCAACCTTGGGGTACTCCTGGCTCAGGTGCTTAGGTCCTGAGACCAGCCTTAGGGTACTTAGACTGGCCGCTAGGATCCTCAACTTGGTTGCTGAGGACCCGAGCTAAAGAATCGAGACTAGGCCCTGGCCTTAAGGGGGTCGAGCTTGGCCGCTAGGGTCCCCAAGCCCAAGCGTTGGGAACTACAAGCATAGGGGACTTGAGATAAGGAGCCAAGAGTTAGGTACCTTGGCACAACCGCAGGGAAACTAGGCACAGGCATCAGGATCTCGGGCAAGGCCTCAAGAGATATGGGGCCACCTCTGCAGAACCAAACCCAACCATCGAGGAACCGGGCCCAACCTTAATGGTCTCGGGCCCAAGCGCCAGTGATTTGAGTGCAGGAACTCAGTACCCGAGCATGATCACCAAAAGCCCTAGCACAAGCATCGGAGTCTCAAGCCAAGCCTCTATGAACTCGAGCCCAGGAACCGAGGACCTAGGCATGGATGTTGGGGTCTCGTGCCCCAGCTCCAAGATTTACTTTGGAAAATAATTTCTTATTTTAAAGATGAAATTATTTTCTTGAGTTTAAACATAGACTTTTCAGTAATTATGAAAAGATTTTATGTTAACTCATTTTTCTAAAGCGTTCAAATGCCAAAAAGTAAGAAAATTATTCTTCGATAGAAAATTTTTCAGGAAACAAGGATCGTCGATGGGATTCGACCCCTCAGGCATAAAAAGAAAAAGAAAAATAATGTGATGTGAGAGAGAGGAAAGTAAAAGTTGAAGAACGTGTGTGCAAAGCGACATGATGGGGGAGCATTTGATGGACAATCATTCGGCCAACTCACAGAAGTCCCTCACGGTTGGACAACGAAACTCCGGCTTGGTTCAGTGACTTCAATTATATTTTCCTATCTGGTCCTCATCTCTTTCCATGCACAATACAGCTAAGTTTCTATTCTATGGCCCCTTTGCTAGCGTCGTATCTGCAGATATTTTTCTAGCATGCAGCTAAAAGCATAGTGTCCTTCAAAAAGTTGATAATAGTAACCAAGGCTACTTCAGTTTGCTTACAGTAATCTGTGATGAAATTTACTAACGAGTTTCCTGAGAAGTTTGACTTTCGGTTTTTCGAAATTTCTTGCCAATATTATCGCTTCTTCGTCCCCGAAAGAATGTTAGTTAAAACAGATGACTAAGAAGATGTGATGGGTAAAAAAGAGATTGGCCAAAATTGTTTTTCTCTAATTCTTACTCAACTCAAACTTCATGTTGCCCATCTTGTGTGCAGTCGTTGTCTAAGTTAGAAGATGGGGGAAAAGGTAAAACATATCATGAAAGGTTTAGTTAGACCCTTCACCCAAAATGATTGTCCAATGCCACCACTTTAATCAACTTTCCAACCAACACTTGTTTTTTGCTTCCCTTTCTTATCCTTCATTCCCCTTTCTCCTTCTCATTACACTTACAGACACTCGGAGAAAGAGCGAGAGAGAGAGAGAGAGAATGGCATTTGCAGGAACAACCCAGAAGTGCATGGCCTGTGAGAAGACGGTCTATCTGGTGGACAAGCTCACGGCTGACAATAGAATCTACCACAAGGCCTGCTTCAGATGCCACCATTGCAAAGGGACTCTCAAGGTATGTTATGTTACAGCCACTTATAACAATTTGTTGTTGACATAAAAATTGTTAGATCTCAAGGCTTTCTCGTTAATTAACACCTGATCAGATGTAAGTTTGATACATTCCTCATTTTAGAGCTCCAAAAGAGATGCATTTCTGTAAATCACAATACAGACTAGTCCACTCAGCTCTTGAATTGATTCAACAATTTGATGGTGTAGGCAAAAGATGATTATTTCATTGCTACATCTAACTTTGATTTGTGCTCTTCTTCATGGAGTCATTAACAGGATGACATCCTGAATGAAATTCGCTTGGGGTTCTCTTCAGTTTACAGAAATATGCGGGGTGGGACCAAATCAGCCAGCATTTTTGTTGAACCTCAAGATCAGCCCCAATAAGATTCGATCAAACTCATTCAATAAGCTTTATAACTGATCATCCGTGCATGCGAGTAATGATGATTTGTCATGACCCGCTAAGCAGTCGAGGTCACGCATAATTTATTGCCAAAAATCATCATCATTATAAGAGGGGACTTTTTCAGGAAACAGATAACTACACTTAATCGGTAATCAGAGGATTAAATAGACTGTCGAAAACTAGCTAAAGCACATTTCATATGCAGCTTGGGAACTACAATTCATTAGAAGGAGTCTTGTACTGCCGGCCGCATTTCGATCAGCTCTTCAAGAGAACCGGTAGTCTCGAAAAAAGCTTTGAAGGTAACAATTGAAGCACAAGAGTCGCCCACTATTTTGTTTCTGCTCTGGTAAAAAGGATCACACTGATCCTTCCTTTATCACAAAATGTCCTCGTAGGAACCCCCAAGATTGCAAAGCCAGAGAAACCCATTGATGGAGAGGTAATTTCACTGCGACTGTGGTCTTGCCTGAAAGTTTGACTGTTCGACTAAATCAGTCATTGTTCTGCTGAAAAAATCTTCTTTGAACAGAGGCCTGCAGCGACCAAAGTCTCCAGTATGTTCGGGGGAACGAGAGACAAATGTGTAGGCTGTAAGAGCACCGTCTACCCAACCGAAAAGGTAAAGATTTGCTGGTCTATATATAGAACTTGTGATGCAAGAACATGACTTAGTCCAAAGGCTGCTTCATTCGAGGTGACAAAATTTCACATTGGACTGGTTTGATGACACCAAAATTGCAACTTTCGTACAACCATATTCATCGATGTGCATACAGGTGACGGTTAATGGGACTCCGTACCACAAGAGCTGCTTCAAATGCACCCACGGGGGGTGTGTGATCAGCCCATCTAACTACATCGCGCATGAGGGGAAACTCTATTGCAGGCACCACCACACTCAACTCATCAAGGAGAAGGGCAATCTCAGCCAACTCGAGGGTGACCATGAGAAGGAAACAGTGGCTTCTGAATCATAAACACTGATCTTGCACTACCTTGTTCCTTGAGCTGTCACTATGCTTCATGGCCAGCGGATTTCAGGCCGGTCCAAAAACTTATTATGCTACTAGAGACTATATGTCTATCTTCTAAATTTGAGATGTGTGAACCTTGATTGGTTCAGTTTGGCTTCTGTTTTGCGATTGCAGATGATTCCTCAGGTTGGTTGTAAGCGTAGAATAAGTGGTGCTTGCTTCTTGACTTGTGAAACCTCCGGCTTGCTTTCTTTTAAGTCTTGTCTAGCAAGTGTCTTGCATCCCCATTTTTCACTCATTCAGCACACTTTGCATCCCCATTTTTCACTCATTCAGCACACTTTAGTCAGTGTCCTTGGTGAATCTTGATTTACTATGGTTGTGAATTCGACGTGCAAATTCTTAACGAAAAATAGCATGATTTAGTTCAAGGTTTGAAAAACATCTCACAGCCGATCTCCCTGTGATTCGAAACAAAAGGGCCTTGCTGGATCTGGTTCGACTAGAAACACCAAATATCCATGCTAATATGTCTGTTTGCAACTGAACAAACAGTCATTATTTGTTGTTCCAAGCATATAAATTAATCTTTGTGATTGAACTTGTCCAACTTTAGGTGATTCTTCACACAATCCATCGATCAACGGAACTATGGCAATCCCATGTTTCATTACATTAAGGGCCCGTTTGATAACGTGTCGAACAGTGAAAATTTCTATTCTTTTGTTCCCAGAAATAGTTTGGGAACAAAAATGCGTTTGGTAAAATTTTTGTTCCCGAGCACATTTTTGCAAATATTTGTGCTGAGAAACAGTTTTGGAAGAGAAACAAGAAGTAAAAAAAAGTTGCTTCTTATTTCTCGGCACAATTTTGAGAATCAGTTTTTTTTTTCTTTTTCTTTTTTTCTTTTCTTCTTTTTGTGTTGCTCTTCTTGGGTTGTAGCCGGTTGCCGGCGACCGGCCATAGCCTAGGGCCGGTGAGGGTGTCACGGCCCTCGCCTCCACCAACGGCCAGCGAGGGCCGTGACGCCCTTGCTGGCCCTGGGCTGTCGCCAGTGGCGGGCCGCCGGTCATCGGCGACCGGCCATGGCTTGGGTAGAAAGAAAAAAAAATAAACAATTCAAAATATTATTAAAATATTATTAATAAAAAGAAATTTGTGTGTAGTTACCAAACGCATTTTTGTTCTTTTCTACTCTAGGAATAGAAATTTTGGACAGTTTATCAAACGCCTTCAAATGCTCAGAAATTGTTTCCGGGCACAGAATAAAAAAAATTTATTTCTATTCAGAAATAGTTCCCGGACACAGAATGGTATTCATGTGCATCCTAAGTTAACATCGTCAAACATTCCCTCTTTCTAGTCACTTCAATTGGTGAAGGAAACTGTTGTCTTAAAGTAATGGAAGGAATAGACGTTCCAATGTCTTTGGGAGAGATGGTGAAGTTGAAGGTATTAGCACTCATGCACAAATTGGCAGAGTTTTCTTCTGTCGGTTTGCTATGAGCTGAGAATGCGTGCTAAAGATCGAGCTAGGTAGACCTGTCAAATAGACGCATTTCTTACCCATATATAATGGGCAGAATTGTTATATGAGTTAATTATATTCGGTAAATGGGTTTAAACAAAATATGAGTCATAAATGAGCATACAACTTATTTAGACCCAACTCACTTTTATGGCTCTCTCTTCATTATTAATCTTGTACTTACTTATTCCGCACTCTCACCTCAATTTGACATGAGTTTTTCTCGATAAGATTAAATATGGAAGTGTTTTAAAAATATTTGTCGAGTTGGCTATGAATCGGGTATGTGATGTGTCAAAACGGGTTGAATGAATCTATTTGAATAAGACCATTTTTTATCCGAGCCATCCGTTTGATGGCCTTAAACCCAAGGCCTAATTTCATTCATGACTCGTAAGAGTTGGTCAAACAATATCCATAGGAATGTAGTCAGAGAGATGATGCTACTGAATGGGAGAGATAAACAAGCGCTCTTTTAGAAAATTCTAAATTTTTATATCACAGAAGCTTATATCTTCTATTTTATAAATTTGGAATTCATACAGATTCTGTTCTTTTGCTAGGGCTTCCCACAAGGTCACGTACACTTGCGTAACCACCAAGTCCACAAATTCTACGTAAGTGTGATTGGATTCACATCTTTCTATCACCATATCACGAACAAAAAAAAAATCCAAAATCTATTTTTTTAACCGATATTTATTAGGTCAGATTAAAATTGAGTAGCTTGGATTTTCAAACCTTATTTACGTTAAACCCAAATAAAAACTTGTTTAGACCAATGAGCTGAGAGCAAATCTACTGCCTTCGAGAGATCATCCCACCACATAGGGTTCTTAATGATCATTTTTTTACAGAAAGCTCAACGGATGTCAAAATTACTGTACAGGAGGTTACATTATCAGTAATCTCGATCTAGAGGTTGTGTTTGTTTCTTCCTTTCTTTTTGGGTATTTGGCGGTAAATGATAAATCCGGCGGGAAACGGACACTAGTAATCGTTCAAGCTTGCGAGCGTGACCGGAGTCTAGTCTCTTCTCTTGGTATACGATTCCCAAAATAGTGGCTTGCGAAGGCATCGTGTTACCTCTTAAGTATAGTTTAATTTTTAAAAAAAAGGTATAATTTAATTAATCACATCTATTTGCTTATAAAAATGAATGAACGAGAAATATTTTCATCATCAATGAAAATAAAATAGTTAGACGTAAGTCATTGTTGATAGTGAAAACATTTTCCATTGACTGATTATTTTAAGCGATATAAGCGATTATTTTTAAGAAAATATTTTTCAAATTATTTATTTTTCGCGAAACAAGCGAAAAGTCTAATCACGAAAAGTCTAAACATTTGTTTTTCTAGGCTAATATTCGAGAAGTCTAGCAAAAACCGTGCTTTGTCGGAATCCATTGCTCAAATACCGAGAGCTCTTACTCGATACCATTTGTAATAACCTACGCATCGAATAATCTCGAAAAAGGAATACTCTAGGTCTAAGCGGGTGAGATATGGTAACCAATCACGACCTGATGTTACTTGCAAATCAACAAACAATGCCTATTTTATCTAATATGGAATTCAATATTTCACCAAATCTCACTCTCACATGAGAACTAACCAGCCATAGCAGTTTTGCAAGTATTTTAGGTTTCATGCATCCTCCAGCATATAGCAACTGTTTAGATGGAAGACCACCTTGTGCTTCCTTAATCGCTACAGAGGAGGAAGTGTGTTATGTGACAAATTCACCATATGGTAGTGATAATACAGTGCAAACGATAAATCATTATTACTCGCTCGATATGAAATAAGCTCGCTGACCGTAATATATTTATGGATTAATACCACGAAAAGGCTCAAAACTAGTACACATATAACAAATTTACCTCAAATTAATTTTTTTACCACTAAAAACTCCAAAATTGATACACTTGTGATGATTTTACTCAAAATTAATTTTTTGATCAACAAAAATCCTAAACTGATACATTTGTGATAAATTTACCATCCGTTAAATTGGATTAATGTCACGAAAAATCACAAGCCGGTATACCCATGATAAACAGAGAGTAAAACCCCAAACCGGTACACCCGTTAACTGCCACGTATCATCCAACTTAGAAATTTGATGGTAAAATTTAACGGAAACTAACTGAGAGTAAAATTATCATAAATATACCAGTTTGAGATTTTTCATGTTATTAACCCTATATTTATATACAATTCTTTAGGGTAGTTGGGGTTGGCTCGAACTAAACCGGTTGGATCAAGCATTTTACCTAAAAGTTTTTGAGTCGAGCTTGATCAAAACTGTATCCGAGCCCTTGCGGGTCGGGCGCGAGCTAACACGTCTACAACGGTGTTAGGGCTCCATTTATTTTGCAAAGAATGAATAATTTTGAAAATATTTTTTTTATAAAAAAAGTAACCACTCGTATTGCTTACGGAACGAATGAATGAAAATATATTCATCATTCATAAAAATATTTAGATATAAATTATTATTAATATTATTAATATTTTTAATTGATTAATTGTTTTAGGCGACGTAGCCGGTCACTTTAAATTCCCCATTTTTTTCGCAGAACAGACGGGCTCCAAACTGCACGTGGCATTCCGAGAGAGCACTTGATCGCTCATCCAATCCGAAGGGGGCGCGCAAAACGAGAGACCAAAGGGACGTGCGTCCCTCGTGCTCCCCCCCGACCCTGTCCCATACCCCATTTCCCATCAAACACGTTCGCCACGTGCCACGTGCGCCGCACCCGGGCATCCTTCTCTTGGCGGTGGCATTTGCACGCCCGCCGTAGAAACCAAAACCGGAAAAAAAAAAAAGAAAACAATATAAATAAAGATCACTGGCTTAACGCCTCCCAACGCCAGATATAAATAAATAACTACCAAAATTTCTAAATTAAATCTACAGTAACATATTTGTCCCGGACTCTTTCGATTATGTCCACCATGACAAGCTACCCTAAATTATTTTTTTTTTCTACGTATCAACATCGTTTACTTTTCGGAATCTAGGTAGACACATCTTCACCGGTGATCGCCGGGTAAATATGTCGCGCAGATATAAATTTGGAATTTCAGTTGTCCCGAAGAAATTTCTAGCTTTTTTTTTTTTCTCTTCCGCCCATAAATAAATAAAATAAAGGGTCTTTTGTTTACAATGGGGGGGCAATCGCCATGCAAGGCGTGGGGGCGACACGTAGGCGAAACACATGGAGGGGAGGGGAGAGGGTAACGAACCAATGGGGGTCGCGCAGCTGAGCTGAGGGGGCCCGAGAACAAAGAGGAGGAGAAGGCGACCCCAAACGGCCGAACCAATGGGGGGAAGGATTTCGATGAGGTGTTCCCAGGCATGTTCTCCAATCCCACACGCGTTGGCAACCGCGCCACGCCATTGGTCGGTCAGGCAGGTGGAGCCTCACCCGATATTCTTTTTCCACATAAAGAAAGCGCACAAGGGAAAAGAAAAAAAAAAGGGTGACCCAAATCTCCCCTCCCCCCGGGGTGGATGTGGACCCGGTTCTCTCGAAAAGCACCGACTTTTTAACTTAAGTTCCAATTTCGATCCGAATAAAATAAAGTCGGGTACCCAAGTCCTCCCCGCCCCCCGCCCCGGTTAAGTTCCCGTCAAGATTCTGTGTGTTTTGGACATAAACTTTATAGGGGCCAGATTTGAGTACTGACATAGATTTTGCATTTTTCTTAGAAGTTTGGGCCATAATTGGGATTCAATCTAAAGTTTGTACTTGTTTACAAAAAAAAAAGGACCGGAATTGAAATGCAACTTAAAGTCAGTGCTTTTTTTGTTGGATAAAGAAAAGTTTGGACCAGAATTATGGATTGTGCTGTAAACAATGGTGTTTATTGCAAACCTTTAAAATGCTACTCCATTCTTTTTTTTTTGTTGCAATTGCTACCAAAAAATTCGATTATAAATATTTCGTGTTGCTCGATATTAATGTTTACATATCATTTATATACATGCGGTTTTTCCCTGTCTATTGGCTTATATTTTAGAATGAGACTTTCTAATATGGTATCGGAAGCAAGTTTTGTTTTATATGCGATCTTTTTCTGCTTAACAATTTAAGTTTTTGGGTTGTCTTCTATATAAAGGTTACGAATAAATAAAGAAATGCAAAGTATATATGGATTGGATAGGTGTTTGGATGCATGAATGGACCAACGCCCACTCACCACTCCCCCACCTTCGAAAATCCCACATGTCCCTAAAACTCCCAAGCCCCTCGAACACGTACCCTCGTACGCCACACGTGTCGCCCCCTCCGCCCTCCTCCCCTCATGTTGCCCTCCTCCCATTGGCCCGCCTCGTCAATCTCTCTCTCTCTCTCTCTCTCTCTCTCTCTCTCTCTCTCTATATCCCACCTCTTCAATCTCTCTCTCTCTCTTTCTCTCTCTCTCTCATCGCTCTTCAAACTTGCACTCGACTCCCTGCAAATTTTCCCAAGAAAATCATCGCCAGCTGAGGAAAAAATGATCAAGACGCTGAGCCCTTACGCGACCGCACCGGCCTCCACGGCGAAGACCGCCGAGATCCTGTCCCGGTACCGCCCCATTGCCCCGAAGCCCGAGACGGCCCCCACGGCGAGCTCGGCCGCCGCCGAGAGCCCGACGTCCATGTCCCCGAATATCCGTCAATCTCCGTACCTCCGGAACCTCTGGTCCCAGCTCCAAGCCAGGCCGACCCGGACCCGGAAGCGCGGGAGGACCGCCATCTCGCCGCCCGCCATCAAGAGGCCGAAGACATCGCCGGCGGCGCCGGTGCTCGGCTGCATTCCCTCCCCCTGCGCCCTGTCGCCGACGAAGAGCCTGTCTCTGCAGGTTTTCGCTCGCGGCCTCCCCCACATTCCCCCCGCCGGCCTGATGGAGAGCCCCCCGGTGGCCCTGGCGGCCTCGACCGCTGCAGCAGCAGCGAAAAGCCCGAGGAGCCTCGTCACGCTCCCGCTCCTGCCGTGCTCGCCGGAGCTCAGCTGCATGAACACGGCGCGGGGCAAGGAGGCCGCCGCAGCCGTGGACTTGAACGTCAACTCGGCCGCTGAAATGATCCCGGAGGAGAAGGACCTGCTCCGGCAGCTCCAGGGGCCCGAGTCCGGCGGCGGCGGCGGCGGCAAAGTGATATCTCCGCGGCCGGTGCGGCCAGTCGGGTCGAGGATAAGCGTCGGGTGCATAAGGGAAGACCGGAGGCCAGACTCGCCGGCGCCGCGGGTGAGACAGAAGCCGGATGAAGTGGAGGAGGAGGTGGAGTCGGAGGCGCTTCCGGCGGTGATATCGGACTCGAACAACCGGGTGAGGGTGGTGAACTCGGCATACAAGGAGATGGTGGGGCAGCCGGAGTGCCCGTGGCTTGAGGCCATGGAGAACCTGGGCGCGGCGGCGGGGCGTCGGCGGAGGATCGGAGGGGAGGTGGCGATCCGGATGTGCGACGAGGAGGCGAAGGTGCCGGTGTGGGCGGACGGGTTCTCCTGCTGGGCGAGGATCGAGTGGGTGGGGAGCGGGGGCAAGAAGAGCTCGGTCAAGGCGTTCTGCGACGCCATCCGGCTGCGCTGCAAGGCCAAGGACTATCTCTTCACCTGGAGGTTCCACACCAACGCCGCCGCTAAGCCGTCGTCAGATTCCAGCTCCAGTGCCGTCTGAACCAATCTTTGTCAACCCTCTTCCCTTTCCTTCTTCTCTTTTAACTGGTTAGAAAGCGCCAATCCGTATCCGTGCATATAGAGACTCTTTTAAGTCCTTCAAGTACTAAAGATTATTGAAGGTTTCATGTGCTTCTTCTTCTCCTATGTAAATATAAAGCGTGTCAGAAGTTTTATGAGTTATTATTTCTTGTTGTCACCCATCATTGTACAGTATCTTTTGCTTTTTGCTTTTGGTTGAAGCCCTTTACCATACTTTCTCGTGATCGGATTGAATGTACGATTGAGCTTTTGCGACACGTTCGTGTTCGTGTTTTTGGAAGCAATTTCGCAGAGATCAGATCAGGCGGGTCGGTGTTTTTGCTTGAACGACGCCTGAGCTTTTGAGGTCAAAAAGCGTTCTTTGCAGATCCGATCTGATTGGGGCCTCTGTTGCGACCCAAGCTTAGGACAAAAGCCTTTTGGGCATGATGGGTCTGGTACGTGAACGTGGGTCTCGACGCTCTGAAAGGTCACGACACTTGTGCAGTCAAACAAGCCTGTCGTGCAGTCCAAGATCGTCCGTCCATGGATGGGATATACAGGAATGTTTGATGCTCCCAATGGAGTGTTGTACTAAACGAAAGACATAACTTAGTAGCATCGGAGGCAAAACAAGGCCTTACTTAGAATTTCCTAAACCAAAGACTTAACTTAGGCCTCATTTGATTCGACATTTAAAATGATCGTTGTCGCGACCTAAAATTTCTCTTAGGCTAATGGATTGTTAAGATTAAACTTAACCCGGGCCCTCCCAAACCCTACCAATTCGCAACTTAGGGTTTAAGTTCTTAACGTGCAAATGTTTTCATGCTTGGAGTCGCCACTAATCTATTTATGGTAGGTCGATTAGAAACCTAAATAAAACATAGGGAGATATGTTTTATTCCTACGAACCAGAGATTCTAAACTCGGGGACTTGATTACGCTAGATCTAGTCTGGCGCCCTTTCGGTACCTTTTCTTTTCAAAAAGTGTTTTGGCAAACAGTTTGGATTTATTTTAACTTACGCACTAACATGTGAGGTGATCATACGGGTGCGCAAACCATCAAAGTAACACCCAATAATCAAAACATTAAATAAATTGCAAGATTGAGAGAATTACTTACCTCAAAGCAACGTAAGCATCTGCATGGTTAGCTAGACAATCACATCAACAATCCTAATATGATTTCTAATTAACAAGCAGTTCACTCAATATTTTTTTAGGATTTTCACTTATTTAAATGAAAGCTAGCCTATATGTAATGACGTGCAAAAATTAACATGGGATTAATGCAGCCTAACATGCAAACTATATGTCATGCGACGACATGACCTAATTCTAATGACGGACAAATGATTTATTTATAGCATTTTCAAATGAAATTCGGAATAAAAAAATGCCTAAAATAACATGCAATCTAACAACTTCTTCTTTTTGGTATTTTTATGAAAATTCGAAATTAAAAATTATCCTAAAATGCACCATCAAGATCAGGATAATATCTAAATTAAACTAGGAAATAAATTACTCTAATTCCTAATTTAAATTAAAAATTTATCCTATTGACTTATTCAAAGAAAGTTATTCTAAACCTATCCTAAACATGCATCATTATCTTCTAATAATAACAATTCAAATCCTAACTAATCCTTTTTTTGATTTTCTTTTTAAAGGAAATAAATCAAACAGACAGATAATAATCACGATCAAAACCAGATCAGGCGATCCGCAAGATTTTTCAAATTCAGATGAGGCAAAGAAATCCAACTAACGGTCATATCTATAGGGTTATAGATATCGACAGAAAGTTGATTGTTTAAATTTGGAAAGCAAATAAAATCTATTATCGTGTCCAAGTGATTATGGACAAGATAATGATTTCCCGTATCGCCGCGTATCGTACCTTAGGGATAAGGTCAGATAGTCGTCCAGATACGTTGCTAAATTAGGCAAAATTCCTAATTTTAAGTGTTTCAAATATTTGCGGGTATAGCGCACACTCAACCAAATATTAACAAAAAATCACTAATGGATATCAATATCACCAAATCAAGTAATGAAATATTAAAAGAAACTATATCGGATGAGATCATTACCTAATTTGCAAATAATTTCCAAATTCAAACTCAGTGCCGTATCGGGCTTGCGGATCAGGACGGTAGCCGACGACGGACCGGTGGCGGTAGCGGTGGGCAGCGACTCGACGGACTCACAACTGGTACTGATTGTTGAGTATAGATCACGATCCAAAGGAGAACGAGTCACGGCTTGATTTAGCTTTCCTCGTCATTGGATGGATCACGGACTAGAGTTCGTCTGGATTGTACTCGTGATGCTAGTTGCTGCAAAGTGAACCAGGTTCGATGGAGGGTCTCCGGAGTCGTCTAAATTGACTGAAGTGCGTTGACGATTGCTTTGTTGTTTGCTGGTCTGATGTTGGAAATTCTGATTCGCCCCAAGAACTAAGGCAAGTGGCTGAATTGCATGTTGCCAAGCTCACTGGAATTGATGACGCAGACCTTTTGCAAGACCACTTCTTTGACTTTTGACTCCTTTTAGATTTGTGCTGTGTATTCCTTTAAGGTTCTTCACGTACAGACTCGTTGATGTCGTCAAGAACCAAAACTAGGCTGACTTGGATTGACAAAGAATCTGTGGGGGCAGCCAAGTACGCCGATGGCTATGAGACACAGCTGTAGAGAGGCCTAGATGCAGCAGCGGCAACTCACGGATGTCACTAGATCGGCGTGGTGGTGGACATCGAGTGGCGGCGGCGGCAAGCACGGCGTCACGGGCGACGTCGCGGAACAGCAATAACGACGGTCCACGCGGTACGATTGCGAGGCGACGCAAATATGAAGTGAGTGCGACCGACTCTTTCTCTCTCTCTCTCTCTCTCTCTCTCTCTCTCGCTCACGTGTGTCTCTCAAAAATCGTGCTCTGAAAATTGTGAGAGCCCCCCCTGAGTGAGGGGTATAATCACATATTTATATTGCAACCCTAGGTTAATTGACCGGATTTCCTAGTCCTAATGGGCTTTGGCTTAGGCTTTATCCTTTAATTTTTATTTAATTTCAAATTGGCTAAATTAATTTGGGCTTTTCTTTAATTAAGCTTAATGGGCTGATTTAAGCTCAAATTAAGACAACCAAGGCCTTTTAGACTTGTGATTTTCGGCCCCTGTCTTCCGAGTGAGCCGAGTTTCGTTCAGTGCTTGAACTCGATTTGCGCGATGGATTTTCAATTCACTTGCCACCGCCGGTTCGATGTGGAATGCAACTAACCTACATGAACTTAAACTATATGCTATGCAACTTTAATATTTTTGTTTAGGGGTTAAAATTTAATCCCTAATTTTTTATGCAATATTTTCCTAACGGGATTGCCAAAATTTAGATGTCAACAGCTGCCCCTCTTTGAAGGTGAGCTCGAAGAGGTTGCATTCAAAGACTAAATGATGCCTAAATTTTGATCATGAAAATGCAATGAATGTTATTTTTTGTGGGAATATGAGTCCCATTTTGAAATGCAATAAGAAATGATGCATGCTGACGTGAATAAAACATACCTGAAGTTACTCACCTAACTTGAGTGGTGAAGTAATTTGAGGCATTGCCATACTTCTTGAGATTGTTTGGCAAATATTTGAACTCTATCCCAAAGGTATCGCCTGATGAACGCTGGTGACCTGCAATTCAATTAGGACACACGA
Organism: Syzygium syzygioides; assembly: GCA_031216285.1. Lineage (NCBI taxonomy): Eukaryota > Viridiplantae > Streptophyta > Magnoliopsida > Myrtales > Myrtaceae > Syzygium > Syzygium syzygioides. The sequence continues at coordinate 25,435,391 of CM062247.1, forward strand.
AGGGTAATTCGAATTACCTGGATATCGCCTCGGTTATTCGGATGAGACACCTGGATTTCTCCTCAGGCACTCGGATGAGAGATATGGTGAGATATCCGGATTTCTCCTCGGATACTCGGATGAGATACCTGGATTTCTCCTCAGGCACTCGGGTGAAAAATCTGATGAGATATGAGATACCTGAATTTTTCCTCAGGCAATTGGGTGAGATATCCGGATTTCTCCTCGGATACTCAAATGAGATACCTGGATTTCTTCTCAGGCACTCGGGTGAGATATCCGGATTTCTCCTCGGATACTCGGATGAGACACCTGGATTTCTCCTCAGGCACTCGGTTGAGAAATATTGTGAGATATCCGGATTTCTCCTCGGATACTCGAATGAGATACCTGGATTTCTCCTCAGGCACTCGGATGAAAAATATTGTGATGAGATATCCGGATTTCTCCTCGGATACTCGAATGAGATACCTGGATTTCTCCTCAGGCACTCGGATGAAAAACATTATGAGGTATCCGGATTTCTCCTCGGATACACGAATGAGACACCTGGATTTCTCCTCAGGCACTCAGGTGAGAAATATATAGACGTCTGGACATTGTCGAAGACGCCGAGTGGCTGCAACAAAACTGATTAGATATGGAGCCTGTCGATTGCTCGAACAGGTGAATGAATACTTGGATAAACAGAGGCACCTAAAGGGATAGAGACATACTTACCTGTTGATATCCCTGACTCTTGAGTACGTGTCTCCCGCTAGACACTCTTATAGACAACAAGTAATATGTATTCATAGATAATCAAGAACACATATATTCATGCACTATAAATTCAACCGATTTTCATGCATGACGATTTTGTCGAATAGGCATTGCCAAACTTCACTGGGGAAAATCATGACAAGACAATCTGATTTCATAAGTGGGTGCCTTGAAAATGTTAAATGAGGGACTTCCAGTCTGAAAGGGCTTTCACTCACTCTCATCGAAAAGTGGCTAATTTATGAAATTCACTCTATCTCACCATCATCATGTCGACAAGGGTCCGAGTATTCTCGCAAATGGTACGACCTTACCAATCTGAGAGGTCTTTATTAAGACTGTAACGTTGGCTCGGTCAATGGCTTAGCAAAAGGGGACTCTTTGAGTCGAGGCTATTGAAAGAACAATACTCCGCAACTGTCTCCGGGTTTACAAGTCAAGAACCCTGCAAAATTGGATAGAAATGGACTTGCTCGCACTTCTTCGAGCTAAGCTTATAAACATCCGAATCATACGTTAGTTCAAGTGCCCTAATCTGAAGAGACTTTGTAAGGGACGTAATGTAGGCTAGGCTCATGGGTTGAGAAATGAATGGATCATTAGGCTCAAAAATGTGTATAAATAAGGTGAGAGTTGGTGATCATCTTGGCATTGTCACTAGTCTTTTTCTTCATCCTGAAGCATTGTCATTTCAGTAAATGCTTCATTGGGCTTGAATTCTCCACTTGATTCCTTTGAGACTTGTAAGACCACTGCTCCATTGGGATTCATGACTTTGACATGTCGTATCTTGACATTTTTTCTCTAAAGTTCTCCCTTTTTTTCGACTTTCTTTTCTCTTTTTTTTTCTTTTTTTTCTTTCGGGCATTGGCCTTGCTTTTACCAGGCACACTGCTTTTTCATGCCCCTTAGTTCTTTTTTTTTTTTTTACTTTTGACACACACTGTCTACAATGCATATATTGGCCAGCCACATTTTGGCTTGTTTTGACCAAATGACTAACATTTGGACTTTCAGGGTCTTCGTCTTCTATTGGCGCTCTAGATATGCTGCAGAGACAGTGATGGCTTTTATCTTGCCCCAGTGTGGGGGATGATCACCAACTAGGTTTAAGAAACGAATTTGCAGGCTCAATTGGGCTTAGCAAAGGATAAAGTGTGTATAGGATAGAAAAAGAAATGCTCTTCGTCATCCTAAGGCACTTGAACTTCGTGTGAATTCTTCTGAAAAAGCAATACTCGAAGATTGATGCAAGTGATAGCAAGAAAATCTCTATTCATTTTTCACTTTATAACGCTGACTTACCTCCAGTTTACCCCGATGTGGGGTAGTTCTTGACAGGGGTAATTTGAAACGATTTCTCCAAGTGTTTAGGCTCAAAGTGGCGAAACAATGGATAACCTGTAGTGTTTGGGATAGAGAAATGAACTGCCTTTCGTCACTTCGGTTGCCGTACCTTTTGCGAGATAACCCTTTACCTTGTAGACATGGAATTTTTTCACACAACTCACTAGGGATTAGTGCACGGGACTGTGTATAGGATAGAGCTTGCCTTTCATCATCCCGATGTACCTCATTCAACATATTCAATTCGTTCCACATGAGTTTTCAGATTGTTCAAACAGATTCCCCTTTTGAAGTCGATGACGCAGACTGACAAAATAACCATGCAGAATTTAAAGCCAATGCACACATTCCGTCTTTAAATTAATTGAAACCATTTATTCATCAATGAAATGTTTGCAATTCAGAATATAAAACCAAACACTTGAAAATTTTTGTTGCAAAGTTAGATCTTATCAGGGGTAATACATCTTCACAGCATCAGAATTAACAGGAGTGGTGAACTCACGACCGTCCATTTCTGCGAGAATCAGGGCACCTCCGGGAAGCACCTTTTTAACCACATATGGGCCAATATAGTTTGGGGCAAATTTACCCCCAGGAACAGGAAAGACTGGCAGTACCTTCCTTAGGACTAGATCGTTTACCTCAAAATGTCTTTGACGCACTTTTTGGTTGAAAGACTTACCTACTCATGTGGCAATTGGATCAAGCGTTTCGTCTCACCTTCGAGGAGGGTTGTCTCTATCTTCACCTTTTTGGGTTCTCCGGAATTACTCAAGTTGACGGTGATGGTTTGGTCTACCGTCAGGACTTTGGGTCTTTCATGATGCTCTAGATCGCGCTGAATATCTGAGGAATCGTCGAGTTCGTCGGTGTCATTGGGATCAAGCTCGGCTGCACATAATTCATCAGATTGGACCGTTCCCATACTCTCACGTGTCACAAGATTGCCCCTGAAACATAAAGTAAGGGATTCAAAAGGACAAACAGGGCTAAACATTGCATTTTTTTTAAAATTTTTCTCTTCTTTTTAAAATTGTTTGAAAATTTTTTGTGATTTTTTTTTTGAAAAAGTTTCAACACGAGGAAGCATGAAGAAGCCCAGGCCTCAGAATTCTCCTTGTACTATATTTTCTTTTATCGGTTGGATATCATCACCGGGCTGGTTTGACGTACCTCAACATGCCCTCAAAAATAATAATAATAACTTGTAATTTCATTGATTATCACAAAATGAATTACATTTATTGGAATGGAAATTGCAACAATCAAATGCTAGAAATGAAAAGTCCTAAAAAGCAGCACCCGAGACGGGGCAAATCCTAAAAAGCAGTAAAATCCCCACGCAGGGGAGTGTGCGAAAAAAAGTAAAGGTGTTACTCTTGTGGGCCAGTGCCCATTCCCTCCAACGGTCCTTTCTCAATAGCTCCGATGAAGAAATCATCGAACAAGATAGAGATTCCATCCATTACATCATCAGGATCCTCTGTCTTTAGAGGTGTTGGATCATCCATACCTCCCCATCCATCTGGGACAATATCAGAGGGATCAACATAGAAGCTTGGGGGCGTTGAGTATTTCACATAATAATCGAACTTGCCACTCGGTTGCCCTAAAGTGTCGATCACCTCCTTCTCTTCATCAGCTTTAGGCGTGCTCTCTACAATCTCTTCATCATCGGACACGTCTTTGAGCGGAGGCATATCTTCAGGCGGAGGGTTGCCCTTGTCCTCCATAGTGTTCAATGCGGCAAACTCCTCCTCCCAATTAATAACCACTTCAGAGATAGCGGAGACGATGCCAGTATGATTGGCACAAACAATCATTCCGGCTTCCACCATTTCAGAGATTCTTTTCTTCATGACAGTCAGAGGAGGCGTCTCATCACTTGGGTAATAGCCAGCTCTTACTAACCCACCGTAGATGTCAGCAGTGTACACCTTGACATTCTTGATTCGACCAGTATCGAAACTAAATATGGCATTCACTTTGCCTGCATGATCAGGAAGCGGGTTGTTTTGAACATTTGGCCTGGCGGGTTGGAATGAGAAAGCCTTCGTGTCCAGGAGATCCTGGATTCGGTGCTTGAGGGTAAAGCAGTCGTCAGTTGAATGCCCCACCTCGCCCATATGATAATCACATTTTTTAGACGGGTCATAGTTGTAGTACTTTTCAGAGTTAGGTCGCTTTGACTCAGTAGTAAGCAAACCCTTCTTTTGAAGTACTGCTAGTACTTGGGACAACGATCCCGGGAGAGGGGTGAATTGCCTCTTGTTGTTCCTCCTTTGAGAAGGTTGACGACCCGTGCTTTGTTGTTGAGCTTCTACTACTTGGATTGCTGGGACGAGATTAACATTCCGTCGGCCCGGTTGAGTGTAAGCCACATTCACTTCAGCTACCGGTTCTTTCTCCTTTCTCGCACCAAATCTTTTGGTCGAGGAAGACGGCTCCACGAACCACCCATCTTTTAGCCCTATCTCAATCTGTTCGCCTATAGGGATGAGTTGATTGAAGTTGTCGGCCGGAATGGCTACCATCCGATTACGGTACTCGAACGGGAGAGTTTTAATGAACATCCTCTTCAATTCACTGTCTATAGGTTCCGGGACAACCTGAGCGGCTATATTTCTCCATCTGATAGCATAATCTTTGAACGATTCAGTCTTCTTCATCTGAGCACGCTCGAGGTCATCGCGGGTGGGAATGATGTCCGTTATGAACCTGTACTGCTTTAGGAATGCTTCACTAACTTCTTTCCAGGTTTTGAGACCATTTATCTTCTTCATAAGATACCAGTTCAATGCAGGACCCGTCAGACTTGCCTGAAATGCATGAATCATCAGGAGTTCATTATCAACGTACGGTGTCATTTGTACGTGATATAACTGCAGGTGAGCTTTTGGGCAGGAGGTGCCATTGTACTTGTCAAAGTCTGGCATCTTAAACTTCTTCGGGATTTTGATCTGTGAGTACAGAGACAAGTCAATTGAGGGAAAATCATGTGAACCTTCCATTTGCTTCACTCTTTCTTCAAGTTTGTTAACCCGTTCGTCAGGTTTGTCCTTGTTGACGATAATCTGGACAGGGTCATCCACTAAATCGGGAAGGTCGTCATCTTCCTCACTATCGGCATTCTTCCCACCCTTATGCTTTGGAGCTGATGCCTCAGGGGATGCAGGAATAGGAGTCAGCCGAAGAGTTTTGATCTCAGCGGACATCTGTTGCATTGCGACTATGAGTTGCTTCATTTGATCCTCAATGCCAACGACACGATCTCGTAAGTCAGTTTGATCGGCCATTCTAGTTCTCGACCGCGTGCGAATAGGCGATCGTGATCGGTCCGTAATTACCTAATGTAAATGAAATGAATCAAATAAGCACATGGTCAAGACAAGGTTGGTCCATGACACGCTTCTAGTCTTTTTTTTGTTTATTCATGAAAATATTCGTCTATGATCGAGACTTTATGAAAAGTGATCTAGGCAAAGCAATGTAAATAACGCCCTAGACACAACCTAGGAAATAAAAGAACCAAAATCCCTAATCATAAAACTATGAAAAACAAAAATTGAGACTCCCTAGAAATTATGACCTGAAAATAAATTCTCTAAAGCCTTTTTTTTGTAAAAGAAAGATGACGACAAACTTCTTAGGAAAATAATTACCTATGACACATCTAGGAAAATAAAGACATAGATTGAAAATAAATTCTCTAAAAGAGCTTTTTTTTTCTTTTTTTTTTAAAAAGACTCAATGATTATTACTTTCAAATTTAAAACCAACCTAGACCTATCATGGACCGACCCAAAAAATGTAATAACTAAATTAATTGCAAAAAGGAGAGTTCAGAAGACTTACTTCACCCAGTAGGACCATGACAACCACATAGACATGCGCATGAAACGTGAGGTTCGATTTCTATCTAGACTCTGGCTTGCAAAATGGAGACGCGAGGATTACCGGGCTAAACCAGTCATGGTTGTGGTTAGGCCGAGGTTCCCCTGACTCCGGCTTAGTCAAGGAGCCGACCCGAGTTGCAAAGGGTGCAACCGTGGTGGGAACTCAATGACACCGTGAAAAAACTTTCGGGACCAAGAAGGGCAACCCATACCACGCGGGTGTGGTCGGGGTGTCCGCTGTCTTAGTACCATCCTAAACCTATGCCGCCCAGGTCCGGCAGCGGGTAGTGTGTGCAGTGTAGTGTAAATGCAAAGCATGCACAACAGATTATATCATACAGCGCTTCGTGCATAAAATAAACCATTCATCTAAACACCTTCCTGCAAAACAAGGGTTAACAATCACGCATCCCCTTATACCTCCCATTCTGCAAAAATATTTAACACCTAAAATGTTAGGGACGTACCTGGGATCCTCGCTGCCAAGCAAAAAATATTTTTTGAAAACAAAAACTGGCCTAAGTCCACTAAGAGTTTTAACTAATTGTCCCCAGCGGAGTCGCCAAGCTGTCGCGACCTAAAATTTCTCTTAGGCTAATGGATTGTTAAGATTAAACTTAACCCGGGCCCTCCCAAACCCTACCAATTCGCAACTTAGGGTTTAAGTTCTTAACGTGCAAATGTTTTCATGCTTGGAGTCGCCACTAATCTATTTATGGTAGGTCGATTAGAAACCTAAATAAAACATAGGGAGATATGTTTTATTCCTACGAACCAGAGATTCTAAACTCGGGGACTTGATTACGCTAGATCTAGTCTGGCGCCCTTTCGGTACCTTTTCTTTTCAAAAAGTGTTTTGGCAAACAGTTTGGATTTATTTTAACTTACGCACTAACATGTGAGGTGATCATACGGGTGCGCAAACCATCAAAGTAACACCCAATAATCAAAACATTAAATAAATTGCAAGATTGAGAGAATTACTTACCTCAAAGCAACGTAAGCATCTGCATGGTTAGCTAGACAATCACATCAACAATCCTAATATGATTTCTAATTAACAAGCAGTTCACTCAATATTTTTTTAGGATTTTCACTTATTTAAATGAAAGCTAGCCTATATGTAATGACGTGCAAAAATTAACATGGGATTAATGCAGCCTAACATGCAAACTATATGTCATGCGACGACATGACCTAATTCTAATGACGGACAAATGATTTATTTATAGCATTTTCAAATGAAATTCGGAATAAAAAAATGCCTAAAATAACATGCAATCTAACAACTTCTTCTTTTTGGTATTTTTATGAAAATTCGAAATTAAAAATTATCCTAAAATGCACCATCAAGATCAGGATAATATCTAAATTAAACTAGGAAATAAATTACTCTAATTCCTAATTTAAATTAAAAATTTATCCTATTGACTTATTCAAAGAAAGTTATTCTAAACCTATCCTAAACATGCATCATTATCTTCTAATAATAACAATTCAAATCCTAACTAATCCTTTTTTTGATTTTCTTTTTAAAGGAAATAAATCAAACAGACAGATAATAATCACGATCAAAACCAGATCAGGCGATCCGCAAGATTTTTCAAATTCAGATGAGGCAAAGAAATCCAACTAACGGTCATATCTATAGGGTTATAGATATCGACAGAAAGTTGATTGTTTAAATTTGGAAAGCAAATAAAATCTATTATCGTGTCCAAGTGATTATGGACAAGATAATGATTTCCCGTATCGCCGCGTATCGTACCTTAGGGATAAGGTCAGATAGTCGTCCAGATACGTTGCTAAATTAGGCAAAATTCCTAATTTTAAGTGTTTCAAATATTTGCGGGTATAGCGCACACTCAACCAAATATTAACAAAAAATCACTAATGGATATCAATATCACCAAATCAAGTAATGAAATATTAAAAGAAACTATATCGGATGAGATCATTACCTAATTTGCAAATAATTTCCAAATTCAAACTCAGTGCCGTATCGGGCTTGCGGATCAGGACGGTAGCCGACGACGGACCGGTGGCGGTAGCGGTGGGCAGCGACTCGACGGACTCACAACTGGTACTGATTGTTGAGTATAGATCACGATCCAAAGGAGAACGAGTCACGGCTTGATTTAGCTTTCCTCGTCATTGGATGGATCACGGACTAGAGTTCGTCTGGATTGTACTCGTGATGCTAGTTGCTGCAAAGTGAACCAGGTTCGATGGAGGGTCTCCGGAGTCGTCTAAATTGACTGAAGTGCGTTGACGATTGCTTTGTTGTTTGCTGGTCTGATGTTGGAAATTCTGATTCGCCCCAAGAACTAAGGCAAGTGGCTGAATTGCATGTTGCCAAGCTCACTGGAATTGATGACGCAGACCTTTTGCAAGACCACTTCTTTGACTTTTGACTCCTTTTAGATTTGTGCTGTGTATTCCTTTAAGGTTCTTCACGTACAGACTCGTTGATGTCGTCAAGAACCAAAACTAGGCTGACTTGGATTGACAAAGAATCTGTGGGGGCAGCCAAGTACGCCGATGGCTATGAGACACAGCTGTAGAGAGGCCTAGATGCAGCAGCGGCAACTCACGGATGTCACTAGATCGGCGTGGTGGTGGACGTCGAGCGGCGGCGGCGGCAAGCACGGCGTCACGGGCGACGTCGCGGAACAGCAATAACGACGGTCCACGCGGTACGATTGCGAGGCGACGCAAATATGAAGTGAGTGCGACCGACTCTTTCTCTCTCTCTCTCTCTCTCTCGCTCACGTGTGTCTCTCAAAAATCGTGCTCTGAAAATTGTGAGAGCCCCCCCTGAGTGAGGGGTATAATCACATATTTATATTGCAACCCTAGGTTAATTGACCGGATTTCCTAGTCCTAATGGGCTTTGGCTTAGGCTTTATCCTTTAATTTTTATTTAATTTCAAATTGGCTAAATTAATTTGGGCTTTTCTTTAATTAAGCTTAATGGGCTGATTTAAGCTCAAATTAAGACAACCAAGGCCTTTTAGACTTGTGATTTTCGGCCCCTGTCTTCCGAGTGAGCCGAGTTTCGTTCAGTGCTTGAACTCGATTTGCGCGATGGATTTTCAATTCACTTGCCACCGCCGGTTCGATGTGGAATGCAACTAACCTACATGAACTTAAACTATATGCTATGCAACTTTAATATTTTTGTTTAGGGGTTAAAATTTAATCCCTAATTTTTTATGCAATATTTTCCTAACGGGATTGCCAAAATTTAGGTGTCAACACTCGTTTGAGCTATAAAGTCTCTTGATCAAATACAAAAGGTGTTTGACAATTTTTTTTACTCACTTTGGGGATATGTAATTGCACTTGGAATGCTCTTTAAGAGACTTTTGGCCAATGAAAAGGTGGAGGTGTTTTGAAAAGTTATATTTTCGGAATGTAACTTGCACTGTTCATCTTCTCTAGAGGCAGGTCCGGCGACCAGCGACCACCGTCGGAGAGCTAGCCCGACAACAGTGACCACCGCCTGGGGGTCGCACAACCTCGGAGACCCTAGGCGGCAGTCGCCAGGGTCGCGCAACTCTTAGGAGGCGGTGACCGGTGGTTAAGCTCCACGAGAGCCTTTTTTTCTTTTTTTTAAAAATATTAGCGAAAGTCCTTTAGCCCAAGTTGGATTTAAAAAATACTTACCAAATACTACTTGCATTTCAGAAAATCCCTTTAGCCCAAAGATATTTACATTCCTCCAAATGCTTCCTCCAAAGTCGAACCAAACGGGCCCTTAGTAGCATCAGAGGCAAAACAAGGCCTACTTAGCATTTCCTATCTCTAATACATTCGGACTGCGAAATAATATATATTTTTTCGGGCCTATGTTTACCTATAATTCAAAGGTGGGTGGGTCTCAAGTTGTGGATATTAGGGTATTTCCTCGGTTCTGTCACGCAATTAATAAAAAAAAGTACTAATTCTATGCAAACATATTGAGAAAAAGTTATTCTCAAGAAAAGTAAATCAGAAGTCATTCTTTGAGAAACATTTCATCACTTCATCTTATTAAAGTTTTTCTTGTCAGCTTCCATAATCATAATACAAGCATGAAATAAAAGCAGTTTTTACAATATAACTACAACATGGAATTTTTTCAAATATATATACCGGTCCGGATGAGTGGGTGAGTGGTTTCTAGGAACCGGATCAATACTCACTAATTCCAATAAATTGGATTCGGGAACCAGACCGATTCCTATGAAAATCACCGGTTCTAGGCTAGTCCGGTCCAATTCTGGGCAATCTGAGTGGTTTTCGGTTCTTTTGCACATCCCTAATAGATATCGCTAGCATATAAACTTTAATTAGAGTTTAATGACAAGGGTGACGTCCATGCTTTTAGTCCACAAATCAAGGACGTAGAGTTAGGTTTGTGGGACTTTCCTCTGTCATGACCAATCGAATAAATTGAGCACCTTTTAGTCGGTGTGTTTCAAGATAGTCCGGTGCATGATCTTTTTGAGTAAAAGGCTTTTCTCACACCTTTCTCTATATATAATATAGGATCATATATAGCGAGCCGGAATAGATTTGTGAGACGGCGAATTCCACAAATGAAGAGAAGTATCCGTATGACTTGTGTGCCAATGTCTTGTAAAAGGGTCATGTTAGAAGCTTGGTGGCTTTGTACCTCGGTCATTGCCAGCACTGCGACCTTCATCTCCGGCCTTCACCCCAGCCACCGCCACCTCCAACCTTCACGCGTGAGCACCATCTCTTTACTTATCTAATTCGATGTCTCCAGGGATGGCCAAACGGTTCAACTTAATACAGGTTGAACCTCTGGTCCAGTTCACGACGCCGTCCTTTATTTCGTTGAGCATTGAAACCGCTCAAAATTCGGGTTCGACCAGGTTCAATCAATTGAACCAATTTCATGTTGAACTCTAGAGCGAGCAACACTACCAGCTAGCCAGAGCCAGAGCCGCCATTACCTCTCCAGGCCACCACTACTGACTCCACTAACACTATCATATTATTTGAAACTGAGCGTTCAAATGTTTACCTTGAAAATTTAAACTGTTAGAATACAATACAAAACACACTTTGCGTCTCAGTGCTCCTCGTCGCGGAAGGCTGACTAATGCCTACGAAAGGTTGAAAGAACGTGTGAGGAATTCCTCACACATGATCTTGGATTCTGATACCAATCTAACGTTATATGCCTAATCATTTACTTCAAAAGGTTAGCTTGTCAAAATATGGGGAAGTACATTAACATGTTCGCATTTTGGAGTTGTGTTTGCGCTTGCCAAATGCATCTGTGGATACGAAATTTGATATGATCGCATAGACATGTTTTTGAGTAGGAGAATCAAACTCCTTCAAAGCACGCAACCGGAAAATGCAACGGATGTAATATCGGGCTCGGATTCGGTTCGGGCTCAAATATCATAGGCCCAATAATCCCGGGCCAGACTCCATTTTTTCCCATTGGATCTTGGACAAGGATTTCGTGGGCCCCACTAGGAAGGATTCAACTGAAAAGTCCGTTTGTTTCACGGAAGATGGAACGTTTTTTAAAAATGTTTTTCGGAAAATCATTTTTTAGGAAAATAGTTAGTTTTTCTTTGTTTGGTGATATGTGATCGAGAATATTTTCTGATGTTTGGATCTCATTTGAAAAATGATTTCAATCCCATGATTTTAACTCAGGCAAAAATATAATTTCGAATTTTTTAATATTTTTATTTTTAAAAATAAAAATAAAAATAAAAAAGATAGAAAAGAAAAGGAAGAAAAGAATAAAATATTAAAAAAGTCAAGAAAAGCAATTCCGGAAAGTATTTCCACTTTTTTAGATTAGGAAATTCACTTTCCTAATTTTATACATGAATGTTTTCATTGATCGGAAAGTGTTTTTAATTGACTAATCATTTTCGATGAACCAAACTGATGAAAGTCTGAAAAATAGATTCTCAGAAAATACTTTTCCTTAAACAAACGCATCCCAAGACAATGTTACCAAAGCAAATTTTCGAATTCAAAAAAAATAATAATATCACGCAAGAATCATATGCTCTTTTTCTTTTTTTTTTCCTTTTCCTTTATTTATTTGCTTTTTTGCCTTTTTGTTTTTCTATTTTTTTGGTCGGAGGCCCTTTTTTTGAGTGCCTGATTTAGTAAAGATGATGACACGGACAGCCATTTCGAAAAGATAGAACGCTGTCGTTTTAGCTTTGAGACTGTACCAGGTCAAGAAGAACTCTTCCTAAAGAACACCTTTTCTTGTCGTCGAAGGACTTGGCGAGGAACTTGCTTGGGAAGGAGTTATTTACGGGATATTTGATAGTTATTTTAACTATTGCGACAGGCGAATTTTAATTTTTTTCCAAACTTGAAACACTTGAAAATTTCGCAATATCAAAATATCAATTAATATCATGAAAAATTTATTCTCCATTAAAATTGATTAATATCATGAAAAATTATAAATTAGTAAACTTGTGACAAACAGATGGGTAAAACCTCAAGCTGGTACACTCATCAATTATCACGTATCATCAAATTTAACAATTTGATTGTAAAACTTAACGAAAACTAACGAAAGGTAAATTTTTCATATGTGTACCAGTTTAAAGTTTTTGGTGGTCAAAAAATTAATTCGAGGTAAAATTATCACAAATATACCAGTTTGGATTTTTTGTAGTGAAAAAATTAGTTCGGAGTAAAATTATCATATGTGTATCAGTTTAGAATATTTGATAGTTAAAAAAATTAGTTTAGAGCAAATTTATCACACGCATACTAATTTGAGGTTTTTCGTAATATTAACTATAAATAATTTATTTAAAATAAATTAAGAGGAAAATTTCAATTAAAGACCCCAAGTGGGGTCAAATTCTTAAAAGAGAGCAAAAAGTGAACATAGTGTCAAATAAGAGCATGAAGTATCCAATCAGTCTCAAATAAGGACCTGAAGTGCCCAAAAAATCTCAAATAAGGGCCTGGGTCACCGGTCAGCCAAAATACCCGTCGGGTAGCGAGAATGTTACTATTTCGGCCCGGAATAGTAATTTTTAAAAATTTTTTATTATTTTTCCTTTTCTTTTTTTTTTTCTTCTCTTCCTCCGCCGGCCATAACAGGGGCCGGCGGAGGTCGTCGGCGAGGCCACCCTCGCCTGCGTCGGGCAAGGCCAGCCTTGCCGTTGCAGGCGAGACCAGCCTCGCTTGACGCCGGCGAGGCTGAGCCCTTGCCGTTGCTAGGCGAGGTCAAGCCTCGCCAGATCTGGTGGGGGCTCAACCTTGTCGGCGTCGGGCGAGACCGGCCTTGTCGTTGCAGGCGAGACCGGCCTCGCCCGACGCTGGCAAGGGCTCAACCTTGCCAGTATTGGGCGAGACCGGCCTTGCCGTTGCAGGTGAGACCAACCTCGCCCGACGCCGACGAGGTTGAGCCTCGCCTGACGCCGACGAGGTTGAGCCTCGCCTGACGCTGACGAGGTTGAGCCTCGCCAGCGGCTCGCGGGGTCAAGCCCTCGCCAGATCTGGCGAGGTCGACCTCGTCTAGCCCAAGCGAGGGTGACCCTCGCCCAACGTCGGCGAGGGCAACCTCGCCTGAGGCCGACGACCTCCGCCAGCCCCGGCTATGCCCAGCAGAGGGAAAAGAAGAAAAAAAACAGAAAAAAGAAAAAAAAATAGAGATGAAAATGTATTGTTCCGATTGCCGGAACAATAACTGTGCTTGCCGGCTGGCAAACCCAGACCCTTGCCTGAGATGAATTGAGCACTTCGAACCCATATTTAGGACTGATTGAGTACTTTAGATCTTTATTTGACATCTTATTCACTGTAGATTCTCTTTTGAGAAAGAAATCTCACTTTGAGTCCTTAATTGAAATTTTCCCTAAATTAAGACCACAATTATTATCGTCAACGTCCGACCTCCACCTGTACGGAGGTCTCTGTGTCGACTGTCTGTCGCTCGCTCATCCCTCTCCCCTTTTGCAAATTTCCCACTTTTCTCTTCACCTTCTCCTCCTCCTTCTTCAAGATCGATCTCCTCTCCCCCCTCTCTCCCTCCGAGCTTCTTCAATGGAGGATCCGAAGACGACGGTCGGCGGCGACGACCCCCTCTTTCCTCCGGACTTCGTGACCATCCACCAACTCCGGGAGCAATGGCTCCACCGACGGCGTCCGCCGCCGCAGCAGCAGCCAAGGCAGAAGCAGCTCGAGGCGCGGCGGCGATCGCCCCCGGAAGAACCGCCACAGCCGCCGTTCCCGGGTCCAGCGCGAAAGGACCCGCGGAAACAGCCGGAACAACAGCTTCCGCGACGCGAGACCGATTTTGAGCGCGAGAGCGTGCGGGCGAGCCGGGGGAAGGAGTCCGATTCTCGACCTCCTCCTGCTAATTGTTATGCCGTTCGGCGCAATGCGAGCGTCGAGGAGGGAAGCGACGGTCATCGGGCGATCGGCTCGAACGGTCCGAAGCCCTCGGAGAAATCGAGCCGTGGCGAGTGCGCGGGTTCCGGCGCCGACGAGCAAGCGGAATCGGCCTCGGTGAAGGACCAGCGAAAGCCGCCAGAACGAGAGCTTCAGCGAGGCGAACCTAATATCGATCGCGAGAGCGTGAAGGCGAGCCCGAGGAACGAGTCCGATTCTCGACCTTGTCCTGGTATTTACTGGGCCGTTCGACGCAATGGGAGCGACAGGGAGGGAAGCGGTGGTCGTCGGGCGGTCGACTCGAGCGGTCCGAAGCCATCGGAGAAATCGAGCCGTGGCGAGAGCGCGGGTTTCGGCACCGACGAGAAAGCGGAACCGGCCTTGGCGAAGGACCAGCGAAAGCAGCCAGAACAAGAGCTTCCGCGAGGCGAACCTAATGCCGAGCGCGGGAGAGTGAAGAAAGAGTCCGATTCTCGACCTTCGCCTGCTAATCATCGCGGGGCTCGACTCAATACGAGCGTCAAGGAGGGAAGCGGTGGTCGTCAGGCGATCGACTCGAGCGGTCCGAAGCCCTCGGAGAAATCGAGCTCCAGTGAATACGCGGGTTCCGGCGCGGACGAGAAAGCGGAATCGGCCTTGGTGAAGGACCAGCGAAAATGGCCAGGAAAAGAGCTTCGGCGAGGAGAAAACAACACCGAGGGCGAGAGGGTGAAGGCGAGTCCGAGGAACGAGTCCGATTCTCGACCTTCTACTGCTGTATGTTGGGCCGTTCGACCCAATACGAGCGTCAGGGAGGGAAGTGATGGTCGTCGGGCGATCGGCTCAAGCGGTCCGAAGCCCTCGGAGAAATCGAGCCGTGGTGAATACGCCAGTTTCGGCGCCGACGAGAAAGCGGAATCGGCCTTGGTGGCCTCGGTTTCCGTCGTTGCCCAGAGTGCCGAGCAGGTGAAGAAGGCCGAGGAGTGGGAGAAGAAGAAGAGGCGGAAGAACAAGAAGAACAAGAACAGAAGGGAGAGAGATGGGAGGTTAAATAAGGGCATTGTTAGGGCAAAGGAACAGGGGGTGAACCCGGAGGAAGGTGAAGTGAATGAGCCAGCAGAGGAGATCAAGAAGGAGAAGTTCCAGTGTGCCAGTTCCGAGGGCCAGAATGTGATGCTGGAGAGCAGGGAAGTGCGAGTAGAGGCTAAGCCGGAGGAAGGTGTAGTGCACAAGCCGGCAGAGGAGGCGAAGAAGTTGTTTCAGCATGCCGGTTGTGAGAGTGAGAATGCGATGCTGGAGAGCAAGGAACTGCAAGTGGAGGTTGGGAATGCTGCTGCGAATGCTAGCCATGGGAGGGCAAAAGCTGAGGGTTTGAATAAACAAGCACGGGTTATCAATTCAAAGGTGGGGTACGAAAGAGAATTGAGGAACTTGTCATTGCAGTATGACAGCAAAAAGGGTGGTTTCCAGTGGGGGAGATCTAATCGTCGAGATCATAAGGGTTACGGCCAAGGTAATAGGCAACCTCGTAGAGTGAGGGAGCAGAGTAGTAACGTGGTTTGGGTTAGGAAAGAAGATATGTCTGACGGTCATGCCGGCGAAAGTTCGAGTTGAGCTGGTTCTTTGACCCCACTGGCTTTGTTTTTCATCTGCGGTGAGATTTCATTTGTCGAACTTCCTTGCAATTTCTGCTTGTGATTTCAGTGTTCCTTCTTCTGTCTCACTGCTTTTTAATTCCTCCTATTCTATTTGCTGCTATGCACAACAGCAATGCATTTAGTTATGAATAGTTAGTCTGGATTTCTGAACTATTTGGGTTGGATAGAAATATCTGGGATAGATGGTGGTGGTATTGTCACATCAATCCATGTAACTGGGTTAGTGGAAATGGTCATTGTGAATATGAAGATGATGCTATTGTGTCATTTCTCGCTTTATCTTTCCCATTTGCACCTGCTCCAGCTTCCAAAACTTAGCTGGAATCCACGACTTACCTAATCAATGGTAAAGGGATTGTTAGCACAATGAAGGTGTTTTCTTTATCCATATGCAGCATTAAGCTTGGCTGATTAACTCTCCGTGCCCGTGCAGAAGTTTAAGTTCTTGGACTGCCCGTGATGCGGTCTACTTTTCTAAGGAAAATCATGGGTCACTATTATTGTTGCATGATCGATATGAAATTGAAGAATTATTTGGTGTGGACAGGATCCTCAATAAATAGTTTGTATGGCAGAGGATCACAAGTGGGCAACGATTGCTTGTTGGACTAAGCAGATGCCAGGGCCATTCTGATGATGACTGCTTGAATTAGGCTATCAAGCTTAAAATACCTTTTTAACCGTGTTATTTTCATCACCATGGAAGTTGTGAATGTCTATGGTATCATCTAATAAAGGCCTCTAGGTCCCCAGTGCATCTTTGTTTTCTTTTATTTGGGCCAGTACTCCCCCGTGCATCTAATAACCAGAGTTTCTGTGGATAGTGCAAGTTTTAATTCTTGGTCCTTCTCTATGGTGATATGCAGCTTGATAGTTTGTTCATGTGTCACAAGAAATCAATATTGGAGAACTTGGGAAGTCCCAACTTTGGGATCAAAGAATCCAACTTGAAATGCCACGTCCATGCAAGATGATTTGTATGTATTTTAACATTTCTTTGTCAAACATGCGGAATAGGTAAAATGGAGATCTATTGATTGAAGGTTTAAGCATGAAAACTGTCAGTTGAAGTAACTCCAGAGTTGGTGGATAGCAGGGATTAAAATGGCCTCCACTTGATTGGTGGTTTGGGGTGCCTGGCCATTCTTTCTTACCTTTTTATTGCACTCCTTAGGCCTCAAGAACATGCAGGAACAATTGGGAATATCCCAAAGATTGGAACTTTGCGCTTCATTAAATTCATCAAGCTTTTGAAAAAAAAGACATAATAGTGTGATGTTCTTCTATGAACCTAAGCCATTGTATGTCTACTAAAGTTGATCGCCTGTTAAAATAGTTAAAAGCTGTAAGGACACCTATTAGCATAAAAGCATGTTACGATAGTCTTTGATCGTTCTCTTGAGACTGTGTAATGAAGGTCAGGGTCTACAGATGCATGCAACTTTTTGATTGATGTCAAGTTATGAAGATAGTCTTACTAAAATCTTCTTGCATGTAGACCATCGGTAATGCAATGATAGTGCGGGACACAGATATAAATGTTGATTGAGACTATTGGTCAGCTGGGAATATTTCGTTTGTCCTATTTCATTTTCACTCGTATGCAGGTCGCTCAAGTAAATTGTCTCACTTTACATTTTAGTCTAGAAAACTTGGTGCATGTTTATCAAGCAGTTATTCTGGGAATTGCTGAAGATCCACAATTGCAGATGGTTGTAGGTGCTTAAATTGATCTCTCTCATTGGCTAGTTAAGATGCTTATCAAGGCAATAGCATTTCTGTGGCAATTGTGCTGTATAGATTGGAAATCTCGACATTTTATATTTCGAGATTGTTTTTTGTATGGCTTGTATCTGGTTCCACCTGTTTTTTGCACTCCCGCGTGTGCACTTTATATTCATGTATACGCATATGGACACTTCTGGTGCTTACTATGAGTAGTAAAACAGCTTTGTGCACAGGTTGGCCGGAAGTGCTGGAGGAGGAAAGGATAGGAGAGAGACACTTTGGTAGAAGCAAGAGTTAATGTGGAATGTGATTCATTGAGCCGATTCTCTGTACTGTTTTGGATCATTCTGGCATATTCTTGCCTGTATATACTCAGTCATCTCGGCTCACTTTGTAAATTCATTATTGCTCGCCTTTTGCTTTAGCTTTCTCTTCTCTTCTTTTTCTGTTTTGTTAACCTTTTTGTTTTATCGATCAAGCTTCTAATCGATTTCGGCGGGTTTCACTAGATTTAGTTTTACGTCCAATGTTCTGTTTTGATAGTCATTTGGTTTGGTGCAGGTGATGGGTGCCGATGTTCATCGTCGTGCTTCTGCTGAGAACCTAAGTTATACGTCCTAAGCCACTGATGCTTTTCCTTTTCTGTGCCTTGTCATGATTCCTGTGAGGGCGGCGAATTCATGTGAAATCAGAAGAATTTGAGTGCAGCTACTCCTTGTGCCGTTAGGAAAGCTTTGGACGCTAGTTCGCCCGAATCACATTTTCGATGTCGGGATCTTAAACACAGCCCTGGGGCTGCCTTTCGATGACTTAGGCAGCTGCACTCCGACCGGTCGTTGGAAAACTCGAAATGAAGTCCCGGGAGTCAATAATCGACATGGCCATCTCGATCCTAGTTCGTTTTCGAGTTATTTCCCTCTCTTAGGGAAACGGCCTGGCCTGCCTTTCTTATGTCGCGTTCGTCTTGTTCTTAATAATTTTTTTTCAAGAAAAGTTCGACTCGAATTTTGACCGGCGAAATCTCTCTTTGTTTTAAATCCGATTGATCTGATTCTCGATACGTCAGAAAACTCTTCACTTGGATCTCACAGAAAAATATTTGAATCAGGCAAATTGGGAATTTCGCAAACGTCGTTGCGATTGGACGGTGCAGAACGACGTATTATCAAACGATTCGCGGGTCAGGTTGGTGCGAACCAGGTATCTTCGAAAACCTATGAAGGGAAGGAGACCGCCAGGTTCAAAGAAACAAATGTGGCGAATTGGTAAAACGCAAATTTTGGAAAGGAGATGTTTCCCCCGGTTTAGGCCATGTACCCAATTGACCAAAATAAGGTAGTGGCTTTTTTTGTGATGATTACTCAAGGAGGCTTCTTCCGTCCGATATGGGCTTTGGGATGCGGTACATTTTGCCATCTAAAGCGCAAACGTCTTTGTTAACGCGGGAAAAGTACCAAAAAGTTCTTTAACATATTGCATTATTACTGATTCAGTCGTAAACTTTTTAATTGGACTAAATTAATTCTAAATTTTTTGCATTTATGTCAATTTAGTCCGTCTAGCCAATTTAAGCCAGAAATTATTGACGTGGATATCGATCGTCTTATGTGACACAACTAGCGTTGACGTTGATATTTTTTTTAATGATTTTTATAGTATTTTCTTTTTTCTCCTCTTGTTTTCTTCTCCTTTTCTTTTTGGCAGTGGCCGGCAATGGCCCCCCTTGCCTGATTTGGCAAGGGTCGGCCTCATTAGATTTGGGGAGTGGGGGCTGTTGCTTGCGCTCACCCTCACTGATTATGGCTTGTGGCTAGTGATTGGCCCCTGCAAAAAAAAAATAAATTATAAAAAAAAAAACGTCCGCGTCAACGATTTTCAGTCTAAATTAGTCGGATGGACCGAATTAACACAAATGCAAAAGTTATTGGAATAAATTGGTCAAATTGAAAAGTTGATTACTAAATTGGTGCCAATGCAATAAGTTTATGACTTTTTCGGTACTTTTTCTTGTTAATGTTGACACAGGTCGCACAGTGATACACCCCTAATTCGATATGTAGTTTGGTTCATTTTCAACCCTTGCTATTCTAGAAGTTTATCAAAAATTGCACCTTGTTTGATCCTCACGCACCAATGATCATTTCCCACCTTCATTGGATTGAGCTTTATATTCCATAGCGGCAACCAATTCGAACATTCTCGTGCCAACAATCACTTCTCACCGTCGTTGAATCGTGTTTTGAGTTTAGTTTGTCCTCAAACCATGTACTTTTTAGAAGGAGCTCTACTCCGATACAATCTAGATTAACTTATTTATCTTACGTGGACCAAACCCTGAAAAGGAGTATTCAAATTATCATATAAGGTAGTAACATTGGAGTGATAACCTTTATTTGTACGTCATTTTGAAAAGGGTACTTTGACTGATGTGACACTTAAGAGCCTCCAGATTACAGAGGATTAACTTAGCGGCTAGATGCATGAACAAGTGAATCCACATGCAATACTTGGACATGTTTCTACAGAGTTAACAAAGGGGGCATTCATGAATATAGCAACTTGAACCATCGAGTGAGTGTCCCAAAGATCCTCATTGATTTGATTACGTGGGATTCTATCCAATTATTTCAAATTGATCCAATCTCGTGGCAACGCTATGTGATCTTTCTTGCCATTCTTGGTGGGTGGTTACTTTTTACCAACCACTAAACCAGCAGTAGTGGACCTTCCAAAGAATGGTTGGGACTCTACAAAAGATAGTAAGTACATGCAAAAGTGAAAGTGCCTATATAATGGTATGTTATAAACAGGCAGCATAGCTCGTTCACAGCTTGCAAATGCCAAATCCATGCAAAGCAGGCGTACTGCAGAAGTCCCACAAAAAAAGTGTTTTGAGGGTGATTCTGAAGTTCTAAATAATGCCACCCACCCCCCCAAAAAAAAACAAAAAAAATCTTGGATGAATTTGGTCCATAGTATTGTCATCTTTGATTTGTCAGTTTTTGCCCGACTCAATATTGGATCTCGAATGATATCACCGTTCATGCATGGAGTTTGATATGCAGAAATCAGACGATACCAAATAATTAAAAGTTGTCTCCTGGACATGGAGCACCTCGGGAAAAGATAATTTAGTTTCTTGTGTTTGATGGTGGATGTCCGAGTATAAGTTGGTGCGATTTCCTTCATAGAAGATGTATAAAAAAATGACGAGATTTTTTGTTTATTTTTGTTCCGTGTAGATTTAGAGTAAAATATTGAGCCGACCATGCTTTAACAAATCAATAGATCATTGATGTGCACGTTGCCGTTGAACCAAAACGATTTAACAATCGTGACATTTTCAATCTTTTCTTTATACTAAAAGTTTAATATCGTAGCTTTCTTAATCAATTTATCTATTTTTCGGCATTTGCAGCGTCCTCTGTAAATCTCAATTTATCGAAATACAATTTAAAAGTAAACTCTATATAGTTTTATATACGTATGTCAAGATATTTGAGGATCCTTTTATCAGACAACGAAAAATTCAACTCCAAAAGTACATTTACATGTAAGGACGAAGTGTCCAATTTAGAATTGGGAACATGTTAAAATGATTTATTCTGATACCATTCATGTTTTGTTATGATAAAACAAATGGATAAATATTTAAATTATATCCCATATCAACTCTAAATGCTTCGATGACTTGATTAGTACAAAAAGAGTAATTCATAAATTATGTGTATCATTTGTAAGTAGTGAATTCACGATGATGTATAAGACACACTAGCATGCAACTATTACTATTAAATCTCAATATTTTGAACTTGGTTTATTTAGGAACTTAAATAGAAATTTGGACACTCATAAATCTTTAACATCAAAATTCGTAGCCGCACTTTAAGATGCGTGACCTTATGATCATGCAAACATTTGATGAAAGACAAGGAAGTACATAATATAGCTTGAAAATAAAGCAAAAGGGATTTGATCACCACAAAAAGAAAGGTGACGTAAAGGAGGAGAAGAAAAAAAAAGGGCAAAAGTGAAATTTAATATATGAAGTAAAATTTAAAAGGTTAAGAAAAAAAAGAGAGGATGGGACAAATTATCACACGTGTCCTCCAAAAAATCTCCTTTAGCTTATGGATTAAATAAATAGATGTGAAAGTGCGTCTTTTTCCCCTCCATTTTTTTTTGCCAAAGGATGCATTAGAAACTAAAAAGGCGAAAAAAATAGGACGAAAAAAAAAAGGATAAAAGTGAGTGGAAGTAGGTAATGGAAAACGGGTGAAAGTAGGGAATGCACTCTACCCACCCCCAACCCCAAGTAGGGTTTAAATATCTTTTGGCCAACATCATTTGCACGCTTTGGCAACGCACGATCATTTTTTTTTATTATCACATTCGTTCTTATCTTTTAAGTTATGACATAAATACGACGGTGATCACGCCATATACTTTATACTTTAATTTGAGATTTATGACGAACCCAGTCGTTCTTGGAGGTCCCATATTAGAAAATATATATACTGTAAAGAGAGAATGAGACACTTATTGAATACTTATATTTACATTCTCTTGATTATGCTTGTAAAGTATAAAGAGGATCACACCTAAAAAGTGCTAAATTAATAAATAAAGCAAAAGAATATGCCTATGCAATAAGCATTACAACCCGTCATAGTATATAATTTACTTCAATAATATTCGAATTCATAGAAAATTAATTTCTAAGTGGTAATAAGAAAATGTCAACTAAAATTGTAGGTATCACATGTAAATTGATTGGACCTATGTGGAATCATGTTATTATATATTAGAACCTACCTTTGTGTTAAAATTTAAAAATAACCTAATACAAATAGAAATTAACAGAACAAAATGATGAAAAATGCAAAAGGAAAGGAAAAAAAATGGGGAGTAGGTGAAGAAAACAAAGTCCAATTGCATCAATCCTACATTCTCATCACTCTCCCCCCTATACCCCTAAAAAGATAAAAAAAAAAAAAAACTCTCTTCCCATCTTATTCCAAAAATTGATAGCCGGCAGAAATGGAACTAGCACACTCAATTTCACAATCAAGCGTGAGATCATGAAATGGACTTGAGCTCCTGCTACCAATTTCATCAAAACAAAAGTTTCTCTTTCGTGATTATTGTAAAAGCCTATAACGAGTATGGTATGACTTATTGAAATTGAAATACCAGAAAAGTCTTCGATGGCGAGTTAGTCATAGTTATTGATAGTGATGACGAGACTGGAATGGATCATACCGCAACCACTGAAGCGAACCCCAGTGTATGCCGGTGTATCCTGAATCAACAATGGCTTCCTTTCTTTTTACCACTTCATAATTCGTGTTCTTCCAACTGACCTCCTCCTCTTTTTTATAAATTCTTTTTTTCACAGTCCAATCCGACACATGCATACATTTCATGCACAGGGAAAAGTACACGCAGCCAACTGGCAATTTTTGTTGATTCGCATACTAAAACGAAAATGATTTAAGAAGGGGAAAGGATAGAGCAAAGGACAAAGCAAGTCTAGGATTTGAGTGTGATACGTTTGTTCCTTTACCCCAGCCCTCTCCTTCTCTCTTTTCCAATACAGAAAAAGAACAGAGAGAGAGAGAGAGAGAGAGAGAGAGAGAGAGAGAGAGAGAGATTCTCACCGGGAAATTCTTTTTTTTCAATTTTTTGGGAAAGAAAATTCTGGGGCATTACTGAATTGCTCCTCAGTTCCTATAAAAAGTCCCTGTTGGAGTTGTAGAATCGCAGAGGGAATTCGGGACAATGAACACATCAACCTCACAATCCAGCGGGGACTGTGAGTCTGGCTGGACTCTCGCGCTGGAGCAATGGCAGGGAGAAATCCACAAGGACTACACTCACACGAGGTCAGGGAGAGGCAAAAACGAGGAGGAAGGAGAGAAGAATCTGTCCATGGTCTCTGATGCATCGTCCGGGCCGCCGTTCTATGAAGTCGAAGAGGACTCGAACAACGAGAACGAGCGCTCTTCGTCCGGCACCAGGTCGCGGAAGCTCGGTTCCGGGGGTGGCAAGAAGAAGAAGGAGGAGAAGGTGAAAGAGCACGGGAGAGAGGAGGAGGAGCAGCAGCAGCATTTGTGCTATGAGGACACCGCAACCTCCATTCCAATGAGCTTCACCAAGGCAAGTCTCTTCCTGTAGTATGTATTGGCTTAAACACACTCACCCCCCACGCGTAGAAGCAATGTGTAAGTAAGTGAAATTTTTGATGGCTTTGCATCTTGGTGCTTTGCAGAAGAGACATTCTCCAGTGGACAATGATGCAGCCAGAGCCAAGGTAAGAAAACTCTTAATGTTCTACAAGTGACTGCGCATAGTTTGTTTACCTTCTAACTAGGGTAGGCGCTCTGCCATTCAATCTCTACAGGGTAAATCTGAGTTGGAGAAGTGATAGGTTGATAAAGCTGGTTCTGAGAAAAGGGGTGAGATGGTTCGTTGCTGTCGGCATACATCGCGCAACTGAATCTATGAGGCGCTTGCTGATGATGATCCTGTTCTGTTTTCTCCAATTGTTTTGCAGGAGGTTTGAAAGGCCGGACGTTGTGGTAATACAAGGGAAACTTGTCTCGAGTGTAAAGAGGATGCTCAATCCGAGAGAAGATTGCGAGAGAAGATCGTGTCTACCTTGTCTTTTTATCCTAACTTTTTTTCTCTCCAACCTTTGACCTTCGGTGCAGGGGAAACCACCAGGGGCAAATAAAGATGTCTTTTGTATGGTTGCTTTCTAGGTGTCAAAAAGCCACATTGATCAGGCAGTTACTAGTTCTGTAACTAGGAATTCTTCTGCGGTTCTTCCGTATTGTGCAAAACACAAAATTTGCAAACCCGTAATTGTATCCTAATTGGCAAGGGCGCTGCATGCCTGATCACCATCCCAGTTATCGGTTCGAAACTTCCCACCACGACCGGGATAGCACATTTTGCAACCAGGGTATGTTCGTCAACCTTCAAAAGCGAGCCAAAGTTTAGGAACCGGGGACTGGGTACAAAAGGTCCCCTTCTTGAGGAGGTCCTCACATTTCCAAAAGAAGGAAAAGAGAAAAACGCTCGCGGTTATCTAATGCGAAAAGGCATAATTCTAACGCCGTACCATGAACTCGAAAGTTAACACACCCGAAATCGGAAGAAAGAAGAATCTTCTTCTGTTGTCCTAGGCAGGAGATTCACCATCTAATAATTCTAGTTGGCTAGCAAAATTTCCTATAATTCAACAGATCACTACTACACTGGTTGAACAATTTTTACTGAAGTGACTTGACTCAGTACATAGGAATAAGAACAGGGAGACAGATAGATAGAGAGAACGGTCAAGAGGACGATCGGGAGTCCCTTTCAGAACAGAGTGTATCCTCAACACAATAGCTCGAAACAGTACCGCCCTCTTCCTCTCAAAGCCACACACACACACACACACACACAAACAACAGAGACGAGAATAAATGAGAAGGCCCAGCAAATCACACACAAACAACAGAAGACAGTAGGAAAGAGAGAGAGGGAGTCAGAATCAAAGCTGACCACTTTCGTTTTCTCCAATCTGAACCGATGCCAGCCTAGCTTGAACTTGGACGTGGCACGGGGAAATCTCTTGGTAAGCAGAAGCCCCTCCATCCCTCTTCTCATCGTGAGATAAAAGGACTAACGTTAAGAGGGGAGGGGGAGGACCCAAAAGGTAAGTTTCGTTTTCCACCAGAAAGGAAGCAGACAACAGCAACCTATCACTTCCCCCCTGATAACTACCCACTAGCCACTGGAGAATACGATCTAAAATACATGATCTAACCGGGTACAATAATTGAAATTTTTGTCCTGGTATTTCGAGTGGCTCCCATCACCCAGAATCAGCTATCAGCGAAGCATATCTTGCCGAAGAAAAGTGAAAAAAAAAAAAAAAGGATGCCCTGGCTTTTAGGAAAAGGACAAGACTCCATTCCATGTCTCATCAGGGGGATGCTTTCTTTTCTTCCCTCTCCCCGTAAAAACCTTTCCCGACTCTGGTGCCTGTCCATGAACATGAGCCCATTGCAAAACCTCCGGCTTCCTCCAATCTGCATGGGTGTTCAATGATTTCGTTTTCCTTTCCCGATAGCAAAAGGGTTCATTTGTTCAATCACCAATGCAAGATGGACAAGAAGGCAGTTAGCCTATCTTTTCCCTCCCGCATTGCATGCTCCCTCACCACGTACCTCTGGCATCTCTTCACAAAAGCTGTTATTGACAAACCCCTGAAATCCCTCCCTTACAGTTACCACTACAAACATGCCATCGCCTCCATCAGAACATAATCATGATCGAGAAATGGATCTGAAGACATGAAAAGGACTCATCTGCTCGAGAAGGTGCAAATGTCCATGGTTGCTGGAACAACTGAGAGGTTAGCTAAAGCACAGGGGAGGAAAGCATGAAAACAAGGAAGACCATGTAGCTAACAGGAGAAGGGGAACATAGCTGCCTTTGAAATCAAGCAAGTGTTCAGGCAATTTAGTATGGCCAGCCAACTTATATATAAAGCAAACCATTAATAAATAATTGCCTCCTTCAGACCAGCAAACCAACCATCAAGAGTACAACTTGTGTGCAAAGCAAGCGATGGTGGAACTCCAACTACATTATCCAAACTCTTTCATTCCATTCACGCTTGGATCCTTAAAAAGGGGGTCAATATTAATCTTCGAAATATAGAACAAAGAAGATTTTTCAGAGTTCTTTGAAGATTGATTGAAACATAAATTCATGGAAGCCTTGCTTACCAATGAATGCACACATCTCAAGCAAAGAAAACTTGGATTAGATCAAAATTTAGAGCCAAAATTGTAACATTAAGGTTAAAAAAAGAAAAGAATTGACTTAAGGGATACAATGAAGAACAAGCTGTAGGCCCCCATGATCACAGGGAGGAAAGTGACCTGCTCTAAGGGACTGACTGTTGATTGACTTCTCCTTCGTAGGCTGCATAAAAACCATCTTGCAAAAGCAGTCATGACCCGAAAATATGTCTGTGGACAGGTGCAGCTTCTAACGTTTTAACTACTTCCATCCAGGGTTTGTCTATGACCAAGATGGAATTCTTCGAAAGATGCCCAACAAACAAAAGAGGATCTCTGAAAGCAAAAAATTCAAAATTCCTTCTACTAATTTGTTTAGTATCTAATTCGAAAGCTTGTAAACTACGCTTCCGTTTCCCATTTACAGGCGTATTATGTAACTTCCTCAATTTCGAATCCTGACCATTCATCAACTCTGTATTATCCTCCCGGTCCACAGGCAGTCCAAAGTCGATAATACACATTGCCCTGTAGAGAAGACAACAATTTAGTAGACATTTTTAGCTCAGTTCCAATTTGCCCTCAGCCAAAATTCACAATTTAACTAGAACAACCTAGTTTGCATCAAGTAACTGCTAAAGCAAAGGTAGATAAGCAGATAACACTACTCTGTTAATGGCTCAATTGAGATTTTTTTCTTCTGTTATCTGCAGAAAGTATGTACTATTGTGAAGCTGCAATTTTAGCAGGAGATACTACTGGGGCAAGTGGGAACATATCATATACAGCTTTTCAATTTGTCATTATTATGAAGCTCCAGTGACATCTTTCTAAGAAGTCTGCAAATATGTCCATGCAAGGAGCTTATGCAATCCTCTTATCACAGAGACAGAGACGAGGAGGCTGGCATCTTTTCCTTTGTTTTTTTTCTTTTGGGGGTGAAGAGGCGGGGGGGCGGGGGGGTGTGAGAGTGAGTTTGCACAATCTGTTCATAGAATGCAGCAAGCAACTGATTAAATATAATGTAAGTCACGACCATTTAATGTCAATCTGAATTGGTAAATTGCTGAGATGAATTATTAAGTGAGGCTTATGCTAGAGAATCAGTGTTCACAAAACAAAGCAAGCAAGAGTATGAGTAACGCAACATATGCGTAATTCGTTTTTTTTTTCCAATGATGTTCATAAGTGACGAGTAACAACCCCTTTCTGATCGTTGAGATCCTTTCATGGGAAAGGTCGTTGACCTTACTACCAGATTCCTACAAATACAAGTATACAATACAATACAATACAACATCGATGGGTATACCTGGCACTATAAATAATGACTGATGATGAACATGAGGAGGGTGGAAAAGAAAGTCCAATGACCTCCCCAGGAAACTCCTGGAATCTTTTGGGCAGAGAGAATGTGTTTCGCGTTGACCAGTCTCCTAATTGTTTGGCCTCCACATCGAGTACATACACCTGATTTGAGGATGTGGTGAATACAAGCACATTACTATTCAAAGGAGGAAATCCACCAGCAGTAACAGAGGCACCATCCAGTCTAGATATGAACCAGTGCTGCCTGTTCCCAGTCAAATTTAAGATCAGCATTTACATTTGGTACGAGAAACAACCACAAGAACATTTTAAATAAAAAAGACCTAGGACAGCATCTTTATAAACTTGCAGGACTATATAGATAAGACTGGCTACGGACAACATATAGCAAAAGCAACATCTTCCATGGCACATGATAATCAGCAGCAAAAAGACTAGAAATCATATCAAGACACAAAATTGCCTGGATAACATGAAAAGACGACTGAGACAAATTTGAAAATCAAAT
This sequence comes from Syzygium syzygioides, assembly GCA_031216285.1. Lineage (NCBI taxonomy): Eukaryota > Viridiplantae > Streptophyta > Magnoliopsida > Myrtales > Myrtaceae > Syzygium > Syzygium syzygioides. The sequence goes on from CM062247.1 coordinate 25,463,811, forward strand.
TATCATGGACATAACAGACACAACTGACCATTATTTTCATCTAAAGACATTTGGACCAATGGACATCTCAAGCCTCATTTTACAACGAATCAGGTAAACATAAGAACAATTTCGCACCTTTGTAATTCAAGATTATACACGTATACATCTCCAAAACAATTGACAGCAGCTAGCCACTGCCCATCAGAGCTCGTAAACATTTTTGTTATTGGTGGCTCCTCAGGAGGTAATTCATCAGAAGGCTCCTCACGAGATGGTGTAAAGGTATATAGCAACTCCGAACTTCTGACATCCACAACCTATAGTGCCACAGAACACGTCAAATGAAAAGATAAATTGTAGAGCTGGAGATCTATTCATTAATCCACTCAAGCTACTAGTCTTTTGCATGGAAATAGCTACAAAGCAAGCACCTCCATGTTGGAGTGACCGCATTTTTTTTTTGAAGGGGGAGTGGAAGGGAATCTAGAAACAAGTCCTACCACAGTTTATAGCCATATACGCAATCCAGAACAGGAAGAAATAACGATATAATAAAAACAATAGAGCCTTGTTAACAAGTTACCCCGGGGCACTAGTTAAGTATATACTTAATAGAGAAATCCTTTGATTTTAAATGCATTGATTACACATACACGAGAGACGGTAGATTGAAAATTATAAACTTTTCTTAATTTGGTGTTTAACAAGTGCTCCAGAGGCATTCATTAACAAAATCAATAACAAAAAAAAGGCACAAACAATACAGCTGACGATTGACCTCAAGACAATACTCCTAGTTCTATTTCACATAACAAGAAGTAGCAAAATTCACATGGAAAAGTAATCCAGCTCAGATCATCTGTCAAAATAAACCATTGCATAAAAACAATCACAGAGGAAAATCTAAAAATGAGTTATCAAGAAGCAACTTCTTCCCAACTCAACTTAGAATGACCAGTCTGATGCATGCCTGCTTATTAGGGGTAGCCATAAGGACACAAATTTCAGCCTTTGATATTAAACTTTGAACCGCTTATGTTTAGAGGAAGATCTAGTAAGACAAAACAAGCAATAATTGCATTTTTCTCCTCGAGTAACAGATACCACAATAAACTCCCAGAGTTCCAAAAAGTACATAAAGACAAAAGAAACTTACATAAATCTTTCTGTCATGTCCAGCCATAATTAACCGATTAGAGTCGGCACTAAACACCATAGAGTGAACAAATGATAATCTCTGAGGAAGTTGTTTTTTGGTCACAGCCCACGAATTTTTACCATCCTCACGACTCTTCAGTTCAAAAAGATTTGGCTTCACATGGTCTGAATAGGCAAAAAGCTCCCCTGAAGAAGAAAGAGCACTGCAAATGATTTTTCGAGATGCCTTGCTCTTCACTCGAGCTAGTAGTCCAGTAGCTGCCAAGCCCCCAGAAGGGCCAGAAGCCTTACTCGGAGAGTTACCACTCTTGGTCCGCACAGAGAGAATATCTAAATAGTAAGGAGCCTGGACAAGAAGTAAAGGAGTCTGGTCGAATACTGAGCGCACTAGTTGAAAGGGCAACCTCTGAGGGGCTGGACAGATATCATGTGGAGAGAACTTGGTGAATTCCTGAACAGAGTAGGCAAAGAGCTTTGTGTCATCACCGGCTGAGATGAGCATGGGAACTCCCGTGTGAGCCCATTTACCGTAACTAAAATCAACAGGCTTCTTCCTACGACGAACTCTTTTAACTTTTTCATCTGGCAGGGAATCTGCAAACTAGCACAGTATATCTTGAGAGCTATGAAATAGTCATTACTCAGAAAGGTCAGATAACATAGATATGGACGTACCTTCCCGGCTTACTGGTACTGCAACAGTCAAGGACCGAACATCATGCGTATGAGCTCTCACGTAACCGATGTAGACCCATTTCTTCATTTCTTTATGAGAAATCTTGTCATCACCATACACTGTCTCATTGGAAAGCTTATAAAGGATTACCTGCAGAATGGAAGATTCTTCAGAAAGTTATCACCCTGCCATTAAGGTCCAGTAAGAAGGAAAAGCATAGACAAGATAGAACAGTGAACATGTCACAGTTTCTATCAACCTAAAATGACAAGTAACAATTGCTGATTGATACTGGAGCCTATCTCTCATACTTCCAATCATTTGTTTATTATACTGTTCGAAAAGCTACTTGAAGTTTTCCAATTGAAATTGATGTTAAACAAAGGCCTATGTACCCTCATGATTCACAAGAAACTTCTCCGAGTGAATCCAAAGTACAAATTAGATGCAGAAATTACCCAAGCTACAGGAGCTCCACTAAACAATTAAAAATGCTTCCAAAATTATCGTAGCCCTAAAGGAACATTGAATCATCATGACTGGTGAGTACTCTGATGAGAGAAGGTTTCTATTTATTTGTTACAAGACATAACTGAGAAACCAACATCCAGAGAAGCAACCTGATTAGCATAATGATGTGCGATTATGCAGTTCTTAGAAATGAAAAAGATGCTGGAAAAGCAAGCATGTACTATTAATTTACACAATGTCCATATCTATTACAATCGATATCTTTGTACTTCATGGATATAAACTGCAGAAGAAATTACCTTACCAAAAAAAAAACTGCAGAAGAAATTAAATTCCATACCTGACCATCAGATCCTGCAGAAAACACTCTGTTATGGTTAGGAGATACTGTGAGAGCATTCACATCGCCTTTATGATAAGAATGCCCCTGTAAAAGCGTTCCGTGTTGACTGTCCCAGAACTGAACGCTGCCAGTACTATCAGCACTAACAAGTGTTCCTGACCTGACACAAGAAACATACCCATTATACACTAGGCCAAATTTCCATAGCAGCTGCCAAAACATTAAGCCTCACAATGAAAACAGTTCAAAATGTTATGTTACCTTAGTGCAAGCAATGACCACACACAAAGTTCTGGTCCACTGCCCAAACCTCCAGGGCCTACTGTAATCCTATAGATCTCGCGACATGAAAGAGCATCCCAGCATCTTATGAATCTGCAGAAACGAGTTGATATGAGTACCTTTATGTAAACAGCAGCGACAAGATGAGCAATAACTAGAAAGAGGAGAAGGCATCGAACTGTCAGAATCCAAACCCAAAATCATTCTTGCTAATTGAAGCATATGAGAAATAAGAACACTAACCCATCACTACTTCCTGAATATATCATATTTGCAGTAGGACTCCATGTGACACTTAAAATTCGCCCTGAAATGAAGAGAATAGAGATTAGCACAGACAAAAATAACCTGAACAACAGTTCTGAGGTTAAGAAATCTCACCGCTGACCCTAGGCAGAGATTTCTTGTATATCAAATCTTCCAAATCAGAAAATGTGTATAACCGCAGGCAGCCATCATCACAACCTAGGGCTACATACACATCTTCCTCGTATGATGCACCATGAAACTCAACAGATTCAGAATCATCCTCAACTTCACCATCGTCATCATCTACGCCATTATCCAGTCTTTCATCTACATAACCATTTTCAATCTTTTGTAGCTTGGGTTCCTTATCATTATATGGAGACACAGCCATTTGCCATATTGCGACTCCAATTGAATCTATAACAGTCTGCAAGTGCACAAAACAAACCGATGGGTAGGCAAACAATGCATTGCGGATACAAATTTGCCAGTAAATGGCATTAGACAACAACGTGTTTGCCAAGAGCACAACATTTTGAAACTGGAAACATAAGAAAGCAGCTTCATAAAAAGCACATTACTCCATGACAAACATAAGAAAGGATATGCAAGCTCGTGAAAAAGATTGATTTCAGGAATAGGCCAAGCAGGCTTAGAAGGGTAACGTCATTCATATTTCTATCCATTTGCTATCACTCAAACAGCATCAAATGTGTTCTCTAGTTTTTTGTACGAGGTCAAGAGATCCCTTCTGGGACAAAACCTATACTCCAGGTGCTTGAATTCCCCAACCAGAGTTCTATTCACAAGCCAAATGGAAGCACTAATACGTGAATTCAACTTCAAGGGCAAGAAAAGTTCCAAACACTGACATATGCACGAGAAAAGTTCAAACAGAAGTTACAACGCTACTAAGCATCCCGAGTCCCAACTCAAACCTTCTGCTTCAAGTCAAATAGATCCCACTCCGAGACCGAACCATCGACACTGGATGAAAACAGCCGTCCACTGGACGAGCCTCTCGAGCCGGTCCGGCACCACACGAGCGACGACACTCTCGATTTGGAATCTCCATGAATAGTCTGAAGGGAAAAAAGAACACAAGAAAAAGCAGGGAAGGCCCGAGCCGCCGTCAGAAACAAAAAAACAAAACCCTCTCGTTCTCTTGTTTTTCACATCGAATAAAATGAGCAAAGAGAGCTCGCGGAAGGCGAAGCGATTAGACGTACGAGCTGACGGTGCCACCCGACGGAGCCGGGGGAGACGAGCCAAATCTCGAGCGAGCCGTCCTCGCGGGCCGCCGCCACCTGGGAGTCGTCGGCGCTGGTGGCTAGGGCCACGACCGGCGTCGGCTTCCAGTCGGCCGAGCTCGCTCTGTACGCCTCGAGCATCTTCTGGCGGCGGCGGAGGAGGAGGAGGAGGAGGTGGTGGTCTCGCTTTGCAGAGAGGGCTGAAGACGGCGAGGGACGGCGGGGGACGGCGGGAGAGGGCGAGAGGGAGTGAAGGCGGAGAACATACGGAAGTCGATGGATGGAAAGAGAGCGTGGGAGCGGGGGGACGAAGAAGAAAGGGTGGGGGGATTCGAGGGTTTAACCTGGCGGCCCGAATGGGCCGGGCCGGGCCGGGTCAACCGATGTTGGGCCCAGGAGAGCGAAGGGGGAAAAGCCCATGGGCTACTTCTTTTAAAGTTGGGCTCGGGCCAGCCTCCTAAAATTACGGAGGCCTTTGTTATGTTTTTGTCCTTTGCCCGTTACCTAGCCGAAAAAAAAAGGTAAGAGGAGTTTGCCTTTGGAAAAGCTGCATTTGCCAAAAGCCACCATCACCCAAAAGATTTTTCATTAGAAGCAAATAGTTATGATAATTACTACGTTGTAAAATACTCATTATGCGATATTTTTTAAAGTGAGAAAATGATAAAAGAGAGGAGCGACCCAAAGAAGTTTTGCTGATATCGGCTTGGTTGGGGATGCACGGCACTACCCCAGCCAAGTCGATGCCGATGTTGCAAGACCCCGATTAATGGGATGCCAAGGTTGCACGACCCTTACGAGATCTAACGAGCTCATGACTCTTGTTTCTATCGTACTTAACACGTAACTAATGCCTCACATAATATTTCCTCTTGTTGGGCATCTCTCGCTTTCTTAGTACAAATGATATGCCCTAAAACATCACGCACGACATGTGTCCCTTCCATAAGAAAATCATAATAAAATCACACGAGTTTAACAATTCAATTTTTTACAAACACCGTTATTTATTATCACAACAAAATACATAGTCTTGGGAAAAATCAAAGTCACCTAACGCCATTACACCCATAATAACCTAATCACCATCCAACTCAAGGATTGGTGGCCTTCGACACCATCTCGTCCCCTCCACCATCATCCCAAGGGGACCACCAAACCCTTGCAAAGGTCCTACCATCTCGCCATTTACATCATATACTATGCGATGAAACGGTGGGGAAAAAACTCAGGTAACCACCTAGACAGTGGGGCATAACATATATCATCTCGGATCCCGGTACAAGTATATCAAATTATTCCGATGTTTTATATATGTGGACTCCAAAACATGGCACGGGAAGAGGATCCATTCTACAAATTTGAAAAATAAATGAGTAAGTTGAAACCCAGTAAAAGAAATCTCTACATTCAAAGTAGGAGATCATCTTACCACTCACCCTGGTACATGCAAAGCACAACGATCCCAAGTGCATACAAAATAACTATGAAAGACAATTAAATAAGTTGATGCATTAATTTACCTATCATGTTATGTTGATGAAAACCATGACCAATATCACATAGAATTATTCACTCAAATGCAAGAGGATAGCAAAGCACATTGTGATTCATGATTATCACTGATTAGTTCATTAATAAACATGTATGCACATAGCCATGCATCATATTAATTATGTTATCTTATTTCATCTCGACTACCAGGTCATTCTAACGCCGGGGCATCCAGATCTCCACTTCAAGGCATCCTGAACACTCAAAGGGTATCCTAACTCTACAGGGCATCCCAACTCCGTGACATCTCAACTCTGGGGCATCCCGACTCTAAATATGTGAGTAACGGACATAACTTTTCATAATACTTTCTACATTTACTCACATAGCAACAATGCACATGATAACATTATAATCATATGATCTCCCTTGCATCAACAACGAAATCAACGTTCTTTTCAAGAATCAACATCTTTTCATGTAATTTACTTTCGAAATATAATTACGTTGCCCTTTCAATGATCATATACGCGAATAATGATAATGATATGCTTACCTCTTTTCATTTATCATGCAAGCAAATGATAATATTATCGATAATCGGCCACGTGAACATTGACAACCTAAATAATGGACAGCATAACATTGACAAAGCTTGTATAGTAAATCGGTAATTTAGTCTAATCACGAAACTATCACTTTTTGATTTAAAGGGTAAAATCGATGTCTTTTCATTTGGCGCTATTAGCAGTTGGGTTTTCGTCCATTTGTTTGTTCGGATTGTTGGTCTTTGTCTTGACGAACATTGTGCACTTTTTTTTTGTTTTTATGAATATAGATTGCGGTCTCTTTGTATATTTTGTGTTTCTAGAGGAGCTTGTATAATCCCATGCTATTAAACCAACTTAGGTGGTGGATCATGCATTGATAAACTAATGGGTATTTTGGGCTCAAGAGTTCAAGGCAGATAATAGATGCCTTTGTTTCATTTTGCTTGTATAAACAAAGCTGCTTTTGTTTTGTTGGTGTCTGAAAGATAATTAAACCTTGAAAGATGTACATGTTGATAAGGAAAAAAGGAGGAAGATAATTTGACGAGAATGCTTGTTTTGGGTTAGAAAATGAAGTTTCTCATTGTCATTTACTTTACACTATTGGGCTAAATGGTTTGGTCTTTAATCCCCGTGTATAGATATGGAATTGAGTAGAGAAGTTTCTCGTGGCTTGATAGAGTCGGGCCATGTCCTTTGGTTGCTGCAGAAAGGATTTAATCATCAATAAGACATTGAAAGTTTATCTTAAACTATCTCCTGGCTTAAAGCTTCTATTTTCCTATTTTTGTGCTTGCTTTTACTACTAAAAGCTACTGTTCTCTATTTTACTTTGTTCTATTTAGTTAACTCGTCCTTTCACTCAATATAATGCGGTTTGGTGTCTTTAGAGTAAGGGTGCATTTGGTAACCATTTGTTCTCGCAAAACAATTTTTGCTCAGAAATGATTCTTATTTATTTCATTTCGGGAAATAATTTCTAAGTATTTAAAGGTGTTTGGTAACAACACAAAATTTCTATTCTTGGAATAGAAAAAGAATAGAAATGCATTTAACTGCACAAATTTTTTTATATTTATAATATTTTAATAATATTTTGAATTTTTTAATATCTGTTTCTTTTTTTTTCTTCTTCTTCTTCCCCTTTCTTGGTCCATGGCTAGATCGTTGGCACCAGCGACTGACCACAGGCCAGGCGAGGGCGGTTAGTGGCTTAGATGAGGGTTGCCCTAGCCAAATTTAAGAAGGGCAGCCCTCACCCAAGCTGTGAGCTGCCCTCACTAGTGGCTGGCAACCGGCCACAAGCCAGGAAGAAAATGAAGAAGAAGAAGAAAAGAAAAATTTCTTTTCTATTTCTGATTTTTATTTCCATATGCTTCTTGATTATGAAAACAATTTTGTGTAAATTTATGCCCAGAAATAAAAAATTTATCAAATGGATTGCTGTTCTTTTTTTTGTTCTCGAAAATAAATTTATAGAATCAATCATTATTTAACAAGTTACCAAATACACCCTAAAGAACCTCACTATAATAAACATATTTGCTCATATTGATATTGATTTTAGTTGTGAATTTAGTTCTTGGATTAAATGCATAGGCGAATGATTAGGGCATAATATTTTCTATTTCTATTAGCTTATTCTCATCATTTGAATTTGTTTTTTTTTTTTTGTAAAGGAAAAGTGAGACATTTGAATTTGTTCATGTCACTTTAATTGTAAAATATGGGTTATAAAGTCAAAAGGTCAAAGGGGGAAAGGAAAAAAAATAGAAAAAGGATAAAGTGGAAAAATCAATAAAGAAGCATTAGTGGACTCTATTGTTTTTATCACGAGACCGAGAGCTTGGTGAGAGAGAGAAGAAAAGAAAGAGAAAGAAAGGAGAGAAAGAAAGAGGAAAAAAAGGAAAGAGAAAGAAGAGGGGTTTCGTGTTACTTATCATGGGAGCCTTGCCAAATCGAAGTTACTTCGTATCGTAATACCTGGTAAGTACTCGCGCCTCTCAATTGTCCAATCGGAATATTTTTTTTCGAAATTAGGGCTTAATTTCGGAGTTTGGTGAAATTCAAGTTGTGTAGTTCGATTTTTGAGTTATCGGGTAGCATATATATATAATTATAGTTTAGGGTGTTGTGGGGCCGTGGGGTATTGCGAAACTCGATTTGGACTTATGATTTGCCCAATACGAATTTTTGAAGTTGCACGCGCGATAAATAGTGCACAACCAGGAACTTTCTATGCCGATTTTTGTAGCTTTTTGGCCCGAGTTTGGATCAATCAAGCTATGGTTCTTGTAGTTCTTTTAATGGGCTTTACTTTGACTATAAGCTCGCTTGGAACGGAGCTCGGTGGAAAAAGTTACGGCACAATCAAGTTTCTTACTCAAGCTCTGCGTTGCGGACACTTTTAGATAATCGCTTTGGACGAGTGATTTATGAGCACCTTGTAGTCATTATGTTAGCGTCTAAGCATAGTTTAGCTAAGTCGTAGTTGAGGTAGCATTTTATTCAATTTTAACATTGTTTCTTGCTTATTTGATAGTATTGCGAGTTCGACAGTTCGAGTAATCTTTGTCATTTGGTCGTAGACATTTCCAAATGAGTAATGTTACCTCTTCTTTGAGTTTGTAAACTCATATTTCGAAAACGATATGAATCAGATATGTTATAAGTTAAATAGCATTGTTAGTGCATAAAAACTCGGATCAAGCATTTATTACCCTGTTGATTATTTGAAATGGCATGGTAAGACATTTCTAAAAAATGGCTTATATTTCGATTATCGTGAAATGAATTGAGGAAATTCTTTATGAAAAGCATTCTTTTGTTAAAAGTTATACATATTGATTTATGGAGAATTATGAAATGGTTGTAGAAACATATTGTGATTTATGAAATGAATTATGAAATGGTTTATGGAATTAGTATTATGGATTACTGGAAAATGATTGTTAATGCTCAATATCGCTATGAACCCATTGAGGTGTTTAGGGGTATGCATATCGAGTAGGGATATCCCCTAGGCTAAGCTACCGATTTTGTAGATAAAAAACCTTGTCAAGGGAGGAATTTTAGTAGTCTTATCACAAGGCTTTGTGTTGCGATCATGATTTGATATCGAGCAATATATTGATCGATGGAATGGACCATCTGTAGCATCCAAGTACGCCACCTACTAGCGCGGTTCTTTATTCTTTTTTATGTTATTGTGCAAGCAAAAGATAATATATAACTTAAGCATTTATAACATGAATTATGTATGAGCAAACACATTCAATCTAGCTTAAAGGGGGTACCTTACTTCCATTTCATCTTGTCTTATTTACATACTTGGGTGATATCAAACACCAAAACTACTACTTGTGGGAGAGTCAAAAGATATATTTCTCCCTAACCACCGCTAAGTGACACTACACAACTATCATCAATATGTACACCTGTCTTCACAATTTAAGCTAAAAAGTAACAACTATGGTAATCTGAATTGGATCCCCCGTGCATCCTACTCCATCCTTTATCGACCGCTACTCGCCATCACCACCATCATCTCTTCGATCACTATTAGGATAAGTGATAGGTCCCACCAAGCGTCCATCTACAAGAATGAAGATCAATACAAAGCGGTAGGTATATGGCCTCCCAGGACATTTACATTAACCCAGAGCATAGCAGTATAATGCACAAACACTATAGAGGGAAACACTAGATCAATGAACTAGTAATGCTCACCCTCGAAGTCGATGGGTGCACTCTAACGGGCTATGGGAGATCCATAGATCAACGACATGTCTAAAAATCTGTAAAAATGAATATCAACAGAATTGAACTAATGCTCAACGAGAGAAATAACTAAGTTATAAACCAATCGATCCAACTAACTCTCGATCCCTAGAACACATCTAACATAAAACAATCAATGCACTCTATAATGAACGCACACAATTCGAATTACAACATTCATAGTCACATGTATAATGCCAGCATGCATTATATGCATCACACGTTTCATTTCTCATTCATGTGATGTCATTGGGTCCACTCCCATCTCACAGTTAAATCGGTTTGTTGGCCGGTCCATACGAGTCACTTTCGGTTTACTGTTCAAACTTCCATGGCTTATTGACCATAAACATCTCACTCTGAGACATCCGAAGCACACAGCACAAAGGCATCCCGACTCCTCCGGGGCATCTTGGTTTGTAGCCAAGGCATTCACTTCCGATTTGCTAGCTGGACTTCCAAGGTTTGCTGGCTTGGGCATTACATAACATCTTTCTTTCACACACATATCAAGCATTATCACACATATCACGTAACTCATTTCATTCAGCACACTTTTCATATGAAATGATACCATGTCTCACCAAACAATTATTGCCTCATCAACACACTCAAGCTATTCACAACCAGAATTTTCAGAATTTGTTACTAGAAAGGTAACTCAACTTGTACCATCATTTAACATCATATCGAGGCCAATCATATCTCATTGGAAAGCCTAATGGATGTAGGTTCTATCTCTTATAGACACAAAATAGTGGTTCAATCATTTTCAATTAGTAAATCACGAGTTTTTATCAAAGGGTCAAGTGAAACAGTTTTAAACAACAATAAGAATCAAGACCAATAACATAGTAAATAATTTCAAAAAATTATGAAATTTGAATATATTATAGAAAAGACCTTAAATGACATTTTTCATGAGGAGTGTAAAACTCAGATCATTCTGTATACACGGCAAAGAATCACTCAAAGTCAAACCAAAACTGGCCCGCTAGAACAAAATAAATGAATCATAAGAAACACCTACTTTGTAACCCAAACCTTCTTAAAACATTTAGGAATTTTTATATGTTTTAGACATGGATGTCCTTAACAACTTTTGTGAGGAAGTATATCTAAATTCGAACCGGAAAATTTTATAAAAAATCAAGAAGACACAAAGGTCACTGATTTTTTTACTACACTGGACAAGTTTATACGGTAAAAAATAAGGCCTTTGTACAACCCATTTCAATACAGAAAAATCTGAATTTAAAGTATGTTAGGGCGTGAATGATAATCATTCTGTTCCATAAATAATTCCTGAAACAAAAATAGTTCTCAGGATAAGTTTCTGAGAAAAGAAACCTGTTTGATAATAACAAAAAATTTCTATTTTTGAAACAGAACCCGTTTGATAACAGCATAAAATTTTCATTTCCTGTAATAGAAACCAGTTTGATAACAACACAAATTTCTATTTTCCGGAATAGAAATCCATTTTTTTAATAACAAAAAGTTATATTTCCAAACTTTATAATATAGCAAATTTGGTGCACACTGTGGACGCGTTAGCTCAGGCTCTAATGCCTCAATTAACATGCACTTTGAAGAATAAACAATATTATAGCCATGTGAATAAATAAATATTTATATATGATTGGGAAATGATGGATATGATGGATTTTTCTGCCGGGTGCATAAGTCACACTGTCCATTAAATTAAAATAAAATCACTCCAATGTATGAGTTATTTTTCCTTGGGTTGTTTCTTGTGTAACTCAATAAAATGCAAACTTCAGAGTGATGCATTGAGCACCTTGCAATCGTCAACAAAGCTTCTAGATGAAAGATTGATTGGCCCAAAAAGAAAAAAAGAAAAACGCACGACCTCTTAGACAAATTTAATACGACCTTTAAAATGTACAAAAAAAATTACAAGATTTTACCATTATAACCACCCAACTGTTGCAAATAATTTCTTTTAGGATTACATATCTTTTGTAACGGTGCATGTCCACCACTTCACTAAATGACCGCCCAACTCTATTTTTGAATAACCAACTTTTGCATAACACTAGTGTGAACAAAACAACGACGAGAATGGACCAAGTTTGCTATTTTTATCACAATTGTCACATGTTGTGTTTTTTTTTTTGCTGGTACATTTGGAAAGTTGTCTTAAATTTTCCCCAAATAAAACATATTGCTATTTTTGTATTTGGCCAAGCTAGTGGAGAGTTGTCAAAAGTGTCCAATCGAAAAGTAGAAGAAGTTTGCCATTCTTGAAAAGAGCACGATCTGGGATGTCATCACTCGGGTGTTAACTCAAAGTCCATCGTGGGTTATCCTTTTGGCAATACTTACGAAGAATTCGACAAAAAAAAGTTCACGGGTAGTTTAGACATTGATGAGTGGTGCATAGAATGTTCGATGACTTTTATGTTGGATTCGTAACGTTACATATGCCCGCACACAAATTTCAATAAGATTAATGCAAACGGCCAAGCATTGGAACGGGTCTTCAGCATTCAACCACCATCGCTCTCAATATTTGTGAGTTTGCATTGTTCCTCATAATATCCCAAATAATTATGGAGAAAAGTAAACAAAGCACATCACATTACAAGAGCCAACATAAGAGATCCCAAAATACCACATTACATTACAAGAGCCAACATAGGAAATCCTCAAATACAAAATAATGAAAATACATTACAAAAGTCGGAAACACATTTTCGTGGAATCTCTGCCATATTATTATCACTTGCCAATTGATTGATAATTCTTTTCTTAATCATGTTGATATCGATATCCTCCTTGATCGATGTATCGTTTATAACCTCATCTTGTGCACTTCCAAACGGGTACTCCGGATCACCATATAGGAAAAAGTTCTTATCCCTCTTGTCTTGATCATGGATGTAATTATGGATAGCACAACATGTAATTATAATACATAATTACTTATGATTGAAAATAAAGGCACGTGTCTCAAAATGAAGAAGCGATTCTTTAATACCACAAATGATCTCTCAATAACATTCCTTAGTGAAGAATGCCTATGATTGAATAATACTCTTGCTGTTGTTGCCTGCCTCACTTTACCCCTAAAATCATTCAAATGATACCATTCACCTTTGAAAGGAGTCAAAAATCCCAAAACTGTAGCATAACCAGAATCTACCACGTAATTGTGATATTATGAAATTTGACCCATCTTCGAGATTTATGAAATGACTATATCTTCGATGTACTTGAAGGGTTTATCAACGAAAAACAACGCAGCGGAATATAGAACCATAGACAGGATTCATGTGTATATTGAAATCGAAAAGGAATTTTGAAACGTACCTTTTGCAGATCGAAGATAAATCGGCAATCGATTGTGTTTGGATTAGCGCCTCAAGTATTGCGCCTCTACCGGTATCCACATACACGAACGAAATTCTCCAATGATCCACGTGCTAGTGAAAGATCTTGAAGTTCCTTTTTCTTGAATGACTTTTGATTTTCGATACTTTGTCGAAAAACCCTAGACAGAGAACGATTCTCTATCTATTTATACAGTCTCATTATCCGGCGGAATTAAAAGAAGTGGACCGGGCGATTTGGGCCCGGCAAACCGTCCTCCTTTAATCGTATATTTACTCGTTATCTCATAACGCGCACGACCACATAGATAATTTAAATAAGAGAATAAATTAAAATCTACTTCTTAAGTAGATCAAGGCGTACAGAAAATATTAAGTTCATTCGTTATTGTGTGCAACCGTATAAGTTCACTAAACTTTAACAGTATGCTCAAAACTCTTTTTGGCCTATAAGTCATAACCAGTCTCTAGTAAGACATTATAACTACCTAAGTATAGTGAAGGTCGATTTTTCGACACAACATAATCCACAGCTAATATTAGAGTATCAACCTTGATTGATTTCTAGGCCAGACCACTAACAATTTCCCACTTGCACTAGAACCAATCATATAAACTAAGTCCCTTTGTCACTTGATTTTCGAGTCAAGCATAAGGCAAGACAAGTGTCATCCTTATATAGCTTAAACTCATTTTCTCGATACTGCACTTAGACTGTCAAAATAAGTAGTTGACTCTTCAACTCACTTGAGCATGGCCATGCATTTCACAGTCTCAACTCTACGAAAGGCCAGGAAATCATATCCTCGTTATATGAGAGGGACAAATCCCATCTTGTCTACTCACATCACTCAACACGATTCATAACATGCCCAGCCATTACCCTTATAATCACCTGTTACGGATGATGTTTGGCAATATTAAAGCATGCCAATCCACGTCTAGGAAACCATGGCAAACTCAGGTCAAAGGACTATACTCTATAGTTGTGATGAGAAATACTGATGACATTATATAACAATCCTATAGTATTCTCATCGTGGGTCTGTCTAATATAATGTTCTCCAACATGTATTCCATGTGATCAACTTTATATCTCTATATTCATGACCCGTGAAACTTGGTCATTAGTTGACTCACATATTAGTCTCAAACACCATTTGCTTCCTAGTGCACAATGACAATTAACTAGAGGTATTTAGAATATTAATATCCACTCTATTAATAGAGTTTCACGATCAAATCACGTATATGATTATCTATTAAGGATATTCAATATTCAGGGGATAAAGATTTTGTATTCAACTATATACTCAAATTAAATCGAAATCAAATATAATATATATTTTATTAATGAACAATGAAAATGTATATCACATATACTCCCACTCAAATCAAGACCAATCACTAATGTGTCTAAGGCCTAAAGCATTATAATGACGCTCATGCTTAGGTTGTGGAAGAGCCTTCGTCAATGGATCAGCTATATTCAACTCCGTTGCAACTTTGCACATCTTAACATCACCTCTTTCAATGAAATCTCGAATGAGATGATACTTCCTGAGTATGTGTTTGGTCTTCTAGTGAGACCTAGGCTCTTTAGCCAAAGTTATGGCCCCATTGCTGTCACAATAGAGGTCCGTAGGATTCAAACTAGTGGAACTGATTCCCAATTCTTCTATGAACTTTCAAATCCAAACAGTTTCCTTTGATGCTTCTGAAGCAGTAATATACTCAGCTTCTGTCGTAAAATCTACAAGACTATCCTGTTTGGAACTCTTCTAGCACACCATTCCACCATTCACACAAAAAATAAAACTTGACTACGATCGAAGGTCATCTTTGTTGGTTTGGAAACTAGCATCAGTGTAACTACTTATAGTGATATGTTCTTCACCTCTATAGACTAAGAATAAATCCTTAGTTCTTCTCAAGTACTTAAGGATATTTTTGACAACAATCGAGTAAAGTTCCCTTGGATCTAATTGTTATCTACTTGTCATGCTCAATGCATAAGCAACATCGGGACGAGTGCACAACATAGCATACATGATGGATCCCACAGCTGATGCATAAGGAATCCTACTCATGTGGTCTCACTCATCTTGTGTCGAAGGACACTGAGTCTTGCTAAGACTTATGCCATGTGTCATCAAGACAAAACCTTTCTTGGAGTCTTGCATATTAAATCTATTGTTGACTTTGTCAATATATGTACTTTGACTCAGTCCAATAAGTCTCTTAGATCTATCTCTATAGATCCTGATTCCCAAGATATAGTTTGTCTCTCCCATGTCCTTTATGGAGAAAAATTTTCCTAGCGATGTCTTAACTGACTGAAGCATTGGAATGTCGTTTCCAATGAGTAGTATGTCATCCACATACAACACTAGAAACACAATTGCACTCCCACTAGACTTCTTGTATACACAAGTTTCTTCTTTTTTTTTTTGGGTAAAGGTAAGAATCACAAGTTTCTTCTTTATTTCTAATGAAGCCAAACTCTTTGACAGTTTCATCGAAACGAATATTCCAGCTCCGTGATGCCTACTTCAATCCATAAATAGAACGTTGAAGCTTGTATATCTTCCCAGTATTATCTGGTGATGTAAAACCTTCAGAATGTGTCATGTATACATCCTTCTTTAGTTTTCCGTTAAGAAAAGCTGTCTTTACATTCATTTTCCATATCTCATAGTCATAATATGCAGCAAATGCTAGGATAATCCGAATGGACTTAAGCATGGCCACTAGCGAAAAGGTCTTGTCATAGTCAATACCACGAGTTTGTTTGAAACCTTTAGCTACTAGTCATATTTTATAGATGTGAACATTTCCATCCATATCAGTTTTCGTATTGAAAACCCACTTGCACCCTATAGGTTTGATACCTTCAAGTGGATCAATCAAAGTCCAAACTTTGTTTTGATACATTGAGTCTATTTCGGATTTCATGGCCTGAAGTCATTTATCGGAGTCTGGGCCCATCATAGCTTCTGTTTAGGTTGTAGGTTCATCATTTTCTATTAACAATAGATGACGATGTTCTGTCACGTGAAAACCATATCTCACAAGCTCACGATGTGTTCTTTCAGACCTATGAACTATAGGTGCCACTAGAGTAGACTCTACGACTCTTTGTAGATCTAATTGAGGTTCCTCATGAACTAGAACACCCTCTTGTGGCATAATAACTTCTTCGAGGTTTACCTTACTCCCATTGGTTCTTTTAGTAAGAAACTTTCTCTAAAAAGACACCATTTTGAGCAACAAACACTTTATTCTCATATGGATTATAAAAGTAATATCTTTTCGTTTCTTTAGGATATCCCACAAAGAAGTATTTATCAGATTTCGGTCCAAGCTTATCAGAAACTAAACATTTTACATAGGTTTTATAACCCCAAATTTTTAGAAAAGACATACTAGGAACTTTTCCTATCCACATCTCATATGGTGTCTTCTCTAAAGCTTTTGATGGACTTCTGTTTAGTGTAAACGCAGCTGTCTCGAGTGCAAATCCCCATAAAGATAATGAAAGATCTGAATGACTCATCATTGATCGAACCATGTCTAATAAAGTTCGATTTCTCCTCTCAGAGACACCATTCCACTGTGGTGTTCCAAGAGAAGAGAGCTGTGAAACAATTCCACACTCTTTGAGATGGTCATTGAACTCTTGGCTTAAATATTCAACTCCTCGATCAGATCGAAGAGCCTTGATATTCTTGCCAAGTTGATTTTGTACTTCATTCTTAAATTCCTTGAACTTTGCAAAAGAGTCAAATTTATATTTCATCAAGTAAACATATCCATATCTACTGAAATCATCAGTAAATGTAATGAAGTACTGATAACCTCCTCTGGCTATAAAAGTTAGTGGTCCACACATCACTTTGATTAGTAAAAGGGGCTTTTATTATTTTTCCAACTAAACAAGATTCACATGTATCAAATGATCCAAAATCAAATGAATTTAATAGTCCATCGCTATGAAGCTTGTGAATTCGTTTCTCGTTTATGTGGCCTAATCGACAATGCCATAGGTAGGTTGGATTCAAATCATTAGATTTAAACCTTTTTGTATTTATATTATAGATTGGCACATCAAGATTTAGAACATATACCCAATCCAGAATATGGGCGCTACCATAAAATAATCCATTAAGATAAAACGAACAACTATTGTTCTTTATATCAAAATAGAAACCTTCTTTGTCCAAACAAGAAACAGAAATAATATTCTTACGTATAGCAGGTACATAGTAGCAATTATTCAGTTCTAAAATCATGCCAGAAGGTAAAGCTACATCATATGTTCCTACAGCTAATGCAGCAACTCTTGTTCCATTTCCAACTCGTAGTTCCACTTCACCTTTTGCAAGTGTTCTAATTCGTTTTAGTCCCTGCACATCCATACAAATATGAGTACCACAATCGGTATCCAATACCCATGAAGTAAAACTAGTAGTAACATTTACTTCTACAATATAAATACCTGAATTGGAAGTCTGACTTCCCTTTTTCTTCGAATCCTGCAAATATTCTTACAATTCCTCTTCCAATGTCCATTCTCACCACAATAGAAGCATACAGTATCAACAGTCGGACCCGATTTGGTATTAGATTTAGGTTTGGGCTTAGTGCCCTTGCCCATACCCTTAACCTTACCTGGCTTCTTAAAACATTTTCCCTTTTGAACCATGAGAACATTAGGGGTAGGGTCCTTCTTGATATTCTGCTCAGCAATTTTGAGCATCCCATGCAGTTCAGTCAAAAACTTATTTAGATTATGCATGTTATCGTTAATAACAAACGTGTCATAATCTTAAGGCAATGATTGAAGAATAATATCAGTAGCCAACTCTTGGCTAATGGGAGAGCCCAACCGCTTCAAGTTTTCAATATAACCTATCATCTTTATGACATGTGGGCTAACTGAGCTCCTATTTGCTAGTTTGCACTTAATTAAGGTCTTTACGGTTTGGTACCTTTTAGTGTGTGCCTGCTCTTGAAATAAACTTTTCAGGTTCATGATCATATCATAGGCATCCACATTCTCAAATTGCTTCTGAAGGTCTGAGTTCCTGGTAACTAACATTAGACATGATGCATCCAATGCATCATCTTTATGCTTCTGATAAGTATTCCTTTTAATATGGGGAGCGTTGGAAGGAGGTGCCTTCTGAGGAAGTGGTTTCTCCATGACATAATCCTTTTTCTCCTGTTTGAGAACAATTCTCAAGCTTCTATACAGTCCAAAAAGTTTGAACCATTCAATTTATCCTTCTCAAGGACAGATCGCAGTGAAAAGTGTGATGTAGAGCTATTTGCCATTATCTACAACAAATATGCAAAGTGAATTATTCATTAATATTATTTATAATAAACTCCCACTATACTTTTATAACATGTGTCCTAATAAGTATAGTGGACCAAGATCCACATTTTACCAAGACTCGAGTAAACTTTGGTTTATCGCTCAAGACTAAGTTATTTAGGTAGACAACTCTTTGTCAATTGTATCGAATACAACTCTTGATTGTTGGGGTTGACATCTCATATCTTATTCTCAAACACTATGCCTCAAGGCCCAAAATTATTTTGATGGCCTCGTTAAGTGAACCAATCTTGACTTATGGATAACCATTATCCATCCTATTTTACTCAAATAGTTAAAGGCACCCTGCTTGGGCAGGCCCATCTATTAACGATTCAAGTCTTAATAGGTGTATGATTGGAAATGCATCATATTATTACTTAATTTTATTAGAGACTCTTAATGTTTATTTAGCAATGAATGTATGCATATTATAAATATAACGAAACATCACTTATAATAACAAAGCTACATCAATCATACGGGAACAACCAATTTCATGCAGGGATCAAGGGGCAGCGCCCACCTGGCGGGGTCGAGGGGCAGCGCCCCTCGCGGGGTCAAGGGGCAAAGCTCCTTGCAGTGGTCAGCGAGTGGGGTTCGAAGGGGCAACGCCCTCGAAACCTAGATAGAATTTTCAATTCTATTTTCTGATGAGAGCTCTCGAAAACTAGACAGAAGTCTCAATCTGTGTTCTCGGGAGACTATTCGTCGCTGCCGCCTCCCACACCCTCACCATACGCATCTGACCAAACGCCTCGAGTCCTCGACGCGCCGGATGACTAGACACGCTGCCATCTCCGCCTCGGGCAACAGGCCTAGATACGCCACCATCTTCGCTCACCATCTCCGCCTCGGGCAACAGGCCCAAACACGCCGCCGTCTCCGCCTGTCATCTCCGCCTTGGGCAATAGCCCAGGCGCAATGCCGTCTCTACCTCGACGCGAGCAAAACAGGATCAACCCATCCTTGCTTCGTTCCTTCTCAATTGATCATATCAATTCGTATTTCAAATTAATCTAACCCTAATTTAGACTTACTTTAGGCATACATCATATGTATCAACAATTAGGGTTTCCAATTCAACTTCAATATATCACAAGTGACTCTAATACCACTGAAGGGTTCATCAACAAAAAACAACGCAGCGGAATATAGAATCCTAGATAGGATCCATGTGTATATTGAAATCAAAAAGGAATTTCGAAACGTACCTTTTGTAGATAGAAGATAAATCAACAACCGATTGTGTTTAGATTAGCGCTCCAAGTGTTGCGCATCTACCAGTATTCATACACACGAACGGAATTCTCCAACGATGTGCTAGCGAAAGATCTTGAAGTTCCTTTTTCTTAAACGCCTTTTGATTTTCGATACTCTATCGACAAACCCTAGATAGATAACGATTATCTATCTATTTATATAGTCTCATTATCCAGCGGAATTAAAAGAAATGGGTCGAGCAATTTGGGCCCGCCAAACTGCCTTCCTTTAATTGTATGTTTAATCGTTATCTCATGACGCGCATGACTGCATAGATAATTTAAATAAGAGAATAAATTAAAATCTATTTCTTAAGTAGATCAAGGCATATAGAAAATATTAAGTCCGTTTGCTATTGTGTGCGACCATGTAAGTTCACTAGACATTAGCAGTATGCTCAAAACTCGTTTTGGCCCACAAGTCATAAGTAGTTTCTAGCAAGGTATTATGACTACCTAAGTATAGTGAAGGTTGATTTTTCGACACAACCTAATCCATAACTAATACTAAAGTATTAACCTTGATTGATTCCTAGGGCAAATCACTAAAATACTTTAGCTAAATCTCATTCGAAATTGATCACTCTCAAGAAGACTAATCATTAGGAAATGACTAACTAGGAATCAAGTATATGAATCTAAGAACTTGGCCATGTAGTGGTGGCCACGGGCCGGAACCGACCGGTTCCGGTTCGGAACCGGCGGTTCCGGTTCGTGGCCAATAACGAACCGGAACCGTCAGGTTCAGAACCGGTTCGGAACCGGAACCGGACCTCGCCAGGCCTCAGGCGAGCGAGGCGAGCCTCGCCGGCGTCGGGCGAGGCTCGCCTCGCTCGCCCAGCCTCAGGCGAGCCTCGCCGGCGTCGGGCGAGGCTCGCCGTCGCCTGGGCGAGCGAGGCGAGCCTCGCCCGACGCCGGCGAGCCTCGCCCGACGCCGGCGAGGCTCGCCTGAGGCTGGGCGAGCGAGGCGAGCCTCGCCCGACGCCGGCGAGGCTCGCCTGAGGCCGGCGACCTCCGCCGGCCCTCGCCGGCGCCGGCGGAGGAAGACCAAAAAAAAAAACAGAAAAGGAAAAACAGAAAAGAAAAGAAAATTAAATATAAATTGTAATTAAAATGTAAATTGTAATTAAATTTGGGGATAAAAATACATGACTTGAACTAAATAAATTATCATTAAATACATTACAATTCGTTACAACGATTTATAAAAAAAACGAGCACAATATATATGCCCTAAAAAATAAAATGATCCCAAAACCTAAACATTCCGTGCACAATGCACAGGGGATCAGAGGTCACATGTCGTCGGATTATACTCGGGTTTCCCTAAGCTCATGTGGGCGTACCCGATATGAGAAACAAGGGTTCCCGAAATATTTGCCAACTCCAATAATTCTTTTACCCTCAATCGTCACTACCCGTTCCAGTACCGGTAGTGGTAGTATCTCCTCCATCGTTAAAGAATTCGGATTCAGCATTGCGATCTATCTCTTGTTGCCGGTATTGAGCCTTCGTCCAATCAGCAACACAAGCTTGCATCTGCACTGATTCTGGATCTAATCTTGAACGATGTTCTTCCAAAATATTACCTCCGGCACTAAATGCTTGTTCGACCGCAACTGTGGAACAAGGGGTTGAAAAAATCTGTTTTGCAATAAGAGCAAGGATTGGGTATCGGCTTGCGTGCCCCTTCCACCAATCCAAAATTAAAAAATTCTTACCACATTCAGTAATCTCAAATGAAACGTTTAGATAACTCTCTAATTCAGAAATATTTCCTATAACTCCTTTTTTGTTTTTTTTGTCTATGTAATAAAAGTTGGTACCCTCTACTAATTTTACCTGTACCGTCGTTTTGTATCTCTGTTGATTGAGAAGATCCAGTATCATCTAAATTATATTT
This sequence comes from Syzygium syzygioides, assembly GCA_031216285.1. Taxonomy (NCBI): domain Eukaryota; kingdom Viridiplantae; phylum Streptophyta; class Magnoliopsida; order Myrtales; family Myrtaceae; genus Syzygium; species Syzygium syzygioides. The sequence continues at coordinate 25,485,948 of CM062247.1, forward strand.
AGTATAAAATTCATTATATAATTCTATTACTACGTTTTTAACATTACGTACTATAGCTGTAATATTTATATCATCACAATTTAAACATTGATAATACACACGCAAAAAATCATGTAAGCCATCAATTTTGCAACGCGGATCAAAAGCAGAAGAAACTAAATAAATAATGGGAATTTCCATATAATAATGTAGCCACTTTCTTTTCATTGCAAGTATAGTATGTTGTAATTGAACATCATTTTCACATTCATCAAAAATTCCGACAATATTAATACACTCTACTAAAAATAAATGTGTAGTAGGATAATAAACACCAGACAAAGTATAAGTTGCATCATTAAAAACCTTTAAAACATCTAAAATTTTTTGGCAAATATCCCACTCTTGTGGGTATAAATTAATCTGAGGTACATTATTAGAAATGAATGTACATAATAAATCTTTATATGCTAAAGATTCAGTAAGCAAGTGGAAAGTAGAATTCCAACGAGTCGGAACATCTTTTGGAAATCTTTTTGGCCTTCTGCCATTTTCTCTACAAAATTTACCCCATTCTCTCATTTTTTGAGGATGTTTCCATAAAAATTGAATCGCCATTTTTATTGGTTGAAGAAAAATATCGAGAGTTTTCAAACCATCTTGTACACATAAATTTAAAACATGACAAACACATCTAACGTGAAAAAATTTTCCGCCAAAAGCAGGTCTACAAATATTTTCTAACTCGACAATTGAAGCGGTATTTGCTGCAGCATTATCAAAACCGGTTGAAAAAATTTTGTTAAGCAAATAATATTCTTCTAAAATTTGCCTAATTAATCTATAAATATTATTTGCCGTATGATTATCATCGAAAACTTTAAATGCAATGACTCTTTTTTGAATACTCCACTCGTCATCTATCCAATGACATGTTATGCCCATGTAAGAATGACTTTGCCAAGGATCACTCCAAATGTCACTACCTATATGCACGCATCCATCAAATTGCATAAAAAAGTTTTGTAAATCTTTTTTTCCTTTTTTGTAAAGATCTTTAATTATTCGTTTAACTGAATTTCTAGGAACACGTTTTGCTTGTGGAGCACATGCATTTTGTACAAATTCATTAAAACCAAATCTTTCTCCAAAATTAAATGTTAAATGCTCAACGGAAATAAATTTGCCTAATTCTTCCTTATAAGTTTTATCATTAAAACGAAATAAAGGGGAACTGTTAGGATTGACGTACCCGGAAATTTGTTGTTGCCCGATATCGATTCCCGTTTCGGTTGGATGTTTGCTCCTAAGATGTCGTTTAAATGTTCCATATCCTTGTCCACCTGTATATTTATATATTTTCCCACAATATTTACAAATTATATCATACCTTTTTTCACCAAGATCAAACCTTTCCGTTTTCGTGAAGTGATTCCAAATGTCAGATGTAAATTCTCGTTCCGTTTCCTTTGTTGTAGATATTTCTCCAGGAGGATTAAAACTTTCTTGAGTCGGGACGCGCTCCATATCGGGAAAAATGTTGATTTCATCATCTTGAAAATCTGCATATTCTCGAGGATCAAAAGAATGATGGGATTCCGTCGCGATATTCTTACCTTTGTCAGACGGCACTCGACTTCCACTTGCCATTTTTCGAGTGGATTGAGAGAATTGAGCGGATTAATTGGGAGAATTAAGAAAGAATTGCGTGGATTGAGAAAATTGAGAGAATTTAAGAGAATTGGCAATTGGAAAGAATTTCGAGTATTGAGAAAATTTAAGACTTGAGAGAAGAGAATTTGAGAGAATTTGAGAGAATTGTGTGAGTATTGAGAGAATTGTGTGAGTATTTATAAAAAAAAATTGAGAAGAAAATTTTTAAAAAAAAATAGAAGATAATTTGCCCGTTGGCCCGTTGCCAAACGGGCAAATTTTTGCCTTTGCCCATTTGGCAACGGGCCGCCCTTGCGGCGGGCCCGCCCGCACTGCAGAGTGCAGCAGGGCCTGCAGACGTGCAGGCCCTGCTGCCCTGCAAAGTGCTTTGCACTTTTTTTTTTTTTCATCCCGTGGCCGGCGTGGCGTTGGGGCCGTGACGGCCGTCGTTGCCCAACCCCAACGGGCGCCGGGCGCCGAGCCCGCCGAGGAGAGGACGGCGACTCCGCGGCGTCCGCCCTCGCCGGTCGCCGCGACGCCGCCTGAGGCCGGCCGCCGGCGTCAGGCGAGGGCCGCCCTCGCCTGGGCTGGGCGAGGCCGGCCTCGCCTGCAACTGGCGGGGCCGGCCTCGCCCGACGCCGGCGAGGGTCGACCTCGCCTGCAACGGGCGAGGTCGACCCTCGCCGGCGTCGGGCGAGGCCGGCGACGCCTCCGCCTCCGGCGGTCCGGCCCTCCGCGCTCGGTTTTTTTTTTTTTGAACCAGGCCCGGAACCGGCGGTTCCGGGCCGGTTCCGGTTCCGAACCGCCGGCCCGGTCAACGGGCCGGTCCCGGGTTTGACCGGGCCGGTTCCGGGCCGGTTTTGGGCCCAACCCGGCCCGTGGCCATGCCTATGGCCATGGATCGATACTTCGACCATAAGAATTGACGATGAGATTTTTTTGCCATTATAGACCGATCAAAGGATGGGTGTGACATCCCTGATTTCGGGCCTAAATAGCCAAGAGCTGGTAATAAGTGGATAAGCGGGTAAGTCGAGTCGAGGGTCGGTAATGGAATGGACAACATGATTGAAACAAGTGTACTGAGGGTTGATTGTAGTTCGATCGAAAGATTGTCCATGAATTAGCCTATGGATCAACAGTGGAATCACCGCCTAGCTACGCCAATGATTAGAGTAATATGACCGTGAAGTGACCCTTCGACTATAAAGGCCGTTCGTAGAACGGTTCGGGATAACTATAGATCAGTCCGGTGTCAGCATGTGTCGATTGCGGGTGATATCGCACGGCCATGCATTAGTCTCGGGTGACCATGAGTTAATTCTGAGGTACTGGATTCCATGAGGCTACATGACAACCGAGGGTCAATCACGGGTCGTTGACACTTAAACGTGGCTCGGTCATGAATCGGCCACAGGTCGTTGCGTTAAGTCGGATAGGCCATAGACGAGACATATGCCAGGTCATGTGTCTAGTGGCTTAGTCGCGACCTAGGCAAAATTGCCGGTCGCAATGACCAAGGCCATGTGCCTGGTCATGACCGGCCATCGTGCCTATCAGGCAGTGCACGGATCGGCTACGTGCTTGATCGTGCGCAGGTCATTGTGCCCGACTCTTGTGCTACTAGTTGTGCCTATAAGATCCGGTTTTGATCCCGCTCCATGCTCAAGAAATATGGCAATGAGTCGCGCATCATGCCATTCATGGGCTGATGTGCATGTTTGGCCGTGAATTGACCCCTCGTCCGTATTACTCGGCATAGTGCTCAACACAGTGCCCATACGGCCGGCAAGGCACTAGCTCGGCACAGTGCCCATGTGGGCCAAAAAGACATGTTGCCCATGCAGCCAGGCAAGCCGTTCGGTACGTTGCTCGTGCGGCTTGGCACATTGCCCATGTGGCCCAACCTTGCGCCCGGCCATTTATCCAATCAAGCCCTGCCATTTGCCCGGTGACCCGGCCACGTGCCCAGGCCAACCCGGGAAGCCCAATTTGGCCTAGTTTGGCTTAAATTTTTGTAGGGCCAAATTTGGTCACTTGTGAGAGTTTTTTCACATTAAACCTCATTTTAAATATGATTTTTAGAATTTCTTAATGCGAGAAAACTCTCGGAAAAATTATGAGACTTAATATAATGTAGGGTGCAATTATAATACCGTTTAGCCAATTTCGAGAAAAACGATTGGCCTAGGAGGTTTGTGAGTGAAACCGACAAGCTAGTAGGCCTTCCACGGTTCGGGTTTGACCGAAGAAAAGTGACAAAAAGGGTTAACTTGATCAAAGGTGTAATTATTGCTCTTGAACCTCCATTATTAGACCCCCATGAGGTATTCCCCTTCCATTACTGTTCAAGCTGAGTTGTGCTATCTAATAATGGCTTCATTTAAGGCTTTTGGTGACTCATTGATCACCAATAATAGAGCTTAAGGCAAGGCCAATAATTGGCCAAGCCAAGGGAACCAAACAAGGGGCCATTCGGCCGAGAGAGAGAGAGAGAGAGAGAGAGAGAGAGAGAGAGAGAGAGAGAGTGGCCGAGAGGGAGGAAGAGAGAGAGAGGGAACCAATAAAGAAGAGATAAGTCTTAGCCTTCATCATTTTAGTCATTAATGTCATTAAATAAAGGTCATCATGACTTTGACCAAAAGGTCTCTATTATTGGTCCCATTCTAGGGTTTTCTAGGGAATTGTATGAGCTCTTTAAAAAGCAAGATAACCCTCCCTTTCCTTCTCTTTTCACGCCATCATCACCTCACACCAACTTCATCTTCTTCTTCTTTTTCTTCCTTTGTTTTTAGTTTTCTCACTTTCAACCTGAGAAGCCCATGCCCAAATCAACCCCGAACCGGCTCGTATTTCATCTCATTTGCTACCCAAGAGCCCACGGCTTAACCTTCGTAGGCCTCGGTTTGCTCAGCCACACAAAGAGAAAACCCAAAATTTCCCGAGCCTACCCGTATCTAGCATATTTTCTAGTGTTATTAGTTGTTGAGTAAGTAAATTCCCTAATACTGGGAAAGGAAGTTGTAATGCGTTGTAACATGAGTTGCTTGGCCCGTTTTTTGATTTCGTGGTTAATTTACTTGGCCCGTTTTCTGGTCTCATGGTTATTTGTTCTTTCTCATCTCATGATGTTCACGTGTGATACTCACGATTGATATTTGTTCTTGTTGATTTTGTAGCATGACTTTGCTATTTAAATTGTTATCGATGCCGGTACGGTAAGGATGCGCATGAGAACCATTCTGTGCCCGAGAACTATTTCTGAACAGAAATGATTTTTTTTTATTCTGTGCCCGGAAACAATTTCTGAGTATTTTAAGGCGTTTGGTAATTATCCAAAATTTCTATTTCTAGACTAGAAAAGAATAGAAATGCGTTTGGTAAACTACACAAAATTTTTGTTCCTAAATAATATTTTAATGATATTTTGATTTTTTTTTCCCTTTTCTTCTTTGGCCATGGCTGGTCGCTGGTGACCGGCGACCGGCCAAAGCCCAGGGCCGGCGAGGGCGAGGGTCGCCCTCGCTGGCAATGGCCAGGGCTGGACCCTCGCCGCCTGGGCGAGGCGGCCTTGCCCAGAGACGGCGAGGCTCGGCCTCGCCGTGGGTCGCGACGGCGACCCTCAGCCTCGCCCAGATCTGGCGAGGCCGCCTCGCCCAGGCGGCGAGGGTCCAGCCCTCGCCCTCGCCGGCGAGGGCGACCCTCGGCTCCGTCGGTGGCCGGCGAGGGCCGTGACGCCCTCGTCGGCCCTGGGCTGTGGCCGGTCGCCGGTCGTCGGCGGCCGGCCGGCCTAGGCCAATGAAGACCAACACAAATAAGAAAAGAAAAAAAAGAAAAAAAACCGATTCTCAAAATTGTGCCGAGAAACAAGAAGCAACTTTTTTTTACTTCTTGTTTCTCTTCCAAAACTGTTTCTCGGCACAAATTTTTGCAAAAATGTGCCCGGGCACAAAAAATTTACCAAACGCATTTCTATTCCCAAACCATTTCTGGGAACAAAAGAATAGAAATTTTTACTATTTGGCACGTTGCCAAACGCGCCCTAAGAGTTGACTTATGTGAACGACGATTGTCTCGTCCTTACTTGATATTAGAGTTTTTACTTACTGAGTTTCCTCGACTCACTCCCATTATTTTTCCTCTTTTCAAGTCCGTGATATGGCGTCCCCTCCAACCCACTTTGGAAACTCCGTTGAGATGCGAACCGAACTCCTTACTGTGATCGATGCTTGAGAGAACCGTGCTTACCGTTGAATCATAACCTACGTGATGGTCGACGAAGGCCGCGATGAGCTGGTCGCTCACCCGTACGAGGCGTGGTACCGCCTAGTGAACGGGGAATGGATTGGACCCCTTTGCGGCTTCAACGAGCCATTTAGAGGACCGAGCGAGTTATTTTCGGGGCAAGCCGGGGGTGGAGCGTGACAACCAGCCGGATGAGAAGCGAGAGGAGTGGGAGGAGCGAGATAACGATAAGCTATAGCGAAGTTAGAAACCCAAGCCAAGTTTTGTTTGTTTGATAGAAGCTTGTATCGGAAATGCCTTTGAAATGGGATGTAAAATTTAAACATGTCTTGTAAGGGCCCATAAAGAAGGCTCGACAAAATAAGCACTTATCTTGTAAATACAAAGTACGTTGTTTGCTTATATTACTCCTGTTTGTCTTGTTTATTACTTGCTTCCGCATGCATATATGATTGTTTAAAAATAAACGGGACAAACTAATATATTTCCGCAAGTCACGGATCCATTCGGGTCATTTTCGGTCACTAAGTATCGTTCGTAATTTCGAGTCGGGACATGGCAATGGGTATGTAAAGATTCGCAAATGATGTACAATTGGATCGCGGGTGAATCCGTTTGACCATTGTATGAATTTCGAACGATCCTAAACCTAATTCGAATGATCGCATCGATTGGAACTAGTGATTGACTCTCGCAATTACATGACAACCGAGATCGTCATGGCTCGAGTAAACTTAGATGTGGCTCGATATCGAATTGGCCACGAGTCGATACGCGTAACTCCTAAAAGCCACCTATTAGTTTGACATATATTGAAGTCACGATTAATTGATTTTAGCCATGAATTAGAATCCAGAATAGGATATCAAATTTTCAAGATTTCACGAAAATTTATCGGATGTCGTCTCATTTAGCATGGCCAACTATCGGATCGATAGGAATTTTCGGAAAAGTAGAATTTGGACCATGAGTAGAAAAAGACCATTTTACCCGTGGGTTATTTAAACACTTTTGAACTGTTGAAGGACAATTTGGACTTTTAATTTTCTGTCCATAGCTGAAAATGGTGGACAAGATGCCCCTCTCCTCTTTGCTTATTCTGATTTTGCTTTTGAATATTTATTGACTTTTTTCTAGAAGCTTTAATGTGAACAATTGGATCTTTGATGAGACTCACTAGTTAATCCTAGCCCTTGGAAATGTCATAGTAGGGGTAGTCGACCCACTCAAGTCACTCAACTCACTATCTCTCTCTTTCTCCTTCATTCTCTCCCCCATTGAGCAGATCATCTCCCTCTTCTCTCTTCACTTTCAACAACCACTTCTCCCTTCCAGCTCGACCAGCAGCTTCACCTGCCTCCCTTAGCCATTGTCAGACCACTATGTGCACCGCCGTCCTCTCGACTAGTTGCCGAAGCCTCTGTCAATTACTGTTGCTTCTCTCGCCTCACACCACCGCTATTTTCTCCTATTATCACCCTCATCTCCCTCGTTTTCGGTCAACTTCACTCCTCACTGTCACCACCACCCCGTGCCCGTCCTAGCTGTGGTCCACCAGTGGCAAACGCTGTCGCCGAGCCGCCTGTATGTCTGCTGAGTTGTTGCTGCTAGGCATGACTTGTGCTACCCTTTTTACTTGGTCTTGCTTGCTTAGGGTTTGAGTAAGTGGCTTCCTAACCCTTGACTAGGCTAAGGGGTTACTAATGAACATGTTAGGGGTTGATTTGTGGATGTGGATAGTTAGTTTAGTGGTTAGATGAGCTTGAATTGCTGAATGGTTCATGTTGGTTGATTCTCGGATTCGTTGCTGCTATGCGTCTGTGTTTTGCTATTTTTGTGGAGATCTTTGTGGGCCGAATCTAAGATGGTGTTCTTCATGAAAGTTGACTCTACCATCTTAAAATATGTTATATATTAAATCTGAAATTTTTGAAGACCTTTTTGGGGTATTCGAAAGTTTATTTTCGAACCATCACTACTCTGCCGGATTTACTGTTCACCCGATTGGTGTGTCTTTATGAATTTTTATAAAATTTTTCAAACCTCTTTTCAATAAACTTCCTCCATGAAAGTTGTCAATAACACTTGTTTATATGACATATAAAAATTTTAAGGTTTTTCAAGTAGATTTTGAGTACTGATTGAAAGGGATTTCTAAGGTCAAATTGTCTGCCCTGATGGTCAAATTTTCGATCTGAATTTGGGTGATAAAAATAGCTATTTACAGTTGGAATTGGATTTCGTGTCCTTCATGAAAAATGTTTATTAAGATGTTTTCGATGACATATCCAAAATTTAGAATTTTTGAAGTTTAATTACTATTTATTTTGAAAAGGTTTCGGTTACTGCGCAATTGCCAATTTCAAGCCTGATTCTGTGCAAATTTCATTTCTCTCTCCTAGGAACATTTCAATATTGTTGCACGAGAGGGCGTGGCTGGTTGTGAGCTGAGCTTGAATTGAATGGAAATTGACTAATTGAAAGATGAGAAATTGATTGAGTGATTGAATGCCCGTATGAGCACATAATACCTTGAGGCGTGTTCGCAGGGTTAAGATGAGAATTAGTTGAGTGATTGAATGCCCGTATGATCACATAATACCTTGAGGCGTGTTACGTGGGGTTATAAGCCGTCTTGATGCGTTTTACTCGAGACGATGCCCGATTTATCAGATGCTCGGCTGGGCAGATGCCAATCACGCTGGAGGCTGGATTAATGCTGCTCATGGAATGCTATCTTGATGCGTGTGATGTGAGATGATGCCGTCGCCGACATAGCAAGACAATGCCTGGTTATGCCAGAAGCTCGATAACCTGATGCGTTTTACGTGGGTTCAGGGGAGCTCGACAACCTGATGCATTTTTACGCGGGTTCGGCCATTAATAATCTAGACTTCGTGAGTGTGATTCACATTATGAAATGCCATGTTTGAGATAATATTGGGCATGTTTAGATTAATAAGTGTGATATGCATGTGCTTGCCTCGATTCAGGCTGCTATGTTTCGATGAATGGTTGCCATGTTGTGGCGGTTTGCTAACGTGTAGGGAGTGTGTATGTGCCAATATGAGGTAAGGATGCCTGTGTTTGATGTGGCACGTTGATTAATTGAATTGCCTGCCTAGAACTGTCCTGCGGTACGTGTTAGCCTAAGCGAGGCTTAGGTAGTGACTTATTGAGGTTATTCTCATTGTTAAATTACAAATATTTCAGACCCTTGAGCCTTAACGATATGGAAAATTCGAGACGCCAGTAGAGTACCATGGGGATTGAAGATAGGTCTAGTCCCCCATCTATTGAATATTTCTTTTGAGTAGTGAAGTTAGGCTCACCCAATCACTCGATCCTTTTGAATGCACGTGGTCTGTAGTGATATGTATGATGTGAATTTTGTGAGTAATGCTTTGTCTATAAAAGTATTTTGTTGACATGTTTCCGTTGTCTCTTTGCTATCCCGTTTAATTATTTGTTATATGGAGAGTTCGATTTACTTTCATGTGTGTTGCTCTTCAGTTCGTTTGTTTGGATTGGCAACAAGTCCTGAGATATCGCATTCTTATTGGCCTAGTTGGGATGTCGCGTGCTTGCGGGGATCGGGGCATGACAGTAATATTTGCCTATCACAAGGTATTCATATGTTGATCATGATTTGCAAATGCAATACAATTATAAAAAAAATTATCCTATGAAAAATAAGCAAATACCTTGAGATGGTTGAGGAAATTATAAGCGAGGTATCTCGAGTGCTGCCGAGAACACCCGATAATCGTTAATAAAACCTTCCCAACCAGCATACACAAGTGTAAATTTCATATCAAATGAACAAACACACATTACATTTTGAGTGGTAATTCCTTTCCTACCTCTAAATGGGATCTGATTCGACACTGGTACATAAGCATGAATGTGGGAGCCATTAATAACACCTATGTAGCCTTGCCATTTCAACAAAGACTAGCATTATACAAGATTATCAACAAATGTAAATGACGGTGTAAAGGAATGTACGAAAATCCTACCTTGAAGTAAGGATTATATTTAGGATCCATAAGCATCTCTTCTAAGACAACATCAAAAGAAGGTGGTATGATAAATCCTCTTACCAGATTCAGGACTACTTGTAATACTTTAGCGAAATACTTGCTGATAGTTTGTTCCGAATATTGGAATCTCTCACATAAATCTCTATTTGAATTCTTGTGATAAATCATAAATAAGAAGATCTCAACTTATTCGTCTACCATAATATATCAACTATCTTCCAACCAACCTCTTGCCTTCAATAAATTACAAAGATTGAAAAAGACATATCTCTCCATTCTAAAAGCTTTATGTATTCTATCTGAATGTCTATAAAAATATCTCTTTTATCCATTTGGGCCCTGACAATTTATTATCCCAAATATGTTCTCTAGTGTGCATAGACATGTCCAACATAACAATACATAATCATGCTTTCAATATATCAAGTTCAAAATTATCAAAGACCTGTTCAATTAGTTCAACTGATGCTACTGGACCATTATTCATGCTACATTCACCCCTCTCCATATTACCTATTCCATCGCACAAAGAACACAAACACAACAAATAAGTCAGGAATCAACAATAGCCACGACATCATCATAGTTGCATAATTAACAATAGCCACAAAATCATCATAGTTGCATAATTAAAAACAAAACAAAGTCATCATAGTTCTATAAATAAAAACAAACCAAAGTATCTCAAGGACACAAGTCATAAAGTGAAAATAAAGAAAATATGAAAAAGTCATCATAGTTCTCAACATCTACTTAAAGAGATTTAAGAAGACTACGTCTCCTTTCAGATAAAGATATGATGAAATCATCTCTCTAGTTGGCACTAAGGCATGCTTGGTTCATAGCTTTGCTGTAAAAATTCTGCTCCAAGTTAGGTATGTCATTTAGGATGGCAACCACAGCTCTCATGGAGTAAGCGTTTTCTCAGGTGGTGGGCATGTGAGGTGATAGAGTCACCTGTTGATTGACCCACATTGGACTTGATCATATCTTGAATGGCTTTGCAGGTGCTAGCAATATTAAATGTGCTACTCTTTCTCATTTTCTTGGAATTTAGAGTCCTATCCAACTTGTGTTTCTCGTAAACTTGCATGGCAGTCACATCAGGTGTGAAGACTCCAAAGCACCACCACCATTGTCACCACCACCGCCATTGTCTTCCCCCTTCGACACCATCAAGTATTCTGTATTTCCTAATGCATAATCCCCAGTAGCATATGTATTGCCGAACGCAATACATAGATTGGGATATTGAGAAATGTATCCTTCCAAAATTTATCCCATTCAATGCTATCCTGCAATTTCAAAAATAGTGACATGCGTTAGCAATATAATTGAAGCATACATCCATAATAAGAACAAAATGACCCAATTAAATTGATACCTTGATGTGATCTTCCTATACACTGTGATCCTCCACAATAATCGTTTTGTTAACATTATCCCATCCAAATGTAGATTGTGAAAAAAGCTTCTTATCACTCCCATACTGTCTTCTTAATTTGCTTGCCCTATTCTTCAATTGAACTACAGTAATCTGGAGTGTTGTTTGTTTATTGAACTTGGTAAATATGTTATTCCACCCTCCTTTGTTATAGGTAGTGGTGGTGCGATTTTCCTTTTTTACCTCTTCTACCATCAAGCTTATAAGCAAATTGGTTAAAGGCTCAATCGACTTTGCCATAAATGCCTCTTTTTGGGATATCATTTAACCATAACTGGTTGAACATCAGATGAGCCATATCATTGGTGTACCAATTCAAATGCAAAAGATTTGATGTCAAGATCCACATATCAGATTAGACAATCAAGCATATATCACAAGCATATATCACCCGCATCGAGTTTGGGATGAGAGGAAATGCAACGTGGAATTACCTACAAAATCACAATCACACAGTGCATGAAATTCCCTTCATTTCTCCAAATTTATTTCATTAATATGCAAAATTCTCCCTACAACAGGACAGATGCCATGGACACAACAAGAAGAAATATGCAAAGAATTTCCTCTAAGGACTTACATTAGGATGTACTAACTTAGCAATTGAGAATATTAAAATAGTACAACCATTTATTAAGTAATCATTATTTGTGCTTCCAAATGAGTGCTAAAATTTCTGCGTGAAATATAGAACGATATTAATGCAAACAAGAAGCTCTTGATAATTGAATGTAGCTGTTTCAAGAAATGATATAAGCATGGAGAAACCTCTCATAGGGAACTAACAGATAAAACCCCACTAAAAGTTCCTTCACCTTAGAACGATTGTTCAATTCTAAAGAAAGATATGGAAAGAGAACACTGTTATACAACCTAAATTGTTAACAGAGGTTCTTCATAAGAACTCAGCAGAAGTGCAAATAATTTAGGAGTATACTAATATATTCGAGCACTTTGTAAATGGAAAGCGAAAATGAAAGTACAAAGCTAGGCTTTATTTACTAAGAAGACCTGAGCAGCTAGAGTGTGGAGAAAAGTCCAATGGCCCTCCCGAGTTCTCCTTTAGTTTCAGGTGCAGTAGCTTGTACCTGAAAAAAATATTTAGTTAGAGTTTGACGGGAGTAGAAAAGCTAGAAGGGCAAGTAACAACAATTAGAAATATTAGTTCCAGTATAATTTCCCATATACCATTTTTCATTTCTTCCCTAAGCCTTCACTAGCAAAAAAGTCTCATTTTCTCAATTGGAACTAACAATTAGCAAAATTTTGATAGAAGTGAATTGGAACTTCAGGATAGGGCTAAGGAAGACTCTTATGAAGCAGTTCTAAGATGAAAAACATGCGATTCGAAACCAATCATCCATCATAAGAATTGGCTAAATGACCCAAGTTGACTACACCCAAATGCTGACATTGCGAGATTCGTTAGCAATTATGCCTGCTCTCAGAAAAACTTAGAATTTCACTCCATTCTGAGCTCTATAAGATTTAGCCAAACGAACAAATTAATCTCTACTGGACAAAAAATTTGCTTTTGCAAAGACCTTTAGAGGCATAACCCACGATAAAGCTCCCCTAAAATCTCCCAAAAAGCGGTCAATGTTGGCTGAAGAAGATCAAGTAATGAACTTATAACTTAATCAACAAAATGGTAGGGAGAAATCACACATATGAGCTTCACCATTTTGCATCTCATGACCAAAGCGTGTCTCTTTTAATTACACCCATGAAATATCACCATTGCAATTATGGGTTTCAAAGATTCTCTCACTTACTTCCACTGAAAGGTGACAGCACACCTGTAAAAGCTAGCGAAACCAAAACCAGACAAAAATCCATGACTTTCACACACCCAGAGAAACATACATGATGTTTCGAATCGCATCGGACCGAAACCGATCTACCCAAGAAACAACACAAACCAAAAACTGCACATCAAACCCAAAAAGATTGTGACTTCCAAATCTAGAATCGAATAAAAAAGCGGGAAACCCAGCATGGGATCGGAGTTTAGGTAGAGGAGGAGACAGAGGAGAACCGAAGCCGACCTCCCCGATCATGGCGGCCCTGGCTACCTCTCGGACGGAGTGAGCGAGCAAAACGCGAGAGAGGAAGGAAGAGTGAGAGAGAGTCGAGAGAGAGAGAGAGAGAGAGAGAGAGAGAGAGAGAGAGAGAGAGAGAGAGAGAGAGAGAGAGAGAGATGAAATAAGAGCAGACAGGAACATATGTGTTTTGAAGAGAAAAGAGTTTTTTTTAAAATGATTTTCATTTCTAGTTCAGAAACAGAAAACTCACTTATTTTTGTTTTGATTTTTGGTCCAGAAATAGAAAAATAGAATTTGTGTTACTAAACGGTTTTCTATTCCAAACCTGTTCTCGAGAATAGAAATTTAGTTCTGGATAGAAATAGAATGGTTATCATTCACGCCCTTATAGTCCAAGGTGTTTTGAAAAACTTTCATGGAAGGAGTTTTGCAAGATTCGGTCCACAAAAAGCTCTTCAAAATTCGGAAGCAACAAGGGTCTAACAAAAACCGAATCTGGAAATCACAACCCTAGTTCAAGAACAACTCAATACTTGATCTCCACGAGTTTTGAGTTCAAAAACACCCAAAATCAAAAGCTATTATCCACATGCACTATCCATTTTTGACAAGATTCAACAAAACAAGCCCGCTACAATCAACTATACTCACAAAACATCACATACAATCACAAACAAGCTCTCGAGTCTCACATGCAATACCATTCAAACACTCCTATCATGCATGCAATGACCAAAACTCACACAGCTCCACTGCCCCCTCCAAAAATAGCCATTATTCACCATATTTTCTCAAGTCCAAGCCAACCGAAGCAACATGCAAGTAAGAAAAAAGACCATTCACAGTCCACACGACACAAAACCGAGGGCCTAAAGGATTGAGGGAAGTAGAATCTAGCCGTTTCTTCTTGCCTTAAACTAACCAGAACCGGCTTGGCCCTTCTTCAAGCCGCTAGCCGAACCTTCAAGGGAAGAAAAATGGAAGGAAGTGAGGGTGAGAGGGAGAGTGAGGTCTGGCCGAGAGAGAGATTAGTGAGGAAGATGAAAGGGAAATGAGAAAATGAAAGAGGGAGAGAGAGAATGGTCTGCCGAGAGAGCGAGAGAGTGAGGGGTGAAAATGAAGGTGAGAAATGGAGAGAGAGATTAGCCGAAAGTTAACGAGGAGAGGATGAGTGCCATGGAAGCTTCATCATTAGCCCCAAAGAAGTATCAAGCAAGCATTGTCATATGGGATGAAATGTCATTGGTTAGGGTGGGCGGCCATGCATGATTATACCCCAAAAATTGACTTAATTTTCATGCAAAAATAAACTAAGTGACCGGCTATGAATAGTGTACATTAGGGTTCAAATCGTGTCCTATGTTATAGACACTAGATGCTTATAATATCCACACAAAGTATATGTTAAAAACCATAGCCCCTAAATTTCTTAAATGGCCATTAGAAATACGTTAACAAATTAGATTTGATCATCAGTATTAATATAATCTCCCGCGGCTCACTAATTGATTCGACAAAAATCAGGATGTCGCACCATTATAATGTGATGTGAGATTTATCAATCGAATAGACCATTGATATATGATTTGTTATTGGTAAATGGAATATATCATTGACCTGGTTTTTAATAGATATTGATCAAATGGACTTGACCATTGATGTTTGATTTGAGATGGTTTTTAACGAGTATTTCTTATTTGTAAAAAGCCTTGTTGAAATGAAAGAACCCATATTTGATTTGATTTGATATACATATATATTATATCTTTGAGCTTCCGGTATTGCTATATCTATATGCATAGTAGTTGTTTGATTTGCTTAGAAGAAATACGCACTACTTAATAAGTACGCACATCTCTTTCCCCAATCTTTTCAGGTTCGTTAGTTGGTAGCCAATAAAGCAGGAGCGATGTTGTGGGGACTTTTGGAAGTTGAATTTCTTGTTATGATTTCAGGTTGCATCCTTCAAGTGGAAGGATGCCCAAGTCATCTCCTGTTCTAGTAGATTTCGGGGTGTGACATTAATAGAATATGACAAATTCATCAAAGGAAAATGTATTTTGGAGCTCGAAAGATGTAAAAACCATTTGTAAGTTCTACGTTGAATAAATTGATAATGACAGTCGTCTTGCAAACAACAAAAGGGATGCATTGATAGTTTTAATTAAGAGGTTTGAGAACCTATGGGGTAAAAAGTATTATAAAGTCAAATGAAAAATAAGTGAGATAATCTCAAGGGAGAATGGAAAAGATAGAGGACGTTAGTTATGAAGAAAACAAGATTAGGATGGGATCCGAAAAAACCAATACCATCGATGCAAGTGACTAATGATGGGAGAAGAAAATTCAGGTTTATTCCCTTTCTTTTGTTATTTTTTTTTCAAGTTAGTCTTTTATGATACAACTCATGAACATATTTATCATAACAGGAAAATCTTAAGATTGAAAGTTTTTTAACGAAAGGCATACATCCGAAACTTCAAGTTTGATCGGATAGAATATTTGGAAATATAGTTGCTACTAGAAGTGTCGCGCACAGAGTTATGTGTTTATGAGGACATTGAGGCCACACAACTTAATATTAATGATTGTATGGGGATCTACTAATAATAATATAAAATGTGATGTAGGTGAAAAGATTGTTGAACAAGCTCAAAGCCTTAAAAGAACGTCGCAGAGTTTGGTGAGGCAATCTCAAGGAAAGAAATAAAAAAAATTGACCACAGTTGCTAAGTTAGTAGTGCAAATAGACAAAATTTGTTTAGCTATTGAAAGTAGAAGCAATGCGAGGGAGTTGATCTTTACATGAAAATCATAGAGATGTTATCAAGCAAGACAAAGTGTTATACCTTTTCGCACTAGATCATTTTGTAGAAAAGACATACAATAGGCAATATTCATGAAGTTATCTGATGATCAGGAAAAAGTCAAGTGTATCAAGTATAAGTTTGCAGAGTGTAGTCATTACTAGGATGTTATCTACTTATTTGAAATCTTTCATATGCCATGTTGCTTTAACGTGAGACCTATTTGCACAGCTTATTTATACTAATTGGAGAGACGTGTTTATGTTACATTGTAAAACCTGTTTTTAATTAGTGTTCTCTTTATTGAGTAGAGTTTGAATATATTTGATGATCGATAAGTGTTACATGATATGATGCATGACATCATCACTAGATTAAGTTCAATGTCACAAAAGCATGTGTATGAAAACTATTGGTGGAAAATGAGGAGGTGGTATAAATTAAAGAGGGACAAATGACAAATGAGAAGAGGTGGCATAAGTTAAAGAGGGACAAATGACATACTTATATGGTTTGCAAAGTAGATATTTGTTAAGCTATCAATAGCTAGTAAATTAGTATATAAACAAGGATATCAATGTCGTTTCCAAGCATTGATAAATCAGAAAAACATTTTGAACTCACTAAAAACATTAGTGAAAATAATGGAAGTTAGGAAAATCTCAACTTTGTATATATTAAAACTTGAAAAATCATCTAATATGAAACTCGGAGCATATCAATCCTTCCTACAACTAATATGGCGGCAATTAATTACTGTCACACTACACCATTAACGTATGCGTCAACAATCTAAACTATCAGACTTTGGGCGATAACAATCACAGAAAATCATTTTGAATATTATTACAAAACACGGAAAATTTCAGATATTACAAGAAATCTATACACACTCATAAGTAAGTTTTATTTTTAGAAAAAAGAACTTTTCACAAGGAGAAAATAAGTGAATTGATATTCTCTTAACATTTAATTGTGGTTGACATTTGACGAGTCAAACTAAACTCTTTTAAAACCTTTTGGCTACGTTTGATTGTCCAGATAACAGTCAAGATAATTTTATTTTATTCCGTGTTTGGTTGCTGTTCAACACAGGATAAAGCCAGATATACATAAATATAACCCAGATAAAAGAATCTCATGGGGAGGTGGAATAAAGGTGGATATAATTTCTTTTATCTATAGAATATAGGGTTCAATCCACAAAAAATTCCAAACTGGTACATCTGTAATAAATTTATCATCCGTTAGTTTTTGTTAAATTTTACCGTCAAATTGCCGAATTAGATGACACATGGCAATTAATAAATATATCAATTTAAGGGTTTATCACTATGTTTGTCGCAAGTTTACCAGTTTATGATTTTTCGTGGTATTAATCTAATTTAACGGAAAGTAAATTTATCACAAGTGTATCAGTTTGAGGTTTTCGGTGGTAAAAAAATTAATTTAGGGTAAATTTATCACGTGTATTAGTTTGGGGTATAAAACCTTATGCTCTCCTTCTCCTTTTTGTTGAGGCTAACAATACAATTTAGAAGGGATTGAATAGATTGTATCAAGACCTTTTTACTTTTTATGAAAAAACAATGAGTACAAAGTAAAGATCAGGTTAAGATGATATTTAGCTAAAGGTGTGCTTAAGTGTGTTTAAGTGATTGAAGCAGAGGGAAACAACAGCACATGAAGATATACGGAGGCTCGACTTTATCCACAAGCCTACTTCTACTCTCACCACTAATAGCAATAACTTGAGCTGGAATACACTAGTAATTTGCGGAACCAATTACAATTAGCGCACACCAATCCTTTTAGAAGATAGATCACACTTTCAGATGATGATTAGAATGATATTAATTAATTACCGTCATCTTAGTTGTCGACGGGGATGGATATTTTTGAAACTATATTTTATCAAGTTTGAATTTACTAAACTGAGACTTTCTTAGCATTCGGTTCTTAGCATTTGGTAAAATCAAGTGTCATGGGTTACATTATTTACTTTTAATTCTAGTTAACTGATAATAATTTACTTACATTAATAAGTCTCACCCACTTGGCTGAAGGATGAGAATTTCTTTTTCACAATGATATGTTTTCATCATTCTTATTAAGGCACCTAAGAAGCCACTTGGTTTCTTCTTAATAGCATCTAAGACCACTTGTTTTTCTTAAGATGAAATGCTCACATGCAAAGCCGTGTCTCTTTCAAAGTGAGATATCTCACTTAACTAAGTGTCATCACCATAAGGTATTAGTCACCAACTCATTCCCACTTGGCCATAAGCTAAGCAAAACCACGCCATATATAACCACTTGTCTTCTTCAAATAGAAACACTTATATACTTAAGGCTAAGTTATCATCATTCCTACAATTAGCCATCCGCTCTTTTGTCTTAAGTTCTCTCCACTTGGTGATATGTTAGATGAAACCTTACTCATTTTTATCTCGATCATATCATTCTACCCTCGATCTTCAGAAGAAAGTTTATTCTACCTTCATATCTGGACTTCAATTTGTCGAGAGTTTCATGGTGGTTTAAACCGTGTTGTTCAAATCTTGTTCAAAATAAGTGAAAACTCTAAACGTTAAGTTAGTGCAATCTACTTAACACTTTTAACTTGGTTGGTTGAGATGTGCAATTTGCTGTGCAATAACATTGTGGATATGGTGATCGTTGGACTCATCTTGCTAGTCTCATAATATTCAAAAGGATTGTAATCGATTTTCTTAAAGTGCAGTATATTTGGTAAGCGAAAATAATGAATCTAAACTTGAAAGTGTGTCTCTAAAATTTTAGACTCAACCGTTGTTAGCAATATCTATCTTATACTCGCTGGCTAGATTCACTTTCTATGTATATTTACCTTCTAAACCTGAATATGTTTACTTTCTGAATTCTTTGTTTTAGTCCAAAGTTCTGTTAGTTATGTTTTGGAAACACTCAAAATTTAAGAGAATTATTTCTTGCTTTCGCTTTCGGACCTTTAAGGAAAGTAAATTCTCTTTGTTAGTAAAATCTATTTATCCCCATTTTACCCTCATCTAATTTCATTATCTCAAAATTACCCTCATCTTCTTCAATTTGTAACATTAAACGCCAAAAATGTAGACATTAGAAAGAGAAAGAGAGACGTGTAGTGATGGCGGCTTGACCACCACCACACTCTGGCAAGGCCGAGAGCCTCAATGTAGCCACACCAAGGGTCTAGTGAGACAAATATCACTAGGGTTGCTGCAATCCCATGCAAGCTCGTGGGGAAGTAGCGCGACCCTAGCGAGCTACTTGTCGTGGTATTGCAAGTCTCACCTCAGTTGTTAAACACATGGCAAGCCATATCAGGGGTTACACAACTTCAATGGCACCTTGCTAGGGTCCTACAACCTTTGCTCGCTGTGGTTAAGGGCTCATTTGTCTTTCTAGGGTTTTCATATATGTGGTTATATCTTTGTTGTTATTTTTAAATATTTTTTTATTTCATTTAAAATGTTGCTTGATAACGAGTGTTTTTACACGTATCAAACACTATTTGCTTTCAAGATGATTGCCTTGTTGCAAAGTTGTAAAGGCAAATAACTATCAAAACTCATTGCTCAAAAGCCTTTATTATTATAAGTTTTTACTTTTATAAATGATAAGATTGTCCAAATGATAGGAAATGGCTAGGCGTGAGCATCGGGTACAATTCAATCCGAGAACCGACTTGGACCTGGTTCAAGGTTGGTCTTAGAGAGAAACAATTCTTTTAGAAAGAAGGGTTAATACTAAAAAAAAAAACCTCAACCTATATCTATTGTAACACCAAAATCCTTTTTTTTTTATTTCACTAAAGACCCTAAAATTACTAATTGTGACACAAATTTGTGTCATAAAAACTCCGAACTTATTGAATGTGATAAATATATCATGGATGGAACTGAAATAGATGGTATATACATCATACATGTATAAGTTTAGATTTTTTTGCGACACAGAAAAAGTTTAGGTATTTGGGTCATCGCGAGCAAATTTAGGGTTTTTTGTGAGACAAAACGCAAAAAAAAGTTTAGGGTAATTATATAACAGTAGGCATAATTTAAGGTTTTTTCCTGATATTTGCCCTAAAGAGAAGCGACCCAACAAGAATTGCACCGTGGCCTTCATCACGAATAAAAACCAACATAACTACTTGACCAGCCCATGTTATTATAATGAAATGATACAAAATTTAGAATTTATTGTAAGAATTTGATTGCAAAAAGTGGGGGCTGATTCCCAAGGAGCTGAATTGGGAACGGCCGGTGCCAGAGCCAACCGGTTCAATTCACGAATCGAAATATTGAACGCGGAGTGTCAGGGTCGGTTCCCGGTTCCAGAGCCAAGACCAACCCACCCGGGAATCGATCACCTCGGGAAATAACCAACGCGATCGGATTGGGCCAACCGACGTACTGGGCCGTGGGCCCAGAGAAAGTCGGCCCAAGCTCGACGTTCGCGTGCTCACAAGGTCCGATTGCGCTCCTCTACCTTCCCCAACGACCCTGCGCACTTCATCAGCATGCAAATCAAAACCACTGCGTCTCCCCGATCTTCCCCCTCTCCTCCTCGTTTAGATCGGACAGTAGCAGAGAGGATCTTGCCTCCCGCGCGTTCTTCAATGGAGGACGCTTACGCGAGATCCGTCTCCGAGGTAAGTCCGCACGAATGTACCGCCTTCGGCTTCTTGAATTCGAGACCGGATCGATCTCGGGGGCGCGTTGTTTCTCGCGAGAGGGGACGATTTGCATTTGATGCCTTTCTAGTTTCGGCCGCCTGATTCGAGCCAGATAATCTCGTCTCCTGCGGTTCGGTCGTCCTGTGATCAGAGCAATTAGAGGAAGCTGGAAGTGGCCTCCTCGCAATGTGTTCGAATTTACTCAAACTTGGTTGTGGCTTTCAGGTGCTGGAGTTCTTCGAAGTGGACCCGAGCAAAGGGCTCAGCGATTCGCAGGTTTGACTCGCGAGCTTGGGATTACCTTCCGGGCCGTGTGAAATTGAAGTTTTGGTTCAGTGAATTGGGGTTGATTTCTTTTGCCTTCATTGTGGCAGGTTGCTAGACACGCAAGGCTATTTGGTAAAAATGGTATGCCCTCGTCCTCACCCGAACTTCAATTGTGATCGCATCTGTTGCCCTTTTCCTCAAATACTCGGGCTGGTGCTTAAAGCTGTTGCTTTTGGCCGTAGGTCTTCTTTTAGCCACTTTCTTGTGTGTCTTGCGCCTTGCAATCAGTTGGCACTGAACCTGTGGGCAGATGAGCAATGAAATTCGAGCCACTTTTGTCTTCGGCATAAAGTGAAATAATTTACTAATGCTCGAGTTAGAAGCATCTGAGACACAAGTTATTTGGTAGTTGATCAAAAGGCACAAAGAACCCTTTGTTCTTTCTTTTTTTTTTTGGGGGGGGGGGTCTTTCTAGCCACTGAAACTTGCTTTTGACAGAGGTGAAAATGTACCCTTACATATTAGTGATGTAAAAGAGGGATGAGATACAGAATGTATAGAGTATTAGATCTTAAACGAATGCATCCGTGTGTCACCGTAGTTTTTGATATACTGTGAGGTAGACTAGATGACTTTACTTTTCTGGTAGTGGGTTCCCAGGCGTTTAGTCTAAAACAATAGTTACAGTTTTCACTGATATGACCGCTGGATAAAAATTAATTCGGCTTGACAGCCACTCAAGGTGAAGCAATGGCTGCTCAATATTAGATTATTTTCGCAAAAGTTGTTGTTTGATTACACATAATGCATTTTAAGCTACTTCTAGCCCTTATTTTTCCTTTCTGGTTATGAATTGTGTTTTGATTCTCCTTCTCTAGTTCAGTTTATGTTTTATTGTCAATCTTCTTGACAGCAATTGGAGAGGTGGAATGTTCTCTTTTGCTTTCCATAATTAGTTTTTCTTTTTAGCTAACTTATATTTTTGTTGGAATCTTGATTTTAGTATCACTTGAATGAAATACTTCTAGATGCGGTGGCAGAGTATAATGATAAGTAAAACAAGTCAATGCTTGTTGTTTCTGGTGCAATCTTGTGATATTTGTACTGTTTAGTCAATAGTGCTTAAATCTTCTGACTCCTTGTTTTACGTGCTTCATGATCTGCTGATGGTTTGCAGTGTTGCCCGAAGAGGAAAGTAAGCACATCTCTCTCCACCTCTCTCCAGCCCCCTTCTAGAAAAACCTTTTAATCAAGCAAGCGCGTAATTTGATCATTTTTTTCTTCCTCAATCTCTAGCTTGTTGTCATTCTATGCGACTTAATTTATGAGGAGTTCAGGGATTAAAAATCAAACATTTGTAGAAAAAAACATTGAAGAAAGTTCGAGTACTTGAGGCAAGCTCTTTTTTCTGAGTCCCATCCGTTGTTTTTTCCTTGTAAAGTCCCAAACTTAAAAATGCTGGCATACCTTAATGCGTAAAATTGATTATACCATGTAAGCCTCTTATGATCAGTGAAGAACCAAGAGGCGCGTGTCACGCAATATGCTTTACCACTTTAATAAATTACAATGCAAGCATTTTAAGCAAGAACAACTGCAAAAAGTAAGGTCTTGAAAGACAATAAAGGCTTTCCAATAAAAAAAAAAAAGCAGACAATGAAGGCTTATAAATCCTCCAATTTTTACTTTGTGTGATAAATACATGCGCATATGTCTGGTTCAATAATCGACTAAATATTGCTACTGAATTGAATCTGCCAACCTGATGAGAACTAAATTAGAATTTCCCCAAAACAGTTCGATTTGGGTAGAAACTATATTAAGTCGGATGTATGTCAAGCTTAAAAAGCTGGAAGCGCGCTAAAACTCAGTTGTTAGTACCGAGCATAGAATTAAAAAATCAGGATTGACATATGCATTTATGTTGCAGCAAAATCAGAATTACATTATGAATGGAGTGATTTTTAATTCTCATAATCAACTAGAAAGAAGTTGCCATATATCCTACTTGAAATGGGCATTCAACTGGTGATAAAAGAGATAAAAGGAACTGAATTTATAAAATGAAATATCAACCTAGAATTACTCATCAGACTATGCTTACCTATATACACAATATTGAGATGTTACATGAGTTTGCCTTTTCAGTCACTGGTGATACTTTCCAGGAACATGCTAATGATAAAATTGTATATGAATAAATTGTCCCAAATTTCTTTATCCCTAACTCAATAGCATTAGTTAACAACATGCCCTAATCTCGTTTTGGTTTCAGTTGTTGAAAAAATCAGTTTAGTTGACAAGTGTGTCATTGATTTTTTTCGGTCTTATCCTTTATGGAAATGTCAAGGAATCACTTAAGTGAATACTGGAAAAGCTTACGGTCTTTCTCTCTTTATTCTGGTGGTTAATCCAGGGACTTCCTTCTGGAAATTGGTTTTGAAGCAGTTCGATGATTTGCTTGTGAAGATCTTAATTGCAGCTGCCCTTGTGTCCTTTGTTTTAGCTCTGGTTAATGGTGAAACTGGCCTAACAGCCTTTTTGGAGCCTTCGGTAAACTATTGTGCTATTACTGTTGGTTGAGCTGATATTTCCGCATCCATCTTAAGTACCCTTAACTATTTTCTCCATACCTGTTTAATGCCTGATGCGATCGCATTCTATGAGACATTCTCAACCACTATAAAGGGTTCTTAAAAGATGTTCAGGAGAAGCCTTTTCCTGTGACTTTTAAATCTTTAATGATAACATGTGCGGCTTTCCAGTGACTCTTAATACTATGTGCGGAGGGAGGGAGGGATCACTGTGGATTTGTTTGACATTTTTTGTCACAGTGAAATCAGCAGTTTCATTTCTGGAGCTTTTTTTCCTGCTCACCTTTCCAAGAAGGCTTGCAATGCGGCTCTTCTTTTTCACATGGTCCATTTAAGGAACCAAAAAAAAAAAAGACTTTCTAAGAATCTGAACCTTCTGCTGATTTTCTTTTTGCTAGTTTAAGCATTCTTTATGCTCTATACTTTTTCTATGAATTAGTGTCCTCTTGTTAGTTTCTTATTTCTGTTTAAGCATATTCCGTTGTGCTTGAATAGTTTTCTCTATTTGTAAACTGTTATCTGAAAAAAATTTATTAAAAGAATAGTCTACTTTAATAGAAATGTACAAGAGCTTCTGATGGAAGAAAAAATTACTTAATACACCCAATTTTGGCAAAAGGTAGAAGAAGAAGTTCCCAACCATTAAAAGATGTCCAAATAGGAGGAACCGTATCTTGATTTTTGACTTCCATCACATTTCTTCTGTTGTTTTCTCTCCAAGCAATTTTGAGACAAAGTGGCAGCACTATGAGACTTTTAGAGGTAGATAGTTCATCGGAAGTATTCCAAGAGCTGAAAAGTTGAAGGACACTGCATTGCATAATGAGATACATAGACTTAATGAGCTGAAGATTTGATTTTACAAGTTAAGGGCAAACACAATAGGATTGCATATTGATCCTCGCCATCCTTTATCTATAATCTAGTTCAGCTCAAACCGCGAATCACCTAACAGATTGTATGTGCAAGCTAGCCCTCTTCCTTTTCCTTGTTTGCAAAGATGCTAATATCTGGCATGGGTGGGTATGGAACATTTCTAGATGTTTTTGCCTGCTTTTACAGTATGTGAAGGTTAACTAGCCAGAGATGCGTAATATCATGAAGTGGTGTTGTTTCTTTCTTTTATAGTTTACTGTTTGTTTTGCCTAAACTTTTTCACTCAAAGAAGAGTTATGTTGATCGAATCACATGCACAGGTGATTCTGATGATATTGGCTGCCAATGCAGCTGTAGGAGTAATTACTGAAACAAATGCAGAGAAAGCTCTTGAGGTAACTACCAAACTCAAGCTTGTGTTACCATGAGTGCAAGGAAATAATTGTCCTAGTGATCCTCAAATAGAAAAATACCTGGAGAACTCCTTCGATATTATGATCTGCAGAGAAAGCTCTCCTTCTATTTCAGACGAATTTCCTTAAAATAAAAAATTACCTCGGAAGACTTCTTTTGTTCTATGAGACCAGATCCAGTGAATGTCCTGATAATAGGCAGACTAATTTCCTAGACTCACTGGACTAAATATATGATCTATTTTTTATTGGGTTATATAAGTGATTGACTCCGTTTCACCCCAGTTTAAATGACGGATAGGTTCCCGGTTTTTGAATTATGTGACAGACTCAATGGTGATGTGCGGCTAAAGATTGCATAGTTTCCACTGCTGTAGTAGACTTTTTCCAAGAATGTGTATTTAATGCTCAACTATTCACATAAAGTCAGTGAGTATAGCATCATATTGATGGTAAAGGTGCTTATCTTATGACAACATTTCGGAATTAGACCCAAAGAGCTCCAATTAGGTATATGAGGGAGAAGTAATTGGCATGGTGCTGCTGATTCCCATCATACTATTAAGGCCTATTGGTGTTGGGCTTGAGTCCCATGTCCCCCTTCCCCATAACTGACTAGTGGGTATATTCTCTATTTCCTACACTTTCATTGCAGGAGATGCCACAGTGACTTTTATTCTTCTTGATTTTCTTTTGTTGAACATCTTAGTCATTATCTTTCTGATCTTTGATCCCTCACCCTGTCAATGTAGGAGCTACGTGCTTATCAAGCTGATGTTGCGACTGTGTTGAGAAATGGTAGGCTTATATTCCAGAAAAGAGGATAATCTCTTTGCTAATTATGCTTTAACGTAGTGAGGTCCACCATGTATATTCATATTCTCTTTTCGTAAGTGAAAGGGTCACTTATGAGGTGCCGGGGAAGTATATTTACTTTCAGAAATTTCTTCTTTTAAAGAATGTGGTATTTTGGCTTTTCCTCATTATCAATTGGCAATTTCAATTTTTAACCACCGCCCGCAGCGGCTGCGCTGGCTTGCGCTCTGGCCCCCCCACGAAGGGATCAGAGTTCAAACCCCAGCGTAGTCGTTAGGGATTCTTAAGTGTGACGCCGTGGTGGTGGGTCCTGCGCTAGCGTCACTCGAGGGCTAGTTGTGCATCACCGCCGGTTTATAGCTGAGTCATCGCTTGCCGGTTGCGCGGACACCTCGATTATCAAAAAAAAAAATTGGCAATTTTAAGGGTGTTTTCACCTATATGTGTGATAATTTCATGGAAATCAGCGCCAAAATCTTAGAAGTGCAGATTAGAAAGATTGCTGCCTCAGGATGCCAACAGGAAAAAAAAAGGAAAAAAGAGGGTGCGGCCATATAATCTAATAAGAAGGAAACGAATTAGAGAAGTTTGTTGGGCATTTTGTCTCAGTCATTAAGGTACATGCATATTTCACTTACACGAGACACTTTAAATCATTTGTACCAAGTTGTATCCATTGAATACAAACACTCAAAAGTATTTCTCGCTAGCTTCTCTTGGGTTGCTACTATGTAGTGTGCATGTGTTATATTTAACAAGAATGTTACACCTGTTGGCAGCTCTGTTTTGTGCAGATTGATGAAGAACTCTAATTATAGTTTCCGTATTTCCTTTCAATAATACCTTTATAACTGGAAAACTTTTTGTACTTGTGTCCACATTTGACTCACATAACACAAACCTCAAACGAAAATGTGCTTAGAGAAGATCTTTTGGTCGGAAAAAGTACGTTTTCCTTTTGCAACAATGTTTGGTCTTGTACTTTTTTGGCTTTGCATATAGCATTAGCATAACCTTTATGTCAGAAAGGCCGCATATCAATTTTCATATATCTTATCCTCATGAAAAACTCTCTGATTTCAGGTTGTTTCTCTATACTTCCAGCTACAGAACTTGTTCCAGGAGATATTGTAGAAGTTAGTGGTCAGTTAGTGAAATATTAAAATTGTGAAGAAGGTCAACTTGATTTAGAACATAATTAGCTCTTAAAAGCTTGACTTCTGTCTTCTGTTTGATGAGCAGTCGGATGCAAAGTGCCAGCTGATTTGAGAATGGTTGAGATGTTAAGTAATCAGTTACGTGTTGATCAAGCCATTCTTACAGGTATTTTTGCATTATATGTCTAACTTCTCAGCTTTGTTTGCTAAGCAATATGGGGAGCAAGGTTGTCTCAGTAGAAGCTAAGATCTTAGCTCCTGGTGCGGAGCCATTTGGGCCCGATTTGGTCTGTTTAGGGAGAGAATGGAACATGGGGAAAGACAGGGAGAACATAAATAAATTCTTTGACAAGGATGGCCATTATATGACTCACTGATCGAAGAAAGGAGTGTGCTCAAGAAAAGACATACTAGATATTGTGATATTGTGAGCTTGATCAAGAGTAAACTTTGACCAATTTTTTACATGTCTCCCTGATGTTGGATTTGCTTAACATTGTTAAGATGATTGATGTGCTAGGTGAAGCATATCAATCTTCTTATCATTGTCTTTTCCAATTCCTTTTATAACTTTTGTGAGGTACACCTCGTTCAGTTGTCATGCATATTAAATTTTTGTCATGTTCACTTTTCAGTTTGGAATCCTTCAAAGGGTTGTAGATGAAGACCAGACACTGTTTTCAAGTTTGAATACACCCTTTCTTGAAAGGAATGATCTGTTAGTTTCATCCTGCTGTCTATTTTGAATGTTTGAAAGTTTATGTGACTGAAGGGAAGGCCTGACTATAGAGTTCATGTTGTCCTGGAAATATAATCTGATGCAATCGGTTCTTATGGCTTTCATAGATCTTGTTGTGGTGAGGTAAATTTTGGGTGACCTTTCTAGAATACATTTGGATGTTCATGGACTTAGTCAAAATAGTAGTATCTATGTCTGGAAGAGATGAAGGGGCAGGAAATTATAGGAGAAAAGAGCAGGAGTAGATAAAGCTAGAAAAAGACGTCCAATGCTTTAGAGTACTCTTTTTCAGTAGAATAATTTATTTGTCCGTCTGCGGTTTTGGTTGGCATAATCGCATCATATAGATGTAATTTTCAGTTAAAGATGTTGCTTTTGCTTCACTGAAACATTATAGCCTTATCTATCCTGAGGAGGAATAAGTCGTTGAAGTTTGAACATACGCATGCTTTAGCAGCTGAAACTGTTTCGTGGTGATAGGTGAGAGCTGCTCCGTGGAAAAAGAGCTTGTGTGCGCTGTGACGACTAATGCTGTTTATCAAGACAAGACGAATATACTTTTCTCGGTAAAGGATTATGTGCCCTACTGCTTCATGGACAGAATTTGGGACCAAAAGCATGTTATAATTTCTTTTCATTTTTGCTAGAAGCCTGCATTCTGTTCCAGGGATTCAATGATTTTTAATAGTCTCCAGAAGTTTTTGCTACACAATTCCAGATGTGCGTGCAAATTAAATTAAGTCATATGGTTCCAATATAATCTGGTGTTTTGGAATCCTTATACATTACGTAGATGTTGACTTGCCCAAAGATAGAGCTGCTCTTCATCTCGTGGTACCTAGTGCAGTGTCAACATGCCAAATAAGTATATCTGAAGCTGTGCACTCTATAAACTCACAATATGGATTTTGGATTATTTCTTCTTGCCAACCATTCTGGTGCATGGGTTTACTTATTGTATTATTTACTTGGGAAAGGCACACAAACATTAGTAGGGCACTCCAGCCAAGCTTGATGCAGCTGGAAGCACAGTGACAGAGAGAAATCTATATAAATATAAACGAAATAACAAGGAGTAAAAGAGACTCCTTGACATCGAATCAGCCGAAATTCATCTAGAAAGTGCAGAGCACCCGATTTTTACTTCTGAGCAAAAGTATATCTCCTTTTAGCATTTATCTTGGATTTCGAGACAGTAAATAAACTTATCCAGAAAAACCCAGAAATAGGTAGACTTTGTCTCCCAGCTAAAATTGCTCGCCACTTGCTCATGTGCTCTTCAACTATGGTAGCTCCAATGTTTCTGTAGCGTGAATCGTATGACATGATTTTGGATATGTTCACTGCCAGGGTACTGTGGTAGTTTTGGGCAGGGCAAGAGCTATTGTTGTTGGAGTTGGTGCTAACACAGCAATGGGCAGCATACGTGATTCATTGTTGCAAACAGGGGATGTGAGTATAACCAAGTCATCACCTGTCATTGTCATTTCTTCCTGGGAATAAGTTTTTGGTTGTTAATTGCATGTGAATGAGCCTTTGCCCGCTCTTTAGAATTTCTACTATTCTTGGTATATCCTGTGGTTAAAGTAAACTGTTTGTCTTGCTTAAGAATATTCAATGTGCTTCGTCCTTGGTTGCTTTGAAAGATATTTTTGCTCCAGTTGTTTCATGTAACATTTCTGCAATACAATCTATTAGTTGTTTGATTTATGAGTGGGCCAAGTTTTGTTTTGAGGCATATGTGGTTGATAACTTGACTGGGCAATTAACCAAGGAAATTTTGTCTCAACATACCATACCTTGAAATTACCTCAGTATCACTTTTTCTGATCTCATGATACTGTAGTTTTTAAACTAGTAAATTCATTGTTTCTGTTACTTAAGAAATGGCTGTAAGCTCTACCTGAATTAATATGCTTCCAACTGGTTGCAGGAGGCGACGCCACTGAAGAAAAAGTTGGATGAATTTGGTACTTTTCTGGCAAAGGTGATTTGTTGGCTTTTTATTATCACTTCTATATGGCCTGCAATTAAGTGAAGTTCCTTGGGGTTATCTTCAACATAAGAATTTGCTACATACTTGTGACACTTAACTGGATGTATAAGGGGAGAAAGCTTATTTTATAGCTGGGTCTTGGGGGGACCTGTTCAATTAGCAACTTTTGATAAAACCCACTGTGGCACTGCCTTTGTTGTTGGATTACTCTTTTATTACCCTTGACCTGGCTCTTCATTGACCTCAAGCAATGATTTGGAATTAGTGATTTATGCTTCCCCGGGTACTGAAAGTGTCTTTTTTGTCCTTGTCATTAGTTCTTGTTCATTTCTAAACTTTGTTACATGTCTTTAGGTCATTGCAGGGATATGTGTGCTAGTATGGGTTGTCAACATTGGTCACTTTCGTGACCCAGCCCACGGTGGATTTCTACAGGGTGCAATTCATTACTTTAAGGTAATGTTTTTGTGGTTAAGGGTGTGTTTATTTGAGGGAAAATGTTTTCTGAGAATCCATTTTCCGGACTCTCACCCGTTTGGTTCGCCGAAAATGGTAAGTCAACTGAAAACACTTTCCGGTTAAAGAAAACATTCATGTATAAAATTAAGAAAGTGAATTCCCTAATCTAAGAAGGTGAAAACACTTTCCAGACTTGCTCATCTTGAATTTGTTAATAATTTTTCTTATCTTTTCTTTTTTTTCTTTTTTCTTTTTCTTTTCTTTTCTTTTCTTTTCTTTCTAAGAAGGAAAACATTCATGTATTTTCTTTTCTGAATAAAAATAATTTAAAAATAAAAAATAATTTTAAAAATACACAGTTTTTTTGATAATTTTCATTATCAGATTTTCCTCACCAAACAACTGAAAATACTTTCCAAGTCTTGTTTAGGTTTTAGCCAAACACCGAAAAATGAACTTATTTTCGTTCCAGAAATGGTAGATTTTTCGCGAAATAAAAACACCCTAAGTTACATTTCTTGCTTTATTAAGAGTGTTTTGGATTCTGAACATCCTTGTTTGGAGTATAAATCAGAAACGGACTGATTTATAAATCTAGTGATGGCTTGAACCATGAAGTAAGCTTTTCTGGAATTGGTTTGAGTTGTCTGCAAGTTGCATCACATTTTTATGTTTAGTTCTATTATAGGCTTACAAATAAGAAATGAAATTGTTTTCTTGTGCCTGTGCAGATAGCAGTTGCTCTTGCAGTTGCAGCAATTCCAGAAGGCCTTCCTGCTGTTGTGACAACGTAAGTGCTTTTCAAGGGTACAATGATTAGAACTAATCACAGGGAGTTATAGATTAATACCAGAAATTAATTTTTGTTCCTGCAATGGCGTCAACTCGAGCCAAATCATCTTCAGTTATGAGCTTCTCAATATGGTAACTCAACACAAAAGTTTTCAAGGATGAAGCCAGAACATGCAGTGCCGAACACATTTAAATCTCCTTTAAGTCGTTGCAAAACATCAGATACAAGTCCTTTAATGGTTTTTCTTTGAAAGGGAAAACGAAAAGCTCAAGTTATGTGGATACTTTCACACTCCTCACATTCAAATGGGCTCAGATGGCACATGAACTGACGAGAGTGGAGCCACATACACTAATAACCACGGGTGGAACTAGGGTCTTATAACATGTTAGAAAATCCAATCCAATAGCTTAAGCTATTAGGTGAAGGGAGATTACATGTATAAAAGGCCCACCGAAACCCCATAGATTAACAGTTTTGGTACCTTGCCATGACCAGGACAAGCAAATAATAATGTGGAAGAAGAAGATGCTTGCTCAATAATTCCAATTATTCTCTGGATTATGGCATCACTGTATGGTGGATGTATATGACTTAGTTAAATAATGGACATCTCTTGAAAATGATATTGCATAATTTTGCTGGCATGCTGTCAGCATGAGATTCCTAAAGAGCTTTGTCATTGCCGATTGAAGCCAAGATGTCTAGCATGTGCTTCTTTTTTGCATTAGTATTTGTTCCTTTTCTCCTAAGAGAATAGACTGAATCTGAGATGTTGTGCATGATAATAACTAGTTAAAAAACTGTGAGGTTGAGATGCATGCAATGCTGCAAAAATGCCTTTATGCAAGCTTATTATCATCTCGTATAAAAAATGTGGTGTGGTACATAATATTTATCACTCTTCCAGAGCGCATGAGAACCATTCTCTGCCCCGGCACAATTTCTGAACAGAAATGGTTTTTTTTTATTCTGTGCCCGGAAACAATTTCTGAGTATTTTAAGGTGTTTGATAAACTGTCTAAAATTTCTATTCCTAGAGTAGAAAAGAATAGAAATGCGTTTGGAAACTACACAAAATTTCTGTTCCCAAATAATATTTTAATAATATTTTGAATTGTTTAATTTTTTTTTCTTTTTTGTGTTGTTCTTCTTTGGCCATGGCCGGTCGCCGGCGACCGGCGGCCGGCCACAGCCCAGGGCCGGCGAGGGCGTCACGGCCCTCGCCGGCCGCCGGCGGAGGCGAGGGTCGCCCTCGCCGGCGAGGGCGAGGGCTGGACCCTCGCCGCCTGGGCGAGGCCGAGCCTCGCCGTCGCGACCCACGGCGAGGCCGACCTCGCCGTGGGTCGCGACGGCGAGGGTCGGCCTCGCCCGATCTGGGCGAGGCCGCCTCGCCCAGGCGGCGAGGGTCCAGCCCTCGCCTCCGCCGGCGGCCGGCGAGGGCCGTGACGCCCTCGCCGGCCCTGGGCTGTGGCCGGCCGCCGGCCGCCGGTGCCGGTCGCCGGCGACCGGCCATGGCCAATGAAGAAAACCCAATCAGAAATAAGAAAATAAAAAAAAGAAAGAAAAGAAAAAAAACTGATTCTCAAAATTGTGCCGAGAAACAAGAAGCAACTTTTTTTTACTTCTTGTTTCTCGTCCAAAACTGTTTCTCGGCACAAATTTTTGCAAAAATGTGCCCGGGAACAAGTGCGTTTACCAAACGCATTTCTGTTCCCAAACTATTTCTGGGAACAAAAGAACAGAAATTTTTACTATTTGGCACGTTGCCAAACGCACCCTTAACATTTTCCATCATTATGCAACTTGACATTCTGATTGTCATGGTCGGTTTTACTTGTGAACATATGGAATCCAAAAAGAGTAATCTAAAATAGCTTGTACTGCTCTTGTTTGAACTCTGCGATAAGATTATATGTCAAATTGACATTACTTCATTTATCATGCCTTTTCAACCAGGCAAATTGCGTAACATGGATCTGCGGCAGAAACATATGAAGCATGCACTAAATGATCGTTAACTCTGCAAAAGAACCTTAAAGGGAGGCATCCCTATTTTGTCAAAGTATAGGAACTCTTTCAAATAAGAAAGGAAAGAAATCTAGGATGGAACTTTGACAAAAGATCTAGGTAAACTTGGTTTGCATCATTTAGGAATTTCTTTACATCTTTATTGCTTAAGTGACGTGTAGTACACATTATCTGCTTTAAATGTTTGCATCCTCAGAAGTATAATAGATAGGACCAATGCAGTCAATGTAATTTTCACATGTGTTCTCATGCAGCAATCTAGTATCTTTTCTCCAGCATGTGAGACATTTAACCTAAGATACTCAAATGGCAGTACTTAATCCTACTTTTAGGTGTTTGGCGCTTGGAACGAAGAGGATGGCTCGACTGAATGCCATTGTAAGATCTTTGCCTTCTGTAGAGACCTTAGGTTGCACAACTGTTATCTGCAGTGACAAAACTGGGACTTTGACCACCAACATGATGTCTGTCTCGAAGGTGATTAACACTTAACCTTTTCTTTCCAGCTATTCGTTCTCCGGTGTTGGCTGTCTCTGCTTTTCTTGTACTCTTTCCTCTTGATTTCATAATTTTATTGTGGATTCCCTTATGCTATGTTTGGAAGCAACATGGATGAAGAAAATCGGTAGAAAATGCCTCTAATTTGAAAATTTCCCACCTCTCCTTTCTTATTAAAAATAAGAAAATTTTTCAAAACCTTTCTTCTTCCCATTTTCCCCAATTTCTCAAATATATATTTGTATTCCAGTGCTTTTAAGAATCTGCGTTGGGATACAAATGGCTCATGCCCAATACATGGTGTGTTTGACTTATAATGTCGTTTTTATGATGAGAGATTTTGGTGGCATTTTGACTGTTAGTGTCTTTTTCTGATTAGAGGATTTGGAAGTATTTGTACACTTGTTGATGGTGTTGGATGACAGTATTGCTAGATGGTTAATTACCAGTTAACAATTCAGATAGAAAAGAAAAAATCTGATCTTTACTTTGTTTTATTATCAAATGTGGTCTTCATGTGGTGGAGAATTCAAGAATAGTTGGGGCCCCCATTTCATCGAAATCATAGATATGAACCCTATCAGTTGATTAAAATTTGATTTCTTAACAATCTGCCAGAGACTTAATAGTCGCATGGCTATTTGTGCTCCATCACAAGGAGGAATTTTATATAATAGTTTTTTCAGAGTTCTTTATTTCCTTTTTCTGAGCACATCACGCCATATGGCAATTTTGGTTCATTATGTGTTGGGTTGTGGTCCTTGTTCTCTTTCTTCCTGCACAATTGCAATAAGCTTACTAGTAAAGGGTAGGTTAAACAATCCCTTTTGTGTCGTTTTGCTTAAATTTTTATCCTGTCCTGTCCTGTACTTTTTTCCTTAATCATCCTTTGTTTCTTTTGTCTACCATTTGCTTTGTCAATGACGATTAGTACTCTCCGCTCAAAAAAAATGTTGATAAGTAATCATTGAAGGCTAATATAAGATATGCCCCTGTTTTATGTGTCTCGTTCCTATTGTTCTTGGTTATTTCAACGGATTTCTTTTACAATACTAAAAAGAAGTTGTGTACTTTCTCATCTCTTATTTCATTACACCAACCTAGAGTACATTCTCACCTATGCCAATAGCGAGCTCTATCATACTTGTATGATCTCTTCACTGAGAATAATACTCAAGATGTATTTGTCATCTAAATGACACATTTTCCTTGTCGTTTTGGAACAGATATGTGTTGTTCATTCAGTGCACCATGGTGCAATGCTAGCTGAGTACAGTGTTAGTGGGACAACATATGCTCCAGAAGGTTTTATTTTTGATAATAGGGGGATGAAGGTAATGGCTTGCCTCGTTTTCAATAGTCATAATGTTTAAACTGGAGGAAATATATCATCCTTTCTGGTGCCTTTATGCATAGAGACTATTTCAAGATCTTAGCTTTTGTAGCAAAATGTTGACATGCATTGTCGTTACTTTGGCTTGTTCACTTTTCTTTCTGAGTGGTTTGTTCACTTCTTATTGTGATTGTTCACACTTCTGAAATAATTCTTTAGAGCTAGGTTTTTTCTTCTGTAAAGGGACCATCTATTTAGAGGAGCAGATTCAAGGTTATTGAATTGAAGTTGGTTTGGCGAAACATTCACTATTCTGCTAATATTAGTTAAATCGTTAAGCAATGTTCTGATTACAGGCAACTCTGGGATTTTAACACCTATACAACAAAATAGTGAGTTAAATATAGATATTCTCCATGCTACTAAAAATAATCCTGAAGGTGGGAATGACCTGCCTGCTACATGCATCATAATCAGAGAAGATACCAAATGAACATGCTCATGCCAACTTTGCTTTCCCTAGTTAGTTATAATTATGTGGACCCAGATAATCTGTTTTTAGACCATTACTTTATTGGAGTCGGTGCCTCCGCGGTTCCTTAAAACCTACCACTAAACATGCTTGGTTGTGTTGCAGCTCGAATTTCCTGCTCAGCATCCTTGTCTTCTGCAAATAGCGATGTGTTCTGCTCTTTGCAATGAATCTGTTCTACAATATAATCCAGACAAAGGAGACTATGAAAAAATAGGCGAGTCAACTGAAGTTGCTCTCCGAGTTTTGGCAGAGAAGGTTGGTTTACCTGCCCTGTTAATAGCTGCAGTCCACTTCTTTAGCATATCTTTTGCCTCTAAATGGCATTACCTTTAAAAGGCAACTGTTTGGAATTAAATCTATCATTTTTTTCTCAGGTTGGCCTTCCTGGCTTTGATTCTATGCCTTCTGCCCTGAACGTGCTGAGCAAGCATGAACGTGCTTCTTATTGTAATCACTACTGGGAACACCAATTTAAGAAGGTTTGTGGTTGTGAAACTTTTGTTGCATGGTTTTCGCTCTTCATTTAACTTGTGCAGTTGATGGTAAAATAAACTTTTCTGTGGTGAAGTAAATAAGAGAACTAGGTAGTCCCCCTACTCCCTGCTCCCTCCCCTTCCCCTTTCCCCACCCACACCCCCCCCCCCAAAAAAAAAAAAACAAAATAGAGAACGAAAAAAGAAAAATCCTAGAGCTTGTTTAAGCTTAAGACTTTGCAGCTCTTATTCACTTGTACCATCAGTTAAAGTACAGTGGCAAGTGAATAATGCTCATACAATTACAGATGCTAAGATGAGATCTGTATGAATTTGACATTATTTCGTTGGCTTCAATGTCTTGAATTCATCAAAACGTAAGTAGCAGTTGCTCTTGAAAAACTTTTGTGTCTTTGACGTGTAATAGGGAAAATAAGCTAATGAGCCTCGCAATAATTTAATTTGTATTGGCGGACAATATTTAAACCAATTTTCAAAGCTCAGGATGGTCAAGGAGCCTGCAAATTATGGCTGTTTGCAATTAGGAAAATCGGATTGAATAATTCATTGCTTGTCATGGGAAGGCCACATTATGTAAGAGAGATGAAAATATTTGAGTGTCTAGAATGTGTGGAAAAAACTTGTAAATCAGTTAGATTGAAGTCTTTGCAAACTGACATTGTCTATATCTTTTGTTCGATTGACCACATCAAACGGTTTCTTTTATTTGGTAACTTTTCAGTTTTTCTCTAGGTGAAGCTTTTAGAACAAGGTTTATCGACTGTCATGGCTGATTAGTAACAGATTATCTTTAATTTACTGTGTGAAGTTTGTATTTACCATTTTCCAAAAGTCTGGAAGTGTATCTGTTTATTAATCTTAGACAATTCCAGACTTGTACAAGAGTTGAGTAATATTTAGTCTGCCATTCAAGAAACCCAAAGTTGAGTAGGTCCTCTTGCAGATTTCTGTTTTAGAATTTTCTCGGGACCGCAAGATGATGAGTGTTCTTTATAGCCGGAAAAATATGGAAGTAATGTTTTCAAAAGGTGCTCCTGAAAGCATTATTTCAAGATGCACTAGCATACTGTGCAATGATGACGGTTCCACTGTTCCACTGACTACTAATATTCAAGCTGAGCTAGAGGCCAGGCTCCACAGGTTAGTTGATCGCTAATGGTCATTTACCCTTCAATTTTGCTCATCGAATTTCATTCTTTTTTGGCTGTCACATTGCTCTGTCGAATGGGAGAATAGCTCTGACATGTAGAAGAGAGATTTTTGTTCCTCTTTGGCTTGAAGTCAGTTGTTTTGGGGTTCCAATGGCTATCTGCTATTACTGGCAGTCATGACAATGATCTGGTTGCCACAGAGACTTTAAATGTACTGCAGATTTTCCTCATTTCTTGCTTTGTTGCAGCAATTAGTCAATCGTATATATGTTTTCTGGGTTAATGTGAGTGAATATTTTAATAATGCATTGAGAACTTCCTTTTGCAAGTGATGTTAGTTTTTCTAGAGCCACCTCATGCATTCAACTGCTGCTTAACTTACTGAGCAATCACTTTCCCTTACTTGAAATTTTGGCTGATGACCATGGATCAGCCAGCCAGTTACATCAATTCTCTCTACTTGGCTTGGAAATAAAGTATTGGTCTCTGATGTTTGAATGGATGCTGATCTTTCTTGGTCACTGTTTCCAGTTTGAGTGGAGTGTCAAGTCAATATAAGCTTGGGGTTTGCATCATAAATGTACTTTTATATTTGAGCCTTCATATGAATAACTCATTGGTGGATCAGTTTTGCAGGAAAAGAAACTCTAAGATGCTTGGCACTGGCCTTAAAAAGGATGCCCTTGGGCCAACAGACTCTCTCTCTTGATGATGAGAAAGACCTGACATTTATTGGAATGGTAAAGTTGCTTTGAAAGGTGCTTGTGTTTCTAATTTTAAACATATTTTCCATGGACAATGCACCATTCTTGTGTGCTGCGTTTTCTGTATCACTCTTGAATTCTGTTCTGCTACTGATCATAATTCAGATTTCTGTTTACAAAGCTGATAGTAATGCACCTGTTGCTGGATTAGTTTATAAGGCAAAATCGTGTAGATTTGTTATACTTTTGGACTTACTTGAGGAGGATGCTTTATTGAGGGAGAAATTTATATATGGCTTATGTTTCACTGAACAAGAAGTAAAAGTCAAGAGAGCAGCTTGTCATGTATTATGTTGCATCTTCTTTACTTTCGATTTTAAAACAAATGTTCATTTTATTTCCGGACAATGTTTTTCTTTAATTTATTTATATTCGTTAAACCCTATTACGGTGTACATGGGATGCATCTTGGTGCTCTTTATTTAACTTACTTTCTTGTTCAAATAAGTATATTGTAAAAGAATCTCGTAGATTGCCTATGCCCCAACCTCACTCAATGAGCCTCAAAATATTGTTGATTTGTGGATCAAGGACTTTGAAAATAAGTTAGTACTCTTGTTTCACAAAGACATGGAAACTAAAAGCGTAAAAGCTATCTAAAATACCCCTGTTGTAACTTAACTAGTACACTAGGGTACCAGCTTTTCCTTCTCATAGCAGATGAGAGGTTCTTTTATTATGGAGGCAGAGAGGATACTTTTGAGTTTGATGCATTTAAAGCAAGTAATAAGAGAATGTTGCAGGTTGTCTTGCTGTAATATCCAGGTTCCAGGACACGGAAAGTATTCCTTTTTATCCAAATTCATATCTCTACTTTTATAGTGGAGGAAAGGAAAAGATAAAAAGAATGATAAAAGCTTTTGGACTTAGCGAAATCCTCAGAAACCGCGTGGTACTTGCATCATGCTCTCAACTAAAGTGCTATGGTTTAAATACCACCGTGATGTTTCGCGCTGAAAAAGAAATTGGCTGACTTCTTGTAACAGATACTTTGCTATCCTTGATGAACAATGAAGGAAATGTCAACTTCTTGGAAATCTAAATTGGTTCAACCTGCATGCTGTCACGACCAAAATTTATTTCTTGTGTCAGGTTTTTGTGTATTATTCTGGGTTTTGCACCAATTATTTGTTGGCCTTCGACGTTTACGTTGTTGCCATGTGCTCTTTTCCCTTATAAGTTTTATTTGCAATTTGTTAACGATTGCCCTTGAGGCACTTGTTAAGTAACTCATTCAGGAAACGTATTTTTCCACTAAAAAACATAAATTGTTCAATGCACTAAGTTACAAATTAAGTAATTAATCGATGTTTTGCAAGAGGAACTTTCCTTATTAAATATGATGAACAATTGCCCCTAGTGATCTCATCCACAAGATCCTTTCTATATCACTAATGACAGAATTGGCATGAGAACTTATGTAGAAATGATGTCTTGCATTTCTTTTATTCAGATTTGTTTGTTTCATGCGGTTTTGTCTTTGTAACCCCTGAATGGTTTGGTTTCTTGTCTCCAAGCTTAACCTCCTAGTTATTTGGTAGTATTTTTTGGTGGCTTTTCCTGATCCATATTTTTGCATATTTTTGAAGGTTGGAATGCTTGATCCACCCAGAGAAGAAGTCAAGAATGCCATGCTTTCATGCATGTCTGCTGGAATACGTGTTATTGTTGTGACTGGGGACAACAAGGTGACTGGAATTGGTTGAACACATTATTAGTCATGGTGGATGGAGGTCGTGTTTCTCACATGGACTGATCAGATTTTTCTATTTCAGTCCACAGCTGAGTCCCTGTGCCGAAAGATAGGTGCATTTGATCACTTAGTGGACTTTTCGGGACATTCCTATACTGCATCTGAGTTTGAAGAACTTTCAGCTTTACAACAAACACTTGCTTTGCAACGAATGGCTCTCTTCACCAGGTATATTTTCTTTGTTACTTCAAAAGATGATGCCCCAGATATAATGCCCATCTCTGATTGTAAAGATAAAGTGGTACAAGCTTCAATAATAGATGGCTAATGTTTTGTACTGTGCTTCAGGGTGGAGCCTTCTCACAAAAGGATGCTGGTTGAGGCTTTGCAGCACCAAAATGAAGTGGTAGGATACAGTGCTAACTATTGCGATGAATGGTTGTGTCTTTGTGAATACACGAGCAGAGACAGAATATTGATGATCGTAATTGCTTTCACTGATGTTTCTTTCTTTGTGTACCACAAGCTTATTGGCAGAAAACAAAGATTCTTCATGAAAGAACTTTAAGAGTAATATCTGCTCTTCTGTTAAGATTGATGATTCTGATATTGGACCTTACTGACATGCAGAATTTCAAAATTACAAATTCTATAAATATTCAGTACAAGTGACTCAAATTTCACGGCTGCTAAACTACCAATGGATATATGTATTTCTGATCTGTTGAGTATAAAAGGGCTTGATTCAGTTTGTGATTATTTTTTTCGTGCTTATATTAATTATTTTAATTTTACATTCTAGATCTCCTGTAGCACACTCTTCTGTATAGTCCTTGTATCTGTGAATTTTACTCTTCTGCCATTGTATCTATCACCTGTTTTTTTTCCTTTTTATACGATCAATAGATGCAGAAAAAAGAACAGAGGCTAACTATTACAGTCGAATTTCTTGAATTTTTCTTGTTAGTCTTCTTGATTGGAAATTCTCCTGTTTGTAAAACATTTCCAGGCAGGGAACATTAACTTTGCAATTTTTTGTTACTTGATGAGCTTCTGTCTATAAGTATGGTTTTTACTAGATGCAAGTAGCACTTCCAACTCATTTGTAGAGAAATTTATAGGACCCTTCTGGAGCAATGCAGGGTGAGCAGTAATGATTGCACGATGGGTGCAACTCACAATGATTCCTCTAGTCGTTATCAGAACTGACATAATGTCATCGACAAATTCCTTCTCACCGTGTCAACTAGGGTGTGGATGCGTGATGAGCAATTTGTCTTCTACCTACCTATCTTATATAGCTGATCTGTCAGACCTATGTATGCTTTAGGTTGCAATGACAGGTGATGGGGTTAATGATGCACCTGCTCTGAAGAAAGCAGACATTGGTATTGCAATGGGATCAGGAACTGCAGTTGCCAAGGTAATGTTGAGTAATTAGCTTTCCACCAGAAGTTAACATTAAAGAAACAAAACGTTTTGCAAGAAGTCAACCTTGGCTTACTGTATGAATGCAGGAGAGGTTTGGGCTTCAAAGTCTATTGTATTATGTTTTCAACCCTAACCTTAGATTACACATGGACATTTTCTCATACATCTGCGTGTACAAACAGCCAATGATTATTGTTTCATTCTCTGCATATTTACTGAATATAGTTCATGACTTCTCAGCATCACATGATAGTAATTATGTGATGCTTTTTACTTTTACTATAACAACTTTACATTTTTGAGTGAATTGGAGTAACTCATGTTAGTGGGAAAACTCTAGTTTTATTTTCCAAACGATTTCTGGGATCTCTTTTTAACTTTTTTATTGTCTCTTGAACTTGCAGAGTGCCTCAGACATGGTCTTGGCCGATGACAATTTTGCTTCTATTGTTGCGGTAAATTTATTGGCAAGAAGCTTCCTTGTTATATACAAAAAGTTATTTTGTGTATTTCCGCTTCCAAAACATTTAGTTTCTTGCAGGCTGTTGCAGAGGGAAGGGCAATATATAACAACACGAAGCAGTTTATCAGATACATGATATCATCAAATATTGGTGAAGTCGTGTGTATTTTTGTGGCAGCTGTGCTTGGAATTCCTGATACCCTTGCCCCTGTGAGTTTTTTCTTATTGCTAGAATTTCAGAGTCTACTCATTGACTGTTTATCTAGTTAGAGGAAGGAATAATTCTCTGTATTGCCTGCTCGCTTCAGTTCATTCCCACACGATAATACCTGTGTATCACAACCTTGCTTGAGCAGGATAATGCCTAGATTGTCGTAGAAGTAGTGTTCGTCATCTAATATCCGCATGTCCTCAGGTTTTGGCTTTTTCATTTTCATTTCCTTTTGTTCTTTGATGATGTGGAACTCCACCTTAGATGGATGTATCCTGGAACAGTGATATACCTCATTGACCTTGTTAGAATGTCCAATTTAAGTGCTTCAACTGTTAGGTGGAGGGAGATTACATGAATATAAAGCTCAGTTAAATGCTATATGCATGCCATGAAGGGTACGTTAAGACCCATTCTCAAGTGCAAACGGACTGAAAACGACATGTGGAATTGATGAACAGTGAGTCTTTCAAGCGAAATAAACTGTGGCGGAACCGGGCTCTGATACAATGTTAGAATTTTCATCCCAAAAGCTTAAGCTGTTAGGTGGTAGAGGCTATGTGAATAGAAAGCTCATTTAAACCTTATAGACAAGCCATGTTGGATACTTTAACATATCTCAACCAAATGTTGGCTTTTTATTTGTCCACATGAGGATTTTCACTTTCTCAGAGCA
Organism: Syzygium syzygioides; assembly: GCA_031216285.1. NCBI lineage: Eukaryota > Viridiplantae > Streptophyta > Magnoliopsida > Myrtales > Myrtaceae > Syzygium > Syzygium syzygioides. Next base: position 25,528,250 of record CM062247.1, read on the forward strand.
TTGATCGATAAGTTTCTTTTGATCAGTAAGAAAGGGAAGCATCTGTTGAAATTGATATTAAGTGATGCTTTCCCATGGAAAAAGATTTACTTGCAATTTGCGCTATTTAAGAGGGTTAAAGAACTTAAAGCCTTATGCTGTGTTCAGAAAATTCTCCTCTTGTAAAGGCTATAATGAACTGTCTCCACCAAGGGCAGAATACTGAGAGAAAAACCATGCTTTTGTTTTCTTTCCTAAAATATGTAAAATCATTAACTAGTGATCACGAAGACATGCCACAACAAAATATCCCATACTCCGGCAGTAGGAAGCTGGAAAGAAAGTGTCTTCTCCCTCTTCATGCAAGCATCATGCATGAATTTGACATTTGTCATCTCGTTCAAAGTTGTTAATTCAGAGGATTTCCCTCATTGGTGTTTTGTATGCAGAAAAGGGCCTCAAGGAGAAAACATCTCCCAAATGCTTCTTGTGAAAACTTTTATTGCTAGAATAATTAGGTGATGGCAGTGTCTTTCAAAGTAAAACAATGGCTGAAGCCATTGCTGTGATTGCATAAACACGTCGCTGTCTTTCATGGCCAAATCTGTCTGGAACTCCTGCAAGATGGGTAGAATTCACAAGCCTTCAATTCTTTTGTTATCTCTCAAACGGTAGAAACATCTGATGAGAACATTCCTTCTCAGGTTACTTTAACTGAATCAATCAGTGCTTCCTTGTTCTCAGGCTAGCAAAATTATTCTATAAGTAGAATTTCAAAGGCTTGAATTGTATATCATGCCAATAAGACGTTAAATTACCTATGCCAGTGTTGAATCTTACCCAAAAGGAGATGTCAAACCTTCTAATTTATTTCTGAGTTCTTACTTCTCTTAGTGCTGATAGACTATATGTAGACAACGTACTGATTCCCCTCTATAAATTTCCGTCTTGCACCATGTTGTTTGCCTGTACTCGAAGCTAGTTAGATGGAAACTATGAAGAAACTTGTGTGTAAATTTAAATGACAACATTTGCCTGTTTTTAAAGGTTTTAGGTGTCCTGTGTTAAGTAAGAGTCAAATAGCGCACAAACCCAGTTTCGGAAAAGCAAAACGTTCTTAGAAATGGTATTGCCTAACAGATTATCGTGACTCACCATAGATTTGTTTAACCGATGGCATCTTTAAGAACTCCGAACAATCTATTTCATTTTGACATAAGGAATGTAGAATTCATTAGATTTCTTTATGATCTATTTCATTGTGACAATCGAGTTTTTGATGACGGTTTTGCTTAATTTTTCTAGGTCCAACTCCTATGGGTCAATTTGGTTACTGATGGCTTGCCAGCCACTGCAATTGGCTTCAATAAACAAGACTCTGACGTGATGAGAGCGAAACCTCGTAAGGTTTGCGTCATTTGCATTGGCCATTAGTCTCAATTTCTTTTTATGCTTGCATTTCTGTATCTCTACTTGTTAGTGCATTTGAACAAAAAAAGTTATCATTTTTTGTCACTCTAAAATTATGCTTGAAGTCCTATTTGACTGATTCTTCTATTATCTTGTGTATTTTATGGCTAACGGTAATTGTCATGGGGAAAAATGGTTTTGGTAGTAGATGGGAGTAATAACTCATCATATATTAATGAGAGTGTTGTTTTCCAAAACTAACTTCATCTTCGTCTGTGTACCCATTTTGGTCATGCAGTCAAGGCACATACCTTTACTCTCGTTAAAACAGTGTTTGTTTTGGTATTTTGTAGCCTATATGGTGAAGGAATTTCCGATCCTGGAAAGGAAAAGAGAGAATGAATTATGTTCAGGATTCTAAGGAGATGCTGATAAAATTGTGATATCGAATTCTCTAGGGAGAAATGTACTTTTGCTGAACTAACTTCTATTGCACATTGCCCTGAAAACTGAAATAGGTTGCTTTGCCCCCGGTAGCTTATGTCATGTTTCACTTTGTCCCAATTTGAACTTAAAAATGTGTAACCTGTTTTTGGCACGAAGATTACATCCATTACAAGCTCTTCGTAAAACCACTTTTATATGGAATTGGATTTTTATTTTGGCAAGAAGCTCCTTGTTATCCTCCTTCGAATTTTATTCGTCTATCTTATGATTTTCAGGTTGGTGAAGCCGTGGTCACTGGATGGTTATTCTTCCGTTATTTGGTAATTGGAGGTTGTGCTTCCTTGATCACATCTTGCCTGTAACTTTTTTGTCTATGTGCTTCTTAGTTCACATTTTGCATTAGTGAAGAAGCAGTATGATTTATGAGCATCCTATTGGTGCCCAATAACAAAACACATGCTTAGCAAAAACATCATAAGGATGTGAAAGCACGTCTTTGGTTTCTCCTAAATCGTCAGGCTGATGTTGCATTCAGCGATGATGCCATCATCCAATGATAAGAAAGATTATTATATGGATCATGTGTGATATCTTCTTTTGAGCTTTGGTTTCTAGGTATTGGCCAACTGTTAATTGAAGAAATATTAGACTTTCTTTGTATTTTTCTGAAATAGGAAATGATGGATTATCATGAGATTAAGAAACATGAGAAATTATCCTTTTCTTTTCAAGGATCGGTGAGTTGTGTTATTCTTATGCTTTTGGATATGTCTTCACGCACATTCTGGATGTTTCAGGAGCCCACAAATCATACTATTACTATGCAATTCTACCCCAGTGTGCTGAGTGCAAAAAGTAGAGGCTCTCTACACTTAAATACAAGATTCTCTAAAAGCATTGACATGCATGATTCATAGAAAAACAAGCAAACCACAGGGATTGGCCTAAACGTTTCATAAGAGATATGCATGGCAAGGCCATATATCATGATACATCAAAAACAAAGTCTTCATTGGTTTATATGTCATATGGTTTCTGCAAACTAGTTTGGTGCCGATGTATGCTCTGGTTGTTTATTTGTTCATTAAGAGATGGTGGCATGGTGGTGGAACTCGATTTCAATGGAGATTTCTTTTGGGCAATGAGAGAAATCAAGCACTATGGGCTTTGTTGCACGTGATATGGCAGAGGACTGTTTGATATCTACTTTCTCCTTGAGTTTTCTACCAAATTTATGATTTACTATAACTTTACACTTATATGTGTTTTGTAGTTTTCCTGGTTTACACCTTCCTATTAACGGTCGAATGTTATTGTATATGCCATGATGATAACAGATGCATATTTGTATCCGTGTGTTGCAGCCGATGTAGGCCTTGCCACTGTAGCGGGATTCATATGGTGGTTTGTTTATGCGGATAGTGGTCCCAAGTTACCATATAGTGAATTAGTGAGTGTTCCTATTCTAGTCTTCGCATATTAAATGTTAAAATTGTGATTATAGCAAAACCAACATTATGACATCTACATTATTTTCTTTTTGCTTTACAATATACATAGGTGACTTGTGTAGATCACCCAGAGTTCTGTGTCAAATGGAAGATGCAATAGAGTGGATATCATGGTTTCATTTATACCCCCATCCCTCCCTCTCCTTGACAATCCTAGAATATTTATAAACATGTTAAGACATGTTTAGAGATGTCCTTAACACATTTTTACTTGTTTATTATGTATTTGAGTGGATTATCTTAAATGCATCGTGTCATGTAACCCATTTAATAAGCTTTTCATTGCATTTCAAATTTGTGACATGATTGATAAACATGCAAGAATGGATTAGACCTAAATTTGACACAATTACGACATTGACACACAAATTGTCAACTCTAGGTATAATCTCCTCAGTTTCTTCTCAAGAAAGATAATTTGAATTACACCTTCCAAGGACAACTGAGGAGCAATCTTCCAGTTTTTCTTACTTAGATTGCATAAAATTTCTACTCTTACTTAGATTGCATAAAATTTCTATCTGCTGTGGAGATATCTTTGATGGGACTGAATATGAGGCAAAGCTGGAGTTTCTTATTTTATGTCTCTCTTTTTTATATATTGAAAAGAAAAAAGAAAGAGAGCTCGTCTCTTTTCGAGTCATGTTTTAGCTGAAACATACTTTTTTGGCTTTTTACCTTTTTGAGATAATTTTTATATACTTAAATTGTCTTTTTTAGAAGCTCTAAATATGCATTTTTTTTCAGATGAATTTTGACACTTGCTCAACAAGGGAGACGATGTATCCATGCAGTGTATTTGATGACCGGCATCCTTCAACTGTATCGATGACTGTCCTTGTTGTCGTTGAGATGTTCAATGCCCTGAATAATCTTAGTGAAAATCAATCTCTGCTGTAAGTATCCAGTTCATCTTTCTAAGTTCTTCCTTGATATCTGGTATCAGACTGGTCTATTTCTGATCCTTTGCTAGTGCCTGAAAAGGTATACCTTTAATTAGATACATGCTAGCGACCAAAAAAAAATAAAAAATAGATACATGCTTGGGATTGTTATGTCAATCTACGGTATATTCAAGGAAGCTTCAAATTATAATGCTTGATTTAGTTCTTTCAGTTGATCTCATCTACTGATCACCCCCAAGCTTCCGCTCTCACTGCATGAATAATAGATTGTAATTAGAATCTTGGTAAATTTTTTTATACAACCTACCATTGATGGTCTTTTTCTCTATCTTTGGTAAGAGATTAATAACATTCGGCTATAAATTTTTAATTACCATCAAATAATTTTTTTTATTTTATTTTTCAACAGTTAAGATGAAAACACTTGAGTTTTGTACTTTAATTTTCAGCACTTACTTTTCGGTTTTACCAAGCAGGCCCTTAGTTTTCTTGCTGCCAGACGACAAAAATGTGGTCATCATTAGGAAATTAAACGCATGTCACTTGTGAGCAGGTTGTGCTTAATATAAGACTGTGTAAACAGTATTTGGTGGACATAATGCTGGCATTAGTTTGTTGCTGATATTAGCCTCTGCAGCTTCTTTAGTTTCTCCTTGAAAAAAACAATAGTTCCTGCTAATTTTTTCTTCATGTTTAATTTTAGTGTTATCCCTCCATGGAGTAACTTATGGCTTGTTGCTTCCATCATCCTGACGATGCTTCTTCACATATTAATACTATATGTGCACCCACTGTCCATTCTTTTCTCTGTAAGTGGCTATTCATTTGGGCCCATCTGAGATACAACTGATAATTGAAGACAATTCATAGATATTTCCTTGATAAAATTAAATGACATGCATTGCAGGTAACCCCACTGTCCTGGGCCGAATGGACTGTTGTTTTGTATCTTTCCTTCCCTGTAAGTAGTGCTTAACATGTCATCTGCTAAATTTGAATCTCTCTTTATAACCCAATGGCATGCCGCAAACTAATAAAAGTGTTTAGTTGATATATTGCTTCCCTTCTGCTTTAGATGCTTTCATTGGTCCTTTTCTCATTTCAAGATTGACCTTCTAGTGGTCTGTTTTAATGTGAGACCAGATGAGGCTTTAATACATTTTCCCACGGAATTTTCAGGAGATAAACTTTCTGATCTCGTGCTCATAGTTGACCTATTCCTTAGTTACTGATTTTGCATTCATCTTCATGAGTAAAATTTTGATCATTATACACTAAATATCATCATGTAATATCAACTGCAGGTTATAATTATCGATGAAGTCTTGAAGTTTTTCTCAAGAAATTCTTGCGGTAATCTTACCTACACCATGCTGTGTTTTCCATATAGATCATATATACGCGTCAGTATACTGGGATAGTACATAGACAAATACCGTATGCTTAATTTTTGCTAGATGGCATTATGCAGCCCGTGAATCAGCTATTTTTATCCGCCTGAAGTTAATTGAATTTCATCTTGAGAGCCTTGCTGTAATTAGTGTGGTATTTAGTATTTAATTGTAACTGACCTTTAACTGCTTTTGTCATCTCTTTTAATGACTAGAGTTTAGTCTTTCCCCTGCCAGCCAGGCGGTTGCTTTGATAATATCCTTTACTTGGCTTTCCTGTATGAACAGGCATGAGATTCAAATTGAGACTCAGGCGATCTGAATTACTTCCTAAACGGGAACTGCGTGATAAGTGAAGATACAAAGCTATCGCATCCAATCCAAGTTATTTATACATACTACTTCCTATGGAAACAATTTTGGGTAACGTATCATACACCATTTGTGGAAGTAGCTGCATTCTATTCATTGTGGAGGCTCCATTCCTGCTTTTGTCTGCTTCAGAAAGTTACTGTGAAAGGAGGAACTCTGCAAATTTTGAGACTTCCTATCCAGCTGCAATGTTGAAGAGGTGCAATGTTGTACTATATGGAGAAGAAAACAGGCTAACAGAAAGATGTATCTAAATCTCACACCACAGTAACATCACAATAGCAATTACTCCCTCAAACCCTGACAAACAGACTCAACCTGCGCCTTTTGCTGTTTGGCCTGTTACTGTCAGACGGTTTCCATTCATTTTTTAGGCTGCCTGTTGCTGGAATTGTAGAGGCTGATTTGAGAACTGTCAAAGCTTCAGCAACTGGGTCAACTGAGTTAACCTGGGCTACTGTAGTTTTTATATACCCAAGTTAATTGTGAGTGATAACCAGTGGAACTGAGTGTTTGAATCTAGCATTTCTATTTTAAAGAATTCAAGAATGCAATTACTGGCTATAGAACTCAAGCGTTGGATACAGCCAAATCTGGTATGACATAACCAGTTAAATCTGTAAATGCCTCAAATATGTGTTGTAACGCGAGTTTTCTACCCCTTTCAATTATAATTTCATGAGATAAATTGGTGCATGGTTCTGTCACAGACCCATTCTCTGTTCACTCAAGAGAGCTTTTGCGTAATATTATCCTGGGAAGTCAAGCTTTTGATTATGTATCTACTGGACTGCATTGTTTCGTTGACTGGATGGACATGGAACGAAATAAGTGAGGACGAGTGAAGAGCACTGCACAAACCATCTACTAGGAGGTAAACAAATGCACAAAATGGTTGTATGGTTCATGGATATAGGATGAGAAGAGAGTTTTTTTCAACTTGAAGTGACATTATATTTCATTGCGATATAAACATGAAATTACTGGAGTTGGCCCAGGTGAAATCTAGTTATCTGCTATCAATCTGGGAGCCAGTGAGCATGAATGAACTCTTTTTTGCAGATGCTTTCATAAATGACCTAACTTCGTGCTGTTTGCTCATAGTTGGGTAGGCCAAGAGCTATTTAAGGGGCAAGGAGGAGGGCCAATGATGACCATGAAAGCCGATTGCTTTCATGCTTATGTCATCTACAGTGGCTCCTGTGATATCCACCTTTCATACATAGCAAAACTTTCTTCAGGCCTATACTCTGGAGCTGTGTGCCCTCCGCCCTGCAGATGAACCCGACCATTAGCGCGCCAAGAAATTTCAGTTCTATCGTAATTCAACGTAAAGACTAAAGAGTGCGTAAAGATTCTTGCCTTAACGGTTGCGAACGTCATTCCATTTGAGTAAGTCCTCGTGTAACTGCATAATCCCAATCTATTCAGAAACCCCATTTAGGTAGCCTTTAGAATTACTAACTTCTCCGGATTCAATTCTAGCTTACCCGGCAACTTGACCTTGGACCATCCACGATCGCCAATCGTCGACAATCGAATAGTTCAGCGATCTTATCCATGCTTGAGTACCCAAGAATGGTACGACCATGTCATGATCTCCACTGTGAAGGCACATAGGAATTCCGAATCTATACGTAACCTCTAATACAAAGAGAAGCTAAAATAGATCAACGTTCAAATATCGAGTTGGACTTACCTGTAAATTAAAGAACGACAACCTTTTGCACTGAGCTTTGCGTGGTATTCCAAAGCGGTGGAAATATCTCTTGTATATTTCAATCCGAAGTTGCACCTTTGCCAGTCCCCAATGCTCCCCTGCAAATTAAGTTCATGCTTCATTGATCTTGCGCCGACTACTTTGTGTGTGAGTTCGTGGTTCTACAGGTCTTAGTTCTTGTACCTTTCTTATGTGAAGAGCCTCGCGGACATTGTCGTTGTTGGTCCAACTATAAGAAAGCGTGTATCCATAAGTCTGCACTTACATGAACAGAGAGATGAATTTGCAAAAAGTTTGGGAGGTAAATGACATGCAAAACTAAAAGAAAACGAGATTGGTGTTTCTTGGCCTTTTGGTGATATGCATGTTGGTGGATGATAGAACGAACAGGAGGGATAAAAGAATAAATTGCAGCTATGAGTTGATTTTTGCAAGAGCTTCAAATGGTATATTTATATGCTTTTGGCTTTTTAGTTAAAACATCATTTGAGTAATCCACAATCCATAAACTACAGAACAGGAGAGTGTATTTAGGACAAGCTACCCGACAGCCTGAATTGGGATCGGTGGGTTCTCGAACGAGGAAGAAATTCTCAAGAGATCTCCTGTCTCCGAACATCTCCCCAGGCTTTGGCGATGCGAATCCACACAGAGGTTCCAGGATTTGTGCAGTTTGAAGTCCCGAAATGCACTGTGAAGGCAACAGGCAGTACATGGATGATGTATCATCTTGGTATACGCCAAAAGGTTCAGCTAGAAGACCTAGAGGATGCTTGGGCTATCTACATCAACTGAACTCATTCACTTGGCATAAGTGCGGGATACCTGATGGAAAGCCAGAAGATCGTTCACACACTCCGCGTTAGTGCTCTCGGAAAGTTGATATTGCCCTCTACAAGTTCTCTTCAATGACTGCAGCGGACAAATTTCGTTGGTCTCCATGTTCAGTATGATCGTCCACCCCTTTGGGGCCGTAAGCAGAATGTAATTGGATCATTTATGCAGGGAAAACACCAAATCACCTCATAGAGCTCATCCGAGATGAGTCCCATTCCATGAGCAAATGGTACTGGTGCATTTTGGTCGAAACCCGGATCGGTCGCCGGATTTCCGAGCACGTAACCCTGCATCCATTCAGAAGAATCTAACTTCTAGTCAAGCAGAGTGTTGAGCAAACTTCTCTTTCTTGGTTCAGTGTGCCAGTCATTATACATCTACAAACCTGGATGTTTATAGCAGGATTTTTGCCTTCATCGTTTCCTGCGAGGCCATGGAAAATGAGAATGAAAGCCAGTAGGATTTTGCTTGTCACTCTACTGTTAAGTGCTCAAATATCCGAATTCACATTAACCTAGCCAACACTGATTTTAGCTGTAGAATTCTTCTTTTCAGACCAAATTTGAGCTTTTGATTTAGAATCTTGGCCATTCCATGTTGGTTGCCATTCGTCGGAAATCATTAGGTATTGATACCTATGACTTGAGTTGGATAATGGACGAAGGAAGTTGGGAGCCATGGTAATCTGGTGCAGATCATTGAGTTGTGCTTTTGAATCAATCTCACATTCTAACAAGTTCTTCAGTTTCTAGGCCTTCATCTCTAATATGACTACTACGTAACCCCTTAAACAAGTGTAAATGGAAACTGAACCATTGGGATGAATAATACAATGGGCCTTTCCATAAGATAGGCTAATATCATTGTCAATTACCATTTATGATCTCTTGAACAAGGACTGGGATGGTGAGGCCCGAATACGAGTCTCCGCCGACATAAACGGGGTTTGAGATGAACTCAGGATGACTAATCAACCACTGCAATGTCCCCCCAAATCATATGAGCAAGTTAGTTATCTCATTAAATCATCCGAATTCGAAAAAAGCGTCGAACCAGCAGTACACAGACTGTTGATCCTAGTTAGATCAGAATTCCCCGAGCATACCTTCCTTAAAAACTGATGAATTTGTTGCACTTGTATAAAATCTCCGGTCTCATAAGCAAGCGGGTTTTCTGCATATGAGAATCCAGTCCCGACGGGCGAATCGACAAATATAATGCTGGATGCCTGAGAATCCCAACTATTAGTTTTGATCGCAACCATCTCTAGAAAATACAATGTAGTATCATCATCTGGTATGAATTTAGTCTCGTCAATTCATAGTGTGCCATTACCTTTGTCCATGAATATGGATTGAGAACTAACTCCGGCAAGCTCCTATTGTAGGCCTTTATTTTGAAATTTAATGGACCTGCAAGAGCAAGTGATCACCATGTGATTGACAAGGAGAAAATCGGTGCAGCTGTGCGAGTAGCATGACACAATACGTAGTTCCCTCAATCTCACCGATTTCATAGATGAGACCGGAAAAAGCCGAGCAACCCGGACCGCCGGTTAGCCAGAGAAAGAGAGCATCTTCCTTAGGATTTCTCTCCGACTCCACAAAGTAGTAGAAGAGTTGAACTGCTTCTGATTCACCCACACCCACATACCTGATTCAATATGCAAAGCACATCATATTGATCAAATCTGCCGTAAAGCTTTAAGGAATAACGGTAGGCTTAACAACGCCAACACTGGTCGTATAGGCATGTCAATTGAATGCGAAACATGAACAGGAACAGCATAGGACTGGTATATCAATTTTGCAGACCGATAACAGTATGCTTAGCATTACCCAACAAATGATGAATTTGAACAATTCTAAGCCTCGGAAATGCCATTTTTCTCAAAAACTTTAAACTAACTTTAGACCCAATCATACCTTACCAAAAAAAAAAAAATTAGACCCAATCATGGATTGTTATATTAGTTAAGGAATCAACATGTACATGCGGATTAAACTCATGACAAAATTTTGACTATTTAGATGAGGGTGATCACTTTCAATGTAGGTTGTTATTGGAGATTGGAACCTACAATCTACTCTATAGGTCTCGGTTCCCGAGAAATTAGAACCGAGAACCAAACCGGTTATACTTAGAACCAACCTGGAACCAAATCAGCCAGGTCCTAGTTCTACCCAAAAACCGGATTTGTTTGTAAAAATCACATGATTAATATTAGCTAATTTTTTAGTCTATAATAAATTAAGTCTTATTTTTTTGGTCGCTAATTAAGTCTTGTTAGTTGAGTGGTCTTATGGGCCTACTTCAAGTCCGAGATTGTGGATTCCATTCTCCCTAATTGCATCTCACTACCTTACCTGCAGTTTTGGCATAAGAACAGAGAACCAGACCAGTTGCATGGTTTGATTGTGACAATCAAATCAGTTCGTCCCGGAGCTGCTTGGCTATTGGCCAATCTAGTTCGGTTCCCATGTTGATGATCGCCCAATTGCTCACCCCTAATTTAGAGCACCTCATACAAAATACTTCTATATGCTTGGTGACTCACTCCGATAAGACTTATGTATTACCTGATCCATGATATTACTATGATGTTTTATACGCATAGTTTTACCTACTAAAGAGAATCGATCAACAAAAAAATGAAAAAGGAAAAAAATTTAGATCCACATCATTGAGACCCAATTTATACATGAGGAGGGAGCTAATACATAACAATTTATAAGCAACGATAACATTAAAAACACCGTTCAATCTGGAAATTGGACCGAGTTGGTCTCATACACCTTATTTAAAAACTATGTAGTGGAATGCAACAAAAAAAATTTAAGTACACAAGACCAGCCATTTACCAGTCATAAGTCAAAACTAATAATATACAATATCAATTATGTGATTTTTAAAGAACAAATCCGATTCTCGAGTATAACTAGAACATGCTAGTTCTGTTCCTAGTTGGTTCCATGTAAAACCGGTTTGGTTTCTTGGTCCAATTTTCCGGAACCATGACCTATGAGGTATATTCCGCTCTCCGGTTTCGAAACCAAACCCCCTGAAGCCAATCTCTCCTAACTCTAAATGTCATCACTTGAATATTCCATTTAGGGCTTCACCTACATGGCTTGGGGCGGAAGAGAATGTAGAGTGATTCATAAGTAGGTCAGGCACCTCCTGATACTTCTTTTAAGTACTTGGCTGATGTGGATTGATATTGATAATTGGGTCAGTATAGTATACGAACCCCTGGAGCATTGGAGTCCACTTATGTGTTGGCCTGGTGGATCGGTAAACCTAGGAACGGGACACCACATTGCGAAGGTCTACGAAGCGACGTAGGAATTCTGCATCGACATTGGCGAAAATAATAGGGCTGTGTAACCGGACAGGTTCTACTTAGGAACCAGATGGATCAACTCAAAAACCGGTTGGGTTCCATATTCCCGTTGGAATCGGTCCACTTCTCGGTTCTAAAGTGGAAACCTAATCGACTTGACCAGATTTAGATCCGGTTTTATAAAACTAAAAACCCTAGATTTTCTCTTTTCATTTCTCTATCTCTCTCTTTTTCTTTATTTTCTCCAACCTCACTCGAATACTTCACAACTCTCTCTCTCTCGCTTGTAGCTCGCCCCAGTTCATGCGAGCCTCACAACCCTCAATCATTCTTGACTCGCCTTTGCTTGCTCGTCCTCATTCATGTTTTACTTTGAACCGTCTTGGATTATATTTTTTTTTATAAAAAAGGAACAAAAAAAATAAGTTATCGGGTAGACCCTGGAGCAGGATCGAAAAAATATGGTAGGTTCCAAGGTCAGTTCCAGAGCAAACATGATAAGATCCAAGTTCCAAAATTGAGAATTGGTTCTAACATGAAACCTACCTACCATGAAACCGATAACCCCTAGATAGTAGCACTCACTCGAGTACTCTATTTGGGTTCAGTTCACGTGGATTGAGCCACATCGTTTCGAATGACCAGAGACACATGATCGACAAAAGCCTCGTAGATCGGCACTAGACTCACACTCACCCAGTTTCAAGATGAAACGGAAGAGGCCCTTCAAATCCAGGAAGGAACTCCACTCTTGAGCCACAACAGGAGAGCTGGACATGCCCCTGCAGGAGAAGAAAAGCCACAACAAAAGGGTGAAGCCTAAGACTCACGAGAGTGCATGGCGATGCGATGCCACTGGAGATGGCCATTCTCTTTCGCTCTTCGACTGCTGCCTTTTCTTCTTCTCGCACACTACTTAAAGAAGAAGTCTCTGATGATATTATGGAGTCAGCGTGGACAAAAGACAAGAATAAGATAAGAAATGATTCGCCCCCGAGGCTGAAATGAGTGGCTCATGGCAGTGACAGCAACTGGCGATGGAATCAAGAACACAGAGACCCGTTTGGCTATGCCGTTGTTATGCAATTTGGAGTTACGTCCTTGAAACTTTCTCTTGATACGAATGTTGATTGAGCTGATGAATAGCCATTATAGATGCCAAGACAAAAAGTCAGATAGGAGGGAAGTATGAGGAGGAAAATGCACGCATGGGAATTATGAGCACGGCACGTGCTTTGCTCTAAACTTCTAGTACATGCATGTCACTCGTGCGATTGTTTCCTTCAAGTACAACTCAAAGTATCTTTTTTAGTAACGTTCCGGTGTACAAAATGAATATTTAAGGAAACATGCAGATGTGCATAGTAATGAACCAATAAAGAGTCTCCATTGGGACGAGAAAAACGACTCAAATGGTCACTAAACTTCAGCCCAACATGTTATGTCATCCCCGAACTTATAATTTGTTCAGTGTGGTCCATGAACTTTTCTTATATGTTTAATTTAGTCCCTGAACTATATGAAAATGTTCAATATTGTCCTTCCATTTATTCAAGTTTAGAAACAATATTGAAAATTCTAATGTAGTTTAGGAAATATATGGAACATGTACTATAAATTCAAAGATCAAATTGAACAATTAAAAGTTTAGAAACAATATTGCACATTATACTAAAATTCAAAGATCACATTAAATAAATTATATATTTGAAGACGACACTGCACATAGGACCAAAATTCAAGAACCATTTGTTTAATTGTCCCTTATTGCATCGCTCTCACGCATATTACATCAACCTCTCATGTTAATTGATCTAAAAATCAAACTAGCGAAATTCCCGTTCGATGCATGATATTAAAAGTATTTTTATCTACAATTTTGGTTTGGCAAATATATATATTGTAAAATTTTTATAAATGGAAAAAATTTGAATAAACTATGAGATGAAGATTTAAGTAAAAATATGATTTTCAACGCACGGAACTAGTTTTATTAACTATCAAATATCGGCATATCTAAATTAATAAATCAATGAAATTAATGTTGAAGTACATTAATGTTACTATTAGTGTGGTAATTAAGAATTTTTTCTATTAACGTACAAAATAGTAGCAATGGAGATTTTTGCTGGTTTGAAAAAATCAGCATTTTGCCCACTTTTGTATTTGTATACATTCATATAAAAGGAACACTTTTACCAACAATATATGCTTCAAAATACATCCAAATTAAAAAAAATAAAAAAATTATTGTCGAAGTACACTGACGTTCCTGAGCGTTTGATAAAGCATTTTTTTATAATTAATATAATTGATGGTAATAATGGAGCTTTTTTGTGACATGGTTCAAATTAAAAAAAACCACCATTACGCTTATCAATTTTGTGGATCGTGTATTTGATTTTTCCAAATGGAAGAGAAAACCCCAACAATCTCCCCCTCACACATCGAGAAGATGTTGGGAGATGTTGGGCCTCTCTTACCCCAAAAACCAGCTTAAAATATGAGACTTTCCCCCATACTTATAAACTAACTACCAGCTCTTTTCATAATCAATGTGAGATAGCCTCAACACACTGTACTACATTTACTTTGAACTTTTTCTGTGACATTATGTCTATTGTAATATATTTATCCTAAACTTTTTCTTGTGACATAAAAAAATCTCGAACTTATAGCTATGTGATACATTTATCCTTCATTAAGGTTCTATTGGATTATTTTTCAATCAAAATAACATCGTTTTTATTTCACGTAAGCACGTGAGCGATCTATCAACAACGTTTGCTTTCCAACATCAATATAGACAGATTTTTAATTATTCTCATTGACAGAATTTTGATGGAAAGTAAATATGCCACATAAGTATAAATTTAGGATATTTTTACATTACGAAAAAAAATTTATAATAAATATATCACAGTGGACATAATTCAAGAGTTTTGGTGACTTTTGCCCATAAAAGAAAGAAGCTAGACTATTTGCTCCACCCTCATGGATATCGTAAGCGGATGATGCTGACAACAGCCAAGCCTGCGCCCATTAAGTGTGGTCGGATACATGAAATCCTATCACGTCATCGTGCGCTCGATCAGTTTTTAGATTCTCTGCGAAGTTCTGAATATTTTATATCTTTTCTTGTCTGTCTCTCACGTTCTCTTAAGGCATTTCCCTACCCCTTTTAACCAATGGAACCATCTTTGTTCCCATCTCTTCATTGGAGAATTTGAAGGCCTTTCTTTGCTCGACATGGCTCCACCATTTCAGATGGCCTTCTCCATCTTTTCCTCGATCAGGGCAACACCTACTTTTTCCTTGAGGGCTTCATTTTCTGTGAGCCCATAGAATGTTTCGTATCTTCTCTTAACGTCTCCTTCCACATCCTTGTAAGCATTTCTCTAAAGCATTCAACCAACGAATCCAATCCTTATTTACATCACCTCACTAGGGCAGTTGAATGCCTTTGAACATTGCCAAACCATCTCTAACATCTTTTCTCATCTTATCCTCAATTGGGGTAACACCTATAGTGTTCTTAATAGCTTCATTTTTAACTATATCATTTTTCGTGTGTGCTCACACATCCTATAAAGCATTCTGATCTCCGCTCCACTCAATTTGTGCACATTCTATTAAAGGTGAGCAATTGGGCTTATTTCAAATAAATTTTTAGGATCAAGAGCCAAAGTTGTGACCCTGAAACCTACCACCCTAAAACGATATTTTGTCCCTCACGGGATAGATTCTAAGCTCCTAGTTTGGAACCTTCTACCCTAAAACTGACCACCCCTACTCTTAATACTATTGCTCACTCAACACTCAGTGTCAAAAATCATTGCCAGCCTTATTGTCATCCGACAGAAATTTCCCTGGAGCTTAAGTGACATTCAATAGTCGCACAAAATCCCAGGTGCGCACTTCTCCATTTTATCCATCCCTCCTGTAGCTTATGGGCCAGATCTAAGTAGACACGTATTACTTCAAACAAAATCTGGGGCGTGCAAAACTCTATGAAAAAAAAACTGAACTTCTTGTGGGAGGATCATGCACAGTTTGGTGGTTTTGCTGTAGTAAGTGATGTTGAATCTGCTCCACAATCTTATAAAGGTAGCAAATGGATCATTGATGGTGGGACACACTCTGTTTATTGCTTTCTTGTTTCTTGGCGGAGATGTTCAGGCATGTCGGGCCCGAATAAGCAATCAAGAACCATCGGACCTGACTCCTGGTACAGCAATCCCGACATAGATTAAGAACCATTGGACCCCTCCAATAATTGTTCTCCCACCTTATACGTACAGTACTAGAGAGTCGCTATCGCCAAACTATAAGCCACGCTTCTAAGTGTTCACAAAGAGTCCCTCGCACACTTTGTCTCTCGCTTAGACAAATGCTTTCTCTCTCGGTACAACCATCACGTGTTTACAGATGGGTTCGACACTCTTGCTAGCTCATTGGAACACCGCTTACGTGACTGTAGCATAGCAATATGGAGACGAAGTGAAGAACACTCTAGAAATACCTTAATTTCTCGGTTTCAAGCACTCTGTTCGCTAACTCTGTTTTGCTCGTCGCTTGGGACTTCTTATAGGCCTCCAAATTTGAGCTCTGAGCTTGGATCCACTAGCCTTCATGTCCATCTGCCTATTTGCAGCAAATCTTCTATACGGGGCAAGTTTTGAGCACACTGACTATTCTCCACCAAAACAGCCTTTGGTTCTTCTTATTTCAATAATAATTTAATATGACCGCACGCTTAATCAAATTTATTAAAATACTCAGACAAGTTCTATTATCATCAAAATCATTTTAGGGATGTTTTCCAACAAGGAATTATTTGGTTGGAAACATCCTAGACGAGTCACGTCTGGAAAGCTACTGAGTCCTTTTGTTTATATTGGTCATTTTTTAGACCGACCAATCTCGACAATATGATGTTCCATAATCCTCCCACGTCCAAACATTGAAGCCGGTTTCCTTCACCTCCTGGTGAGAAAGTATCGATTGAACTGGCGATACATTTCTTGATGAATGAAATTATCTTTCAATCTACTACGTTGCTGATTTCTCCCTCATCCCTTCTTGTTTTCCAACTCGCATTGCTGATCACAAAGCTTCGGCAAAGTACTCGATCACGCTTTCACCATTGAAACTGTCAATCGGCATAATATACTTTTTTCCTAAACGCACGTGGTATCCGATCCTGTAGACTCAACTAATCTTCACGATTGCACATAGCAGCCCATCCACGTGCATTAGCCAAAGCTCAACTCAGGGTGGTGTCGGTTGCTTTCAAGGTCACACTAAGTGAGAGACACTGACCTTTACATGAGATCTACCACGTCTTTATCAAACGCTTAACCACTGACAAAACCCGCTCGACCGGTTCCCTGGAGTTCACTAGAATGCATATAAATCTCCAGTTCTAACTTTTCATGTTAATTTTTAATCGTGGAAAAAGATGTACCTGCCTTTCCCATCAAGGGACATCACTCTTATTGTCCAATACTTCGTAGGCATCTTCTCCTGTTGCTCAGCAGAAAAAACCCAGCTACAATTGTGTTTCTGTAACATTCGGAATAGATTTATTTTGCGTAATTCTTCCTCCACTTAAATAGCAACCGTTTGTGCAAAGGAGCAGCCGAACAAAATTTGCAGCCCCATTGTCATACTCAGTTGAAACTGGTACATTCTGTTTTTTCTCTTTCCCTGTATTGATTATGATTTCTTTGTTCTTGTCACAGCAAAAGATTGATGATTTTGACATGTATATACTCGTATACATTTTTCACAAAAAGGTATTTAATGCTGAATCAACCACCGTTCTAGTCTCAACAGGTACGGAACTATCAGCGGTTCTTTCCATATCCATTGGAACCAAACTCTCTTCCTCATCCTTGCTCTTCTCTGGGTTCTCAACCTTCAGTTTCTGCCAGAACATCAAATAAAAGTCCCAACACCAATCAGATGCATTCAGATATTTGCTAAAACCTAAACAAACCGATGTAGTAATTCTGTTTATTTCACAGATGACTAAATAAAAGTGAATGGATAGCAAGGTACTGGACGTTGATGACCATTTGAAAAGGTAAAACGAAGTACTGGACGTTGATGACCATTTGAAAAGGTAAAACGAATGCTGTTGTGTGGCAAAAAGATATTTCTGTTGCATCAGAAAGCCGTGAACACATAATGAAAGTACCACCGCATAATATTTTGCGAGGTTAATCACGTCCTCTCCAGCAGATGTCATTAAGTCTTTAGGACAATATCAAAATTGAAGCCTATCTCAAAGATTAGACCACTAACCTTGATAGCCATGGAGGTGTCCTTCGTCATCCACGCAAACATGTTGCTATAAACCTTGGCATCTCTCCTGTTGCTCTCGGCTTGAAGTTGTTTCAAGCTCCTCTCTAGTATTTTCACCTCCCTTACAAAAGTGCATTCCAGCATAAGTGTCAAAAGCCCACAATGGAAGCCAAAATTTAATGCTGCGATGTTATTTACATGCTTAATGTTCATTTCACCCCTCCTGGCCCAATAACAAACTCGTCTTTGGTTCTACTAGTTACCTTTCTGCTGTGAGAGAGTGAGAGAGAGAGAAAGAGAGCGAGTGAGAGTGTTTTTTTTTTTGGGTAAAGAGCGAGAGAGAGTGTTTTCTATTTTTTAAAATTAAAATACCAGTCAAAGGCAAAATAACCTTTTTTTAACTGTGATTGTGACGGGACATTCATTCCATTCTTGGGCGTGTGTTTCTCATTGTTATTTACTGTCACAACCTAGCAAAGCAAGAAATACTTTTTCTTTGCTAAACAGCAAACAAACGAATAATTAAAATAATTGTTCACCTGTTAACAGGATCAATATCTAGAGCTTTCCTGATGTCTAGTTCAGCTGAGACCAGATCCGCAATCTCCAGATAAGCTTGCGCCCTTCTGTACAATGCTTTCACATTGTAGAACTCAAAATCCAGCACCTGAATTCCAAAAAGAAAGGGAATAAACCAAATGCTCATCAGTAATCATCACCCTGCCCTGTAACATATAAGGCAGAGCAGTTCTCTTCATAGTTGCATCAGCATAACAGAATTGCTGCAATATAAACGTAACACAGCTCACTTCATCTGGTTCATTGCCTAATTATTCACCATTCAGATGCTGCTTTCAAATGCACAAAACCAGAAGCGAACAACACACATAACCTTCTATGAAATACTGGAAAAACACACATAAGGCCTTGACTTCAAAGTTTTCACTCTCAAGCTTATTTCCCCACGAAATTGAAGAAGAAAATTACATGTTTACTAAATCCAGCAAATGGTTATGGGATCTTCTGCACTTCACCTTTGAACATAGCCTAATTGCTTCCTGGAAATCATTTAGCTTAAGACTACAAGCAGCAGCATTCAGCCAGCATGCAATTCTCAATGCTTTGACTAGCTTTTGCTCATCATCCCCAAAGGAACCATCCTCGCTGACATAGTCGGCAGCCTATAATCACAGGAAAATAATCAGACTTTGAGTGACTGAAATAGAATTTAGCGTATTTCAATTAGACATTACATCCTGGCAGCTACCTTATGATATTTCTTTTCTGCTCGTCGAAACCTCCCGGCTTTGAACAATAAATTGCCTCCTTCTTTCTTCCTCCCAGCTTCCTCAATTCTCTCACGATTATTCATCTCCCATGGGGCTCTCTCCTTTATAAAATTCATCGCAAAATGGCACAAGAGAGAACAATTGGTACTCACGTTAATTAAAAGTGTCAAGCAAATCACTTTCTTGTATTGATACCCCCAGAAAATGTATACGTGAAAATATTACCGAACGTACTTCAAGGAAAAACACGCAAAAGAACAGCAATGAGAACTCTAGGTTTCAATCAGGAAAAAGTTATCAACTGCAGGGACAACAATATATGTTATGAATCAATGTGAAAGAAATTATAACAATCTTCAGTTAAGTTATGTTTCGGAAAGTTTATCCTTATAAATTTCATTATCTTCGATATGAGCAGAATATCTTGTTCTTTACATTAATCTTTGTAATCCCGGTCATTAGTTGCTATAGAAGATGGAAAAATCTGGCGAAGTTATGTCAATTTATACCAAGAAAAGCACAAGTTCCAGTTTAAGTGCGGAGAAGATTCCTTTATGATTAGGGAACAGAGTGGCTAATAAATAGAGGCCACTGGGGATTTGATTCTTACACTGCTTAACAAAACCCTCATTCACAAATAACTCTCCACTTCACAGATTAATCGTGAAGAAAAGTGGTAAACCTGAGTTACAGGCCAAAGCAAAAAATCAACCATTCAAGCTGGGGAAAACTACATAGGAAGGGATAGTGTGGCAGGTTAACATCGGGTGGGAAGAGAAAACAGACCTGGTCTAATGATTCATCACATGAATGAGAATGTCCACAAGAAGATATCATTCTTTAATCCTACAAAAAAAAAGCTCTAATTTTACGCATTCTTCTGTTACCTTAATGAAATCCAGCATTTCAACTTCATAGATTAGATCGGAACATGAAGGAACAATGGCGAGATCTCGCTCAACTTCTACGCATCCAAACCCATATTCATGATTTATTGTCACCATAGCCAGCTCCCCCTTCTTCATGGTTGCCGATGCACAATCTAAACCAGCAATCACTTGCTCTAAATACAGCATTAGGCAAAAAACAATAAGATGATGTATCTGACTTCTCAAGTCATATAAAATAATATCAATTGATAATAAAGTATAGAAGCTGTAAGATTATCCGACCTACCTTCATCTGTGACAAAGTTCAGAGGTTGCTCGCCATCTAGTCCTTTCTTTTCAAACAGAGTTCCATCCTCTAGCCTAGCTGCATAGCTAACTGCACAATTTTCACATTAGCAATGTGACAAATGAAAAGGCATTTTCCCACCACTCAATTCATCCAACTTAGTTCAAAGAGTCAAATACCATAGCCATTACAAAAAGTCAAACCAAGAATAGGAATACTTACTAGTAACAGCTGCACCCTCATTTGCCGTAAATGCTCCTTCCCCTTCTTTCAGGATCTTCTTGAGTACCTTATTTTCACCAGTGACATCAATAACAGGCTTGAAAGATACCAATTCCAAGTCAACATCGAGGGTAGAATTTGGAGGAACATTATGTAGCAGGTCACTGTTACCAAATTCTTTCTCCCCAAAAGCATCTGCAATAAAGAAACTTATTAGAAGCACAAAACCAAACTCCAGGTGATTTGTCAACTTTCAGAGTTACAGTGAAGATTTATCAGACATTTTCTTATCGGACATTTACAATCATTATGAGCAGCAAAATAGGAGGTTCATAATTTGGCAATGCATTAATCATAATGTGCTTCCAAAATACTGCTTGATTGAGACAACATTTGTGGCATTGAAAAAAAATTATCACCATATCAGAAAATTTTCCACTAATTGCGGGTTATGATATATCTCATACAATCCATTCGAACCAGTTGAGGGATTCTTCTAATATTGATGAAATACCTAGCGAGTGTAAATTCACATCAGGAAGTCTAACTTAAATTTATACATGTTTTATCCCAAAAAAGAGCTAAAGGAAGTTCATTAACCGCACAAAACATAAACATTGAAAGGGACATTCCGTAAAATGAAATCTCGAAACCCAAAAAAGTAAGTGTGTTGATATCATTTGGATACATACACTGAGGTTGAACGAGCAATTTAACCCTTTCTCCCTTTTTCATGGTCATTACCGCTTTTGAAAAAGCTGGACAAAGATGACCTGAAAGAAGCAGATTACTCCCTTGTACTATGTAAGGTTTAACAAAGACACGACTGTAATCTGCAGCTATAAGATTGTCCGATCAGATACTTACCATCTTTTACGTAAAATTCGAGTCCTTCTTCTGGTCCTTCAGCAATAATGGTACCATCTGGCAAAGCCACTCGATATTTCACTGCAATTCATGACAAAAGAGGCACATTTCATCTTCCGCATTCAATTGCAATCGTTCACCTTTCACCAGACAAGTCTGTCTGGCGAGGGGGCTCACCGGCTCGGGGACTAAATCTCATTCAGCCCAAACAAAGAGAACAACTTACCCAAGACTTCATCTAGATCGCCAGGCTGCTCATTCCTCTCTCCCTTTGCCAAAATCTTTTTCACAATCCCCCCATCTTTACAGATATCCACCACTCTGACCCACGAGATCAGCTCGACTTCGAATCTCACGGCTGCATTCGGAGGAACGCCCTCGCGGCCCACGGCTCCATAGCCCAACTCAGGAGGCACGGTGAACAAGGCACATTCCCCTTCCTTCATTGTCATAATCCCATCGTCCAAACCAGAAACCAATTGACCTTCGGAACGAAGGAGGACAAATTCAGACCGGACCTAGAAAGAATTCGTCGCCACCAAATGAATAACTAGCATCGCGAAAAATCTCACCTTGACCAAGCTTCAACGTCAGAGGTTCATCTCCATCTCTGGTGGAATCGAACCTAGTCCCATCAACCAGAGTCGCCACGAAACGAACTGCGCCGGATCACAGGAACCAAAATCCAACGGAGAAAATTTTAGCGAGCTCGTTGACGACGACGACGACCAGTCCCTCCGCGCGCGCCCGCCACAAGAGAATTGCAAAAGGGAGAGAGAAGTACCGGTGGCTTCGTCGCCGGGCTCGGGCGTCTCCCAGCCGCGGCCGCGCCGGAGGAGCTTCTTCACGAGGCCGGCGGTGCGGTTGAGCGGCCGCTCCTCGCCGACCCTCATCGGGGGCGCCGACTCGATCACCTCGCCCGGTTCTTCCTCGAGATCGTCGTCGTCGTCGTCGATGGCCGAGACGCCGGTCTTCTTCCCCGACGCCATTTTCTCCGGCGCGAGCAGGCAAAGCCGCCGGTCGGAGAACTCGAACTTTTTTTTTTTGCCGAGAGAACTCGTACTTGAGAGTGGGTGTAGTCGACGGTGGTCAAACTGTTGTTTCTCATCGAAACAAAAGGGGCGGAAAGACGAAGGTCATCTCTTCAACTTAAAATCTTGGAATAAAAATACAAAGCTTATGTCAATTTTGACTCAATATATAATTTGATCTTTAAATTTTTAATTTATTTAATATAATTCTTAAACTTTAACTTAATATGTAATGTGAATATTTTCATATAGTTCGGGGACTACATTGAATATGTACCAAAAACTTAAGAATGACATTAAACAAATTAAAAGTTCAGGGATCACATTACAATATTTATGTCATTTTCCCTAGAATCTTTGGCTAGTGTTAAAAAAAACACTTTTTTTCCTTTGCTAAGGTGCCTATACACTATGCTCGATTAACTTGTTTATTTTTGTTATTTTCGTAAAGTGATGATGATGGTGTTGGGGACGGCGAATTTTAGGCGCTATCGCCAAAAGGCAAAGGTGTAGCTACAGAGGAGATCTCGATGCGAGATTCGGTAATCAGTTGCTGATCATTTTGCTTTGATACAGTCACAGATTTGTTCTTGAGGTATGAGCGTGTACTTACCCTTATCAATCATGCTCTAACTATACAACTTGATTTCTGGAATTTGGTTTTGCTTCGCGGCTTTGTGGGCTTGCTTTGTTGCAATGATTTCCAGGATTTGCTATGTATCATCTCATTGTATCATTTCGGATTCGAATGAAATTTCCTTTTGATGAAAACAGTTGCTTTTACGTGGTAGAATTTTGTCAAGACAATACAATGTGTTCTTGGGCAAGATACTGTTTAAAAGGCAAATTTATGTAAGTTTGGCATGTTGGCTCTATTGGTGAATAAAATTCATTTCATGAACTATTCTGAACTCTATGTACAGTCAAGGACTATATCTTCATTGATCAGATTTCGACAAAGCACGTAGTCATATCTTAACGCCACTTAGGAAAATGATTATCTATTGTGGACCGAGATAGGTTATTCGCTAATGGGCTTGAGAAAGTTCTTCCAAACCTATAATTTCTCTCGGCCAATCTACTCTTATTAAGGGGATGAAAGCTACTGACAATGGTTTTGATGGCTCTAGAGCCGGGAAAATTAGCCAGATGGACTCAATTGGCAAGAAATGTAAAAGTTTATGACTCAATTAGCAAACTTGAAAAGTTTAGAATTCAATTGGTAACAGTGCACTAGGTTTAGAACTTTTTTGACAATTTTCTCCACCACAGCTTTGTGAAAGTTTTTTCAGAGGAGTTCTAGTTCTAGAAGATTATTCACCATTGAAGCTGATCTGATGAAGGCTTCGAATTAGGTTAATTGGGACTCTCTGTCGAATGCACTCCGCGCTCCGAATTCTTGGTTTCTGTCTCGGATGATGCTGCTGAGAAGAACACTCTCTTATCATCCTTTGTGCTCTAACTTAAAATGACATGCTTATGTTTTGCTGATGATGCGCGGGGATTGCTAACGGTGAAATTTGCTTATGCTCAGGGTCATCTTCGGGTTTTTTCCAGGTTTAAGTCATGTTTGGACTCTAGTTAAATCCTGCCAAGGCCGAGATATGCTTTGCAGTATGTGACGATGATTTTGTGCGGCAAGTTCTTGAAACCACCGGTTTGAGGAGGGTGCTCTACCATTTAGATATCTGGGACTTCCTAAGATTTCTGGAAGATTATCTGCTCACGATTGTAAACTCCTAACAAATAAGATAGTTGGCAGGTTGCAGAATTAGGCATCTAAGACAATTGCTTTCTTCAGTTATACAGAGCATTACTATTGCTTTTAGTCAAGTTTTCATTCTACCAAAGAAAGTGGCGAAGTTCGTCGAGCAAAAATGTGCTAGCTTTTCCTTGGAAAGGTATATACTCCATCTGCGTTTTCTTGGCATGTTGTGTGCAGACCTAGACGGAGGTCTTGATTCAAGGGGGTTGCATTCCTGGAACCAACCGTGCATCATGAGATAGTTTCTGGCTTCTTCATGCTCAGTTCTGCTCTATTTGGATGGTGTGAATTCACGGCTATTGACTTAGCTAGACACTACATGCAATATAATATCGGTGATGGGTGACCAGACTTTCTCGGGGCGTCGTTCGTGGCACCCTGTAGGAACCTCATATCTTGGAAAAAAGTATCAGAAGTGTCCTAAACATATTACATAGATGTCAATTTAGTCTTAAACCTTTTTTTGTGTCAATTCAATCCTTCCGGCTAATTTTGGCCAGATTTTGCTAACTTGGACGCCAGCCGGCTTACGTGGTACCGCCAGCGATGACGTGGACAACTTTTAATAATATTTTAATATTTTTCGAATTTTTTAAATATTTTTTTTCTTTTTCCTTTTCCTTTCTTCTTCCTCTAGCCGGTCGCCAGTCCGGTGATGACGAGGCTCACCCGCGACCTCGTGACCACTGGCAAAGGCTCGAGCCCTCGCCCACGGTTGGGCGAGGCCTCGTCGGATGGCCACGAGGGCGACCTCGCGCTAGGTTGGCGAGTGTCAAGCTCCGCCAGCCATGGGCAGGGCCTAACCTCGCCAGATCCGATGAGATCGTGCCTAGCCCAGCCGCTAGTAGAGGCTACGAGGTCAAAGGCCATGACCTCGCGGTCACTAGTGAAGACGAGGCTCATCGTTACGGCAATGGGCAAGGCCCGACCTCGCCAGATCTAACGAGATTGTACCTCGCCTAGCCCTTGGCAAAGGCCGCAAGGTTGAAGGCCACAACCTCGCAGCCACTGGCAAGGGCGAGCCTCACCGGCCAAAGGAAAAAAAATTATTTAAAAATATTTAAAAATATTAAAATATTATTAAAAGTTATCCATATCATTACTGGCGGTGCCACGTAATCCGGCCGACGTCCATGTCAGCAAAAGTGGGTCAAAATTAGTCGGAAGGACTGAATTGGCATAAAGACAAAAGATTTAGGACTGAATTAGCACTAAAAAAAGGTTTATGACAAAATTGGCACCAATACAATAGCTGTATGACTTTTCTAACACTTTTTCCTCATATCTTGTGTTTTCTCTAAAAAAGTTTCAAGGAAATCGGGTATGCATCGGCAAAGCAAGGTTGCCGATGTTATGGGAGACACAAATCGGATTTGGTCTGCTGCAAGAACAGATGAAATGGTTAGAAGTTGTGTGGCACAAGATCATTTGCTCTTTGTCCAAACATTCCTAGAGCGTAGTTCAATGTGACAGAAACCGAAAGGAATTGGAGAAAATTGTATTGTATTGATCTGATTTGTGTACAAGTACATTGACCTATTTATAATGTAAAAAATGAGAAAAAAAACAGGAAATAATATACAAGGATTACAATTTCCTATTTACCAAATCAATCACAAATCCTCTGGATCAATCAGTTCGTAATCGAGATCGATGACACAATCAGATAATCAGAATTTGTTGCGGATCCTTAGCAGATTTTTAGGATTTAGTTTTTTACCTATTTTAGTTAGGATTTGTTTTTAAAATTCTTCTTATCTTTAGGGATAAATATCTTATTTATTTTTTATTCCTTGTATTTTGGGATCTTATTATTTTTCTGTTCCTAGAGATAAGCTTCTACAGCTTATAAATTTGCAAGTAGCGATTCAATCAATAACATAGTTTAGCTAGTCTTTTCTCTTTCAACCAACTCAACATGGTATTAGAGCATGGTTGTTCTGATATGTAAAGTTGAGAAAAAACCATGGTAAAGACTGCCATGACAGGGGGAAGCAGAGGAGCAGACTCGGATGGTTCTACGATCATCTCATCTTCCTCTACAATTGCTCCTACTCCTTTCCTTGATCAATCCCTCTCCTCTCCTCAAAATACCTCACCCAAATTAAATAGAAAAAACTTCCTCTCTTGGTCTCGGTTAATCCTAATGGTCGTTAAAGGAAGGGGTAAGCTCGGATATCTCTTAGGTACTTTATCAAAACCAGACTCAAAGAATCCTGCTTTCGAGACATGGGATGCCAACAACAACATTGTTATGTCATGGCTAATCAATTCCATGGCAGAAAAAATCCAAAGTAGCTATCTCTACTACTCCTCAGTGGCCGAACTCCGGAACTATCTAAAATTGGCATATTCCAACCTTGATAATTCATCTCAAGTATTTGAACTTCGGAATGTAGCAAGGAATCTACTGCAGGGAGAATCCGATGTGACAGAATACTACACCTCACTGGTAAAGATCTAGCAGGAATTAGATCTTCATGATGACTGTTCTATGGCCCGCGCCACATGTACCAAAAAATATCAGGACCAAATGGCAAAAGAGAGGGCATAGGATTTCTTGGCAGGTCTAAATAGAGATCTTGATGAGGTTCGAGGTCGTCTTCTTGGAATCAAACCATTACCATGTATAGAGGAGATTTTTTCTGAAGTCGGGCGTGAAGAATCAAGGAAGCGCGTGATGTTAGGCAGCAACCAATTTGATATAACAGCTCCAGAATCATTAGCCCTTGTTTCTCGTCATAATGATCACAACAAGGCTGATCAAAGAGGAGAACTGAGGTCAAACAAACGCCAAGGAAATCTCTAGTGTGATTATTGCCAAAGAACTAATCATACCAGGGACAAATGCTGGAAACTCCATGGCAACCCTCGAGATTGGAAAAATAATAGACCTCATAACACTAGAGGATACTCAGCTTCTACGGATGTGTCACCGAAGCATGAAGATCATCCAATCCAGCTTCCCCTCAATAAGCAACAAATAGAGCAATTATATAAATTGCCCACTCCCTCGACAACTCCACAAAATCCTCTTGCTATAAGCACTTCT
This sequence comes from Syzygium syzygioides, assembly GCA_031216285.1. Taxonomy (NCBI): domain Eukaryota; kingdom Viridiplantae; phylum Streptophyta; class Magnoliopsida; order Myrtales; family Myrtaceae; genus Syzygium; species Syzygium syzygioides. Next base: position 25,555,876 of record CM062247.1, read on the forward strand.
CTGCTTGCTCAAAAAGGTAATTTTTTAACTGCTCTCTATGGGGGATCTACTGGTTGTGATCCATGGATAATAGATTCCGGAGCTACTGATCATATGACTGGATCTAAAAATATTTTTTCTACATATCAACCAAGTCCTTGTAACATTAAAGTGAAAATTGCAGATGGTTCCCTTGCCTCTATTGCAGGGTTGGGTACTGTCCATTTGAGCCCGACAATTTGCTTAGTAAATGTTCTCCATGTCCGTAAGTTGACTTGCAATCTCCTTTCCATTAGTAAGCTCTCAAGGGATTTGAATTGTATGGCTCGGTTCTCATCATTTATTTGTGAATTTCAGGACTTGAGTTCGAGGAAGAGGATGGCAGTGCTAAGGAACATGGTGGACTTTATTATTTTGTTTCAGATTTCTGCATTAATAAAAATGTTTTCAATGTTAGTTGTGAATCTTTTCCAATGACTCGTGAAAAACATCTCATGTTATTACATTTCAGACTTGGACATCCAAGCTTTGGATATATGAAACAATTATTTCCATCATTATTCCTTTCAAGTGATGCTTTTCAATGTGATAAATGCCATTAGCTAAACATAAGCGCTCTTCCTACTCATCCCATGAACATATCCCATCCTCACCATTTTCTTTGATACACAGTGACTTATGGGGACCTTCACGTGTTATAACTAATACGGGAAAAAGGTGGTTCATTACTTTTATAGATATTCATACCCATCTTACTTGGGTATATCTATTAAAAGACAAGAGTGAAGTTTCTCATATCTTTCAAATATTCCATACCATGGTTAAAACTCAGTTCGGTACTAATATCAAAATCTTTCGTACTGATAATGGTACAGAATACTTCAACTCCACTCTTGGGAAATACTTGGAATCCAACAGCATCATTCACCAAAGTTCTTGTGTCCGTACCCCAAAACAGAATGGTGTTGCTGAACGCAAAAATAGACACTTGTTAGAGGTAGCCCGTTCCCTTATGTTTACAACTAATGTACCTACATATCTTTGGGGGGATTCTATCCTTACAGCTTGTTACCTAATTAACCAGTTGCCCTCACGAGTTCATAAGTATGAGACACCAATCAACATTCTTTGCAAAACTTTCCCAGATCACCAAATTGTCTCCTCCTTACCACTGAAAGTTTTTGGCTGCAAGTGTTTCATTCATGTCACTGATCGTGCTCATTCAAAGCTTGAACCTCGAGCCATTCCAGGCATATTTCTCAGTTACTCCTCCACAAAAAAAGGTTACAAGTGTTTTATTCCCCAACATAAAAAATACATTATCTCTATGGATATTACTTTTTTTGAACAGAAACCTTTTGTCAAGAATTCTCTTCAGGGGGAGAAACCAGTAAATATAGAGGAAGACAATTCTTGGGACACGATCACTGAATCCTTTATGCTCATTGGATATATCCCTACCGTCCGTACATTGCCTACAATGCCTGAGTCACTATCTCAACCTATCACTCTATCCACTATACCATCATCTACCGAAACCAATATTGAAATAGAAACTGTCTCCTTCTATCTCTGAGACCGCACCCAACAGTCCTGAAACCATACCCAATAGCCCACAATTACACACTGAATTACGTGTTTATTCACGTAGAAATTTGAAACAAAATAAGGAGACCATTGTGCAACCCGAAAGCAATCAATTCTTGGAACCGGATCGATCTAATAAGGTTAGTCAGCTCGACATTTCCATTGCTATTAGAAAGGGTGTAAGATCATGTACACAACATCCTATTTCTAATTATGTTTCCTATGGACATCTATCTCCTTCTTTTAGAGCCTTTGTTACAAGGGTTTCAGGTGAAAATCTTTCTATGGATATTCATAATGCCTTAAAAGAACCACAATGGAAGAAAGCTGTATTTGAGGAGATGAGTGCCCTTGAAAAGAATAACACCTGGAATATTGTTGAAAAACCCAAGGGGAAGACTCCAATAGGATGCAAATGGGTTTTTACAGGTAAATACAAATCTGATGGCTCAGTGGAAAGGTACAAAGCAAGATTAGTGGCCAAGGGTTTCACCCAAACATACGAGATTAATTACGGGGAGACGTTTGCACCTGTAGCGAAGCTAAATACTATACGAGTAATTCTCTCTCTTGCAGCAAACCTCGATTGGAAACTACAACAACTTGATGTCAAGAATGTATTCTGCCAAGATTTGATGATGCGAAGAAGTATGGAAAGGTTTTCAAATTGAACAAAGCTCTTTATGGGCTGAAACAATCTTCTAGAGCCTGGTTTAGGAGATTCACTAAAGCCGTCTTACAACAAGGATATTGTTAAGCACAGACGGATCACTCTTTTTTATAGACATAAGGAAGGTCAGAGTACTATCCTTATTGTTTATGTTGACGACATTATCTTAACAAGTAATGACAAAGAGGAAATGTCAAGGTTGAAGGGGAAGTTAGCTGCTAAATTCAAAATTAAGAACTTGGGATCCTTAAGATATTTTCTTGGAATGGAATTTGCAAGAAATAGAGAAGGTATTTCCGTTACCCAAAGAAAGTATGTATTGGATTTATTGAAAGAAACAGGGATGCTTGGCTCCAAACCTGTTGATACTCCAATGGAACCATTAAGTAAAACCGAACAGAAAGTCGATGGGACACCCGTAGATAAAGGAAAATATCAACGTTTGGTAGGTAAACTCATATATCTTTCACATACTAGACCTGATATAGCATTTGCTGTAAGTGTGGTAAGTCAGTATGTGCATGATCCTATTGAAGAAGATATGGAAGCTATCTTTAGAATTTTGAAATACTTGAAGGGTACACCTAGAAAGGGGTTGTTTTTCAGAAAAAATGAGAATAGATTAATTGAAGGATATACAGATGCTGATTGGACAGGATCAGTGGAAGATAGGAGATCAACTTCTGGTTATTGTACTTTTATTTGGGGCAATCTTGTGACCTGGAGGAGTAAGGAGCAAAGTGTTGTGGCTAGAAGCAGTGTAGAGGCAGAATTTCGAGCTTTGGCACATGGAGTTTGTGAACTTATTTGGCTGAGTCATCTTATGAAAAAGTTGCAAGTTCGAGGGGAGCTGCCTATGAGGATGTATTGTGGTAACAAGGTTGCTATTAGTATTGCTCATAATCTAGTTCATCATGGTCGCACTAAACATGTAGAGGTAGATAGACACTTCATCAAAGAAAAGATAGAAGATGGAATTATCAGTTTAACATGCGTCCCTACCAGGAATCAAACAGCTGACATTTTGACTAAGGGCCTATCCAAAAAAATATTTGAAAATCTACTAGACAAGCTGGGTATGTACAATCTGTACAACTCAGCTTAAGGGGGAGTGTTGCGGATCGTTAGCAGATTTTTAGGATTTAGTTTTTTACCTATTTCAGTTAGGATTTGTTTTTAAAATTCTTCTTATCATTAGGGATAAATATCTTATTTATTTTTTATTCCTTGTATTTTGGGATCTTATTGTTTTTATGTTCTACAGCTTATAAATTTGTAAGTAGCGATTCAATCAATAACACAATTAAGCTAGTCTTTTCTCCTTCAACCAACTCAACAGAATCATATCTTCAACAATATCAAATCGTATCTCCAACACTCCCCCTCAAGCTAATGGCCTATATGTGTTAAGGACACCTGGGTAAGAACACTAGAAATGCCAAAACTTGTGTACGGCGCTCACTTTAGTGCCAAAAGTTTTTTTCGGATCACTTAAGTATCATTTTTAAAAAAAAAATATCACTTAACTGCCAACTCCGATTTGGATCGTTGAAAATCTGACGTTGTCATTTTTTATTAATTTCTCAGTCCTACATGGCACGTCGACGCTGATAAGGATAATATTTAATAATATTTTAATATTTTTTAGATTGTTTAAATATTTTTTTTGATTTTTTTCCTTCTTTTCTTTTTTTCTTCTTCTACCTTTGACCGGTGGCCGGACACCGGCCACCAACCGCCTGGCCTTGCCCAAACGAGGCCACCGTCGCTCGCCACAAGCAAGGCCCAGCCTAGCGAGGGCGCGCAAGCCTCGGCGAGAGTCGGCCTAGCCTTGCCTAGACAAGGGTGAGCCCTGGCAAGGGCTCCCCTCGCTAGATCCGGCGAGGCCGCCGTGACCTGGGCGAGGACCGGCCTCGCCTCTCCTGGGCAAAGGCGAGCCCCGGAGAGGCCGTCGTGGCTTGGGCGAGGGCTAGCCTCGCAGGGGCTCACCCTTGCCCAGGCGAGGTGAGGCCGACCCTCGTCGGGGCTTGCCCACCCTCGCCAGACCAGGCCTCACCTATGGCGGGCGACGGTAGCTGGCCATGGCTGGTGGCCAGTGTCCTGTCACCAACCAAAGATAAAAGAAGAAGAAAGAAAAAAAAGAAAAAATATTTAAAAAATCGAAATGTACACATGAAAATGCCACATAGACTGATTTTTTTACAAAAAAATCCAACTCAAATTAAAATTTTAATTATAAAAGCCACATATTAATTTAGCCGAAATTTCTCGCCGTTAACACTTAAGTAACTATTTTTCCTTCGATTTGGCACTTAAGTGAGCCGGCGAAAACTTTTGGCACTTCTAATATTCTTCTCCCCAAGGACACTTAGCTTGCTCAGTAGATAAGTATGTTGTCTTTGACATAGTGGTTTAGTAAAGATGTCTGAAGGTTGCTCCACAGTTCCAATTCCTTTTGTACAATGATCCCTTCTTGAATCTTGTCCTGAACGAAATGACAATCAAATTCTATATGTTTTGTTATCTCATAAAAGATTGGATTTGCCGCTAGTTTGAGTGCGGCATCATTGTCACAAAACAGTTCACTCAATCCATCGACTTGTAATCCAAGGTCTGAGAGTAGTCCTCGTAGCCAAACTATTTCGCAAGCAATCTTTGCCATTGCTCGATACTCTAATTCGGCTATTGATAATGATACGGTTGATTGTTTCTTCGTTTTCCATGAAATTAGTGATCTTCCCAATTTAATGCAAAAGCCAGTTACGGATCTTTTGGTCATTGGGCAAGTAACATAGTCTGTATCACAGTAAGCTATCATCTTCATGTTGCAGTCACGAGACAAAAATATACCAAGTCCTGGACATCCTTGAAATATTTTACTACCTTTAATGCTACATTAATATGGGACTATTTCGAGCTATACATAAACTAGCTAAGTTTTTGAATTGCATAACATATGTCAGGTTTTGTCATGATAAGATATATCAATTTTTTAACAAGTCGCTGATATCGAGATGCATCCTTAAGCAATGGATCTTTTATAGATGAAGATGAACTCTTGTCATATTCATGTGTCGTCAGTTTGGCATTCTATTCAATTGGTATAACAGCTGGTTTGCATCCTTAAATTCTTACTTGTGAAATAATTTCCAAGATGAATTTTCATTAACTAAGGTTGATTCCTTTGTCGGATCGAGCAATTTCAATCTTAAGAAAATATTTGGGAGGTCCCAAGTCTTTAATGTGAAATGTGGAGTGCAAATATTCTTTGACTTTCGCAACATCATATCATTATTTCGCATTATAAATATATCATCAATATATATCAACAAATAAATTGATGAAGTACTTGCAGTGCATGTGAATAGAGCATAGTCATGTTTGGAATGCTGAAATCCTGCACTTGTGAGTGCAGCAGTGAACTCGGCACACCATTGTCTAGAAGCCTATTTAAGCCCATATAGGGATTTATAGAGATGACATATTCGAGACTCCCCCTGTCTGGGTAAACCCTCTAGAAGTTTCATATAAATTTCTTCATCCAAATCCCCGTGGAGAAATGCATTGTGAACATCCATATAATACAATGGCCAATTACGAATGGCGGCACTGGATAAGAAAGAAAGTATAGTTACCTCTTTGGCAACGGGAAAAAAGGTTTTGTGATAATCAAAACATTCTCGTTATGTGAATCCTTTAGCAACCAAACGAGCTTTTTAACGTTCAATAGAACCATCCGCTTTGAATTTGATTTTATATACCCATTTACAGCCAATCGGCTTTTGATGTAAGGGTAATGAAACAATATCCCAAGTGTAATTTTCAATGAGGGCATAGTCTTTGGTCCATATAGGTGGACGAATATTGCGTCCTGAATGTCAAGGTTGCTCAGTTTGTACTTGTTCAAGTACTTTTGAGGAGGATTCTTGAGCAAGTTGTGGTGGAGATGATGTCGTCATGGGTGAAATAGGTGAATGAATATTGTCATATGACGATACTCGTAATTCATCTACTTGGCTCAAGGATTCCCTTGTAACCGGCATAGATGGTTCTGGTGCAATAATAACATATTGAGGAGCCATGGATAGGTCATCATTGGATAAAAATTGACGATGATCTCGTGATGAGGAGGATGATTGAGATGAAGATGTCATCTTATGAAAAGGGAATACATCCTTATGAAATATAGTATCCCTGCTTATAAAGAAATACCCTATAGAGATCTCCATAGCTCGATATCCCTTTTGAAAATGAGGATATCCCATGAAAATACAATGAGTGGCACGGGGATATCTCTAGGACCCACAGTCGTCGCATAACATAAACAACCAAATACTTTAACATGATTAACATCAGGCTATTTTCCATAAAGTATTTCAAAAGGAGTCCGACCTTCAAGAATTCGAGTTGGCATGGATCAACCAAATAGGCTGTCATGACCACACAATCTCCCCAAAAGATTTTCCAAAATGGAAGCTTGATATTTTAATGCTTGAACTACTTTCAAGAGATGTCTATGTTTACGCTCAACAATTCCATTTTGTTGTGGAGTATAGGTGCAAAAACTTTCTTGAAGTATCCTCTGAAAAGATAGGAATGATATGCAATCAGAAGTAAAGAACTCGCGCCCATTGTCTGTACGAATTCTTTGGACATATTTATTGAATAGATTTTTAATCATAGAAAGGAAACTCGACAAATGAGAAAAAGTTTGGCTTTTTGATTGCATAAGGAATACCCAAGTGGCGCGGGTATAGTCATCCACAATTGTTAAGAAAAAATGGGATCCATCACGATGAGGGGTATGATAAGATCTCTAGATGTCCATATAGAGTAATGAAAAAGCACTATTAGCTCAAGATGTACTGATTGGAAAAGATACTCGAGACTGTTTAGCTAGAGGATATATTGGATATTTTGGATGGGGAAAACACACACTATGACCCAAACGTTTATGAAAAAGGAGATTTTTATTACTAGTGGTAACATTACAAGAAATGCTCTTATTGAATGAATCTAAATCTCCTGGGGAATCAATCCAGAAATACAATCCTTGTGCAACATTACCTAAGCCCATCAGTTTGCCAGTCGAATGGTCCTGAAAAAAGCAATTTTCGGAAGTGAATATGGCATGACAAGATTATCCTCGCAAACTTTTGAGATAGAAAGAAGATTTAATTCAAAGTCAGGAATGTATAAGACATTTTTTTAAGATAAAGTTTGGACCAAGATGAACAATGCCAATTTTAGTAACATAGGTGATAGTCCCGTTTGGAAGACGTATTGACACGGAAGATGCGGGCCTTTATGAACATGGGAAAATAAATGCTCATTGCAAATTATGTGGTCATTGCCCCTGAATCGATTATCCGTGCGTCAACTCAAATTGAATTTGCCTTGTAAATAAAAATACCTGAGAAACTTGCATTCTTGTCATTGGTCTTCAATTGACTTAGTATTTTCATAATATTCTGGTACCATTCTTGAGTAATTGTTTCACGTGCCCTATTAAATTTTTTTGTGGAAACCTGATAAGTAGAAAATTCTTTCTCTTTTCTCTCTTTATCATTTGGTTTTCCATGTAGTTTCCAGCACATATCAATAGTATAGTGTGGGCGTTTGCAATACTCACAATATTTATTTTAGAATTTTGAGTTTTGCCCACTAACCTTCTTTGATGACATGGCACTTCGTTAGCCATATGATCCCTTATAAACCGGCGCCATCATGGCTTGATGATAACCGTTAGATTCAACTGAGTTGATGGCTGAATAAGAGCCATCCAATCCTCGCATTGATCATAGCCGTTCGTGTGAGAAACCATAGAGTTTCCTTCATTTTCTTTGGATGTAGCAACCACTCTTCGGGTTCCCAAGCTCCCAAGAGCTCCGTGACTTCCAGTAGGAGCTCCGTTCGTCGATTCGATTGGAGGGAAGCTAGGTGACAAAGCGGTGAGGGCGACACTTTCATCACCCCTACACGCTCGGCCGTGGCTATCTGGTGGCTCTCCTCTTGAACGGCCAACTGGTAGATCCAGCTGAGCGGCGGCGCTAGTTCCATCTCAAGGATTCACGACCTAAAATGTGAGTAATTTTGATTCAAAATCAATAGGAATCTTGTAGCCTTCTCCCTTTTTAGCATTGCGTTATATTGCCGGAGCGTTTTGTCGGGCCCTTTGAGCTTTTCCTCGGCTGCCTTGAGCTCGTTCCATAGAGCCGGGAGTCGATAGGTACCCTTGCTTCAACTCCGACAAGGCTTGGGTGAGCGAGAAGATGTTTGCCCGGTCAAGTTTTCTATACTTTTCACGGATATTATCCCATATTGTCTTTGAGTCTTCGATCGGTGGGAGTCCAACGGCGACCTCAGGAGCCAAACAGTTCTTGATCCACATCCACATGAGCTAGTTGTATTTATGCCAGTGACTTCACAAGCGGTCGTCAAACGGGAAGGGTACAATTCCGTTGAGGAACCCATCTTTGTCCTTGGTAACTAAGGCTCGCCGGAAATCCCGAGCCAAGGTATTGTAGTTTTCTAGTCCAGCTAGCTGCAAGCTGATGAGGCGCAACTCTCGATCGTAGCCTAGTGATGTGTAGAGGGGGTAACCAAGCTCTGGGTGGCCATCGCTGGTTGCGACTACATAGGGCATGAATCTGGGTCCTATTGTCAGGTAGGGATTTGTCCTTGGATTCAGTGGAATGGATCTGAGTCTATGGCCCGGACCTGTCTAGCCCATTCCTGTGTTGAAAGAAGTTGGCCCACCTTTTGTGGACCGGGCTCCAAGATTCGAGAGTGCTTCTTCTCTAGATGTGTTGTATTGGGCCCATGATTGATTTTACACGACAGCCCATGGGCCTTGTACCAAAAACCAATGGACTGGGGGCCATTGGACCAAGCCAGAAATGTGTACTGGAGCAAGAGTAGGATCTTGAGCTATGGATCGCTGATCTTAAGTTTGATCAACATGATCCGAGACCGTGTTATGAGGTGAGTTTGGAGTTTCCTCCGTTGAAGATTTTTCTCCGGTAGCTGTATTCTTGTCTTTGGCCGTGGTATCTCTAAATCGAATTCCTATCTGGATGTATTTTGCAGGGTTTTGATTTGTAATGACAAATCAGAAGAAAAGATTTGCTCTGATACCATAACAAAAATCGAAAGGAATTGGAGAAAATTATATTGTATTGATCTTATTTGTGTACAAGTACATTGACCTATTTATAATGTAAAAAATGAGAAAAAAAAAAGGGGAAATAATATACAAGGATTACAATTTCCTATTTACCAAATCAATCACGGATCCTCTGGATCAATCAGTCCGTAATCGAGATCGATAACACAATCAGACAATCAGAATCATATCTTCAACAATATCAAATCGTATCTCCAACACATTGTTTGCATACTCTGTAATGCTGCTGTCGAATCTAGGGACCACTTTGCATTTTAGCTTCGCTTTGATAAACAAGATTAGTGGACATCAAAACTCGGCGACCGGATAAACCGATGCAAGTAACAAACGCGATTACGACACGCGCTCGCAAATTGCCGGTCTTTTTCCAACTTCACGTGAGGGTCAACCTCGCGAGTGACTGCCATGACTTCGGATGGCGACCCTTCGATCGCTGATGGGATACGGAACTTCCGTTCGGCAAACACAGAGTCGGCAAGGCGGAGAGCCGAAGCTGGAAATGGTCCACGAGTTGTCGGATGCATCAGATGGCTTGTTGCATCGAAGGTGTATGTCGTAATGCCGGACCGAGCACGACACGAGGATAAGGCTTATCCAATGTCTTAAAGACATTCCTGTCCCACTCGAGGATTTTCTTTTACATATTTGATCAAGCCTGCAAGATTAGGATAACAAAGATCAATGGACTGTTTCTTCGAAAATCAAGATGAGGACTTGGGAGAAAAAAAATTTCAATAATTTGTCTTTTCTTCCCAATTTTGGGCCGGATTCTGCCGAACAAATAACTATTTGCTAGACCTGACAACCAAAAAAACAAAAGGGAAAATAACACAAATTGTCTATTAACTTTTAATTTGTTCAATGTGATCATTGAACTGCAATCCAATGTACAATGTGCTTCATGAACTTCCAATTTATTCAATGTGATCAATAAACATTTAATTTATCTAATGTAATCTATGAACTGTAGTATAATATGCAATGTGATCCCTGAACTTTAAATTTGTTCAATGTGAACCATAGACTTTTGTTTTATATTCAACTTAATATTCAATGTTGTCTCTGAATATGAATTAATTGAGTGGTAATATTGAAAATTTTCTTATAGTTCAGGGATTAAGTTGAATACGTACTAAAAGTTTAAGGATCACATTAAATAAATTGAAAATTTCAAGGACCACATTACACATTGGACTAAAGTTTATAGACCACATTAAATAAATTGAAATTTCATGGACCACATTGTGTGCTGGGTAAAGTTCGGATATCATTTATATCATAATATTTTTCTATTCATTCCGCGCATGATCTATTAAAATTTCAAGTATTAAATATGTTCCCACTTCCAATTTAACTAAGATTGAATCTTTTCCCATGCGCAAAGGGGATTTTTTCCTTTTTCCCTATGGTAAGAAACTAAATGTTCATCTTCTTATTTACACACTTTCGGTTTTGGTCCGATCTCCCTCTTTTACCATTTTGGATTTTCGTGGCAATGTCGTCGGAGATTAGAAAGGAAGGCAATGTCTATGCACATAATCTCCGCATTCACTTGGTTCCGGTCATGTGATTAATTGTGAAGAATTCGCGCCGAACCAAATTGATTTCTTTTAAGTTTATAGAATCCCCATTCCAATTTGAGCTTCGCACATTCAAGGACGGAATCGAATCAAATCAACTCGAGTTGCTTCATAGTATGCACAAAGAAGAAACTAAAGGAAAAAAAAATTGCAACTCCAATTCCAATTCCAAATTCCCCTTTACATGAAAAAAGCCCCCCATTTCCCAACATCAAGAGAAACCAAAGGAAAAAAAATTGGATAAAAGAAAATCATTATTTGCATTTTCCAGGAAACTAAAAAAGAGAAAAAAAAACAGAGAGAGAAGAAAAATCAAAACGCAGTGTCTCCAAAATCTACAACGACGTCGGAGCTCCGGCTCCTCCGCCTGACGCTGTCCCTCTCCCTGCTGGCGCCGGCGCCGACGTCGCACTCCCTCTCCTCCTCGTCGATCCTCCCCATCCCGACGCTGCAGCTCTTCGGCATCACCCTCGCTCCCGACCGGCTCCTCCCGATCTGCCGCAGGACGGCGTCGAGGTCCTCCGCGCGGTACCCCAGGGTCCGGGCGGAGGCGACCCGGACAAGCTCCCTGAAGTCGTCGTCGACGCCGTCGCCGTCCCGCCCGCCGCGGCCGCCGCCGCCGGAGCCGGACGAGCAGGCGCTGAAGCTCCGGGGGAGGGGGGCGTGCTGGCCGCCCGGGCAGGCGACGTAGCCGTGACCGACGGCGGAGGCGCAGCTGAGGAGGCTGCGGACGTAGAGGTCGCGGGCGCGGGACAGGGCCCGGAGGGGCGCCGCGAGCAGGTGGCGGAGCGGGGAGGCCTTCCGGCCGGCTTGGTCTTGGGCTTGGGCGGTGGTGGCGGAGGCGACGCGTCTCATCGTAGGGCGGCGATGCGGAGTTACTGTTGGGTTGGTGGGTTTGGTTTTTGAGAGTGGGGAGGAGATGGAGCTTCTTGTTGTCGCGGGCATTTATAAAATGGAGGCGAAGCGAGGAGAGAGAAAGAGCTTAACGATACGAGAGTGAATATTTTTTTTTTTTGGGCACGGACGGCCGCTCAGCGAACTGTAGAAATTCGATGGCTTTTCTACCTAAATTTGAAGGGATTGGCCGGTTCATAATTAACCTGTTAAGATGAATGAGAGTAGTGATTTCTCATAATCATCATATATAATTTCAGGCTTGATCATACGAGTCCCGCACTAGAAAATAGTGAGCTCGTGTGTAGACAACCACAGAAGTGATCCGGAGTCAGTTAATACATATGGATCGATTATCTTTTGGTGGTATTTATCATTCTCGAATTTTCATATAAGATTAACTCTACATAAAAATACCACAAGCCAAAAGACCCGTCTCAAAATCATTCGATGCGCCTCGAGGTACATGGGTCCGACTAACACCTAACTTCTTTCAATGACAAAAAAAAAATTTTAAATTCCCACATCCAACCACGCTCCATCTCCCCCATCGTTTTCATCAAATTCACAATCTTATCCATCCGTGAAGACTCGCGATGATAGAACTTGTCGCGCGCAGACACAAGAAAATTGACACCAAGGGGGGTTGTTTCGTGTCATTTCAAAGGAAAAAAATGGTGGGCAAGGAGTAGGGACCGATGGAAGAGGGAGTGGTTTTGGACTTTCTTCCCACTAGCACATTGGAAGGATTAGCAAAATCTAGGGGAGGGGAGGAGATTAGGGCAAAGGATGGCGTGGTGGGGGATATGCATGAATAAAGTACGGCGAACAGTTATAAGATTAGAAAGTTGGAAAATCATATTTTATTTGACTGCTTCAAATTTCTCAACACTTGGCTCCCTCAGATCCCCACTCCTTATCTTTATAAATTCGTTTCCGTAAGATTCAGGTAGGAATCATACCAAATCGGGCCACTAAATTTTTTGCTTAATTTTTAAATTTTCTGGGGGGGTCTAATTTGGCCAAAGTTTCTGTCATATTCAATTGGAAAACCTAACATTTTGCAGCAACTAGCAATGTTCTGAGAGAAGTGTTCAAAGATGTTTGGGGGGGCGCCTGCGGTGAAAGGGAAGGAAAAGCTTGATGACGGAACCATGCAGCTGGCACTAATTGGACTTTGTCCATATGATTCACAAGATGAAATTAAGTCTAGTATATTCAAAAAGCATATGATCAATTCGTTAACGTATTCGATTTAAACTTTATATTTATGAGACGATAAGATTAACTTTTCATTAGTAGTTGTATCAAGGGTAAGTTTGTTTCACTTAAAATTTCGTGATAAATGAAAATAATTTTCATAGCAATCATTTTTAAGAAAAATAGTTATTTTTTATTTGTTTGGTGGTTTAGGGAAAAAGTATTTTCCTTCTTACCAAAAGGGAAAGTCGTTTTCCCCCGATCTAAGCTTGTTGTTTTCGATCCAAGAAAAATGTTTTTTTCAGTCATCAAAACGCTAAAAAGTTGGAAAACAATTTCCCAAAAACAGTTTTCCTTTAAACAAATAGGAGAATATATTCGGAAAAATCCAATCCGATAGCTGAAGAAAATTCTACACAGTGACCATCAGCTGATTAGAGAGTTTTGGCTTAGCTTGAAAGCCTTTCCTTTCTTTCTTCTAAAACCAAATGGACATGAGAACTTTGCAAAGTGTTGATACACTTGACTTCTTTGGCAACTTGCTGAAGTGGTAGTTGATCTTTAGCCTGAGCTCTACGAGATGAATGCCGCAGCCGCGCAGCTATAGCTCAAGCTTGTGCTCAACTTCACACTGAAATTGATAAGATTGACCAAACTTTTGGACTGGAAGTTGCAGAGCACAATTAAATTTTGCACTTAATGAAAGTGGGTGAATAGCCCTATAGGGGAGACGAATTAAGGCCTGTTTGGCAACTTACCAAATAGTGATTGATTCTGTTTTTTTGTTCTCAAAATCAGTTTAGAAATAAAAATCCATTTGTTAAATTTTTTATGCCCAAAATCAGTTTTGGAACAGAATCAAGAATAAAAAAAAAAGTAATTTCTTGATTCTGGAACAATTTTTTCAGAACTGATTTTTCTTGATTTTTTTATTTTTTGTTGTTGTTGTTGTTCTTCGGCCCCGCCAGCCACCGGCCGCCAGCAACCGACCACGGGCCAGGGCCGGCAAGGGCGGCTCGCAACCTCGCCCAGCCAAGGCGAGGCCAACCTCGCCGTCGCCACCCAAGTCCGTCGCCTGGGTGGCAACGCCGAGGCTGGCCTCACCTTGGCTGGGCGAGGCTCGACCTCACCATGGCTAGGGTTGACGACGGCGAGGTCAAGCCTCACCCAGCCAAGGCGAGGCCGACCTCGCCATCGCCACCGACGAGAGCGGCAGCGAGTGTGGCCGATCGCCGGCACCGGCGACCAGCCATGGCCAAGAAAGAAAGGAGAAAGAAAGAAAAAAAATAAGGAAATAAATATTAAAAAATTCAAAATATTATTAATAAAAAGAAATTTTGTGTAGTTATCAAATGCATTTTTGTTCTTTTTCTATTCTAAGAACAAAAATTTTGGACAGCCTTCAAATGCTTAGAAATTATTTCCGGGCACAAAATCAAAAAGAATCATTTCTGCCCAGAATCGGATTCTTGGCACATAATGATTGCCATGCGCAGCCTTGGCAACTCATTGCCTTTAGAAAAAAAAATTATCTACTAAGAAAAAGTCTTCACGAGGCCAGTTGATTCAATGAAAATGAACTCGGACCCGTGAATCCATGAAAAAAAGAAAATTTCGATTGCAGCATAAGGTTGTGGGTTATCGTTTTTCCAAACCCGCAAAAAAACCTGAACCAACCCAACCCGGGCTGGGAAATTTCTTCTGAAAAAATCATGGGTTTTGGTCCGATTTGGAATAATGAAGACCATGCGATCTTTCGACACCAAATTCAGCAGAACTATCCGATTTTGTACGGATAGAATTTCAAGAAGAATACGAAATTCGAAACTATCAAACTGCCGATGAAAATGAAAAGTGTCGGATCCTTCGTTTGCTTGACGGTGTTAATATTGACCCTCGCTACGCGCACGACGAAGGGCGAATTGTTGCAGATGAACACCAATCGAGTCGGCTGATGTCGTGGTGTCCCGACGATATTCAAGATAAACGAAGAGAAAATAACCAAAGCCCATAAAGATATCGTCTCCCCAAAGGCGACCAAGGGCGAATCGTTGCAGACGAACGCCAATCGGGTCGGTCGGGTCAGCTGATGACATGGTGTTCCGACCAGAATTGAGCAAGATGGACCGTCCAAATCGAGACTGGACCAGACTGACCGGTTTGGTCCGGTTCTCGAGAATATCGGTAAGGTTTCTGGTTCCTAAAAGTGGAACCAGTTTCCGAGCAGTCCGGTTCCCGATTTTTGGGTGGGAACCTGACCGACCGAATCGGACTGGACCAATAAATATATTTTTTTAATTTCTTCATATATAATATTATATATATGAAAAATATTTAATATTGGTCTCGTTAGAACCGATTGTTCAAATTTTTCATATGTTGTATATATTTTTCCAGTTTTTTTCTACGGCCTTATGTGATCAAATCAGAACTATAAAGGAAAAAATGAAATAATCGGTTCTCGGTTTACAAATAATATTTAATATTGGCCCTAATAAAACTGGTTCACTATCCCAAGACTAACCGGTCCAGTCCCTAGTCCTAGAAACTGGGAACCGGTCTTCCCGGTCCGATTTCCAATTTTTGGATTAGATCGGACCGAATTAGGAACCGCTCACTCCTAATTCCGACTATATTCAAGATAAACAAAGAGAAAATATCCAAAGCCCATAAAAGATATCATCTCCCCAAAGGCCCAATTCCATCACTTCCCGACATTCTTCAAGATCAGCCCACCGTCGTTGATGGCAAATCCTCCACCACCCATCTCTCTCTATCTCTGCGCACAACGACGACGACGACGACAGGGCCAATACCAGAGCAAAGCACAGACACAGCAAATGAGGATCGGCGATTCGCCGCTCCTCGCGAGAGCAACGATCGGGATCATTTGGGCGGCCGCGATGCTGTGCACGTGCCACTCGCGGGCCGACCTCCACCCCCTGATCGTCGTCCCGGGGAGCGGCGGCAACCGGCTGGAGGCGCGGCTGACCGGGGAGTACAAGTCCTCGAGCTTGCTATGCAGCCGGCTGTTCCCGCCGGTCCGGGACCGGGACGGGTGGTTCCGGCTGTGGTTCGAGCCGAGCGTGCTGCTCGCCCCGTTCACCAAGTGCTTCGCAGACCGGATGACGCTCTACTACGACCCGGGGTCGGACGACTACTACAACGCCCCCGGGGTCGAGACCCGGGTGAGCCGGTTCGGTTCCACGGAGTCGCTCCGCTACCTCGATCCCCATCTCAAGTAAGATCGCTAAACGCACGTCATTTCATCAGGTGACTTGTCTTGAAACGATCGACAATAGGTGCAATGATTAAGCTATCATAAATCAATATGCTATTTGATAAATTGTAGGTTGTGGCTTCGAATGTGCATGTGTCGCAAATCAATACGATGGCTTCTCTTTGTTTATAAAATTACACGTGATGGGCGTTTATGTTAGGCCCAAAAAAAAACAATTCAAGATTTTGAAAAGGAAAATTGAGTTATGTGGATGTCATCATCCGATTAAGAGTGATTTGTGCATTCTTTTTTGGGAGATTATGCAAACTATAGTTCGATTTAGGAGTAATCGATTCCTGGGTGGACTGATTCCCACCCAAGAACCGGGAATTGGACTAAAGGGGCTGGTTCCTGGTTTTTGAAGCTAAGAACCGATCCAGTTCCTGGATAGACCAATGATGTTCTTGAACACGCATTCCTGCACGTGAGCGAGCATCGACCTCTCCGGTATCCCCGCGCACTCCACCGACACATCCGCTGTGGTGGAGTTGCCCATCAAGGCCTTGGCGTCCGCGTTGTCCCTCAAGTAAGCGAATGCCCTCGCAACACCGATGAACACCTGGACCGCCTGCCAGCGCCCCTCCACTGTCAACTAATCGTAGCTTAGCCCGATCTGGCTGCATACGGCACCCAGATTGAAGTGGACAACAGCCTTCTCAAGGTGGATGTTTTGCCGGAGGCCTTCTGCTTCTGCTTGAAGTCGTTGTGCCAGGTGAAGCTGGCGACGTTGACACGGTCCTTTTTTAGGGAGATCGGGAAGCAGGTTTCGACCACGTAGATGGCGCGGAAGTAGGATTGGAGGATGTCCCGAGTCTCCCGACGGCCGGTGGAGGAGGGCTGCTTGGCGATGTTCTCGAGGTCGGAGTGGAGGTCCTTGAGGGTCTGGAGGTCGTCTTCCAGGACCAGTTTGAGTAGTATGGGTGGGCGGTTCCACGCAAAAAACTGGGAACCGAACCAAAAATCACTGGGATCAATTTTTTTGAATAAAGAACTGCCCAGAACAAGCCAATTGGTCCGGTTTTGGGATTCCGTGGACTAGATAGGCTTTGAATTCTGGTGAAGCTTGTCATAGTTAGTTACCCATGTATCAGAAAATAACTTAACTAGTTGATCTCGAGGAATCTGTCCGAGTACATAGAGCAGGAAGTCTGATCATTATCTACTGAGATAAAACGAGCATCCTCCGTGCCTAGAAAATTGAGATCAATAGCATGGTTCTAGATCCGGTATATCATTTCATAGTGTAAAGTTACAGCTCTAGAATTAGGAATCTGAGGAGCTCCAGTAAGCTGTAGATGAACTTTAAGAGTAGAAATGAGCCTTGAATCTGAAAGAGCCATGTTAAAATTTGGAAACAGTGTAACAAACATTGTTCCGGCATTTAGAGTGGTTTGGATTATACCAATGTAGGCATATTGGTAATCCAAGAAATGGGTGTCTAAAAGGACCATGTGAGCAACAACAGGTAATCATTTTCAACCATGGAAAGAGAGCGAGACAGATAGCCCAAAAGTGGAGATACGTATATCCTTGTTGTATCCACTAACGTGGAAAGTCAGAAGGTATCTGGAGGGTAACAAAATGTTCTTACTAAGTAGTGGGAATAGGATGCTGGTCAAACTGGGATGATTAAATATATTCTTTAACTTCTCGAGTTGTATGTTTGATGAGTTGTTTGATGGAACAAAGAGGAGAGAAAAAAGGCGATTTGGCAAAAGCAGAATATGGATTAATAAAGGGAAGATGAGTTTCCGAAATCTTACTATCTTCATTAAGGTATGAAACCTCATAAAGATAGTTAATTTTAGAAACATTTGAAGTGCAAAGATCTAAAGGAGCATTTACAATGACTGGTGGACTGGAATCAGTAGAATCACTCATGATAGAACAATGCTACCTTTTCCACTTGGCATTTCATCTAAAAACAAACAAGTAGGTTGAATAGAGCGCTGGCTTTGATACCATGAAGGAGAGCTAAGATGTAAATCAGAGACGAAGACAAGGCTTGTGGCAAGTTTGATGTCCCACACATAGATGGCTCTCCAGGCCTTTAGAAAAAGGACTACCTTTTAGCCACCAAGCCCCTCTTCAAATTTTGATTTGCACCTTAGAACTACTTTACAGTAGCAGAATTTTGATGCACGGGTTTCATACCATGGCAAGTGCAAATCATACTATCGGGACTAATCAGTACACATACATTTGTTTAGAAAACCATATCAAGCAGAAAGGCAGAAATGAAGATTCAAGAACTCATAATACACACAAGTTTTATTTCTTGAGGAGCATATCATGTCTCCAAACCTTACAAACATTGCTTTATATAGGCAAAAAAGTAGACAAATAGCTAATTATTGGTGAAGTTGTGGATATCACCAATAATTCGACACTTCTGGATATCACCAATAATTCGACACTCTCCTACTGATCATAAAGTTTGATGTACGACAAGAAAGACTTTATCAAGCAACAATAAAGACTGACAAACGATATACAAAGACTTTTATAACTGACAGACGACTGATACACTTTCGAACAACAATTTTTCTTCGTTTTTCTTATTGCTGCAATGCCAAACAGTGATGAACAGTACGTGAACAGCGAATGAATAGTGCATGAACATTATATGAACAGTAACTTCCGACAATTGAGCCGTTTTTTCAAACATTTCTATCAAACTTGCTTAGTCGATCTTAAGAGATTATATTTATGGATGGGTTCTTTGGTATTGTCATCATCACAGCTGTCCGAACTATCTCCGTCCTTTTATTTCCTATAATCCCTAAGGATCCGTTCAATTTTTGCGATTTCTAGGCCCACATCTTTATGAAGTTCCTAAGACTTTTGTCTTTTTCGTGGAGACTCATAGGAAGTACCTGGAATGTCTGTAGAACTTAAGGCGATATCAGTGGGACATGATAGAATTGTTGGTTGGGAAAAATTTTTTACTTGTAGTGACAAACTATTTTTGTCAAGACCTAGGTTGAGTGCTAGTTGTAACTCATTGTAATCATACAAGTCATGTGATAATGGTCCTCCCCATGGATCTTGTGATTGAGGATCTTGAGATGATGACAAGGCCTCTTGAGATAAGGATGAGGCAGCAGGATCCAATAGGGGTGTGCAAAAAACCCGGTACCCGCCCAATCCGCCCAGGACCGCCCGGAACCGGACCAAGACCGGTGGGTTCTAAGGGTTTCGGTCCGGTTCCCGGTTCCAATTTTTTGGAACCGGTGAGTACCGGTCCGGTTCCCAGTTCCGGGTGTGGAACCGCCCACCCGCCCACCCGGACCGGACCGGTATAATATATATAATATAATATTTTTAATTTTTAATTTAAAAAATTCAAAACCCTAAATCAAGATATTCTCCCACAAGTTGTGAGAGTGCTCGTCCGATTCCCGGTTCCGGGTTGCAGTCTTGTTATTGAAAGTGCTCGTTCCACTCGCTACTAGTCTTTTGCCGCTCGCCACTCGCCGCGCTCGGTCCGATCCGAACCCATTGGGTCGGTTGGTCCAGGGTTAAACCTGGTACAAAAAATGAAATAAAAAAATTATCGATTGGTCCCGGGTTGACCCTGGACCGGACCGAACCCATTGGGTCGGTCCGGTCCTCGGTCCCAAAAATTGAGGACCAACACTGTGCGGGTTGGTCCTAAGGTTAGGGGGTGGACCGGCCCAACCCGGACCATGCTCACCCCTAGGATCCAAGGTAGCGGCAGCAACATCTATATCAGCTTTCATATCTATGCCATAATATTGTCCCAATACTATATCAATTATCGCCTAATACATGTGATCAGCTGGATGATCCCAAGACACGTCGCTAGAACTGGTTGGCCATACTTCTGGTGGTATCACTTGGTTGTATTGACATAGAAGCCTCTGGAATTCTCTATATTCCTAGGGAAGTGCCGAGGTTTTGCATGAAAAGGTTTTAAAAAACTTTTATGGAATTGGCTGAGGTTTGTAGGTAGTTGCTGTTACATCACATGGAGTTTTGCTCATGTTTCCATTTGGACAAATACAAACCCATGGCCTATAAAACAGGACTATTATATGCCATTCTGAATTGGGTCTACATGCTCTAAGTTGTTCCTGAAATATGCATTTCCAAGCTCCCAATCGTTTGAACCAATTAAGCATATCACCCAAATGCTTAAACTTCTTTTCTCCCGAGAGAATTCTGCCAATAATGAAAATAATTCTCGTTTTTGGAAATTCAATGGTTATGGTATAAAGATTGAACAAATACCAACAAAACCACTTGAATTCCTCTGGAATTGGTCTTCAAGATTGAGGGAGATAGAATGGATGAAAAGATATTCTGGATATAACCCACTGGGTCTTAGACTTAATACTCTGAACCTACTGAAAATCAGCAATTGATATTTCCACATTAATGACGGCAGATTTTCAAAAAGGGTGTTGTTTTGGATGTATTCAGGAACTTCTAGTGAGTACCACCTGCTTGGCCAAGAAGGTTTCATCTTAATAGGTTTCTATCCACCGAATGGATTTCGGAATACATACATATTTATAGATAAAACTGGTGCAACAAATTCTTTTGGACTGGATAAGAAATCTATAAGCACATTCTTTTTTCCTGCAATATGCTTGGTTTCAAATGAATATTTTGAAAATCATTCCGCCCATCTAAGGAATTGAGGATAAGGAATTTGTTTTTATTTGAACTTCAGCATATGAGAGAATGAGGACAAATCTAGTTTTACTAGAAAATGATGCCCTGGGAGATGACATTCAAACTTCTTGATGCCATAGTTTACCACCAAGATTTCCTTGAAGATAAAGTGACAGTGCATTTCACTCTACGTAAATCTTCCATTTTTGTGTCCACAGATCTTACGTTTGCCATCATTTTCTTCGAATAGAACGGCAGCCCAATATTCATCATTGGCATTTGTCTGCAAAACTCTCTTCCTAGTAGAAGGGATTTGCAGGGGAGGAAGATGCTGCAAAACTTCCTTAAGGTGTCTAACAAATTTAATCTACTGAGATCGCCATGAAGGGTTTTTTTTTTAACAGTTGCTGCAGTGAACTCACCAAATTAGTGATTTCGGGAACGAAGACTTTGAGATAGTTAACTATCCTAAGGATCTGTTGAACCTGTTTAAGAAAAAGATTTTCATCACGAAATTTCTGGAATTCTTCAACAATATGAGGATCAAGATAATATGTCTCGTCCTTAAGATGCATTTCAAAAAATTCAATTTCCCATTGGGCAATAATCATCTTTTCTGAGATAGCATGATGCCATATTTTTTGGACCAATTCAGCAAATTGGCTTCACAATTTACAATGAGAATCTTCATCAGAGCTGTAGAGGAGGATATCATCAATGTAAATTTGGGCATTTGCCAAAATAGGCTGCAAGATTTTGTACATAGTTTTTTGGAACAACGAATGAGCCGTTTAAAGACCAAAGGGAAGCACTGTCCACTAGAAGTGCTGATTAGGGATGCTATCCAGTTTTGTGCTTGTCATCTGGATGAATTCCTAATTGCAGAATCTAGCTTTGAGGTCAAATTTGGAATAGACCTTAGCTTGAGTAAGGTTGGAGAATAACGAATTCCGATGGGGTAATAGAAATATATCATCTTGGAGGAATTGATTGAATTTATCATCTTGGAGGAATTTATCATCACTGTTTGGCACTACATCATCTTGGAGGAATTGGTTGAATTTAACATATTGGAGGAACTTATCATCACTGTTTGGCACTGTGAGAATAACGAATTTCTATTCACATATTGTTCATCACTGTTTGGCAATGTAGTAAGAAGAAAAAAGAAGAAAAATTATCATTCGAAAGTGTATCAGTCGTCTATCAGTTGTAAAAGTCTTTCTATGTCATTTGTCAGTCTTTATTATTGCTTGATAAAGTCTTTCTTATCGTATGTCAGCCTCTATGATCAGTAGGAGTGTCAAATTATTGGTGATGTCCAAAACTTCACCAATAATTAGTTGTTTATCTACTTTTTTGCCTATATAAGGCAATGTTTGTAAGGTTTGGAGACATGATCTACTCCTCAAGAAATAAAACCTGTGTGCATTATAAGTCCCTAAATCTTCACTTCTATCTTTCTGCCTGGTATGATTCTCTAAACAAGCATACATGCGCTGATTAGTCCTGGTAGTATGCTCTATACTTACCATGATATGGAACCTGTGAATCAAAATTATGATACTATAAAGCAGTTTTAAGGTGCAAATCAAAATTTAAAGAGGGGCTTGATGGCTAAAAGGCAATCCCTTTTATAAAAACCTAGAGGGCCGTCTGTGTGTAGAATAGCATACCTGCCACAAGCCTTGTCTTCATCTCTGATTTGCATCTTAGCTCTCCTTTGGCCGGTTCCTTTTGCTCACCCCTAGTTCGATTATCATTGTAGTAATTGCCTTTCTCCACCGTCATTTAATCTAAAGGTCCGAATTTTCTTTATTATTTAGCTCGTCTTCTAAATTACGAAAAATTTCGAAAATAGTCTTTTGATAACTTTTTCTTAGAAAGAAGGCACCAAATCCTAAACCATTGTAAATTGTTCAAATGGACTTCTCAACAGGAAAAGTGTAAGAAAAGTCTTAAACCTATTATGTTTGTTTCAATTTAGTCATAAACCTTTTTTTTTTGTGTCAGTTCATTTATAAACATTTTGATAAGATGTCAATTTAGTCATTATGGCTAATTTTAGCTGGATATTACTGACGTGGATGTCGGCCGACTTAAGTGGCACCGCCTATGCTGACGTAGACAATTTAAAATAATATTTCTTATATTTTTTATTTTTTTCTTTCTTTCTCCTTTTGTTAGTGACTGGTCACCGGCCACAAGCGATGGTCAGCCACCAGCCATGGCCAAATGGGCTGGCCTCACCTGTGGCGGTCGACGGCAACTCTCGCCCAAGCGAGGCCAGCCTATCCAACCATGGCCAATAAAGGAGGAAGCAAGAAAAAAAATTTAAAAAAAAATCGAAAAATATTAAAATATCATTAAAAATTGTCCATGTAAGCGTCGGTGATACCACTTAGGTCGGCCGAAGTCCATGTTAGCAATACTCAGTCAAAATTAGTCGAAATAACTAAATTTGCACCATGTCAAAAGGTTTATGATCAAATTAACACCAAAAAAAGATTTAGGACATTTCTTATACTTTTTTTTTAAAGAAAGGCACCAATTCCTAAATCATTGTAAAATGTTCAATATGACTCCACTTTTTTTTTTATTTTGTGCGACTAGATCGCTAAGCTATATATATTTTTAGTCAGTTCTTCCGTTAAAAAAGAAATGGAAATGCCACGTGGATCCGCACTTTTAACTAATATCTTTTGTGTCGCTCTTTTGTTTTTATGTTTCATTGCAAAGGGTTGTCGGTTTGGTAAATTAGGTATGAACTTTGTAGGGCAGATATTTGTCAATAGGAGATGAGAAAGATATCGACGAAGTCGCAGATGTTGTTAGCAAATTTCGAGGGATTGGTCGAGCATGAGATATCACACATTGATAATATGGCAGGTCTCGATTCAATTTGTACAAAAACCACAATGTCTTTAGACCAAATGATTTAAAAGAGATTTTCATATGAACCTGCAAAATCCCATGTTAATATTTAGTTTGATCAGACCATGAGATATAAGCTGATCCATAATATTATCCCGACTTACATAAATATGATTTGGAGCATGCATGTGTAAACACAAGAGCTCCGATCGGTACGCAATGACGGTCTATGCGAAAATATTCGCGATTGTACTTGGGATGCATGGATGCAATATGTTCTCTTAAACAACTTTGCCTAGGTAATGTAATACCTAGGATCATATGCTATTTATCCTGGTTATGACATTTACCTTTCCATTAACTCTTAGATACTTTTCTTTCCGCAGGCAAGCCACAGCATACATGGCAACACTAGTAGAATCCCTCCAAAAGGCTGGGTATGTCGACGGCAAAACCCTATTTGGAGCTCCTTACGACTTCCGGTACGGCTTAGCTGCCGATGGCCACCCATCTCGCGTCGGCTCCAAGTTCTTACAGGACCTCAAGGACCTAATCGAAAAGGCTACGGCATCCAATAAAGGCAAACCGGTAATCCTCCTCTCTCACAGCCTCGGAGGCCTCTTCGCCCTCGAACTTCTCAACCGAAACCCTAGCTCGTGGCTTCGAAGGCACATCAAGCACTTCATCGCCCTCTCTGCCCCTTGGGGCGGCAGCATCGATGAATTACTCACCTTCGCCTCTGGCAACACCCTCGGAGTTCCCTTGGTAGATCCATTGATAGTACGCGGAGAACAAAGGAGCTCCGAGAGCAATTTATGGCTCCTTCCATCCCCAAAAGTTTTCGACATCGAAAAGCCACTTGTGATCTCTCCATTTGCAAACTATACAGCTGGCGACATTGTGCAGTTTCTAAACGATATCGGGTTTCCAGAGGGAATCCAACCGTATAAATCAAGGATCTTGCCACTCATAGAGAAACTGGCAGTCCCAGAGGTGCCGGTGACGTGCGTGTTCGGCTCAAATGTGAAGACACCAGAGAAGCTAATATATAGAAGCAAGGCTGAGGGCTTTGATGAGCAACCGGAGGTGGTATATGGCGACGGAGACGGTACGGTGAACATGGCAAGCTTGTTAAGGCTCGAGTCTTTGTGGAAGGAAAGTCGGAAACAACCATTCAAGGTGGTTACGATTCGCGGAGTTTCGCATATGTCGATATTGAAAGAAGAAATCGCCCTTCAGGAAATTGTTCAAGAGATCGTGAATGTACATGCAAATCAC
This sequence comes from Syzygium syzygioides, assembly GCA_031216285.1. NCBI lineage: Eukaryota > Viridiplantae > Streptophyta > Magnoliopsida > Myrtales > Myrtaceae > Syzygium > Syzygium syzygioides. Next base: position 25,581,045 of record CM062247.1, read on the forward strand.
ATAGAAAGCTCATATGTGCAGAGATGAGAGTTATATGTAAAATGCATGTGTGTACTTAATTGGGCATACCCGTCAAGAAGACGTGAGTTGAAATTATTAAGGCTCATTTGAAACTCTGATGTACTCTTGTAGATGAATAAGTCCAATACATAGATTTTTAGACATTATAATAACTAGCATTAATAAATTTTTGAAGGAGATTTGCACTGCGATAGGTGAGGGTTCTAAACCCCTAAATAAAATGAGTTGATACAATAAAAAATCACAAACTGATACACTTATGATAAGTTTACCCTAAACTAATATTTTGACTATCAAAAACCTCAAATTTGTACACATATAACAAATTTAGCTTCTGTTAGTTTTCATTAAATTTTACTGTCAAATTGCTGAGTTATATTACACATGATAGTTGACTGGTGTATCAGTTTAGGGTTTTACCCCTTGTTTATCACATATTTACACCAATTTATGATTTTTCTTAATATTAATTCAATTTAACTGAGGGTATATTTGTCACAGGCGTATCGATTTGAGGTTTTTTGTAGTCAAAAAATTAGTTTTGGGTAAATTGGTCATAGGTATAACAGTTTGGAGTTTTTAGTGATCAAAAAATTAGTTTTTGGTAAATTTATCACATATGTTTCAATTTGGGGTTTATTGTGGTATTAACCCAAATAAAATGGATGAGAAAATTACAAAAAAAATCATAAACCTATTGTAATTGTGTCATTTTAATACCAACCCTAAACATTTTGTATTTGTGCCAATTTAGTCCATCTAACCAGTTTTGATCCGAAATCGCTGTCGTGGACGACGTCCGTCCTACGCGATGCTGCGTGGTGCCGGAAGCATCGGCGTATACATTTTTCAATAATATTTTAATAATTTTTTATTCTTTTATATTTTACTTATTGTTCTTTTCTTTCATTTTCCTTTTCTCCTTCCCTTCTTCTTCTAGCCGGTCACCGGACCTCGGCGACGGACCAGAGGCGAGGATCGGCGAGCTTGACCTCGCCAGCCACTGGCCGGGCTCGCCATCGCCAGGCTAGCACAGCCGCGAGCCTTGAGGGCAAGCCTCGCCCAACGATTAAGGCAAAGGCCAACCTTACCCAAATACAACGGAAGGCGTTCTCCTCTCGGGTGGGCCCCGCGATCGCCGGAGCGGCTGAAGCCTCGTTTTGGATATTAAAAAATCACATGATCCATGAGCCGTTAGCGTTGCTGTTCATAGCACGACCGGTAGGAGCGGTGAAATACCGAAAGAGCCCCCTCCGGCCGCCCGGCGGGATACCTGTCCTCCCGCCAAAGCGAGCGTACGTCCCCCTCGCGCAGGCTCCGGCGCACCATATAAAACCCCCCCTGCACGTCCACCGCCTGCCATCCCGCGCCGAAGCCGAGGTCGAGAAGGTCGTCATCGGCCACCGTCGCGGAGCGGCGCTCACAGCTCAACCCCCACGGCGGCGGCGAGCCGCTAATCCGATCCCCCGCCCGCGAGTCGATTCGGCCGGAGGGAGGAAGGTCGGAGCCGGAGGCGGAGAGGAGGAGGAGGAGGAAAGCGGTTCGAACCGGAGGAGGAAATGGTCGGGGACGGGGGCGACACTCCTACCAGGTTGCTGCTTATTGATTTCAAGCTCAGCGCCGCGGTCATCGTTTTTCTCTCTTTTTGGTCCTGTCCTTTTTCGTCCGGATGTTCTCGCACTATGATGAGTTTGTAGCGTAGCGTCCGGAATCGGAAGATGCGGGGTGTGTGTTAGGTCGAGTTCGCTCGAGCGATCGCGGATTGAATCGAGAAGAACTCTTCGCTTGTTGCTAAAAATCGATGTCGCTTTGAGCTTCCTGCAAATTGGTTTATTGATGGATGGATACGGATGGACGGCGTGACTTTTGTTCCCTGGGTGGAAACTTTTTACATGCGTGCGCGAAGACGTGGTCTGTGGCTCGAGCTTGGGGATGAAGACGGGCAACCCTTGCGAAGGTTTGGTGGTGACCTGATGGCCGCGTTTTTCTTTTTTTTTTTTTGGCGCTGTTTTCGCAGGCATGAACTGTTGAGCATGGTGAAGAAGCACTCCAATTTGATAGGGAAGACGAATCTCGACGAGCAAGACGCCACGGATGTGGAAATGGATCCGAAGTTCTGGCATGATGTTTTCGATTTGTATTTTATCCGCGGGAAGGAGTTGAGGGGGCGGCAGGACGACGACCTTTTGTTTTTTGTCAGAAAAATGGTAATCTTATTTTCTTATCGCCGGTCGACTGGAATGTGTGTTATCCATATAGGGGATCTTCCAATTTAGCCGATGCCTTGTTCATTATTCCGTAGTCCACATATGCTTCATGTGTTACCTGTTAATTAGCATCGGTAAATAAAGTGCTGTCTGTGGAATTGTCTGCTGTAGAGGACACAAGGTGATCCATTGAATGAGAGTCCAGATGGTGTATCTCCCTACTTTGTACGCAGGTGGGCTTCTGAGGTAAAAGGGACCGTGAGAATACTTTTGAGCTACTCTACTTTATTCAATTTTGCTTTCCTGTCTTTTTTCCATGCCTCGCCATTAATTGTTTAACTGTAATATAACAGTCGCTTCCCTTATTAGAATTAGATCTTGTCAATTTACTGATTTCATAAACGATGGTTAAGCAAGATATGTCATGTTTGCAAGGTACACATGCGATTGTGCTGTCCTTCTAATCAGATTAGCTCTGCTTGAATTGACTGTTGATTTCTGTTGATCAAATAATTATCTTTTATTTTTGCCAACGTTGATATTATCATTGAAAAATCAAGAATGTAGTTTGAGGTAATTCTAGTTCGAGGAGCTAGCGTAAGCCTGACCATGTTAAGCTATAGTTGTCAGGGTAAACTAAAGATGCAGTAGGTATTACTCTTGCTTGCTGACTTGGTCCCAAAGAGGTTTTAATTTAAAAGCTTTGGTTAATTTACTTTTTTTCTAGATTTTCTTATATAGTGCATGGTCTTAAATTACTGGATTTCATTTAACCCACACAGTGAACTAATGATTCAGATTTATTACCATGTTCTTGGCAACATACTTATCATAGTTTGCCATTTCTGTGACATATGTCAGCATGATATATTGAGGTCTCACTGAACAAACGGACATGCTTAGTGCTGGAGAATATCTAAGGTTCCATAGCAATTGTGACTTTTCCAAACCTCTTGTGAATTTCGTTAGAATACTTCACATCTCTCCTATAGTTTGATTGAAATTATAAATCTCAATTTCACCTTATGGAGAGTTAGCTAACAAGTTCCTATTATTTTCACATGGCCTAGATCAAATTGGCTCTAGATTTTGAGGAAAGAATTGAGGCAAGTCTATGGAAACCGAGGAAACTACTGAAAAATTTTGTTTTATGAACTGATACAGGGTATATTGGTTGATTTCGTACAATGAAGAAACTTAACTTGAGCTGTGTCTGATTTTACTGTCTTCTTTTTGCCTGAGTGTGCACTGTCAACTTGGCTGCAACCTGCAAATAGGTTGTCAGGCACTCTTCTAGGAAGCTTCTCATTACTAAATATTAGCATGGCCAGATACTAAGTTAAAGAGGGAACTTCGTGAGTGGAGTATCCTCATAGTAAATACAAGTAACTTAGCTAGCTACATTCAACAATTTGACTCAACCACTCCGTGTCTTCTTTATGTATCAAGCTTTCCTGCTCCTAGTGTATTCGAATTAGACATTTGTTTATCTTAGTCCTTTCAATAGGCGTATCTTATCTGGTTCATCGTCTTTAGGTTTCAAAGGAAATTCTGCACAACAAATATACCCACTCTGACTCATTTACTGACCTGTTTTCCAGTATCCCGCATGCACTTTGATTTTCAGTTTATATGATCTGTTAGTCTCTTTTGATATATTAATACTGCTATTTTAACTTTTGAAAGCAGTTGGATAAGTTACTTGGCGATAGTCACGATGAAGTGGACTGGAGGCGCTCCTTTTATTTGAATTTGATTGCACACACCTCCTTCACTGTGACAGTTGCAATTTGCAGGCAAGTTGTCTACATTGAATTTTCATACAAACCTACTCCATTCCCTGGAATTTGAGTATCAAAAGTTTGATTCATCAATTGCGCTGGTGACTGCAAAAACTTATCTTAATCAATTTAATTTCTCCAATTATCCGTGAATTATGAGGTGATGAAAGGCTAGGGTAGGCCTATTTAGATTCCACAAGGTAATCCATATTAGTTTAAAAAGTACTTTTTCGTTTGTCATCTTAATTTTTTCTTCTGCTATGAGTTCGGAGATGGAACCTACTAGCTCCTTCTGGTCTGCTTTTTTCAAATAATGAAAAGTTAGTTATCTTTAATTGTAATTTCTTCTTGGAGAGTTTAGTTGCTGCATGCCTCTTTGAAAGATGCATGTTGTTTTACTGGCTCCACTTGGCAATGGTGGTGGCTGTTGCTGTTGAAGTGAGAACTTCCGCAAATAAGATCTATGCATAAATAACCAATGTTAGCACAGGCTGCTTGGAGCTTCATACTTGAGATGTCGTGCTTGGTTTCTTCCTGGTGTAATTTCTCTGCAGTGCTCAATTATCTACGTAAGCTGTGTTTCTGTTCAATTGTTCTCTGCAGCCATGAAGTCCTCAAGAACCATCAGGCAGGACAAGATACGCCACTGTCTCCAATATATAAGGTACTCATAGCAACCTTATATATGCTCTAGAAAAAAGAGTTATAAGATGTACCCCTCGATTACATATTTCCATATATCTCCAGGTTGTTTTGACCTTTGTAAGGAACTTTCGTGTGCGGAAAATGCACCTTCTGATGCTACCTGGTCTCAAGTCTCCTAGAAATCATGGGATAAGAGTAAAGTTTGAATTTGCTTTCATGCCAATTTAATGAATTGGAAACAGAATAAATCCAGACAGAACAAACCAATTGAAGAATGGACACGGGAATCCCTGGGAGGGTAAGGGGTGTTTTGGGGTTTCGGGGGGAGGGGGGGGTGGAACGTGGGGATTGTCAATGTAGATATCCAGAGACAAGCAGTCAATTGGAAGCCAACCCAGCCGACCCCCTTCCAAAGAAAAAGAAAATAGCTAAGCTGATTACCCTTTTTATACTTTAATTATGTTTTAAAGCTCTTATATAATTCTCTTTCAGTTCTAATGATAATGCAAGAGGGATAATCGAGAAAAAAAAGTTATTTTCTTTCTCAGGAGAGTTCTCCTGTCATTCATATACATTCAGATGTTCGTCGGTATTACTGATACTCCGGTTTGAGGTCTGTGGAGTTGTGACATGGATTAAATATTTCTTTCAAAGTTCGATTCGGTGAGAATTGATCTATCTGCGCGTTCAGTGAAACAATTTTACTTAGCTATAAATCTTTGCATATTCTGATCCTTATCCTTTGATTGAGAGAACCTATTGCCTATAGCTGCTGGTCAGCTGTAGGCTGTTGTTTTTTTCCCTGATCAGTCCCTTTCAAGCCAATAGGTTCGATATTGATTTCTTTATTCAAGTCATGAGACAAGTACAAGACCATAATGCTGTAGTTATTTGCTGTATGTTTGAGTACTTATTTGTGGTTTTCTTCTTCTTTTTTTTTTTGTTTCTCTACTTCCTAATTTGAAGATCGATATTATCTTCAGGTTGTGAAAACTGTTTATGCATCTCCTAGTCGTGTCAATTTCCATTTGGACTCAAAAAAGGCAAGTCACTGATGCTTGATCATTGCAGCCTTTTCCCCTTATGGTTCTAGGATATTACAATTTCCTTCTTGTTCTTATTTCATTTGCTATCTGACAATGCCAATGTTTCATATCCAGGAAGTAGAGACAACACCTGCCTATCCAGATATCTGTTTTGCTGTTGACGACTTTGACTCCACATTTGATGCAGTGGTAACAGTTCTAATTTTTTATATATGCATTTCTTATTACAATGTGTGATAATAGCTTCATATCTATGCTCTCTTTTGCTAAGAGATGAGATGCTCCCAATTTGATGATAGAATAATTTAGATGGCCAGTGTGATATGTTAACAGAATTGATTTCTTACTGGAACTTGAAAGTTTCTGGATTTATTTTTATATCATGTTTTGTGACCATGCTCATACGAGAGGCCACTTTTCTTACAGCAATGATTCGGCTCTCATTTTTGAACAAGTGCATCTTCTTGTTCCATATCCTTGTGTTCAGTTAATATCATATATAATGACCTATCAAATCAGTCTTGCTATATTTAGCATAAGTTGATTGCTACACAATAGGGCTGTACAAGGTCTCATAATGTGGGTGTTATGTCTTTATGTGCCCCGGTGTAAGAGTTCGATGCATGGTTTTATTTTCCCTTACCTTTAGTGCTCCAAAGCATTGGAGAAAAGCTTCTATGAGATCATAAAAAGTTCTTATCACATTCTTATATCCTCAAAACTTGAGTCATCGAAAGCATGTATGGGTTCTTGTATATATTGTTTCATTCTTCATCCCCCATCTTGTATTTTTGTGGTTGTATTATTACCATGTGAGCCTCTGTCTACCTCTATGAAGTGAAAGTAAAGATTGGACCAAGACTGGCATCTAAGCAATTTGTCATTGTCTCTGTCATTGATACTCACTCTTTAGCCAACAAACGTACTCTGATACTTCCAGATTTTGATGGGAAAATTTGCCCACTAGTTGAAACATAAACAGAGAACAATGTGATATCCTAGTTCATTTTGACTTGGTGGCTATTATGTAAAGCATTTCAGCAATTATTTGCCTATGCAGGTCTTGTCATCAACAGACCATTGCTACTGTGTTCTACTAAATGCTCATGATGGAGCAGCATTTGCTTCCCAAAAGGAGCAAAATGATTGCATTTCCAGTAGTGATACTCCTCTACGAATTGAAGCAAGTTCTGGCAACTCCAAGAGCAGTAAGGTCCGCGTACATAATTATGTAGTAGATCTCTGTTGGTTTTTCTGATGCATACTCTTAGGCATGGATACATTTGCTTGGCTGACTTAAGTCTTTTTGTTTTCCTCACATGCATGCATGCGTGCACCTATGAAGACATAGAGTTTCTTGAGATTAGCGTTTGTGCCTGGCCACTTAGGGATCTCACTTATTCTATTTTGTTCTCTGTATATCTTGCATCCTCGCTGTAGCAATTGGCTCTCTCAGATCAGCAACTGTAAGAATTTTTGTTTTGGATGAAAGTTTCTACTTGCTTTATAGTACTTCAATTTTTCTTTTTGTTTTTTTTTTTCAGAAAGATGTTCCATTATAAGTTCTTTAGGAATTTTGACTCAATTATTAATGAGAGTGTTTTCAGTTTTCCTGTTTAGTTTTTATATGCACAAGGTCTTTCATTATAGAGAGGTTTGTAAACATTGCATGCATTCTGTAGCACTCAAGATGCATAACAATCGGAAGAGGAGCTACTTCTCATTTAACCTTTGTAACTTGCTGTTTTGATACTATTAGTGAGAATGTTTCAGTTTTTCTTGTTTAATTGTTTTATTAATCTAGGTCTTTGTATATGAGAAGTTCACTAGCACTTGTGACTGCACGCAATGTACCTAAGGATTGGGAGAGCTACTACTTCTCGTGTAACCTTTATTATACTGTTGAGTTATGCTTAAGACCCCCCTTTGATTGTCAAACAGTGGTCGAGGTCTAGGATAAATCAATTTTGAGTTTACGTGATCTGTTAAACTGCTGTCTATCTCAAGGTTTTGGTTTTTTTGCATAATTTGCCATAGCCACTTAGCTATCAGGTTATGTCTACTATTTTTTTGTCACAATATTTTAATGGGAAAGTTTGTTTGCACATGCTAAGAAGATTCACTGATTCGGTGAAATTTTAATGGTGATTTGTGTTTAATTTATGCATAGGTTTCATTTGATGAAAAGTTTCCTGTATTCGGAAACAGCATCTTTTGACTTGTTTTTATGAATTCAGATTACCCTTTTTTCAGGATTTGTCAGCTATCATATGGTCAAAGAAGCATACAATGGTACAATATTGCTACATCTCATTTATTGTTTCTAAATAGCTTAACTCTTTAATTTTCTTGGATCTTTTTTTTCCCATTGTCATAACAGTGTAGGAAAATGCTCACGTCAAGTTTGGGATAGTAGTAATTGCTATCTGGTTACTTGCAGTACATCCCCTCTTCCGTTTCCCTCTCTAATAACCTCAATCAAAATGAGCCTTATCTCAATACCATTTAAAGGAGAATTGATCTACACTGGGGTATGGTCATTTTAAGTGTATGTTAATATCTCACGAGAGATTCGGTGCTAACTAATTTACTTTGGGATTAGTGCAGTTTTATTGAGCTCCATAAGTAAGAATGAAATGTTTTAACTTCCATGAGTTTGGAAGGCAGATATTTCGTGCTAGAACTGCAGAATCTTTCTGCTTTCATTATTAACCGTAAGCCCCTGAACTAAGCTTACCCTTTTAGGATTACATGCTTGGATCCCTGGAGTATATTCTTTGTCAATTGAAGATAACCATTCTATAAAGTAAGCGAGGATAATAATTCATCTAACTAAAACACTAGAAAGGATTTGATAATTTTGCTACAGTGGCTTTTGTTTCTTGTTAGAATAATAGGCTATGTCTGCTGTAGATGATTTATTGTTGAGTTATTGTGCATACAGATTTATTTGCTATTACAATAGTGATGACTATGGGTGTTTTATGACTCTCTCTCTCTCTCTCTCTCTCTCTCTCTCTCTCTCAGCTGGAAAGTCTCAATTTGGGAGCCTCTGGTCACTTGGCCATTCACCTGGCAAACAAGATCGGCTTTACATGAAAGGACCTGGAGGACGTGGGGAAGTTGAAGTTGCTGTCTCTGGTGTTGTTGGTAGGATATACCCTTCACATAAATTGGCGCTATCTCTGGTCTTTGTGAAATTTTATTTGGATTTATTGATCCAGATTTGAGTTTTTGGCAAACATCATTCACGAGGGAGACAACTTTCTTAATGCTATTACTTCCTTTTGCAATTCATTTTGTTAAAGTGCAGAGGACATTTGTCAGCTTTATAACTATGATATTGGTAAGTAGAACGATATTTGGTATAATCAATGGAACCAGATATTAGTACTTTTCTCATGTCTTGTTTCTTCTTCCTTCTCTCTTTCGTTTTCTTTTCTTTTCTTTTTTTTTTTTTGGGGGGGGGGGGGGTGGGGTTGAGGATGGTTGCATGTATTGGTCGTTCATCTGATTTTAATGCATCACATTCCGCATAACATTTTTATCCACATGGTTGTGACTCATTCAATTGACTTATCCAGAAAAGGGAAAACGAAAATCCTCGACTGGGAAGAGGATTAGATTGACTAGGTTTGTATTGTTAATCCATTCCTGACTCTTGATCTTGCAATATCAGATCAAAGCAATGAGGATGTGGGCCCCTTTTCACCAGTTTCTGTATCTAACAGAGGATTCGGGATTGGCTCAATTGTTCGGAAAGCAGCATCTGTGGCCTCTGTGGCGGCAAAGCATGCGTATGCTGCAGCCTCGGCCACCACTAGTCATGATGATGAACTGATGATACCCCTAAAATGCTGCTTGATGTCTATATCTCTGCCATGGGAACACATTGCTTATGATCTTCTTTTCAAGGTAATTGCGATGGGAATTTGCTTGTAATGAGGTATTTATGGTGAGAAATTTCTCACTTTCCATTCCCATACAAGTCAATGGTTATGATTATGCCTCAATATTTCTTCTTTGGTTCTGAACTAAATTAAAATATTTGCTTTACTGACATGAAGTAATTCTCGTGAGTTCAGGGACATCCTCCAGTGAACTTATAAGCACTCGGGAAAATCGGACAAGGAATACCTATCTGCAAAGGAAAGCTTGAGGGGACCAATTTGTAAGAGATGTAAGAGTGGAATTGCTAGATTGTGTTTTTTAAATTTAGGTGATCATCCCTCTCTCTCTCTCTCTCTCTCTCTCTCTCTCTCTCTCTCTCTCTCTCTCTCTCTCTCTCTCTCTCTCTCTAAGTCATGTGTTGGAAACAAATGTAAGTTTGGTCATAGGTCAGTGGACAATCTAAATTTGTAATGTCAAGGGGAAAAAGGTAATTTGCTATCCCTATGGCTATACCCTGATTAGTTCCTCATTTGAGTAGGCTCAATTTTTCATTGGGGGCATGGTAAGACTGATTTTGTACTCCCCCCTGAGCGTGAGCTATCTTTTAAAAATTGAAGACAAAATATTGGTCAATTAGTATCGATGTCGCTATGAATATCACCTGTGGCTAAATGCTACTCTCGATTGGTTTCCTGATTGGTAGTTATAACTTAACTATGTAATGCAAGGTAGGTATCGGTTTACTTATCAAATTTTCCTCTTGCCTGCTGCAATTCCCAGTAATGGGTGAATCTTCTCTTGAGCTTAAAGAGACCAAATGTTGCTGTCGTTATTCATTCGAACTGAGCTTCATATGACTAGAGATGCTAACTTCACAGAGTGAAGATGGTGCCTAATCCAAAAGAGAGAAATATTAAGATACTGTACCTTGATGATGGTCTTCCACACGAGTTCTTATGTTGATTTTTTACTGCATAGAAGCGGTGACAGCTAAGCCGATGGTCATCTTTTAAGACGCTTGAACATGGTGATAGTTTCGGGGAGGAAAAGCAACATCTTTTAATGGTTGGATGAGTGGTTGACTCAGTTCAGTCCGGATGCATTCCATTTTGTTCAACATCTCCATTCAAAGCAATTTTGAGGGTCATAACTGTCATCGTTCGTGTGGAGCTTCGATGCAATGCGCACAGATGGATTGATCTATGAACATTTGCAGATATTATTCGACAAAACGTTTCGTTCACTCGTTTTAGTATCTAAAAAGAGATGTCGCCTGAGGCTCTTGGTCCTTACTGGAGATTGTTGTCGAGACTTTTCAGCCCTCAGATGTCAGTTTTATTTCTTCAACCCTTCTCATATATGGAGGGTTCTTAGTCCTCTCTTCTTCCACAATCAAACTTCCTTTTTCTTGCCAGCTGAAACTCCTACAAAACCGATGTTACATCTCCATACTTCTTGTGGCATGTCACTAAAAACAACAAACGTCAAAGGTAATCCCCCTGTAAAATCCACACCAAAGTCTTTATGCCAACGGGAGTCTTCTTTTCCACGGCTTCTGCAGCCTAGATTTCATGGTTTGCACGCGCGGAGATGGAACACCTGCAACGCGGTCGAACTTCGGTGACATAATTTGGGCATTATAAAATGGGGGTCACAATCTTTTCTTTGATGAAAACAAGGAGAAGGGAAACCAACAAAAACCAACCTGCAGGGGGCGTTTGCAAGCATTATTGTACTTTTTGAGGGGTCTGAGTTTTATTAATGTCTAAACGGCATACATATACAAAGATTAAAAGTAGAAGGGCATCTTATGATCGGACATAATACGGTTCACAGCACATGAACCCTACTAAAGCCTTTATCTTAAAGCCTAGTTTCAGGACAAACCCTGAAATCTCAGAGAGGGCCAAAAGAAAAGCAGCCAAAAAAGGAGCAGCTCGAACGTAACGCGTGCATGCATTGCCATGTTACCCTCCACTAATCCTTTTCTCGGCTTTAATTGCTTAACATGCAGCAACTGAAACTAACTGCCAATCCTCAGGAAAGCAAAAATTGCTAGCTAAAGAAAACCTGCCGGGGATGGGCGTAGTTTATAGGCTTTTGAGCTATAGTGGGGATGCATAGCCATGTGAAAAGAAAGAAAATGAAAGTGTTCATTTCCTTTTCGAAGAAGTGGTGAGGCAAATAAAAAGCTCAAACTAGCAGCTTTTGCCCTGGTTGCAGTCCTATTTGACCTCTCTCTCCCTACTTCGCTGCTATACTCGTTAGGGAATAGAGTCGTGTTTGGGTACGTTAAGACCGGTTTGCAAAAATTAGTACACTAAACGAATGTAACCACGAGTTGATTGTTTGCGACCATTGATAAGCATATGCCGCGGAATGTACAGATTTTGCATTCGGGTTTACATACATCTAATGTTATGAAGTTTCGGGTGTGTATCATGACATTTTAACCTTTTAAAAAAGGATTAGTTTTGTACGGGCAGCACACATTATTAGTTGTTGCTGTTCTCTGATTGGCGGATCTTTTCATCAAATGTCAACCGCATGTGCCTCTAGTTGCTAACACGCAGAAGAATACTCTGTCAATACCACCTGATACCATCACCAAGGATCACCGGATCTAGCGCCTCCAGGCTCCATCGTCGCTCAACCCAAATACACCAAAAGCCCTCCTTCTTATCACCTCTAGAGTCGCGCTGGCATCGAGCTCGACCTTTTGTTGTTGCAGGAAGAGAGAGAGAGAGAGAGTACGATAGTTGCTCGTAGTGGCAGCAATTAGTGTGTCATCGGATATCGTGGCAACAGATAATGGTTACTAGGGCAACAACTGGTCTTCAGTGGTGTTCGCGGTGGTGGCGGTGACCCTCGGAGCGACAATGATAGTGTTAAGTTTAATTCTAAGAAAAGACGGGATAGAAAATGAAAACTAGGCTTCCTAATCATGCCTTTTCGTGTGGGTTTATACCTAACTATATGAATTATTCTATGTATAAGGGACTAATCACACATCCAGTAGCAGCCATTGGTTTCTGCATAGGAGCAACAACAAATTTCACTCTGTGAAAAAAATATGTTTAGGTGTACTTGATATTAGAGTACAAATCATAGGGTTCGACACTATTTCATGTCGTCATTTTTCTGCACGCAAAAGCTATTTGACATGGCACTTCTAGTTCTGTGGATATGTTGTTTTTTTTTATGAAACAAGCTCAATCTTCACCCACCCGTTGAGCAGAAACAAAAGTTGGCCTTATTAATCCGACGATGCAGAGTGGAAGGGCGTTTGCTCAACGGATGAAAGCTACCCGGGGAATAATAGGCCGATCTTTCCCAAGAGCTCACATGGACTAGAAGATTTGGCACCTTGACATTGGCTATTTGCCACCTGGGGCTATAATATGTTCCGAGGGTCGGGCTTTTTGTCCATTAAAGCAGCACTTGATATATCTTAGGCAATTCAAGTATTTAGGTAAGGATTATCATCTACGTTTACCGAAACTGTCTTTCGATCATAAAAAGACAACTCAAACTATAGTTGAAAAGTCAACAAAACTTGTTGGTGGGCTTGAGTGAGTATAATTCTTTTACTTGTTAAGCACAAAGCAGTCGATTTTCAATGTAGATGGCCACACACCCAGTCCATTCTTTTTGACCGGTTATGCTCTATCTATAATACATGATTTAAATAAAGTAAAAGCACTAGCTTTTGCAACGTAATTTAATTCTCCCCCCACCTTATCGTTATTACTAGATCGTGCCCACTTCAAATTGCTAGAAAGTAATTTCATTCATATTGTAATCATTGAACTTTAATCACGGAAAATTCCTTATTTAGAGGAAACCATCCAATAGCAAAGGCAATCGGGCATGCTTAGGACTAGTGGCCACGACTTAATCCCAAAATCTGCCCTCAAATAGAAAGTCATGTCATGAGTAAATTAAGTACGCATAGGATTTGTGTTTCAATTTCCCATGTTGCACTGTCATCCACATGGCATTATGGGAACCGCAGACATGAAAAGTTGGAGATCGAATTCGATAGATCTAAATCTATTGCCGTATGCGACAGAATAAAGGTCACAAAGTATAGACAGTCTTCTTTTCACTTCACCCTTATCTTCCTGTTCTCCTACTTCAATGGAGAAAGTGCACGTGGAGAACTTACGACTTTTATCTTGTTCTTGAAGAAATGCTTTTTTTTTCATTTTTTGTAATATACCAAGTCACACATCGATTGCAAGAAATCATATTAAGTGATTTGTAAATCAACACACACTTCCAAATGGTCAGCACCTCATGTGGTTATTCAGAATACTTCTTTCGGGGGGCTTGGCTCAAGGGAAAAGGATGGGGTTATTACTTATGATGTCAAACCAAGAACCCCTTCAATTGGTGTGTGGAAAATGGACAACTTAGGCACATACTTAATCCGACAAGGGTAGGGAGTGATATTTGAGGCAAAGGGTTTCAGATAAGGTGCGACCCTTAGCAGATTTTTAGGATGACAAAAGATGAAGGAATACACCGAACTACACATTAAATAGGAAGAGTATCGATGGACGTAACTTTTTTAAGTGAGAGAATTTGTGACATCATAATTTTCAATTGGTTTGGAAAAGACCATTTCGAGGGATTCATAAGTCAACACACACCCTTAAATGGTCTCCCTCTTCTTCTTTTTTGCTAAAATAACGGCTAACATCTTGTGTGGTCACTGAAAGTACTCTTTTAAAAGTTTGGTTCACATGAAAGGAGCCAAGTCATTACATTACCAGTATAAATCATAATCAGTCAAGTCTTTTTCTTGGAGGATATGGCGTACCTAAAGTAGAAATTATGAAAAGTCTTCACCTAGACGCCCACATGGTTTTTCTTTTGGGATGATGTTGAGCATCACGCATCACTTTTATTGTTATATTCCAATATCGTATGCATGCTTGACTTTTTAGATCAAGTAACATATCAAAGTATCAATTTTCACATACGCTAGCAGATACCTTCAAGGTGTTAACTAATTGCCTTAAAATAAATGAATTAGTGCCTTCATTAGCCCTCGTCACGATTCTAGTTGATCAAAGTGAACATAATTAAATAGATAGATTTCTAGGCCATTTAAATCCCATTAACCAATCGCTTTAGGCGTACTGTTGGATAAGACCTTCTCCTCGAACATACCGAGGTAGATGCCAAGGGTATGGAATCCGGTCTTGATGAGAGGCACTGGCAAGTGATCCAGTCGTCGAGTTTATTAATCACAAGGAAACCCCCCACATAAATTTAGTTTATACGCGATAGTTTAGACGAAATCAATCATAACTCAAAATCGCGTCGGCCTGAAAAATTCAAGAAAAAACAAAGGAGAAATGGGAATTGATCCTTGGTATTGCACATGGAAGCCCCTCTTTTTCTCACATGTTTTTGTGCTCTAGACAACAAATGCGGCACCGACAAGTTCCATGTACCTCCAACTTATTGGCTCCCTCTCTCTCTCTATCTCTATCTCTATCTCTCCCTACTTTTTTCAGTCACCATTTCTCTTTTCTTTTTTTCACCTGCGTATTCCATATGACTTCAGCTGAATCTGTTTGATTATTCTCTAATCTCGTTAGCTGGTGTCGTGCCTTTGGCTGATTCTTCGTAATTAAGCTAGACTCGAAATCTCCTCTCTCTTGGGGTCCATCCACCCCCCCACCTTCTGCTTTACAAAAAGCCAAAAGAAAGAAAATTTGCACATCCATACATATATGAGGAGGAAAAGTGATCCCACTACTGTTGCTACCTATTACCCCCCAAACAAATTGTAATTTAAACTAAACCCTTGGTTAATCACACCTTATTAAAGAATAAAGAAGGAAAATTTGCACACTAAAGGTGAATTTGTGGACAAATTTGCCCTCAACATTCAAAGGTTTCTCCTTTGGATGGACCCCATGTGTCCCTCCCCTCCCCAGCTATAAATACCATGCTCCTTCACCGCATTCCCTCCCTTTTCCCTCTCTTTCCTCTCTCCGGTCTAATATTCTTAAGCGGTTCAGTGAGCCATGTTCTGCGCGGATGACCCGGTTCAGCTCCAGCTACCGGTCCTCGGGACCGGGTTCACTCGTGATGAGTTGGAAGAGCTCTTGTCGGTTCTCGAGTCGGAGAGCCCCGTCAGCCCCAATAACTCCGTTTCAGAGGGCTCAAACAGGACCCTCAGCTCTGTGGACGACGACCGGAAGCGGAGGCGGATGATATCGAACCGGGAGGCGGCACGCCGGTCCCGCTGGCGCAAGAAGAAGCATCTCGAGGACATGTCGGAGGACCTGAACCGGCTGTGTGCTGAAAACCAACAACTCAAGAGCCGGCTCAACTTGTTCATGAGCCGGTTCTTCGCCGTGCAGATGGAAAACGAGCGATTGAGATCTGAGTTCGCGTCCCTATCGGCTAGGCTCTCGGATCTACATTGGATTCTACTCGCCATGCAAAATCACACCAACCCTCGTTAATTTTGACTTAATAACTAAAAATTTCTCTCTCTTTCTCTAGCTAGGTAGGACGAGCGACAAAAGAGGATACGAGGGTGAAGAGTCTTTAATGGAGTAGAGCTTCGTAAAATACACAGTTTTATTATGCTGGGCTAGTCGAATGTTCCCCATGCACGGTGTACAAAGCTTCTTTTTTCTCATTTCCTTCTGTCGTCAACCCTGGAATGTACTAGGGTTTTGTTCTCTCGTCGTGTCTGCGTGCGTGTCTTTTTGAGCACGCCACATTCAAATGGACAACAAAGTACTCATTCCCGACCACATATACGACCCGTGCAAGAGAGATCTTTGACACTCAAAGCCCCAAGAGATGGGGGAAAGCAGTATTATGTATACGTGTGCGTGTGGGTTTTCCCAACTTTCGAAGGGTCGTTCTCGGACCGTGGATATCGCCATCCTTTACCTAAAACAAAGGACTCGGTCTGCTCAAAAAGTTAATGGTGACTGGTCTGAATTTTCTTGACAGAGAGAATTGGATTCTAAGACAGGAAACAGTATGCAGCAGGCAATAATTAAATGGACTGTTGTTTTCGTTATGTACAATTGCCGTTCGCACGTGATACTTGCAATTCGACAAGTGTACGTACCATCATTGTGCCAACACAACAAATAATTCGACAAGTCAATAAAGAATATTGCCCGACATTTACAGTACACAAGTCCAAAAGAACTAGTTAGGGTGCATTTATTTCGTAAACAATAAACGATTTGAAAAGAGATAATGGAACAAACAGTTAATGAACTTTAAACGAATGTGTAATACGGTTCTTGAAATTTTAATTTGTTCAATATAGTCTTTGAATTTTAATCCAATATGTAATATGATCCTTAAATTTTTGATTTATTCAATGTGGTCGTTAGATTTTTGGTACATATTATGTTCAATGTGGTCCTTCAATTTATTCAAGATTAAAGACAACATTGAATATTTTCATTTAGTCCAGGAAAGTTTTTTTTAAAATTTGTTTGATATGGTCCTTCCATTTATTAAGAAAATGATCGTTTGTATCACTTATAAAAATGAATGAACAAAAATATTTTTATTGTCCATGAAAATATTTACACAAATTATTATTGATAGTGAAAACATATTTCATTGACTAATATATTTCAAGCGACACATGATAATCAAACACTAGTCGCTCAAAACTTACCTCGTAGACAAAATAAGCGTGTATCATAATCCTTGTAATTAGTCAACCATATATTGCCTCAATGTGTTCATCATACAAATATGGTATTTGGCTTTTTGAGGCATTTGTTTAAATATTTGCGGCTGCAGATTCTCCATAGCTCCAGTATTTTCACAGCAGCTTCCCCCAGTATGCCTATAGTAGTTTTGGAGTATTATGACTTTAATTTTTTTTAAAGTGAGAGCTATAACATATTCTATAATTTTAAAATGATGAATAATAACATTACCATGATAATTTTACAACAATATATGCAAAAATCATGATAACAACGATAACAATAATAATAATCACTAAAAGATTAATAGCAACATTGTGAAAAGTATTATTGCTATTACTATAGTTGTCATAATAATAAGGACATAATAAACATCATAGTTATCATTACACGATGATGATGACCATTGTTGTTGTTTTTTAAAATATACATATGGTGAACATGCCAAAAACTTTAATAGCAACGAAAAAATATACAACAATGTTATGGATCTTGTTTTCCCATTTTGATAGCCACAACAATCTGGTAGCAATTTTTGCCAAACGTGTGAATCATTTGTAGCCACAACACAACATCTTTAAAAGATATGCTATCAAACACGTGATTCGACACAACACTAGACAACGCAACTATAGCATAGTTACAGCATATCTGCAATTGAACTAAACAGGCTAAGATTTTTCAACTACTTTAGTTTATCAAGTAATCCGACAGTCTTTTTAGCAAAAAAAAAGAGTAATGCGACGGTCTTTAAGTGGTTATTTATGTTGGTGGTCCTTTAAGCACCGACAAATTTTTGTGATAAACAAATTTTGGAGACGAATATTAATATGTCTATGATGTTCAAAATTATTTTGATTCACCCATTTAAAATAGGGAAATGTTAGCAATTGAGTACATTTTTTGGGATATTACCCATACTGCTAGACTAGATGTTGTGTAACTTTGACTAATTCAAATTTTCAACTATGATCCCGAAATTTTATGGGTAAGGGTCGAGTTGACCCACTCTTTTGTGAGTTGAAAAAAGTCCTAACCCTACCCTTTTTGATTTTTGCGAAAATAGTTTAAAAAATCCTAAACCTATTGTACGATAGCCAATTCAGTCCTAAACCTTTTAATTGTGTCAATTTAGTTATAAATATTTTGACAATTTATCAATTTAGTCATTCCAACCAACTTGTGATCAAAATCACTGACATGGATGCAAGATGGCCTACATGGTATGGTTGGCGTTAACGTGAATAATATTTGAAATTTTTAAAAAAAATTCTTAAATTCTTTTCTATTTTCTTCCTTTTCTTTTCACCAATGGCTAGTTGTCAGCCACAGGCAATGGCCAACAAGGGTTGGCCTTGCCTAGGCGAGGGCAAAGGCCACCCTTGCCAGATTTGGCAAGGCCAACCCTCACCCAAGCGAGACCATATAGGCCTACAGGTATCTACGTCAGCAATTTCTAGTCAAAATGGATCAGAATGACTAAATTGATAAATTATCAAAAGGTTAGAACTAAATTGACATAATTGAAATGTTTAAGACTAACCATTGTACAACAAATTTAGAACTTTTTGGACAATTACCCCCCTAATTTTAGGCAGATTTGGCAGGTTATCAGGTTAGAGTTCGTTTTTGCCAAGTCCACTTTTGAACTAATTTCAACCCCATTTTGTCAATTGCGCAATCTGCCGAATGATTTTTTTTTCTTTTCACTTTGCTACCTAATTTGGGGAAGATTTATCCGACAAACGGGGTTGGAGAACTTCAATGAATAAACTACCACATGGGTTTTTTTAGGCAAGCCAATGAGTCATTGGCCTTTTTTCCCCACTTAAATGGTCGCGAGGGCCCAGGGGGGAATCCATGTCGTGTCCTTACTTGAATCTCTCACGGGGTGGTAGGGACTCCCTCACCCCTTGCACCAGATATGTCCGAACTGAGTGCATGTGGAATTACTCGAACTCAGCATCCAAAGGTGAGATTGTAGGAGTACCAACACGCGCCACAGTTCGTGGGACATATTAAGGATGTGGTGGATTGAACCCCCTCGCCTACCAATAAGTTGTTAAAACTAGAATGAACTATTCTAAAAAGTTACAGAACCTAAGATGATCCATCGTTAAGTTGGGGAATGAAAATATACGCGGTACAATTAGAATTAAAATTTCTGGAGTCCTTATACTGCCACGTCACTCAGTAGCACCAAGTAAATTCCATCGAATCCACATTGGTTTGAGAAAATAGACACCGATAGGATAAAGTGGGATAAGAAATTGGTGTGTAAGTATGATTTTTCCATTTATGAGAAGCACATCTGTACAACATATTTTCCTTGCTACAAGTTCTGTTCACGTATGATTTTCAAATTCTGGTTTAGATTAATCACGAGTAAGACCTTTGTTTTTCCACTTGGCAATTGTTTCTAACTAATCAGAAACTGAAAATCTCATGTAGAAATAAGAATTCCATTATGAGTGACTAGAGCTATTAGGAAAAGTCATGTTCTCTCTTACCAACCAAGTGATGAAATAGGCATATTCCGGGAATTAATGGAATAGCGTTTCCTTAAATCAAACACGTTTTAAGAATGTGTTCTTCATTTTGTTAGGCGTAGTGATTTGATTGAAAGTGATTGATTCGCTCCACTGGATCAGCAACGTATCGTGTCCCTATGTCATTCATAAATATTCTCTCCATGAAATGAGAGCTACGTTTTGAATAAACCGGTATGCCCTTTTCGACCTTGGAAGGCAAAAAAGAGTAACAGAAATTAATGAAGAAGAAATCTACGCCCGACATCCAAAAGCGAAGTACTTCGCTAGGGGCTATACAAAAACGTTGCTGCTTTTCCCATTGATCTGCATGTTTGTGTCGGTGATTTTCAACCGGAAGTTTAGGGCCCGTTTTAGATGCCTCGGATCAAGAACCAGAAGAAGAATTTCAGAAAGCAAAACGAGTGTTTCCTTACCAAGAAGATTCTGTCTCGTCGAACCCTTTACAGCTCATCTTCTTTCCACAAGCTTCGGACAATCACGGGTGACTCAACGTCGGCCACAAGTCACCTGTACCTTCAAGCTTCGCTTCCTTCTACAGAAGAGAGCGTGTTGAAATTGTCCTGTGGCTAGAATGACTCGATAATGATTATGTGATACAGACCATATCTATTATTTCACAGAGATTATCAATCCTTTTTCACTTGCTGTTATCTGGTAAGCGCACAAGGAGCTAATTAAGGTGAAGTATTTTGTCGATGCAGCAGCACTTGTTTTATCAAGCCTTGCCAACAACACGTACTTCAATTTGTGCCTCTCTCTCTCTCTCTCTCTCTCTCTCTCTCTCTCTCTCTCTCTCTCTCTCTCTCTCTCTCTCGGTGTGATTTACTTGTGATAAGTAGTATTTTACTCAGCACGAGCTACTTAATTCATGCCAACTGAGATTGGCTATCACGAACTCAAAATTATATCGCCAATATACCATGTAGAAAAACAAAATTTAATAGACGACAGATTAAGAGATTTTTCGTTACTCTACATCTTCAATTAAGTTAAAGGCAAGTCATGCACAAAATGATCGAGAGATTTGCCATGAATGGTTTGTATGGCTTGGTCCCTTGATTATGTCTACAAAAAATTAACCCTAGTTAAAAGCTACGGCTCTCATTAGGGTTCCTATATGCTATTGAGTCTAGACTCTTCTTCTACTCATCCATCAAATTCTCAAGTCATGATGCTTTGCACCATTGCTAGATTTCCCAAATAAATGTCTATCCTGAACTTAGAATCTTACAGCATATACTTCTTTGTGCTCTCATCCCATCTATTACGTTTTTTTACAGAAGCCCAGCTCTTGAAACATTCAAAAGAGGAATCTGCCCCACTTCACTTAACATTACCATCTCATCATCTTCACTATCTAATAGTTAATAAACTGAAGAATAGAAGAAAAAGGAGAAGATTCGTAGTTGATTGCGAACAAAGTAAGCAATAAACTTTATCCGGCGGGAGTTATGATTGACAGCTAGAAAAATGAAGAACGCCCCTACCTTACATCAATCTTTGTGGGTTCACTTTTGTCTTTTTGAAGCGCGCACACACTCAAAAAAGTTGCACGTACACTTGGAATTCATGCATGAATTCAGATGTGATAAGTTTCTGATACGTATCCCAAGGCAAGATCTTGGAAGGTGCAGATACCCACAAACTTTGTTCCAGGTGCAGCGAACGAATTGGGATTCTGTAGCCCCCATCAATCAACGAGAGAATCGTTCTAGAAAGAAAGAAAGCATCAAGAAAAGAAGATCGGATACTGATCCTAGTTACAAGATAAAGAGGAGTGACAAAGACCAAACAGGGACAAGGAGAGAGCGAGGGTCTTCTTCAAACCACTATCTTACTTCACTAGCTAAAGCCTAAAAGTAGTCCTAGCTTTCGCCAACAAGTAATGGACTGTGTGGTCACTAGTGATAGGTTTTTTTTTCCTAATTTGTCAACCATTTAATCCCAACAAGCAAACATCTTTTGTCTCAGGCGTCTCTTTCTTCGTCGGCAAGTTATTGGGAGAGACTTATCGGAAAAAAGAAAGAAAGAAACAAAGTTCTTGAGAGACTTTAACCCTACTAAATAAAATTCAAAAGCTCCCAAAAAGGTATAAATTTTATTTGCTTTTTGGGAGAGATTGATTTGCACATGTGTGGACTTGCCAAGATATAAAGTTTGTGGTATCCTCGAGAATAGTATTGAAATTGACGTGACCATCACTCATATGACTGTCTATCTACTCCTTCAAATTATGTTTTGCATTCGAGTCCGTGAAGAAAATCTAATCAAATAGAAATTTAAAATTCAAATAGGACTTGTGATTTGACATTTGAACGAAAAAGAAATCATCAAGTACTTGTTACGTTGGAGTTGGACTCCTAGTTTGAGTCGCAAGTCACCGATAAATATTTAAATACATAAATGTGCTTTGTAAGCAAAATAGTCTTTTAGCGCATTGTGAGAATAACGATACGTTGTAAATCACAAATTCTTGAACGAGCACTACACAATAATTTATAATTATTTCTTACACAGTAGATTAAAGATTGTCACTCAATCATTTCTCTACATAATTTTACCTAGTTATTACTCACTAGAGCAAATAAGAGAAATGTTGGGGTTTTCAATTTTTGAGATTTCTACTGAGTTTTCTATGAGAGATTATGAAACAGCACTTGCAATTTTTACTTTGTATATAACCTAAGGCCGAGAAATATTTTAGCTACTAAGCGATTTTAAACTTTGTATTCTTAGCATTTATAGTGGATGTCTTGGTAGTTGACTCTTTCCACGAAGTAGGTACCAACACCTAGATCAGACCGCGTAAGTAACTGGTGCTTTCTATCGTTTCTTGTTAATTTATTAGTAATTTCTTGCAAGAGGAACTCATTTTTTTAAAAAAGGTTCTTAATGGACTTAACCTACTAGTTAAAATATAAAAGCTCCAAAAAGGTAGTAATTTTCTTTGCTTTTTGGGGGAGATTGATTTGCACATGTTTGGGCTTGCCAAGATATAAAGTTCATGATATCCTCAAGGATAGTACTATAATTGATGTGACCATCAGACAATGGGATAATTATCCAAAAAGTCCTAAACCTATTGCACTTTTGCCAATTCAGTCCTAAACCTTTCAATTTTGCCAATTGAGTCCTAAACCTTTTCATTTTTTGCCAATTGAGTCCATCCGGCCAATTTTTACCAGAAATCACTGACATGGACGCCAAAACGCTATGTGACATTAATGTGGACATTTTAAAATAATACTTTAATAATTTGTGATTTTTTATGTTTTTTTTTTCCTTTTCTCTAGGTTTTTTTTCCAAGGTTTCGAAATTAGGGCCGATGAGGGTGGTCGGCCAACCCTTGTCGGCTCTAGGCGAGGGCCAGCTAACCCTCACCGGCTCTGGGTGAGGGCCGCAACGCCCTTGCTGACCAAAGCAATGGGCGCACAAGGCCTTGCCCAGATCCAACGAGGGCTTGGTAGCCCTCGCCAACCCTATGTGAGAGCGTGGGGCCAAAGCGAGGCTACCAAGTGCCTTGCCTAGCCAGATCTGACGAGGGCATCGCAACCCTCACTAGATCTGGGCGAGGGCTCGCGTGCCCTCACTTTGGCTGGCGAGGGTCGACCGGCCACCCTCGTCGGCCCTCACTTCAGAATACATAAAAAAAAAAGAGAGAGAAGGAAAGAAAAAAGAGAGAAAAAAATAAAAATTCATTCATTATTAAAATATTATTTCAAAATGTCCACGTCAGTGCCACTTGGCTATCCGGGGTCCACGTCAGCAATTTTCAGTAAAAATTGATCGAATTGACTTAATTGATAAAAAATGAAAGGTTTAGGACTCAATTGACAAAATTGAATAGTTTAGGACTGAATTGGCAAAAGTATAATAGGTTGAGGACTTTTGGACAATTGTACCATCATACAACTCAAGTTAACCTTTGTTAAATTACTTCATATCTCGAGTTTGAATCTAGGACAAAAACCCCTTTCGAGTAGCAATTCCAAAACCTTATAGGACTTATGATTTGACGTGTGAATAGGTAAAACAAATTATTGGAATACTTTTTACGTTGAAAGTTAATTCATAGTTTGAGTAGATTTTGTAGTTTAAATCGGTCAGTCACCTAAGAACGTGATACTATACACTAGAACAAAATAAGATGACTATTATGGTTTTCTCTCTATGAGTTTGCTTAGTGAGTTAGCTACGAGAGATTATGAAATAACACCTATAGACTTTACTTTTGGTGAAATCTAGGGCTCAAAAACACTTAGCAATTTGACCAATTGTAAACTCCATACTCTCTAGATTCATAGTGGGTGTCTTGGTGGCCGACTCTTGCCGAGAAGTAGATACTGAAAACCTCGGATGGAACCATATATATCGCTGGTACTATTTATCGTTCCTCATTGATTACTCATGTAGTTTCTTCTCCCCAAGTTAGATTTTAATTATAAGATCCGTTAGTTTCCTCATTTATTAGTGTCAACCTCTATAGTCGAACTTGGAATTTCCACTCTTATAAGATCAAAGATGGAAAAAAAAATGGGCCCAGTCACTTCTTGTACTAGCCAGTCACCTTTTTTGGCCTTGTAAAAGGTTAAAAGAGAGTTAGGTCGGAGAGGCCAAAGTGGCAGCCCTCGATTTGACTCTTGACTATTAAACTCCGGATTAGTCGGTGGAAGCATTAATATGGATAAATCAAGGTCGTTTTCAATATTTCGGTGACGGAACTTATCAGAATACAGAAAATTCTTAGCTTCCCATCTTGCTTTTTAGGCAATCTTATGTGTTGTTACTTTAGAGCATACGAAAAGAGTGAGGGGGGGTTCAAACTCAGGCAACAAGGGTCCAATCTTTTTGGGCCGAAAGCTAGGTGGTCCAACCTCCAAGTTATACCAAAAAAAAACCTCCAAGTTATGAAAGCCTCTGCGACAGCTCAAACTTTTAAGTTTTACCTTTGCTGTCACCAATGGCGTTCACTTTCAGCCATTTTTGCTATCATAATTCACAAAAAGGGATAATCACATAAATGAATGATCCGTGCAATTCGGCCCAATGTGCAATATCATCCCCGTATTTTGTAATTTGTTCAATGTGGTCCACGAACTTCTGGTAAATATTCAATTTAGCTCCCAGAGTACATGAAAATATTCACTGGCTTCCTTCCATTAATTCAAGTTAATGGAATTTGCTGATTTAGCTCTCAATTCGGTGAGTTTGAATGTGGATTATCCACGTAAGATATTTAGCTCAAATCAAGATGGAAATTGTGCTTTCTGTGAGTTGTTGCACAATTTGTAAGTAAATACTCTCTATAAACATTTAAACATAAGAAAAATTCACCTTATATGAGGAGGTTCTAAAGTTAACATAACACCAGTCATTTTGAACAATTTTTACGATCGAATTATTAACACAATATTTTGACCTGCCATATCTCGTTTTGTTATTTACTAAGCCTCGAGTGCACATAATTAGGTTCTAATTTCAGCGTTCGTATTTCTACGTAAATATAAAATGGGGCGAGTGTCCTTAGGACATTGAATGAGTTTACTTTACTTGGAACAATTCAATTTTCAAGACACCGACGATATATATAACACGAGGGCAATAATCGGTACCCCGAAACCCGTAAAATTTTTCTCGAATTGGTTGCTCAACTATTGCCCCCCCCCCCCCCCCGAGGCATTCTTTAGTACGTTGATATCAAGGTAGAGAAATTTCTATCCTATAAAAGGAGCTGCACATGGAACAAAGGGCCCGTTTGATTCGACTTTTCAAATGTAATTTGGCGGAATGCAAATACCTTTAGGTGAAAGTCACTTGGGGAAATATAAGTGGTGTTTGATAAAAAAAATTTTGTGAAGTTACTTTGGCCTAAGTGGTGTTTGGTAAATTTTTTTTTGCAAAGTGCTTTAGCAATTTTTATTTTTAATTCTCCGATTTTGCCCCTACTACTGTTCATCTTCTTCGACAGCCAGGGTGGCTGGCAAGGGTGACCGGCGAGGGTGACCGGCGAGGGTGGATCTGGCCGGCGAGGTTGCCCAACCCAGGTGACGGCCGCCTGGGGTCGGGCGACCGCCCAGGCGCCGTCGCCTGGGTCGCGCGACCTCAGGCCGACGGCGCCTGGGCGGTCGCCCAACCCCAGGCGACCTCGCCAGCTAGATCCGCCCTCGCCGGCCAACCTCGCCGCCCAAGAAGATGATGAACAGTAACGGGGCAAAACCGGAAAATTGAAATTTGAGTGAGGGCAATTTGGGAAGGGAAAAATAAGCTTTAGCATTCCACAAATGCCGAAAGCCCAAAGCTGGTCCGGACCCGCTTTGGGCTTTCGGCATTCCAACGGCATTTCAAATGCTGGCTTTCGGCTTTCCGGGCTCGGAAAGCCTAACCAAACGGTTCAGCATTTTGGGAAGGGGCTTTCGAGGCCGAAAGCCCCTTCCCAAAGCTGAACCAAACGGGGCCAAAGACACGATGAAGAAAGGGTAGGGAGGGGGACAAACAAGGGTAATAAAAAAATCAAAAAAAAAAAAAGGAGGAGTAAAGGTTGGCTCCGGGCCCACTAGAACTTGGGCTTTATCCAGCAAAGGAGGCCCATTTACGCCATGGTTTTAGAGGCCCAAGTCGCCGCCGCCGCTTCCGCATCTCGAAGGGCTTCTAGGTAAAATCCCCCCCTCCGCAACCCAAAATCACCAGGACCGAAGCGCGCTCGTATCCCCCCCCCCCGTTCAAAAAACACTCCGCGCCAAAGCTCCTCCCCTTTCTTCCATCTCGCACTTCCCTCCTCCAGATTTCTACAGCAGAGATTCACAGAAGAAGAAGAAGAAGTAGTAGTAGTAGTAGTAGTAGAAGCAGAAGGAGACGATCGGCACCGGCCGGAGCAGCAGATCGGTCCTCTCTCCCCTCGTACATTTGCCGCTCGCTCTCGCCGCGCGTGTCGGGGAGAGAGGCGGGGAAGGGATGGACAAGATATGCGTGGCGGTGAGAGTGCGGCCGTTCGCGGCGGCGGCGGCGGCGGCGGAGCCCTTCGACGGCACCTTCTGGAAGGTCGAGGACAACCGCATCTCCCTCCACCGGCCTCGCGGAACTCCCGTCTCCGGCCTCCCCTTTGCCTTCGGTACTGATATTTTTCTTCTTCTTCTTCTTCTTCTTTTTTTTGGCCCGATCTTGTTCTTTCTTCTTCTTTCTCTCCTCCCATTTTCCGGGGTTTAATCCGCTCGCCGAAATTTCGAATCTTTTCGCGTTTTCGATTCGGTCCCCGGCGTCGCCCAGATCACATCTTCGACGAGAGCTGCACGAACGCCACGGTGTACGAGCTCCTCACCAAGGACGTGATCCGCGCCGCGGTCGAGGGCTTCAACGGTACGCCGGCTTTTGCTAAGATCTTGCTGTGAGGATGAATGTTTCTTTTCGGTTGAAGAGTGTAATTATATGGTTCCCCTCAATTTTTGCAAAGTGGTAGTTTCTTCTATGGAATTGAGGTGGAGCTTAGTGTCTGTCTTGGATACATTCTCAGGAACGGCATTTGCATATGGACAGACCAGCAGCGGGAAGACTTTCACGATGAATGGCTCGGACGCCGACCCTGGAATTATCCGCCTCGCTGTTAGAGATGTATTTGAGAAAATAAACACGGTAATGCCCATATAGCGCGACTTCCGTAGCTGATAATTGGCTGCTCGTGTCCTGCTCATACGCTTGTTATAAGTCTCTCGACGTGTTCTTAAATGCGGTTCCGGATGGGCCTTTTGTTACCAGATGTCGGGCCGCGAGTTTCTTATCCGCGTGTCCTACATGGAGATATACAACGAAGAGATAAACGACCTTCTTGCTGTGGAGAACCAGAAATTGCAGATACATGAAAGCTTAGAGGTGTGGATGGTTCAAAGTTTTGGATTAGTCTAGTTAATTTCTTTGAACAAATTGAATAACCTTTTCTTCTTTTTTTTCCGGTTTTCTTGTTTTGTAGAGAGGCATTTTTGTTGCAGGCCTTAAAGAGGCAATTGTCAACAATGAGGATCAAGTGCTTAAGCTTATAGAGTCAGGAGAAGGTTTGTCTAAAAGCACTAAAGAAACCAAGTCCTTCACTTTGTTTTGGTATTAGAAACTGAGGATAGTTTCTTACAGTCAATAGACACTTTGGCGAAACCAACATGAATGGTCGGAGCAGTCGATCTCACACGATATTTAGAATGGTATATCTCAGCAATCAAAGCTTTTCGTGTGGCCATTTTCACTTTCCTCGGATTTATTCATACTGGTACAAATGGAAACTTTGCATTTTAGGTCATCGAAAGCAGAGCGAAAGACATAAGTTGCGATAACTCAACCTCCGATACTATCCGAGTCTCAGTCTTGGTTTGTAATTCTTTGTCTAGTGAAGCTAAGATGCAACCGTCTATGTTATTCAATCACCGGTCCCATTAAATACCTTTGTTTGAATCTAGAACTTGGTGGATTTGGCTGGCTCTGAGCGTATTGCAAAAACTGGAGCTGGTGGAGTGCGTCTTAAGGAAGGGAAGCACATTAACAAAAGCTTAATGGTTTTGGGTAATGTCATCAACAAACTAAGTGAAGGTGCCAAGCAGAGGTAATTACTCCTCTTGTGTTTCTTCTAGTTTTATATTAAACTATATTTTACTGATCTGTGCAATTTATAATGCAGAGGACATATCCCTTATCGCGATAGTAAGCTTACTCGCATTCTACAACCTGCTCTTGGTGGTAATGCGAAGACTTCAATTATATGCACAATAGCTCCAGAAGAGGTACCATGAGGCAGCTATAGATGTCTCTTATGTCTTTTTCCTCTCTTGATGGTTGCAAAGCTTGGATGATGTTATCTTTTCAGCTGATAAAGTATGTAACTTTATACAGGTCCACATTGAAGAAACAAAAGGTACTCTTCAGTTTGCTAGCAGAGCCAAGCGCATTATAAACTGCGCTCAAGTAAACGAGGTACTAATCTTCATGTAGAAATACCCGTTTTATCACCTCAAATAAATTCCATTTCTTGGAAAACCATTCTTGGAGATCATGACACTAGAAGTTTCTAGGATAATACACTGTCTTTGGTAATATTCTACAAGCTTTGTTAGGGTCAAGTGATTCTAGTGATTTGGAAGATTGGACAGTTCATATTTCTTGTTTGGATCCTTGAGTTTCCTGTGCAGGAATGAATTAATTTTCTAGGTGCTAAACCTGCGGGAAATCTTTTTGTCAAGGATTCTGAGGTTCTTAACAAATGTAAGGTCATGAAACAACAACGTACAGCAGAAGACTTGTGCAAATTGAAATTATTGAGGCCATCAAGAAGAGATTACAAATGCTTGTCCTGTTGGGTTGTTCAGACAAAGTTTTATTTATCAGGAGTGACATCTTTCTATTATCCAAAAGAATGGAATAAAATCTATACCCGGAAGTTAAGATCATTAATTCAGCTAACCTCAATGCCATGACATTCAAGTTACACGATTTTTTGTGTATTAGGCTACCTCTATTGCAATACCCTCGTCATTGATTATGCAAGTTCCCATCCTTTTCTTTTCCTTGATTGGTTCATTTCAGCTAATTATTGTTGAAATTGATTTAGATTTTGACAGATGCTGCCTTACTGAAGAGACAAAAGTTAGAGATAGAGGAGTTGCGTAAGAAACTTCAGGTGAGGGGCATTACGGCTAGTACTTCAATTAATTAGGCTTTGCACAATTTGACTTGAAGACTTCTTTAGGGATCTCGTGGTGAAGTTCTGGAGCAAGAAATCCTTAAATTGCGGAATGAAATGCTTAAGGTAGGTTTTTCTCTTTTGAAGTTTTGGCTGTCGTCTGAAAATGGCGGATATGTTAATCTTAGCATTCACTTGTTAGCATACCTGTTTTTCTCTAGTATGAAGTAGAGCGTGAGAAACTTGAAATGGAGCTAGAAGAGGAGAGGAGGTCACATAAAATACGTGAAGAATGCATCAGGGAGCAACAGATGAAGATTGACAACCTTAGCACTCTTCTCACCTGCTCTGACTACGATAGGAACTCTAGCCAGGTATAGTTATATGCGACCAACAAAGAATCTTTAAATTCACTATAGATGCCCTTCCAGCTCTGTATTTCTTTATTTAACTGCCTTATTGTATCACTACTTTGTTCTATTCTCTCTATCACAGTTCAATTCTGATGCAACGATTCAGATGGCCTATCTCATAATATTCAAGCATGCGATTCCACATAGGGCAATCCCATAATGCCAGACAATGCTTTCCCTTTGTGAATGTACCAATTTGAATTCATTTTATGAAATGCATTGCTTTGCCAATATATCATTTAGGTAGGATAATCCACTTTGCTGCAGAAAAGGGTGGTGGCTGTAGAACGTGCAAGCTTAACATAATGTGATATTCAAGATTTTCAGGAGCATTGCTTCTGGTACTACTGAGAATCCAATCGAGAGTTGGTAATACAGTGCAAAGTACAGCCACTCCTGCTCATGTAACTACCTGTGTGGACTAATGCGCTTCTCCAAAATTACTAGTTCATACATGAACTTTTGCCTGATCATGAATATGCTTCGAGGAACTTGTCTTGTATCTCACTATTGTTGCAACACGATAATGAGGGTTTCTCCACTTCTTGGGACAGGATTCTGCAAAAGATAGCCTTATGGATGAATTTAATGACAGCAACAGTATTTGCCAAAGCGACTTCAGAACACCTTGCCAAAAGGCAGTTCCTGGTAATTATGTTGTCGAGCGATCAAACTACTCGCGGCTGATTGAATGCAGCCCACTTCCAGATCCACTAAACAATGTTGTTGATGAAGATACATGGTTCCAAATCAATAAAGGTTACATAGCTGACCTGGATTCAATCCACATTACTCCTGCTAGAAAAGTTCAATCCTTCCCTCCAGCTAATGAGACTCCAGTGAGTTACTTTCATTCATTTATCTTCACTCAGATTTTCATCCTCAGGAACTCTCCAGCCATTTGGGCTATGACCTTTTTAACTTGCTTCGCTTTGGAGAAGCTTTCTATTACATTTGCATTTGCACACTTACTTTTTTAGGGCACGGATGAGAGCTACAGAAAAGAGGTTGAAGACCTCAGGAGACAACTAGAACTCGCTGTTGGAGAGAAAGATGATCTTAAGGTTAGTATGGACCACGAAACAGTTCTCGTTCAGCTATTTTTGGAATCTCAAATGCAATCATAGCTATTCTCTTCAAAGACCCATTTTTTCTCTTAAGATGAGTCGTCGTATAAGCTTTTCAGCCCATCCCCTAATTTCATTCAGCAATTTTTCTTTTCATGCATTGCTTCCTTGAGAGAATAATTCCTCTTATTACAAGCAACTTTACCGCATCACCAAGATTAATCAATAAGAATCTTAAGTTGTACGTCCGCTGTTGTGGCAGCACAGTTCTTTGAATTTACTGCTTCTTTATTAAAGATCGGAATGAAAACATTTAGCATCTGGCCTGAATTATCTACCGCTTGCTCTTTTTTCTCAAATCAGAGTGAAAATTGTTTAGCCTCTTTGGGGTGACTTGATGCAGTCATGTCATGCTGCCAATGGAACTAGAACTGACTTGCTATTGGTCAGTCTAAATTTTGGGCTTTTTCCTTTCGTTTCTTTTTTTCGGTGGGGTGGTAGGCGGCGGTTCGCAAACTTTCAGTACATGAGCATATTCAATCACTGCTCAGAGTTATACTACCCAGAAATTGATTCCTTTTTTAATGTGATATAATCAACAATCAGTAGCCGGGCTCTGTCATATTTTGATGATTCTGTGAAATGAGTATTTACTGCACCTCACACCATTATATCGGGAAGTCAGGGACTCACTAATTTTTTGGGGTGATTAACATGAAAATACTGAAAACGTTTGCTTGTGATAGCAATGGTGGAGAGATGTGGATACTATGGCATGGTAACTCTAGATTTTCCTTGCTTTCACATTGTAAAACTCTAGAGATAACTTAGATGTTGTTTGTTTTCCTTCTTGTGATGGTTGCTGTCTGATGTGTCTTATTTGAATCTTCTGTTTATGCTTGAGTTTACACTTACTCTCCTGTTCAACAGAGAAAACACATGGAACAAGTCCAACTGAATAAGCAATTGATTCAGGAGATTTCCGAACTGCAAAAAGAAGCTCAAGTTTTTCAAGAGATTCCTAAAAGACTGACCGAGTCAGTTGTAAACTGCAAAGATGTACATGCGGATGTTCTATCCATTCTGCAGGTGAAACATACAACATCAAATTTACTACCTACCCCCCCCCCAACAACCCAAAACACACACACCAAAAAAAGAGTTACGAGCCTAGGTTATTGGCTCGTCATCATATGTATCTGTCCTTTACTTTTGGGGATGATTAATTCTGACAGTCATTACTTCAACGTTTTTGTTGTATTGGCAGAGTTTCGTTGGTGATGGGAAATCTTCAGCTGGAAGGTTGCTTTCCGACACTGGTGACATTGGCAACATTCTTTTTTCTACTCTGGAAGCCCATTTCTCAATGTTTATGGAGGACCACAGATTATGCTCCGGGGATGAGTCATCATTGCAAGAACATTGCAGAAAGCTCTGTGAAAAATTAAACGATACAGTTCTATCACTGGCATCAGAGCCACTGTCAACTGAAAGTGAACATGGGAGGAGCTTTTCATGCAACTTGGCGGACAAGGTAGATGTCAAGTCAACACTATTGAGATATCACTTGTTACTGGTTGTTTTATTTTCCATCTTGATGCTAGGATATTATTTATTTTGACATGATAGCATGTCTCTATATGCTGCTGAATAATGATTTACTGGAAAATAAGGCCAATCCGGAACTCATAGCTGAGTTATTTATGAATTTGGCAAAACCTGTGTGCTTTTTCTCTTCTCTTTGTAGTGTTATCTGATCAACTTCTCCTTGGCTTTGTTTATTTGCATAAA
Source organism: Syzygium syzygioides (assembly GCA_031216285.1). Lineage (NCBI taxonomy): Eukaryota > Viridiplantae > Streptophyta > Magnoliopsida > Myrtales > Myrtaceae > Syzygium > Syzygium syzygioides. The sequence continues at coordinate 25,613,829 of CM062247.1, forward strand.
ACATCTGAGGTTGTCACTTTGGACATAGCTTTATTTTTTTCACTTGACAGTGTCGTTTATAAAAGATGCAACTATTTTTATGTTGGGAGGTTGATGAAACTCATGAAATTATTATCCCACTGGATAAAATTCTATATGAAGTACTAGTTCTAATATAACACATCTGTATGATCATGTATATTTTGTCTTTAAGGCAAGGCTGTCAATATGGTTATTATTTTTTATTTCCGGCTACTATTTTTGCTTCACATAGCACAAACTTTTTCACCAGAGTCAATCTTTCCATTAATTTTGTTTTTCAACAAAGAGAAAGCTAAGAGCACTATTCTTGATTTTCGTCAAACTTTCAAAGGCAGTGTTTATTAGAACTTTAACTGAGCAAGTGATAGGATGTCTTGGTTGAATCTCGTTAAGATTCTAGTTTTGTTATTTTATAAGGATGGTGACCTGGGAGGAGAAATGGCCATCTGCAAGGAAAATTTGATTGCTGAAATCAATGCAATCAAGGATAAGTACCATGGCATTCAGAAAGAATTAGATGAAAGTAACCAGCTTTTGGGGGTTTCCAGAGACAAGTATTGTAGATTGGAAAGAGATTTCCAGTTGTTGAAAGAAGAAAGAGATTCATTGCTCCAATCGGTCTCTGAGTCTACTAGTAAAGTTTCATTGGCTACTGATCAAAGAGAAAATGTTCTGAACGACTTGAATTGCGAAGTACGGAGAAGAAAGAATCTTGAAGGAGAGATTAAGAAGTTCAGTATGGCTTTTGTTGGGCGGCAGAATTCGTTAGCTTCTATACAGAGTGAAGTAAGATTGAAGCTAGAGAAGATGAGTGATGGTAATACAATTTCAGTTCCCAAATCTCTTAGGGACTTGTGACATGAGTCGATGCTAACAGAATGTGCGGTGCAGTTCCTCGCAATATCAATTCTATTGTATCATTACATTATTGGTGACCCCCTTTATTTACTGAATGAGTATGCCTTATTTTACATAGTCTAACTCAATATTTTCTACTTTTTTACGGTGCTACTTTGCACACCAGACGAGTGGTAGAGTTAAATGATACTGTCGTAGTTTCCTCTGAGCTTTCCTTTTGCACACAAGCTTGCAGCTGCTAGACCATTTCTCATCCTATATGGCTCTGATTTTCTGCTATATCAACATTCTAGCTGAAATGACACGGTTTTGAAGGCAAATCGGTTATCTATGAAAGAAAGCAGCATGGAGACTAACGTCAATCTTCCATTTACTGGGACACTTATCTTGCACAAAGTTAAAGGTCTTCGGCCGTCAATTATTCTGCAGTTCCCAGATTATATCCTGAATTTGCAATTTTAGTCAAATTATCTCCTGAACTTGTATCTTCAATGGGGTTTTTTCACACGATGAGGTTAAGCTAATCGCAGTATCAAACCTATGGCGATTGAAGAGGCAGGTCATAGACTCATCTTTCATCTTTGGAGGATACATGCTTGCATGTGCTTCAGCCATAGGTGTTTCTTATGTGGGGAATGTGCACGTAGGCAGCAAATCACAGCATTACAAATGAATCATACAAACTTATGTTGTCCAGTGTCTCCAATGACTGCTTTTTCAACAGTCGTCTCTTGACATATAAGATGACGAACAGTTTTGGCTTACTTGTCCCCCAGCCATCGCCCCATGTTAAGAGAAAGTCCTCTTTAAAGACGCGAAGCACAGCAAACCAGCTGAACCCTAACCTTCATCCTGTTTCTTGTGGGTGTGATCAGGACCACATCGAGGTCTCTGCTTTCGATAAGCACAACATTAGTCATTGTTAACCCAAAGAATCTGACCAAATTAAGTGTTCATTTTCATGGTGGGACGTGCAAATGCTATCACCCCAAAAAGTGACGCATTTTTGGCCCCACTTAGCATTTTTAGGAGGTCATTAAGAGGTGTTTGAGGTGAATTGATGGTGATGGAGATAAGGCCACCAGATTCCATTTGCTCATTAGTAAGCACTCAAAGCCCCACGTCAATTAATAGCAGCAGAGAGAGATGGGAAGTGCCAATTCATCTGACCAGCACCCCTCATTCTCGAGAGTCTAAATTCCCTCCATTTCTTTCTTGAAAGGCATATTTGACACTCTCCCTTCGGTTTCCAATTTCTTCTTTTCTTTTGGCCCCTTTCTTGGTGCTTTTTTTGAAATAGAGCCAATTCAATATGCATGATTATTACATAAAATTCACTCGAAACGTGTATCGTGGTTTTGTTAGTTGAGAATTAACGAAGACCGACACATACTTGTAAAACGAATTTGAGAGAAGCTCCTTTCGTGTAGGCATGGCATTTTGCATGTTAAAATCAACAGAAGAACAGATGCATCCCACATTTTTTCTTACTAGTGCTGCTTGAGTTTTTCCAACCCTTTGGGAAGCCTTTCTGGTGGTGGTCATTGATTAGACTTAAGTCCATACTAGGTTTTCAACTTATGTACATGTTTGTCCACATTAAAAGAAGAGAACTGATGAGGCTTGTTTTGTTGTTTCCTCTCTCTCTCTCTCTCTCTCTCTCTCTCTCTCTCTCTCTCTCTCTCTCTCTGTAAAGATGGCAAAAGACTTTTGCTAATTCATAGAGCCCAAAGCATGTGATTAATGTTTAATGATACTGATTTCGGATTCCTTTATCACGGTCATGGTCATGGGGACCCACCCATGTGACGATTACATTCTCATTGAACCTAGATACTATTGCCTTCCATCTCTATGTAGAAAATGATTAAATTATCCGTCTTATGTACCACCAAACAGGGGCATGGGAGATTAATTTGGGGCCACAAGGACAAGCAGACAGCCATGTTCACATAGATATGCATGAATGAAACGCGAACATCATGAAATTTGTCAATCCAATCAGTTGTTATGCACAATTTTATATCCAGATTGACATTTCAGTTGAAACAGTGCAAGTTTCTTTAAAAAACACGAGAAGGCATAGGTGTACTCATTTGTGGGGCTAATCCCAAACATTCACTCTTTAAAAAAAAAGCTCTGGCTAAATGGAGAAATTGTCCTCTCTGCTCATCACTTGTCCACGACCACCTTCCATATAAGGACAAAACATTCTTGGACCACCAAACTTTGAGAGAGAAGAAACAATATTTTCTTTCAAATTGAATAGAAGAAGCTGGATTAGAAAAAACAATAAAACGTACCCCTAGACAAGTTTCTGAGTTCAGGCAATCTTGGGCAGTCGTGGGTTGCCCCCCATACTTGAAAATGCCATAAGACCTAAAGATTGGCTGGACCATCCATCCCTCCCTCCCTCCCACTCCTTGAAGCCTCAAATTTCTCAATTCTTCCTTCTGCCTTGGCTTTTGTTGAGTCACAAACTGACAGATATGCCCTGTCCATGACATTTAATGCCACCTGATGGTTGATCCCGCTTGGTTTCTTGGCTTTTCTCTTCAACATCTTCAAACTTAGTCCCTAGCTAGTTCCTCCTACTCACTGCCCACACTGGTCCTATGGAATCCAGAGCCAAAACTTATCAAGTCAAACAGCTTGGAGAGCTTCTCCAAGAAGAGCAAGAGCCTTTTGTTCTTGAAGTGTATCTTTTGGAGAGATGGTATGCGAACAGAAGGGAGTCTTTGAGGAGGTCGAGCAGCAGTGGTCGACCAACAAGTCGAAAGAGAATTGTTCGGCTTTCGAAGTTGCTGAGAACTCTCTACAACAAGGTTGCTTCTTTTCATGAGAAGAAGCGTAGAGTGAAGAACAGGGAAAGAGGTGAAGAGACTGGTGTTGCTGATCCTAGTACTAAACAGGATGCCGCCGAAGCCGACAGATTTTCCTTGTCCAGCGACGTGACAACTTATTTTTCTTGCTCCGAGAATAATAAAGAAGAAAAACCCACTTCTTCAGAAAACGAACATGCATCATTTGACCCAATCTGTCTTCAGAAATTGAACAACGCAGAAAAGGTACAGGTATAGACGTTATCATTTTTCAGAATGATCGATCTTTTTCTAGGGCCTCTTGATACCGAAACACTAGTCACTCCTTTGAGAACACAAATTCAGTAGTGAAACTACTTCAGTTATCTTATGCATATGAAGTTTCATAACAATGCGACACATGAATCGGCCAGGGTGTAAAGGATTCAACGATCCAATGCAGCATAGAGAAGGACAAGGAGCAGTTCAATCATGTCTGGGCAACGAAGCAATCAAATTACCTCGCGCCCCTTCATCATTGTTAGTATCTTGATCTTCTATTCCTTCTTACGTTATGGAGAATTATCTTCCTTTTGCAACTAAATATCCTTCGCATTGGACAGGGCAGCAGGATTTGCAGCATACTCCTGCTGCAAGGCAAGAGGCGAATGCGCCAACTTGCAAAATTGTCCTGCCTGTAAAGATAACTGAAGACTCCATATTTTCTGCTTCAATCTTGGAAATACTATTCCACTGCTCAAAAGACAAGCAGGGCTTCACCGGAACAGAAGAAGCAAGCCAGGCCTTGGACTCGAACGCTTCATGCAGGCACTTGAACTCGAAAATGATGTTGCAGCAGACAAAGCAGCTTCTGTTCGATTGTGTGAAGGAGATCTTAGAGACCCATGAGCGGAAGGAGAAAGCGAAACGACACAACCGCGTCACCTTGGGGCCCGAGGAGATTGGCCAGCTCATATGCGACAAGATCCTGGCGTGGGGTAGAACATCCGGGGACGAAACGAGCACGACCGAGCTGCTCTATTCGGATTGCTTGGATACAGCAGAAGAATGGGAGGATTGTGTACCACAAAATATGCAAATAAGTTCGGAAGTCGGAGATGCTATCATAGAAGAGATCACAAACGAAATTGTTCTAGACATGATTGATCTCCAGTTACCAAGGATGTAATTACTTGCAACAGCTAACTATTAATAGAACCTCACATTTGCTTACACCTCTCTTCCATTCTGAGAATTTAATGAGCTGCTCTGAATCCCAAGGGAAATCGCCGTTTTCTTGCTACCACAGATCCTAATAGGACATATGAAAGAACAGGTTTCCTACCTTACGACCCATCGTCAAAAAAATATGGTTGGATGTGGAAGATGAGCCTCAATGCACTTCCCCGCATGTGGCCCACCGAGTTTACGCGGTCTCGATGAATGATTTGAGTGATTATTCATTTGATAACGACCCCTAAACAACTGTGAACGACCCAATGTACTACAGCTACGGACAGCATTTCCTTCATTCATGCAGCTATCACACCTCGGCATATGACTATTACCGACACTCTATGAGACCTTGAATAGACATGGTCTTTTGGAGGCGCTACGACGGTTAATACTTCATCTGTTCATTATACCAGGCACCGCAAAACTGTGTAACCACTATCATTAAGCTCAATTGACTTGTCTCGTAAATGCGACTACGCGCAATTGCAGGCCGCTAAGCCAGAACACTCCACAAACTTCGATTGTTTAATTTTCAGTAAAAACTACATGAATAATTCAAGCCTCGCCAGCAGCCGTATCATTCAAAATGACAAGGGTTCTCCATAACTGCAAACATACGTCGGGCAAGCCAAGATGTTTGGCTTTACAAATCCTCAAATGCAGAATAACCCTCGGTGATATTTAAAAGGTGACATTATCCAACATGATGATGTTGGCCTTCACCAATTAAATCAGTTTAGAAGCGGTTCACAGGGAACCTGTCCGCTCAAAAGTAACCATGAAACCTCCACGGACAGAGAAATTATCACCAACAGTCTTATTGATCTATGCTCATCAACCTTCAATTTTTCAGCAGCCAGTCGGACATTGCTAGCCATTATCCCCGTTTCACAATGGCAACATCCCAGACTGTTGAACATCAAAGAATTGAACAGGTAACAATTGACTGAGCTAATTAATGCTAATCTTGCATGTAAATGTCCAGACAAAAGACATGACTGTGGACTACTGGATTTCCCCATCTTCACCAACTTCGCCATCTTCAAGCTCCTCATAACCACTCCGGCGGTTACTATCTCGGTGGTCTCTCTTATGTCTCCTATGCCGGCTCTCAGTTTCTGATTCAGGTGAGTGTGCATGCTGCAAGTACATAACAGCAGTTTATCTTTCTGATAACTACATCTTGCTTAGAAGAATTGAGTGGCATTTGCATGAATACTTGATTACCTTCCTCGATTTTTTGCGATCACTACCATGTTTTTTAGATCTTTTGGAATCTTTTTCATCCCGGTCAGAGTTGACGTCGTCACTGGCAGTCTGATGGCGCTTACGATGCTTCCTATCCTTTTCCTTTTCTTTCTTCTTGTCATCCTTGTAATCATGTGTATCATCCGCATCTGCAGTTTCACTGTCAGTTTCATCCTTCTTGGATTTCTCCTTCCCCTTTTCTCTTTCACGATCTTTCTCCTTCTCTTTTCTCTCCTTGTCCTTGCGTTTCTCTTTGTCCTCTCTCTCCTTTTCTTTTCTAGCCTGCAATGTCTCAATGGAAGATTGGAGATTGAGGAACATATTCAGAGCTAGTTCACAAGACGTCGAACATATATATACCCAAGGAATTAATGAAAACAGCAGGAAGCAAAGACGATTGCCTCGTTAAGATATTCCTTAACTAGTAGAGACACACAAGCAGCATTTACAAAACTGGGCTGGTGAGCAACTGGTCAAGTGACTGATGAGCAGTTCAGCCCGTGTCCAATAGTTCAAAGAGGTCTAGTTGAACAGCTATTTGATGATCAAGAAAAATTAAATTATTGACAACAGATAATCCAGAAAACTAAGCTAGCCTGGTGGTGTGAACACCGAGACCATTCAGGAGACAAAGCCCCCATGATCTCTGGGATAAGGATAATCTGTGTGTGTGTGTGTGTGTGTGTGTGTGGTGCAACGCCCAGACCATTTAGGAGACAAAGCCCCGACTTGATCTCTGGTCTAAGGATAACTCCAAAGGATAACATGCGCTGTCTCTCTCTAAAATATCTCATAATGGATAATTTTGCACAGAAAAACAGATTTGCATTGCCGGATACCTTCTGCACTAAAGTATATACCTGTTCAGCTAAGAACTGTACCCAAATCTTGAAAAAGGGCACACATATCAATACATTGCAAGACAGTAATCAAGCCAAGCCTCTAACACCAACAAATTAAGCCTTATCCCACTAGGTGGGATCAGTTCTATGTATCCTTTCATGTTATTGCAGTCGACTCAGTATCCACTAATTGTGTAAAGGCTAAATTCCCCTTATATTTCCTTATTGTCTTATTTCACCTTTTTTAAGTCTAAGAAAGGAGGCAAACTACAACAACAGCAACACATTAGAAATTCACCAGGTTTTGACAAAAGAACAAGTACAAAGTGATAACTATCTAGAGCCAGCCACACCAAAACATTATACTTAATTAAGCGAAATTGTATAATTACTACATGAGTTTCGTTGGGCTATAACAACGTACTCTAAAGAGCAAAATATATAAACAAGGAGCTGTTGACAAATTTCAATCACCTTTTCCTCCTCACGCTTGCGTCCCTTCTCTTTTGCCTTCTCCTGCAAATACGCTTTGTATTCCTCAAAAATCTCTCTACTAAAGCTCTCATCCCCCATCAATCTGACAGAGTGCATCAATAAAGAAAAGGAGTTATTGTGAGCACTTTGACAATGGTTAAAGAAATGAAATGAAATTTTCAAGAAAATTGGACCGTACTTAAATTCATGACTATCTTCAAACAGAGGTTTGCACTCCTCCCAATCAGAAGTTGCAGTTATTTCCTGAAAGTGATAGAAAATCATTTCTCTAAAAGATTTGAAAAACTTCTAAAATAGTCATACCCATAGTAGCTAACAGATACCTTTAGCGTATACAATAATTCAGTGAAGTCATCGGCAAGATGGCGACGTTTTTTTGCTTCTTTTTCTTCCTTCTCCTTTGCTCTTTCAAGAAGCTCCTCAAACACAAGCTTCAGTACGAAGTACAATTACGGTTTAGTTATGTGCAGTTAACAAATGCCACAGCAGAAATGCAAATCCTACACGGATATACTAGATCCCCAATCGTGCGTAAAAGAATAAGGCAAAACAGGCGTCACTAGTTTCTAATTTTAACAGACAAAGTGTAGAGATTCTAAAGCCAGCTCATCAGAATCTGAACGCTTCAACACCAGCATCATCAGCATCATTAAAGAAATTGAAGCCTTTAACATGTATGACGAAAAAAACAAAATTCACCAATCAATATAACTCAAAGTGAATGTATTTGCCTGCAGTTCATTTTAAGGTGGCATGACAAGCATGACAAAAAGATTTCAAGTACTCAAACTAATGCATGGAATTAGAGAGGTACCTGGGTCTAATTAAGTGCATATCCATACTTAACAAGACCTGCCCTCCCCTAACTGCTAGCAAAAAGATTACATTAACCTACTGTTGCATGCACACATTTAATAGCACCTCGATATGTCAATCCATAGAAGTCCATGACATACAAAAGTAGCCACACATTCTTAAAACAAGCCCTCGAGCCACATGTTTGCAGATTTGACCATATCTTAATCCGAAAAATTCTCATATAAGTGCCTCAAACCTACAGATCTTAAAACATATAAACATCCGCATTCAAATCATGCAGATTTTCCACAATATGTAAGAAATAGAATGATACTTTTAGCTTGCACGTCTTCTTTCAAAGTTGTAATGTCTTAACCCCCCACCCACCCACCCAAAAAAAAAAAAAACACACACACACACAAGCCAACTGCCTATTTCCCCCATTCCATTCCCCCACCCAAAAGAAGCCCACACTAATTCTTTCACTAAAAAAAATCAATCACGGCCCCAGCAAGTTTCTACCTTAAAAGAACTTCAATAATTTAAACTTCACTAAGCTCCAGTAGATTTTACCAGAGACAAGAAAGATATATCATTTGAAACTACAAAGAAAGAAGCGAAGTACCTTCGAGTTAACATCTGATATAAGTGGGGCACCAATATCTTCCAAGACAGAAGCCTTGAAATCCTCGAAAGTCCATGTTGATGCAATAGAAATCTAAGGGGAATGAGGCGATCACTAATGACAAAGTAAAAGATGTAGAAAGATATACTTTAAGCAACGACCTTTACCTTCCCCAATTTCATCGCATCTTTTACTCGAGTTTTATCATCATGGTACTGCCCATTAGCCAAAAGCAAGTGATTAGATAATCCACAAACCATGATATAGGAATTTGACTACTTTAAGGCGGATGATATAAATCCCATTAAATTAGAAAAATGAAGTAAAGATTATTGAGAAAACAATCGTGACAGATGTGTCTTCAAGAAAATCTAACAATCTTAGAAGGAAATGCCTCCACTAAGACTATCTTATTGTAACACAAGTTTGAATACTTGTCTTATTCTTTTAGGTTTTTTTATTACTTCTCTCTTATTGTAAAGAACATGCACAATTCCAGGCAATGCAACTCTTCTAGTATCATAACAAGAATAATAGAGATGCGCCTTGACCACAAAGAGTCTAGATAACACACTTGTCCAATGCTTTTTGACAAGAGACCATCTACTGGATTTAAGAATGTCTCACCACTGCTCAAAAGAATATCAAAAATCAGAATGCACTCCCGGTTGCTTATGATTCTAATAAGACAATAAATCCAGGTATCATTCAGCCAGATCTTTGGAATTCAATGCTCATCCAAAGTCCACAGCATGTCAATCAATACCAAATTAGAGTAAGAAAGCATAAAAAAAATGTCCAACTACTGTTCAGGGACATACTTTAGTCATTTCCAAGCAAAACATAACTGAAGTCCATTGATATACTATTACTTGATCAAAGTTTGTTATTTCACCACATTGGCCGGTGTGTGTTTTTCAGTGATCAACTTCAGATATGTTGATTCATACAAACTTTTTCTTAGTTTACATTCGTGTTGCAAGAGGACATCACTCACAAGTTTACCTCAATATCACACATCATGATCAGGTTTTATTTCGGCTTAATTACAGAAAGATATCAAAGACTGAAAGGTAATCTAAACTTTAGTCCACCAATTTGATAAATGTGCCAGCACAGATGCTTTTAAAACTCGTAAAGTGTTGACACAGAATCAAATCATGCAGATGATACCAATTGACATACAAAATCATGACTTATCGCCACAATGTCTGACATGGGCTGTGCGACCATCTTGGATAATCCAAAACAGCGGCACCACTAAAACTAGCTGGAGTCATACAATGTAGTATGACCTACGCATAGGTTCCGCAAGGAAGAGTAAACCCTCACCGACAAGAACCCAGATCACGTGACCAAAATTTGGAACCAATTACCCTTGCAGAAAAGAGCAGGAGGCGAAGTGTCCCTCAACAAAGAGAGCAAAGGGCCACACAAACCCTCAATTAAGCTTACAATGGGTTGTGCAAACAAATTTCGGGCATGTAAACCGCAGAGGATCTCTCTCTCTCTCTCTCTCTACATACATACATACATACGTACGTATGTACGTACGTGAGTTCTGCTAACTTCATCTAGGTACAACTCTAGGCAATGTCAGCATCCACGTGAGCATTTAATGAGAGCTTACTCGCCATTAAAAAGTGAGAAGAATTTTAGTGTTAAAACGTTAAAAGAAAAGAAGCTCAAAGTTAAGGGTTTTTCTGAATTACGGCCTTTCTTGAGAGTTGGAGAACTGCAGAAAAGTGTTGGCTTACAAAGTTTTCTACATTACTGTTCATAAACCATGCAAGGGATGGAAAAGTACAATACTGCATCTCCTTACTGGAATTCACTGTCAAGATTCAGGTCTTACAGGCTCCTGCAATCGATAAATTGTTGGTTCTTGTCCTAACCCACCTCCTTTTCCTGTTTACCGTCAACGACTTTTTACATGGTCCACGTTAACCAGATTATTCACTTCATTAATTTCTAATGTTCAGAAAAGAACCAGCCATGGGATGGAAATATCCTTTTTCTTTATCCACATCCCTCCAATAATACAAAACGTAGTTAAAAGGGTGTGCATAAGTGAGATACCTGTTTCTCTAGTTCCTCCATGACATCCTCAAACAAATCTTTAGGAGTCGAACCGGAGGTATTTGATGCAACTGCCTGATACTCAGACGTGTCTTTAATCTGCAATCCAAAGAAGAATTGCTGAAGAACAGAAGAGGCCTACAATGTGCACTAAGCTCTCATATTTTATTCTGTTTAAATTAAAGGCCGCCCCGATGGGTGGGAGAAAAAAAGTGAAGGTTGTCCTAAATTTGGATATAAGCTTTTACCTTCAAACAATAATCATGCCAGAGAGCCTTAGCATTAAGTGTGCCCGCAGTAATATGTTCTTCCATCAGTTTACGAAATGCATCGCGGTTTTTCCGCTCAGACCGCCTCAATTGTTCCTTCATTGATTAAAAGAAGACTAGATAAAACTATAACATGCATAATACAATTAGAGATATTCAACAATATAAAGATATCAGAAGCTACAAAAAGCAATTAAACAATAGGTACCTTGTGTATCTTCTTCTGTTCCTCTTCTTCCTTCTCCAAGTCACGGACATAATCCTGTCATAACCAACATCAGCATCCCAACTTAAAACTCCAGGCAACGAGTTTGCCACTTGTTATACCTGATATATGAGCAATCTGTCAATTTTTTCAAGACGTGAGCATCTTTCATCGTCCTCTAAACGATCGACAATTTTTCGCCACTGGCTGTTCACCTGCAAGAAAGAGGAGACTTCCAACCATCAGGATGACATGAAAAACTTTAATAACCCAAAACTACTTGTGGGCAGTCACTTGTATGTACTTTAATGAAGTCACAGGATTCTAGATATTTTCGGTATTCTGCGACATGGTGCTTGTGCTCCTCAACAGCCTTTTCCCTTTCCTGAAATTGGTAACTTGGGTCATTACAACATCAAAACAGGCTGAAAATACCCAAGTTGACATCTAAATGAGAGGCTGAAGATGAGGATGGCAGGCTGAGACAGAAAGGGAGAGAAGACAGACTACATCATGACGGGAAATTTACATGCAAATAAAGTACTATATGGGTTTACATATTCCACCATCAAATCTCTTTAAATTTGTACCTTCCTTCCAAGTTCCACCATATAGTTTTCAAAAAGATCCTCCCGGTCTCTATTCCGTTCAACAGCCTTGAATCGTTCATCATTTTCAAACATAGTCACTGCTTTGCTGAACATGACAAGAATTCCATCAGAGACTAAGACAGTTATAGCATCTCAGATAATCTAGAACCATAAAATAAGAACATATAGATGAACTAGACAATCTAGCATTCTCAACAGGAAAGAGAATCACCTCCATTTTACAGAAGATGTGAGTTCTGTACACTCCTGCAAACCAATTAACCCAGAAAGACTAAAATGTGAGGAAAGGGGAAAAATGAAATAATCAACTTCAAAGTGGATTTGTCATGCATAGAGTGTGTTATGACCCATGGCAGGATGTTGAACTGCTATTTAAGCCACAATTATCATACTTCTAGCATCTTTGTGAATTCTTCCTTAGCTTTCTTCTGCCTCACGCGCCTCTCCTCCGCTTCCACTTTTCTTCTTTGACCCAAGTACTACAAAATAATGCAAATGATCTTACATTACCACCGTAAAGGCATTAAGCAATTACAGCTGCGAGAGAGAGAGAGAGAGAAATGATCTTCACTCTCAAAAGGGGACGAATGAACCACTGGATACACAAACCCAAAAATTTAGGAACTATACCTCATTGAATGTCTGTTTTCGCTCACCAAGTGTCTTGAGAGCACTGTATCTTCGGTCATTGATTATCTCTCTCATTGTCTGGGATATTACTATCAACTATGAACATTGAGAAATTCAATATATGTGTAAATATAGACAAAGAAGTCCTAAAGTAACACCTGCTCCCAAGTCCAGTCAGACTGAACATTCACGGACTCCAGAAGCGCTTTAAATGCATTCTTAGCCTCCTAGATAGAATACAAAAAAGGAACACAAGAAGACAAGTAAGCAGGAAGTGGAGCAAACGATAATCATAAAAACAATTCAGAACATCAACTGCCCAAGACAATAGTCTCTAGGTTCCCACCTGCTTACTAGGATATAGTACGGGTTCATCTTCTGGAGCTTTCTCCTCTAAAGGAGTCTCGTTAACCTTCCCAGCCACTGCCATTCCTCTTTTTGCCTCCTGCCAATTAGTACACTAATGTCAGATGACACACAAGTGCATACTATTCCAGCACATCCAAATGCACTATGATGTCAAATCTCTCGCTAAGAGCTTGCATAACATGACATTGTGAATGATGAATTTCCTGAGAACAAACTGGGCAAGGACATCAGTCCTAAAAGAAAAGAAAAGTCAGAATATTTCCACAGGACTTGCACCATCTATCGATCCACAATACAGTTCTCCAACTTGCTTGTTTTAGCAAGGAATAAGACAACTAAGTTGACTGGTTGTTGGAAGGCTAGGTCAGAAATGAATAAATCGTGTGGGCGATTGACTCGAGGCTAGAAGCAATCTTGATTTTTTTTGAGTTATTGCACCAGATGATGTCAGATGTGGGAAAGGATGACCTTTTACTGACAGATTGTTGTGGATGTGAAACATTTTCTGTGAAATCCTAGTACCATTATCTCATCACTCCTAAGCAGCAAGAGAACACACTTTTACCTTGGAAGTATGTTCGGAAGCACAGGCTTCTTTTTTCTCTAGGGAAGCTGCTTGGGACATATTCTAAATTTGGATGACATTTAAAAGCAAGGAACTTCATTGTGGATTGATAGACTCGATGGGCAAAGAAGGTGCAACCCTTGTGAAAATAGAAACTTTTTAGATTCGACCGAATATTTGACAAAATATTCCAAATATTTTCACAATACTTGCACCATCCTCAGTGAGAGACCCGATGCGGTTGGTGGAAATAATGAAAGATGTTCCAACCATAGGCTAAACTTGATATAAATCTCGGTTACATTTACATTTTAGATTGTGAGTTTAATTGGTTTATCTTTATAGTGTGCTATTTTTTTATAGAAAGCATGGACTACAGAAAAAATCGTTGGTTTGTTTAATATATGTATTAAAGTTACTCGTTTTTTGGCAAAATCTAGTATCTATATGTATTATAGTTACTCATTATGTATAGATTGACAATCTTAAAGCTTTCTCTTGGTAGTTTGTAAAATTGGGAAATTTTTAATCCGACCATACAAATCAATCTCATACACCCCACAACAATTTGTTCTAAAAAGCGATTTTAACCTTAGTTACAATATAATCGGACCAGACAGATCTAAACTATGGTTTTTGCAATTTTAGGGGTAAATTGGGTGATTCAAGAACGACAATACAATGTATATACTCATTTGGAAAAGAAAGAAAGACGAGTGCATTTCAAGGATGAGAATCCTCCTAGGATTCTTTTAGAGACATCGGCTACACACCATTCACTTTGGTACAACAGGAAAGTTCAATTTGACACTTTTATTTTGTTGGAAATGACAGACAATCTTTTCTTTATAACTTTTGTATGTAGTGTCTTCCCTAAAGGAGCGGTACCCCCTTGGTACCTTCTAAATGTACTTCTGTTTATCTTTCCAAGGAGAAAAGGAATTTCCATGAGACCTGCTGAAAAGTGATGATTGTCATCTAGATAGGATCATTATCAGACAAAAGTTGAATCATACCTCAATATCCTGCAAAGAGGCACCATCTACGGACAATGCCCCATCTTGAGATACCACAGTTTGAAAGCTAGCCCTGCAAGTTGATGATAAATGATTCAGCAGTCAAACTATTACCACATACAACAAAAAAGGCTCCAGCACTTTTAAAGGATTTGCCTAGAGAAATCTGATAGCAACTATGGCTGGGCATATTGATGGGGTGTAATTAGACTCCATTCTTTTACTGGTCAGCATCGGGATAGCAACAGGAACTATTCTGCTCAGGCACAAGTAGCATAGCAGCAATCTTGTGAAGATACTATTCCTAGGGTCTTTGCATTTAACATTATAACAGGACCATTTGACCAAATATTTCGCTGTGGATTTACATTAGAGATGTTAGCATAGCAGGAGGGTTGATTCTGGATCCGATCCAAGAATTTTGGTACAGATCATTTAAATTGGATGGGTCTCAGATGTCGAGCTAATATATTTACTGAGATTTCATTATTCCAGATTCATGTCAATTGTTTGAAGTTGACACTTTTCTCAAATTAGATCAGATCAAGCCATGTCCCGTGCAGGTCAGGGAAGTTAATCCAATTTTTCAAGTTTTTCACACCACTAGCTTCTACTAGGAAGTGCAACTTGTGAAAGGCTCATCATCATGAGCTTCAAAATCTCTACGGTTTATTTCTGCAACTTTATCAGAAGATATTTGCTAGGAGACACTGATCCTATCTTGACACGAGCAAAGTAAAACTACAATTTTACCCAAAACCCTATCAGCTGTGCCTGAGGAGGAAATGCTTTTCAAGTTTGTATGACTAAATGTGCATATTCTCGACTTTGCAGCAGTTTTATTACCATAATAACATTTCACTTTCTTAATAAGCCACCATATATCGCATTGCATAATGCAGATTATTAACAGTAGTCTGCATGCTATAGCTCTTTTGGAGAGAAACAAGGTGGCATGAATGGATGTTGCATAATATTGAAAGAGTAAAATAAGGAAATAAAAAGCAACAATGACAGGTGTACCCTGATGAGTTAGCAGTGCCAAAAGTCGGAGACACGCTGGAACTTCCTGGAACGGTAGCAGGGGAAGCAGATACTGCCGCAGCTTGAAATCCAACATCATTCACCGTTGCAGAGGGGGAAGGCACACCAACAGTAGTTGATGGACCTGATATTGCCGGCTGGGTTGCATTAGGCAAAGGAAGAGCAGAAGTGACTGGAACCGGGCTAACAACATTTGCTGTAGCAGGTGCTTCAGTTGATCCACTATCACTGGCAGCAGGGCCTTGAGCTGTTGTTCCTGACTCCGCAAGTCCCTCAACATTAGCTTTTAGAGCAAGTTCCCGAGCTAACTGAGTTCAGGCAGCGATAGTTTAGAAAATTGAGCAGAAAGCTAGAGGATACCTATCGAGCAACAAGTAACAAACCTTCATTTCTTCGGGAATTGACCATACAGATTGCTTCGTATCCTTATTGTAATAATATCTGCAATAAGCCAACTCCCAAATATATAAGGATGGTGCAAAAAGAGTGCTGGCAACTATAAAAGAACCACAATAATTAGGGAAAAAAGTAAGTCCCCACGCACTTTCTTCCATCTGAATTTGTAAACTCCTTCCACACAGTAGATGCGTCAGCTCTCTGTCATAGAAAGTAGTCGCTAATTAAAAACAAGAGGGAAACGAAAATAATGAAGAAGAACATATATAAAGAGATAAAAACTGAATAGCAACAGATAAGGCAAGCGAAATTACTCAAAACTAAATATATTTACCTTCATAGCATTAAAAGGATATGTTAGCAGCTAAAGCAAATGATCAAGGTAATAAGATACATTGCATTAGCTCTTCATAAGGTGAGAAAATCAAAATGACAAATACTGAGGTAGAAAAATAATACAGAACTACAGTTGATACAAGTAAGAAATCGAGATGCATAATCTGTCAAATCAAGAAACTCGTGCATGCAATTATCAGGTCCATAATAGTCAGGGAATACCATGACACGACAATAAAAGCATAAGCAGTCTAGCTAGTGATGGTTTTCAGGAATACACAGCTCAAAAACTCTGTTTACAGTGATTAAAAGCATAAGTTGCTATGCATGTGCGTATTCCGCGTTAGGTTAAAACTAGCAAACATTCGCTGGCAATTTTGCAAGAGTGATGGGAATGTGTTATGAGAATGGAAAGGATTTAGCATATCTTACACCAACAGCAAGAAAGCTTCAATATGGTAGCCTGACTAAGCCAGACGTCAATGGTATCCACATTCCACAAGATATAATACCAGGTACCTTTCTTCTGACCCTGACCAATTAAAAAAGATGACCTCCCTAAGGTTTTCATTCCTTGGTAGAAACGCCAATATATGAATATCATTACACTTTGAATTACAAGCTAAGTACAAGAAGGACAATCTATCTATTCAGACACTTTAAGCCATTAACAATGATACATTGACGACTATTGTCAGGTACAAAAATCCAACCAAGCTTCAGGTTATTCTACATTCTAAATAGTCTTAGCTTATAACTACATATAACCATACTACATTGTTACGTTCAAGAGACAATATGGTACCCACTCTAAAACTAAACAAGAAGTGTGGAAAAGAAACATATATTGCAAACTCTAAGTTGTTTTATCCATCGGCCACTTGTCCATACAGCTCGATCCCACATCATGAATAAACTTAAAGAGCCAACTGCTTCCTCTATAGAAGTGAAATAACACCTTCACAGTGAGCATATACAGCAACAGAAAATTATTTAGCATTGATATATCACCATAAAAGAGCTTCTACAGTAGATAAATCCAAATAAAACGTTTTATTCTGTCAAAACTTGGGCAAAATGTTAAATATTCTACAGAAAAACACATGAATCACATGGCTGCATCGAGACAACACCTGAAAGCATCATAACTCACCTCAATGGGTGTCATCAATTCTAGAGGTTTTTCCCAACTGGACTGTTTGGTCTTCTTGTTGTAGTAATATCTGAAGAAAAGTAAATAGAATAGGAAAAAATTGGAAGTGTCAGGAATTCTCAAACTGGAGAGGGAGCAAAAGAAGGCAGAGGCAGTTGCAACTAACCAAGTGTCCTAACTTGGCTGAGATTTATTAAGATTTCTACTTCTCTCAAGTTTCAAAAGTTAATCTCAGTTAAACCCTACAATAATATACATATATATAAAGGACTTTGATGGTGACATCATAACACTACAGTAATTTGATGATTACATTGAACTAAGATCCACAACTTGACCATAATTGACCTGGCTAAGCACAGAGCACAGTTTGCATTCATGACTTCAAGTTACACATATTCAGTAAATAATATCCCCTTCCAGTCAAGCAAACAAGTTGATGCACAATACCCTGTGGTTTTCCATCGTTTTCCCAAAAGAATTTGAAAGAAAACAATTTTCAGCTTAAATTGGCTGATACGATAAAAAAAATTTTCCTGCACAGTCAGAACATAACCGATGGCAATAGTTAACGTTATTCATTACCATGATAGAGCATGGCTTTCCATTATTTCCTCAAAACAAATGAAAAGAAAATTTCTTCTTTTTTAATACTGTTATCCTGATTGATGTCTACATGATTAGAATAGATGACCACAGTTCACCTAATTCAATCAGCATTTCCAAAAGGCCAGCTTCCAATTTTCCACAATCACTACGGAACCACGTCAGACTAAACAAGTATTACAGAAATCTATGGTTGTAAAACAGACTAACAATGAAAAATAAATCAGAGGGATTAGTGACAAAACATCTATGACTTGATCCTGAAAACAAGGTCCTTCCAATTGTTTAGAACTTTTACTTTTAAAAGAAAGTCCTTTACTCATTTCCCACGCCCTCTATTATACTATTATGACATTTGTATTAAGCAGAGAAAGCCATCAAATTCCTATGAGCCAGATAAACTTGACTTTTGTTTCTTGAAAATGGATGACTGCAGTAAAACAAGCAGTTACCGTCTCCCATTAGAAGCTTCATGCTCTTGCCAATCAGATGATGACTGCTGAGAGGGGTTTGGAGCATTAACTGCCTGATATGCAAAAATAGTAAACGTTTGAAGATGAAGTCACTTGGAATTAAAAGGCACAAGAAGCAACTAAAAAAAACTTGAAGTGGTAAATCATTCCTTTTGCACCTCCAGAAAGCAAGAGTTCTAACATAAGGTAAATGAAATTATCAACTTTCCAATGAGGGGAGGGAAACTTCATTCTAAGGAAAAAAGTTGCTGCACAACTCTAATTTAACTAAAGGCATCTTATGATCCCACTTGCTGCCATCTCCCCACTTGATGAAAAAAATGTAGAACTGCAAACTAAATAAAAGTCTACATCGCATGATGAGAATAAGGTATGCATATGTCGAATATCCTACAATGGCAACTCCATATAAGGAAAACTTAGTTCCATGAAAAAAATCTTAAACAGTAATTCATGATAATTTGGGATCGGAGTGGACAATTCTGTTTTACCGTGCCAGGAAGCATCGAAATGATAGGCGCACTACCACAATTAGATCACACAGCTGTAGGATGCAGGACAAGCACGTGAACTACAGAGAGCTAATGTCACTGAGATTGAGCTTTAAAATTGAAAACCTCATAAGGTTAGCAATTGCATGTGATAGCATACTCTGTATCTTGAAATTTGAGAAGCATACGGAATTTTCAGTTTTATTCAATGACTGAGAAAATTATGCCAATCAAGCCAATCCCTTTAAAGAAGACTGCCACCACATCAAGTCAAAATTGCACGGAATGGAAAGAGAAACCATCAGAGGCACTCACTGCATCTGGAGGGGAAGTAAATGGAGCTTGTTGTCCAGTCTGCTGAACTGGCATCACAGGTAATGCATTATGAGCTCCAGAGGACAACCAAGGCTGTCCAGCAACAGGTGCATGCATTTGAGTCATCGGCTGAATATGAGATGGTGCACCAACATTATTCTGCTGCTGGCCAAAAGGTGGTGCAAACTAAAAAACAACAGACAACTGTGAAAATAAGCACACTGATGCAATTTATATAAAGCTAATAGGAAGAATAGATTATATTGGATTCTTACAGTGTAAGATGAACCAAAAGGTGCTCCAGGGCCACCAACACCAGCCATCGGATTATGAAATGGAGGAGCACTTGGCTGGGCAGAGTTAGACGACAAAGGCCTACTTATTTGAGCATAAGGCATTGACAAAGCCTGCGATGATGGAGTATAACTAGGCTGACTAGACCTTTGTGGTAACTGCTGCATTGGATGAGAAAATTGAGGTAGTTGATCTTGTCCAGCTGGTCGAAAATGTTGGGAAGTCGGGGGAAGATATGTCTGCCCTTGCTGTGTTGGAATAACCGCTCGGTACTGCAGCAGATGTTTGAATCTATCATGTACTTATGATGAAAAATTATGGGAGCAAAAACTATAGCAGATATAATTTGCCAATTGCACAGAAAAGGAAACTTACTTGCATGGGTATTGACGACCCAAAGCTCTGAGAACCTAAAGTTCCAGATGGAGGAGGCCAAAGCGACTAGTTGACTCAAACAAAAGGTACCATAAATCAGAATCAAGGTAACAGTTGATAGCTAGAACAGCTCAAAAAAGGAGACTCCCAATAACATCAACAGGAATGCATACACATGGACAAAAGTTGGAAACTATGCAAAGAAAAAGAGGAAATGGATACTTTTGCTGGATATCAGAAATTGAAACTTCTCCTAACCAAGTATGCATTCCATGGTCATTATCAACCGTTTTTACTACAATGTTTGTATTATGTGCTCACATTAGTTCCTGTTATGCAAGGACCATCAAGTATGAATAAAACAAGGAAAATTTTGAAGCAGACAATAGAAAAGTCCATGTCAATATATTTAAACTGAAAGCATTTAATAGACGACTTGATTGATTCGCCATCTTATTTTCTCACACTTAATAATTATCCCCACAAAAGGGACCCAAGTCAAAAGCAACACCGATGGCCCTCTGCTTACTGAGATTATTGGGATTTTCTACAATTTAAGTGGTAGTTGGTAGCTAGCATAATCTAAGCATCTCGAGAAGACAGTTCTCTCAAAAAACTTCGGTTCTATTAGTTCGTCATTTAAACTAGTCTTCGATGATGTACTAATTCAGATTGAAGGCAGAGGAAAGATAAACAAAGGACCAGATTCTCTCTCCGTATTTAATAAGAGTATTTCTACGATAAGACACATCGTTCATTGTTATCCAAGAATTCAACAGGGAAACGATTCCAAACATTAGTTCACTCCATAACAAAGCATGACAATTTTTTGCATATCTCAAACTCAGATATGACATAAATATCAAGTATGAAGAAAGTTGCTTCGCTAACTAACCCCACAACCAATACGCATGAGCATGCATACTCATGCATGGTGCACACTCAACCATCCAACAAACAAAAAATGAAAAAAAAATAACTAATAAGCTAATATCATCAAAGGTTTCTACCTGTGTACCAGGGGATTGGGAATTATTGGCCATACCAGCACAAAACCAGGCCTCTTTGATGCTTGAAGAGCTGCAGAAACTCGTGTATTAGCTCAAACATGACCTGAATAACTTAACATGAACCACGCTTTTAATATCAAACAAACAAGTAGTGGATTATTCAGTCAAATCAGGTAATAAAGATTAGCTGGATCAAAATTGCCTAAAACCTAAGTGGCACACTTCAGAAGCATATTGCAATGGCAGTGCTTGATGATAATCTATGCCAGAAAATTTACACATAAGTAATTCATCCCTCCATGATAATTAGATATGAAAGTCAAAGGCTCTCCGGCATAAGACTCAGGTGGGCATTATCTAAATCATTCTGAGACTATTCTTAAGGCATTGAGACAAGGCCATAACTTAAGATCTGCATGACCAATAAGAGTATTGAAGGACCATGAAACAGAAGATGTTAGTGGTGCTAAGCAGCGAAAATGGTCTACAAATCCGGTCTCTAGCTAAAAAGTATCGTCTTTCCTTTTACTAATATTCAGTGGCTATGGGGAAGTTCACTTCAGTGAGATGTAATCCTTAATCAAGCTCTTCTAGGCAAACGGCTGGACTGATTCATGAGCTAATAAATCAGCCCTAAGGAATTGGTAGTTCAGGCTAAACTTGACTTCATACATAGAAGATGAATTACAACCTGATGGGGCGGGGTTATCTTTGTGATTACCCAGTGACGAATTTGCAAATAGATATAAGCATACATGTTACAACCTCTTCCATCTCCATACTTCTTTGGCCTAGCAGAGTGAGAGCATGCTATTGATGGCGAAGAGCTTCACATTTTTTAAGAACTTCGCATTCCAGACATCCTAGAGGACATAAGCTTAAGAAAGCTGCTGCTATGCACGCATTGGTGCGCATCAATGACTTTTTCCTTATCATAAAGAAGGTTCCTTTTCCCCTTCCCACCCCCCCCCCCCCAACAACCCTTGCCTGAGAGGTTATTGTCCATTTTCAACTGGGCATTGCCTTAATGTCAAGAAGCCCAGACCAGCATTACTGTGAGAACCTTACATTATGTACGAACTCCAATCTGATCGATGCACCCCATATAACAAAATGGATGCGCCTACCAAAATAATGGATCGACGCACCAATCATTCTCGCGATTATCACAGCCAAGCTACGACAGAGCCAAATCCAACTCCAGGAAAGCTTCTTACGTTTGATCTCGAAGCCCTCAGACTACTTTTCTGATGCCGTACCCACAAGGTCACAAATTTTTCCCTCCACAGTAATTTAAAAGCGGCACCGGTATCGCGTAATCAAAACCATCTAATGTATTTTACAAACGGGCGCTCTTCACAGAGCCCATCCTACGCAAAAGGCATGCGGTTGCCCGCTCTAACTTGGCTAAGGATGTCCCAAACGCACACCAGCTCAAAGCGAGCTGAAACAGACTGCCCGGGGGAAGTCCCGGAAAAGGCCCGGAACGGAGAGACGAACGAGCCGTCCTAATTGAGCGGACAGCTTCCACCGTACCGGAAGCAACAGGCGCCGGGAAAAAAAAAACAGGAACAAGAAAAGAGGGTCAACCGAGAGCAGCCAGACTTACCGACGGAGCGGGCGGAGAAGGCGGAGCGTCGAGCGGCGCGTCGGGCGAACGGCGGTGGCCGGAGGAGCGTGCGGGCGAACGAGGGAGGAGCTCGGAGGTGAGCTCGAGGGATCGGTGGTTTCAGGTGCTAGGGTTTAACGGAGCCATAGCCATCTGATGCAGAAGAGAGAGAGAGAGAGAGAGAGAGAGAGGAGGAGGAAGAAGCCGACAGGGAAGCACGGTAGTCCCGTTCCGATTGGGCAATCCTACGCCACGTCGGGCGACATCATCGGGCCGGGTCGGGCGCTGTGCGACCCGCATGCACCCGGTCCGAACATTTAAGTACCTCAAAAAAAAAACCACCGAAAAATCGGGATAATGATTAAAAAATGCTAATGGTTAATGACAGAAATAATTCATAAACTTTGGCCCAATATGATCTCTGAATTTTAAATTTTCTTAGTGTGGTCCATAAACTTTGGCTCAATGTATAATATCGTTCCTGGACTTTTAATTTATTCGATGAGGTCCCTAAACTTTTAATGAATATTTGATTTAATCCATGGACTTTATGAAAATATTCAATATTTTTCCTGAACTTAAATTGATATAATGACAACATTGAATATTTTCATACAATCCAATGACTAAATTGGACAAAAGTTGAAGGCCAAAAGTCCAAAAATCATATTAAACAAATTAAAAGTTAAGAGATTACATTGCATATTGAGCTAAAGTTTAACGATCACATTGAACAAATTTAAAATTTAGGAACTACATTATACAATGGGTCAAAGTATGGACCATTTGAGTCATTTACCCAATCCAAAACTATACCCACGCTATGGTAACCTCCATATTTCATACATTTTTTTACCATGATGGCCCTCAAAATTGTACCAATATGACATAAAATACATTATGTCTGCACACAAAAAATCCTAAATTTTTCCCATCGTTAAAAGTTTGGGGTATTGGGAATACCAAGAAATGTGTTTGAACTATTAGTGTCACGGTGGATATAGTTAAAGAGTACATTTGTTTCGCAGAAAATGACTCATTTAGAAATATTTTCTGAAAATGATCGCTTGTGTCGCCTATTTTAATGAATGAAAGAAAAATATGTTTTCATATTCCACAAAAATATTTAGACATGAATTATTATCGATAATGAAAAAAATTTATTAACTAATTATTTCAAAAGAAACAAATGATCATTTTTACAAAAATATTTTCTATATTTTTCATTTTTTGTCAAACAAATAGGGTCTAAAATTTTTGTCAACGTGATAAAAGATTTGAATAATTAGTTTTATAAATAACATAATTAAGATATTTTTATTACATTGATCCTAAGTACTTTTTCTTGCACCGGCGCAACTCAACCTTTTTATTTAACACGGAGCTTGAAATGGATTATAATTTATGATTTTTTATATATTAATCATAAGTACTTTTTCTTGCACAACGTAGTTTGACCATTTTATTTAGGGTTAATACTGCAAAAAATTCCAAGTTGGTACGCTAGTGATAATTTCACCCCAAACTAATTTTTTTACTACTAAAAACCTCAAACTAGTACATCTATGACAAATTTACCCTTAATTTATTCCCGTTAAATTTTACTGTCAAATTATTTTGTTAAATGACATGCGGCAATTGACAAATATACCAATTTTATGTTTTACCCTCCGTTTGTCACATGCATACCAGTTTATGATTTTTTGTGGTGTTAATTTAATTTAATGGAAACTAACGGAGGGTAAATTTGTTACAAATATACTAGTTCAAGATTTTTTGTGGTCAAAAAATTAGTTTAGGTTAAATTTATCACAGCTGTATCAATTTGAGATTTTTCATGGTCAAAAAATTAGTTTGAGGTAAAATTATCACAGGTGTACCAATTTGGGATTTTTTGTAATATTAATCATTTTATTTAACACAAAGAACTAAAAGCTTACAATGGATATAATTTTGGATTTTTATGATATTAATCTTAAGTAATTTTTTTCTTTCACTTGCGCAATTCCACCTTTTTATTTAACACGAATAACTTAAAACTTTACGGTGAGATTAATTTAGAATTTTTAATGATATTAATCCTAAGTACTTTTTTGTATTGCATTCGCGCAATTGGACCTTTTTATTTAACACAAAAGAACTCAAAACCTTACAATGGATAATAAGTATCGACAAGAATTAGCATATTATTTTCCAAAAAAAATTAAATTTCAAAATAGTATTCTTCATTTACGAACTTTGAAAGAAAAAGGTTAGAATTTGCTTTAAAAGGCAACTATGCTCAAGCGGAACTGCGAGCAGACCAGCTAAAAATTGCTCAACACTTAGTTGGCACTAGCATGCCATTTCGCTCATGATCAACTTTATCAACTAGAGATTAAAGCGGTTCAAGGGTTTGCAACACAAATAGGAATAACAACCATCATATGTCACGGGCCTGATAGATTCTTGATAGTGAAATAGCTGGTGCAACACCTAGTGACCTGAGATACCAAGCCGGCCTTTCTTCTGTAGCTTGTTGCTAAAAACAATATGGCAAACCACATTCTCACACCAAATTGTACTATACTCAGTTTAGCTCGGGTATCCAATCTCTCGAGTGAGATATACTAATCACTTTGGCATAACAACAGATTTTGGGCTGTTGTGGCCTAATTAAGAGAATGGCTTTAACTCCTAACCAATTTGTTCATGAGAGGCCAACCCCTCCTTTAGAGATCCTCTAAGATGATATTTGTTTTACTCTAAGATGATATTTGCTTTACTATAAGATTCCTAGCACAAATGTCCTAACACCACTCCCACAAACAAGTTGTATTGCCTTTATGCATCATTCACTCATCACCTCGATGCCACAAGTTCCACACTCACAAAGGGTGCAAGAAAATTCAGTCCGTGACATTTCCCCCCACCCAATTCCGCAACTCCTTCATCGTGGGCTACCTTGTCACTTCCTTGCATTCAAGCCATCAATGCCACTCTCTTAGGACTTACATAATTGGAAAGCTCGCCCAATAAAACAAGCTAGTATACTCAATCAATAGCTTCTCCCGATCAAAATCGTTCATGAATCTCCAATCAATTGTGTTCTCACTAACAAGTGTGGAATTCCGAGCCAATTGCACTCCTTTGATAGCATTTTCTTTTGCTTACTAGGATTCTTCCGATCTCAGCAGACCAATAGAGGTTTCTCTTTGTATTTGAAACGTGATAATAGACCTCCTCTTAAGATTCGCCCATGATCTAAGAACGTTTTCCTTAGTTAATGAGCAATTCGGTTCATTCTTTGCCCCCCACTGCCATTCTAGAAGCTTGACGAGAACCACATCTTGTTTAAGCCCTCTGGCCCGACGATCACTCTCCGCTCTCATAAAACTAGGTCGAACATAAGTTTTTGCCGAATTACACACCTACTACTAGAGGGATCCTACTATAATACCATTTGTCACGAGTCTAAAAGATTATTGACCGCGGAATAACCTGTATGATGCCTGGTGAGCCAAGAACATAAGGTCAGCCTTCTTTCTATAGATTGTTTCCAAGAACAGTATGGCAAATCACATCCTCACACCGAATCATACCACACCCAGTTTAGCTCGGACATCCAATCCCTCGAGCGAGACATACAAATCACTTCAATAAAACAATTAGCTTCGGTTTGCCATGTCCTTATCAAGAGAGGCGTCAACTCTCGACTAGTTTATGTATTGGAGGCCAACCCCACCGGCCAACCCCACCTTCAAGGATGATCTAAATTGGTTTCCACTCTAGGATTCCTAGCATAGACACCGCGACGCCACTCCCACAGACCAATTATATCGTCTCTTTTGCGTCACTCGCTCTTCACCCTAATACCACAGGCTGCACATTTCAACTGACAAGGGTATGGGAGAATTCAATCCTTGATACATACTCACGAAAGCTTGGGCTCTAAGAGATGGGCTCTAAGCTTCTTCCTTTTTTCGAAAAAGAAAACAAGACACGGGGATACCGCGTCTAGAAACGGGATCCCATGCAACCTTCCATGCAAACGCTTTACAAGATACGAAGCTTAGACTACGAAGGCCCATTGATTGTAGGAACCGGCGACGACGGAGTATCGGACTAGGCACATATATCGTCATTCAATTAGTGTGACGATAATTTCTTGCAAAAATGGATCAGGAGCGACAAATTGATTACGTGGACCGCAGAATGCCATGTAATCTCACACGCAACTCTCCACACCAGTTGGCAAAGAGCACTTCAGTATGCATAGAAAAACAAGCCATTCACTAATCTAAATTTTTTAATTGTTACCGGATACGAGGATAACCTCATTCAGAAAACAAACACGAGGGCAACAAGCCGCAGAGAATCTCATAACTCTAGTAACTTTAGTATCACTGCCAACGAGCAGACAACCAGCATAAGAACCATGAATCATGAACAGTACATGCCACATTCAGCCTCCCTCGTTGGTGAGTATATTTCATAAAATGCAAGTGGGGACAAATTGTTGAATGTTCACAAGTTACTCAAAATGCTCAAGAAAGAAAAAAAAAAGGATCCTTCTACCCGGATTGCACAATAGAACAAGAAGGTTCTTGATGGTATAAGCAAATGAAAATTGACTCCAAACGAAAGTAAGTTTACAAACTAAACATAACAGTCTCAGATTGCAAAACCATGCACTATGAAGTTGCCCTTCAAGCATCACAGATAATCTAACCTCATCACTTACATCATTGCACTAACTTGAAAAAAAATCACGTGCTTGTAACAGTAAGGGCATACAGCTGGAGCTAGCAGAGCCATATGGATGGCCCCCCAGCAAATTCACTGGCACAATTACGAAAGATCAAAGTAAGAACCAAAAGGCTTGGCTCCATCAACAATAGAAGTTGAGGAAAACACTCATTTAGCACCGGCATATAGGAAGGCATTGGCTGTGATGAGAAAAATTGGCAGAGCTCATCACGTGAACGGGTAAAAGTTAGAGAAGAGTAAACTGCCAAGAAGGATATAGGCGGCAGAATAGGCCCAAATCATATATCCCCATCTCCGGGAACTAGGTGAAATCATCAAATATGCAGCAAACCAATAGAGCGGAGCACTGGCAGACAAAAAACGAGTCGCAACCTGCCAATTATCAGGCATTAGAACAAGTTTGGAAGATCCAGAATCATCAGTCATCACTTTGTTCCAAACATTTGAAGCAAATGAAAAATCATCGGTACTATAAAATTTTACAACCATAGCCACACTACGAATGCTGATTGCAGGTAGAAGCCTGTATTTAAAATCATTGCGAATTTAGGTCATGCTTTAATTTATGAAAGGATAATCCATAAACTTACCTAATCACCACAACATTCAAGACTAGCCGACTTTAGCTTGTAATTTGGAAGAGGCATGACAAGAGATCTTGTTTTGATGTATTTGTTATTGCTTTACTTTTTTATATCCTGGTCAACACTCTATCTTGCAAGTTACCCATAGGCATTAACTGACGAATATCAAAAGTAGAACAGAGACCCATATTGGAGTTTGGAGCTATTTGAATGTAATAGAGTTTTGAGTTTTCTAGATTGTGTTGTTTTCTTTTCTTTTTTTTTTTTTTTGAATGAGATCAAAGGTATCATATAACCCAATCTCATGAACTATGCCAGATTTTTTCGTGGCATTTCCCACAAACAATGTAAAATAGGGCAAATTGCATGCTACATAAATGCATCTGTGTCATCATAAATTAAAGCACATGCTAGTCAAAGCTCGATCTAACTACATACTTTTCCCCCTTATTTTTAAACCATATTATGAAACATAACTCTTCTGCGTTAAAAAACACATTAGGGTAACGATAAAAACATGAGATCTCTTTGGATAAACAGAGTATCTTATAAGTGCAGACAAATATAAAACAAGGAGGAATCTCACCTGCACATGCATGACAAACAATGCTGTTGCTCCCATGAACCCCAAGTGTACTATGAATGGGAATACAGAGGCAGACAAGTATGGTGACTCATCAAGCAATTCGTTCTCCTTTACTTGAGTTGAAGGCTTTGCTCTACCAATCATTTGTTTCCTCCTCCTAAGATGGCGAGTCTCTGTTAGAAGCACCATAATGATGGCTTTTAACTTTTGTAGAAAAACCGATAGAAGGTATTAAATTTTAAAAGAATTTTATATGCCACACATTTCTTTTTGGGAGGTTGAGAGGGGGAGAGAGAGCATGTACTTGTGCATGAAAGTCATAGCCTCCGAATTCTGAAGAAGTTACCTGTATCAGTACTACTCATATTATCCGGAGAGCAAGTTTTTGCCCTTGAATATGCTACTGGTCGAAGGAGAAATTCTGCAGACATCTCTTCAAGGGAAGCTTGAAATCCTAGCGAAAAGAGGAGCTTAGACCACGTTCTAGCATAGGTCAATATCGAGCAAAGCGTTAAGGTCAAGATGGGAGATGCCAGCAGAAAATTTGGTATCTGTTTTAGTTGGAAGTATTTTAGGAACCCTACTCCCCTGCATAAAAAGTAAATCATTAACTAATGCAAAATATTTAGCAGATCAATATGAACTTCCAAACAAATACGTGTATTAGGCCTTCTATTTCCCTATTTTCCTCTTTCAATCAAAAACAACAGCAAGAAAATGGGTATACAGAGTGATATTATAACTATAAGTGTTGCCCATCAGTAACAGTGGACAGTGACATTCACAGCCCATTGTCTCAAAACCTTTCGAGCCTTCTTCATAGATGCAGACATCAAAAGTAATGACCTACTCACTCAGTGATTAGAAAGCAATCAACACTATTATCTCTCACTTGAAACAGTGTTATGATTTAGGGGTGCTTAAATCCTTCCAGCCTCTTCTGCTCTGTTCAGAAAAAAACATCCTGGACCAACAATAATCCATGATAAAATCCTCAGTCATTTGTCTAGCCACCACATTCACCACAAATTTTTCACTAAACAGAACATTCCAATGACAGAACAAGTCACACGAACAACTAAGTCAATTTTGGACCGTTGTCATTGCATAGAAACATACAACAGGTTAAACCAAATCCCTCTTGAATCCTCCCTTCTAATCACATAGCGCAATCAGCAATTAGTTGAAATGGATTATGGTGCCCAAGAATATCCTAAAATTCTCTTCTTTTACTGAAGTCTGACATTGCATTTTTCTTCTATATCACCAGATTGCAGTATTAGATCTCATTGCCAGACAGTATCACAATCCAAACCCAATGCAGGTAAGGAAGCTTCTATGAATGGTCAATGCATCGTATAGCAACCATAGATATGAGCACATGCATCCACAATGTTAAACAGAATCACTTATCATAGAAATAATCCTGGCATTGCAACAGATACAAAGAAATGAAGCATCAGACTTTAATTTGAAGCCATTCACTGATAGAGTGGATCCAAAAGAACCAACATGACTTTATCAAAGAGACATTACATTCTCAATTTACATTACAAGTAAAATGCTAGAAGCACCAACAGTGTCAAAGATCAATAATGGAAATGTTGTACCAGATGAGTAGCTTCACGTACCAATAATGACCTTGGATGTAATTGTACATGGTAGGTATTCTCCCTCTGCACCAAGGTCTAATGTCATTAAAATGCTGTCCATGGCACATGTTGTAGTGTCCAAAAGCTTGGAAAGAGATAAATGGAACAAATATAAAGAGACAGCGCAGGATTCCAACGGCAAAAACCCGCATTGCCAGCTGAGATAAAAAATCGATGAGTTAAAAAAATAATCTCATCAGGCATACCAATCCTAATTAAGAAGATGCCGACAACTAGTGATTACACGTAACCGAACAAGGTGCTCTATATGTTTCTTATCTGCTGTCCCCCAGCTCCAAGCTAGAGATATGACCCCAAATGCACTCACAATACATAACAATGGAAAGAATCTATTGCCGATACTCGTGGACATTTTCCACAAGTTTGATTTTATGAACATGCCATTACATGAATCTAACATAACATCCAAAAGTAACTCAACCTATGACATGATCGACACACAATATAGAAGCTTGGTCTTGTAGGAGTGAAAGGTGGTGGGCGGGCAGCTTATATGTCAGCCCTTGGAATCTACCTTACGAATATCATTATGCAACCTCTTGGAATCATCCTAGAACTTGAATTTTAGAATCTGTATTCTGCAGGTTCTAGAAGCCTTGTATCTTTTCTGTTTCAAATCAAAGTGCTTTGAACCTACCAATTATCAACATATAAGATAGAAGTTACAAAGCCGAGAATTACGTCATTGGTCAACAACATAGAGTCGTGACACATCAAAACACTTTCGAGTTTAACCATAAAAACAAACAGGACAATAAGGTAGATACCAATCAAGTTTCCAATTATGGGCCTGACCCTTTTACATGTATTAGCTAACTGTCATGCTCTTTGGCTCAACGAGCCCTGAAGAATGCTCGTATGTCTGAAAGAAATGGTTCTCTAATGCCACGTATATCATAACCGCATTTCGAGGAGCTGCACACATGAAACTCCACAAGAAATGATTCTTTCCTGCAACCTACCATATACTCGCAATTTTCAATATTTTGAACTCAAAACCCACCCCGTATTCTTTACTACCCACCTTTTTACCAATCCAATCATTCCAATTCCATAGTTTTGCTTGTACACCCCTATAGTAAATATACCTTGAGGTCTTCAAGTTAAGAAAACTCACAGAAGTGCGCTTTTTGTGAATCAAAGCTTCATAAGCCCTGAGCAGCGTATGAAAACAGATATAGCCAGAATTAAGCATTCCATTCGATCTTGCCAAACCTGAAACAGCAAGCCACAGAACGGCTATACTCTGTGCACCAGAGAACCAGTGATATACCCCTCCAATTGAGAAAAGAGCATACAGACTTTCTGCATAACTGCCAATGACATGGGTAAGTATTACACTCAGTCCATTGGAGAATACATTTAGAAGCAAAGAGTTTAGAATATTACATGGATGTGTAAAATATTGAAGCCGGGTTGAAGCAGAACAAGATAGAAGCCCTAAGAGATGCCTTTGTGTCCTTCAAGATAATCAATGAAAGCCTGTCGAAAACACTGCATTCTCTCAAAACTGCTCATTAACTTCCACGATCTCCAGGTAATATAATCTTAAAAACTAAATCATTTGGACATTTAAGTCCAATGCATACAAATTATATTGTTTTTATCCCAGA
Organism: Syzygium syzygioides; assembly: GCA_031216285.1. Classification (NCBI taxonomy): domain Eukaryota; kingdom Viridiplantae; phylum Streptophyta; class Magnoliopsida; order Myrtales; family Myrtaceae; genus Syzygium; species Syzygium syzygioides. The sequence continues at coordinate 25,645,804 of CM062247.1, forward strand.
GAATTAGAAGTAGGAAATGCATTGGACAAGCACATCTGTGAAAGAGGAAATCTTCTCATGAAATACAATCTTGGCATAAACACTGGGTATTGGAATCACTCCATAAAAACATTTTGTTGAACTCAAAATAATCAGCTGGAAAACTTGGTAAATAAGCATCTCTTGCCCATCAGAATCATAACATCCAAGAGTAGGATAAGCACAATAATGTTTGAAGCATGTCATAAATCCCCTGTCATGTGAGACGGAGAGAGAGTGATGAGATTATATGACCTGTAGAAATACACTGCAGCAAACACAAAGGCAATGTTGCTGATGAGGTAGCCTGAAAGTCCCAAGACTGCTCTGTATCCAATCACGGGAACCAACGGCAGAAGAACTGGTATGGACTGATAAGATCACATGAATAACGCACAAATGCACGATCATGAATCGGAGGAACTACAATAACTAAGCCAAACCTGTTCGAGATGAAACGGAGATGAGGAAGGGGAGCAGAGGGAAAAAAGCATAGGTCTGCTCATACTCATAGCCGCACTCAGCGATCCGAACGTAGTACACACTATCCCAAACAATGTTGCTCTCGATCGCCGAGCCGAGGCTCGGCCATAGCACTGGCTTTTCAGCAGAAGATGAGGATGAGGTACTCGAGAGGCAACTAGGGTTTAAGGTCGCGGAGGTGTCATAAGGCTCGAGAAGAGATCGCCAGAGGACAACGAGTGCAATGAGGAGGAATCTCGACGCTAATGCGGATTTCAGGACTAGAGACTCATAGCTGCTCAAAGAAGGAGGCATCGGATTTGATGAAGCGAATTAGAGTCTGAATAAGCTGAAACCCAAAATCTTCAGGACTGCCATAGACTCGGCCACGACATGGATATCAACTATATGTAGAGCTCCTCAGCTATCCAACCTGTAAGCATTATTGACTGAAATGAGTGTGCAAATTCATTCGCAGTTCAATCTCGGGTCAGCCACTCAACAAGCTAAAATACAAATGAGGGAAAGTAAACAAGAAGCCGCACATCGTCAAAAAGTCTCTACTTGTGCACCAGGGGATTGGATCAAGACCTCAATTTGACTTCACACATCAAAATTTGAACAAAATTACTCGCGCGCGGCGCGTCACGTCGGGGATCGCGAAACATATCGCGCAAAGGGCCATACTGGCCCGCTCGACGACCGACCCGTCAACCGACCCGCATTTTGCAAGGCATATATATATAAGAGTTCAATCAACAATCCACCAATTTCTAGAGGGGGCGCTGCACGGAACGAACAGGAAACCAAACGCACCGAAACAACTACTCACTGGGGCATTTCAACAAGCACCTTTAATGCACAGAACAGAGCAGAGGACCAGATGGAGCGCCTGTAAATCTAGAGGCTGGAGGGAGCTACAAATCTGCGCGGCGAGACGGCGGCAACTCCCGAAACAAAAGGGACAAGAGTTTTCATGGGGAATGCGAATCCAGAGGATGTTTCATCGGATGGAATCGAAAGACCGAGAGAAGTGCAGTACCGCCTGATGACTCTGGTACTTCACGTCGCGCTGTCCTCCCCTTTTCAAATACTAAAAATTACAAACAATTGATAAAGCAGAAAGTCGTCATAAAAAGAAGCCTCGCGTCTCGCAAAATTGAATCTTTTAAAAAAAAATTTGATTTTTTCTTTTGTGGGAACAAAATTAGATTTTTCTTCAAAGAAAAAGCAATTGCCTATTTATTCCCATATAGTGCAGCTAGTGGATGAATTCGGAGTATTATCGTGATTTCGGAAGTACTTTTTAGACCGTTGCCAAATAGAAAATATTGAGCATAATTTCACGTCACTAAAATGTATAATTATATTATGTCTTATATGCATGTAGCTTCCTATTGATAGATGGTTTAAGCTTTTTAGATTGAAAATTTTGATAAAAAAAAAGGGAAAAAGCCACTAAAAACCTCAAACTTTACCATCCGTGACACATTTATCCTGAACTTTTCTTATGACACCAAAAATCTCAAAATATACTATTTGTGACACATTTACCCAATGTACTTTAGTTCATGGGCATTTTCGTCTTTTTTGCTTTTTCTTTTTTTTTTCTTTCCGGCGAGGACCGCCCTCGCCGGCATCAAGCAAGGGTCACCCTCGCCTGAGTCAGGCGAGGGTCTCCCTCGCCTGAGTAGAGCGAGGGCCGCCCTCACTCGCCTAGGCGAGGTGACCCTCGTTCGACGCCGGCGAGAGCCTCCCTCGCCCGAAAGGAAAAAAAAAAGAAAAAGTAAAAAAGACCAAAATGTTCATGAACTAAAATACATTGAGGTAAATGTGTCACAAATAATATAGTTAGGGATTTTTTGTGTAAAAAAAAAGCTTAGGATAAATGTATCACGGGTGGTAAAGTTTGAGATTTTTTATGGCTTTTTCCCTAAAAAAAAGATTTTTGAGATTTCTTCATGTATGAATATTGAAATTCTATTTTCACTGATATGAAGCACAGGAAAATGGTTTAGGGAGTAGGGGTTGAGTAATCTCGCTCTGCTCTTTGTAAGTCTATGCCCGAATTACTAGGTGCAATAGTCTCGCCATTGTTATTTTAGAACCGATTCCTCGAGAATGTGCAAATGTGATGATTCGAATCCGTGCCCGATGCAAAGAAAATGAGTGCGCACGCCCCCATAAACATCTCCTGCAATTTCTTCATAATCCACTTAACTTAGTGAGATCGAAATACCTTTTCACGTCGTCTTTGTGTCCGACGGCAGTTAGCTACAGACCAGTCTTACCTCGCGCAGCAGTTCCACTCGTCTCATCACCCACATCACGGAATCGCCGAAACATGCACTGTCAACGCTGCCGGGATCAAGAAAGTGCAAGCGTGGCAATTCGGCAATCGAAACGAAACACAAAACCTCCTCTCGATATCGTTATTTTATAATAATAAAAAAATCGCATATTTGAGATAAACTTCAAAGAACCCCATAATTGAGGTGCGGAGGTTCCTGCCCCAATCTTGCTCATCAAAATGAGAATTGCCCAAAACGAAACTAGTAAAAGAACCGCGGCATGTCTATTGTCTAGTCGGGCCAATCCAAGCCATTTCTAAAAAAGGGGTGTTTCGGGTCCTACCCGACCCGGATCTGCGGCGGATCTCTCGGGCCATCGGGTCAAACCGGCCCCTAATTAGCTTTGAATTGAATTTTCCTTTTGACTGACTAGCATCGATAATTTAATAATTATGAGATCATACCTTCTACGCCAACGCCACGTGGACGATGAAAATAGGACCCACGTGGATAGCATCCGTAGAGATTAATTTAGCATGCAGTATTATACATCTTTGATGACGATGCCCCAATCATACCATAAGGATTAAAAAAAAAGATTAATATCTCTAAAAATCTCAAATTGATACATTTGTAATAAATTTACACCAAACTAATTTTTTTACCGTAAAGAATCAAAAACTGGTACACTTATGACAGATTTATTCTAAGCTGATATTTTGATCACAAAAAACTCCAAACTAGTATATTCACGATAAATTTACTATCCGTTAAATTGGATTAATATAAAAAAAGCCACAAACTAATACACATATGACAAACGAGGACTAGAAGTAAAACCCTAAATTAATACACCCATCAACTGTCACGTGTCATATAACTCAGAAATTTGGTAGTAAAATTTAACGGGTAAAATTGTTGTAAGTGTACCAATTTGTAGTTTTCGGTGGGGCAGTATTAATTCTAGAGCATTCCTTCGATTTTCAAATTCAGAGTTTCGGATATTGATCTAACCTCTCCGAGCAGATAGGGTTTCCCCCCCTTTTTTTTCTTTTATCTTTATACTTCGATGTTTAGCGAATAGAGCTTGATTAACAGCAGGGCGGACTTCGGATTTCAAAATCAAAGATAATCACCAGGCCGGGGAATCAAATTTATCCGACCGATCGATTATGATTTCTTTTCGCTTCCTCCCCCCTTCCCTAATTTGCTCTCCACCCTCGCGGCCCAAAAAAAAAAAAAAAAGAATTCGCACCGAATAAAATAAACCCGCTTCGAAAAAAAAATAATAAAATAACCCCAAAATTGATTTTTGCGAGTTTTTTTTTTTTTTAGGGTGGGGGGTGCTCCGAAAGTGTTTCGAGTTTGAGTACCCGACGACGACGACTCCTATTCGCGCTTTAAGAAAGAAGCTTCCCATATATTTCACTCCCGGTGCTCGATCCGATTTCCTCCTCCAATTCCAGCTCCTTTCCTCGCGATTCCATGCCCTAGGGTTTTGCGCGGGATTCGAGCTCTCCGCGTCTTTGCTGGGTTCCCGTCGCCGCCGGCGGGGGCCTCGTCTTGCCGCCATGGAAGCCGAAAGATCGAAGCTTTACGTGGGGGGCATCGCGAGGGAGACGACCGAGGACGCGCTGCGGGAGCACTTCGGCAGGTACGGCGGCGTGTCGCGGGCGGTGGTCCCGCGGGAGCGGGACGCCGCGAGGGCGCCCAGGGGGTTCGCCTTCGTCTGGTTCGCCGACCCGGCTTCGGCGAGGGCCGCGCTCCGGGACGAGGAGCACGTCATTCTCGGGAAGAAGGTCGGTGGCGGTTCTTTCCCTCTCTTCGTTTTTTTTTCCTCGGGGTCTTGGGTTTTTTGGGGTTTTCCTCCGTGAATTGTCGTTAGTGTGTCGCGGGGAAGTTCGGGAGTGTCGCGCTTGGTTTGGTTGCTTGTTGAGCGGGAGGGGAACGTGAAAAAGAATGGATCTTGGGGATTTTTGGTGCGTTCAATTTAGGTTCTTGCTTGGATTCTGAGTTGTGGGTTCGAAAAATTTAGGAAATTTCACGCGTTTGTGTCTTTGGTGGCTGCAATTATGTTACCTCCTTGCGTAGGTGCTGGTGAGGGAGGCGAACAAAACCGAGCGCCACCCGAACCCAAATCAACAAGAAGTCCGCCTTGGCCAAAACCGTTGTTGTAGGATGTGCGGGAACAGCTTCAATGGCAATGGCAATGGCGCTAACACGCGCTTCAGGAGTCGAAAGATATTCGTCGGGGGTTTACCGACTAGCTTGACCGAGGATGAATTCAAGAGCTTTTTCGAGAGGTTCGGCGAGACCACGGATGTGGTGATAATGGTCGACCTCTACCGGAGGCCTAGGGGTTTTGGTTTTGTCACCTTTGCGTCGGAGGAATCGGTCGAGGATGTGATGAAGAACAGCTTTTATGAGCTTCATGGTAGGTTTGTGGAGGTCAAGAGGGCTATTCCAAAGGAAGCTCGCAACTCTTGCGACGGTAGTTGTGAAGTGAATGGTCAAATGGGGAGAGGACAGGATAGTCTTGATTACTGGCCAGTTTATTATCCCGCATATCCATCTCCGTATGAGTCATTTCATGGGTATAGCTACGTTTCGAGTTATCACGAATTCGGATGGGTTCCATATGGAGCCAGTGCATACTCTGTTTCTCGTGCAGTTCATTTTAATGGTTCTGGACCCACCTACGTGGATGATATGTTTGGATATATTGGAATGCCAATTCCCGCGTACGATGGGTTCATGCTGGATGGATTTCATTCTATGATGAGTCGAGATGGATATGTTGAGAATGCGTACCGTGCACCAGCACAGCTGCGGATCGAGGAGTTGCAGCAGCTCACTGATTGCATTGAGGGTGAGGCAGACACACCAGCACTGCCGGAGATCAAAGAATTGAAGCTCACCGATTGCATCGAGGGCGAGGCAGACACACCAGCACTGCCGGAGATCAAGGAATTGAAACTCACCGATTGCATCGAGGGCGAGGCAGACACGCCAGCACTACCGGAGATCAAGGAATTGAAGCTCAGGGATGGTTCAGAATCAGACGGCGGAAGCAGTGGTGTGACCAACCAAGACGATGATCACTAACACTCAATCTTGTGAAAATATTTCTGTACATTCCCCGCTCCCTGGTCTTCCTCTGACAAATTGGATTATCATTGATTGTTGATCACTTCATTAATTGAACACATTGCATAATTATTTTCTTGTTTCTTTTTCAGAACCTTGAGCAATCACTTCCTCCTTAGCTGGCCTGGCTTTCCATCTATGTTCATTGTTTCTTCTTAATATAAGCTTTTTAATAGTTTTTGCTACTGTGGTTGTTACTGTTTCGTTTCATACTTTTCTTGTTGTTGATGAATCATTGGTTCAGAAAATTTTGTTTGCTTATTGAAACAGCTGTCATTAGATTTATAGTGATGTTAATTTCTCAATAGAACGACACTTATAACCCGAAGGCAGGTAGATTTGCTGAAGTCCTAATGGTTTTTCTGTCGCCCTGAATTCATTATTCGCGGTTTCATGACGTCGTTTCATAGTGAAAGCAAGGACAGGGCATCAAAGACGCACTCCAATTGTCGTCATTTAGGTCCTTTGTCTTGGACGATTTACTTGTCGTATGCTATACTACTAGGCAACATCATCTTACGACTGAGTTTCAAGCTAGACAATCTAGCAGGTAATTGCCATAAACCAAACTAATTTTGTGAGATCTTTTACATCTTGCGCAGATGGAAAGATTGTACTACAGACCCTTTCAAAGTTTTTTATCTGTCCTCTCATCGGAACCACGATTTCAGCTTTTAGATTGTTGACGCTTGCGCCTGGAGCTGAATTTTGGGTAGGTTGCTTCGATTTCCACCTCATTGAACTGGGTGGTTATCGATTCACTCGAGTTACCAAAGCTTAATGATTGGCCGTATCCGATGAATTGAATGAGCAATGACTTGCTGGCAGCGAGAACGGTAAATGAGGGTGTCGTGAAAGTTCTTGTGAATCTGATTTTTGGGAAAATATATATGTAAATTCGGATGATGTGAGCAATATGATTAATTAGGTGAACTACGTGTTAAACTAGACTCTCGCTGTTTTCAGCGCACTGGCTGCACGTGCATCCTGTACAAGCGATATGGGCTATGGCCGGGGGCACCGGGCTCTAATGGTAACACCTAGAATGTGATGGTAACATAGTGTTTTAACATAAATAGTACTTCAGCTTACATTTTTCATCTTTTTTACTTGATTGACCCCAGGGGCTCGATCTCTGAATAATGAAGGGCGCTTGTTGAACTAAATCCAAGTCATGGATGGGCTTTCCACGTGAAGAGAAAGGAAAGCCCAGTTTCCTCTGATAATGTTTGAACAAAATGGGAGTGTCTCAGTTCGATTTGGCCGAAAGTCTTCCCAAAACTCAGTTGATATTCGGAAGACATAAGGTTTAAATGGATTGTCATGATGGAATTTATGTGTGAATGATAAATCATGACTGCGGAAGAGATGAGTTTCTATTTGGTTAATGTGATATGTAAACTTAGTGTCAATAGGAAGTTATCAAGTCTAGTACTTGTTGCGTGATGATTAGGTTATCTGTCATTTACAATTACATAAAATTGGCAATTTCTTCAGCGTTCTTTTTTGCATATGTATGAATGAAAGAAAAGGCTCGTGGAATGTGTAGAAAGAAAACGCTAAGAATGGTCGTTACTTAAGTGTATACGTGTGTGTATTAATTTAGAAATCGACCTAAACATGGCATATCATATTATGCAGAAGTCCCATGCGCCTAACCAAAAGAGTGATGTACATGATCCATATGTGGCTGTCGGAACCAAAATCATCTGCTTGCCTTGGTTAGGAAAGCCATACGAGGCTAATTATATAATCGAACTCGAGAGCTTAGACCGAAAGACACTTGGTCTTTTTTCACATTCGAAGGTCACATATAGATCTTTTACCTAATCAAAGCTTTGGGAACCAAACTGCTTGATTACAAACGACTGTCTATTTTTGGACAATGTTGTCTGGCTCACAAACAAGGCAAAATCTCCATACCATAACCTAGCAATCTTAAAAGCTACAGGCCCAAGTGGTCACACCCAGCAGAGGACCAAAGCAAAGAGAGAGGGTCAAGCAGTACGGGCAAAGTTCTGTTTTCTTGGGTGGGCAAAAAAGATGACTGGTTACACATCATGTGGAAGTGTTGTTTTAAATGGGAGGGAGGGATGAGAGAGGAATGTGGATGGGCACGGGAGGGGGCTGGCTTTCCTTTTCAGAATATTCCATACCAAAGTCAAAATGCATGTTTGCTCACAAAAGAAGAAGAACCCACTAGTCCTAAAAAAAGCAACCTGTCTAAAATACTCTCTTTCGCCTGTATAAAGGCACGAGGGTAAGAGGGATATTATGAGAGATTGTGACATGTAACTCCAAACATTTAAGACAAAGTGTAGTCCGATGTGTCGATTGAATGGTGACAAATTAGTAAGTACGTGAGATGGGTAATCGATTGAATTTGATCAATGGAGAACCCCCCACCTACCTCTTTCATTGTCTTATGTCTTAGGGTTTTGGAATCTTTTATATGTGAATGTACAATTCTACAGTACTATTTTCCTAAAGACACATGCAATTTGCCCCATTCATTTGAAAAGGATAAAGCTCCACCAAGAGGGTAGTAAGCACGGGAGTTTCTAAGATACAATAGTGTACCATATATTGTTATCGTTTGACGATTGAAATGTATTGATCAGTCGACCTTTTTATCGATCAATGTCATCCAACGGCTGGTAATTGATGATCAAGAGGCGTGGAGCCTAAGATTCCTTTAGATAACCCGCCGTATCAAAATCAAGCTCCTGATAATTTTGCCAATCCCTTGATGGCACGATATATTTACCAATTTCCTTTTACTTTCATTTTTTCTCCTTTTTGTGGTAGGGGGTTTGCACTTTACACTCCATCGAACCCTGTTTTATTCACTTTGAAAGGAAGTGTAGACACTAGACAGTGGGCATAGAGTCTTAGGATTTGGCTTGTTTTGTTGATGGGTCAAGACATTTGGACGATACATTTATCCTTAAGCTGTGTGTGTTCAGATCCTTGGCCTCTTTACTCAAATTGTGACAAGAAAAGGGGAAGCTACGTGTATGGGCGCAGCTACTTCTTATTTCCCATGAAAGCGAGTCATCAAGTTGTCCCATCTCCTATTTAAGCAGAGAAAACTACAGGCTATGCATTTATAGAGTTTGATCAGAGAGAGAGAGAGAGAGGGAGAGAGGATCTAAGGTGATGGTGACATGGCAAAAATGGTCGTGGATTTAGACATGTCAATGGGCTCAATTGCAGGTGAGAAGAGAGACAGAGAGAGAAAAACAGTGACAAATGGAGGTAGGGGGATGGTGACAGGGGAGGAAGCTAAAGTTTTCAAAGATGGGGGGTTGAAAGTTGGAGCTTCAAAGTGTTGCATGCAAGCTAAAGCACAGTGTTGTTAATGCAGGGGGACAGTTCAGGCTCAGATCTCTCTCTGTGGCCTTTTCAGCAGAGAGACACAGAGAATGGACGAGTAATAGATAAAGAAACAAAACGGGTATGTTCAAAGCAGAAAAATCGAAGTACGGTCTCAAATCATCGACGACGGATAAAATCACGGCATACGCATCGGACGTGGGTTTCGCGAGCTTCGTTCGAGGGACTACCTCCCTTAATAGATTTCATGGAATTTGTGAAGAACATGGGGTTCAAATGCAGATGCAAGAGAGAAAGAATCAAATTGAAGGATTTGCATAGTACTGCTAGGAGGGAGGGGGAAGATAAGGACTGGTCTGAAACCGAAGTAACGTTTGTCCTTCTCAAATCAGTTTCATCTCATCATCCAACCCTTTATTGCTTTCTGCTGGCCCCTCATCCTCCTTACACACACTACAACACGTTGGGCCAGTTGATTGGGTCGGTTCGAGGAGTGGCAAATCCATCTTTAGATTTTGTCTGGATTCTGTTCGTGTTCCTCACGCGAATCTCATAACTCCCTCTCTCTCGTTAATTACCCTTCTCTCTCTCTCTCTCTCTCTCCCTAGAAGGAAAAGCTTCTGCCTCGCTAACAAGATAGTGAATGCAATCTTTCTAACTTTAGATGTTGGAGGGTTTTTTGCATGGTTAAGAGGCAGAGTTGCATGAAAAATAATGAACTCCGGTACAATTTTTTTGTATCGTTATATCATGCGGATCGTTTTGTGAGATAAGTTTACATTATCTTTAAAGGCACGGTGGTTTGTCTCGCCCGTCTTCATCTCCGTGTGATTCTATCCCCTTGCTAAAATGCCCTCGTTGGGCTCGTTTGCTTGACTTAAGAACGATGATGTTCGGACTATGGATCTTTATTTTTTGGGGGGCTTGGAATGTTGAAAGGTGAATAATAAATAGGGACGAGGAAAGTTCATTTTGATTTGGTATAGTTTTTAAAATCCCATAAGGGGGTCTAAATGGGTTGGAATTCCATTCTAAAGTTGCTGTCTATCCAATAATGTCACTGATTTTGTTGTATACAGAGTTTGTACAATGTATAAAACAAGCAATTTCTACATTTTTGAATATTTGGATCATTTAAGAATATGAGTCAATAGAAATTCTTTTCGTCATTAATGAAAAATATATACTTAAATTTAGGAAAATGATTTCATTTTATAAAAAATCAAAAGGTTTCGACACTCAAGCTTGAAACATCGGCACTCTGCCTAGACTCCAGGGATTAGGCCCAAGACCCTGCCATCCGAACTTAGGACTTCAGATTTTTTTTTTTAGGAAAATGAAATCATTTTTCTTGAAAATGGGTTTCTTTCAAAATAATTTCCAACAAAATTGGTTTTTCATGAGACAAACGGAATAAAGATATCAATTTCAAACCCCAGCTAAGGACTAACCAAAAAACTGACTATACCTGACATTGGTTGATCGATATAAGTCCATGACCTGAACCCAATCAAATCCGATTCTAATACAACCCACACCGGACAAAAACACAACAATTGACCAATTTGATATCTATAACGGTGCCAACCCAAAACTAGCCCAAACCGAGTGAACGAAGCCCCAAAAATCCGACCTTATTATAATATAACAAGTTGTCATGTTCGACACCAACTCATCTTAAACCATAATTTTGAAGAAACCGTGACAACCCGATCTGATGAAGGCGGGGAATGGTCGTCAGGATTCAAGGACCTAGACAAGGAGCTGCTCCTGGTAGGCTTCTAGAATGGCGAAGGGGGGCACGTCTCTCCTGTCTCACATCACTTAAGGGGGAGAGTCCTGGATAACTTATAAAGATTTGGGAAATCTTAACTTATAAGAGGTCTTATTGTTACAGAAACTAAACTTGAATCATCCAAAATTTAAGCAAACCTGTGATCGGAACTGTCATGACCGAACCCAATCCAACATCATCCGATGCAAGTCAAACCGTAGATGATGATGTGAAAACTGATTGATTCGAATTCACACCTAAGAAGGGAAAACTAATAAGGCTGATTGGTATCAATCCAATCCGAAAATCAACCTAATATATCTATTTATCACATTTAATATTAGAAAATTATTCAAAAAGTCCTAAATCTATTTGACGGAAGTCAATTCAGTCATAAACCTTTTAATTGTGTCAATTTAATCCTAAACATATTAATGATTTGTCAACACAGTCCTAAACTTTTAGTCACAACCCCTTCGATGATTTGCTAATATAATTCTAAACATTTTAACAATTTTTCAATTTAATCATAGGTTTAAAACTAAATTAATATATAAAGTTAGTTTCAGTCTGTGGTATCTAGATTAATTAAGTTTGAAAAAGGGCTCAAAATTTATGAGCTTCGACTCCATTATACTTTTTAGAGTTTGTTTTCCTGGAATTAAATTTTAATATTAGGATAACGACACATACAGTCATTGAACTTTGGCTTAACATGCAATTGGATCCTTGAACTTTTAATTTGTTCAATCTAGTCGCTAAACTTTAACCTGATATTCAATATAGTCCATGAACTTTCAATTTGTTTGATGTGATTCCTAAACTTTTGGTAAATATTCAATTTAGTCCATAAAATATATAAAAATATTCAATGTACTCCTTAAACTTGAATTAATGAAAAGACTCTATTGAACATTTTCATATAGTTCACGAACTGAATTAAACATGTACGAAAAGTAATATTGAACAAGTTTTACGTTGCACATTGAGTTAAAGTTCAAGGATCTCGAACAAATTAAAAGTTAATAAATTAAAGTTTATGGATTGTTTACATCGTTTTTCCATTAATATTAGTGGGAAAGAGGGTCCTTTGAACACTATAATATAATATGTCAAAAAGCTTCACGGTTCCTAGCAATTGAAAAAAAAAATCACCACTTTGACCGCATCAAGACTTTTCTTTTTGATCTGTCATAATTTCAAGTAATCACCTAGATTGGTTTAACTAAACCAAATCATAGCACGTGACAATACAGTCGAAAGATCTCCATCTAATCCCATTAACAACTCTTTCTTTCTCGAATACCGACATGAGTAGCATTTGAATTTTATTTTTTATATTCAAAGTTCTTTTATTCAATATAATTCATAAATCATTTTAAATCGGCTGGACGTGGTCCTTCTGCTAATTGAAGTTCCACGTCGCGTGTTCTCCGACGACATGGCATGCTAGCTCGGCAAAAATCATGCATCATTAATGAAGTGGACTGTCCAGCTTAATTAGATTTGATTAAAAAACAAACGTTTTATATTTTTTTTCCTCTTTCCTCATTTGTTCTTCTTCCTCTACATCGACACCAACCGCTTCGGACATCGGAGCCGTCCTCGATGTCAGGGACCGATCATGCTTCACCGCTATCACTCCAATTGTTGAACCTTGCGTAGCTCTCTCTCTCTCTCTCTCTAGATATATACCTCCATGGATCGCTTTTTCTGTAACCTTTCTGTCGCATCCCATATTCCATGCATTGCTTACATAGAATGCCCCCATTCTTCGCTTCTCGTCTTTTATCAATTTTATGCAGCCTCGAGAGGTCGATGTTCTGTCTGTTTTGTTCACGACAAAGTCGCGAAGGAGAGGTGTCCATGAGGGCCAAAAGCAGCGTCACTTGAGCAGTGAAGCAAACAGATTGGATCAAACAAGCAAACCATTACATGCACGATCCTACTTCGACTATATACCGTTTCTCATCATTCGACGAACATAACGAAAAGCTTTGATTTGCGACTAAGTTAGGAGAAAGGCCCTTTTGCTTTTTTGACAGGGGAAGGAATGAAATGAGTAATGGGATTCAGATGCATGTATAGAAAGAAAAAAGAAAGAAGTTGGGTGGCTTATCAGCTAGAGAGTTGCTGGTGTGTCGTGCTCATGATGGATTCACTCATGATTGCCATATAATCAAAAGAATCCCATCCCACCTCTGTGCACACACGCACGCCCCCACACAAACACAAACACCCATCGATTCTTAGTACTTTCCCTCCCAAAATCTTGAGTCCTCGCTCCTCGGTCTCTCTTCCCTTTTAAAGGATTCAAACCACATCATTCCCATTAGAAAATCTGTCTCTCTGTGATAGCTCCTCATGCACAGCCCCATGCAAGCCCAAACATTCCCCCACACCCTCCCCCCAAAATCCCAAAAGCTGCTTCCACTAATTATAAACTCCATCATGACTGACCCATGAACTAAGAAAAAGTAGAATAAACCACTAAGACCCTCCTCCCCATATAAGCATCTTTTTCCCCTTTGAGGAATTAGTACATTCCTTCCTTGGTAATAAGCTGAAATTCAGGGAGTTGTTTGCCTCGGCTTATCAAAAGGTAAAAACAATTTTTTTTCACTCTCCCGTTAGAATTCGAAATGTCATTCAAACTTTCAGGAAAATTATGAAGAAACTATATTTTTTAATGTACTAAGCGTTTTTTAGCTGCTTATGACAAAAAAAGAAATAAGTAAAAGTCACTCCAAAAACAGACTGTAAATTTGAATTTCAAGTTCCAACATGGTTGAGGAAATAAGACGGGGAGAAGAGCTGGTTAGAAATAGAATGAGGGAATGTCTTAATCTCTATACAGGTGGAAACTCCTGGTTATTTGGCAACCTTGGAATCAATAATTGAAGCTCTCTGACTCCCCTGATTAGATAGTGGTTGAATCAAAAGCTTCAACAATGGGAGAAAAATGGAATTTCTCACTATTCCAAAACTGGGTTCAAGCTGGAAACAAATATAAAATTGAAGCAGTCCTCATCACCATAAAATGATTGTGATGGGTGCAGTGCATCAGTTGATTTTCAGTGACATGGTTCAGATAAAGTCCAGGATGCTTCTATCCCCTCTCTTTTATTTTAAAGAAACAGATATATTAGATATAATATGAAAATTTGAAATTAGAGAGGTGGGGGTTGGGCATGGGAAGTTGTGTGTGATCCTGTTTTTTTGTGCATACTGTGTGACGAGCAATTACACGGTAGCCAAGAATATCTGTCAATCCTTGGTAAAGGAATATCCTCTTTTGCAGTTTTCTTTCCAATCGTGTTAATTGGATAAAGCTTCATTTCCATCTAGGATCCCAACGAAGCAGTTGGAGTCCCCTATTAAACTATTACAAGCCATTGATAAAAATGAAAAAAAAAATGGAATTTTCAATCCTAATTTAAGAACTAATGGAATTTTCACCATCCATTTTTTATGATGTTACAATGTACAATCCAAAAATTTAAAACTAATAATAAGGAAAGACCACATATAAGTAAAGAGGATAAACACTCTGTAAACAAGTGAAACGATGTGGAATATTTTAATATTCCTCTCACGTGTGAAATGAATTGTTATAGAACTCAATTCTGATGCCATATTGAACTCAGAAATTCAAACTTACAAATGGAGGGAGTGACGTGGGATATTTCAATTTATCATGCGATGTTGTGAATTTTTTTTATGCCATTGTTGATAGGCTTCTTATCAAACAACAATATTTAAGTTAGCTAAGGAAGGAATCTGCACCTGACCAAGAAAACATTTTTCACCTCCAGAAAGGTCTTGAGAAAAAACAGCATTTCCATGGGCAGGGGAAACCAACTGTGCGCACGAGAGATTACAGGGAACTACCAAAATAAAATAAAAAATACTCTCAAAGAAAAACAAAAGAAAAGGGTTAAAAAAAAAGCAGGTTGATTTCTTTGGGGGAGGGCCCTTTTGCTCATAATTACTTGGAATATCTTTTCAAGTTAATCACAGACCCCACTTGTCAACTTTTTGTCTGGAAGCAGGTGTTGACTATGCATGCACTTAAAGCTTAAATTTACATAAAGAATGAAAAAAAAGATTATTGACAATCATAATCAAAGACAGAGATGGAATATTTGTCTCTTTTCCTCATTTAGCTGTCGACAATCACGCTCTTGGGGAGGGGCATCAACGAGACTAAAGTTTATAGGTTTGAGGGACAGGAGTGATGTGTATATATAAAAGGGCTCGAGATATTGAGCTAATCATGTTACAAGTCTTTGGAATTATTCGACGGAGTATTCTTCAACAGCGCAGCTTTTCAATCGATGGCTCGACGACGTACTTTTGGTGGTGATTTGTTTCATTAAAAAGAATATAGTAGGCTGCGTAGTTAAATGCTAAACTCGTCCTGCTTAAATGCAGAAGAAAACTTCTCGAAATTGAACTCATCGAACTGTGAAAATACATGCGTGAATTGTGTTAAAAAATATCTTATTTAGGAGAATTTGAATGGTATTGAGTAGTTAATATATTTTAATTGACTCGTTAGTTTTTTAGTGAACACAATTCCAATTGAAAATGTTAATGAGCTTGAACTTTGCCTCTTTTTCGACGATCTCTCCGAATGAAAGTATCGAATTTCTGTTATGCACTTTCAACAAATGGTATAAGAGCCAATGGTTAACTGGGTGGTGGATTACTCCCGGTGTCTATTAATATTTAGTGAGTATGAATCTCGTGACTAAAGCATTTTCCAAACAACTTTTATAATTCGTCCTTGCAAAAGAGAGCTAGAGTAACGGTGGGCATTGTGCCTTCATGATTTGGTTTGGCAAGCCAAGGAAGAAGGTAAGCATTAAAAATTCAAATTGAGACATGTTAGTGCGAGACAATACTTGAATTAAAGAAAGTAGAGTTTACAAGCGAGGAAAAGATTGTTGAAACGCATACGTGAATTGTATTAGAATAAATCGCTCGACGTAGAATTGGTAGTATAGAGTAGTTAATATATTGGATTTGGCCATAACTCATTGCCATTAACTTTTAAATAAATGTGGGTTTAATTCAATATATTGATAGGTTCAGACTTGGCTTCACTCTTAGCGATCTTCCAAAGTGAAGGTATTGGGTTTTCACAGATAAACCCATTTCGTTCTAGGAAAAAAAAACTAATAATAACAATGTTATTTCATCCTAATGTTTGGCTTAAGTTAGAGATTTGTTTGCAAATCGCTCCATACCAACACAAACTCCCATAATTTCTTTTTGTCAGTCAAACTCCCGTAAGTACAAAATGATTGGTGCGTGCAACTCAACGTGTTGCCGTGTTGATATAAATTGGAACGCAAATTTGATATTCAATTTCGAGGGCCTTGGCAACTCGATACGAATTATTTCAAACTCAGTCGTTTTGGAAGAGTTTTTGGACTTACGAGATTGTTGCAAAGTTAAGAGATTGAGGGTACTCGTTCGATGGTTTTACGACTTCTTTTCCTTCAGCAACAAGAATGGATAAGATGAAAGAGCAGAAAAACGGTTTAAGATTGGTTGAGATACCATTGACGTTGGAGGTCGTTGTCAAGTGAAGTACTCCCCATCAATGCAAATGTCATGATGAAAAATACGAGTCCCCCATCACGTGTTCCTAGATGTATACTATGAATGTTCCTTGTGTACTCTTAAGTTGCGCTCGGCCACCCAATTTTTTTGGTTGGACAAGAGAGATGGTATAAGATTGCAAGACCTTCAACAAGGGTAGTGCCCATGCCCAAATCTAGATGAGGGTCGGTCGGTCCTCCCAATTGCCACATTCGAGTGGCGGTTGTTGCGCGGACCAAAACCAACATGTAGTATTGAACAATTCTGTTGAAGTCGACCGCCACACAATGGTCGTTTAACCCGCACCAACGGTCGAGAAGGGTAAGTGGCCCTTGCTTGCCCTCGCAAGAGTCGTTGGCCCTATTTCTCTCCCTACCTCATCTCTTCTGTTTTTCTTTTAGAATTCTCAGGGAAAAAAAAAGTCACCAATGTCAAAATACCCTTTATTTTCTTCTCATAAACATTTAAAATCACTTCATATTTTTTCACACTCGTTTTCATTCCACCATTTTTCCTCGTCTTCTTCCCAAACAGAGCATAAGAATCTATATGGGCTCTCACCACTCACTGCCAAATGGATGATCTGGTCAACTCAAGAGAGAACGTAGGAGGCTCAATTCAAAAGGATGGTACTGACCAGCAAGTACTGGGAGGAGCCATTGAAGCAGGCCTACGTAGGTCTACGAACGTATACGGCCCCAGCACATTTCCAAACAATGTCAGATACGAATAAAAGCACAAGGCTCAGCTTGGGTCACATCATCACCACTCTCTCTTTCTCTCTCAAGATCAGCGGTGGACAAATGAGCTGTGGCCAGAAAAAACCCTCACAGTCGCAGCAGACCCACGCTCTCCACAGAGCTGTTTTGAATTACAAATACTGAGTTTATGTGCTTTGTCTTCTCTTGGATGGCATATAATTGTAGCTTATCTCATCGCATAATTGAAATGGCAACATCCTTTCTTGGTCAAAACTCAAAATATGTCACGTTCTTGATCTCTGCATGCACCTCATCTCTTTCTGCCGTGCCATTGAGCTAGTCTTGCTAATTCTCAAGAACTTTTTCCTAAAGCTTTACTCGTGAAAATGAGCGATAAAAAACTATGTATGCTGCTTCTCTCACCCGCCACTTCTTTTTCGATCGCAAGAAATGTGCTTCAGATATTCAATAAATTTTTGCTCCTACATCACTTGTTCGTTATGAAAAGATTAAGTATCAATACCCTACTCATTTAATTCTTCACCTCACTTCATTCCTTTCTCGATATACATGCATCCCGGGCCATTATATCTTAACTAAACTTTTGTGCTCCCTGAAATGAAATCATGCAGGTATTCTTTTGCAAAATCGGTCTAATTCCCTAAAAAATCCCAAATTTTAGGTCAAATCCCAAATCTGCTCTAAACTTTTTTTATCTTAGAAAAAACTCCAAACTTTATGTCTAGTCTCAAATCTGCCCCGAACTTTTTTTTGTCTCAGAAAAAACCCAAAACTTTAAGTCAAGTCCCAAATTTGCCCTCGAATTTTGTTTTGTTTAAAAAAATCACCAAAATTCAATTATTTTCAAAAATATACCCTGGTGATCTAGTCCCAACTTGACGTGGTACTTTCATGTCGATAATAAATCCACATCAACAAAATAATGAGGTTGTTTTTTAGACAAAGAAAAATTTGGAGCAAATTTGGACTGAACCTAAAAATTAGGTTTTTTTTAAATTAAAAAAAAAATTGGATGGATTTGTTATCATCCCTAAGTTTCATATCCTATAATGATTTTATTTTAGAGAATTTCAACAATTTTTATTTGATTTGATTTGTTATCGAAGTTAAAATGTGATGTCAGTCTGTACCTATCGCGTCATTACTTTGTTGATGTAAATTTATTATGATATAGAAGTACCGCGTTAAGTTGGGACTGGACTACAGAGGTACATTTTTTAAAATAAATTGAAATTTACTGATTTTTTTTACATATAATAAAATTCGAGATAGATTTGGGACTAAAGGTAAAGTTTTGGATTTTTTTTAAGATAAAAAAAATTTTGAGACAGATTTGAAACTGAACTTAAAGTTTAAGATTTTTTTTGAGATGAAAAAATTTAAGAGAAATTTAAGACTTAATCTAAAATTTAAAATTTTTTAGGGAATTCACCCTTGCAAAATCACACATCTCTTTAGCAAGGACACATCATGAGCATGTTCTTCATTAGCCTCTAGTACATGGAAAGTGTGCGCTGTTAATGTCGAATCAAAAGCTGTGAGCCACATTTTGAGAGGCTAAGCAGTGTGATCACAGAAAGTCAGACACGAAAGAAAGAGATCTAGAATAAGATACTCGAGCTGTAAATAGGGTTGAGAGAGAGAGAGAGAGAGAGAGTACTGTAAATAGGAAGTGACTGGAGGAGGGGCAGTGTCCTACCCGTCATATCTATCTGAGGCCCTGTGCCTCTGAATAAAAGCTACCCTGTTTTGGTTATCTTCTTTGCTGTCGCCTTGGGAAAACTCGTGATTTTGTTATTCTTACAAGAATAAACGTTTTTTTTGTTACGTACCATCAGTTTAACCATACTGTGTTGGATTTTTTCTGGGTATGGCGGTTGATACTTGATACATCAGTGGCCATTTTGTGTTTTTTGTTTTTATTCGAGTTTATTCTTTTCTGATCCATTTTCCTTTTGAGTTTGTGTCGTGCTACTCGAGTTTTTTATTACGAGAAAAAGCCTCCCAAAACTTTAAATTATATCGATGGTAATACATTTACTTTAAATTTTTTTCCGTGATATAAAATACTTCAAACTGGTACTTGCATGACATATCAATAATTAACGTTAAAAATCTGCCTACGTAGACTTCAAAAAGCAAATAATTTTGACATGATATTCAAGTAACTTAAGTGAAATAAAGACGACGTTATTTTGGTTAGAAAATTATCTGACGGAAACTTGATAAAAGATAAATATGTAATTTTTTTTTCATAAGAACATGTTTATAGTAAATATGTCATAATAGGCATTATTTGTGATTTTTTATGCCTTTTTCCCGTTATTATAACAGAACTAGTTATAATATTCTCTCTGATTTCGTTCCTGAAACTACATTGTTAAATCATGTAAAACTTTTTAGCATAGCAGACAACATCAACAATTAAATCTGAAAAAAAAGAGAGAAAGGAACGTAACTTCTTGTTTCTTAAAAGTAAAAACAGGTGGGAAGGGGGGGGCTATACCTACGTGGATGACCACTCGAGCATTATCATAAGAACTCTGTATCCGCAACAGATTGTTCATTTTGAGCCATAGCAATCGCTCAAGCCCATTGTTTTTGCTCATCATAATGTTAATGGAAATAGAGTTGAAGTTATTCTAAATCAGGACAAGAACGAACCTTCGCCGTGGACATGCACTCCCGAAGTTTTGCCCTCTTAAACTTGTTGCAATAGGACAAATAAAAGAGGACATGCTATAATAGCTTGGTTCCTCTGATTTTTTTTTAAAATTTCATGCTATACATGTGATTCATCTTGAAAATTTATGTAGAATAAACAAAAAGATCACCCAAAAAAAGTTAGAATGGAAAATTCATCTACAACGGAGAAGTATGATAAGGGGTCCGAGTAAGGGATTTTGGCTTTAGATTGTGTAAGAATCAGGAATCGGTTTTCTTGTCAAAACAAAGATTCTCAATTCATTTCGAATGATAATCAAAAAACTTTTCATGTATATATAGATTTTGTAAAGGTTCGCGACATTCAACATTAATCGATAGACAAATCTCAAATGGAGAAAAAGTGAAAGCCGCTCTAAATAAGCCCGACAATAGTTGTCATAATCTTCAAATAATTATAATGTAAACGTTTATTTTTTACAGTAAATTCAAACGTTACTTATCGACAGAGGTAGGCACACTGTGCCCAAAATGAATGTCATTAATAAATAATAGTGCGCCGGATTCTGTGGATGAAGGGAAGGGGGAGGATGTTTGGAGTGGCCATTAAATAAATATAGCGGAACTATAATGGGAACAGGCAACAACAAGCCAAAGAATGTCTGAGGTCGCCGTAGAAGCACGTTTTCTGGGCTTATATAATGCCCATCCGGGATTTGTGTGTTTTGTGTTGAGTGTCAAGCGTTGTTGTTGTCTCATTAAGCAAAAGGGCCAATCCATAGTGCCCAAGAAAATAGGAAAAAAGAGAAAAGAAAAGCAAAGAGAGAGAGAGAGAGGGACTGGTGGTGTTCCTTACGCATTGCCTTACACAGATCCCCATGGCTTTTTATGCAGGGATGCTACCCAGCATTCGCTTGGAGCTGAGTTCCTTTTATTCTCTTTGTTTAGATTGAAGTGAAGGGACCATCTCTCTCTCTCTCTCTCTTATATATGAGAGCTCAAGAGCCTGTGAGCGTGAAGTTGTTGGGTTATATTCTCGGAACTAGACAACACCACCAACAACAAAAAAAAAAACCCAAGTGTGTGTGTATGTGTGTGTTCTCTCAGATGGGAGAAGATTTCGAAATGATTACTTCTCTTCTTCCCAATGATTGAAGTCTCGAGCTCGTGCTTGCCCCGCACCGCAACGAGACATGCTTAACGAAGCACCTACCTTTTAACTAAACGAGAAGAAGGAGAAGAAGATGGAGATGAAGTCTGTGAGCGAGAGCGGCAGTGGCACGAACGGTAATAACTGGCTGGGGTTCTCTCTCTCGCCCCACCACCTGAAAATGGAGGTCGCCCCACAGGCGGAGCATCACCAGAACCACCACCAACACCACCACTATCACCACCCGCCGCAGCAAGGTGAACCGGGAAGCTACTTTCTCTCGCCTCCTCCGCCGCCGCCGCCACACTTTAGCAGCTCGAGCCTGTGTTATGGTGGCGGCGTTGGAGACAGCAACAATGGTGGGTTCCTTCACTCTCCTCTGTCTGTCATGCCTCTCAAGTCTGATGGGTCTCTCTGCATCATGGAAGCACTCACAAGATCCAGACCCCAGGGTTGGTTCTTTGCTCTCGAAGATAAAGAAAATTCTATTTTTGCTGTTGATTTTGAGTTCTTTGTTTCACTTGCTTTTGTTGTCTCTCTGTGTGTACGCGTCCGTGTGTGAAGCAGGATTAGGGCAAGGTTCAACGCCGAAACTGGAGGACTTTTTGGGTGGTGCAAGTGCAACAGTGACGGCAACAACAGTGCCTCTCAGTTTGGACAGCTTGTATAGCTACCAACAGAGTGCCGACCCAGAGAAACAGTCACTAGATCTCCTTCACGAACCGTTCAGACACCAGCAACAGCATCAGATTTATTACCACAATGAGCTAACATGCCCTGCTTTGTACCATTCGCCACTGGCTGAGGAGGAACCAAAGGACTCTCACATTGCAAGCTGTGATGAGAACAACGGGTACTCTTGCCTGAAAAGTTGGGTCACAAGGAATTTCTCTTCTTCTTCTTGTCATGTTGGGTTGGACCAGATGAGCAGTGGTATGTTATGTAATAACGGGGGTAATAGCTCTGACGCTGTGGGTCCAATGGAGTGTGGTGACTTGCAGAACCTGAGTTTGTCCATGAGTCCAAGCTCAACTTCGAGCTGTGTCACAGTCCCAACAAGGCAGATTTCACCTACTGAGAATGAGTGTGTGGGTATGGAGATGACCAAGAAGAGGTCAAGTAATTGCCAGAACAAGCAGCCTGTTCACAGGAAGTCCATCGACACTTTCGGACAGAGGACTTCTCAGTATAGAGGGGTCACCAGGTAATAATTAAAAACTTTCATAAATTTTGGGCTGATCTTGCAAATGCCCTTTTGCAAGATCACTTCCATTCTTGTGGGTCAGGCCTTGATTTTTGTCAAATCTGAAGCTTTTGAGTGACTCTTGTCATTTTTTGAACTTCAAAATTTAGGCATAGATGGACTGGTAGATATGAAGCTCATCTTTGGGATAACAGCTGCAAGAAGGAGGGGCAGACCAGGAAAGGAAGGCAAGGTTAGTAAGAGGACAAACAAAAAAAAAAAGATGAAAAGAAAAGACAATTTTTTTGGTAAATGAAAAGACAATTACTTCGCTGTAGTGTGCCTGAAAATGTAGTCCTTTGCTGATTCTGCAATTGTTGGCCCCTCTGTCTTCATGATCTGATTGGGCGTTATTAATTCTTCCTTGTTTCTCATGTTCATACTCAATCTTGTGGATGCTACTAAATCAAACGCCGAACCATTAGTCTACTTGGGTGAGCACCATTTTTCCTTTATACCTTTTTTTTTTTTTGGACAAACCTTTATTCCTTGTACTTGATCATTTTGAGTGAATATTCTTGTTTTTTGTGTTCTCATTAGTATTTCAATTACTGTGCTTTAGGGGGTTATGATAAGGAAGAGAAAGCTGCAAGGGCATATGATCTCGCTGCTCTCAAGTACTGGGGACCTTCGACACATATAAACTTTCCGGTAAATATAAAAACCTGCATTATTCCTATTTTCTCTAACATTTTTTAGATTTCTAGTTAGATAGAAATAATCTGACACTATGTCTGGTTTTCATTAAAGCTAGAAAATTATCAGAAAGAGCTGGAGGAAATGAAGAACATGAGCAGGCAGGAGTATGTTGCACATTTGAGAAGGTGAACAGCCTAAGATAACATGTTAGGTCCATGTAATATTATCTTTGTGCATGAAGCCCCTCTAAAGCTGAAAACAATTTCTTATTTTGCAGGAAGAGTAGTGGATTTTCTAGAGGGGCTTCGATGTACAGAGGGGTTACAAGGTTTCTCTCTCTTAGTCAAGTCTTTTGCACCAATAGTCTCATGCTTTGTATGGAATTTAGTAGAGAATGTGCACTCATTCTCGATGCTCTCGCTAATAAGTTCCATTCCTGCAGACACCACCAGCATGGAAGATGGCAAGCTCGGATCGGTCGTGTTGCCGGAAACAAGGACCTTTATCTTGGGACATTTAGTGAGTCACTCAAATTTGAGACCACTCTTTGTTTTGAATCCTTCACGATTTCATTGGTAATTTGGCTGAGTCTCATCTCTATGCTATTGTTGTGACTGGCTTTGGACTCATTTTCATTGCAGCTTTCCTTGCTTTCATGTTTTCAATTTTGCTGCCACTAGTGACCAGTTATGCTTTTTTTCTGCTCTGCCCTAGGGACAAAAAAGAACTAGTGATACTTTGTATAAGGCTGATTTGGCTTTACTTTATCTCACTGTATTTCACTTTGAATGCAAAATTTACTTTTTAAGGCTGTCTTTGGTAATAAAGAGATCAGGACAAAAAGATCAAACCTTGCTTTAATGCAAGATTAAAGGATTTCTGTCTAACATATTCCACTCTCAGACTCTAGCTAATCTTGGTTAAGAGAAAGTTGTGTTAGTTATCTTAGTATAATGATTTTGTTACTGTTAAACTTCAGGCACTCAAGAGGAAGCAGCTGAGGCATATGACATAGCTGCCATAAAGTTCCGTGGCGTAAATGCTGTGACCAACTTCGACATCAGTAGATACGACGTGGAACGGATTATGGCGAGCAGCACCCTCCTCGCAGGGGAGCTTGCCCGCCGAACTAAGGAGATCGCGCCCAGCGAGGAAGTTGCCGAGTATAATGCACTGACCCAGCAAAAAATTAGCGGTGACGGAACTCTTCAGCTTGAGAGCAATGGCAACGTCGCACATGGTTCAGATTGGAAGATGGTTCTGTACCAGTCCTCGCCGCAGCTCCAAGCTAGCTGTAATCAGTCACTTGATCACAATTCTATAGGTTGTCCTTCTGGTGGTAACTATAGGAACTCATCATTTTCAATGGCCCTACATGATCTCATAGGTTTGGAGTCTTCAGTTAACTCAAGCCAGCCATCGGTCGATGATCCGGCTAAGCTAGGGACACGTCACTTGTCGAACCCGTCTTCCTTGGTGACCAGCTTGAGCAGCTCGAGGGAGGCCAGCCCTGACCGAGCGGGGTCGGTGGTGGCTTTTGCTAATAAGCCTCCAGTAGTTTCGAAGCTCGCAAACGCTAGTCGTACTTCAGCTTCTGTGACTTCTTGGTTTCCTTCAGCCCACATGAGGCCTAGTTCAATTTCCATGTCTCATCTTCCCGTTTTTACTGCTTGGAATGACACCTGAAAAGAAAGTTTTTGCATGGAGAAAGAGGGTGGGAAGAGGAAGAGCGAGGCGCTGGTGTTGGTGGTGGAAAAAGTTAGGATGTGGGAATTATTTCTTTTTGTTTTTACCTTCATGTTATTTTGGTACTTTTTTAGGGTTTAGTGGATGAAATTAGGGGAGAATGACTTTGGGGACCAGCCATCTGTGTCTGTATCCATAGTGTAGGCCATGCAAAGAACCTTTTTTGAAACTGAAACCACTTTTGGTTTTTGGCTTCATATTGGAATATATCAAGAATTTTGCAAATGGGTGGGAAATGATATTTGAGAGGGTCTCTAATGATTAAAATTCTTGTAAGATGATGTTGGCGATATGGAAGTGGGCTCTTTTCTTTCCTTTGTTCGCATTATAATTGCATCTACTTTATATCCCACTTTTTTGGTTGATTGGCTCTTGTTGCTAAGTACAAAAACAAACTCATTGTTTTGCCTACTAAAGCGAAAATATCATCAATAAAAGAAGAAGAGAAGAGGGGTCAAACTTTGGGGGTTTGACCCAACCCAACCATCACATTTCATCATCAAATCTCGTTCTTTTAAATGCACTACACAATCATTCCTCATCTCTCCAAAAGGCTCTTCTTTCTTCAAAGGTGACAGACAAAATCCCATTTCACAAATCCAAAAAAGAGAGGTGGTGTAGATTCTCTCTCTGTGATGAGAAAGACTTCGTTTGGTTCCATCTTTAAGGAATTTTTAAGATGGGCGGTGTGTGTCATCATGATTAGTTAGGACTGTCTGCTTATCTTTAACTTTTCTTTTTTTCTGGGCAAAAGCCATTTTTGGGCAAAGATAAAAAAAAATCAAATCTTTAAAGCTTTTGCAAACTTCTGCAAGCGAAATTCAAAAGAGACTTATTATTATTATGGTGAAAAAGTGATTCAATGTCCTCATGTAACATGCAGTGTGTATGTGGACACTTATTATTAACATTATTGTTTCAAGTACCCCCTAACTCGGCAATCAGAGAGGCTTTCACATGTGTGGGAGGGCTTGTGCGCACGTGTGAGATCCGCTGCAAATCTTGAACGAGAACATGAAAACTAGGGTTTTAAAAAAAGATCACCGGAAGGACAACGAGGAAATGATGCCGGAAAAGCTGGGAAAGTCGCGTCATTACTGTGCGAGGAAAGTCCAATTACTAACAGGGAAAACATCATTAAGTTCACTGACTAAGAACAGTTCTTTTGTGCTGTTTTCTTTTTGCATGCAAATGGATCTACAGGGGGTGGTGGGTCCCTCTTTGGTTGACCAAGTAAAGATTGCCTTTGAAAACGAAATCGAATTCTTGGGATCACAGGCAGAAGAAACGCGCCGGAAGAAAACAAAAGGGGAGATAGGTCAAGAACTGGTCGAATCAAATCAAGTGGAAAGCAAATAGCAGGGAGAGAAAGCAAAGAGAGAATAGGAAAAATATTTAGTTGGTCAGTTCGATTATATTGGCATATGATTGAAAGAACCCTTCCAACTTTTCATTTAAGTTGTGGTAGGTATACAAAATCCATCTTAGAATAGAACGCCTAGCAAAGGGACGACAAGGAGCGGTAAATAGACATTTAAACGAGTGGATCACGTCTATGGCAAAAAATAAAAAGTGAATCTTGACCAACATTCAAACAACATGTACAGACCCTTTACAGATGAAAATATCGTCGCGGTAATAGTTATAACGAATTCTAGTCAAAGCCGTAATCCGTTTTTTCTCTGTCGCACTCCATGGGTGGCCAGGAAATATAAATAAAAAATGCTTATATCCCTATCATGAAGTTAATATCAACAACCATTTGATGAAAAGTTGAAAATCTTAATATACAGTCAATCAGTTAATTTATAAACATCATAATAAGTTCATTTTTATGCATGCGTAATCTAATTTTCCTGATAAGAATCACAACAAAGATCAAAAGGGGGGAAAAAACAAAGTTAAAACCCCAAAGTCAAAGCCGCTGTAATCCACCCACATCGTATCAGCTTCACTGAACTTGACATGTTTCGCTAGAGTTGGAAGACATCGTTCCTTTTTTCAATTTCAACTTGTCGATGTTGGATGCACAATGTAAACTAAACAAACAAAAAGGGCACGCCAAAAGTCACAGATTTTCACCAGCCTGTTTCAGAATCTTAGACTACGTATGTGTCAAGAAAAACATCGCATCTTTTTCATGCGGTGATCACAAGTGAGATGTGTGATGTTTTGGCATGCTGACAACATCTCTTTCCAGTACAACTTCCTCATAAGTCAACGAAACGGAGCCTCCAAAATGGCATGATCAACAATTCGATATCATGTCGCGCATGCCATGATATTGTTGTTGACTCTTCGATGAATCGGTTATCCATTTCATTTTCTTACTTTGTATTCTTATACTCTGTATCACAAAGTATATGTATATAGGATGAAAGAGTGTTAGAAATGTCTAGATGAATTTGGCGTAGTGACACAAAATACCACTCTTCAGGATAGTGACCGAGGTTCAAGATTTTGCATGATCACTTGTGATCATCGATCGAGATTTGACAAATAGAGTGGTGGTTTTATAGTGACCAAAAACAAAACATAAAAGAGAGATTTTGTTTTTTTTTAACTCTTGGAAATATGCATACATACTACATAAATGAATATACAAAGCGAAGCGTACAAGTCACAGCATATTCATTTGCGCTTCTTTCTTTATGCGTGGGATGACACGAGATGCTTTATAGTCCTATTATGGACAACAGACAGTTCCAATAGATAAAGTCACATTTTTCAAGATAAAGAAAGGTGAAAAATATATTAAAATTTTCTTTTCAAAAAATCCAAAGCTCGATTGGACAATGAAAAGAAAGAGGGGCACGTATAAAGGGGAACACGCCAACAACTATAACAAGAAAAAAAGAGATAATGCGAGTGTGATTGATGGTCAAAAAGTTGGCAATTTCTTCGTGGAAAAGATGGCAAAGCGAATAAGATACTTCTTTATTTTTTTCTCCTTTTATCCTCCCTTTGTTATGTGCATGTCGAGCTTAGTCAACAAATATGATTACATTTTTGTTGTTGACAGATGGATCGACGACAAAGCAAAATCTCACATGAGACATCTTTCTGAAGATCATCGAGTCGATCTTAGTTGCACACGAGCTGTATAATCATAGCATCTAATAACCCTTTTGCGGTTTCGACCGGAAAAAAAAAAAATTTACCCTTTTGTGGTGAAATGTGGTGATGGTGAAACACGCGAACCTTCCAATCCACATCGTCCTCGAAACCATCCGGACGGGAACCACGATTTTCTTCTTTTTTTTCGCTAGTCGAGTCGAATGCCTTTCTTGGGGCGAGAGTATAAGATTCAACCATGCAAAAGGAAGAACATCTACAAACCGAATTGATTAGCAGGGTAGAAAGCCTTTCTCGGAACGAGAGTAGTAAATAAGATTCAACCATGCAAAAGGGAGGACAATTTATGAACCGAATTGATTTTGCAGACATTGTGAGTTTCGAAAATGTGCGTCATTGCGTGAATTTCTGTCTCCGCTCTGCCCATTCAATCTAAAGATCAGTCGGATCCCTTTGAAAACTTTTCGGTAATCGGCTCCACATGAAACCAAAAGCATAGAAAAGTTGCTCCTTCATCATTGGGATCCCATAGTGAACCACCAGATTTTACGTCTTTGGCCACGTAAAAAGTTGTGGGGGTACTACTACCGCAAAATCACGCGGGGCTAAAGTAGTAGGCCAAGTATCGAAGCATCTCCGATAACTTGTATATGGGTTTATATATATTCTTTATTTACGTGTGATTTCTCTTTACTTATCGATTTAAGCTATTGGGTTGGATATTCTAATATTGTGTCAGAGTTGGGTTTTTGCCTTGGTTAATTTCCCTCATGAGGCCCCCTTGTTCGTTAAATTTCACCTACCGTGTTTAATTCGGCTTGCATATGAGAGAGGGTGCTAAAGTATCACCCCATAACTTTTTTACAGGGATTTATATGCTTTCTTTATATATAAAGTCTTCCTTCGCCTATCAGTTTAAATTTTTGAGTCGCATATTCTTACATTAGAAGACTCAAAACAATGAACAGAGAAAAATGCACGTTTCGCTTTCATTGATAGAAATAAATAATGATTTTGTCAAGCAAAATTTCAAGGGTATCCAAGAAGATAAGTCACTCTCTACCCACAAATTCCACACATTACAGGACGGAATACTCAGTTGGAGTTGGTGGATGTGGCCTCCAATCGCGTGAGACCATGTGTTTTTGGAGCTTATATGGACAATAATTGAATGGAGGATGAGGACATAAGGTATGTTTCCTGCGGAGGAGCCCTGTTTCTTGGTGGGAGACTTTTCTCTTGAAATTTATTGTTTCCTTGAATTGCATGTTTCGTATCTTTCTTGAGAAAATAAATGAACACACGAATGATGACATGGGCGATAAAAACAAGAAAAACCCAGCACGCTAAAAGCAGAATTACAGCCATTTCTCACAAAACTAGAGCTTGTGTACTCCATGAAACATGGGCATTGTTGGATCAGACGACTGCGCTGAAAGTAAGTCATCCAATTTGAACGGTTGGATCGAATAGTTTTGAGGATTTAGTTGGCATTGATTAGTGCACATACAAAATCACCAAGAGATTGTTAAGAGAGTTTGGATACACACAATAAACAGGTTAAATTTGTGCAATTTGCCCTCTGGATCTTAGAAATTGGCTTCAATGTCTCCCGATGCTGACTCCAATGGAATTTTGCTTGGAGCTTCAACCACGTGATAAAACGTGATGGATTATGAAGGCAAATTCGCTGTATAATTATGCACATATAATAAAGTAAAAGAATATTTTAAAATATATTGCATGTAAGAGTGTGAGCATTTGACTAAAGTCGATACAAAATGTATATCAATATATAGTTCTGAATATGCTTTTTAGTAGTACCTATATTATTTCTCAAATGTATCAATGATGTATAACCAGTTTGCCTTCCATAACTAGTCATGTGTAATCACTTGCTTAGATATGTGAGAAACATTTGGCTAGAGTCGATGCAAGGAGGCACATTGCCACCGATCTCGAATAATGGAGGCAAATATCAACTTAGACATAACCATCACACGATCGAAAAACAAGACATTCGCATCTCAGTTAGCCACTTGTTTTGCTAACACGTACATCTTGCATTTTTTTTTTTATTGATGATTATGAGAGGAGCTCGCACCATTCTCGCTTGCATCAGTTGTCACAATTAAACCCATTATCAGCGCCCAAAGGGCCCTCACCCCCGGGCATCGGATAAGTCCGAACTGGGTACATGTAGAATGATGAATCGGAAGCAGCACCAGCACACGTAAATTCCGTTCATGGGGCAAGTTAAGAAGGCGGGGGGGATCGAACCCCCTCACCCCTTGGATCTCCAGGTGAGATCTAGGTTGGACAGCATGCATGTCTCACTTAATCGTCAAACCAAATAGGCGCCTCATTGGGTTCTCTTCTGATGACTCAGTTGCTCTGGTCCTTATTGTCCGTTCCAACATCTCATAAATTTGTTTAGGACCACTTCTCTCTCTGTCTCAATTTGAAGATTTTCATGTCCGTGTTGAGGAGCATAACAAGACGAATGCCCTCATCAATATCTGCTCTTCTGAGTTATTGGCGTCTGCACTGCATACGTGCAAGGGACTACTCGTATGTCTTGCTGGCTTTCAGGGGACCCAACTTCAAGGGTCTCCTTGCAGCATTCATTCACCATTTCTGGTGTACCTCTAGCCTCTAGGTCCCACTTCAGGGTTCAGCGAAAACCATTAATTGCTAAATTAAGGTTTACTGAGCCCCAGAAGTCCTTTGCTTTCTAAAGAAAAAAGAACAATCAGTGGGCAGTCACATACTGGCTTCCGTGCCCTTGTTTGCTATGGGTTTTATCTTGTATAATCTTAGGAAATTCGCATTTACTAAAGTTCCTTCTCTAATTTTGCACACTTGGCTTGTATGGAGGTATATTATTTTTGGAGTTATAGTAGTGACAAGAAGCATGACATCTGAGATAGGACGTAAAAAAAAAGGAAAAAAAAGTAAAAATATCTTGTTATAACAATATATATTGACATACACCATAAATTGATCGTCTCACGTATAAATTCACTTTCCATGTATCAAACATTGTATATGTCATATTGTTCTTTATGTACAAATATTAAATCGAATTTGTTCCATTTATTACTCAGCCCGATTGCTTTCTCACTATCCTTTTAAAAAATTTCCATCCTTTTAGTTAACATAAACAAAAAAACATTGCATTCTATTACATGTTGTCTATAACAAAAAAAAAAGAAGCAATTTTACTAGCCATATCATGAACATATTTCCTTTATTATTGCCAATAATATGATACTATGTACAAAGAGAGAAAATGAACCCCCAAAAATACCGGAACCACCTTCATGATTGGTCAATAGTTCAACTGGAAAATTTTTAAATAGTTAATGTGTTTTATATTATAGGGTTAATACCACGAAAAATCCTAAACTGGTACACTTGTGATAGATTTACCTCAAACTATTTTTTGACCATAAAAAACCCAAAACTGATACATCTGTGACAATTTTACTTCAAACTATTTTTTTGATCATAAAAAACCCCAAACTAGTACATCTGTGACAATTTTACCCCGAACTATTTTTTTGACCATCAAAAACCCCAAACTGGTATATCTGTGACAATTTTACCCTGAACTAATTTTTTAATATTATTTTTTTATTTTTTCGAAATTTTTTTTAGTTTTTCTTATCTTATCTTTTTCCTTTCCTCTTCTTTTTTTTTCCTTCATCTTTAACCTCTAACAAAAAAAAATTTCAGGAAGTGTGAATTTGGTAAGGTATATTAAATTGAAATTAAATTCGTAAGTTTGTATCTATAATTTTTTTTCTTTATAATTTCTTAATATATCAATTAGAAATAGTACAAAAAATTCTTATTGCGTTTTATTTATTATATATTTCAAGTGATCATATTGATTTATGAATCATCATGCACATATAATATCTCTCATCTTATATAAAAAATATATTATTTTTGTAAATTAATCTTTTAAATTAAATTGGCAAGCAAGACGTATAGAAATTGTTGATCAGCTGTACTCCAAGCTTAGGTAACAAGCTTGCGTTGGACCCTATCAGTTTGCCTATCCGCTTGCACCCAAAAATAAGAAAAACACAACAACGATATAATACCTTTTTCGCGAGACATTTAAATGTAGAAAAAAGTGGTTGGCACGAAAATTCATGTATATAAAAGAAAGTCTTTCATTTAGCGTTTATGTTTTTTTTTGGGTCAAAATGTAGCATTTATGTTATGTGTTACGTTATTGTGGTATCAATTATAATATAACAATCCATTGTTGGTCCAATGAAGATGAAGGAAAAAAAAAAAAGGAAAGGAAAGGAAAAAGAAAAGAAAAGATAAACTAAAAAAATTCGAAAAATAAAAAAAAAATATTAAAAAATTAGTTCGGGGTAAAATTGTTACAGGTGTACCAGTTTAGGGTTTTTTGTGGTCAAAAAAATAGTTCAGGGTAAAATTGTCATAAGTGTACCAGTTTGGGGTTTTTTATGGTTAAAAAAATAGTTTTGGATAAAATTGTCATAGATGTACCGGTTTAAGGTTTTTTATGGTCAAAAAAATAGTTTGAGTTAAATCTGTTACAAGTGTACCAGTTTAGGATTTTTCGTGGTATTAACCCTATATTATATGCTTATAAGTAGCAACAGTCGGTTTTTGTATAATAAATTAGATATGAATTATGTCAATGAGTCCCTCAAGGGTGCTTGTTAAGCATATTGAATTGGCAAATTTTCTATTTGAAAAGTAATACTTATGCATAAATACTACTAGAAAATAAAGTGTATTGAAAAGGGTAAAACTTTGGTAGTCTGGTTTATGAATCAATATGCATAGTAGAAGACGTTTTAAGTCTTATCAGATCTAACAAATCATATTCATTTTTATGGGTTCGTAGAATGATTTTTCCATGAATAAGTGTCGTGATGTCATTTTTAAGCGCACGAGGGCAAGCATGACTTGATTTGATTGTGCCTTCGACACTTTTAAGACTTGTGCACAAGCAAATTCCAAGTTCCAATGCCAAAGATTAAACATAGAATTTAGAAAAATAACAATCTCCAGCCGTAGAGCTCACTTGATTTTGCAATTCAATCCCTTAAACTGACACTAACAACTAACCAACTCAAATCTTTCTAGTTGGACTTCACAAAATTTTAAAGGGTATCACCGTTACAACAAGAATTTCACATTTGCTAAGAGATATTCAGTTATAGTCAAAACTAATCCACACTGTCCGTAACCCGAGTGTCTGAGGATGGTGAGCCCATCACCACAACCTAAACATGGCCACGGGCCGGTTTCGGCCTGGGTCAAACTTGGGACCGGCCCATGGCCTGCGGGCCAGGTTCCAGTTCAAAAAAAAAAACTACAATTAAGTGGAAAAACTCTTTTTTTCCCCAAATATGATTACAATGTACATTTTAATTACATTTTATATTGAATAATTTATTATTTCATAATATGATAATTCATTATTTTTTATTTCATAATTTATCTTTTAAATTTTTACCGGCCAGTTCCGAGCTGGGCAGGAACCGGAATTGGCTCGGAATTGCCGGTTCATATATGGCCATGAATCGGAACCGCCGGTTCCAAACCGTAACCATGTCTACCACAACCCTACCAATATGCTAACAGACAAAAGATTTATGCACGTGAGATATAACGTAATCATGTAACCTAATGTGGTTGCGTTATGTAACATTACCAGTCAGCCCTTCAAAGTGACACTAATAACTAACCAACTCAATCTTTTTAGTTGGACTTCACAAGATTTTAAAGATTATCACCATTATCACAAGAATTTCACACCCACTATGAAATATTTAGTTTTAGTTAAAATTACTCCAAACAACGCTTGGCCCAAATCTGAGATTGGCGAAACCATCTTTACAACGTAATCCGTTCAGATATATTCATTCACAACTTGAGTCGATCTCGAATTCTTGTGGAAGATAAAGGCGATCTCAACCACGAATTGAGAGGGCCTGCTTGATCAGAGATTTCGTGATTTGCATGCAAGTCCTGCTTCCTCAGACCTGGCATGTAACTTAATCAAAGTTTCGGCAAGATTTCCCGTTTGTCATCATCGTGGAATGCTCCTCCTGTTGTTTTTTGCTCGTGAGTTTTTGTCTCTTCTGTCACTCGGACGCAGCAGCGTATCTAACATGCTTTGCCAGAAAATAGTTAATGACTGACATCCCCCCCAAGATCTCCCCCTGATTTCTTCTTTTATTTTTTTCTTCTCCGGGAAGACGAAATATCTTTACCATGTCCTTTCGTAATATTTTCGTGTACGGTTTTGTGGCCTTTTTGCCTAACGAGAGAATAAAAGCTGATGGTGCATGCATGCATGCATAATATGTTTTAATTAATTAACTAAAACAAATTATGATGATGCTCCCCAACAGTCGCATAGGCTCAGAAATTACTGAGGCTTCTCTGAAATTTAAAAAGCACGAATATTGCTTGTGCAGAAATTTAAAAAAATTGAAGAGTAACTATCATGATATTCATGTTCATAATTTGAAAATTGAAATGCTCATCGGCGGCTCTCGCGAAAAGCACACAGCTTTCTCTAGCTCCCAAGTGTACCGTCATCTTCTTTTTTTCCTCTCTTGCTTCTTTTAAGGACACGTTTCACATCGGAACGTGAATCTTTTAAATTTTACAAGTTAAATTTCATAATCACGACTGAATGTGAAAAAGGGGGACGCTCGTTCGACTCTATTCCTCTTTCCATTTTGTTCGTTGCCAAATTCCGTTTCTCTTTTGTACCTTCGGTATCTCATACCAAATGGGTCGTGAATTCTTCAGAACGCACATAATAGTCTACCAACCAGTTACCAAAGCACGGGATTTTTGTCATAATCTTCATTATTTCGATGGAAGAAAGTTCATAATGCTTTGTACCACGAGATTGGTCGGATTGATGATGACCGGTAATCTTGAAGAGTACCTAATAATTTGTTTTTGGAATTCTTTGAAATCAAGGAGTTTCTTTTACCTGGTATTCTTTTTGCTAAGCAAATGAAGACTAATGAGATGAGATGCGTTGTGTTGCGATGACATAAACATCTAGGGATCACTCTCTCCCCCAAGATGTACATGATGTGTTGACTCAAGATTGAACCGTATGTACTACGAATATGTCGTCGGCAATCTTATCTTCATTCCTTTGTTGCATTGCTTATACCTGATGTGAACTTTTGATAATTGCCCTACAAATTATCCGGAAATAAAATCGCAATAGTTCTCAAAATGAACAGAAGGAAAAGAAAACCACTCCAAACAGAACAGACTGCAACACGAAAAAGAAAAAGAAAAAGAAGATGAAAAAAGACTAAAGAGAGAGCCAAAGATTGAAAAAGAATGGGGTGAAATCTGTTCTTTTCTACAGAACAAGAAGAAGAAATTGTCCCCTCTCCCACTCTCTTTCTCTGAGTGTCGCTCTCTCTCTCTGAGCCTGAGAAGTGTGACAAGACAGCTTAAAGGCGCCGTCTGAACAGTAATAGTTTGTTTTGCTGGTCAAGCATTGATGGTGTTTACAGCTATCAAATAGCTACATCAATCCAACGTTTCACAAGTGAGGTTTAATGCGTTCAACTGCACCTGACGTGCATGTGTGTATATGTTTATATATATAAGTATTTTCCCATGATATTATCTCCTTCGCGGGGACACTGAGCTATGAAAATCTGAAGTTGATCTGATCTTTGCTTTTGTTTCTCTTCGACAAATATAAAACTCAATGAATCCTTTGTCTCCCTAGCCATAATCATACCAAGTAGGGACTGATCTAGAATTTCTTTAACGGGGGCAAAATTTGGTCACTGATCACTTTAATAATTAATACGGTGTGGTGTATACTATTGTAGGTTTCTCAGTCTAAAGAAACTGCGTTTTCATGGTTCTAGAATTCTTTGTTAAACTTTATTAGCTCGTGGGGGCAAATTGAAATGAAAATATCAATTCTTGATTAAGTGGAAAGTAATATAATGGGGGAAAGAGTTATTTTTAAGCCGAAATAATTTAGTATAACCTAAAGACACTAGAATATTTCAATGTACGTAGGTCCATCCCTAGCTCGGGAGTACAAAAGATTGATTTGCAAATTATTCAACATAGTTTCGAAAACATTTCATAATTGAAATAGCATTAATCTTTAACGGTACTCTAGTGTACAAATCTTATTTAGAGAACTTACAACCTTGGCTCATGTGAATTTACTAATGGATGGGTTTAGCCATAGGGATTTTGCATGGTTGGAGTAGCCATCGACATTCTGCAAAAATTCATATTGTCTTTGTTAGTGGTCTGCCCTAAGAATCAATCAATGTTGATACTCTAATATTAGTTGTGAATCAGGTTGTGTCGGAAAAATTGACCTTTATTATACTTAGGTAGTCATAATATCTTGCTAGAGACCGCTTATGACTTGTGGGCCAAAAGGGTTTTGAGCACACTATTAATGTTTAGTGAATTTACAGGGTCGCACACAATAGCAAACGAACTTAATATTTTCTATGCGCCTTGATTTACTTAAGAAGTAGATCTTAATTTATTCTCTTATTTAAATTATCTATGCGGTCGTGCCCGTTATGAGATAACTATTAAACGTATGATTAAATGTGGACGATTTAGCGGGCCCAAATTGCCCGGCCCACTTCTTTTAATTCCGCTGGATAATGAGGTTGTATAAATAGATAGAAAATCATTCTCTGTCTAAGGTTTTTCAACAGAGTATCGAAAATAAAAAGGTGTTCAAGAAAAAGGAACTTCAAGATCTTTCGCTAGCACGTGAATCGTTGGAGAATTCCGTTCATGTGTGTGGATATCGGTAGAGGCACAACACTTGGGGCGCTAATCCAGACACAATCAGTTGTCGATTTATCCTCGATCTGCAAAAGGTACGTTTCGAAATTTTCTCTCGATTTCAATATACACATGGATCCTGTCTAGGGTTCTATATTCTGCTGTGTTGTTTTTCGTTAATGAACCCTACAGTCTTCCCCAAGAAGATATGAATCTCGCCAAGGACTTAACCTAATTCAAGGACTCAAACACTTTTGTCTTTTTATATGAAGGGTTTCGAAACTCTTTAAGTACTCGACTTATTCCTATTATGAGAGACAGTCCTTACGAACCACACATATTGGGTGAAGACGTATAGGTTGTGTTCTTGGATGTGGTTTCGAGAAAATGTGCAAGTGTGGTAGTTCGAACTCAAGTTTTGAGCAAGAATAGCGGACATGTTTCATTTTCGAGCAACCCTCGAAATTAATAATTCCAATATGTTTTCTAGGTACGAGCCTAAGTCAACTAGAATGTAAGTGGTCTAAGAGAAAGGAAAGTTTGGAACAATTATCCTATTTCAGCACTAGTAAATTTATATGTCATATTTCTGGCAAAAAAATAATACATTTCATAAAGATATGTCAAATGTCACTGACATTGAGAAAAATCAAGTATTTAAACCTTTTTTTTTTTCATAATATTATGGAATACAAGTGCAAAAACACGATTACAAGACGTTCACGAAACACTATGAAATTTCCATGAAGCGATTAAGTTTAGACTTTTGGCTTGGACAGATGAATCTGACCTAGACTAAATGCACGAAATTAGTGAGAAGTGAACGAGTGTCATCCGGTACATAAACAAGAAATTCATTACGTTCCCCCCAACTATGCAAAAAAAAATCCATCTCCTTTGCTGGCCATGAAAGAGAACCATCCCTTGGAGCCTTGCGATCGGGTCTGGTATAACTCGATCGATATGTCACGCGGTAAAATCACAGTAATTGTTCGATGTGATTCGAACATTTGAACGTCGGCCCGTATATTTTATAATATGATTTAATCCCGCTCGACATTATCTTAACACGAAAATATTTTCTTTGAAAACGAAAAATTCTTACAGAGAGAGATAGGGAGAGAGAGCGTCAGGGCTTGTCGGTGACTGGAGGGGAGGGACAAGACTTGGAGGCAGCGGCTAAAGTTTTGTCTCCGAAGGGACCTGTCGACGTCCCCGAATCCAACTCACAATCTTCCTCCTCCTCCTCCTCCTCCTCCGACTCTCCACCGCAGCCCCGGCTCCACGTCGGCGCTCCTCCGTCGCAGCCCGTCACCTCCTCCCCGCCGCCGCCGTCGCCGCCGCCGCCGCCTGCCCCATGCGGCGGCTCTTGCGGCCGGTTGAAATTTAGCAATCGGCCCCCGGAGGCGGCTTCTGCTGTGGCTTGCAAGTCACGTCTCCGTAAAAGTTAATGGTCCAGCAGCATCATGGAGATCGTGGGGCTCACAGAGACGGCTAGTTGAGCTACACCTCTAGCCGTGCCTAGCGCACCGCCTAGCCGCCTACCACATGCGTTGCACCCTAGAACGAATTATTCAGAAAATTCTCTACACCGCTCTACGAAATTTCGAGAGCGACAAATTCGGATTCGTGTCGCAATGCCTCTCGCATAAATCGACTTTCGTAAACATTATGCACGAGGGGCCGTGACCCATTCGATGGCTTGAAACGATTTACTTGGAATTCGGAGTGAAAAATGCGAATACCCTCGTGCTGCCTAACATGAAAGGGAAATTTAATGATGGGTATTTAAACAGGTGGATTCTGAGCATCGATGACACTAGAATGATTATTTCCATTTTCTGGCGACGGTAAAATTTTCCCTTGAAGGGAGATCTAATCGTTTCTTCCGAGAGATGTGGCACGGTCTGAAGTCTAATTTGGAAATGGGATAATGATACGAGCAATTTCTGAATTTTGATTCAATGTGTAGTTTATTTTATGAACGTTTAATTTATTCAATGTAGTCCCTAAACTTTAATCCAATATTCACTGTGATCCTTGAACTTTTATTTTATTCAATGTCATCCCTGAACTTTTGATACATATTCAATTCAGGTCATGAATAATATGAAAATATTTAATGCAGTCGGTTTAGGAATTACATTGAACGAATTAAAGGTTTAGAGAATAAATTACATAGTGAGTTAAAATTCAGAGACTTATTGTGTCATTTTTCCTTTGAAAATAATTGAGGATTCCTATTTCATCATCATATAATAAAATCAAATAATAATTGTGGTGATGATGATCCAATTAGACTTCTGGGCACTTCCTCCTTCGTCTGCTGCTGCTGCTCTGACTCCGGCGATGCCCGATGGGATTCTGCAAGGAGGGATGTGATATGACTTGACATGCTCTAGTCAACGGATGCGGTTTGGATCTTTTTATTGTTTTTTTTTTCCTGATTTTCAGCGGAATTGTTTTTTTATATTTGCCCTTCCTTTACAAATATCCTTACAAATGGTTATTACAAGGGAACTTTTGGTTACAGAAACGACTCTACAATTATTTTAAAAATGGAAAGAAAATCACGCGTGTCGTCATTTTAAACTTTTCTTGTATAAATAATCATTTCCATTATCATCCATGTACACAATGAAAGTAGATCATTTATTCATCACGACTTTTTTGTGTTACTGGGCTTGTGAACATTCATGTGGGCTTGGCCCATATGAAAAGAAGCCCACTTGAGAAACAAGCGATCCAAGTTAACACGAACATTAAAGAATTAATTGTAATGAGAATAGAAATGCAAATTAATTTTGCTTGGTTTTTTCGTGGAAAAGTGCATTCTACCATTTTAAGTAGAATAGTGAATTCAAAGTTGTTGTTGACTAGAATTAGGCATGGAAAATGCCCCGGCCCATTTTGGAGTGGTATTTGAATTTTTTGTTATTTGGGTTTGCAAATAGCATTTCACTTCCATTTAGATAAAGGTGAGGAGTTACATGGCCAAAGCTTCGGACAAAGTAAATCTCAAAGGGCCTGAGGGAGACAGATATTCCAATTTCTTGGAAAGGCTTTTTTTTTCCTTTGGGTTTTGGCAACCCAATCTGTAGCTTGATTAAACTCCCTATTATAATGGGGAAGTTGGAGATCCGAAAAAAATTTGACATATCATGACATGCTTCGATAGGCACATGCACTTCCCACTTAAGATGATTTGCACTTGAAAGAGCTCTTATCAAGTCAAGATTATCCGACTCCAAAGAGAAGCTCGCTTCAGTTCATGTGACCAAAATCTTTGGGTAACCACAAAAGCCAACAATTCCATTTGCGCAACTAAGGTGACTTGCACCGATCAAGCAAAGCCATCTACCGAGCAATCGGTGTGATCTCTGCGTCTGCACCTTCCGAAGTTGTGCCTTCCAAAGTTTCTTCCACAAAGGATCCATCAACGTTGAGTTTGAGAGTACCTGGTCTCGGAGAGTTCCAGATATGGGGCAAGTCTCTTCTTGTGAATGATAATCATAACAAAATTAGTGGTGAAGTGATCTAGAGAAGATAATTGGAGAATTAGAAGTAGATTTGGTAGATTTCAATTTTGAGTTATGCCTTTTCTAGTTTATCTTTCCTAGTTAAATTTTTTTTTTATAGATTATTGGTGAGAACATTGATTATATATGAACTGACGATAGATAGATGGATAGATAAAGGACACAACATCACATACTCTTAGCTATCATTTCAAACTCACAGGCAATATTATTAGGGCCTGAGAGCGATCTTGGGCTCGGCCCACTGAGACCAGCATCCCGGCCCATTCAATCAACATCATTTTTGCTTTTTTTTCTTTTTCTTTTTTATGCCTAAGAAGAGCTTTGGAAAAAAGAAGAAGAGTAAATACTATAAAAAGATGATTTTCTCCCTAATAAGTTTTCTTAATTTTAATTGCAAGCATAATGCCATGACCCAAAAAGGGCAAGCATAAGGAAAGTTTCTATCATAAGCTTTTTAGCACTAATGAAATAACAAAAGAGTTTATTCCTGTTTATTTTTTTCGAATAATAACTTTCCTTGATAAGAGTGATGAATAATAAAGGCACATTAATGAGAGAATGATACCCTTTTGTAAACTACGAAAGTAATATTTTTCACGAGAAGGGGCTCGGAATCCATGAACTCAATAAAGATTTTAGAAAATATTTTTCTAAAAAATGATCGATTGCAAATATGAATCAATGAAAAATATTTAGCCATAAATTGTTGTCAATAATGAAAATATTTTTCATTGACTAATTAGTTTAAGAGATACAAGTAATCGTTTTTAAGAAAATAATTTTCAAACTATTCATTTCTTACAAAATAAATGGAAATAGAGTTTTAGAATCCCATTATTCTGTTATTGAAGTTAATCCCTAGGGCTAGTCTGTTATTATATATTCATATAGGTCAACATAGTTATCGCCAAACCAAACGTGGTGCATCGTCAGTCCTACGCACCTTAGCTGTAGAAAATGATTTTGATTTCTAGCTACTTTATAGAAAACAAAACACACTCTTCGTTTCAATCTCACAACATTTTCCACAAAGTGCCATCAAAAGTCATGTCATCCATTTAAGTTGATTTGGGATTATGCGTTGAATTCAATGCAAAAAACGTCAATTGACAAGATTAAGAGTGTATCGTGGAATTTCATAAAATCAATCAAATATGCTCTTTCATTCATGATATCTAAAATTAAAAAGAAAAAATCTACGGGTTTTCCTTTCCCATATATACGCAAAAGTTTTTGTACCTGCAAATTGTATTCTTTTTTTTTTAAGGAAAGATATAGGATTGAAGATGATCTTAAGAGTAATTTGATGATACGAATAAATTCAATTCTTAAGGGTAACTTTTGTATTTCTACGTTTTGTAGGAAAAGTCACAATGGTGTGTTTATTTTGTGAAAAACAATGATTTAGAAAATATTTTTTCAAAAAATGATTGCTTATATTGTTTATAAAATGAATGGACGAAAAATATTTTTATTGTTCATGAAAATATTTAGACATAAGTTGTTATCGATAATGAAAATATTTTTCGTCAATTAATTATTTCAAGTAATACATATAATCATTTTTTAATTATTTATTTTTTGCGAAATAAATAATACCTAATAAAAAAATTTAGCCCACAAACAAGTTTGGGGCGTCTGCTAAATTTAGTAGATTTCGATGTGACATGTGAAAGTTGCTTTCCTAGTCGGTGGTTGACAAAATAAACCAGAAACATTATTGGCCGAACGTGATTATTATGGTCGGTTTGATTTGCGGAACGGATGAGTTTCTTCGAGCACGAAAAACATCATGGTTTGGGTTTCCCTAACAGCAGCCTTTTCTTCGATGCT
The DNA here is from genome assembly GCA_031216285.1 of Syzygium syzygioides. Taxonomy (NCBI): domain Eukaryota; kingdom Viridiplantae; phylum Streptophyta; class Magnoliopsida; order Myrtales; family Myrtaceae; genus Syzygium; species Syzygium syzygioides. The sequence goes on from CM062247.1 coordinate 25,687,873, forward strand.
TTAAAGCTTTTAATTAAAATAAAATACGATCATGGCTTTTTTTTTTCCGCGCATGCAGCTTCCATCTGTTCATTTCATTACTTAATCAAAGTCGAGATAATATATTGAGGATCAATCTCTGTAATCATGATACTGCAGTTGAAATTATTATCAGGGTTGCTGTCATTATTGTTGATGTCAAGAAGTACAGGGCACTAATCAAACATATTTAATGAGAAAGGTTCTTAATTTTTTCACTGCACTTGTTACTTAAAGAAGTGCCAAAGGGCACTCTTAAATTTTTTTTTAGTTAAACGGGATTATTAGCATCATTAAATATACTGATATTGATCAAGGGTATTTGCCAATTGAGTGGAAGCAAAGGTTCATGCATGCCAGCCTTTTGTAAAGGAGGAAAAGGAAAAACTTTGCAAAAGTGGAAAAAATCTCTCTTGAGAGGAGAGATTGGGGAGAGCATCAAGCATGGGTTTTGTGCGACTTTATAAAGTGTTAGGCAAGTGATTAAATTCTTTTTAATTGAATAATTAGTATAGAGGGGGAGATCTGAAGGGCTCGGAATTCAATGAGATTCTTCAATTTAAGGTATCATCCCCCATCATTGCTAATGACGAGGGACCACAAGTTTTCTTCGAACTTGCAATTCATGGTCCACTTCGATTCTTATGCATGGGCACGCGAGATCTTGAGGCTAGGCTTTATTTTTTATTTTGTTTTATTTTTGGTTGGGCCTCTACTTAATAACCTTGACAAAACAAATCTCGGAAATGTTAGAATGTCCGACTCAAAGCTTACACTAATAACTTAGAGGGAGTCTAAGTGTATATATACATTTACTTTTTTTTTTGGACAGATATATATACATTTACTTAAAGAGTGTATAAGTTCAATAGAAAAGCGATGCAAGATGCCTTGATAAAAAATATCCTATTATGAAATCAAACATCTCGGTAATGACTGTTGTTATCCAAGTATTTCAGATAGAAAGGAAGCTTCATACATCTGTAAGTGCATCGATAGAGATGGATGTACTAATTCTGACACCATGGATCGAGGTTTGAAAACTTTTGGAGAGGGAGAGAGGAAGTTTAATAATAATGAACAATTATATTTGGTTTTATTCCTAAAATTGAATCTAAGGGTCCGTTTGTTTGAAAGAAAATTATTTTCACAAATTTGTTTTCCAATTTTTCATTGTTTAAATCGTGAAAAGTTAATTGATTTACGGAAAATGTTTAATAATAACTTCTCATTCTGGCAATAATAAAATCACTTTCTATAAATCACCAAACAAATAAAAACTAACCATATTTTCTTGAAAATATTTTTCTTTATCAAAAAATTTCTAGTGAAACAAACAGACCCTAAAATTGTGTTTATCATTCAATAATATAGTTACAGGTGACCACCGGTGGAATTTTTTCATTTTACGAGTAGCCTGCTAGGCTCTCGATACCGCTTGTGAAATAAATCTTTTTGCAGCTAGTTTGTATTGTAAAAATTTTAATCTGAATATTATGTTGAATATTTCTTATTGCTATTTAGCAATGGGAAAATTACAACAGGATTCCTAAAACTCATATTGATTCGGCACTTGAATCACAAAAAGCTTTCATTTCGTGTTTTTAAGTCTTAAAACTTATCACTATTCTCCATGTTAGTCCTTTCTTTAGCTCCGTTTAGCTTTTAGTGAACTATATGATGTGGCAATTTTTATTAATTTTTTTCATCTATGTGGCTACTAATAATCGAATGGAACATGTCGAAACCCAAAATGACGAGGTTTAACACAAATCCACTTCGTTTTGTGTTTGAATAAATTGAAACTTAAAGAAATAAATTTTAAAATTTAAAATTTAAAATTTATAAAGAAATGGGGGTAGCACCGGAGGTTGAGGGTAAGCATGGTGGGTGACCCCGGCTGCAACTATAGTGAGAATGGACAAGGGCCCTCGCTTGCTCCAGTTGAAAGCAACAGGCCATCGTCAATGGCCTAGCGAAGGTCGCCACCCTCGTAGCGATTAATATATATATTTAAGTATGCAAATGAAACCACTATATTCAAGTTCATATCTAAATGATGTCGACAATGGACACATGTGCTTCTAGAGAGCTTTCTTACTATGCAAATGGAGAACAACATATTGAGGGGAAAGTATTAGAGTTGCAAGGACCTTTGGATTTTGGTGAACAAGGAGTGGCATGGGCTCGTTGAGGTGCTTTGACAAACCAAATAGAAGGAGAATGCCTTGGATAACATAAGCATATCAATATACTTGGAAAGATCTAAATGCAAAAGGTGAACAAATTGGCTTGGGTGAAATCGCCAAGTTAGGATAGATCATATTATAGAGGATGTTCACGTTATAGATGGAGTGGGCCATATTCCGTGTACCTAGAAAAAAAAGACCAATCTCTAAATCAATTTTATTCAATTTTGAATTGGTGCTTTGGAGCAAATTTCAGGCATTAGAATTATTGGGAATGTGCAGTAGAAGCCCAATATTGTCATTTGTGGAGATCGTCAAAAGAAAGCCCAACTCCAAGTCCATCAATATATTCAGTTAAGTCTACATTCACTGAAAGGTTTAAGTTAATGAGTTATGAGTCAGTTATGATATATTAGTTTCTCCACACCACATTAATTCTCCGATGTGGGATTTTTCTAACGCAACTTACACGTGCATCTTAACAATTTCCCCCTCAAGTGTGAGTTCAGTATTAGGTCTACTCATTAATCCATTTATCCTTCTACATCTGGATACTCAAATTTGAATTTCCATCAACATCCAAGCCTGCGTTACTACACTACAATGCTCACTATCTAGAAATCACGTTGGTCACCATATTTATTCCTCGAGAGGCCCACCAATCTATCGTCAGCTCTAATACCATTTGTCACGGGCTAACAAATTCATGGCCTAGAAAGGCCCATGCAACGCCTAGTGAGTTAAGAACACCGGGTCAGCCTTCCTTATATAGTTGTGTATGACATCTAGAGCCAACTACACTCCCTTGACAGTACATTCTTTTGCCTACTAGGTCTCTCCTAATCTCAATAGACCAATGGAGGCTTATCCCCTTATATTCGCTAATTAATCTAGGAACGTTTTCCCTATCTAGTGAGCCATTCAGTTCTTTCCCGTGCCCCCATTGCCATCCTAGAAGTTAAACGAGAGCCGCACCTTGCCCGAACCCTCTTAACCCCAGCGATCAGTCCCTGCTCTCATAGGATCAGGTAGACTATAAGCTTTCCTCAAATCACCCACCTACTGGAGGGAACCTGGCTCTCAATCCCCCTTCACTGTCTCGTCCTTCTTTACCACTCGTGACAAATCCTCCGCCACTCTATACCAAGCCTTGAGATGGCTCACTAACAGCTTGGCATAGTAGCGCTAATCCCCTTGAATCCGCCACGCTAAGAGTAGGACATGTTCGATATTGATGTGCTGAAGAGATAGTTGAGTGATGAGTTTGAGATGAAAGATTTAGGTGTTGTAATGAAAATATTAGATATAGAGGTTTTACATGATGGGATTGTGGGAATTGGCCTCAAACATCGAGCTAAGGTGGAGCGTTGTTAAATTAATGTCTCGAATTTAAGCCGTTTAAGGAGCCCAACCCAATTGGATAAGTCTCTAAGTTTGAATGTGTTACTCACTTGTTTTCTTTGGGCACAAGGTTTTTCTTTTTTGATTGTGAAAAGGCCTTGCAGATACAACACAAAGAAGAAGGAGAAAATGCATGCATTTAAAGACATAAGAAAGGCCTCACATTCTTTTATTTAATATATTATATATTTGTGTGTGTTGTGGGTCCAAGTAAAAAAAAAGAAAAATTATTGACTCCTATAAAAGAAAAAGAATTAGAGCGTAGGTTCCAAGAGAGAGCACTATAACCCCAAATGGGTTCCTTCGTGCTCCTCACCGCACAAGGAAGACGAGCAACAGAAGCCGCGCAGCGAAGCAGCTCTCTTCTCCCTTTCGCACGAAGACAAATCTTGGAAGCTGTACAATGAAGCATTTTGCGTGGGTCGCACAGAGAGGGAGCTCAGAACCCTGTAATTTGTGCTTGTGCTTTATATCCAAGTGAGTTTTTTTATTTGTAAACACTTTGAATTTGGGAATATTTGAACATATAAGCGATTGTAAACTTTGATTTTCCGATTTATAATGGATTATTTTCTACTGGTTCTCTCTGTAGATGTTGGTACTGATACTTAGACCAAACCAAGTAAATTTTTGAAGTCCTTTTATTGTTTCTCATTTATTTCTTCGGTGATTTCGCATTAACTTAGTTGCAAGATCCTAGTTAGTTTTTGCATTATTACATCAATTGATATCAGAGCCCAGGTTATCAATAAGTCTAGACCCAATAATCACTCAATGGGAGGGAAAATTGAAGTAAGGAATCCAAAATCAAGGGAAATTGAAAGACATGTTCAAATTAAAGAAAATCTAAGGGAAGGAAAAACTACCCCATAAGTTACAAAATGTAATCGAATCCTAAACCTTCAATTAGCTCGATGGAGTACTAAACCTTTACTGGAAAGTTGAATCAAGTTTTGAACCTTTACCGAAACATGCAATTAAGTCATAAAACTTATGTCACGCCCCGAACCAAGACCCGTAGTGCTCGAATCTGGCCCAGTCGTGATTTCTTTTGTTGTACCAGGGAATTTCATCGTGATGTCGTGTTTCAGTTTCTTTTGGCTACGCACAAGCGGAAGCTATTATGGTTAATAACAACAACAAGAACAACAATGTAAGCTAGGAAGCATATTATACAAGCACGCTTAATTTACATGATAATTACTTAATACAAGTCCTCTTTCCTACGGGCCTTCTTGGTTATTTGTTTACTTCCGAATCACATCCGGTCATTCACATACCATTTGCATAGTTGGGGTCATCCTAGCTTCACTACCACCATCCCCTTTACAAAAAGAAAAAGTTAGCTTTTTCTCAAGCTCGATCGACTAGCTACGATCCTCTTGTATTCCCGTTGGGCGCGTTATCACCAACAGCCCCGGGTGGCCCGTCGAAATCAGCAAGGGCTCCCAAAAGGTCTCCATCAAACCACACAAACCACGCTTCATAACGATGGTGAACCAGCTTGTCAGTACTTTCGTAAACTCAAACCGTGGTACTACATTTACAGTACGTGACTTTCGTTTCTACGTCGACAACGTCTATCACTAAAACATGCATTTCTATTGGGAGACCGAAGTGAACCAGGAGTGGCAAGGCCATACCTACAAAGCTGAAATAATAAGGAGTGTGTTATACAACTTAGTAAATTAAATTCACTATACTTTGGCTAAAAAATAGCCTCGCATTGAACAAGAGAACAACTGTTGTTGTTGGCTTGTCAATGGTAGATCAATAGCAAATGCTTCTTATCTTACTTATTTGCTAATCATGCCATGCACACCAAATAAGAGAACATTAAGCATGGTATTTACATCTTGCATGCAAAGATTGACACACGAGATTTCCTTATTTCTCAACCGAAATCCATCGGTTCCTCCGGTGTTCACCGGGCATCCGACACTCCATCGGGCATGGCATCGAAATACATCGATGGCGGCATCATCTCGAAATCCATCGATGGCGGCATCGTCTTGAAATGCGTCGATGATGGCATCGCCCCGAAATCCATTGGCGACGGCATTGTCCCAAAATCCATCGGTGACGGCCTTAGTCCCTCGTGTGATCATGCATCAAGCAACAAACAATCCAGTTTCTTATCTCGATAACATTAGTCCATGCAATCAAGCTCAAAGGCAAGCGGTGCTCATGTAATCCATGATCTATAGGGGCAATTGCCTATCGTACGGGGCGCGGTCTAGGGTCGGTCCACCATGCTGAGCGGTAGTTTGGAGCCAAACTTGACCTGGATCTACACACCTTAATGTAAACCCGCACCAAGTCGAGCTCGGTCCGTGACGCCACAACATGAGTACAAGATCATACGACACCCCGTTTCACGCCTCAGTTGTTCCCTGACTCGCAGCCATAATGCAAAACAATAAGCACACGTGCAAGCTTTAAGTATCACAAATAAGGTTATGACTTGAGCCCAAACATGCAACACCACATCCTAACCAAAAGATAGGGAATTCACTTACTACTCGAGTCACGGGTGGTCCTAACAAGGGTGCTTGGTGATGGTGAGGCGGGCAAGAGGGAGTGATCAAGAGAGAAACCGAGGGGGTGACCGAGAAAGAGAGAGAATGGTTGAGAGAAAGAGAGAGAGAGAGACCAAAGGACTGTGTGTATGTGTGTGTGCTGGTTTGAGGGAAAGAAGAGAATTGGTGATGGCTCTTCTATTTATAGCCAAAGGCTCCAATGATTATTTTGCCAAATGGTCCAATCATTTCCATCGAAGTGGCGCCTATTAATAGAGGGAGATCTTATCCAATCTTAGACCCAATTATTTGTTGATTCAATTGGCTAACAAGTGTTCTATTGGGGTTATCATGCCCTAAATTTAGGGTATGTGAATCACCCTATGCATTAATGATTAAGGGGACACATAAGTCTCTAATGATGGTTCCTCCATTAATTCATTGGTCTGGTCTCCAAGCTTTTGGGCGTATGGCTCATCTAGAACACTCAAGAACTTCTCAATTATCAGAGATCTTACAAGATAAGATCCTCTCTAATGATTAGCCCTCAATTATTGGTTCAATATTAACTTGGTCTATTCGACTTCTTGCTCTCCAAGCTTGGTTGAGTAAGGCTTGTTCTTGTCCATCAAGGGCACCTGATAATTCACTTAGGACAACCGGTTCATGACATTTAAGCATAACTTCCAAAATCCTATTGTGTATGTCCTCCAAAAATCCATAATGATACTTAGCAAAGATGACTAAGTAAAGGGGAATTTACGGAACTATAACGATCAACCAACCTATTTGAATTGAGGTTCGGTGTAGGAATACTTCCAAGTATAACCAAACATGATTGAGCCAAAATTCGAGTTAAATGGTGCAAGGTTAGGTCAGCTAGATTGACCAAGCGCATGGCCTGTTCGGTAGGGCCTGATCGGGAGCAAGGCCTAGCACATTGCTGGGCCACACTGGCACAGGGCCGGGCACGGAGTCGAGTGCACGGGAGCAATGCCGAGTCGCATGAGCAGTGCACCAAACACAATGCTTGGCCACACGAGCGAGGGGCCAGCTTACGGACCAAACACTTGCATTGGCTCACGGATGGGCAAAATGCACGGTTTGTGGCCAAGTCTAGTTGGCACGGTATTAGGTCGAAACCAGATTAGATGGACACAATGCCTGGTACATGGGTCAGGCATAATAACCGGCATACGATTGGGCATGTAGCCGGTTTGTGGCTTAGCTGATAGACACAAGGGTCAGTCCATGACTAGGCACAAGGCTTGGCCGGTGTGGCTGGCACGAAGCCTAGTCCGTAACCAAGCCACTAGGCTCTTGGCCTAATACATGGCTCGTCCATGGCCTACCCGACTCAACGCATCGATCTATGGCCAATTCGCAACCAGTCCACATTCGAATATCAACGACTCATGGTCGACCATTGGTTGTCATGTAACCACGTGGAATTAAGTACTACGAGATTAATCCATGGTCATCCGCGATCGATGCATGGCCGTGTGGAATCACCCGCGACTGACACATACTGACATGGCACTGATCCATGGTCGTCCCGGATCTTCCCACTAACCGCTCTTATGATCGAAGGCTCAATTCATAGTCGTATTACTCTAATTGACTTACGTGATTAGGGAGTCATTTTATTGTCGATCCTATGGCCAATCCATAGACAATATTTTGATCGAACCATGACCAACTCTCAACATATTCGTTCCGACCATGTTATCCGTTCCATTACCGACCCTCGAATCGAACTGCTTGCCCATTCCATTACCATTTACCTTTGGTCGTCTTTGCCCAAATTGGGGATGTCACAACTTGTATTGAATATGTAATTTAAGGATGCCAAGTAGGCAATTTTAAAATTATACGCAAAGAATTTTAGGTATTATACAACCAATTGAAAGGTTTACAACTTAGTTTTCTTCCGTACACCAAATTTAGGACCTTCGATGCAATTTTCTCTTTGTAGTGTATTAGGATGAAGAACACTGAAATTAAAAAAAATGAAGAAACTAGAAGTAAAGTTCACTTGAATTGAAACTAACTTGAAATTAACATACAAGTTGACACTTAAATGGATATATTGACACGATTCACAGCGAAGACAGCGGGAACAACAAACTTGACCCCAAAGTTAGAGCTGAAATTGAAGTACTTTGCTTCAAAAGGGAGTATACATTCAAAGAAAAATTTGTCAAAAGTCTTTTGGGAATCTTTTTTGACAGGTGGGTTTCATATAGAACCTTGACCGACCTTGGAACCGCTCAACTTTACCATCGACTATGCTCAGGTGCCTGGCTCCTACACCCAAGTCGCCGCTGCTCAGCCTAGGTCCACAAAGGTTGTGCGTAGGTCACTCGCAGCCATGCCTAGATACTATGCTCCCATGCCTAAATCATTAGTGCCGAGGCCCTGATCTATTTAGGCTAGGCCCAAGGTCACAGAGGTTAGGCCCGAGTCCATCGTGGCGAGGCCCTAGTCCATAGAGGCGAGGCCCAAGACCCCGATGCCTGTGCCCCTATCCTCGATGACCAAGCCCCATCACCCGACTCTCGCGCCAAACTTCATTGAGGCCAAGCCCAATTCTATGGCAACTGAGTCTAGGATCCTGGTGGCTGTGCTTCGATACCTTGCTTCGGTGCTCAAGTCTCCGGTGCCCAGGCTCAGATCTACAGAGGTAGGCCTAGGACCTCGATACTCATGCTCAAGTCCAAAGGACCATACTTGGGACCCTGATGCTTGTGACCGGGTTGCATAGGTACCTGGCTCCTATGCCCAAATCAGGCTCAAGACCACGATACGCTTGCCTAAGTTCATCGAGGCCATGCTTAGGTACCTAGCTCTCACACCCAAGTCACTAGCTCCTCCCCGCCTTGGTTCCTTGGCAAAAGGGCCCAGGTTCACAAAAGCTAAGCCTAGGTCTCTTAGCGGCCGGATATCCTTTAAATCTCACGAACAATGTACATTTCTTTAGGAAAATGAAATAAAGTTTTTTTTTTTACAAACTAAGAAAAATTACTTCTAGTTCATATTCAAATTTCAGCCACATACTGAAAATATCGCTAGGCTTTGTTAAAAATATTTTTCAAAAAATATTAATTTTTTTTCCGAAATGATTGGATCCTAATTTTTTTTTTTTTTTGGACGAAAGCGAATCGATTCATTCATGATACGACGAACTACAAGAGTGGAGGTGACTAACGTCATTACATAGTAAGTCCCATAGAGATTGGGGGGGTTTGTGTAACCAGTTAGAGGGGAGAATCCCTTTGCGGTGGGCCTTAGCGATCCAGTCTGCAGCTTGATTGGAATCTCGTGGACAGTGGGCCAGAGAAATGCCTTGCGAAAGGGTAAGTAGGAAATTGCAGTCCACAAAAATTCCTCTCAAAGCCCATGGGCTGAGGGACGGCTTCTCAGCATAAGTCACTGAAGCTGCATTGTCTGTTAAAATGGTCACGTTTTCTGCGATTCTGCTTCCCTTCTCATCTTCCTCGCGCAGCCAGAGTAACGCTTCCCTTACAGCTTTACCTTCAATTTCCAGAGAAGAGCAAGCAGCAACTCGTTTTGCAAAACCTGTTATTATCCAACCCCTGTAGTCTCGGCATACACCACTCACTGAACCCTCTGTTTCGCTTGCAATCCACGAACCATCCACGTTGAATTTCCACTGCCCTGTTTCTGGTTGAGTCCAGTTTTCTGGCAAAGACTTCTCCGGCCAAGCGTTGCGTTCGGGTTTGTTCTGCATACGGTAGGTTCTGCTCAGAGTAATTGCAATGTCCACTAAGTCTCTCGGATTTGGCCTCACCCGCTGGAACACCTGGGCATTTCTGGCCTTCCAGATCTGCCACAGAATTGCTGCGATTAACTCTCGAAGGGGCAGACTTTCACCGGTGAGTGTTTCATCTAACCACTTGTCGATTCTTGTTAAAATTGTCGAAGAGACTTTCATCTTTAGTCTTTGATCAGCCCAGATTTGTTTTGTCCAGTCACAAAGTAGGAAGGTGTGCTCTAACGTCTCTGGGGCTTGGCGGCAAATTGGGCAGAACGGGTCAGTGATGGCCTTCCTTTTGTATAAGTTCTCCGTTGTAGGTAGTGCATTTCTGCACACACCCCACAAGAAGAAACGAATTTTAGGTTCAGTGTGAAGTTTCCATATCTTAGACCATAGAGATCGGGGCTGCTGGTATGATGTTGAGGCTTGTTCGGTGTTTTGCTTGGTAAGGGAAGCTCTTAGTCTTGAATATCCATCTCTGACAGTGTATTCCCCTGATGTGTTGCCATTCCAGATCTGTCTATCTCTTTCTGGGGCCGGTTGGATTCGAGTGGCAAGAATTTGATTTACGACTTCTTGTTGAAATAGCCTTTGCAGCTGATTTTCATTCCAGGTTCTTGTATTTTGATCGATCAATTCTGCTACTGTTTGAGGATCATCCCGATTTGTTGGACCTCCTATTGGGTTCTGATCAATCCATTTGTCCTCTCTGATGTTGATGCTCTCACCATTCCCGATTATCCATTTTACATCCGGGTTGATAGCTTCCCTTCCCACTAACAGGCTTTGCCACCCCCACGACGGGCGAGAGCCCTTCTTTGCTGTCCATAAACTTCCATTTGGGTAGTAAATTCCTTTTAGAAGTTGGCTCCATAATGCCGTTGGTTCTTGAGCTAGTCTCCATGCTTGCTTGCCTAGCATGGCTTTGTTGAAGGTGACTAGGTCCTTGAAGCCTAATCCGCCATCTATTTTCCTTTCTTTGAGTATGTCCCATTTTTTCCAGTGTATACCTGATTTGGAAGAGTTCTGTTTCCACCAGAATGCGGCAATTTTCTTTTCAATGGCTTTGCATACTGAAATTGGGATTTTGAATATGGCCATAGCGTATTGTGGAATTGCTTGTACCACTGTCTTGATTAAAATCTCCTTCCCCGCCTTTGAGAGTAGCTTCTCCTTCCAACCTTCCAGCTTCATATTTACCCTGGCCAGAATCCACGCGAACATTTGTTTCTTTGAGGTTCCCCAATCAGAAGGAATACCGAGGTATTTCCCAGTTTTCTCCATTAATGGTACTCTCAGTTCGGTGGCAAGATTGTTTTTGAGACTTTGGGGGCAGCCCGCACTGCAGAACAAACCTGATTTGTTCAGGTTGATGGCTTGTCCCGATGCAAAACAATATTGATTTAAGAGATTTGCTAGATTCTGACACTCTCTAATAGTCCCGTCTAGGAAGAATATGGCATCATCGGCAAATAGGAGGTGAGACAAAATGGGGCAGTTTCTGTTCATTTTGATGCCCTTTAGAGTCCCATCCTCCACTGCCTTAGATAGCATGGTAGAGAGCGCATTGGACATGATGATAAATAAGTAAGGAGATAGCGGGTCTCCTTGTCTTATTCCCCTTGATGGCCGGAAGTACTGTAAAGGCTCCCCATCTACCTTCACGCTGAATGTAGCCGTAGAAATACACTGATTCACCAGTGACACCCATTCCTTGCAAAACCCCATTTTCGACATGTTCGCACAAAGAAAGTCCCACTCTACTCTATCATATGCTTTTTGCATATCCAGCTTTAGGATAGCCTGGAATTTCCTTTTTCTTTCCCTGACTCTCAGTTGGTGTAGAATCTCTTGGACTATGAGTATATTATCTTGAATGAGCCGCCCGCTAACAAAAGCGCTTTGTTCTTTAGCTATAAGGTTTGGGAGACAGGGCTTGAGTCGGTTGGCCATCACCTTTGAGATGATTTTGTAGCTAAAGTTGCACAGGCTAATGGGTCTAAATTGTGTGATGCTTTCTGGGTTGGAGACTTTAGGAATGAGCACTATGTGTGTTTGGTTGAGTTCGGGGTCGAGGTTTCCAGTCTGGAAGAAGGAGCTGACTAGTTTGTGTAGATCTTGTTGTAAGACCTCCCAGTGGTGCTGATAAAATTGGCCGTTCATCCCGTCGGGTCCCGGGGCCTTTGTCGCTCCAAGTTGGAAGGTCGCCTTCTTTACCTCCTCTATGGTCACTGGTGCCATTAACGCCTCGTTCATCCCCTCGGAGACTTGAGAGGGGCATTGGTCCAGCAAAGGCCAGAAGTTTCTAGATCCCACCGATTCATACAAAGAGTCATAATAGCTGGCGATGTGTTGCTTCAGCCGAGAGGGGTCTCGGCACCACACATCGTCTATTTTCAACATTGATATCTTGTTCCTTTGTCTTCGTTGAACCGTTGCGGCGTGGAAGTATTTGGTGTTTTTATCTCCGAATTTGATCCAATTAATCCGCGACCTCATCCCCCAATAAAGCTCTTCTTGCTTCCACAAATTCTGGATTTGCGTTTTGATTTGCTGCATTTCTCTTTTACTTCTCACTCCATCTCTTTTGTTTGTGAGGAATGTTAATCTTTTTTTCAACAACTCAATCTGTTTGTAGGCATTGGAGTACTTCTGTTTGCTCCATGAGATCAGTTCATTGGTAGTTCTTTCCAGTTTGCTAGCGAATGATGCTGGTCCTGGGCTGCTCCAGGTTTCCTCCACTAATTTCTGGCATTCGTCATCGCTAAGCCAAAATGACTCGAACTTAAATGCCTTTTTCCTTTTAGCCCGTCCTGGGAAGAGGGACAGTAGGATTGGGCTGTGGTCTGAGCCTATAGCCGGTAAGGCGTAAGCTTCCGCATTTGGGAACCGTACTCTCCAGTTGATGTTGCAAAGGACTCTATCTAGCCTCTCACGCACTAGTGCATTACCATCTCTGTTGTTAGCCCACGTGAAGGCGCATCCCTTACTTTCTATGTCCATGAGTGCGCATCTATTTAGGCATTCTTGAAACGCCGCAATCCTGTAGTTCTCCACCCGACCCCCGCCCGACTTTTCCCAATGGTATAGAATTTCATTAAAGTCCCCTACACATATCCAAGGAAGGTGGTTGGCTGCGTTTATCACCTGTAGGTGATGCCACAGACGAAGCCTATCCTGGAAGTTAGTGGGGGCATATAGGAATGTTATACGCATAATGTCGCCTCTGCCTTGATCCCTGCACACAATATTAAAAAGCTCTCTGGACTTGTCATCTACTTCCACCATCACCCCTTCATTCCACAAAATAGCCAGCCCCCCTGCAATACCTATTGGATCAAATGTCTCCATGTTTTGGAATTGAATCCGCCTCCTGACTTTATCGACTGCTTCCTTCTTGTTCTTAGTTTCCATCAAAAAGATTAAGTCAGGCCTTTCTTGAGCCACTAAGGCTCTTAAATGCTGGACTGTCAGGGGATTGCCCAGCCCTTGACAGTTCCAGCTCAAAAGTTTCATAAAATCCCCGGTGGCTTATTAGGGCTAGCCACCAAAGCCCATTCATTCCTTCCTTCAACTAATTGGATCGGGGCATCGAGGAGTGCCGCCTCATTAAAGGAGGGGCTGAGTATCTCACTGAGCCCAAGGGGGTTGATTTTTGTCTGTTTCCTTGCTGCAGCTATTTTCTTGAAAGATTTCGGCGCTATCTTTTCCTTCTTCGACTTTTTCACCTGCCCACCTTTAGAGATTGCCACAACAGGGGTGATTTGGGTATCGAGATTTTCGGAAGCTGGCTGCCCTTGACTCGACTCTACTGCTCGTGGGATCCTGTCATTTTGCCTCTCATTCTGAAGCTTATCTTCGATCATTCCTATTGCAGCCTTCCCTCTTAATCTTCTTACCTCTAGCTCTCTTGGGATGATTTCCCTTGGCGTTTCCGGGACAGTTTCCTCCTCCTCATGGACAGGGAAGTCTTTCCCGTAGAATATTTTCCAAAAAGGGCTAGGTTCTCGCACTTCCGCTCTCAGCCATTGCCCATATTTGCCCCTAGCATTTTCATTTAACCCCGACTCCTCAAAAGGTATTTCTTTGCAATATGACGCGTAATGCCCTATCCTTCCGCACGAGTAACAGAAGTGTGGAAGTCTTTCATATCTAAAATCCACCCATATCTTCTTGTGCACCAAGTCTACGATTGTTCCCGTTTTCAAGGGGTTAGACAGGTTCATTTGGACTCTTGCTTTGCAACTCTTCTTGGGGCCTCCTCCTCTAGAATCAAATTTCACCTCTGACACAGTCCCGATTTTTCCTGCCACCTCTCTAGCCACATCTTCTGATAATCTTCCCCGGGGGATACCTGCTAAGTGAACCCAGAAATCACAGTGGGTAAATTCATAGCAGTGGTCAGGAGTGTCCGGATAACCTTGTTGGAGTACGAGAAGATTGCTTGAGAAAGACCAAGGGCCTGTATCCATGACCCGCTTTTTTTCCTCTATCGAGTTAAATGAGAACGAAAAGAACCCTGGCTCAATTAGTTCGCAGTCAACCTGATCTATTTTCCACGCCCTCTTCATTGTACTAAGGAACGCCTGGAAGTTCACATTCGGCTTTGAGTGCAACTTCCCATACAAGGTTAGCTCGCATTCTTGTTGTTTTTCTGTCGGGATGTCTCTTGTTATCTTCACCATATCATTTTCTGACCACAGGTTTCCCAATTCTCTACACAGGGCAGCCAATCGAGCATTGTTGTTTTCCTCGCTTTCCATGGAGGGTGTGGACTAGGAGAGACCTCCCTTATACTGAGCTAACTACTAAAAACTTGACTTCGAGCTAGTAGCTCCCTTGCATTTTGATATTGTATTAGGCAAAACTACTGAGGAAAGCTGCTGCATAAGTTACTAGTTCTGATTTCTCCTTGAATGGGAAATATATCTGATTCCTTTTCATACAAATGAGGGCAACAGTGGGTGATACCTTTGTTCTTCATCTACTATAGTATGAGGGGCTCTGCTACTTCACCTGGATCGATGTCTGCATGTGTCGATGGATGGGTAAAAGGATGGGGGCTGGGACAAGGAGTGGGGAAGGAAGGGGTTGGAATGTGCACCAAGAGGGTGTCGCGGTTGATGTGGGTGGGAGAGTGCGCTTCTTTAGAGAGGGGAGGGGGGGTGGGTAGCGCGTAGGAAGGGTGGAGGGGCGCAGATGATCGTGATGCTCACTACTTCATTATCTTGGGATTGATATCTTCCATCTGTCCTCGAGGTGGCAAGCTTCCTAGGCGGGAGGATAACGCACGCCCAGCAGCACCATTGACGTCGTCTGGGTGGAATTTTGGTTAGGGCATCCTTTTGTGGGGTAATACGGGGATGGTAAAAGGGAAGTGGGGTAGCGGGAGTTATCTTCAGGTTGGGGTGGGGGTCAGAGCTAGGTTGACGAGGAGGTCGAAGGTGATTAGGGCTTGGAGGTCAACTATCACCATGGGGATAGGGAGAGAGCTCCACGAGGGAGAGGAGATGAAATGGTCCTTGATTGGATCCTAATTTGATAAGTCTATTCTTTAGGTTCGGTCTATATATCCTGCGGCTACCTTGGAGGGGTACAGTGAACTGTTCCGCAGTGGATATTGCACGGAGAAATGACTAAAAGCTATCGCATTAAAAAACACATAACCTCCCTCCTTATTTTAATTCCATAAAAATTGGAATAATAATAATAAGCTCAGCTTCCAGCAAGATCACAGCCGGACATTGCCTTTGACAGATTATTGGATTTTGACCAGGATTGGATTAGTTGGCTCAGGTTAGTACAAAGAAGTTGCAGTTCAACAGCTGGAAACTGCACCAGGACCTATCTGAGGTAAATTTGCATTGATTATATTCCCATTACATTATTCCATTTTCGCCTATCCTAAAAGGCTCCCCCAGAATATTAAAACTCTAATAAAAAAATAATTAAATACGAGTGCTCCGGCCATTTTTCCATTGAAAAATTCATTTAGGAGTAACATTAGCAACACTTAGCACCACAAGGAATCTTACTTACAGGTCATCCAAATCAGAACCATAGTAAATAAAATGCAAATTCAGCAAGGATTTCAATATCAACCTGGATGTGCGCAAGGAATGTAAGGTACGACAAGATGAGCGGAAATGTAATCTGAGTAGTCAAAATAACTATCTCGTGCGTAAATATCTTACTTTTTAAAGACAAATTCGAATTTCTTGCGTGTTACGCGTATTCAAGTCTTTTCTTTTTTTCTAAATTCATTTGCATCTTTAAACTTTTATCTCTTCGCAAACACTTGAATTCGTTTTCTTTTCTATCAGTATATCTGAAAACAATCTGCCAAGGAAAAAACTACATCCATATCAGAAAAACCCAATATGAATTATACCTAAACAATTATCCATGAAGGATTATTGGGTATTTTTATCGCAGATCCATGATCCCATAGAATCAAAGAATGAGTTCTCCCTGCCGAGTCAGCGGCAACCATGAAATGGGACGATGATGAAGATGATGCTTATGGAGACTATGATGGATCTTAGCCACACCATAAACTCTCTCAACCCTAATAAAATATGGAGGCCGTTTAGTTGGCTCTGAGAAAAATGCGTGTGTAACAGCAAAGAAAGCACTGTAGGAATAGTTGGCAAGCGTGTCAGTAACCAAAAAGAGCTAATAAAAGTCCGGGAAAGGATTACATCGAGGAGGGTAGACAGTAAGTCCGTATAATCCTTCACCGTCGTACTAAAATGTAATAGATTTCAGTCGTTCAACAGATCTGGGCGCAAGCCATTGTGAAAAATCCAAAAGGATAGGTGTCAAGCATCATGGATTAACCCGAAAGAGAAGACCCCCCTGATGAGCCTTGTCTCCTCTCAAATTTTAAAAGA
The DNA here is from genome assembly GCA_031216285.1 of Syzygium syzygioides. Lineage (NCBI taxonomy): Eukaryota > Viridiplantae > Streptophyta > Magnoliopsida > Myrtales > Myrtaceae > Syzygium > Syzygium syzygioides. The sequence continues at coordinate 25,704,671 of CM062247.1, forward strand.
GAAACTCAAAAGCACAGGAAAAGAAGTAGTAAGCTATGTCTAATGATAAAGAACTTACAGAGGGTAGATGCTTGTGAGGAGGGGAAAAGAAAAGATAAAAAAAGAGAGGTGGTTTCTGCAATAATTCAAAGAACCAGAGAGCTGTTTGGCAGGAGTCGGACTAATTTTTTTTGGTTTTGAAGTCATGTGGTTAACAAGACCAAGGCCAGCTTCAGAAGGTAAGCAAAGCTCCTCTTTCCTAATGAGTGTACTTATTCACACACTTCCCTCAGTCTCTCTCTCCCTCTCCCTCTCCCTCTCTCTGCTTGGAGCCCTCTACATTTTCTCTCGATGAGCACAAAGATTGAAACTTGACGATGTCTTTCTGCTTCTATAAAGCGAGAACATCAAGGGCTCAAAGGGTGCAACCAGACGCTCTCATTCTTGGGGTGACTGAGCCGAAACACTTCGCCAATGTTAGCGGTTGCAGAATTCAAGCGGAACATTAGTCTTCTTGGCCTCGTCCTGATTACCCTCTGAAAGTACCTTGAAAAGGGTATCTGCAACTTCTCTTTTCTTGGTTAGGGACCACATGGGTCTAGCTCCAGAAATTGGAATGGTCAATGCGCATTAACTGCCCTAATCATTCTTCTTTCTCAGGTCGTTGCTCCGAATTAGAACTGATTTTTGTGCAATTGGGTCTCATTTAAGCATCCTTGAGCGAACCTTCAGTCTAATTTCTATCATTTTGGAGCGATGATGCGCGTGTAAGTTTTGAAGCATTGTCAGTTCATTTGCCAAGCAGAAGAGGAGGAATCTGCTTTCAATTTGTTGGGTCGGTCACAAATGAGCTGTTTCTCACCAATTTGTCATTCATTGTTGGTTTTCCTCTGCTTTATGCTCTGAAAGGTTCACTTTCTTGTCTGTAAGGAGAATTTTTCCCCATCTCTCTTCGGGTGGGGTTGTTTAGCGTGATTTGTTCTTCCTTAGAACAATAAGCAAGAGAAGCTGGTGCTCTTGCAGATTTTGTGCCTGATATATCTCGGATTTGTTCACATACTTTGCCTTATTAGATGCTGAAATGAGAGGTTCCTGTTTTCTTCTTTAGCTGCCTCTCTCGATTCCATAAAGCTACCACCAAAGTCACTAGCTTCTTCTTGAGTCCTGCAATATATCACCAGCTCACTGTGATCAAACCCACTTTACACATTATACTTTTATAACTCATATAGCGATAGGGCGATTCTTTGAGTGCAAAACTTTGGTTTCTGCATTCTGAAATGAATAGTAGTGGTGGGGGTGATGGAGATGTTATGGGGTTTCATGATGGAGGCAATAGTGCAGCGAATTGTCCATCCTCGGGCATGATTGCCAATCCATCTGAAGATGTTCCTATGATTGCTATGAGCTCAATGCCCACGTTGCAGAGACCTCCAATCTCGGTCGACCCTTTCTTTACCTCCAGCTGGGATACACTGGCCTCACTAAGTCATAATGAGAACTATGGGAGTTCTTCGTTGGTTTCCCACAGCAACTTTTCATCTTATCCGGTTTTAAATAACCAAGGATTCAGGAGGAACGGCTCTACTCAACTAGCTCAATGCCTGTCTGATCCGAGGCTTCAGTACATAGGAAGTGGCAGCATCTCTGAAATGGTGGGCGGCTCCTCTGGCATGTCTGAACTTAATCATCTAGCTAATCATGGGTCTCTCCCAAATAGTGCCTCCAACATAAATAGCAGTGGCTGCGAGAGAAATTCGGAGAAAGGTGCACAATCTTGTGAATGCCAAAATTCTGGAGAGGAACCTGTTGGATCTTCAGCCGAAGTTAGGAGAAGAAAACGAAGCCCCAACCCAAATTCTCAGTCTTGCTCAAATAAGGTGAATCGACTTATGCTGCAACGATGTCAACAATATGATGACTTTGATTTTCTTTTCTAGTTATGTGCAGTATTAATGTCATTAGAAAATCGATGTTTGCTTGTCATAGAACAATGAAGGGGACAATTCTGATGTTCCGAGTTTGCAAAATGAGAAGAAACAGAAGATTGAACAGCCTGAAAGTACTGATTTTACTAACCATAATACCAACCAATCAAAAGATGATTCTTCTAACGGCGGGGAAGCTCCCAAGGAGAATTATATTCATGTGCGAGCACGAAGAGGCCAAGCTACCAACAGTCACAGCCTCGCAGAAAGAGTAATTCCTATTTGCCCTAGTTGAATTAGCCCTTTAATGCTTATAGAGTTTAAACTCTTTTCGGCTTCAGGTTAGGAGAGAGAAAATCAGTGAGAGGATGAGAATGCTTCAGGAGCTAGTTCCAGGATGCAATAAGGTAATTAATGGTAGGCCAGCATCTGAGATATGTATTCCTATGATTTTGGGTGGATGGTCACTGGTTTTAATGATTTTTTGGCTCAGATTACTGGGAAGGCAGTGATGCTCGATGAAATTATCAACTATGTGCAGTCCCTGCAACAGCAAGTTGAGGTACGGTTCATCTGGAATATGTTCCTTGTGCTGCAAGACGACATTATTGTTTTTAAGGAGTTGCCATTAAGGTCCTTGAACAACTGAGGCACTATGTCATGTCCATGTTGTATGCAAGCTTTTTTGACTATTTTGAAAACTTAATCTGATTTGTCTTTCACCTGGTTCTTATTTTCTCCGAAACATGATAATAAAATCATGTCGCTGTGGTCATCAGCAAAATAAGAAGATGATGCAAGAAAGGATAAATTCTACTGATCCGCAACCTGTGAAGTCATAACAGATGTTAACAACCAAACTGCACAATGACTGTAAATTAGATGGGTTGACTCATTGTTACCTTTTGTCTCTCCTTTATTTTTATTTTGGTGTATTGCAGTTCTTGTCAATGAAGCTTTCCACTCTCATCCCTGGATTGAGCGTCGACTTAGAAAAGGCTCTATCTAAAGAAGTAAGCGGGCAATAACACACTTGATCTTGACAAGATGATTAACATTGTTCGGAAAAAAAGCCCATAAGACACTGCTTAGCGAGTTAGTAACTTCTAATTTTATGGCTTCCAGACTATTCATTCGCGAGGTGGTGGTTTGACAAATCTGGCGCTCAATCCTGGAGTGGGCTTACCTCACCTTTATTCACAAGGAGTCCTTAAAGGGATGTTGCCAATCTTACCTAGCACAGATCAGTATCCTCCCACAAATCAGGTCTAGCTGCAATGAATCTTCACACGAAATCTACTCCCATCTATTTGCTTTTTTACGAACTGACATTTGTGATCTTCTCATGTCTAGGCTCCACTGGACGGTGAGCTTCAAGCTCTTTACGATATGGGTTTCGATTCCATTTCAGGTATGGACATTATGAAAGTGAAACTGACAAATTCGCTCAGAGTTCTCAGCGTTCTTGAGCATTTTGAATCTCTCTTCTAAAATAACTTGAGACTTTTTCCGTTTCCACAGGGCGCATGAAATCGGAGCAATGAATGTGAGACACAAAGATCTCCATTCCCATAGCCAAGGACATTCGATTACTTAAAGCAGCATTCTGTGAATTCAATTCAATCCAGCGCGATTGGAAAAAAAAGAGTTGTATAGATGATCAACTTGTAACTGTTCATTCTTCGCAATTATTAGTTGAAGAAGATGATGACTTTAAGCATTGAGCAGGAGCACACACTGATTCTGGACTCATATTCTGCAACTCCGATTGTTGATGTAGATGGCAAAGAAAATGCAAATCATTCTTATTATTCTAATGGTTTGGTTTGTTTCTTTTATTAATGGTGGGGTCTAGGCCCAAGAAGGAGATTCTCGCCATACCGACCATACACCACTACAGGCCTCTTAGCAAACTGTCGGGCTCATGATCATGTCTACCATCATCCTCTTGCAATCCAGTTTTGTTGTCGGAAAGCAGTTGCTTCAGTGGCATCTCCTTTATTTGAAAGGATAGAGGCCAAGTCGAGGATAGACCGGGCCCAGCTCATTCTCATTCTCATTCTCACGTAAGTTCGTTCTTTAATCTTCAAGCGAACCGATTAGGAGATTCTTGCTTTTGCGGATGACTCAACCATCCCGAGCCGTATGTTTAAGATGGTATCGGAGATGAGAGGTCTTGCGCGCCATATCCCTCGGTTTTCTTTTTACCAATTCACTCGAACGCCATACTAGCTCGACCTTTATGTTAAGGTAGAAATAATCAGTGCACTTTTTCGGCCATTAACGGGCTTTGACTCTGTCGCTGCTTAAAAGAAGGAAGCTATAGTAGCATGTGGTGTATTCACGTACCTTTCTGTCAACAACCCCTACACAGACAATAAAGATGCACTTAATTGAAGGTCGAACCCAAGGACCTACTCGTCTATCCTATGGTTGGAGAGACGATCCACGAAAGCACTTAGGGCCTGTTTGGTTCAACTTTGAAAATGTTATTTGGGGGAATGCAAATATCTTTGGATGAAAGCCTATTGGGAAAATACAAATGGTGTTTGGTAAAAATATTTTGTAAAGCTATTTTGGCCAAAATATGGTGTTTGGTGAATTTTTTTTGCAAATGGATTTTGAAAATTATCTTATTTATAAAAAAAAAAAAAAAACCTACCCATCGCCGGAGCCGGCTACCGGTGGCCGTCGCCCGAGGTCGGGCAACCCCCAGCGAGCCAGATCCGCCTTCGCCGGCGGTTGCTCAAGGCCAGGCGACCCTCGGCGGGGGTCGCGCGACCCAGGCGACGGCCGCCTGGGTCTCGCGACCTCAAGCAGTCGCCGCCTAGGGTCACATGACCCAGGCGGCCATCGCCTGGGTTTCGCAACCCCCGCCAAGGGTCACTTGGTCTCGGGCGATTAGCGGCGGCGGCGAATCTAGCTCACCGACGGTCGCCCGAGGCCAGGTGACCCTCGGCAGGAGTCACACGACCCAGACGACAGCCACCTGAGTCGCGCAACCTCAAGCAGCCACCGCTTGGGTCGCGCGACCCAGGCGGCCGTCGCCTGGGTCGTGCGACCTCCACTGAGGGGTCGCCTGGCCTCATGTGACCTCCGGCGACGACAGTTCTGGCTCGTCGAGGGTCGCCCGACCCCAGGCGACCTCGCCGGCCCTTCTTCCTCGCTGGCCACCCTCGCCGGCCGCCGTCCCTGGCCCTTTTAGTGAAGAAGATGAACAGTTTCAAATCAAAAAAAAAAAAAAAGGATGTAAACAGTAGCATTCGTGAAATGCTAGCATTTAGCCAATGCTAGGCCAAATGCTGAATCAAACACTCCAGTATTTTGAGAAGGGGCTTTCGAGGCCCAAAGCCCATTCCCAAAGCTGAACCAAACACCCCCTTTGTGTGGAAATGGGATGGACAGCAAAGGATTAGAAGTTTCTTCTGGCTGGTTTCACCAGTGCCCACTTACTAATTACAAAAGGTTCCACCGTAAAATTACTGCAGATTTATTTTGCACTTCTTGTCCGCAATCCTCTGAAACGATTTTACACGTGCTTAGGAATTGTGAGTATGCAAAGGCTGTTTGGCAAAAGATTTTGCCAACAAGCTTAAGGGGCGAATTCTTTGCCCATGATCTGCACTGGTGTTGTTGGCAAAACTATCTACTCCGACAACTCTGGTCAAAAAAGCTAACTGGCCACTAGTTTTTGGTGCAACTTGTCGGCATTTTTGAAATTGGAGAAACAAGAGATTATTTCAGACGGACTTTTCTCTTCTTAGCGCACTGTGAACCTGATTTTGGGATATGTTAAGGACATCCTATCGGCTCGTATAAGAGAGAACATATTGTCTTCTCAGAAGGAGGTATGGGATATGTTTGTGGGCTGGACCATCCCTCCTTTAGGGTTTGGTCAAACTCAATACTGATGGGGCCTCTAAATACCACCCAAGTCAAATTTCAATAGGTGATCTTCTTCATAATGAATCAGGTAATTGGTTTGGTGGGTTCGTGCAAACTGTGGGAGTGTGTTCTTCGCTCAAAACAGAACTTTGGGTCTCAAAATGGTCATCTCATTGGACATTGTAAACTTATTGTGGAGGTGGACTTGCGAGCAACTATTTCCCTTCTTCAGAAATCAACTTCCTCTCTCAATTTCGGCGACATTCTCCTTTTTCATATTGGGAAATTGTTAGAGTATTTCCAAAATTGTACCTACTTTTAGGGAAAGAAACTGATGTACAGGTTGGTTAGCAAATTGGATACTTCAATCATATGATGTGAATGACACTAAAGCATTAGATAGGCACCAAGAGATTTACTTCCTTGTTGATAAGAGATCAGACATGACTAAGTTTTATTAGGAAAGTAATGGATACTTTCCAAAATTGTACCTACTTTGAGGGAAGGAATCTTGTAGATTGGTTAGCAAATTGAATACTTCAATCATATAATATAAATAACACTCTAGCATTAGATAGGCCACAAGAGGTTTACTTTCTTTGTTGATAGGAGACTATAGGATCAAGTTTTATTAGGAAAGTAATGGTGCAACTCTAGGGTTTTGCTCTCATTTCTTACAAAAACAAATTGCTCCGATATTTAATATGCAAAAATTACCCAATCATTTTTAAATATATCATGCGTATGCCAATTTAGTTTTAAACTTTTCAATTTTGTCAATTAGTCCTAAATATTTGCTCGAAATTCCAATGTAGCCCTTGATTTTTTCTTGTACAATAAGTTTGAAAATTTGGTAAATTTTGAAAGTTTAGTATTGAATTGACATATGTACAACAAGTTTAGGCTGATTGGACAATTTACCCTATTTATATGGAGGATTGATCTTCTTATACTTGTTTTTGGGCCAAAGAAAAATAATATCGTACTGGAGAGACGCACGTCTATTGCACAGATCGAGGAGTACGACTTTTTGCGTATCGAAAAATCAATTGAAATATTCATCTTCAAAATTCAATCAATATATACGAAATTCAAAATTTATAAATTCATATTTTATTCTAAATATATATTTGCTCTTAATGACAAAATGATGCGATTTATCTTAATTGGCATTTAGTTATACTTACTTGCCACTATGTATATGTGTTGTGACTATCAAACATATGTTCGAATTCTTATGTTTCATATTTGCTAAAATATCCATATTGCTTTATTGATGCTATAATTGACACCAACGTCAATTTTTAGGTCATAAAACTTCCGGATAATTTTACAATTATTACCTCACAAAGTAATGAAAATTTACAACCATGAGTTTTCAACGTTAGAGTTGAAACTTCTCTCGTCAATGCATCATCGAACTTATTGTAAGAAATTTATGTTTTCAATTTGAAAGTCATTTATCACAAAAAATTATACTGCACATATAGTCAATTGCATAAACAATTATGTGTAAATATTTATTTATAACATATGCACAAGCAGGTACCACAGATTTCTAAATCTATTTTTTTTCCTAATAAATTTTTATTAAAAATTAAAAAAAATTCATTTAAGTCACAGGTTATAATCAACGGCTGTAAAAAAAATTGACTTTTATTTCTCAAAAAATATGCAAACATTATCTTTTCTTGTAATCAATAGGCGAGGCCTGGCCAGGCGAGGGCAAACCCTAGCGAGGTCGCCTTGGTCAGGTCTCGCCTGTGGTGTGCAATGGCCCCACCTAGCCATGGTCGATGGCCAATCACCGGCAAAAGGAAGAAAATAATTAGAAAAATAAATTAAAAATGGAAAAAAAATTAAAATGTTATTAAAAATTGTCCATAACGCAAGCGGTGCCACGTAGGCCGGCCGGTATCCACGTCGGTAACATCCGGCCAAAATTAGCTTGAAAAACTGAATTGGCACGATGCTAATAAGTTTAGGACTAAATCGACACAATTGCAATAGGTGTAAGACTTTTCTGACACTTTTTTCCAATGAGATTTGCAAGTAAATGTAAGTAAATTATTTGAACTATTGGTAATTTTGAAACAATCATATAAATCAAGGCTAGTAATTTCTTGTAAGAGTTAGCAACTTAACGCATTGATAACTTAACAAATATATGTCGGTAAATCATTAGGACAATTGGTATTTTTGAAAGCAATAAAATAAACGTTGGTAAGTAGGCCAACAAAGAGTTGATAATATTCTATGAAAGTAACTTTTAACACATTAGCAAGCTACATAAATAAATTTGGTTCATTATTAGTACTTTCGCCAAAATTGTTAGTAACTTACCGACATGTTATCAACTAAACAAATTACCGGTCCAAATCTTATTACCAACAAGCTTTAACATTGACCGACGCTTTTCACATTTTACCGGCAGGGGACACTGTTCCGAATGTTGTTCTACAAAATGGTACAATCATCCAAGATACACACCGCTGAAAACTCTTCTTTTGAGATTACTCTCGGAATCGAGATAGAAAGCTACGCTCATATGGAAAAGGGTCTTAACAGTCATTAAAAGATTCAGCCAAAAGAGAAAGAAGGAGGCAAAAGAAAGCATTTTTTCCCTCTTTCTGCTAATGCCAAGTTCCAATCAGCCTACAGTGAAAGGCAAAGAAAGAGCTGCCGACAATAGCAGATAGTCTCAAATTGATCGTCTGGAGGACCACTTTCCCTTGGAAACTATAAAGCTAGCTCTCTCAATACACTACGGTGAATTTGAATAAACTAGAATTTATGTTTTGAATCTCCAATTCAATGGTGATGTGAAGAGAGAGAGAGAGAGAGAGAGAGAGAGAGATATTTTGGAGTGGTCCAGCTCCATTGCCAACCATAAATTGGTGAGACGAGAGAGTTTGTACTTTTGAAGATGGGATGGGCCACACTCTCCCCACCCAACAACATCAGACAATCACAGACAGACTCAACACACACACTCTCCCATGTGCTTGTCATTGTGCTTAGATAAAACGAGGCTTACCCACTATTTACTGCCTTTAAATTGCAATTTTCGCAACCACAGCTAAAGCTCACTAATCCATGCTTGGCCCATTTCCTCACTAACAAATCCCAGCTTCAATGCCCTTCTGAGGGAAATCACAACAGAGAGTGAGAGCTCAAGCTCAAAGTCACTTTTAGCCGATCATTCTGAAGGATAGAGCCTGAACGGTTAGGTGGAGGTGGAGGCAGGATGTTAGTGGTAGCACGAGGAAAGAGCCATGTGCATTGCATAACTCATCCGGGGCCAAAAAAGGTCATTTGTGAGAGTGTGGAAGACCTATAAAATAGAATGCGCAGATACTTGGATCTATTTTCATGAAAGTCAGAAAACCACAAATAAATAGAAATAGAATAAACCTTTCCCTGCCCCGTGAGAACCAGCAAAAGTTTCACCGGGGCAAAGGTGAAAGAGACTGGAGGAAAAGACAGATGCCCTTGGCGTTCACCTGCTTCTTTCTTCTAATTTAGAAAATAGAGCTAGCCATGAAGCCAGTGGAAATTTTCCATTGGTTTTCACAATCCCCCTGATGCCAAAATCCAAACAGAGAATACTCCAATTGCTTCGATAACAGTAGATGCAAACTTTGAACCTCAGTTTTTGTCACCTCACTGAAAAACCTTAAATTTAGGTCAGGAACACAGTAAAGGGCAAGATACTGCACGGGTAATGATGCAATAAGTGAGCCAATGAAGGCCCTTTCTTTCTGCCTCAAAATAACAAATTCTCATGGTAATAAAACTGAGGCAAGACAACTGACAAGAACCTATACACCAATTCTCTAAAATGAAGATATATAGAATGTTCAGACAAGGGTCCTACAGCCCTAATGGACTAAAGTATACTCATGAATTACCTGGAACTTAACCAATATAGGCAGAAAAATGCAGCAAAAACAGACGGGTCATCAAGGAAATCTGCACTGCAAGAAGAAGTGATCTGCTTCAACTGTAACCGCAATCACTTTCTGAGTGTTTTGAACAATAGAGTATTTCTTACAAAAGAATTGACTCAAAAACAAAAGAATTCAAAAGAAAAAAAAATAGAGAAAGCAGACTAAAAACATCAGGCCAGTCGAAAGCATCCCCGGTGCCAATGTGATCGTCTCTCCAAGATGGCAATTCCTGTTTCTGTCCACTTTAAGGTTCTTTCTTTTTTTGTATTTGGGTGGAACTGCACTTAGGTTTATACAGAGGGTGGAACCTAAAGATAAGAAAAGCACCACCCCATTCCTCTACAACTTCTAAGGATTCCTCTGCTCGTGTACAGTATTATTTGCGTGCACTGTCCACCCATTCTCTGGCTTCTACATTCGCAAAATATTAGCTGAGTTATCAACTCGGGAGCTCGACTTACTCGACCTGCTCGCCAATCAAGTCCAAACCCACCAGCAAGAAAGAAATCCCCTGAAACAGCAAAAAGTAAAAATGTATGCCCTGAGCCGACAATAAACTCCTTGCTGATGCCGTGAGAAGAAGAAATGCCAAAGAAAGCTCTTTCACATAAATCCTATTATGCTTCTTCTTTCGAGAAGCTAACTTCTCCTGCTTTTGGATTTCCTCTTTCATTTCTTTGAGATCAGGAACCGATACCCCTCTTTGGTGCTTCGGCTCCTTATCAATTAAAGCCACAAGGTCGCCCTCAGAAGAGCGACCAGATTTTTTGGTCACCACCCACTCATATGCGCTTCCTAGCTGAAATAGTCCAGATATCATTGCATTGAACTTAGTAACAGACATGGTGTTCTCAAAGAGGAGGTAAGGGACTATGAATGGAAAGGATTTCGGAGCAGGAAGAATGTTGAGAAAGGACATGGTGGCTGGAATGTAGCATACAACCCAAGCAGGTAGCTCGGCCTCGGGAACAAACATAGTCATAGGAAGGATGATACAGAAGAGGGTGAAGGAGTAGAAGGGCAATATGAGTTTTCGGAGCAGAAAAAACAGAAAGATCATATTAAACTTCTTCCATATGCTGATCTGCATTGAGAAAGACAAGAATCAGAAAACCAGTAAGAGTTAAAATTTTCACACTATTTACTCAAAAGACATCATTAAGCCTGACAGAGAAGGACTAACAATAACTAAGGAGATATTAAGTACCTTGGATCGGATAATGTCAAGCAAGCACAGCCGAAACAACTGCATTGGGCCAGAATGCCATCTGTGTTGTTGCTTCCTGTAAGCTTCGTATGATTCTGGCAACTCACACTGGCACTGTAACATGCAAAAGAAAACATGGCACATAGCATCTCAATACACTGTTTAAAGATCTATGGGATAACCAGACTTGATGACTAAAATAACAATTCCGTTGTGAATTCTGCGTTCTGAAAACATCATAGCTAATAAAATAGAAAACACTAAACTGAAGGATTAAAATGTTCTTTGGAAGTGCCAGGTTCAAGTTATATGAAGCTACAAAACTATAAAAATGCACATATATCATCACTTAATATCTGTGAACCACTATGGTGATGCAATGTGAAACACAACTCAATAATCCTTTTCCTTAATAAACTTAGATGTTAGCAAAACGTGTGCTAGATTCTCCAGTAGATATTTTACAGTTGATTCCGCTTCATTTTTACTCACAGATAAGCTGAAAAGTACCAATTACCTCAACATCATTCAGGAAAACAAATTTCCAGCCTCGAAGGTGAGCGCGGACAGCAATATCCATGTCTTCCACCGTGGTTCTCTCCAACCAACCACCAGCATCCTCTAGGGCCTTTATCCTCCAAACACCAGCAGTCCCATTAAACCCGAAAAAATTGATGAAAATACCATTTACTTGCTGCTCCACCTCAAAATGGAAACACAAATTGATGTTCTGTAACCGCGTAAGCAAGTTTTCATCCTTGTTCACAAAGGACCATCTTGCCTGAACTAGTCCCACCTCTTCATTGTCCTGAAATAACAAATTGGACATGACAATTAGAATACAACCAGTTTGAGCATCACAAAGCTAACAAATCCCACTCAATTATTACAACGACCACAGTAGTGCTCATTTGTTCGGCCAATTCCACAACTCTGGTTGAGCAAGAGACTAGTTAGTACCTTGAAGTGAGGAACTGTCCTCTTCAAAAAGTCGGGAGTGGGCTGAAAGTCAGCATCAAAAATGGCCACAAACTCATAATCCTTTACATAGCTACAGTTCATGGCAGACTTGAGGTTACCAGCTTTATAGCCATCTCTAATTACCCTATGCCTGTACAGAATGTTGGCTCCTTCCTGCTGCCACTTTTGCACCTCGTCATTAATCAAAGATTGCGTGGTCGGATCGTCCGAATCGTCGAGAACTTGAATTAACAAGCTAGACTTCGGCCAATCCAAATTACATACAGCAGCTATTGATTGTTGATACACCTACAAAAAGAAATTCCTACGTATCAGATAAAATAATCTCTTCCAGCACTAAATGACTCGAATTTTTTCAGCATCAACAGTGGGGTAAACATTCTCACCTCCTTCTCGTTGCACATGGGAATTTGAACAAGAACCATGGGGAAGAACCCGTTCTCGCCTGATTCAGGATCAACTGCAGCTCCGTTCTCTTTGGGTACGGGCTTGATCTTCTTGAACTTGATCCAGAAACACCCCAGGCACAGAACAAGCCTATCTATGCTCTGGATAAGAAACAGCACAATGCACGCATTGGCCAAGAACTGCAACGGCGGAGCTAGATACTCCACCCGAATCAAAACCCACCCCGAATATAAGGAATTAAAGGCACCCTTAACCCCTAAAGGTGTAGCTAACAAGTATTGCAATTCTGGAGCTCCGAAATGCCAACCCTTAAAGTATGCAGCAACCTCGAATCCTAGCAACAAAATCGACAACCAAAGAAACACTTTTATACACGCATAGATCCTGGACTTCACAGTGGGGTTCTCCTTGTCTCTGCCGGCGCGAGAATGGTTGGTCTCGGCATCGTCGGCATCAGCGTCGGTCCGTCCGGAGGCGACGCGGCGCCGCACCGCGGAGGCGAGAGTGAACGTTGCAGCGGCAATGGAGGTGAGGCAGCCGGCGGCTTTGTGTGCCTTGAGGAGCAGGACCCAAGTAAGCTGCTTGGCGTTCTTGTTCCGGCCCTTGTCGCGGGCCCGGCCCAACGGTGTCGAGTCGCCGCCGCCGCCGCCGCCGATGAGGAAGTCCTCCTCGGACGGCGACTCGAGCTCGACCATGGACCAATTGGGGTTCTCCATCTTGACGACCACGGGAGTGCCCTTGTGGCCCTCTTTCGCCCACCAATCAAATGAGGGCGCCATTGTTGGTCTTGGTCTTCGTCAAACTTGATCTAGGAAAACACCCACTTCGTACAATTTGGTTCGATGAGCTAAAGATTGGAGCTTTTCCTATTTCCGCAAGATTTAGCCGAGTCCCAGATGGGGGAAAGCCAAAAAGAGCTAGGAATTTAGTCTCATTCTTGTCCTAGCGGGAGAGACACACAAGCCGCGGAGAGAAAGAGAGAGAGAGAGAGAGAGCTTGTGTGGATTCAGATATAAACCAACTGCTTCAGAGGAAGAGAGACAGAGAGCGAGAGATGCGTGGAGGAAGCAACAGAGCAAGGCGTCTCTAGATCATGGTGACATTGGGAGAGGAGTGATACGGGGGAATGAGAAGAGGAAGAACACAGAGAGTTCTAGAGAGAGAGAGAGCGTGGTGCTTTGTATCGAGAGGGAGAAGGAGTACGTGGGAGAGAATGGGATGAGCCCAAAAGTGCTAACACATTCGATTACAGCTTGCAAAAGGTGGTCTCAAGTGGCAAAGAGAGAGAGGGAGGGAGGGAGGGGGAGAGAGAGAGAGAGTGATGTACAGACAGATATAGAAAGAAAAGGATGGTAACAGCGCAACACGTCTTTGATTTTGATTCCGAAATCAATTACCAAAGAGATGGAAAACAAAACCCCCGCTTTTTCACCAAAGGAAACTCCGCCTCTCCATCCAAAAATTGCATTTTCTTACCTCCTCAAAACTTTTACCGCGCGACACCAGAAAACGACCCAGATTTTGGGCACACGGTAAAATCATCCGCCGCCCCCAATTCATGGGACCAAGACCCGCTTCTTCCAATCTTGAAACATTTCGATCGCACTTAACCAAGAAAACTGTTCCGAGAATCAACAAAATCGAATAAAAAGACTCCTCCTTGACGAAGATCTCGGTTCCAAATTTTCCTGCAGATCAATTGACCACCTACCCCTCTTGGTTCTCGACGGAAAACCAGAACATCACCCACCACCCGTCGAACACCCTTCCTCCCCACACACGGTAATTTCACGGACCCAAAAGATTGTCCTTTTCATCCCATTTACTTCCTCGGCCTCGGTCTCGGTCTCGGTCTCGGTCTCCGGCCTCGGCAGGGCGTTTAAATTTCGCAGGAGGATAAAATGTCAGTAAGACCCCGCTCAGGACCGGCGCGCTAGGACGAGGAACGATGATCGGGCAACACGAGAACAAACCGCGAGATGTTCGACACGACACACGGTGTCCCCCCCCCCCTTCTCCCCCGGCGTGCGGAATGCGGATGCTCCCTACCCCCCCTTCCGGGATATTGGTCAGAGAGAACCTTCGAGGAATTCCTCCTCCTCCTCCTCCTCCTCCTCCTCCTCTCCTTCCTTTTCCTTCCTACCTACCTACCCACCTTCCTTCTATCTGTCGAAATTAATGACCAAGAAAACGGTAATGATGACACGATGGATGCAAAGGCGAAGGAAAGGGTCTCTTTCTTCTTGTGGGTCGGGGACGAATGGAAGCGGAAAAACCAGAGGCGGAGGGAGGAGGGAATGAGGGAGGGAAGGTGGAGGAAGGGAGGGTGGGGGAGGAGCTTGAAAGGCGACGGCTTGACGAGGCAACAACCGTCCGTGTCCCAACGTGGCAAAAAGGTGGTAAAGGTGACGTCTTTCGGAGGAGGAGGGTTTGGGTTTTTTTTTTTTTTTTGTTTCTGGCGCATTTGCTGTTTGTTTTGCCACTTCTTTTATTTTTTTTATTAATTCCTTTAGGATTTATGTCGGAAACCAAAAAAAGTAATTTTCAAGACCGTGGTTTTCGACCTGTTTGGAGGTGTGCGTGTGTGTATATATATATATATATATATATATATATATATAAAGTGGTGGATACTTGGATTTTTTTCAAAATTTTTGTAAAATAAAGAGGTATTTTAAATTTTAAAGATTCTAAAACGTTGGAAATGATTCGAAAGATAAAAATATTTTTATATTGGCATATTTTTTCGAAATTTTTTGTTTCGGCTTTTTGTAATCACATACCGTGTTATCAAAATCGCGACATGCCATTATTGAAGTGGATAAGTGATTGAGATGCGCTTATAAATTACTTTGCATGTCTTTAAGGAGTTAGTAAATTTTTCCTTGGATTAAGATGATGATCCGGAGTAACTTTAGAGTGTTTTATAAGTCAATTTACGGAATTTCAAACACAGGATTGGATCCGTTTATGTTAATTGAAAACATTTCAGAACTGTACTTTATTTTTATTTACTTTCTCGATGTTAATTTTGGAATAGTGATCAGGATGAAAGTAAGGTATTTGTAAAGTTCTCCATGAAAAAAGTTGTTGAAAATGCATACGCTAACAGACATAACGAAAATAATAACCAACCTTTTTTATAAAATTGAAAAGAAAAAAACCAAAGAATCATAATGACAGATATGCCTCTAAGAAATTATCTGGACACTTCTAAATTTAAAACACATCATCTTCTCCACGTTGTGCACTCATCTCAAGAGTATTATGAATTTTTTTTATTTTTTTCCTCGTGATAATGACGCATTCACGAGCGCTTGAAATTAATGATATGTTCAAAACATTTTGACACATTTGGGCGGTCAAAATCATGCGTGAGAGCACTAAGTCAGTGGTAAAAGTAAGATTGCCAAGAGTGGTTGATGCTAAAATTATTTTAATCACAAACTAGGGAATTGCAAATGTCCTTCCAACTTTTGGGGCCTACTATAATTAGCCCTTTATCTTTTTTAAATTTCTTTAAATTCCCACTAATCATTCGAACCTTTTTTTATAGTATCCCTTACCCAATCACAGTTAATAAATTTTTTTTTGTAAGGACAGTTAATAAATTTTTCTCATATTGTCTTTGAGAAATGATATAAAAAAGTTATTTAAAATGTGAAAAATGTCCTTTGGAAGAAGTGTGTTGGCATAACACTGGATCTCAGCATCAAAGGAAATATTTCGAATTCAAGTATTTTATCGAGATTTTTCAATCAGTCGATTACACATAATTAAAGTCAAAATCGAGACAGAATTCGCTTATATGTTCACCACGTGGCGCATTACTTTGCCTTTTCTCGCTTATTAATTGTGGTCCGCACACGCATACTACATGTCAGTTTAACATTGAAAAATAAAAATAACGAAAGAACTTTATATATTTTCTCGTGTAGTATCTTTGGACAAAGAGCTTTTATTTAGTCTTTATTGTGTTTTTCTCAATTCGTTGTCCTACCATTTTCTTCTTTTATTGTAAGATTTGACAGAAAATATAATAAATAGATAGAGAAATTGATTCTAACCTGCAGACAGTATAACGTTTATGGTATAGTTTATATAAATTCAGAAATTTGCCCAACTGATAAATTAAACTAAATGCGTTTGAATCATGTATATTATATTTTATTCAATTCAGCAAATTACAAATTCGCTCAAAATAGTAGTGATATTGTTTGTACAAAATCTCTTAATGTAATTCTCAATTAATTTAATTGCTTGTTTAGTAGATATAATGCAAATAATAGTTTAAATGATAACATTTATAAAACAAAATAAATTGTGGTTTACCAATTTAATAAATTGTATAGCTCAAATGGCGGTTTTATTTAGTACTTTTCAAATGTACTTTATTTGTAGTATAATATTCATTATCCATTTGTTATTGGATAGATTATATAGTTTAAATATAGGTTTATTTCCACTTACAGAGACTGATAATCAAAATATAGATAAAAATAAGGTTCATGGGTTTTAGTTTGTTGTGCTATAGCTTTCATCTTTTATCTCACGATTCCAAAAACTTATCTACCTAATTATTTACAAAGTTTCCTTATTTATTGAATTCTATTCATTAAAGAATAAGCTAAAATTTAGAGAGAGAAAAAAATGAACACTAAAGAAACGTATTTCGTAAATTATTGAATTTTGTAGTTTGAATTATATATTGACAAGAATAAAGTAAATGAGCTTTAGATTCTTGTACGTATGACAACTTTCATGTTTTATCGAGGTAAGAATAATGTGGAAAATAGAAATATGAAATTTCTTTATGTTTCAATATTAATATTGAAAAGTACACAAGCCTATTTATAAGCTTTACTATATGATTATCTAGTAACATATCATCTATGATATGCGCAATTAAACAGAGAGATACGCACAATTGGGAGAGATATGGAGAATAAAAAAAATGCTTTAATTATATCTAACAAATAAAAATATCCTGGAGAAATATCTCTAACATATCTTATAATTCGAAAAAAAAAAGAGATTATGATCAAGGAATAAAGGTACATGATCTTGACATTAGAAATTCTAAAATAATGGCTTAAGAGATGCAGTTTCGAGTTTTAGATATTTTCAAGAACATTATTGAATGATAGATTCTATTTTGTGTATAGTTTAATTTTCAGCATTTATTGTTCCTTTATTTCTTTTAAATTTTACCGTAGGTTTTTTTTTTTGCTCAGATACCGTACGTTAATAAGCAGCTACATAAAAAACTTTGTTAGGGATTTGCTTGTGATTTTCTTAAATGTTACCTCACCTAAATATTACCCAAGCGAAACATTGTTAATTAGGAATTTGGTTTTGCTATTTAAGTATTCAAGTCACGGGCCAAGAATCTGGTTATGGAATGATTATTTTATTTTAGACACGCATTATCTCTATTATTATTAGACGATTATATAATTACCTTTTGTTTTCCAAATATTTTCAACTTAAACTGATTAGTGAAAGAAAAGAGACACGCTATCAAGTATGTATATGTATATATATACATATTAAGTATTGAAAGGGGCGAAGCCCAAAAGTTAGACTGAAACTCGCCTAACGAAACTAGATCCGACCTCATCTCCTATCAATAAAGGAATTTATGTTACAACCATAAAGCTATCACCTCTAGATGTTCCAAATCTTAGGCCCCTTTTGTTTTGCGAGAATTGAATAATTTGAAAAATATTTTCCTAAAAATGACTGCTTGTATCGCTTGAAATAATTAGTTGATGAAAAATATTTTCATTACCAGCAACAATTTATGTCTAAATATCTTCATGAAAGATGATAACATTTGTTGTCCATTCATTTTTGTAAGAAATATAGACAATCATTTTTAGAAAAAAAATGATTTTCAAATAATTTATTTTTCGCCAAACAAACGGCGCGGTAAATAGAAGTAAAATTTCCAATTCAAGCGCCTATATGTGTTTTTTTTCTTCATTTGCATATTATGAAAATTTACGTGGCTCGTTTACAGCAGTTATGTCAGGATGGGCATTGACATTGCTGACGGCGATGGATCTCGTTGCCATTTAATCGACCATAAAATCTAAAATTATTTTTTTTATATAGGCGGAAGAATTGAATGGTTCAAATAATTATTCAATCCACCAGCTTCAATAATATTTAGTGTGATGTCTCGTATCAATTAAGACTATTCCACGACATTGGACAGGTCGGAAATTATTTAGACGGCACGACCAAGGGGGTCAAGGTGCGTGCCCTAGCTAGCTCAACATTAATGTCACATGGCCCGGACTACACTTCAAATCAAATTAGATCTAGCTACTATCGTTTTATCGCGGACCCGCGACTTAAATAGCATATGCTCTTCTTTCATTTATTTAGAAAAGAAAAAAAAATGAGAGACTTTTGTAAATTAAATAATACTTGAATGCTTTTGGGGGGGGGGAGGGGAGTTTGGCACTAGTTTGTTTAATCTGGCTGGAATTAAATTTGAATGATTTTGGTGTGAAAAGATTGGGAATTTATTATTATCAGAAGTAGTCTAATCATGAGTTTGACACCAAAGTCAAGGCAAAGTTGAATAATCCTCTTTGTGATTAGTCCAATCATAAGACTTTATGTTTTTAACCAATGAAATAAATTATGATGACGCAATTACTGTGATCGACACGGAATAATGGGTTGTCCGTTGCATCTCGAAGTATGAAACTCAATCAGAATTTTGTTTTATGTTCGATCTGTGCCGTTACTAAATAATAATTTAGTATTTCGCGACTAATGATTTCAAATTATAGTAAATAAATTATTATCAATGAAATTATAGTTAAGTTAAATTTTTTAGAAAATTCTTACAATCACTTCATTCCATTCAATTCCATTCCCACAATTCATCAAATAGAGATATCGGATTATTTCATTCCAGTCCATTCCATTCTATTCCATTATTTTCATATTCCCTAATTTCATTCTATTCTGCCGTACCAAACGCAACGCCAAAAGTTTATGCATAAACATGTCGCGTGGTGTAAATTATTGTAAATCTCAAGTTTGGATTGTTGTTCTATTGAAAAAAAAAAGTTAGGATTGTTACAAGTCCACCCATCACGATTTGACCAAAGATAGGACATTCTAATCATATCGAGAGATTCGAGGAGTGATGATTTTTGTCAACCTGACCTTGATAGACTGCAGGAAAACGATGTTTTCCTCCAACCAAACGTTTGAATATGTAGCTTACAAGTTACCCCCACACAAAAGTGCAACGAAAGTTAAACGGGAGTGATGTTCTTGTTTGTAACTCGTCAATCAAAGATAAGTTGTTATCGGCTAATTGATTCATCAATATGATTAATTATTGCCAAATGCATGCAAAAACAAGTGAAAGGAAGGGAAAGGGTGGGTACTTTTTTCAAGTAATTTCCTCTTTTGATTTTAGTTCGAGTTATATTTTCAATTAAATCTTCGATTTGCGTGAAAGCAATCCACTTTAATCTATAAAAGACACAAAAGACCATGCCATTGTATCACCCGCCTGAGTGGCGCTGCTGGAGCGCGCATTCTTCCTCTCGCAAAAGGTTGAATGTTCGAATCCCGGGCGTCGCAGAGTGACTTAACCGGTGACACGTGTGTGGTGGCTAGCACGTGTCGCCCCCAGGGTTTACTCCCCGACTGTCGGCCGTGCGGGGGTTCCCTGGGTTATCAAAAAAAAAAAAAAGACCATGCCATTGTAAATTGTCTAGAATGTCTCATTAATTTGAAAAAGTAAATCAATATTTTTATTAATCTCGATAGAAGAGGTACGAGGTATTTCGAGTAAATCCTTGAAACCCAATCAAATTATGAGGACGGGGCAATTCAGCCATCTCTTATTATAGGATGTATCAATTTTTTAATCATGATTTAAAATAACAAATGTCAACATCTACTTATCCATTTGACCCAAAAAAACCAATGATCTGCTTTTCCTCGATGGAGCATCTCCAGAGGTTTTCGACATTAACTCGAGGGAAGCTCCACAAAAACTAAAGGGTGGAAAATAAAAATAAAAATGAGATATTCCCCCAAAAAATATATTTATTTATTTATTTATCAATTTGCATTTTTTTGGGTGGAAAATATTTTTTGTTTTGGTCTAAAGGGTGGAAAATCGAAACGTCGAAAAAAGATGCTCGAAGCGCCGCGACCTTTTTTACCGCTCCCACGTGGAATCCACGCGCGAGTGCCCGCGAGTCGGCGTCCGCTGTCGCCGAACGGGGGGGGGGGACTCATTCGCGGACCGGATGGCGAATAGTCCAAAAAGCCCCTGTCCCCATTTCGCTGCCACCGACAATTTTCAGACGGGGAGGGGGCGGAGCCCGAGGAGGGGCATTCCCGGGATTCCACATCGCGCCGGGGGCCCCATCCCGAGCGGCGGACGCGAACGGCCCCCGCTCCCGCGCTGCCCGGCGTTTGCGGTGGTCCCTCCGGCGGTGAATGCCGCGATGGGGACGTCTCGGCCCCTTCCCTCCGTGCTGTCCCACCCCTCCCCGGCGGCGGCGCCGCCGCGAGCCCCGACGCCGTCGGGGACGCGCGGTCGGAGGGGACCCCGCGTGCGGGGCCAGCGGTTCGGGCCGCGTCACGTTTCTCACGCGACGGAGCAGGGTACGACTCTGGCGCGAGTCACGTGAGGCGGGCGAAGTGAGTGGGACCCAGCCTGCGCTTTATCTATCTATTCATTCAATTTATTTTTTGCTTTTTTCGTGCTTTCGTGGCGGTCGTTTTTCTTTTTATTTAAATATTCCTTTCGTTTTTCGAAATTCAAATGCCTTTTCGGAAAAATCGAAGCTCGGGCGCGCAAAACGGAGGAGGATGGGGGCGATTTTGGACGTATTCGACGGCGCAGAGAGATGTGCTGTCGGGCCCTTACCCTCTCCCTCTCTCTCTCTCTCTCTAGCATTGTGTTTCTGATTATTCGATTTGTGCATATTTTAGTATTATTATAATTACAATTACCGCAAAGAATGATGTAATTCGGCATAATTAAGAAAATCCTCTTTCGATTATACTCTTACGATCGCCTTTTATGCTATAAATGATAACCATTCTATTTCTATTTTTTCGTTTCAGAAACGGGCTTGGAACAGAAATTCACTCGGTAACGCAGTTTCGTTTTTTCTTTTCCGGAACAAAATTTGATTTCGGAAATAGGTTTGGAACATAAATGAGAAATTAAAATTTTCTACTTTTCTATTTTTGGAGCAGAAATGAGAAGTTGAAATTCTTCTTATCGCTCGCTCCTGCTACTAGTCGGTTGTCCACTCGTCGCCCATCGCGGCCCACTTGCCGGTTGGCGCCTCCTGCCATTCATCGTCTCCGGCTGCTGGCTGCCCTCCTCCCACCATCGACCACCGTTTCTCGCCGCCGGCCGTCCTCTTCCCGCCTCTGACAGCCGGTCGCCTCCCATCGCTGGCCGCTGGCTACTGTCCACCGGCCACCGCTACCGCCTCCGGCCGCCAACCTCCCCCCATAGCCCAAAATCCACCAAACAAAGGTATCGACGAAACTATCGCTATCTTGCGTTCGATTCTCCTTTTTGTTTTCATTCCGGTTCCCTCATTTTGTTCCGCTGGATCAAATATGACATTAGGGAACGTGTCTCTTTCTCTGTGTTTTGTGTGTGTGTGTGGCGAGAGATGACGGGGGGAAGAGGGACGATGCATGTGCATCGAGGGTCCGGAGGACGTCCCTTGATTTCTTTTTGAAATTTCTGATTTGCCGTGACAATGTCATACGGCTAATTCGTCGCTACCGGTTTTATAAATGGTAAATAATTAGGCAATTTGAATATATAAATTGTAGAAGAGGGACGGCTCGTGCGCGCCATGAAAAGCGAAGGATTAGGCTAGTATAAATAACAAAAGTTAGGATAATAATGCTAATAGTCGTTGAACTTTTAATTTATTCAACGTAATCTTTAAAATTTCTGTACATATCCAAATTGGTCTCTAAATAAATTATATGAAAATATTTAATATTGTCCTCGAAATTAAATTAATTGAAAGAAAAAATTAAACATTTTTATAAAGTTCAGGAATTATTTTAAACAAGTGCAAAAACTTTAGAGATTACATCAAACAAATTAAAATTTTAGAAATTATATTATAGATTGAGTTAAAAGTTTAGAAAATTAATTAAATAAATAAAAAAATTAGAAATTATATTACACGTTAGGCGATAAATTGAGTCGCCGTTTCCGGAGACTTCATATGACAGCACTAAAAAACAAAAAGAAAAGAAAAGAAAAGAGGAAAAAAAAAGGACTAGACAGAGAGCCTCGAGAAAGGGGCTTGACCGGAGTAAGAATCCCAACCAAGGTTTGTGCGGTGGCCAATAATGGAGCGCGGGGCATTTCCGTAATTTGGAGCCGCGGCGGGGACGGAATCGGAAAACCGACCTCGCGACAGGGGACCGGGGAAAACGTGCGCGGGACTCCCCCTGGGGGTGTTCAGGTCTCTCGCCACGTGGCTGGATGACGTCGGAGCGACGGCGGGACCGTCGGACGATCGAGGCGATGACCGAAGGTTTTTACGGTGTCCGGCGACGCCGACCGTTTCGCGACGACCCGGGCGGCATCGGTCGCCGGACGCACCGCCACGTCGCCCGCGCCGGCCCCCGCCTTCTCCTCCGCCGGCCGCCGCCGCCGGTGGTCGGCCGTCTCTCTACCGCCTCCTTCCCACTTTGCTCGACGTCTCACCTCTTTGCCCTCCGCCGCCCCTCCTCTCCTCATCTCCTTCGACCGCAACCTGGCGGCCTCATGTTTGAGGTCGTCGACCCGGAGGCAACTTCAAACGTCGAGCCATAGTTCGATACAACTTTTTGCTAAGCCCGCCGCCGGCGACAAAAAAAATAAATCTGTAATTCATCACTTGCCGATTGACGTGCGAAAAGCTTTCGATTACAAAATCAACTGCCAACACGGATACCATTTCATCCGACGATGGAATGTGTACTCGTGGCTGACCTAACAGAAATCTTTTAATTTTATTTCACGCCCAAAGAATTACAGCCGACACATAAAATGTCAGCTAACAAATTTCTTATTATACTCAATTTTACGACTGATACGGTGGGGCGACGTACTGAATGCTTGGGTTCGGGTGCTGGGAGGAGGACACGTGGCGCTGCGGGAGGAGGGTCCGCGGCGCGCCGAGCCAAGGCCTGTCCCGGGCAGAGTTAGATCGGGTCGTCGCTTCGCGTCATCCGTGGCAAGTCACGGCGGCTCGCCCCCACGGCGTTCGCCATCCATCCATGCAAGATGTCGTGCGTTATCCAAAACCGCGAAACCAAGGCCTGCTAGTTTGTCTTCGGACCGACCAAATCGCATTCGCACGCACGGCGTCTTTCTCGTTTTCCCATGTATATTTTCCAACGAGTCTTTGAACTTCGTCCTTGTTCTCCATTCCATCGCCACACATCCCAAGTTCTCGACAGCTTGTTTTCCCTATTTTCCTATTGATCATCGTACTCTCTTGGCTGTACTTCGAGCGGTGAGATATAGATGTGAGTTGTACTAAAAAAGTCTCACGTTAGAGAATTTAACGTGGCATGGAGCAGTTAATATATCCCAATTGGCCATAACTCGTTAACTTAAGCTTTTGAGTGTATGTGAATCAAATTAATATGGTGACGGGATCGAAGTTGCAAAATATAGATCATAGGAGCTCACACGTGAGGGGTGAATTGTAAATTGTTGAGATATATGTCTAAATTGTCTTAAAGAAGCCCGTATCGGAGGAGCAGTAAATATATTTTAGTTGTTGCCCATAACTCGTTCACTTAAACTTTTGGTAAATGTGGGTCGAGTCAAATTGACGGGCTCGAACTTGGAGCGCTCCCTCTTGGCAATCTCCCGGGACAAAGGTGTCGGGTTTCTGCTCCTATGCACGTACGTTCGACAGTCAAGAAAAGCCAATGTCACAACAACAACTATTTAGCCATCGTGAAACAGGTGTTCCTCGCACTAAAAAATCGACCCACCGACAGATTTCTAAGGAGAAAGCCAGTAAAATGTTAGGAACGCCAAATGCAATTATAAAGTGCGAGCAATCATAGCACCACCAACAGCAACGTGCACGTTTGGGTTTTGCATATTCTTTTGATATTTGACTGGACCAGCTGAACTTTAGCACTTTGAACCCACGTGTCCCTGTCACACACACACACACACACACAAACATATATTCCAATTTCTGGTCGAAAAATCGATTTATCAAGGGATTTATAATACAGAAAAATCTTAAATTAGTATATTTATGATAAATTTATTTAAAATAATTTTTAACTATAAAAAATCCTAAACTGGTATACTCGTAATAAATTTATCCTCTATTAGTTTCCTTTAAATTTTATCGTCAAATTGCTGAGGTGGATGACACGTGACAGTTGGCAAATGTAATGGTTTAGGGTTTTATCACTCTATTTGTCACAGATTTACTAATTGATGATTTTTTGTGATATTAATCTAATTTGACGAAGGGTAAATTTATCACGAGTGTACCAATTTAGAGTTTTTGGTAGTCAAAATATTAGTTCTGAGTAAATTGATTACGGATGTATTGGTTTGAGATTTTTTATGGTATGAATGTTAGTTTGAAGTGAATTTGCCACAAGTATACCGATTTAGGATTTTTCGTGATATTAATCATTTGTCAAGATAAGGGTGAGCATTGAACAAGCATTGAACTAAGTAGTTCACATGCAACTATGTAAAAATAAATAGACTATGCACGAAGAATCGAGATTAACGAAGTGAACGCCGGACATTTGTCAATAATGGCCCGAAATTTCGTTACATTGTCGCGCGGGCCAACGTCACCAACAGGGCGTAACATATGTTGGGGACACAAACATTGCTTAATTTAATGCACGCGCTATCTAGCTGGCCCCTTGATTTCCATTAGCCGTCCGCTTGTGCAAGCATTACGAGCTTGACAAACATTAATTATGGTCCAACACCTTGTCCTTGGTTACCACCTAATCTTTTGATTGAAACTTTATGTGTACAGGTGCCCCATAGGGGGGGTCCTACGTTTCTTGATTATTTTCTTAGATGTTATAGACGGATTTATATTTAATGGGGTCAGCCAACCCTCGCAAGAACACATGATCGTGTCGATGATGTCGGAAATCAAGTGAACTTACTTGTAGTCTATGATTCGATCCGTGAATCAAGTACCATACATTTCTTTTTTTGTGTCATTACGCAATCAATTTAGGGTACGTTAAAATTTCATAACAAAATAAAATATTATTCTTAGAAATGATTTACAAGGAAACCGGTTGGTTTTCATTAATTTGGTAGTATCGGGAAAATAATTTCCTTCTCGCTAGAAGGGAAAATTATTTTTCTATAATCTGAACTTGTTGTTCTCAGTGCATGAAAATGATCTCCGTCGATCAATTAGTTTTAGAGTTCCTTGCTGAGCTTGCTGTGCTGTAATATCTGCGATTAAACGACATCTCTTTCTCCTTTTGCTCCTTTTGCGGTCGACCAACCAAACCCTAATTTCCTGTTCTTGTTTTTGGGGGTGATGATCTATCAAACCCTAACTGATATATGATGTTGTTGCATCATGCACGTAAAATGCGAACGTAAGACAAATCTATCGTTGTCTGTTTTGTCGTGTAACGATGATTCGGAGGATCTCAAAACGAAAGAAGACACCGGTGGATTACGTTGTACTTCTTAGGGTTTCAAGCAATGAAATGCACATTTAGGGTTCTTGAAACTCATCAGCTCAAATATGTACTTTTCCAAGTTAACCTTGGTCTAGAAAGTACAATATAGTAAAAATAAATCTGAAAAAAGCGGGTATTACGCCGCGCGGATGGGCCACGAAGCAAGAGTTTCGCCTGGTTGCATCGGTTTACTAAGGAAGTTCTTGAGAAAATTACCAAAAAAGTCTTTAATCTTTTGTACTTGTGTCGATTTAGTCTTAAACCTTTTAATTTGACCAATTGAGTTTTAAACCTCGGCAATGACCAATGACCGGTAATGGTTGCCCTCGCCAAATCTAGGAAGGTCAAGCCTCGCCCCAAGTTGGCGAGGAAGAGCCTCATCGGATTCTAGCTACAGTGACCTCACTTGAGGCCAGCAAGAGTGACCCTCCCCAGTCATCGCCTATGGCCAATCGTTGGCCATCGCCGAGGCCCGGCTACCGATGGAAGAAGAAGGAAAAAAAGAAAATAAATTAACAAAAAATTCAAAAAATAATTAAAAATTACAAAAATTATTCACGTCAACATTAGTCATGCCATGTTGGATGGTAGGTATCCACTTTAGCGATTTTCGGCCAAAATTTGTTGGATGAATTATATTGGTAAATTGTCAAAAGATTTAACATTAATTGGCAAAATTGAAAGGTTTAAGACTGAAATGACACAAGTACGATAGGTTTATAACTTTAATGGTAATTTCCCTAGAAGTTCTTCCATAAACATTTCAAATTAAAGCATTAATATTACGAAAAGTTTCACGTTCGAATCCTCAAACCTTTCGTCTTATACTTTTCAACATCAACACGAAAATTGTTATCTTATTTTGCATCCTTTTCTTTTTCCGTAATGACTAACGACTTAAAATGTTGGTTCTAGTTTCCTATAATATTTTATCATCAATTTTACTAAACCCTTATGCTAATAAATTTTGGCTCATGCCATTTTCACTCCTCGAATAATTTTAGACACACCTTACAATCTAATGGTCAAAAGTAACCTCACTAGGAGCACATAATGGTGAGATTGACAAAAGGGGAAAAAAATACATACATTTAATGGAAATCAATCAATCTAATGATTTTTAGTATCGCTTTCTAAACTGCTTCTTCTTCTTCTTCTTCTTCTTTTGTATTAGAATCGAAGATGTTTACATGTTTGTTGCTTTCTTACGAGAATCATCTAAGATTCGAGTATTTTAATAAGTTCAATGGTTGGATTCTTATTTGAATGAATATTAATAAAGTACATTTATTTCCAACGTCTCTAAAGTTCAATATAACGACCTGGTCCAATGAGGGTGGGGAGCGGTCACCAACTGGACAAGGAGCTTTTCCCGGCAGGCTTTTAGGATGGCGAATGGGGCACGGAGGAACTGAATTGTACACCGAATAGGAGAAGGAAAACGATTCTCAGATATATAAATATTATATATATATGAAAACTAGAATTAACTCACGAAGGCGCCTTTTGATCGTGCTCATGTGGGAGCGTTCCTAGAATGGGTGACCTCTTGAGAAGATATCCATTTATAAGCCAAATGATAAAATCGTGAGACTTGATATGGGACGGGCTAAAGCGGATACAATCACATTAGTAAGTAGAAGAGAGAAAATGAAAGTTCATACAAAATGGAACGGAAAATAACATAAGACGGTAGAATAAAACATCATTATTTTGATAAATACGAACAATCTTGCATTTTCATGATAATGCGCGGCTTTTGCATTTTCAATAGATAGAAATTTTCGCTCTTTCCATTTGTAATTTTGATTAATTAGTTCTCTTGAGGATATTATCGTCAACTCAATAAATTAAAGAGTATTATAGTCATTTAGAGGGAGGGAATAGCGGGAGCCTAGATTTAATCTTTCACGATAATCCTAAATATGGATGGACCCGTATAGGAATTAGATTAATTAAATATATGGATGTCTTTCCCTTCTAAGCAAAATACCTTAAGTGTTATCGTTAACTAATTCAACTTGCAATTAATACTTTTCCACTTCATTTTTAGTTATCACGTATTATTTCCGTAGATACTTAGAGAACCAACTTTCCTCACTAATCAATTTGGCAAATTGTGTTAATATAAGCAACAAGTTAAATAATCACTGAGGAAAAACCGCATGATTGTATTTCTTTAGATTTAATCTCGCAAGGTAAATCATCATTGTGTGGCGCAACGATTCATTCTTCTCTAATTCCTTTTAGTTTTTCTTTCTCGAACATGGAAAATTTGGAAATTACTTTGAAGCATCTGTATCAGCATTTCCATGGTTGAAAGCGACTTCGTAACTTCAAGCTCCTGTTGTCTCGAGCTGTTTTCCTACCCATTTGGCCATATTGCCATGTGGGGAGAGCTAGGGTTTGTCCCCCCCTCCTGTGGCAATAAACATCATTATCTTTAATTAAATATGCTTTGATTAATTGGGGGAGAGCTAGTGTCCTATTTTGATACAATAAGGCTCCTTTATTCATTTGTTTAGGAGTACTGCCGTGACCTCGTTACCGACAAATCTCGCGACCTTTCGGGTCGTAATTACACGTCTCACATGGAACGTATTGTTCTCTGACATGACTTGTTTTTGCCTTCTATGGTAAAACACACTTATTCTCATCTTAATCTATGTAATTAAGATGATAATTGATGCAGAAATGGAAGCAGGTATTGAGAGAAAAAAAGGTCCGGAATCGCGTAGAAAGGGAAGGAAATCGGATAGTAAGAAATGGGACGAAATTTAGACAGAATATTTGATATCGATGTATTTAGTCATATGGAGAAAGCTAAATGGAAATAAAACTTGTCAAAAGCTAATATTTATAGTATTAATTACCGACAACCGAACCCTGATCATAATCAATAGTGGGTTTTTTTTAAAGTAAATCAGAAATTACAAAGCAATTACTTGAAAAAGTAGGAGATAAATAAAAGACTAACAAAACTCAAATTGAAACAAACGCTATCCGTTCTCTATCAATTTTGTCCCGTAATCTTCCATCGGATTACCCGAAATCCTTCACTTATTACCAGAACCGAATGAGACCCGAACCGAAAAGCCCTGAAATTTTCGGTTCGGTTTTTGACAGCATTCCATTGGAGTTTTCTCAAATCATGCTCTTCAAGAAATAACTCAAAACATTTTCCTTATTGGTCACAATAAATTTCTTATTGCACGGGTGCGTCAGAGAGTACACAAGGACACTTCAAAATCGACAGCCATTGGATTCCATTCTCAACGCCAAATGCAGACAACGCTCTAGTTTCCCTATAAAAAAAGAACAAAAATAAATTTAAATCCCCTAAAAAAAAATAAAGAAACCAAAACCACCCAAATATTTTCAAAAAAATTAAACACAAAAGGCCAAAAAAAAGAAAAAAAACCCTCAGCTGCTTTTACCGAAATTTAAAAAGAAGCTATCTTTGAACGTGCATAGGTTGGGTCATGGCGAGAGGGATATTCTCTTCGGATCTCTGCCCCTCTCTCGCGCACAGATTTGATTCATTCCAACACCCTAAAATTCATTTCACGACATTCCCCGTCAAAAAAGAACTGCAAAAGTCAACAAAAGGCGCCTATAAGTTCGAAAGAGATTGCTTCTGTCCTCGTTCAATTAGGAATTGATTATCGAGCAATCATCGGCCTATGAACATTGAGATTCATTCATGTCCAATCGCATTGACCCACACGTCCATGTCCAATCTAGTTTCGAGAAAATAGGGCTGAAATCGACGTCGCACCCGGAGGCTTTCAACGGCCCGGTTCCAGAAGTTTTGAAAGGTCAACTTTCATGAGGAACATTGAGGAAAATACCACGAAATGACGACCCTACTTCCCAAACTAATCCGTTTTGGCCTTGGCCTGTATGATAGATATGATTAGTGAACCGATGGCGGTTTCTTCACATGTCAGATGTGAAGCGAGACCGGAGAATTTTCCGCGACATACTGTGGACTGGGTTCCGGGGAAGGAAGGAGAGATGCCATAACTTTTCCCTCAGCAAAAAAACCGGAAGTAATCGCGTTGCTCGTGGTCTTTCCTCGATCTGGACCAGGAGCACGAACATACTTTATGTACAAGTACGCAGCAAAGACTAGCAAACACCTGACCTCGTTGACCGCCGCTTCAAATCATCTTTTTCTTTTCCTCTTGGACATTTTGCTTCCATCAGTCTTCGCGACTGAATCCGACTGAGAGTTTCCCAGCGTGGCCTCAACAGCGGAACTCCACAGGGCCCTCTCTACGTCTGATGGTGTGAACAGCTGCCCCTCGGTGCTCAATTCCTGAAAGTGCTTATGCTGCTTAAAAAGTAAAGGCTAAACGCATAATATATTAGACGACGATGATTGAACTTCAGTATTGAGATTTACGTCTAAGACATTGTGAGGTTCACGAAAACAATCCTCAACTTTCTTGTTAGTTAACACTTTGCATCATCTAGCTTCAGAACTTTCAGTTTACACCCTCCAGACATGCTAAAGTTTCGAAAAACCTACCTTTTGCACCATCTATTTCTATCTTTTCCCTTCCTTAGCAGCATCTACTCTCTATCTTTTTTCCCTAATGTTTTCCTAACGGTGTTTAACTTCAGAATGTAGCGTGCATTTTCACCTTAGGATGAAAACTGTAGGTTTTGAAACTAAAGGATGCAAAAAACAGATGACCAAAAACGGAGGACGTTTTTGCAATTGTCTGCTAAGATATTTCTCAGTAGTTACTCTGATTATAGCTATTAACTCCAGCCTCAAAACAAACATGCACGGTTAACTGTTGAAGGACTTGGACATCTAACTTCTTTTAGCAGATCAACATAAGATAGACTAAACTAGAGTAGAAGAGCATACATCATCACCACAGGAAATAGTGTCTACAAAACATGTTCACTTACTGTGGCCATCAGTAAGCCCATCATAACAAAAAGAAGCTTTCTTGTTTTTAAACAAAGTGCAGCCCATTTTGAAAACAATAATTTGCAGAGCATTCTCCAACTTAAGTATATTTCTTTGTACTTGATAAGTATAACCGAAATTTCAGATAAGTGCAGAAAACTTTCTATATTGTATGGACAGGACATTGGTTCGAATGATTCCTCCAACTTACTTTCTGTACATGGTTAGAAATCATGCGTGTTTTCAGGTTGCTAATCATTATGACTAACAAAACTCATCCTGAAAAGTATATGGACTCATATGAAAGCATCGTATGGCTGTTTTTTAAGTCACAAAGATGTCAATAGTTGACATAGAATGGAATTAGTGCTACAGGAAAAAGCTAGACACACTTCCACATTAAGAAGAGCCACTATGATCATTTGCACCCTAGAGAGGGGAATATCATCTTCATATTTTACGAGTGCTGATATCTAGCAAACTAGTAGAAGATAAAATCCAACAAGGGTGAGTCACAGGGGCGCAGCAGATAATGGAATGGACAAAACGAAGGAAACGGTATTGGACACCTGATTTAGGTCACTATGACCTACGTTCATGGAGAGAACAGCACAAAATTCCACTATAAATCAAACGATACAATAGAGATTACAATCACATTTGAGCACTCAAACACTTTCAATGTTTCCAACCTCCAATTACACCAATAACCCATATAGTGTTTAACCCTCACAATTCTTAATGAAATAATCTCTTAATCTTACAAAGGAATTACACAAATTCTAATCACAAGAATTTCATTTGGTAAGAGAGAAGATCTCCCTCATGTGACCATCATCATGAACCATCATGATGTTTCTTTCTTCATCTTTGAGAAGCGAAGCACCCATTCTCCCATTCTCTCTTTCCAAGTTCATACTACATATATGGACACAACTGTGGCTTTTGCTTTATCTGTAGTGTAGGAGGTTACGTTTGAAAATCCTTGTGGAGTAGCAATGTGTGTAGGTGGAGTTGGTATCTTGATGAGATCCACGGTTATGGGGAAGTTCAACCATGGCTTGGACTTGGAAGCACTTTGGTGGCAATTGAGCCAATGAGAGGCTATGAGAGAGTAGCAACAAATTGCAATGAAGAGATCATGCCTTGGCTCAAACGTTGAGCCAAGATTGAGATTGTTGAATATGTCTCAAGTTTGATCCTGCGGAACAAAATAGGTCCAAAGTCTACTTTTGCTTCCTATCAACTTTTAGTAGTCAAAGGACCATGATGAGGACTCAATGCTCATCATAGACTTTGACCATGTAAAAGGAAAGAGAAAACGGGAAAATGGGCATTTCGCTTCTCAGAGATGAAAGAATTATCACGATCGCTAGTCAGGATGTTCCTTATGATGGTCATGTGAGAGGGATCTTCTCTCTTACCAGACGAGAAAAGAAGTTAAGAAGAGTTTCGTTCAAAAGAGACAAGAGAAAAGAGAGCAATGATGGAGGCATGGGCGCACATAAATGAAGGGACATTACACTTTGTTCGTTGTTTGTTGTTGACTCCCTTCGCTTGCTCTCACATGCCTTGACAAATGAAGATATGGCGTCCCTTTGTTCAAGATGTAGACTGGAAGAAGAGCTCTCTCTAAAGCAATAATTCAATCGCAAGTGGAATTGAAAGGATATGCAAAAGCATGTGAAGTTCGTCTCCTTCTATAGATAGAATGACTCCCACGTGCAAGTAAAAAAACAAACAACAAATGAGATATCCTCGGTTTAGTATAAAATAAGGGAGCTTTCATTGAGCACCAGGTGTGTCTTGGTGCATCGAAGAAGAGGAGGTGGTTTAAGTTAGTGTTTCTTCATGTGAGTTTGTTCGTTGTAACTGTAGCTGAGTGATTTGGCCAAGTAAATTCTTATGATTAGAAGTTGTGCAATTCTTTTGTGAGACCGAGAGATTATTTCACTACCAATTGTGAGCACTAAACACCGTGTGAGTTATCAGTTGTAATTGGGGACTGAGAAACACCGAGAGTGTTTGAGTGCTTGAGTGTGATTGTATTATTAATTGCATCACTCGATCTATAGTGGTTTTG
This sequence comes from Syzygium syzygioides, assembly GCA_031216285.1. Lineage (NCBI taxonomy): Eukaryota > Viridiplantae > Streptophyta > Magnoliopsida > Myrtales > Myrtaceae > Syzygium > Syzygium syzygioides. Next base: position 25,737,747 of record CM062247.1, read on the forward strand.
TGCTGCTTTTTCCGTGCATGTAGGTCATACTAACCGAACTATGTAAACCCGGTATCCAAAATCCTTCATTCTATCTATTTCATTATCATTTGATTTGCTTGTCTATTTTCCCAACAGAAAATACCTCAGATTTCTTTCCAGCTAACTTAGCTGCACCCGGTGCACAATCAATTTTAATACAAAGAACAAAATCTCACATGTCTCAATTTACCTCATTTATATAGTAAAGAGGAATATTCAGTTCCTGGAGACATTTGAATGGACAAATACAAAAATACCCAGTGCCTCATTTCTTATGTCATTCGAAAGGGTGACACTGAACTACTAAGAGAGTGAAAAATAAACTGACAACAACGGGGTCATTTATGCGCAGAACAAGCTGTACGACTATGCAACACGAAGACATGTCCATTAGCAAGACACGGACCAATTAGAAACATTTGACACATCCATAAACATCCCAATCGAGCTTAAAAAATATGGACTGTGCCGTTGTCTTCAGTGCAATAACAGGGAAATGGTGTTCATCTCTGAAACTAGGATATACCAAACTCTCTCAGGGTTGGAGTGGGTTCAAATCAGGACTACTCTGCACATTCTAATCAGCAGATGTAAACAGCAAGGCTGTAAATGATTTCAATGTCGAACTCTGCGTATTAAGTTTCTGTGTTCGGTTGGATGTAAGTGAATTCAAATTTATAGTCCATTCTTTTCCTTCCACTTCCTTTCCTTACTTTTCCCTTCATTTCCCTTGCAACTCGTAAAAGCGTAAAAAAGAAATGCTAGACTGACCTTTGCCTTAGCCTGTAGTTTCTCCACGAACAGCAAATACTGCTTCAAGGAATAATCTTTGGAGTGCCCCAGAGCAGCCACCATAGCCTTTCAGACCCAAAAGAAAACTGACGTTTGTCAACATCACCGTAACATAATCTCCAGGCATAAACACACCCATAAGAAAAGGGAAGAACTTTATGGCTCGGCCTCTCACCTCGTCAGACATGAAAGGGGCGACGTCGGGCGCGTACGCGGCGAGGACGGCGGACGCCGTGGCGGGGCCGACCCCCTTCAAGACCGTGAGCTCCGACACGGCCTTCGACACGTCGGGGAGCGACCCGAAGGCCTTCCGGGAGGAGGACTCCACCGCCTCCTCGTCCAGCGACGACACGAACCCCAGCAACCGCGGCCTAGAGAAGATCACCACGAACGCGGGGCAGCTCCCGTAAGCCGAACCGGGAAAAAACCCAAAAAGAAAAGGCTTCGCGTTAAGGGGAAACGGGAGAGCGAGCGAAAGAGTGGGGGGGGGGGAGGGGTGGGGGGGGGGGGTTGAGACCACCTCCACTTGCCGCGGGCGAGCTTCCACCGCATGAGCTGGGCGAGCTCCGGGCGGGTGATGAAGGGGTCGGGGCTCCGGCCGCGGAGGAGGGCGGGGCGGCGGCGGCGGTAGAAGTCGTCGAGGGGGAGGAGGTCGGGCTTGTCGAGGGACGCGATGCGGTCGGAGTAGGCGGCAAGAGCTCGGGTCCACCGCGCCGCGTCGCCGCACTGGAAATCCATGGCCTGCCCTGCCCACACAAAGTGAACCTTTTGAAGACCTTCGAGCCCATGCCCGACCCGGAAAAAGTCCGGCCCGACCCGAAAAAGTTTTGGCCCGATCCGACCCGACCCGTATTGGGCCGTTTTTTTTTTTTTTTTTTCTTGGCCGATGTATCTTCGCCCTCCGCAAGTTTTTGTTCTCTTCCCTCGCGGTTTAAGCTTTTATAAGAAAGTGCGCCATCCCTCGTGCTGATTACGAAAATTCGTCTCGGAAAAGAGCCATACGAAGACGACGGTTTATTATCGTCCGGAGAACTTTCTTCTTTTGTCGATACGCCTTTTCCGTCCGTCGATCCCAGCTGATAAAAGTTCGGAAGAAATGTTTTGGCTGAGCATCCATTCTTCTTTAGAGGGACGGAGCATCTCGTACGTGCGTTTATTTCACGGGGAAATTTCGTTATAGAGTAAAATATTATCCATATTGAAATCAATTTCCGGAAAACGACCGGTCTTTCTTTGTTTGGCCGTGTATTTAAGATGGAAATAGAAAAAGGTTTTTGATATTTGAATCTTGCTTTCATAGAATAATTCTCTCGGGAAAACATGTAGAATTCCTTAAAGAGCAGGGCTGTTTCCACCCCTTCTTTGGCTGTTTATGTCCGGAAATCACTAATTCACCCTACTTTTTTTTTCTCTCTCTGTCTTTTCGCTAACCATGCTTGTTGTTAACCGACCTAAAATAGCCGGCTACGTTGCGGATTGGGTCGCCAAAGCCCAACTCCGCGACGCTCTTCCTTTGAATCGGGTCTCATTTCCCTCGCCCTCTCTTTCTCGAACTCGTTATGTTCGGGAGCGCATCTCATGTATCCATCTATATTTCCTTCTTGAAACGAAATGATCCTCTTTCGATGAAAAAAAAAAAACAGCCCGCTATATTTGAAAATCAAATAATCAATAATTAGTCCTAATTTTTTATCATCTGGTATTTTGTTTCCCACTAACAACTGTTTCTTCCACCTACCTGTTACGTTATTCATATTTTTGAGCGTGTAACTTTAGTCCCCAAAAAAAAGAAAAAAAATACTAGTTTGCTTCTATTGTTTACTTTTTAATGTGGCTTTTGTATTCGTTCTTCTAGTTTGCTCCGAGAAAGTCTCTTGAAAATCAATCTCAAGAGATTTTTGAAATATTTGATGATTGTAAAAATATACGAATTTAAAATGGTATAGTTGTTATGGCACTTTAAAAATAATACGTGCTTGTTACGCTAATAACAATTGATGATGGAGAATCGATAGGGTCATGGAAATTGAGAGATCTTAATGTGGATTATGCTATTTTGCAAATTGAAAATTGAATGAAATTATTGCCATTCGAAAAAAGAGTTGCCGAGTCCCACGAAGATTACTAATGGGAAGAATCTCTGAAATTTAAGTAGCTGCCCATTCATGACTTCTTTTTAAGGTGCGAAAAGCACATTTAGAACGATAAATATATAAATTATTAAAAATCATTTGTTATTTGATATTTTCTTCGTATAAAATCATTTATTGTGATTGCAGAGCTAATTAGATTATCGATAAGTCGGGTCAATCAGTTCTTCATTTCTCTCCATCCGCAGGACGGTATGTTCCATGATTAACAATAAAAGGCCGGTATCGGACTAAAATGGGGCACAAATAGCCCCGTTACGGAAAAAGCATCTATCGGTTTGTCATCACCTATATCGAATTCAATTAGGAGCTGAATCATATCACTTATCTGATCATATGCACGGCGCACACATTTACTAGAAGTCTGAAATCGAAGCTAGCGTGACCAGTTGGACCACTACATTGGTCCCGTAATTTGATGTAACATATGATTTCTTTTAACTAATCCTATGTCCTATCACTCAAATATTTGCCGGTGGACACCAAAATCAAGATTAATTAATCTTTAAAATCCAATTTGCAGTTGGAGTTCCTATCGTCGTGGTCTTGCAATTATTGGCCTAGCTGAATTATCGATGATTTCAGGAACTCAAGGGGTGCGCTATTGGATTGGTGGTGGTCCTAGTCCCGTTAGCCCAATTTACATTGGACCACCGTGAAATAAGCATGAACGCGATCTGTGGGCATTGTTACTGTGATTTTGTAATGCGATCGATTCGTTCCACGTCTCTTGTGCATTGCATATTCGAGTTTGTGTTCACATTACCGAGTTTAGTGCACTAATCGACAATACGCGTAATTGGGTTGGTGTCGTCATTTTTTGGCAAGACAAATTTGTAATAGTCGAAGTGATTAGTACCGTCATTACAATCAGTGTAGCCAAAAATGCCAAGTGTAACCCTATTCTTAATTAGACATAACTGAAAAAAAAGTGATAATTATAGTAATTTGTAGGACAAAAAGTGCAATCGTCGATACGTACCATAAGGCAGCAAGTGTTACTTTTCTTAGAAAAAACGAATTTCAAAGATCTAAAGTCCAACTCATTACATGGATGATCGAACTGTAGAGGAGGTAAGCCTCCTTTTTCCAAGTTTCATCATAGCCTATTCGTGCTTCGATTGAGCTCACGTCGATGAGTGCATTTTACTTTCACCTGTTTGAATTCTTCTAGTTAAGTAAATGAAAGACCAAAAGAGAAAAAAAAATGAAAAAAAGGAAATTGAGGGAACTTCAAGTCCAAGGAATCGTTCAAATGCTAAGTATGTTAGTCTCGAGTTTGGCACGTAGTTTGAATCGCCACCCTCGCATTTCTTTCGGGACCACCTTCAACATCACGATCTGTATCCTTTGCAGATCATATTCAATTGCTAAGTACAACTGCACGAGATGTTGACGACCACGTGACGTGAGAACCGATTGGGTACGCGAAAATCCGACATCTTATGTGGACCAACTCCAAAGTTGGCACAATTGATCGGGGTGTCGGACAATTTTCAACCGTTCAAATCCCACCAATTCAGTACAAATTGCTTTGAGTTAAGATTATTTGCACAGGCCGAAATCTTGGACTTGACCCATTCAGAGAGTTTATAGGATGTTCCGCGGGTTTCTAGTTTTCAGGCATCTGTGCTCGTGCCCTAGAGCAACCTAGGGAACAGAGCGGGACGAGTACAATAAGAATATACATAATAATAAACTCTGTTAAGATTTGTAATGGTTGTTGAAAATTTTCTAAGTTGCTGTTACGCTGTTCAAATTATGGAGACTACTTAACTATAAAATGTTAATGGTGAGGACAAAGTTTTGTACAAAATAGCAATCTTCAACGACGGCCACCATTTTATACCTAAGTTCTAAACCTTATATTAGATTTTTATGGCCATTGATCTTAAATTTTTTTTTTAAATCTAATATTTTGGCTCACCCGTATTTCTAATTGGAGATTTGCGATACACGAGTTTCAAATGAATAATTACCTTTGCACATTTGAGATTGTCTAAACATAAGATTTTGATCTTTATGGCAAAGTACCACGGCGGGTTTATCGCGAGTACTGGACGGAACCCGACGACTTTAGCGAGGCGGGTTAAGGATATTACGAAAACCCGATTGACGAGCGATGTGATTAGGCAAGTGTAGCACGGTGGTAGAGTGGGAACGACCGAGCCGAGTCAAGTGTCGAACGTAGGTTCTTGCTTGGCGGGTGCGACCCACCAAACCCATGCTTCAGCATCCATGCATTTGACTCCACTTTCGACCTCCCCACTCAATTTCACACACATTGTTTTGACTCGCGCACCGTACGACAAATGCTCGCATACAAACCGGCGTCCGGCCATTTCATCTGGCCGGCTCCAACAATTTTTGGTCCATACACCAAAAAAAAAAGAAAAAGAAAATGAAGACATAATTGGGGAGAAATACGTAGAATTTCGAAAATGTAACAATATTCCTTATTGATACTTTGGTTAGGCTGTGTTTCCTCGTAATTCTGACATAAAATAACGATTTCCTAGACTATTTTTAGTTGCGTCGAGAAATATGTATGTCGGGGTCGGTAATTTCCTGACCGTTTAAATTTTTTCGCCCTTTTTGCGAATCATTATCTCTTTTTTTTTTAAAGCTAATGCAATAGAGAGATTTGAGCTCATACATCCACAGGTCTCGATTTGATGACCCGAGTCTTATGTTGTCACTCTTTTAAGCAAAAACATCGGCATTTCGCTTCTTATATTTTCCCTCGGTAATAATTTTGGCTTTAGCAAAATATTTAAACAGTTGTCACTATTCCAAATGACATCAAGTGTCCATAAGCATAGATTTGACATTTTGGTTATTCTAGCCACTAGGCGCGGGCCTAAAAGCATTTGGTTAGATCGTAGTTTGCTCCTTGAGCATGAGCGACTCTCACGGTCACAGGTTTGGTACAGTTGCGTCGTTTTATCGCCGGTGCCATTGTCGTCATTTATGGCCATTGTTCGCTGAAGTGTTGCTAACTTCAATAGCAAGGAAGCACTCTGAGTCCATTATGTTAGGATATACATGTGAATCGCGTTAGAGAAATCCCACATATGAGAGTTGGTGTGGTATATAACAATTACTATATTATAATCGGTTCATAACTCATAAATTTGAGCTTTTGAGTGAAGGTAAGTCGAACTCGATAAGTTAATAAGACTTAGGCTCGGGCCCTCTCTCTTCGAGCGAAGGTATCGGCCTTCTGCTGCTATGCGCTCCCCAACACATTCGGATTTCACCCGGGTTCTCGGTTGACTAGCTCTTCACGGACCCTAGATAAATTATTGCATGATTTATACACCCATTTGGACCACTCCAAGGTCGAGATAGACTCGGTCTACAAAATTATACAATAAGTTCAAAGTAGCCGAATTCTGCTCCTGTGCTCGTATCCTGGATTATACAAGAGAAAAAGAAAACGAGGACAGCAAGAAAAGGGTCACCATGCACGAAGCAGGAGTCAGCATGAAGGACTTCATTGAGTCGTTCTTTGTCGCGGTCGTTTGACGACCGAACGAAAAGCCGATGTTCGGTTCCTATAAATGTTGCAGCTGCCGAATCAATCCCAACGCAGACGTCAGACACAACGCGCGAACGCGCACACGCATGCCCCCGAATTTAGTTCACGACAGCTCAGCTGCGCGCGTTCCGAGAGGCAAAGAAAAGCAAAGCTACCGCAAGCCTACAAGAAAAGGCAAGAAAAAGGAAGACCCTCGATCGATCGGCAGCTCGAAAAGCCTCGAAATTTCCATCTACGTTACGGGTCTCCTTCGCGGCATTTTGTAACCTTTTGGAGCAGTTCGAGAATGGCGGATCAGTTTTTTCAGAATAAGAATCCGAACGGGTACTACTATGTGGGTGGCATCTTGGCCTCTGTTCTCGGGGTCTTGTTTCTTTACCGTTTGGTTGCCAGAAAGAGGAGACGGAATGGGAGTGAATGCGTGAAAAGCATGGGAACCACGAGGGACAAGGAAAGCAGATCGGCGAGCGAAGATGGCGGGGGTGACTTTGACGTCATTGTCGTTGGAGCTGGTGTCGCTGGCTCTGCTCTCGCCTACACGCTCGGGAAGGTAATATCAATGCAACTGAATTTTTTCTTGCCTTTTGTTTTGTCTATGATTGATGCAGTAGTTTCTTTTTCTTGTATGGAGACCAACAAATTATTGGACGAGTTGACACTATCAGTCTGAAGATTGGGATTTTGTTCTGCACCGAGAACATCTCACAAAAAAGAATTTTTATTTCTATGGGTTTTATAGGGATGGTTTATGGTATTCTGAACTTCTGGCCAAGTGGAAAATGATATGCTGCTCAATTCAGGAAGGTTGATCCACTCTTTCGAAAGTTCTGGTGATATTATGAGATTTGATCTCGCAACCTCTCTTTTTTATCCCCTTGGTTTGGTTGGAAATTTGAGTTCTGATCAAGAGACATGATGCGGCAAGTTTGGTTTCTCTCTGGGAGGTATTGTGATTGCCTCCACCAGATGAGCGATGGATGCTGCATAACCATGTTGTCTTGACCGGAGAAATCTTGGATCCAGTGGGCATCTCACCATGTTATAAGAAATTTGTTTTTGCCGAAAATGTTTGGTTGGTTCGTAAGACATGAAATTATTTTGATCTCGACTTCTTGAGTGTGTAGATTCATCTAATCCTAATGAACTATGTGGTGAAGCTGCGGATAGAACCAAAGTCTTGAATTAAGAGTGGTTGCTTTAACTTTTCCTGCTGGTTTACTCTATGCACACTTGCACAGTTCAGAAAAAGCAGAGAGTCTGGCTAGTCTAGGCCTTGTATTAATGGACAAGTTGGGACTACGATTGCCATTTTCTGATCTCTGAGTTTTTTATTGCTATGTTATGCCAGGATCTTAAGTCTGCACAAGTTCATGCATTCTTTAATTGACTGTTTTTCAACAAGTCTTTCTAAATCAGAGTTCTGATCTTTTGAATATCTTGTCCTCTTTTTAATTTGTTGTCGCTGGATACAAGCTTCGCCCTTTGCTGGTCATCAGTTTTGAATTCTGTTCCTAATTGATCAACTGCATGTGAAAAGCAGGACGGCCGCCGAGTGCGTGTAATTGAAAGGGACTTGACGGAGCCTGACCGGATTGTGGGAGAGCTGTTGCAGCCAGGTGGTTACCTCAAACTGATTGAGTTGGGACTGCAAGGTAAGTCTTGTAAAACTTTTGATGTTTCTCGACAATGATTCGGGTGTTACTCGCCTTCGCTTGATTGGAAATGTATTTGTCTATCTCTTTCCAACAAAGTACTAGAGTGGAAGTAGATAGCACTTACCATTGCTTGGTTATGATCGTAGTTATTATTCTCGTTTCCACGAGTACTGGAAACAAAACTGCTCACAGAATCAAACTTGGTGAATGCAGATTGCGTGGAGAAAATTGATGCACAACAGGTGTTTGGTTATGCACTCTTCAAGGATGGACAAAATGCTCGACTTTCCTATCCCTTGGAAATGTTTGACTCTGATGTTTCTGGTAGGAGCTTCCACAATGGTCGCTTCATACAGAAAATGCGGGAAAAAGCAGCTGCTCTTCCCAAGTAAATACATATGAACTCTGTATCGGCTCATTTCATTGTTTGTTAGCCTACTAGATTTGACAATCTTTTTCTGTTCTGCATTATCCAAATAAGAACGGCTTAACAATTTATTTTATGACAAGATGACCTCTTCATGCCTTAGCCCAGCTCTTTCCTTTGACTCTTGATTTGTATGATTGCAGCAGACCTCAATTATCTCTGTTCCTATTTGGTATTTTTCTGTAAAGACATTACCCACATCCTTTTTTTGTCAATTGTTGATCAAATTTTCTTTTGACTTCCATCAGCGTGCAACTGGAGCAAGGGACAGTCACTTCTTTGCTGGAAGACGACGGAACTGTCAAGGGAATCCAATACAAGACAAGTACAGGTCGAGAGCTCACAGCATACGCACCCTTGACCGTTGTTTGCGATGGGTGCTTCTCGAATTTGCGACGTTCCCTTTGCGATCCCAAGGTAAGGACTAAGGAGGGCCAACCTTGCTGTCTCCTACAAATGACTTTTCATATGATGATGTTGGCTATTTTGCGTCTTGAGATGCAGTCATGCTGGAAATACTTGAACTGTTGGTGTGTATGTTTGCAATGAGTTTCTGAATTAGCTTCACACCATGTGCAGGTTGACGTGCCATCCTGTTTTGTCGGTCTGGTTCTGGAGAACTGCAACCTTCCTTACGCGAACCATGGGCATGTCATTTTAGCCGATCCATCTCCAATCCTCTTTTACCCCATAAGTAGCACGGAGGTCCGCTGTCTGGTCGATGTACCGGGCCAAAAGGTGCCTTCAATTTCAAATGGCGAAATGGCAAACTATCTGAAAACCGTGGTAGCGCCTCAGGTACATCTGACAAACTACCTTCATTAAACCTTTTCATTAGTCGGGACTCTTCGCGTCAATCCTTGATTTTGTTTTTCAATAACTAGTGTTCCATATGTGATCTTATGCTGAATAGGTGTTTTTGGGCACTTCAGGTTCCCCCTGAAATCCTTGACGCCTTTGTAGCTGCGGTGCATAGAGGAAACATACGGACCATGCCAAACAGAAGCATGCCCGCTGCTCCGCATCCCACTCCAGGAGCTTTGCTAATGGGCGATGCTTTCAATATGCGTCATCCGTTAACTGGAGGAGGAATGACCGTGGCACTTTCTGATATTGTCGTGCTACGGGATCTTCTACGGCCTTTGAGGGACCTCAATGACGTGCCTGCTCTCTGCAAATATCTCGAATCGTTCTACACATTGCGTAAGGTGAGTCCTATCAGTTGCTAGTGTCTTTAACTGTGCAAAGTTTTTAGATTGTGTTGAAGAAGACTAATTGTGATCTCGTGTATCTGCAGCCAGTGGCGTCCACGATAAATACGCTGGCAGGGGCTCTGTACAAGGTCTTTTGTGCATCGCCCGACGAAGCGAGGAAGGAGATGCGACAAGCGTGCTTCGACTATCTATGCCTTGGGGGCTTGTTCTCGACGGGACCTGTTTCTTTGCTCTCCGGTCTGAATCCTCGTCCACTGAGCTTGGTTCTCCACTTCTTCGCAGTTGCGATATACGGTGTGGGGCGTTTGTTGCTGCCATTTCCTTCTCCTAAACGCATCTGGATTGGAGCCAGATTGATTTCGGTGAGTCATTTCACGTCTCACATACATCTCTCATTTTGTCTCCAGCCTTTGTTACCTTCTTGGCACAATATGGCACATTCGTGATATATGACAGATGTTTTAATCATTTTTGCAGGACGCATCCGGGATTATATTCCCGATCATCCGAGCAGAAGGGGTTAGGCAAATGTTCTTCCCGGCAACCGTCCCAGCATATTACAGAGCGCCACCAGTCAAGTGAGCGTTGGTTTAGTGAAGTTAGGTTGCTGCCCTGACCAAAGGCAGTTTTTTCGGAAGTGCAGGGGAGGTTGAATGTTCTTCCAACTAGGAGTTGAGTAATTGAACTTATCTACTTGTAGTTTAGCTTTTCTCTTGATAGTAAGGCCTTGTTTGGTTCCATTGACGATTCTCATTACCAGTAATTCCCTGAATCATATTCTTTTTCCATTGATCGAATATTAGAAAGTTTCCTGCATTTATGAGCGAACACATCTCGATCATCGAACACACCTCCATGGCGTCAGTGGCAGGGCTCGGCTCCATTGAGCGTCTTAAGTTTGAGGGACAGAGACTATTGTGTGACAAGCGCAGTGCGACGAGCTTGCTGCTTGTCAAGACTTAGAATAAGAATCAAAATTAGATGAGAAGGTTCGGAGAGACTTTAAAGAGTCGAGAAGAAAAATTTCTTCATTTTCATATTGGATGAGTTTACGAGGGTCATACACAGAACCAAGAAACAGAGAGAATACCGCGAAACAACTTCACGAATTACAAATGCAAACAATGGAAATGTCAGGAATGGCGCAGAAGCCAGCAGTTCCAAGCTCACGCTACGCTTCCTCTCGAGTAGGTTCATTAGCTGAGGTACTCCACTCGAGCTTTCGTCGGTGGTCCTGTAATAACGCCCGATTCTTCTTCAATCCTTTTCATACAGGTAACGGCCTCTTGCCCAGGTTCACCGTCTCCACTTCTTCAGCCCAACTAACGCCACCTTCCACTGACAGCTCCCAACCGTCAGGTAGATTACAATGTTTAACGAGGAAGATGACAACAACGATGGTGGCGGTGACCACGGCGATGGAGGCAGTGGATGCCGTGACGGCAATTGCGTGGCGTGCTGGGGAGAGCTCACAGGAGGCGGAGCCTTGGAGGTGGTGAAGGTGGTTTTTTCATTTTTTTTTAGAAATGTGGAATTGGAATCTGAATCCTAATAATTGATAGATAATCCGATTTTTTGGATCTAAGCGGGTTCTTAAAAGACTCATTCTCCTAGGATCTCTCCCTTAGGTCTTAGGAGATTTGAAATACTCCCTTCTCTCAAGGAAGAAAAATAAAGGGGGTAAACGGAGGGGCTTTGGATTGTTCGACTACTGGGACGTAAAACAAGGCGCGCGTGCTTCTGGTCAGCTTTAATAGGATTGGTCAGAGGCGGCCCGGAGTAGCAATGAACCTAATCTAGTTTTTCAATGAATCAAACATGATCATTCTTGTATTTAGATTTCCTAGTCCCTGAGGATTCCAATTCAACATTCAACCAAACAAGGCCTAACAGACTCAATTCGATCCTAGTCCTTCGTCACAGATTCCAGATGCTTGGCACCATGATTCCATATCAGTAAGAAGGGCAATGAGCAACATAAATTGTACATAGGTAGGTCCAAAAGACGAAGACAACTGACGTTCAACCACCACTCATATAGACAAAGCGGCAACAAGAGGTTCAAAACAAGCATGCAGTAACCTTCCCCAGCTGATCGCAGTTTACAAGTAACTCCATGCCATCTTATTTACCGTAGATAAAAAAATTGTGTAGACCCATGTAGCTCAAAGAGAACGCTCATTGAAAACCGAAAAAAAAAAAGGGACAAAAACCAGCTCAACTGAGTGACTTTACTTTCAGTGACATCTTGGCAATTAAAGAGTGCCATGCCGTGCAATCAAACAATCATGCACGGCATAGACATTCCCTAACCACGTCTTGCGTGGTTTTATACAATAGATTTTTATTCTGCCCCGACACCCTGGTGTCAGGACACAAGTCCAAGAAATGCCCACTAACTCTGCAAAATTTGTAATCCGGTGCAGTATCTTCTTCCCAGTTAGTGACCTGGGAATTAAATGTAGCGCATCGGCACCGTTCCGTCATCTGCTATTGCATCCTCGATGTCATTCCTTGGAATATCATATACAGAATTAAGCCAATGTGCTAGTTCTTATTATTTTCCCGTTCTCTTTTGATGGCCTCGTAAGACACCATTACTTCTTTGAACTTTGCCTCAGCAGCCACTGCAGTAAAATATGCAATGTTAACAATGTCATCTAAAACTCAAACCACAAGATATTGATGATGGCATCTGGGTGCGAGATTCTGATCAGTGCAAACAAGCACATCCTACCTTTGTTATCCTGGTTCTGATCTGGATGAAACTCCAATGCTTTGGCCCTAAATGCCGTCTGCAGCAATATACAACCCAAATTATATGAAATGAGCACGTAAAAGGTTAAAAAAAAAAAAACATGCCACAGGCAATGCAGATAAGGAGATATTGAGCTGCTTCTGACACAAAAAAGACAGTAGAAACGAGGGTAAATATCACTCGTTTCCGAAAAATTCCATCCCAGTATTTTCACTGCAGCCAGTTCCATCAAGGTAATGATTAAGGATGAACTCAATGGAGCAAAATGGGGACGTCATCCGATGGCGATTAGAGGATAGAAGCTTGTTTCAAATGGCTTGACAACATAGAACAACAGCCCCCGGATGCTCCAGAGAGAAGAAGGTATAACAAGATGGAGACTTGCTTAAAAAGAGACAAAAAGAAAAAAGAAAAAAAGAGAAATCATGATAGATACGGAGAACCTGTATCTTACAGAATATTTTGTGCACAACCAAGAACAATTGCATTGAAAGGATTTATATAGAAAACCCTGCTTAATGGAATAAGGCTTAGTTTTGTTGTTGCTGCTATTGCAAAGATAGACTCGAACATAGTTGCAAGATGGCTGAAAATTTCGTCTCCAAAATTTCATCTCTCTCTCTCTCTCTCTCTCTCTCTCTCTCTCTCTCTCTCTCTCTCCAGTTTCCCTTCCTACTTTTTGAGCGGGGGTAATTTACCAGAGCTTTCAACCAATAAAGTATAAGCAAGAAGCCAAGGGACAACAGCTTATTGGCCTCAACTTGCGGAAGTTACTTCAAGAGATTATTAAAAAAATATGCATCATCACACTATATACATCCATGCCTTCAAAAATTTGATGTGGCAATTTTTCGTAATAAGCCATAGTCAATTTTAAGTTCGATGTCATTCTTCCAAACACCTAAATTAGTAAAACTTATGTCTAAATTGAAAACCAAAGTCCAATGAATGTTAAAACATCACAGAGAAAAGCCAAGCGAGACTCTAATTTATTTGCCGACTTTGTCATATTAAGTAACTGCTTCCAAGTCCACCTAGTAATTCTAAGTCTGACAGTAAAGAAAAAAAACGAGTCATACGCATGAGCTAACTAAAAGCACTATCAATGTTCATAATCCGCAAGCAAATTCAAGTAACTTGCTAATCACCTCGTAAAATTCAGTCTGAATCAAATAAATCTTCTATTAGCAGAGCCCCACAAATATGGCAAAATATACAACAAACATAGCAACATGTATAGAAGGAATGACAGGAAAATTAGAGGTCGTCCATGTAATGCACACAAGATAGACATAAAGGGATTCAAATACAGGAAACATGTACCTTGATCTCAGCATCCGTGTATGGCGTCTTCCTTGACCTTTTGCAACCAAATAAGAAAAAAAGTCATGTTATAATTCCAAATAAAGTAAACAATCTAGCCACCTAACTACATTAACGTGCGCATCTCAGCTCATGATTAGTTTTTGCCAGAACTAATTGCTCTAAGGTCATTCAGAGTATAAAAGACTGAATTGCCTCTGGCATAGAAACTACTGGCAAATATAAATGACAGTAAAGTATGACATATAAAAGCTATGTTCTCGGTTCTAGCAGTATCCTGATACATTAAGATTTACGGGCTTATATATTTGTATAACCAAAGGAATCTTTTTAAAGCACTTATCGGTGCTGTAAACTGGATAAAGAAAAAGGACTAGTCATCAGCATGAAAGGGGAACACGGACTGGTCACCAGCAGGAAAGGGGAAAACAATTCAGACCCCAGATTCAGTAAGCAGTATACAGATCAAAATATAGCTAAGCAATCCCTTCCAAATTATGTGGCTTCAAGAGGATGAGATAAATCATCAGGTAGTTCTTTCTTTAACTCTAGGTGCTGCTTTCAAAACATAAAGGGTACACGTAGCATCTCAGTTTCCATATCACCAGGATCTGCAACATTGCCTTACCTATCAAGGCCCAAAACCGAGTAATGATGTGACAATGGGTAGATTGCATTCTCCCTCGGAGCTCTCCTGAAATTAGTACTTCGATATCTGGATGATGTATCTGCCTTCCAATACCAATCATCCCGCTGGAATTGCTGAGTATATGCACCACCATCATTTTCCTTCCAGCTCTCATAACCCCTATTATATTTACTCCTTTCTCTATTAAACACACTCTGCATACGCCTTATGCGCTCCTGCAGAAAGCGTACCGAATATCAAACTATCAAATAGTCAAGTGGTGACAAGTGCAGAAAAAGAATCCAAGCAACCAGTTACTTTCCCCAACAAACACGTGATGCAAATTAATCTAGATATGCTCTTGAATCGCCTCGCAAACATTGGTTTTAACCAAATATCCTCTGATACTTAGCAACAACATTCATTCAGAATCGATGGCCTATCATATTATATGCTTACGTTCACTTAAGACTTGGTGAAAGTCCATGATATGAAGAGGTGGACAAAAGCGAACAATGTTCAAGGAACTTAAAGGAAAACTTGGATGCACAAATTTGCAGTTTCTCACTGAAGAGGGCAAAATTTGTCGAACAAGAACAACAAAACAAATGGAACTTTCAAAAATGACATAAAAGGCCAATAAAAATCTTTCAGTTTTCCTACTTTGTCATGTTGAAGTCCTCTCTTTGAGAACTTTAACGGCAAAATTACTTAGAAGTGTATCCCTCCGAAACTTGGATACCTACATTCCCGTCTAACACTATAAACTCATGTTTATATAAAAATGATGTAGACACGGTTCTTCAATTCTGCACATCCTAGTAAGGACTTTACCAATTGCTCCACTAACTTGAGAAAATGCCCACCTTCAAATCATGTAGCTGATGATCTTTACCAACTTCTCCGGTTTAAGAGACAATGAAACATAATGGTTACATACAGGGAAATTCAGACCGGTAACACACATAAAGGAGAAGAGTTAAGCTAGCACTACAGAAAGTGCTCAAAAGGTGATTCAACAAACTAAGAGTTAAACAGGACAGATCAAACTACAAACTCACCACTCTCTCCATTTCTTCTTCATATGCTTCCTGCATTCGTCGGTTGTACCTCTTCCAAGCTTCCTCTTGAAAAGCCGTTCTGAAAGATTTTGCCGATTCATGCGACCTGGTTAACTTTTGTTATGCAGTGCAGTCAGGTTCTCAGTCAGATTCCAAAAGTCATGAGACAGAAGAAGTTTACTCAAAATTTCAGCCTAATTTCACTTGAAAGCACTATGTTGTCACGAAGGGTAAAGCAAAATGCAAAAAGCAGGTAAGTGCCTACATGATACAAGACCCAATAACTAGAGGTGTAACCAGTATTTAAGAACACTATGCCGCCATGAAGTGTAATGAAATGCAAATGCAGGAAAAAAAAAAACATATTTACCTACCTGAGCATAGACCCAATTTACAGTTTGCCGAAGCCGCGAAACCTGCCGTATCGATGCGAATATCAGCACCTAAACTGGGCATTAATCATAAGCAACCACAAGAACATAAACTAGCACGAAAAATTCAATCAACACAACACCGAACATCAAACCGATCGAACTAAGAATACCCAAAAAAATCCAGCCAATACCACTATGAAGGATGCTATCATTCAAATTCCCTTTTTTTTTTTGAAAAAAAAAAACTGGACTTTCCGAGAATTGCAATGAAACTTTGCACAACCCATTTCTTCGAAGCATCAATACAAGTGATATCTCCGACTTCAATACATCATCTTCAGCGCGCCAATTCAATTAAGAACTCCAACGATAACCCCATAACTCTACAAAATTCAACGCCACGATATTCTCCGGACCAATGAAAAGAGAAAACAACGGAAAAGCAACACGAACGAAACAAACGAATTAAAATAAAATAAAAAAAACAAGAAAACAAAGAACCGACCGCCAAAGTGGTAGCTGTGGCGCCAATTAGGCCGAAGGCAAGAACGCCCCAGAGCTTCGTCTCCTCCTCCTCCTCCCCCCCTTTCCCCTGATGATGATGGGTCCGGTTCGGAGGCCCCGGGTTTTCCCGATCCGGGTCTCCGTCCTCCTCCCTCCCCATTTCCCCCCCCTTCTTCCCCTCGAGTTTCCTAATTGTTGGAAGGATCGATCGCGCTGATTCAGCCGCCGCCGACCAATGGCGATCCCGAGCGGGATCGGAGCCCTAATTCTCGGTCCTGAATCTCCTCTGCAGGTCGGCTTCACAGCTTTTCTCCACGGCCAAGGGACGAGGAGGTGCGGTTTCGGGGACGATCGATTTGGCTCGAGAGAAGAAAGGGACGGGTCGGAAGAGATGGCGGATAATGGGAAATTGAAGATGGTAATTCTTTTTCTCTTTTTTTGGATTAAAATTTGTGAATAATGGTGACATGAGTGGCATTATTATTATTATTATTATTATTGTTATTATTGTTATTATGTTTGTTATATTTAGATTTCTTGTTTGAGGTTTGGCGATAAAATTAAAAGCGATTTTTTTTAATTTAAAGCTTGAGTTTGAGTACCTTCACTCGTGACAGTAAAATGTCGAATTAGCTGTGTATATATGGTATTCCTAAGATCGCGTGTTGTCTCATATGTTTGATTAAAAGAAAATATGTTTTTACAGGACATCTGATGTTTTATCACTAAAGCTTTTGGTAACTTGTATTTGATATGAAGTTTATCTCTTGAGGTTGATTTTGATGATTGCGTGGTCTTTTTTTTCTTTTTTCGAAATACTTTGTCGGTATTGGACATTTCTCTAATACAGTTGAGGTATGCACCAAAGAGTATTGTGGTATTTATAATAAATTCATAATTGATTTTTATTGTTATCTATTATCCATATCTTAGAAGTTATACGTGATAAAATCATTAAGAAATTTAGATCATAAGTGTTTGGTTCATTAGGTCCCTCTTTATGGGCTTGCCCCAACCGTGTCTTCCTAACCGACCGCTCACGATTGCCCGTGTTTTGTGTATTGTTATTGCACGTGTTTTGCACGTGTGTTACTTAATTTTGGATATAATCCACTTTTTTTTTTCCTTTTTTTAGCCAAGCAAGTTAGTTTTAGATAGGCACTTATTGTTTCTCGTCATTCTTATCTTATAATCATATATTTGGAAAATAAATTCACAAAAAAAGGAAGAAAAATAAAGTGTGGAATTTTTTTTATTTTTGTGTTTTCAATTTCTTATATACGATTACGATTTATGTGCAAACATAGTAATAATAAATAAGGTTTTCTTACTTTTTTTTTGAATTTTAGCGGACCAAACAATGATGTGCAGGGTGGCGGTATATATAAAAAGGGGATTAGCGATGACGAGACTGTCCTTTGACCGGATTGGCTGTTACTGGATTGCGGGGGCCATGTTCTTCGTCAAGCCCCTCCTATGAGCTTGGCCTCCAACTATTCTGTCTTCTTGGTCGGTCGCTCCTTCGCCAACCTCGGCATTGGCTTCACGCTCATGATTGCTCCTGGCAACGTCGCTGAGATCTTCCCTGCCTTCTCCCATGGCTTCTATATCTACTTCCCCGACGTAATCACTCATTTTCCTTTCTTTTTTTCCTAATTTCGTGGCATCTTTTGCACTTTGTCATCAATTTTTGTCATTTTGATGTTGAACTTGCATTATCATATATGATACCTCCTTTCCTGATTCAGGTGTTCATCACCATGGGCAGCCTCCTCAGCAATCTCTTCAACTATTACTTTTTTGAGCTCTGCCTCTACTTTGGTTTGTGTGTCATGCTTATTGCGGGAGCAATTCCTTTGGTTGGGTTTCTCTTTGGAGTTCCTGGAATCCTCCAGTGGCTCATTACGCAAGGCCGCCTAGGCGATGGGAAGCGCATCCTCGCCAAGATCTCCAATTCCAAGGAGGAGGTCACGCTTTGGCTTGCAAATATCAAGAAGGCTAACGACATACCTAGAAGTGCATCGACGACGTTGTCACGAACACCAATTAGGTTATATGTTTCTTTTCCCATATTGCACGTGTATTGCACATGTATAGCGCATATGTTGCACATGTCTTACTTAATTTCGGATATCATCCACTTTTTCTCCTTTTTTTTTAGTCAAGCAAGTTAATTTTGGATAGTGTCCATCGCACTTATTATTTCTCATCATTCTTATCTTATAATCATATATATTTGGAAATAATTTCACAGACTAAGGGAGGAAGATAGGGCACGATTTTTTTTTTGGTATTTTTTGTTTTCAATTTATTATATACGGTTACGATTTATATCCGAACATTGTAATAATAAATAGGATTTTCTTATAATTCTTTTTGAATTTTGGCAAACCAAATAGTGATAAGCAGTGCGACGGCATATACAAAGCGGATGTGAAGATATTTGACGTGCACGTTGAGTTCCTGACGGGATCCTCAATGTGTTCACATTCCTCGGGGTGGCGATGGCGAGACTGACCTCTGATCGGATCGGCCACCATTGGACGATTGTGATTGCAGGGGCCATGTTCTTCGTCGGGCCCCTCCTTATGGGCTTGGCCCCCAACTATGATGTCTTCCTGGTCGGTAGCATTGCCTTCACCCTCCCGATTGCCCCCGTCTATGTCTCTAATGTCCCCTGCCTTCGGCTTCTAAATCTGCTTCCTTGCTGGACTCACTCATTTTCCTTTATTTTTTACCTAATTTTGTGGCATCTTTTTCAGTTTTTTTTATTCGTCATCAATTTTTGTTTTTTTCATGTTGAACTTGTATGATCATATATCACACATTCTTTTCGTGGTTCGGGTGTTCATCACCATTCGCGTCCTACACGGCAATCTCTCTAACTATTACTTCTCCAAGCTTCGACTCTACCTTGGGTGGCGTGTCATGCTTATTGCTGGAGGAATCCCTTCGGTCGGGCTTGTCTTCGGAGTTCTCACCACGCCGAAATCCCCTAGTTGCTCATTATGCAAAGCCACCTGGGTGACGCGAAGCGCATCCTCACTAAAGCCTCCAACGCCAAGGAGGAGGCCGTGCTCTGGCTTGTTGGTATCAAGAACGCTACCGGCATATCTGAGGAGTGCAACATTGTCACGAACACCAATTAGGTCATACATAATTTCTTTTCCCATATTGCAAGTGTGTTGCACATGTTAGTATCAATCGAACTTATTATTTCCCATCATTCTTATCTTATAATCATATATATTTGAAAAATAAATTCACAGAAAAAGGGAAGAAAATAGGGCACATAATTTTTTTTATTTTTATGTTTTCGATTTCTTTTTCTTCCTTTTTTTGGTTAAAATTTGTGAATAATGGTGATATGAATGGTATTAAATTATTTCCTTACCAAAAAAAATGGTATTTAATTATTATGTTCGTTATATTTCTTTTCATTTTTATACTATTTATTATATTTACTAATGGAAAATGTACTAGAAGAAAACAAATTTAAAGTGTTTTTCCCATTGGTTTAAGATGTTACTTCAATTTGGAGAACACATTACATATGGATGTTTACAATTATTTAACATATATATATTTTTTTGATAAAGAAACATTTTCGAGTACCGAATCTCTTTTTTTTATACTCAAGTTTAATAGCATAATCATAAATTGCCCGCACACCGTGCTTGGTTTATACTACCTTTCGAAAAGATAGAACAATAATAATGTTGCCAAAGGAAATTTCTGCTAATTAACAATTGATTGGTTGGAATCTCAAATGTTTACAACACCGTGTTTGGTTTTATAGCATATCACGAATATTGCATATGTTATGGGCTGGTTAATCTAGCATTAAAGAAACTCGTAAAAGTTCTGAAGCACTATTAAATACAAATGAGGCAAGGGACCCTATTTATGCAAGAACCCCTCCTATAAAAATTATAGATTTCATCTTGATCTCACGTTAAAGATTTCATCTCTTTATCTACCAACTACTTGCATTAATTATGAGTATACTCTAAAAAAACGTACATTTTCTATATTGCTGTCAATAATATTCTTGAATTTTCAAGAACCCTAGATCCTCAAAAACTTCAAGGCTCTCTCGGTTATCTTGATCATTCCTACTTCATTGTGCCTTGAAAACTTCTAGATTGGGATACATGCCTCTCAAGCTTCATTTACAAAACCGCCTTAATAAAAGCTTTTTCTTTATTAACGGCCAAAAACGTACTTCACATCGTAATCAAACTGTTGAGAGAGATTGTTAAGATACATGTGTGAGTTGTGTCAGAGAAGTCCCGCATTGGATAATTGATGTGGTGTTGAGCAGTTAATATATCCTAATTGGTTCATAATTCATTGGCTTAAACTTTTGAGTGAAAGTGGGTCCAACTAGATATGTTGACGGGTTCGGACTTGAGCTCCCTCTTGGTGATCTCCTCTAGTGAAGGTATCAGACTGCTGTTGTGTGCTTGTGTGTTCCCAACACAAACAACAGTCAATGTCTTGGGACCAGAAGCTGTGAAGATTTATATGAAGTTACCTCCTTATCTCGGCCGAATCATAAGAGCACTTAATTCCCTTTTTCTTCCATCTTTAACCGGTCCAAAATGTAAAAAAATTGGAGCAATGTAGAATATTTGAACGTAAATAAAGGGTCAAGGGAAAAAATGAAGAGCAAAAATTACTGCATTTTTCGAGCTTTTTTTCCTGGCAGGCTGTGCATCTGTTTCTACAGGTTGCTCATCATCAAGTGTAGCTGTATTATCGGATTTGAGCAAAGCAGGAGCCAGTGATAGATTGCGCCAGAGATTTGTCATTATGCGTGAGGAACTGGTTAACCTTGAAAGTAATCTTCCCTCTCTTGAAAGCTCGAGAAGCAATTGTAAGTTGTAACCCAAAAGAGGTAATTTATCACTTATTCGTGGAAGAATGAGCATGTCATTGCTGTCATCTATGGCAAGGTTGGCTGGTGGAATTGCTACAAGATCTTAAGAAACTCTCCCAAACGTGATGAGCTTTGTGGATGCAGTCTCATCTTCTGCTATTATATTCAACTTGGACCGATGTCGTGTTTAACACAAACGACTGTTAATTGTTATTTTTCATCTTCAGTAGTAAGGACTGTGCAGGATACAGAATATCATAACCAAAGAATAGGAGCTGGGTTAGTCATACCATATTGGTTACACCAGATATTGGTGCCATGACTTTGAAAGGAGTCTCTGCATTTGGAGCATGTTTTTATACCGCCATCCTCTTGTTATGTAGATAACCTTGATATTTGCCTGGCATTTGAATTAGATATTCTCAAGTAGAGATAAGAATTGGAGCACGTTTAAGCAACTGAAAAGATGATGGATTTGAAAAATCAACATAGTTCGTGAGGGGAGCAGAGAAACAAAAGGATTGACGGTGACCCATGCCTTCAACTGGAGCTTTGTTTCTATTTCCCATGAACATAGTTCTCATTTGGCTTTATGGCTTGGATCATAAGAAATCCTTGCATCGTATGTGAAACATGAGTGGTGGCACCAGAATCAATCCACCAGATATTACGAGGAATTTCAATAAAGTTTGATTCTAAACATACTAAAGCACAAAACTTATATTTCTTTTCAAACCAAGTTTTACGCTTTATGCAATCTTTAGTGTCCCATTTTATTAAAAGTGACACTCAGTAAGATTATGTTCC
Source organism: Syzygium syzygioides (assembly GCA_031216285.1). Lineage (NCBI taxonomy): Eukaryota > Viridiplantae > Streptophyta > Magnoliopsida > Myrtales > Myrtaceae > Syzygium > Syzygium syzygioides. The sequence continues at coordinate 25,759,884 of CM062247.1, forward strand.
TTTTTGTGGATTTGAAAAGCCTTAGAAAAGTCATTCATGTTATGTGATTATTTTTATTTTTGGTAAATGTAAGATTTTGTACAACTAATCATGACACCAAATACAACCTAAGCTCAAACCTACTCCTGACCATATTAGGACACAATGATGTCCAGACAAGGTCCAGAGGGTCCAGCAAGGCTAGATACAAAAAAGGCCAAACCAGCCAATACAAGAACAACTAGACCGAAAACAAGGAAACCAAACCAATCAAGCTTGGAAGTCAGCCATGTCTTCGGAACAACACTTGAACAGCGAAGAGCAGTGCCTATATCACCGAACAGTCTGAAGCAGCAGCAAACCAGCAAGGATAGAAGGTGAGGGCCCTTAAGCCGAACTAGGCAGCACAAGACAACCCCGCATGGCTAAACCGATGAAGGCTGGACAGGAAGCAGCGTCAAACCAAAGAGACCAAGGAACGAACCCTCCACAATTAGCCAAAACTCCAGCTAGGAGGCCGAAGTCGCGTGAAAAATAGAAGTAGGAAGGCCCCACTTTCTTTGAAAGATACGATTCCTATGAGTATCATCAACTATCCCAATAGATATAACTTTGTCCTTCACCACTTTGAGGGGGTGATTGCGCATACCGGGGATACAGATGGTCTTGTTCCTAAATATGACATTATTCCTTTCAGTCCAAATAATATGGCAAAGTGCACCAAAGGAGAACCTGGATACGCTATGAGCAAAGGATGAACCCCCACATACTTGCATAGCCCACCTAATGTGCTCTAACCAAGGTCTGTTTCGCCAAGGAAGGCTACATTTAGTTGCCCAGAAGGAGGCCAGTCTACTGGTCGAGGAGTACTCAAAGAAAAGATGATTAATAGAATCCGGTACTAGGCCACAAAAAGCACAAGTAGCATCAGTAATCCTGCGGTTTTGTAAGAGAAAAACCTGGGTGGGTAGCCGATTAATATATGTAAGCCAAAGGAGAAAAGCATGGCGAGGAGCAATATTCCGATCCCAAACAAAGGAATGCCAAGGAACTGAATGACCTCTCCTTCTAATGTGGTCCCAAGCACGTGCAACCGAGAAAGCTCCTGAGGGGTGAGAAGTCCAGGTTAGTACATCCAGTTGATTTTCCATAAGAGGTGGTTGTTCATCCATCCATCCCAATATAGTGTCCAGAGTATTCGAAGGTTGCCAAGAACATACAAAAAAACTCTTTACTGTGATGCCTCTTGGGATCCTTGAATGATAGATCTCCACATTGCTGAAAAGCTGGAAGATCGGTCCTCTGTCATGCCACGGATCAAACCAGAAAGAAACGGAAGACCCGTTCCCAATTTTCCATCGAAAAAAAGTGTGGGCAGCAGCTCTCATGTCCAGGATTTTCTTCCATGTCCATGAGCAAAAAATGGGTTTGGAAACAACCCAAAAGTTTGCCTTTTTTAAAAAGTTGGAATGAATCCATTTACACCACATGGACTCCTTGTCAGAAAAGAGGAGCCATATGTGCTTGAGAGTCAAGGCTCTATTGTATTCAACAAGACACCGCAGCCCAAGGCCATCTTCCTCTTTGTGGAGGCAAACTGTATTCCACGCCACTCTAGCTCCACCTGCACCTAGATCAGGCCCTTTCCAAAGGAATTGACGTAGAATAGTCTCAATTCTATACAAGACAGATTTAGGTATATAGAAAATGGAGGCCCAATAAACTTGCATAGAGTACAAAACCGACTTGATCAGTTGGAGGCGTCCAGCAAATGAAAGAAACCTCTGAGTCCAAGACCGGGCACGAACGGTTATAGAATCAACCAGATATTTGCAGTCCTCTTTACGTAATCTAGAAGATATAATAGGCACGCCCAAGTAACGGAAAGGGAGAGTGCCTTGCTGGAATCCCAAACAGTGGAGGATTTGGTCACATAAGGTCGGGTTTCCCCTTGAGAGGAAAACATTGCTTTTGCTAGGATTTGGTTTCAAGCCAGACCAATCGGTGAACAAATGAAGCGAATCTTTGATTAATTTCACTGAACTCAGGTGGGTTTCTGAGAATAAGAGCACGTCATCCGCAAAGAATAAGTGCGATAGGTGGGTCTTTTTACAACGCCAATACCAATGGAAGTCCCGACTAACAGTTTTGGATTTGAGAATACCGGAGAAAACTTCCATAACGAGTATAAAAATGTACGGCGATAGTGGATCTCCTTGCCGTATACCTCGGGAGCTACCGAAAAATCCATGCAATTCCCCATTAATTGATACCAAGAACTTGGCCGTCGAGACACAAGCCATAATTAATTTGATGAAGGGTTTAGGGAATTTGAAGGCCATTAAGACCTTCTCAATAAAGTTCCAATCAACGGTATCGTAGGCCTTTTGAAAGTTGACCTTAATGGCACACTTAGGGAGGTAAGCGTGGTGGTGGAAGTCCGCAAACAACTCCTGGGCAATCATAATATTGTCGCTAATTCTGCGCCTCTTAATAAAAGCTGTTTGGGCAGGGCCAATCAAAGAAGATAAAATAAGAGCTACCCGTCTAGCCAAGATTTTGGATATGCATTTGTAAAGGGTGTTACAACATGCAATAGGTCGAAAATCAGACATGGCAGAGGCATTAGGAGATTTCGAAACAAGAGTTAGAATAGTGTTGTTTAGCTCTTTGAGCATACATCCAGAATCAAAGAAGTTCCTGATCGCAACAAGGACGGACGGCCCAGTGATCTCCCAAGTTGTTTTGAAAAAATCAACACTATATCCATCAGGCTTAGGAGCTTTACCCTTCGCAAGCGAGAAGAGGGTAGAAGTGATTTCACCATCTGTAACCGGTTGTATCAATATGTTTCTCTGGTCCTCATCAAGAGCTCTTCCAATATAGACACTAATATCCGAGACAGAGGCCTGTATGGAAGCAGACGGGCCATTGAGTAACTTCTGATAGTGGCTAACAATGTGGTTTTTGACCTCTAGTGGATCATGAAGAAGCAACCCCTCCTCTGTCGACACCGAGAGAATGCGGTTGTGTAGGCGCCTATTGTTGACGAAGTGGTGGAAGAATTTAGTGTTCTGATCTCCTTCCTTAAGCCAACGGATCTGGGACTTCTGTCTGAAGAAGGATTCCTCTTGGAGCCTCAATGTAGTGAAGGAGCGAGTGTGCTCTACTTCCCTATTCAGCAGGTTTTGGTCAAAAGGATGGAGTTCCAAAGCTGTTTGGACAGCAAGTAGGTCAGCCCTAGCCTTCTCAGTCCTGGAAGAAATATCAGAGAAGGAGCTTCTATTGAGTTGTTTCAACTTTGCCTTGAGAATCCGAAGTTTACAGCAAATAGAGTACATAGGAGTTCCAACCACCGGAGATTCCCAAACTTGCTTAACAATCTCGAAGAAGGAAGGGTGAGAAGCCCAAAAATCGAAAAACTTGAAAGGCTTCTTAGAGTTATATGGCAATATGAGTTTAACCACCATAGGCGAGTGATCTGATATCCCTAGAGGAAGAAAAGAAGCTTCCGAAAAGGAAAATTGCTGAGACCATATGTTGTTAATGAGGACCCGATCGATCTTGCGTAGTTTCCTATTCACACCTGTAGAATAAGTCCAAGTGTATCTACAGTCGACATATCGAAGATCTTCAAGCCCTACCTGGCTCAGACAATCCCCAAAATCATCAAAAGCTGGGATCCAAGGAGTTGAGCTCCCTACTCTGTCACCGGGTTCTTTGATAGCATTAAAGTCACCAGCAACAGTCCAAGGTAGACTACAAGAGGACAGCCGAATGAGATCAGCCCAAAGGAACCGTCGCTTGACAAATGAGTGTTCACCATATACAACAGTACATAGGCAGGACTTGTTTAAGGAGGATAATCTGAGCTGGACATGGATTAACTGGTCGGTAGAATATAAAAGACTGACTTCCATCTCGTCCGGGTTCCACCCAAACCAGATTCTTCCAAAGGGGGAGGAATCGTAGTTAGAGATCCAACGCCAATTACCATAGAGATCCCGGGAAATACTAGCAAAAAGGTGGCCTTTTATTTTAGTCTCCACAATGCCAATACAAGAGAGGCGGTGGGTCCTGATAAAAGAGCAAATCTCAGCTTGCCTAATGGGGTTGACTAGTCCCCTAATATTCCAAAACCCAAAAAACATAGGAAGCCAAGTGAATGTTATCTCTGAGATCTCCTAGACCTCCTCCTCTTGGCTTTCTTCGAGGAAGACGAACTAGGAACCATACCATGGCAGCGCACACTAGGAGTAGGTTGTAGGGAGGCTTTAGGAGTATCTACAGCGGCAATGGATGCCAAGGATCGAGAGCGGGTCTTTGGGGGTGGCATAACAGCAAGTTCCTCCCCCAATAAGTCATCAGAGTCACTATCATTCACCCCGCCATGGGAGCCAGAGAAACCTTGAGAGGAAGAATAGGAATTGATAATACGGTCCTCACCTTGCTGGCCTGAGCATCCTTGAGTACCCGTAACAGCAGGAGGAACCAGCCCTGCATTTGAAACCAACGGGAAATTCTGATGAGGACATAACAGTTCATGTTCAGTATTGGATAGCAACGCAGGAGGCAAAGACTCGTTTCCCCCTGGTACAACAGCCAGCCCAGCATTAGCTTCCACCGAGACATGCCTATCAGGACTAATCAGTCCCTGTTCAGAATCGGGATTCAAGTCTGGAGGCGATAGGTTCACTCCCCTTAGGTTCGTGTCCAGCAACAAGTCAGCTGCATTACCGGATGGCCCTGTAGCAGGAGCCTTAGAGGAGTTAATATCAGCTCTTGGAAGAAGATGGCCAGAGGAGGGGTCTCGAACAGAAAGTCGAACAGCTTCCTCCCCTGAATTCAGTTCCTGTCGGAGGACAGGGGAATCACGAGCAAGAGGCTGAAGGTCCTCTCTCACTGTATTCATTTCCAGCGTAGTGTCAGGAGTAATTCTGGTCTGATTTAAGCCTTTGTTCTGCACAGTTTTGTTCCTTCTTCTTCTAACTTGTGTCCATTCTTCAGCACCATGGGGCCGAATAGTGTTGTCCACTATAGCTTCAGTCTAAATAGGGGCACAAGCAAAGCCATTTGAACCAAGTTTATGCCCAAAAATGCCACAAGAGGTGCAAGCTAATGGTTTCCATTCATAATCTACATGGACCAGGTTCACCTCACCATCCCATCGGACCTTTATAGTCTCCAGTCGAGGGTTAGAAGCTTTAAGTTCCACACACACTCGCGCATAGGAGATCCTACCCATTTTTTCAGTTTGAGAGTCCACATAGAGTGGCCTTCCAATGGCACTAGAAATCCTACTAATGCCCGCCGGGGACCAAAGAGAAAAGGGGATGTCTCTTAATTTGACCCACACCGGTAGAGTATCCATGGCAGCCTTCTTGAGTTGAAGTTTGGGGTGCCATTGCTGAAGTAGCATGGTACTACTGAATATAGAAACAGGGCCCATCTCTATTATCCTCCTGCGAAATTATGAATTCGGGACACGGAAGAAATAAAATCCATTTTTATGCAATCTAACATCAACAAGTTGTTCCCCCTAGGTTTTTTTAAATGCCTCTTCAGTCATCTTAAAGGGAACTTTCTTACCGACATAATGGCCGACGACACATTCCAGCCAAAAAGGATTAACAGCAGCTGCAACCTCTGGTGTTATGTCTACAATTACATCACCATTTTCCTGAATAGGAGGAATAAAAGCTAAGTCATACTCTTTGGTCTGTACCTTAGCAATATTAGCCCAAGATCTAGGCGCAGAGGTACGAGTAGTTTGGTCTTGCTGACGAGAAGGTGTCTGACCAGACTCCATAGATTTCCTTGCTGGATGAGGTCTGGAACCCGAGCGCCTCAGCAAACAAGCATTGGGACCTCTTCGCAGAGATCTACTCCTAGCCTTTGGTCGCCCTCTGCTATGGCTACGACTTGATTGTCCCTTTAGAATGGGTCTATGGCTGGGAGGATGATCAGCTACATGATCCACTAAGGTAAATTTGCCTTTAAGACCAGCTGCTACAATGTTCACATCAGAATGAAGAGTCGCCTGATGGAACTCAGAACCAGGAGGAGGTACAGTCTGTAAACTAGGGGAAGGCGTAGGCAAAGTTTCCCCCATTCGGGCATTACCACAATCACCTACCGGTCAACTTTCCAACTCCAAAGAACAGGGCAGGGCTATACATGAGCGAGATCCCCAATAAAAAGCTACCACTTAGTCCCACTTCCAACTCCACAATAGTCAGGAACAACCAGTCAAACACCAGCACAGCACTTCGAGCCAGGTTCGCACAATCGAACTCCCCAGAAAATGTGTAGACCAAATACAGTCACACCACAGCAATCAGACGAGGACCCAGCCCCAGCACAGAATCAATAGACGGGGGAAAGGAAGCTAATCCAGGGATGACAAACCCAAGCCTGAGTCCCTACCTCCGTTCACTCAAATATCGAGTCGCGAGAGACCAAGGACTGCGAACTTCAGATCTGGAATCCCATCTTCAGAGGTGGGCGAGGGGGAGAACTCTACGGAGGATTGATAGAGGAGGGTCCAGGGAGCCTACTCACCAAATTCCAGCTCAATCCGTCGCCGGAGCCAGCCGGAATCAGCAAATTACCGGCCGGTGAACAGTGTCAGCGAGAGAGTCACCGAGAGCATCCTGAAGTGAACAGTACCTGTGAAAATTTGGTGTGCATGTTATGTGATTATTTCTTCTTGCTCTTTCCAACTTTCATTTTGGAATTCTTTTCAACTTCTTAATGACTAAAGAGATGAACAGAATGAGCCTTTTGATTCTTTATCTTCGTTACCTCTTGAATAAGTATACTAGCCAATTCATTTACATTCTACTTATTCTTTATAGTATTATAATTCATTTGAAATGACCCATATAATTCATGAGGCAAGTATGAACTGTACTAGAAAGTACACACATCCATGTTGATTCCCAAAATACTTAATTTTGCTGCTTAGTACGTCATCTCAAGTACATGTTCATGAATGGTACGTGAATTATCATATTTCATGGTCGACAAAGTGCTCATTAATGTACCACTAAGTGACTTATCCATAGTTTGAGAACGTTCTTCCACAAATTTTATAAATTTCTTATCACTGTTAGTTTTCGGAAGAGTAGTCTTTAAGTTGTTTGCAACTATCATTTGTATAAACATTAAGCTTAATCTATTCGATCTTTCCCAAGCTTTATGGAAAGATCTTTCACTATTGCTACTCACATCAGTGACAGCAACCGCTTCTACAACTTTAAATGCTAAATCAAGATCCAAGACACCTAAGTGAAACTAGACTTGTTCACACCAATAAGAGAAATTCGGGAAAAGTGCCAAAAAAGTCCTAAATCTTTTGCATCGATGCCAATTTAGTCCTAAATTTTTTTTCTGTGCCAATTCAGTCCTAAACTATTTGCATTGATGCCAATTCAGTCCTAAACCTTTTGTCTTTGTGTCAATTCAGTCATTTTGATCAATTTTGGTCGGATTTTGCTGACATGGATGCCGGCCGGTCATCGGCGTTGACGTGGACAACTTCAATAATATTTTAATATATTTTTTTGAAATTTTATTTATTTATTTAATTTTTTTCCCTCCCCTCCCTCCTTCCTTTAGTCGGTCGCCGAACCAGCGAGGCTTGCCTTTACTGGCCACTGGCGAGTCTCTCCTTCGCCGGCGACGGTGAAGGCGAGTCTCGCCGGATTTGGTGAGGTCGTGCCTTGCCCAGTCACCGATGAGGCTCGACCTCGCCAGATCCAGCGAGGTCGGGCCTCACCTAGCCATGGTGAGGCTCGAGCCCTCGTTGCCTTTGCCATTGTTGGCGAGGGCAAGCCTCGCCAGCGGTTGGGCGAGGCCGCCCTCTCTAGTGGCCGGCGAGGGTGAGCCTCGCTTGTGGCCGATGATGTCGACCTTGTCGGCCTTTGGCTGGTTGCCGGTCCGGCGATTGGCTGGAGGAATGAGGGAGGGGAGGGGGAAAAAGAAAAAAAGAAATAAAAATTCAAAAAATATTAAAATATTATTAAAATTATCTACATCAGCGTCGGTGACTGATTGCCGGCCGGTCGGCATCCATGTCAGCAAAATCTGGCCAAAATTGGCCGGAATGACTAAATTGGCATAAAAACAAAAGGTTTAGGATTGAATTGGCATAAATATAGAGAGTTTATGACTGAATTGACACCAAAAAAAGATTTAGGATTGAATTGGCACCAATGCAAAAGGTTTAGAATTGAATTGGCACAAAAAAAAGGTTTAGGACTAAATTGGCACTAATGCAAAAAGTTTAAGACTTCTTTGGCACTTTTCCCAGAGAAATTTATTCCATTCGATAAAGGAACAGACGAAGCATGTGAATGAAGAGAAACATGTACAGATATTGCAAATATGCATGAAAACACTCATACATTAATGCTTTGAGAATATTACATAATTTGATTCAAATTAAACAAAGCATGTATATCATAGTTCTCTTTTATGTGATCCCACAATATACAAACATACATTAAACCATAATGAAGCTACTACCTTTTATTTGATAATTATAAATACATCTCATTATAATTTATTTGCTATCTATACAAACAAATCTAACAAAGATGGTGCCGAATGCCTCATTAAGTAAGATTAATAATGTCTATATAACTTTTATAGTTTCACTAACCATGAACGTCAATGGGGGCACATCCATTGACGGTAACAGCTTCCATCACCGCCTTGCTCGATTTGCACTTGGAGCTCTGTGCCACCTCATTTGGACAGAGCGTAACCATTTCCTCTTTAGAAACGATACCATTTTCCTGCTTGCAATGCATAACCATCTTGCCAAAGCTGTTTGAGACAAGGCTCTTTCTCTCAAGCCTATTGCAGATACTCCGCGCAATAGAAGAATCCAGGCCACTTGGGACATCCCGACTTCTATTTTTTCTTGATGTTCTGTAGTTGCTTGTTCTTGTGTGGCTCTTTAGTCTGCTTGTTAGCTGTTCAACTCGTGCTTCTTAACCATCGGGCTCCTGTTGAACTTTTAGTGCCTGCTATCCTTAGTTAACTGCTACACCTTTGCACTTATCGCGACACCTGTGTCGTCTTAGGTACGAGGTTTTTGTGTTCGGTTTCTCCGTTGTATCTTGTGTATTGAAAAGTATATAATCGTCTTACCTTACCAAAAAAAAAACGTCAATGGGGGCAAAAAAAATAAAATCAAGATTAGTTCTGAAAAATAAATCAGAATAATTTCTCATATTGACCACAGTTGCCATGGTAAGTGAACTAGTTGCTCCTAATTATTTCAAATATTGCTCTAGGATTACAAATTGTAACAAATATACTTACATATATAAATTAATTACAATTTACTCGCAGAAAAATTTGAATCGTCTATCTACATATAATAAATATTTGATTAATTACAGACATATACAAGAAGATTTCTTACAATTGACTGTGTAAAGTAATTTTCCCTGTAGAGATAGATCGTAGATAGCATGAGAATTCTCGGATTATCATTATCCAGTATCTTGGGTCCATCACACTTAGAACTATCTCCACGTTATGTCTTTCCTCAGTTCCTACTTTAATTAGGAGTCACCCTCTTAAACACTGCAGAAGACCGAGTCCTTGTGGAAATAGAATTGATTTCCGAGATGGAAGAAAAATCCCCACACAAAAGTCTATAAATACAGTCGGTCCTCCATTGACGTCAAATCTCCGTTTGTCTTCTGTAGTTTCGTCGAGATGGCGGGTGGTTTCGGCGTTGAAAGTGGCGGCATCACCAAGGATTATCCTGGAAAAGTCACGGGTTACGTTCTCATCACATGCATTGCCGCTGCCATGGGCGGATTGATATTCGGATACGATATCGGTATTTCGGGTACTACTCTTATCTTATCAGCCTTTTCTCTCTTTCATCGTTTGCGTCAAAAACTCAGATTTTATCACGACTAAGATTCTCTCTCGTGAATTCTGCACTTAGGCGGCGTGACGTCCATGGCTCCGTTCCTGAAGAGGTTCTTCCCTACTGTGTACGGGAAGGAGGCATTGGACAATTCGACAAACCAGTACTGCAAGTTTGACAGCTTCATGTTGACAACGTTCACGTCGTCGCTCTACTTGGCGGCGCTCGTGGCCTCCTTCGGCGCGTCCAAGGTGACGAGGAGCTTGGGTCGGAGGTGGTCCATGTTGCTGGGTGGGACAATCTTCCTCTGCGGTGCTCTCGTAAATGCCACCGCTCAGAACATCGCTATGCTGATCATTGGCCGGATTTTGCTCGGCATCGGAGTCGGCTTCACCACTCAGGTACAACTCCTTAATTACTGCGCTATTGTTGTACCAAGTTTTCGTTATTCATCGTATGATAGGTTGCATGTATATACATGCTTGTACGTGCGTCTTTTGCCCTGAAATGCATCATTGTTTTCGCTGACCTAGACTCGTTGTTACTTGAATTTCATAAGTTTTGCTTGTGAAAAGATGACCAATGACTAGATTCACTACCAGATCTCTCAATAGGCCATACAAAATCCTATATTTAATATATTAAGTTAATTTAAAATTCCCATATTTTTCCTAATGAAAAAGAACTAATCTGGTTAAATCATTGATTATCTTGCTGTTGTGCCTGCCGAGTCAAGAGGTTAGTTTAACCATGCTTCCTTTCAAGTAAACAAAACAAGAATTATCAACTAAGTAACGGTCTGAGCGAATTTTCTCGAAATCTTGATGAAGAGATTTGATGATAATTCCTATAGACTTTCAGTTCCGTTTAATTATTTATATGGACTTTAATCAATTGTGATTGCATAATTGGAATTATGAGTTATGTTTGAGATTGCAATAAAATTTGACCTAACTCAACATGATGTGTGTAATTGAAATTCACAGTCCGTGCCGCTCTACGTGTCGGAGATGGCGCCATACAAGCACCGCGGCTGGCTCAATGTGCTCTTCCCCACGGTGGGCATCCTATGCGCGAACGTGGTCAACTACTTCACCCAGAAGATGGCCAACGGCGAAGGGTGGCGCGTGAGCCTCAGCGGCGTAGCGGTCCTTGCCCTTATCATCGGCATCTCGGCCTTCTTCCTCCCCAACACCCCCAACTCCATCCTCGAGAAGGGCAATCCCACTAAGGCGCGGGAGATGCTCCGCCACGTCCGGGGAGTCTCTGGCCACGAGGTGGAGGCCGAGTTCAATGACATCCTGGAGGCGAGTGGGGCATCCAAGGCCGTGAAGCACCCGTGGAGCAACCTCAGCAAGAGGAAGTACTGGCCATGTCGGTGCTCATTCCAATGTTCCAGCAGCTTACTGGGATCAACGTGGTCATGTTCTACGCACCGGTCCTGTTCATCACCATCGGGTTTGGGAACGATGCATCGCTCATGTCTGCGCTTATCACTGGCGGCGTCAATGTGGCCGCAACATTCATCTCCGTGTATGGGACTGATAAGTGGGGACGTCGCCGGCTCTTCTTCTGGGGTGGAGGGTTGATGCTCATCTTTCAGGTACAGAAACATCTTTAGACTCATTATACTGTTTACTAGATTCCTTCAACTATCCATTCCTCATTATCTCATCCGACCACATTTGAAATGTCCTATCCCTGTATTCTAAGAAAAATTTAACCGGTTGTGATTGCACAGGTGGCTGTGGCGTCCCTGATCAGCTGGAAGTTCGGCGTGATGGGCCAAGTGGACAACCTCGCTGGGTGGTACGCAATCGTCGTGGTGATCTGCATCTGCATCTTCGTGTCCGCCTTCGCCTTCTCGTGGGGGCCGCTGGGGTGGCTAGTGCCGAGCGAGATATTCCCCCTGGAGATCCGGTCGGCCGCTCAGAGCATTGTCTTGTGCGTCAACATGTTCTTCACCTTCCTGGCCGCGCAGATCTTCCTCACCATGCTCTGCCACATGAAGTTCGGCCTCTTCATCTTCTTCGCCTTCTTCGTTGCCCTCATGACTGCCTTCATCTACTTCTTCGTGCCCAAGACGAAGAACATCCCGATTGAGGAGATGTCCCGAGTCTGGGAGGAACATTGGTACTGGAAGAAGTGCGTGGTCGTAGATGGACCGCCGCCGTTGCCGGAGAAAGTTTAGGCACTTGATTTTTCCCTAAAGTTTTAGGATACTTTTTCTCGTTCTTGCAGTTACAGGATGCTAGATTTGATTAGGTTGCATGGTTTCCTGAAACCAGGTTTTGCATGCAGATTTTTTTTGTCGTTGAATAAGTACGACCGGTTTAGGTTTATTGATTCTCTTTGACTAACGCTGGGAATAATAACCTTAATATTCATTGGACAGCTTTGCCATTATTGATTCCCTTTTTTTTTCAGTAAATTTGTTCCTTAGGTTTATTGCTGATAATTATTAAAAGTATTTTAGTTGAGCCTGTGAAATTGATATAAATAGAGAGTAAATCCTAGACATCTATAAAATTTAGTATTCATCTGAGATGAATATAAAGTTTAATTGATCAAGTACCCTTTTTCTTGCGAGGACCGCATGAGCGCCGTGCATACTTGTGCTTTTTCACGGTTGAAGAATTAGATATCCTAAATTCATTGAATTGATTGAAAAATTCATTATTTTGTTGTGGGTGCTTGAAGATCAAATAGTCGGAGGATATTATGAATTTACATGAATCAATTTGTCAACAAAGATGGTCCTAAGTGCCACATTAAGTAAGATTAATCATGTCTATATTACTTTTATAGTTAAACAAACCACGAGCCTCAACTGGGGCAAAAACTAAAATGAGATTGGTTTGGAAAAATAAAGCAGAACAATTTCTCATATTGACCACAGTAGTCATGGTAAGTGAACTAGTCGCTCCTAGTTATATTCAAATAGTGCTCTAGGATATAATTACATATATAACTAATTACTACTTACTCAGAGAAAAACTTGAATAATAAATTTTATTGTCTATTTACTTATAAGTATTTGATTAATTAGAGACACATGCAAGACGATTTCTTATAAGTGACTGTATAAAGTAATCTTCCCTGTACAGATAGGCTTGATCTCTTAATTGATGCATTAACTGCTTCTACCACCGGCTATCACTGGTAAAATTTGCCAAGAATCTCCACCAAGAGGGACTGTGATGCCACCAAATGGCTTCTCTTCCAATGTTGAGTCTTCACTCTTAAGTAGATCTTTCAATGTACGATCAAGATCCTCCAAACCATTTTCATGATTCATCGGTGCCTCAAAACTTGTCTTCTGAATCAATTAAGCAAGATGAAGGTCTCTTTCTATTTCACATGGAGAACTCTCATCTATTTCTAGAGATAGTTTCTTGTCAGATCTAATCCTTGATGTTAGTGCTTTCCAATGGAAGTCTTCACAGTTCCTCCATGGCCATGCACAAAACACAATCTGCCTTTACAATTTTCCACAGAATCTATAACAGCATCATAAATAGTTCTATGGTCATGGTTCATTGGTTGTATGAACTCGGAATGTGGACTCGGAAGTTTCATTTACATCACACGACAACTCTTCTCTTGATAATCTACCACTTACATTCTCTACAGCGACATGTCAGGCATAGGAAGTTTCGACTCTGCAAGTGAAATTGCATTTCGGATAAATATTTTTCAAGCTCAAATAAAACATGATTCTCAAGATGCTCCTGAGGAGATTTCATATTAGGAATGTTCATGATGTTCCTCATTCTATGTACGATATCATTTCCCCGTAGATTCACCCTCCCACGACTTAAATGGGTCTCCAACATTAAAAATGCAGCACTAAAGTATCAAAGAGTTTGTCTTAGTTCAGGAGGTGTACCCCATTCAGCAGTTCTTCATTGCTTAATGCCATTCTCTATCATTAGCAAGTGAGCCTACGGCCTAAAATGGAGATTGGTATGTGGGGTGTATGCCACCATTGACAGTTTTCATGTCATAAAAAATTGCATGCAACTCGAACGATATTCAGTAAAATTCTCATACATTGACCTTTCTTTCTCCTTGTCCAAATCGTTTCTTCATGACTTCAGACCCATTTTATGGGGAAATCAGTATAAGTCAGCTCAGGTGCATTTGAAAAGTTCTTGTCAGTTTCCATCCACTCCGGGAAAGTTATTTGGTAACGTGAACTCTATTCAACACATTTTCAAGATTTTCTCCACTTTGATGGGTCACCTTGTTCATGAATGGTAAATGCAGAGCTAATCTTTCCACAGCAAGCTCTCTATACTGAAAAATATGCCAAATGGGTCGATTAGTGGATATATATCGACAATCTAAGTAAGTTTCTATTTCAATGACTTTGTTAGTTCTAGACTCTCCTGGTTGAGTATTTGTCATAATATTAGCTTCCAAAATTGCTCTTTTTCTATCAGGGCCTTTATTAATATATTTAACCAATTACCTTATTAGTCTCGATGTCTTGCACCATTCTATAATAATGTGAGCATTATATTGCACAAACATAGCAGACTATCCGATTGAACTTCCTTTTTAAGAACAAATCTCCCATCATCTATTCTCCTATAGTTAAGAAAACCACTTGAATCAATTGTTGTTTTGGCACAAAAGGTTTTAGGAAAATGTTTCGAGCAATGTCCTTTAATCAGACACGGTGAACCAGAATTCAATGATCCGCAAGGACCATGAGTCATGAACTGTGAAACACATTCATACGCAATTGGGCCGTAGTTGTGGTTGTCGAATATTCATTTTCTGTTGCAACTAAAGCAAAATGTGAGCGTGCAGCTGTCTGTTTTTCTTTAGTTCGACCATGTAGACAACTACAATAAAAGAACGATAAGATAGTAAACTCTATTAGTATAAGAAACCATACTACAATGTTAAAAAATACATGTGCATTTCTTACCTGCGGTTACCACCCCAAATCGTTGGCTTTCTTCTGAATCTGATATCAAATGAGCGAGTCTCATCTTGAATACTCTACTGACAATATCATGCCTTTACCACGCAACATCAATATCAGCTCACCTTGCATTGCAATTGAATGTTATGAGTAGGGTAGTACTTCCGAAGGACCTACAAGCCCTCTTTACATATCGATAATTTTGAATCACGTATCTTGAACCAGCTGCAAATCTCGCAGGTAAGATCATTCGTTTTCAAACAGCACCTCCATCTGCATCACTCCTGAAAATTGCATTTCTGATACCTTAATTTTGGATCTTAGATTCTTGTGATATCTCCTAATGTACTCTAACTTTTCCTCCTCAATGGATGTAAAGGCATCAACACTATATATTGCTGAAACAATCTTCCAAAGCCCTCATAGGTTCGGTTTGGACCGACTATACGTAACTTTGATTGAAGGATAGCAGATTTCTTTAAGTTATAATAGGTTTGGGTGGACCTATTACTTGAAACTTTCTTTTTAGTATCTGAGGACTATTCTAGCAACTTTATGT
The DNA here is from genome assembly GCA_031216285.1 of Syzygium syzygioides. Classification (NCBI taxonomy): domain Eukaryota; kingdom Viridiplantae; phylum Streptophyta; class Magnoliopsida; order Myrtales; family Myrtaceae; genus Syzygium; species Syzygium syzygioides. The sequence goes on from CM062247.1 coordinate 25,775,253, forward strand.
GAAACTAGAGCTAATAACTTTTCTTCAGGACAGTAATTAGCTTCAGAATTCTTAACTCGAGGGTGTTATCCCTCAATAATACTGCAATTACACCACAATGCTCGTCAAATAGTCGTAACCGATAGTAACTTAATAACTGTTCCTCGACCAATACAGTTCCCTTGAAACCTTCGTAACTTTTTTCGAACTTAGCGTTGGTGACTTCCCTTTACAATAGTAATTTTGCTTCACAATCCGTAGTTATATTAGTTTTCCAATGAAATAGTGTCTCTCCTCGAATAGCCATAAGTGATAGTACCTATACTTAGCAATAATTCTTTAATGGAATCCTGGTGACTTTGGATAAACATAAGAGTTACTAACTTTTGTTCCTGAATTGACTCGATAGATATCCATTGGTCTTTCATTCGATTTCTCTCTGTCTCAACGCATTCTGCATGTGTTCATTATCCTTTTATGTCCTATACCACAAGAGAGGAAAAGCTAAAGATTTGAAGAAGGTAGGTGCCGGTAAAGGTATCGGAGTTCTGCTGTGTGCTCCTAACGCTAAGTTGGCTCTAACTTTTTTCAACTTAATAATTTGCTTATTCTATTTAGTCTCAAGAAAGTTAATGGACTTTTTTTTTATGATCCTAGGGCACGGTCTCGGAAACCTAGCTACCTTGAAGCCCATGAAACACCTTACAAGCCTCATAAACTGATTAAATTTAGGCCTCTGACATGAGTAGATGGCCTTGAATCCGAGCGATTGACACATCGTTGGTGAGATTTGAACGAATAACCTGAGTTGGAAAATCCCCTGAGACCTCATCTAACCATGCCAATCTGGAGGTGCAAAAGTTAAATGGATCTTTAACACACTTGGGGCCCCTTTGTTCATTTAAATGGACTTTTTTAAAGATTGGCATACAAGATAATCATCAAATTATTAGGGGGGGAGGGGTGTTTCAAAATCGAAAGTTTCGTGGGGTCAAACTAATCAATTAAAATAACCAGTACGTTAATAAATAAGAGAGAAAACCGAATTTACTACTCATGATGACAGATTGCTTGAGGAAACAAAACTTTCCACAAGTGGAGCATATGCTATAAAAGTGTATCGAGTATTATCGTCTCAAGTTTTCCATCGTGCTGTCTTATCCTTCGAGATAAAGATTAGGTCAAATTCAAAATGGGGATAACGAATACACATCGTGATAGATATAACTCCATTTAGATGGTCGGCAAATTTGAAAGTCAAGAAGCTCCATGATACAAGCTGTAGAAAGCTTTTGCCAACTCCTGATACAATCGACAGACGAAACCCCCAGAATGGCCGACCAAAAACACCTCGAAAGTCCGAGGGGGTCCGGGAAACTTAGTCGGAGACAGGGTTCCCACCCCCGGAAAGCCGGTGAAACAAAGGTGCCATGGACCACCCCATGCTTTGCACAGAAAGCAAGACACGTATTGACCTGAGACAATAATAACTCCCAATAGTCGGAAACCAAAACACGTCCCTCTTCCCTTGGTTATCGTGCTACGCAATCATTCTGTTCGATCAAGTCAATCGCGTAACAAGAAATTATCGACCCGGATGACGGTCTCTTGAGGTCGGGAAAAGAGAAGCAGTGAAACCATACTTGAGCCCTTGAGATGGAGTGAACTTTTGGACAGGCTTCAGAGTGTATATTCGAGAAAGTTTTTGGGTTTTGCAAGAATTTATCATTTTGTATTCTCGAATTCTAAAAGTACAAATATGCATCTTGAGCTCGGCAGAATAGTAAATTCATTTAAAAAATCTTGTCATTTCTCTTTACAGAAGTATCAATATTCTTCTTTCACAATAAGTTTAGGATTGATTGGGCAATTTTTCCCCTCTTTTTGCACCCATTTAACCATAATCTAGGAAATCCTAGTAGTCTCTATTGTCATAATCTGTTCTGTCTCTTAATTATTCTGTCTCTCTCTCTCTTCTCGTATCACGTCATGCTTGGACAACCTCAACCCAATTAGGTCGACATTTGTGCCATGGCTAGGGTTGAGCAAAAAAGACCGAGAGCCGGAAAGTCCAAATCTGTCTGATTTTTCATGCTCGAATAGGCTTGGGCCGAGATTTCATGCTTGTTCTATTTTTTTTTCTAGCTAGTTGAGTCCTTTAGGCCAGAGAGACCGGAAAAGACTCGAATCGGCCGAAATTGATTTTCAATAAGAAAAAAATCTTAGAAATATAAACTATGCAAATGTATGGCCTAATACCCAAAACACCTCGAACTTTAGCTTTTGTGCCAATTTTACTTTTTGTCTTATAAAAACCCTCCAACTTTAAGTCACATCCCAATTCTACCGTGAACTTTTTTTTTGTCCCATAAAAACTCTCAAATTTTAGGTCCAGTCTTAATTCTACCATAAACTTTTTTTTATCTCATTAAAAACCCTTAACTTTCGGTTTAGTATCAATTTTACCCTAAAATTTTTTTGTCGCATAAGAAAATCCCAACTTTAGGTTTAGTTTCATTATCACTCTAATTTTTTTGTCTCATAAAAGATCATCAACTTTTACTCGAGTCCCAAATTTGCTCTCCATTAAACTTTTGTCAAAATCGCCCTTAGGGATTTTGCGCTTGTCGATCTCTCGTGTTTGGGAAAGTTTCATCTCTCATGATTGGAGAGCGCTTGGGATGCTCGAATAGCTTATGCTTGAGAGTTTTCCATCTTTCGGTTTGTCAATGAGAAATTTTGGACGGAGGTTAATGGTAGTAGATTTGTGACTCAAGTTAAAATTTGTGGGTTTTTATGAGACTATAAAAAATTTAGGATAAAATTGGGATTGGATCTAAAGTTTGAGGTTTTTCATAGGACAAAAAAAAGTTTATGGTAGAATTGAAATATGACCTAAAGTTGAGAGTTTTTTAAGGGACAAAAAAGGTTTACGGTAGAATTGGGACTAGACCTAAATTTGAAGGTTTTTTGTAAGACAAAAGATAAAATTGGGATAAAAGTTAAAGTTGGAGGTTTTTTAGGGTATTAGGCCGAAAATATATAATAGAAGGTATACTATTTATGCTCCAAACACTTCAATAAAGTCATAAATAAGTTGAAAAAACACAATTTAGATCAATTAAATGAGCATTAATGTGCCAACATGTGTCTAATTCGAAAAAGTGGCCGAAATCATTAAAAAAGTGATATTTGAGACCGAAAGTGTAATAACTAATCCATTTTGAATTTTCCCAAAAGAAGCGGGGTAGGCTCAAATTGGCCTGGCGCTAGCCAGTTTTGTTTGGTCAGGTACTTGTCTTGTATGAACTGTCCAGGCCAAAAAATACCTTGAGGCTTGGCCCGTGCTCAACCCTAGTTGTGACCTTGAATCAAAGTCATGGACGCGATGGATGGCTTCGTTGAGCTTGTTATCGGCTGCAATGATGTTGGATCAAGGTGCTCAATGTACAAGGTTGCGATTGCCACGACGCCTCCGGAACGAGGTCTAGGGAGTGTGTAACAGTGATATGAGAGTAAGGGTCCTTGAGAAGCATTCCATTAGGGAGAAGACATTCTAGTCAATTCAGCTTTGTGCAACATGGTCGAGCGAGTAAAATTATGGAGGACACAAAGTGACAAAACACACTGAAAACTCGGGTATATGCTCTTGAAGTTTGGATAAGTCTAGTGTTCATTACTCGGAGGAAAGAAGGAAAGACAGAGCTCTCAGTTCCCAGCTGTTGGATACGACAGTGGTGAAGTTTCACTGAAACAGACAGGGTTTCACCCACGAAGCTATTCAAAGTCAAGCACCTAAAAACAGGGGCGAGCAGCGAGGCGAACTTAGGGACAGCACCAGGGGCCCAAGTCCTCTCTCCTCCTCTCCCTCTCTCTTCATAAGTTCTCCTCTAATGTCAGAAACTGTATTGATTGACGTAAACTTTTTAAGGTACAGGCTCCATGATGCTGTCCAGGAAAGATGAGCACACGCTGCCGTGATCTTTGGCGTTTAGTTTCTGAATTTTTGACTTTTGTGTTCAAGGTAAGAATGACCCGTGGCTTTGAATAGCGGGAAACACCATGAATAGTCACGGAGATATTAATTTTAGGGCGGCACTATTTTCGCCCCTTATATAACTAATACATTCCATTTTTTTTATTGATAAGGCAAAATTATCTTTAATGATTCGATTGCCTTTTAAAGAGTGTAGCCTAGTCATGGCCACGGGCCGGGTTGGGCCCGGAACCGGCCCGGAACCGGCCCGGTCAAACCCGGGACCGGCCCGTTGACCGGGCCGGCGGTTCGGAACCGGAACCGGCCCGTGCCCTACGGGCCCGGTTCCGGTTCCCGAAATTCTTGAACCGGCCCGGAACCGCCGGTTCCGGGCCCGGTTCACAAAAAAAAAAAAAAAAAAAAAAAAAACCGAGCGCGCAGCCGGAGGCGGAGGCGTCGCCCGCCTCGCCCGACGCCGGCGAGGGTCGACCTCGCCTGCAACGGGCGAGGCCGGCCTCGCCCGATGCCGGCGAGGGTCGACCTCGCCTGGGCTGGGCGAGGCCGACCTCGCCTGCAACTGGCGGGGCCGGCCTCGCCCGACGCCGGCGAGGCCGGCCTCGCCCGTTGCAGGCGAGGTCGACCCTCGCCGGCGTCGGGCGAGGCCGGCCTCGCCCGTTGCAGGCGAGGTCGACCCTCGCCGGCGTCGGGCGAGGCCGGCCTCGCCCGTTGCAGGCGAGGTCGACCCTCGCCGGCGTCGGGCGAGGCCGGCCCCGCCAGTTGCAGGCGAGGCCGGCCTCGCCCAGCCCAGGCGAGGGCGGCCCTCGCCTGACTCCGGCGGCCGGCCTCAGGCGGCGACCGGCGGACGCCGCGGAGTCGCCGTCGGCCGTCCTCTCCTCGGCGCCCGGCGCCCGTCGTTGGGCCCAACCCAACGCCAACGGCGTGAAAAAAAAAAAAAAAAAAGTGCAACTTTGCACTTTGCAGGGCAGCAGGGCCTGCAGACGTGCAGGCCCTGCTGCACTCTGCAGTGCGGGGCCTGCGGGCGCCCGGGCGGGCCCGCCCTTGCGGCCCGTTGCCAAACGGGCAAATTTTTGCCCGTTTGGCAACGGGCCAACGGGCAAAAATTTGCCCGTTTGGCAACGGGCCAACGGGCAAATTTTCTTCTCTTTTTTTTTTTTAATTTTCTTCTCAATTTTTTTTTATAAATACTCACACAATTCTCTCAATACTCACACAATTCTCTCAAATTCTCTCAAATTCTCTCAAATTCTCTTCTCTCAAGTCTTAAATTTTCTCAATACTCGAAATTCTCTCCAATTGCCAATTCTCTTAAATTCTCTCAATTTTCTCAATCCACGCAATTCTTTCTTAATTCTCTCAATTAATCCGCTCAATTCTCTCAATCCACTCGAAAAATGGCAAGTGGAAGTCGAGTGCCGTCTGACAAAGGTAAGAATATCGCGACGGAATCCCATCATTCTTTTGATCCTCGTGAATATGCAGATTTTCAAGATGATGAAATCAACATTTTTCCCGATATGGAGCGCGTCCCGACTCAAGAAAGTTTTAATCCTCCTGGAGAAATATCTACAACAAAGGAAACGGAACGAGAATTTACATCTGACATTTGGAATCACTTCACGAAAACGGAAAGGTTTGATCTTGGTGAAAAAAGGTATGATATAATTTGTAAATATTGTGGGAAAATATATAAATATACAGGTGGACAAGGATATGGAACATTTAAACGACATCTTAGGAGCAAACATCCAACCGAAACGGGAATCGATATCGGGCAACAACAAATTTCCGGGTACGTTAATCCTAACAGTTCCCCTTTATTTCGTTTTAATGACAAAACTTATAAGGAAGAATTAGGCAAATTTATTTCCGTTGAGCATTTAGCATTTAATTTTGGAGAAAGATTTGGTTTTAATGAATTTGTACAAAATGCATGTGCTCCACAAGCAAAACGTGTTCCTAGAAATTCAGTTAAACGAATAATTAAAGATCTTTACAAAAAAGGAAAAAAAGATTTACAAAATTTTTTTATGCAATTTAATGGATGCGTGCATATAGGTAGTGACATTTGGAGTGATCCTTGGCAAAGTCATTCTTACATGGGCATAACATGTCATTGGATAGATGACGAGTGGAGTATTCAAAAAAGAGTCATTGCATTTAGAGTTTTCGATGATAATCATACGGCAAATAATATTTATAGATTAATTAGGCAAATTTTAGAAGAATATTATTTGCTTAACAAAATTTTTTCAATCGGTTTTGATAATGCTGCAGCAAATACCGCTTCAATTGTCGAGTTAGAAAATATTTGTAGACCTGCTTTTGGCGGAAAATTTTTTCACGTTAGATGTGTTTGTCATGTTTTAAATTTATGTGTACAAGATGGTTTGAAAACTCTCGATATTTTTCTTCAACCAATAAAAATGGCGATTCAATTTTTATGGAAACATCCTCAAAAAATGAGAGAATGGGGTAAATTTTGTAGAGAAAATGGCAGAAGGCCAAAAAAATTTCCAAAAGATGTTCCGACTCGTTGGAATTCTACTTTCCACTTGCTTACTGAATCTTTAGCATATAAAGATTTATTATGTACATTCATTTCTAATAATGTACCTCAGATTAATTTATACCCACAAGAGTGGGATATTTGCCAAAAAATTTTAGATGTTTTAAAGGTTTTTAATGATGCAACTTATACTTTGTCTGGTGTTTATTATCCTACTACACATTTATTTTTAGTAGAGTGTATTAATATTGTCGGAATTTTTGATGAATGTGAAAATGATGTTCAATTACAACATACTATACTTGCAATGAAAAGGAAGTGGCTACATTATTATATGGAAATTCCCATTATTTATTTAGTTTCTTCTGCTTTTGATCCGCGTTGCAAAATTGATGGCTTACATGATTTTTTACGTGTGTATTATCAATGTTTAAATTGTGATGATATAAATATTACAGCTATAGTACGTAATGTTAAAAACGTAGTAATAGAATTATATAATGAATTTTATACTAAATATAATTTAGATGATACTGGATCTTCTCAATCAACGGAGATACAAAACGACGGTACAGGTAAAATTAGTAGAGGGTACCAACTTTTATTACATAGACAAAAAAAACAAAAAGGAGTTATGGGAAATATTTCTGAATTAGAGAGTTATCTAAACGTTTCATTTGAGATTACTGAATGTGGTAAGGATTTTTTAATTTTGGATTGGTGGAAGGGGCACGCAAGCCGATACCCAATCCTTGCTCTTATTGCAAAACAGATTTTTTCAACCCCTTGTTCCACAGTTGCGGTCGAACAAGCATTTAGTGCCGGAGGTAATATTTTGGAAGAACATCGTTCAAGATTAGATCCAGAATCAGTGCAGATGCAAGCTTGTGTTGCTGATTGGACGAAGGCTCAATACCGGCAACAAGAGATAGATCGCAATGCTGAATCCGAATTCTTTAACGATGGAGGAGATACTACCACTACCGGTACTGGAACGGGTAGTGACGATTGAGATTTGAGGGTAAAAGAATTATTGGAGTTGGCAAATATTTCGGGAACCCTTGTTTCTCATATCGGGTACGCCCACATGAGCTTAGGGAAACCCGAGTATAATCCGACGACACGTGACCTCTGATCCCCTATGCATTGTGCACGGAATGTTTTGGTTTTGCCGTTTTGGGATCATTTTATTTTTTAGGGCATATATATTGTGCTCGTTTTTTTTATAAATCGTTGTAACGAATTGTAATGTGTTTAATGATAATTTATTAAGTTCAAGTCATGTATTTTTATCCCCAAATTTAATTACAATTTACATTTTAATTACAATTTATATTTAATTTTCTTTTCTTTTCTGTTTTTCCTTTTCTGTTTTTTGTTTTTTTGGTCTTCCTCCGCCGGCGCCGGCGAGGGCCGGCGGAGGTCGCCGGCGAGGGCCGGCGGAGGTCGCCGGCCTCAGGCGAGCCTCGCCGGCGTCGGGCGAGGCTCGCCTGAGGCTGGGCGAGCGAGGCGAGCCTCGCCCGACGCCGGCGAGGCTCGCCCTCGCCTGGATCTGGCGAGGGCGAGCCTCGCCGGCGTCGGGCGAGGCTCGCCTCGCTCGCCCAGGCGACGGCGAGCCTCGCCCGACGCCGGCGAGGCTCGCCCTCGCCAGATCCAGGCGAGGGCGAGGCTCGCCGGCGTCGGGCGAGGCTCGCCTCGCTCGCCCAGCCTCAGGCGAGCCTCGCCCGACGCCGGCGAGCCTCGCCCTCGCCTGGATCTGGCGAGGGCGAGCCTCGCCGGCGTCGGGCGAGGCTCGCCTGAGGCTGGGCGAGCGAGGCGAGCCTCGCCCGACGCCGGCGAGCCTCGCCCTCGCCAGATCCAGGCGAGGGCGAGCCTCGCCGGCGTCGGGCGAGGCTCGCCGTCGCCTCGCTCGCTTGAGGTGGCGAGGTCCGGTTCCGGTTCTGAACCGGTTCCGAACCGTTTCTGAACCTGACGGTTCCGGTTCGGAACCGGAACCGTCCGGTTCCGAACCGGAACCGGAACCGCCTCTGGCTGTTCCGGTTCCGGTTCGTTATTGGCCACGAACCGGAACCGCCGGTTCCGAACCGGAACCGGTCGGTTCCGGCCCGTGGCCACCACTAGTGTAGCCCCAAATCAATTTACTTTCTTTATTTTATTTTATTTTATTTTATTTTATTTTCATTTTCTATTTAGGATCTAGTTACGATAATTAAGCAATTAATATTTTTTTATGGATAATCCGTATACATATATATTAAAGGCACAATGTTTTCCTTTATATTTTTGGATTTTACTTCCATAGAAATAAGTATTGTCGAATAAATAAGTAATGGTGATATACACAACAAAAGCGAAAGTTCATAAATAAGTGATATTGTTAAAGAAGTGTCTATGTTAAAAATTTTCTAGATTTTACTTGGCAACGTAGAAAAGAATTAGGTTTCTTAGACGATTTTCTTTTCAACAAAACTAATTTAACGAAAGTGATTGATTAGAATTAATACAATTTTGTATTTTTTTTAGTCAGACCAATCAATTTTGTAGTTGATTGCCCAATTCTGATTATAATTGAAATTCTTATTTTTAGGTTGACCACTCCTACTATGGCTAAAATACTCCCTTTTATAATGTTTTGACAAATTAACCTTTATGGTTGTACCCTTTTTTAGCATTCTTCAGTTGCTTTTGTTCTTTTTCTTTTCTCTCTCGACCACTTTCCTTCTTTTCATTTATGTCTCTCTCTTCTCTCTTTCTAAAACATTCCTCTCCTCCCAAATTTGTAGAAATCACCTCCTCACCTAACTAGTCCTCTTCCATCTCCATTTCTTCAACTCAAAACTTAACTGTAAGTAAAAAAACCCATCCCGTATCTGTTCACTCCCATTCCAATCCTTTCGCTATGTGTTATTCGTTAGCCCATTTCGCATCAATCTCTTTCATTGATCAATCACGAAGACAAGAAAAAAAACCATTAAAGATTCAGATCCAAGGGCTCCCAAAACCTCATCAAGTTCATCAGCAATGTTTGCTTCTTCGTTTTTGTCTTCTTGGTCCTAATTGTCACCATCATCGCCGATTCGCCATCACCTACCAGCCTCTAAATACACGGCTCAATTCTTCCCCCTCTCACTAAGTTCTTTACGCAAGCCGAAAATGTGACCGGTGAGGATTTGCCTCTCTTTGCCCTTGCGGTCTCTCCTACTTCCGCACCGATCTTAATTATTAAGCTACTACCGCTGGTGATTGCAAGGATGGAAGAGGTGATTGCGAACTCAACTCTCAAGTCCGAGCCCTTATGTGTTGAAGTGGCCCTGTTGCCCATCAATTGGTCAAATCTCCATGTTCTGATAGGCGTTAAGTTCAATGCGAGAGCCTTTAGGTCTATTATATTCATGGGTATCAAACTCCAGTTAACGATTGAAAAATCGATGAGTGCAACACATGGCGTGGATGATAGGTGAAAGCGATAGACCACAAAAGAGAGTGTTTTTTTTTTTTTTGACATCTACCACCAAGGCTTTAACCATGACCAAAATTAAGAGGCAATGGAGAGAAGTAACAAAGAAGGAGGAAATTGGGACTCACGAGAAAAAATAAAGAAGAAAACAAACTGAATACCACAACCAAACAAAAAAAGTATGTTTAAAAAAGATGGGACCCACAAAGATTAATATTGTCAAAATACTTTGATGATGAGCTTTTTAGCTATGGTGGGGGTGGAAAAAGCGTGTCCCTTTTTTTATTGGGTTATTATTTTTTTCTCTAATGCTATTTTCCCCATTTTCTGGTAGAGAAAACCAGAGCTCCTTTTATAATCGAAAGTGTGGAGGATGATGGGTTTGGCATCATTGATAGAAAATAGAGGATGACGGGATGTATGGAAGAAGAAGAAGAAAGAGTGGGAAGTGTAGAAAGAAGAGAATAGCCTATAAGAGAGAACAAATAGACAATTTGCAAGAGCAGAGAACTGAGACATTAAGGGTGCGTTTGGCAACGTGCTAAATAGTAAAAATTTCTGTTCTTTTGTTCCCAGAAATAGTTTGGGAACAGAAATGCGTTTGGTAAACGCACTTGTGCCCGGGCACATTTTTGCAAAAATTTGTGCCGAGAAACAGTTTTGGACGAAAAACAAGAAGTAAAAAAAAGTTGCTTCTTGTTTCTCGGCACAATTTTGAGAATCAGTTTTTTTTCTTTTCTTTCTTTTTTTTGTTTTCTTATTTCTGATTGGGTTTTCTTCATTGGCCATGGCCGGTCGCCGGCGATCGGCACCGGCGGCCGGCCACAGCCCAGGGCCGGCGAGGGCGTCACGGCCCTCGCCGGCCGCCGGCGGAGGCGAGGGTCGCCCTCGCCGGCGAGGGCGAGGGCTGGACCCTCGCCGCCTGGGCGAGGCGGCCTCGCCCAGATCGGGCGAGGCCGACCTCGCCGTCGCGACCCACGGCGAGGTCGGCCTCGCCGTGGGTCGCGACGGCGAGCCTCGGCCTCGCCCAGGCGGCGAGGGTCCAGCCCTCGCCCTCGCCGGCGAGGGCGACCCTCGCCTCCGCCGGCGGCCGGCGAGGGCCGTGACGCCCTCGCCGGCCCTGGGCTGTGGCCGGCCGCCGGTCGCCGGCGACCGGCCATGGCCAAAGAAGAACAACACAAAAAAGAAAAAAAAATTAAACAATTCAAAATATTATTAAAATATTATTTGGGAACAGAAATTTTGTGTAGTTTCCAAACGCATTTCTATTCTTTTCTACTCTAGGAATAGAAATTTTAGACAGTTTATCAAACACCTTAAAATACTCAGAAATTGTTTCCGGGCACAGAATAAAAAAAAACCATTTCTGTTCAGAAATTGTGCCGGGGCAGAGAATGGTTCTCATGCGCACCCTAAAGGTGTGGAAAGAAAGAAAGAAGAAAGAAAGTGGGACTCATAAGAAATAAAAGAAAAAAATAAAATTTGACCAAATAATTAAAAAAGATCACTTTTATAGAGTTGTACCAGTAGTGGTATGCCCCACTAGGGATACTTTCGTCATAATACAAAAAAAAAGAGAGTGTCTAAGCTAAAAAAAAGGAGTGGAAGAAGTGCGGTTCTAAATTTATAGTTAAACCAAATGTATTCATTAGATTCTCTCCACCTTTATTTGTGTTTAAGTTATTTTTAAGAATGATGGTTTCCTAGCACAAGAAAACTAAGAAGAAATATACAACTCTTCAACAGCGTAGCTAGTTGGCTATCCGCCAAATAAACTATTTTATTGGAAAAGATGGACACCAATTTTGTCCCAAATGGAAAAAATAACAAAAAAGGAACAAACTAAACAAAAAGAAGTAAATGAAAAAGGTAAGAAATAAACTTAAATCAAGAGTAAGCCCTATATTTGACCATAGTTTTCGTTGTACGGGTAGAATTGTAATTGAAAATTTTTAAGTTCCCAAAGCTTGCTAAAGCGGGATCCGCCAGAGATGATGTGGTCAATTCAATGTGGTAGGGGGTATATACAGTAAAATGAGGTAAAAAAATGCTCGAGCCTTTAGTATATGCTACTTATTTTGTTTCAGATAAATTCAAACGTGGCTTAATGTATCGGAATGTTTGAAGCTCATTAGAATGCTTTCTTGAGCTAGACTCATACTGTTTGATCAGCCAGATGTTTGAATGGTTGTTTGAACAATGTGTTATATCTTTGGCAAATCATACATATATAATTTTACACATAACAAAGCAGTTAGTATAGCCCACGAAACAATATTGCCTTTTCCATCATAACGAGCTATACTTTGCTTCAAGCCAAGGTTCTTGCTCGATTCTGACTTATCGAGTTGTATTTCCCTTGCTGTGAAGGAGTTCATCTAGACAATTGTTTGTGCATTAGACTACACACTATCATTCTTTAGTAGCAAGAGAGTTTGAGCCGGCGGGAATTGATGGAATGATTTTCCATGCAAAATGCATGTAACGAGAGCGGGGGCTCAAAGGGACCACAACGCGAAGGATAGAGTTGTGAGTCAGTGTCGTTTAGGCTCAATTATCGGCTATGATGATTGCATTCAAAAGCTGAGTATGGAAACCACTCAAAGTGGAATGAGATAGTGCAAATCCATGAAAAACACGGTTCCGTAAGCTCCCCCATCTACCCTTGATTTGAGAGAGAGAGAGAGAGAGAGAGGTGGCGACGACGGCAGGGTATAGCAACAACGGGCCTATGACGGAGGAGTGCGGGTGCGATAAGGAGCAAGCGGCCACGAGAGGGACACTGGAGGCTCATGTAGAGGGGCGGAGAGAGTTACGACTTTAGGCATTTGTTTATAAATTCTCATAAAGCATCGCCACCGACTTACCTCACACTTGCAAAGGATCTCAATCCTGGGTGATGACTTGTCCGAAAACTTAAACGTATAACAAAGTATGACAACACTTTCACATTTTTATACAACTTTAGAAATAATAGATTTAGTTGATTTTCCAATGTGAAAACTCGTCAAAGACACATGGAAATCACGGCTAGTAAATTTCCTCACCAACTACGCGAATGGAAGCTGAAGCTCCCTTAAAGTCGCACTTACAAATCTCTCTTTACATAGTGATTATCTCTTTGTGAGGTATAACCATGTAGAAGCTTGCAAAATAGTTTCATGACATTATAAAAGTTAACCTTAAGCAAGTTTCGAAAGTAAATTACCGGTTAATAAGTTTTGCAAGAATACAATAATATGTGATATTATCGCAATATCATACATTAATTGGCCTCATTGCAACACCTAACATTGCTAATACAATTCGTCATCTATCAAAGGATTTGATAACTTCAAATATTAGTTATTCTCTCGCAAAAACATGGAAAAAAGGAAAAATCGTGTGACTCGGACCTCAGAGTTAATTTAGCACACAGCAACCTTTCGTATTCATAAGTTTCATTCATGTACACTATTCCGCAATGAGAAAGTGCAGAACCCCAGCAAAAGTCAATATTATCGGTCGTCTCAAGTCTCGAAGCCAAAAAAAACGTGACTGAACTGTAGCATGTGTTCTTTCCATGCAGGCAAACGTACATTTCAAAACCCTCGTTTTTCTCACTCTATGCCATTTATGTCCACAAATGCATGAGATTTTCAACAAAAACAGGATTTACAGCAGTTCGGTCGGTGAAACAGAGTGGTACAATCTGTCAAATCGAAATTGGTTTCTTAGATAGAATTTCATATATGGGTCCCATGCTTTTGTGTCGGATCTTACTAGAAAAGTGTGAAGAGAGATCGAAAAGATGATTTGTGAGATCCGTTTAACGCGTTTGTTACCGATGTCTTCTCCATGTTTAAGACACCAAATCATGCTTTATATTGCATTTGATTATCTTCTTGTGTTTCCAAAGGAACAATAAAGCCCTCTAACCACCGCCCGCAGCGGCTGCGTTGGCTTGCGCTCTGATCCCCCACGAAGGGATCAGAGTTCAAACCCCAGAGTAGTCGTTAGGGATTCTTAAGTGTGACGCCGTGGTTGTGGGTCCTGCGCTAGCGTCACTCAAGGACTAGTCATGCATCACCGCCGGTTTATAGCTGAGTCATCGCTTACCGGTCGCGCGGATACCTCGTGAAAGATAAAGCCCTCTGACTCTTATTAGAGATTCTTCTTAATGAAAGATAATTAAGATTGGAAGTTGAATGCTTATCACAAGCAAAATTAACCGGAGATGACGGTATAATCGTGAAGTGTTTGTTCTTGTAAATTGAGATGTTCTAGAGAATTTTAATCTTGAGAATTCGATGCAGGGCTCATTAGGAAATGTTTGTGTGTGTCCAACGCCTTTTGTAGTGGGCTTGATCAACGTCGTCTCATGTCCTTACATCATCCACTCAACATTTTATCAGCTGTTCTTGTATTTGTATGATGAACGTCACTCGTCATACTTAGAATTCAAGATTTTATCGGTCTTTAATTGCCACACGTGTCTCGATCTTACTCGATGAACTTGGTAGCATTTTCACCATAAAGCCCCTTCCATGCATTCATCCATTCAAAGCTTATAGAATTTGATTTTTCTAGTGACCTTAGTGTGCTTGCCGGTTAGAATTAATTTCTTTTCCTCTCTAGCATAAAGCTATTTAGCATTTATCATCACGTGATGTTTTTCTTTTCTGTTCATTAATTTTGAAGTGATAATTTATGCTAATCGAAGTTGTGATCGGCAACAGCAACCTAGAGGAAAATAAAGAAAGCATTTTCAAAGAAGTGCTCTAAATTCCCTCTCTCAACGGTAAAAAATGTTAGAGATAATTAGGGATTTCTCTAGCATAATTTCTTATGTTAGAGATATTTGATAATTCTGTTGATTTTCAGTTTCTCTCAAGATTGCATGTATATCTCTTTTTGATGGTGCATATTTTGATTAATATATTATCTTGGATAATTATTTGATAAAACCTATAAATAAGCTCATGTTTTGTTCTTCAATGCACACACCTTTCTCCACAGGCACCCTCCGCATCAGATACCTAGGTGTCCTCCTTGTTACCAGAAGGCTCATGTACGTAGATTGCAAGGGGTTAACAGAAAAGATCTTTAAAAGAATAGAATGATGGGGTGTGAATCATATCAATTATGTAGGACGACTCCAATTGACCAAATCAATACTTATTTCCATCTGCACTTATTGAATGCAAATGTTTCTACTCCCAAAGCAATCTATCTTTGAGATTGAGAAGAATATTCGACACTTCCTATGGGTTGGAAATACATATATCCCATAAAGTTACATAATAGTAGTTTGCTCACCTAAAAATGAAGGAGGACTAAATCTGCTCGATCTAAAATTATGTAACTAAGTATTACTAGGTCGCTTGTTATGGACCCTCATCAATTATCCTTCCTCTTCCCTACGGGGTAATGGGATTTACAGCATGTGCTTCAATTATGCAACTTGACATTAAAGGCAATATGCCTTAGAGTTGGAGATGTCTTCTGAAGTTGAGACCCGCTCTAACCTCCATCATCTCTAGCTCTAGATATTGCTGCAAAGAGGTATATCATGAATTCAGACAAGTGGGACCAATTGTGGAGTGGTGCAATTTGATATGGACTAGTGATATTAGCAAACATAATTTTATATGCTGGTTTGCCTATAAAGATAGATTAACGACAACAAAGGTCTTTACCAAAAAAAAAAAAAAACGACAACAAAGGTCATATCACGATGGAAGTGTATGGTGAAGTAAAGATAGAACTTATTTATTCCTTGAGTGTAATTGGATTGAGAGTATATGGTGAAGTATCCTCAAACAGAATGGTTTCTGACGTTCTTCAGGAGGATAGGATTTTGAACTTCATTGGATGATAAGAGCCACAATGGCCAACAATTTGGTAGCGAGGCTTCTCAAGGTATCCTTCTTAGCGACCGTATATTGTATTTGGGCGGAGCACAATCATAAACATTTCCAAAATAAGTCAATTGAGATGCATTTTCTTTGGGCTAGGATAGATATAATTGTAAGAGATAAGGCTTCACTTTTCCAGAATTGTAGACCCTCCTAGACAAATATGTTTGTGGCAACTATATGGAGGCTTCCTACCTCCATATTCTCGCATAATTAGCTTTGTTTGTAATGTTGGGAGATGCTTCTAAGCTTTTGTACTTTGTTAGAAATATATTGTCTGATTCTGAGTATCTTATATTATAATCTTATTATTCTGATTCTGAGTATATCTCAGATCATAATCTCATTATCATGGTTATGAGTATTTCTCAGAATCATAATTTCATTATCTTAATTATGAGTATCTCTCATAACCATAGCTAGACAATTTATTTACATATTTATACGAGAAAAAAATGCGCAAAAATATACAGAAAGATCGGAAGTGTCAAAGTCAAACCGCAATTCATGATGTCGCAAGGGTGTCCCTCCACGGCTTCTATTTAACGTGGCCAAGCTAACCCTAAAGACAAGTGAAAAGCTCTATCTCTTTCTCTTTCCCTCCCCTCCCCTACACAACCATGTCTCTATCCATCCTAGGACATCTACCGACATATACTATAGCTTTAAAAAATTACATTCGTGAACCACTTTTGGAACACTACTTGTGAGCAAATGTTGTCTAGGAAAGCTAGTTGCAATTCCCATGGTCGGGACTCCTATTATTTCCTTGGGTGGGAAGAGTACAAGAAAAATCCCTACGATGAAGTTAAAAACTCAAGTGGGATCATCCAGATGGGACTCGCTGAAAATCAGGTGTGGTTGTTAATTGTTCTTCGTCCATCTTGCGATTTCAAAATTGGATCACATTTGTAAGATAAGATAAGATTTTCACCGTAAATCTGTCTTTTTCCTGACGTACTGGGCTAAATGGCTAGAAATATACACACACGTTTGGATATACATTGTGACGAGCATTTCATATCGCATACGTGGTATCGGAGCATTTGATAGTAAGCAGGATATATTTTTGGACCATGCTATCGGCCTAAGTTCGGCCTGCTAGAGTGAACTAGAAATCATTCTTCCATTTTTTGTCTATTCATTTTAATTTTCACAAGCGCTCTAGTGTGATGGCACATCCCTTTCAATTAATGAGCAACATCATTTCTATTCTTCTAGTACACTTTCAATTGTTATGAATATTTCGTCTCAACACACTTAGGTAAACACAGTTAAATCTAACCCAACGTGCCTGTCACATAAGTGTTTGCTATATTTCAAAGGATAAGAAGCATTGCATGGTACTATGGCCGTCGCAATCGTCATCATTCACCTGTGGACGCTGAATGTCCAAGCTCACAGGAAAAGGTCACCGATCAATAATTTGTGAACTTGCCCACAGAAAAAAACAGGAAAGAAAAAAGCCCATAAAACTCTCTAATTTCTAGCAAAATAAAGTTATTTTCCCTGAATATTATTTGCTAAATGTGTATTGATCCAGTGAAGTGGTTCGTTTTTGCACAGCTCTCTCTGGATCTTGTGGAGTCATGGCTTGAGAGCAACCCGGAAGCAACTGGGTTCACAAATGGAGAATCCACATTTAGAGACATTGCACTCTTCCAAGATTATCACGGTCTTCCCGCTTTCAAGAATGTAATGATCATTTTCGACCATGTCGATACGTGTTGTTGTATAAAAAACGGCCTTTCAAACTTCTGCGCGCATACATCGTTGTGCATCTAGCGTGAGAAAAATCGATTAAAATGAGAACACATCGTAACGGTGAGGAACAATATTTGGCTCCTGTCTGGATAGAAGTCAGGCAGCTCCTACCAATTATGTAATTTGCAACTTCACATTTTGATCTCATCACAGCTAATCACAGCAGCGGACTGACGTATAAAGGCTCGTGTTTGGCTGCGCAGGCTCTGGCAGGTTTCATGGCAAGAATAGGAGAGAACAAGGTTTCGTTTGATCCGAACAATCTGGTTCTCACTGCAGGCACAACTTCGGCGAATGAGATTCTCATGTTTTGCCTCGCCGAACCTGGAGATGCTTTCCTCGTTCCGACCCCGTATTATCCCGGGTAACCTTAAGCATCCTTCGCTTTCTCATCGTTTCATTCCAAGCATTTTTATATCTTCAGAGTTTCATTCAGATATATAACAATCGCGTTTCATTGTACAGCTATAACAGTAAGTAGGCTACGATAGTGTATAAAATGAAGCAGATATTGTTTGAGTAGAGTCTTCAATCTAATAGGTCAAATTATAAACTCGCTTCAAGAAATTATGCAGGGTGTGAATCTAACTTATTTCTGCACTTTTGATGGGTTTGACTCAGATAAAAGTCTGCCATAATTTTCTTCAAAATATTTGTAATTGCGTCTTGCACTAAGATCTTTTACTATATCAACTTTATTTGACAAATGACATGACAAGAATCATGTGGACTAAACTTTAGAGTCCATTTGTTTAGCAGAAAATCAACAATTTGGAAAATATTTTCCTGATTTTAATCGTTTCTATCTCTTTGTTAAATAAATCAACAGAAAAATGTTCTTGTGATGAATAACAATTTAAGCTAGAACATTAAGTTGATATTGAAAACATTTGCTTTTAACACATTTTTTTAAGGACATAAACTATCTAAATTTAAACTTTTTTTTTGTTGCAAATTATGCATTTTCATGGCCGAAAAAACTATTCTTAATGACATATGGGATTAGCACATTATTATGTGTACATCCACACTAAGAAAGAAATGATTCTCGCATATCAATTAAAGATGCTTCGGCCATGGTGTGTTGGCACACTTTTAAAGAAAACAATCATGTCTGGACTCAGTCCATACAGTGGATTGAGTGATCTCAGCTGATTCCATCTATGATTGACTGTGTCTGAACAAGATTCTGACATTTGAAATTATAATAGTTTCTTGGAAAGTTGCTATTCTCCTTGATATATTGCCTTGGCATTCTTGTTTTTGACAGATTCGACAGAGACCTCAAATGGCGAACCGGAGTCGAAATCATCCCCGTACACCGCTCGAGCTCGAACTGCTTCAGGATCACTGAGTCCGCCATGGAAGAAGCTTTCGAGCATGCCCAAAACCAGCTGAATCGAACGGTGAAAGGCCTCTTGATCACCAACCCTTCTAACCCGCTTGGCACCACGATGACCCGCCGCGAACTGAACCAAATCATTCACTTCGCGAACACCAAGAACATCCACGTCATTAGCGACGAGATCTACTCAGGCACCGCCTTCGACTCACTTGGCTTCATCAGCATCGTCGAGCTCGCCTCGCAGCATAAGAGCTCACACAACAAGGACGACCTGTTGAGCCGCGTCCACATGGTTTATGGCCTCTCCAAGGATCTTGGCCTGCCCGGGTTCCGCGCTGGGGCAATCTACTCGCACAACGAGGTGGTCGTCTCGGCAGCAACCAAGATGTCGAGCTTCGGCCTCGTCTCGTCGCAGACTCAACACCTTCTCTCAAGCATGCTGTCCAACGAGAAGTTCGTGCGGGAATATCTAAGTGAGAACAGGACGAGGATCAAGAACAGGCAGCAAACGCTCGTTTCGGGGTTAAAAGATCTAGGAATCAAGTGTTTGAACAGCAATGCCGGCTTGTTTTGTTGGGTCGACATGAAGAAGTTTCTGAAGTTGAACACGTTCGAGGCCGAAATGGAGTTATGGAGGAGATTGATCTATGAGGTGGGGTGTAATGTCTCGCCCGGTTCGAGCTTTCACTGCGTCGAACCCGGTTGGTTTAGGATTTGCTTCGCCAACATGGACGAGAGGACGATGGCCGTAGCCATGCGACGTGTTAGGGTCTTCGTCGACTCCATGCACGCAGAGAGAATCGAGAACATGAAATCTCAGTTTGGCGAGGGAGAGAGGAAATGGTCGGCCTTGGCCTTGCCCTGCTCGCGGAGATTTGAAATGGTCGAGGGGATGGAGATTTGATCTACGTGGAGTAGTCGAGGAGAGATGATTTACACGGATCGTTTTGAATTAATTGGGAATTTACTAAATTGTTGACATGGATCAGATGTTGTGTCTTTGGCAATCGCGAATGATTTTCAATTTAGTTTAAGGTAAGAGCAAGAATCACTTTTTTGCTGGTTTGTGCGCCGTCTGAGTTGCCACATCCTAGTCAATTTCTGTGCACTACCATCAAAATCCGTCGATTTTTTATTCGTATCGTACCATTCAGTTCACTTCGAAGTTTACAGCCGTAGATGTCAACACAATCATCTTCTAAAATTCTTTACGTACAATTTCGAAATCCACTGTTCCCCACCAACCTAGAGAGCAACCAAACTCTCCACACATGTAATCATTCTACTACCGTAATTGGA
This sequence comes from Syzygium syzygioides, assembly GCA_031216285.1. Taxonomy (NCBI): domain Eukaryota; kingdom Viridiplantae; phylum Streptophyta; class Magnoliopsida; order Myrtales; family Myrtaceae; genus Syzygium; species Syzygium syzygioides. Next base: position 25,795,497 of record CM062247.1, read on the forward strand.
GTCAACTTCAACTCCAAATTCTTCAAACTTCTCTCTACTTAAATTATACAAAATCAAAAGGGTTCTTGAATTCAAACGTAAATCCACATAATAACTCTTGATGAAGAAAAGTTCTCCTGAATTCACGAATCCGAGTGGACGCAACGGAGCAATGCTTCTTGTCGTTGCTCCAATCGTGTACAGCTTGATCCACAATTTGATGACCCCGGACTCTTTCTGGATCCACACTTCATAACATCTAGACCGGGAGTTATGCGCGATCAGAGACAGGCATCCATCCAACAAAGTGATGTGTTTCTTTTAAGATTGCCATCGAATCCGGCAGGGCCATTTCATGAAAAGCCTCCTTAACTACATCGAATACGATTAGCATCTATGTATAGGTTTGGCGATTCAAGTAGAAACAAGGGCACCAACAAATGAAATTTTCCAAGATAACTTGATATCCCAAATGCTTGGTAAGCCATTGAGGGAAAACATCGCCAAGCTGCTTCCAACAATTCCCCCTAAAGTGGTAAACCTCCGCTTGAGAGGTAGGATCTGGATGTTCGCCGAAGTATATGTTTATATTTACTACCGTAAAATCATCGAGATGACCGCTCGAGGGATCGAATCCGAATGCAACTAAATCTGCCACTAGAAAGTAGGTTTTGGGAAGAACTACGTTTTGTCCGGTTGGTGGGTTCCATAGAAAGATCTTTGAGCGGCGAGAGTCATTTTTGGCGAAAGTCGATAAACAAACAATTCCATTGCACGAATTGACTAATTGGAATTCACCACAATCTTGGACGAATGAAGAATCAAGATAAGATAGCTCGTGATCACTAGGACGGCGCATCCGTACTCTCGAGAGTTGGCCAAATTTATAATTGAGGAGATCATACTTGCGCAACTCGGCCAATCTCTCGGGATATTCATTCACAAAAAGGGTGCTAGTAAGTAGAGATTTCCAAGATTTACATACACACCTGAGTCGGACCAGAGATTTTGCCGACGACCTCAATAAGATCTCCCTTAAAATGTCAATCGGAAGGCTAGCCATCGTTCTTGCACAATCATTCAAGCGCTTTGAAAATCACGTTAAATTGCAGTGTTGCGTCGCAATCTTATGTAGATGGTGGGGTAGTCTCTTGGGGGTATAACGAAGCCTCCTCGACATTCATGGGAAGACTTTGTTTCGGTCTTGTTGTTTTTTCTATATCTTTAATGAAAGATCTTTTTCGGATCGTAATTTATGAAAAAGAAAGAATAATATAATGAACTTAATCGTGTATATTTGTTTGAGAATACTGGTATCATCGACATCTTGCATAAACTCATTACATCACTATAAAAAAAACTTGTCCAAGATGATAAAAAAAAGTTAATACGATGAAAAATCCTAAACTGGAATACTTATGACAAATTTACTCTAGACTAATTTTTTGATCATAAAAAAAATCCTAAACTGATACACTGGTGACAAATTTATCCTCCGTTAGTATCCGTTAAATTTTATTATTAAATTGCTAAGTTGGATGACACATGAAAGTTAACAGGGTGCACCGGTTTGGGATTTTACCTTCATTTGTCACAGGTAGACCAGTTTGTAGTTTTTCGTGATTTTAATCTAATTTATTGGAAATTAACGGAGGGTAAATTTATCACAAATGTATTAATTTGGGTTTTTTGACAGTCAAAAAATTAGTTGATGGTAAATTTGTCACATGTGTATTAGTTTGGGATATTTGACTATTAAAAAAATTAGTTTGGAGTAAATTTATCACAGATATATCAATTTGGGGTTTGTCATAGTATTAACCTTAAAAAAAAATGACCAAAGACGGTGGAACTGCTTGGTTAGAATGAAAGTAGGGCAGAATCAAGGCTGTCGCGTATCTCTCTCTTTAGGTTTAAGTGTGAACAATCTTTTTTTTTTTTTTTAACTTCTAAAAATATGATGTATGTTTTTAAATTATCATGTTGGGAAACTTTATTTCGATCAAATTTCAACACAGGGTTATTATAAGGCGACAAAAATAAAAAATTTGTCGCTGCAACATGTCCGAAAAATCACCCTGAAAGCGTTGATGCACAAATCCAGCGGATCGTCAACAAGCCGGCCCATCCATATGGGCTAAAGTCTTCAAAAGGATTGCTAAGGTGAAGCCACACGAGTTGGCAACCTTATTAGTAGTGGATCTTCCTTATAAGTGATCTGACAATATCTCAACCGTACACTATGAAACTTAGGCTCCGTTCATTTGATGAAAAATATTGTGTTTTTAGAAAATATTTTTCGAAAGTCATTTTCCTAGAAAATGTTTTCCCGGAACATAATTTTCCGGTGTTCGGCGACCAATATGAAAAAGTTTCGAAAAATATTTTTTGCCGGCGGCCGACTACCGGCGGCGGGGGCCGGCGACCGATGGGCGGTCGGCTGCAAGCGATCGGTGGTGGCGGCTGCGACCAGCGGCGGTGATCGGCGATGGCCGGTGACAGGCGGCGGCGACCGGCGACTGGTGGCTGGCGGCGGCGGCAACTGGCAGCAGTGACCGACATTCGAGGGGGCAGCGGCGGCTACCGGAGAGGGGAAGGAGGAGTTTGGCGGAAAATGATTTTCGCTTTTTGAGAAGCGGAAATCATTTTCCGTCAATTTGGTCATGTTTTCCCTCATGAGAGGAAAATGTTTTCCGGGGGAAAATGTTTTCCGCCCCCGAATACCGGAAAATCCAAAAAATATTTTTCTGAAAAATATTTTTCGTCAAACCCTTAGAGTTTCACAAACACTTGAAACATCAAATCTTAGTGAGTATAGGTCCACATCACCCATCAATAGTTTCCTGATTCGATGTGTATTCAGTTTATTCATGCCCACTCCATCATCCCGAAAGCTTTCTGGGAGTCACACAATGTCTGAACCTCTTGTGACAGCATTCACTCTCGCCACTGTTAAATTCAACATGGGCCTACTCCGTCCATGACCACACATCTGCCGGAGGAAGTCTTGTTTGCCGTGACTCGACCTGATTCCCATGGCTCAAGATTCCCCAAAAAATATCACTCAAGTGTGATCATACAAGATAATGATGATTAGGTGAATGTCCAATCTCACGATTAATGATAAGAAGCATGCATGGTCCAACGGCAGTCTCAATCGTCATCACTCACTTGTAGAAGATGAATGTCCAAGCTCACAATTGATATTATCCTTAAAAATTCTTGATGACTGCAAGTGACATGACAAAAAACTTCCTTGTTTTCTGCTTTGATTGTTGTCCCCCAAATATCGGTCCCTCTATCTGCGGTTGTTTTAATTTTCATTTGTTCTTCTAAGGGACAGATGATTATCGTTTCATTTGACAGCAGAAACTTTGTAGTTATTCCTGGTTCTCCAGCTGAAGCATGGGAAACAAACAATATGATGGCATCATGCAAAGACGACATGCAAAATAATGTGGGTCTTTTTTTTTTTTTTAAAGAAAGATGCCAATCATATACATGAAAGCTTTCAAGTCTAGCAAATCTCAAATAATTGCAAAACAAAGCAAAAGACAGAAAACAAATAACAAAGCACAGTTTGTAGCTAGGAACATGCTCTTATCCTTCAAGAACAGATTTATCACCGTAAACAGTCAGGGGCCGATCACCAGATTCAATTATGAGCACATGTCGAGATCTTCCACTTTATTTGTAATGACTTACGGTGTGCGTTTAGGTTTAATATCCTCATCATCATTGTCGTGTAGAGACACCGGTATCGAAATGTTGAAAAAACACATATCAAATACATGTAATGAGCTCCCAGTTCTATATCTAGATCTAGTTTGAGAGAGCAAAACCTCCAAAACTTGACCTAAAGCTAAATCGGGAGAGGAGAGCGGCCTAATTTTGGAGAGGTTGTGGAGCCACGTTATGAATATCTGCCTTGTGGCTATTGACTAGATGCATGGCCAAATTGGTCTCCATGTTCATACACACAATCTCCCATAATAGATCAGTAGAGAAAAGAAAGACGGAGAGAGCTTCAAAAGAGGGAAGAGGGAGATAGAGAGGAGAGGGGGGAGGAGGGGCGCTCTACCTGAGGGACGGCACTCTAGAGAGGCGGCAGTTTCAAGGGAAAGGAAACTCCAACCTAGGGAAAAGAAAGGACACGAGTCTATTTTTGTACAGGGATTTGTGGCTGGAGCATGCACTAATGTTAGAGTCTACATTACCCCTTTTAGCTGATTTCCCAACAGCCAGGGATTCCACTCTCCATCTCAAAATCGTTATTCTAAGTGGGGAGTTCACTAGGCAATTCCAGTGTGGCTGTGGAGGTGTAATTTTACTTCTGATGCAGTTGTTAGAGAGGCTCCTCTTTAGCTTCTTATTGTGTGAATTGATTGTGTTGTTCTTACAGGGGCTCTGTTTAGCTTCTAGTCCTTTTGTAGCTGCAGGAAAACTCTCTCAAATGATGAAGTCTGGGTCAACATTGTCATGCGGTGCTTACGTGTAAATTGTTACTACCAATTTAGTCTTGGGGTATCTCTCATAGGGTGCTCATGTGGGTTCGGACCATCACATCAGACGTGGAGAATTTGGGCAGAAACTCATCCCTTGTTGGTGAAGCAATACCTAACCACATATTATATTTCTTTTTATAATTTTTGTAATTATCGTATGTAACTGTAGGATCTGTTGATTTTCTATTAATTCTTATCATTTTATAATTTGTAGAATATGTTCTATGCAAAGTATACTTTACTTAAGAGATTTCTTCGATTTCTGTCGAAGTCCACCTAAGACAAAAATTTCTTTAGAAGCTCATTCAAAAACTCATTATATTCTTCAACTAAAAATTTTTCTTACCAATTACAAAATGATAGGAATAAATATGACAATAGTCACATCTGAATAATTTAAGTTTTTAATGTTACATACTCTTAAATGGGGAGATTAGCAAGAAAGTCCTAAATATATTGCACTTGTGCCTTTCGGTCCTCAATCTTTTAATTTGGTCAGATTAGTACTAAATTTTTTAACGATTTACCATAGTCTTAAAACTTTTGTTGCCAAGAAACCTTTGGACAATTTATTAATTTAGTCTTAAAAATTTTGACGATTCACCAATTGAGTCTTTTCGATTAATTTTGTCTAGAAATCGCTTATATGACACTTTTGTCAACACTGGCTATCCTACATCCAACTCTAACATGGACAATTTTTTACAATTTTTAATTTTTGTCAACTTTTCTTTTTTATTTTTTTTAACCCTGGGTCGGAGAGATCGCCAAAGAAAAAAAAATAAAAATTAAAAAAAAATTAAAAATTACAAAAATTGTCCATGTCAACATCAGTCGTGCCACGTAAAACAGCCACTACTGACTAAATCGCCACGTCCATGATTTCTAGCCAAAATTCGCAGGAAAAATTAAATTGATCAATTATCAAAAGGTTTACGATAAAATTTGTCAAATTGAAAGATTTATGACTGAATCGGTATAATATCAAAAGGTTTAGGACTTTTTTTATATATAATAAAGGGGTTCTTAGTAGACTATTGAGAAGATCCGCATTGGGACAACATGGAATGCCAAGAGAAATGAACTCCACCAACAAAACAATGAGAGGCAGGCATCTGAAATAATTTCTCCTTCTAAGTCAAGGGATCATCTCACCTTCATTGGGACCAAGCAAAGAAATTCCCCACAAGCGAGGATGATCAAACCAATCAAATTCCTGAAGGAAGGAACTCAGATCCTTTGTCTCTGGAATCAAGCAAGTTTTTACAAGAGTTACTAGCTTTTGACAGGACACTCTTTATTAAATAAAAAATCACTAGTTGTCACGCCAATTGTTCCTTCGAGGATGACCAAAGATCAACCAACTTCCTCCATACAACAACTCAATCCGAAGCATAAATCCATAGAGAAAGATACGGTGGCAGTTGAAGCTACCATCAACCACTAACCACTTTGCAATACTTATATGTAGCATCAGAATCAATCGATTAAATATCACATATTCTCTCAACAAATGCTCCGAGTCACTTTTTATCAGGACCCTTATTAGAATATGGTTGAGTTTGTAACGTTTGGTTATGGTTAAGATTGTAATGCAATGATTATTATACCAATAATCTAATACGGTTATAACGAAGCTATAAATAATGGAATAACTATTACTTTGTTTGATTGACACTACAATAGCAAAGAAATAAGGATAAAATGTTAAAAAATGCTCTCCTCCTTACTGCATCAACTATGAAGTGACTATTTTTTGCTCTAACTAGTAATAGTATTGTTATTACAGTAACAAAATAATAGCTTTATAGTTCTCAAAATTAGATATATATTCATATCAATATCAATTAAACTAATTAATAGTCAAATTTTGTATTTTGGACAATGTTTTAATCAATGTTATGTAAAACTACATACCATCAAGATATTATAATTTATGATATGGGTGTTTATTGAATATCATCAAGATATATACTCCAGTGTTGTCTACGTTGGCTAAATTTTTGATCCACATCCTTGTGGGCATCCGGTATTCTATTTGCATCATATTTTGGCATTATCCAATGTCTACATTAGCTAAATTTGGTCGGATTTGATGTCAAAGAGAATTGATTTGAAATTTTTTTAAAGTAGAATCGCATGGTTAGACAGATTAAAAGTACATAGATTTAATTAGAAAATGCATGAAAATATAAGGACGTAAAATATTACTTTTCCTTTACATAATAAGTAATCTTAAAAATATATTTCAATATAATCAAACTTGTGTTATCTAACACTAATTTAATGAATCAGGAGAAAGGTGATAAGGGCGTTTTGGAAATTGCCATTATGACTTGGATCGTAGTAATCGTTACGCACTGATTTCGTGTTTTGATTGCAACAATTTACGCGTGGTAAACACTGCAGTAATACTTGGATTCTCCACTCACTCTCCCTTTTTAATTTTCAGCCTTTCTTCGCTTCTTCAACTTATGGAGGGGAGGGATATGACCTAGATCTCTCCCTCCCCTCCATCTATGGTTGCTTCTCCTTTTATTTTATCTTGTTTCTTACTTTGACCTCTCGATACTACAGTTTAGAGCTTTTCTCTCCTGATCTAGTTCTAGATCTGGGAGATTTGATAAATAAATTCTCCACCTGTAGTTTCAATGGTGTTTATAGCAGCTTCGGTACTAGATTTGTGTTCTTTCGACATGTTTTGGTTAGAAATTTTGGCGTCTTGCACTTGCTAAAGCGCTCGCTCTCACATATGTCAAATCTAATCTTGTTCAATATGCTTTTGTTGTCTTCGTATGTTGATGATGTTAAGGACGCCGAATTTAGGTGCACACCACCAAAAAGCAAAGTCATGGCTATAGATGGATATCCCTTGCATGTGGTTATCACTGATGATTATGCATGATTCAAAGATCGGCCATTGACCCTTTTGCTCGGATGCAGTCACAGATTTGTTCTCGAAGGACGTGCATGTAGTTACCTCCGCTGACCATGCTTTGACCACATACCTTATTTTCTCGGTTTTGGTTTGTTTTGTAGTTCTATGAGCTTTTTTCGTTGTAGTGATTTATGAGATTTTGTATGGATCATTCTATGCATCGTTTTGATAATGAAGAGAAATTTCATTAGACAAAAAAAAAAAAAGAACTATGCTAACATAATAGACTTGTAACATAAAAATCATTGCTACAATTATGTTAGCGTGTCAAGACCCCCTCTAAGAAATTGTGCCCGTGTTATTCTCTCTTCCGTACTACATGTGCATAATTTGTGGCCATATATAGTCTATGAATTGCCAATTTCAATGGGTCAACTCCTCATTCTTAATATACATAGTATACGTCCCTGAAGGCGAACATGCAGTCTCTGCGATGCGCTCTGCTTTCCCTGTAATATGACTTCTGTTCAAGTTGCTTTCATAGCAATCAGTTCCATTGATTATAACGTATCATAATCAGAAAATCCAAATTTCTCTCGTCATATCAATTTTTCTGCACCCGTGGCATCACAAATCAATCCCACCTGCTCGATTCCAAAAGGCGCGTTTATTAAAGTCACGAACTTTAGAAAAAGGTTGCAATCGAGTGGATGATTGAGATACTTGCTGTCCAAATCCTAATATATATATGTTAAAAGAAAAGAAAAGAAAGAAAAAAAAGGGCAAACCTTTCGGCGTGTGCGCACCGAGTGAACGGACCGGGCGGGTCGGTCCGGTTCAGATCTCAACCGCTGGCCGGTCTACTCCCCGTCTTCCACGTGGCGCAACCGTCGCTTTCGTCATGATTCTCCAGGCTTCCCATTTTGTTATTTTAATCGAATCCTCCGCCCTTCCTTTATTTATTTATTTATTTTAAAAAGCTTTATTTCAAACGAAGGGAGAAGAAGCAACTCGACGTGGCATTTCCTCCTTCCTTCTTCAACACCCCAACCGCTTCTTGCCTTCCTTCGCGAGTTCGACGTTCGCGCGTTCGCTCTAGACGATTCGCGATCCTCCCCGCCCCCTCCCCCCTCCTTCGTCCTCGCTCGGATCGATTCCTGCCCGAGCATCCGTTCCAGATCGATCGCGGTTCCTCCGGCCGCTGTCGTGTTCGTGCGTGGAGTTGAAGCGGAGGGAAGGGAAGGGAAGGGAGGAGGTGGTGGCAGCAGTGGCGTGCGGAAGCTTTTGGCGGAGATTGGTAGCGCCTTTGCGTTCACGTTGATTGGTTTTGAAGTAGCTTCTCGCGCTTCGCTCGCGGCGCCTCCGCCCCCAGCCCCCCGAGCCTTTGTCTCGGGTACGTTTCCCTCGTCCCCCCTTCCCCTTCTCCGGATCGATCGGTGTCGTGCTCGCTGGCTGGCTGTCGCGCGCGGATTGCGGTGGGGGTTGGGTTGGTGCTTCCGCTTGTTGGTTCCCGTGAGTGGTGTCGTGCTTTTCCCTTGTGAGGCTGCGTTGCTGCTTTGGGAATTACTGAGGAGGAAGCGTGAGGCGTTGCTCGACTGGGAATGATGTGCGAGCGGAAAAAGTGGCTCTTTTTTTATTTTTTTTCTCTTTAGTGTCCTGCTTTGCTTTTCTTATGGGAAAAGGTGTCTTGCGTCGATTGATCACTGGTTGCGATGAAGGCGTATTTTGTTTTGAAAGTTTGCGTCGCTGTCTTTTCGTCGAGAAGGAGAGAGGGCGAGCTCTCGTTGGGAAGTGGGGAGCAATTTTCGTGTTTGCTTCTTTTCGCTTTAGTTTCCAGCTTTGCTATGAATGTTTGAAGCCGGAGTTGTGCATCTGATGGAGGAGTTCCAGAAAGGAACAGACTTGTGAATTGGTTCTTTCGAGAGCTCGATGAATATAAACTCTTCTGCTCAGCATATATTGAGGGGTTATAGGTGGCTGAACTGTACTAGACAATTTGGGTTTCCGTTAGTTATAGCGCCTAGGTGAATTTCCTGCTATATTTAGGTATTAAGATGTGGTTGGTGATGTGTATTCTTGCCTCATTCTTTCAGGTCGAAATATCAAGTGGAACCCAAACTCTCTGGAACCTCGATTAGTATAATGCATCTATAAGTGAGGTGTCTATGTGCATTGACAAGAGTTGCTTCGCTTTATCCTAAGAGCTTCTAGGAATGCCCCTGGAGCTTTTTGCACTAAACGAACTCAGCTTTCCTGCATATTGCTTCTGGTCTTAGTGGGTCGAGATGAATATTTCTGCTCTTCTAACATCAGCTGGAATAAATATCGGCTTGTGTGTGGTGCTTTTGTTGCTTTATTCCTTGTTGAGGAAACAACCGAGCAACTTAACTGTATATTTTGGACGGAGGCTTGCTCAAGAACGCCCAAAACGCTTCGATTCTCTCTGCTTCGATAGATTTGTACCTTCTCCGAGCTGGATAGTGAAGGCTTGGGAAACTTCTGAAGAAGAACTATTATCTCTTGGCGGCCTTGATGCTGTGGTATTCATCAGGATGCTTGTTTTCAGGTGATTAAACCTTGTCCAGCAATTGTAGGTTTTGAAGGCTATTGATTTGTGTGTGTTACTTGATGTACGAAATGCTTGATTTGGGTTAACTTAGTTGTGACTATTTACCAGATGGATGGAGTTCTATCCATGCTTTTCTGATGTTATTAATCACTTTAATATGCTCATGCCTTAAAGTTTTTATCAATTACAAGGTTTTGAGTCACTCGCTGTTTGGATGAGGCATCCTTTTTGCTACTGATGACAACATGTCATCATCAGTTACCATTTTTTATTACTGATAACTTCAGTTCCCCACCCGTGTACGATGAGAAACAGCATGTAAAGCTCCCACTGATTCATGTACTTCGAGGAGGTTTCAAGTGTCTGGACAGAGAAAAATATAGCTAATGCTTAAGCTTTCTCTAGTTTGCCGTCTATTTCTTGTCCAAGATGATTACTATCATCTGAAATGAGTACCAGGGCATATTATAATGTCAGGGTCTTCATAGAAGATGCACATCACCTCTCCTCTACCTATTTATCTATTTTAGTTGAGTAGTAGTCTAGGTGATTTGACTCATGCGCCTGCAGAGGTCATCATGTCCAGCAGATGGTATGCTTCGGGGGGATATAAACGAAATAAAGTTCATTTTTCTCGTGAAAAAGAAAACTGTGTTACTATGCACACAATGTTGCTTAAATTGTTAGAAATAATGCTGCATCCTAGCCTAAATGGCAGTTAAAATGTTGAATTCTGGAACTATGAATGAAAATGGACGATAATGTTCGTGAATGTCTATTACGTATTTGGTTCAATTAACATCTTGGGGACTTTCCATCCTTGTACTAATATAATCTAATTTCTTTATGCAGTCTTCGAGTATTCTCCATTGCAGCTTTCTTTTGCATGTTTCTTGTACTTCCAGTAAATTACTATGGGCAGGAGATGCATCACAAGGAGATCCCATATGAGTCATTGGAAGTTTTTACCATTGGAAATGTCAAAGAAGGATCTAAGTGGTATGATCGAAAGCACTCTTTTGTCCAATGTTTTGGCAGTTTTTCTTCGGGGGATGAATTGAGATGATTTTGAATTATAGCTCTAGATTTTCTATTATTCTCTTGCTGTATTAATATTTTGTGGTTTCCATCAACTAAAATATGTTTATGGTTAATTAATTGGCGGGCTTGAGGAATAGCAAACTCATACTCAATTGGAAAAGGATGTTATTTTAACTCATGCTCAAGTAATTGTTTTACAAAATTTTGGGTATTCTTGGACAGACATTTAACAGGCCTTATGTATATACATGTCAGGCTCTGGGCACACTGCCTTGCACTGTACATAATATCTTGCTCTGCTTGGCTTCTTCTTTACTTTGTAAGTCATCTACCAGGCTATACGTTGGGTACTTTACTTAGCATCGTTTTTTAAATTACTGATGTTTAAGAATGATATCTTATAGGAGTACAAAACCATAGCTAATATGAGGTTAGCACACATCAAGGCTTCTGCAACGAACCCAAGTCACTTCACCATGCTTGTGCGAGCTATCCCTTGGTCTCCAGAGGAGTCCTACAGTGATTCAGTTGACAAGTTCTTCTCGAACTATTATTTGTTGACGTATATGGGGCATCAAATGGTCTACCGGTCCGGTACAGTTCAAAAACTGATGGTATGAAATATTGCTTAAATGTCGCAATGGCGTGGCAAGACAGATCAACTATTTATACTTGTTATATGTTAAGCAACTTGGGTCGCTGAGTTAATTTTTTCTGTGCAAAAAAGGTGCTAACAATATTTAGCACAATGCTTTAAACACATGCTACAGCTAGTTAGTAAATCGAATAAATGGGAATTTAGTCCTTTCAATAGCAACAAAGTTGATAACATAGAAATAATGATGAATATGGCAGTATTTAATTTAGCAGCTAAAGCTCAGTCCGGTTTGTTTGTATGGTTTATATATAAGTATTCTGTTGAAATCGGTTGTAATCTTGTTTTCAATAATATTATTTGGTCTTTCTGATTGCCGTGCTAAGGAATTAATGTTAAAAAATATCAGAGTCGAGTTGTCTTGAGTGCAAATTTTTTCAGGCCACTGATTTGCCTCCCAATGGAATCAATTCCAACAGTTGTAATATGTCAAATCTCAGCCTATGTGTCATTTAAATTAAATGATGTTTGGTTTGTATGAGAATTGACATTTTGGATGCATAAATTCTTCTTCTGTTATGGAAAATAAGCAGGTAAAGCTATATTTGTTATAAGTAGGTTTTGATTAATCGTTTTCACTGGACTTGGTGGAGCAATTATGATCTGGAAATGCCTATGCGTTCTATAGAACTTTAGTTTCTGTACTCGGCTTTACTTGATTTGTTTTAATCGGGTATATTTAGTGTTGACCATTTTTTTCTGGTCAATCTTTACTATCTGCCATCAGAATTATTATTATAACTGAAAATTTTTATAAAACAACTCTTTATCTCAAATAGCAAGTTCGAGGCAATTACATCACTAATTAATCTGACTCTAGACTTCATTCGTAGATTTCACAACTTCCAAGTGGTTATTCTTGGTATAAGTTGACTATCTACATCGCACCCATTAAGATTGAGAACATAGCATTCTATCTTGCTATGAAGTTTTGATTCTCTAAATTCAACAAATAGTATGCTAGATTGTAACTAAGGTCTTGGTCTATGAATTGGATATTCAATATCTTATATATTCTCGGCAATTTTCTGCTTTTTGTTGTTTCCTTATGGGTACTGTGCTTCTTCCTTTACAGCATCTCATGGTTTTATATATGCAGAGTGATGCAGAGATGATGTGTAGAATGATGAGATCTGAGAATCTTGCTGTTAAGTGCAAGAAAAATCTATTCAACTGTGGTCTATGTGGTGGACCATCTAAAGCTTTTCGTATGCTCTCTAAAAGACCTGAAAGTGTTAAAGGGAAATCTGTCTACGGGGATCTTGACACATCTACAAGAGAGGTACTGATGCTTGGTTTAAGTAAGAGATATAAATTTTTCTTGAACAATGATTTTGCGACACCTACATTGTACTGAGGCCTAGTGACTTTTGAATCTTCTTGAAGTTCCCATCGACTTTGTAATCAGTTGATATCACCTAGATAAGTTGACTTTTAATGACCAATTGATATTCTATTCTGGGTTGAATGATCTCCATAAATCTTGGGAATGTGAGGATCACATGATAATTATTGCTACCATTGTAAACTCATTCATAGTACAATTCGTTTTGGGCAACTTCGTGATATCTTTTAATGTTTTGATCTCTTCTGATCCTTTTAACATTCCATTGAATTGCTTTCCAAATTATAAGTTGATTTTCCTGTATGAATCTGTTATGGTGTCCCCAGAGTGTGTGATACAAAGATTATGAAGTGATAGCTGATGAGCTTGTAATTGCACAATCCGGAAAAATTGACATTGATTTTTTTTTTCAGTTGATCTGGAGTTTCTTTGCTGGCTTCCACAAAAAAAAGGCCAAATCCAAAGAAAAAGGCTGAACCTTTTTCTCCTAGGATAAAATTGACACCCATTACATATTTAGTCCATTCTCATTATTAAATCAGCACGCACCATCCCATGTGGCTTTCTGTGAGTGAGCATGTCAACCAGCATAAAACTCGTCATTTTTAATTTATAATCTTTGTTGCCAAATTTATTTTATAATCTTTGTTATCAATTATCTTGCAATTTGTACCCAAAAACGAAATTGTATTTGGTTGTGATAGTGCTGCTTCCTGTGCTACATGGCTATTTTATTGTGAAATTGACGGGATTTGTAGTGGGTTTCATTATTGTTCCATGGGTGAAAGGGTGGTTTTTTTTTTTTTTTGGGTTGTGGGGGGGGGACATTTGCAAGGTTGTGTTATCCTTGTTCCAGTAGCTAACGGTTGGGCTTTTTTTTGGGACACTTGACAGGTTGTGTTATTTTGTTTTGGATTATTATTTTTAAATTTTATCCAAAAAAAGCAACTTTCAGCTGTATCTCTAGTTCAATACATTGTAGGGTAAATGAGGAAGGAACTTGTCATATAATGAAAAAAAACACTTGCGAATTCACTGATGTAAGCTGAAATAATTTGGCTATCTCGAGTACTGCTCGTGGGACTTTTCTAGATGCAATATGATTCAACCCCTTAGTCCTTGGAAAACATATGATCATATTACTGATGAACTGATTATGTGGGTTACCTCTTTGTTTTAGCTCCTGGATTAACAATGTTTATCTGATTGTGCATATTACTGTTAGAATTTTCCTTAGATGTTTGATTGTGTCTCTTAGTTGGTGTAACTTGTTCTATCACATTTCTTGTTCCTTTCTCATTCTGATTGATGTTGGTTAGATCAAGAGGGAGCCATGCCTGAAGGTTAGATTGGTCAATTATGTATAGTTTGTTTTTTCATACAGGAAGTTGCAGCTGCGTTTGTATTTTTCAAGACTCGCTACGCTGCTCTCGTTGCCTCTCAGGTCCTTCAATCATTAAATCCCATGTTATGGGTGACTGACTTGGCTCCAGAACCACATGATGTCTATTGGTCCAACCTCTGCATACCATTTAGACAACTTTGGATCCGCAAGATAGCTACACTTCTAGCTGCTATTGTCTTCATGTTCTTGTTTCTTATACCCGTGACTTTTGTTCAAGGTCTTACTCAACTAGACCAGTTACATCACAGATTTCCATTTCTCAGAGGATTACTGAAGAAGTAAGCATCTTACTTTTGAAAGATCTTACAAGTCGCTGTCATTTTTCAGTGGCATATTATCACGTTTTTTTATCACTATTTTGTACTAGGATGTCTGAGTGTCGATAGAGAAGACTGTTCTCCAGGTCAGGTGTAAAGATAACACATCAGTCATAGTTGAATTTCTAGAGTGTCCATACATATCTTAATATCATTACCTGATAACTAGATTGTTTTTCTGAGAGAACATTTTTCAAGGCAGGAAAAATGTAAAGAAAGATGGGGAAAGCTATGTTATCTGAAAGGAGATGGTTGTCACATATCCTTCCTTTTTGCGTTGCAGGAAATTCATGAATCAGCTGGTCACAGGTTATCTGCCAAGTGTTGTTCTGATGTTGTTTTTGTACGTTGTTCCTCCCACAATGATGCTATTTTCAGCAGTGGAGGGATCTTTCTCTCGTAGCGGAAGGAAAAAGAGTGCGTGTCGCAAAGTACTTTATTTCATGATCTGGAACGTCTTCTTTGTTAATGTTCTCTCGGGGTCTGTCATCAGCCAACTAAATGTTATTTCTAGCCCAAAGGGCATACCTGCTCAACTGGCGCGAGCTGTGCCAACACAGGTGATATCCCAACATATTCACTTACCAGATTTTCGCGGCACACTATTGCATTTGTTGGATCATGTGCTTCTGTGTTTCTGCATTGAATCTTCAGCATCTTATGCATTGTGGATCTGACAAAGAGTGTTGTATGGCTATTGGATATTTGTAATTTTTGGTCTCTTCAGATAGCAGGGATATTTGTTTGGTGATGGATGTAGTGCGGCCACGTGATGTGTCAATATATAGTTTCAATTTCTATCTCTTGCTCTGATAACCATTGTTATATGATTGCAGGCTAGCTTTTTCATGACTTATATCTTAACATCGGGTTGGGCAAGTTTGGCGTCAGAAGTAATGCAACCTTTTGCTCTTCTCTGGCACCTAATTAGGCGATTTATCCTCAGAAAGAACGATGATTTGTCTGAAAAGCCTTTATCTTTCCCATACCACATTGAAGTTCCAAGAGTGCTACTGTTTGGACTCCTCGGCTTCACTTTTTCCATCCTGGCACCTTTGATGTTGCCTTTCTTGCTGGCTTACTTCTTACTTGCTTTCCTTGTGTACCGAAACCAGGTTAGAGGAATTGAATGTCATTTGTTTATGGTATGTTGTTTTGCTAGAATTGTCTATACGTTATTTACTTCTAAAACCTGTTGAACTCTGATGTTTTTACATCTGGGATTGTCCCATCAATCATAAGTACCTAAGCAGAAAGAAGGATATCAAATGATAACCTGTGATCCGTTTTTTTTTTAACCATATGAGATTTACCTGTCGCCAGCAGCCTGGGATATCATCCTTAGAAAGGTTTCTTTTAGCCAGTCTTATTTTATTTTATTTGGAGTTCTTTTTGGTCGATTGTTGTACCAATTTAGCCTCTTCCATTGCCATGATGTCTTCTCCATTTTCACTTTGCCGTAACATGTTTCTGACTGTGTTTACTTGTTTTCAGATTCTTAATGTATACACATGGAAGTATGAAACTGGAGGGCAGCTGTGGCCTACTATTCACAACACGACCATCTTCTCTTTAGTTTTGATGCAAATAATAGCCCTGGGGGTTTTCGGACTAAAACGATCCCCTGTCGCCTCCGGTTTTACTATACCACTTATAATCTGCACTCTGTTATTTAATGAGTATTGCAGGCAGAGATTTCACCCGATATTTAAGAACAATGCTGCCCAGGTAATGTTTTGATGTTGAGATCTCTCTGTCTCTGTCTCTGTCTCTCTCTCTCTCTCAATAAATCAATTGGTGGATTGTTTGTAGATGCTCATTGACATGGATCGGCAAGATGAACAGAGTGGGAGGATGGAAGATATTCATAGACAGTTGCCTTCAGCATACTGCCAGTTTAGCTCAAGTTTTCACGACTTGTATAAATCTGGGCACCATGATCAATCTGATAATGGGGAAAATATTCGAGATTCTGAAGACGAGAAGCCAGGTTTGATTCACCCAACGCTCGGAAGACTTCCGCTTCCTGGAATTAATGATTTGATGGCTTGGCTCTCTGTGCTTTTCAGGAGAGGACTCCAAGAAAGTGAATGAACCATTGGCTCTTCATCGCCATATGGAAAGCAAAGAGCCCCGTGGAAAGTGAACTTCTAGATTACGATCTTGTTCGCTGTACATGGGCTGTACATGGGCTGATGAGCAGATTCGGTCTCATCAACTGTTATATAATCCTCTGTTCTGCCTCCTGAAATGGAGTTGCTCGGAGGAACAGTTTTGTCGATACATGTTGAAATTATTAGTTTCCTAAGAAAGAAAAGGTATGCAAATATACCGTGTCACCAGTGTCGAAACTGGAAAGAAGAGGGGGGCTGCAGGGGGGGTGCGTGGGGGTCTGATTCTTTCATTGTCTACTCTGTTTTCTCCCAAATATATACAGGAAAGACTTTAGGTACTTCACAATGTATGATAGATGGAAAATCTCTTTCTGGCAATGCAAGTAGTTCTTACTTTCGTTTCATTTGACATTTGAGATTCTGAGTTGGTCTTCAATGTAAATAAGTTGGAATAGTGCATCACGCTCCATTTTATTTGCAAACTGGTGAAGCAGACAGACGATTCTGCAAAGTGTCTTCGGTTAATGAGGCAAGCGTGATACCAAGGTTTTAGAGACGAGGCAGAATGCGGAAGGATTGCCATTTTAATGTGTTCTGCTGACAAATGCGCGGCCTGCCTACTTCGAAGCATCCAGGCTTGTGCGGCTAAAGGATGTGCCACATGAAAATGCCTTTTCGAAATAGAACTTACAGGCGGCTCAGCAACTTCTTTAAGAGGACCAAACCATGCACACAGCCTTGTTTTCTAAAAAGAAGCTATTCCTACTCAGCAATACCTGGAATTCTGGTGTCTCCAACTTCAAATGTTCCGACAAAATAATGTACAACAACAAAACTTAGCATTCAACATTCTACACTCTGAATATGACAACAATAGTCAAGAACGCGTTTGTGCTCCATCCATGTACATTGGTCATACTTTACAACTCTCTCTCTCTCTCTCTCTCTCTCTCTCTCTCTCACAATGGGTCCAAAAAACACTTTCTATATAATGATTAAATGATGGTTGGCATTAATCTACCTGATGGATTCTGCAAGTGCATAAAGCTTCAAGAACTTAAACGGCTCATGGAATGGCCCCCTCCTCTTGGAGTTGTCTCTCTTCGTTACTTGATCCGTGCGACGGATTTCTCCATAGCCATAAAGCTTGCATCAGCCCACCATTTGCAACATGCAGGAGAAAGACTCTCACTCCGAGCCCACAAAATGCAGAAGTGATCTTGAGAACAATGAAGAAGCAGCTTATTGCCGTCAGGTGCTGGATGAATCCTTGATCCGGCTAAAGTATTCACATATGAACAAAGGTTCAAATACAAAATAGGAATTCCCTGAAGAAAATGACAAATGTGCAGTTAAATATGGATGAAAGCTGAACATACCTGAGAGTCACCATAGAATTCCGTTGTCACCTCCTTTAGAAAGCCAGTCAGCAAACAACCGATGAAAAGGCCAATCGGAATTATCAATTCTCTATTTCTCGAAATCGCAAATAAAACATCTGATAAGGAGCTAGCCACAAATAGAGTAATCAGCGACCACTTCAATGCCTTCTGTCCCAAAGAGACCACTTGATCGAGAAGCACAGTCTCTGCTTTCTTCCAGGGAAAATGTTTCACCGAGTCCGGAATCGCCTCCTGTAACCTTTCCGTCACAGTATCAAGTCGCACATTCAGCCTCTCAGATTCACCAAACTGTGCCATCGTCACTTGCATAGAGTGCTTTGGAAAGGTCCGTCGACATGAATGAAGAGTTATGCCATTGCTCGGCTGACAAATCCTATTTTTCAACAGCTTGATCTAGAATCAGAAAAGGGAACACTATGTTAGGTTGTAGAAAGCATAAACCAACTCATCCATCTAACCTGCAAAAATATTCGCAAAAGATTTCAACAAAACTGCTTCGACTATTCTCATAGCCGTACCACCTAGTGCATCTGAACACAAATTTCACGAGACACTTCAGAAAACCATCTCCTATTCAAGAGACTAACAAAGTAAAACACCGACCGTCCTTATATCGTCAGCCAGAACTTCATTACTTCAAGCTTTATTCCCTTCAGGGTTTACCAACCTTGCATTTTTCCTTCACTGAAATTCCATAAACTTTAAACCCTTGAAGTCAGAAAGGTGTCCGCAAAAATTAGCTTGGACAAGAACAGCTGAATCAAACCGAAAAATAACTACGATCCCTCGGAACTCAACAGCACGGTTCAAAGTTCAATCTGCCTGTTGCCAGTACTTCAGTCGAAGACATCACGACCGAATCGCTCGAGCATAACACGAATTCCCCGGAATCTTATCACCCCCGACCGTCCCGCCCACAAAATCCGATCCAATCATTAATTCTCCCATTACACCTCAAGGAGATACAATTCTTGCATTGCCATTTCTAAGAGCGAAAACCCAAATCACCAATACATAAAAAAACAAGAAAGACATCAAGAAAAGCTCGACCATTGAAGTGTGAACCGTTGTTCAACAAGAAATCACTCAGCAACCCAAGTCAGCCGGCGGTCGACATTTCCTCACATCTTCCGTCTTCGCCACTCTAAAATCCCACAAACCCACGAGCTACACGTCCACGAAAGGAAAGAGAAAACTGCAAATTTCACAGCCAACGCGATTGCTCACCCGAAACGGCGAAACCGAAGGCAACGCAACGAACGCCGGCGACGCCATTAAGAAAGGGTAAAAGAAACGAGCTCCTCCCAAAGACCCCTTCTACCCCTTTCGCCTCCGCTTCATCGGTCTCCGCTCCATAAGCTCAGCTGAACATGGCGTGTAGCGTGGGGGGTTTCGCTTCTCGCCTTCTTCGCCATCTCTCTAGTCTAGTCCAGGGTTTTAGCAGATGGATAACGAAGGGTGCAATGGTAAATTCGACGGCCGAGGAGTCCCGTATTTACGATTTTGCCCTCGCATGATTGGGCTTGGGCTTGGGCTTCTTGAAGTTTTTTTCTCGGTAACGATCGCCATGGGCCTTGAGTTGGGCTTGCTGGCTTTTTGTTTTCAATTTTTGTCCCAAACTTTGAAATTTCCCACATTGCCCTTTGATGGATCCATTAATAGTTTTGTTAGAATAGTTTATGGAAAAAAACACGAGTAATGAAAAGAAATAAGGTCGCAATGACAACAATGTAAAATAACAAAAATTGGATTCTGATTATGTATTTTAAAATAGTTAATCAATGCAAAAAAATTTCTTAGTTATTAGTTAATCGTTTCCTTTTGCACTTTGAGAGCATCACTCTCTTTCATTATTTTTTTTTAAATTTTTTAGTTAAGGAAATATTTTTTTTACATTAAGCAACCCTTTAAATATACGTAATGAGTTATTTGACCTTTTTCATTTATTTTTTTCTTAATTGTATTATAGTGTTTATATTTATTCAAATTTTTAGAAATTTTTTATTGTTTAGTATTATTATCGATATTTATTTTTTTTCCATTATTTGTATATTAGTTGATTTAATTTTCTCTCATTTTCTATAATTTTCTCATTTCTTTTAGTAGCAATTACGGGTAAGCTAGAGATTTTCTTCAAAAATAACATAAATATATGCTTTTACCCCTTAAAAAGAAGGGTTAATACTATGAAAAATCCTAAACTGGTACACCTGTGACAATTTTACCTCGAACTATTTTTTTGACAACAAAAAACCCCAAATTGGTACACCTGTGATAAATTTACCCCGAACTAGTTTTTTTACCACCAAAAATCCCAAACTAGTATACTTGTGACAATTTTACCACGAACTATTTTTTTGACAATAAAAAACCCTACACTGGTACACCTGTGACAATTTTATCCTTGAACTAATTTTTCAATCGCTAAAAACCCCAAACTTGTATATTTGTGACAAATTTACCCTCTGTTAGTGTCCGTTAAATTATATTAATATCACAAAAAATCACAAATTGGTAAACTTATGACAAACAGAGGGGTAAAATCCAAAATCGGTACACATGTCAATTACCACGTGTCATTAAACTTAGCAATTTAATAGTAAAATTTAACGGAAACTAATGAAGGGTAAATTTGTCACAGGTGTACCAGTTTGGGGTTTTTGGTGGCCAAAAGATTAGTTCGGGAGTAATATTGTCACAGGTATACCAGTGTGGGGTTTTTTATGGTAAAAAAATAGTTCGGGGTAAAATTGTCACAGGTATACTAGTTTAGGGTTTTTTGTGGTCAAAAAAATAATTTGAGATAAATTTATCACAAGTGTACCGGTTTGGGGTTTTTCGTGGTATTAACCCTAAAAAGAATGTATATTGTACATACTATACCAAAATGAAAGTTTAGGGGTATTGTACAACAGCTGAAAGTTCGGAGGCAAGCATGTACTATGACCATAGTTCAGAGGGGTTTTGTACAATTCTTCCTTTTTTACCACTCTATTCATTCAAGGCTTGATCTATGTGACATGTGGCTCTAGATCATAAAGCCGTGTCTTGTGGTCCTACTGTTAATGTCGGTTTGCATATAACTCCAATGTTGTTACTTAATTGGTTCAACGTGACAATAACTTTACTCAAAGTAGAATTGGGTTAACGTGTGTCAAGTTGTGTCGGTTTTGTTTTGTTCGTACTTCTCTGGTATCAAACTAGAATTTTGGTATTCAAATATCACATTAGGTCCAAAACATTTTCTCGTCTTGTCTTGCAAAAACAAAATGCCAGAATTCTCGTCGTGAGAATTTCCTTCTTTTTTCATTTAATTTTCCTACAATTGACAATCATAGAATTTCTCCAGAACAAAGTACTAATTGTCAAATAATAGAGAAGAAAGAAAAGGACCTCAGGCATGTTCGACATTTGGTACAGATATGCTTAGCTTCTTTTGTGTCATTAATACTTAGCAAAAATTGCACATGTTTAGCTTGTGTGCAAAGATTAACATTTAAATTTTTTTACAAAATCGCCTTATTACGAAATATTTCAATTATTTTGTAAAGGAAATAATTATTGACATAATATGAAGAAATTGTACACATAAATGGGAAAGGGAAAAATATTTTAAGATAGAAAATATTTGAATTTCAATATTGCAATACGTGAGAGATTATAGATTTGTTGATTTACGCGTTCACCCATTGACGGAATATTCATAAAATAACTAATTGAGCTACTTTGAGGAAGAGAAATGGATTGTGATCGAATAAATGTAGGTCAATTTTGCTATATATAATATCATAAAAAACAAGCCAGTTCGCTCAATCAAAAGTAGGTGCTATGATAAGAGCTAGTAAACGCCGATATGCTCATATAGAAAATGATGCGAATAAGCATCAATGAATGACTTCGAACTTCGGACCTCAACACCGTTGTTTAAAACAAAGACAATAATAAATATGTCTTGGAAATTAGCATAGAACAAAGACAATAATAAATATGTCATGGAATTTCATTATGACAAGTAGAGGTAACAATTGGGCCGGTTCAAGCTGGTGCGGTGTTGAAAGGTTGGGTTTAATGTGTTGCTCGAGACTGCCCATATCATAAAAGTTTATGAGGAATTTTGGAGCGGGGCCAAAGATGGGTGGGTCAGGCTTTCTTATGTTAATCACTCGCCAAAACTTGCCTATTTGCCTCTTAAGCTCGGCTTCGCCGGCTCGCCTGTTGATCACATTTTTTTTTTGTTAGAAATTTCCATTCATTACAAAAATGATATATGAAAGGACTTATAGAAAATCTCAAAAGTCACAATAATAAAGCAAGCCCATAGAGCTTCAAAACAAATCAAAAATCAGAAATCAAGGCATATTCTCAAAGTATGGTTGGTAGAGATAATCACACGCTCGTCCTTCAACAAATATCATATTTAAGTAGGCCGGACTAAAACTACAGCTGCATAGGGTTTTAGAGAAATTGAAAGGGAAATAACTTCGGCCTAGGTGTTTCAAAAGTTAGGAAGTTCATGTGGAACAATTGAACGATAGTTACCTGAACCAAATTTTGAGATCTGTCTTGTTTGCAAAAACTGCAAAATGTACCAAAACTTGTGAACCTCAATATATATATATATATATATATATATATATATATATAATGGAAATTAAAATTAATTTTTTCTAATGAGCGGGGAATTGTGAACAATATTGGTAGGTTTTAAAGATGTAGTTGGTAGTTGGTACAACCTCAACTTCTATTATATGTTTGTTTTATTCATTAGATGAAGTGATTATTTCCTTACTTGACAACTTTTTGCTTAAACAAATTATTTAAGTTTTGTACAGTTAAAAGCTGTCGAACCCAATTAATAATAACTTTAAGTCGTGAAAACTTAATGCGTTTATCAAACACACTGAAAGCCCTGATTTTTTAAAAATATTTTTGGTTGCTGAGCAGCAAAAGGAGATCTTTACAAAAATTGGGGAGTCATATTCTCTCAATTAAATTGTGACAATCTTGTGGAAATAATGCATACCACATTTATGTGTTAAAACCGATGACGAGAGAAAGATTATTTTATTACT
The DNA here is from genome assembly GCA_031216285.1 of Syzygium syzygioides. Lineage (NCBI taxonomy): Eukaryota > Viridiplantae > Streptophyta > Magnoliopsida > Myrtales > Myrtaceae > Syzygium > Syzygium syzygioides. The sequence continues at coordinate 25,818,780 of CM062247.1, forward strand.
TGGCTCTATAATGTGTTGCATAAATCGATGGGTAGTTATGCCCGCACGCTATGTATAGCAAAAGGAAGTAACTAAAATTGCAGGATCGATAACAATCTCATATGAAATCTCAGAATATTATGATAATATTCTAACAATGTGGACGTATTGCCATGCGTTTGAATTTTCCATGGATTATTGGCTATCAAATTAAAAGAAGATGAAATTATTGAACTTGTAATCACCATTTCTCACGCTTGTTGGCTTGCATGCATTTTTTTAGGAAGTTTGAGGGGAGACTAGTCTCTTTTCGAAGGGAGACTAATAGATTGCCAACTTTCCCATTGATGTCAATCTTTAGGTTGAGATTTCACTAAATACATTGAGATTTCTCATTGGTGAAATCTAGCACTTGTTCATCATGAGACTGCTTATGGTAAATCGCAATGAAAGCTAAACAAAGCATTACAAATTGGATGCAATACCTACATTAGAACGACAAATAAACGAAGACTCTACTAATATAATATTTTTAACTCTAGATGTGAGATTATGAATGAAAAGAACATGCGGTTCCCATTTAATTGAAAGCCCGATTTGCAAGCGCATGAGCAAATTGTTGGGTCTACGAATCTAGACCAAATTCCAACCTGTATTGTTTTGAAGTAGGAAGCAAGAATTTGCGACAAAAGGCTAAATATCCCAACAACGATGACCCTTTTGTTGGATGACATCAATTAAGACCTTGCAATCACTTTCAATTACTATGATCTAAGACGATATGTCAATGATCAATGGCGTGTCGGAGTTCCCGAGCCAAACAGTTCGAAGATCAGAGTATGTAAGGGTCTCAAATCACTCAACTTTATAATCAATATAAAGCCTATATTAGCCAATCTCATAGCCTTTTGGGAGATAATAATTCTTAATTACATGATACTCCGTTCAAACTACATTTGTCAAATAGCGTCGCGGATGTTCATATCACCTAACACCACACTCCATTATAACTGGATTATTCCGCCATTACCTTTTAGACGTTCTAGCAAATCATCACGATAATGTTTCTTTAACAAGATATTCAGATGGGTTTAGTCTGCAGAACAAAACCCTTTGAATGACTACAATTTGATCTCGATTCTCAAAGTCTTGACACACACACTTATATATAAATCTTGAGCCGACTAACAGATTACCTTGTTATTAATAACCTAGTATGCTCCAAGTAGAAGCATCCACACATGCCAATTCACGTTCACAAGATCATGCACTCCGGAATCTCACTCTTTTCAAATTTCAACATTTCTTTATACGGAGGTGTCAGAGAATGTCCTTGAATTATTTCTTTGTGTGGGGGCATTATCGTCGGGATTCTACATTTATGTGCTGCTCCTTATAATAATACATAAAGTAGGCAAACAAAATATTCTTGAAAAAAAAAAAACATAACATGAGATGTCAAAATCCATTGCAAGAAATCCAATCATTCTCTTATTTATCCATTTTTTCTGACAAAGGAGTGAGAGGCCACCGACTGCTATATTCTTTTATATTCTCCTCGTAATAATAATAATAAACAATTCCACTGAATTCTACTGATCTGGATTTATATTGATTTTTTTTTTAGAAAAAACCATTTCATAATGAGAACAAGCCTTTTCAGGTCTATTTTCGTGCTGGTGAGTGCCGTTATCACCGCATAAAAAAGGGTTTTATTCTGATTATTGATCCAAGTGCTCGATTTTTATAATCGAGGGTGTCGAGACATGAAACTTTATTCAGTGACAGAAGTCGTCGTTTGGCCGTTGTCACACCTAGGGCATTATTCCTCCCAATAGGCCTAAATTTCTGATGCTTTTGGTGCTTATTATCGTCATTAAGTTGACGGAACGTGCCTGAAGCAAGGTCAATTTTGTTTAATGCTTTGGTCTCTTGCCTAGAGCCCCATCTCGTCTGCTTCTTCCCCGAGAGGATATTCCTGCTCGCTTTACAGGTGAGAGCTTAGTTTAGCTAAACTTTAAGCTTGTCTTGATTTCACTGACTGGCAGAGTCTCCTTTTCGTCCACACAAGAGCTAATTTATTCTTAGGTGGACGTCGATTGAACATCTTGTGCTTTACAGAGTTGTCCGTAACTTGACAACCGCAAACACCAAAGATATGATGATGATGGTATATGGTTGGATGAACGGAAAGCCTTATCTTGATGTAATAGTTAATGATTTCGATTGCGATCAGCTGGTTGGATCAGTAACAGTTGAGTGCTAGCCAGAGAAGTGATGCCTTTGGTTGCCTACATGCGTCCCATTTCAACAGGTAGGTGAGTTCAAGTTGTTAACAAAGGTGAAATAGTGATTTGGTCTTGCTTTTCTATGCCAACTGCTCGAATTTCACAATCGCGTGGGGTTTGTGACTGTTGTGTTAATTGACATTCCGAAATGTGATTGGCATCAATCCCTTTCCTCTTTGTAAACCGAGAAAATAAGAAAATCCTTACATTTCTTGAGCGCTACACCCTAACTATGCCTAATATGATTATATATACATGGACAGAATTTATGTACCAATAAGGGTTTTCGTCAAATTACTTTAATTTCTATCGTAAGTAAAAAAAAAGGTATAATATGGACCAATTCTATCAGTAATGTGATTATTCCCTATTGTATATATTATTGATTTTCGCTAAATCAAGGTATATATTATCATCTTTAGAATATTGTGGTGAGTGTCAGAACAAGAATGTAGCTGGGGATAAGTGTGCCAGACAGACATGTTCTAGGATACTGTGGATTCCGAGCAGCAAAACTCATGCACTGATATGGTAGCGAGCGAACACTGAACCAGTGATAAAGAATCTGGCCCTAAAAAGAACATGCAATGAGTAAAAAAATAATATTTGTCTGTCAATCATGAAGGTACTGCATTTCTCTTCTCTCTCCTTGTGGATCACACTGCTAAACTAACTTGTTAGTTTAGTCTTAGGCGTACCGAAAAGAACAGGTCCATTTGTTCGTTTCCCCGAGGATCGCTAATCATCGTTTTCAATGAGATTAGTGCCACTAATTAATCGCATTTTTTAAACTAGTAGTTTGATAGTCTAGTCTGTACGATCTATCTTTAATTTGTGACAGAGATTCCTTCACTCGACTTGCTATTTCCCTTGATCTGATTAGCCGAATCAACTCAGTTCCTGCGTTCATATGCTCTAAACCAGCTAAATTGATGACTGGAAAACTGCTCTCATGAAGAAATTCAATGCATGCGTACCTTCGCTAGTGATAGGATATGATAGCAGTTCTTACTTACATCGATAACACGATGTTTTAGCAAGGATTATGTGCTTAAGGCAAATGAGGGAAAGAAATATCCGACAGCTTTATTCCGGTGGATAGAAGTAATGACGGTTCAATAGTGAAATGGTGTGAGTTCATGCCTTTTTTCTTTGAAGCTCAACATGAGGATCGCCGTATTTCAAAATTTGATTATTTTTATATAATCAAATGAATTTACACAATACATTTTATTAAGTTTTTCCGTCTCTTAGCAATTTCATCTCACCCTCAGGGATTTGAGATGAAGTTGTGAGAGGTTTATTCCTTGGTATATGGGTCAATAAGCATTTTATTATTTGGATAGAATGAATTTAATAATTTCTTCTTTTAAGCCTTACGTTAGTAGACTGAGTGTTATAGTATTTTGTATGTATAAGAATAACTTTAAATTAATTAATTAATTTATTATTACTTTCATTTTGGGGAAACGTTATGTCCTTTCCAAAAAGCATAACTCTTGACCATTTATTTGTATTTTGCACTTCGAATAGATTATATTGATTGTTCCTTTTTGTTCATTGGCTATCAAACAAGTGCCAATTGGTTCAGGTCTTCTCTTAATATGAGGACTAAGAAAAGAACATTTCAGTATGGGCATTGCATCATAGAAAAAGCATTTTCATGGTGGCCGATTGCATTGGATAACGTATCTATTCGAGGAAATCACTACCTTTAAGACAATATCAATAATATGTATTGCCCAATTTTCTTTTCTCTACTTGTCATGATTTTCACCACTTCTATTCGAGTTCCCCCAACTCTAAGCACCACTTTGGTGATAAATTTCATCTCATCTTCGTCAAGAATTAGAAATGAAGTTTCAACAGATGGAGGTTTATACCTTGTTATACAGTAGATAAGCATTTTACTTTGTAGATAGGGATCCTTTCTAGTTAGGGGAACCCTACACTGGTCCAGTAATCCAAAATGAGCAAAATGCCTCTTACTTTAAGTAAATTCAACAAAAAAAAAAGTAAATTCACCTAAGAAACTCTCTAACTCTCTCTCCCTCTCCCCCGAATGAAGCATGTCTTGTGTGCGATGCTCACAACCACAAAGATCACGACCTTAGATCGAACCATTGAAAACACACTCGCACGCCAATGAGAGAGAGAGAGAGAGAGAGAGAGAGAGAGAGAGAGAGAGAGAGAGAGAGAGAGAGAGAGATGGGCATCACCGGCGACGTAGGCAATGGTGTCACGCGGTTTCGAAGGAGATTGATAGTGGTGGCTGGGCGGCAAACATGAGGAGTCTTTGCAGTAGGTGTTGCTCTCGGGGAAGAGAAGGGCAAAGTGGGGAAGAAGTAGGGGAAAAAAGGGAACAAAACAATGAGAAAATAAATCTATATCATCCATAATCTTTGTTCATGTGTCAATCTTTCACGTTAAATTGAAGACGTAAGTTTCTCCTAACTTGAGAGGATCCCAATCCTTATCTTTGATATATAAAAAAGACTTACAAAATACAGACATTTGCAACGACTATGCCATCTAAGAGACACCTTTCCTAGCTACTCGAAGTGCCATTAGCTCTTGTGTAGTCAGTTCGTACAAAAATGCGTTTGTGTGTGAGCATATAATGCACAATTGCACACAACCACTCATATATTGGTCAAAAGAAACGTGGCATACCAATCGATACACCTATATGGCCGCACCTAATAACAATTATTTCCCTTTGACTCACCGATTTATGATTTTGTCATTTCTATGCCTTTAGAGACTATAACCCAAGAGTTTGGTACAGGCCATACTGGGACCAACCTCTCTGTGGAATAGCTTGACAAAAACAGTTAAAAAGGCCATTCAAACCATGTCAACTAAATCCAACAAATCATGACCAATTCTTACCAACCAATGCAAAGTCAACACTCAAACATTATCTTATAATTAATCTGAACTTGCATCTTACACCTGTAATCAATCATGTCGGGGCTGCTTTTGTCGATCTTTTCTACTTTAAAAGCTGAGTCCGGGAGACTTAAACATGGCATGTAAGAATAATATGCCATGTTGTCAATCTTTACTATATATTCAAATTTGGGAGTGAAGACAGAGTAGAAATTTGAATTTTTGATCAAATTTAAACAAGTCTATGCAGGTTTCGACTCACTTCTTGCACGATTCATGCGGTCAGAAGGATATTTCATGAATTCGAAAAATTTTACCGACCTAAATTAGGCTTTCCCGTCATCTTAAAAAAGAACAGTAAAGAATGGTAATCTAGATAAACAAGCATTGCAAGCCCTAATTGCCACTACCAGTAAGCTTGATCATAGGATATAAAAATAGTTTTTTCCAACCAGGGTTAGAGGAAAATATACTCCTATTTTCATCTCATCATATATTCTCTCGGGTTTTTGACAAGGAGGGTCTCCTTTCCTTTTCTTTTCTTTTTGGGATAATGACACAAATAGTCCTTGAACTTTGACCCACTGTGCAATTGATCCCTGAACTTTTAATTTGTTCAATATAATCCCTGAACTTTAGGCTAAAATCTAGAGACCTTCATTCTGGTCATGTCAAGAATGGAGAGACTCCATGCCAATTTTCTCAGTTCCAAGGAGGATCAGTATTTGCTTTTGCTGTATTGGAAAGGAGAAAATGAGTAAGCTCAAGTAATTGAGAACTCCTTACACTTTTTAAGAAGGGCAATGGAAGCGAGAGGCTGAAATCCAAATGATAGTGCGACATTCGATGAAATAACATGCGAATTCATGCTTTTTTCTTGATTTAAACCTAGATAACAGTCATGCATTAACAGAACATCCTTGCTTATCATAATAGATTCATAATAGATTAAGTTCGACGCCCATCTGTTTCAATCTATTCCCCCGGGATCGTTCAGCTTCTGTATTTTGAATCATGCTCAGAGCCTCTTGCACAATCAGCTACTCAACCGACGAGATATAAAACTGCAAGTCAAGATAGGCTTTCAATATGAAGGGCGAACTAAAAAACATACGCCCCCTCAAAGAAGCTTGTGGCTGTAGTGCCTTTATTAACTTGCAATTTTTTTTGGTGATCTCCCTTCATTCCTCAAACCACCATAAGCACAATGGTTGATCCAGCTTTAACTCCCCGAAATTGAATATTAAGTTTGGGGTCGATTATTTATTCTGTTTTCCAACTACTAAATTGTCTTGAAAGGTTATGAAAAGAATTAAGAAGCAAGTTTGAGAAAATGTAAAGACATCCCTTTGTTCCCCACGCTCCAAATGCCAAAATCCATCTAATAGATAATCTCTAGCTTATACGTGACAAAGATTGACTTGGGTGGCTGATAAATTGATGGGAAATGATCATTCGAACTTGTCGCTTTGACAAATTTCCTCGCGGGATTGGGACTTCATGATAACGAAAAATCATGTTGAATGTAGGTTTTTTTGATGACTTGCACAACATATAGCTAGAAGTAAGATACGTGATGACTGAGAAAACTAGCTCCAATGACCTAGGATACATAAACTATATGTGTAGCCTATCAACATCCCACATTTCAATTTCAACCCTAAAAATATGAACCTTTTAGGACCAGGAGGACGAAAATCAGTTGTTGCTTTGTATCCCCTAAACTATAGTTGTCCCGCGTAGGATGTGACCAATGAAAATGTGTTGGTGATCCTAGGTGCGAGCCTTTTTTGGACGACTCGGATATAGATTCTACATATAGAAGTGTGAAAGAGATGAATGGAGAACCAAGGTCAGCTGGTTAGGGACAGAAAAAAAAGTCACTCTACATTTAATTGGTGATTCCTAGAGACTAGCCTATTAATCTGACATTAATCGAATTGCATGAGTGTTCACAAATTGGAGATGAACATGAAAGCATTAGCATAGAAATTAGGCTGAATAGCCAGCTATGTTTCTTCCACAACGATTCCCGCCTATACCTACCCAAATCAGAAAGGATGTTTACCTTACTTCCATTGAAATGCCCCTCTGCTCATGGAATGGCAAACGACATGCAATTAATTAGTGTTTAATTAATTTTACACAATGTGGTATATTGGGCACCGCAAGCATTTAAACAAGTATATTTTACTTCATTAGAAATATGAATGTATCATTCATGTATCCTAAAAATGGAAATACTTTATTGATTTAGTAATATCATGTCAATATGTCAAATGATAACAATATAAGTGTTGGACTGTTAATTTTTTTTTCCTTTTAAAAATACAAGTAGTTAGATAATTAACTGATTGATGCAGCTAACGTGATTAGGGAGAGAGAAAGAGAGAGCTCTTCGCAAACCGTGCCTGCCCAATATGTCAAAAGCATCTATGGAGCTCTAGGTGCTTTCTGTTTATGTTTCCAAGGAGTCTTTGTGTTTGTTGAATGCCCCATTTCAATCATTCACTTTCAAACAAACAATACACAAATTGAATTCCTCGTCTGCAATGCAAATGCCAAATATCCTTCTCGAAAAGCACACGTTGAATTTGCATGGCCATCATCAAGAGAAAAACGACCAAAACTAGTTCTCTTCAGCAGCCTAAAAGGTATCCCTAATCCATACAATATCGATCATCAACACAAAGGAGAAGTTTAAAGTTCAAATGATAAACCAATAATTTTACAGAGAACAACTTTTATCACGACAGACTCAATGTTACATTACGATAGTTACCACCAAGCAAGGAGAAAAAGCCCACAGAAAGGGGAAAAAGAAAACAAACAAGCCTTCACTGAGATATGTTCATTTCATTAATTAGGGTTCCTTCAAACACCATTGCCATCTTCTCATCACTAACAAGCCTCGAAGTCTGATCACTGTAAATGCGAAATCATTAAGCACTATGGATTTCATGATATCCCATCATTTAAGACGATGAGCGATGTGCAAATAAGTAATCGACAAGCACATGTAATGATTAAACTCACTCCCCACATGTCGTCACGGATCGTGCCCCGACACAACTCAACTGATGATCGGGACTGCAATCTTGAACCAAACCTTGTTGATGAGCAGCTTCACAGTTTGGAGTGGAAGTGATCAGAGAAGGATAGACCAGAGAGCTCATGTCATCCCACCCATTAATAAAGCCACCACCTCCGCAAGCAATACCGTCATTATTATTCCCCATCATCATCATCATCTCTTCCCCTAGCAAGAACTCCAACCCCTCAAACCTTTGTGTGTTGTTCAGGTTGCTGGTTCCCATTAACTCCCTGAGCTCAGCCGGGAAATTACCCCCCTCTGCTTGTGGCATCTGCGAATTACCTGCTGCATGCAAGTCGTACTGGCTATGGACAAATTGAGAAGCGTGTCCTGAGTTGGGGTCAATGTTTCCAACGAGCGATGGATCATAAGGGTTTTGTGATGATGAAGACGGCGTCGAGCCCTCGCTTGAGAACTGATAGCTTGCAGAATCATAATTGACAGGGAGATAATTGTTGTTGTCACAAAACTTCCCTCCGAGCTTGATGAGCAGCTTCAGGATCGATGCATGGTCACTAAGAGCAGTTGTTGCTGTTGCTGCTCCGTGCATTGTGTATTGCATTGGTGTCGAAGGAAGTTGTGGCCAATATGGAGTGATTTGAGTGCTGTTGTTGCTGCAGGTGAAAGAATAGTCCACGGAACTAATATTACTTTTTCCAAGTGATATTCCTCTCTTCAATTCTTGCTTCAAGCTTCCACTTCCTCTTCTTGCATTGGGTTCTTTTCTTTGCTTGCCCAGAAGCTTCTTCTTCAGCCTCGTGTTCCAATAGTTCTTTATGTCATTATCTGTTCTTCCTGGTAATTGTGCTGCAATTATAGACCACCTGTTCATGCCCAAAATCAACAAAAGAAATCAGCAATTGTTCTTTGTAACATTCTCAAGACAGTAGAGCCTGGAACCTAACTAAATTAACAACTTCCACTGATATTAAGAGCCAATCTAGACTACCTATCAAGATGTTGCGTATTTAATCGACTGCAAAAGTTTTTTGAGTATGTAGTCATATGTACCTGCTTCCAATACTTATGTAGAGGTTACAAATCAAGTTATCTTCTTCTTCGGAGAAGCCCCCGTGCTTGATGTTCGGGCGGAGATAGTTCAACCATCGGAGGCGGCAGCTCTTCCCACATCTCTTAAGGCCTAATCAAGGATCGCCAAGAAACAATTATTGAAAATTGGGAAAAATAAAACGACATACTCCTAGGTTTTCTTTTTTTTTTTTGTCATCAAAACCTAAATCATATATGTAAAAGATAGAACATTCGTATGATTTGGGTGGTTTGTTTAATGTTTTCAAGGTTGATAGTACCTATTTTTTGGGGCAAAGCGATCCAGTTACCGCCAGTACCATGCTTCTCAATGTAAGACTTGAGCGTGGCGTCTTCCTCAGGTGACCATGGACCTTTCTTCACGTTGGCCTTGTCGCAGCAAGGAGCTCTCCCCATGTCGACGTATCTTCTCGAGTCCCCTCAATTCGATCCTTCTCGCTTCGATCTAATTGATGTTACATAGCTCAGAGAGAGAGAGAGAGAAAGAGAAGAGAGGGAGAGAGGGAGAAGAAGATGATAAACATGGTTGTCTGTGAATAGGTGTTTGTTTATTAAAAAAGTCAGGGTGGGGTGATGAGAGGGAGAGAGACGAAGCACTTTTCTTTTTGTGGATAGAAAATTCGATTATTTAATTAATAATATGAACAGGGTAGAGAGCAAGTGTTTTCTTCTTGTCTTTGTTGGCTGCGAATCAATTTATGAATCACAGAGAGATTTCTCTTGGAATTCCACCGGGGGGACCAACAGTACTGATGTTTTCATTATTACACATACTTTTTTATGGATTATAATGGTACACTATTGTATAGATAGGTGGATTGTAATAGAAGTACAACTGATAGTGTTTGACTGCCCACGCATTCACTAGACTAAACTGGCCCATGTATGCGCAATTGATCTCAACAGCTAGATCATGTACGCTCTGTCTTTGTAAGACTCGCATGATCTAATATCAAAAGAAACATTATTTTTTTTCAATACTGATAGACTCCTGAGAGAGCTAATAAATGTCAAATAAATGTGGAGTAAAATTAACTACAAGAATTTTCCGGTTACTTGTAGGTATCATACCAACAATTTAATGAAATTGTCACCTTTTTTTTAAGTGTGCGAATTATCAAGTATTCTCCTTTTTTTATCAACTTTCTTGTCTTTCTTACCAAAACCTTCCAATAAGCAATCCTTATTGTATTTACCATTTTTTATTTGAATGACTTACTACTTTTTCATAATTAAAATACCAACTTGTTGTGGATTACTAACTCTTATTTAAGTTACTTATCAACGTTTATTTGTCTTTTTTTTAAATTTATCAAATTTTGTTTTCATTTACCAACTATGGTTTGTCTTTCTTACAATCACCTTTAAATTTATCAACTCTCATAAAACTTTACTACTTTAATCGGGTCACTTACCGACTTTTCTGTTATTTGGTTACTAACTAACTTTGCTTTACCAACTTTAATTTGAATTACTTAACAATATTTATTTGGTTATTGTATAAAAATTGCAAAAATTTTTATTGAATTGCCAACTTCTCTTTACCTTACTTGCGAGCCCATTAGAAATTCAAATCTTAATCAGAGTTATCGCTAACTTTTTTCGATTAAATTATCAACTACATTTGCTTTACCAGCTCTTATTTGAATTAGTTATGGACGTATATTTGGTTTTGTTAAATCACTGACTTCTGTTATCTCTGACAAAAAACAAAACAAAAAACTTTTCTTATCTGTTATAAATATTTTACCTTTCTTGCCAACGTCTTATATTACGATCTGTTATATAAATTTATCAACCTTTATTTGAGTGACTTGCACCTTTTCTTCAATTAAGTTATCAATTAGTTTTGGGTTATCAATTATCATTTGAGTTACTATCAAGTTACCAACTAACTTCGTGTTACAAACTTTTAATTTAGTTAGCTAATGTTTTTTTTTATATTACCAACTTCTCTTAATTATGAAAAAAAAGACTTTTCCTATGTTTGTCAACTATTATATGAACTTACCAACCTTCATATTTGTGACTTAACAATTTTTTTCAAATTAATTTCAACTATATAATTCATCAAAAGAGAACATTTGAAGATTCGATCCAAAATCGACAAAAATGAGATTAAAAATAAGAAACTTTACAAGATTGTTAGAGAACAAGGTACTCGGCATGTCCAAGAGAGTGAAACCGGACTCAAGAGTATTTTGACTTCATAGATCACCAAATAAATGAATAACTAAAATGCAAAACAATTAGAGAAAGATAAGGATACGGAAAATAAACCTGCTTTGATTTTCTTATATTGTAGATACAAATTTCTTATATTCTAATTAATTTTCCCAGTATTTAGTAGTAATAAATAAGTAAAAAGAGGAAAGAAAATTATTAGTTAGAAGTAATTGGCAAGTCCACCTCCTCTGCTCATTCAAAACAGGGAAGTGTGGGAATTCGTACACATTTGTTCCTTAATGATGTAGCCTTGGCCAAAGCTCCAAACTTTTGGTTTTTTTTTTTAAAAAACTTTTGATCTTTCAAAAGCTTAAAGTGAAAGAATAAAGTCCTCACAAGAAATTGAATAAAAAGTAAAAGCATTAAAGTGGGATAAATCATGTGGGGAAAGTAAAAGATCATTTTCTACTAATTTTTGGAAGAAAATACTAAAATACAAAGGAGAAAGTAAACCGTCAAAACCTGAAACCCGACCCGGTCCGACCTGACTCAATGACTTGTGATATATGTGGTTCGGGTATTAGGTCGGGTCAGTTCAGGCGCGCTTTCATTTCGGGTCAGGTCATACTTACTTTCGGGTTTACTTTTATGTTATTTAATTTCATGTATCTTTACCTTCCTATATTATAGATTTAATATGGTCAAAACCAAACTCTTTACTCGAGATCTCTTGCCATCTACTTTAAGAGCATGTGATTGAGTGCTTGAACTGTCCTAGTTCCCGAATTAAGGATCCAAGATCGAGTTTGTATTCCTTTCTCAATTGTCAATAATCTGTTGAATGCATTGCGTCGAAGTTTTAATTCATTTAAGCCAAGTGACAATCAACATGGCATGCCTGAGATTTTTCGATTTTGGAGTTCACTACTATCACGCGAATCCACCAATCTTCTCTTATCTTCACTTTATTTATAACAAAGGATTATCTAATTTAATTCTGGATAACAAATTTAATAAAATGGGTGTTGGAAAAATGCAGAAAAATAAAAAACAGAACACAGGAATTTACGTGGTTCGATCACAAGGTGATCTATGTCCACGGGTGAGGCAAGACAAAATTTCACTATAATCAAAGAGAGTACAGTTTTCAGAAGTCGAAATAACGACTAAAGCTCACGGCTCACAAAGCTCTCTGTAAACAAAATTCTTTCTGTACATCCATGAGAAAACCTAGCCGCAGTATTAATAGGGCTCCCAACTACGGGTTGGGCCTATCGGCCCAACCCTCCACGTCACAAACCAAATCTCAATTTTCTTTCCACCTTCAGGTCGTACAAAAAATATGTCGGGTCAGGTCATGAACCGGACCAAGTACATAAAATTCAAGACATATTGAACAATGGGAGAGGTACAATTGGCCAACAATGGAAGGCCAAATCCCAAAAAGAATTCCAATTGTTCGCACTTAGAACAAATATAATATAATCTTTCGACTATCCGAGAAAAAAATCCAACCTTTTGCACCTGATATAAAAATGATACAATCTTCCAAACGTCCAGAAAAGAAGCCAAATTTTCATCCACTGGGACAAAAATGACACTTGTTACAAATTTTGTCCATTCTCACCTTTCAATCGCCACGCACCATGCACAACGAATCATGTTAATTAACGCAAAATGCAAAAAATTTGGTGAGAAAACTTATAAACTAAATTTGGTAATGAAGATTACGATATTCAAAACTATGTCGTTTTTTGTGTTGGTTGATGTGGCTCACTATATACGTTATAGCACAATGGTACACGCAAGATGATGCGTGGCCATTTCACGGTGAGAATGGAGGGAGTCTGTAAAGGGTATCATCTCTGCTCTAAAGGTAAATATTGGACATTTTCTTAGATGATTGAAAGGTTGTGTTATTTTTGTCATAGGTGCAAAAGATTAGGCTTTTTCCGTGGTGGTCAAAAGATTGTGTTATTTTTTATCCCGAGTGTCGACTAAGGTTTTCTTTTGAAATTTGGCCAGCAATGGGATACAAGAGCAACGATAGGTATGGCCCAAATTGTCCAGATGACCTCGACCAATGCCCATCAAGTAACAGTCATTACTAGGTTTGTACCTTTCACTTCACTCGAGTCCTTGGAGCTGCATAAGTGAAATGCAAGGAGTGAACGCAATAACTAGTGAACTAACGAAAAGTCCAGCAAAAGAATCCACTTAACTAATTTGTGCTTTTGAGTTGAAGGTAGGTCTGGAATCATGTGCTCTCCTTGACTTCCTCCTATTCTCAAGGTCTGTGACATCAGTCTAGTTGGATGACACTAATGAAAAGAAAAATATGAGGCTTTGACAGGATGTGAACTTCTGAGGGTTGTCGTATATTCCATGATATACCAAAGTCCATTCATAAGTTGAATAAAGGAATAACTGAACCAGAGATCTGAACACTTACATAGCAAATGTATAATCAAGTCTTATAATTTATCAATGGGTGCAATTAAGGACCTCCATCATTTCTCTCCAATTTAAAGGATGGAAAAAATTGACGTGAAAAGTTTTAATATTACTGAAATGCGCTTCATTGATATGGCACTAAGTGGACGCCGCATATGAAAAAAGACAAAAAATAAAAACAATGAAAAATGGAAGCAGCAGAAAAAGAAACAGAGAAGGAGGGAGCATGGTAGGAAGTGGGGTTCTAGAAGGGGTGGCGCTGCCGCCCGCCTTCACTGAAGAGGGCTTGTAGTGGTGGCGCGACCATTTGGCACCACCCCCACAAGTGTCGGTCATCCCTTGTATGATCGTAGACACGGTCGGGGGCACGCACGCTTGTGGCCGAGTGAGGGTCTACGACTTGCATGGAAATAGCGAGGGCCTACTAGTGGTGTTGGCCCATCACTTGCAGCTCGACGAGGGTCACCCGGCCCTACCCAAATACTTAGGATGACACTACTACCCCTTCCAAACCCTTAAACTTCCCACCCTTACTCCACCCCCAATCCAATCTTGTCTCTCGCTCCCTCCACTTACCCCTGAATGAATGGTTATATTGATCAATTCAATGGGAAACGGAACAAAGCTGGTCTACTCATGTAATCGTTGGACATTGAGAAGGTTGCGTTGCAATTTAAAAAATGGCAAAGTTCTAGAAGCAAAGGAAAGAGAAGTCACTACTCACTACATAGATTTTCCTTATCTTGTTAGGTAACCAAATAGCTAACATAAGTGGACTCGAAAATTATTGTAGTTTACTGATAAGATCGGCCTAGTCCTTCTGTAAAAAAAAACATAGGGAAGAAACGAGTCAACATCCGTCTATGCTGGTAAGGTATACTCAATTCTCCGTACCACCAAGAGCAAATTATTCCATGTGTATTTGTTTGCACGGTAAATGAAAAAGTAATATGATGTAAAAGAATAATATGTATGTTTTTTCCTAGTAAGTGCAAAGAAGTGATCTGATCAATGGTAGATTTGGTTGTGGATCATGGGTTATTTTCAATTTCGTGATCACACTCTTGATTTAAGTTGTTGAGTTACACATGTGAGTTGTGTTAGAAAAATCTCACATTGGAGAATCGATGTGGAATGAAGTAGTTAATATATTTTAGGTGACTCATAACTTATTGGCTTAAGATTTTGAGTGAAAATAGGTCCAATTGGATATGTTAACGAGCTCGGATTTGGGCTTTCTCTTGGTAATCTCCCCATGTAAAGGTATCACACTTCTGCTGCGTTCTTCCAACAATTGGTATCAAAGCCGATAGTAGAGTTTAAAAGGTTTAGGACTAACTCAAGAAAAATTAAAAGATTTAGGACTAAATTAGCAAAATTGAAAAGTTTAAGATTGAATTAGTACCAGTACAATAGGTTTATGATTGATTGAACAATTTCTCCAATGGTCCTAGTTAATTGTAATTGACATTATACTATTTTATTACTTTAGATAGTCATTCTATAAAGCCTATAAATAGGTTCATGTACTCTTCATTATAAACATATCAAAATATACAAAATATTAAGGTGTGTTTATCATAAAGGAAAATGCTTTTTGAAGAAATCATTTTCCAGAAAATGGTTACTTTTCATTTGTTTAGTGATATGTAACCGAAAATGTTTTCTGGTGTTTGGATCTCATTTGCAAAATGACTTCAATCTCATGAATAACATTTGAACTAAACAAGTTATAAATGGTATGACTCTCACTTTTCTTGTCCAGGAGTAGTTTCCGGCTCAAGAGCAAACATATAGAAAACAAGATGTCTTTATTACTTTATTTCCTCACAGTATCTTATCCAATAGTTCATAGTTTGGTTTAATACAAATGACTATCTTCGCATGAAACATTAGGATAAATCGTGCCGCAAAAAGCTGCTTGGATAGGTACTACAACAAGTAATCAAATATCAAGAACTAACATCCAAATCTTATGATTGTCAGTAACCACTTTATTTTCTGTTTAAGAAATTTTCGAGCCTTAACTTCTTTAGCTTAGAACTCTTGACAATGAATGCTTTTGCAACTCTCTCATTGTCCACTAGATAATCAAAAGCATATGCAAGGGTGTCTTCATCAAAACTTCCAATCCCCATAACTTCTTTGTAGAGCTCAACAATATCCAATTGATTTTGACTCAAATTTTATATTGTAGAAGCAACCTCTCCAATTTGCTCCAAGAGCATTGGAAACCTATCATCATTGTTAGTGGCGCGACTTCGCTTTCTATTAAAGGATCATTTATTCCCTTTATAGTATTGTCATTACTATCATCTAATCCAACCGAGCAGTCTACGTACGCAGTACGTGGCAAGTCAATGTCTCCAAATTCTTTTGCAAAGCTTCATGTTGCCATGTCTTTTCCAACCACCAGAGCGAATTCATTGTACATCTCAATTTTCTTATTCAAGTACTTCTTATTAGTGGTGAGCAAAAGAACTGAATCAAACTAGAATTTGCTTGAACCGACTAGTTATAGGTGGTTCCTGTGAAAACTGGTCCGGTTCCTAATTCTAATAAATTGGAACCGCTGAGTATTAGTCCAGTTCCAGGTGTGAACCCATCCACCCGAACCATATTAATATAATTCTTGTGTTTCAAAACCCTAATTAAAGTACCCTTTGGGCCTTCTCTAATTTACTTCACAAGCTCTCACTCTCTCTTTCTTTTGCTCACCCCCTATTCACGCTCTCTCTCACACTCGCAGCTCACTCTCTCTCACATCTGGCTCTTGGCACTCACAGCCTCAGTCACTGCTCTCAATGTGAATCACTCCTCTTGCAGCCTCGCTTGCTTACGACACTTATCACTCCCTCTCCTGTAAGTTCAAAACACTAATTACCATTTTCCCCTTTTCTAGTTTCTTCACTCAAGTCTCATGCCTTTAGAGAGATTCGGCAAAGAGAAGATTAGAGTTGAAACAGGGGTAGCAACCAAAGTGAGCAACAATGATCCGACAAAAAGGTCAGGAAGATTCGACAGTCCAAGAGAGATCGTGCCATCTTCACGCAATGGAAGCACCATGAAGTAGGTGCTCAGAATCTACAATGTCTCATAATTTAGCAAATAATAACAGGTTGAACGAGGACATGAGATGATAGAAAATCAATCGTCATCGTCATCGCCGTCACCTTTGATGAGGGATTGGGAGGGGAGAAGCAAAACTTACGAAGAAGAAGCGGGAGGAAGCATGGAGCAGAGGATATGCATCATGTTTCTCAGTGATGATTAGTCATGGTTGTTGATGAGAGAATATGAACCGGAGTCATTGTAATGCAAAGCGGGAGTACTCACCACTGGACTCACCCGAGAATCGGACCTGAACCGGTGGGTCGGTTCCAAGGTGGGTCTATGAACTAGTAGATGGTTACGATTCTCAATTTGTGGAACTGGCCCTTCAGCAATGGTTCCTAATTTCAGAGTGGGAACGGCCTACCCGAGAACGGATCATCTCTACTTCTTATGGGTAGGATGTGCCAACAAAAAATCACAAAAACACAAGTATATAAATAGGCAGATTAATACCTTTTACATTTAAAGTAAGTCTTACAAGCTGCTCGTCATCAACTTATGTCTTAGTTTTTATATGTAAATAGTATATGATGCATAAGCAAACAAAGCTATAGCATCCTCCAAATCTTGCATATCTCGACATGTTGCAAACTAAGACCTCATGAATTAATGAATACCTTGCAGCCCGAATATGACAATCCGCAGCATACCAAGCTATCTTGAAGATCAAAAGAGGGATAGATTTCCCTCTCGTATATAGGGAAGTCCATTACAACTCCAAATTCTAGTTTTGGATGGTTCTTCCTACTATAAGTTTACTATAGACATACGTCCAGAATAACGACCAACACTAGGGGTGTCGATGGATCGGGTCAGGTCGGGTTTTCATGATACACAACTCGATCCAAAATATTGAACACGTGTTTGGCCTAACCTGAGACAAGACTCGAACATGATATAATCACACAATCGGATCGGTTTGGGTTTCGTGTTTTAAATTTCAATGGAAGCAAAGCAAACTATCCTAATTCTATCTTAAACAAGTAATCGCCTCGTGTTTCGACCTCACAAAATATCGCCCGATCCTAAATTTAATTTTATATGTCAAATCAATTCTCAACTAAAGCAACTTCAAATTAAAAATATTACTTCTCAGGGGGGACATAGGATAGCCACCATATCCCCCACCCTTGCTCCCCCGCCACTGCGGCCGCTACTCTACATCACAGCATTGTCAGGGCCGATCACATCGACGGCCTTGGCTCGACGGTCTGGCCATCGACAAGACTGTGGAAACCCTCGGACTAGATGGAGGACTGGTGGATAAATTAATTCAAATCTAAGTCATTCTGCATCTCAATAGTGATTTGTAGTGGTAAAATTATACAAGCCAATGGTCAAAAGAACTCGCTTAGTCTCCTTCCTTAACCCCACATATGCGAAAGAGCTTCGTCCCGAATCAACAGTTGTCGACAATAAGCAAGCAAGCAAAGACGCGATGCAAGCTTTCTGGTGTACACCACACATGGCGATCTTGGGAAGGAGGTGAAACCGAGAGCTAGGCATTGGGTCACACTGATTTCAAATAAGACTGACAAGACATTAATGGCAAAGACAGTGTCGCATCCTCATCATTTGCCTTGCCCTCATCGCTCTCTTCCCTCCCATCTTCTTCCACTTTTGACTCAAGAACTTCTGCCAGGTCTCATCTCTATCCTCACCTCGCATTACATGCCCACAAAGAGCTGAACTTGCCTTTTGCTTCTGTGTTCTTTGTACGTGCAATCGACCAGGCGTGGTAGCTGGGTTGCCAGGCGCAATCACAAAGATCAAGAGAAGTCCAACGGTGGCTACTCGAGAGCGCGGCTGCGCCATGCGAGCCAGAGGAAGAAAGGAATCGTTCTCGCCAATAGAAGAAGCAGGCGCACTGCGTTCATCAGGTTGATGGTAGGGTCAACTATTATTTTTATGTTTGGGCTCGGGTATAACATAAGCCCAGCAAATCCACAACAATACCCAACCATTTTTATTGTTACCCGAAACAGATTGAAGCCCAACCCGAAAAGGCCAAAAAATTTCTAATCAGTCCGTGTTTAGTCGTGTTCTTTTGATAGCCTTAACCAACACCACAAGTACATGTATCATTTCCCATTTGTAGCAAATGCTAAGGGTTAAAGTTATATTGAAATCTGAAAAGCATATTTCTGTTATTTCTTCATCAAAAACTTCTTTCTGAAGAACCGTGATCATCTTTAAGTTATGGTCCCACTGAAATCCACTCTTAACATACAATTTTTGGATGGTAGCCCAATTGCTTTTAATAGTTCTAAGATGATTGTTAACGTGGTTAGGCTCATACTCAATCCCAAAATCTCTTTATCGTTTTGTGTAAAAAATTATTTGACACAACTGTACACAATTCAAAGATAACTTATGGTCACATGATTATTTGATTGAGACAAATAGTATGTCCAAGATGAAAAAAGGCATTCATGAATAACTTCCTCTCAAAATCTCTTTCCCTTTGTGGCACTCTAGGTATCTAACTCCTAAAAGATTCATCATTCGTAACTAACATACCAATTGCCATTATTGACGTAGTTGCATCCATTATTGCTCCTTTAACATAACTGTTTTCCATCTATAAGTAACAATAAGAATTTCCATTTCTTAATCTCAGAGCCAGTCAAGATAAATGTTTCATATCAAAGATAAACCCACTAGTAAACATTCTATTAAAATATATCTTGAGCTTGAGCCCGTATATGATACTTGATTCACACGAGAAGCATTTATTGCTCATAAATACATTGAAAAATGAAGTACGTTTTACATGCTCATCAAATCTTCTTATTATAGGCGCCGAAGGATTTCTTTGAATTTCTCTTCATGCATTAAGGAATACATGTGATGGCCATCTTCAAGGCCATTCGCCCATGCATTAAATGAATGGAGGAAAGTGGATGGTGGCCTACTTTGCATTAAATGTTGTAGCATGCGAGAATGGGTGTGGAGCTGTTTTGATCTTGAACAATTAATGTGTTCCCTTCTTGTCTTTTGTCTTCTTTGTCAAAGGCCAAATGAAGGTGAAAATGAAGAAAGAAGATAAAAAAAAAGGAAAGTCAAAGGAAATCGCTTCCCTTGTTGTGCATGTCTCGGAGAATTAATGAGGGTGGCGCCGAAATTGCAGCTTAATTTATCTTTTGCAACTTCTGTTCTTTACAAAGGCAGAGAAAGAGCAAAGGTGAAGCGTGTGTATTTGAGCACCGAGAGAAGAGAGAAGCACATAGGAGAATTGTGCAGAAAGTTCTTCTCATGAGGGTTGTTTGTTGTAATTACACCGAAGTGATTTAGCTAGTTAAATTCTTGTTAGTAGAATTTGTGTAATTTCTTGAGTGAGACTTCACTAGAAGTGTGAGAGGTTAAATACTATGTGAGTTATTATAATTGGAGCTGGAAAATACTGAGAGAGTATTTGAGTTTTCGAGTGATTGTAATCTCAATTGTATTGCTTATTTTATAGTAGAATTACATGTCGCTCTCCCCGTGGACGTGGGTATTGATATTCGGACCAAACCACATAAATCCAGTGTCCAATTTCCTTTCCTTTTTTTTGGCTATTTTATCAATTCGCTTTCCCTCTATATTGGCAACAATTGGTATCAAAGCTAGTGTTGGCTAACTTGAAGCGAAATGGTAATGATAGAAAAAGGAAAGGCTAGAATCAACCAATTTAATGGGAAGGATTTTATTTTTTGGAAAATACAAACTGAAGATTATTTGTACTAGAAAAATATGCATTTACCCATGTTTAAGGAGAAACCAGATTCCATGGAAGAAGATAAATGGGAATTGCTAGATAGACAAGAGATGAGTGTTATTCGGCTAACATTAGCTCATAACGTCGCGTTTACTATCGTGAAGAAGACAACAATTGCAGGACCAATGAAAGCCCTGTCCAACATCTACGAGAAACCCTCTATGACCAATAATGACTATTTGATGCGACATCTATTTCACTTAAAGATGGGAGAAGGTATGTCGATTGTTAAACATATCAACAACTTCAATGTGGTTGTTATCTATTGAGTTCAGTTGAGATTAACTTTGAAGATGATATACGTGCTTTGATTCTACAATTCTCATTGCTTGATAGTTCGAAATGCTGTTAGCAATTCCTCTAGGTCAAGAAGCTTGACGTTTAATAAGGTTTTCAATTTGATTTCGAATGAAAACATCCGTGGGAAAGAATCTAGAGAACTTGTGTTTGCTGCTCTAGTAGGTGAGAGTAGAGGAAGAACTAGTACTCGTGTTAGCAAAAGTAGTATAAACATGAACAGACGTAGTCAATCTAGGATTGGTAAGGTTGTCTGTTAGACGTGTGGCAAGAATGAATATTTCAGAAGAAATTGTCTTAAGCTAAAAGATGAAAAGGGTAAAGGAAATACGTTGAGTCTACAGTTAATGTTGCAACTGTAGCAGAAAATATTTATGATGGTGTCGATTGTGTCTTGTTTGTCACTAAGGATTTTTCATTTGATGGACGGATAATGGATTCTAGTTCTTCATTTCACACTACACCAAATAGGAATTGATTTAACAACTTATTAGTGCACGGATAGTGGTAAAGTCCAATTAGGGAACAATAGCGAGTGCAATGTTATAGGTGTTGGCGACATTAAAATCGGAATGTATGATGGTATTGTGTGGACAACTGGACATTAGCCGGAGTAAGACACAATCTAGAATTGAAAGAGAACTCAATTTCCTTGGGTGCCCTAGATTTAGGAGGGTGCATGTATTCTTCACCAGGTAAAGTTACGAAGTTCGTCCGAGGTGCCTTGGTGATAATGAAAAGAATCAAGCACGATGGCCTATATGAATTTCAAGGTGAGACGGTGACAAGTTTCGTCTCGGAGATGTAGGATACATATGTTCGAGAGTCTCAACGAATGCTCGAGAAAGACTTTAGTGTTTGTGCTTTTGAACAAGTTTGATATTGTTGTTAGGAACACACAATCTAGAGCTTTGATCGAGGCAGGGACTGGTAAGTCGATCAAGTATGTGAGAACTGACAATAACATGTAGAGCTGCTTGGAGCTTGTAAAGAAATTCTGCATGAAGGAGTGCATAGTGAAACACCGCACTAGTGTTAGGAAATCACAATAGTTTGTAGAATTGATGAGCAGAACATTAATAGAGACGGCCCGAAAGATGATCTCTAGTGCTGGTGCGGCTGGTGAGCTACCTAGTGAATAGATCCCCATCGACTGTGATTAAATATTGGACTTTTGAATAAGTGTAGCTAGGTAACGTTGCTAATTATTCTATTTTTAGAATTTTCGGCTGTCTGTATTATTTTTGAGTGAGTGATAGTAAGCTTGATGTGAGGGTAATACGCATATTTCATGGCTATGCACAAGGTGAACGAGGCTATTGATTGTGGTGCCTAAAATTAAATTCACCCGTCGACAGTATAAAAGTTACCTTTAACAATCCAGTACTTCTGGCTATGAGTGTTTGCGGCAATATTAATACAAATCTAGACAGTATATAACTCAAGGTGGAGTTGAAACCAGAAACTCTTGAGGTAGCAGAAACTAGCAGAATAACTATTACAGATGTTGCTTATAGTGAGGTGGAACATGTTAAACCAACGGTTGCTATAGCTACTCAATTTGAGAAGGTGTGTGTTCGACCTTCTGTCAAATATAGATGCCGTGATGGTTTTACTTTATCTGTAATACAAAAGGTTATGTCGGAAAATCCTTGTGGAATAGCTAACTGTGTAGGTGGAGTTGGCGTCTAGATAAGATCCACTGTTGTGGCGAAGTTCAAGCGCAGCTTGGACTTGGAAGTATTCTATGGCGGTTGAGACCATGAGAACTGTGGGAGAGTAGCAGCAAAGATAATTCC
The DNA here is from genome assembly GCA_031216285.1 of Syzygium syzygioides. Lineage (NCBI taxonomy): Eukaryota > Viridiplantae > Streptophyta > Magnoliopsida > Myrtales > Myrtaceae > Syzygium > Syzygium syzygioides. Next base: position 25,841,673 of record CM062247.1, read on the forward strand.
AATGAAGCGATTTTGATTTGGCCCAAACGTCATGCTAAGGTGAAGATTGTGAAAATATGTATTGAGTTTGAGTCCGTATATGACACTTGATCTGCACTTGAAGCATTTATTACTCATTAATACGTTGAAAAGAGAAGCATGTTTCACATGCTCATCAAATTTTCTGACTGTGGGTACCAAAGGATTTCTTTGAATGTTTTCTTCATGCATTAAAGAATGCATGTGATGGCCATCTTCAAGGCCATGCGCCCATGTATTAAATGAATGGTGGAAAGTAGGGGTGAGCACGGGTTTAGGGTAGAACCGAAGAACCGGACCAATGGGTGTGGTTCGATTCTTGGTTCTAGAAAAAGAGGTTCCAGTTCCCGATTCCATTTTTTCAGGAACTACCGGCTCCGATTCAATTCACAGTTCCTATAGGAACCAAAACCGAAATTGAGAACCGGAACCGAGAACCAGGAATGGAACCGGGAACCCTAAATCTAAAATCTCTAGTTTTCTTATTACTCCTCATTTCTCACTTTTTAGCTCTCAAATTCTCATATCCATCCGCATGCCCAATGCTTTGCTTAACTTGTTATGTAGAACATTTCCTAAGGTTTGTTTACACCTTTGATTTATTGTGGTTTTGGGGTACTCACCATTTGCATGCTCATTGTTTTGCTTAACTTGTTATGTTTGGGTATTCATTGTCATTTATCTATGCCAAGTTTTTGTTCTTTAGTGAGGTCGATTATTTTCGTCATTCACTCTTTCAAGAAACATCTTAAGCTTTATGGTTGCATAGTTAGAACCATGGTGATAATGGATGGTGGAAGGAGAAAAAAAAATGTTGTAGTTGTAGTTGCAAATAATTGTTATGCGACACTTCAATTTTAAATTTAAAACTATTATTAAGTTATCAACTATGACTGTTATTTGTTTGATTTTAGGTGGTCAGAATTTAAAACAAATTTTCACAGATGTTTGAGGACCAAAAGCTCATATTTCTTTCCTTTTTCCTACTTCCCATTTTGTTTGTGGTGCTAGATATAGATATTGTCTTGATCGATATGCTAATCCCTCGTAAATTCTGTTTCGCATTAATTCACGCAATGACTTTTTCATTTTAACTGTATTTATTTGAATCATAATGTTGGGAAAACTAATCTTTTGTATTCTCTTTGGTGAATAATAAGCTAGTTCGGTATTGTTGCGTTCATTATCGTTTTGTTTAACTAAAAATAAAATCAAAAAATAAAAAAAAGAACATGTTGGACCTTAGAACCGACCCTAGAACCTGTGACAAGGTAGGTTATAGGTTCCAAGTTCCAATGTATAGGTTTCAAGTTTCAAAAAATAAGGAATCTGTACCTGATGGCAGGTTCCACATTCCAAGTGGAACCTATAAGGAACTTGAAACCACTCACCTCTAGAAGAAAGCGGATGGAACCCACTTTGCATTAATTGTTGAAGCATGCAAGGATGAATGTGGAGCTATTTTGGCCTTCAACAATTACTATGTTCCCTTTTTGTCTTTTATCTTCTTTGTCAAAGGCCATGTGAACGTAAATATGAAGAAAGAAGAAAAAAGGAAAGTCAAATGTGATAGACAAGCAAATATCACCTAGAAGGAGTGAATAGGTAATTTGAATACTAATTGATCAATTTTAATGCGAAAATAATTGGTCTCAAGTTAAGTCTGAACAATGTTAAGCTTTTAATCAATCTTTGAATGGCGAACAAATAAATGTGCAATAAAATAAATAAAAGGAGTTTTAGGGAAGAGAAAATTAGCACACAGATGTATAGTAGTTTGGCTTAGATCAAGCTTACGTCTACACTCAGTGCATGGATACTACTAGATGATTAATCAAGAGATTACAACTATAAGTAATAATCCTCAGTGCATGATAGGCCTCACTATCTGACTCAATCACTCTTTTTAGTCTCTCTCAAAGATTACACTTGAAATCTTACGAAAGACAAGTATATAGATTGAAGATCACTCAGACTTTGGAATTCTAGATTCTGGATCTCGTCTCTTACTTCTACTCCTTGGCACGTTGGTCTCCTTTTATACTCATCCATTTCTAAACTAGCCGTTAGACAGTCTCCAGAAGATCGTCTTTCAATCTACCCGTTGGACAGAACTGTATCAAGAAGATTGCGTAGCCGTCGAGGGATAAAATCTGAATCTCCGCTGACTTTGGTTGGCCATAAAACCAAAATCTTGATTTTCATAAATATAGCTTCTTTGTTTGAAAAGTGACTTGTCTCGAGATTAATTGTCAGTCAATCAAAATGTTTTACATATTAAACCGTTGCAAAACAATCTTCAAGATTAAGTCAATCAATTTATTTTAAGTGTGAAATCCAAGCCAAATTACTAGCCGTTTATGTGCGTTCTAAATACGTGTCACGTTCTGGACTTACATTATGAACTTGTGTCCGTAGTTCGTCATCTCTGATGTAAAGTCTGAACCTCTTTGAGTATAAAGTTGAAACCTCTTCATCTGCAGTGTAAATTCTAAACCTTTTCATCTTCGTTATAACATCTGAATCTCTTATCTTGAAGTAAATTCACAATCCGAATAAGATTGTCACATGCTTCTCTTCCAAGAATAACTTTTTGAATCAAAATGCTTCAAAACATTATTAAACTTACAAAATACTCATGGACAGTTTTGTCAACTTCAAAATCTATTAAGAGGTTTTCCCAACAAAAAGCAATCATTTCCCATGTTGTGCATACCCAGGAGAATTAATGAGAGAGGCGCCAAAGTTGTGGCTTGATTTATCTTCTGGCAACTTTTGTTCTTTGTAAAGGCAGAGAATGAGTGAAGGTGAAACTGTGTGTTTAAGCACCTAGAGAAGAGAGAACTTTGAGACTGCACAGAGGACAATTGTGAAGAGAGTTCTTCTCGTGAAGGTTTGTTCGGTGTAATTACACCTGAGTGATTTAGCCAGTTTAATTCTTGTTAGTAAAATTTGTTTAATTCCTTGAGTGAGATTTCCCTGGGAAGTGTAAGGGGCTAAACATTGCGGGAGTTAATGGATGTAATTGGGGGATGGGTAATAACAAGAGAGTGTTTGAGTGCTTGAGTGATTGTAATCGTCATTGAATGCTTGATTTATAGTGGAATTTTGTACTGCTCTCCTGTGGACGTAAGTATCGATATTCGGACCAACTCACATAAATCCAGTGTCCGATTTCCTTTCCTTTTTTCTGGCTATATTATCGATTCGCTTGCCTTCTATATTCGCAACACATTCAAATGATTAAAAACATCATCAAAAAGTGAAGACAAGTGCAGCTTAACTTGACATTTTAACGAACATCTACCAAGAAAGCAAAAGCTATGTTAAGTTTAGTAAAAATAGTTGAGGAGAGATTGGATGTATTTCTATTCTACTTTAAAACAATGTCAAACTTGATCTAAAACTTTCTATTGATGTGATATTGCAGGTTATTCGAAAAACTCAATGTGTACTCTAATGGATTCCTATCCCCAGCAAAGCTACGAGCTCTCATAATTGGAATCCAATTTGAAGAGGGAGACATAAACATTGATGACGCAGTCAATAAAGTGATATAGGCTTTCGGCACTTCTCATAATTCAAAACTCAATTCCACTGAGTTTAATAAAGTAATCTCTAAAAGGCTCAGAGGGCTAGACTCATTACAGAAGCACATGTGTACAGTAATAGATCCACAACAAGGCTTATGAACGATTTCAATGAGGTATTCCAATAAATTACAATCAATGATTTTTCTTTCCCCTTGACATTTTAACAAACACCTTTCATGCTTTTAACAATATCAATCACATAGTTCAGAGAAACAAAAATAATACCACTGTATATCTCCTAGTATATCAAATTTTAACCAAAACATGAATGCAGAATATATGAACCTACTATATCAAATTCTACACAAGCATCTATAAGAAAAGTTCTTTCAATCAAATTCTACACAAGTATCTATACAAAATTTTGTGCAAATCAATGGCAAATCAAGCAAAAAGGTCAAGCTCTTAGATAGATTACCTTATATCTCTCGTGGTAGGGTAGAATCTCCAATTGACCTTGATAAGTGGAATCTATCTTTAGGATTTGTGAAAATCTATAAACTAATTTCGGAAATTTTGCTTGAAGAAGATGAACTAGAACCAAAATCAAACGATCGAAGTACAGAGAATCAACAACAGGCTCACGATGTAAAGCATTGATCAAACTTTCATAGATTATTTTCAAATCAAAGAGGGAGAGAGAACATGGCGATATGAATTGCACACTGATTTCCAGAAAACTAATGCAAACAAACAATCTATGCTTGCAAAATATAATAATAAAAGAACGGAATTGGAAAAACACACCAGAAAAATTTGTTATCGAAGTTCACCCAAACTTGGGCTACTTCTCCGCCAAAGAGGCATCCTGCACATCAACTAGATTTCAAAGAAAGTAGAAATACAATGTTAATCTTCTCTATAGATCTTGTCACGCCCCGCACCCTACAAGCGCGTGACCACCCCTCGATGGTCGAACATTGAATGCGACGTCCCAGATACGTCGCCGACCCAACCCAAAACATCAGAGATTAAGCACACGTGAAAACAAATAGAAACAACCCAGACAATTAATAATGACCAGGGGGATAGCGATAACATGAAGCAAAAACTATAACTCATACACTTGACAAATATATACTACGTCCACAAAGGACAGTCCCCAAGCTAAGCCACAATAGCAGAACCACAATTCTCAAAAAGGGACAATAGCAGCAAACTTAACTCCTCTACAAAAAGGGGAACTCAAAATGCCGGGTACTTGACCCGTCCTCGATCTTCGAGATACCTTTGTTGCGTCTCCAATCACTCATGGTTGCGGATCTGAAATGGTTATATAATAACCGTGAGACCGAGTCTCAATAAGCAACCCCCTAAACCCTACATAGGTCAATGCGTACCCAGACAAGTCATACATGCAATCCAACCGATAACATATATATAATTCACATCAATGGACTTACCTCGCCATCCAATTACTTGCCCTCTCTGCACATTAGTTAAACAGGATAATGAAATAATATCCCAGTAATATAACACAATCATTCAAGTACAATCCACCTTTGCACCCAACCAATCCAACCAATCATCCACACGCACCATCAATCAATTCGATCAACATCCACACGCTCAATCAGTCAATTCAATCACACGCTCAACCAGCCAAATTCAGTCACACGCTCAACCAGCCATTTCAGTCACACGCTCAACCAGCCAAATCAGTCACACGCTCAACCAGCCATTTCAGTCACACGCTCAACCAGCTAAATCAGTCACACGCTCAACCAGCCAAATTCAGTCACACACTCAACCAGCCAATTCCAATCACACTCAAATCGCATGCGTGACCGAACATCTTTCTCACGACTCGCGCCACTGCGCCTCAAGTTCATTCTCACAGGCTCACAAGCCACACAATTCGATCAATCCCAGTGGCCGCCGTCAACACGTCCCAAGCCATAATATTCATTCAATTTCTAGTGGCCACCGTCAACACGTCCCAAGCCACGATATTCATTCAATTCCAATGACCGATGTAAAAACGTCCTAGTCCAGTCACACCTTTAACGGGCCACCGTCAACACGTTTCAAGCCCGCATCCAATTGGCACATCGGCCATTCATGCCTTCACACGGACCGCCATCAACACGTCCCAAGTTCGTAGCCCTCCGATCGATCCGGACTTAAAATCGACAGGCATGCACACTCTATTCAATTCAATCACATTCACACCAAATTGCATCAAACAGCTCAAATTCACAAATTCGTTCCAATCCACAAATCGCCACTTCAACCACAAACTCGACGTTCAAGTCGGTCACACACAATATTCCAAATCGAGCATACTATTTAACCCAATTCAAATTGCACAATTAAATCATAAAATCACTAATTTAATGCACGCCCTAGCCGTTCTAGCTCGAGACTAGTTAATAAGTACTCACGCATGAATTCAATTCACATCACAGCCCATCTCACTTGCCCACCATAATTAGTCATTAATTATGCCCATAATTTTCACAATTTAATCCATTAATAATGCACGTGCTAAAATTGCCTACAATCCACATTAAGCCCCTAAACCGGTACTAATTATCCCCTAGACAAGTCTAATAATACCCAATGTACTAAGTAAGGTTTAGGGAGTCACTTACCAAGTTTTGGCCCGAGAAAAATTGGCTCGGGCCCAAAATGGCCCGGGTGAGTAGTCCGGACTAGGCACGAGAGCGGTCCACACGGGCGTGGTGGCTGGCCAACGCGGGCACAATGGCCAGTCGGCGTGCCTGGCGTGCGGGCGCGGCGAACGCGCGGTGTGCCCGGGGCGCACGGGCGAGCGGATGGGCAACGCGATCGGGCGACGGGGCACGGGCATAGGCGCGCGACTTGTCGCGCGGGCAAAGACGGGCACGGCTCGGGAAGCTCGGCAACGAGCTCGGCCACGGCTACGGCCGAGTTGGGTGGCTGGCCGGCTGGGTTGGTTGGCCGGGGAGCTTGCTGGCCGGCGACGGCGACGGCAGCGAGTTGGAGGCGAAGAGGCAAGCTGGGAGTGAGGGTGAGAGGGAGAGAGAGAGAGAGCTGGGGCGGCGGGGCTCGGCCGGGGCAGTGGCTGAACGGCACGACGGTGCCTCGGGCGGCCAGGAGGAGCTGGGCGGGACAGCCGGCTGAGTGGCGAGCACGCGGGCGAGGGTGGTCGCGGCGGCGAGCTTACTGCTCGTGTGAACAGGGAGAAGGGAGGAGAGAGACCAGGGGGTTCGGCGTTGACAGGGCAGCACGGCGGCGAGCTGGACGGCGGAGTGGGCCGGCGAGGGGCGACAACGGGGATGGCTGGGCCCGCGGCGATCACGGGGATGAGCTCACGGCTCGAGCGAATAGGGGGGAAAGGGAGAAGACAGCCGGTAGGGGGCGGCGGCCGAGCTTGCTGGCGGCGGCGGCTAGCGGGGCGGCAGTCGAGTGGCGGTTGGTGAGTTGGTCAAGGGCAGAGCAGAACCAGGAGCAGCGGCGGGCGACCGGAACCAGGAAAGAAAAACGAAGAAGAAGAAGAAGAAGGGAAGGAGAGAGAAGAAAGAAGAAGGAAAAGAGAGAGAAGGAGAGAGGAGAGAGAAGAGAGAGGGGGAGTTGGTATGCATGGGGAAGGAAAAAGAGAAAGGAGAGCGAGAGACAGAGAGAGAGAGAGAGAGAGAGAGAGAGAGAGGAACGTGCGCGGGAGTGGGGTCGGCAGAGGAGAGAGGAGAGAGAAAGAGAGAGAGAAAAGACAGAAAGGACTAGTTTACACTTTTTGAGCGCGATCCAACGGACACGGTTTAAACTAAAAATCGACCTAACGGTCCCGATTTAAACTCGGAAAATGGCCTAACAGTTCACGATAAATCCCAAAAATAATATAGGGCAAAAGGCCAAATTAAAATAACCCAAAACACACTATGAGGGAGGTCTACTAGTCCAAATCCGCACCCAGTCTAAAAATTCACTTTTCCACTATTCCTGATAATCTCGATGTTGGCTACGATAATATCGACACCATCCAATTTATTTAATCCCGAAACTCCTGAAAATCGACTGCCAAGTTCATGGTCTAAATAACGGCCAAATTCGATTGAGTGCGATTCTAACAAAATTTCTATTTTTAAAAACAAGAACCCGAGAGTGATCAGTTCTCGGGCGAAATTCTATTATAAGCGCACTGACGAATTACACGTTTTATAAACCCCAAAAATAGGCCAAAATCTAGAATGTCACAGATCTGGGCACGAAGAGATTTGAGAACACTCATGAAAAAAAAAACCATTTATTCTTCCTTTTGGCAGTCACAGCCTCTCTTTTTCGTTTCTCTCTATTTTCTTATCAGCCGTTCATAGCTATTGCTCTATCAATAATTTATATAAGAAGTGTAGCTTTTAACCTAAAAGCAAAATAAAGAGAAAAGACAAAAAAAAGCCCTTAATAAAAAAAATTTGGCTTCACTCGCCAACAATCTCCCACTTGAGGACAGATACACCCGACATACTAAAAAACTTTGCATCCATCTACTTCAAAAGCTAGTAATTGGAACTTATGCCTTTGCGATACTCCTCATCAATTAACATCGGACTAGTGCCAATAGTAGTAGTATAGAAAGTATGCTTCTTTGTGTCTGCTACTTGGTAAACATGTCAGTTAGATTCTTCGAGCCATCAATCTTCAATAGCTTTAACTCATAATCTTTAAAAACTAACCCAATGAAATGATAATGCCTATTGATATGTCTAATCTTTGAGTAATAAGCTGCATTCTTTGCCAAGTGCACTGCACCTTGACTATAACTCCACAGTGTGCTCACTAGCTGCTTTTGAAGTAGCTCCTCCATGTAATCTTGTAACCACATGATTTCCTTGGAGGCTACTATGATAGCCATTTACTCCACTTTTGTCATCAGTAGAGTCACTACTTTTTATAGTTGAGATATAACTCGATATTGTACCTGTAACTGCAAAGACATACCCGATGGCACTCTTATCACTATTTTAATCACCCAAGTGACCAGCATTCACATAACCCTACAAATCTAAAGATGTTCATCCATGACAAAGAGAGTTATTTGACGTACGTGCTAGACATCTCAATATCCATTTTAGTGCATTCCATTGCTCTTTGCCTGGATTCTACAAATGTAGAGTCACAACTCCCACTGCCAATGCATATGAGACTATCGTGATCTCATCTTTCAAAGCTTGACTACTCTAACACATATCCTTGGAAGGTTTAAAGTGAAACCCTAAAGGAGTCGAAACTGGTTTAAAGGGGGAGCAAACCTTACACTGAGTTGAGATACACGAATGAATTGTGTTAAAGAAGTCCTACATTAGAGAATTGATGTGGTGTAGAGCAGTTAACATATCCAAGTTGGTTTATAACTCATTAGCTTAAACTTTTGAGTAAATGTGGATCCAATTAGATATGTTAGTAAGTTCGAACTTGGGCTCCCTCTCAACGATCTCCTTAAGTAAAGGTATTGGGCTTCTGTTGTGCACTCTCAAAAAGTAGTATCAAAACCAATGGTAGATTTGTGGGCATCTAATTTGTTCTGGTGTTTGGCAAATATTTCAAGAAAAGAATTTGGTGACCAACACGGTTTCCGATCGGTGGGTGTTGTAGTCAAACGTTGGTCCGATGGCAAACTTCATGATTCAGTTTGGAGAAAGAGACTAAGGATGAAGTTAGATGTTGATGGAAATTTAAGTTAAGATATCTTGATACAAAAGTATACCTAAATTAAGGTAGAGCGGACTTAACACTAAGCTCACACATGAGAGATACATTGTTGAGATGTACATGTGAGTTGTGTTAGAGAAGTTCCACATCATAGAATTGATGAATTATAGAGCAGTTAATATATCATAATTGGTTCATAACTCATTGACTTAAACTTTTGAGAAAAATTGGGATCCAATTGGACATGTTGATGAGCTTGGATTGTGCTCCATCTTGGCAATCTCCCCAAGTGAATGTATCGTGCTTCTACTGCACTCTCCCAACACTTGGATCAAAGTTGTATTGAGAGTTGTTGAAGAAGAGTTGAACCTTCATTGACAAAGATGATGAGCATCAATATATGGAGACTACCGATAGCAGAGATCATCTCCCAATGGATGATGAGTTGAACCTTCAATTTTTTTGGTTGGCTAGTTTGCAAAAACAAACTACCGACAACAGAGATCATCTCCCAATGGATGTCTTCCATTGATATTCAATGTCATTTCTGTAGGGCCAGTGCAGAAGACAGAACACAATTTTCTTCCGGTGTGAGTGGACAAGCAGCATATGACGCAATATCCTTGCACAACAAGAGAATAGGCGTCCTTTAGGAGGATGGAATGAAAAACTTCAATGGATGATTAAAGCAACAAAGGACAAAGACTTGGCAGCAAAACTCGTTAAGGTGTCCTTTCTAGCAACCATCAATTGCATTTGGAAGGAATGTAATAGAAGACGCTTTTAAAACAAGTCTAATGACAGTCATATCGTATTGGCAAAGGTGTGTAAAAATGTAAGAGATAGAGCCTCGCTCTATCAAAAAATTAGATCTTCTCAAGCAAATGTTGTATTAGCTACTATATGGAGACTTCCTACCTCCATATTTTCGAATCATTAGCTCTATTTGTAATTTTGGGAAATGCCCCTAAGCTGTTGTACTTCATTGGTTTTATAATACTTACATTTTACCAAAAAAAAAAGATCAGGAGCATCAGTGAAGAAGAGCTGAAGAAGGGGAAGAAGAGCGAACAAAAGAAAAAATGAAGACCATACCTCAAGGAAGGAAAAAAAAAGCGACAGCGACTCATAAAAAAAGTGAAAGGTGAAAAATAACAACTCCAGAAAGTATTTTCTCCTTTTTGGATTAAATAATGGGTTAATACCACGAAAAACCCTAAACTGGTACATTTGTGACAGATTTACCCCAAACTATTGAAAGGTGAAAAATAACAACTCCAGAAAGTATTTTCTCCTTTTTGGATTAAATAATGGGTTAATATCACGAAAAACCCTAAACTGGTACACTTGTGACAGATTTACCCCAAACTATTTTTTTGACCATAAAAAATCTTAAACTGGTATATTTGTGACAATTTTACCCCAAACTATTTTTTTGACCATCAAAAATCTCAAACTGGTACATTTGTGACAATTTTACCCCAAACTATTTTTTTGACCACCAAAAATCCAAACTGGTACATTTGTGACAATTCTACCCCGAACTAATTTTTTTTTTTCAATTTTTTTTAGTTTTTCTTATCTTTTCTTTTTCCTTTCCTTTTCTTTTTTTTCCTTCATCTTTAATCTCAAACAAAAAAAAAATTCAGGAAGTGTAAATTTGGTAAGGCATAGTAAATTGAAATTAAATTCGTAAGTTTGTATCTATAATTTTTTTTCTTTATAATTTCTTACTATATCAATTAGAAATAGTACAAAAAATTCTTTTTGCGTTTTATTTATTATATATTTCAAGTGATCATATTGATTTATGAATCGCCATACACATATAATATCTCTCATCTTATATATAAAATATACTAATTTTGTAAATTAATCTGTTAAATTAAATTGGCAAGCAAGACGTATAGAAATTATTGATTAGCTGTACTCCAAGCTTAGGTAACAAGCCTGCGTTGGACTCCATCAATTTGCTTATCCACTTGCACCCAAAAATAAGAAAGACACGACAACAATATAATACCTTTTTCGCGAGATATTTAAATGTAGAAAAGTGGTTGGCATGAAAATTCATGCATATAAAAGAAAGTCTTTCATTTAATATTTATCTTTTTTTGGGTCAAAATGTAGCATTTATGTTACATGTCACATTATTGTGGTATCAATTACAATATAACAATCCATTGTTGATCCAATGAAGATGAAGGGAAAAAAAAAAGAAAAGGAAAGAAAAAAGAAAAGAAAAGAAAAATAAAAAAATAAAAAAAAATTCGAAAAATAAAAAAATAATATTAAAAAATTAATTCAGGGTAAAATTGTCACAAGTGTACCAATTTGGGGTTTTTGGTGGTCAAAAAAATAGTTCGGGATAAAATTGTCACAGATGTACCAGTTTGGAGTTTTTTATGGTTAAAAAAATAGTTTTGGGTAAATTTATCATAAGTGTACCAGTTCGGGGTTTTTCGTGGTATTAACCCTTAAATAATTCATTTTTCTAATTTTATGCATGAAAATTTTCGTTGATCGGAAATTGTTTTTGGTTGACTATTCATTTTCTACAAATCAAATGGATGAAAGTCCGGAAAACTAATTTCCCAAAAACTCTTTCGGGAAAACAAATGCATGCTTACATTCCTCTCTCTTTCATCAAAATTCTTATCTCATTGCATCACTAACACAATTACGTAACATATAGCATTATAATTATTTAGGCTGGAGCTCTTATCAGAGTTTTAATCAGAACACTAGTACACGAACTTATGCATGGTAATTTTAATGTAGTGTTTAAGTCACTTTGTCATGTATAGTTAGAAACTCTACACTTGTCCACCATGAACAAAGCACAGATCGAGAACTAATCTTCAAAAATCGAAATAATATATAGTTTCGAGCTAGAGTGGGACAAGTTTGAGCATGACAGTTTATATTCAATAAATGAATTAATTCAGTCCCTAACTCGATCAAGACATGATCGAACAGATGCTTTCTGGATACTTGGAGGGCCATCCAAAAACTTTTGGGTTGGTCGCTTCCTATTTGGAGAAAAGTCAGGTTTTTAGCAGCCCATGAAGTCCTTATAATTTTAGGGTTAAAGTTTGAGGGTGTTCGGTCACTTTAAGGACAAATAGTTCGTCCGGAAACGGAGAGATAAAAGATAGAGGAAAGCAGCTGGTTTGCGCAGATGATCAGTGCATTGATGAACCCGGCTTCGGTAAAATCGAGCAATACCACTTCATTAACCATTGGATCGTGCCAAAAATTCGACAGGAGGTCGAGGAAGTCTCCTTCTTCATTTTGTAGCAGTTGGATTGTTGAGGAAAGCTCCGTAAGTCTTGTTCGACGCCAATTACTCGAACTGTTGCTGGTGAGGAGATTTTCTTTTTCAATTCTGGAACTGTGCTCTTAGTTGATTCTCTCTCGTTGCTGGTGTTTGGAGATTGTGCGCCTATTTTACATGACCTATCACTGAAAGTGGCATCTTTCAGATTGATTACAGTGAAGAATTTTGAGGGCAGGCATGGCTTTTTCCTCTTCAATTTGGAGAGGTTTTGCACGTTGATATCTCTCGTCTAGTTGGCTTGGAATTTAGCTCCGTTATTCAATGTACCATTGATCTTTACACTCATATCCATGCGTGCCATCAACAGTCTAAATCTATTGAACTATACGAGCATATAATAACCTTGTTTAGATGGCAAGTTAACTGGACTTTGGAGGGCCATATTTGCATCTTTTCTTTCTTTGTTTATGTAAAATCGAAGTATTGAAAGAAAAATAGTTACCAACTTATCGTCCCAGCAAAGCCATTTCGACAAGCGCTTCATCTGTGCAATGTGCGTACACATGAATCCAATTCCTGTTGGGCTTTTGGGCTGCATTCCTATTGGGCTGAATTCCATAAGCTAATTTACTTACATTGATACCCTTGTTTGTCAATTCTTTTGCTTATTTTAAGCAAAGATTATTCCGAAAGGAAAGTATGTTAGACAAAAATGGTTGATGCAGACACGGAGGAAAATTACCAAAAAAGTCTTAAAGTTATTGCATTTGTGTCAATTTAGTCCTAAACTTTTATTTTTGCCAATTCAATCTTAAATCTTTTGTATTTGTGCCAATTCAATCCATTCGGCCAATTTTGGCCGTCTAGCGCCGACGTGATAGCACATGGTGTGTTACAACTAGTGGTATAATCAAGTCAACTCGAGCCAAGCTTGAAACTGAGCTCAAATTAGATTGGTATGCTCACTCGACAACTTGATCCAATTACAATCAAATTATAGAACTCATACTCGAGCTCTAGCTTAATAAGATCAAATATTTTTCATTGATCTATATATATGTGGCTATGGGTATACTATATACTTGTAAGCATTTACGTGTCTATTTTTATAGCCAAGTATTCCTTTCCAAAATAATAGAAGCTCGTTTAGACTTGATTAAGCTTCCATGCTTTTTTTAGGTGATTATTGGTAAGCTCGTACTCAGCCTCAAAAGATACTTGACTAGCTCATACTCAAGTTGAACTCAATTATGGGGATAAGTATATTACAAGTGCCATAATTTTTTTACTCCGCTCACTTGAATGTCTTAATTTTTTTTACAATCATTGAGTGCCACATTTATTAAAAACCTCTTAATTGAGCGATTTATCTCGCCTGAAAATCCAACATGGCATTAATTTATTATATTATGCCGGATGTAACTCGCTAACAAAATAAAGTCAACAAGTTGGCCACTAAATAATGTCGTGTAACCCATCTATTTGCCCCCAAATTGACAAATTAGGGCAAAATTCAACATGTTCTTCATAAAACCCTAGCCCCTATTTGAAAATCAGAACATACAAACCCTAATACCAATTGAAGAGTCACGAACAGCAACTTCTCAAGCTTCCTTTTATTCTTCAACGTGACGAGCCCTCTCTCTGCGACATCAACACTCTAAATCACTGTCTTCCACGGTGGTAGAGATGGCCATGGCGGCATATCGGAGTCCAACAGCTATCTCTACAATGTCAATGCATTCTCTAGAGAGTGTCTTTGGCGTTTTGGCTGCGGTGGTGGCTTAATTAGTCGCAAGCAATGAGCAAATGACCATCATTGATGAGAGTGAAGAACAAGCCCGTCGAGAGTGAGAGACAACGCATGAAGCTGGAGCGAGATCTTCCATTTTCCATGTTGGACTTGAAATTCTCATAAAAAATACATGTCGGAGTTTAATTAAAAAAGCCACGTAGGACAAATAGCCATAATAGGCACTCGAGTGAATGATTTTTTACCGATGTGACACTCAAATAATCAAAAAGATAATTACGATCCTTAATGAATAACGTACGAAAGTCATAACACTTGTAGCATCCTTATCTCCAATCACGATAGTTGTGCCCAAGCTACATGCGGATAACTCGACCTACTTTCAGCTCTGATTATGCCACTTGCTTCTTTACTTGATCCACTGCCTCTGCAATCCCCACTATGTATGGCAGTCCCGATTTCCCGCGCCAAAGTAATATCATCATAGGCCCTCATGCGTAAGCTCCTGGATTTTAGCCCTAGAAGGTGGCACACTTCTATCACACTCGAAAGATTAGCTTCGCAATCTCGCTGCCGTGGTGACAATTCCATCTGATGATGAAGTCCCAACTAAAAACTATAATCATGAGACGATGACGATGGGTGCGGCCGAGGGTACTCAAAAACATAGATATGGACAAAAGTGGGTGCTTCCTTGACATGCATGGCCAGTGCGGATGGCTGGGTAAAAGCCAAACACAGAACACAAAGGCCGGACCAAACAGAACGTGAAACCTTATCTCCAACACCGCCACTGCCTCCATTTCCATACATCATCCTCCCTTTTCGTCCTGACAAATAATTGTAAGCACTCTCGTCAAAAGTGGTACTCTCACGTCTACAGAAGTATAGTTTTAACCCTCTAATACAAGTTTTTGGTGCGGTTTGATCCTCCAAAACTGGTTATTATGGAAGATATATACCTCGATGCATGTAAGCAATCCATTTCATCGTATTCCGATAGTGACACCGAAGTCGCCAGCGTCGCATTGCCGACATGGACAAGATTTTAACAAGTGGTGCCACATCAACAAGTAAAATGAAGTACTTCATTTATAGAAGTACTGTCAAGAGAGAGGGGGAGAGAGGCTGTAGGGATCTCGAAGATTGAGATTTTGCAGGGATCATTTGTCCCCAATGGGTAAAATAATGGGACTAAAAACCTAAAAATCTCCTACTCATCATAATCATTCGAGTCCCCTGTGATATCAAATTCTCCATCAATGATGACAAATCATTGGTGGTCCACAATCTTGTCTCCTTGCTCCCTCCCATGCCATCAGCCAACGTGGACCACCTGCTTGCCCGACACGTGGAATATTAATCGAGGAATAATAAAGTCATTAGGGTCTCTATCACCTTTGTCAACGAATAATATATTAGGTGACGGAGGATGGTAGAAAATGCACCGCTAGTGCTTATTGATCAGGCTTCCTTCATTTTTAAGCAATGCCCTTTTGTCCTTAATTTACTTTACGATAAGATGCGGGGTTAGTGCGCATGACTAAGATTTATATTAGTGTAATTCATTGTCAACTAATTGTCCAAATGATTTGTTGGGCACGGCTGCTTTGTAAAATACTTTATGTTGGCTTTGTCGTGGTCAGTGCAGATGTAATCACACACTCGAGATATGCTTGTTCCCGAAGGGTTTTGGAGAGATAGGGTAATCATCATTATTTTTATCTTGGGGATGGCTTCACATGGCTTTTCCATGACCTAATGAGTAGTATCATTCAGAGTGTCTCCGGTAATGTCCATGGGCGGTGTGCGATGCAACTTTTAAGCTTTCCAATGGGTGAAAAAGTCCCATTATTTTTTTATTTTCATTGAATAGTTAGGTGTTGGTCGATGTGAAATTTCCCAATCATTATCCTCCTTGAATAATATCAACTTGGGGGATTTGTCGGCGGATAAGCCGTACCAAATAAGATCTCATTTGATCATCTCTCTTTCTCTCTCTTCCTTTTTCCTTTTTTATCTTTCATGTTTTGAGCTTTTTTTCTTTGTGGGGGAGGACTTTGGATTGTATGATTTCCATCTTTAGATAGGATGAAATTTCTAACCAAAAATGTGAAATTGACGATGCCCTTGTTCAGATAAATTAAGTAATAGTGGTGTCCCGTGAGTGCAAGATGCATAATGTACTTCCATTAGGAAGCATCTCTCACCGTGGAGGTGGAGGTGGAGGCGGACGAGGATCATCTATTGCCCGCCGTTTACCCATTGTGCGCAACGTGCATGAATGGCCAACAAGGATCAAGACTGGTTCCCGGTTGAATTCAGCCTGTTGAAACGAGATCACAAGAAACCAGTTTTAGCTGAATCTTATATTCCGAGGGTAATCATACTTCAAGTACCTAAATGCTCTCTTATTGGGCAATCAAAATGTGTTGTTCAATTTGAAACACTTGAACTCTCGGAACTCTGGTAAACTATGGTCGGTCATATAGAGTGCTCTCGTTTTCAACACTTCGAATCACATCCAACGGTGGCTCAAGTTCAGAGAAAGCCGCCTTTCCAATGCTGCTTGAATAGGCTTACAAATTGCTTTTGCTCTTTAAAAATATAACGGCATTAGCGGTGAGTACAAGTCTGTATGCTAAGTCTCTGTTGATTGTTTATATTAGACTCTTAACACGTCTTCTTAAGATGATGTCAAATTGACCAAGCACATATCGGGTAGGCGCCGTATATTCACGTCATCTGCTCTCTTCATATTCCACACAACCCTTAAATTTTTTTGTCACGAAAACCCTATAGTTGGAGCCGGCCACGTCGCCCCCATGGATTAAGCACTTCCACCACGTGGTTGACACTGCAGCAACACCATTAACAGACATAAGATTTTGAGCACAATAGCCATTTCTCAGCGGATCTCTAGCACGACTAGCATCTCTCTCTCTTGCCCAAAAGAAAAAGGAAAGGAAAACACGGTTGTCTGCTAATTGAGAAAAAAGTTGTTGACTACATAATCATGTCTGTCTATTGGAGCGAATAGGATGATCAGGCCAAGGGATGCCCCCTCTTCCCGTCACTCTCCTTTCCTTAAAGATGAACCTTGAGCCACCAAAGTCTTTCTGGCTCGGTTAGGCCCGATTTCCCCAAAAGGCAAAACTGTTGTCGTGGTTTGCCAACTAGACATGTCAAAATGGGTATGTTAATCCATATTTGATGGACTTGAGCATTATATGAGTTATTTAAATTCGGTAATTGAGTTATAAATAAGTTTAGAATGGCAAAACCCAAAAAATGTAAGTGTTAAATGAGTTCATAGTTTACCCAAACTCAATCCACCTTTGTGACTCTCTTATCACCCTCCATGACAAATAATGGACTTCTTGAGCTATTTCAAGTTTAAATAAGTATTGGTAAGCCCACAAGATGAGCCCGACTTCACCTTTATAAAAAATATAAAGACAATTTCTTTTTTCCCCATTGTTTTTTTATTTTTATTAATCTTGTAAGTTTTGTCTAACCTTAGTTCTTGTCATTGTTAATCCATAATAGCATAAATTTAATTAAAATTTCAATTCTTTCACGTTATTTGTTGCTATAATTTCATAAATTCACAACCAAATACTAAACTTTCTCTTATTCTTCATTGTGAATCAATACAAAAATTCAAAATTCTACGTAATATTAAAGCCAATTCTTTAACATCTTATAATCAAAATAGCGATTTTACCCAAATAACATATGCACATGAAGAGCTTAAAATGGATTTACTAGGTGGGTACAGATTTTCATAGGTTGAATTAAATATTGAAGTATTTTTTAAAAAATGTGTTGGGTCGGGTATGGGTATGAGTTACGAAATTTGTATTGCATATAAATTGGTCAAAACGGGTTAAATGAGTTAATTTGGGTTAAACCATTTCCAATCCAAACCCAACCCTACCCAACCTATCAATTTGATGACCCTATTGGCAACCTCTGGGGCACATACTGATTAATTTTATTTATAGGCAAAGACTCTGAAGGGTCAAATAGTCAGCCCAGCGGGTAGTCACCACTGAGTTGGCATTTTGTCAGCTATGAAAACACATGACATATCACTCAATTTAACGGAGTACCATATTGAGCTAGTCCTTAAAAGTTGAGGTATTAAATAGACTAAAAACAGTACAAATATTTGTTTGCACAATAAGTAAAATTTCAAGTACTTGTGGTATCCTTATCCTACTATGGAAGGTCTACCATTAATCGAATTAAAGAGACGGCAACTTAACCCGAGTAAGAAACTCAAGTAGGAATATCGTCATGCCTAAACAACAAAAAATGAATTAATGCTGCGTTTGGTGGTTCGGATTTGAAACGGGATGAGATAACAAATTATCATATCTAGTATTTGGTGACGTTCTTCAAACCGGATAAATCCGAATACATCTAGATAAAATGCCAAAATATCCAGCATAGGGGGTGGAATAAACCTGAATTGGATATAAAATTTTATTAATTAATTTAACAATTCCCACACATTAGGAAAACCCCACCTCAGTGATACTCATTGTCCTTGGCATTTCTCTCCAATAGCACCCCACCACCACTCCAGCGGTTTTCCACCATGACTTCCCTCACTCCGACGTTCTCAAGTATCCTCGCCGATGCCCTTGCTTGCGGCTCACTTTGAAGGCTAGGCCTCACCACCTCATCCGTGGTTCCTCTCTTTCTCTATCAGTTTTTCGGTTTTTTCACCATCATCAAATCATGTCTTGGTTTCTCTCTCTACTTCACCTCTGATTACTCACTCTCATCGTCCATTGTTCCAAGATCTCTTTTTTGGTCAACTCTAAACTAGGCACTCACCAAATGTTTGATAAAATGCCAGAGAGAGTTCCTTCTCGACTTTAGTTTAGAATTTTGCTTAATGTAAGAGGTCAACCTCCTCCATTTCACTTTGTAGCTCGCCTTCCTCAATCACACTGCCCCTTCCGTAGCAGCTTCATGCAGTAGCTTCACCTTCAAATCCTATCTTAGGTTGCACTAAACATATGATGAGATATTTCTATAATTTGGAGGATATTTGAAGTATTTCAAATCCCCCTCTATCCTTTCATATCCTATCACAATCCAAATCTGAACAACCAAACATAGTCTAAATCTCATCCCTTCCTTTGCCTCGTTTGCATCTTGAATGTTAGTTTGGGTTGTTCTTCATGGAATCTCGGTAACTGATTGACCAAGTGAAAGTGGACCCTGCAATCAGATTAGGTTAATCAAGCTTGATCAGCGAAACAATCAGTATATCTTTCCCATCATTCCATCCTTTTTGAATTGCCAAACACCATCCATATAATTGCACAAACAGTTCGCGTCGGTGCTAGGGAAAAGGAAACAGGGATGACCGAATAGGCAAGTCGCAATCCGACCCCTAAAAGAAGGCCGGTCGCAAATAATGGAGGGCATTATTATCTCACTGGTTTCCAACTTAGCCGTGCGCACTCATTATTGCATATCGCATTATGAGCTTGTGTACCCAAAAGAAGTCAGGTTACGAGTCCCACTCTAAAGTTATTTTGTGATATGAGATGACATTGGCCCCCTTAGTCCCGAGAGGATTAGTGACCAATTATTTATTTTAAAATTTGATCGAGAATACAATCAAATTAAGTGTTAAAAACTAAAACGTATTGGGTGTAATGAAATGGCATGTTTGAGGTCCATTTGTTCAGCGGAAAATGAATTATTTGAAAAATATTTTCCTAAAAATGCTCACTTAAAAAATGAATGGACGCAATCTATATTAATCGTCCACGAAAAGAAAAAATTGTCTAAAAAGTCTTAAACCTATCGTATGGCGGCCAATTCAATCCTAAAATTTTCAATTATGCTAATTTAGTCCTAATCCTTTTGACAATTTGATAATGTAGTCCTTCCGGCCGATTATACAAATAATAGTTTTACAACTAAAATAGCAAATCTTCAAAAAGTTTAAGATTGAATTGACACATTGAAAGGTTTATGACTAAATTAGCAAATTGTCAAAAGATTGAGGACTTAACCGGCATAATTAAAAGCTGTATGACTAAATTGGTCACCCTAAAATAGATTTAGAACTTTTAGAACAATTATTCCTCCACGAAAATGTTTAGGCATAAATTATTATCGATACTGAAAATATTTTTCAGTGACTAATTATTTCGAGTAATAAAAACAATCATTTTAAGGGAAATATTTTTCAATTCATTCATTTTTTGCGAAACAAAAAGAGCAAGAAAATCAAGTAAAGAAATAATTGAATGCATTTAAGCAGAAAAGGTCATTCAATTTGTTTGAGAAAAAAGGTTAATGGAAATATGGATCTCACTAGTAAAGTAAGTTGCTAAATCCTACAAGAATGTTCGTAAATCCATCTTTATTGAGTAATAAATGATATGTTCGTAAATCCATCTTTATTGAGTAATAAATGATATTTTGAATTCATGAAATCCAAACTTGGCAAGTTGATAATGGGAAATTAATTATAGGAAATGCAAACTATTCCTAGCAACAAATTTTGCATGACATCACTTCAATCCTTCATTGATCTTCGTGGAAGTTGCCATTCTACATTTTTTCTGGGCAATTCTCGTAAAGTTGGTAAGTAGATAATTATAAGCTTAAAAGAGGGGAAAAATTAAAGTTGAGGAGTTGATAGGATTATTCTCCTTTCTTTGTGATCTTATCTTTGCTTTGTCCACACGTTACACTTTCCACAGCAACTCTATGAAAAGATATAGTCATTTCACCAACAAGGTAATTAGAAAAAAGCTAATACGCAATTCACCAAGAGTTTCGATTTCTTTACTAGGCCTTTTATTATGAAATTCAATGTGGGTCTCACCGTAGCCGAGCCTAATTTTTGTTTTTTTTGGTCGAAATAGCCGAGCCTAATTAAGATATTGCATATCTTTTTCTAGATATAGCAGCACGTACCAAGAAGACACACTGCACAAATAAGAATAATGCTAGAAATTACAAAGATTAGTTTACTAAAACGGCTGTTTAACTTTGGTAATTATAAAACTATTTGTGGAAATAATTTCTTGTCCGAATATGTCCATATAACACAAAAGCCCCTCCTCAATACATAGTTATATACATAATATATGATTTGTCGGGGTCACACAGCCTATGATATCACGGACAGATGGAGAACGATTCTTTGTTTCTCAAAGAACCAATCATTACCCTTCTTCACTAACAAGGACTTGTTCACATTCCCTTCTTCTTCCTCCTCCTCCATAATCGTCTCTCTTTTGTTCTTTACCCTAGTTTATATATATACACACATTAGAGGCTGCTTCGACTTCCTTCGATTTAACATATTATTACGTGTGCGTGATGGATTCCAAACGCTCCTTCGATACGAGCCTCAACCTCGGTTTAGGCTGTTATGGGGAACCTGAAGATCATGGGATCAAGATCAAGAAACCGGTGGCGAAGCTCGGTGATAATTGGATCCCGTCCCTCACGATAGGGTTGCCAGGCTTGAAGGCGTGTGGCCGGGGATCCGCGAGTGGAGACGATGTCACGACATCATCGTTCTCGAACTCGAGCAGTGTGAAGAGAGAGAAGGCGGAGCAAGGAGAAGAGGAAGCGGTCGAGAGAGTGGCGGTCTCGCCGAGGGCGACTATCGACATTGAAGATGAGGATGAGTTCAGCCCCAGGAAGAAACTCAGGCTTTCTAAAGCACAAAGTTCCACTTTGGAAGAGAGCTTCAAAGTGCACACAACCCTGAACACCGTAAATCAATCTCTCTCTCTCTCTCTCTCTCTCTCTCTCTCTCTCTCTCTCTCTCTCTCTCTCTCTCTCTCTCTCTCTCTCTCTCTCTCTCAAGACCTGTAGTGTATCAAGTCGCTCATTATTTGCGGAAAACGGTGTTCACATTCATAATCACACAAAGAAGAAATCACGTGTATCAAGAATTTTGAACTTTTCGCTGACTCCGTTCACTTCGTGGTTAGTAGAATCAAGAAAGTAGCGTGCATGCTTTCAATACGATTCCTTTTCATGGTTATTACCTGAGCGGAAGCTTTTGAACATAAGGATCTGACTTTTGCTTGGTTGCTAGAATCATTTACATACTTTGATTACTCATGTTTCTTCTTCTCGGCTGGGATTTGTACAGAAACAAAAGCACGATTTGGCGAATCAGTTGAATCTCCGGCCACGGCAAGTTGAAGTGTGGTTCCAGAATAGGAGAGCCAGGTTGGTCCGTCAAAGCCCTAGAGAGAACTTCTTCTTGTCCTATGCAATTTTGCTCCATGGTTTTTCGTTATATCAGTCTTTGCATAGCAGAAAATGTTCATCTCTCTATATTTAATATCTTTTGGAAGAATAAGCTAATAAAGTTGTGCATGTTTCAGTAAAGTAATTTGCTTTCCTGGATCCTATGTTTCGTAGGACTAAATTGAAACAAACTGAAGTAGAGTGCGAGATGCTGAAGAAATGCTGCGAAACCCTAAAGGAAGAGAACAGAAGGTTGAGGAAGGAGTTGCAAGAGCTCAAATCATTGAAGCCGGCCGCGTCCATTTATAGGCAGATTCCGGCAGCCGCCCTCCCTCTGTGCCCTTCTTGCGAAAGAATCGGCCATCCAGAATTCCCTTTCTCTAATGACCCTCGACTTTGGCCGAACCGGCCGGCTCATCCATCGGCCGCCTGTTAGGCATAATCTTTTAGGCAAGAATCTTACATAGTTATACTAGTTTTGGATTTTTCTTCCTCTGCATAAATACTCACCTGGCTCTCTACTTTATTAATCGGGTAGTGGATTTACTGTAGTGACTCGTTTGTTAAGTTTTCATTGCGTAGATATACTTCTTGTGAATATAGGATATGATGCGACATGAATTGTTCATGGATGGTAACATTGGTCTTTTCAAGGTTCATCTATTAAATTAGGTGTTTATGTTGAGGACTAAGCATAATTTCTACCATCCCTTAAGCCGTGTTTAGTTCCGTTCTTAAATTACCATATTGTGATGTATTTTACGAGAAACGAATTGAACAAAGAGATGAATTTGCAGTTTAAGGCTTACCCTTCATGTTGTTATGTTAATCGCCGCTTCATAACCCTTGATTTGCTTAAATCTTAAACATAGAGGAAGACATGGATATGTAGATAGAATGAGGATGGGAAAGTGAGAAGGTTGGCAACTTGTCATCGTCAGTAGCAGTTGATGGTATTTCCCAACAGATGAGCTTATTCCTATGTGCATCAGCATTATTAGGAAAGACACAGATACTCATGTGATGTTCAAGCCTTCAACTTAGTTACATTTATTGAATCCAATTAATGACGATTACTCTCACGAGCAGTTAATTTAATCCAATTCTAATACCAGATTACAGACTCATTTGGCGCAGGAAATGGACCTTCTTATCAGCTTGAATTGGCACTGATCAAGCATATGTTTCCAGTACAATGACCGCGTTCATAAAGCACTGAGCGAGATACCATCACGTTAGAATGCAACTTCCTAAACCAGTTTTATCTTTACCATTATAATTAAACAAGTTCTCGGCAAAAGACGGATACTTATGGATCCAATTCCAGTCATTCAGGCGGGCGAGTGAGATTTCCGCTCATTGTAGTCACCTCCGGGGTTCTTCACTCCTGGATAATGCCAAGCTTAAGGTCTCAAGGAGTTCGGCAAAGCATGACAAACGCTTTAAGCGTGCAAACCAAGCCGTATGGATGAAACATTTTCTGGAAACAAACAAGCGCGCATAAATAAAAGGAAACTCATTATCAATAGGCAAAGAGGGTTGCGAGGAATCGAACCCATCTAAAACTTCAGCTCCGATACGCACCGACCTGAAGTTGAGCGTGCAATCCCCTTCTCTGAAAACGCAAACAGATCGAGAACGACACCCGATATATCAACTTCAAGCACAACGGTTCAGGGAAAATGGCTGAGGAAAAATGACAAGAAGCAAGCGACTATTGATTCCATGTTTAAAATGCTATCCGCCCATGGCTAACTAAGCAAGCTTTAATGGTGCAAACCTAGGGAGGATGGATCGTCAACGTCGATAGCGTGATCAATTTATAATCTCCCCTCGTGGCATCACGTACTTCCAATTGTTCAAATGGGTAATCAACTTAAGCTTTAAATTAATCCTCTTTTCTTAAACCCAAGGTACCAAAAACGAACTGGAGAATCGAACGGAGGAAACAAACACGAAACAAAAGACCAAATTAGCTTCTGGACCTTGTCATAGGGTGGGAAACCACTTGGTCATTTGGAAGTTGATGACGACAGCAAGTTAGGTAATAGCCCCCCACAATAATCATTTGAGTATTAGGCTGTCAGAACCTTATGTTATCAAGAGATTACGCCACATTACCAGAGAGAAATCGAGTTTCGCTTGTTATTGTCCGAAGCTCGGGTTTGAATCGATGCCTCTGATGACGTGTGAAATTGAAAATTAGTAATTAGGATAAGGTAGTTTATGGATGACATGCGTATTGGTCGTGAAAACTCATGCGCGCTATAAAGAACAACGAAGAGCTATTTGTCTCTTGTAGGTTCGATTTTACAAACTTTTCGATCCCAGTGGCCATTATAGAAACATGTAAATAAGAGATTGGAGACGTCCACGTTTGGTCTGCAAATTGGTCCAATCAAACGAGAATGCACTTTATGGGATGGACGGATTACTCTGGTAGTATCGCGTGGTGTAACGGATCGATTGAAAGAGAGATGCATATACACATTGAATTTATATATGTGCAAGCCGCATTTGGAATGGCTCGTAAAATTTGAGTGGCGATACTCGCAAAATAAACTAGGGTGGAATATGGCCTTGACACCATATTAAAAAGTCCAACTCAAAAATTTAAATCAATAGACCAAGGAAGACCACACATACTTAGGGTATATGAACCCCGTGAACAGGCGATCTGATATATTTTAACATCTGGTTCAAAATGTCTGATATATTTTAACATCTGGTTCAAAAAGTCAAGTTATATCAAGAATCCGGTGGGTCGGTTGGTCGAAAGTAGCTCGAGTTACTTGATCGAGACTAAAATTGAGGGACCTAATCATAAAAACTGAAAGTTGAGTGACCTATTCTAAGGGTAAGGAACAAGTTGAGAGACCAAGCTCAAGATAAACCTTGTGCACAACATGATCATGTGTGCTTTTTTTTATTACATGATGGCATTAACTATTGCAACTTTAGTTAACCTAGATTAGAATACACACAACTCTAATTGATTATGGATTGGGTCAGTTAAGAGATACATAACCAAAACTCAGTTCATCCAGAATGTTCACACTTTCTCTAGCATGCGTCAATTTTATAATCTTGATGAGAAAAGGACGTGCACTACGGAGGGGAGAAAAGTAAACCGGAAGCACCCATCATTATTGATTGATTCAGCCAATTGAAAAGCGGGAACACATCACTGATTACTTCACCAATTCACAATTCAATGCACCATATGGCCATGTCCATGGTAACTTTCTTTTTAGCCGATGCTCGTGATTGATTGGCCGCAAAAATATTTAGGGCATAAAGATACATTTTGCATTATTTTAGGAAGCAGCCGGAAATTGAGCTACGCGCTACATATCTTCTCTTTTTTTCTTTATTTATATATATATTATAATTCAAAGGTACGAACGAACATAAAGTTTTGACAGTCTAGAAGCCCATGGGATTCCTTTGCAAGCCCAGTGAATCAGTTGATTTCAAATGTTAGGGGTGTGCAACCGGACCAGGTTTGCCCGGAAACCAGACCGGCCCACTCAAAAAACAGGTTCGGGAACTGATGCCCGTTTGAACTGGTCCAAGAACCGATTCCATTTTTTGGGAACCGGTTAAAACCAGTCTGGTATTTTGTTCCAAGTGAAAACCCACCTAGACCGATTTTAGAACCGGTTTTATATAAAGGTCCACTTGCAATTTTATATGGCCAGAATTCAAAGCTTTATATTAGGCAGGATAAGGGAGATGATCATTATTTGTGAATAGTCTAACTCAAAGACTTGTAAGCATTATAGGGAGCAATTTCCTTTTTCTTAAAATTTTTGTTCAGTGACGAAGAAACTATATATCCAATTTGAATGTATGATATTTTATTACGTCCACTAAATTATTGAGACTAAGATAATCTGCTTTTGCATGAATACTTGCGATTGTTTGCACAATCAAACATATAACCTTTGATTTGAGTTATAAGTTTTCCTATTTACTACCTGGAAAAAATTAAACCAAAAAAAGGAACAAAAAATAAATAAATTCTTGGGTAAACCCTGGAACCTGACCAAAAAAATAGGGTAGGTTCCAAAACAAGGTCCAGGGCAAATAGGGTAGATTTCAGATTCCAAAAATAGAAACCGGTTATAACAAGATCGGTTTTCGGTACCAAGTCTGGAACCGATCGCCCCTATCAAAGGTCATAAATCAAAATAGTTTGCACGCAACCCAGTTTGTGAGA
This sequence comes from Syzygium syzygioides, assembly GCA_031216285.1. Taxonomy (NCBI): domain Eukaryota; kingdom Viridiplantae; phylum Streptophyta; class Magnoliopsida; order Myrtales; family Myrtaceae; genus Syzygium; species Syzygium syzygioides. The sequence goes on from CM062247.1 coordinate 25,868,420, forward strand.
TTTGAACAGGTAATGTCCAGTTCTTAAGTTGAAAATCTCACAACGGCCCAACCAGTTACATCGATTCGAAATTTCATGTCATCATTGTCGTTCTTCATTAGTTTTTTTTTTTGTACTTTATTAACACCTCAAGCAACATTGTTTGGATCTTTTTTATTGACTATACGAGAGAATTACTTTTAACGTGATATTTGGCATACTAAATCTCGCGTCTCCGAAACCTTAAATAGTATTGACCTGATGATAACCATACTAAATCTCGCGTCTCTGAAACCTTAAATAGTATTGACCTGATGATAACCATTACAAGATTATATATGTGAAGCTGATCATTGGTGATTCCGAAATCTCCATAGGCATATTACAAATCGCGCAAGCTTACAAATTCATAATATTTATTTAGCGTACCATCAGAGAAATTTGATATATAAACGGAACGGTATGAATGACATCTGAAACGAGTAGGCGGAAATTGGATTGAAGTGGAGCATCATGAAATGGTCGTTTGATCAAACCAGGACCATTTCGCATGTTTCCGCGGGATCGAAGACTTTCCTTCTCGATGAATGGAAAATGCGAAGGTCCATGCAGCAAAGTCAAATGACCATGGCAAACTCCGTCGGATCGAAATAAGGTCTTTCTTTCTTTTTTCTTAACATTTGGGCCTGTGCTTCGGACTTCAGAAAGCCTTCAAGCTCTTATAAACAGTGAATGCAAATGAAAACATTTTGATTGGTACCACGGGATAAATTAGCCCTGGTTTGTGTCGATAAGACTATTCAAATGGAATCTCTAGGCCCGGCATCAACCCCGAGAGAGGTCGCATCCTCCAAGAGGCTCGCCCACGCAACCTGACCGGAGTTCCTAGACAGGCATAGATGCCGACCTCGAAGGCCTGGGGACAGGGGCCAAACCCCCGGCTCAGTCCGATTGGGTCGGCTCGATCCGCCCACTAAAGGCATTTTAGCCCCCAAAGGACACCCAACGAGGGTAGATAAATGCCAAGGTCTTTAGAGGTGAGACAAATCTTCTATTCATACATTTCTCAAGAAACATTATGTCTCCCATAGTCTCTCTCGTTCGCACACCGCTTCGTCCTCCGTATTGGAGGGTCCTCTTGAGACCAAGCCCAGGAGACTTCTTTAGCTTTGTGGTCTGCAGCTAGGTTTGATCCTTCGAAGATTCGAGCCAAGGCCAACGGTACCCGAAAGACTGAGCATCATCAACGTGGCAGTATGCTAGAATCGCGAGAAGGATGAGTGATGGCTCTCTGGCGCCAGATGGACATGAAGGCCAAATGCCATGGCTTGGCGAAATTGCGCATGAAGATGACCTTTAAGATTGATGAACCTCACTTTGATTATCAGAATTTATGAAGCTCAAACTCACATTTGGAATGGCTTCACAATAAAATAAAGGAATAATGACATAAACAGTTCCTGAACTTTAGCCTAATGTACAATATAGTCCCCGAACTTTTAATTTGCTCAATATAGTCCCTGATCTTTAATTTATTATTCAGTGTGGTCCTTGAAATTTTAATTTGTTAAATATGGATCGTAAACTTTTGATACATATTCAATGTAATCCATGAAATTGAATTAATGGAATGACTACAATAAATATTTTCAAATGGTTCATGGACTAAATTGAACATGTACCATTGAACAAATTAAAAACTCATGAATCACATTGTGCATTGGGTTAAACTTCAAAAATCACATTGAACAAATTAAAAGTTTAGGGATTATAATGCATATTAGGTCAAAGTTCGAGAACTATTTATGTAATTTTTCTAAAATAAAATATATATAATTTAAAAAAAAAAAAAAAAAACTGATCTCCATCTTGACTTTCGTGAAATACGAAAGGTTGACGTGGTACTCCACCAAGATCGGCATGGCAATTCAAGTCATGGCACGTGAACTTATATCACATTAACTTTGGTCGGGGTTTTATAAAGAAAAATTAATAAACAAAGTGATTCAACTTTTGCAGAAAGTCTACGGTCAATATGATTTGTAAAGTTTAGGGATTAAGATACCCCGGCTTCCATCGTACGGCACTTCTTTTTTATTTTTTTGATCACTCAAGGTTTATAATTTCTTACTATATTTACTTAAATGTCATAATTTTTGGAAAGAAGATTCACCACTAATATCGGAAATTCGATTTGGCATGACACACTCAGGAACGTTTTACAACGTTGTAGCACTTGAGTGAACAATCTTTTAAAGTCATGTCAAATAAATAGAGTTATAATACTTAAATGAGTGTTGTACGAAAATTATGACATTTGTAGAATACTTATTCTTGATATACATGTACTTCAGGCGTTAATTCTTACCGGCCAAGATGACCTCATCGTGGTAGTGGAAATTTAGATGATCGAGAAAGTATTTAAGAAGTAAAATAATGAATTACCTTTTATTTTTATTATTCAAGATCCAATTAAGAAGTAATTGAATCATTTCAATTCAGACAATCTTCGTAGACAAAGTATATGAGTACTGGTGCAGTGCTCTGTCTGGTAATCTCCAGAGCAACAAACAGACAAATCAATTTGGACACCATCAGCATTCACAAATCGATGGACACCTCCAATGGCGCGTCGCCCTTGTCCACAACAATCGTCTTGCAAACCTTCTTGCACGCCGTGATGATCTCGACGTCGTACGTCCCGTAGAATCCCCGGAAGCCAAACTTGCACTCCTCTTCGACCAGCCCGTGAGCTCGAGACAGCCACTCCTTCTTGAGGCCGAGCAGCCTCTTGCCGGCCTCGTTCACTTCCCCTTCTGCATCGACCAAATGTGCGTTCTCTCAGCTCATGAACAGCTCCCAGAAGCCCCACAACATCACGCCCTCCACTGCGGGGTGCGCGAAGGCCTCTCGAAGCATGACCTCTAGATCGTCCGCCCTAACATACTCGTTGTTTGATGACACATCCAGCTCGGTGAACCAAATAGGCAGTCCAACCACGGCTAACTTGTCCAGTGCAGAACAGACAATGGACCCAACAGGACTATCTATGTGCCCTTGGATTCCTATGCCCCCGACCGGCGCGTTTTGCTTCTGTAGATCGAGCACTTGCTGTGCATACTTCTCTGGCGACGACTTGGCATCCCCCCCGTCCTCCACGTGATAGTCATTGACGAATAGCTGAGCTGACGGGTCAAGCTGGTGCGCTGTACTAAACATGGTCGCCCGGATGCCCTTACCGAGCCTGTCCTGATAGAACGATCCGTGCAACATCTCATTGTTCACATCGTAGTGCTGGAACCTTCCCTTGTACCGGGTCAAGAGCCCGGTCAGGCGGTTCTGGACCGCCTTCGCTAGGTCATTACGGTTGAGGGCCCGGACCCACGGCTGGACTTGGCCTTCCACTTCCCAGAAGATGCAGTGTCCCCGGGTCTGCTTCCCGTTCTTGTCACAGAAGGCCAGCATTTCATCTGCGTCACGGTAGTTAAAGTTCCCTTGCTGCGGCTCGGTCCAGTACCACTTGAGCTCGTTCCCAAACACAGCCCAGTTGAAGTGCTTCACGAAGAAGTCCACGAAATCCTCATTGTCCAAGTTCGTCCTGTTTATGCACGATCCAAGGGGGAAACTGTTGTCTCTCTGCTTGACGATCACGATGGCGCCAAGCAAGCCACTCAATTCTGAGGCCGTGAACTTTAGGATCACATCGCGCTTTCGAATCTGCACAAATGACAAAAGAAAGGCAATCTTGTTGTGTAATTCATTTAAAGCCTTCCCCTATCAAGTATTCTCTTATTTCAAACAAATGACGCAGAAGTAGTACTAGTACCACATCGATTTGCACATCCAAGCATCTAAATCTCGCACATCGATCGACTGGAAAAATATGGAGCCCTGCGACCATCAAGTCAACATTTGGAGAGGGGCCTTGGATGTAAACCATGACCTTGGATGGTTGCTTCTCGAGCCTGAACGACCCGCCTATCTCATGCCATCCATCGTCACTGGCATCGACTTGTCCCCCATTCACCCACTGGTCATCGACACTGAGAGCTACATTCACGATCTGAGGGCCAAAAGCTGTGGCGCCAACACGAACCCATGCAGATACTTGGTATGTCAAGTAGAGCTTCAGCTTATCTGTGATCATCTGGGCAGGGCCCATCCAAGTCTGCGTCCGACCGGTCACGAGGATGTAACGACCACTCAGTGGCTTGTGAGGCCCAAGGGAACCTCTCGCCATTGGAGGGAGGACATGAGGCGAGCCGGTTTGAACACTCAATTTGCAGTTGCCAAGTGGGAACCACCCATTAGTATCATCATCTAGATTGCTGTTTGCTACGATGTTTACTCCAAACTCTGGATCCTGCAATAGAAGCGAGTAAATTATCTAAGCGTAGCTGAAGGATAACCAGGCATATCATTCAAGGCGCAACAATGTAAGACAAGAATCGGAAACCTACCTCGATGACGGGTGGAGGAGAAGGAGGGGGTTTCGCTGCGTGCTTTACAAGGCAATAATTCACGAGAATGTCAATGCCTGCGGGCGGACCTTCGAAATAAAGGATTATTGTGGAAGGAGAATTATTTATAAGGAATTTCCCACGCAATTGCACCCAATCCTTGTCAGTTGCCTGCACACTGGACATGTATATACACAATTTAATGTCAGCAATGCAGAGAATATGAATCTGGCATTGCCTATGTAGTCACAATCGGAGCAGGCTCAACAGAAAAAAAAGGCGCCTTACACAGCGAAAAATGACAAATTTCTTCGTTTGGAGATCAAAATATCGAATGCAACAGATATCGAATATGATTGATAGAGTTAAACCATTCTCTAATGGAGGGAATGAGGTGTGTTAATTGTTTGGGGACAACCAATGACAAGCATTCAGTTATGGTACTATAAATGTATGCAAGTACTAGGAATGGAGAGGAAAACTGACTTTGCTATGTTTAGGTACTGCTCGCGGAGATCCGGCAATTGAACATAAAGAGTGACCAGCACGGTACTAGTGGTGGCGTTTCTGCCATAAATCCTGACCAAGGCATCGACTTCATAGGCGCGCTTCCTTCGCGCTCTTCGTGTAATATCCTGCTGAATCCCGTTCCAGCTCTGAGTTCGGCCCGTCGCGGCGGCAAAGTACTTTCCAGACTGTGGGAAGACCTTCCCATCGATCGAATCATGCAAGGCAATCTTACAGCCTCGTTCGGCCCAATTGCTCAACCCGTCCTCGAATCTGGGATTCAAGATGATGTTCTCATCCCCGGAGCTCATTTTCTTTCAAAATTGAAAGAGTAAAAATCAGTTGCATATTATCAACATTCGATGAGCTAGTGTGTTCGCTTCCCCGGAGGAATTGCATGCGTTTACCGAAACGATTTTCAAGTAGCTAAGAATCACGGAATGACAGAAAAATGAATAGTAAGTCCATGAACATGTAAGCCTTAGCTCAACTGGTCCACTCAACATATGCAATCCACTTCCCGCGAGATTTTAACGAAGCCAAAGCTCAACCTTGGCATGAACTCATCTACACTAACGGAGCAAGCTTCGATCCAGACGTAAAGAGGTCGAGAATGATATTCAAGTCTTCCACTAGCCACAGGAAAGAGAGCTTCTTGCCCAAACCCATTGAAACAGGATGATGCTGAAGACGATGACAGAAGAAGCCATCTCGAACTCATCACATGCATGGAGGTTTTGGGTGATTCATCCATAATCTTTCTACGAGCAAAAGTGGGCAAAAAGAAAAGCATTGTGTGCAGAAGAAAGACGTGCGACTTTTGTTAATTCACGTACCTGAGGAGAACTTTGTGATTCTTGATGGGTCTTTCGAAAATCCGAACCGCTGTGAAGCAGCAAACCGTCGTTCTTCCTCGTTTTATAAGCCCACGCTTTGGTTCGATGTCCGAGCAGCCTCCCACAAAAGCTGGACCGATTCACCAAGCAACCTATTTTCTTGGCGCCTTCAAGATAAAAAAGAAATGTCTCTTCTTCTTCTGCTTCTTCCATGTCTTGCTTTATCTTGCAGACTCGTAATCAGATGCTTCAATTCGAAAAGAAGGAACCGTGAAGTTTCCGGTACGTAGGCGGGGATCCCGCTATTGTTATCACAGATACTTCTTGCGTCAGCCACTGATTTAGAGCAAACTCCTCTCTGACTCTGAGGTTTTGTTGGAGATTAGCTTTCAGCAACAGCAAAGACTTGGTGGAGATTAATTTGCCATTTCGACATAGGAAGTTCTCGAGTTCATGGTCCTTGTGCGCATAAGTTTCAAACAAAAAAAAGGGACCAATCCCCTTTAAAAAAACCCTGATCTAATTTTTAATGTTGCCTTGAACTTTCTTTTTGTCTGCTGACACTAAAATTTAGCTATCCATTTAGGCATTAGGGACCGGATTCAAACAAAAATTTCAATATTGCATGGTCTTGCATTTCTGCATTTAGAAATTTGGAACATTTTTTAGAATAGAGTGTTGTCGCGACCTCCCCGAAACGGCCCCGAGGCCTACGGGGTTTGACTAATGGATTACTAGGCTAAACCTAGCTCGAGCCCTCCCAAGCCCATACCAACTCGCGACTTAAATTAAAGTTGCTAACATGCAAATCAATTTCATTTAGGAGTCGCCACTAATCGATTTTTGGTAGGTCGATTAGACACCTAAGCGAAGCACAAGAGAAGAACTTCACTTCTACGAACCAGAGATTCAACGGGTATGGGGACTTGATTACACTAATCGATTAATTAGTGCCCTTTCGGTACCTAATCTTGTTCAATTCATCACCTAACATGTTCTCACTGATTGGGGATCTCAAAATTTCATTCCTAGCTAAACTAAAGGAAGCGACAATTAATGTCTAAACCTAAACATGAATAATCAACTACATGCGAATTTAATTTAAATGTGCAACTTAAAGTGTGTGAACCGAGCGACGTGGGCTTAAGCATAGCACTAAACATGCGAAAAGGGCGAGAAAACTAATTTCAAGTTCCAAATAAAATTTCTGATTTTTTTGATTTTTTTTTTTTTGGAATTTCCGAAATTTTTTGGAATTTTTTTTAGAAGTTTTTGAAATTTTTTGAAATTTTTTGGAATTTTTTTTATTTTTTTTATTTTTTTTTCGAAATTTTTTCAAGAAAAAAAAAAGAAATAAAATAAAATAAAATAAAATGGAATAAAATGAAATTCGGGTTTTTTCTTAAAAAAATAATTTTTTTAATTTTTTTTAAAAAATATTAAAATAATACAATCTAAAAAAACGGATAAATAAAATAAATAAAAAGACGGACCCGGGTCAGATCTCCACATCCGACCCGGGTCGGGACCGACCCATATGCGTCGGCCCGGGTCGGCGAACAAAACGGGCTCATTTATTGAGCCCGGTCTAAAATTAACCCCCTTTTGTAAATAAAAAGCCCAGCCCAAAATTTTATTTTTCTTCTTTTTTTTAAAAGGGGGCCCAAGGCCTAGCAAGACAACAAACAAGTAAAAAATGGCCCACTCCGGCCCACACGCCCCAACAGAAACCCTACCCGGTTCACCCGCGCCCGACCCGGGTCGCGACCCGACTCGCGGCCGCCACCGCGCCCAGGGGGCTCGCCTGCGTACCGGTCGCCGCTCCGACGTGGAGTGCACGTCCGGCCACGCCACACGCCGGCCGATATGGATGCTGGCGTCCCCAAGCCCCGGCCTCCGCGACCGGCGCTCCGCCTTGGCTTGCGTCGCCGCCCCGACGAGGGGCGATGAGCGTCCCCCAGCCGAGCCACCAGCCGGCGAGCGGTGACCGCCTGAGGTCGACCGGCTGAGCTCCGGCGAGAAGCCGGTAGGCTGCTCGGTCGAGAGACAGCCGGATCCCGACGGGGGATCAGCTACCTCAAGCTATCGCGGACGCGCCCGGACCACCGCTTGACCCACGGGCCTCTTCTACCCGCGCGTGTGCCGCCGCGACCAGCTCCCAGCCGGGACTATCCGGCGTTCCAGCCCCCCCAGCAAGGAAACGCAACAAAACAGAGAAAGAGAAGGACCGGTTCGGGCACAAAATCAAACGCCTTGCGAGCGTTGACGAAAGCAAGGAATTTTAGAGCGATCGAGGCTGAAACTCGTCCGCGACTCACACCCGAGAAAATGCAGACAAACAGGATCGACTCGGTGGTGTCACGGGCCGGAACTCGCGCGAGCCGGACGGCCGCGGGCTCCGGCCCGTGAACCCCCCTCCCCAAAACAGAGTAAAAATGAAAACAAGGGAGGCGGCCAAGGACCCTACCCGACTCGGCGGTGGCGTATGGAGGACGAACGCGGCAGGTCGGACTACCGCAACGCCTCGCGCACCTACGAGCCGAGATCCTCGGGAGACCGACCCCGAGTTGAACTCAAAACGAAGCAAAACTCGACGAACGTTTGGGACCGGAACCTACCGTGACAAAGGATCGTCGGCCGCGGCTTGGGGGAGCGACAATCGCCGGAGGAGGGCCCTCTCACTCTCTCTCGGGAACTCTCTCTCTCTCCCTCGCTCCCTGATCTCTCTCCCTGCTCGGTCTCTCCCTCTTCTCCTCTCTCTGCACGCTCTTTCTCTCTTCCTCTCTTTGTTTCGCCGTTCCCCTCTCTCACTCTCTGGATCTGCTCTCTAGTTCCTCTCCGAACTCTCTCCTTCGCTGCTGCCTCTGCTGCTCTTTCTCTTTTTCTTTTTTTGTGCTTCTCATCTGCTGGCCTCCCTGCTGCGCTTCTGATCTGCTGCGCTTCTGCGTTGCCCCTTTTTTTTCCAGGCGTAGGGCTAGAAAGAGAAGTAGGCCAGCGTTGACTAGTTCAACGCTGGCTTCTTCCTTCTTCTTTTTTTTTTTTTTTCAAATTAACTAATTTTTAATCTTTTTTTTAAATTATCTTTTTTTTAAAAAAAATTATTTTTTTGAAAATGAACATGGAAAATATGTTCTAATAGGCCCTATTAATGCAAATGCACCTAATAACTATATGCCATGCAGTTTTAATGAAAATATTTTTGATTTAGGGGTTAAAAATTAAACCCTAATTTTTATGCGATAAAACCCTAAATGATTCGGGCAAAATTTAGGTGTCAACAGCTGCCCCTCTTTGAAGGGGAGCTCGAAGAGGTTCCTTTCAAAGATAAGAGACACTTAAATTTTGTTCATGGAGGGCATGAAGAGATGCATGAGAGATGATGATTTTTTTTTTTAAGAAATAAGCCATGGGCTACGAAAACTCGCCAGGTCGATAAAGTGCTCCGGGCTACGAAAGTTCACCGGGCAAGGAAAGAGGAAGACTCTGGGCTGCGAAAGCTCGCCAGGTCGATAAGGTGCTCCGAGTTGCAGAAGCTCACCAGGCAAGGAAAAAGAAGGACTCTGGGCTGCGAAAGCTCGCTAGGTCGATAAGGTGCTCCGGGCTGCAGAAGCCCACCGGGCAAGGAAAAAGGAAGACTCTAGTCCTTGTGAAATCAGGGCTTCAGGAAAGATCCAAAATCTCTTGAAATCAGGATTTTGGGAAGAAACCCAGAACTTTTTGAAATCGGGGTTTACGGATAGACCCGGAACCTTTTGAAATTGGGGTTTAAGGATAGACTCGGAACCTTTTGAAAAGCGTGGTTTTAAGGTTGGACCACAAACCTTTTGGAAAAGCGTGTTTTAAGATTGGACCACAAACCTTTTGGAAAGAGTGGTTTAAGGTTAGACCACAAACCTTTTGGAAAAGCGTGGTTTAAGGTTGGACCACAAGCCTTTTGGAAAGAGTGGTTTAAGGTTGGACCACAAACCTTTTGGAAAGAGTGGTTTAAGGTTGGACCACAAACCTTTGATGCTTGGTTTAAGGTTGGACCACAAACCTTTGAAGCGTGGTTTAAGGTTGGACCACAAACCTTTGAAGCGTGGTTTAAGGTGGGACCACAAACCTTTGATGCGTGGTTTAAGGTGGGACCACAAACCTTTGATGCGTGGTTTAAGGTTGGACCACAAACCTTTGAAGCGTGGTTTAAGGTTGGACCACAAACCTTTGATGCGTGGTTTAAGGTTGGACCACAAACCTTTGAAGCGTGGTTTAAGGTTGGACCACAAACCTTTGAAGCGTGGTTTAAGGTTGGACCACAAACCTTTGAAGCGTGGTTTAAGGTTGGACCACAAACCTTTGAAGCGTGGTTTAAAGTTGGACCACAAACCTTTGATGCGTGGTTTAAGGTTGGACCACAAACCTTTGATGCGTGGTTTAAGGTGGGACCACAAACCTTTGAAGCTTGACGAGGTGTACATACCTGTAGGTCAGATCGGATTGCTTAAAAGCCCTCTGTCAACGAGGCTTGAAAAGACTCAGACACTTAGAGGTCCTTGTTCGAGGGCTTGATAGATCGCCTATTGTGTCCTTGCCAGCAGGTTCTTGGGAATTCATGAATGTTTGGATGCATCTTAGCATTTCCGAAATCAGCATGAAGATTAGTGTTTGAGGAAACGTCATCTGTCTTACAGGATTAGTAATAACAGGTACGTGTTATAACAAGTGCTCTAGTAGCGAGTGCGTACTAGGCAAGATAACATCACAGTATGCCATATCAAAATGGTATCGTCAACAAAAAAACATTGATTGCACGAGCAATTTAGAATAGACTCAATTGTCTGGAAAGCATTCAATATCCTTCAATATTGCAAAATTGCCTTAATGCATGAAGGATGTCATTAATCATCAAATTCCCTTAGGAGAAAGTCTTTTATCTAAGTGATGTTAACTTCTGAAGAGAGCCTATTAAGCATGCCAAATAAGAATTCCTTAGTCTGAAAGGACTTCTCACATACTCTCAAAAAGGCTGTTTGATCCCATCAATTGATGTGGTAAGTAAACATGATCTCTCCATATACTTCACACTAATGGTGTCGAAGGTTTCGAGAATCATTCGCAATAAGTACGCATTGACCGATCCAAGAGGTCTTTTAAATGACTGTAATGTGGGTTTGGTCATGGTTTCAACAACGGATAAGCATCCTCGGCTAAGGAATGAAATAACTTTTAATCAGCATTTCCATCAAGTTTACAAGTCAAGAAACCTTAAGATAAGATAAGACAACTTTGCCCTAACTTCTTCAAGCGATGACTTGTTCGGGAATCCAAATTTCTGCTTAGACCATCCTAATCCGAAGAGACTTTGGAGAAGGTTATAACATTGGTTTGGGTAAAGGCTCGAAAGGCTCATAAATTTTCAAAAGGGGCTTAGGAGTTGGTGATTATCATAGCATCATTACCATATCATCCAATCTTTTGAAGACACTCGACTTCTGAGATTCAACTCGTCTCGAAAGTGCATTGACTAATCGTTTTAATGTAAGAGCTTTGCTCCTTTCTCTAATGACTTTTGCTTTGCAATGATTTTTTTGCAAGCATTTTGCTTTTGACATTCCCCATTTTTTTTCATGAGAATTTTTTCTCTTGATGCAACTTTTTTTGCTCTCTTTTTTCTTTTTTTTTTGCGATGGGCATTGGCCTTGCTTTTACCAGGCACATTGCTTTTTCATGCCCCTTAGTTTTCATTTGACTTTTGCTCTTTTCATTTTTTCGAGCTTTCAAAACTTTCGAAATGTCTTTCACACTGTCTCATGAGTACCAGTTGTCTTGATAAATCACGTACTTTGCCCTAGTGTAGGGAGATAATCACCATTCGGGCTTTAGAAATGAATATTCAGGCTCAACTTGGCTAAGCAAATGGTATGAGTGTTTGGATAGAGAAATGAATGCTCTTCTTCATTTTGGGATGTTTCAAGCTTCCACAAAGACTCACCTGAAGTTACCACAAAAAGATTAATGCAAGTAAAGGCAAAGAAATCTTTCTCATCTTTTCCTTTAAAGCATGTCAACCAAAATCTTCAAATTTGCCCCGTTGTAGGGTGGTTCTTGACAGGGGTATTTTGTAGAAATTCTCCATATGTAAAGGCTCAAAGGGGCTTGACTATGGTCACCTGTAGTGTGTAGGATAGAAGAAGGAAATGCCTCCTTTCATTTTGATCCATGTACTACTTGCGAATGAATCTCTTGCTCTTAAACAACACTAATTTTCTCTTCCACTCAACTCTTAAAGTGTTTGTGGGACGTGTTTGGGAATGGCTTGCCTTTCCTCATTCTAAGTATTTCTCACTTGGCATTATTGACATCTCCCTTTCATTTTGTTGAGATCATCATGAATTGATCAATCTCTACAGGGAATTTTGATTCACAATGAATGATCCGTCAAGCAAACAAACAATTTTGAGATAATGATGATATTCAAAATTTCTGTGAAATGTTTTTTTTTTTGTGAGGAAATTTCTGTGAAAAGTTTGATTTTACCATTTTCACTTTTGTGCTCTCTGAAAACATCAAAAAACTTTCTTCGTAATGAAAACTCTTCATATGATTTCCATTTGAATTTCGGAAGAAGGGCACTTACCTGGGGCATGGTGACTTGCTAACCCTGTAAGGAATAGGAAAGAATGTGTTAGTTAAAGACCCTTTAATGATTGAAAAATTGGGAACGATACAGCATTACCCCTCGCTTGCATTTGTCCTTCAGGTCTTTAATGCTTCCTATCAAAGGAAAAAGAATCATGTCAAAAACTGTATTAAAATAGACAACTGAAAACGATACGATTTACCCTTCATTTGAATTTGCCTTCTTGGGTGTTTGGCAACTCCCTTCATCTGCTTTCTTCCACCTTGGCCTTTCCAATGGCCTTGAGTTCACTAAGTCTCAGTGAACGTTAGAGACTGAAGGAGGGGGATACTCCCTGCTTCGACGTTTGAGGGCATTGCTTCATGGATGCTTTCCTTTTTCATTGTAGCAAAATGGATGATTCGTCTTCATCGTGCTTTCTTGGAAAAAGGTGTTGTCGCCTTGATCGAACACATTGTTTTGTCTGCAAAATGAGAGGCGGGGCGAGTCATTTCCATTCTTAGTTAAGCTAATTCAGGAACAATATACACCCTTTTGTTTTAGGGATAGCTCAATTCTGGACTAAGTTGTCCTCTTCGCGCAATCTCGTCGCTTGAGCTTTCCCTTTGCAACTCCTTCCTCAAAGTTGCTTGATATTCCCTCTTGAGTGTCTGGAGGCACTGTCTACAACATGCCCTACATTTATCTGTCTGGCATATGTCTCTTTTGCATCCATCAACTTGTTGGAGGAGAAGGAACTTACTCACAGGCTTGATTATACTAAAGCTATTTGCCCCAGCTAGATGACACTTGCCCCAACCAGATGCTTTCTCTTCTGGAGACTTCAGTATGTTCAATACTCCTTCATGCCTTCTTACAGACACTTGTTTAATCTTCATGGTCCTTTGCTCGGGTCTTCCACTTTTGATCATCTTGACTATTCGTGCCCCTGACTATTTTCACATGTCCTTAGTTTGATGGACAAAAGTTCTTCAAATGCACTATTTTGCCCCATTATGACGCAACCTTTCATTTGTCACCATGGGATGGACGGTTTGGCCTCGTCATGTCTTTCTAACTGGAAGCATTATTGCTATGGTCAAACACATTCTTTCGCCCCTTTACCTACTTTGACAAAAATGAATGAATAAGTCAATTGTTGTACAAGAAGTTCTAACTAGAACGATTACAGATTTGCCATTTCACGGTGTCGTTTTGCCAATTAACCTGCGAAATAGGTCAGGTGAAGAGATGCAAGTTTATGCCAGTCTTTTTGAAACTCGTTTTCGAAATTTTTTTTTTTTTTAAAAAAAAGGTAAGGTAAGAAAGTCCAACCCAACACGTTAGTCTGAAACACTTCAAGTGCTTTTAAAGAAAGATGATTCCTATGGAATCAAACCTTATTACTAAAACATGAGTATTACACGATTTACAAAGCGTTCGATTGGGTCCGCAATCGAAACCCCAAACACAAAACACAATTCCTAATATGGATAATAACAAGGATAAAGTACAAGAAATTATTGCGTAGAAGAATGTAGTGACCACAATTCTCATCCTAGTTTTAAATTCATTTTTTTTTGCATGATCAAGCGAGTGAATGCCAAAGAGCGGTCGTCATGTATAACCTGCGAAAGAATGACAATGTTAGTACGTGAATGAAAAAATGATCTTTCACTGATGCCGCCTCTTATGACGAAAGCGAGGCAACAATACATACCCCCATGGTTCCTATTTGTGGGCATTTAGTATTTCACCAAGATTTTATCATAAATGGAGACATCCTTAAAAGATTAAATCGCGGCTATCAATCGAGCGCTCTTTTTATTCCAAAAGTTTCACCGCAAAATGTGGCATCAATTTTGAAAGACTGATTTGCGATTTTACTTTTGCAAAAATGAGGTGATTCTTATTTTTTAAAAAAAAAATTAATACACAAAAATGATTTGAATTTTGATTCCGAAAGGTGAACAAAAAAGAATTTTATTGAAAATGTGATTTCAATTTTATGCCCCAAGATGCAATCCTGACTTGAAAGAATTTCTGCACAAAAATGCGATTTTAAGCCTATAACTGAAAGTTTAGACAAAAACATCTATTTTGGTAGGGCCAAATCACAGGTGTTTGAGATTTATGCTCAAAGTTCACTGTCAAGAATGATTGCATAAAATTTTCAATTATAAGCTTAGAACACCTAGGACACTTGATTGATTTCCGCGAATTTCAAAAATGAAAGTTTGAACCAAAAGTGAGCAAGTAAAGAAAGAAACTATACTTACAGTGGATGACGAACTTTCAATCACATAAACATGCAAATGTAACGCGTGGCTCGATTTCTATTCTAAACGGCTTGACAAATTGGAGCTACGAGGGTGGGATGACTAGTCGCAGCCTCGCGTACTAAGTCAAGTCCTCGCGACTCCGGCTCAGTCAGGGATGATACCTCGATGCGACGCGGCCTCGCGGGCAAAGGTAAACATTCTCGACACCAAGAAGGAAACTTTCGGGATTGAGTTGGGCAACCTCTACTACGCGGCCTCGCGGTCGAAGTCGTATCCGACTCAATACCATCCTAAACATTCCTAGTGCCGCCCAGGTCCGATAGCGGGTTGTGTGTGTCATAGTGTAGTGCTAATACAATAAAGACATACACAACAATTCATATGTAATCAACACTTCAAAATGTAAAGCAAACATTCATTCCAAAACCCCAAACCTGCAAAACAAGGGGTTAACAATCATTCATTCAACTGCAAGCACATTCACATTAAGGACATAATTGAACAAGATAAATGGCCTAAGTCCACTAAGAATTTTATTAAGTCCCCAGCGGAGTCGCCAAGCTGTCGCGACCTCCCCGAAACGGCCCCGAGGCCTACGGGGTTTGACTAATGGATTACTAGGCTAAACCTAGCTCGAGCCCTCCCAAGCCCATACCAACTCGCGACTTAAATTAAAGTTGTTAACATGCAAATCAATTTCATTTAGGAGTCGCCACTAATCGATTTTTGGTAGGTCGATTAGACACCTAAGCGAAGCACAGGAGAAGAACTTCACTTCTACGAACCAGAGATTCAACGGGTACGGGGACTTGATTACACTAATCGATTAATTAGTGCCCTTTCGGTACCTAATCTTGTTCAATTCATCACCTAACATGTTCTCACTGATTGGGAATCTCAAAATTTCATTCCTAGCTAAACTAAAGGAAGCGACAATTAATTTCTAAATCTAAACATGCATAATCAACTACATGCGAATTTAATTTAAATGTGCAACTTAAAGTGTGTGAACCGAGCGACGTGGGCTTAAGCATAGCACTAAACATGCGAAAAGGGCGAGAAAACTAATTTCAAGTTCCAAATAAAATTTCTGATTTTTTTGATTTTTTTTTTTTTGGAATTTCCGAAATTTTTCGGAATTTTTTTTAAAAGTTTTTGAAATTTTTTGAAATTTTTTGGAATTTTTTTTTATTTTTTTTATTTTTTTTTCGAAATTTTTTCAAGAAAAAAAAAAGAAATAAAATAAAATAAAATAAAATGGAATAAAATGAAATTCGAGTTTTTTCTTAAAAAAATAATTTTTTTAATTTTTTTTAAAAAATATTAAAATAATACAATCTAAAAAAACGGATAAATAAAATAAATAAAAAGACGGACCCGGGTCAGATCTCCACATCCGACCCATATGCGTCGGCCCGGGTCGGCGAACAAAACGGGCTCATTTATTGAGCCCGGTCTAAAATTAACCCCCTTTTGTAAATAAAAAGCCCAGCCCAAAATTTTATTTTTCTTCTTTTTTTTAAAAGGGGGCCCAAGGCCTAGCAAGACAACAAACAAGTAAAAAATGGCCCACTCCGGCCCACACGCCCCAACAGAAACCCTACCCGGTTCACCCACGCCCGACCCGGGTCGCGACCCGACTCGCGGCCGCCACCGCGCCCAGGGGGCTCGCCTGCGTACCGGTCGCCGCTCCGACGTGGAGTGCACGTCCGGCCACGCCACACGCCGGCCGGTATGGATGCTGGCGTCCCCAAGCCCCGGCCTCCGCGACCGGCGCTCCGCCTTGGCTTGCGTCGCCGCCCCGACGAGGGGCGATGAGCGTCCCCCAGCCGAGCCACCAGCCGGCGAGCGGTGACCGCCTGAGGTCGACCGGCTGAGCTCCGGCGAGAAGCCGGTAGGCTGCTCGGTCGAGAGACAGCCGGATCCCGACGGGGGATCAGCTACCTCAAGCTGTCGCGGTCGCGCCCGGACCACCGCTTGACCCACGGGCCTCTTCTGCCCGCGCGTGTGCCGCCGCGACCAACTCCCAGCCGGGACTATCCGGCGTTCCAGCCCCCCCAGCAAGGAAACGCAACAAAACAGAGAAAGAGAAGGACCGGTTCGGGCACAAAATCAAACGCCTTGCGAGCGTTGACGAAAGTAAGGAATTTTAGAGCGATCGAGGCTGAAACTCGTCCGCGACTCACACCCGAGAAAATGCAGACAAACAGGATCGACTCGGTGGTGTCACGGGCCGGAACTCGCGCGAGCCGGACGGCCGCGGGCTCCGGCCCGTGAACCCCCCTCCCCAAAACAGAGTAAAAATGAAAACAAGGGAGGCGGCCAAGGACCCTACCCGACTCGGCGGTGGCGTATGGAGGACGAACGCGGCAGGTCGGACTACCGCAACGCCTCGCGCACCTACGAGCCGGGATCCTCGGGAGACCGACCCCGAGTTGAACTCAAAACGAAGCAAAACCCGACGAACGTTTGGGACCGGGACCTACCGTGACAAAGGATCGTCGGCCGTGGCTTGGGGGAGCGACAATCGCCGGAGGAGGGCCCTCTCACTCTCTCTCGGGAACTCTCTCTCTCTCCCTCGCTCCCTGATCTCTCTCCCTGCTCGGTCTCTCCCTCTTCTCCTCTCTCTGCACGCTCTTTCTCTCTTCCTCTCTTTGTTTCGCCGTTCCCCTCTCTCACTCTCTGGATCTGCTCTCTAGTTCCTCTCCGAACTCTCTCCTTCGCTGCTGCCTCTGCTGCTCTTTCTCTTTTTCTTTTTTTGTGCTTCTCAACTGCTGGCCTCCCTGCTGCGCTTCTGATTTGCTGCGCTTCTGCGTTGCCCCTTTTTTTTCCAGGCGCAGGGCTAGAAAGAGAAGTAGGCCAGCGTTGACTAGTTCAACGCTGGCTTCTTCCTTCTTCTTTTTTTTTCAAATTAACTAATTTTTAATCTTTTTTTTTTAAATTATCTTTTTTTTAAAAAAATTATTTTTTTGAAAATGAACATGGAAAATATGTTCTAATAGGCCCTATTAATGCAAATGCACCTAATAACTATATGCCATGCAGTTTTAATGAAAATATTTTTGATTTAGGGGTTAAAAATTAAACCCTAATTTTTATGCGATAAAACCCTAAATGATTCGGGCAAAATTTAGGTGTCAACAAGTGTCCATATAGAGCATCGACTTGTGGCGAGATTACAAACTTTTGAAGCTTAAGCCCTTTCTGCAAACAATTGTCCGGGCTCGAGAACGAGATCGCACTCGTGATCGAATGTTTAATCAAGGTCTCTCCTCATGGATGAAGTGAATTACAATGGATGATCAAAAGCGTAAAAGAGGGATAGCTCCAGATCTTCGAGCATGGTCACACCGTCAATGTTGTTATCTTGAAGAACAAACAAACGAAGAAGTCTGCTGGAGGAGACGGACATCCGGTGGTCAAAAGAAAAAGAAAGTATGTGTCAGACAAAAGCATAACAAAGGGCAGAGGCAATATTTGTTCAGCAACAAATCAGGGATTCTCGTTGGAGCACGGAGATATGGCCATAGATTCATAACCATGCCTTCCGTAGATGCGGGCAATTCATTAACTCTGCGGCGGCGATTTGTGGATTGGATCACTTGGTCACAGCAAAGAAGATCGTCGTTCCTAAATGCTCAGATTTGGAGAGAGATCCATCTAGGAACAAAGAAACAACTTCAGACTCCTTCACAAGGATGTCTACATATACACACAGGCCAAGAAGAAAAAACAAAAAAACGAGAGGAACGAAAGTAAAAAAAGAAGGAAACTTTCACTTCATTTTTTATTTTGCTGGAAAAAGTTTTAAAAACGGTAGGATTCTCTGCATCTTGATGTTCTTGAGGTAGGAGAAGTGAGTCTTTGTTTCCGCCGGTTCAGGATCGGTTGAGTTTGAAACTGAACATTCCCATGACCTCTATTTCACTTCGTCGTGTTCATGCTTACATTATTATCAGTGTCTTTGTTGGTATGTTTGCTTAATCTCCATTAGAAGGCAGTGATAACCTTTAGTTTTTACCTATATGCATTTAGTAGCTCTCCCAGTCGTTTTCATGCTCCTGAATTCATTGTTTACTGTTGTCCGTTCACGGGTTCACTTCGAAGGCCTGCTGGTCATTATTGGGTTTCATATAATGGAGATTCTAGCTTTGTCACTGTGTTACTTTGATCACCCATGGTGATGCATAATTTGGGTGTGAATTCCATGACGATTTGGTTTCGTTTTGGCTTGTCTATAAGACGCGCGGTGATGTTGATCCTTGCTGTTCGCGCCCATTCCTTGCTTAAACCATCAACATTTGACTGTATCTACATTTTTTTTTTTTATATAACTAGAACATGAAATTTCATATAGGAGAGCGTCGTAACGGTAGCTGCGTTCGTTTCTAGTCAGACCGTCACCTTCCGAGATTGTAAACATGTTGAATATGATAGAGAGGCTTCCTGTCCAGATTTGACTTTTGATCCTAGTGAGAAATATTCAGCATGTTTTGCACGTCACCTAGGAACAAACCACGTTTGATTCGCAATAATTCCTCATCCAGTTCTCGCATGCACGTGTCCTATATTTGCCGGATATGGACGGACAGCGTGCTGTCCAGGTTCGATGTGAACCGAGTTGAAGATTGTTTGGTGTCATCTACACGTAATTTGGGTCACCTAAGTGGATACATTCATGCGGGAAAGCATCACAATAAATCCATGTTCACCTCTCTGGCTAAATCGACGAATCTTCATGCCGTGGTATACATGGATTCCGATCCCCTACTTTCTGGTTGTCCCTCTCTGAGTTCGAATATTAACGATTTTAGTCCTGTGCAGGCATTATTTTGGTTGTTCATGACAAGGAATTAAGTTGTAAATGAGTCTCCAGCCATAGCTTGAATGCTATGCGTCACACGGGGGCCTGATTATGTTCTCCCGGGATAGAAAGGAAAAAAAAAATCAATAAATAGAAAAAGCAAGAAAAATTAGCTTCTTAGTAGTAGGGTAGCATTCAATGTGGTTCAAGTTCATGCTCAGTGTACCATGTAGTTTGCATGTTTAGTTTGGCACTAATGTTTTTTTTTTTTTGGGTAAAGGTAAGAAGTTTGGCACTAATGTTGATCCACGCTATTTACATTATGAATGAAAAATGAAAAAAAAAAAAAGATTTGCATTTAGCGTAAAATCATGCTCTTAGGCATGTGCATTTTTATAGTTGGTGATATCTCTTGTTGTTAGGATTCCAATTTATGTTAATTTAGAAAATAAAAAAAAAAGATTATCGGTATTTTGTAATAGTGAATAGCACATGTATGGTTGGATTAGTCGACCATTTTAGCATAACACACAAGCGTCATGGGTACCATTTATTTCTTTAGAAAATATGCATAGTTAAATTTGGAAGCTAGTTTAATTTTGGACATCACTCACGGGGTCCCGTCTTGGGGCGTAACAACAAGGCCATGTAGTATTCTCTACTCAACTCGCATCGGGTTTTACTTTTCTACATTTACTTTCAAGTCATTTCAACTCCTTGGTTGTTTACTTACCGCACTCTTTTCTATAAATTGAGTGTTAATTTCTTTCGTAGATTAGGTTAGGACTAGTCTAGATATTAGAGAAAATAACCCTAGAAAAACATTTCCATTGACACTTAGCGGCTTTGATACCTTAGGACTATAATTGGTGATCAAGATCGTATGGCCACTTAGATAATGCACTTTCAAGCTAAGTACCGAAAGGTCTCTATTAGAAATGTTAGCGTAAACAAGTCTGCAATCTTAGGATTTATGGCAGCGTAGGAATTGAGACAACACTCCCGTGTCTTAATTGGTTTCTAATCGACTCCAATAGGCAAGTGGCGACTCATGAAGTTATCTAAGTTGTTAAAAAGTTTAAAACGAAATCCAATGTTACGTGGGGTATGGACTTGGGAGAGTTCGCACCCAAATCGTTGGGCCATTGGCTTGCTTTTTGGGCAATACCGCCTAAACCCGTTCCTTTTTCCCTCGACAGAAAGAGAGGGTCGCGACATTGTCTAAAAGAAAATCCCAACTATAGGTTTAGTCCAAATATGCCACAAATTTTTTTTTTATTATAGGTCCAATCCAAATCTGCATCGAACATTTTTTTTGTCTAAAAAAACTTAATTTTAAGTTCGATCCCAAATCTATCCCAAACTATTCCAAATCTGCCCCCATTAGCCTTCTGTTTAAATATAATTATGAATCACCCTTAATTTCCCTAATATTCACATCAAAGAACAGTTTCATTTTAGAAATAATTTTCGACATCACCTTTGCTAATATGGATAGTTTTCGATATCACATTGCTAATGTAAATTTCTTACTAAACGTGGAAATGCCAAGTCAAACTACTAATGGCGAAGGGTTAGTGAGGGCAAATTCGAGGCTAAGTTGAAAGTTGTTGATTTTTTTTGGCAAAAAAAATTCGGGTTAGATTTGATACTAGAATTAAAGTTAGCTAGTTTTTTTTAAACAAAAAAAATCTATGTCAAATTTGAGATTAAACCTAAAGTATGAGGATTTTCTTTAAGACAAAAAGAAGTTCAGAGCAAAATTAGACTGAAGCTAAAGTTTAAGTGTTGTCTAGGAAAGGTTCAAGTTAGATTTCGTGTAAATCTTCCGAGTTATCCCTTGTCACATGACTTGGCATGTCTATCTTGGACCTTAACACTGCATTTGTCTATCCATCTCCTACCTTGTACCTTAAAATATTACGCCTACCCATCTTAGTTTGCACAAGGCAAATTTCGTTTGTCGTTATTAATGATCTCTGAGAAACATTTTGTGAGAAGGCCTAAATTTCTCTTGGGGGCACTCCTCGCTAGCTTTGTTGTCTCCATTCAATCTTATTAGCTGGATCAAACTCGAAATCTCATAAGAGAAGAAAACCTTAGCCCTACCTGAGAAGTGCAACGACTTCATCAGCTTGAAAACGAGCGAGATCGATGATTGAAGGCTTCAGAGAGCATTGTTGGCCAGTGAGGTGTGAGTAATTCCTCTTCGAGCCCTTGTGAATCAACAAACAAAGCAAGTTGAGGGCAAACAGTTGGAGTCTCGCATAGGCTAGTAAATCGACATAAATCAACGATTGAAGAATGGTACCTTTTACAATCCCTCGACCTTAGTAAATTCAATTTGTTGATCGCCCAATATTTATCTACATTATCACTTGTCCTCCCAACTCCTTGGTGCAACAATTTTTCTCTTTACACCCTCAGGCCTAGGGGACAAACCCACACGTCAACAATTGGCGTATCGTGTGAGAACATTCCGAAATTATTGGGTCATTGGGGTACACAAACTTATGATCCTCACAATAATGCAACTAGAAGATTTGAAGGGAAAATTATCCAAAAATACCTAAAATTATTATACAGCTGCCAATTTCATCCTAAATATTTTAATAATTCCAATTTAGTCATAAAACTTTTTGATAATTTACCAATATAATCCTTTTGATTAATTTTGATCGGAAATTATTGATATGGCATTCAGTCAATGCCAACCATCTTACGTGACATGACTTGCACTAATGTGAATAATTTTTGCATTTTTTTAAATTTTTTTGAACTCTTTTTTTTCTTTTTTTCCCTTTTCTTTTCCTTTCACATGTGGCGATGCTTAGCAATGGCCGACAACTGATCACCATTTGCCCAAATCTGAGCAACGGCCACGCCATCCTTGCCAAATCTAGGCAAGGGCATCGCGGCCCTCGCCGACCACATCTCATGTAGGTGAGGGTCCCTAAAAAGGAGAATACAAAGAAAGGAAAAAAAAAGAAGAAAATTTAGAAAATTTCCAAAAATCATCTACGTCATCACCGGTAATATCACAAAAGATAACTGACGTCCACACCAGCGATTGCTGCCAAAATTTACTAAATTGGCAAATCATTAAAATGTTTACAGTAATAGGTCTAGAATTTTTCGGATAATTTTCCAAGATTTGAACATGGTCAGTGGGGGCTCACTGCGTTTTTTTCCATGAACAGTTTCCTGTTGACGATGGAAGGAGAGAGTGGGACGACTCTAAGTCCCAAAGAAACCTCCAGGAACTGGGGTGCCATGACTTCTAGCTCTTCCTCTTTTACCAAGGTCTACACTAGGGGTGTGCAAAAGAACTAGGACCCACTAGGACCTCCCGAAACTGCCCAGAACCGGTGGTGTCACGCCCAGAACTCTACAAACACGCAACGTCCCGCTATGGTCGTTATGATGCGACGACCTAGGACTCGTCGCCGACCCTTTTTTTATCTTTAAATTACGCATGCGGAAACGATCACAACAATTCTCGGACAACAACAACAAATAGGGATAGCTAGAAAAACAATTCACAACAGTCAAACAATACTATTTTAATTTTCACTTGATTAACCCCTGGGAACATACTTATAATAAGCCCACTTCAGGCGCTACCACAAAAAGCCAGCAAAAAGAACTCAGGCTGGGGTTAATCTACTCCACCAACAAGTCGAACTCCAAAAACCAGCTTCCAAACACCCTGAACCAAACTGGGTGCGTCAACACGCTAAGGGCCTGAAAAAGGGGTTAACAACAACAAATGAGACGAAAGTCTCAATAAGTTAACGGCCTAAGCCCCGCTTAGAAGGCCAACTTGCACGGGGATCCCTAATCAAACAACACAACATCAACAGCACATTATTAAACAACAACAGGCATCCTTATCTTGCCTTGGTACACACATTGATAAAATGCATATGTCAAATACTCGAAGTATTTAAAGAGATTTTTTATGTATTAATGCATCACAGTCGCGAGTGTCTCGATTATAAGGCAAAACCCACTTGAGCGCGTCCCATACTATGCCTAGCAGTTTTTACCCCATAATCAAGCACTATGCATCACACATATTCTAATTATTACGCATCCCTCGGGGCCACCACACATCGAGCGATACGCAGCAAGATGGCAGTCTTCCGATAAAAACCGGGCTCCGTCCCGCCCCGTCGAGCACGGCTAAGTCAAACGATACACAAGATGACGGCATTCCAATATGGCAACATCAAACGATACACAGTAAGATGGTATCCCGTAAGGAGCATCAAGTCCGGCCTCGAGCCGCGACAAAGCATCCGGGGTATCGGCACTCCAGATTATCCCCAGGCATCCGACAAATCGGGCATCGTTAAGCGATATACAGCAAGACGGCTCCAACGTGTGACCACATGAGCACACAAGCATTCTGGCTAATTATTATCTTTTTTTAATTAGCTCATGCATACATGAATAGTGCTCATCCAATGTCATACAATAATACAAAGTGGCCACACATGCAAACAGTCTATCAATCTCGCAAGCTTCGATAACAGTACAAGTATTAACCACAAAACATCACTATCAATTCTTGGCATAACAATAAAAATAATTTAATGCCAATAATCTCGTAAACTTTCTTGAAAACTTCCGATCAAAATAATTTGTCATAAAAATAATTTTATATGACAAATCACGGCGCAAACGCCAACATTCAAACTAGAAATCATAATTTGAAATTATAAATTTTTCGAAATAATAATAAATAAATTCGGAATTTAATTATTTAATAATATCCTAAAATAATTTATTTTCAAAGAATTTAAAATATTTTCTCAAATC
Source organism: Syzygium syzygioides (assembly GCA_031216285.1). NCBI lineage: Eukaryota > Viridiplantae > Streptophyta > Magnoliopsida > Myrtales > Myrtaceae > Syzygium > Syzygium syzygioides. The sequence continues at coordinate 25,892,710 of CM062247.1, forward strand.
AAAATCATTCAAAAAATTTTCTAAAATGCCATCTCATATAGCAAAAACCAACATTGGCATCACAATTAACGTTAAAAAAATTTTCGAAAATAATACTATTTAATTTTCGGAAATTAATTATTTAATAATAAATTAATAATATTTAATTCAGAGTTAATTTATTAACTAATAAAATAATATTTAAATTCAGAAAATAATAACATTTCATATAATAATCAATAACAATAAACTAATCAATAACTTAAACCCTAAACGCAATTAATTAACCACTAACTCACAATTAACACAAACTAAACTTAAATTAAACTATCCTAAGCAAGTTTAACACCCTAAACACGGAATTAGGGATTAACTTACTCGGCTAACGACGACAACGATGCAAGGACGACGGCGGCAACGAGGGTGGTTCGCGTTGTCCTCGGAATGCTCCGGTGAGCAGCGAATGGGCGTGGCAAGGGGAGACAGCTACTGTGGTGGCTAATCGGGGCTGCTTAAGGCTGGATCAAGGGCTAAACGGCGGCTGATGGTGGTGGTTTGGGGTGCCGGACAGCGGCGGCAAGTGGCGGAGGCGAACGGTGGCCGAACCGGCAAGAGGCGCTTCTCGCGCGCGGCTCGCGGTTGGCCAAAATAGGCCAACAAGGGGGGGCGACGGGCGAGCAGGCAGCAGCGTTGCTTGGCCGGGAAGGAGCTGGGGTAACGGTGGCCGGCGTCGGGGGGAAAAAAGGAGAAAGAAGAAAGGAAGAGAGAAGGAAGAAAGGAGAAAAGAAAAGAAAAGAAAAAGAGAGGGGTAGGTGGGGTTTGGTGGGGAGGTCAGACGCAAAGGGGGACTGGCGTGGAAAAGGGAAGAAGAGAGAGAGAGAGTCAAATCGCAATAATCGCGATCCAACGTTCACGGTTCAAATTCAAAAACGATCTAACAGTCCCTGAAAAATCCTAATTAATAATTTAGAATTTGACCAAAGGGTATTAATAAAAACACACCACAAGAGAGGTCTATCAGTCCAAATCCGCATCCGGTCAAAAACTCACTTTCCACATATCCCGTGCAATATCGAGGTGGGCCACAATAATATTGATACCGTCCAATTAAATTCATCCTGGAACTCCGAGAAATTCGACACCAAAGTTTTGGCTCTAAATAACGGCTAAATTCGATCGAGTGCGATTCTAGCGAAATCTCAATTTTAAAAACAATAACCGGGAGTGATCAGTTCCCGAACGAGATTTTACTATAAGCATACTGAAGAATTACACGTTTTATAAATCTCAAAAATAGGTAGAAATTCGAAATGTCACAGTTGGTTCCCAAGGGAACTAGTTCGGTTCTCTGTTCTAGTTTTTTGGAACCAGTACTGTTTGGGCCGGTTCCCGGTATGGAACCGCCCGCCCGCCCGCCCACCCGAACCGGACCGGTAATATAATAATAATATATATTTTATTTTTTAAATTTTTTAATTAAAAAAATCCGACCAAAAAATTAAAAAAAAAAATTGTTATCATATCTGAAGTTCTTGTGTAATTGAGATACCTTGGTCATTTTTCTCAACAATTAATGGGTACTCACTTGATTTATGGATCATAGTGTAGGAATTGTATAAAAAGTTATGCTCTTTTCCTTTTGTTCTATTGATCCGATGTTGGTCCATAAATTTTTTTTTTATTTGTCTAAAAAAACTTGTTGAGACCGGTTTCATGGACCCGCCCAAGAACCGATTCCATGAACCGAACCGGACCGGCGGTCCGATTCTCGGGCGGGTCCATGAAACCGACGGGCGGTTCTCGATTCTAATTTTTGGAATCGGTCCAGTAGCGGGCGGTCCACGGTTCCGAGGTGGGAACCGCCCACCTGGACCATACACACCCCTAGTCCACACCAGGCCTGAGATGATGATGGATCATAGGCCTGAACAAATACTAAGGGCGGGTGGAGCACCTTCCAGCGACCTCCCGTCCGACCTCACATGCCTTGACCACATGTGCAAACGCAGTACGCCGAGGCTACCATAGATGATGCCACGTTGAATTTTCGCCTTGTCCTCTTGATTCATTCGAGTGTTTTTTGTTTTTCTTTTCTTTTGATCGAATCCGATGTTTGTGGTGCTCGTGCTAGCAAAAGATCAGGAGAAAATCGAGGTGAAGATTTCGACTTTCATGGTGAAATCGATCTCGGACGATAGCCCACGCCGTTCGCCAGCGAAGGTCGTTTCCCCGCTTGATCTTCGTGCGCATTTGAACCCCTTTTCGCCTCGGTTGCCGACACCCTTCTGCAAATTGGATCGCGAGGTGGTTCATCTTCGCAAAAAGATTCAAACTTTCGAATCGGTCATACGCCAAAGGGGGTGTTTAATTCAGCTTTAGAAAAAGGGCTTTAAGTCTCTAAAACCCTTTGGGGAAAATATGAGGTGTTTAGTTCAGCTTTTGGACTCCATTGGCCAAATGCTAGCATTTGGAATGCGGAAAGCTCAAAGCTGGTAGGACCTGCTTTGGGCTTTCGACAGTCTCAGAATGATACAGTAGCAATTTAATGACTCTTTTTTTTTCTAATACTATCCTCACTGATAATTATGCGATCCACTTTTGCCCTCAAAAAACATTGTTCATATTCTTCCTCAAGTTATCTTCACCGGAGCTGCCGTGGGTCAAGCGACCCAGATCTGGCCGACCACGGTTGTGCAACCTCGCGTCACGCATCCTTAGCGACCCCAGGCAACAGCCATCCTCAGTGACCCCATGCAACAGTGCCTGGGTCGCGCAATCTCAGGCCTCATTGCCTGAGGTTAGGCAATGCCTGGCGAGGGTCGCCTATGTGCCTGGGTCGCACAACCTGAGGCTATGACCGCCGGTGCCGGATCTGGCTCGTCGGCAGCTATAGCCCTCGACGAGCCAGCTATAGCCCTTAACCAGCTCCGACAAAGGGTAAGATAATTTTTGTTAATAAAAACGAAAATTTTCAAAGCCTTTTACAAAATGAATTTATCAAATGTTACTTTGGTGAGAGTAGTTTCACAAATAATTTTTTTATCAAATACTATTTACATTTTCTTTAACGGAATAGTATTTGCATTTCCTAAGTGTCTTTTTCAAAGACGAACAAAGAAGGACCCAAAATCTTGGCGGTTTCGCACCCTCCTTCCGTCCTGCTTGCCCCCACTACCTTTACCCCGCAGCGTTGATGGGACGGGGGGGCCAATCACGGCGGCGCGTGACGGGAAACGGGGGGGGGTCCATCTCCAGGGCCAAGGGCAAAAGGTCACCGTGGTGACCGAGCTCTTTCTGACGAGCGACAGTGATCCGGAATCGACTGGGGCGTTGACGAGTTGACCGGGGGCCTGGAACGGCCTTTCTCTTCTCCCCCTCTCTCTCTCTCTCTCTATCTCTCTTTCGCTCTCAAAGTAATCGAGAGTTGGCGCGGCTCTCGGAGGCCCTGGTCATGGCGACTTCATCGGAGGTCGAGGCCGAGCGTGAGGCCCTGGACGGAGCGGGAAATGGGGGATCCGGGGTCGTCGTGCCCAGCTACGTCAGGGACCGGACGGTCGGCCGGACGGGGAAGCCGGAGCCGGAGGCTCGGAAGAAGAAGAAGACGACGACGACGAAGAAGAAGAAGAAGGCGAAGAGGAAGTCGTACTTGCCTAGATTCCCGTGCATGAGATCGGAGCCGGACGAGGATGGCGGCTTGGACGTGGAGGCCAAGGTCACCGGAGAGCGTCCCGCTCCTGCTCACCTGATCGTCATGGTTAACGGCCTCATTGGCAGGTGAATTTGCGCCGAACGCCGCAGTTGAATTCTCCATTGAAATGCTTCTGGGTCGTTCCTGAATCTTGCGTCCTTGTTAATTACTTGTTACTGGCGTTTTCGCCCTTCTTTTTCTTTTCTGGGTACTTCTTTTGGGTGCAGCGCTCGGGACTGGAGATTCGCTGAGAAGCAGTTTGTGAAGAAGTATCCGGAGAAAGTCCATGTTCACCGTGAGTTCTCGGTTTCGAATCTTGTACATGATGACTCTGAGATGCTTTTAACTGCTTAGTTAAGTTCTTGCAAATTGAGGATGAGAATTGAAGGACAGGCCACAAGAAACGAGTTTCTGCAGCTAAAGCTACTGAAGGGGATGTTAAAATTCTAGAAATGTAAAGAGCTAGAATATTATATGTATGTGGGTAACATACTGTGGAGTGAGTACATGACATCGTGGATTAGTTTTTCGATCGCTTGCATTTGAAAATGTTGAGAAACTACCGTTAGATGCACTTCAATCCTTTCAATACGTTTCCCCTGTGAGCTGGCAGTTTCATCTTGATCGAGCAAACTAGCGTCCGCTTATCCTCCGGTGATTCCATTCTCCACAAGCACAGCACGTGGTATAAGCTTTGTTTTGTATTTTTGCCCCTAGGTATGCTCCGGTAGATCTTATTACTGCATCGCTTCATAGCCAAAGATGACTTTTTGCCAGGAGGAGAACTCATGAGGAATGGTGGAAAAAGACTATAGATGATCCCCCTGGTTTCATGGCATTTCTTCCGTATATGATAAGTGAGTATAGCTGATAAAAGGGTTTGACTACATGTAAGCCATTGCTTTCCGTGATACACAAAGGATGAGGAACATCTTAAAAATGACCAAACTTAGCTCCACTGAGATCATGACACATCACTTAAAAAGAAATGGATCATTGAGATGCAAGTCTCAACAATCCTTCAGTTCTCGTTTGGGTGGATGGTCATGAGCACAGCGCGACTAGTCTGAAACCTCTTCAAAGGATCCCAGTCCTTGAATAAGTTGTGTTGGTTTAATGCAGGTCGATCAATATTACAACTTGGAAGATCCATTGTTCATGGAACACTTTGGCATGCCTGGAGTCCTTTTCTCTTGGCAAAATTTTACCCTTAAGCTGTTTTTTTTTCCCATTTATGATCCACTATAGATTTTGTAAAGAGGTTTGACATGTAGTTGGACCCCATGTACTAGATTATGCTAATTTGACCGTGATATGACTGAGCTGCATATAATGTGCAATGCAGGCAGCCAGTCTAACCCTTGTAGGTTGACATTTGATGGTGTTGATGTTATGGGGCAGAGATTAGCAGAAGAGGTGCGTTATATTGCCTGGGAGCCACTTTTTTCTCAAGGAATGGGAATTTCCTCTGTATTTCCTCCGTATATCAGTCATGCCTTGAATCTGCCTATCTTTAAGGCTTCCAAAGTTAAGAAAATTTGAAGAGCATCTTGTTTCTTTCAGGTTAAGTCAGTTATAAAGCGTAACTCCACCTTTCAGAAAATTTCATTCATTGGCCATTCACTAGGTGGTCTGGTAGCAAGGTATGCAGTTGCAAAGCTTTATGGAAGTGGTCCAGCCAGTGAACCTACCAAAGTAAATGGAGAATGTGAGAGTGAAGAGCCTGAAAATCATCGCCTAGAAGATAAAAATACAGATAAAATCTGCGGACTGGAACCTGTGAATTTTATAACTTCAGCAACACCTCATTTAGGTTCAAGAGGTCACAAGCAGGTTATCACTCATTCTAGTCTGTCTTCTTCTTCAGTTTGATGTTCTTAAGGATAAATTTATATAGATATTATAAGTTACTTCCATGATCTTTGACGGCTTAGGTCCATGGGTATAAACCTTTTAAAGTTAGTCTATCTGCTTAGGTGCTTTTTCAGGATGTTTAGATTTGGCCTGGTTCTATAGGACATACGCGAATGTGCCTAGTCATGTTTATTACCTCGAAATTACAGTTCCTTTTTGGTCGTTCCTGGACATGACAGATTTTTTTTCAGGTCCCAATGTTTTGTGGCTTTATCTCCTTGGAAAACCTTGCTGTCCATACATCAGGGTTCTTAGGCAGGACTGGTAGACATTTGTTTTTGACAGACGGTGATGGCAAACCTCCTCTTCTTCTTCAAATGGTCAATGACAGTGAAGATATTAAATTTATGTGGGTTTTCATCAATTTCACGTTCTCTGTCTTTTAAATGTTTGAGTGCTTATGGTGTCACTTTTGTTGTCTTTGAAATGTTTGAGTGCTTAAGGCGTGTATTTTTATGTCTTCAGCTCTGCTTTGAAGTCCTTCAAGCGTAGGGTTGCTTATGCAAATGCACAATGTGACCGTATCCTCTTGGTATATTCAAATTATTCCTGTTGTGTCGTTCTTATAATCCAACCAGGCGTAGGCCTCCATTATTTTCTGATACTTAGATCATAACATATTTACAAACTTTTTTCTAGGACCTTCAGTAGTTGGTGGATTGGATATGACATTACTGCTCCATTTGTTATCATCCTTTTCCTTTTGTTTAACTTGACATTTCTCGTAGACCTAGTTGGATGGAGTACATCATCGCTTAGGCACTGGAATGATCTTCCTAAGGTAATCTGAATTTGTTGAATCCTTTTGGATAGCATGTCTAGATAATCACATTTGAGCTGCTCTCTTTTGCCAGCGTGAACATAGTTTAACAAAAGATGAAAGTTACCCACATATTATAAGAGTGGAAGGAGCAACCTCGTCCGAGCAAGAAGAATCTTCAGAACATAAAACTGATAGGAGAAACACTGCTGACTTGGAAGGTTCGCACTTCTTCTTATGTAGTTGCCAGTGACACTTATTGTTATCTTGCCCTGAATATGAGAGAGCTTGGATATTTCCTTCTGAAGATAGGAGGCATTTGTTTTGAGAGTGCTTATCTGAACACATAAAAAAATTACTTTTTCTTTATTTTTTCGATCAAATATTTGATTATTTGGAAACCTAGAAATTGAGGTTAAGCGTTTCATACTTTCTTATGTTGCCAAGAATTACTATTGAAACAATGATTTTTGTCGTCTGTGCTTGTTACCCATTTTGTTATGCTTTCGATTGTTGATTTTCCACTGAATAATTGCAGAGACGATGCTGAGAAGATTAACTAGATTGAGCTGGGAACGTGTAGACGTAAGCTTCAGCGGAAGTAAACAGCGAATTTTTGCTCACAGTACCATTCAGGCCAGTACATAACTCATTTATATACTTCAGAAAGTATGATTGGAATCACGCTCACGGCTTAAAAATTAAGTGATTCCAAAATGCATTAAGGTTTAGTAAATAGTCATGTGCTTCTTTGGCGATGTGTGATTGCGAGAGTTCACTGTGGTTGACACTCTTTCTCCCTGATATCCAGGTAAAAACCCAGTGCATCAATTCAGATGGTAGGGACGTGATCCAGCACATGATTGACAACTTTAGTTTATGAGCGAATACACGGTTCGGCTATTTATATGCGGGTGAAATAGCTTCTTGCAAGAACCGCCGGAAGGAATTCTAAATTGATCTTATGTAAACGTCTCCGAAGTCCTTGGCAAATTGGAATATTTTGGCGCAATTTATTAAGCTGGTAAGGATTGTGTTTTGTATCGGAGTCACCTTGACATCCGATATGACCTCTTGGGATGATGTCACGTCACCCAAGATATTGGACAGCGAACATCGTCCAAGCTAGGACTTTCTTTCCCTACTAGTTACCCAACACCTAAATAGAGATGGTGTAGCGCTGTAGGTTTTGTCAACTAAGCAAGTGCCGTGTGTGCAACTGTGTTTTAACTTATTGCTGGGTAGAGATGGCCACGGTTCGGAACCGGCCGGTTCCGATTCATGGCCAAGAATGAACCAGAACCGGAACTTTTTTTTTTTCTTCGGTTCTCTTCACTTCCGACGGAGCCACGGGCGGAGGTCGCCGGCCTCTGGCGAGCCTCGTCGGCGTCGGGCGAGGCTCGCCCTCGCCTAGGCCAGCGATGGCGAGCCTCGCCGGATGCCAGCGATGGCGAGCCTCGCCCGACGCCGGCGAGGCTGGCCCTTGCCTGGGTCGAGGCGAGGGCGAGCCTCGCCCGACGCCAGCGAGGCTCGCCCTCGCTCGACGCCAGGCGAGGGCCGGCCTCGCCTGAGGCCGGCGGAGGAAGACAAAAAAAAAACAGCCTAGAAAAAACAGAAAAGAAAATAAAAAAAAATTAAAAAATTATTGTTCCGGTAACGAAACATTATTCAATATAAATTGTAATTAAATTTGAGGACAACAAGACAAGACAAGGCTTGAATTTAATAAATTATCATTAAGCATATTACAATTCGTTACAACGATCTACAAAAAAAAGGAGCATAATATATATGTTCTAAAATGATCCCAAAACCTAAACATTCCGTGCACAGGGGATCAGAGGTCACATGTCGTCGAATTATACTCGGGTTTCCCTAAGCTCATGTGGGCGTACCCGATATGAGAAACAAGGATTCCCGAAATATTTGCCAACTCCAATAGTTCTTTTACCCTCAATCGTCACTACCCGTTCCAGTACCGATAGCGGTAGTATCTCCATCGTTAAAGAATTCGGATTCAGTATTGCGATCTATCTCTTGTTGCCGGTATTGAGCCTTCGTCCAATCAGCAACACAAGCTTGCATCTCCACTGATATTGAATCTAATCTTGAACGATGTTCATCCAAAATATTACCTCCGGTACTAAATGCTTGTTCGACCGCAACTGTGGAACAAGGGGTTGAAAAAATCTGTTTTGCAATAAGAGAAAGGATTAGGTATCGGCTTGCGTGCTTCTTCCACCAATCCAAAATTAAAAAATCTGTACAACCTTCGGATTCAATAAACTCAAATGAAACGTTTAGATAACTCTCTAATTCAGAAATATTTCCTATTACTCCCTTTTATTTTTTTTGTCTATGTAATAAAAGTTGGTACCCTCTACTAATTTTACCTGTACTGTTATTTTGTATCTCCATAGATTGAGAAGATCCAATATCACCTAAATTATATTTAGTATAAAATTTTTTATATAATTCTATTACTATATTTTTAACATTACGTACTATAGTTGTAACATTTATCTCATCACAATGTAAACATTGATAATACACACGCAAAAAGTCATTTAAGCCATCCAATTTGCAACGTGGATCAAAAACACAAGCAACTAAATAAATAATGGGAATTTCCCTATAATAATGTAGCCACTTCATTTTCATTGCAAGTATAGTATGTTGTAATTCAACATCATTTTCACATTCATTAAAAATTCCGACAATATTAGTACACTCTACTAAAAATAAATGTGTAGTAGGATAATAAATACCGAACAAAGTATAAGTTACATCATTAAAAACCTTTAAAACATCTAAAATTTTTTGGCAAATATCCCACTCTTGTGGGTATAAATTAACCTGAAGTTTATTATTAGAAATGAATGCACATAATAAATCTTTATATGCTAAAGATTCAGCAAGCAAGTGGAAAGTAAAATTCCAATGAGTTGGAACATCTTTTGAAAATCTTTTGGCTTTTTGCCATTTTCTCTACAAAATCTACCCCATTCTTTCATTTTTGGGGATGTTTCCATAAAAATTGAATCGCCGTTTTTATTAGTTGAAGAAAAATATCGAGAGTTTTCAAACCATCTTGTACACATAAATTTAAAACATGACAAGCACATCTAACGTGAAAAATTTTTTCGCCAAAAGCGGGTTTACAAATATTTTCTAACTCGGCAATTGAAGCGGTATTTGCTGCAGCATTATCAAAACCAATTGAAAAAATTTTGTTAAGCAAATAATATTCTTCTAAAATTTGCCTAATTATTTTATAAATATTATTTGCCGTATAATTATCATCGAAAACTCTAAATGTAATAACTCTTTTTTGAATACTCCAGTCGTCATCTATCCAATGACATATTATGCCCATGTAAAAATGATTTTGCCAAGGATCACTCCAAATATCACTACCTATATGCACGCATCCATTAAATTACATAAAAAAATTTTGTAAATCTTTTTTTCCTTTTCTGTAAAGATCTTTAATTACTCGCTTAGTTGTATTTCTAAGAACATGTTTTGCTTGTGGAGCACATGCTTTTTGTACAAATTCATTAAAACCAAATCTTTCTCCAAAATTAAATGCTAAATGCTCAACGGAAATAAATTTGGCCAATTCTTCCTTATAAGTTTTGTCATTATAACGAAATAAAGGGGAAGTGTTAGGATTGACGTACCCGGAAATTTGCTGTTGCCCGATATCGATTCCCGTTTCAGTTGGATGTTTGCTCCTAAGATGTTTAAATGTTCAATATCCTTATCCACCTGTATATTTATATATTTTCCCGCAATATTTACAAATTATATCATACCTTTTTTCACCAATATCAAACATTTCCATTTTCGTGAAGTGATTCCAAATGTCAGATGTAAATTCTTGTTCCGCTTCCTTTGTTGTAGATATATCGGTAGGAGGATGAAAACTTTCTTAAGTCGGAACGCGCTCCATATCGGGAAAAATGTTGATTTCATCATCTTGAAAATTAGCATATTCACGAGGATCAAAAGAATGATGGGATTCCGTCGCGATATTCTTACTTTGCCAGATGGCACTCGACTTTCACTTGCCATTTTTTGAGTGGATTGAGACTTGAGAGAATTGAGCAGACTAATTGGGAGAATTAAGAAAGAATTGTGTGAATTGAGAAAATTGAGAGAATTTAAGAGAATTTTGAGTATTCAGAAAATTTGAGACTTGAGAGAAGAGAATTTGAGAGAATTGTGTGAGTATTGAGAGAATTAGAGAGAATTTATAGGAAAAAATTGAGGCTTTTGCCCGTTGCAATTGCAACGGACCAACCACCAGCGGTTATTTCCTTTTTTTTATTATTTTTTTTCCCATTAGGGCTTTTGCCCATTGCGGTTGGGGCTTTTGCCCGTTTGGGAACGGGCCCACAAGCCGGGCCTGCTGCGGGGCAATTTTTTTTTTTCCCGTTGCTAATGCCGGCAACAGGCGGCCAACTGGCCAAGGCCAACGACCGCCATCGCCGACGAGGCCGCCATCGCCGGCGTCGGGCGAGGGCCGGCCTCGCCGGCCGGATGTGCAGGGCCTGCACCTGCAAGCTGTTTTTTTTTTTTCGGGGAACCGGGCCCGTAGGGGACAGGCCGATTCCTGTTCCGAACCACGGGCCCGGTCAACGGGCCAGGTCCGGGTTTGACCGGACCGGTTCCGGTCAGGTTCCAGGCCAAAACCGACCCGTGGCCATGCCTATTGTTGGGTAAGCGATCGACACCGGCAAAAATGCATTACATGGCATTTTATTTAAAGGTTAATGTCATGAAAAATCTCAAATTAATATATTTGTGATAAATTTATTTTAAATTAATTTTTTGAACAAAAAAGATCTCAAATTGGTACATCTGTAATAAATATATCTCAAACTAATTTTTTTGATCACCAAACACTCTAAATTGGTATATTTGTGATAAATTTGCCTTTCATTAAATTGGATTAATATTACGAAAAATCATAAATTTGTATATATGTGATAAATAAAGGGTAAAAACACAAATAAGTACTCTTGTCAATTATCATATGTCATCTAACTTAATAATTTGATAGTAACTTTTAATGAAAATTAATGGAGGGTAAATTTGACACTACTAATCAAACTTCAGCTATCACAAATTCATACACACCACCTAGGGAATCATACATAACTGATATGACTGGTGAGGTTACATGCATCACTTGCATTCAATTACAGTTAAGTTTGTGCGTCGGTGAAATCCATAACTTGTATCCACCAAATGGAGATTGTTGCTTGAGAAAAATATAGCGTTCTAGGTATTGTTACACCCCGAATGTCCGGTGTTGTCATTCTTATTGTCACGGTTAATCTAATTGTTTCTGATTGATTTTAGAGAATATATATTTATATTTAGATATATAACATAGGTGATTAGATGGAGTTATTGAGAGGGGGAAAGATGCTGAGATAGCTAACTTTATCAAATTAGTTCACAAATCTTGATTAAGGAATGAAAACTACTAAAATGATGCATGTGCATGATGAAAAACGTGTTTTGAGTGGACAATAAACATTTTGATAAATAAAGATTACCACCGAGGCATAAAGGACACGCCACTAGTCAAGGATAACAATCGTAATAGATGAAGTTCACCATCAATATCTAAAGAAAACCCACCAGTCAAGGATAAAATATTTCAAGATAGGAAATGTTCAACATCAATGCCTAAAGGAAACACATTGGCCTTCTTGATTCAAAGGGAACTTAGATAAATGATCGGGATAGAAATTCGCTCACTTGAGGAAAATATCGTGTATTTATAAAATTTCAAATCTTGTCTCTATACAAATAGATCACATCCTTATTTATCGAAGGAATCTAATAAACAAAAGAAAGCGTCTCTTGGAATTCTAAAAATCAAAAGGACTCTTGGATTATTCACATAATTAAGACTAACATCATAATAAAGATTCATAAAAATTAGGACTACGTGCATTTATCTAAGACCAAATGCATGTTAGACTCTCCAAATTCGTCCATTAACTTTGAGAACCGAATAGCCATTTAAGAAGATCAATCAACAACGATTGAAATTAACCAGACTAGCCTCTAGTTGCCAAGCAGTCAATAAGCAGCCTCAAAATCGATAATAAACTAGTAAATCGACATCTTCAAACTCGTAGCCATGAAATCAACAATTCATCTTGCAAGTTGACAACTAGCAACCCATTGAATCGTTCAATGGTCAAAATTTGTCTTTGCTTGCATGAGCAATGATTGAGTGGGATCAATCGACGAATTCAGAGTTGGGCTCCAGAACTGTTCCATCGAATCTGATATATTTCCGAACAAAATGTACAATTAATGTGTCGTTTGCCTTATCATAGTGGGATGTAACACCATCGATGCAAACATTATTTGCTTATCCAGTCATCTATGGCGCGCATGGAATCTATTCTGGAGTAGAAATTCTGCTTCAGAATCCATTCCGGAAGAGAAATGCATTTGTTAAAAAATTTTCGAAATGCATTCTAGAGCAATTTTTGCATTCTAGAATAAAAATGCGTTTGTTAAAAATACTTGATTTCAAAATGCATTCTTGATTTCTGAATGTATTTTTGGGCAAGAAAAAGAGAAGCTACTAATTGTAGCTTCTCTCTTCCAAAATGCATTCTCCCTATTTTCTCTCTTTTTCTCACTAATTTTTTTTTCAGAAAATGCATAAAAATTGAAAAATTTCAGAAAAATTCATAAAAAATTCCAGAAAATAAAAAAAAGTCAGATTTCGAGAAAATAGAAAATTTGGTGAATTTTTTTCAAAAAATATAAAAAAATCAAAAATTTCAAAACTTCACGGAATAGCTTAAAATACCTTTGGGCACCCACTTTAAATGAAATTTAATTTTTTTGAGGTGCCCAAAAAAATGAAAAAATTCACAAAATGGCTTAGAATACCTTTGGGCCCCACTTTGAGTAAAATTTAATTTTTTTGAGGTGCCCAAAAAAATCAAAAAATTTCAAAACTTCACAAAATGACTTAGAATACCTTTGGACACTCACTTTGAATGAAATTTATTTTTTTTGAGGTGCCCAAAAAAATAAAAATAGATTTCTGTTCCAGAAATCAATTTCTAGAGCAGAATTAGTCATGTTTTATCAAATAGATTTCTCCTCCAAAAATTAATTTCTGAAGCAGAATGGTTACCATTCACACCCCTAATCGCTCCTTCAGTTACAAATTCTGATGCAAGGTGGAACTCTAGTTTCTAAGAGATCGAGAGATAGAGGCGGTGACCACATTACTGATCGGAGTCGTGCATTGTAAGGTCAATCCAATTCATTGCACAATGAATGCTCAATGAGATATCAAGTTGTCTGTTTTCCATCATTATGTTCTATCGCACGATGTCCATAACCCAAGTTCCAAAGAGTTGCAGTATGACCAGATGTAACAAGATATTTCTGGCATGCTTATAATGCACTTCTACGGCAGGTGACTTTTCCAGTCTGCATCTCTTGAATCTCCCCAATACCAGTGCAAGAGGATAAATTTTGCCAAGCCTAAATTTTGGCTCCCGGGACACCGGTACCGCTCATTCTTTTTCGCCTCACCAATGCCTTAGGACTTGTATTGGCAGGCGAAGAATACATTCCGTCGCAGTTCCATTCATGACGAACGTTTAAAATTCTACATTGGGTTGTCCATGAATACTGTCAGGTCGGAATAAATGACAGCAAATATCGATAGAGTAGTGACTGGAAATATTTTGATGTTGCTAGTATAAATTTGAATAATATTATAAAGACGGGAAAAAAAATTAAAATAACAGTCTTATTTGCAAACGTTTACGATTCTTTGTGTTTGTGGTACCTTTTCGTTTAATTTTCCCATGGATTTTACTTACTTCAGTCCAAAATCCACACTCAGTGCTGAAGATCATTAAATGCTTGATTTACTGCTATTGGCACCGAATAGCCTTTCCTGAAGGCTGCGTCACAAACGTCGCAGTCTTCCATCACGTTCTTAATCTACCAGGAATTAAATGTCCTTCGACCATCTTCTGTGTAAAATCAAAGCTGATGCGATGTGACCCTGATCTCATTACGCTCCTTTAAATGGCTTACGTTGTGCGACTTCGTGAACGTGTCACGGGCACTCGCGTCTTTCTTCTGTTCTCGTATAGTAAAATGACCCTCCTTCCACCTTTTGCCATAATTTACCATGACGAATTGTCGAGGACGTCGGACAACTTTGGTGATCGATTGAAGTTCAGACTGTAAATCTACGTTTTCGATTTGGAATTCACATGGGGGTTACATCTTCGATTCATCTTATTGAGAAGATGTGAGATGTTATATCAATCATCGTCGGATTAACGATTAAGATTTGTTTAGTTAATAAATTACTTTAAAAGCTAATTTCACTAATACCCTTGTCTTTAGAGATGATAATATTGTCCCACCTCGTCAGATCCCGCTCTACTTCGCCTTGGATGGGAAAATCTTGTCCTCCTATTCAGAGGGGGTGGGGCCGAGGAAGGGGAACTAATCTTCCCCTCTCATGAGATGTGACTTAAGGTTGGGATTATCGGCAAAAACGATTCTCAAATTTGCTTTTTATATCAAATATTCTCTTCACATTTCAAAACCCACATTTTACATCTCCTCGAACTAAAAAAACTCGATCGCTTTTATACGCACCTAAACTACTATTCTACTCTCTTCCCCGTTCTTTCTCTCTTCTCATAGAAAGAAGCACAACACAGGAAAGAGCAAGAGCCACCCTCATAGTTTTAAGCTGCCGCACATATTGAATTTCAAAAAATTTAACACGTCCGTACCAAATGGATAACAAGGGAAGGAAATGCGATCTCTACGAACTTATTATGAATGAATAGACTCGAAAATCTAAGCATTTGAATTTTTAAATCATGGACTCATTTAATAACTTAAACTTTTAGAGTTGACAGCTATATCGCGAAATTCTACAAAAGGTCCGATGCACGACACCCTCGTGAGGCTCCCGATTTACCTTTCAAATTAGAATTTCATTTATAACGTAAGTTTTTAAGCAACGGTGGAAACGTGTGCGAATCTCACGACCATGTACCGAGCCGAAGTGCGCCTCGAAAAGCTTGTGAGTCTCTCGATTCCCTTTGCCTGGCCAAATCCAAAGATCAAACCAGAGAAAACGTTAAGTCTTCTTTGCGAATGCTCGAGTTTCCACGTGAATGGACGGTTTGCACGTATGCGAACTTTCTGCTTTTGGTTTTTTTTTATTCAGTGAAGCAGCTCACCGGACAGGGTCACGCTGTTGCTGTGCCGGGTGTGCCTGGAGCTTCCGTTTTCTGGCTGAGAACCCACCTTGGACCGTCAGGGAATGACACCGTTCGCTCGCTCCCTCGCCTAAACCCACCTTCACTCACTCCCCTCGGGCCCCTCTCCCATCTCTCTATCTCTCTCTCATTCCCTCTGACACTGCTTATCGCAAAGGCTTTTCTGATACACCGAACTGTAGATAGCACCGCGTCTGCTGCATCTATCTGTCGTTGGAGGGCTTCCTCTGCTTGATTTCTCATCTGGGTCCTCATTTTTTACGAAGGATCGTCTCGCTGCTCTCGCAATCTGCCAGGTACTTCTGTGATGGGGCTAAATTTTCCGTCTTTTTCTTGTCTTTCTAGCGACTGAACGTGTCTTGCGCTGTGGTGCTGCTTTGCCTTTCGTGCTCGATTCGTTCATTGTGTTCGTACTGTAGAAGGGTAATTGTCGCCTTCTTGTTGTTGGATTTAAGGAGATGATTAATCAGGTAGTTGTTCTCGGTTGTTTCTTTCTTCTGTTCTTTTTTTGAGGATCTGTAGTTTTTTTGTTTTGTGGGTCGAAGAGGATCTGTAGTTAGAATGCAAGTACATTGGAAGACGCTGTTTCTGCTGTGGAGGATCTTTCAAATTTCCCAACTTTTTTGTTTTGGGTGTCTTGTGCTCTGCTTACTGCTCATTCTTTAGCTCTGTTTGTTCTTTCTCGAGGTCGAACTTTTTGCTATCTGAGTTGTGCTGCCTGTCTTTGTAAATGGTTTTTGTTCGATCGTTCGAGTCTCTCTTGTTGGTGCCTAAAATGATATGGGAATTTGTCCTGTATCTTGGTGGTTGGTTTCGTCTTAAGTGCTTTTGTTGCTTTGAGCAGCCCATCTCTCATTCAGGTTCAAGCGCAGATAGTCTGGGCTTTGTGCTTTGGGACAATTGCAATATATCAAAAAACACTCTCTGTGTCTGCTGGGTTTCTGATCGGATCCAATATTTGCTGATACACTCAAAAGTGATGAATTCGAATCTTTTGCTTGCAGTTCACTTCATGTCAATTTTAGAATCCATGTTTGGATCTACCCGGCACGAGAGTTCTACAATTAATGATATCCACATGAGTTATCTGCCATAACCATACCTTTGCTTTGTGTTCTTGCCGGTTCTAAACTATGGTTTAATAAAGTGATTTAGGCTTATGTCTTCCTTTAGTCTTAGTATTTCATTAATATCTACTTCTGCTATAGTTAGTATATCTTGGATTTCATGTTCCCTGACTAGTGCTATCTGGAAGCACCTGGCCGAATCAACTGGGTTCATCCAGCGGAGCTGATTGGATGATATACTTGCAAGTGTTGAATGCTAGGTTTGCTGATAATTCACTGTAATATTGTTACCACGCCCATGTGTAGATCTCCCTATCAAGGCAGTTGTACCATTTGCAAAGCCAAATATACAATGAGTCAATGTTCCCTGAAAGTTTGTATTAAGATTTCAATGTCGACTAGTCTCTCATCTAACTTAATTCTTTCTTTTGGCTCTTGGTAATCATCTGCAGTTCGAGCTTATCCTTGTTGCTGGCAATTCTCAGTGTCATGACTATTCTGAGACAATCACCTAGTAGAAACCAAAGGACAAAAGGCTTCAAAGTGAAACATGCCATCCAGATTTTCCTTCTTCTCGCCATTTGTATATGGTTGCTTTACCAAGTCAAGCATTCTCATGAAAAGAAGAAGCTACTTGCGGAAACAACTGCTGCAGAGTTATCAAAAGATGTGGAAACAATGCATGAGATAATAAAACTGGGGAGAAAGGATCTAAAACCACAAGACAACAATGCTGACCCAGGAGATGATAGGCAAGAAGAAGAAAAAGAAGATGATACAGAAGAAACCAAACTTGATGAAACCGAGATGGAAGAAAGGGGAGCAGGTGATGATGAAATAGATGGAAATGAGCAAGAGAGAGATGAAGAGGATAATCCTGAGGAGATCGAAGACTTGATCGATGAAGAGGACCAGATAAAGGAAGATGAGGTGGCAGAGGAAGAGAGCGATGAAAAGGAAAATCAGATTGAGGACGCTGGTACCCTTGAGGAGCGCATGGAAAGTGAAGGTGATGAAATCTCCCAGGATGCAAGGGAGGAACACTACAAGGGTGACGACGCATCCAGTGCTGTGTTGCAGGATGTCGGGGCGAAAACTGAAGATTTTCAAGCTGGAGGCTTGAGAAAAGTGAAGGAGGAATCAGGACGAGGAGACATTTCACATCAGTCGGAGGAGGTTAGGATGGCTGCTGAAGATGGGGATTTTACTTCTCAAGGTAGAGGAAGTGATCGATCAAACCGGGACAAATTTAACATCAACTCAAAATCTAATCCATCAAACAGGGAGAGGACAAATGAGGTAGCAGACATGAATGAGAGTTCGGTTCTGGAGCTTCCAAGAGTCCCGGATTGGGTGCATGATCACAATGTGAATGAGGCTATTTCAACTTCCAGGTCAGCTTATGGCAAAAATGACGAGGACGGTACCAAGGACTCTATGTGATGAAAAGGCCAAGCAAAAGCTTAGCTTCTTCTTCAAGAAATGGTACTCTTAAGTCCAGCATAAGATTATTCCCTGTGTTTACGTATAGTAGAGAAGACAGAGACTAGAAGGAATCGCGCAATTCTAGAACTGTCAGATGCATTGGCATCCAAAATAACAGTGAGATGTCGCAGAATGACGGTTCAGACAAATCTGTCTTGAGTTTACCCTTTTTGTTTCCTTTTATATAGAAGCAAGTTGCTTGTCCTAACTTCCTGGAATACCATCTGTCAAACGCAGATGGGCAACTGTACATATACATCCAGTGATTAGGAGTTGCAAAGTCTATTATCATAGATGTGTGTTAAACTCAGATGTAGACATGGCCAAATGATGTAAGACTTGGAATATTAAGTGGTTCCAGTATGTGTAGTATGCATTCTCAAGTCGCTGAAGCGTGTAATTGCAAATTTATGCGCGTATGAATAGCTTGCCAACTTTGGCTCAAGCTACTGTGTCTAATTAGAGCATGTTACTGGAGGATTGGGATTCCATAGCTTCCGCACAAGGATGAATTTGAAGAATTGTTTAAAGAAGATAGCAACAAGGTAGCGAGACAGGCGGGGATGAAGTTCGGAATAGGTTATTAGTAGACAATGATAATGGTTTTATCGAATCTTTTGTTTTAGGTGATCTCAATGTTTTGATACCTAATTGAGTCAAATAGATAATCAAAAAGCCTCACATTTTGAAAACAAGTTTGTCTAGAAAAGCAGTTCAAGAAAATCACTTCATAAAGGATAGTCTATGTAAGGGGAACCTGCGGATGCTTCTCGGTGAAAATGGCTGGAAAAACTGTTGATGACAATCCCAAAACAAAAACGACGCCGAAGCACCAAGAAATTCTGTGATAAAAGTGCAGCAAGCGGCCAAATCCATCAGGATCGAATTCCGGCAGTGAAAACCTCATTTGCACGAAAAATGAATGAAGAAACTGCCGTTTCGCCCCAAGGGAGAAGGCCAGGGAATCACTCCGCAGACATTGGGAGAAAATGAAAGTACCAACAAGCCAATCTTACTGCAGCGAGGCAATGTCCGTGCTCAAATGCATGGCAAGAAGAGGTTCCCCTATTGGTGCATGGGACTGACTGTTAGCGGACCATTGTAACGACCCACACTGATCTTAGAGAAAATTTCGAGAAGTTCCCGGGAATGGCGAAATCTCAGGTGAAGGGGCCTTAGAGCTTCACTCTGAGGAAATCCTAAAGCAAAGGTTGCCTTACTCGCTGGTGTCAGTGTAATTTGATCATTAAGAAACTTCAGGCCCATTAGAATTCCTATCCTCCTTTTATTTCTAGGCAAGGAGAGCATGGAGACATGGACAGGGTTATAAATCACATAGTACATTCGCCAAACATTCTGGCGAAAAAAAATTATCCAGGGATAGGGTCAACCACGAGAGAGACTTTAAATTCCAGAACATATTGAAGATTGCTCGTCATGAAAAAATCGACATTTGGGAATGCGGAAGTCCATAGCAACACATCCGAACACCAATTGCATCCCAGAATACTCCTCAAGCTTGACTCCAAATGAAAGCAGCATATCGGCAGGTCAAGAATCGGCGCCTGATCCACAAAAGGTTGAAGAGTTGAGAATACCATTCTCGTCAGCTCCAAGAGCAACCAGCATTGATGGCTTCCAACATTTAAGACTGCTTAATAGGAACCCTTTGATGAGAATTCCACTGCAACAGCATCCATACTATGGATGTTCCTGAATTAAGACCAAAAAACGAGGAACTAAATCAAGATACTGCTATAAACAATTGATTCCACAACTTGGAAGATGGAGTGATTGCTCATTTTTCAGAAATAACACAATAAGGAGCATGAAACCTCAAACACCTCTATTTATAGGATATGTCTCCTCATCGAGGAGCGTAAAACAACAAATTCTTTCCGCAGTCGAGATCAACTAGAGAAATCCAACGGGATGACAAGATATTCAGGACCCTTAAATAATCTTGCTAGCTATGTTAGTACTTCAAGTGGACTCAAGGTGTAAACACCATGCAAGTAAAAGTCAACCCCTGCTCCCAATGGAAGATGAATCCATTCGAGCATTAACTTAAGAGTAAAGAAAAGAACACCAAGTTTTTTCCAGTCCAATGTAATGGATGACCAGAAGGAATTGATACAAGAAAAGTTCCACAATCTATTCTTTACCTGCAAAGATGCCAACCGTCGTCAGGTTTCCGATAGCCATTGTTTGATATACAAGGTATTCAGTCAAGAAGTGACCAAATGCATAGATAAATGACAAGAAGGTAGCCAAGTACAAGGGTTTGTTGTCAAGGTTGAATGCACAAAGAAAGCAGAGAGTGCATGTCAAGAGGGTCCAAACTCCAAATGTCCTCCCATGAACTTCAGTCACTGTGAAAATTCCACAACAAGGAGAACAGAGGAAGAGGAGTTCATTAGGATTTTGCATAGAACTTCACAAGACAGATGGGAGCGAAACAAATTGATAGTGATTGTGGGAAACAGAGAGGTAAGATTGAATTTGATACAGCTACACAAATAATCACAGTCAGCCCCTAAAGATCAAAATAAATGCTAAGCCTTTAGTCACTAAATAGAAGAAAGTTACTCAGCCTGAGAGAGTTATACGCCAATCTCAACGGTTGCATGTGCTACAAGTACTATCTGTCTGTATTAATGACAAAAGGTAAGTATTCTAGGCGATGATGGCGTGGCCTTCATGCCAATTAATCAGCAGACTTTCTCAGTAAAAATAAGCCTCAACAACATATTTCTATGGAGCCATCCTCACTAACCAGAGGAGAACAAGTCAATAAACTGTTGCATATGTTCTCTTGTGGAAAATTTTTCATCATAAGGATCACCAGCAAGCCCAGGACAGCTAAATAAGATATTTCAGAGGTCAATTAATTAAATCAATTACATGTCCTCATGGCAGTCTAGTAGGCCACTGGCACTGCTAGGGCAGCTGTCTTTCCAACCATACCTCATGTCAACTAATATATAACAAAAGATCACCCTCGAATTCTCAAGGGGAGATGTTACCACGACATGCTGGAAAAGAATGACAACTGCATTGTTCTACATAATCAGTGCCTTCTGAAACTAGTAATCCACAATCGTTAATACTGCATCGTTCTGCATAATCCTTTGGCTTATAAAACTAGTAATCTACGATTGTTAATACTTCCATCTACAGAGATACATTGCTAATCAGAGGTGTTATTTATCAAAGCATAGCCTAGGCGGAAGAACACACAAACGGTTGGTCAACCTTTTCTTCTTCATTGTCAAATCATTTTCCCTTTTATGTTCCATGTTAGAATACAGGTAGGACTACATAAAGAACGTAATCTCCACGGGTTGCTGATAAATGTCCTTCCTCGATGAATATACTGCAAATTTCAACCTTTTTATCATCCCTTCAATGGGAATACAACATAATGTCCAGAAACGCTCAGTCTCAAATCCTCCACATCACTAGCTTCACATTCAGCAATCAGGCCAGACGTCAACTAGGCTAGCTATTCGAATTCTCCCTTCATCTAAGTTTTCTAGCCTCAAATTGCAAAGTGATCTCCATTATCTCACTTCCCTCAGCATGAAGGATCCTAAAGCCAAGAAAGACTCTATATTCGCCGAATCACAAGTTCCTAAAAAGTCACCGAACTGGGGATCCGCTCCACCACTACCATCGAAACAACCCGAATATCTGAGCACAGCCCACCGCACTCGCACCCACCAAAAACCCAATTCACAAGTCAACAGTCGTAGCAAATGCAGCCACCAACAGCATGCATTCGCGAAACCCGGCACAGAGAGATCTCTTGGGAACAAGCCCATATCTGCTCTACACCCAATTCATTCGACCCAAAAAAGGGGGGCCATTGTTGGCCTCGGAGGGAGCAGCAATCTCGATTCAAGCGAACGAGACATCAAAGCCGAGCAAAAAGATGCATCGGATCCAGAGAGAGAGAGAGAGAGAGAGAGAGCAGACTGGTGGTGTTGGAGAAGACGGCGAGGCGGAGAGCCCAGATGTCGAAGAAGCCGAACCAGACAGAGGCCAACCGGAGGGAGCCCAGTAGCATCAGCCACCACCCCAACGGCTTCATCTTCTTCTTCTTCTTCTTCCCCTCGCCTCGGATTTTCCGATCGTAGGAGATATCTTCACCTTGGTGTTTTCCGACCACCTTAAACACCGAATCATATGCCGAGACCTCCTGTTATAACCAGCTCGAGTGACCGAGTTGAGAAAATAAAATTATTCCCTTATGTCTTTAATTAGATTTAGGATACCATCACAAAATAAATGCACGCGGAAAATGGATGATTCGGAAGATGTATTCTTTAAAATAATCGATTGTATTGTTTGTAAAAATGAACCAGCGAAAAAAAATTTAATCATTTACGAAAATATTTAAACATGAATTTTTGTCAATAACAAATAAAAACAAGTTATTTCAAATGATGTAATCGATTATTTTTATGAAAATATTTTTTAAATTATTTATTTTTCACGGAACAAATGGAGCGCCGTAATGTTATTTTGATTTCTTGTCAAATATCATGAGGTTGTACAAAATCTTAGTATTAGACACGATGCTTTTATTAAACCTTTAAAATTTAAGTGCTCTTGTCATGGTATTAGAATTTGTCGTTTGTTATACAATTGATGTAAATTCATCATTGCATTTTGTTCAGATTCTATTATTATAATACAGAATTGCTCGCACTTTTTAGGAAAATGATAAAATACATATGCCCGTATCTCGTATCGCACATTTTGTAACTCTCATCCCGAATATTATTAATAAAGGCTCGAGCATAAGTTCGCAATCCACTCCAATCTAGTTATACACATCGTCAAACTCGAGCTTAACCAAACTCGTACAATCGATGCTCGCAACTGACTTGAGTTCCGTCAAATGTTATGTCCGTGCTCGAGCTTGACCCCAATAGTAATCGAGATACTAGAGTTCGGCTCGAATAAGCTCGATTATACATATATCACGGCGGAATTTGTAATTGGGAGATCTTCAATTCTTAAAAATGATTTTTTTTCAAGAAAGCATAAAAAGGACTAGATAAAGATCGCAACCTTATTGATCTGAGTATCATATAGCTCGAACTCAACTCAACAAACTCTTTCAAGTAGCTCGAAACGAGCCGAGCCAATCTCAAGTATTCATCAAATTGAGCACGAGTCGCGAGTAGCTCCCAACTCTTTTTAGCCCTAGACGCGCTCTTTCGTGTTAATTTGATGATAATTGTAGGAACAAAATGTTGTAGAGTTCACTTGTGAATTTGAAACTCCTCATTCTTAAATTGCATGTGTTTACCATCTTATCTTATTGCCAAATCTAAATACACGCCAATGATTCGTGCCATGGGAATGGGGAACAACTGGGTGATGGGCGAGAAAATGGATAAAGATCAAAATTTTAAAATATTCTCATCCATCTCTAAACTTTCCCCCTCACCTCCTTTCTCAACCAAGCCTAAGGGATAATAATAGGTTGAGATAAATCGAATTCACAGCGATTTTCACTTCACAAGATTATTATCGAAACTTGAATTTGTGCTACGAGATGCCTTCGGGTTCAATTTGAAAAGCTATATATAGAATTATAGATTAATGTGAAATTTCATGGATGAATCTATAATGTGAAATTTCATGTATGAATCTATCTTTTAGTCTACGGACCCAAAAAAATAAAGAAAAAAAGAAAAGAAATCCATTTGAGTCTTAACTAATCATATCGGTAGACTACAAGATGTTCGTTTAGATAGATTACTCGAATTATAATCCCTTGAAAAAAGAAAGAAGGAAGAAAAAAAGGGGTTGCGTCCACGTGCTGCAGGTTGTACGTCAGACCGAACGGCACGTGCCCCGCCCTTCGGCTCGTCAGTCTCGTCAGCCATGACCCGCCGCGCTGGATCCTTGACCATGATGGACGGCCCGGATTCCTCTCCCTCATTCGCAAGACAAAATGCAAATTGCGATTGTAGCGGAACACAACAGCCAAAAGAATAAAATAAATAAATAAAGTACGTAGAGGGTGGGATACATTCGGTCGTGGCCGGACAAAATGTGAAATACAGGACCCGACCGATTCGAACCGAAGATTTCCAGTCTCTTCGAATTGGGTCTCATTCGATTCAGGTAATAAGTAATAGAAATGAGGTATTTTGAATCCAAGTTTTGGTTCGAGCCATTAAAATACATATACACAAAGATGTATACCATTTGGGTTCGGGTTATTTCGTGCGTAAGGTGAAAACCGAACCGAACCGAATCGGCCCATCGATACACACTCCTACACCGCCTTTCCCCCCCTGATGTCCGCAGGAATCGACACAAAAATATATGAAATGAGAAAGTGGCTGGGGGGACCACAGGCCGGTCTCGAACCCCCGTGACCACGCTCGCCCCACAGAGACCTTTCGCCAAGTTGCCACTTTGCAAGTCCGCACACCCCTCCTCCCCTCTTGTCCCTCCCCTTGCTCCTTCGATTAATGTTTTTATATGCGGCTCTCAATCCAGCCATGCACATCACCAAAAGCGCACCCGATCCAACCACCCCCCCGCCCCCCGCCCCCACACCCCTCTCTTTTTCCCGTGCCTTTTTCTCATGTACTGCGAGCTCGCGCGAATCGTACCGAACACCGCCCCCGAAACATGTTCAAGCTTTTGTCACATTTTGTCGTCGTTACTCACGTCGGAAGAAGGACCTTGCCTCCGCGATTTGCCCGGGGGAGCATCCGATGCACGAAATCCACCCTCCTCCGCCCCCCGCCCCCCCCCCCCCCCAAACACTCGCGACACAAGCCGATCCCTCGGGGCTATAAAGTCAAAAACGATTCAAAAAATATTTTGGCGAATGAGGACAAAAATTGCCAACTAGCACCAGCCAATGGCAGCAACTCCCACCACACTCCTTTCATGCCTTACAGCTCATATCACCCCCCCGCCCCCTCCCATTCCTACCTCCCCCCACATCGAACCTTTCTAATCAAATCAAAAAAATCTAATCCTTCCTCCCAAGTTCAAACTAACCCTCGAGATTTACTCGAATAAAATAAGCAGGACGAACTCCGCAGTCAAAAGTCAACCATTTCCTCCAATTTAGCCACGGCAGTATGAAAAGAAATAAAAAAAAAAAGGGATTACAGCTCCCCCTTCCAAAAAGAAGAAAACGGGGAGGTTCAAAAAAACGGAGAAAATTCACACAAGCCACACCTTGAAAAAAAACGACCCAGAGACTTTGCCTGATCGACCCCTCACCCACAACTGTACACAAATCCTAAGAGATTTTTTTAGCAGTAAAAACTTGCTAAAATACCCCCCCTGCCCCCCCGGTAAAATCGAGTCCCAAAATCACGTCAAATTATCGTACAAAGAAAAAAAAAACGAAAGGGGTAAAAAAATGGGAGCGACGTTCTCAACCGGACATGGCCCCCCCCTCCCCCAACACCTAAAACGACGACGAGGAGTCGACGGTGTGGCACAGCTCCTTCCTCAGCCGCTGCGTGAACAGCCTGCACGCGTCCATGCTCAGGTCCACCGCGGCCGCCAGCGCCACGAAGGCCGCCGCGTCCTCCGTGCACCCCACCTGCTGCACGCTCACCTCCACCGTCGGCTTGCTGCACTTCCCTTCCCCCTCCACCCCGGCCGCCATCACGAACCCCCTGTACGCGCAGTAGGGCCACAGGCTGTGCCCGAAGTCCCCGCTGCTCCGGGGGCTGCACGCCGGCGACCCCGCGCTCCCCGGCGTCGCCCGCCCGTTGTTGCCGCCCGAGCCGCTGCCGCCGCCGTTCCCGCCGCCCAGGTCGATCATGAACCTGCCGCCGCTCTTCGAGCTCAGGGTCGACTCCGAGACGACCACGCCGGCGCCGGCCGAGTCCGGGATGATCTCGAAGCGGCAGCCGAGGCTGTCGGAGGCGCCGCGCTCGCGCCAGGCCTCGAGGCGGCCCCAGGGCTTCCACGTGCCGTCGCCCGGCCGGAGGATGAGCCACGAGCCGGGGTTGGAGCGGCTGACCCGGTCGGAGCCCGGGGAGGCGACGAAGGGGGTGACCATGGAGGCGGCGGCCACGGGGGAGCCGGACAGGTCGTGGACCGTGATGGACCAGCCTTTGCGTTCTTTGACGGGCCTCTCTCGCTCGCTGCCGAAGGAGCTCAACCAGCTTCTCGAGCAGCTCGGCTCCAGTGGAAGTGATCTGCGCGCGCCAACAACAATCCAGCGCTTCAATTTTAAGCCAAAAAAAAAAAAAAACTCACTCAAAACTAGCTATAGACTTCCCTCGCTACAGAGGCCCAAAGAAAGAGGAGGAGTTACTGTTCGACCCTCTGCAAACATTTGCTTAGTACTACTATAATAGTAACAAGGGTACTGTCAAAAGGGAAGGAAAAGGGTACTGTGGCAGACAGAGACGGACATGGTTGTAAGCAAAGTGAAAAGGAAGACTTCAAACGGCGGGATCTAATCATCTCCACTTTCGTAACGTAACGAAGGAGACACTCTTCGGAAATACTCAAATGGATTATACAGCTGCTTCCTCCAATGTCGTGTTTCGTGAAAGAAGAGTAAAGCGATGAACACAGTGGCTAAAACTAAAAGCGTTCTTCGCAACGGTGATGATGCCAATGAGCTTTTTAACTCAACCGGGAACTGTTCAAAATTTGAGCGCAGCACCGGCGCTTTAAAAGGTGAATTTTCGAAGGGTGAAAAAGGGAAAAAAAAAGGGGTGGTGGGGGGAAAAATGAAAATAGAGGAAGTCGCCGGAACCCTAGGAGGGAGAAACGGAGACGGACCTCGATCGATGAGCGTGGTGGTCGCCATTGTTGGACCTGAAGCTGAACTTGCAGGTGAAGACGGGCTGCCGGATGTTGCCCTGTATCTGGAACACCTGGGGGCTGCACTCGGGCTCCCCGTCGAACTGGAAGACGAAGCGGGGGTCGGGCTCGGCCCTCACGATCAAGTGGAACTGAGCCGAGGACGACCCCTTCGTCCCCTTGCCCACGTTGATCCACCCGCAGTGGAACACGCAGGCCCTGGACTCGGCGCCGGCGAGGTCCAGGGGCACGGAGACCTTCCCGAGCAGCCTCCCGGAGCTGACCCCGCAGGTCGCCCCGCGCCGGCCCGTGTAAACGGAGACCTTGAGGCAGACCTTGCCGGAGAAGATGGACTTCCCGGCGAGCCTGTCGAGGTCGGACTTGCCGAGGTGGAAGGTGGCGCCGCCGCCGACGGCACCGGGGGTAGGGGGGGAGGAGGCGCCGTCGTGGGGGCTGGGGGAGTCGGGGGGGAGGTAGGGGACGAGGGAGGTCTGGAGGGGGAAGGTGTTGAGCTTGATCTTGCAGAAGCAAGGGGAGGAGGAGGGGTGGACGGCGGAGCGGGCGGGCTTGGCGGCGACGGGGATCTTGAGGGCGAGGCCGCCCACCGTGAGGCGCACGAAGGGGCAGGGATCCATCGGGGCGGGGGCGGGCGGCGGCGGCGGCGGTGCTGCTCGAGGTGGTCGGAGGAGGAGGAGAGATGGTGGTCAGGCGGAGGGGAGACGAGCTGGGAATGGCATTGCTGCTGCTGCTGCTGCTGCTGGTCAGAGAGAGGAGGTGGGGGTGTGGTGGGTTTTCTCGCTCTCGCTCTCTCTCTCTAGCGGGTGGGGGGTGGCGTTTCTCTAACTAACCAGAGGAGGGAGAGAGAGAGGAGGGGTGGTTGTGGCTTTGGAGGGAGGGAGGGAGGGAGGAGTGTACTGGAGAACAGCTGGGTACAGGCTGGAAGTGAGCCAGCGTGACGGCATCATCTCTCTCTCTCTCTCCTCTGATCATATCTTTCTAGAGAGAGAGACAGAGAGAGAGTGAGTGAGGTGTGTGTTTTGTGCGTGGAGCGGAGGCTCTTTTTTTTTTCCCTCCTCCCTTTTTTTTTTTCCTTGGCTTTCCTCTTTTTTTAATTTTCTTTTTGGAAAAATGCGCCGTCCTTTCTTCTTCTTCTTCTTCTTTTTTTTATAGTTTACCGAGATTTTGATTTGTAATTCGGGAAAAAAAAGCCACCGAATAATCCTAAACTATACCCATCATGACGTATTTATCGTAAATTAACTTATGCCCGGGGTAAATGCATCGCCCGAGCATAAATTTGGAGTATATATGTTGCATCGATATAAATTTAAGTTAAATATATTATATAGATATAAGTTTAGGATTTTTCGTGTCATCGATAAATATTTCGGAAGTAAATATTAGGCTTCTTTTTTATGTCTTTTCCTTGTGATTTTTCATTTTCGCCAATTTCGGTTTTTTCTTCTTCTTCTTCTGTGCTCTTTTGTTGTTTTTGGGTTTCGAAGGGATGATGGCCGGCGCACGTGGGAATGACGGGGGGGCCGCTGGGCGGCTGGGGCCCCCGTGGGGAAAACATATCGGTGCCTCTGGAATTCCATTTTCGTGATTGTTCCATCGAAAATAAAAGGTTATATTCATTTATTGATATACATAACTCATAAGCACGAATTGAAAGCTCGTGCGTGCCGTAGGTGTCGAACGTACCAACCAAATTCATTTCCCATAATCGAAAGTAACTCGTGCGCCGTATCGAGCACATTTTTAAGATTTGTTCGACAGAAAATTCGTACAAGCGCCGTATTTTTTTTTATATTATATATATATTTCGATTGCTAGATGAGGGGCGGTGCGCAAAGTCCATTTCGAATAATGACTTACTGGATTGGCGACGAGGACGAGGAGGAAGTTTCTGGATGGTACAAAATCTCGATATCCGCTAAAAAAGGGAGTGAACAAAATCTCGATATCCCCCTTGGTGTTGATTCCGGGCAATTTTCATAAAGAGGCCTATGCTCTTGATAATGTTTCGGATCTAGTGCATACTTTGAAAGGCAATCGGTCAAAAAATACCAACTTTGTTGTTCATTTTGGATGGCCTCGAAACTTTGTCCAAACTCTCAAGGGTGTCATTTAATCTACCAAAATTTGTGATTTCGTACATCATTTTTTTTATTTTAAATGACCTCTTAGACCTAGTAGTATATAGGGCAAGACATGTACCACGGGAAGACACATTGCAATCTTTAGAAAATATCAGCACAAAAAAACAGTACGAGTATCAAATGCTGATATGGCATGACGATGTGCTAACTTTTGTTGCTAAAAGTACCAAATCATCGTAGATAATTTACTTCCAAGAGCTCTCGTGTTAGCAAAATGTATAAAAATTCAGAAGAAACAATCTTATAGTCTCTATAACTAATAAAATAGAAAATAAATATTTAATCATGTATATATGTATATAGAGACGAGCGGTCTACCATGTCGCTCGGCCACAGCCACTGGCATGTACCAAGTGAGGGCACGATGAGCCCCGTTTACCTAGCCTAATTAAGTAGATCCCTGATGGACATTGGACCAAAAGATTAGTCACGATCAACATCGAGGTGGCTTTGAAAAAAATTAAAAAAAGTTAGGGCGCGACGTACTTCTTGTGCCCAAATCTGAGAGGCAAAATGCAATTTGGACATGTGTTGTTTGACGGATTTGTCCTACTCGAGAGAGCAAATTAGTCACGTGGCAAACACACGGCTATAGCTCTGACTGAAAAACGATCGGAATCGATGCTGGGAGGAGCACATTGCAACCGGTTTCATGATTTTAGGGAGACATTGCAAAAAACCGAAAAAGTCATGCACAGAGTCGTTGTTCACATGTAGGACCGGATAACTTAAGCTGATTCGAATTAAAATCGATTTCAATGACTGCATCGCAAGGCCAATTTCAAAATTATGGCAACTTTGGAACCTTAACCTAAAACCAAGCGTACCGGTTTAACCTAAAAAAGAAGTAATTTACATCACGGAAGAAAATCTTCGGATCTGTTTCTTTTTTGGGTCGAAATCTTCAGATCTCGTGTGGGCATAAATGCACAATCGCTCATGAATCAAAGAGTAAATGTTAAAGGTTGAAGTTAATGATATGGCCAGTTAGCAGCATAGGCTTCGAGGTCTCCAGTGAAAGATGGAGAGCTGCTGCTCCTGCTGGTCCAATTCTGTGTTTTGATGGTCCAGGGGCGACGCAGAAACCACCGGACCCGTTTGCATTAGCTGGGTAGGAGCAGTTAAGGCGGGCTTTGAATTACTGGCAAATATGACCTGCGAATATGCGTGCCTCGGTTTATATGACATTCATTAAAAACATCCATCGAGATTATCACCTTCTCTCTCGAACCCTAGTCTCCGATTACATCCGGCCTCATCGCAGGTTTCGGCGAATCCTATGGGAAGATTGGTAAAGAGAAGAGGCGTTCGAAAAAAGTAGCCCAAAACTCCCGGTAACTGAATCCGATTCACCGAAAATTCCTTACTATCAGGCAAAAGCCCCGCGGAATACGGAGAACCGTATGCGCAGTCGTGTCGAACGAACAAGTCCTATATGGATGGGTTAAGTGACTTGCAACCCAATTCCACAGCTCCTAAGGTTGGTTGGCCATTTGGACCCGGCATGTGTGCTCTTATAAAGTCTTGGCCTCGCTCACCTTGATGATGCCTAACGACTTGGCACAGTTCCAGTCACAAACATTCAGCCTGAAAAATTCCCCTCTTCTCATCTCGGGTCACGGTCCAACGCGACGCGAACGACGATTCGCTTGATCACGAAGCTAACAGTGGATGGATCATGGAGCCACCGAACTCGAAATTCGTACTCGTCATCAAACGTTCTCACTACAGCTGATGCAAGAGTATTCGGAGTCGAAAGATAAACATGCCATGCACTTTAATCTGGTCAGCGCCATCGTAATGATCTGTGCCCTTCCACTTCCAGCATCTATCTGTAGAGAAGATGTACTAGAGCAATCCACAATCATCCAAAAGATTAAAATGGAGTCCGGCAGTACCTATCACAACACCTGACACAAGCATATGCAACCTTTTCCGACAACTGACCAGCACGGGCGCGCAAGTCTCATTGCTCATACTTTCACATTGCCACTCACAGGCATCCCACACAACTTCGTTTCCATACATTCTTGTCCAGTGATAACCTGAACATTAAACTCATTCAAGATTGAGACATGCATGGCAAACATGGACGATCTATCAAGGAGACGATCATTAACCATCCAACAGAGAAGTCAAATGACGTCTACTCCATCCTGGCCAAAAATTAACATCCTACTCAAAATATAACACCGAAGGCAGAACCCCACATAGATAAAGAATTAATCCAGCTTGCCAAAAATTAACAATCGCAAAATACCGCATCGAATTCAGAGTGATAATTTTGACAAAGAAGTATCCATTGGACACCAGATAAAGGAGAGAAAAAAACAGAGCAACTTCTTATTCATTCCTAGAGTTGGGAATGCCATTCAAGCTCTGCAACGGTTAAGTTATATGAATGAAAACTGTGTACATGATGAATTGTTCTGCCCCAGCCAGTCAGTAATTACAGAAGCTGAAGGTTGGCATCTTTCACTTTCACATGTATCCTCCCCCAACTGCTGGCACAGATCACTACACGAGGCCTCTGTACAAGGAAGTGACTTTAGCATTAGATCTGGTGCGCAAAAGCACATTCTTCGTCATCATCTGAGGTTGAATTCTAATTAGACTAAGCGCTAGATCTTTTCCGGTACTTGCTCTGTGCCAAGCTCAAGAGGAAGTCTGTGAAAATATGCTCATATTCTGGCATTTTCCCATAACCTGCAATAGCATAGAAACCTATTTAATAACCCAAATGATACCCCAAACAGAGTAGAAAACCAATGAGCGTGATGAAAATTCCTGATGTCAACGCAGAGCATTCTCAATCTTGTCTCTCCAAAGCAACTAAGAGAAATCGAAAAGAGCCATTTGCAGTCAAAAGTTGTTTAATTACGTGGAAGCTCATGTAAAGGCAACCAAACTAAAAAGAGAGCCCATGATTCAAAATGCATCGGAATAGCCTATACCAACCAAAAAGAAATATAAGGTGCCAGGCACATAAGGACTTCCATTTCACATGAAAAAACCCATCTGCTAACAAGTCCCGATAAGTTCCTCGCACACTATTTGGTATGGTACACTTAATCCAGTGGCAAGATTGAATGTCTTTTATCATATCACAGCTTCCTAAGGTGCTAAGACAGACTATGATCGCTACAGGAGCTTATTGGGAGCAAGAAGAACGGAGTAGTCCACGTGACTTGCCTGGAAAATAATTTATGTCAATGACATAATAATGATCTCTGGTTCCATGTTCTCGGATAATATCCAAGTTGAACAGCCGAAGACCCTAGACATGAATGAAAAGAAGAAAAACTATTAGTCTTGTGTATTTATTTAGGCACCAAGAGGTGTACCCGAATACATGAATACAAATTGGGATAAAAAAATTGATTACCAGACGACGGCGAAGTTCTTTTGCAAATCTCTCGAGCAAAGGTCTCGGAGGAAGTTCTGCAAGGCCAAAACTGAGGTTATGTAAGGAAATTCAGAGAACACAAACCATGTCTCGAATAATTGTAAAGATCTCAACCAAGCTCAGCAATATATATAAAATCTGAAGAGCACAATCACAAACTGCATACATCAACTCCACCAGAACAAAAAGAAATGAAGCCACTAGAAAAAATTAAGTTGAGACCTCACTACCCATGATTTCAAAGAGCAAGAAGCCACACAAGTCAATCCTGAAATTGTTATTCCAACCTATTTACAGAATTCCATTGCTGTCTCCACTTTATTCTGTTCCACTGGAAAAGCTATTCTATTTCCGCCTTGCTTCATTCCACTGACTAAACGGTGCTTAAATAAGAGCATAAACCCTTTTTATAAGCTCATGCAACCAATCATTTACAAGCACAGAAGGAGAACACCAACCTGCAACACTAGGGTCCAGATCTGCATCATCTGCAGAAGCTGCAGCGCAAGAAACCCTTGGAAAAGGGAATACCCCAGCACTTTTTGACAGCTCCTTCCTACTCACATCGGGCAAAGAGAACCGTCTCACAACCTTTATTGCTTCCCCAACAATGTATACCTTGAACATAACACCACCTGCAGATGAGGTCATGCGGCGACATAAGTATCATCATAGACTTCATAGTAACTACCACAAAAGATCAACAGGTTATCATACAGCTCACAAGCACGTACCATGATTGACAAACTCCTGAAGCACGAGGGGAGGTTCTAGTTTTTGGAGAGAGTATCTATCATAAGCAAGTGACAATTCATGGGATTTTGCACTTCCATCAGCCACCAGTGGTTTTGCAACTGAAACAAAGAGAAACAAATTCAGAAAAATTCCCTAGCAAAAGACCAACTCCTTGCAGTTTCTTGAAATCGACAATATTAAAGGACAAACTTTGATGGGGATATAAAGATGGTCACACAACCTTGACATTCAAATGCATACCTACAAATTCAGATCATATACTGTAAAAAGAATTATAATGGAGAACACTAGAAATCTTTGTTTGACAAAGTAGGAAGTACCAAGAGGAAGCCTCAGCCCAGCTCTACTAACAGCATCAGGGATGGATGAAGCATCTCTTTTAACAACCAGCTGCCTAGGAACACCAACTTTGCCTACATATTAGATAGAGATATTGGTCAGCACCATAAAGTATCCATGAGAAACCAACCTTGAAGAAACATACGTCCATTCTCACAAAGAAAATGAAGAGTTTCCATGATTTTTTAACAACGGGAAAAACCAATTTATAGTACCATATGAATCAGAAAAATTCATATCAGCAACTTCTTGAAGCATATACTGGCGATTATGCAAGTGTTGTATGGCATCTGGAGGATCAAGTACAGTGACTTCGGGGTGTGATTGCCGGTAATCCTGCAATTTAGATGTACGTTGTGAGAATACAATTATGTATTTCACAATTCAAACGACAGAAGCACAACTGCAGCGGTGGAGAAGCAATGCACCACAATAAGTCGACCAAGTCAAGAGAAAGGACAATGGCAAATTCAGCAAAACCTTTAATGAAAGTGACAACAGTCTGAGCTAGTCATTAACAATTTTACCTTAACTATAGTGTCAGAAAATTTAAAAACCTTTTCACGTCATGGGACCACATAAAGTCCCCTACTTATTCACCAAATTTGTGCCTGATTCAGTACTCCACACAAATGCTCCATTCTAACAAAAATAGTACATGGTCATTTCTCAGAGCACAAGCTTGAAATTGAAGATAGTTGACCAGAAAAATCGGCGGTACCGACATGGATAGATCACAACCCAGGTGTTAACCTCTAGGGAACTACTTGTTAAAATAGTAATTTGATGCATCCATGCACTATAAAGGTATCTTACAAACCCGATGAATATGTAGAGACATCTTCATATCAAACAGCACACGCAGATTAAAAAAAATCAGAATTTTAACTTATTATATCTTACAAGATAGAGATGCTCAGAAGCTTAAAAGGACGATATACATTGAAAGAGGTAACACAATCTATCAAAAAGCAGCATTAAAGGGCAAGATTCCTTGATTAGGCTCCATCATCTTAATCAACAGTAAATCAAGTATATGCAGGTGGATGTTGAACAGTTTCCTAAAAATTTTGTTTATCCATAAACAGTTTCCTAAAAATTTCGGGGATCATGGACAAGATGGACAGAAGGCAATTAGATATGCAAGATATGTACGACAAGGTCAGCTGCCAACTCAATCGTCTTATTTTTCCTTCAATTATTCTGGTGCATTCCTGAGAACGTTGAATCAATCATTTAAACAGCATACCACAAGTTCGAAAGAGAGACGCAAAAGCCCGTGACCTACACAGACAAAAGTGCATATTCATCTGAAAACTAGAGCTAAAACTAATCAAATAAAAGGGGAGGTCATGAGCAGAGCACGTTCCCTGTCTAGGCTACCTAATGACTACAGTTAGATAAGCAATGTGCTGACAGTGGAAAACACCGGCAAAAATGGACTCATTCAAAAGCATTTAATATCACCGCGCAAATACTGTTAGGAAAACCTAATGACTACAGTTAGATCAGCAATGTGCTGACAGTGGAAAACACTGGCAAAAATGGACTCATTCAAAAGCATTTAATATCATCATGCAATGACCGTTAGGAAAACCTGAACAAATCAGTTAGATGGCCATGGGAGTAGAAACATCCTCGCCGAATCCTGAGGCCTCGACCTCAACTATAAAGGCGTGATTCATGATGGACGAAAGAGCAAGCAAGTACTCTGCAAGTATGTCATACGCGTATGAGCTTCAGCAATAAAAACTAGATTGGTCACTGCGATTCGTCAGTGATCATTTGATTTCGCCACTCATATGCAGTAAATACAGACACATCTACGCTAAATACGTGAAATGAGCACATAAAAAAGCATCCTAACCAACCATTTATAGTGAAGCTATTTAATCTAATCAACTTTGATGCTACTGACCTCGAGAATCTGGCGCCATTCCTTTCCTGACAGCTGAGGAAAAAAAGGGCAAAAAGTAACTGTCAGCTCAAGTCAGAATGCAGCATCCAATATGTGTGATTGTCCTATATGAGAATATTGCAGAAGGAACGGAACCAGTGCATTGCCTTGAAGTGTCAGATTATATCCTTGTGTGTAATATGGGAATGAGATAGAAAGCAGAACTGTGCCTAAACTGTCGGCTCAAGTTCGAAAGCAGCCTCCATTATGTGTAATCATGCTATATGAGATTGTCGCAGGAAAGTGCCAGATTACATCGTTTATTATACATCTGGTGTCCTTTGCTACTAAAAACTATGCATAAGGAAACAGTAATTACCGTCCACAACATCAAAATCAAATCTGCATCAAAGCATGTGCTATGGCATCAAAAAGGACTGTACCCAGAAAAAGAAAAGGACAATACACCTACCTTATGTAATACAATATCAAAAGGGCCTTGCTCAGAAAGAGGCCTATTCTGATCTATTGCGACAAATAATATTCCTTTGTTCCTGAATCGGAAAACAATTAAACTGGATCAGCAACATGTTCGCAAATATGAAACGGAACTACAACAATTTCCCAAAGAAAATGTAAAAGCGACAAATCTTCTATATACGACCACACAAGGTCGAAGAGACACATATTACAGATAACTAACCAAAGCCACCAAAGAGACGCCTTACAGTTCATCCTAAATGCTTCAATAAGACGCAAGGTAGATAAGCATATTCCAAGTTAGCTAGTTACTCCAGTGCCAGCTTGAATCTAGAGTAGACCATCGACCAAAAGAACTGCCAAATTGCACATTCAAACAAAAAGGAACCCTTTCCAGATGCTAGTACTGGAAAGAAAAAGGGCATCCTCCTTGGGAAGTTCCCATATTACCACCGATTCTTGCCAGCCAAATGAAAGTGACATGTGTGGTGGAAAAAGGGAAGGACAGGCACTAACAAAGAAGACCAATCTGAAGAGCATTTACGAAACCAGATTCCAATTCCAAAATAACAAAAGAATCAGACTGTAGACAGTGATCTGCCCAAAACTGGTACCACCCACGAGCCCAGTCATCCTCCACTCAAACAGCGTAAACTTTCACGGTTCACGAAATCTACGAACGCCATGAACCCACCTCCATTCACACCAGAAACGAAGAATCGGTGGTTTTTCTACTTCGCAAAGCATCAATTTTTCCCCTTTAATTTCCCCATCAAATCTTCCAGAGACAAGAACATCCGAACCCGAACGGGCAGGAGCAGATAACACAGACATCGCGGCGCGAAATTAAGACCGATTGGGTTGGGTTAAGTTCCAACAAAGAGAAAAAGAAAGAGTTCATTACCGAGCTAAACCCTCAAGCTTAGGCTGCAAGAAGCTCTTGGTTTTCTTAGAAGTGAGGGCGTAACCCACCACCACCACCACCGATTTCCTCGGCGGGGGAGGGAACCCTAGCCCTCGGAAACACGCCTTCTCGTCTTCCTCGGGCTGCCGCGGCACGCTCTTCTCCTCCCGCGCGTACGCCGCCTCGTTCCGACCCGGCACCTCCTCTTTCAACAACATCCTCCTCTTCTCCGACTCCTCCCCTTTCCTTTCCTTTCCTTTCCTTTCCTTTCCTTCCCTCCTCCCTTCGTCCCACGGCTCCCTTCTCGAAAACGCGAAACACACACACCCACACACACACGCACGCAGAGAACAAAATCGAGCGCGGAACGAAGCGAGACCAAGCGAAGCTTCGGGAGAGCGAGCGGCGGGAGCTTTTGAGATCGATCAGAGAGAGGGAGAGAGGGAGATGCGAGTATTTCGATGCGTGCCCTAGTCTCCAGATTTCGACGGGAGGGGGGGGGGGGGACGGGGGGTAGAGACGCACGAGACGGAGCTCGGTCAGTCCTTGGCGCAAATGGCGGAAATCGACGGGGCGTCGGTTACGCAGGATTCACGAGCGGCGACCACAGCGACGACGACGACGAAGAAGCAGGCGACGACGATGAGGAGGAGGAGAAAGCGAGGAGGAGGGGTATTTATATATACATACACGGCCGTGGCGGTGGGCGCCACTGGGGTCCTCCTCCTCTTACTTGCTTTGTCTTTTTCTGCACGGGGCTTTTACACAAACGACGCGTTTTGTAACATCCTAACGACGGACGAGCCAGCCAGCCAGCCAGCCAGCCGAGATTCAACTCGTTCCCCCCCCGGGACCGAGTTGGCGAGGACGCCCGGGGGGGCGCGACATGGACCGGTGCTGGCACGGGATCGGTGAGCCTGGAAAGAGGGGGGGGGTGGTGTCCACACGTCACGGCTTGGCACCTCGCCCTCCCACGATCTAACCACATTAGCCACACGGGCTCCCGGTTCGCGTCTTTTTGGGGAGTGAGGAGGGGGGGGGCCACTCGGGCTCGAGAAGGCTCGGATCTGCCCGGCTTTTGGCAGGAGCTCGAGCAGGTCCGCCCCCAGACATTCCTATCTTAACTATTATTTCGTCCCTCTTATGCCAAATCTACCTGATTAAAGCTGTTGGGTACTCTCGCTAAATGCTCACAGCCCATCGCAGTAATATTTTAATACACAAATCTCATGCTAAATCTGATGGATATAAATCATCTCAAATATGTGATCATGACCTTGAAAATTGGCGATATCATAAGACATCTGTCTTCGTGCTATTACCCAAATTCGATTTTAGTCCCTATACAATATCTCTAACACATTTACCCCCCCCCCCGACTTGTTTGCAATCACAATTTAATGACAAAATTCAACTTTCCTCGTGAACGCGCAAGGAATACGGTTAGTCGGCACCGACAAATCAGTCTAAAAAATCCGTACTTTGAATTCTCG
Organism: Syzygium syzygioides; assembly: GCA_031216285.1. Classification (NCBI taxonomy): domain Eukaryota; kingdom Viridiplantae; phylum Streptophyta; class Magnoliopsida; order Myrtales; family Myrtaceae; genus Syzygium; species Syzygium syzygioides. The sequence goes on from CM062247.1 coordinate 25,931,168, forward strand.
TACTTTAAAGAATGTTCCATTTTAATCCTCGCACAACTATGTGGCTATTGTTCCATTTTTTGAATGATGAGTTTTGTCATTTTCCTCGCTAAACGGCTAGGTTCGACTCCTAGTTTTCGTAAACTTTCCCCGGGCCACCTGTATTGACTATTCAATTTACGTGAATCCGATATTAGTCAAGTACTTAAAAAGCCTCTCGAAACTTGTTATCGAGGGGGGAAATAGATTCAAGGGCGCCGCTACGATTCCAAAAATTCTATGGGTTTCAAATTGTTCAAACCAGGACAAATTATGCGCATCAATGAGCTGATCTCAATCTTCGAGAATAGTGGACATCCAATTCATTCAAAAGATTTTCAGATGCACCACCACCCGCCAGCATCACGGAGCAATAGCTATATAGCTACAGGAGACGAGCGGATCCTAATTTGCCTTTGGGAAGCGTGGCACCTTCCTTTAGTTTACTCAAAAGAACGTTCCAAGAAGACTATAAAGACAGGCTCCACAGGGGCGACAAAATCATCAGATGGAGGGTCCAAATCAATCTCTAGCCAATACTCTATTTAGGTAAATGGACCATTGGTGCTCGACACTAAAAAAAAAAAATTCGTCGAATTGGCCCACATCTGGAGAGGAGAGAGGAAGCTCCTATTGGGACACTAATCCGATCATCTTTGTGACCCTCGGGCGGTCGATCCATTTATCGTCGTAATAACATGTCTTTGCCGCACCGGTTCAACTTGATCGAGGGAAGCGAATCCTTGCTGTGAATGTGGACGCGATCGATAACCGGGCCGGGATGGCTCATATGTTCATGTCGAAATTGTGCCGTATACTTCGGGTCGAAGGACAGGTTGGGTTCGAAAACCGGGTACGTCCACGACCGAACCGTCTGCATAACGATCGCGCACTGGAACTTTCCCGAATCATTCGTAATAAAATTTTTTAGTATTTTATATGATCCAATTTATGAAATTGCATAATAGGCATGTAGAACGTGCTGGCTATTGTTCGACGGTGGTGGTAGGTTTGAGCTTTCTGTCTCCTGACTCATACCTCACGAAGAACAGTGTCCATGGCGATGTTGAGGTCCAAACATGATGGGTCCAGGTTGCGTTCAAATCCTTATCTTGGTCCGGATGGACATGCTCGGCCAAAGGCTAGGGCAACCTGCTTGTGATTTTGTCGATATTATATCTTAGGTTATAATGTTTGTCGCGTAGTATTCTAAGAAAAATAAGAGCATGTACATTCACAACCGAACATATACATAGAACATTGCACGACATACTCGCGTACGCCGTATGTAGATTTCCCGAAAGTGTGTTCACGACTAGAGTTCGAGATCAGATTACCGACATAGGACACGCCGGTGGAGGGACACTTCCGTGGCAACACAACTCATCGGAATCGATTCCAAGTCGCCGGAGGCGAGCCATAGTCGATTCCTATTGCGAATCGTCTCGTCGCCAGCTAAGATAACGGTGGAGCAGGCGACACTACAAGAAGTTACGTGCAGGCATTCGGCGGCGGCGACGGTGGGATCGTCGGTCGACCGCGAGGCTAATCTAAGCGGTGGAACTAGGGGCTACGATAGCCCGTCCGCGTCGCGAGATGCCTTCACCGCCGCACTCGACGAATTTACAAGCTTCAAGCATTGGACAATACGGTTGCTTTCGTGCTCTTTAATAATTCCAACTTTCGGGCTAGTTGCACATACGAGTTTAAAGAAGTATATTCATTACTACAAGATTCTACAAACCAATCTTATAAAATGCTGACTCTAACCTTTATTCTTGTTCTAGACCCTAGACCCTTATTGGATAGATTTTGGCCCCGCCACTTTCCCTGAAAACAAACTTTTGAAAAAAGAGAATTCCATTTTATTTGATGTGGTGTTACGCACTATCGAGATTGAAATTGGGTTGACAATGGAAATATTATTCTATGCATCGTAAACTTATCGTATACATTTTAATTCGGTCATAAATTTCTGCGTGAAAATCTAATGCGATTATTCCATTCGATTTTCACCGAACATTGCTGACGTGGTGGTCCGGTCATCGTCGGCCCTTCTACGCGGCACATTGCCACTCTAACGATTTTCAGCAAAAATTAGTCGGAATGACTACATTGAAATTTTAGTCAAATTTTTATGATTAAATTGGTAAATTTGGAAAGATTAAAACTGAATCGGCATCCGTACAGTAGGTTTATGACTGATTGGATAATTTCCTTGATTAACAAAGTATCTGGATTCTGAATCAATTGGATATCTAGTAAATTTCATTTCTCTTTCTATAGAAAGTTATTGTATAATCGGGTTTTGATTTTTTTTCAGTTGATTTTACCTTGAAATGATTTTTGCCACTCTAAGCACACGATCCTGAAGAGTAGGGTAACGGTCGTGTAAGGCGTGGAAGCAATTTCTCTAAGACGGAAAGCGATAGAACCGTGGGCGCGCGGGATCACAGGTTTGGATTTTTTTTTTTTTGGGTCTCCTTGTCAACAAAAATGTCCTATTAACAAGCAGCCACAAGAACTAAAAGGACAAAAAAACACAAAAGGAGAAGCGATACTCCCTCCAAAAAAGGTGGATGAGTTTCCTTAATTGTTGCACCAAAGATCATCCGCATTAGGTATTGCTCGGCGTGTCGGGTCAACGCTGCAAATATCTGGTAACTTTCATACGAGGAGATTGTCAAAAAAAGAGTTCAAATCCCAACGTGCCAATATCTAGCTAAACTCATATTTACTCGAAAAATTAGGTTCGTGAGTTATAGACCAATTATAAAATTAGTAATCGGTCCACCCCACATCACATTTCCATTGCGTCGCTTCTTTCGCCCAATACCCCCACACGCGCACTTCAACAAAATCGATGATATCTTCTTATCGATGGTGGTCAGCACGGGCCGTGAATTGAGCAATCGAGCCAACTTAATCGACGCGACAATGGCTTGGCTCGGCACATTTGAACCGGTGACCATTAACACGACCTTAGCCAGCTGGAGCTGCAAATGACGGCCAACGCCTATGTCCTCACCCGATCCTCTCTTATATGCTCCAAGGGCGTGTGAACTAAATTCATATTCATCATTGGATGAAATTGGTTGAATATAACGCGAGTTCTTTTTTCTTCTTTGCAAGTGCGTTTCTTGCTCATGACCTTTTTTGGTCTGCAACTCCATGATTATAACGATAAAGCGAGGGAAAGACTCGAGAATTGAGTTAATTAGGCGGCGTTCGGAAGTGGATTAGGTTGTAACTTTACAACCTATCTTCGAACTTTAGTGTTGAAAACTAAGTCAAGTTGCGAATTTACCTAAGCTTCTGCATTATATTTCGAGTAGAGACCATGACGTGGGATGTGGTGCTTTACCCAATTTTGTCCGATGTGCTCGCGAATATTGGGGGCTGAATTGACCAGCACGAACTTAGATCAAATTAAACTAAGACTCTAGCCATTATAATAGGCCATATGTTCCTTGTTTCTTCAATTGCATATAGTATAAGTCCACCGGGTTCTTTTACTCTGCATAATTTTGAGGAAACTAGCCCTTCGATTGCGGACAAACTTAAAAGATGCACGAAATTCGTATGGGCCTAATACAGGGGAAGTTGTCTAATGGATCCTAAATTTATTGCGCGAATACAAGTTCGGTCCTAAAATTTTCAATTGTCAATTTAGTCACGAACCTTTGCGTGAGATTTCAATACAGCCATTCTGGTTAATTTTTGCTGGGCATCGCTGATGTGGTGTTGTGCCATGTAGGATAGCCGGTGATGATCGGACTACTGCGTCGGCCGTTTCCAATGGAAATTGATCGGTAGGACTTTATTGGAATTCCGTGCAAGGTTTATGACTAAACCGGCGAAATTAAAAAAATCAAGACTAAACTGGCATCCTTCCAATAATTTTAGGACTGATTTGGTAATATTCCCACCTAATATATCATCGCCTTTAATTTGTGACTTCCACGTAAAATTCAGATGACCTTATAATAATGGTGCAATGAATTCATAGCCGTACGATGCACCTAAGAGTAACTTCCCATAGCTATTATATCCGCGCGGATTTAGTTATAAAATAATCACTTGTCGATCATATGGATGACCCCCGTTGTAATTTCGGCCAGGTGTTTTCACTGTTACGACTTTTATCTACCCGGCCTCTCAAACTTGTGGATTTACAAATTAGAACACATCTATAAGTAAGAGCATGAATTGAGCATATTGCTAAAGTATTATACTGAAGCTTTCTCTTTCCAAAAGATCTGCCACTTACAAGCTTCAATCTTATCCTTATTAAAAAGCAAACTCTAGACTTTATAGTATAGGCCGCGATAGAAACCTTATGTTCGCCGTGAGAATCAAACCCTAAATATATTTGTCGGTGTCCGTTCAGACAAAGACTAATAATTTAACAGTTGTGATCATTTCGATGACTTTTGATGCCGAAGGGAGGTGAAGAGTTGAGAAGACTAATCTGCAATACCTAACCAAGGGAGGTGAGATCCTTCATGCGTACCGACCGAGGGCACCGTGCCAGAAAATCTGAGGGGGGTTAAGCCGAGTGGGACAACGTTCGGTTTGGATAAAGTGAATTTTGTGCTAGTGCGTGCATCTCCGGGGGTTAGCCGAGTCGAAAAGCACTGGCGACACGTGTTAGCGAGGAGAAGAAAGAAGCTATCGGCCTGCGACGCGCGTGATTTATCATTAATAAGATAGACACGGCGATTTCCCGCGAAAGAAACGTGGGGAGAAGCTTCGCCCGACCCCGTATCTTTCATGATTTTTCCACTACATTTTCTTGCTCCCTCATACATGCGAAAGCCCCCTTTTCGTGGGCGGGGGGAGAAACAGGAGAAAGGATCACATGTTTTTCACAAAGCAAAATGCTGTCGTTCTTTCTTCCTTTGTTTCCTAGCGAAGCAAAGCTAAAAAGGGCGGGTGCGAGTGCTCTTCCTGGTAGGGACTTCTTCTTCCACCGAGCGAATGAATGGATCGTGGCGTGCCGTGCCGTCTCTTTCGCTTTTCGCACCTCCCCGACAGTGGAGCACGGCTTTGGTCCGGAACGAAGGGATCCGATTGGATCGGACATGTATTCCCACTTTTGTGGGGGAGGGGTGGGGGAGGGGTGGGGGAGGTCTCAAGAGATTAATATAAGAGCACGTTGAGATTTCGCGGGATGGGACAGGACGGAATGGGACGGGATGGGACCGATCTGTTTTGGTTGATGTGATCGTTATGACTTTTGGTTGATGTGATCGTTATGACTTTTGGTTCGGTGGGTACTGTTGTGAAGTCGCGAGCGAGGGCCGGTGACGCTCCGCAGCACCAAGCCAAAAGCCGGTCGAGTCGACGACGAATCATTATTGAACTTAGGATTGTCTTGCGCCGGAGGAAAATTACCGAGAAAAAAAAAGGCCATGAATCCATTATATTCACGTTAATTAGATCATAAATCTTTTTATTTAGCTAATTTAGCTCAAAACATATTGATGATTTGCTAATTTAGTCCTTTCGATTAATTTTCGACGGAAATCACCGACGTCGATACTGATAATGTCACGTAGGACGGCCGGCGCTGACGTGGGCAATTTTGATGATTTTTTGGAAAAGTTTTCTTTCTTTCTTTCTTTCTTTCCTTGTTTTTTTTCTACGAAGTTCGGCGAGGGTCGTCGACCAACCCTCACAAGCCGACCCTTGCCAGCCACTAAGCGAGGGCAGTGAAGCCCACGACTTGGCCCTCGTCGGTAGTGGGCGAGGGTAGTGGCCCTTGCTTAGACGGCTACCGATGAGGGCGTCGCGACCCTTGCCAGATCTGGGTGAGGGCCGCAACCCTCACTGAGCTTAGAAGGAAAAAAAAAAGGAAATAAATAAAGAAAAAGAAAAATTATAAAAGATTTCTATATCAGCGATTCCGTTCAAAATTAGCCAGAATGACCGAATTAAATATTTCGAATTAAATTGGTCAAATTGAAAATTTGAGACTGAATTGGTAAAACTGCAATAGATTTACGACTTCTTTTGTAATTTCCTCCGCAGATCCTAATCCACTACATTGCCTTGGTAGTGCAAGCGTCGTCTTGTTCCTTTCCCCGTCTCTTCTGGGACCTTCCAACGCCCAAATTAGAGGAAAAACTGACAGGGCTTTGCCACCAAGCGATGCTCGAGCGATGTCCTCCGGTATTTTTTGCCATGTTCGGCTTAGTTACTTTGATCGAGGATGTTCCGGCGGCTCGGACTTGATCCGGCATTTCCGAGGGCCGCTCTCGATGAAGAACGTACGATCTGCCCGTTTTCCGGGCTTCCAACCGAAGCTAGTTTTTGTAGAAGATGTGGATCGAAATGTTTTACATATATGTACAAACACTAGGGTTTGGTCCCGGTCCACATCCGACTAACATCTAAACTCGAACTAATCGAAGTAGACACGCGAAAATTGCCCCGATCGGCGAAGTCACTTACAACAATTGACGTTGATGCACGAGGTTTAACGTTTACCAGATGCACAAACACTAGCGTTTGCGCCTCGCCCACATCCGGCTAATATCTAAACTCGAACTAATAGAAGTGGACACACGAAAATTGCCCCCGATTGGCGTAGTCGCTTATGATATTGACGTTGATGCAAATGTGCAGAGAAATATCCAGCGATGGGGTCATCAACGAGAATAGGACAGACCAAGAAAAAAAAAAAAGGAAGAGAGGAGGTCGTTTTCTTCTTCCTTTCTTTGTAATTAATCGTTGAAAAACGAGTGGTCAATTAAAATGATTCATGCCGTCGTCAGAAGTCTCGACGGAGGGAGTGATGATGGATGACGAAGATCGCACATCAGCACGTCTTCTTCGTCTTCCTTTTGCTCCCCTTGGCAGCACTCGTGGAGGTCGAGAGGCGGACGCATCCGTGAGTCGCCGTAGGAGAGTAGGATAGCATGAACGACGGTCGATCGACAACGATGGGAAGTGTCGGGATTTGAATCGTCGACGGTTGCCATAGCATGTTAACTGATTTTTTTCTTCCCTTGGAAAGCTTAAAGTAGAAAATTATCCAAAAAGTTATAAATTTATTGCACTTTTGCCAAGTGAGTAACGAACATTTCAATTTTGCTAATTGCGTCATAAATATTTTCATGATCTGTCAATTGGGTCCACTCGCCACTCGGTCAATTTTAGCCAGAAATCATTGACGTATACCCTTTTTTTCTTTCTCTCTTTTTTTTTTTCCTTCCTTCTTCCTCCTCTAGCCGATCGAGGCCTAGCGACTGGCCAAAGGTGAGGGCCGGTGAGGTCGTTGGCCTTTGGCAAAGCTCGCCCTTGACGAGGCCGAGCCTTGCCCAACGACGGCAAGGTCGACCTTGCCGGCCCTCGCCTCTGGCCGATCATTAGCTATTGCCAATGCTCAGCGATCGGTTAGAGGAGGAAGAAGGGAAGAAAAAAAAGAAAGAAAAGAAAAAGGAAAAATTAAAATTAAAAATTATTAAAAATTATCCGCGTCAGTTCCGATAGTCATATGTGGCACGATCGACGTCCACGTCAGTAATTTCTGGCCATTGACGGGATGGACTCAATTGAGAAAAAATGAAAAGGTTTATGATTTAATTGGCAAAATCGAAATGTTTAAGATCAAATTGATAAAAGGTGTAATAAGATTTAGAACTTTTTAGATAATTTTTTTATAAATAAAACACAGGATAAAGTAATTTTTTTCCCGGGGTTCTCTTGCACAAGTGAAAATTGATGGATACGAGAGAACAAAGAGTGTACACAAAGCTTCAGCGAAGGAAAGTGGACGCCGGATCTTATCCATTGCTTGCGGATTCCCTTATGTCTGGTGAATATTCCATGCGTTTATTTATAAACCGGTTTTCCCGATAATCTCGATTAATTTATTCGGCCAAAAGGGTTTGTTTATTTCCGGGAATATAATGAGAAATTGTCGATGGCAAGACATTCCAATTCGAACTTTTGCAGAGCGAAGGCACACGATCGCGGCCTGATATCATTCCATGCACGAACTGGGTAAGGATACCGTGTTATAATACGGGAAAATTGCTCAATTAGCCTTAAATTTATTTCAAGAATGTCGATTCAGTCATATATTTTTCGGCCTTGCCAATTTAATTCTTAAACTTCACGCGAAATTTCAATGTAGTCCTTCCGATCAATTTGCATAAGAAATCTTTGACCGGGCAAAGTGCTATGTCTGAAGGCCGGCGATGATTAGACTGCCAAATTAACTCTTTCCGGGAAAAATTCCTTCGTGTAAAGGTTTCAGACTAAATTAACAAAATTGAAAAGTTTAAGACTGAATTAACATCCGTATGATAAGTTTTATGATTGATTGGATAATTTTCCCTTATAATCTAAATTGACCAATAAGGTAATGTTAAAGTTTTCAGATATAAACTACTTAAAATTGTCTTTACTTCCTTTTCGTGACAAACAAGCCCTTGATTACGTCGTAACTGTACGTGGTAATAAACCGATTCCAATCCAATCACCTAATGAGAAAGGAACCAGCCCATTGGACGGCGCTGCTCCAAGATAATGTTCTATAATAGTATTCAGAGGAAAGTTTGTGAATCAATCAACGCATCGATCACCTTCTCTATAGGTATGGACCATATGAAGGCCCGAACGATCGAGGATCGAACTCCGTACCCGCGTAAGTAAAGACTATCGCCACATACACAGAATTTTCTTTGTCCAATTGGTAGCATCATCGCTAGTAAAAAGCTCAGCAGTCCACGTTCAAGATCATGTTCTTGAATCCCGTAAAGGTAGCTATGGGGAGGCCCAAGACGACCGCCCAGAGTCCAGCCTTAAATGCAGAACAAGGTGCCAACAGGCTACTGGTTGGGCAAAGCCTCCTCTCAAGCTCGGGATTGAATTGAGAAAAATGACACATATAGTCTCTAAATTTTTAATCTGTTCAATATGATCCATGAATTTTAGCCCAATATATAATATAGTCCCTGAACTTTTAATTTGTGATCCTTGGACTTTCAGTACATTTTGATAACATTATACATTGGGTCAAAGTTCAGAAACCATTTGCGTCATTTTCCCAATTAAGTTTGATGCTAAGAGTAGATGTTACATTCAACGCCGCCTATAAGCATAACACAGCTGCTAATCGTCCATCGTTGAGGTCACTTTAAAATTGGCAAAAGGACACTACAAGTACCATAAGTTGTGTATGGAGATCACTTTGATGCCATAACTTTTTTTCGGATCACTTTGATGCTAAGTCGGAGGAAAAGAGATTACTTAAGTGCCAACTCTGGTAAGTTTGGCCTAAAATCCGACATGACATTTTTTATTAATTTCTGACACCGACATGGCTCGTCGGAGGATGAATTAGCGTGTACAGTCAGCATTTTTTATTTTAGATAATTTTTTTCCTTTTTTTTCTCTTCTTTCCTTTTTCCTTTCTTTTCTTTTTTTTCTTTTCTCCCCTCGCCGGGCAATTGTCGACTGGGCCGGCCACCGGCGAAGCTTGGAAAGGGCTGGGCGAGGGGTAACCTCGCCTGTTGCCGGCAAGGGGCGGCCTTGCCAGTCGCCGGCGAGGGTCGCTTTGCCCAAATCTGGCGAGGCCGCCCCTCGCCGGCCATGGGCGAGGGCCGGCCTCGCCTGTTGCAGACGAGGGTCATCTCGCCCAAATCTGGCGAGCCCACCCCTCTCCAGATCTGGCGAGGGGCGGCCTTGCCCAAATTTGGCGAGGCTGCCCCTCGCCCATGACCAATGAGGGGCGGCCTCGCTTGTCGCCGGCAGGGGTTGCCTCGCCCAGATCTGGCGAGGCCACCCCTCGCCTAGGGGTGAGCGGTTCTCGGTCTGGTCCGGTTCCAAGGTGGAACCAGGAACCGGATAGAGAGAACCGGTTCCCAATTTTCGGAACTGCGGACCGGACTGATTGGTTCTAGGACCAAGAATCGGACCGGTCCAATGGAACCGGTTACTTAGAATTTAGCGTTTTTTTTTTGTCAAACACTTAAGGTTTTGTTCACATTTTACTAATTTTTGTCAATAAATTTATGTCAATAAAGTTCACTTAGGGTTTAATTCACATTTTACTATTTTTTATCAATGAATTTATAATAATGAAATTCACTTAGAGTTTAGTTCACATTTTATTAATTTTTTTAAAGAAAAAAAAATATATATATTAAATAGTCGGTCCGGTCCGGTCCGGTTCCCTCTTGGAACCGGGAATCGGACCGCCCGGAAACCGGTTCCGCTTTTAGGAACCGGGACCAGACCGATAGTCCCGAGAATCGGACCAAACTCTTCGGTCCGGTCCCGGTTTGGGCGGTCCAAGTTGCTCATCCCTACCCTCGCCGGCTATGGGCAAGGCCGCCCTCGCCCAGCCCTTCCCGGGCTTCATCGATGGCCGAGCCAACCACCGGCAACCAGCAGGCGAGGAGAGAAAAGAAAAAAAAGAAAAGAAAGGAAAAAGGAAGAAGAGAAAAAAAAAGAAAAAAAAGGAAAAAAATTATTTAAAATAAAAAATGTTGACTGTACACATTGACTCATCCTCCAGCCAGCCACGTCGGCGTCAAAAATTAATAAAAAATGCCACGTCGGATTTTTGGCCAAACTTACTGGAGTTGGCACTTAAGTGATCTCTTTTCCTCCAACTTGACACTAAAATGATCCGAAAAAAAGTTATGATACTAAAGTAATCTCCGTACACAACTTATGACACTTGTAGTGTCCTTTTGCCCTTTAAAATTGGATCTAACTGTTCTTCGCGTAAATGATTAATCCTCCTTGCTAGGTCGAATGATTGAAGTAATGAACACTTGCGTTCAATTATTAGGTCTAAGGAACTAGACATGCATTGAAAGCAATACTCCTCAAATACGGCCACATAGAAATTTTCAACAATTTTGGGTTAATGAGACAATCTATCGAGGCCCATGCTCGACTCCAACTATCCTTGTTGCGATTATTTCAAAAATGATTTTGTCTATACGAGGCTATGATGATAAACTGCACATGTGGTTTTAGTTAAGACCACAAGTTTTAACAAGATGCACCGTGATTGTCAATATCACCTTCTTGGTTTGTGGCCATTGCCTTCTAACTCACATGAGTCGATCCTACGTAGCATCAAGCTCAAACTTAACTAAATTCATATGCCCAGTGTTCCAAACCCAACTCGAACTCGATCGGGTACTAATGAATTTAGAGAAAGTATCAGAAAAGTCATAAACCTTTTGTATATGTGTCAATTGAGTTTTAAATCTTTTTTTGGTGCCAATTAAAGTTTAGAACTCAATTGGCACCAATGCAAAATATTTATAACCTTTCTGACACTTTTCCCACTGAATTCGTGTGGAATCCTGCAGTTGCATCTTTGCTTTAGTTAGCCTCTCAAATCCCCATCGAAATATGGTTCTACCATCTTTCACAGCTCGCAATTCCTATGGCTAAGAACTCAATTCTGTTCGTAGAGGATAAGAATTTGCACAAGTCATAGCTAGAATTGAATAGTGCGAAGTTTAATACCAAAGGTTATGAATTCTGTTCGTTGACTTTTGCGTAAAAGTATGGAAGGGGGACAATCTTTTTCCTGTATAAAGTTTATTAATTGGAAAATGTATCTGGCATAATTTTTTTTGATCAATTCTTCTTTAGATAAATCTTCTTACGGACGATAAACTTAGCTTAAAATGAAATATAATGTCTAATGGAGGGTCGAGTTTCCATTATAGGACTAGTCAGCCACACTCCCCTACGAAGAAGAAGAAGAAGAAGAAGAAGAAGAAGAAGAAGAAGAAGAAGAAGAAGAAGAAGAAGAAGAAGAAGAAGAAGATGGTTAAATGCGACGCGAGTTACAATTTGAGGCAGCAAGCATTTGGTTCTCGGGCACATGCTTTCAATATGGTTGCCAAAATGTCTGCCAGATAACAGCTGCTGGCTTTGCTAAATCGGCGAAAGTTTCTTCATCTGCACAAGCGAAAACCCTAGCTGTTTATGAATCTATTCTATACTTTAGCGTCGAGAGAAGACCTGGCATCGAGTGTTACTGTAGAGTCTGATCGGGCAGATCTAATTGGTTATTTCAACTGGGAGGAGCATCTTCTTATCTTATCAAGTCCCATCCGATCATTTGCATAGCCCATCTTGTCAGACCAATTTGGCTGCCGACGGGGCTGCGAAATCCCAAAGGCTTGGTTCTCTTCCACAAAACTGGCTCGTAGGCACTCCAGAGGCCCTTTCGACCTTTGGTTTGGGTAAGAACTCATCTCGAAAATGACACAGAACGTTGATACCGGAGCCGATTTTCGAACTGAGCAAACGGAAGATGGGCATGCGCTTGTGCTTTCCAGGAAAAATTCCTCAATCGTATCAGAATCATTGCCAATGATAATCAAGAAAGCTAATTGCGTTGATTGTCGGTCCCAATTTGACAGTAAGGTCTTTTCCTTGGCTGGGGGGACTCTGCCGTCCAATCGATTGAAGCGTTCCTAGATGCAGCGGCACAAATTGATGCTCGTATTCAGGCAATAATGCTCTCTTTAAATTCAATTTGAAATTCATAGTGGAAGCACATACGAGCTTGAGCTTATCAAGCTTGTTCCTTGACCACCAAAGAAAAAAATTGAAGAAAAAAAGGGGAAACGAAACAATTTCAGCAGCCATTTTTCCTTTTTTGTTTCGAGAAGCTCTCGGGGAGTCCTAGCCTCGAGCATCAAGAACATTCATCACATTTGAAATTCAATTTCCATGTTGGAGTGCTAATAAAAAGGAATGTTACGGTGTGATCGACATACTGTAATGTTGGATAAGATAAGATAAAATATGGATATCGGTAGAGGGCTATCTAATATTGTAGCTATTAGTGTGTCGAAATTAAAAAGTTCGACTGAAGAGTTTTCCTAAGTTGGAAATGATCAACACACCCGGATGTTCTTTTATTTTTAATGAATAACTTCTGCAAACCCTAATTTTAGAATGATTTCGTTATGCAGTTTTAGTCAGACACCAAGTTACGTCGGGCCGGGTAGGCTAGCCCCGCTACGGTGCTGGCCGGCCATTCCTTTTGCCATTCCTTTGACATACGAGATTACAAATATTGATGAATATAATGTAGATCGGTTGGTAAAGTTGGGTATCCCATAATTAAAATTATATTATGCACCTGTTACCAAAAAAAAAAAAATTATGCACCTGTACTTTCTTAGCACCAAAGACTTCTCCAAGTATTGCCCAAATCATGGATCTCTTCCCCGCTCCGAGACAAGGCTTGGACCGGCGGCGGCGTCCTAACCTTTTGCCCAGGCTTGTCAAAATTGTGGACGTAGATGTGGTTTAATACTTAAGTATTCTAACATCCTCTCATGCTTAATTTGATTTTTTTTACTAGTACTAAGCGTGGACATATTTAATTGAGGAGGCAAGGGGCATAGAAAGATTCGAACTCAGGACCACTTACTTTAATATCATGTGAGATCACTGTCAATTGTTATAAAAGTTTAAACTGTTAAACAAAGACGATTTAATATTTAAATATTCTACACAATCATATGTTTGACGATGTCCCAGTGCTAAAACTTCATAGTCCAAGAATGGTTGGTTGCGATCTCGGTCTCGCGGGGTCTTGCGATGGCACGGTATGTTTATCCGTCGATAGCACCGGGTTTCTCCTATTTAACCCAGCCACCGAGGAGTCTAGGAATATTCCCAGTTCGGATCTTGTTACAAAATGTCATGCGTTCCTTGGATTCAGATACGACTCCGCATATGATGACTATAAGATGGTACTCGACGAAGGTGTTGAAATATGCTAGGTGGCGATATTTTCCCTCAAGTCTAGTTCTTAAAGAAGGATACTGACCCGACAAGAAAGCCACCTCTTCCTATTTTAGTGAGGTCTTTATTGGAAAGGGGCCTTACACGGGTGCACTTAGATAACTTCTGGGTATTAAGATCAATTAAAGTTAACAAAAAATGTCAGCACATCAAACTAGGGCATAGAGACTAGTAGGGTAAAACAGAGTTATCCATGACGAACTCATAATTATTAATAGGAATTCGAATCAGTTTCTTCCGTTTATTCGCACTCTTAACATCCATGCACAAGAGAAGCCAAAGAGCTTTGTCAAATGCACGGGAGTGATCATCCACAAACAATATTGGGAAAATATCTATTCAAATACTTATGCAGGAGATAAAATTTTATTTAATACTAATTCCCATGTGTGCTGCCAAAAGGGAAAACAAATGATAAGCAAAATTCTTCCAGTTCCTCTTGACTTGAATTCGAGTATACATCTATTCTTTTGTAAAAGTACAAATCATTAAAGGTTCTTCTTCTTTTTTTAGCGAGAAAAAAAAAGTACAAATCACTAAAGAGCGCTACAAATTTTTATCATGCTAATATACTCTTTCTGTAATAACATTATCCGAAATAGAGAAATCGAGAGGCAGAATAAAACAAAGAAAATGAAGATACTCGAAATCGGTCACGGTGCCCATCCCCCATCCCATCGATCACTGCATAGCCCGTGGAGCTTTGGAGTTGCAGGTAGGATAGGAGGAGAGGAGACTCGAGTGCATATCCATCTCCATTAATTCGCAGGATCTCCATTTTCAAAATCGAGTCGAGCTTCATACTTCCCTAATAATTTCGAGTGCATTTTATTTAGCCGGTGAGATCTCCACTGATTTGCACGAGGAAAGATGGGGACGAGAGTTTTGGGGCTTGTCGTCTCTGAAGATGAAGCAAAATGGCCGCTTTTGGTAAAAAATAAACAAATTATTTTCACTAATTTCAGGTGCTTTAAAACACCCCCCAAACGAAAAATGGGATTTGCCAATATTTCAACTGATAATTTGTATTTTAATAAAATTTCACCATGTCCAAATTTAATGATTTACGATATTCTTCGAAAATAAACGACGATATTCATTGATACCTAAATCGTAGATACATTCTTGTTACGACGACGAAAGCGCGAGAAAGCAAACTTCATTTTCTCATACATACATATATGTATGGAGATTTACAGGTTGTAAGAAATGCTTATCCTTCTTCTAAGCAACGCATCTTATTCATCCTTTGGAGCTATCTTCTTAGTAGGGTGAATAATTCGCTCGGAATTCGTGAGTTTCTTAGGGTGCGCATGATAACTTGCCAAATAGTATTTGATTCTGTTTTTTTGTTCCCAGAATCAGTTTGGGAACAGAAATCCGTTTGTTTAATTTTTTGATTCTGGGCACAAATTCTTGCAAATTTGTGCCCAAAATCAGTTTTGGAGTATAATCAAGAATAAAAAAAAAGTAGCTTCTTGATTCTGGGAACAAAAATGAGAATCAATTATTAATAAAAATGAGAATCAATTATTAACAAAAATGAGAATCAATTATTAATAAAAAAATTTTACCGACCATGGCCAGCGACCAAGCCATGACAAAAAAAATAATAAATATTTTCAATAAAAATATTTGATTAAAATATTTTAATAAAAAATATTATTAATGAAAAAATTATTTATAAAAAAATATTTTACCAGCCATGGCCAGCGACCAGGCCTTGGCAAAAAAAATAAAAAAATAATTGCAATAAAAATATTTTTTATTAAAATATTATTAATAATAAATTATTTATAAAAAAATTTTACCGGCCATGGCCAGCGGTCAGGCCATGGCAAAAAAAAAATAAAATATTTTCAATAAAAATATTTTAATAAAAATTATTATTAATAAAAAAATTATTTATAAAAAATATTTTATGTGCCATGGCCAGTGACCAGGCCATGGAAAAAAAATAAAAAAATAACTTCAGTAAAAATATTTTTTTATTAAAATATTATTAATAATAAATTATTTATAAAAAAATTTTACCGGCCATGGCAAAAAAAAATAAAATATTTTCAATAAAAATAATTTTATTAAAATATTTTAATAAAAATTATTATTAATAAAAAAATTATTTATAAAAAATATTTTATCAGCCATGGCCAGTGACCAGGCCATGGAAAAAAAATAAAAAAATAATTTCAATAAAAATATTTTTTATTAAAATATTATTAATACAAAAATATTTGACCGGTGATGGCTAGCGACCAGGCCATGGCAAATAAAATAAAAAAATAATTTTAATAAAAATATTTTTTATTAAAATATTATTAATAATAAAATATTTATAAAAAAATTTTACCGGCCATGGCCAGCGACCAGGCCATGGCGAAAAAAAATTAAAAAAATATTTTCAATAAAAATATTTTTTAGTAAAATGTTTTTTAAAAAATTATTAATAAAAATTTTTTTATAAGAAAATTTTTTACCGGCCATGGCCAAAAAAATAAAGAAATTATTTTTAATAAAAGTATTATTAATTAAAAAATATTTTACCAGCCATGGCCAAGAAAGAGGAGAAGAAAAAAAGAAAAGAAAAAAATATTAAAATATTTAAAATATTATTAAAATATTATTAATAAAAAGAAATTTTATGCCGTTACCAAACGTATTTCTGTTCCCGGGCACAGAATTTTGGACCGTTATCAAACGCCTTCAAATACTCAGAATCAGTTTCCGGGCACAGAATCAAAAAGAATCATTTCTGACCAGAATCTGTTCCCGGGCACAGAATAGTTGTCATGCGCACCCTTAGTCAACTTTCTCAAGAATGTGATTTGGAAGCTTGCGAAGGGGGAAGTTCGAAGCTCGATTCAACGATGCCAATTCAGACTCGGGTCCATGTCGTGTCCCCCCGGACCGATTCTCGGTGCAAACGATTCAAATTAAACAGGAGAACCAATCTTCACTTAATTTTGCCTAATAATAACCTACGAAAAATGTCGTCGTTCGCTGTTTGTTTTTCAATTTGGAAAGAGACACGATACAATTGGTTCGCTCGGCTTAAAAAGACACGATTTGACGATGCAGGCAATAAAAATGCTCGCCGGGATCAATAACAGGACCTGCTCAATTTGTGACGTCGGTTTAATAATGTCCCGTAAATTATTTCGTAACTTTGGGAAATAAAACACGAGGAGCTTCGACCCAAATAAGAACATAGGAACGAGGGAGGAACCGAAATGGGTTAAGACCACCTAGTAAAGGATGTTTGTCCCTCTGTTCTAATAGTGCCCCCCGTCGTGCACTAGCTAAAGCCCATAATGGCCCTTTTGGTTCAAGTTCCGTCGTGGGGGGCGCGGGCCCCACCGATTTGATGGGGGAACAGAAAAAAGAAAAAAGAAAAAATGAAACAAATATGACCATGGTACTACGACTGCTGCTGCTGCTACTACTTGAGTACTTGTTCATATAATCGTTTTGCCTGCTGCCTGTTCTGTCTCCTTCATCTTTCCCCTGGCTGGCCAGCTCGCTCGCTCGCTTCCTCTTAAGAAAAGCAAAAGCCGAAAAACGCAGAGCAAGAAGGAGAGCTCAGCAAAGTCGGTGGAGGAGGATGGAGGATATGAGCACGAGGGAAACACATCCCCATTTCTTGACATCCTTCCCGCGTTTTCCCTCCTTCCGCGTCGATGAGATGATGAGTTGGAGGAGGAGGAGGAAGAGGAAGAGGCGGTCACGGGGAGTGGCTTCCCGCCCTCCCTCCCCGCGCCCCCCGCCGGCGGTATATATATGTCTATCCTTCCCCCTCACTCCCTCAGCTCAGATCACCCCCCTCGCCGCACGTTCACTTCGTTTTTTGTCTCTCTTTCTGCGCAATCCTCATCTTCATCTCCTTCATCTCCATCATCATGAGCGACTGGGATCCTAACTGGTCGCCGCCTCTCAGGTATCTCCTCCTTCTCCTTCTTCTCCTTCTTCAACAAGCTCGCTCTCTTTTCCGTCGTCTTCTTCTTCCTCCTGACGATCTCTGCTTTCCGATTTGCAGTCCGCCTTCCGCTCCGCACGACGAGGCGCCTTCTTCTGTTGCATCTGCGGCGGCGTCGCGAGATGATTCTCCTCGGTTTGCCTGCTGCGCGATCTTCGTTATCTGCTTTTTCTTTCTTCTTTTTGCTCGTTTCTTCGATGTTCGATGCGTGCTGTTTGTTAGTTTGTATTCCGTATCCACTGATTTGCGGCAACATCCTTGCAGCGATTCTCCTCCTCTCGCGAGGTTTGCCTGCTGCGCTATCTTCGTTATCTGCTTTTTCTGTCCTTTTTTTTTCTGCTCGTTTCTTCGATGTTCGATGCATGCTGTTTGTTAGTTTGTATTCCGTGTCCACTGATTTGCGGCGACGTACTTGCAGCGATTCTCCTCCTCTCGCGAGGTTTGCCTGCTGCGCGATCTTCGTTATCTGCTTTTACTGTTTTTTTTTTGGGCTTATTTCTTCGATGTTCGATGCATGCTGTTTGTTAGTTTGTATTTGCAGTGATTCTCTCCTCCTCTCGCGAGGTTTGCCTGCTGCGCGATCTTGAGATCTGCTTTTTTTTTTTCTTGCTTTTTTCGTTAATGTTCGATGCATGCTGTTTGTTAGTTTGTATTTGCAGTGATTCTCTCCTCCTCTAGCGAGGTTTGCCTGCTGCGCGATCTTGAGATCTGCTTTTCTTTGCTGTTTTTGTTCCGTCTCAGTTTTGTTTTGCTTATTTCTTCAATGCGTATGGCTAGTTTTAAGTAAGAATTTAGGGACCGGGGGTTTTTCATTCGGAAGGTTCCGCCGGAACCGAGGAACTTGAAGTCGACATGATGTTATCTTTCTTACGTGTTTCTTACGTGTTTCCTTTTCGGGTCTGCTTACTGTACTGGCGTGATCAAGGCTTTTGAGTTCATCTGTTGCTTGCAAGGGCTATCACGAGTTGTTTCAGCGCATTTTTTTGAAAGAGCAGCGGCTCTATGGGCTGTGTTTGTGGCTGCTCCATTTCATTAGCTTACTGTTTTGTTTGGAAGGAAGAAATAGGAGATCCTTTGAGAATGGGATGGCTGATTCTTTATATCGAATGATATATGGCTTTCCACGAGTACGTTTTGGTGGTGTGGAAATGACATTACTAACGTGCGTTCTTTCCTATGCCTAATAACGCAAGTTGCGTTCATGTTTTATTACACGGGCTAGCATCTGCCTGACGCCATTGTGCAATAAATTTCTTTTGCTTATCTAAAGAAAGCTCTTAGCAAACTTGCTGGAGATGATGTTCGAGTGGCACTCATCTGCTTATGGATACACAAACTTTCCCACAAGCATGCGTAAGTACTTCCTGATTTTCCTCCATTTCCGTCGGCAGTCTCCAGGCGGCGGCTCCTCCTGCTACCGTGGTCGCTTCGCACGGCGGATCTTCTCCAATGAGGTAAGCTCAAATGTTGTTCTCTTCTCTATACTAGGACGCATCTCTGTGGATTGATGTATAGTGGGATTCTGCCCTTGAGATTGCGTAGTTCTCCTTTGTGTACCCTAAAAAAAAGAGATTCAGTAAGAATCGCAGCTAACATCATGTTTGTTCTCTTGTGCATTTCAATTGTACACTGTTAGTTTGGAGCTTTCGTAGAGGATGCGAGTTTATTCAAGGTTACATATTCGGTGTCCAAGTATACTTTATTCCTTCTGTACGAGATTTATATAGGCCTTACAAACGTGGAATGATTATCAAAAAAATCATAAACCTTAACCACGGTTCTTGATGTTCTTCGTTGTGTGCAACTCTTATCGATTGATGCATCATGACTTGAGTTTAGATTTGCTCTTGATGGAATTTAAATGTTGCGGCGATCGAATTTGGCTTCCTTTGAATGGATCAGATGACATTTTGTTTCAGGGATTCTTTTTCTCGAGTCAACTGTGGATGACTTACTCTTGTTTGAACTGTTGTCCCAGATAATGTATTTCTTATAGTTATTGATAAGTTGTGCTGTATGTCATGTTGTATCTCCATGCCTACTAAATTCTATAACTTTTCTGCAGCCTCTTGAATACTCACATCAAGGAGTACCTTGTTGCGCTTGAACTAAGTGATCTCGCGAGCTTGTTTATGGAGGAGGCCAAAAAAAATTCAGACATCCCGCCCGTCCCATTTGTTAAGATGTGGGTTCAGCTGGAAAGCCAGATGATGCCCCGCTCTCCTCCTTCATAGTAAAATTGAATACCTTTTTGTTTCTTTAAAAGTAATTTGTATTTGTGAATTTTAGACATTGACGTCCTTCTTATCTTGTTGGCAGTGATAAACAGATGGCGCCGATGTTATCCCTGAATGAGGGCATCGAGAAGTACCTAGAGCACCTCCAAATTGACAGGAGGAGCTTTAGCGAGAAGGCTTGGAGACATGTTGTTCGTAGGATTCCTCTGATTGCTATTTGGATGGAAAGAATATATCCACAAATTCAAGCTGGCGTGCACTGAGCAGACCGTGTGATACGGAGGCAGTTGGCGGTTGACGACAGTCTATATGGATTTGATAATAACTGCGACGGCAGTCTATATGGATTTGATAATAACTGTGACGACGGATTTGATTCATTGCGCATTACTTTGTATAGGATTGATAATAACTGCGATTGATGATAGATGCTTCCTCTGTAAAGGATCCGCTGCTATTGATAATAGATGCTTCATCTGTATAGGAATGATAACAACTATGATTGATAGTAGATTGATTCATCGTAACTTTGTCTGCATGGGATGCCGCAAGAGATACTCTAGTATATGACGCGAAATTTGTCTTGAAATGTAAGAAACCTAAGTGGCTGATAAATCATAGTTGATCGTCTCACCAAAATATGGATTCTCCCTCTAGGACGCGCAGATGACAATGCAATTCTTGTCCGCAAATGAGGCAGTTAACCTTCGTCTCCAACATTGGCAGGATGCATTTCTCGTGATATGTGTGTCCACAATTGAAATAAGCCCTTTCTTCCCTTCGTGTGCACTCGTCCTGCAAAGAAGCCGATAGCTTGTCATTCGGACTGGTTTGGACATTAGTTTTGAATTAGGTGAAGCTACACAAGTAAGAGATGAATGAGCATCACGAACCGAGCAGACGGCACAAACAATGGGTTCTTCAGCATCTTTCGCAGAATCGTCCTCACCAATAGTTCCCTTTTCCATTCGCTCTTTAACTTTGTTATACCTTCTTCCCGATAGTTCATGTACAATCTGCAATTGCATCTTTACCTTAGTTGTCTCTTCAAATCCTCATTTAAATATGTTTCTATTCATCCACGGCTCAGAATTCCGTTGGCTAAGAATTCAATTCAGTTTATAAAGGATAAGAACTTCTATAACTAGTTGCTAGATCTTAAATATACAGAGTTTAAAAATAAATGTTACAAATTCTATTCGTTAAGTTTTCTGCAGAAATCTGATTAACAATGAGGGATAATCTTTTTTACCGATGACCATATGCATATAAGTGTATTATTTTGAAAAAGTCCGTCACAAGTAATAAGAAGGAAAAGATTGAAAGTTGAAATCGAAAAAAGAAAAAAAATCATATCACTTGCCTATACTCAGATTTTACACTTAGTCACCTACACTTGAGATTTTACAACTGTGTTGACAATAAGACAAGCGAAATGATATTTTCATAACCAAAAAGTTTTCTTCCACAACCTTTTCGGAGTCTCTAATTTTGAAAAGACCATTCTGCCTTAAACCTACCTCATACACGTTCTCCATTAAGATTCCTGAAAATTATGAAGGCTTAAATACCCATAGCATAATTGAGGAAATAGTTAAAGAAATCTAAACTTACTTTTTGATTTTTATATTTGTTGTTTCTACAATGTTCCATTTTCAATTTTTGATTACTTGACCCTGTTGCAATCTAAAAGCAACGGCGTCGACCAATCTGAATATTGCTATTCGACGACTCATTTTCGAAAGAAAAAAAAAACGTCCCATATTTCTAAATTTCAATTTAATCTAAACATAATTTATTCCAAATGAATTATAGAATACAAACATCTATAATATTTTCATTTAATTTAATCATAAATCAAGTGAACATCTTTATTAGTTGCTATTTATTCACATTACTAAAATAAGCTATTGTTTAAGTTAAAAGTAATGTGTTTTAGGAAGGATAAATACTTCGGTTTTCCTATTTATCAAAAAAAAAAAAAAATACTTCGGTTTTCCGTTTAGATTTATAAGATATTTCATCCAAATGGCGTTTATATTTTTTTCTTTATGTATTTTACCCATGACTAAGAATATATGATTATGCCATACAAGTTCACATAATCAAATAAATTATACTTAAAACTATAAGCAAACTTTTTGGTGAGAAAATAAGTTTGTAATTTGTTTTATTGTCAACTTTAATTTACAAAGATATATATATATATATATATATGTTAAGTTTTGCAACAATGAAAAATTATTATAATTATTAAACTTAAAGGAAATTTATTTCAATATATTAAGTACCCTTTATCTATCTAATTGAGCAATAATTTTAATTGATGTTCCGTTTATAAATTCTCTATGTTTTTTGTTGCCTTTTCATTTAACTTTAGCATATGTTAAATAGATTGCACAAAATATTTTCTTTTCACTTCGTGCTTGCCTTTCACAATCACAAGATCAAATTAAAAAAAAACACCAAAATCAAAGAAAAAAGAGAATTTCATGTATGTCCAGCTCATCCGGTCTGAACTAACATAAGACGAGAATACCCAATAATTTTCGAGAAAGAAGACGCTCAGAATGACAAAGGAACGTAGGGCTGAGTAGGGGTAAGTTTTTTAGCATGAAAAAGAGAAACACAACGTTAGTTTACACTATTTTGCCAACCTACTCAATTAATTATTTGGTGTAGGGTATTTTTGTCTTTATGATTGTTACGAATCTTCAGGGAAATTCAGGATGAGCTTTTAAGGGTAAATTAGTCTAACAAAAACACAAATACTTTTCGGTTGTGGAAATATCATTTCGCTAAGATAAAAAAGCAGACAATATATATAAATCAAGACAAGTTAATTCAGCGAATTTCCGACCAAAAAAAAATTTCAGCGAATAAGTGTTAAGGCAAGATAAGGATAATGCCCTTTCTTATTTTCTTTAATAGTTCAACTTATTTATCCATCCAATAAAAATTTGTGATTAGTAAAGAATTGGAACGTAAAAGAGTTTGGGTTTACTTAATTGCTCAACAGATATGCTTGTCAACATGCTCAGTATTTGTCAGACGGGATCGAGGGATTGCAATTAGTATGATGTACAATTGACTGGGTAGATAAAAAGCAAAATAATGAATAGTTACTTTTCCTTGTCAAATGATAAATAAAAAAATATATCCACGCAACCAGGTGATAATATCTTTGCATGAAATAGAACAAGAACTCCAATGCCGCATGTTTAGAGTTTCTCACAAAATTATATTGGTGAGTGGAATATTGACTATAAAATAGTATTTTTCGTGATGTTTACTCACCGGAGGAATCAAATGATAAAAGAATGCACGAAATAAAATGTCAAAGCGAAAAGGAAATAGGCGTAATAATCACGGACAACTATGTCGATGGACAAAGCAAATGGCTATTGATAAAAGGGGAAACAAACTATCGATGGCATAGAGAAAAAAACTTGAGATAGCTAATCGCCAAGAAATACATTTAAAAAAAATGCATAGTTAGAATCATAAGAGGGATATGAAACTTAGAATAGTTTTTAATAAAGGAAACGACAGTGATAGGAGCAAGAGAAATATTACATGGTAAGGGACTTTCCGAAGCCTTGGAACCATAAAAAGATAGATGTCGACTAGTTCATCGAGCGTGAAATGAGATACCCAGAATTCCATTGGTAATGGCTTTATCTGCAATAACAAAATCGAGAGAAAGAACCGATGAGCATTCTCATCTAATGAAAGCGCCAACCCTAGCTTGGCAAATCTGCAATCTCGGTTTGGTTGTGCACGCAGTGCCCCGACATCGCGCTCTAGTAAAGGGGGCTACCCATCACAACCGGCGTTGAATAAAGGAAGGCACGAGGTTATTCTTCAATATTAAGAAAAGAAGAAGCAGAAGAAAGCTTTATGATAGGAACGACCTTTCCGAATTGAAGCGGCGGTGCAACATTTTCCCCCTCCTCTCGAGTAACCGTCATTGATTCTCTCCGACGCTAACGACGATATTTGGCTTCTGATTTCCTTCGGTCTTCTTCTCTTCGAGTTTTGGTGAATAGATTTTATAGGCGGGGGTTGCCAATGCAATTTCGATACTTGTAAGGAAAGTGGCCGATATCTTCCCGGTAACGATTTGGGTGGGAATGGGATATCTCTCTTCTTTTAACTACAGCAGATGGAGTACGTGCTCGCTGTGAAGTCTAGCAATTTTAGGAAAGAAATGGAACTTTTGAACATCTTATCCGATCAAAAATCCTATCTACTCTAATCTCTCCACATAACAAATCAACCCAGAAGATAGTTTGAACCTCAAATTGAGAAACAAAATCGCGACTCAATCTCTTAACCCTTCAAATTACGATTCCTTAGAATCTCAAACGCCTTCCAAATTTGGATTAGAATCTTTCTAACCTTTGACCGGTTCAATCCTTCTTGTTTTAAAATTTTCTGGTTCGTCTCCCCGAATTGGCCTTCACTTGACCTGGAACAAAGAAGAAGAAAGAGAATAAAAAAAGTGGACCGACTGAAACAAAACTGATTAAATGCGGGTAACAACTTGAATTGGCAATAATTTGACACTTTAAGGCTCCGTTCGTTTGCTGGGAAAATATTCTTCTTTTGGAAAATATTTTTCCGAAAGTCATTTTCCTGAAAAATGTTTTCCTGGAACACAATTTTCTTATGTTCGGCTAAAATTTGAAAAAGTTTCGGAAAATATTTTCTGGTGTTCGGCGGCCGCTGATTCGGCGATGTCCGGCGACTGGTAGCGTCTGGCAACCGGCGGCGGCGACAGCCGTGCAACCGGCGGCGGCGATTGGCGACCGGCGGCCGATGGTGGGGACCAGCGATCAACTTCCTCTCCCACAGAAAATATTTTCCCTCCAATAGGCAATTTTGCCTTCACTTTGGGGGAAAATGATTTCCTCTTTATGAAAAGAGGAAATCATTTTCCTCAAAACAATGAAGGATTTGAAGGTGAGGAAGGAAAATATTTTTCCACGGAAAACATTTTCTGCCCCCGAACACCGGAAAATGCGGAAAATGTTTTCCGGAGAAACATTTTTCTGGAAACGAACAGAGCCTAAGTGGTTATTTAAAAATGAAACTACGTTCATAAAAAACGGTTTTCCTCATAGCAACCAAGATTATCATTTTATTCTGCTTTACTATTAGAAGGACACCGAACATTTTCATATAGTTTAGGGACTAAATTGAACATGTACAAAAAGTTCATAGGCCATATTGAACAAATTAAAAATTCGAGGATGGCATTGCACATTGAGCTAAAGTTCAAAGATCACATTGAACAAATGTAAAGTTCAGGGATCACATTGCACATTCATCACTAATCACGACAGCATTACAAATTAGATGCACCATGAAAAATGCTCTCACTACTAGCTACGATATGACGTGGATCAATAGAATTCACACTACTGACTCCTAAATCGATGCACTATACTTGATTTGTTGTTTAAGGTCTTGGTATTTGATTTCGTTTTGAAATATAGTGATTTTGTTGTCTATGTTTCCAAGCGAAACATTTCTCAATTTGGAAAGAATTGCTTATCATTCTTTCATATTTCACAATTAGAAGCACCGTTATTACAAGATAAGACTTAAATTGGAAGTCCTTTTCTACAACAGTTCACGCAATTCCTTTAAGTTTGAGATCTGAAATTAGAAAACTTTGGTAGGGCCAAGATTAATGGACGAACGTGTATCTCTAGAGTATTGCCGGAACCACAAGCACCAAATTTAAATGACAATAGATATGTCTTTTAAATATGGCCGATTTATTGTTTCACGGTTCATCTGGTTACTCTTTCCTTTAATATTCATTTATCTTAGATTTGCAATCAGTTCTCAAATTTTTTCCAGTAGAATTATGACTTATCTAAAACTTAGCTTATTTTGTTATTATTATTTAGTTTCTCCACCGAAATTCTCTCAACTCCATCAAAAATACTATTTAGTTTTATTTTCTTCTTTTTAATTCACCTATTCTCATTTGCGATTGATACCCATCTATTTACGCTACCATAAAAAGCTGATTTTCAAATTGGGTATCCACCTTTTGACACTCTTTTGAGTCATCGGCATGTCCACAATCTATCATCCAGTGTCCTCGTAATAGCAGCGGAGAATAAATTGATAAATCTCGGTTGCTCTAGGTGAAACAGTTTCTGTTGGACATAGTTTTTATTCTAGATAACCATTTAAAATCTCAAATAAATTGCCACTTCAAAGTGTAACCTGCATTTAATCAATTTTAGTTCAATCGATTTACATATTTTCTATATGGCATGCGCAAATTTCTAAATATATCGACATGGATGATCAAGATCATATGACGGTACCATACCAATATATGCCTAAAGGCGCGAGCTACGCAAATTCACGAATACCTAAAATTTAGGTTCACTTTCCTTTTAACCTTTTCCGACCATGTTCCAGGTCAGATAAAGGCCAAATCAGGGAGATAAATAAAGAAGAAAATTGAGGATTTTTGTTATATATGGAGAGATAAGAGTAGGTAGGATTTTTGTCAAATTGGATATTCAAAGTTTCACTGTCTTCTTTTTAAGATCTTTTACCTAAATTGCGAGACCTTACATTTGCACGTATTCCATTTGCAGAGCCCATCTTGTCAGACCAATTTGGCTGCCGACGGGGCTGCGAAATCCCAAAGGCTTTGGTTCTCTTCCACAAAACTGGCTCGGAGGCACTCCACAGGCCCTTTCGGCCTTAGGTTTGGGTACGAACTCATCTCGAAAATGACAAAGAACGTTGATACCGGAGCCGATTTTCGATTTGCGCAAACGGAAGATGGGCATGCGCTCGTGCTTTCCAGGAAAAATTCCTAAATCGTATAAGAATCATTGCCAATGATAATCAAGAAAGCTAATTGCGTTGATTGTCGGTCCCAGTTTGACAGTAAGTTCTTTTCCTTGGCCGGGGGGACTCTGCTGTCTAATCGATTGAAGCGTTCCTAGATGCAGCGGCACAAAGTTTGACGCTCATATTCAGGCAATAATGCTCACTTTAAATTCAATTTGAAATTTATCATGGAAGCACATACGAGCTTGAGCTTATCAAGCTTGTTCATTGACCACCAAAGATAAGAATGGAAGAAAAAAGGGGAAACGAAACAATTTCAGCCGCCATTTTTCCTTTTTTGTTTCGAGAAGCTCTCGGGGAGTCCTAGCCTCGAGCATCAAGAACATTCATCAAATTTGAAATTCAATTTCCACGTTGGAGTGCTAATAAAAAGGAATGTTGTGGTGTGATCGACATACCGCAATGTTGGATAGGATAAGATAAAATCTGGACATCGGTAGAGGGCTATCTAATATTGTAGCTATTAGTGTGTCAAAATTAAAAAAAGTTCAACCGTAGTGTTTTCCTAAGTTGGAAATGATCCCGGATGTTCTTTTATTTTTAATGAATAACTTCTGCAAACCCTAATTTTAGAATGATTTCGTTATGTAGTTTTAGTCAGACACCAAGTTACGTCGGGCCGGGTCGGCTAGCCCCGCTACAGTGCTGTTGTCGGTCCGTGAGTAGGTGGAAAGAACATGAGAAAAAGGAAGAGAAAGGGAGACGAGAGGCTATCCAACTGGTTATAAGTTTTGACATCTTAAAAAGTAATAGGTATTTTAAATTCCAGAAAATGAATTAGGGAAAGGATGGGATAGCTTATGTTAGACAAAAGTTTTTGAAAAAAAGTAAACTCGTCAACCAAAGTTAAATTAAAGCATTAATTAGAAATAAAATCACAGCTTATAATATTATTCTAGAAATATGACATCAATAATGCAAAAACTACTAACTGATATTTTGGTACCGAAATTTGTATGGGAGCTCTACTAAGGAAAGTTCAAATATAGAAATATCTTGATTAATGTGAGTTTGAAATATGAAGTTGAAAGAAAACGACGTAATTGAAAAAAATCAAGTGATGATATAGAAATGCAATGTAGCCATTAGGACTCTGAGACTCAAAGTTTACTCACTAAACTTGGTAGTGAATTGAAAAATTTGCGGTGGACGGTAAACAAATTAACACGAAAAAAGCTAAATATTTGGAAGGGAACGAAATTTCGAGTTTCATAAGCAAACAACGCTGGGAAAATATCTATTCAAATACTTATCGATGAGATAAAATTTTATTCAATACTAATTCACATTGGTGCTACTAAAAGGGAAAACATCTCAGACGGGAAATGATAAGCAATTCTTCTGGGTCGTTTAAACTCGAGTATACATCCATTCCTTGTAAAAGTTCAAAT
The DNA here is from genome assembly GCA_031216285.1 of Syzygium syzygioides. Classification (NCBI taxonomy): domain Eukaryota; kingdom Viridiplantae; phylum Streptophyta; class Magnoliopsida; order Myrtales; family Myrtaceae; genus Syzygium; species Syzygium syzygioides. The sequence continues at coordinate 25,959,487 of CM062247.1, forward strand.
CATTAAAGAGCGCGATACAAATTTTTATCATGCTAAATTACTCTTTCTGTAATAACGTTATCCGAAATAGAGAAATCGAGAGGGAAAATAAAACAAAGAAAATGAAAATATTCAAAATCGGTCGCTGGGCTTATTCCATCCCGTCCAATGCCATCCATCACTGTCCGAGCTTTTTGCAGCATTAGCTGGTGCGAACGTAGGAGGGAGGTAGACCCGGAGGAGAGAACCACGTGCAAGCAAATCCATACTCCCAATAATTAGCAGGGGTCACCATTTTCAAAAGCGAATCGAGCTTCGTAATTCCCCAATAATTTCAAGTGCTTTTTAACCTGGAGGTTTTAGCGAGCGAGAGCTCCATTAATTTGCTAATCATTTGTATTTTAGTAGAGATTTCACCAAGTCCAAATTTGATGGTTTACGAAATTCGACGATAAGCAACGATATTTACGTATATTTAAATTTATAATAAGAATGAGTTCTAATCTAATATGTAAATACTGATCTATTAGGGGCGCGGGGCCCACCGATTTAATTGGGGGGGGGGAAGAAAAAAAAAAAGACCATGGTGCGACTGCTGCTGCTGCTGCTACTTGAGTACTTGTTCATCACGTGACCATTTTGCGTGCTGCCTGTTCTCTCTTCTTCTTTCCGCTGGCTGGCCAGCTCAGTAGCTCGCAGCTCGCTCACTCTTAAGAAAAGCAAAAGCCGAAAAACGCAGAGCAAGAAGAAGAGCTCAGCAAAGTCGGTGGAGGAGGATGGAGGATATGAGCACGAGGGAAACACATCCCCATTTCTTGGCATCCCTCCCGCGTTTTCCCTCCTTCCGCGTCGATGAGATGATGAGTTGGAGGAGGAGGAGGAAGAGGAAGAGGCGGTCACGGGGAGTGGCTTCCCGCCCTCCCTCCCCGCGCCCCCCGCCGGCGGTATATATATGTCTATCCTTCCCCCTCACTCCCTCAGCTCAGATCAACCCCCTCGCCGCACGTTCACTTCGTTTCTTGTCTCTTTTTCTGCGCAATCCTCCATCTTCATCTTCTTCATCTCCATCATCATGAGCGACTGGGATCCTAACTGGTCGCCGCCGCTCAGGTATCTCCTCCTCCTCCTCCTTCTCCTTCTTCAACAAGCTCGCTCTCTCTTCCGTCGTCTTCTTCTTCCTCCTGACGATCTCTGCTTTCCGATTTGCAGTCCGCCTTCCGCTCCGCACGACGAGGCGCCTTCTTCTGATTCATCCGCGATGGCGTCGCGAGATGATTCTCCTCGGTTTGCCTGCTGCGCGATCTTCGCTATCTGCTTTTTCTTTTTCTTTTTGCTCATTTCTTCGATGTTCGATGCCTGCTGTTTGTTAGTTTGTATTCCGTGTCCGCTGATTTGCGGCAACATCCTCGCAGCGATTCTCCTCCTCTCGCGAGGTTTGCCTGCTGCGCGATCTTCGTTATCTGCGTTTTCTGTTTTTTTTTTTTGCTCATTTCTTCGATGTTCGATGACTGCTGTTTGTTAGTTTGTATTCCGTGTCCACTGATTTGCGGCAACATCCTTGCAGCGATTCTCCTCCTCTCGCGAGGTTTGCCTGCTGCGCGATCTTTGAGATCTGCCTTTTTTTTTTGGCTTATTTCTTCGATGTTCGATGCTCGATGCATGCTGTTTGTTAGTTTGTATTCCGTGTCCGCTGATTTGCGGCGACGTACTTGCAGTGATTCTCCTCCTCTCGCGAGGTTTGCTTGCTGCGCGATTTTGAGATCTGCTTTTTTTTTTTTGTTCTTATCTCGTCAATGTTCGATGCATGCTGTTTGTTAGTTTGTATTCCGTGTCCACTGATTTGCGGCAACATCCTTGCAGTGAGATAGAGCTTCGAAGCTTGAATCAGTACATTGAGGAATACCTTCGCCTGCTTGGATTGGATGATCTCGCTCACCAGTTCAAGGAGAAGGCCGACAAGGCCGAGTGGGAAGAGGGCCTCCCTCCGGTTCCGTTCGTTCAGGCATGGGTCGATATGTCGATCAAAAGCGCGAAATTTTGCCACTCTTATCCTCGCAAGTAAGTTCTCTTGGAGAATTTTGCACTACCGTACGTTCAAAAGGAGGTTGGAGGACTTGACCATTTTTGTAGTCTGTTGGCACATGTAGGATAAAACTATGCTGTCGATGCCTTGTATTTGTGTTAAATATTGTGCGATTCAATTAGTTTGTGAATCTTAACTATTGAGGTCGTGTTTCTGTTCTTCTCTCTCTTTTTATTTTGCCGTTTTTCGTTTGCAGTGACGGAGATGCGGCAGCAATAGCACCACTGAATGTGGGCGTCGCAGCGTACCTGAAAGACCTCGAGATTGACTTCGAGAGTTTCAATGCCAAAGCTTCGAGCCATGTTGTCCAAAAAGGCAGTCTGATTCACCTGTGGTTAGCAGTAGTCTATCCCGAGCTTGGTCCAGTGCCTTCTGCAGAAGAGCCGTCGAGTGGCTGCGATTGATGATAGGATTTGATTCATCGCACTAGACTGTCTGTATAGATAGAGAATGCTACGACATAGAAACCAGAATAACAAGAAATTTGCTTGAACTGTAAGGAAACTGATGACTCGTACATGGCCAATTGTTGATTCCCTAGTACAGGGAGGTAATAATACCGTATTCTTGTCTGCATTTGAGGCTGATGGACCATTATTGTCTTTCAACACTGGCGGCATGCATTTCAAGGTGTGTGAGCGTGCACAGTAGATACAAGCACGCCCTTCCCGCTGGTTTGCATTTCTCAGGGTGAAAGCCACGCGCTACTGAACACTGATAATGATTGAGAGAGCTCGACATCTTTTCCCATTTGCTCTTCGAACTCTGTTGTGCTTCTTGCACAATGAATTCGTCCAGAAGCTGCAGTTGCATCTTTACGTTAGTTAGCTTCTCAATTCCTAATTGAAATATGGTTCTACAGTAATCCGCTTCTTGGAATTCCTTTGGCTAAAAGCTCAATTCATTTATAGAGTATACAAATTTATACAGGTGATAGCCAAATTTGAATCGTACAATATTTTATGCCAAATGTGATGAATTTGGTTCTTGGACTTTAAGTGTGACGAGGGGGACAATCTTTTTCGTGCATGAAGTTTATTATTTGGAGAATGCATTGGGCATAGGATCTGTCAATTCTTCTTTGGATAAATTTTCTTACGGCTGATAGACTTTGCTTGAAATGAGATATACCTAAAAGAAATTTTCTGAGTCGTATGACTTGCCTAGACCCAAATAAGGGAAATGGTAGTTTTATAATAAAAAAGTATTCTTCCACAACTCTTTCGAAATCTTAAATTGGAATAGACTAATTTGCCTGGAAGCTCATATGCATTCTTGAAAATCGTGAAGACTTGTATGCCTATACCAAACTGCGCAGCCCCCGCTAAGTGTTGGTTTGTGCATATGAAAAAATATGGTTTGGTACTTTCGTAGGTATTTGGTTTGGTATGATATGGATTATACATATCAAGATATTTAGAAGCTGACCGAATGAAATGAAGTACTTGTCTTGACTGGAACTCAGCCGTCCATCCAATCCATTGAAGCTTTTGTAGATGCAGCGGCACAAAGTTCATAATCATTTTCAGGCAATAAATCTCTCTTCAATTTCATTTTGAAATTTATAGTGAAAGCACGTACGAGCTTGAGCTTATTAAGCTTAAAAAGTTTTATGTTCAAACTCTATTCGCGTTATAACCATATTATAATTACTGAACTCGAGCTTGAGCTTAATGAGCTCCAACTTTCCCTCGCATTTATAACCACACACAAGCATGCTATGTACTCTTATAATTTCTGTAATTTATATGGCCATAAAAAAGTTTGAAATAACAAAAACGTTTGATTAGGCTCGCTAAGTATGTTGAGTTGAGTATGGCGAGCTTGAGAACCTTGAGTTTGACTCGACTGAATGGTCGAGTGGCTCGAGCTCAACTAGAAATCTGGCTAGTCAAATCTCAAGTAATCAAGGAGCTGTGCCCCAACCACTAGCGACCAACGAGTGAATCATACCGAGTTTCACTCCTCTTCAACGTGATACACCATGTTTGATGACGATAAGTAAAAAAAAAATGCTTAAATTGATTAATGGAAAAAAAGTTAGTTGTGAGTTAATATAATGTCTAGAATAATAAAAATCTATAATACGTGCTCATGTATTTACCTAAATACGTAGCAAGAGAAAAGGAAAAAAATAAGGAAAAAGGTGCGGGAAAAAGAGAGGGTGGCTTTCTCGTCCAATCGTGTATTTTTACGCATATCATTCGGGGTCGTTAATCATTCGGCGTATTTTATTTTAAAATTGTTCTCAACACCTGTACTATAATCTCAGAAAAAATCGATAGAAGGAAAACATATAGTAGATGCTTAAACAGTGGTAACATGCATTCATCTTTAGGGTTCTTAGGCTCCTAATTTGCTAACCATCTTCAAGGTCCAATGAAGGCTATTTGGAAGAAAGTCATGCATTCTGTCTCTATAGGTAACTTTGTTAATGTAAAAAGTACCATACATCGTGTAATCATTATTATTTCTTAAGAGAATAAATCATATAAGTTGTTGAAGTTTTTACATTATAATATATATAATTTGTCAAAATGTTTCCCAAACAATGTTGTTTATTGTCCATCAAGCATACAAATTCAACACAATGCGTGGGTTTCGTCTAGTTTAGATTACTTTATAGGTCACAACTAAATACTATTTGGGGAAATTATTCATCATATAGTTGATTTTTGCAACAAAAGTCCATAATGTGCAAATTCAAACTATAAAATCGGAACTCAACATAATAGAAATTGAGGATAATCATCCAAACAAGACTTAAGATTTTAGCCGTTGGTCGATAGAAAGCTTACGGTTTTATTTTGCTTAACTAAGGGCCACAAAGTTTTCCTTTTAAAAAAAAAATTCACGATCAGATCTCTCGCTCGTCATCGGTGGAATTCAGAAAACTTCTCAATTGACCAATATAAAATCTTAAATTTTCATTTGACCAACGTACGAATGTTAAGTCCTGTTTCTACACCGGAAAATTACCAAAAAAAGTCATAAACCTTTTGTAATTGTGCTAATTCAGTTCTAAACTTTTTGCAATTGTATCAATTCAGTTCATCTAACCACTTTTGGCCAGCCGGCGTTGACATGGATGCCGGCCAGCTGACGTGGCAATTTTTAATAATTTTTAATTTATTTTTCTCTTTTTTTTTCGCCTATCTTCTCTCCCAGTCGTCGAACCGGCGACCGGCAAGAGGCTGAGGTTGGTGAGGTCCACCTCGCCGATCATGGGCGAGGCCGCCCCTCGCCGGCACTGGCGAGGTCGACCTATAGGGTAAAATATGTAAAAGGAATAAAATAAAATTGATTAAACTTGGACATAGAAACCTGTAGGGTAAAACAGAGTTATCCATAACGAACTCATAATTATTAATAGGAATTCGAATCAGTTTCTTCCGTTTGTTTGCACTCTTGACGTTCCATCTTCCATGCACAAGAGAAGCCAACTAGCTTCGTCAAATGCACGGGAGTGATCATCCACAAACAACATTGGGAGAATATACCTATTCAAATACTTATCCAGGAGATAAAATTTTATTTAATACTAATTCTCATGTGTGCTACCAAAAGGGAAAACAAATGATAAGCAAAATTCTTCCGGTTCCTCTTGACTTGAATTCGAGTATACATCCATTCTTTTGTAAAAGTACAAATCATTAAAGGTTCTTCTTCTTTTTTTAGCAAGAAAAAAAAAGTACAAATCACTAAAGAGCGATACAAATTTTTATCATGCTAAAATACTCTTTCTGTAATAACATTATCCGAAATAGAGAAATCGAGAGGCAGAATAAAACAAAGAAAAGGAAGGTACTCGAAATCGGTCACTGTGCCCATCCCCCATCCCATCCATCACTGCCCCAGCTTTTGCAGCATAGCCCGTGGAGCTTAGGAGTTGGAGGTAGGACAGGAGGAGAGGAGACTCGAGTGCATATCCATCTCCATTAATTCGCAGGATCTCCATTTTCAAAAGCGAGTCCAGCTTCATACTTCCCTAATAATTTCGAGTGCATTTTAGCCGGTGAGATCTCCATTGATTTGCACGAAGGAAGATGGGGGCGAGAGTTTTGGGCTTTGTCGTCTCTGCAGATGAAGCAAAATGGCTGCTTTTGGTAAAAAAATAAATAAATTATTTTCACAAATTACAAGTGCTTTAAAACACCCCCCAAATGAAAAATGGGATTTGCCAATATTTCAACTGATAATTTGTATTTTAATAAAATTTCACCATGTCCAAATTTAATGATTTACGATATTCTTCAAAAATAAATGATGATATTCACTGATGCCTAAATTGCAGATACATTCTCGTGATGACGAGGAAAGCGCGAGAAAGCAAACTTCATTTTTTCATACATACATGTATGTATGGAGATTTACAGGTTGCAAGAAATGCTTGTCCTTCTTCTAAGCAACGCATCTCATTCATCCTTTGGAGCTATCTCCCTAGTGGGGCGAATAATTCGCTCGGAATTCGCGAGTTTCTTAGTCGACTTTCTCAAGAATGTGATTTGGAAGCTTGTGAAGGGGAAGTTTGAAGCTCGATTCAACGATGCCGATTCAGACTCGGGTTCATGTCGCGTCTCCTCGGACCGATTCTCGGTGCAAATGATTCAAATTAAACAGGAGAATCAATCTTTACCTAATTTTACCTAATAACAACCCACGAAAGAAGTCGCCGTTCGTCGTTTGTTTTTCAATTTGGAAAGAGACACAGGAGACAATTGGTTTGCTCGGCTTAAAAAGACTATATTTGACTATATTTGGTTCAAGTTCCATCGTGGGGGGCGCGGGCCCCACCGATTTGATGGGGGGAAAAGAAAAAAGAAAAAAGAAACAAGTATGACCATCGTACTACGACTGCTCCTGCTGCTACTTGAGTACTTCTTCATACACGATCATTTTGCCTGCTGCCTGTTCTCTCTTTCTTCATCTTTCCCCTGGCTGGCCAGCTCGCTCGCTCGCTCTTAAGAAAAGCAAAAGCCGAAAAAACACAGAGCAAGAAGAAGAGCTCAGCAAAGTCGGTGGAGGAGGACGGAGGATATGAGCACGAGGGAAACACATCCCCATTTCTTGACATCCTTCCCGCGTTTTCCCTCCTTCCGCGTCGATGAGATGATGAGCTGGAGGAGGAGGAAGAGGAAGAGGCGGTCACGGGGAGTGGCTTCCCGCCCTCCCTCCCCACGCCCCCCGCCGGCGGTATATATATCTATCCTTCCCACTCCCTCAGCTCAGATCACTCCCTTCGCCGCACATTTTTTGTCTCTTTTTTCCGCGCAATCCTCCATCTTCATCTTCTTCATCTCCATCATCATGAGCGACTGGGATCCTCAGTGGTCGCCGCCTCTCAGGTATCTCCATCTTCTTCTTCTCCTTCTTCTCCTTCTTCAACAAGCTCGATCGCTCTTCCGTCGTCCTCTTCTTCCTCCTGACGATCTCTGCTTTCCGATTGCCAGTCCGCCTCCCGCTTCGCACGACGAGGCACCTTCTTCTGATGCATCTGCGGCGGCGTCGCGAGATGATTCTCCTCGGTTTGCCTGCCGCGCGATCTTCGCTATCTGCTTTTTCTTTCTGCTTTTTGCTCATTTCTTCGATGTTCGATGCATGCTGTTTGTTAGCTTGTATTCCGTGTCCACTGATTTGCGGCGACGTACTTGCAGCGATTCTCCATCTCTCGCGAGGTTTGCCTGCTGCGCGATCTTCGTTATCTGCTTTTTCTGTTTTTTTGTTTTTGCTCATTTCTTCGATGTTCGATGCATGCTGTTTGTTAGTTTGTATTCCGTGTCCAGCGATTCTCCTCCTCCTCGCGTGGTTTGCCTGCTGCGCGATCTTGAGATCTGTTTTTTTTTTTTTGCTTTTTTCGTTAATGTTCGATGCATGCTGTTTGTTAGTTTGTATTTGCAGTGATTCTCTCCTCCTCTAGCGAGGTTTGCCTGCTGCGCGATCTTGAGATCTGCTTTTTTTCGCTGTTTTTGTTCTGTCTTAGTTTTGTTTTGCTTATTTCTTCAATGCGTATGGCTAGTTTTAAGTAAGAATTAGGGACCGGGGGTTTTTCATTCGGAAGGTTCCGCCGGAACCGAGGAACTTGAAGTCGACATGATCTGCTTTTGAGTTCATCTGCTGCTTGCAAAGGCTATCACGAGTTGTTTCAGCGCATTTTTTTGAAAGAGCAGCGGCTCTATGGGCTGTGTTTGTGGTTGCTCCATTTCATTAGCTTACTGTTTTATTTGGGAGGAGGAAATAGGAGATCCTTTGAGAATGGGATGGCTGAATCTTTAGATCGAATGATATATGGCTTTCCACAAGTACGTTTTGGTGGTGTGGAAATGACATTACTAACGTGCGTTCTTTCCTATACCTAATATCGCAAGCTGCGTTCATGTTTTATTACACGGGCTAGCATCTGCCTGACGCCACTGTGCAATAAATTTTTTTTGCTTATCTAAAGAAAATTCTTAGCAAACTCGCTGGAGATGATGTTCGAGTGGCACTCATCTGCTTACGGATACACAAACTTTCCCCCAAGCATGTGTAAATACTTCCCGACTTTTCTCCTTTTCCATCGGCAGTCTCCAGGCGGCGGCTCCTCCTGCTACCGTGGTCGCTTCGCAAGGCGGATCTTCTCCAATGGGGTAAGCTCAAATGCTATTCTCTTCTCTGTCCTAGGACGCATCTCTGTGGATTGATGTATAGTGGGATTCTGCCCTTGAGATTGCGTAGTTCTCCTTTGTGTACCCTAAAAAAAAGAGATTCAGTAAGAATCGCAGCTAACATCATGTTTGTTCTCTTGTGCATTTCAATTGTGCACTGTTAGTTTGGAGCTTTCGGATAGGATGCGAGTTTATTCAAGGTTACATATTCGGTGTCCAAATATACTGTATTCCTTCTGTACGAGATTTATATAGGCCTTATAAACGTGGAATGACTATCAAAAAAATCATAAACCTTAACCACGGTTCTTGATGTTCTTCGTTGTGTGCAACTCTTATCGATTGATGCATCATGACTTGAGTTTAGATTTGCCCTTGATGGAATTTAAATGTTGCGGCGATCGAATTTGGCTTCCTTTGAATGGATCAAATGACATTTTGTTTCAGGGATTCTTTTTCGCGAGTCAACTGTGGATGACTTACTCTTGTTTGGACTGTTGTCCCAGATAATGTATTTCTAATAGTTATTGATAAGTTGTGCTGTATGTCATATTGTATCTCCATGCCTACTAAATTCTATAACTTTTCTGCAGCCTCTTGAATACTCACATCGAGGAGTACCTTGTTGCGCTTGAACTAAGTGATCTCGCGAGCTTGTTTATGGAAGAGGCCAAAAAAAATTCAGACATCCTGCCCGTTACATTTGTTCAGATGTGGGTTCAGCTGGAAAGCCAGATGATGCCCCGCTCTCCTCCTTCATAGTAAAATTGAATACCCGTTTGTTTATTTAAGAGTAATTTGTATTTGTGAATTTTAGACATTGACGTCCTTCTTATCTTGTTGGCAGTGATAAACAGATGGCGCCGATGTTATCCCTGAATGAGGGCATCGAGAAGTACCTAGAGCACCTCCAAATTGACAGGAGGAGCTTTAGTGAGAAGGCTTGGAGACATGTTGTTCGTAGGATTCCTCTGATTGCTATTTGGATGGAAAGAATATATCCACAAATTCAAGCTGGCGTGCACTGAACAGACTGTAATACGAGGCAGTTGGCGGTTGACGACAGTCTATATGGATTTGATAATAACTGTGACTGGCAGTCTATATGGATTTGATAATAACTGTGACGACGGATTTGATTCATTGCGCATTACTTTGTATAGGATTGATAATAACTGCGATTGATGATAGATGCTTCCTCTGTAAAGGATACGCTGCTATTGATAATAGATGCTTCATCTGTATAGGAATGATAACAACTATGATTGATAGTAGATTGATTCATCTTAACTTTGTCTGTATGGGATGCCGCAAGAGATACTCTAGTATATGACGCAAAATTTGTCTTGAAATGTAAGAAACGTAAGTAGCTGATAAATCATAGTTGATCGTCTCACCAAAATATGGATTCTCCCTCTAGGACGCGCAGGTGACAATGCAATTCTTGTCCGCAAATGAGGCAGTTGACCTTCGTCTCCAACATTGGCAGGATGCATTTCTCGTGATATGTGTGTCCACAATTGAAATAAGCCCTTTCTTCCCTTCGGGTGCACTCGTCCTGCAAAGAAGCCGGTAGCTTGTCATTCGGACTGGTTTGGACATTAGTTTGACTTAGGTGAAGCTACACAAGTAAGATGATGAATGAGCATCACGAACCGAGCAGACGGCACAAACAATGGGTTCTTCAATATCTTTCGTAGAATCGTCCTCACCAATAGTTCCCTTTTCCATTCGCTCTTTAACTTTGTTGTACCTTCGCCCAGATAGTTCGTGTACAATCTGCAATTGCATCTTTACCTTAGTTGTCTCCTCAAATCCTCATTTAAATATGTTTCTACTCATCCACGGCTCATAATTCCGTTGGCTAAGAATTCAATTCAGCTTATAAAGGATGAGAACTTCTATAACTAGTTGCTAGATCTTAAATATACAGAGTTTAAAAACAAATGTTACAAATTCTATTCGTTAAATTTTCTGCAGAAATCTGATTAACAATGAGGGACAATCTTTTTTACCGATGACCATATGCATATGAAGTGTATTATTTTGAAAAAGTCCCTCGCAAGTAATAAGAAGGAAAAGATTGAAAGTCGAAATCAAAAGAAGAAAAAAATCACATCACTTGCCTATACTCAGACTTTATACTTAGTCACCTACACTTGAGATTTTACAAGTGTGTTGACAATAAGACAAGCGAAATGATATTTTCATAACCAAAAAGTTTTCTTCCGCAACCTTTTCGGAGTCTCTAATTTTGAAAAGACCATTCCGCCTTAAACCTACCTCATACACATTCTCCATTAAGATTCCTGAAAATTATGAAGGCTTCAATACCCATAGCATAATTGAGGAAATAGTTAAAGAAATCTAAACTTACTTTTTTATTTTTATATTTGTTGTTTCTACCATGTTCCATTTTCAATTTTTGATTACTTGACCCTGTTGCAATCTAAAAGCAACGGCGTCGACCAATCTGAATATTGCTATTCGACGACTCATTTTCAAAAGAAAAAAAAACGTCCCATATTTCCAAATTTCAATTTAATCTAAACATAATTTATTCCAAATGAATTATAGAATACAAACATCTATAATATTTTCATTTAATTTAATCATAAATCAAGTGAACATCTTTATTAGTTGCTATTTATTCACATTACTAAAATAAGCTATTGTTTAAGTTAAAAGTAATGTGTTTTAGGAAGGATAAATACTTCGGTTTTCCGTTTAGATTTATAAGATATTTCGTCCAAATGGCGTTTATATTTGTTTCTTTATGTATTTTACCCATGACTAAGAATATATGATTATGCCATACAAGTTCACATAATCAAATAAATTATACTTAAAACTACAAGCAAACTTTTTGGTGAGAAAATAAGTTTGTAATTTGTTTTATTGTCAACTTTAATTTACAAAGATATATATATGTTAATTTTTGCAACAATGAAAAATTATTATAATTATTAAACTTAAAGGAAATTTATTTCAATATATTAAGTACCCTTTATCTATCTAATTGAGCAATAATTTTAATTGATGTTCCGTTTATAAATTCTCTATGTTTTTTGTTGCCTTTTCATTTAACTTTAGCATATGTTAAATAGATTGCGCAAAATATTTTCTTTTCACTTCGTGATTGCCTTTCACAATCACAAGATCGCATTAAAAAAAACACCAAAATCAAATAAAAAAGAGAATTTCATGTATGTCCAGCTCATCCGGTCTGAACTAACATAAGACGAGAATACCCAATAATTTTCGAGAAAGAAGACGCTCAGAATGACAAAGGAACGTAGGGCTAAGTAGGGCTAAGTTTTTTAGCATGAAAAAGAGAAACACAACGTTAGTTTACACTATTTTGCCAACCTACTCAATTAATTATTTGGTGTAGGGTATTTTTGTCTTTATAATTGTTACGAATCTTTAGGGAAATTCAGGATGAGCTTTTAAGGGTAAATTAGTCTAACGAAAACAGAAATACTTTTCGGTTGTGGAAATATCATTTCGCTAAGATAAAAAAGCGGACAATATATATAAATCAAGACAAGTTAATTCAGCGAATTTCCGACCAAAAGAAAAATTCAGCGAATAAGTGTTAAGGCAAGATAAGTATAACGCCCTTTCTTATTTTCTTTAATAGTTCAACTTATTTATCCATCCAATAAAAATTTGTGATTAGTAAAGAATTGGAACATAAAAGAGTTTGAGTTTACTTAATTGCTCAACAGATATGCTTGTCAGCATGCTCAATATTTGTCAGACGGGATTGAGGGATTGCAATTAGTATGATGTACAATTGACTGGGTAGATAAAAAGCAAAATAATGAATAGTTACTTTTCCTCGTCAAATGATAAATAAAAAAATATATCCACGCAACCAGGTGATAATATCTTTGCATGAAACAGAACAAGAACTCCAATGCTGCATGTTTAGAGTTTCTCACAAAATTATAGAGGTGAGTGGAATATTGACTATAAAATAGTATTTTTCGTGATGTTTACTCACCGAAGGAATCAAATGATAAAAGAATGCACGAAATAAAATGTCAAAGCGAAATGGAAATAGGCGTAATAATCACGGACAACTATGTCGATGGACAAAGCAATGGCTACTGATAAAAGGGGAAAACAAACTAGCGATGGCGTAGAGAAAAAAACTTGAGATAGCTAATCGCCAAGAAATACATTTAAAAAAAATGCATAATTAGAATCATAAGAGGGATATGAAACTTAGAATAGTTTTTAATAAAGGAAACGACAGTAGTGATAGGAGCAAGAGAAATATTACATGGTAAGGGACTTTCCGTAGCCTTGGAACCATCCAAAGATAGATGTCGACTAGTTGATCGAGCGTGAATCGAGATACCCAGAATTCCATTGGTAATGGCTTTATCTGCAATAACAAAATCGAGAGAAAGAACAGATGAGCATTCTCATCTAATGAAAGCGCCAACCCTAGCTTGGCAAATCTGCAATCTCGGTTTGGTTGTGCAGGCAATGCCCCGACATCGCTCTCTAGTAAAGGGGGTTACCCATCACAACCGGCGTTGAATAAAGGAAGGCACGAGGTTATTCTTCAATATTAAGAAAAGAAGAAGCAGAAGAAAGCTTTATGATAGGAACGACCTTTCCGAATTGAAGCGGCGGTGCAACATTCTCCCCCTCCTCTCGAGTAACCGTCATTGATTCTCTCCGACGCTAACGATGATATTTGGCTTCTGATTTCCTTCGGTCTTCTTCTCTTCGAGTTTTGGTGAATAGATTTTATAGGCGGGGGTTGCCAATGCAATTCCGATACTCGTAAGGAAAGTGGCCGATATCTTCCCGGTAACGATTTGGGTGGGAATGGGATATCTCTCTTCTTTTAACTACAGCAGATGGAGTACGTGCTCGCTGTGAAGTCTAGCAATTTTAGGAAAGAAATGGAACTTTTGAATATCTTATCCGATCAAAAATCCTATCTACTCTAATCTCTCGACATAACAAATCAACCCAGAAGATAGTTTGAACCTCAAATTGAGAAACAAAATCGCGACTCAATCTCTTAACCCTTCAAATTACGATTCCTTAGAATCTCAAACGCCTTCCAAATTTGGATTAGAATCGTTCTAACCTTTGACCGGTTCAATCCTTCTTGTTTTAAAATTTTCTGGTTCGTCTCCCCGAATTGGCCTTCACTTGACCTGGAACAAAGAAGAAGAAAGAGAATAAAAAAAGTGGACCGACCGAAACAAAACTGATTAAATGCGGGTAACAACTTGAATTGGCAATAATTTGACACTTTAAGGCTCCGTTCGTTTGCTGGGAAAATATTCTTCTTTTGGAAAATAATTTTCCGGAAGTCATTTTCCTGAAAAATGTTTTCCTGGAGCACAATTTTCTTATGTTCGGCTAAAATTTTAAAAAGTTTCGGAAAATATTTTTTGGTGTTCGGCGACCGCTAATTCGGCGATGTCCGGCAACTGGTAGCGTCTGGCAACTGGCGGCGGCGGCAGCCGCGCAACCGGCGGCGGCGGCGACTGGTAACCGGTGGCCGATGGTGGGGACCAGCGATCAACTTTCTCTTCCACGGAAAATATTTTTCCTCCAATGGGCAATTTTGCCTTCACTTTGGGGGAAAATGATTTCCTCTTTGTGAAAAGAGGAAATCATTTTCCTCAAAACAATGAAGGATTTGAAGGTGAGGAAGGAAAATATTTTTCCACGGAAAACATTTTCTGCCCCCGAACACCGGAAAATGCGAAAAATGTTTTCCGGAGAAACATTTTTCTGGAAACGAACAGAGCCTAAGTGGTTATTTAAAAATGAAACTACGTTCATAAAAAACTGTTTTCCTCATAGCAACCAAGATTATCATTTTATTCTGCTTTACTATTAGAAGGACACCGAACATTTTCATATAGTTTAGGGACTAAATTGAACATGTACAAAAAGTTCATAGGCCGTATTGAACAAATTAAAAATTCGAGGATGGCATTGCACATTGAGCTAAAATTCAAAGATCACATTGAACGAATTTAAAGTTCAGGGATCACATTGCACATTCATCACTAATCACGACAGCATTACAAATTAGATGCACCATGAAAAATGCCCTCACTACTAGCTACGATTTGACGTGGATCAATAGAATTCACACTACTGACTCCTAAATCGATGCACTATACTTGATTTGTTGTTTAAGGTCTTGGTATTTGATTTCATTTTGAAATATAGTGATTTTGTTGTCTATTTTCCAAGCGAAACATTTCTCAATTTGGAAAGAATTGCTTATCATTCTTTCATATTTCACAATTAGAAGCACCATTATTACAATATAAGACTTAAATTGGAAGTCCTTTTCTACCACAGTTCACGCAATTCCTTTAAGTTTGAGATCTGAAATTAGAAAACTTTGGTAGGACCAAGATTAATGGACGAACGTGTATCTCTAGAGTATTACAGGAACCGCAAGCACCAAATTTAAACGACAATAGATATGTCTTTTAAATATGGTTGATTTATTGTTTCACGGTTCATCTGGTTACTCTTTCCTTTAATATTCATTTATCTTAAATTTGCAATCAGTTCTCAAATTTTTTCCAGTAGAATTATGACTTATCTAAAACTTAGCTTATTTTGTTATATTATTTAGTTTCTCCACCAAAATTCTCTCAACTCCATAACAAATACTATTTAGTTTTATTTTCTTCTTTTTAATTCACCTATTTTCATTTGCGATTGATACCCATCTATTTACACTACCATAAAAAGCTGATTTTCAAATTGGGTATCCACCTTTTGACACTTTTGAGTCATCGGCATGTCCACAATCTATCATCCAGTGTCCTCGTAATAGCAGCGGAGAATAAATTGATAAATCTTTGTTGCTCTAGGTGAAACAGTTTCTGTTGGACATAGTTTTTATTCTAGATAACCATTTAAAATCTCAAATAAATTGCCACTTCAAATTGTAACCTGCATTTAATAAATTTTAGTTCAATCAATTTACATATTTTCTATATGGCATGCGCGAATTTCTAAATATATTGACATGGATCATCAAGATTATATGACGGTACCATACCAATATATGCCTAAAGGCACGATCTACGCAAATTCACGAATTCCTAAAATTTAGGTTCACTTTTCTTTTAACCTTTTCCGACCATGTTCCAGGTCAGATAAAGGCCAAATCAGGGAGATAAATAAAGAAGAAAATTGAGGATTTTTGTTATATATGGAGAGATAAGAGTAGGTAGGATTTTTGTCAAATTGGATATTCAAAGTTTCACTGTCTTCTTTTTAAGATCTTTTACCTAAATTGCGAGACCTTACATCTGCACGTATTCCATCTGTAGTTAAGAAAAGAAAGAAATCCTATTCCACTCAAATCAATATTGGGAAGATAGTTGCCATTTTCCTAACAAGTATCGAAATTACATTGGCAGCCCCCCCTCTAAAATCAATTCACTATAACCGCGGAAGATGAAGGAGGAGGAGGAATCAGAGACCAAATATCAAAGTTAGTATTGGATTGGAGGATCAATGACGGTAACTAATGGGCAGGAGAATCTTGCACCGCCACTTGCACTCGACGAGGGGGGTCTTACCATGAAAAGAAGAATGGTGATTCCTACAGTAATCTTCTTCTTCTTCTTCTTTTTAGTGATATTGAGCGAATACACTTGCATCGTCCTTATTCACACCAATCGTAAGTCCCTTACAAGAGTGTGATGTCAGGACGTTGCGCGCACTATTGTGCGGACGAAGTCGCGCCTTGCTATTCGGATCGTTAGCCTCTTCATCAGTTGAGGACGTGCTTACAATGCTCATTGCTTTTCTATCGATTTTGTTGTTGCGGATGAAGCCATGGCCAATGGAATACTGGGTATCCCGTTACTCACTTGACATGCTAGTACAGATCCATCAGTGGTTGCTTCCAAAGCTTCAAAAAGTCCCTTACCGTGTAATATTTCCCTGCTCCTACCATTGTCTTGTCTTTTTTTTTTTCTACGGCTACTTCTGATTAAAAAGTATTTTAAGTTTCATATCTCTCTGATGATTCTAAGTGTGAATTTTTTCAATGTATTTGCTGTTGATTAGTTATCTCAAGTTTTGTTTATACTATCACTAGTTTGATCCCTTTTTTTAATTTTTAATATATTACACTTTTTATCCTTGTACTCTATCTATCCATATATTCTTCTTACTCCTCCTCATAAGGGGGGAGATTTAGCGAGTTGTCTGTGATCATTTCAACTTTCATATCCTAGTTCATGCTTTCTTTTATTATTGAGTTCTTTTAGTGAATAAACTTTGTATCATCTAAATCGAGCACTGGGTTATATAAATTTTTATCCTTTATAAACTTAATTAACTTTTTAGCCGAAGGAATTCCGAGCTCTGAATGATAACCCATAGTAACTAAAGTAAAGATGCAATTGCAGCGTCTACACGGGTTCTTTGGGCGAAAGTTTAACAAAGTTAAAGAGCGAATGAAAAAGGGGATGAGGGATGAGGACGACTCTTCAAATAAATGTTGCAGAACTGATCGCTTGTGCCATCTGCTCAGTTTGTGACGCTCTTTCATGATCACTTTGTGGAGCATCCAAAAGTCAAACTAACTTCGATTGACAAATGCAGGATGAGTGCAAACAAACGGAAGAAAGGGCTTATTTCAATTGTGGACACACATACCATTTGGAATGCACGCTGCCAAGAATTGTGGACACACATACCACACAAGAAGATGGACAACTGCCTCGTATGCGGACAAGAATTGTTTTGTTATCTCTACGTCGCGGAGGGAGAATCAATATTCTGGTGAATTCTGTAGTTTTCTTACGTTCCAAAGACAACATATTATTCGCGGTAGGTGGAACTCTTATTAATTATGAGTTCAGTATGGGTAACTCTTATCTCTATATCCGAGTTTGATGTACTAATTTTTTTTGTTAGCTTTAATTGATATCAGCGGAAAGGATAGCCCCAGTTTTTTCGACATATGGTCCACATGAAGAGATCCGTATGTATAACAAAACATGGATAGTAAATTCGCTGTATTTCAAATGCGAAGTCGAATACGAAGACCTTAAACATTTAGGAGGTTGAAGTATGAGTCTTGTCGATCGAGATAAATCATAGCTAGTGGTGCGATAGAACAAAAATAAATAAATTTGAGAACCACTTGCAGAGCAAATGGACTTTGAGTCCTCGTCCATCAGATTCGTATAAATAATAGTAACAAGATCGATAGTGCGATAATATGTAGGATTGAAGAACTAAGAAAAAGTACATGTAAAACTTACAAGATAAATACATGCGAGAATATGTTTGCCAATATATATACCTGCGCAAAATCACGGTCTACGTATTTAGTTTTCATTAGAAGAAGAAGAACATATGTCGCGATTTCTAATCATAGTGAATGTTGTTGAGAAAATTGAAGTCCATTCTTTTGTATCGTTAACATGTATTCATTCGAGAATCTTTTCTTCCTTTTTACCATGGAAAGACATGCGAAATCAAATAACACGTCGAGCGATTTTAATGAGTTGTTTTAGTGGGAATAACCACTATTGAAATACTTTAAATTTCCATTTTTGATGTTGTCGCTAAAAGATATTTGAGTACATTTTGAGAGAGGTCATAAAATTTATAAGTTCTCCTTAATTTCAGTATTTCACTAAATAAAAGGTAAAGCATATTTAAATTTCTTTACTAACTCAATAATCTTTTAAATAGGACAATATGTTTTAGACCTTTTTTTCCTCAATCACTAGCTTTTGACCTTTTCCTTCCTACCATGCGATATTATTCTTTCGTTCGGAATATTTCAGAATATAGTGATACCAAAATAGAAATACACCAAAGAGTAAAGTTCAATCATTCCCTCCATATCAAAGCAAATCATTTCTCAATTTGGAAAAAAATTACTTATAGCTCCTCGTTTCTTCACAATTTGAAGCACCAATTTTACATATATGAGTCTTATTTTGGAAGTCCTAACTAAGGCTGCGTATGATAACTTGCCAAATAGTGTTTGATTCTGTTCTTTTGCTCCCAAAATCAGTTTGGGAATAGAAATCCATTTGTTTAATTTTTTGATTCTGGGCACAAATTCTTGCAAATTTGTGCCCAGAATCAGTTTTGGAGTAGAATTAAGAATAAAAAAAAGTAGCTTCTTGATTTTGGGAACAAAAATGAGAATCGATTTTTTTTTCTTCTTCTTTTTCTTGTTTTTAATATAGTTTCTAATGTCTGGTGCGAGGGCCACCCTCGCCGTATCTAGCGAGATTAAAATATTTTAATAAAAATATTATTAATAAATAAATTTTATTGGCCATGGCCACCGATCGGCCCACGGAGAAAAAAATAAAAAAAATATTATTAATAAAAAAATGTTACTGGCCATGGCTAGCGACCAGGCAATGGCAAAAAAAATAAAAAAAATAATTTCAATAAAAATATTTTTTATTAAATATTATTAATAAAAAAAATATTTACCAGCCATGGCCAGCGGCCAGGCCATGGCAAAAAAGAATAAAAAAAAAATTTCAATAAAAATATTTTTTATAAATAATTTTTTAAATTATTAATAAAAAAATATTTATAAAAAATATTTTACCAGCCATGGCCAGCGACCAGGCCATGGCAAAAAAATAAAATAATAATTTCAATAAAAATATTTTTTATTAAAATATTATTAATAAAAAATATTTATAAAAAAATTATTTGACCGGCCATGGCCAACGACCAGGCCATGGCGAAAAAAAAAATTTCAATAAAAGTATTTTTTAGTAAAATGTTTTTAAAAAAATTATTAATAAAAAAATTATTTATAAGAAAATTTTTTACCGCCCATGGCCAAAAAAATAAAAAAAATTATTTTAAAAAAAATTATTATTAATTAAAAAAATATTTTACCAGCCATGGCCAAGAAAGAGGAGAAAAAAAAGAAAAGAAAAATATTAAAATATTATTAATAAAAAGAAATTTTATGCCGTTACCAAAAGCATTTCTATTCCCGGGCACAGAATTTGGGCCGTTACCAAACGCCTTCAAATGCTTAGAATTAGTTCCCGGGCATAGAATAAAAAAAAATAATTTCTGATCAGAATCTGTTTCCGGGCATAGAATAGTTGTCATGCGCAGCCTAAAAGTTCAAGTGCTTCCTGGCAGTTTTACAGTAACCACAACCACCAAATTTTAAATCACAATAGATATATACTTTTAAATGTGATCGATTTACTATTTACGGCTCACGCGGTTACTCTTTTTTTTTTACATTCATTTATCTTAAACTTTTGCTATCATATCTCAAATTTTATTCTAGTAGAACAGGACTTATAAAACTTAGCTTATTTTATTACTATTATTTAGTTTCTCTACCCAAATTTTCTCAACTCCGCCAAAAAATTACTATTTAGTTTTATTTTCTCCTTCTGAAATTCACTTATTTCCAACTTATGATTGGTACCCATATATTGATATTATTATAAAATCAACTTTCAGATTGGGTATTCACTCTTTGATCGAGTGTCCTCCTAAGTCCGAATAGGAAACGAGAATGAATTAATCTTGGTTGCTCTGGGTGAAACATTTTCTGTTAGACATAGTTTTTATCTTGGGATAATAAAACAAATGGTCCATAAATTTTGGCTCAATGTGCAATAAGATATTTGAGATTTAAATTTGTTTAATGTGGTCTTTGAACTTTAGTTCAATGTGCAATGCCGTCCTTGAATTCTTAATTTCTTCAATATGGTATCTGGATTTTTAGTACATGTTGAATTTAGTCTCTGAAATGTATGAAAATGTTTAATGTAGTTTTTCCATTAATTCAAGTTCATGAACAACATTGAACATTTTCCATATAGTCTAGGAACTAAATTGAATATGTACTAAAAATCTAGGGACTACATTGAGCAACTTAAAAGTTTAGGAACGACATTACACATTGGATTAAAGTTCAAATATTTAAACATATATAAAGTTCAGGGACCATATTGTACATTGGGCTAAAGTTTAATGACTATTTGTGTCATTTACCCTTTTATCTTCGATAACTATTTAAAGTCTCAAATCTTTTTCGACAAAAAAAAATAGCCTCAAATCGTTGCCCCTTCAAATTGTAGCCCTCTATGACCAAGAAAAATAAAAATTGTAACCCTCATTTAATCAATTTTATTTCATTCCTTTTACATATTTTCTAAATGGCATGCACCAACACTCAGCTTCTAAATATTTCAATACGGATAATCAAGTTCATACCAAACCAAACACATACAAACTTATCAAGGGCGACTGCGTAACGACACAAATATGTAAAATCTAGTTTCACTTTTGCAATTCCCTCTCTCTCTTTTACCACTTTGCTTTACACTTTTTTCTGACCGTGTTCTGGGTCAAATGAAGGCTAATTCAGGGAGATGAGTAAAAAAAATTTTGTTAAACAAGAAAGATTTAACTTCCAAACGGACGATGACCCGGCCGTTCTCGACAAAAACGACACCGCTTGATGTTAAACTCTGATTCTCTCTCCCTCTCTCTATTCACTCTCTCTCAGGGCGAAGCTAAGAAGTGGTCATGTTGTCACTCTTTGATTCGGAATGGGAGCAGGAGTGTGTTATCTCTACTCTCGCTCGTGCTTCTTAATTGTTGCAATTTCTGTTTGACTCCCAAGAAATTTGCTTGAAGGAGAAACCCTGCTCTCCACTGCAAATTCCAACACCTAATTTTGCCCCCGAACAAAGAATTTGTTCCCAATTCATTAATTTGCGATTAAGACACTTCGACTCCTTGCCATGTCTGCTATCTATTATCTAGTGTAGAATAAAATTTCCTATTCACTTTCGGGGAGATGAATCAGAAAATTTTGAAAAAGAAAGATTTGAAACGGTCAAAGATTAGAAAGACTCTAATCCAAGTTTGGAAAGCGTTTGAGATTCTAAGGAATCGTAATTTGAAGGTATAGAGATTCAGTCACGATTTTCTTTCTCACCATGATAATCTAGCATCATAATTTACAGTGCGTTTTTCATGGAATTTATTAGGGGAAATTTGAGGGTCAAATTATCTTCCGGGTTGATTTGTTATACAGAGAGATTAGAGTGGGTAGGAATTTTGGTCAGATGAGATGTTCAGAAGTTCCCTTCCTTTTCTAAAATTGCGAGACTTTACAGCCAACATGTACTCCATCTGTAGTTACAAGGAGAAAGATAATCCCATTCCCACCCAAATCGTTACTGGGAAGATATCTGCCACTTTACAAGTATCGGAATTGCATTGGCAACCCACCTATAAAATCGATTCACCAAAACTCGAAGAGAAGAAGACCGAAGGAAATCAGAAGCCAAATATCATCGTTAGCGTCGGAGAATCAATGACGGTAACTCAAGAGGAGAGAGAGAATGTTGCACCACTGCTTCAATTTGGAAAGGTCGTTCCTATCATAAGCTTCTTCTTCTTCTTCTTAATATTGAAGATTAACCTCGTGTTTTCCTTTATTCAACACCGGTTGCGATGGGTTAAACCCCTTTACTAGGTTGCGATGTCAGGACATTGCGTACACAACGAAACCGAGATTGCAGATTTGCCAAGCTAGGGTTAGCGCGATCATTAGTTGAGAATGCTCATCGGTGTTTTCTCTTGATTTTGTTATTGCAGATAAAGCCATTACCAATAGAATTCTTGATATCTCGATTCACACTCTATCAACTAGTCGACATAAGTTGTTTTATGGTTCCAAAGCTTCGAGAAGTCCCTTACCATGTAATATTTCTCTTGCTCCTATCACCGTCCTTTCTTTTATCAAAAACTATTCCAAGTTTTGTATCCCTCTTATGATTCTAATTATGCAAATTAGACAAAAATATCCTATACCAAATTGAGTAGGTTGGCAAAATAATGTAAACCAACATTGTGTTTCTCTTTTTCATGCTAAAAAACTTAGCCCTACGTTCCTTTGTCATTCTAAGCGTCTTCCTTCTGGAAAATTATTGGATATTCACGCCTTATGTTAGTTCAGTTCGGATGAGCCATCAGATCACTTAGGACATACATGAAATTCTCTTTTTTCTTTGATTTTGGTGCTTTTTTTTTTAATTCGATCTTGTGATTGTGAAAGGCAAGCACGAAGTGAAAAGAAAATATTTTGTGCAATCTATTTAACATATACTAAAGTTAAATGAGAAGGCAACAGAAAACATAGAGAATTTATAAACAGAATATCAATTAAAATTATAGCTCAATTAGACAGATAAAGGGTACCTGATATATTGAAATAAATTTCCATTAAGTTTAATAATTATAATAATTTTCATTGTTGCGGAACTTAACACACACGCACGAACATCTTAGTAAATTAAAGTTGACAATAAAACAAATTACAAACTTATTTTATCACCAAAAATTTTGTTTATAGTTTTAAGTATTGCTTATTTGATTATGTGAACTTATATGGCATAATCATATATTCTTAGTTATGGGTAAAATACATAAAGAAACAAATATAAACGTCATTTGAATGAAATATCATATAAATTTAAACGGAAAACCTAAGTATATATCCTTCCTAAAACAAATTACTCATAACTTAAACAATAGCTTATTTTAGTAATGTGAATAAATAGCAACTAATAAAGATATTCACTTGATTTGTGATTAAATAAATGAAGATATTATAGATGTTTGTATTCTATAATTCATTTTGAATAAATAATGTTTAGATTAAATTGAAATTTAAAAATATGGGATGTTTTTTTTCTTTTGAAAATGAGTCATCATAAAGCAATATTCAGATTGGCCGATGCTGTTGCTTTTAGATTACAACAAGGTCAAATAATCAAAAATTGAAAATGGAACATGATGGAACCAACAAATATAAAAATCAAAAAGCAAGTTTAGATTTCTTTAACTATTTCCTCAATTATGCTCTGGGTATTTAAGCCTTCATAATTTTCAAGAATCTCAATGGAGAATGTGTATGAGGTTTAAGGCAGAATTGTCTTTTCAAAATTAGAGACTTCGATAAAGTTGTGGAAGGATACTTTTTGATTATGAAAATACCATTTCCCTTATCTTATTGTAAGCACAGTTGTAAAACCTCAAGTGCAGGTTACTAAGTATAAAGTTTGAGTATAGGCAAGTGATATGATTTTCTTTTTTTGATATCGACTTTCAAGCTTTTCCTTCTTAGCATTTTCTTATTACTTACGAGGGACTTTGGTTTACCAGTCATATGATAGAAACTCCTTCCTCCATTTGGCAAAATATTTTATTTTATTGGTCGTTAGGAAATTTATGTAAAGAATTGGCAGAACCCATATTAAATGCATTTTTCAAAATAACACACTTCATATGCATATGGTCATTAAGGAAAAAAGATTGTCCCTCATTATTAATCAGATTTCTACAGAAAATTTAATGAATACAATTTGTAACATTTGATTTTAAACTTTGTATTATTAAGATCTAGCAACTAGTTAGAGAAGTTCTTATCCTTTATAAACTGAATTGAATTCTTAGCCAACGGAATTCTGAGCTGTGGATGAATAGAAACACATTTAAATGAGGATTTGAGGAGACAACTAAGGTAATGATGCGATTGCAGATTGTACATGAACTATTGGGGCGAAAGTATAACAAAGTTCAAGAGTAAATGGAAAAGGGAACTATCGGTGAGGACGATTCTGCAAAAGATGAAGAACCGATCATTTGTGCCATCTGCTCGGTTCGTGACGCTCATTCATGATCTCACTTGTGTAGCTTCAACTAAGTCGAACTATGTCCAAACCAGTCCGAATGACAAGCTATTTGGCTACCTTTGCTGATGACTTTGCAGGATGAGTGCTAAAAAGGGGAAGAAAGGGCTTTATTTCAATTGTGGACACACATATCACGAGAAATGCATCCTGCCAATGTTGAAGACAAAATCAACCGCCTCACTTGCGGAAAAGAATTGCTTTGTTATCTGCGCGTCCTAGAGGGAGAATCAATAGTTTGGTGAGACAATCAACTATGATTTATCAGCCACCATTTATCAGCTACTTAGTTTTCTTACATTTCAAGACAAATTTCGTGTCACATACTAGAGTATCTATTGTGGCATCCTATACAGACAAAGTCACGAAGAATCAATCTTACGATCAATCACATTTGTCATTCCTATTCAGATGAAGCATCTATTATCAATAGCAGCGATCCTTTACAGACTAAGTATCTATCATCAATCGCAGTTATTATCAATCCTATACAAAGTAATGCGCAGTGAAGTAAACCTATCATCACAGTTATTATCAAACCTATTGTCGTGACCGACCTCCACACCTATATAGACTGTTGTCAACTGCCAACTGCCAACTGCCTTCATATTACAGTGTTCGGCGAACGCCAGCATCAATTTGTGGGTATATTTCTTTCCATCCAAATAGCAATCAGAGGAATCCTACAAACAACGTGTCACGAAGCCTTCTCACTAAAGCTCCTCCTGTCAATTTGGAGGTGCTCTAGGTACTTTTCGACGCCCTCATTAGGGATAACATTGGCACCATTTGTTTATCACTGCCAACAAGATAAAAAGGACCTCAATGTCTAAAATTCACAAAAATACAAATTACTTTTAAAGAAACGAAAAGGTCTTCAATTTTACTATGAAGGAGGAGAGCAGGGGATCATCTGGCTTTCCAGCTGAAACCACATCTGAACAAATGGAACGGGCGGGATGTCTGTATTTTTTTCGGCCTCCTCCATAAACAAGCTTGCGAGATCACTTAGTCCAAGCTGAACAAGGTACTCCTTGATGTAAGTGTTCAAGTGGCTGCGGAGAAGTTATAGAATTTAGTAGGCATGGAGATACAATATGACATACAGCACAATTTATCAGTAATTATTAGAAATACATTATTTGGGACAACAATTCAAACAGGAGTAAGTCATCGACAGTTGACTCACGAAAAAGAATCCCTGAAACAAAATGTCATTTGATCCATTCAAAGGAAGCCAAATTTGATCGCCGTGACATTTAAATTCCATCAAGAGCAATAAACTCAAGTCACGATGCATCGATCAATAAGAGTTGCATACAACGAAGAACATCAAGAACAGTGGTTAAGGTTTAGGATTTTTTTTATAATCATTCCATGTTTATAAGGCCTATATAAATCCCGAACAGAAGGAATAAAATACACTTGGACACCAGATATGTAACCTTGAATAAACTCGCATCCTACCCGAAAGGTCCAAACTAACAAATGTACAATTGAAATGCACAAGAGAACAAACATGACGTTAGCTGCGATTCTTACTGAATCTCTTTTTTTAGTGTACACAAAGAAGAACTACGCAATCTCAAGGGCAGAATCCCACTATACATCAATCCACAGAGATGCGTCCAAAGATAGAGAAGAGAACAACATTGAGTTTACCTCATTGGAGAAGATCCGCCATGCGAAGTGACTGCGGTAGCAGGAGGAGCCGCCGCCGCCTGGAGACTGCCGACAGAAATGGAGAAAAGTCAGGAAGTATTTATACTCCCAGCGCGGGGAGGGCGGGGAGCCTCTCAGGCGCATGCTTGTGGGTAGGTTTTGTATCCATAAGCAGATGAGTGCCATACCAGGGAAAAGCATATTACTCAAACATCATCTCCAGTGAGTTTGCTAAGAATTTTCTTTAGATAAGCAAAAGAAATTTATTGCACAATGGCGTCAAGCAGATGCTAGCCCATGTGATAAAACATGAACGCAGTTTGCGTTATTAGGCATAGGAAAGAATGCACGTTAGTAATGTCATTTCCACACCACCAAAAGGCGTGGAAAGCCATCTATCATTCGATCAAAAAAATCAGTCATCCCATTCTCAAAGGCTCTCCTATTTCTTCCTTCCAAATAAAACAGTAAGCTAATGAAATGGAGAAACCATGAACACAGCCCATAGAGCCGTTGCTCTCGCAAAAAATGCGCTGAAACAACTAGCGACAGCCTTTGCAAGCAACAGACGAACTCAAAAGCCTTGATCACACCAGTACAGTGAGCAGACCCGAAAAAGAAACACGTAAGAAAGATAACATCATGTCGACTTCAAGTTCCTCGGTTCTGGCGGAACTTTCCAAATGAAAAACCCCCGGTCCCTAAATTCTTACTTAAAACTAGCCATACGCATTGATGAAATAAGCAAAGAACAGAACTAAAACAGCAAAAAAAAGCAGATCTCAAAGATCGCGCAGTGGGCAAACCTCGCGAGAGGAGGAGAATCATCTCGCGACGCCGCCGCAGGTGCATCAGAAGAAGGTGCCTCGTCGTGCGAAGCAGAAGGCGGACTTCAAATCAAAAAGCAGAGATCGTCAGGAGGAAGAAGAAGAAAAGAGAGAGAGAGCTTGTTGAAGAAGGAGAAGAAGGAGATACCTGAGAGGCGGCGGCGACGACCAGTGAGGATCCCAGTCGCTCATGATGAAGGGGGAGGGATATATAGATATATACACAACCGGCGGGGAGCGTGGGGAGGGCGGGAAGCCACTCCCCGTCGCGGCCTCTTCCTCCTCCACACCTCCAACTCCTCTCATATAAGCGAATGGGAAAACGCGTGAAAAAATGGGCATGGGTTTCCCTCACAGTCCTCATATCCTCCTCCACCGACTCTCTGCTGAGCGAGCGAACGAGCGAGGAGAAGTGTGTCTTCGTGCTCTTGGCTCTCTGTGTTTTCTGCCTTGTTAAAGCGACCGAGCGAGCGAGCGAGCGACGCGGGAGAAAAAGAGGGAACGGGCAAAATGAGCATATGAATTAGTAGTAGCAGCAGCAGTAGAAGTACGTCGTCAAATTTGTTTCTTTTTTTAATTTCCTTTTGTTTTTCCCCAAAAATCGGTGGGCCCCGCGCCACGACGGAGCAAAGAGACAAAACATCCTTAAAAGTCTTTAACCCCATTTCTGTTCTCATTCGTACCAAATTTTTTTTTTTTTTTATTTTCATTTTATTTTTGGGTCGGAGCCCTTCATTTTTTTATGTCCCCGAGTTTACGAAATGGGTTTAATACTCCCGGGACAGTTCCCTATTATTGATCCCGGTGGAACATTTTTTGTTGCATGTTTCATGAAACTATATGCTTTCAAGCCGAGCAAACCAATTATCTCATGATTTTTTTTTATGTTTTAAGAAAGAAGAAAAAGTCATAAGATCTTTCATGGGTTACTTGGGCAAAAACAAGTTAGAATTATTCTGCTCATCAAGGATACTGTTTTAATTAAAGCATTATAATGGTAAAAGTTGAAACATGGAGGAGATCTTGCAAATTTAAATGGAAGATGCATTTGCACTTTCAGTCTCTCCTCCTATTCTGCCTACTAAGTTCGCAGACCACGCTCAAAAGCTGGCGCAACAGTGGATGGGATGGGCACAGTGACCGGTCTTGACGTTTGCACCGTTTCCAAATCTTCCACTTTTAACAACTGAGAAGCAAGCTCTTTAGAGGATGAACAAGATAACGTTTGCTTAGATGAAGGATAGGCATTTTCTACAAACCAAGTGAATCTCCATATATATGAAAAATGCTCTTCAAGAAAAAGCTTTCTTTGTTGGGCTTTCGCGCCGTCGTCACGAGAATGCAACTATGATTTTAGTTGTTTTAATTGATCCGATTCCAAGCTTGGAAATAAATGAGTTTAGAAATCATTTAGAAAATCCACTGATATGAGTTTTGCCACCTACAATTTTTGAAAAATGTAAAAAAATATATTGGGATTACTAGATAGATCAAAACTTATTTTTATAATAAATTTAGAATACGTGAATATCGATTTAATATCGTAAACCATTGAATTTGGACGCGGTGAAATTTTAATAAAATACAAATTATCTGTTGAAATTAGCAAATCCCATTTTATTTCATTTTTTTGGGGCGGGTAAAGCACTTGAAATTAGTGAAAATAGTTTCTGTTTTTTTTTAATACCAAAAGCAGCCATTTTGCTTCATCTCCAGAGACGACAAACCCAAAACTCTCGTCCCCATCTTCTTCGCGCAAATAAGCACTTGAAATTATTAAGGAAGTCTGAAGCTGGACGCGCTTTTGAAGATGGAGATCCTGCAAATCAATGGAGATGGATTTGCACTTTCGGTCTCTCCTCCTATCCTAAGCCATTGGCTAATGATGCAAAAGCTGACGCAGTGATGGATGAGACGGGATGTGTACAGTGACCGATTGTGAATATCTTCGTTTTCATTATTATTGCTTAAATATATAGGTTAATGGAGATTTTTTTGGTCACAGCGACTCTCCTCCTGTCGAAGCTAAATATGGCTTCGAGCTTTATTACTGGATTGCCCTTGAGTTTTCAAAAATTTCCCGTGGATCCTAACGTAAACTATTTGTGGAACTCCATATTTTCATTCCCTTGTGAATATTTAGTTTTCAAATTCAATCTAACCAGGATATTTTATATTATAGCTTTTCTAATCAGTTAGATGTTGTTGCATCATCTAAATCAGATTATTTTTGTTCAAGGTACTATTATAAGCTACAATTTGTTGGGCAAAAAAATAAGTAAGGATTGATCTCCTATTTAATTTCAATCATTATAAAGTTCGCAGACTAATGCTGCAAAAAGCTCGGGCAGTGATGGATGGGATGGGATGGGCACATTGACCCCGATCTTGACGTTGCTGCACCATTTCCAAAACGCCTTCTTCCACTTTAACAACAACAAATGGCTTTTTAATATCTTCATTTCCTCTTCTTCTTTTGTTCTTATTTTCCCTTTCAATTTCTCTCTTTCGGGTAAATATCATCACGTGGCTCTTTTAACATTCGTTCACACGGGAGGACATGGTTCACATCTGCCGTCGGCAATAAAAAATACGGAATAATGACATAAATAATTTTTAAATTTTAATTTTATATGCAGCGTTTTTTTTAATTTTTAATTTATTTAATACAGTCTCTGAATGTCCGATATATTTTGAATATAATTCATGGACTATATAAAAATGTTCAATATAATTTTTAAACTCAAATTAATATAATGACAACATTGAACAATTTTATATGATCCAAAGCCTAGTTTGAACATGTACTAAAAGTTCAGAGACTACATTGAACATTAGGCTAAAGTTCAGGGACCATATTAAACAAATTAAAGTTTATGACCGATTACACATTGAGCTAAAGTTCATAAATTATTTGTGTCATTTTTTCCTAAAAACATTTCAATCTTTTCATTAATAATAAATTAAAATCCAAAGTAGACTTAATTTGTAAAAAAAACCTGAGCTTTTACTGGAAGTCTCATTCGTTTTAATATTTTTTATACAAAAAAGAGTATTTTAACAAATGATTTGAACTTTCGGAAAGAATGGATGATACTCAACTTTAAGTTAAAAAGGAGTTAAAAGAATTGTAACATTCTGGATTTTGACCTATTTTTGGGATTTATAAAACGCATGATTTGTCAGTGTGATTATAGTAGAATCTCGCCCGAGAATTGATCACTCTCGGTTATTATTTTAAACTAGAGATTTCGCTAGAATCGCACTCGATCAAATTTTTGTCGTTATTTAGACCCTGAACTTGGCAGTCAATTTTCGGGAGTTTCAGGACGAAATAAATTGGACGGTGTCAACATTAATGTGGCCAGTATCGAGATTTTCAGGAATAATGAAAAATTGGGAGTTTTTGACCAAGAGTGAATTTGGACTAGTAGACCTCTCTCGTAAAAATTTAGTCTCATTAATTTGGCCTTTATCCCTTTTTATGTGCGAGGTCTATTTAAGAGCGATAGGTTTCGATTTTGAATTTGGACCCTCGGTTTGCTTTTATTAAAGAAATGAAGTTTAATTTTTTAATTCCCTCCTCCTCTCTCTCTCTCTTCCGTGCGTACGTTTCCCCCCCCCCTTTGATCCGCGCACGTTCCCTTCTCTCTCTCTCTCTCTCTCTCTCCCCTTTCTCTTCTTTTCTTCTGACCGCACGCCACATCCCCCTGCAGAAGTCCACTCACGCCCATGCCCGTGCACCCCCTCTCCTCTGACTCTGCAGACCTCTCTCCTCTCCCTTCTCTTCTCTCTCCTCCCCTTTTTCTCTCTCTTTTCTTTCGTGTTCTTCTTCTTGGTGGTCCTCTTGGCCGGGACTTCTGGTTCCAGCGTCCACTCGCCCGACCAGTCGCCGCCGACCGCCACCGCCATCCGCCTCGCGCCGCCGCCTCCCTCCTCGCGTCGCCGCCGCGCCACCACGTCGCGCGGCCGCTGCTCTGGCGCGACCAGTTCGCTACCCCCCCTCTCTTCCTCTATTTTCTCTCTCTTGGTCCCTACCCGACCGTCGCCGCCGTGAGTCACCGCCCGCCGTGCCGGAGCTACTGCTGCCTCGGCGACGTTGCTGCTTGTTCTGTCCAACTCGTCGTCGCCCGTCCGGCCACAACTCCGGCGACGTTGCTGCTGCTGCTCTCCTCTGTTTTTCTCCTCCTCCGCCCGAACAGCACCGCCGCCACCCCAGCCGTCGCCGCCTCGCCCAGCCGTCCAGTCGACCCTTCCTCTCTCCTCTCCGCCCCGTGAGACTCGTCCCCCTCTCTCCCTTTCTGTTTGGCCTTGAGAGGCCTCTCGCCGGAGGAGCTCCGGCGCCGGCGTTACTGTTCCGGTCCAGACCCGTCGCCTCGCCCAGCCGTCCAGCCGTCTCATTTTTCTTTCTCTCTCTAACCGTGCCTCTCTCTCTCATTCTCTAGGCCGTGGAATCGTCTAAACCATCGCCTAGGTTCACGTCGTTCGCCGAAAACCGCCGCCGCCGTTACTGTTCCGGCGAGGGCTAGCCGCTGTCCAGCCGCTATCGCCACGTGCTTGGCTCGGTTTGAAGCGTAGGACACTCCGTGAGTTTGACCCTAAACCCTAATTAGGCTAATTTACATTTCTAGACGGGTTTAGGGGTTAATTAGGGTAAATTGGGGGTTAAATCATGGAGATAATTAAGGGCTGATTTTGTGGTGTTTTTGGTGACTAAGAATGATTATTTGGTCGAGGTTTAGTGGCCCGTATAGTGCTGTGATGCGGCGAAGCATGG
This sequence comes from Syzygium syzygioides, assembly GCA_031216285.1. Lineage (NCBI taxonomy): Eukaryota > Viridiplantae > Streptophyta > Magnoliopsida > Myrtales > Myrtaceae > Syzygium > Syzygium syzygioides. The sequence goes on from CM062247.1 coordinate 25,991,208, forward strand.
GTGTCGGGATTTGGATAAAATGGTGGACTCGAGGGATGAAATCGATAGACTGAGAGGTGGCTATTTTTGTGACTATTCGACGGGCTTAGTGCGATAAAATAATGGAGGATTAGTGGCCCGAGAGGCGCAATAAATGGGCTGGACAGTTTGAATTAAATCGGCCCGAGTTCGGAAAAGTTCGGGTTCGAGATGTGGATTATAGTGCGCGCCGTATTTTGGTTTGTGGTGGCTGATTAAAATAATATTTGGGGAGTATAATAGAACATTTTGATGATGATCATTAGCCTAGAAATTACAGTATAATGGTCGCCCACGATGGGACTAAATTCGGGCGCGGTGCGATTAATTTGAAGTCCAAGCGTGCGATTATCGGAATTGATCGATTTGTGTAATTGACTGGCTAATTGAGCCTCGGTTGTGGTTAATTTGATGGTGTCCTGTCGCATGTCGAGCGGGACTGAGAATGGATTAGCCTGGCGGGCCTCGAATGCGCGAGTGCTTGTTGACCCTGTTATGTGAATTTGTACGTGGGTAGTGTGTCAATTTAATGCTATGGCTGATTTGAATTGATTGTCTGATTTGGGCACGTTGATTTATGAATTTGAATATGCGTAGTACAAGTTGAGTATGTTACATCGTAATTTGCGCATGTGGATGCCCAAATGTGAACGTGATAGCCATGAGTATGCATCTCAAGCATTGGCACGGTATGAGCATGTATGAATGTGCCCGAATGACATTTGCATTGTGATCACTTAAAATGCCCTGATGCGTTTTACGCGGGGTTCAGATAAGAATTGGTGCTTGTGAGTGTGTGATCACAATAAACCCTGATGCGTGTTACGCGGGGTAGTGAACCCGTCCTGAGGCGTGTTACGCGGGACGATGCCCGATTTACCGGAAGATGACCAACATGATGCGTTTTACGCGGGTAATGTGTCAGAGCCTGATGCGTTTTACGCGGGCCAGAGATCGATCTCGAAGTGATAGACCTGATGCGTTTTACGCGGGTCGGACCTGATGTTTTTAACGCGGGTCGGACCTGATGCGTTTAACGCGGGTCGGAGGAGAAATTGAGAAATGGCTGAGTGCTAGTGTGCAAGTGTGCGATAATGCATTGATGAGGCATGAGCATGAGTGCGAGCACTAGCATATGCATAACATGTGTTGTGACATAGAAATGCGCGTGTATGTGCTGTGATTAAATTCTGTTGCGTGGCTACTATTGTTGATTTGACGCCTAACCTGCAGGGTCCAGTAAGATTAGATTTAGGTCCGAGGGCCTGAGTCAGTTATGTGTGTATTATGTGTTGTTAGCGCTTGTCAGGAGGTGCACGTTAGCCTAGTTTAGGTTTAGGAAATTACTCGCTGAGATTTATTCTCACGGTTGTTGAAAACCGATTTTTCAAACCCCAGCCTTGAGGATGGCAGGCGTACCGATGCGTTTTTGGGAGGAGCCCCCGGCTAATTGTAGAGCCTGAACCTGAGCCACTTACCCCTTTTTGTCAGTAGTGGCCTTGAACCGCTTTTGGTTTTTGTTGGTGTTCGGGTTGTACTTGGATATTGTATATAATTTCCAATACCAGTGCAAGTGTTAATTTCGGTGGTTACCCTTGGTCGTGTGTTTATTTAATGTACGGGCGGTGAACTGCTTCCGCATGTGCTTTATATCTCTGTGTTGGGTGTTGGGTCGGCGACGCGTCCTGGGATGTCGCACACAAATCGACCTCTGAGAGGGACGTGGCGCGCCAAGAAGTGCGGGGCGTGACAAGAATTGCTTATCATTTGCCGTCCATGAAGTTTTCCTTTTTAGTACCAGTGAAGCAGTACTAAATAAGATTTTATCTCATGGATAAGTATTTGAATGAATATTTCCCCAATGTTGTTTGTTGTTGATCATTCTAGTGCATTTAGTTTTTTTCTGTCTGCTAGACTTTATTACAAATTAAGCAGAACCTTTATAAGAAAGGTATTTTGACTTTGCTTTCACACCCGCTGGAGATAGAAAATCTTTAACATTTATCTAAAAAAATATGTCATCCACAGGAAAGCGTGAGTTTTTTCATTACTATTGCTTAAATTTTTAGAAAACCCACAAAACATCCACAACAATACACATATTATGATCGTAACGACCACCAATTGAGCTGCCATGATCTCAAGCTTAGATCGAGCGGCCATGATCTCGAGCTTCCAAATCGAAAGTCCAATGGTTGTTGCCACCTTGACCATGGTTGCCACAAGCTTAGAGCTTGAGCTTGCGGCTATGATGGCCGCAATTAACCTTCATCTCTCTCTTTGTGACATCCAAAATTTTTCACGTTTTGTAATAATATTTAAAATGATTTTCCGTGATCATTATCACTCGGATTACGATGTGATAGAAGGTTGACATGTATGTTAATGGTGTAGTGTGATGGTAATTAATTAATTGTCGCCATATTAGTTGAAGAAATGATCTATAAGCTCGGAGTTTCATATTGGATGATTTTCAAACATTAAAAATTTTATTGAGTTAAGGTATCACTTTTATTCTATACTTTCATTAATGATTTTAGCGGTTTCAAAATTTTTTTCTAATTTACCGACAGTTCAAACGAATACCGATTTCTTTATTTATTTACCGCAATGTATAGTATATATCCAAAATAACCTAATATCTTCCTCTATTTAATTAAATTATGTTATTGTCACTATATTAGCATGAATAAATGTCTTAATTCTCACCTTATTTTTGTCACATACCTAATTTAAATGCTTTGAATCTAAGCCCATGACATCATGCATGACTTATTACATTTTTAACTCGAGCAAGTTATTATCTAAATGTAACCATAATTATTTGTTATTATAGGTTTTAACCCAAGTCATTTAATGTTACCCCAAAATACTTTTCATTGTGGCAAATTTTTGAAAGATAAAAGACTAAAAGGCATTTCTTCTTCTTCTTCTTCTTCAAGTGCAAATTTTCTTTTTCACTCTCTTTCAACAAAGAAATCAAAGTTCAAGCTCACTTTCTATCTAAGTTTCTTGACAAGGTATATTATTGGACTTCCCTTTCCTTTTTCTTTATCAAATAAGCTTTGTTGTTTTTTTAAATAATAAGATTTGTTAATTTTAGTATCTATTTGATTTCAAGGTGGTTAGAGGCTTGCTTTGTTGAAGATTTCACTTTGGGTAGGTGAAAACTCTAAGGACTAAGCTAGAATAATTTATTTAGTACTCTTGATATTGGTTGATTGATTGTTTGTTATCTAGTTTAGATGTTATGATATGTGTGAGCAAGTTTCAATAGATGTATGTTAAGCTATGCTGATTGTTGAGCTTGAAGTAAAAAGTGTGGTTCTTGAGAGATTATTAAAAGGTTTTGGTGTATTTTTGAGTAGGAAAAGTGTGGAAATGGTAAAACTAGGCATAAAATGGTACTTTGGTAAATTTTCTTTTTAAGGTAAGGAAGAATTTCGAATTTACAGAAATGAAGAGGGGCTATGAACAGTATTGTATTATGATTTTTAGTGTTAATGAGTGGGTTTAAGGATTATTAATTAAAGTAAATCAAACTGGTTGAAAAAAATCAGTTTATAAGCTTTAGGGACAAATTTGTAATTTCACCAAGTGGGACGAATCTATAAAAACTGGAAGTTCTGGGGACTGTTCACAACATGTGGAACCTCATTTTGTTAAGTGGTTACGTTAGTTTTTAGAGATAATTGCTTAATTAGGTCATATGTTTAACTATGTAAAATTGGACCAATTTCTATTAAGTAATTAAAAGTGGGCAGTTTTGAAAATTTTGTAAAATATGTGGTATCTATGATGTAAATAAAATATTTGTGTGTTTTAAATAGCATATTAATAGCATATAGTTTTTATTTTAATTATTATGGTTTGGAAGATTAAAAAATAGAAAATTAGAGGTAAAATTATAAAATGAGAAATTTACTAGGATAATATTCTAATTCTAAGAATTAGGAATTATAGAAATAATCTCTATTATATGTGGTAAAAGTGAGCTTAATTAAGAGGGTTTATAATAAATAAATAAATGAAAATTAAATGAGATGCTAAATTATGGAGTAGTAGTGTTTAAATGTTGTAGAACTTGCAAAAGTTCTTCTCTAATTGATATTGGCTTGGTGAAAAGAAAAAGAAAGTTCTCATGTTGAAAGGTGCATAATTAATTGATTGTCTTGTATATTATGTGAAATGTAATAGATTGACATATCGTTGTTTGCGATTATAAGTATGAAAATACGTGACATGTTTTGCGTTGTAAATAATTATGTAAGTCTTTGATGTTAAGTAATTAAGACCTTTGCCACAGCCTATTCGCCATCGAGCGAATTCTCTTGTATGAGTATATGGATGAGACTTCGGAATTAGCCATATTCTACCGTATGAAATGGTTCTCCACAAGGTTGAAATGATATGAAATTTTATGATGACATGGCTCTTGTAGTCATGGTATGACATGGCTTTGCCATGGTATGATGTTAAGAAATGACCATAATCACATAAATGTACAGTGGTATATTTATCCTCACTAATGAAGATGACACCCGTGATGAGTGGGCTGAGGCGTGGCAAAGGATATAAATGATTTCATTCCCCGTGAGTTAGTGGTGACGATACCTCGTTAGTCAAGATGCCTCGTGAATCGATATGGTCCTAGCTAGTGACAAATGTGAATTCATATGTGTGAATCGATGAGATGTTATGTGATATTCATGATATATACCATGCCATCCGCTTGCACATGAGTGATTGATTTTATGCGATGTTATTGTTGTTTCATTGAGACGTCATGATTAGAATGGTATTGTCATTATTCATGTATTTTTGCACTCTTTGAACTCATAATTATTGTTGATACCAGGTTAAGTAGTAAGTGAATCTTCTACCTTAAACTTAGATATTTCAATTTCTAGGCCTTGGCTCACTCCTTATTTTTCAGATATGTAGGATAGATCCCTCGCCGCCACCGCGTTTTGGAGCCCCCATATTTTTTTATTATAATTATGAAGATGTATTTATCGCTGGATCACCAGTGTTTTATACTAGGTGTACTTCCGTTATATGAGTCGACGTAGGGTTACTAGAGTATATAATCCATCATTATGTTGCTTGGTATGTTAATATTGAGGGCGAATTAGTTGGACTGCTTGGAGGCTTTGATGGTCCTCCAGGGTTTGGCAATGATGGCACGTCGTCGAGTGAAGTCATCGACCCGGTCTGATAGTATACAAGCAAGCTTTTAGGCGTAGTAGTATCATGCTAAAGTTAAGCGACACTGATCTTTCCTAGAAATTATATATTTTGTTTTTTGGCTGAATGTTATATTATAGAGCTGGTGATAATGTTTATAAAAAGATGCGTATGTATTTTATTAAATTTGTATGAGAATTTTGTAAATGCTTTGATATGCTTCCACATATTTTTTATAATTATTAGTAAAAATTAGAAAAGACACGTATCGCGCGTGACATTTTGGGGCGTCACACTCTCGATATGGGAAATGAATACTATTTTAGAGTGTTCTTGTAATTAATGCTGGAAGTTGGTAGATGGGAAGATTGAATCTCCACCCTTAGATTAAGGAGAGATGTATGGTTTTAATTAAAGGAGCACTTATATATATAAGGTCTCATCTCCCTCGTTTGTATTATCTCACACAAGTAATAAAACTCCAGAGTTTCTCTTTTTAGAATCTTGTGAATGTGATGAGAAATGCCGATTTAGAAAGAAATTCCCGCACACTAAAAGCAAAACGTGTAAAAGCCTTATGGCTCGCAAAAGCTCTTCGACCGGGATACATTGAAGTAATAGAAACCACACAAAATAAGTAGTAGACCATATCACACACTTCACTTAATATAAAGTTTCGGACTTCTTCGCAACTGGACCAATCCCTAGGTTTCTAGTTCTAGATCAAACGAACTGTGAGGAAAATTATGATTGTGACTCATATAGATGCTTCAAATTGATTCCTTTCAATTGGCATTAGCGCAGCTACGGCTTCTAATGCTGTAGGAGCCTCGTGACCTATTTTTTTCCCGTTACCTTGCACAAATTGGATTGATTGATCTTGCCTCGTTGTTCCTGGCGGAGGCTGAGAAAAATGTTCAAGCGAGCATTCCACCCATTCCGTTTGTCCAAACGTGGGTTCATTTGGACAACCGATTGACTGTCAGCCCCGCTGCGCATTGGTGTTGTTCGTTAATTGTAGTTACTACTAAGATTGTCTCTTGCACTTACAAATTTATTCATTAGTCTTTTTTTTGCAATGATAAGCAGATGGCGATGCTCGCCCTCAATCAAGGCATTGTGCAATACCTTCACCACCTAAATGTTGACACATATGAATTTAACGAAAAAGCTTGGAAACGTCCCAACCGTCAGGTTCATTTGATTGAGATATGGGTGGATCGTATCTACCTAGGCTTAATCTCCCAATTTATCACAGATGTACTAATTTGAGATTTTTGGTTGTCAAAAAATTAGTTTGGGTAAATTTGTCACATGTGTACCAGTTTGGGGTTTTTCGTGATAATAACCCTAAATTAATTGACAGAGTTGCATATAACAAAAGAGAAGAATATCAAAAACTGCATTTTCATTGGAGATAGATTGACCTGTCACTCATTTTCATTTTTGTTTTTAAATTGAATTGCATATTTGGAACAATCAGGTCAAGAGTTTTTCGTAGGTGCAAAAATCGAATCAATGGGATGTTGAATAGAAAAGTTATGACCGGTAAAAACTTTGGTAAAATCTTTTTTGATAAGATGATTTGAAATGCAACATTGTGATATTTATAGGTTTCTAATATCTAAATTAGGTCAATCACGACATTTGAATTCTAACCGAACAAAATATTATGACCATCCGATTGTTTTGATCTAAGAAATTCGCAATCCTAACACTTTTTCTTATGTTGAACCATATTTTTGGAACAATCAGGTCACAAGCTTTTCATAAGTGCAAAAATTGAATTAATGAGATGTCGGATAGAAAATTTATGGCCGGTCAATTGGGTCACGAGCTTTTTGTCACCGACACTTTTTCTATTAAATTGAACAGTATTTTTTGTTCCATAAGTGCCAAAATCGAGTTAATGGTATGTACGGAAATATTATGTCCAATCAAAGTTTGAACATTTTCTTGGTCATCGATCCTTTGCAGACATATTGAAAACTCATAATATAGGTTATCTATCTATTTCACAATTACGATCGGATTTACATTTATAGAAACTTGTTGGAGTGGTTTTACTTATGTTTTTTATTAATACGTTATGATATTCTATCAAATGCTCCACATTTTTAATTCCTTAGCATAAATTAATGTATATGCCTTATGGGAGGCAACAAACTTATTACCCTCGTTATTTTTTCGAGTTAGCGTTCTACATTTTTTTTCTTTTTTGTCTGACTCTTCTCCTAAGGCAGCTTTTATTCGAGCATTTACGTTAGAAACTTTGAAATATCTTCTTCGAGATAGCGTTCTCCATTTGTTTTCTGTCCAAATCTTCTTTGGCTAGGGTTCTTGTTCAAACATTACATCGTGTTATGTTCTTCTTTTTCTGTATTTTCTTTGATTGATCTCCAATGGAGCCACATTTCTTGATGTTTTTTTCTCTTTCATTGTATAGATCTGACTATTATTCCGGAGAGTGTGTATATATATAATATCTTCATCTATCTCATTGAGTAATTGATTTGTAATTTTGGATCATGTTTGTCTAGTATGCAATCGTCTATGTTTTGTGAAGTTGGAGATCTACTCTTCTACTTTTTGTTTGATTCTTCAAGCTACTCTCCGCCTTCTTCCTATTCTTCTTACTGGCAATTTGCATTTCGATTGTCGATGACAAGGCTACTTCTGATATTGTGGCAACTTCACACGATGTATCTTCTTTTAAGTTAGCTAAATGTTGTTGACACGTGACTTCGTCAGCAAACCCAACACGTATTTTCAAAAGAAAATCATTTCACGAATCAAGTTTCCCAATTACAACGGAATTCTACCCACAACAAAAAACAGTCAGTTTACATGACTGTATATATTTTTCTCATTGCATTTCTTCTACATGTACAAAACTAGAGGTATTGGACTTCACGAATACCTAGATGTCATTTCATATATGCCAGTCATGCATCCCACAAAGTTTAGGGATCGAGTTCGCGGATAATGTCAGAATTCGACCCCTAATCAAAAACATCATCGTTCCGCCGTCATACACTTAGTTCTTCCAACAGGTTTCTTCTGCACTTTGCACTACGGACATCATAGCATTAAGACGTTAGGCCTAGTGTAAAAGAGTTTGACAAATAAATGCCCCAAAGCCCACGGACAAATTAAATCCCACAGCCGAACTCAACCGGTTTTTTTAATGAATTTTTTACTCTGCTTCTCCTTCTCGGTGGAAGGCCCAAACAAGCTTGAAAAATTACAAACTTGGTATTACAATGAGCGTCTTTGAGTCTATTTTCCAATGATATATGGCCCATGCATTGATTCCAAGTGTAGCTTCCCAGGTTTGGCTTTTTCTGAGAAGGTGTTAGCAGAGCCGCTGTGTGAAAAATGATAATGTAGGGCCTCCCCCAATATCCTGTCGGCGCAAATTTTTTAAACAAGCTTCGTAGACGTGTTGTTAACTCAGTTCTCTTAAAATTTCAGCCAAAACGGACAAACGAACCAGTACGTACTCGCTGTTTTTTCGCAACTGTAAAATTTGCCTTGGAGTTGACCGACTTTTCCTCGTGGGCAACAAGGTCCCTTGAATCAAGGGATGTCCATGGGGGTTTGATTGAAGAGATTTGAACTTGATTTGAATGACTTAATGTGAGCCCCTTTATTTAAGGAGCAAATCAAGGGACCAGGATTTCTTAGATGACTTGATCCAATCTTGACGGCGCTAAGAAACATTGGGTAATAGACTTGAAACTGTGGCCATTGGATAGGACATTTGGACAAAGTCGCCAAGGCCAATCCTACATAAGGCCATTCAAGCCATTTTTTTAGGGTTCTTTGGCTCATTTAACTCTTAGACTCCCTTAATTCTCTCTTGCTCTCTCTCTAATCCCCCAAAGTACCCATAGGTCGTAGGCCCCCTTCTAAGCCGTGTATGTTTACGTGTGTTCCCGAGTTGTGACTGCCCCGCCTTGCTCACTTTAGGTATGGATCCTCCTATCTCTCTTGTGCTAAGACTTTAAGTCGTTCGCTGAGGATTCCGGGCTTAGATCGTTGTCTAAAGCCAAGGTCCAGCGGTTCGCCTCGTCGTGGGCGTTGCAAGCCTGTTGCCTCTATCTACTATCCACTAACTTGGTAATGTCACTCTATTTATGTGGTTTCATGTAGTATATTGCATGTGTGTGAATCTAAATGCATGTTAAGCGTGGATGTGTGGTCCACTGGTCCTTCCTCCCGTAGCCGTGCCCCTCTAGTGTTTGTCTTCTTATTTTTGTTCATCTTTTGAGTTAAAATCTCGTACATTTGTTTCGGATCTAGCTGTGGCCGAGAGCCAAGCGTAACATTTAATCCCATTCCCTTCGTCGTCCAGGTTATTTATATTCTCATCATGATGTAGTTGCTCGTTGGAGTCCATTTGCCATCAAAATTGCATCGTAGAAGCTTGTATGATCATTTTGTGAGCTCGGTCCCTTAGCGGACCTCTTGCCTACCCCCAACGCTTGCTGAACCGCGACTGGTTCAGCACGTTAAGGGGCTTTAGATGCATTCTCCCTATGTACTGAGGTGGCCCCGGGGACCCGTTGTCGCGTCGGGGAATTTCCGTGTCCATTCTAGTCCATTTAGAGTGCAAATAACAACTCTTAGCTTGCTTTTAGCACGCTGGACAACCCGGCTTGGAGTCCTCATTTGACTTCCCTAAGGGTCTTGGATGGTCCGGGGCATCCCTACCGTTGTCATGTCTTATCGTTGTTGGACTACTTATATCGTTACGGATATAAAGATATAAATTGCGTCTTAGTATATTTTAGACATATAAATCATGTTATTATGGACATAAACGTAATTGACAAAAAAAATCATAAAAAGAAAAGGGTGAAATTCGTAATTAGTGAGAAATCGTGCTCTTAGAGATGTTCCATCTCATTTTTAGTGACACCTCATGTTAGGGTTGCATTTAATGTTAAAAATATGAAAAGCAGATTGACTTTCACTAGTAAACAGCATTAATTTGTTACCTAAGTATAGTATGTTCTGATTTGGTATTGCATGGTCATCGTCTAGTTTTTTATACGAAGCATGCTTTTTTTGGGGGGTTAAGAAAAGGGGCCGAGCTTGAAAGAAGCATGCCTCATTTAATTAAAAAAGGAAAGTCGCACGTTTAATTTTGAGTGTTAGCTCATGGGGTCCTATCCCAGGCTTAATAACAGGACGGTGTGATATTCTTTGCCCGATATTGTAATGGGTTTTACTTTCCGTAATTTATATCTTGTTAACATATCATGCTTTGTATTTGATATCATTGTACTTGTGTGATCGTTTTATGTTCTTGTACAAATTTGCGAAGCATGGTCATTTAGATGGATGTGCTTAGAATTTAAAAATAAGCAAGATCACATGATCGAAAAGTTTTCAAAATGATGAGAAAAGGTATCAAGTATGGGTGCTAATAGATTTTAGCGTAATCAAATTCCTATTCCCCAAATCTCTATTTTGCAGAAGTGAATGAGCTCCCGCATTTGACTTAAGCTCCTAACCGACCCAAAATAGGTCAGTGGCGACTTCCAAAATGAAATGGCATGTTAATCATAATGAAATGAGTCAACTAAATGTCGCGGATTGATTGGATTTGGGAGGACTCATGCTAAGTGTTAACACAACCTCACACGAGGCTCTAGCCACTCTCACTCAGCAAGCCATAATCCTTACCAATGTCCATTGTCCCCCACTTGAGGAGGGCTCACAACACCTGTTCAAGCATATAATTTGAAACTTGAGGAAATTGTTCAATTAATCTTAAACTTCTTATACGAATGTGATAACTCTATAAAAATAGAGTTATTTTATCTACTTTAGGCAATAAATAATGCAATATTTGTTAGAATATATTTGGATTTCCTTTTATTTACTTAATATTTCCTTGTTTATGCAGAATATTGAGATATGGAGAAAATAAGGAAAATATGGCAAAAAGAAGAAAAGGAATATGCGATCCAGAGAAGAGTTAGAAGATGGATATTACATTGGGAATTCTGCGATTTATTCACTAATTTTATGCGAAAAAAGAAGTAATTGCCTTGTGAGAGGAGTCTTGAATGTCATGATATAAATAGGATAACTTGGGGGAACATAGAATCAGAAAGAGAGATCGTTTTTGTTTTCAGTGTTCTGAGAGTTTCTCAAGTATTTTGAAGAGAAGACAAAAGTGGTGACAGAATTTTTGTTCTTTGATTCAAGATGTTTGATTTAATTTCTATTTTCGTTTCTTCTTCTATTATGTTCTAATTTTTTTTGTTAGAGTTACGATGTAGCCTAACTATGGTGATATGAATTTCATACTTTTTATGCTTTGCAAGTAATTTCATTCATGTAAGTTATATATTATTGTGCTTAATGCGTTTAGGTGATTGGCCACCACTTGAATGATCTGATGTGCATGTTTGAGATTAAAAAGTGATAATATGCAATTGCTCTTTATAATATATAACCATGAATTAAATGTGGATAGAAATATACCATGTTATTTGTGTAGCTTTCGGTGATAAGGTGGTCCAAAAGATTCATTGTAAATTGAGAATATTCACAGATTTTAATGCGCTTATGTTTAATTAAATTTACATAGAAATATAGTGAATTAATAAACTGAGTAGGTTTGCCATACCTAGAGATAGGAAAGTAAATAGATTAGGAAATTCCGCTATCACATGCTTGATATTGTTCTTGTATGCATAATGATCCGAAATTCATATCTAGTGGTTATGGTGAAATCGGATGCTCTAACATGTTTTACCTGATTGATTATCTGCCTTTAGTTTATAAAATTTCGTTTTTACAAATTGTCAATTTTTATTTGTTCTCAATTATATTTTGATATGTTAGATAAATTTTAGAATTAGTCTATTTTTAATATTTAATTGGTTTATTATCATCAATCTCTATGGGACGATGCTCTTCTTATCATTATATTACTTGTTTAACACGTTCATTGACACGTGCAGAATTTTACGATCAGAATGTCAATTCAGTTCTAAAATTTTCAGATCTAACAATTTAGTCATAAATTTTTACATGAAATTCTAAATATAATGGTGAAGATTCTATCTTCCCATCTACGAACTTCCCACTTTAATTAAACTAACACTCTAGAATGATATACACTTCCCATATATTGCCCCTAGAAATATTCTAGAGTACACCACAAACCTTAAGTCTTGGATCATCCTCAGTCCTTTGAAGGGAAAATTGTCAAAAAAGTCTTAAACCTATTGTACGGCGGCCAATTCAGTCCTAAACCTTTTAAGTTTGCCAATTCAGTTCTAAACCTTTTTAATTCTTGCCAATTCAATTCTTCCGGTCAATTTTGGCCGGCCGGCGCTGACAAGGCCGCCGGCCGGCACCGGCTGTTCAGCCAACGTTGACGTAGCAATTTTAAATTTTTTTTTCAATTTTTTAATCTTTTTTTTTTTTTTTTTTTTTTTTTCTGATTTCTTTCTTTGGCCAGTCTGGCGACCTGCCAGAGGGGAGGACCGGCGAGGTCGACCTCGCCGGCCTCACCGTTGTTGAGGCGAGGCCGACCTCGCCATTGCCTGGTTCGCGACGGCGAGGTTGAGCCTCACTATCGCCTGGGTCGACCTCGCCGTCGCGACCCAAGTGACGCTGAGGTCGGCCTCGCCGCTGTTGGATGAGGCGAGGCCCAGCAGCGACGAGGCCGACCTCGCTGATGCTTGGGTCGTGACGGCGAGGTTGGCCTCGCCTCGGTAGCGGCGAGGTCGGCGAGGTCGACCTCGCCAGCCCTCCCCTCTGGCCGGTCGCCGATCGTTGGACCGGCCAAAGGAAGAAATCAGAAAAAAAAGAAAAAAAAGATTAAAAAATAATTAAAAAAATTGCCACGTCAGCGTTGGCTGGCGGCTACGTCAGTGCCGACCGGCCAAAATTGGCCGGAAGGACTAAATTGGCAAGAATTAAAAAGATTTAAGATTGAATTGGCCACCGTACAATAGGTTTATGACTTTTCTGATAATTTTCTCGTCCTTTGAAAATCTCTGGACCGTGACTCTATTCTGTGTCATTGACTTACTTTTTGAAAATCTGGATGTTGTTCTTTAGCTTTTGGAAACTTTATATTTAATATTTGTAAGTCCAGTAGAGAGATTCTATTGTCCCTGATAATTTATTTGTGAGAAATAATAATCATATAGTATTTGAAAATCTGGTTGTGCTGATTTTTATATTGTATCACCGATTTGCATAATCTCTGTGACCTTAAATGCTTGGATGTGTACATCAGTGCGATATCCGTTCAAATATAGTCGAGTTTTTTAATATGAGTTCCATTCCAATGATTTCAGAAGTCCTATTGAATGTGGATTCTAGGTCTTTGGACAAATCTCAAAATAAGGTATTTTTTTGCTCTAGTAAGGTACTATTTAGTTTAATTTCTTTCAATCGTACTCCGAATTTCAATTGTCTTTGAATTATTTTTAGAGTGAGCTGCATGTCGCTCAACGAATCTCTTGGACTAGTTTGTTTTTGTTGTTCGACTGCATTGGTAGCGAAGATCCGCGAAGTTAACTAAATTTTAGCCCTTCACTATATTTATAGATAAGTAGAATTTGGGGAAAGTATCAAAAAAGTCGTAAACTTATATTGCATTTGTGCCAATTTAGTACTAAATATTTTTTATTTGTGCCAATTGAATCCATCTAGCTAATTTTGGCCGGAAATTGCTAATGTTAACGCCAGCCGTCCTACATGGCACAACCTGCTAGGATTATACATCTGGGTATGCAATTTTCATCTAGTAAGTTGTAACGTTTCCAAAATCCTTAGCAAGTAAATTAACCTCGCTAGCATGAGCTATCTTCCGGGTCCTTCTATGAAAAAGTTTATTCTCAACAACTTATCTTGAAGCAGCAAACATTCATTTAAACCATTTGCCCAGTCGAAGAGCTTTTCACCATAATATTGCTTCCAACTGGGTAATGGGCATTAGGGCTCTGTGCTACAATTATTGTGTCTGGAAGGGCTTGTAAGTCTTGAGATCTTGGATCAGTCCCTGGACCGAACCGGCGGCCGCGACAAGCGACACGACCAGGCAAGCCCAGCTCAGTATCTTCAGCCACGTCCACGTGAAGGAGAACTTGCGCATCTTCGTCCTCGCAATGTACATCTCCACCGGGAAGGAGACGATCAGCGGCCAAAACGAGGCAGCTCCCAACAGTCCCAGGAAGTCGTTGAAGAAGGGGAATATCATGGCTATGACTGCGGTCACGACGACATACGCGGTCCTCCACACGAGCCTGAAGAGATTGAGGTGGTAGACGTTGTAGCGGGGGATGTGGATTGGGATTTCCCTCGTCACGAGAGTGCTGTTAGGCCAGCGCTTGGAGCAGCAGTTCTCGACGAATCCGAAGATGGGCTGACAAAATACCTGCATGTCGATGTTCATGTTTAAACACCAATATATGTACGTAGGATTATTCTGTAGGTCCCCGTACATAATTCAATCGACAATAATAGCAAATCCGATTTACACGAGCTTACGCATTGCGATTGTTTCTTAGTGTGTATCGTGTAATACGATAGATGATACAACTATGACGTATATATTGCTGCCTAAACTCAATCTACCTCTATAGACTCAACCAATCACCAGATGCATCAATAATGCGACAAGTCAAATGTCAACTTGAATACTTAATAGCAAGTTAATGTCAGCAAGTACCACATCAGCAAATTCCGTTAGCCCATTTAATGGAAGGATCGCATTGCATCAATCTTCAAAAGTACAAGGATCACGTTGAAAAAAATGAGTTTATGGACTAAATTCAATGCTGAGTAAGAGTTCGAGGACCTAGTGTTATCACCCCAACTACATCATCAACATAAAACTATTTGATTTAGCAAGTTCCATAAAATGGTTTACCTGGTAAGCACCGATCAAGTGGACTGCAATGAAGAAGAGAGAGATCCAGAGAGAGAAACGGAGCGAGACGAGAGTCGGAGAGTCCCTCCGACGACCACCACGTATCAGCCGTGGCTGACGCCTCCTCCGCTGCCGCGTCTTCTTCCTACGCCGAGCCGCCATAAATCCCGATTCCTTGTTTTTTTGCTTTTATTTGATTCGGGATCGTTTTCGCCGAGGATCCCGGGCTCCGGCTCGACGGCGTGAAGACGGCCAGCCATGACCTAAGTCGTCTCAGCCTCGACTCTTAGCCGCCGCCGCCGTCGAGCCGGGTAAGGCCGGCGACCACCGCGCCCCTGTTTTGCACCGTCGACCCCCTCTGTTTTGGCCCTGTTTTCTTGGGCGGCTCAGAACCGGAGCTCGTGGCCGACCGGCACACACGGATTCGGTCCCCGTTCGTCCCGTGCCTGACTGTGGTTTGCGTCCTGTTCAGATGTCGAGTTTGGATCGGGTTTGAGTCTCGGTTGAGTCGAAAATCCGTCGTTTTTTGGAGCGCCCACCACCCGTTCGATAAAAAGCCTCAATGAAATCCAGTTTTATATCCCTTTTTTGGCTGAAGTCGAGGCCGTCCGAGGAACGGCGGTCCGGGCAAAGGGGATGTTGTCGTCGAGGCACCGGTGTTGCCCGGTCCGTGGTCCTCATCATGGCCGTCCGCGGACATGGCGTTCCTTGGACTCCTCGCCGCAGCCGTCGCTAAGGCGTCGGCGGCCGGCTGTTAGTCCGAGCGTTCAGCTCGGACCGGCGAGCCGACACTCGGAGGTCCCTTAGCCTGACGGAGACGAACGGTATTGCTCGCCGTGGCCGTCTCCGTCGCGGCGAGGACGCGCGGTCGCAAGGAGCTAGGGCCGGCAACGAGGCGTTGGGTCAGTCGGGTCGGATCCGGGTTGGGCAAGAGCCTGACCCGGTCCCCTTTCTTTTGTTTCTCGGGCTGGGCTTAGTTAGAAAATAGACTTTGGGCCTGTGCTCTTTCTTTTTTTAATCATTTTTTTGTTTTTGCTAGATTGGGCCCAGTCTCTGATGGACCCTGGCCGGTGCGCCCGGGTCAGCCCCGACCAGGATCCGGATCCGCACCCGACCCGGTCGTATATTATATTAATATTATATTTTTTAATTAATTTTTTAAATTTTCAACAAAAAATTAAAAATAGTAATAATAAAGAATAAATAAATATTTTTTTTATTTCTTTTAAAATTAAGAAATAGTTTAGAAATTAGTATTTTTTGAATATTTTTCTAAATTATGCGAATTATTTGATAAATGATCATGTTTAAATCGGACAAGCTAATAGGACTATATGATAGGATTTTGCATGTTAGTTTTCATTATTGTTGTATTGTTATTATGCATGTTATTTCTAATTAGTATATAAATTGCATGAATTGTCGTGTGTTGAATGTTGTCGCTTTAGTTAGAGTTAAAACCCTAGGTTGCATGGCTAGTTTAACTGTTAATCTTTAATAATTATGCACTCGTTTGATTACCTCATATGTTAAAAGATAGGTTCTAAAATCAATCTAAACTGCATGACAAATATTTTCTGAGATGAACAGGATGAAAGGTACCGAAAGAGCACTAGTCACTCAACTAGTGTAACCAAGTCCCCGAACTCATTTAATCTCTGGTTTATAGGAGTAAGGTGATTCTCCCATCATCTTACTTGGGTTTCCAATCGACCCACCACAAATTGTTTGGTAGCGACTCCTAGATAAAAATCACTTGCAAGTTAAAAACCTAAACCACAAGTCGCAATACGGTAGGGGCTTAGGAAAACCCGAGTTAAGTCACAAACATACACTTAGCACGTACCAGGCTACGCCATTTTCCCCCTTCATGGAAAAATTTAGGCAGGTCGCGACAACGAGGTAAGGCTTATTTGTGCCACCAGCAACAAAAGCACTTCGGTAATAATAGTAAATTCAAACTTCGAGTCAATTACTTAGTTTTTACTTGAAATTACCCATTTCAATATTGATTCGTTATTTTGCATTGTCTAAAAATAGTACATTCGAGCCCATGCTCATTGCTTGCGACGACCGCAACACCCTGGCTCAGACCAGGCGAGGGTCGTTGGACCTTGTTTGTGGCTGGCGAGTTGGGAAAGAAAAAGGAAGGAAAGAAAAGAAGACAATGAAAAGAAAAAGGAAAAGACTAAAAAACTAAAAATTTGTCCACATTAGTGTTGGCCGTGTCATGTAAGACGGCAAGCGTCCACGTTTGCGAGCGATTTCCGGACAAAATTGGCCAAATGGACTTAATTAGCATGCTTTCAAAAGGTTTAAAATTAAATTTGTTCAATTGAAAGGTTTATAACTAAATCGGTACCATTGCAATAGGTTTAAAAATTTTTTGGTACTTTTTCCTCTATAAGTTACAATTGCATCTTTTCTTCGGTTACTATGGGTCCATCTTTTCAATTATCTCCTCAACCCCAGTCGAAATATATTTCCACTATCATCCACAGCTCAGAATTCCTTTGCCAAAAAGTTAATTAAGTTTATGTAGGATAAAAATTTATATAACTTGTCGGTCGATTTAAATGATACAAAGTTTAATATTAAATGTTATAAAATCTGATAGTTAAACTAAGCTATTATTCGGAAATCTGATCAATTATTTTGACGAGGGGTACAATACTGTTGACCATCTTATACTTACCCAAAGTCTATTATTTTGAAAAATGCATTTATTCCATCAATTCTTTACACAAATTTTCTAACTTCTGATAAAACTTAGCTTAAAATAAAATATACTGTCAAATGGAGGTAGGAGCTAATGGCTATTCATGAATAATACTATCGTACTTACTTACAAAAAAAAAGGGGTCCCTGTATTTTTCAATTTCGATAACTTTAATGTGATTTATTCAGAATGTATTATAGACTATTGCCCAATATAAATATCTATAATAATTACCATTGTATCTGTTCAAATAAATAAAGTGAATATCTTTATTATTTGCTGTTTATTCATTTAGAAAAACTAAGCTATTCTTTACATTACACGTAATGTTTTTGCGAATAATACTTGTTTAGGTTTTCCATTACTCCATTGAAATTGATAAAACATTATATGTTAATGGTGTTTGTTTTTTTCTATGCATTTCCACATTAAAGAGAATGTATATCCAAATAGTACCATTTGTTCACCTAATACAATAAGCAATACTTAAAACTATAAACAAACTGTGCGGAGCTAAAATAATTTTTAAATTTGTTTCATTTTCAACTTTAATCTACTAGGAGGTATAGGTCGAGTTTTACAACGATGAAATGTTATTATAATTATTAAACTTGAGGCAAATTTATATCTTTATATTATGTACCTTTTACATGTATAATTAAGTGATGCTTTTAACTGATATTCTACTTATAGAATTGTACGTCTTTTTTCTTTTACTTTAGTAGAAAGTTAAATGGATTGTTACAAGCTAATTGCTTTTACTTCTTGCTTGCCTCGTACCAACTCGATGATCAAGTAAAAAAAAAGCACAAAATTAAACAAAAATGAAAAAAATTTCTTATGAATCTCAAGTGATTTAATTGTCCATGTAAACTAGGCTAACGGAAGACGATAAAAAAGGAAAGTAAAGCAGAGTTGTTTAGCATGGAAGAAAGAAAAAGAACGCTTACTGTAACATAATTGTTGACAATCTTCATGGAAATCGTGGATGAGCTTTTTGGGCAAATTAGTCTAATCAAAACATGATATTTGAAAGAGGCTGTGGAACGATACTTTTTGCTTGTGGAAATATCATTCCCCAAAGACAAAGAAGCAGACGAAATAAATAAATGAAGACAAGTCGATTCAACAAGCAAATGTCGAGGAAAAATAACTATCGCCCCACTTTCTTATTTTCTTTAGCAATTCAATTTATTCAGGGACAAATAACACAAATGATGCCTAAATTTCGACTCAATGTACGATATCACTTAACTTCAAATTTATTCAATGTGGTTCATGAACTTTAACTCAATATGCAACTTTTAATTTGTTCAATGTGATCTCTGGACTTTTGATACATGTTAAATTTAATCCCTGAACTGTATGAAAATGTTCAATGTTGTCTCTGAACTTGAATTAATAGAAGGATAAAAAGTCTAGCGACCACATAGGAACGTTATTGCACATTGAGCTAAAGTTTAAAGACCGTATTGAATAAATTTAAAGTTCATGGACTACTTTGTATATTGGGCCAAAGTTTAGGGATCATTTTAGTCATCGTCCCTTTATTCATCTCATAGCGAGTTGTGATTAATGAAGTAGTCGAACATAAAACGTTTTTAGTTCACTCAACTACTCAACAGATATGCGTGTCAACTAAGTGCGTGTTACACACAATGTGAACATAAGAAGATAGATTAAAAAGAGAAAAAAAATTAAAAAATAATAGCACACAAGCATGTGATTATATTACATGGTTAGGGACTTTTCGTGTCACGCCCCGAACCCCGAGGTCGATGCAGTGCGACATCTCAGGACGTGTCGCTGACCCGAAACCCAAAACAGAGAACAATGCACAAGCGAAAGCAAACAAACACCCGTACAAATTAAAACCACATGACCAAGGATAGCAGTAATACCAAAAATACAACTTGCACTAATAACAGGGATTTACAATGTCCATTACAACAGAATAAACATATAAAAGCCAAAACGGGTCAACAGCCACCAACATCAAAAAGGGGGGTGCGTGGTTCGGCGGTCAAGCACTATATCTAGCCGAGCTTCTCCCAAAACGTATCGGTACCCCTACCGTCTTCAAGGCTAGGGGTCTAAAAAAAGTGGGTTTATACAACAGTGAGAATAAATCTCAGCGAGTAGGCCTCCTAAACCTAAACTAGGCTACCATGCACCTCATGACGAGCACCAAACAACACACAGTCCAAACTATAGATGACTTAGGCCCTCGGGTCTAAATCCAATACTTAATTGGTCTTGCAAGTTATGCACTTTATAAATAATTGCAATGATGGCACAGAACTCAACCGAGGCACATATACGCACATCACTCAGCCAAGACGCATGTCATGTATATGCTCGTGCTCACACCTATGCTCATGTCTCATCAATGCATTTTCGCACACTTGAACTCTTGCATACTTGCACACTTGCAATTTATCATTTCTCCTCCAACCCACGTAAAACGCATTAAGTCCGACTCGCGTAAAACGCATCAGGTCTATCACTTCGAGATCGATCTATGGCCCGCGTAAAACACATCATGCTCATGACACAAAACTCGCGTAAAATGCCTCAAGTTGGTCATCTTCCGGTAGTCCGGGTATCCCGCGTAACACGCCTCAGGACGAGTTCAATACCTCGCGTAAAACACATTAGGGCTTTATGTGATCACATATTCACATACACCAGTTATTATCTAAACCCCACGTAAAACACATCAAGGCATTTTAGGTGATCACATGCTCATGTCATTCGTGCACACTCGTATATGCACGTGCCGTGCCAATGCTTGAGATGCACACTCCTAGCTGTAATATTTACACTTGGGCATTCATGAATTTCGCAATAAACATTCAATTGTACCATAACACTTGTTCAATTCACCACGCGACAAGCTCAAATCAATGTATCGCAAGCCCAACTAATAAAATCACTCAATCCAGCCATGGCACAAACTTGATACACACAAAAATCACGAAACTAGATTAATAAAAATCACAAGTCCATGACCCCCAAGTTTTTCCCAAGTCACGGCATATAAGTACTCGACACGGCATCGAAACACTAACGTCAATTCACACTCAATTCAACCTCCTCACGGTCCGCTCATGAAACACTTGCCGATTTCCACTAAGGCCATAATTAATCAAATATGGCTCGAATCCACACCACACTAAATCATCCAGGAACCATCTACTTTAGGCCTTTAATTCACTTCCAAATCACCACATTAGACCCCAAAAATCACCATGAAAACAGCCACCACTCGATCCACAATTTACACCCGCCTAATCCACATTTCTGCCCGAACCAAGGCTCCCATGATCAGCAATCCATCCAGTCATTCTAGGCCATTTATTCCACTCCCAAATCAGCATATTACGCCACTAGATCACCCCATAGTCAGCCACTACTCGGCCCTCATAATGTACCCACAATAATCCACCTATTAGCCCAAATCAAGTCCACATTTAACGGCCACCAACCAACCCATTCTAGGCCCTCAAAACATATTTAAATCATCACCTTAGGTCACTAAAATCACCACATTACCAGCCACTCTACGGCCCAATCATTGCACCCAGTATAGCCCGCATTTAGATCACGATTAATCGACACAATAATCCAATCAAGCCTATACTAAACGGTCACCAACCAGATCACCTTAGGCCACTAAACCTTACTTAAATCATCACGCCAAGTCACTAAATTAGCCACAAAGTCAGCCCTTAACATTCTTCACAAGTTAACCCCGAAATTACCATAATTAACCCCTAAAGCTCATTTAGAAATGTACATTAGTCTAATTAGGATTTAGGGTTGTACTCACTTGGATTCCTAATCTCCTAATGAAGGCTGGACAGGTGGTAAGGGCGACTGAGCAATGGCGGCGAGCGGCGGTTACTGGCGGCGCTAACGGCGGCGGCGTACGGCTCCCCGGCGAACGGCGATCCAATGCGGCGAGGGGGAGGGGGACGCTGGTCCCGGCGGACGGGAGAGAGAGAGATGGTCGGGTAGGTGGTGGTGCAAGGTGGCGGCCGCGTGCGGCCCTCCAACAGGCGACGCGCGGCGGCCGATAGAGAGGGGGAGAGCTCGCGGGAGAGGGAGAGAGAAGGGGTTGGCCGGCTGGCTTGGGAAAAGGAAAAATGAGAAGAGAGAGTGAGATCAAGAGTATATAGACTTGGCTTAGTGGGGTTGGTGAACAATTTCTCATAATGCCCATCTTACCCTTAATCCAATGGTTGAGATCCAATCAAATCCAATAATGGAGGGGCAATTTTGTCCATAATATTCTAAATTATTAGGGCTGATTAGACCATAATTTAAATCCCAAATATCCCCAAAAATTCGGAACACCATAATTAGGCCTAGGGGCAAAACGGTAATTTTCCGGTCCCGGGTCAAATTTTCAATTTTTGACTCTATCGATCCCAAATATAATTGGCCGCATAAAAATGACATCGTCCTTGCAAAAATAGTCGCGTACACCCACGAAACTCGACGCCAAAGTCTAGGCTCAATTCCACGATCGATTTAGCTCAATTTGCAGTTTTAGCGTCTCTCACTAACAGGCGGCTGTTTAGGGGTTACGCGTATCGACTTAGGGTACTCGAGTCGTGATGATGTCGATTTCCTAGAGGACACGAGGATTTATTGCTAGTCCCAGGGGTTGCGGTCGTTCGGAATAAGTTCGGGATCGTTCGCCGCACGTACTCTCGGTCGTGTGGAATCACCCGCTATCCGATCGTACGTCATCAGTCAAGCCAAATCCGTCACTCCCCTTGGACCGGCCCATGTCGGCACAAAATATTCCCTCGTCGCTTCTCGAAATCGGACTCAATTCAAGATCGAGTTCTTGGGTCTACGCATCGTTTTTCCTAGTTAGCCTTTCCCTATTGGTCATTATCCCGAGAATGATCAGTTCTAGGCGAGACTTAATAAAACGAAATGAGAAATAACCATCTATTTTATTAATCCCGAAAGTGGATCGAATTCAGGACATTATATTTGGAAGCTTTGGAAGCAGCCACTGATGGATCTGTACATGCTACTCGAGTGTGAAACGAGGTGTCAAGTATTGTCACGCCCCGCACTTCTCGGTGCGCCACATCCCTCGCAGAGGTCGATTCGCGTGCGACGTCCCAGGACGCGTCGCCGACCCAAACCCAAGACAGAGATTCAAAGCACATACGAAAGTCATAAAAACCACCCGTACACAGAAAAACGCATAACCAAGGGTAACCACTGAAATCAATACTTGTACTCATACTGGAAATCCTTTACAATATCCAATGTACAGCCCGAGTACCAAAAATCAAAAGCGGTTCAAGGCCACTACAACTAGCCGAGGGCTTCTCCCAAAAATTGCATCAGCACACCTGTCATCCTCAAGGCCGGGGATCTGAAAAGTCGGTTTTACAACAACCGTGAGAATAAATCTCAGCGAGTAATTCCCTAAACCTAAACTCGGCTAACATGCACCTCCTGACAAGTACTAAACAGTACAATATGCACACAAAACTGACTCAGGCCCTCGGGCCTAAATCTAATCCCACTAGACCCTGCAGGTTAGGCGTCAAATTAATAAAAGCAGCCACGCGGCAGAATATAATCACAGCACATACACGTGTATTTCTACGTCACAACGCATGTTATGCATATGCTAATGCTCGCACTCATGCTCATGCCTCATCAATGCATTATCGCACACTTGCACGCCAGCACTCAGCCATTTCTCAATTACTCCTCCGACCCGCGTTAAACGCATCAGGTCCGACCCGCGTAAAACGCATCAGGTCTATCACTTCGAGATCGATCTCTGGCCCGCGTAACACGCATCAGGCTCATGACACATTACCCGCGTAAAATGCATCAGGTTGGTCATCTTCCGGTAAACCGGGCATCGTCCCGCGTAACACGCCTCAGGACGGGTTCACTACCCCGCGTAACACGCATCAGGGTTTATTGTGATCACACATTCACAAACCTCAATTTTATCTGAACCCCGCGTAACACGCATCAGGGCAATTTAGGTGATCACAATGCACATGTCACTCGGGCACACTTATAAATGCAAATGCCGTGCCAATGCTCATGATGCACATCCATGACTGTAATAATCACATTTGGACACTCACAATTTCACAATGAGGATTCAGTTCAATAAATCACGAACCCAATCAACCAAATCACCCAGCCCAGTCATGGCACAAATTCGGCACGTAATTTATGCATATAAATCACTTAATTGAATTAGTATGAAACTTATGCACTCGAAGTCCGCCAGGCCACGCTATTCTTACTCACACTAGGCACGTGGCACTATGTCACGGAATTAATCACAACCAAGTACAAATCAGCCAATCTAAACACTCCAGATAATTACACAATTAACCTCGAATTGATCGTGTCTTGTCCAATTAAATCCAGATATGGCCAGTCTCCAAACAAATTAATCCGGGCCTATAAATATCCTCAAAATATTCCATTAAAATCTCCAAAATTATCATCCAAATCCGCCACCACTAGACCAAATACCACGCTCATTATAATCCACATAATAAATCCGAACAATCCCGGACTCGGCCCGATTTAGTCCAAACTGACCAGTCCATTTATTGCACCTCTCGTGCCGCTAATCCTCCATTAATTTATCATACTAATCCACCAAATCAACCACAATATCAATCCCTAATCACTTTCACAATTTAACCCCTAAATTAACCCCTAAATAACCCTAATTAACACCTAAACCGGTCTAGAAATGTAAATTATCCTAATTAGGGTTTAGGGTTGTACTCACCGGGTGTCCTACGCTTAAAACGGGCCGGACGAACCAAATCGGGCTCGGGTGAACAGTAACCGGCGTGAACAGTGTCGCCGGAACAGTGCCGCGCCGGAACAGTGACCGGCCGGAAAATGAACAGTGGCGGCCGGACTGTTCGGGAGCGGGAACGGCGGCGACGAGGCGGCTCAAGGGCGGCTCAGCGAGACCGGCGACCAGCTGGATGGGACGGAAGCAGCAGCGCCGCCGGAACAGCAGTAGCTCCGGCGCTCCGGCGAAGGCGGCGAGGTGCTGGTTTGGGCGGAGAAGCAGAGGGAGAGAGATCGGGAGAGGAACAGTGAGGGGGGGAGGTGAGGACCGGCGGCGGCGACAGTCGAGCTGAGGCGGAGGGCGACCGAGCGGCGGCACGCGGTGGCACGGCGAACCGGCGAACAGCGGTGGCCGGTCGCTATAAGCTCGCAAGCTGCGACGTCCGGGCGCAGCAAGCTCAAGCAGTAGTTGGACTAGCTCGCGGCGGCGACGACGACGGTCGGAGCGGCGGGGAAGGCGGCGGCGATGGCCGGCGCGGCTGGGCCACGCCGAGCGCAGAGAGCGGCGGCGACGGCCCACTGTTGCGCGCGTGTAAGGGAGAGAGAGAGAGTTGTCGGGGCGAAGGCTGGCGACCGGCGCGGCGGAGGCTGGCGACTGGCGCGGCGGAGGCTGGCGGCCGACGAGTGGCGGGGCAGCATCGAGCAGAGGTGGCGTCGACTGGGCGAGCAAGAAGGAAGAGCTGCAGCAGAAGCAGACCAGAGGCAGGGGCGTCGCCCGGGGGAGGCCAGCGAAGGAGGAAGGAGGAAGAAGATAGCAGGGGTGGTGGCCGGTAGTCGGGGCGACGGTAGTGCGGCGGCTCGGGCGGCGACGCGGCGGCTCGGGCGGCGGTGCAGAAGTGAAGCGTAAACCAGAAGCCCCCGCAGAAGGAGAAGGAACGAGGGAGAAGAGGGAGAAGGGAGGAGAGAGGAGAGAGAAGAAGAAGAGACAGGTCTGGTCAGGTCAGCAGGGGGGCAGGTGGGGAGGGGGCACGGTACCGAGGGAGAGGGAGAGAGAGAGAGAGAGAGAAAAAAAAAGGAAAAAGAAAGAGAGAGAGAGGGGAATTCCGGCCGAGAGAGAGAGAGAGGAGAGAGAAAGAGAGTTTAAAATTTCAAATTTAAGCGCGAATCAGTGGACACGGTCCAAACTAAAATTCGGCTTATCGGTGCCGATTTAAATTCGAAAAAAGGCCTAACAATTCCCGAAAAATCCCGAATAATAATCTACGGCAATTGACTGAAATAAAATAATTTCAGTCACACTACGAGGATGGTCTACCAGTCCAAATTCGTACCCGGTTCAAAAATCCACTATCCCCGACAATCTCGATACTGGCCACAATAATTTCGACACCATCCAATTTATTTCGTCCCGAAACTCCCGGAAATCAACTGCCAAGTTCAGGGTATAAATAACGGCCAAATTCGATCGAGTGCGATTCTAGCAAAATTTCTATTTTTTAAAATAAGAACCCGAGAGTGATCAGTTCTCGGGCAAAATTCCATTATAAGCGCACTGACGAATTACACGTTTTATAATTCCCAAAAATGGGCCAAAATCCGGACTGTTACAATTCTTCCCCCCTTACAAAAATTTCGTTCTCGAAATTTATAATTCAACCCGACTATTCAAACAAATGGGGGTACTGGTGTCGCATCACTTCCTCGCTTTCCCATGTGGCACCTTCTGTCCCGTGATGTTCCCAAATGACTTTGACCAACGGAATCGTCTTGCTTCTCAACACTTGCTCCTTTCTGTCCTCGATTCGCACCGGCTTTTCCACGTACGACACTCTATCGTCCGCGTCTATTACCTCATGATTCAGCACGTGGGTCGGATCCGGTTCGTACTTCCTCAACATCGATACGTGGAAGACGTTATGAACCTGTGACAAATTTGGGGGCAAGGCTAAGCGATAGGCCAACGTTCCAATCCTTTCCAAAATCTCAAACGGGACTATGTATCTTGGACTTAACTTTCCTTTCTTGCCAAACCGAGACAATCCTCTCATTGGCGAGATCTTGAGAAACACATGGTCGCCAACTTGAAACTCCAATGGTCTACGCCTTCGATCCGCGTAACTTTTCTAACAACTCTGTGATGTCCTCATCCTTTCCCGGATAATCTTTACCGTTTCTACCGATTGCTGAACCAACTCTGGACCCGTTATACTTCTTTCTCCTACCTCATCCCAACACAATGGCGTTCTGCAAGCCCTACCATATAATGCTTCGAATGGCGCCATTCTGATATTCTGCTGAAAACTATTATTGTAGGCAAATTCCACTAAGTGCAACTGTTCTTCCCACTTGCCCTGAAAATTCAGCACACACGCTCTCAGCATATCTTCCAAAGTATGAATAGTCCTTTCAGACTGGCCATCCGTCTATGGATGATAGGCTGTACTGAATTGTAACTTAGTTCCCATCGCAGATTGCAGACTTTTCCAGAAATTTGCAGTAAATCTGGGATCACGGTCCGAAGTTATCGATACTAGTACTCCATGAAGACGAACTATCTTATGCACATATAATTCTACCAGCCTTTCTAGCTCGAAGTCCTTTCGCACAGCCAGGAAGTGCGCTAACTTGGTCAGTCTGTCCACTATTACCCAAATAGAGTCGTGTCCCCTCTGGCTTTTTGGCAATCCCATTACAAAATCCATTGTAATGTGCTTCCATTTCCATTCTGGGATTTCTAACGGCTGTAGCTTCCATCAAGCTTACAATGTTGTACCTTCACTTGTTGGCACGTTAAGCACTTAGCCATATACTGGGCCATATTTACCCTTATTCTATTCCACCGGTAATATTGCCACAAGTTCTGACACATCTTAATGCTACTCGGGTGGACACTATACTTACTGCGGAATTTCCATTCAAATTTTTCCTCCTCGAGTTTCGTCTCATTGGGTATACACAATCATTCTTAGAACTCAAAGTTTCTATCCTCGAATACACAGAAGTTCAACTTCCTCTTATCGGCATCCATCTCAACGACTCTTTTGAATCTCTTGACCCATAAATTGCCATTCCCTGGGTTTTGGCCTGGATCTCCAACTTGATCCTCAGTGCAACTAACAAGTTTGACACTTGGCTCGCTTCAAATTTAAA
This sequence comes from Syzygium syzygioides, assembly GCA_031216285.1. Classification (NCBI taxonomy): domain Eukaryota; kingdom Viridiplantae; phylum Streptophyta; class Magnoliopsida; order Myrtales; family Myrtaceae; genus Syzygium; species Syzygium syzygioides. Next base: position 26,019,008 of record CM062247.1, read on the forward strand.
ATCTCGAATCCCTGAGCTAGTCCGACAAGGCTCACTCTCTAACCATCATACGCGCCATCACTGACTCACGACTCAACACATCTATTACTCGTCTAGCCATTCCATGGCGTCATCGATCATCGCAATCAATTCTCCATCATGCATCTAACAAATCATCTCGTACGGTCTCAACTGGCGCAACGCACATGCTACAACTCTACCGTGTTACGTCAACGCCTACTCCCAAGTCCTCTTAACGAAGTGTCACTATAGACCCCGAATTCTCCCGGTCCGATTGAATATTCAATACCGGGGCAATTAATAGCCTATACTTCCGCTCTTGAAACTCCGTCCATGCTTATCATTCCATTCAAACTTGATTTTCTTTCTTAAACAGCCGTGTCAACAGCACAGCCATCGACAAGAATTCTTCTACCAAACGTCGATGATTGTCAGCAAAATCTAGAATGCTTCAAGCCTCAGTTATTGGCATCCATCTGTGCCACTGAGCTATCACCTCGACCTTAGTCAGGTCCACAGAAGTCCCATCTCCCGAGATGATGCGTCCAAGGTACGCTGATCAATTAAGCCAGAATTCGCACTTACCACACTTGTCGTAAAGTGCGTGTTCTCTTAGGGTCCGTAGTATCTCTGTCGATTGTAGCTCACGCTCCACAGAGCTCGTCGAATATGCTAATTTAACATCCACAAACATCACGACGAATCGGTCCAAGATTTTTCTTGAATACCCTATTCTTTAAGTCCACCGAAACAGTAAGGGATATCCCTTAGATCGCGGGCATCACTATAAACTTACGAGGCCCATACCTCTTCCGTATTCTAAACGGATGATATTCGATCCGTACTTCGATCTCAGAGTACACTGAGGTTCTTTACAATTGATCAAATGGATCGTCAATCCTCGGCAGCGGTCACTTCTTCCCGACGCCTAATTCTGCTGCCGGTAAATCATATACAACCTCGATGTATTGCCCTTTTCATCACACACAATACAAGAACTCCCCACGGAGCACACTAGGGCAGATAAAATTTATCCACAAGTCCTTACATCTGGACCTTCGATTCCTTTAATTCCCCACAAGAACAATCGATATTACACCCTCGAAATCAACTCAATTCCGAGGCCAATTCTTTTACAGTTCCACTTCCCGTTCTAGTGGCAACCCAGAAATTTCTAAGGAAAGACCTCGGAAGGTTACACACCTCATTAATTCTTCCGACTTTAGTTTCGTCACGATCGGGTCACTACACCCACTAAGCGTCCTTCCCAAACTTCATTTGACATCTAATCATCTCAAGCACGGGCATCCAAGGAATCGAGATTCCTCATTGATTTCTCTAAAATCCAAATCTCAAATGTCCATTCGGACTAAATTGGATTACTCTATTGTCAGAGTTCATTACAGCCTTCTGCCTTACGAATCACTCCGCATAAATTTTCCACGACAAAATTGTACAAGACCAATACTGCCAAGTCGACACTCATTTCTCTACTATCAAATACTATCTCGCAGTTAGGACACCTCAACGACACCATCACTTTATCATTCGAGGAATTGTCACACCAATCGTGACTCAGGCATAACAGGCTCAATTCCATTTAATTCAACTAGTGGTCCTGACTCCCACTTTCGATGCAAGCCTCAGAACGACTTGATTGACGGTTCGGCTTTCTGATATCCTTCCTAGTCAGTGGAACAAATCATCTATCTCCCCATCATCTGCTTCTTCCATAGGCGGTGGTTATCCTTATTTTAAGGAAATCACTATCCAGGAGTAGTTGCACTTTTCAACTGCTCTCGCTCTATCACTTGGACTCCTTCATACACTCTCCCATCATTCTTAATGTTCAGCGAGATCAGTAGGTTTTAGAGATCCGACTCCAGTCCATTTTGGAATTTCCGTACCTTGTCCTGTGGATTCTCACAAGCCAAGCGGACTCCGTTTCATATCGTTCCATAGTCATCCGCTCTCGGCAAAATAGTATACATTCCGCCAATTTCCTTCCTTAAGCATTCTCCCGGAAAACACTTCCCATAAAAATTCTCAATAAACATGGCCCAAGTCCGGGCTGTACTCATCGGGAATATCCTATCCCTGGTGGTCTTCCACCCATTCTTTTCGTCCTTCTGCAGTTAATACACTGCCAATGTTACTTTCTCAGCCTCGGTGTACTCCGATATGTCAAAGGCTTTCTCAACTTTCATTGCTAATCTCGGTGCAGCCTCGGGGTCACCCTTACTATTGAACTTAAGAAAGTTCAACTCGAGAAATCATCCTATCAATTGATGCACTCGCCTAATGGCCACTATCTGAATTTGGCCTAACTGGCATTATTCCCATTCATAGCAGTAATCACTGCAACCTCAGCAGCCTAGGCAATGACGATGCTCCCTTCCCGAGCTTGCCTGTCCACACATTCCCCCTTTCTTAAGGAGCCTGAGTTACAACCTCTAATCTTAGGTTTCTGTCTCAAGGCCTATTTCACTTAATTGCTCTTGGGTTTCCTTACCCCTTATACTGTCATTCACACTGCCTCACTATTCAACTACCTATTATAACTCCCCTAAGGGACCAGAAACTTAAACCAATCTAACCGGTCTAAGGTCCTAGGCAGGTATCACGATAGTAGTCAAGCAATCGACATGCGATCAAGCATAAATAGCGCAGGACTTCAGTCACAGAACACGTGTACTAACCTCGAGTCCCGACGCACCTGCACTTCACGGGTCAAATAACGCAGCCAAACAATCAAGACACAGACAGTTAGGAGGTACACTTAGCATACGAGGTCACCTTACTGGCTACCCAAGGTCATCGCTCCTTATTACTCCAGGCTTCGACCTAATTGGATCGAGCTTACCTTGCTCTGATACCAAATCAAACGGGGATGTTACGCCCCGCACTTCTTGGTGCGCCACATTCCTCGCAGAGGTCGATTCGCGTGCGACGTCCCAGGACGCGTCGCCGACCCAAACCCAAGACAGAGATTCAAAGCACATGCGAAAGTCATAAAAACCACCCGTACACAGAAAAACGCATAACCAAGGGTAACCACTGAAATCAATACTTGTACTCATACTGGAAATCCTTTACAATATCCAATGTACAGCCCGAGTACCAAAAATCAAAAGCGGTTCAAGGCCACTACAATTAGCCGGAGGCTTCTCCCAAAAATTGCATCAGCACACCTGTCATCCTCAAGGCTGGGGATCTGAAAAGTCGGGTTTACAACAACCGTGAGAATAAATCTCAGCGAGTAATTCCCTAAACCTAAACTAGGCTAACATGCACCTCCTGACAAGTACTAAACAGTACAATATGCACACAAAACTGACTCAGGCCCTCGGGCCTAAATCTAATCCCACTAGACCCTGCAGGTTAGGCGTCAAATCAATAAAAGCAGCCACGCGGCAGAATATAATCACAGCACATACACGTGCATTTCTACGTCACAACGCATGTTATGCATATGCTAGTGCTCGCACTCATGCTCATGCCTCATCAATGCATTATCGCACACTTGCACGCCAGCACTCAGCCATTTCTCAATTACTCCTCCGACCCGCGTTAAACGCATCAGGTCCGACCCGCGTAAAACGCATCAGGTCTATCATTTCGAGATCGATCTCTGGCCCGCGTAACACACATCAGGCTCATTACACATTACCCGCGTAAAACGCATCAGGTTGGTCATCTTCCGGTAAACCGGGCATCGTCCCTCGTAACACGCCTCAGGACGGGTTCACTACCCCGCGTAACACGCATCAGGGTTTATTGTGATCACACATTCACAAACCTCAATTTTATCTGAACCCCGCGTAACACGCATCAGGGCAATTTAGGTGATCACAATGCACATGTCACTCGGGCACACTTATAAATGCAAATGCCGTGCCAATGCTCATGATGCACATCCATGACTGTAATAATCACATTTGGGCACTCACAATTTCACAATGAGGATTCAGTTCAATAAATCACGAACCCAATCAACCAAATCACCCAGCCCAGTCATGGCACAAATTCGGCACGTAATTTATGCATATAAATCACTTAATTGAATTAGTATGAAACTTATGCACTCGAAGTCCGCCAGGCCACGCTATTCTTACTCACACTAGGCACGTGGCACTATGTCACGGAATTAATCACAACCAAGTACAAATCAGCCAATCTAAACACTCCAGATAATTACACAATTAACCTCGAATTGATCGTGTCTTGTCCAATTAAATCCCGATATGGCCAGTCTCCAAACAAATTAATCCGGGCCTATAAATATCCTCAAAATATTCCATTAAAATCTCCAAAATTATCATCCAAATCCGCCACCACTAAACCAAATACCACGCTCATTATAATCCACATAATAAATCCGAACAATCCCGGACTCGGCCCAATTTAGTCCAAACTGACCAGTCCATTTATTGCGCCTCTCGTGCCGCTAATCCTCCATTAATTTATCATACTAATCCACCAAATCAACCACAATATCAATCCCTAATCACTTTCACAATTTAACCCCTAAATTAACCCCTAAATAACCCTAATTAACACCTAAACCGGTCTAGAAATGTAAATTATCCTAATTAGGGTTTAGGGTTGTACTCACCGGGTGTCCTACGCTTAAAACGGGCCGGACAAACCAAATCGGGCTCGAGTGAACAGTAACCGGCGTGAACAGTGTCACCGGAACAGTGCCGCGCCGAAACAGTGACCGGCCGGAAAATGAACAGTGGCGCCCGGACTGTTCGGGAGCGGGAACGGCGGCGACGAGGCGGCTCAAGGGCGGCTCAGTGAGACCGGCGACCAGCTGGATGGGACGGAAGCAGCAGCGCCGCCGGAACAGCAGCAGCTCCGGCGCTCCGGCGAAGGCGGCGAGGTGCTGGTTTGGGCGGAGAAGCAGAGGGAGAGAGATCGGGAGAGGAACAGTGAGGGGGGGAGGTGAGGACCGGCGGCGGCGACGGTCGAGCTGAGGCGCAGGGCGACCGAGCGGCGGCACGCGGTGGCACGGCGAACCGGCGAACAGCGGTGGCCGGTCGCGACAAGCTCGCGAGCTGCGACGTCCGGGCGCAGCAAGCTCAAGCAGTAGTTGGACTAGCTCGCGGCGGCGACGACGACGGTCGGAGCGGCGGGGAAGGCGGCGGCGATGGCCGGCGCGGCTGGGCCACGCCGAGCGCAGAGAGCGGCGGCGACGGCCCACTGTCGCGCGCGTGTAAGGGAGAGAGAGAGAGCTGTCGGGGCGAAGGCTGGCGACCGGCGCGGCGGAGGCTGGCGGCCGACGAGTGGCGGGGCAGCGTCGGGCAGAGGTGGCGTCGGCTGGGCGAGCAAGAAGGAAGAGCAGCAGCAGAAGCAGACCAGAAGCAGGGGCGTCGCCCGGGGGAGGCCAGCGAAGGAGGAAGGAGGAAGAAGATAGCCGGGGCGGTGGCCGGCAGTCGGGGTGACGGCAGTGCGGCGGCTCGGGCGGCGACGCGGCGGCTCGGGCGGCGACACGGCGGCTCGGGCGGCGGGGTAGAGTGAAGTGGAAACCAGAAGCCCCCGCAGAAGGAGAAGGAACGAGGGAGAAGAGGGAGAAGGGAGGAGAGAGGAGAGAGAAGAAGAAGAGACAGGTCTGGTCAGGTCAGCAGGGGGGCAGGTGGGGAGGGGGCACGGTACCGAGGGAGAGAGAGAGAGAGAGAAAAAGGAAAAAGAAAGAGAGAGAGAGGGGAATTCCGGCCGAGAGAGAGAGAGAGGAGAGAGAAAGAGAGTTTAAAATTTCAAATTTAAGCGCGAATCAGTGGACACGGTCCAAACTAAAAATTGGCTTATCGGTGCCGATTTAAATTCAAAAAAAGGCCTAACAATTCCCGAAAAATCCGGAATAATAATCTAAGGCAATTGACTAAAATAAAATAATTCCAGTCACACTACGAGGATGGTCTACCAGTCCAAATTCGTACCCGGTTCAAAAATCCACTATCCCCGACAATCTCGATACTGGCCACAATAATTTCGACACCATCCAATTTATTTCGTCCCGAAACTCCCGGAAATCGACTGCCAAGTTCAGGGTATAAATAACGGCCAAATTCGATCGAGTGCGATTCTAGCAAAATTTCTATTTTTTAAAATAAGAACCCGAGAGTGATCAGTTCCTGGGCAAAATTCCATTATAAGCGCACTGACGAATTACACATTTTATAATTCCCAAAAATGGGCCAAAATCCGGACTGTTACAAGTATTCCAATGAAGCAGCAATTTATTTGAGATTTTAAATGGTTATTTAAAATGAAAACTATGTCCAATAGAAACTGTTTCACCTAGAGCAACCGAGATCATCATTTTATTCTCCGCTGCTATTAGGAAGACACTGGATGATAGATAACAGACATGCCGAGACTCAAAAGAGTACCAAAATATATACCCAATTTGAAATAAAAGGTTTTTATAATATCCTAAATAGATGGGTATCAATCGCAAATGATAATAGATGAGTTAAAAGGAAGAAAATAAAACTAAATAGTATTTTTGGTTGAGTTGAGAGAATTTAGGTGGGGAATGAACAAGCTAAGTTTTAGATAAGTCATAATTCTACAGGAAAAAATTTGAGAACTGGTGGCAAATTAAAGATAAATGAATGTTAATAGGAAGAGTAACCACAATAACTGTAAAATAATAAATCCATCTCATGTAGCATCAAGCTCAAACTTAACTAAATTAATATGCTAGGTTTTCAAAACCCGATTCAAACTCGAACGGGTACTAAATTTTTTGTTCGAACTCGATTCGCATTTTATTACTATATTATAAAGAAACTCGAGTTTAAGCTTATTAGGCTCGCAATCTTCCCTTGCACTCATACGCACTCGTGAAGCATGCTCTCTAGATTTTATATGTTTTGCAATTTATATAACTATAAAAGATTTTGGAAAAATAATATAAATTTAATTGGGCTATTAAGGAGTCGAGCTGACCAGTAGCTACCGGCGAGTAACTTATATCTGGTTTCACTCATATTCAACACGATACACCGGGATTGATTCAGATAAATAAATAAGCTGCCTTAAATTGGTAGTTCAAGATATTTTGCTGTGAGTTAATTTATGTATCATCATAATTGGGTGATAGCGGACACATTTTTGGTGTGGAAATAATAAAAGATTTACTAGATGTGCTCATGTTTTTTACCTAAATGGCCTAAGGTTTGTGAGAGGGAAATATAGTTGAAATGAGGATGTGGAGACCGTGGATTTGTTGGCTGGGGACCGTTGATTTTTAGGCTAGAAATACTCATTCTGGATAATGCAAATATAACAAATGAATATTAAAACGAATGATTTCAAGTAGAAGATGAGCTTTTAACAAAGTAATTTGACTTCGCGTTTCAATTCATATTTAATGAAAAGATTGAAGTGTTTTTATTGCTAGGTGGCGGGAATGAACCTTATCCCACGTGAAGAATGTTAAAGAGCCACGTAATAATTTTACCTGAAAGAGAAATCAAAAGGGAAAATGAAAAAAGAAAATAATATTCAAAGACTTTTGTTGTTAAAGTCGAAGGCTTTGGAAATGGTGGGTCACTGTTCCCATCACCACCTTCAGAACCAGCTCTTGAATACTCTATCTAAAAGTTGACTTCATAATAACAAAAAGTTAAATATTACGAAAAACCCCAAATCGATATATTTATAATAAATTTATTTCAAATTAATTTTTTGGCCATTAAAAACTCTAAATTGGTATACCTGTGACAAATTTACCCTCCGTTATTTTTCGTAAAATTTTACTTTCAAATTGCTTAGTTGGATGATACGTGGCAGTTAACGGATGTACCAGTTTGGGATTTTACCCTCTATTTATCATAGGTGTATCGATTTGGGATTTTTCGTAATATTAATTCAACCTAACAAAAACCTACATAGGGTAAATTTGTCACAAATGTACCAGTTTAGGGTTTTTGGTGGTCAAAATTAGTTTGGGCTAACTTTACTACAAATATATCGGTTTAGGGTTTTCGGTGGTCAAAAAATTAATTTAGGATAAATTCATCACGTATACACAAGTTTGGGAGTTTTCATGGTATTAACTCTAGGGAGAATTTCAAAAAAGGATTCGAAGTTAAGTCATTTTCTCAAATAAGGGCTTGAAGTGGATATTGTCTTAAACAATGGAATAAAGTGGCCAAATCGTCTCAAACAAAGGTATGAAATGGCCAAATCGTGTCAAATAAGGACCTTTAGCCGGCCGGTGACTATTCCATTGCCAGAGAAGGGGTATTTTAGTAAAAAAAAATTAAGTATATTTTTTATGATTTTTTTCTCTTTCCTTTTCTTTTCCTTTTCTTTTCCCTTTTTTATTCTTCCCCGGCGGTCACTGCTCTTGCCCGGTGAGGGTCGCCTCACCTGGACTAGGTGGGCGAGGGTCGTCTCGGCTGGGCTAGGCGACCCTCGCCAAACCCAACAAGGGCAACCCTCACCCTCGTCCTCACCGAAGTAGGGCGAAGGGGCTGGCGAGGGCGACCCTCACTAGGCTAGGCGGGGGCGGCCCTCACCCGACGCCGCCGAGGTGAACCCTCACCTGCCCAGGTGAGGGCAGCCTCCGCCGGCCCCGGCGATGGCCGACGGAGGAAAGAGACGGAAAAAAAAAGGAAAAGAGCAAGAAAAAAATGAAAAAAGAAAGAAATTCAAAATAGTAAAAAGACGAAAACTTCATTTAGCCAGTGAAATTAGGTTCTTATTTGATACTGATATGACCACCTCATGTCCTTTTTTGAGACAAAATTAACTTCAGACCCTTATTTGAGAAAATGAGGGTACTTCATGTCCTTATATGTCCTTATTTGAGACAAGGTCCACTTCATGATCTTATTTAAGAAAATGACTCTATTTCGGGCCCCTTTTTGGAATTTTCCCTTAACTCTAACATAAATAGAAGGATATCAATCACGGTTATAAAAATAAGTGAACTTCGGAAGGGGAAAAGAAGACTATATAGTAATTTTTTGGCCGAGTTGAGAGAATTTTGGTGGAGAAACTAAATAATATTAATAAAATAAGCGAATTTTTAAATAAGTCATAATTCTAACTAGAATAAAATTTGAGATATGGTAGAAAGTTTAAGATGAATGAATGTCAAAAGAAAGAGTAACCGCGCGAACAGTAAAATAGTAAATCGATCATATTTAAAACCGTAAGAAAGCACGTGAACTTTTAATGAGAAGGACTTCCAATTTAAGACTCATAAATGCAACATCGGTGCTTCAGATTGTGAAGAAATGGGGAGCGATAAGTAATTCTTTTCAAATTGAGAAATAATTTGCTTTGGTTCGGAGGGAATTATTCAACTTTACTTTTAGGTGTAATTCTATTTCGGTAACACTACATTATGAAATATTCTGAAGGAAAGTATAATATCGTTTGGAAGGTCCTAAAAGGTCAAAAGCTAGTGATTGAGGAAAAAAGGCCTAAAACATATTCTCCTGTTCAAAAGATTATTAAGTTGGTCACAAATTTATTAACTTTTGCCTTTATTTTGTAAAACACCGAAACTAAGGAGAACTTTTAAATTTGATGACCTCTCTCGAATGTATTGAAATATCTTTTAGCGACAACATCAAAAATAGAAATTTCAAGTATTTTATCGGGGAGTTATTCCCACAAGAACAACATCATTGAAATCCCTCCACGTGTTATTTGATTTCTTCATTGTCAGGTAGCGCGTAACGCATATCTTTCCACGGTGAAAAGGAAGAAAAGCTTTTCGCATGAATACACGTTAATCATAGAAATGAATGAACTTCAATTTTCTTAACAACATTTACTATTCTGCTAAGATAAATCTAATTATTAGTAGACACATTTAGCCCCCAAACATTAACGATTATATTAGGTTAGTAGATTTATGAAAAATAATTTGCTGATCGAACATACTGCTTCACCTCCGCTAGGTGTCTTGCATCATGTCTTGAGCGAGCAATTTTCCAATGTTTTTTCTTTCTCATCCAATTGGTTCCATAAACAAAACTTTGGTAGAATCGCGTGAAATACAACTGAATCGTGCAAGAAATAAAAAATCAAAAAGAGAGAGAGAGAAAATATTAATGCGTGTTAGAAATCACGACATATGTTGTTCTTCTTCTAATGAATATCCAATCTGACAAAAATTCTACCCACTCTTATCTCTCTATATAATCAAACAAACCAAAATGGTTTGAACCTCAAATTTCTCCCTATAAATATCCGGAAAAATCCATGGCGATTTATGGTGGTAGATTATCATAGTGAGATATACTATCGCAATTCAAAAGCAAAATTGGATTTCTAAATCTTCGAAATATAACCCTTAAATCTCCAACACTTCCAAATTTAAATTAGAATCTTTCTAATTTTTGGAAAGTTAAATCTTCCTTAATTTTTTTAAAATTTATCTACCTGAATTGGCCTTTATTTGACCTGGAACGTGGTCGGAAAAGGTGAAAAAGAAAGTGAAAAGAAAGGCGAAAGATAGAACGAAATTTAAAAAGGAGAACCTAGATTTTAAGTATTTGTGTCTTGGGAAAATTTCAAATAAGGGCCTGAAGTGCCATCATTTTTTTCAAATAACGGCATGGAGTGGACCTTATTTCAAATAAGGGCATGAAATGCTCTCATTTTTTTAAATAATGGCCTAAAGTGGACCTTGTTTCAAATATGGATCTGAAATGGCCATGTCAGTCTTCAAGAAGGGCCTACCGGCTAGTGAAGGATATTTTCGTCTTTTACTTTTTTAAAAAAATTTTCTTCTTTCTTTCTTTTTTCCATTTTCTGTTTTTTCTTTTCATAAAAAAAACTCAAAAAAGAGAAAAAAGGCTTAAAAGGCCCTCTGCCTGTGGCCGCCGCTCCATTGCTCGTGGGACATAGGCGATGGCTGGCGGGGTTACCAAATCCTCGACAAGGGCCGGCGACCATCGCCGTCACCCCCTAGCCTTCCTACCTGTCTTTTTTTTTCAAAATTTTTTAATCTTTTTTCAATTTTAATCTACTTTAACTAAAATTATGTTAAAATTGCATGCCCTTGACTGGTCGGAATATTTAGCCAGTCAGCAAGGTTAGGCCTTTATTTGAAACTGTTATAGCCACTTCGTCACTTGAAACTATTATTTGAGAAAATGATGGTAGTTCCAGCTCTTATTTGAAACTGGTCCACTTCAGGTCCTTATTGAAGAAAATGATGGCACTTAAGACAATTATTTGGAATTTTCCCTTGTGTCTTTACGTAGGTAGCGGCTCTAGGCATATATTGGTATGGTATTGTCATATGATTTCGATTATCCATATAAAAAAAATTTGAAATTTGTGCAAGCCATGTAGAATATATGTAAATCGGATGAACTAAATTGATTAAATGGAGGAAAGTGGCAATTTATTTGAGATTTTAATTGGTTATTTAAAATAAAAACTGCGTGCAACAGGAACTGTTTCACCTAGAGCAACCAAGATTATCATTTAATTCGCCGTTGCTACTAGGAGGACGCTAGACAATAGATAGTAGACACGCCGAGGACTCAAAAGAGTATCAAAAGTAGATACCCAATTTGAAAAATCAGCTTTTTTTAATAGCATAAATAGATGGTATCAATCTAAAATTAGAATGGGTAAATTAAAAGAAGAAAATAAATAGTACTTTGGTTGGAGTTGAGAGAATTTTGGTGGAGAAACCAAAAAATTATAAGAAAAGAAGTTGAGTTTTAGATAAGTCATCATTTTACCGGAAAAAATTTGAGAATTAATTGTAAATTCAAGATAAATGAATGCTAAAGGAAAGAGTAACCAAATGAATTATAAAATAATAAGTCGACTATTTTTAAAATACATATGGATTTAGATTTGGTGCTTGTGGTTGTTGTGATACTCTATAGATACATGTTCGTCCTTTGTCCTGCCAAAGTTTTCTAGTTTCAGATCTCAAACCCAGAGGAAGTACGCGAACTGTTATAGAGACGGACTTCCAATTTAAGACTAGTGTTGTAATAATGGTACTTGAGCATATTGACCCGACCATTGAAGTCATTCCAACATTCTTGTGATTGTGACGTATATGCAAAGGTGTAGAGAAATATCCGACAATGTTGCCAAGGACGGTTTTGCAAAAGCTAAAACATAAAAAATCTCGATCAAATGGAGTTTGAAGTATGAAGGCAAATGCAAAAAAAAAATGACATTTAAGATGTCACGCTCTGCACTCCTCGGCGCGCCACATCCCTCGCAAAGGTCGATTTGTGTGCGATGTCCCAGGACGCGTCGCCGACCCAAACCCAACACAGAGATTTAAAGTACATGCGGAAGTAATTAAAACCACCCGTACATAGATAAATGCATAACCAAGGGTAACCACCGAAATCAACACTTGTTCTAATACTGGAAATCATACACAATATTCATTTACAGCCCCAAACTTCAGAAATCCAAAAGCGGGTCAAAGCCACTACTAACAAAAAGGGATAAGTGGCTCGAGTTCAGGCTCTACCACTAGCCAGGAGCTCCTCCCAAAAATGCACCGGTACTCTTGCCATCCTCAAGGCTGGGGGTCTGAAAAATCGATTTTTTAACAACCATGAGAATAAATCTCAGCGAGCGATTCCCTAAACCTAAACTAGGCTAACGTGCACCTCCTGACCGGAAAATAAATCAACAATAACTAATCATTCTTAGACCCTGTAGGCTAGACAGATCCATATATAATAATCACAGTACATAAGTGGCACTCATAATCACATATATGCCAATTACATGCTTATGCGCTGATTCTCACATTCTCGCATGCCAGTCAATGTATGTTCATGTATGCAAATGTCATGGACTCGACACGTGCAAATCCCGGCCCACTGGCCCACATTGGCACACTGCCCAATTTATTATTTTCACGACTCGAGTCATCAATTTTTCACGGCCCGGTGCGTCTAGCCTGCTTCAAAGTGCATGAGGCGCAGCAACCGATCTGGCCCAGTGTCTCTAGCCTGCTTCAAAGTGCATGAGGCGCAACACTATTCTCCTTGCGAACTAGAGCCTGCTTCAAAGTGCATGAGGATGGTCGCCTTCCGGACGTACCGGGCATCGTCCTGCTTCAAAGTGCATGAGGACGGTATCGACCCGAAGGTCACGACCCGTAGGTCCTTAGGTGATCACACAATTCATTATTATCTGGACCCAGCGTAAAACGCATCAGAGCATTTTAGGTGATCACAATGCACATGTCATTCGAGCATACTTATGAATGCACATGCCGTGCCAATGCTCGTGATGCACATCCATGGCCATGATATTCACACTTGGGCAATTCACAATATTCACAATGGGCAATTAATAGTACGATGCCATTCAATCAATTATAGTACACTATGCCAACATTCAACATGCCCAACCAACATATGCACGGTACACAATTCACAAGCATAGATCACACAACTAGTCCATCACGAATCCACAGAAATCGAGATCCATCAAGTTACTCTCTTCCTCAAGTCATTAGACATGTGCCACGACACTACAAATCACTCACGTTTAGAGACAATTCAGCCACTAATTCAGCCAATTCATTATTCCTGGCACTTACACTCCAAACCTCAATTCAATCACGCTTTGTCCAACTAAGTTCAAAGTGGACAGCCACCATATCGATCACGCCGGGCCATCTAATGACCTCAAAATGTTCCATTGAACTCCCCAAGACAACATTTTAATCGGTCACCATAATGCCAAATAAGGCGCGCACTAAAATTCACACAACCGGGTCAACAAAACTGGCGCATCCTAGGCCCACCAAGCCAATCCAATCCTAGTCTCACTAAACCAGCAACATGGCATCCTAAAATCAATCACAACAAGGGTCATTTAGCTAGTCAATTGATCAAAGCGATCATTCCCAGTAATTGCACGATTAAACCTCAAATTGATCGTGCCGCGCCCAAATTAAATCCCGTCATGGGCAACCACTATACCGCACTTTCTAGGCTAATAATTATCACCAAAATGCTCCATTTAACTCCCAAAGACATCATTCAAATCAGCCATCACAAGACCAGATAAGACGCGAATGATAATCCAAAACTGGAACCGAATCTAGTCAAACTCGGGTCGTTCCGGTCTAATAATTTCCAGCCAATGATCAACGTCTCTCGGGCCACTAAACCTCGGTAAAATGATCACGCTACACCACCAAATCAGCCACGACATCGGCCCTTAATAATCTCTACAATTTAACCCCTAATTTACCCCAATTAACCCCTAAACCCGTCTAGAAATGTAAATTAGCCTAATTAGGGTTTAGGGTCAAACTCACCGGGTGTTCTACGCTTAAAACGGGCCGGATACGCGACGAAAAGGGGGCTGGGCAGTGGCGGTCCCTCGCCGGAACAGTAGCGGCGGCGGCTCCGGCGAACGGCGCGAACGGCGGTGACGATCTAAGTTGATCCGCGGCCTAGAGAGGGAGAGAGAGACACGGTTAGAGAGAGAGAGAGAAGAATGGAACGGCGGGACGGCAGGGCGAGGCAATGGGCCCGCGCCGGAACAGTAAAGGCGGCGGCGGGGCTCCTCCGGCGATAGGCCTCTCACGGCCAAAACAGAAAGGGAGAGAGGGGGAGGAGGCTCACGAGGCGGAAAGGAGAGAGGAGGGTTGCCGGGGACCAATTGGTGGTGGACGGAGTGGCGGCGACGGCCGCGGCGGCGGTGCGCGGCGGCGAGACAGCTTCGGCGATGGCGGCGAGGGCACGAGGGGGAGAAACAGGGGATGGACAGAACAGGGGAGGCGTCGGGGAGAGAGAATGAGGGGAAGAAAAAGGGGTTGTCGGCTGCTAGGGGGAGAGACAAGGCGGCGACCGGCGGTATCGGAGGCGGCGACGGCGACGCGGGGCTAGCCGGCGAGCTGGCGAGCTCCTCTGGCGAGTTGCGGGCGCGTCTCGAGGAAGAAGGAGAGGATGGCCGGGGCGACGGTGGCGGCCGGCGTGGCTGCGACCGGGCTCGCTGGCAACGGCGATTGGCGGAGCAGCGCCGGGCGGTGAGCGACGGATCTGGTCGGCCTCGGCCCCGGCGCGACCAAAAGCCGCAGGAACAGGGGATGTAGACACGTCGTCGCCGGGGCAGCAGGGGCGACGGCGGCTTGGGGGGGAGGAAGCTAGGATGGTGGCGGCGATGGCGCGGCCGGCGGTGCTAGGCGGACGGTCCGGCGAGTAGTGGCTGGGGCAGCGGTGGTCGGGCGAGCGAGCGAGCAGAAGCAGACCAGTCGGGGAAGCCAGAGGAAGAAGAAGGAAGAGAAGAAGAGGAAAAAGAAAAAGAAAAAGAAAAGAAGGAAGATGAGAGAGAGGGAGCAAGTGGGGGAGAGAGACGTGACCGGACAGGGGGCGTGCGGGGTCCCGAGGAGAGAGAGAGAGAGAGAGAGATAGGGGGGATTTTTTTTAAAAAAATAAACTAATTCTTATATTAAACGCAAATCGAGGGTCCAAATTCAAATCCGAAAGTTGCCTATCGATCTTAAATAGGCCTCGCATATAAAAAGGGACAAAGGCTAAATTAATGAGACTAAATTTTTACGAGGGGTCTACTAGTCCAAATTCGCACCTGGTCCAAAAACTCTAACTTTTCCATTATTCCTGACAACCTCGATACGGACCACATTAATGTTGACACCGTCCAATTTATTTCGTTCTGAAACTCTTGAAAATTGACTACCAAGTTCACGGTCTAAATAACGGCGAAATTTGATCGAGTGCGATTCTAGCGAAATCTCTAGTTTAAAATAATAACCGAGAGTGATCAGTTCTCGGGCGAGATTCTACTATAAGCACACTGACAAATCGCGCGTTTTATAAATCTCAAAAATGGGTCAAAATATGGAATGTTACATAAGAATATTGGGCGACAATATAAATGCGATGTAGCCATAAGGACTCTGACTGTATTGATAAAGTTAGTAGTTAAATAAGATTCATGGTGGGCAGTTGATATATTAACATTAAAATTAAATACTTACAATGAAACGAAAATAGCTTATCACGACGGACGAATCACTCATCCGTAACAAAGGAGGAAAACTGCTTGTTGAGTTCAAGAATTTGGCCCGGTGTAGATCCACCTAGCATCTAAAAACATTAACCAAAGTACTAATTTCGACCAAAATGCTGGAAAAAATAATAAAAAGTAAAAATCATTTTCAAGCGCAATCTAGCAATAAAAGCATGAAGCCAGATTCAGCCTCGGCAGTAGGAGAGTCTATATCTCCATTTAACTTGCGACCAAAAAACTCTACATTGATCTAAAAATTTAAGCAATAGTATTGAAAAAAAAACCCCGCTTTGCTGTGGATGACATATTTTAAAGAAAAAAACTAAATGTTAAAGATTTTCTATTTCCAGCAGGAGTGAGATCAAAGCCAAAAAAATCTTTTCTATAAAATTGTAATAAAGTCCAATAGATGAAAAAAAAAACTAAATGCGCGAGAATGATCGCCAAGAAAAAACATTAGGAAAATATCTATTCAAATACTTATCTACCTGATAAAATCTTAGTTGAAGAAGGCTTTTGGAAACGGTACAATGTCAAGATCGGGGTCACTGTGCCCATCCCATCCATCACTGCCGCAGCTTTTTGCAGCATTAGTCTGTGAACTTAGGTCGCGGAAGAGGAGAGACTCAAACTGTACATCCACCTCCATTAATTTGCAGGATCTCCATTTCCAAAAGCGAATCGAGCTTTGTGCTTCCCTAATTTCAAGTGCTCTTTTTAGCAAGAGGTTTTAGCGGGTGAGATCTCCATTAATTTGCATGAAGTAGATGGGGAGGATAGTATTGGGTTTATCATCTCTAGAGATGAAGAAAAATAGCTGCTATTGAAAAAAAAAATTATTTTCACTAATTTCAAGTGCTTTACCCACAAATAAAAAATTAATATCACGAAAAATCCCAAACTGATATATATGTGACAAATTTGCCTCAAACTAATTTTTTAACCAAAAAAAATTTCAAATCGGTATGCCCGTGACAAATTTACCCTCCGTTAGTTTTCGTTAAATTTTACCGTGCTGATTTAGATGACAGGCGGCAATTGACGGATGTACCAGTTTAGGGTTTTACCTAATGTTTGTCATTGGTGTACTGGTTTGTGATTTTTCGTAATATTAATCCAATTTAACAGAAACTAACAAAGGGTAAATTTATCACAAATTTATCAATTTTGGGTTTTTGACGGTAAAAAAATCAGTTCGGAATAAATTTATCACAAGTGTACCAATTTGGTGTTTTTCGTGGTATTAGCCAAAAAAAAATGAGACTTGCTAATTTCAATTGTTAATTTGTAGTTTATTAAAATTTCACCATGTCCAAATTTGATGATTTACAATATTTGATAATAATTCGTATATCCACATATACTGCCGACGGAGGTGGCGGCGGCCAACCGGTGGCGAGCGGACCTTGCAGTGGCTGGGCGAGGTCCCAAACTTGCCAGTTATCGCTAAGGCCTGACAACCCGGCTAGAGGAGGAAGGGGAAGGAAGGAAAAAAAAATAACTTGTTTCAGGAACAAAGAAGTATGTTTTTTTTACTTCATTTTTTTGCTCCAAATCTATTCTCCGGCGCATTTCTCTATTCCGAGGAATAGAAAAATTAGCTGACGTTATCAAACCGATTTATGTGCTCTTTCTATTGTGATGAATAAAAGAACAGAAAAATAGAGAAATAGGATAGTTACCTTTAAGATTTTATTTTTCATTTTTGTTTTGAAGTTTTGTTATGGTGTACTGTAAAACCATAACTCGCTGTTTGTGTTTTCACCTATTTGATGAGACGATATGCAGTGATTTTATTCGTTGCAAGATAATATTTAACGAGTACATTTAAAATAATCCGAATTACTCTTGGAATTGGGAATTTGCCATCTAGCGATTCTTTAGCACGGGGGCTTAATTTAATGATTCAAAACCTTTGTCTATCTAGCTCTCTCCTATTTGCGCATCACTCGGTTTCCCAATTCGGAGCGCATTAAGTATAACGAGCTCCTCCATCTCGGCTCTTCCTCGTTCTAATTGATTAAGCAAGCGACAAAAATCGAGACTAAGATCCGTATAATCAATTTAGAAATGTTCGAAGGCGGTCAAAACTTATCAATCTTACGATATATCGCCCGAGCGAAATTAACTTGGATGTTTCTATTCATCGATGGAAAAAATTCGATACCATTCGGCTCCGTTTGTTTTGCGAAAAATGAATAGTTTGAAAAACACCGTTCTAAAAATAAAAACGATGGCTTGTATCGCTTGAAATAATTAGTCAACAGAAAAATTATTAATTGTAGAGAATAACTTATATCTAAATATTTTTATGGATGATGAAAATATTTATCGTGCATTAAAAGTTTGTAAGCGAAACAAGAAATCGTCTTTAGCGATCGTAAAGAGGGAAATTGATGAAGAGATTGAAGTGTTTATGTTGTTGCCGGTGGCAGATACGAACCCTACCATGCGAAGAGCTAATATTATCGGAAAGAGAGAAATCGAAAGGGAAAAATAAGAAAAGAAGAAAAAGGAGAATGAAGATATTAAAAAGGCCATTTGTTGTAGTAGTTAAAATTGAAGGGGGCTGTTTGGAAACGGTGCTGCAATGTTAAGATCGGGTCACTGTGCCCGCCCATCCCACGGCCATCCCCATCCCATCCCATCCCACATGCATTAGTCTGCGAACTCAGTAGGATGCACTCGAGTGCAAATTCATCTCCATTAATATAGCATGATCTCCCCCCAGATAAAATTATTAAAAAAGAAAAAGAGTATATTGAATCGTGGGAAGTTTTTTAAAGGTTCGAGGATGTTCCGTGTGCTTTGTTCCTTCCTCTCCGCAGAGTTCCTGGTGTGTCTCTGAGTTCAATTTGGCCATCACTCTCTTCCTCTCCAAACCACCACCCGACCCAAAACCCTCGGAAGAAATGAGAGCAGCGTTTCGCGCGTTTTTACCTCGGCTCGTCGATGAGATGAGGCGGCGCCGGGGAGAGGCTTCCCGCCCTCCCCCGCGCCGGGAGTATAAATACTCCCCCTCTTCATGGCGGTCACAGATTCCTCCTCCTTTCCCTAAGAAGAAGAGAACGCAACAAAAAGTAGGAGAATACGCGCGCTCCGGCGAGGGCTAGGGCTTACCTCGTAGCCTCGGTCGGAGGAGCAGGAGAAGCAGTTGCCGACGCCGCCGTCGCTGCCTGTACACTGCCGATCAAAATGGAGACAAGTTAGGAGGAGGAGGAGAAGAGAACGCAACAAAAAGTAGGAGAACGCGCGCGTTCGGGCGAGGGCTAGGGCTTACCTCGTAACCTCGGTCGGAGGAGCAGGAGAAGCAGTTGCCGACGCCGTCGCCGCCTGCACACTGCCGATCAAAATGGAGACAAGTTAAGAGGAGGGGGAGGAGGAGGAGAAGAAGAGAACGCGACAAAAAGCAGGAGAACGCGCGTGCTCGGGCGAGGGCTAGGGCTTACCTCGTAGCAGTGTGCAGGCAGCGACGGCGGCGTCGGCAACTGCTTCTCCTGCTCCTCCGACCGAGGCTACGACTTAAGCCCTAGTCCTCGCGGGAGCGCGCGTGTTCTCCCGCTTTTTGTTGTGTTCTCTTCTCCTCCTCCTCTTAATTTATCTCCATTTTGATCGGCAGTGTGCAGGCGGCGACGGCGGCGTTAGCAACTGCTTCTCCTGCTCCTCCGACCGAGACTACGAGGTAAGCCCTCGCCCGAGCGAGTGCTCGTGTTCTCCTGCTTTTTGTTGCGCTCGATGCCTTCGTTAAAGCATTTTTGTGATATATCTCACCGCGAGATAACGCAGTTCTCGGCGTTCTTTCTCTTGAACGCTCGCATTGTATGCGCACCTTGAGCAAATCAATGGCGTGATACTGGAGGGGATTCTGTTTTTCTATATGCATAAACGTTGTCCTTGAGAGCTTGTTGTGGAATCTAGTTGGTTTTAGTCTGTTTTTAGAGGGTTTCCAGGAGGAAATCGCGACTCTGGCTGTGTATGGCTAGTTTTAGGTAAGGATTTAGGGGCTGGGGTTTTTTTATTTGGATAGTTCCGCCAGGACCGAGGAACTTGAAGTTGACATGATGATATTGTTATGGATACGAAAACCTGCGGTCCTCGCCATGAACAAGCGAATCATTTAAGTATGAGAAAGCTCAACTGAACATTTGCATCGCCCAATGATTCGAAACCCAACTGGAGTACATCCAGCAGTAAACTCCAAAAAAAATAAATCAATCATGCAGAGTCTGTTCTTGATTGGGAGACGGAGAATGCTCTGGCCTATATATATATATATGGGCCGCAATGCTCTTTACCACGAGCTCTACATGTCTTGCCTTCATTCGTGTTTGGCTTTATTTTGTGTGGTAGCATCGAAAAGTTTACTATGTAAGTAACTGATGCTGAACAGAACAAAGAGTTTGAAGGAGTCAATTTGATATGGGCATTGATACCCATGTCGTACAGAATTTAGTACTATTCCAAATAGTGATCTCAAATATATTGCTCGTG
Organism: Syzygium syzygioides; assembly: GCA_031216285.1. Taxonomy (NCBI): domain Eukaryota; kingdom Viridiplantae; phylum Streptophyta; class Magnoliopsida; order Myrtales; family Myrtaceae; genus Syzygium; species Syzygium syzygioides. The sequence goes on from CM062247.1 coordinate 26,039,516, forward strand.
GCATCATTTGCATGTTCATCCGGTTTGAGATTGACATGTCTAGTTGTGAATCGACCACATAACCATTGAAGTTTGAAATATATGTTCTGTTTGAAATAGTAACCCTGTTGTGACACTCATAAGCGCTCATCTGTAACTCTACTTGTCTTGCCTTTATTCATGTTTGGCTTTATTTTGTGTGGCAGCATCGAAAAGTTTACTTTGTAAGTACCTGCTGCTGAACAGAACAAAGAGTTTGAATTAGTCAATTTGATGTGGGCATTGATACCCATTTCTTACAGAATTTAGTACTATTCCAATAGTGATGCATTTGAGGCAATAATCTTCTTTCTCGACTCGACCCAACTCGTCCCGAGCTTCTTATTGGTCGCGGCATCAGTCGCATGTTCATCTGGTTTGAGATTGACATGTCTAGTTGGCAATTGACCACGTAACTATCGAAGTTTGAAATATATGTTCTGTTTGGAATAGTAACTCTGCTATGGCACTCATAAGCACTTATATGTTCAATTGGCAGCAGCGCAGCTGCTGGTTTAGCTGCTGCAGGCGCCTCGCGCGAGCTATTTTTTCTCCCGTCAAGGTAAGCATCTATTTTTGTGAGAATTACCACTTAAATCGGATAGACACTGATTAGCTGAATATGCAGCCTTAAACGCCTTAACCTGCACATATATGAGTACCTCGTACGGATTGGATTGAGTGTCCATGCCCAGCTGTTCCTGGCTGAGGCTGAGAAGATTGTTCAAGCGGGCATTCCACCGGTCCTGTTTGTCCGAACTTGGATTTGTTTGGACAGCAAATTGACTCTCAGCCCTGATGTGCACTGGTATTAATTGTAGCTACTAGTGAGATTGCCTCTTTGCACTTTTAAATTATTAACTGTAGATCTTTTGCAGTGATGAGCAGGTGGCGATGCTCGCCCTCAATCAGGGCATCATGCAATATCTGCACTACCCGAATATTGACACTGACGAATTCAATGTAAGAGCTTGGAGACGTCCGAACCATCAGGTTGATCTGGTCAAGATATGGGTGGATCGAATCTACCCGAGGCTTAATCTCCTGTAAACTGGGAATAATGCCCAGTAGATGTCTGTAAACACTGCTAAGACAAAATGACTCTGATGATTTCAAATTGATTCATTTTGTAAAGAATGGAATACTGAGCTAATATGACTGTTGGGTTTGTTTGATTCTGGAAGTGCAAGAAAGCTTGGAATGACCGTCGGGTTAATATGATTTTGGGTTCGGGTTCGCTGGATTGAGATTTGTCTGAAACCATTCTTTTGTGTTCTTAGACTCTAATGGCTACTCCTACGAAAGTTTATCAATAAGAGGGGCAGTTTGTATGTCTAGCTTTCTTAAGATGACGGTCCCTGTATCGTACTTCCCGACACTATCCTTAACTTATTTATTAGTTATTTTAGTGTCCCCACCAAAATTTTCTCGACTCCAGCAAAAATACTAATTTTAGTTGAATTCCCCTATTGTAATTTGCGATTGATACACTTTGAGTACTTGCCATGTCTACTATCTGTTATCTAGTGTCCTCCTAAAGGTAAAGCAGAATAAAATTATAATCTTGGCTGCTCAGGGCGAAACAGTTTGTGTGGACGTAGTTTTTATTTTTAAATAACCACTTAAAGTCTCAAATATATATTGCCACTTCAAGTTGTTACCCGCATTTAATCAATTATATTTCAGTCCGTTCACTTTTGTTTCTTTTTTCTTTTTTTTTTTTAACTCTTTCTTCCTTCTTCTTCTTGTATTTTTTCACTTTCCTTTCCAGTTTGGGGGAGTCGGATCAGAGAATTTTGAAAGAAGAAAGGTTGAATCGATCAGAGATTAGAAAGATTCTAATCCAAATATGGAAAGCGTTCGAGACTTAAGGAATTGTAATTTAAAAGGTTAGAGATTCAGTTTACTTTTGAATTACGATTTTATTTCACGATCCACAATGAGTTAGGATTTTCGATCAGATAAGATATTCATAAGTTCCCTATCTTTCCTAAATTGTGAGACTTTACAGCCTGTATCTACTCCATCCGTCGTAGTTAAAAGAAGAAAGAAATCTCAATCCATCGAGATGAACGATATTTGCCACTTTCGTTATGAGCATCGGAATTACATTGGCAGCCCACCTATAAAAATCAATTCACCATAACTTGAGAAGAAGAAGAAGAAGAATCAATGACGGTAACTCAAGAGAAGGGAGAGATGAGGGTAACTCAAGAGAAAGGGGAGAATGTTGCACCGCCGCTTGAATTTGTAAAGGTGATCTTCTTCTTCTTCTTTCTTTAATCAATATTGAAGAATAAACGGTTGCGATGCACTATGAAACTGAGATTGCGTTTGTTTTTTCCTCATCAATTTTGGCGAACTAGGGTCCGTTGAGGATGCACTAACCATGAAATACTCACCGATTATCTCTCGACTTTGTTGTTGCAGCCAAAGCCATTACCAATGGAATTCTGGATATCTAGTTTCACACTCCACGAGCTTGTAGACATCAGTCGCCTTGCGGATCCAACGCTTCAAAACGTCCCCCGCCATGTAAAATTTCTCCGCTTCCTATCATTGTCATTGTCACGTCTTCCTCCTTAAAACTACTTTTAGTTTCATTAATTATGCAATTCGTTAATGCCTTATGTCGAGCCTTTTTAAGCCATCCCCTCTTTTGATCGTAGCCATTTATGTACTTCTATCTACACTCAACTGAATTCATTCAACTCTTAGCCAAAATAATTACGAGCGGAAACATATTTCAATTAGAATTTTGAGGCGATAGCTAAAGTCAAAGATGCAATTGCAGATTCTACACGGATTATTGGGGCGAATGTATAAAAAAGTTAAAGAACAGATGGAAAAGGGGACTACTGATGAGGACGATTCGGCAAAGAAGGGCGAAGAACCGGTCATTTGTGCTATCTGCTCTGTTCGTGCCGCTCATTCTAAGTCCAATTAGTTCGATTCACTACCTACTGCCTATTCTTATTCTTGTATATCACTTACCTTGTAGGATGAGTGCAAGCATACAGAAGAAAGGGCCAACTTCGATTGTGGACACACATATTGAAAGACATAATGAGTGGACTGCTCAAGATGGGCCAAACCCGACCCATGAGCCACAAGGGCCCACGAGATAATTATTTGTCTATCTATAATAGAAGGCACCCCTTGGAAAACAACGTGATTTTCAGATGCAAACACACTCCTTCGTATACGTCGTCTTCTCTGTTTTTCTTCGGAACGCACACTAGTACGAAAGACGATCGAAGAACTTTCAAGCGCAAAGTGACACTTAATCTGTGACAATACCAGGTATGTTCATTGTGTGATATGCCTGTACGATCGGTGATACAAGTTTGATGGTTCTCGGGCAAGTTTTCCGCATTAATCGAATTCGTTCCGAATATGTTTCGAACGTGACGATTGGGGATTGAGTTTTCCTAACATTGGTATCAGAGCCTGTTTACTTGTTTCCCGATCATGCTTATGTATCGTCTGAAGTGTATACTGCTTGTTTTTTTTTGTTTTGGCCTCGTTTTTGTTCGTTTTTGTCGCGTCGCCGAACTGTTCATGTATGTTTCGATTTTTGTTTTTCGTCAAAACTTCAATTTTATTGCATAAACAGAAAGGGCTCGTCGAGACGAGCAAAATAATGGGCGGCGCGTCGCCGGAGGACTTCGCACGCGCCCTCACGGGTCGGAAAGGGCCGTGCGTGTGACGGCGCGAGAGGCCCACGCGCGGCCGTGCGAAACGTCGCGTCGGTTGACCTTTGACCCGACCCGACCAGCGTTGACCCGACCGTTGACCCGACCCGTTGATTGGACCATTGATCGTTGACCGGTCAACCCGGTCGAACCGAACCTGTTCAAATCGGCAGAATGACCCTATGTATTTCTTTCGGCCCATTCGAGCTCATTCGAGCTCCAATTTGGGCGTTCTTAGTATCGATATGCTCGTATCGGAATGCTCTACGTTATGGTGTATTCATATTACATTTTTCCTGCACTTATGAATGTGAAAATGCATGATAAACCCTATGTACACGTACTTAGGGGCATATTCTTTGGCATTTTCTGTAGTATTTCTCTATAGTTTTTTGAAATACAAATGCCAGATTATATGTATATGAATAAGCATTCCTTATCTTAATGTATCATGAATTATAAGTAATCATTTGTTCTGCATTCGTTGCAGGAACAATGGTACATTTGAGACGCACTCCGATAATCCCAAGGACAGCAGCTCAAAAGGAGAAGCTTGAGAACCTAAGAATCAAGCTAGCTTTTTATCGATGGGACGATAGAGATGATATGATGACACACATCATCAAGGTCAACAAAATGATACAGGATATCATTTGGAACGGTTTTGTAATGCCGGAATATGTAATGGCCGGAGCCCTAAAATGCAATATTCCTGAGGAGTTGGGAAGAATGTTTGATAAGGTTAGAGAAACTTTAAATGGTCCAAGTTATAAGATACTAGTGGAGAATTTTGTGCAAAAATACATAAGGGTCAGGGCAAGAAGAACATCAACCCTTGCATTGAATGGGTCTCGGCGCAAATTATGGTCAGGATCTAGGGTTTTTCCGGGAGCCTTTATTTATGTTCCGAAGAAAATAAAACTTTCTAAAGAATTTTATAAGTCCTTTCCTGTCTATGTGTTGGATTGGTACACTTGATATTGTTCTTTTAGGATTTGAAATCAATTATGTACATGTTTCTAGTTGATATTACATATTCTTAAACATTTGTGAATGCTTTATGATATATATATGTGGCTATGAATTTTTTGGTGATTTTTCATTTTATATTGCCATATTATGTGTTATGTTTTATGTGGGAAGTTCTTCAAAGTTTGTATAACTTTTGAAGAACCAATTTCATTACATAAAATGATTATGTTAATGGTAATTTCAAATTAGGTTTTTTAGACGATGATTGGGAACATAGTGAACTTTCGACTCTAAGATCTTTAGTGAAACTATTCATTAACATGATTAGTTTATGTAATCATGATGCTGATGAAGCATTTAGATAGGTTTTAATAACTCGTGCGTATATGTATGAAATGTTCAGATACGATGGCTTCAGCAACTAAGAATATAGTGGCTGAACTTAATAAGGGAGAAAAATTAAATGGCGACAATTATGAGATTTGGAGTCTCAAGATTCAATATATGCTGGAAGAGTAAGAGGCACTCGAAGCTCTTAACCAGATTATGGAAGAACCTGAGGATGGGACAACTGCCCAACACAAGAGGGATAAAGATGCCTTTGCTGTTTGGAAAAGAAAGAACTCTCTTGCTCATATTACGTTGTTAAGCAGCATGGACAATGACATCATGCGAGAGTTCGAACGTTTCCAAAATGCCAAAGACATGTGGGCTGCACTGGCATCAAGATTTGGTCGAACTTCTGTGACCAAACTGAGATAACTCACTATCCATTTCGACTCATACAAGATGTCTCATGGAAAGACCATGAAACAACATTTGAGGCAGATGTCGAATATGATTAGTGAGCTAAAGGATGCCGGGCACATACTCACTGATGAACAGTAGGTGCAGGTAGTAATCCGCTCCTTGCCTCAAAGCTGGGAGCACATGAAGATCCATTTAATCCACAATGAGGGTATCAAGACCTTCGAGGATGTTATGCGGCATCTTGAGCTGGAAGAGGATCGCCTTATGGCGACTAAGCCAGAAACTGATATTTACTTTGCTGGTTCTAGCTCGCATGGAGTTTCGGGGTCCGAGAGGAAGCACCTTGCTGGGTCAAAGAAGTGGAAAGGCAAAGGGCCAAATCCTTCAGGGAAGAAGCCGAGGATCAACCAACGGGAGAAAGGAAAACGTCCTTTCAAGAAGAACATTTCAAGAGTGAAATGTTTCAACTGTGGCAAGAAGGGTCACTTTGCTCGCGACTGTGGCGAGCCAAAGAAGGTAGAAACCCTTAGCATTCATGAAAATGCTACTTATGTGTCTAGTTCAGTGTTTCTAATCGAATCTAATCCTTTGTGGACTGTAGACTCGGGAGCCACAGACCATGTAGCGAAAGGACAGAGAAGCTTTCGTAGAGTTCCGACGAGTTCCACAAGAAACGAAGTGGATATACGTGGGGAACAATTCAAGAGTGGAGGTCAGAGGCATTGACACCTGTCAACTACTTATGTGTGGTGGACACATATTGTTCCTACATGATGTGTTATTTGCTCCAGAGATTCGTCGGAACTTAGTTTCAGTGTTGGTTTTAGTTAGACTTGGTTTTACTGTAAACTTCCATAACAATGGTATAGACTTGTGTTTAGGAACAAGTTATTATGGTTCCGGATATTTTTTAGATGGTTTTATTGTATTAGATGTTGACTATTATGAAGTTAATGTTAGTTATTTCTTATTTACATTATCTGATTCTTATGAAAATGATGTGAACGTATGGCATGCTAGATTTGGTCATATTGACCAACAAAGAATGAATCGATTGGCTAAAGATGGCTTATTGGGAAATATTAAAAAGGTTGATTTGCCCATATGCGAGTATTGCTTAGAAGGAAAAACAACACGGAAACCATTTGGAAAAGGAACAAGAGCTGAATTTCCTTTGTAGTTAATTCATATTGACATCTGTGGTCCAATGAATGTAAAAGAAAGGCACGGGTCTGTTTATTTCATCACATTCATTGATGATTATACTCGATTCAGACATGTCGATTTGATTTCTCATAAGTCTGAAGCCTTAAATTGCTTTAAAAGATTTATGAGCTTAGTGGAAAATCAATTAGACAAGAAAATAAAAGCATTAGGATCCGATCGAGGTCAAGAATATTTGTTTGATCTGTTCAGAAATTTATGTGATGAAAAGGAAATAGAACGACAACTGACTATTCCATATACTCCTCAACAAAATGGTGTTGCGGAAAGAAGAAACAGAATTCTAATAGAAATGGTTAGATCAATGATGGCACATGCTAACTTGCCAATCACCTTTTGGGGTGATGCTTTGTTGACCGCTGCCTACATACTTAACTGTGTGCCTTCTAAATCAGTTGCTTCTACTCCATATGAATTATGGACAGGCAGAAAGCCTGATTTAAGCTTTCTAAAACCTTGGGGTTGTGCTGCTTATACTCGTGAGTCTTTTCACAAGTATGGAAAATTAGGCCAAAGAGGCAAAAAGACTATTTTTATAAGATACTCAGAGCACTCAAAAGGATATGTATTCATAGGTGAGCAAGAAAGCGGAAGTATAACTGAATTTGAATTACGGGATGTCACATTCTTAGAGAATGAATTTCCTAAAAAGGGCAAAGTAGGTGGTAATTACTCACTATACGAATCTGTGGATCGTGATAGTAAAGTTAGTAAGAGCATTGTGACAAATGGAGAGTTGAATGCAATCCAGTCTCAATTGCAACCACTTAAAGAGACGACACCACCATTATCTCATTCAAGTGGGAGCGTAATGGAACGTGGTGAATCATCAGGAGTACAACATTCCATACGACAGTCGAGTCGTAATAAGATTTCCCGTTGACGTTTTGATATCAAAGGAGAAGCCTTTATGATCGCCCCACAAGATGAAGATGAGCCGAAAAATGTGAACGATGCTCTAAAGTGCCATGATAAGAAAGAATGGATATATGCAATGGAAGAGGAAATGGAGTCATTAAGATCAAATCAAGTTTGAGAATTGGTTGAACTTCCAAAAGGACGCAAAGCCATTAGGAATAAGTGGGTTCTCAAAATAAAGCGTAAAGCTGATGGCTCAATAGAGAGGTATAAGGCTCGCCTTGTGGCAAAAGGATATAATCAACACGAATGAGTTAACTTTGAAGAAACTTTTTCTCCTGTGGTTAGATTTACCTCTATTCGCCTTATTCTGGCAATAGTAACTAGTATGGATCTTGAATTACATCAAATGGATGTAAAGACTGCATTCCTCAATGGAAAATTAGAGGAAGAAATTTATATGGAACAACCTGTTGGTTTCATTACAAAAGGCGAGGAGCACAAAGTGTGTCGACTATTGAGGTCGATATATGGCCTTAAGCAGTCTTCGAGACAATGGTATATACGTTTTCACAATGCAATAATGACATATGGTTTTGTAATGATTAGTGAAGACAATTGCGTATATATCAAAAGATCCAAAGATCAATTTGTGATCTTATCGTTATATGTTGATGATATACTAATTGCCGGAAGTAGTATGGAGTTAGTTAATACAGTTAAGAATTGGTTATTTTCCAATTTTGAGATGAAAGATATGGGTGAAGCTGCATACATTCTTGAAGTTAAGATTTCAAGAGATCGCTCAAAGAAATCCCTATCTCTTTCACAATAGACGTATGTGAATAAAATCCTTGAGCAATTTCGTATGCAAGACTGTAAACCAATAGATACTCCTATTGCAAAGGGCGAAACATTAAGCGACAGAATGTGTCCTAAGACTTCACAAGAAAAAGGAGTAAATGGAACAAGTTCCATATGCTAGTGCTGTCGGAAGCTTGATGTACGCTATGATATGTACAAGACCAAATATTTGTTATGCAGTTGGAATGGTAAGTAGATACCAATCCAATCCAGGTCAAGCACATTGGATCGCCGTCAAAAGAATCCTGAGATATCTAAAGGGAAGTGCCGACTATGCGCTGACTTATCAAGGAAGTGATCTACACCTTGAAGGCTATACTGATGCTGACTAGGGAGGAGATTTAAAAGAAAGGAAATCTACTTCTGGATACGTATTCTTACTGAATAATGACGTCATATCTTGGAGCAATAAGAAACAACAGTGCGTAGCCTTATTTACAATGGAAGCCGAGTTCGTGGCTCTATCAGCAGCGGCACAAGAAGCTGTTTGGCTTAGAAGATTTTTGGATCACTTAGGTGTAACTGAGAAAGCTGCAAACCCAGTATTGGTCTATTGTGATAGCCAAGCAGCAATAGCGTACACTAAGGATCCCAAGTACCATGGAAAGACCAAACATATAGATATCAAGTATAATTATGTCAAGGACATGGTTGCATGAAAGGAAGTGAACGTAAAGTACATATCTACACAAAGGATGATAGCAGATCCTATGATGAAGCTGATTCCTAGAGAAGTTTTCCATGGTCATGTGAGAGTAGAATATGATGTACTGTATATTGTATTTTTCCCAGAATGTTCACTATTAATGAAGTTTGTTATTATCAATGCCTATAAGTTTGTATGACGTTTGTGAATATCGATGTTGAGTGCATTATATTGAAAAGGTATGTCGGACAAATGAGAGATTAGCCTACTCACACGGGTAATCGCCTCTACTCACTGTGTGATGAATAGAGATGAGACAGTTTTAAGCTTGTTATCTAGATGATAATTGAGAGCTCAAGCTTGAAGCATAGACGTTGCCTTAACAGAATGTTAAGATGAGGACATATAAATTATTATGTCCAAAAGTGAAATGACCCACATATTTCACTTTACCCGTCTTTAATGCCAGATGTGAGTTCTGATAGATGCTTATAAATAGAGTAGATTTGTGAATTCAAGTTAGACATTGAGTATGTCTAAACTATCATCTGTACGGTATTGAGAGCAAAGACATACGCTCTATGGGAAAAGGAGATATTACTGTAATACATATTTCATATTACGTATGCATGAGATGACCGATAAGAGTTGACAAAAATTATGATCTCAATTTTTAAGTCGTGTGAGACTCTTGAGGAAAATAGTTTTTTTCAATTAAAGTGCCTTCACGACTCTTACTTATTCTCAAAATTTCTATTCAGTATTTGCTATCTTAGGATGTTGCCGATGATCATGATAATTCGATCTAATGGGGCATTTCTAGAAAAGCAAGTTGGACTGAAATGGAGAGGTTTAAGGAAAGAGGAAGATCAATTTAATTATGATGTCACATTTTATATTTGTATTCACAGGTCGACCAATTATGATTTTGAGTAAATCATAGTTGTGAATACAATATACGAGATACTGAAAGAGATCAAGAGAGATAAAAATGTGACTGATTGATCTAGGGAACTGCATGCTAATTCTACTCTGGATAATGCCCAAATCTGAGCTGTTATATATTCCTAACAGATGTATAACAACGAGCTCTCGTAGTATGCTGGTCGCACGGATTATTTGCCAATATGAACTTTGCAAGGAAGAGAGTTGTGTTTAGCCTATCGTGAGCGAGTGGGAGATGAAAGACATAATGGGTGGACCGCCCAAGATGGGCCAAACTCGGCCCGTGAGCCACAAGGGCCCACGAGATAGTTATTTGCCTATTTATAATAGAAGGCACCCTTTGAAAAACAGACGTGATTTTCAGATGTAAACACACTCCTTCGTATACGTCGTCTTCTCTATTTTTCTTCGGAACGCACACTAGTACGAAAGATGATTGAAGAACTTTCAAGCACAAAGTGGTACTTAATATGTGACAATACTGGGTATGTTCATTGTGTGATATGCCTGTACGATCGGTGATACAAGTTTGATGGTTCTCGAGCACGTTTTCCGCATTAATCGAATTCGTTCCGAATATGTTTCGAATGTGACGATCGGGGATTGAGTTTTCCTAACACATATCATGCCAATTGCATTCTGCCAATCTTGAGGACTAAGGTCAACTCCTGCCTCATTTGTGGACAGGAATTGCACTGCTATTTCCCCGTCAGGGAAGGACAATCAATTGTCTGGTGAGACAATTGCCTATGTTTTCTTAACGAATATTTTAGCCGGATTACTTCCGAATTAGTTCCCATTGTAGCATCCTTATACAAAAGGAAACATTCTATCATATGAATTATATGAATTATCCATACCGGTACAGCATTGTTATTATCTATTCAGACAAAGTCACGGCCCCGCATTCAGTCATTCTTGCATGCAATGAAAATAGACGCATCTTATCACTGCAAATCAAAAAGAGACAATCTGAGTAGCTATAACACGGGATAATAGGGAAGTCACGAAAGTGCATTTGGGTCCTAAAATTTTCAAAATGTGCAATCTCAGTTCTAAAATTTTGAAAAAGTGCAAACAGCAAAGGACTGGATTAAACCAATTTGATAAGTTTTAGGACTTTATTGCACTTTCTAAGTTTTAATTTTTGTGACAAATTTTAGGACTTCTAATGCAGTTATCTCTTAGCAAACTGATGAATTGTACAATTTTAGTGCGAATACAAACTTCTTTCTAAGAAGAATATATATGCTTCTCCAAGGACAAAACCTATTCAATATTGCTACGGAGGGGTACAGCGGGATCCTCTGGCTATCCAATTATATTCACGTTTGAATGAATGGAACGGGTGGAATGCCTGCAATCCTTGATGTGCGCATTCAAGCAATTAAGAGATTATGCAAATCAATGATACAATATAACAATCAGCATAGCCAGGTTCTCAATTACTATCATATTTGTAATTCTCAAAAATATATTATCCGGGGCAATAGAATCTCTCGATCGGACTTATAAATATTTGATATAAAGTTTCCGAATGCTGAAGAACAACATCTAGATTTTTAAACATGACCCGACATAGGTAGATAAATCACGAAAAGAATTTATGAAACAAATAAGTCGACCCTTTCAAAGAAGCCAAATTTGATCATTGTGACTTCCAAATTCCAAGCCAAATCCTTTCACACACTTCTTTTATTTTTTGGGTTAATATCACAAAAAACCTCAAACTGGGACACCTGTGATAAATTTACTTAAAACTAATTTTTTGACTATAAAAAACCCCAATATGGTATATCTTTGACAGTTTTGCCCTCCGTTAGTTTCCGTTAAATTTTACTGTCAAATTTTTGAGTTTGATGACACATAGCAGTTGATGGGTATACCATTTTGAAGTTTTACCCTCCATTTGTCACAGATATACTGGTTTGTGATTTTTCGTGGTATTAATTCAATTTAACGGATGATAAATTTGTGACAAATATACCAGTTTAAGATTTTTTGTTGTCAAAAAATTAGTTTGGGGTAAATTTGTCATACGTGTACCAGTCTAGGGTTTTTTGTGGTAAAAAAATTTATTTGAGATAAATTTGTCACGAATGTACTAATTTGAGGTTTTTCGTTATATTAACGTTTTTTTTTTGTCACCACCCACCTGGGTGGCGCTGCTAGAGCGCGCACTCTTCCTCTCGCAAAAGGTTGAGTGTTCGAATCCCGGGCGCCGCAGGGTGACCTAACCGGTGGCACGTGTGTGGTGGCTAGCACGTGTCGCCCCCAAGGTTTACTCCCCGGCTATCGGCCGTGCGAGGGTTTCCTGAGTTATAAAAAAAAACATTTTTTTTTTGTCGAAAGCATCACACACAATGGACGTAAAATTACAAACTTCTTCCCAATAGGACCAATCCCTATTAGGTTACTAGCAGTCATATAAAAAAACCTTATCGCTCATACTATGTGCTCCAAGGATCAAGTGGATCAAACAAATCGTAAAATATTATAAGAAACAATGTTGGTTCCTATTGCCTCAGAGATAATTACAAGATAAAATCAAACCTCAACAAAGTGCAACAAAACAACCCGCAAGTATCGATCATGCCTCATGCTATTAATATTGAACACGGAGAGGCATATTCGTGCGAAAGAACGAAAAGTAACCGATCAATAGTCAACTAGAAAAAAAATATACGTATGGATGGCATACTAAAGTAGCAGATTCTCTATTTCCTTATGCATAAAAGGCTCTTCAATTCAAAAACAATAGAAACCATAAAAAGCAACACAAGAAGTATTATAAGTAGCAGACCACATCACGCATTTCCCTCGGATATAAGGGTTTAAACTTCTTCCCAACTCAACCGATCCCTATTAGGTTACAAGTAGTTCTATAAAAGCTGAATTGCTCTTAATTTGACGCTTCAAACATCAAGTAAATCAGACAAACCGCAAATTGTCATCGAAAATGATGTAGCTGCCTGCCGCCTCAGAGGTAATTACATCACACACGTCACTCGACATAAAGTTATAGACTTTTTACCAACTCGACCAATCCCTATTAGGTTACTAGAATTAGTATAAAAACCTTATCACCCCTGTGTGCTTCAAGGATCAAGTAGATTGGACGAACAGCAAAATGTCATAAAAAACAATGCTGCTTTCTAAAGCCTAAGAGGTAATTACAAGATGAAATCGAAGCTCAACAAAGTAGAACATATGGGAAAGAGCGAAAAGTAACCGATCAATAGTCAATAGAAAAAAAAATGTAGATATGGACGGCAAATAGCAATGGAAACCATAAAAAGTAACATAAAGCAATATAAAAACAGTACCGGACCAAATCACAGGGTCCATGGTAACATTTTGCAGGCTTTTCTTTGAATTGCTTTCGTACTTGTAAAAATTGCACCCAAAAGCATTTGGGGTCTTTAGAACTACCTTCACAGAGCTCCATTTTAACTTCTACCCTGCGTGCGATTTGTGTAGATTATATGTGAAAATTTGAAACTTAGGACACTAGAGAAATGAAGATAGATGCCTTCTACTCCTTATAAGTATTGTTTTTTGCTTCATTCTTAATAAAGCGCACTACGATTTAGACGCTGCCTTAATAAATAGAGATGTTTTTCCATCATATATTAGGAGAATTGATTATGTAACTCCTATGATCATAATTATTCCTTTCCATGATTTATAATATTCATAAACTTTCTAAATGCTTTTGAATGTGTGTTTTTTAAAGTAAATTTAGTTAATATGTTGTGCTATCGTGTAGGACTTTACTTTTTAGTTTATTTTGAAGTTATGTTTTGATTTATAATAAATCCATAACTTACTTCTATGATTTCATTTATTAAATACGATACTTGTCCTGTCTGGTTGCTACCATTCTTCATGCAATAGCTCTTGTTTGCCTATACTTGTCTTTGCGGTTCTTTTCGGTCTCCTTTCTCGATTTTCGGTAAAATTGCCAACTTTGTGTGGAAAAATTAATGGCCTTTTGAGGGATTTGATGACGAGTCAAATTAAAATCTCGGGAATTCGAAGTTGAAGGATGAAGAGGGATGATCAGTATTATTTAGCTAAATAAGTCGATCTATCGATAATGAATTCGCCCAAAATCATGCTAAAATAGCTCTTATGAGATATCGGCTTTTAAGGATACCTTATAGTCGGAACATCTCTCCCCCACGGGGAAGGAATTTGACATTGTATTGGTAAAACAAGCCTGTTGATGATTTGAAAGTCTCAAATCATTGCCACTTTATATGAAAATCAAATGATGCCTGCATGCATATATATATGTATGTATAAAGATAGTGAGAATATTTATGGAGCAGTGAAGTGATTGGCCTTTCTAATTACACCTCGATTTTTTTTTGTAAATTTGTAAATTTTTGGGTTGGTTTGCAGATTTTCATTTCTATTGAAGGTTTTCCTTCTCTAATTTTTTAGAGAGGATTAGATTTGAAGACTGCTTGGGGAATTTTATTAGTCTCGGAAAACCCCAAATGGGAAGGGCGCATTTTTTTGCATTTACTTAGAATTCGGTCGCTCATTTTTCATTTTTGATGTCCTTGTTGGTAATTAGATTTTCTTTCTATTAATGTGGGCGTAAATAAACCAGAAATTAATTCATAGGATTTGCTTGGAGAAAGATTACTGAATGAAGAAGGCTCGGATGGGTAAACTAAATCTCGGAGTATTAGTGAAACAACGCCCGGTGAAGGAATTATGCAGCTTTTGTTATTCAGTTTTTATTTTACTTTGTTGAATTTGTTCTCTCGGAAATTGATTGAAAATACTAGAATAGAAAATATGTCTGTTTTATTCCTACATGAAAAAAAAAATTATGTTGGCATATGTATTTTATTTTCCTTTTATCTACCTATTCAATCGCGTACGATACTAATTCGACCGAGACAAACGTCCACCTTATATGTAAGATGCACTCAATGGACATGCACATCTGTGGAGCAATTAAGTAAATTTAAACTATTTTATGTTCTGCAGAAATATTATCAAAAAAATCCTAAACCTATTACATTTTTGCTATTTCAGTCATAAATCTCTCAATTTGGCCAATTTAATCCTAAACATTTTGATGATTTGCTAATTTAGTCCTAAACCTTTTAACGATTTGCTCATTTAGTCATAATCTTCTTAATGATTTGCCAGTTTAGTCTTTTCGACTAATTTCAATCGGAAATCACTAACGTGTCGATCTAGTCAACGCCAACCGTCTCACATGACACGACATGCACTGACGTGGACAATATTTTCAATTTTCTAAATTTTTATTTTTAGTTTATTTTATTTTCCTTTTCCTTTTTTTCCTTTTCCCCCCATTGGCCATTGCTAGGGCTCAAGCAACGGCCACTCTTGCCAAAGGCCGACATAAGGAAAAAGGGAAAAAGAAAAGGGAAAAAAGAAGACAAAAATTCATAAAATAAAAGAATTGTAAAAATTATTCACGTCAGCACCGATCGTGCCACGTAAGATGGCCGACGCTAACTAGATAATCACATCAGCAATTTTCGACCAAAATTAACCAGAATGATTAAATTGCACACCGTAAAAAGGTTTAGGACTAAATTGGCAAATCCTTAAAAGGTTTAAGATTAAATTGGCACAATTGAAAGGTTTATGACTAAATTGGCCAAATTAAGGGTTTAAGACCGAATTGGTATAAATGTAGTAAGTTCGGAACTTTTTTGGTAATTTCCCCTATGTCACGCTACTTTATTAATCACAAATTGCTATTGGATGAATATATTGAACTACTAAAGAAAATAAGAAAGTGGCACCATAGTAATTATGCCCTAACATTTGTTTGTTGAGCTTACTTGTCTTAATTTATATATTCTGTCTTCTATTTTATCTTAGGAAGCAAATCTCCACAACTTTTCCAAATTTTATGTTTCTATTATACTAATTTACCCTCAAAGCTCATCTACAATTTCCACGAAGTAATTCAAAGATTGTCTCCTTCGTCCAAAAATTGTTCGAACGTACAGAAAAGCCAACGAACAGAATTTAGGACATTCGATACCCAACTTCCTATCATTTAATCGTGACGATGGGTGATACAAATCTAATTAAATTCTTAGCCAAAAGGAATTTCGAGCTGTGGACGACAATAGAAACATAGTACAATTACAGCTTCTGCACGAATTCACTAGGCGAAATTTCTCCTACATTTTAAGACCACGTATTACTAGTGTTTGTCAAAATTTTTTATTATCAGTTTTCAAAATTAGACGTTCCGGACTTTCTATGTTTTGGCATCATACTTCTCGTTCAATCGCCTATTGTTGATTATGAGTTCTGTGTCGATTCTGTCTCACGTGAACTAGATATTGGAAAAGTTACAAAAGTGTCAAAAAATTCAGCTGTCTTTTGAACCTATACCCAAATGAGCTAAAGCTATTGTAAAAAAATTAAAGATTGGTTTTTCATTGGAAGAATCAACGACTGAGGGTTTTTATTTTTTTATTTCCTTGTTTTGATTTCACGCCGAAGCTATATATTAGTTTCACATTTTTAGTGAAATTGTTAAAAAGAGATGGGGTCGACCATTTCTTAATGTTTCTGTTACGAAGATTCTGAATTTAGGTTTCCAAATATGGCGTTAATGAAGAGGATTAACTAAAATATGGGTTGCAGTTTGTTTAATTCTATTGTCCATTGAAATTTCAATAAGCGAACAAAATTCAACAAAACGAATTATAGGTGAACCCCAAAATCGGAACATTATAAATAGAAAATTGGGGATAAATGTAGAAACAATACTTAACATTTTTTTCTACGCTTGAATTCCACATATGGCGAGCTCGGGACATAATTGCGGTTCCTTATTTTTTTTAGACAATGCGTCCCTTAATTAATCAAAAGTCTTCTCTTGACCGGCCAAAATCTTGAGTTCTATTGCCATACTTATCTCCACTTTCTGTCTTGTTGAGTTCAAATTTTGTGGTTTGACCGTGCATTTAAGACGGCGAAATTTTGTTGTAGAATCAATGTTACGGTGAAGAATATCCCCAGATACTATCAATATATTTGTCGCCTATAAATTTATATAAACTAGGTGGAGATCGACAAATTGAATTGAATCAATGCACTTGATAAGCGATAAATGACATCGTTTGAGAAACATTTTGAAATTAGAATTTATGATTGGCTCGATAAATAACTCTTCAAGATCATGGTACATGAATTGGCATTAGATGCATCAACAATATATGTGAACATTTTTAGAATAAAATACGTTCAATGATTAACCATCGTAATAAAATACATGTAGATATTACATGATTGGAAGAGAAAGCCATCCTTTTTTTCCCATAATTTTCCATTTTTTTTCTTTTCTTCCATTTCTCTTGGTCGCGTTCTTTTCTTTTCATTTTCTTTTCAACTCTTCTCTTTGAGGAAAAGTTATTTCGTAACTCTTGAAAATTCTTCATGGGTGTTGACACCTATTTTTTTTAATTTGCCCAAAATTAATTATACAAAAATTTAGGAATTAATTCCTAAAACAAAATTTATTTTATCTAATTGCGTTGCATATAGATATTAGGCACATTTGCATTAATAGGGCCAATTGGAGCATATTTTCTTAATTAATGAAAAAAAATAAAAATTAAAAAAAATCAGATTGGAGCCGGGTCAGGAATAGGCCCAACCCGGCCGTCTCTTCCTTCCCTCTAGGGCCCAGCCCACTCTTTCTCTTCCCCTTGACCCGGCCCGGCTGCCTCTCTCTTCCTTTCCCCTCTCTTTCCTCGCTCCTTGCTCCTGGGCGCTGGACGTCGCTCAGCCAAGGCAACGGGAGAACCCTTAAATGCTTGAATGTGTACATCGGAGCGATATCCGTTCAAATATAGTTGAGTTTTTTAATATGTAGTTCCCTTCCAATGATTTCAGAAGTCCTAATGAATGTGGATTCTAGGTCTTAGGACAAATCTCAAAATGAGGTATTTTTTCGCTCTAGTAAGGTACTATTTAGTTTAATTCCTTTCAATCATACTCCGAATTTCAATTGTCTTTGAATTTTTTTTAAGGCGAGCTGCATGTCGCTCGACGAATCTCTTGGACTAATTTGTTTTTGTTGTTCGACTGCATTGGTAGCGAAGATCCGCGAAGTTAACTAAATTTTAGCTCTTCACTATATTTATAGACTAGTATTTGGGGAAAGTATAAAAAAAGTCGTAAACTTATTGCATTTGTATCAATTTAGTGTTAAACATTTTTCATTTGTGCTATTTGAGTCCATATAGCCAATTTTGGCCGGAAATTGCTAATGTGAGTGTCAGCCGTCCTACATGACACAACCTGCTAGGATTATACATTTGGGTATGCAATTTTCCTCTAGTAAGTTGTAACGTTTCCAAAATCCTTAGCAAGTAAATTAACCTCGCTAGCATGAGCTATCTTCCGGGTCCTTATATGAAAAAACGTTTATTCTCAACTTGAAGCAGCAAACATTCATTTAAACCATTTGCCCAGTTGAAGAGCTTTTCACCATAATATTGCTTCCGACTGGGTAATGGGCATTGGGGCTCTGTGCTACATTTATTGTGTCTGGAAGGGCTTGTATGTCTTGAGATCTTGGATCAGTCCCTGGACCGAACCAGCGGCCGCGACGAGCGACACGACCAGGCAAGCCCAGCTCAGTATCTTCAGCCACGTCCACATGAAGGAGAACTTGCGCATCTTCGTCCTCGCGATGTACATCTCCACCGGGAAGTAGACGGTCAGCGGCCAAAACGAGGCGGCTCCCAACAGTCCCAGGAAGTCGTTGAAGAAGGGGAATATCATGGCTACGACCGCGGTCACGACGACATACGCAGTCCTCCACACGAGCCTGAAGAGATTGAGGTGGTAGACACCGTAGCCGGGGATGTGGATTGGGATTTCCCTCGTCACGAGAGTGTTGTTAGGCCAGCGCTTGGAGCAGCAGTTCTCTACGAATGCGAAGATGGGCTGACAAAATACCTGCATGTCGAAGTTAATGTTTAAACGCCAAAATATGTACGTAGGATATTCTGCAGGTCCCCGTACATAATTCAATCAACAATTATAGCAAATCGGATTTACACGAGCTTACACATTGCGATTGTTTCTTAGTGTGTATCGTGTAATACGCTAGATGATACAACTATGACATATATATTGCTACCGAAACTCAATCTAGCTCCATAGACTCAACCAATCACCAGATGCATCAATAATGCGACAAGTCAAATGTCAACTTGAATACTTAATAGCAAGTTAACGGCAACAAGTACCACATCAGCAAATTCCGTTAGCCCATTTAATGGAAGGATCCATTGCATCAATCTTCAAAAGTACAAGGACCACGTTAAAAAAAATGAGTTCATGGACTAGATTTAACACCGATTAATGGTTTGAGGACCTGGTGTTATCATCCCTAACTACATCATCGACATAAAACTATTTGATTTAGCAAGTTCCATAAAATGGTTTACCTGGTAAGCACCGATCAAGTGGACTGCAATGCAGACATTGGCGAAGTCAACAAGCCAAAACGGCTCGTAGAATCCGAAGCCAGTGAGGAAATTCCCCGGCGCAGCGTTCCCGAAGGCCGCATAACCGACACAACCGCAAAGCGTATAGAACAAAGTGGTGGTCAAGATGCCGATGAGAGAAGCCCTTTTCATGACTTTGTTCTCCGGCGGACTCGATTTCAATGTGTCCTGCAGAGAGAGTTAAAAAATGTCATACAAATCGAACCTGCTCAAACAAATTTTCCTCGTATGTCAGCACATGCCTTTATAATCAAACATCGTCTTCCAAATAACATACTAGAATTCAAAAAGGGCATACACGACACAAGCGCACCGTGTATCTAACACAACCAGCCTAAATTCATTTGTTTAGTAACAAAGGCCGTGTTTTATCGAAGAAAAACCGATCGTTATTTTTCTGCTAGCATCTTCGATGAGCCTGCCGGGGCTCTAATAAGCACGTTAGACATAAAATATCGAGCATATAAAGATCATCAGGAAAATGATAAGAACATCTTTCGATCCGACCGACCTATCCGACCGACCTATGAATAGTTTTGATGCTGGAAAGATCTTCATCCTTATACGTCAAATCCAATCTGTAATTAATATGGAAGGAGAGACAATCCACAATGAACCCAAAATAATGTGCGTCAAATCAATAGCTAAAGCGAGTTGACTTCAATTATTGAGGCAACATTCACAGGTTGATAACGCACGTCACAAGTGACATTAAACACAAATAGTTCATCGCCCCATCCTTTGTGGTGTCGTGTAGAGTGTGACAATTGCAACTGCATGTGACCACGTAGGTCGTGACTGTGATGTGCGGACATTGCATTGCATGACAACTGATGATAAAAGAAGAGAGAGAGAAGCAGGACAAGAAGATTTCATTTCAAGATGGGACCTCACTTCATTCCTAATAGGCCAAGGCACATTCGGTGGCCCAAAATTTTGAAGAAAAGAAAGAAACGTGGTCCATTCATTTCATTTCGCGGTCCACAGGAATCTCCTTCACAGCAGGATAGTACTTTCAACCCCTAAAAAGGAAGCCTCATTTTGCCCTCATAGAACAACCGCATTCCATCGCCTAAACCGCGTTTGTCAACCCATTTGCTAGAAAGCGTGAAGTCGAGACCAAAACGGAATGTTAACTCACCTTCTTTCCATCCAAAACAACGCCTGAAAAATCGATTTATTCGATGCAGATCGTACCGAGAAACTAGCTAACCGTGAACGTGTACAAGTGATGCCGAAGGTTACCGCATGCGACAAACAATCGATCATGCCATTATCATTTCAACCTTTTCTTGATCTACGGAGCTTGATTAGGGTTAGTCGGGGGGGAGGGGGTGGTGGTGGGGGGTGGGGTGGGGGAAAGGGGCTATAACCATCTTTTTGTCTTGTGCCTATCGAGGACGACTACCGAAAGGCAAGGCACTTCATGTGGCTAGGGTTTGGCCTTAAGTTGCGCCTGATTGTCGATATTCCTACTTTGACTAATAGCCTCCTATCTCTTTGTTTTTAGGACAACTTTCTTTCCTACTGCACATCTCTTCATTAATAACAAATATTTTATTTTATTTTCCTTTGTTTTCCATCGTGACACCAGGTGTATTATTAAATGTATACACACACTTGATGGAAAGCCCTAGAAGCATGAGATGCTAAACGTGGCAAGAAAGCCAGAATTGCTGGGCACGCACTCCAAATTTCATAACTGTGCTTGACTTTGTCCTGAAACGGATTAGTGTTTCATCAATGCAAATTGCATGCAAGCATGTCTTTCTTATTTCAATCCTTTCTGTTCTTCTTCAGCTGTTCATTTATAGGAGCTTGTGCTTAGACCATCGGGGTTGACTCTCGTCGTTCCATAGGACTCGTCCAGAATTCAGTGAGAAAAAAGAAGAAGAAAATCTATGGACAGCTGAATATTATGCCTTCTTTGCTGCTAAAACAACGAAATGGAAAAGGCAAAGAAATGGTAGAACTGACAGATTAAGGTTTGATGTTCACCTGAATCTCGACGAGGACGGTGGAGTAAGCGTAGGCGAAAGCGATGTCGCCTACAGCTTGGAAGACTCTCCACACCTTCTCCGATTCCGACACGTCCACCCCCACTGTCGTCCCCGTTAAGGTCGTCCGCGCGTGAGCTCCCCCACCTTACACCATCCAAATTGGCCGCGGTTCATCATGTGACAGCCAAAGCTCATTCTACTAATCAATCTAACATCATATCAAGAATTTCCTAAACGTTTTTTGGAAGTACATAGATTCTCTCTCTACCTACGACTTTGGCGATGGAGAGTCCGACGCCGATGGAGGAGTAAGCAAAGGACATGACGGCGGCAACGATGGAGAGCCAAGAGAGCTTGTCGAAGTCTGGGATTTGGCTGAGGACGATTTGGATGCACGCGAATATGATCATGAACGGATCGTTCGATGGTTGGCACTTCGCTTCGTGCCCATGTCTGTGGAAGCAGTTCGACCTCTCCACCGCCCTGGAAAATTGATTATATTTTTTGGAAAAATAGAAACAGAAAAGTAAAAACTTTGTTCTAAATAATAAATCAAGCCCCATCCTACACTTAGTACTTACACCATGCTGATAGATGCGGTGATAGTGTAGCCAATTGTGATGCCCACGAGGTTCCCATATTGAGCCAATCCACATAGCTGAACCTTCCTACCTCCTAGAAAATAAAAATATTCGAGAAAAAAGCTAATTAATTATAAGGAAATAAAAAGTGCATGTCGTTCGTTCGTTCAATTGGCGAATTTAATGAAACCCATTTGAATAATTGAAGGAAGTGAATTCAATTATGGGGTTCTCAATCTCATGGGGAAGTGGGGTTTCTTTTAGGAACTGACAAAATGATGCTTGTGATTAACCAATCTCTTGGTAAAATCCTCAGTCAAACACATTTATCTCTTCTTCTCTGGAAATGCATTGCTAATTTCCCAAATCTGATTGTTAAAAACAAGGAGGAGGAGAAGGTGGAAAGAATGGGTTTTGCCAATTGAAAAGTCTTTACTTACCCAAGTGGGCTCTCACCACATCCATGTAAGTGTAGTTCCTCTTCCCGGCGACCGGTACGAGTCAGCAAGGAGGGTGGAGGTGAAGTAGGTGACGAAGGAGAAGGCCATGAGGACCGCCGGCCCTGCCACCCAGCCCAGCTGAGCGATGGCCCATGCCAACGACAGCACTCCAGACCCGATCACGGCCGTTATTATATGCGCGCTCGCCGTAGCCATCGTCCCTTCACAAAAAGGAACAAAAAAACCAAAAAAAAAAAGAAATTTATTGCATGCAAGAAGAACAATGCTAAAGAGCCCGTAACAGTCAAAACTCACGTCAAGCCAGATTTCAATGCATTACAGGACTAGGGAGCAATTTGTATGCAAGAAAACAAACGACATAATTCTTTATGATTCAGCTCATACCGGTTCGTTTGACTCGGCCATCGTCATCCAGGTTCTTCTGAACACCACCGCTTTGAAAAGCTTCTGGATCCTGCTCCACATACAAGCTGATCCCTGGCATCGTCTCTCTCTCCATCTCCTCTCTCTCTCTCTCTCTTTGAGAACTTAATGGGGGAAAATGGGAACGGTGGGGTTCTGGTTCCGAACACAGAGGAGACGTAAGGAGAGAGACAACTGGGACACTGCACTCAAAAAGATTAGCAGTGCCTATATATATGATATGTCAAAGCAAACCCGAGCTGATAAACTAAGGGGATGTGAAAAGCTTGTTTTGGCAAGAGGAAGTGGCCTTTCAGGGAAATTTAATCAATTCTAAGCCGTTTCTGGACTGGCTCTCCAAAGGGGAGGAAAAAACGAAGGGAATGGGTGATTAGATTGCCACAAATAAGTACATGCGAAACAACAGCAAGAGAGAGAGAGAGAAAGAGGCAACAGCCACCTAAGAGGGTATAGAGCTGGACCAACTTGGAAGTTCTGGACTTGGAATTGAATTGGGTCTTCTCTACCTTCCTCTTTTTCCTCCTTCCACTTTTGATGGTGTGCGTGCTAAGCCGTTGGTCCCCACTTCATATGAGGGCTCGGTCCGTCCTCCATCAGACTTGTATTCGTCAAACCTGTTTCTGATCTCTTCTCGACACTGCCTGAAGTCGGTTTCTAGCTATAACTTGCTGTTTGGCCCTTGGAGATATCAGAAAGTCTCTCTCTCTCTCTCTCTCTATATATATATATATATTTGGGAAAACTTATTGACCTGCTGTACGGTGGAGCTGGACTTGCGATTGCATGTATGTGGAAGAGAGCATTGATGAGGATAAATTTATGAGGAAAGAGATTGAGATATTTGACCCAAATCCCTTTTTGGTAGGTGAGAGTGAATGTCATGGATGTTGTTGTTAATGTTAACATAAGGGTTGGATCTTATTTGATTTCCTTCTTCTTACTTTTGTGCTCTTTATGGAGTCCTCTCTCTTGCATGCTTCCCATGTACAGTTGTACACTACATTTAATTGCTAATGATCTACATAAAGAAAATATTTTAGAGTGTCTTTGTGCCATATAATCCATGCTTAATGAGCATACCAGTAGGTATGTTTTGTACTTTTATTATATATAGTCGTCCCTTAATTTTGCTAGAAATAAATAATTGAGACTTACATGCTGTTTTATCAGTTGAATGTGATGTGTAATTAAAAATCATGACTCGATGGTCAATTCTTTGAAGAGTGGATTACCCCTTTTTCACGTTCCTTAAATGCTTATTCGTACGAGACAACTAGTATAATAATAAATTCTATACAAACTCTGACATGAAAATACATCCGAATTGAGAGATAAACATCATGGCCACGTTACATTTTCCTTAAATCACTATTTCATGTGAATGAACATATCTTGCAATAGCAAAGAGCATTAATGGGCAGTCTTCACTTGGTTTCGACTTAGGTCAACTTAGCTATTTCAATGTGCAATTCGGGAAAAATCATGTGAAGGGGGTCAGACAAACACTTTTTTTTTAACCTTATATTTTTCAATCTATCACAGCCACTGAATTGGCCTTCTGAAATTACGCACCTCACAAATATGTCTTGTAGCAATTATTGTTAGGCAATGATAAAACTTTGATCAAAGGGGGCATACAAAGAGAAGAAACATCTTATCTTAACAATAAAAACAAAAAAGAGCAGACAAATAATAAAAACTATATAATTAAATTTAAAATTAAAATAGCAGCCACGGCAACTTGTGGGGTGTGTAATCTTATTCCAAGGAATCATTTTCAAAATTATTTACTTATTTTTTAACCTTTTTTTGGCGGATGGAAATGAAATGATGTGGACCTAACTCCAAATTACCCCAGACAGCACCTCTGGACCGTGCGATTCTTCCTGGGCAATTCCTGCAACATCCGCACGAAAACGACACGAGCGTTGTTGTTTTGCCGAGTATTGATTCCTTAGCGGATCACCGCCTTTGTCGATGTAGTTATCAATTGGACAAGTGACGAGACAAATTTCAGATTAGAATCTGTGCCAAATTCTCACGGCAATTTTTAATTATGGGTCACTAAGCATAAAGTATGGGTCAGGCCTACAATACTTTTATATAGCGTCCGGCTACATTGAGGAAAATATTAGGTACACATATTTTGCGACGTGAATCTTCAATCATTGATCGCCATGTATTTGAATAGAGCTTACTTTCAGATTTTTTTTCTCTCTCCCTACTTTCTCTCTCTCTTCTCTCACTGTTTCTTCCTTTTCTTTTTGCCTTTAGAGGCCGTGGAAGACGCTTGCGGCGGATTGCAACATCATTGCCCAGCCATGGACAACCCGCTCACGAGCATGCTCATCCACGGTCGTTGTCGGTATTGTTTGGGCATGCTACTGATCCCCTGGGTAACCATCTTTCACGTCCACCATGGACCAAGGAGGGATTCTTTTGAAAGATTTCACTGGCCGCCATGGACGACTGGCTCACAAGCGACACCGATGCTCGTCCATTGCCATCTTCTGTGTTGTCTGGGAATGCTATTAACCCGTCTGCTAAAAGATACCTCATTATTATCATTTTCGATTATGTTGCGATTGCTCGGGACAAGTGGCTCATAGCTCATCCATGGTTGTCGTTGGCGCTGTTCAGCCAGATTTAGTCGGTTTAGTCAGAACCAGCGACTCCACCGATGGTGACGGTGGGGGAGGTGTAAAGACACCTCCTTTGATATCATGTGAGATCACTGTCAACTATTATAAAAGTTTAAACTGTTAAACAAAGACGATTTAATATTTAAATATTTAAATAATCATATGTTCGACGATGGCCCAGTGCTAAAACTTCATAGTCCAAGAATGGTTGGTTGCGATCTCGGCCTCACGGGGTCTTGCGATGGCACGGTATGTTTATCTGTCCATAGCACCGGATTTCTCCTATTTAACCCAGCCACCGAGGAGTCTAGGAATATTCCCAGTTTGGATCTTGTCACAAAATGTCATGCGTTCCTTGGATTCAGATACGACTCCGCATATGATGACTATAAGATGGTACTCGACGAAGGTGTTGAAATATGCTAGGTGGCGATATTTTCCCTCAAGTCTAGTTCTTAAAGAAGGATACTGACCCGACAAGAAAGCCACCTCTTCGTATTTTAGTGAGGTCTTTATTGGAAAGGGGCCTTACACTGGTGCACTTAGATAGATAACTTCTGGGTATTAAGATCAATTAAAGTTAACAAAAAATGTCAGCACATCAAACTAGGGCATAGAGACCAGTAGGGTAAAACAGAGTTATCCATGACGAACTCATAATTATTAATAGGAATTCGAATAAGTTTCTTCCGTTTGTTTGCACTCTTAACATCCATGCACAAGAGAAGCCAACTAGCTCTGTCAAATGCACGGGAGTGATCATCAACAAACAACATTGGGAAAATATCTATTCAAATACTTATCCAGGAGATAAAATTTTATTTAATACTAATTCCCATGTGTGCTGCCAAAAGGGAAAACAAATGATAAGCAGTTCTTTCAGTTCCTCGACTTGAATTCGAGTATACATCCATTCTTTTGTAAAAGTACAAATCCTTAAAGGTTCTTCTTCTTCTTTTTTTTAGCAAAAAAAAAAGTACAAATCACTAAAGAGCGCTGCAAATTTTTATCATGCTAAAATACTCTTTCTGTAATAACATTATCCGAAATAGAGAAATCGAGGGGCAGAATAAAACAAAGAAAACGGAGGTACTCGAAATCGGTCACTGTGCCCATCCCCCATCCCATCGATCACTGCCCCAGCTTTTGCAGCATAGCCCCGTGGAGCTTAGGAGTTGGAGGTAGGATAGGAGGAGAGGAGACTCGAGTGCATATCCATCTCCATTAATTCGCAGGATCTCCATTTTCAAAATCGAGACGAGCTTCGTACTTCCCTAATAATTTCAAGCGCATTTTAGCCTGTGAGATCTCCATTGATTTGCACAAGGAAAGATGGGGCCGAGAGTTTTGGGCTTGTCGTCCCTGAAGACGAAGCAAAATGGCTGCTTTTGGTAAAAAATAAATAAATTATTTTCACAAATTACAAGTGCTTTAAAACACCCCCCAAACGAAAAATGAAATTTGCCAATATTTCAACTGATAATTTGTATTTTGATAAAATTTCACCATGTCCAAATTTAATGATTTACGACATTCTTCGAAAATAAATGATGATATTTACTGATACCCAAATCGTAGATACATTCTCGTGACGACGACGAAAGCAAGAGAAAGCAAACTTCATTTTCTCATACATACATATATGTACGGAGATTTACAGGTTGTAAGAAATGCTTATCCTTCTTCTAAGCAACGCATCTTATTCATCCTTTGGAGCTATCATCTTAGTGGGGCGAATAATTCGCTCGGAATTCGCGAGTTTCTTAGCCGACTTTCTCAAGAATGTGATTTGGAAGCTTGCGAAGGGGGAAGTTTGAAGCTCGATTCAATGATGCCGATTCAGACTCGAGTCCATGTCGCGTCTCCTCGGACCGATTCTCGGTGCAAATGATTCAAATTAAACAGGAGAACCAATCTTTACTCAATTTTACCTAATAATAACCCACGAAGGCCGTCGTTGTTCGTCGCTTGTTTTTCAATTTGGAAAGAGACACGAGACAATTGGTTTGCTCGGCTTAAAAAGACCATATTTGACGATGCAAGCAATAAAAATGCTCGCCGGGATCAATAACAGGACCTGCTCAATTTGTGACGTCGGTTTAATAACGTCCCGTAAATTATTTCGTCACCGAGGGAAATAAAACATGAGGAGTTTCGACCTAAAGAAAAACATAGAAATGAGGAGGAACCGAAATAATTTAAATATTAATATTAATATTTAATATAAATATTAATTTAAATAATTAATATTAATATTTTATTAAAAATTAATATTAATATTAATATTAAATATTTAATTTAAATATTAAAAATAATTTAATATTTTATTAAAAATTTAATTAATTTTTAATAAAATATTAGTAAAATATTTAATTTAATTTAAGTATTAAATTAAATAATTCAAAATATTATTAATAAAAAGAAATTTTGTGTAGTTACCAAACTCATTTATGTTCTTTTCTATTCTAGGAATAGAAATTTTGGACAGTTACCGAACGCCTTAAAATACTTAGAAATTATTTTTGTGCATAGAATAAAAAAATTATTTCTGTTTAGAAATAATTTTTTAGGCACAAAATGGTTCTCATACGTACTCTTAGGGAAATAAAAAATAAGGAGCTTCGACCCAAATAAAAACAAAAACATAGAAATGAGAGGAACGGAAATGGGTTAAGACCACCTAATAAAGGACGAATCTTTCCAAAAAAAAAAAGGACGACGTTTGTTGTCCCTCTGTTCTAATAATCCCCCCCGTCGTGCATTAGCTAGAGCCCATGATGGCCCTTTCGGTTCAAGTTCCGTCGTGGGCGCCGCGGGCCCCCCCCCCCGGTTTGATGGGGGAGTGGAAAAGAAAAAAGAAAAAAGAAACAAATATGACCATGGTACTACGACCGCTGCTGCTCCTACTTCAGTACTTGTTCATAATGATCATTTGGCCGCCGGCCTGTTCTCTCTTCTTCATCTTTCCCCTGGCTGGCCAGCTCGCTCGCTCGCTCGCTTACTCTTAAGAAAGGCAAAAGCCGAAAAACACAGAGCAAGAAGAAGAGCTCAGCATAGTCGGTGGAGGAGGATGGAGGATGTGAGCACGAGGGAAACACATGCCCATTTCTTGACATCCTTCCCGCGTTTTCCCTCCTTCCGCGTCGATGAGATGATGAGCTGGAGGAGGAGGAAGAGGAAGAGGCGGTCACGGGGAGCGGCTTCCCGCCCTCCCTCCCCACGCCCCCCCGCCGGCGGTATATATATCTATCCTTCCCACTCCCTCAGCTCAGATCACTCCCCTCTCCGCACATTCGCTTCGTTTTTTGTCTCTTTTTTT
This sequence comes from Syzygium syzygioides, assembly GCA_031216285.1. Lineage (NCBI taxonomy): Eukaryota > Viridiplantae > Streptophyta > Magnoliopsida > Myrtales > Myrtaceae > Syzygium > Syzygium syzygioides. Next base: position 26,068,453 of record CM062247.1, read on the forward strand.
CTGCGCAATCCTCCATCTTCATCTTCTTCATCTCCATCATCATGAGCGACTGGGATCCTCAGTGGTCGCCGCCTCTCAGGTATATCCTCCTCCTCCTCCTTCAACAAGCTCGCTCTCTCTTCCGTCGTCTTCTTCTTCCTCCTGACGATCTCTGCTTTCCGATTTGCAGTCCGCCTTCCGCTTCGCACGACGAGGCACCTTCTTCTGATGCATCGGCGGCGGCGTCGCGAGATGATTCTCCTCGGTTTGCCTGCCGCGCGATCTTCGTTATCTGCTTTTTCTTTCTTCTTTTTGCTCATTTCTTCGATGTTCGATGCATGCTGTTTCTTAGTCTGTATTCCGTGTCCACTGATTTGCGGCGACGTACTTGCAGCGATTCTCCTCCTCTCGCGAGGTTTGCCTGCCGCGCGATCTTCGTTATCTGCTTTTTCTGTCTTTTTTTTTTTTGCTTATTTCTTCGATGTTCGATGCATGTTGTTTGTTAGTTTGTATTCCGTGTCCACTGATTTGCGGCGACGTACTTGCAGCGATTCTCCTCCTCTCGCGAGGTTTGCCTGCTGCGCGATCTTCGTTATCTGCTTCTTCTGTCTTTTTTTTTTCTGCTCATTTCTTCGATATTCGATGCATGCTGTTTGTTAGTTTGTATACCGTGTCCAGCGATTCTCCTCCTCCTCTCGCGAGGTTTGCCTGCTGCGCGATCGTCGTCATCTGCTTTTTTTTTTTTGGCTTATTTCTTTGATGTTCGATGCATGCTCTATGTTAGTTTGTATTTGCAGTGATTCTCTGCTCCTCTCGCGAGGTTTGCCTGCTGCGCGATCTTGAGATCTGCTTTTTTTGCTGATTTTGTTCCGTCTTAGTTTTGTTTTGCTTATTTCTTCAATGCGTATGGCTAGTTTTAAGTAAGAATTTAGGGACCGGGGGTTTTTCATTCGGAAGGTTCCGCCGGAACCGAGGAACTTGAAGTCGACATGATGTTATCTTTCTTACGTGTTTCTTTTTCGGGTCTGCTTACTGTACTGGCGTGATCAAGGCTTTTGAGTTCATCTGTTGCTTGCAAAGGCTATCACGAGTTGTTTCAGCGCATTTTTTTGAAAGAGCAGCGGCTCAATGGGCTGTGTTTATGGTTGCTCCATTTCATTAGCTTACTGTTTTATTTGGAAGGAAGAAATAGGAGATCCTTTGAGAATGGGATGGCTGAATCTTTAGATCGAATGATATATGACTTTCCACGAGTACGTTTTGGTGGTGTTACTAACGTGCGTTCTTTCCCATACCTAATAACGCAAGCTGCGTTCATGTTTTATTACACGGGCTAGCATCTGCCTGACGCCATTGTGCAATAAATTTCTTTTGCTTATCTAAAGACAATTCTTAGCAAACTCGCTGGAGATTATGTTCGAGCAGCACTCGTCTGCTTACGGATACACAAACTTTCCCGCAAGCATGCGCAAATACTTCCTGACTTTTCTCCATTTCCGTCGGCAGTCTCCAGGCAGCGGCTCCTCCTGCTACCGAGGTCGCTTCGCAAGGCGGATCTTCTCCAATGAGGTAAAGCTCAAATGTTGTTCTCTTCTCTATCCTAGGACGCATCTCTGTGGATTGATGTATAGTGGGATTCTGCCCTTGAGATTGCGTAGTTCTCCTTTGTGTACCCTAAAAAAAAGAGATTCAGTAAGAATCGCAGCTAACATCATGTTTGTTCTCTTGTGCATTTCAATTGCGCACTGTTAGTTTGGAGCTTTCGGATAGGATGCGAGTTTATTCAAGGTTACATATTCGGTGTCCAAATATACTGTATTCCTTCTGTACGAGATTTATATAGGCCTTATAAACGTGGAATGATTATCAAAAAAATCATAAACCTTAACCACGGTTCTTGATGTTCTTCGTTGTGTGCAACTCTTATCGATTGATGCATCATGACTTGAGTTTAGATTTGCCCTTGATGGAATTTAAATGTTGCGGTGATCGAATTTGGCTTCCTTTGAATGGATCAAATGACATTTTGTTTCAGGGATTCTTTTTCGCGAGTCAACTGTGGATGACTTACTCTTGTTTGAACTGTTGTCCCAGATAATGTATTTCTAATAGTTATTGATAAGTTGTGCTGTATGTCATATTGTATCTCCATGCCTACTAAATTCTATAACTTTTCTGCAGCCTCTGGAATACTCACATCGAGGAGTACCTTGTTGCGCTTGAACTAAGTGATCTCGCGAGCTTGTTTATGGAGGAGGCCAAAAAAAATTCAGACGTCCCGCCCGTTACATTTGTTCAGATGTGGGTTCAGCTGGAAAGCCAGATGATGCCCCGCTCTCCTCCTTCATAGTAAAATTGAATACCCGTTTGTTTATTTAAGAGTAATTTGTATTTGTGAATTTTAGACATCGACGTCCTTCTTATCTTGTTGGCAGTGATAAACAGATGGCGCCGATGTTATCCCTGAATGAGGGCATCGAGAAGTACCTAGAGCACCTCCAAATTGACAGGAGGAGCTTTAGTGAGAAGGCTTGGAGACATGTTGTTCGTAGGATTCCTCTGATTGCTATTTGGATGGAAAGAATATATCCACAAATTCAAGCTGGCGTGCACTGAACAGACTGTGTAATACGAGGCAGTTGGCGGTTGACGACAGTCTATATGGATTTGATAATAACTGTGACTGGCCAGTCTATATGGATTTGATAATAACTGTGACGACGGATTTGATTCATTGCGCATTACTTTGTATAGGATTGATAATAACTGCGATTGATGATAGATGCTTCCTCTGTAAAGGATACGCTGCTATTGATAATAGATGCTTCATCTGTATAGGAATGATAACAACTATGATTGATAGTAGATTGATTCATCGTAACTTTGTCTGTATGGGATGCCGCAAGAGATACTCTAGTATATGACGCCAAATTTGTCTTGAAATGTAAGAAACGTAAGTAGCTGATAAATCATAGTTGATCGTCTCACCAAAATATGGATTCTCCCTCTAGGACGCGCAGGTGACAATGCAATTCTTGTCCGCAAATGAGGCAGTTGACCTTCGTCTCCAACATTGGCAGGATGCATTTCTCGTGATATGTGTGTCCACAATTGAAATAAGCCCTTTCTTCCCTTCGGGTGCACTCGTCCTGCAAAGAAGCCGGTAGCTTGTCATTCGGACTGGTTTGGACATTAGTTTGACTTAGGTGAAGCTACACAAGTAAGATGATGAATGAGCATCACGAACCGAGCAGACGGCACAAACAATGGGTTCTTCAATATCTTTCGTAGAATCGTCCTCACCAATAGTTCCCTTTTCCATTCGCTCTTTAACTTTGTTGTACCTTCGCCCAGATAGTTCGTGTACAATCTGCAATTGCATCTTTACCTTAGTCGTCTCCTCAAATCCTCATTTAAATATGTTTCTACTCATCCACGGCTCATAATTCCGTTGGCTAAGAATTCAATTCAGCTTATAAAGGATAAGAACTTCTATAACTAGTTGCTAGATCTTAAATATACAGAGTTTAAAAACAAATGTTACAAATTCTATCCGTTAAATTTTCTGCAGAAATCTGATTAACAATGAGGGACAATCTTTTTTACCGATGACCATATGCATATGAAGTGTATTATTTTGAAAAAGTCCCTCGCAAGTAATAAGAAGGAAAAGATTGAAAGTCGAAATCAAAAGAAGAAAAAAATCATATCACTTGCCTATACTCAGACTTTATACTTAGTCACCTACACTTGAGATTTTACAACTGTGTTGACAATAAGACAAGCGAAATGATATTTTCATAACCAAAAAGTTTTCTTCCACAACCTTTTCGGAGTCTCTAATTTTGAAAAGACCATTCCGCCTTAAACCTACCTCATACACATTCTCCATTAAGATTCCTGAAAATTATGAAGGCTTCAATACCCATAGCATAATTGAGGAAATAGTTAAAGAAATCTAAACTTACTTTTTTATTTTTATATTTGTTGTTTCTACCATGTTCCATTTTCAATCTTTGATTACTTGACCCTGTTGCAATCTAAAAGCAACGGCGTCGACCAATCTGAATATTGCTATTCGACGACTCATTTTCAAAAGAAAAAAAAACGTCCCATATTTCCAAATTTCAATTTAATCTAAACATAATTTATTCCAAATGAATTATAGAATACAAACATCTATAATATTTTCATTTAATTTAATCATAAATCAAGTGAACATCTTTATTAGTTGCTATTTATTCACATTACTAAAATAAGCTATTGTTTAAGTTAAAAGTAATGTGTTTTAGGAAGGATAAATACTTCGGTTTTCCGTTTAGATTTATAAGATATTTCGTCCAAATGGCGTTTATATTTGTTTCTTTATGTATTTTACCCATGACTAAGAATATATGATTATGCCATACAAGTTCACATAATCAAATAAATTATACTTAAAACTATAAGCAAACTTTTTGGTGAGAAAATAAGTTTGTAATTTGTTTTATTGTCAACTTTAATTTACAAAGATATATATATGTTAATTTTTGCAACAATGAAAAATTATTATAATTATTAAACTTAAAGGAAATTTATTTCAATATATTAAGTACCCTTTATCTATCTAATTGAGCAATAATTTTAATTGATGTTCCGTTTATAAATTCTCTATGTTTTTTGTTGCCTTTTCATTTAACTTTAGCATATGTTAAATAGATTGCGCAAAATATTTTCTTTTCACTTCGTGCTTGCCTTTCACAATCACAAGATCGCATTAAAAAAAAACACCAAAATCAAAGAAAAAAGAGAATTTCATGTATGTCCAGCTCATCCGGTCTGAACTAACATAAGACGAGAATACCCAATAATTTTCGAGAAAGAAGACGCTCAGAATGACAAAGGAACGTAGGGCTAAGTAGGGCTAAGTTTTTTAGCATGAAAAAGAGAAACACAACGTTAGTTTACACTATTTTGCCAACCTACTCAATTAATTATTTGGTGTAGGGTATTTTTGTCTTTATAATTGTTACGAATCTTCAGGGAAATTCAGGATGAGCTTTTAAGGGTAAATTAGTCTAACGAAAACAGAAATACTTTTCGGTTGTGGAAATATCATTTCGCTAAGATAAAAAAGCAGACGATATATATAAATCAAGACAAGTTAATTCAGCGAATTTCCGACCAAAAGAAAAATTCAGCGAATAAGTGTTAAGGCAAGATAAGTATAACGCCCTTTCTTATTTTCTTTAATAGTTCAACTTATTTATCCATCCAATAAAAATTTGTGATTAGTAAAGAATTGGAACATAAAAGAGTTTGAGTTTACTTAATTGCTCAACAGATATGCTTGTCAGCATGCTCAATATTTGTCAGACGGGATTGAGGGATTGCAATTAGTATGATGTACAATTGACTGGGTAGATAAAAAGCAAAATAATGAATAGTTACTTTTCCTTGTCAAATGATAAATAAAAAAATATATCCACGCAACCAGGTGATAATATCTTTGCATGAAACAGAACAAGAACTCCAATGCTGCATGTTTAGAGTTTCTCACAAAATTATATAGGTGAGTGGAATATTGACTATAAAATAGTATTTTTCGTGATGTTTACTCACCGAAGGAATCAAATGATAAAAGAATGCACGAAATAAAATGTCAAAGCGAAATGGAAATAGGCGTAATAATCACGGACAACTATGTCGATGGACAAAGCAATGGCTACTGATAAAAGGGGAAAACAAACTAGCGATGGCGTAGAGAAAAAAACTTGAGATAGCTAATCGCCAAGAAATACATTTAAAAAAAATGCATAATTAGAATCATAAGAGGGATATGAAACTTAGAATAGTTTTTAATAAAGGAAACGACAGTAGTGATAGGAGCAAGAGAAATATTACATGGTAAGGGACTTTCCGAAGCCTCGGAACCATCAAAAGATAGATGTCGACTAGTTGATCGAGCGTGAATCGAGATACCCAGAATTCCATTGGTAATGGCTTTATCTGCAATAACAAAATCGAGAGAAAGAACAGATGAGCATTCTCATCTAATGAAAGCGCCAACCCTAGCTTGGCAAATCTGCAATCTCGGTTTGGTTGTGCAGGCAATGCCCCGACATCGCGCTCTAGTAAAGGGGGTTACCCATCACAACCGGCGTTGAATAAAGGAAGGCACGAGGTTATTCTTCAATATTAAGAAAAGAAGAAGCAGAAGAAAGCTTTATGATAGAAACGACCTTTCCGAATTGAAGCGGTGGTGCAACATTCTCCCCCTCCTCTCGAGTTACCGTCATTGATTCTCTCCGACGCTAACGATGATATTTGGCTTCTGATTTCCTTCGGTCTTCTTCTCTTCGAGTTTTGGTGAATAGATTTTATAGGCGGGGGTTGCCAATGCAATTCCGATACTCGTAAGGAAAGTGGCCGATATCTTCCCGGTAACGATTTGGGTGGGAATGGGATATCCCTCTTCTTTTAACTACAGCAGATGGAGTACGTGCTCGCTGTGAAGTCTAGCAATTTTAGGAAAGAAATGGAACTTTTGAATATCTTATCCGATCAAAAATCCTATCTACTCTAATCTCTCCACATAACAAATCAACCCAGAAGATAGTTTGAACCTCAAATTGAGAAACAAAATCGCGACTCAATCTCTTAACCCTTCAAATTACGATTCCTTAGAATCTCAAACGCCTTCCAAATTTGGATTAGAATCTTTCTAACCTTTGACCAGTTCAATCCTTCTTGTTTTAAAATTTTCTGGTTCGTCTCCCCGAATTGGCCTTCACTTGACCTGGAACAAAGAAGAAGAAAGAGAATAAAAAAAGTGGACCGACTGAAACAAAACTGATTAAATGCGGGTAACAACTTGAATTGGCAATAATTTGACACTTTAAGGCTCCGTTCGTTTGCTGGGAAAATATTCTTTTTTTGGAAAATATTTTTTTGGAAATCATTTTCCTGAAAAATATTTTCCTGGAACACAATTTTCTTATGTTCGGCTAAAATTTAAAAAAGTTTCGGAAAATATTTTCTGGTGTTCGGCGATTGCTGATTCGGCGATGTCCGGCAACTGGTAGCGTTTGGCAACCGGCGGCGGCGGCAACCGCGCAATCGGCGGTGGCAGCGACTGGCAACCGGCGGCCGATGGTGGGGATCAGCGATCAACTTCCTCTCCCACGGAAAATATTTTTCCTTCAATGGGCAATTTTGCCTTCACTTTGGGGGAAAATGATTTCCTCTTTATGAAAAGAGGAAATCATTTTCCTTAAAACAATGAATGATTTGAAGGTGAGGAAGGAAAATATTTTTCCACGGAAAACATTTTCTGCCCTCTAACACCGGAAAACGCGAAAAATGTTTTCCAGAGAAACATTTTTCTGGAAACGAACAGAGCCTAAGTGGTTATTTAAAAATGAAACTACGTTCATAAAAAACTGTTTTCCTCATAGCAACCAAGATTATCATTTTATTCTGCTTTACTATTAGAAGGACACCGAACATTTTCATATAGTTTAGGGACTAAATTGAATATGTACAAAAAATTCATAGGCCATATTGAACAAATTAAAAATTCGAGAATGGCATTGCACATTGAGCTAAAATTCAAAGATCACATTGAACAAATTTAAAGTTCATGGATCACATTGCATATTCATCACTAATCATGACAGCATTACAAATTAGATGCACCATGAAAAATGCTCTCACTACTAGCTACGATCTGACGTGGATCAATAGAATTCACACTACTGACTCCTAAATCGATGCACTATACTCGATTTTTTGTTTAAGGTCTTGGTATTTGATTTCGTTTTGAAATATAGTGATTTTGTTGTCTATGTTTCCAAGCGAAACATTTCTCAATTTGGAAAGAATTGCTTATCATTCTTTCATATTTCACAATTAGAAGCACCATTATTACAGGACAAGACTTAAATTGGAAGTCCTTTTCTACAACAGTTCACGCAATTCCTTTAAGTTTGAGATCTGAAATTAGAAAACTTTGGTAGGGCCAAGATTAATGGACGAACGTGTATCTCTAGAGTATTACAGGAACCACAAGCACCAAATTTAAACGACAATAGATATGTCTTTTAAATATGGTCGATTTATTGTTTCACGGTTCATCTGGTTACTCTTTCCTTTAATATTCATTTATCTTAAATTTGCAATTAGTTCTCAAATTTTTTCCAGTAGAATTATGACTTATCTAAAACTTAGCTTATTTTGTTATATTATTTAGTTTCTCCACCAAAATTCTCTCAACTCCATAACAAATACTATTTAGTTTTATTTTCTTCTTTTCAATTCACCTATTCTCATTTGCGATTGATACCCATCTATTTACGCTACCATAAAAAGCTGATTTTCAAATTGGGTATCCACCTTTTGACACTCTTTTGAGTCATCGGCATGTCCACAATCTATCATCCAGTGTCCTCGTAATAGCAGCGGAGAATAAATTGATAAATCTTGGTTGCTCTAGGTGAAACAGTTTCTGGTGGACATAGTTTTTATTCTAGATAACCATTTAAAATCTCAAATAAATTGCCACTTCAAATTGTAACCTGCATTTAATAAATTTTAGTTCAATCGATTTACATATTTTCCATATGGCATGCGCGAATTTCTAAATATATTGACATGGATCATCAAGATTATATGACGGTACCATACCAATATACGCCTAAAGGCACGAGCTACCCAAATTCACGAATACCTAAAATTTAGGTTCACTTTTCTTTTAACCTTTTCCGACCATGTTCCAGGTTAGATAAAGGCCAAATCAGGGAGATAAATAAAGAAGAAAATTGAGGATTTTTGTTATATATGGAGAGATAAGAGTATGTCACGCCCCGCACTTCTCGGTGCGCCACATCCCTCGCAGAGGTCGATTCGTGTGCGACGTCCCAGGACGTGTCGCCGACCCAAACCCAAGACAGAGATTCAAAGCACATGCGGAAGCAATTAAAACCACCCGTACACAGATAAACGCATAACCAAGGGTAACCACAGAAATCATCACTTGTACTAGTACTGAGAATCATTTACAATATTCATATACAGCCCAACTACCAAAAATCAAAAACAGTTCAAAGCCCCTACTGACAAAAAGAGATAAGTGGCTCGGGGCTCAGGCACTACAACTAGCCGGGGACTTCTCCCAAAAATGCATCAGTACACCTGTCATCCTCAAGGCCGGGGATATGAAAAGTCGGTTTTACAATAACCGTGAGAATAAATCTCAGCGAGTAATTCCCTAAACCTAAACTAGGCTAACATGCACCTCCTGACAAGTACTAAACAACACATAATACGCACATAACTGACTCAAGCCCTCGGGCCTAAATCTAATCTCACTGGACCCTGCAGGTTAGGCGTCAAATCAACAAAAGCAGCCACGCGACATAATATAATCACAGCACATACACGTGCATTTCTATGTCACAACACATGTTATGCATATGCTAGTGCTCGCACTCATGCCCATGCCTCATCAATGCAATATCGCACACTTGCACGCTAGCACTCAGCCATTTCTCAATTACTCCTCCGACCCGCGTTAAACGCATCAGGTCCGACCCGCGTAAAACGCATCAGGTCTATCACTTCGAGATCGATCTCTGGCCCGCGTAAAACGCATCAGGCTCATGACACATTACCCGCATAAAACACATCAGGTTGGTCATCTTCCGGTAAACCAGGCATCGTCCCGTGTAACACGCCTCAAGACGGGTTCACTACCCCGCGTAACACGCATCGGGGTTTATTGTGATCACACATTCACAAACCTCAATTTTATCTGAACCCCGTGTAAAACGCATCAGGGCAATTTAGGTGATCACAATGCACATGTCACTCGGCACACTTATAATTGCAAATGCCGTGCCAATGCTTGAGATGTGCACCCATGGCCATGAAGTTCACACTTGGGCATCCACATGCGCGAATTACGAGGTAACACACTCAATTTGTGCCGCGCATATTCAAATTCATAAATCCACATGCCCGAGTCAGACAATCAATTTAAGTCAGCCATAGCATCAAATCAGCACACCATCCATGCACAATTTCACATAACCAGGTCAACAAGCATTCGCACATTCGAGGCCCACCAAACTAATCCATTTCTAGTCCCGCTAGACACGCGACAGGACACCATCAAGTTAACCACACCCGAGGCTCAATTAGCCAGTCAATTACACCAATCGACCAATCCCAGTAATTGCACAATTAAACCTCAAAATAATCGCGCCTTGCCCAAATCAAACCCAATCCAATTCAATCGTGACCAGTCGCTAAACCACAAATTCTAGGCCAATACGTGTCATCAAATTACTCCATCATACTCCTCAAATATTACTCTAATTGCCACCACAAAAATCAAAATATGGCGCGCACAGTAATCCACGTATTGAACCCGAACTTTCCCGAACTCGGGTCGATTTAATCCAAATTGTCCAGCCCACTTATCGCGCCATTCGGGCCACTAATCCTCCATTAATTAATCAGAATAATCCACCAAATCGAGCACAATCAAAGTCCCTAATCAATTCCACAATTTAACCCCTAAATTAACCCCTAAATAACCCTAATTAACCCCTAAAACCGTCTAGAAATGTAAATTAGCCTAATTAGGGTTTAGGGTCAACTCACCGGGTGTCCTACGCTTAAAACAGGCCGGATGAACAGTACTCAATGAACAGCACTCGGTGAACAGTGCTCGCCGGAACAGTAACGCCGGCGATGAACAGTGCTCGCCGGAACAGTGACCGGCCGGAAAATGAACAGTGACGCCGGACTGAACAGTAGCGGGAACGGCGGCGACGAGGCGGCCTCGGGGGCGGCTCAGCGAGATCGGCGACTGGCTGGTCGGCCGAGGCGGCAACTGGCGGCGGCGGTGGCTCCTCCGGCGAACAGCGGGAGAGAGAGAAACAGAGAGGTCAGGAGAGGGAGAGTGAGGGGGAGGTGAGGATCGGCGGCGGCGACGGTCGGGCTGAGGCGGAGGGTGACTGGTGGACGGCGCGACGCGTCGGCGACGGGCTGCAGCTGGCGGCGAGCGGGACGGCGTCGGGCGGAGCGGCGTCCAGTCGCGGTTCGAGCAGCAAGCCAGGCGCGGAAGGGAGAGAGAGAGAGAGCTGTCGGGGCGGAGGCTGGCGACCGGCGAGGCGGAGGCTGGCGAGCAGTGGCTGGAGCAGCGGCGGCCGGGCGAGCGAGTGAGGAAGAAGCAGAAGCAAAACCAGAAGCGGGGGCATTCCGGGGGAGACCAGCGAAGGAGGAAGGAGGGAGAGGGCAGGCGGGGCGGCGGCCGGCAGTCGGTGCGACGCGCGGCGGCTGGCAACGAGCGGGCGGCGTTGGGCGGAGCTGGATGGGCGGTCGGCGAGGTGTGGCTGGAGGAAGAAGCAGCAGCGTCGGGCGAAGGGGAAGGAGCAGAAGCCAGACCAGTCGGCGTCCCAGGGAAGAAGAAGGAAGAGAAGAAGAGGAAAAAAGAAAAAGAAAAAGAAAAGAAGGGAGAGGAGAGAGAGGGATTGGACGGGAGTAGGTGGGGGAAAAAGGGACAGACGTGACCGGACCGGGGGGGGCGCGGGAGAGAGAGAGAGAAATTTAAAAGAAATAATTTTCATTTCTTTAATAAACGCAAACCGGGGGTCCAATTTCAAAACGGAAAATTACTTATCGCTCCTAAATAGATCTCGTACATAAAAAGGGACAAAGGCCAAATTAATGAAACCAAATTTTCACGAGAGAGGTCTACTAGTCCAAATTCACACTTGGTCAAAAACTCCCATTTTCCCTTCATTCCTGATAATCTCGATACCGGCAACATTAATATTGACACCGTCCAATTTATTTCGTCCCGAAACTCCCGAAAATCGGCTGCCAAGTTCAGGGTATAAATAACGGTCAGATTCGATCGAGTGCGATTCTAGCAAAATTTCTAATTTTAAAAATAAGAACCCGAGAGTGATCAGTTCCCGGGCGAAATTCCATTATAAGCGCACTGACAAATTACACGTTTTATAATTCCAAAAAATGGGCCAAAATCCGGACTGTTACAGAGTAGGTAGGATTTTTGTCAAATTGGATATTCAAAGTTTCACTGTCTTCTTTTTAAGATCTTTTACCTAAATTGCGAGACCTTACATCTGCACGTATTCCATCTGTAGTTAAGAAAAGAAAGAAATCCTATTCCACTCAAATCAATATTGGGAAGATAGTTGCCACTTTCCTAACAAGTATCGAAATTACATTGGCAGCCCCCCCTCTAAAATCAATTCACTATAACCGCGGAAGATGAAGGAGGAGGAGGAATCAGAGACCAAATATCAAAGTTAGTATTGGATTGGAGGATCAATGACGGTAACTAATAGGCAGGAGAATCTTGCACCGCCACTTGCACTCGACGAGGGGGGTCTTACCATGAAAAGAAGAATGGTGATTCCTACAGTAATCTTCTTCTTCTTCTTCTTCTTTTTAGTGATATTCAGCGAATACACTTGCATCGTCCTTATTCACACTAATCGTAAGTCCCTTACAAGAGTGTGATGTCAGGACGTTGTGCACACTATTGTGCGGGTGAAGTCGCACCTTGCTATTCGGATCGTTAGCCTCTTCATCAGTTGAGGACGTGCCTACAATGCTCATTGCTTTTCTATTTATTTTGTTGTTGCAAATGAAGCCATGGCCAATGGAATACTGGGTATCTCGTTACTCACTTGACATGCTTGTACAGATCCATCAGTGGTTGCTTCCAAAGCTTCAAAAAGTCCCTTACCCATGTATTATTTCCCTGCTCCGATCATTGCCTTGTCTTTCTTTTTTTTTTCTACTGCTACTTCTGATTAAAAAGTATTTGAGTTTCATATCTCTCTGATGATTTTAAGTGTGAATTTTTTCAATGTATTTGTTGTTGATTAGTTTTCTCAAGTTTTGTTTATACTATCACTAGTTTGATCCCTCTTTTAAATTTTTAATATTTTACACTTTTTATCCATGTACTCTATCTATCCATATATCTCTTCTTACTTCTCATAAGGGGAGAGATTTAACGAGTTGCCTGTGATCATTTCAACTTTCATATCCTAGTTCATGTATTCTTTTATTGTTGAATTCATTTAGTGATTAAACTTTGTATCATCTAAATCGAGCTCTGGGTTATATAAATTTTTATCCTTTACAAACTTAACTAACCTTTTAGCCGAAGGAATTCCGAGCTCTGAATGATAACCCATAGTAACTAAAGTAAAGATGCAATTGCAGCGTCTACACAAGTTCTTCGGGCGAAAGTATAACAAAGTTAAAGAGCGAATGGAAAAGGGCACGAGGGATGAGGACGACTCTTCACATAATGTTGTAGAACCGATCGCTTGTGCCATCTGCTCAGTTCGTGACACTCTTTCATGATCACTTTGTGGAGCATCCAAAAGTCAAACTAACTTCGATTGACAAATGCAGGATGAGTGCAAACAAACGGAAGAAAGGGCTTATTTCAATTGTGGACACACATACCATTTGGAATGCACGCTGCCAAACAAGATGGACAACTGCCTCGTATGCGGACAAGAATTATTTTGTTATCTCTACGTCGCGGAGGGAGAATCAATATTCTGGTGAATTCAGTAGTTTTCTTACGTTCCAAAGACAACATATTATATGTGGTAGGTGGAACTCTTATTAATTATGAGTTCGGTATGGATAACTCTATCTCTATATCCGAGTTTGTTGTACTAATTTTTTTTGTTAGCTTTAATTGATATCAGCGGAAAAGATAGCCCGAGTTTTTTCGACATATGGTCCACATGAAGAGATCCGTATGTATAACAAAACATGGATAGTAAATTCGCTGTAGCGAAGTTGAATACGAAGACCTTAAACATTTAGAAGGTTGAAGTATGAGTCTTGTCGATCGAGATAAATCATAGCTAGTGGTGCGATAGAGCAAAAATAAATAAATTTGAGAACCACTTGCAGAGTACATGGACTTTGAGTCCTCGTCCATCGGATTCGTATAAATAATAGTAACAAGATTGATAGTGCGATAATTTGAAGGATTGAAGAACTAAGACAAAGTACATGTAAAACTTACAAGATAAATACATGTGAGAATACCTTACCAAAAAAAAAATACATGTGAGAATATGTTTGCCAATATATATACCTGCGCAAAAGCACGGTCTACGTATTTAATTTTCATTAGAAGAAGAAGAACATATGTCGCCATTCATAGTAAATGTTGTTGAGAAAATTGAAGTCCATTCTTTTGTATCGTTAACATGTATTCATTCGAGAATCTTTTCTGCCTTTTCACTATGGAAAGACATGCGAAATCAAATAACACGTCGAGCGATTTTAATGAGTTATTTTAGTGGGAATAACCACCTATTGAAATACTTTAAATTTCCATTTTTGATGTTGTCGCTAAAAGATATTTGAGTACATTTTGAGAGAGGTCATCAAATTTAAAAGTTCTCCTTAGTTTCAGTATTTCACAAAATAAAAGGCAAAGCATATTTAAATTTCTTTACTAACTCAATAATTTTTTAAATAGAACAATATGTTTTAGACCTTTTTTCCTCAATCACTAGCTTTTGACCTTTTCCTTCCTTCCATGCGATATTATTCTTTCGTTCGGAATATTTCAGAATATAGTGATACCAAAATAGAAATACACCTAAGAGTAAAGTTCAATCATTCCCTCCATATCAAAGCAAATCATTTCTCAATTTGGAAAAAAAATTACTTATAGCTCCTCATTTCTTCACAATTTGAAGCACCAATATTACAGACATGAGTCTTATATTGGAAGTCCTTCTCATTATAAGTTCAAGTGCTTCCTGACAGTTTTACAGTAACCACAACCACCAAATTTTAAATCACAATAGATATATACTTTTAAATGTGATCGATTTACTATTTTACGGCTCACGCGGTTACTCTTTTTTTTTTTTTTACATTCATTTATCTTAAACTTTTGCTATCAGATCTCAAATTTTATTCTAGTAGAACAGGACTTATAAAAACTTAGCTTATTTTATTACTATTATTTAGTTTCTCTACCCAAATTTTCTCAACTCCGCCAAAAAATTACTATTTAGTCTTATTTTCTCCTTTTGAAATTCACTTATTTCCAACTTGCGATTGGTACCCATATATTGATATTATTATAAAATCAACTTTCAGATTGGGTATTCACTCTTTGATCGAGTGTCCTCCTATGTCCTAATAGGAAACGAGAATGAATTAATCTTGGTTGCTCTGGGTGAAACATTTTCTGTTGGACATAGTTTTATCTTGGGATAATAACACATATGATCCATGAATTTTGGCTCAATGTGCAATATGATCTCTGAGATTTAAATTTATTTAATGTGATCTTTGAACTTTAGCTTAATATGCAATACCGTCCTTGAATTTTTAATTTCTTCAATATGGTATCTGGATTTTTAGTACATATTGAATTTAGTCTCTGAAATGTATGAAAATGTTCAATGTAGTCTTTCCATTAATTCAAGTTCATAAACAACATTGAACATTTTTCATATAGTCTAGGAACTAAATTGAATATGTACTAAAAATCTGGGGACTATATTGAGCAACTTAAAAGTTTAGGAACGACATTACACATTGAATTAAAGTTCAAATATCTAAACAAATATAAGGTTAAGGGACCATATTGTACATTGGGTTAAAGTTTAGTGACCATTTGTGTCATTTACCCTTTTATCTTCGATAACCATTTAAAGTCTCAAATCTTTTTTGACAAAAAAAAGAATAGCCTCAAATCGTTGCCCCTTCAAATTGTAACCCTCTATGACCAAGAAAAATTAAAATCGGAACCCTCATTTAATCAATTTTATTTCATTCCTTTTACATATTTTCTAAATGGCATGCACCAACACTCAACCTCTAAATATTTCAATACGGATAATCAAGTTCATACCAAACCAAACACATACAAACTTATCAAGGGCGGCTGCGCAACAACACAAACACGTAAAATCTAGGTTCACTTTTTGCAATTCCTGTCACGCCCCGCACTTCCCGGTGCGCCACATCCCTCGCAGAGGTCGATTTGTGTGCGATGTCCTAGGACGCGTCGCCGACCCAAACTCAGCACAGAGAATTAAAGCACATGCAGAAGTAATTAAAAACCACCCGTACACAGATAATTGCATAGCCAAGGGTAACCACTGAAATCCACACTTGTACTGGTATCAGAAATCATTTACAATATCCAAATACAGCCCAAATACCAAAAATCAAAAACGATTCAAGGCCACTACGACTAGCTGGGGCTCTTCCCAAAAATGCATCAGTACGCCTGTCGTCTTCAAGGTTGGGGATCTGAAAAGTCGGTTTTACAACAACCGTGAGAATAAATCTCAGCGAGTAATTCCCTAAACCTAAACTAGGCTAACGTGCACCTCCTGACAAGTATTAAACAAACAGCACACAGTCTAAACAGTATATGACTCAGGCCCTCGGCCCGAATCTAGAAATTACTTGACCCTGCAGGTTAGGCATATCCATATATAGTAATCACAGTACATAAGTGGCACTCATAATCACACATATGCCAATCACATGCTTATGCACTGATTCTCACATTCTTGCATGCCAGTCAATGTATGTTCATGTATGCAAATGTCATGGACTTGACACGTGTAATTCCCGGCCCACTGGCCCACACTGACACACTAGCACACTGCCCAAATTATTATTATCACGACTCGAGTCATCAATTTTTCACGGCCCGGTGCGTCTAGCCTGCTTCAAAGTGCATGAGGCACAGCAACCGATCTGGCCCAGTGTCTCTAGCCTGCTTCAAAATACATGAGGCGCAACACTGATCTCCTTGCGAACCAGAGCCTGCTTCAAAGTGCATGAGGATGGTCGCCTTCCGGACGTACCGGGTATCGTCCTGCTTCAAAGTGCATGAGGACGGTATCGACCCGAAGGTCACGACCCGTAGGTCCTTAGGTGATCACACAACTCATTATTATCTGGACCCCGCGTAAAATGCATCAGGGCATTTTAAGTGATCACTACGCACACGTCATTCGGGCACGCCCGTATATGCACATGTCGTGCCAATGCGTGAGATGCACATTCATGGTTATTCATTCACACTTGGGCATTCACATGCGCAAATCACAATGTAACAAGCTCAACTTGCACCGCGCATATTCAATTCCATAAATCGACATGCCCACTCAGACAATCAATTTCAATTCAACCATGGCATCAACTTAACACGTAATTCATGCACAAAATTCACACAACCAAGTCAACGAATTTCACGCATTAGGGGCCCGCCGTGCTATTCCACTCCCAACCACGCTAAACACGTTACATGGCATTATCAAATTAACCACAACTACGGCTCAATTAGCCAATCAATTGCACGAAGCGATCATTCTTGATAATTGCCCAATTAAACCCCAAATTGATCGCACTTCACCTAAATCAAATCCATCATGGCTAGTCACTATACCACCAATTCTAAGCCAATGGTTGTCATCAAGATGCTCAATTATACTCCTCAAATATCATTCCAATTGACCACCACAAAATCAAATACGGGACGCGCTATAATCCACATATTAAATCCAAACAATCCCGAACTCGGCCCGATTTAGTCCAAACCGACCAGCCCATTCATTGCGCCTCTCGGGCCACTAATCCTCCATTAATTAATCATAATAATCCACCAAATCGACCACAATCAAATCCCTAATCACCTTCACAAATTAACCCCTAAAATACCCTAATTAACCCCTAAACTCATCTAGAAATGTAAATTAGCCTAATTAGGGTTTAGGGTCAAACTCACCGGGTGTCCTACGCTTGAAAAGGCCGGATGAATAGTAACGGGCCCGGGGTGAATAGTGCTCGCCGGAACAGTACTCGCCGGAACAGTAACGCCGGCGACGGTTTCCGGCGAGCTGCAATGGCTTAGACGGAGAGGCGGCTGTCCGTGGCGATCGGGAGAGAGAGAGAGAGAGATAGGGCGGCTGGGCAAGGCCGGGCGAGGCTGGGTGAGGCGGCAGCGGCGGTGGGACAGCTCCGGCGGCGGCACCGGCGCTCCGGCGGAGGCCCTTCTCGGCCAAACAAGGGGAGGAGAGAGAGAAACCGGGAGAGGGAGAGTGAGGGGGAGGAAAAGGGCTGAGAGTGGAGGCTGCCGGCTGGGGTGTGAGGGACGGCGGCCTCGGCGACGGCACCGGCAATCTCGCGGCGGTGACGGGGCGGCGCGGCGAGCCGACGGGTAACGGCGGCCAGACGTGGCAGCACACGAACTGAGGAGGCCGGGCGTAGCAAGCTCGAGCAGTGGCTGAGCTGGCTCGCGGCGACGACGGTGGCGGTCGGAGCGGCGAGGACGGTGACGGCGACGGCCAGGTGTGGCCGGCCACGTCGGGTACAGAGTGCGGCGGCGACGGTTACTGTCGCGCGCGCGAGGGGGAGGAGGGAAGCAGGCGGGGCGGCGGTCGACTGAGGTGGAGGGCGGCGGCTGGACGGTGTGCGGCGCGGCGGCCAGGTGCGGCGGTCAGGCGCGGCGGTGGAAAAAGCAGAAGCAAAACCAGAAGCTAGAACCAGTCGGGGCGTAGGGGGAAGAAGGAGGAAGAGAAGAAGAGGAAAAAGAAAAAGAAAAAGAAAAGAAGGGAGAGGAGAGAGAGGGAGCAGGTGGGGGGGAAGAGGACGTGACCGGACAGGGGCGGGGGCGCACGGTCCCGAGGAGAAGAGAGAGAGAGAGAGAATTTAAGAAAATTTATACTAATTCAAATATTAAACGTAAACCGGGGGTCCAAATTCTAAACCGGAAATTGCCTACTGATCCAGAGGGAGCCTCGCAACTAAAAAAGGATAAAGGCCAAATTAATGAGACTAAATTTTTACGAGGGGTCTACTAGTCCAAATTCGCACCTGGTCCAAAAGCTCTAACTTTTCTATTATTCCTGACAACCTCGATGCGGGCCACATTAATGTCGACACCGTCCAATTTATTTCGTCCTGAAACTCTCGAAAATTAATTACCAAGTTCAGGGTCTAAATAACGGCGAAATTTGATCGAGTGCGATTCTAGCGAAATCTCTAGTTTAAAATAATACCCGAGAGTGATCAGTTCTCGGGCGAGATTCTACTATAAGCACACTGACAAATCGCACGTTTTATAAATCCCAAAAATGGATCAGAATCCGGAATGTTACAATTCCCTCTCTCTCTTTTCCCACTTTGCTTTACACTTTTTTCTGATCGTGTTCCGGGTCAAATGAAGGCTAATTCAGGGAGATGAGAACAATTTTTTTTGTGAAACAAGAAAGATTTAACTTCCAAATGAACGATGACCCGGCCGTTCTCTACAAAAACGACACCGCTTGATGTTAAACTATGATTCTCTCTCTCTCTTCACTTTCTCTCTCAGGGCGAAGCTAAGAAGTGGTCATGTTGTCACTCTCTGCTTCGGAATGGGAGCAGGAGTGTATTGTCTCTACTTTCGCTCGTGCTTCTTAATTGTTGCAATATCTGTTTGATTCCCGAGAAATTTGCTTGAAGGAGAAACCCTGCTATCCACTACAAATTCCAACACCTAATTTTGGCCCCAAACAAAGAATTTGTTCCCAATTCATTAATTTGCGATTAATACACTTCGAGTCCTTGCCATGTCTGCTATCTATTATCTGAAATGGCTAGCACGGGTCACCTAGAGGGGGGTGAATAGGTGATCCTAAACAAATCTTTGATATTTGCGCGGAAATGAAATGAAAAACAAAAGAGTCTGAACAAGGTTCAGATTCAAGTTAGATCAGAAGAAAGAGATTCTGAAATGCAGAAAGAAAAGTAAGAGAAGAGGAAAAGAGAATCTGCACACAGATGTATAGTGGTTCGGCTTATGGCAAGCCTACGTCCACTCTCCCACGCTTACAGCCTACTGGCTGGATTTCACTATGTAATCAAGAGGAATTTACAGACTTTGAGTCTCAGAACTATTGTGTATGATAGGACTCTCTATCTCACACAAATACTCTTTACAAAATAATCCTCAAGATCTTGATCTTAAGTTCAGAATGACAAGAGGACAGATTGGAGTAAACTCGGACTTTGGACTTGTTGATTCTTGAATCTCTCTCACTTCTGCTGCTCATGTTCTCCTTAAATACTCCTCTTCATCCACACTAGCCGTTGGACAACTCACAGAGGATCATCTTCCAATCTTCACCTTGGACAGATTTGTAAACTAAGGATTGAGTAGCCGTTAGTTGATAGATTCTGAATCCCACTGATTCTGGTCGCCCATACAATCAGAATCTTGGTTTCCAAAAGTAGAGTTTTTGTCCGTTGTAAATCATTCTTGTCTTAGTATTTGATTGTCAATCAATTTGATTACGATTGAACAAACCAATACTTTCCTTCTGTGAAATCCATTACCAGATCACTAACTGTTCTTCTTTGTTCTGAGTTTTGCTTCTGAAGAATTACTGCGTCTTCGTCTGCTTCTGAAGAATTACTGCGTCTTCGTCTGCTTCTGAAGAATTACTGCATCTTCGTCTGCTTCTGAAAATTCCAGCTTCTGCGTTTGCTTCTGAAGAATCTGCTTCTGAAAAATTTCAGCTTACGCGTCTGCTTCTGAATTTTCTGAATCTCAGAACTTTAGCTTGTGGGTGTTCAAGAACATATAGATTGTAAAGTCTGAAAACCTTTCTTCTGAAATTCCAGAACATGTATATGTATAAGCCTGGAACAAAAATAGATCAGAATAAGTAACAGATTTACAATTATTGTGGAAGGTTTTGTCAACTTCAAAATCAATAGGAGTTTTCCTCAACAATCTCCCCCTTTTTGATGGTGACAAAACTTTCCTGCAGATTAAATCATATGAAAGTAAATAAGCATATTTAGCGCATGAGATACAAATAAAAAGAGCAAATTCTGTTGATATCTGTAGATTAAATCATATGAAAGTAAATAAGCATATTTAGCGCATGAGATACAGATAAAAAGAGCAAACTCTGTTGATATCTGTGTCTCTGTCTCCTTTGTGTCTACATAAAATCTGCATATTTCTCCCCCTTTTTGTCATCAGCAGAAAAGGTAGTAATAGAGAGCATAACACATTTATATTTGAGCAATCAAATAAACGTTAGTGAATATTACAGACCAAAAGAACGAAAAAGGAATTTGGAGAGAAATTGTTTGTAAAAACAGGCTAATGTTTTGAAGGAGTACGAATGAGTTGAAAATTTTCCAAGATAGAGACAGCCTCTTCAATCTTCGAACTACATTGACCCACTGCTTTCTCCATGTTGGATGAGCATTGAGCAATGGCCTCCTCAAATTCTGCTTTGTCTGCAGCTGTTTGAAGTTGTTGAGAGTGAGAGTTTTCCTCAAACATTTTCTGCAGATTCTTGACTTCTTGTTCTAGTGAAGCATGTTTGTCTTTGATTTGAAGCAGAAGTGTGAGGATGTTCTGATCAGTAGAAGACTGTTCTTGGACATTGTCTCGCTCAGTCTGTTCGAACCCCTGTGTTTCTTCTGGAGAAATCTCCCCCCGAACAGGTGTTTGTTCGTCAGAAACATGATTTGCGAAAGTTGGTTCTGAAACATTTGGAAATGGTTCTGCATCATGTTCTGGAACATTAGCATGTCCTGCATTAAGGTGTTCTTCTTCTGCTTCATCACTTTCATCTTGCAGAAGGATTTTTCTTTTCTTGTACACCTTCAGTGGTGCTGGAGATTCTTTCCTGCTTGCTGACCCTATATCTTTTCTCTGCACCGACCTTTTGAAACTTGACTTTTCAGAAGCTTTTGGTTCAGACTGACTAGCCTCTGTTCCCTTTATTCTTTCCCTTACATCACCAAATTGCTTCATTTTGGAGAGCATTTTCTCCCCCAACAAACATACAGGGAATAGAGTTTTGGCGCAATTCATCAGGAATTGATATATTGAGGAACATGAAGATTCGAGTGATGAGGGCCCCATAGGGCAATTGTCCCTTATCTTTCTGTAATGCTCTGTACATGTGAAAGATAATGATATGGGGAAGAGAGAAAGGCTGACCTTTCAAGATAGCCCAGATGAGCTTAATTTCGGCTTTGGAGAGGTCAGTTTTTGAGGCAGCCTTGGGCTTCAAGCAGTTTATGATAATTTTGTGCAGAATAATTGATTTTCGAGACAGGTCAGAGTAGGAGAGATGCCTGTTTGAATCTTGAGCAAAATTTGGATTTTCAAATGCAACCTTGGAGGCATCTGCAAAACTTACATCCAACGGAGTGAACTTGGAGTATTTTGCTCCAATTATTTTTCCCAACATATCAGCCTTCAAGTCAAATTTCTTGTCACCGACAGAGAACTGGAGCCAGTTTGGTGACAGAATGGAAAGATTGGAATAGAAGTATGCAGTCAACTCAGCATAAACATTTGCAGACTGAAGGCAAAACTCGAAAATGCCTATCCTTTCAAAAAGATGTCTAACAGGAAAACCAGCCTTGTCTAGACAGGTGAAGTCCACAGTCCTGTGATTTATAACACCTCGAGCAAGTAAAGACTGATAACATGTATGGTGTGCAGGACTTCTAAACAATCCGCCTGTCCCCGGCATTCTAGATGCTATCCCCAGTTTCTTTTCAAAGAGCTCGAAAAGCCGAGCGTCATCTTCAGGAACGACAAACTTTGAGGAGGATTTAGGGCTTACCACAGGCTTTGTTACAGACTTTGTTACAGACGGAGTGGATGGTTCTCCGACTTTTTCTTTCCCTTTTCTGGAGCGATGCAAAGTAGGGGTTGTGGTAGCAGGGGTTGAATCAGTCCCAGCAGAAAGCTTAGAGTACTCTTGAACGAGATGAATTTCTGACCGAAAATGGTTGTCTTTAAGACATTTTAGAAGAGTCTCAGCAGCAGCATTACCCCTCTTCAACCTTTGATAATTTTGCCATAAGAGTTTGATATTTTTGAAGCGAAAATCTTTGTCACCTTCTGGTTTGGATGAAGACGATCGAGGCGGTGGCGTAGCATGAGCAGTTTCATCGAGATGATCCGACTCTGTGTCTGATAACTCCATAAACTCTGGCGGAGCAGAAGATTTAGATTCTTGATTCAAGATACGTGAGGATCTTCTCTTGAAAGGCATTTTGAAGTCTTATTGATCAAAAAGTTTTGATCTTTGGAGAAGGAAGACGAGGAGGGTCTCTGAGAGTCGAAAAAGGTTTGAGCAGAAGATTATACAGATGAGGGTTTTGGAAAGAGACGAAAAGGTATATAAACGTGAAAGACCGATTTTTGGAAATAAAAGGTTATTTTAGAAATAAGCCAAAGTAAATAGAAAGGAAATATATTTTCTGAAGCATAAAAGATCAGAATACTATCAGATAATATTTTAAGCTCAATTAATCAGATAAGATTAGATACGTACCTGATTTGCTTCCAAATATTACAAATGTATAAATATCCTGCCAAGAATATTCCCGCCAAAATTTAAACTACGTACGTACCGTTCTTGAGAGTCTGAAAAATGTTCAGACCAAAACCACTTGAGTCTGAAGAATTTTCCTGTCTGTCAAACACTTCAAGAAGGATAAGTAATACACAGTTTATTTCTAATAAATTCGAAAGATGACTTATCAAGGGGTTTTGTGAATATATCAGCTAATTGATTCTTAGAATCAATAAATTGAATATTCACATCACCATTTTGCACATGATCTCTAATAAAATGATGTTTGATCTCAATATGCTTGGCCCGAGAGTGAAGAATGGGATTCTTAGTGAGATTGATGGCACTGGTATTGTCACATCTGATTACAACATTTGAGTCTTCAACAGCAAAATCTCGCAACTGCTGCTTCATCCACAGAATCTGTGCACAACAACTTCCCAAGGCTACGTATTCTGCTTCTGCTGTTGATAGTGCGACTGTATTCTGCTTCTTTGAATACCAGGATACTAACATCTTTCCAAGAAGTTGGCATGTACCTGTAGTACTTTTCCTATCCACTTTACATCCAGCTAAGTCAGCATCTGAATAACCAGTAAGAGTAAAATCTGAATCTTTGGTATACCAAAGACCTAGCATAGGATAAGTTCCAATGTATTTGATTATTCTCTTTACTGCAGAAAGATGCGATTCCTTTGGATCTGACTGAAATATCGCGCACATACAGACGCTAAAAAGTATGTCAGGTCTAGATGCAGTAAGATATAATAGAGAACCTATCATGCTTCTGTATACCTTCTGATCAACCTTTTTACCATTTACATCTTTGTCTAGCTTGGATGATTGAGACATTGGAATGTCTGTCTTCTTGCAATTTTGCAGACCAAACTTCTTGACTATCTCCTTGGCATACTTTTCTTGGCAAATGAAAGTACAATCTTTCATTTGTTTCACTTGTAAGCCAAGAAAGAATGTTAGTTCTCCCATCATGCTCATCTCGAACTCGTTCTGCATATTTTTAGAGAATTCCTTGCAAAGCAATTCGTTAGAAGATCCAAAGATAATGTCATCGACATAGATCTGAACAAGTAGAAAATCCTTACCCTTTCTCTTAACAAAAAGATGCAAAAGGAAATTACTCAACCTTTCGTACCAAGCTCTGGGTGCCTATTTCAGACCGTAAAGGGACTTTTTGAGTCTGTAAACATAACCAGTCTTTCTTGGTTCTTCAAAACCAGGTGGTTGTTCCACATATACTTCTTCCTTAAAGTATCCATTCAGGAAAGCACTTTTCACGTCCATCTGAAAAAGTTTAAAGTTATGGAAACAAGCATATGCTAATAATAGACGTATGGCTTCTAACCTTGCAACTGGTGCATATGTTTCATCATAATCAATGCCTTCTTCTTGAGAATAGCCTTTTGCAACCAGTCTAGCTTTGTTTCTTGTAACCTTCCCTTTGTCATCCAGTTTGTTTCTGAACACCCATTTTGTTCCAATAACTGGATGGTTTTTGGGTTTTGGCACAAGCTCCCATACTTCATTGATTCTGAACTGCTGCAGTTCTTCTTGCATAGCTTCTATCCAGCTTTCGTCTGATAAGGCTTCTTCAACATCTTTTGGTTCTATTTCAGATATCAATGCCAGATTGCTGATGTTCTCCCTTTGTTTGGATCTGGTCTTGATACCATCTTCTATTTCTCCAATGATAAGGTTTTTCGGATGACTGGATTTATGTTTCCAGTTCTTGTCAAATCTTTCCTTCTGAACATCTGCAGATTCTGAGTTTTCTGGTTGTGTCTGTATATTTTCTTCTTTTCCATCTTCTATAGAATCTTCGATCTTTTGAGATTCTAAATGACCTTCAGATGACACTTGAATGTGGGGAGGTAATTCAGATTCATCTTTGTGAGTCTGAATATTTTCTTCAAACCTTACATTCATTGTTTCTTCCACAGTCTGAGAATTTTTGTTGAATACCCTGTACGCTTTGCTTGTAGTGGAATATCCAAGTAAGAAACCTTCATCTGCTCTATCATCAAACTTACCAGGACGATCATTTGAGTTTTTGAGAATAAAGCATTTACAACCAAGCACTCGAAAATATGAAATACTAGGCTTTCTACCTTTGAAAAGCTCATAGGGGGTTTTCTCAAGAATTGGTCTGAGAAAGACTCTGTTAATAATGTAACATGCTGTAAAAACTGCATCTGCCCAAAAGTGAAAAGGAATCCTGCTTTCAATCAACAAGGTTCTTGCCATTTCTTGCAAGGAACGATTTTTCCTTTCCACAACACCATTTTGTTCTAGTGTGTATGGAGTAGAAAAATTATGTTGAAAGCCATTTTCCTCACAAAAGACTGAAAAACTTTGATTTTCAAATTCTCCCCCATGATCAGTTTTAATGCAGGAAATGGTATACCCCTTTTCATTTTGAACTCTTTTTGCAAATTTTGTAAAATATGAAAATGCCTCATTTTTATGTGCAAGAAAGAACACCCATGTAAATCTAGTAAAGTCATCAACAATAACTAAACAATATCTCTTACCACCAATACTTTGTGTTCTGGTTGGTCCAAACAGGTCCATGTGAAGAAGCTGCAAGGCACGATCAGATGAAACATGATGTATTGATTTGAAAGAACTTCTTACTTGTTTTCCTAGCATGCAGGCATTGCATAAGTCTGTCTTTATGTATTTCAAGTCTGGCAAACCTCGAACCAGTTTCTTGTTTGAGATTTTTGAGATCTGTTTCATGCTGATATGTCCCAACCTTCTGTGCCAAAGATCTTCATCTTCTTTGATTGAAATCAAGCAATGATTGGAGTTTGGATTTACATCCAAAAGATAAATATTGCCATGTCTTCTTCCTGTGAATGTTTGAGAAGAGTCTTTGCTTGTTCCTGAGCATGTATCTTCTTGAAAGTTGATTCTGAATCCTGTATCACAAAGCTGGCTTATGCTGATCAAGTTGTAGTTGAGTCCTTTTACCAACGAAACGTCATTGATTTTAAGTCCTTCAATATCAACAGTTCCTTTGCCGATGATTTGTCCTTTAGCAAAGGATACTTTTCCACCCTTCAGACTTTGAAGATCAGCGAATATGCTTGGATCTCCTGTCATATGTCTGGAGCATCCACTGTCTAGATACCGCTTTCTTTTTCTTTTAGTGGTGATCTGCAAGATTCACAACAACTCAAGTTTTCTTTGGTACCCAAATTTGCTTGGGTCCATAAATATTAGTATAGGCTGTCTTAACAAAATCTCTACGAACAGATCTCCAGACCTTAGGACATTCATTCTCAAAATGTTGCGGATCTCCACATTTTGAGCATCTGAGTGCACTTCGGCCAACAGGTTTTACAAAATTCCTTTTGAAATGATTTTTGTAAACTTGTCTAGGAGGTCTTTGTCTTAATCTCTCCTTGACTTTTGAAAAATCGATTAAGCTATCACTTTCCTTTACAAATCCAAGACCAGATTTATTATAGTAAGGAATTTGAATGGAAAGGATATGCTTCAAAGTTTCTGAACCCTTTGAAAAATTTGAAGTAATTTTTGAAATTTCCTTTTTCAAAACATCATTCTCTTTGGAAAGAAAATCTCGACTTTCCTTGATTTGATGAAACTCTTTTTGAAGAAAATCGATCCTTTCTTTTTGAGAGACATCCTGTTGCCGTAGTCAAGAATTTTCCTTTTTCAAAGAAGAGATTCTTTTAAGAGCAGTCTTGAATTCAAAGCATAATTTATCAATATAGTTTGACACTTCGATAGACATTTCAGAAGGTTTTACCTCAATTTCCACTCTAGGATCAGAATCAGAATCTGAGTCTGAATCTGACTTTGCCATCAGACAAACATCTTCATCACTATCTTCACATTCTGTGTCACTCCAAGTTTCTGCCTTTAAGGCCTTCTTTGCCTTATCAAATTTTGTCTTCTTTTTCAGGAGTGGACAGTTTGGCTTGATGTGTCCACGTTAACTACATTGAAAGCATATTATTTCCTTTGATCTCTCTATTTCATCGATGGACCTCTTGTTCTCAAAAGGCTTCTTTCCTTTGAGGTCTCTTCCTCTGATTTTCATTTTCTTGTACTTTTGTATGAAGAGAGCTAGTCTTCATCATCAACATCTACGTCTTCAGTGTCTGTATCAGAATCATCGTTAGTTTTCAAAGCAATTGACTTATTACCTCTGGATTCGTTTTGCTCATTCCGTTTCTCAGTTTCATATGATTGAAGAGTTCCAATCAATTCATTCACTGATAGAGGCTTGATCCTTTGTGTCTCACGAAGAGATGTTTTGATGTTGTCCCACTGTTCTGTCAGTCCTCTCAGAAGTTTGTTTACTTTCAATGCATCTGGAACTGGTTGTTCTTGATAAGCAAGACCATTTACTATGTCAGTAAACCTGTCATAAAAATCAGCAATTAGTTCTCCAGGCTTCATTTTGAAAGATTCATATTGGCCAAGCAAAATATTGATCTGAGTTTCCTTGGCTCGATCCGTTCCTTCATACGTAACATAAAGAGTATCCCGGATTTCTTTTGCAGATTCACAAGCAGCAATTTTCTTATACTCAATAGGAGATAATCCACAATAAAGAGAATAAATTGCTTTTGAATCTAAAGTCTCTCTTTTAGCTATCTCAGTTTGAGATAGAGGAGGATCTGCTGGCTTGCTTGCGTCTGCCTTTTCTTTTGAATCTGAAGACTTTGGGTTGACTCCTCTGATAATAACATCCCATTGCATGTGATCGATTGATTTGATGAATGCCTTCATCTTGTTTTTCCAGATGCTATATTCTTTGCCATCGAAGAATGGAGGTCTGTTGTTACTCTGTCCTTCAATGAGTCCTGGAGCACCATAGCTAGCCATATAGATCGTTAGCTCAGAAGTAAAACACTTCAATAAACGAGCAACCTGCTCTGATACCAATTGAAATGGCTAGCACGGGTCACCTAGAGGGGGGTGAATAGGTGATCCTAAACAAATCTTTGATATTTGCGCGGAAATAAAATGAAAAACAAAAGAGTCTGAACAAGGTTCAGATTCAAGTTAGATCAGAGGAAAGAGATTCTGAAATGCAGAAAGAAAAGTAAGAGAAGAGGAAAAGAGAATCTACACACAGATGTATAGTGGTTCGGCTTATGGCAAGCCTACGTCCACTCTCCCACGCTTACAGTCTACTGGCTGGATTTCACTATGTAATCAAAAGGAATTTACAGACTTTGAGTCTCAGAACTATTGTGTATGATAGGACTCTCTATCTCACACAAATACTCTTTACAAAGTAATCCTCAAGATCTTGATCTTAAGTTCAGAATGACAAGAGGACAGATTGGAGTAAACTCGGACTTTGGACTTGTTGATTCTTGAATCTCTCTCACTTCTGCTGCTCATGTTCTCCTTAAATACTCCTCTTCATCCACACTAGCCGTTGGACAACTCACAGAGGATCATCTTCCAATCTTCACCTTGGACAGATTTGTAAACTAAGGATTGAGTAGCCGTTAGTTGATAGATTCTGAATCCCACTGATTCTGGTCGCCCATACAATCAGAATCTTGATTTCCAAAAGTAGAGTTTTTGTCTGTTGTAAATCATTCTTGTCTTAGTATTTGATTGTCAATCAATTTGATTACGATTGAACAAACCAATACTTTCCTTCTGTGAAATCCATTACCAGATCACTAGCTGTTCTTCTTTGTTCTGAGTTTTGCTTCTGAAGAATTACTGCGTCTTCGTCTGCTTCTGAAGAATTACTGCATCTTCGTCTGCTTCTGAAAATTCCAGCTTCTGCGTTTGCTTCTGAAGAATCTGCTTCTGAAAAATTTCAGCTTACGCGTCTGCTTCTGAATTTTCTGAATCTCAGAACTTTAGCTTGTGGGTGTTCAAGAACATATAGATTGTAAAGTCTGAAAACCTTTCTTCTGAAATTCCAGAACATGTATATGTATAAGCCTGGAACAAAAATAGATCAGAATAAGTAACAAATTTACAATTATTGTGGAAGGTTTTGTCAACTTCAAAATCAATAGAAGTTTTCCTCAACATTATCTAGTGTAGAATAAAATTTCCTATTCACTTTCGGGGAGATGAAGCAGAAAATTTTGAAAAAGAAAGATTTGAAACGGTCAAAGATTAGAAAGACTCTAATCCAAGTTTGGAAAGTGTTTGAGATTCTAAGGAATCGTAATTTGAAGGTTTAGAGATTCAGTTACGATTTTCTTTCTCACCATGATAATCGACCATCATAATTCACAGTGGGTTTTTCATGGAATTTATTGGGAGGAATTTGAGGGTCAAACTATCTTCTGGGTTGATTTGTTATATAGACAGATTAGAGTGGGTAGGAATTTTGGTCAGATAAGATGTTCAAAAGTTCCCTTCCTTTCCTAAAATTGCGAGACTTTACAGCTCCATCGGTAGTTACAAGGAGAAAGAAAATTCCATTCCCACCCAAATCGTTATTGGGAAGATATCTACCACTTTCCTTACAAGTATCGAAATTGCATATTTGCATTGGCAACCCACCTATAAAATCAATTCACCAAAACTCAAAGAGAAGAAGACCGAAGGAAATTAGAAGCCAAATATCATCGTTAGCGTCGGAGAATGAATGACGGTAGCTCAAGAGGAGAGGGAGAATGTTGCACCACCGCTTCAATTCGAAAAGGTCATTCCTATCATAAGCTTCTTCTTCTTCTTCTTCTTCTTCTTCTTCTTCTTAATATTGAAGAATAACCTCGTGCTGTCCTTTATTCAACACCGGTTGCGATGGGTTAAACCCCTTTACTAGGGTGCGATGTCAGGACATTGCATACACAACGAAACCGAGATTGCAGATTTGCCAAGCTAGGGTTAGCGCGATCATTAGTTGAGAATGCTCATCGGTGTTTTCTCTCGATTTTGTTATTGCAGATAAAGCCATTACCAATGGAATTCTTGATATCTCGATTCACAATCGATCAACTAGTCGACATAAGTTGTTTTATGGTTGCAAAGCTTCCCTTACCATGTAATATTTCTCTTGCTCCTATCACCATCGTTTCTTTTATCAAAAACTATTCCAAGTTTCGTATCCCTCTTATGATTCTAATTATGCAAATTAGACAAAAATATCCTATACCAAATTGAGTAGGTTGGCAAAGTAGTGTAAACCAACGTTGTGTTTCTCTTTTTCATGCTAAAAAACTTAGCCCACCGTTCCTTTGTCATTCTAAGCGTCTTCCTTCTGGAAAATTATTGGATATTCGCGCCTTATGTTAGTTCAGTTCGGATGAGCCATCAGATCACTTAGGACATACATGAAATTCTCTTTTTTCTTTGATTATGGTGCTTTTTTTTTAATTCGATCTTGTGATTGTGAAAGGCAAGTACGAAGTGAAAAGAAAATATTTTGTGCAATATCTATTTAACATATACTAAAGTTAAATGAGAAGGCAACAGAAAACATAGAGAATTTATAAACAGAATATCAATTAAAATTATCGCTCAATTAGACAGATAAAGGGTACCTAATATATTGAAATAAATTTCCTTTAAGTTTAATAATTATAATAATTTTCATTGTTGCGGAACTTAACACACACACACACACATCTTAGTAAATTAAAGTTGACAATAAAACAAATTACAAACTTATTCTATCACCAAAAAGTTTGCTTATAGTTTTAAGTATTGCTTATTTGATTATGTGAACTTGTATGGCATAATCATATATTCTTAGTTATGGGTAAAATACATAAAGAAACAAATATAAACGTCATTTGAATGAAATATCATATAAATTTAAACGGAAAACCTAAGTATACATCCTTCCTAAAACACATTACTTATAACTTAAACAATAGCTTATTTTAGTAATGTGAATAAATAGCAACTAATAAAGATATTCACTTGATTTATGATTAAATAAATGAAGATATTATAGATGTTTGTATTCTATAATTCATTTTGAAAAAATAATGTTTAGATTAAATTGAAATTTAAAAATATGGGATGTTTTTTTTCTTTTGAAAATGAGTCATTAAAAAACAATATTCAGATTGGCCGACGCTGTTGCTTTTAGATTACAACAAGGTCAAATAATCAAAAATTGAAAATGGAACATGGTGGAACCAACAAATATAAAAATCAAAAAGTAAGTTTAGATTTCTTTAACTATTTCCTCAATTATGCTCTGGGTATTTAAGCCTTCATAATTTTCAAGAATCTCAATGGAGAATGTGTATGAGGTTTAAGGCAGAATTGTCTTTTCAAAATTAGAGACTTCGATAAAGTTGTGGAAGGATACTTTTTTATTATGAAAATATCGTTTCCCTTATCTTATTGTAAGCGCAGTTGTAAAACCTCAAGTGTAGGTGACTAAGTATAAAGTTTGAGTATAGGCAAGTGATATGATTTTCTTTTTTTGATATCGACTTTCAAGCTTTTCCTTCTTAGCATTTTCTTATTACTTGCGAGGGACTTTGGTTTACCAGTCATATGATAGAAACTCCTTCCTCCATTTGGCAAAATATTTTATTTTATTGGCCGTTAGGAAATTTATGTAAAGAATTGGCAGAACCCATATTAAATGCATTTTTCAAAATAACACACTTCATATGCATATGGTCATCAGGAAAAAAGATTGTCCCTCATTATTAATCAGATTTCTACGGAAAATTTAACGAATACAATTTGTAACATTTGATTTTAAACTTTGTATTATTAAGATCTAGCAACTAGTTAGAGAAGTTCTTATCCTTTATAAACTGAATTGAATTCTTAGCCAACGGAATTCTGAGCTGTGGATGAGTAGAAACATATTTAAATGAGGATTTGAGGAAACAACTAAGGTAAAGATGCAATTGCAGATTGTACATGAACTATTGGGGCGAAAGTATAACAAAGTTAAAGAGTGAATGGAAAAGGGAACTATCGGTGAGGACAATTCTGCAAAAGATGAAGAACCGATCGTTGATGCCATCTGCTCAGTTCGTGATGCTCATTCATGATCTCACTTGTGTAGCTTCAGCTAAGTCGAACTACGTCCAAACCAGTCCGAATGACAAGCTATTTGGCTACCTCATGACTTTGCAGGATGAGTGCTAAAAAGGGGAAGAAAGGGCTTTATTTCAATTGTGGACACACATATCACGAGAAATGCATCCTGCCAATGTTGAAGACAAAATCAACTGCCTCATTTGCGAAAAAGAATTGCTTTGTTATCTGCGCGTCATACAGGGAGAATCAATAGTTTGGTGAGACAATCAACTATGATTTATCAGCTACTTAGTTTTCTTACATTTCAAGACAAATTTCGTGTCATATACTAGAGTATCTCTTGTGGCATCCTATACAGACAAAGTCACGAAGAATCAATCTTACGATCAATCACAGTTGTCATTCCTATACAGATGAAGCATCTATTATCAATAGCAGCGATCCTTTACAGACGAAGTATCTATCATCAATCGCAGTTATTATCAATCCTATACAAAGTAGTGTGCAGTGAAGTAAACCTATCGTCACAGTTATTATCAAACCTATCGTTGCGACCGACCTCCACACCTATATAGACTGTTGTCAACTGCCAACTGCCTTCATATTACAGTGTTCGGCGAATGCCAGCATCAATTTGTGGGTATATTCTTTCCATCCAAATAGCAATCAGAGGAATCCTATGAACAACATGTCACGAAGCCTTCTCACTAAAGCTGCTCCTGTCAATTTGGAGGTGCTCTAGGTACTTCTCGACGCCCTCTTTCAGGGATAACATCGGCACCATTTGTTTATCACTGCCAACAAGATAAAAAGGACCTCAAATGTCTAAAATTCACAAATACAAATTACTTTTAAAGAAACAAAAAGGCATTCAATTTTACTATGAAGGAGGAGAGCAGGGGATCATCTGGCTTTCCAGCTGAAACCACATCTGAACATATGGAATGGGCGGGATGTCTGCATTTTTTTCAGCCTCCTCCATAAACAAGCTCGCGAGATCACTTAGTCCAAGCTGAACAAGGTACTCCTTGATGTAAGTATTCAAGTGGCTGCAGAGAAGTTATAGAATTTAGTAGGTATGGAGATACAATATGACATACAGCACAACTTATCAGTAATTATTAGAAATACATTAGTTGGGACAACAATTCAAACAAGAGTAAGTCATCAACAGTTGACTCACGAAAAAGAATCCCTGAAACAAAATGTCATTTGATCCATTCAAAGGAAGCCAAATTTGATCGCCGTGACATTTAAATTCCATCAAGAGCAATAAACTCAAGTCACGATGCATCGATCGATAAGAGTTGCATACAACGAAGAACATCAAGAACAGTGGTTAAGGTTTAGGATTTTTTTTTTTATAATCATTCCATGTTTATAAGGCCTATATAAATCCCGAACAGAAGGAATAAAGTATATACTTGGACACCAGATATGTAACCTTGAATAAACTCGCATCCTACCTGAAAGCTCCAAACTAACAAATGTACAATTGAAATGCACAAGAGAAAAAACATGATGTTAGCTGCGATTCTTACTGAATGTCTTTTTTAAGTGTACACAGAGAAGAACTACGCAATCTCAAGGGCAGAATCCCACTACACATCCATCCACAGAGATGCGTCCAAAGATAGAGAAGAGAACAACATTGAGCTTACCTCATTGGAGAAGATCTGCCGTGCGAAGTGACCGCGGTAGCAGGAGGAGCCGCCGCCGCCTGGAGACTGCCGACAGAAATGGAGAAAAGTCAGGAAGTATTTATACTCCCGGCGCGGGGAGGGCAGGGAACCTCTCAGGCGCATGCTTGTGGGTAGGTTTTGTATCCGTAAGCAGATGAGTGCCATACCAGGGAAAAGCACATTACTCAAACATCATCTCCAGTGAGTTTGCTAAGAATTTTCTTTAGATAAGCAAAAGAAATTTATTGCACAATGGCGTCAAGCAGATGCTAGCCCATGTAATAAAACATGAACGCAATTTGCGTTATTAGGTATAGGAAAGAATGCACGTTAGTAATGTCATTTCCACACCACCAAAAGGCGTGGAAAGCCATCTATCATTCGATCTAAAAAATCAGTCATCCCATTCTCAAAGGCTCTCCTATTTCTTCCTTCCAAATAAAACAGTAAGCTAATGAAATGGAGAAACCATGAACACAGCCCATAGAGCCGCTGCTCTCGCAAAAAATGCGCTGAAACAACTAGCGACAGCCTTTCCAAGCAATAGATGAATTCAAAAGCCTTGATCACACCAGTACAGTGAGCAGACCCGAAAAAGAAACACGTAAGAAACATAACATCATGTCGACTTCAAGTTCCTCGGTTCTGGTGGAACTTTCCAAATGAAAAACCCCCGGTCCCTAAATTCTTACTTAAAACTAGCCACACGCATTGATGAAATAAGCAAAGAACAGAACTAAAACAGCAAAAAAAAAAGGTCTCAAAGATCGCGCAGTGGGCAAACCTCGCGAGAGGAGGAGAATCATCTCGCGACTCCGCCGCAGGTGCATCAGAAGAAGGTGCCTCGTCGTGCGAAGCGGAAGGCGGACTTCAAATCAAAAAGCAGAGATCGTCGCGAGGAAGAAGAAGACGGAAGAGAGAGAGCTTGTTGAAGAAGGAGAAGACGGAGAACCTGAGAGGCGGCGGCGACGACGACCAGTGAGGATCCCAGTCGCTCATGATGAAGGGGGAGGGATATATAGATATATGCACCACCGGCGGGGAGCGTGGGGAGGGCGGGAAGCCACTCCCCGTCGCCGCCTCTTCCTCCTCCACACCTCCAACTCTTCTCATATAAGCGAATAGGAAAACGCGTGAAAAAATGGGCATGGGTTTCCCTCACAGTCCTCATATCCTCCTCCACCGACTCTCTGCTGAGCGAGCGAACGAGCGAGGAGAACTGTGTTTTCGTGTTCTTGGCTCTCTGTGTTTTCTGCCTTGCTAAAGCGAACGAGCGAGCGAGCGACGCAGGAGACAAAGAGGGAACGGGCAAGATGATCATATGAAGTAGTAGCAGCAGCAGTAGAAGTACGTCGTCAAATTTGTTTCTTTTTTTTTATTTCCTTTTCTTTTCCCCCAAAAACGGGTGGGCCCCGCGCCACGACGGAGCAAAGAGACAAAACATCCTTAAAAGTCTTTAACCCCATTTCTGTTCTCATTCGTACCAAAACTTTTATTTTTGGGTCGGAGCCCCTCATTTTTTTATGTCCCCGAGTTTACGAAATGGGTTAATATTCCCGGGACAGTTCCCTATTATTGATCCCGGTGGAGCATTTTTTGTTGCATGTTTCATGAAACTATATGTTTTCAAGCCGAGCAAAACCAATTATCTCATGATTTTTTTTTATGTTTTAAGACGGAAGAAAAGGTCATAAGATCTTTCGTTGGTTACTTGGGCAAAAACAAGTTAGAATGATTCTGTTCATCAAGAGTACCGTTTTTAATTAAAGCATTATAATGGTGAAAGTTGAAACATGGAGGAGATCTTGCAAATTTAAATGGAAGATGCATTTGCACTTTCAGTCTCTCTTCCTATTCTGCCTACTAAGTTCGCAGACCACGCTCAAAAGCTGGCGCAACAGTGGATGGGATGGGCACAGTGACCGGTCTTGACGTTTGCACCGTTTCCAAATCTTCCACTTTTAACAACTGAGAAGCAAGCTCTTTAGAGGATGAACAAGATACGTTTGCTTAGACGAAGGATAGGCATTTTCTACTAACCAAATGAATCTCCATATATATGAAAAATGCTCTCCAAGAAAAAGCTTGCTTTGTTGGGCTTTCGCGCCGTCATCACGAGAATGCAACTATGATTTTAGCTGTTTTAATTGATTCAATTCCTCGACATGATCAAATTCTGATGATGCAAAGTTGGATCAAAAGCTTGGAAATAAATGAGTTTAGAAACCGTTTAGAAAATCCGGTGATATGGGTTTTGCCACCTACAATTTTTGAAAAATGTAAAAAAATATATTGGGATTACTGGATAGATCAAAACTTATTTTTATAATAAATTTAGATATACGTGAATATTGATTTAATAACGAAACCATCGAATTTGGACGCGGTGAAATTTTAATAAAATACAAATTATCTGTTGAAATTAGCAAATCCCATTTTATTTCATTTTTTTGGGTGGGTAAAGCACTTGAAATTAGTGAAATAGTTTCTTTTTTTTTATACCAAAAGCAGCCATTTTGCTTCATCTCCAGAGACGACAAACCCAAAACTCTCGTCCCCATCTTCTTCGCGCAAATCAATGGTGATCTCAATCGCCAAAACCTCTGGCTAATAAGCACTTGAAATTATTAAGGAAGTCTGAAGCTCGACGCGCTTTTGGGAAGATGGAGATCCTGCAAATCAATGGTGATGGATTTGCACTTTCGGTCTCTCCTCCTATCCTAAGCCATTGACTAATGATGCAAAAAGCTGACGCAGTGATGGATGAGATGGGATGTGTACAGTGACCGATTGTGAATATCTTCGTTTTCATTATTATTGCTTAAATATATAGATTAATGGAGATTTTTTTAGTCACAGTGACTCTCCTTCTGTCGAGGCTAAATATGGCTTCGAGCTTTATTACTGGATTGCCCTTGAGTTTTCAAAAATTTCACGTGGATCCTAACGTAAACTATTTGTGGAACTCCATATTTTCATTCCCTTGTGAATTTTTAGTTTTCAAATTCAATCTAATCAGGATATTTTATATTATAGCTTTTCTAATCATTTAGATGTTGTTGCATCATCTAAATCAGATTATTTTTGTTCAAGGTACTATTATAAGCTACAATTTGTTGGGCAAAAAAATAAGTAAGGATTGCTCTCCTATTTAATTTCAATCATTATAAAGTTCGCAGACTAATGCTGCAAAAAGCTGGGGCAGTGATGGATGGGATGGGATGGGCACATTGACCCCGATCTTGACGTTGCTGCACCATTTCCAAAACGCCTTCTTCCACCTTTTTTTTTTTTTTGATCGCAAGCCTTCTTCCACTTGAACAACAACAAATGGCTTTTTAATATCTTCATTTCCTCTTCTTCTTTTGTTCTTATTTTCCCTTTCAATTTCTCTCTTTCGGGTAAATATCATCACGTGGCTCTTTTAACATTCGTTCACACGGGAGGACATGGTTCACATCTGCCATCGGCAATAAAAAATACGGAATAATGATACAAATAATTTTTAAATTTTAATTTTATATGCAGCGTTTTCTCTTAACTTTTAATTTGTTTAATACAGTCTCTGAACGTCTGATATATTTTGAATTTAGTCTCTGGACTATATGTAAATGTTCAATATAATTTTTAAACTTAAATTAATATAATGACAACATTGAACAGTTTTATATGATCCAAGGCCTAGTTTGAACATGTACTAAAAGTTTAGAGATTACACTGAACATTAGGCTAAAGTTCAGGGACCACATTGAACAAATTAAAGTTCATGACCAATTACACATTGAGTTCAAGTTCATAAATTATTTGTGTCATTTTCTCCTAAAAACATTTCAATCTTTTCGTTAATAACAAATTAAAATCCAAAGTAGACTTAATTTGTTAAAAAAACTGAGCTTTTACTTGAAGTCTCATTCGTTTTAATATTTTTTTATACAAAAAAAGAGTATTTTAACAAATGATTTGAACTTTCGGAAAGAATGGATGATACTCAAATTTAAGTTAAAAAGAAGTTAAAAGAATTGCTTATCATTTCCCGTCCATGAAGTTTTCCTTTTTAGTACCAGTGAAGCAGTACTAAATAAGATTTTATCTCATGGATAAGTATTTGAATAAATATTTCCCCAATGTTGTTTGTTGTTGATCATTCTCGTGCATTTAGTTTTTTTCTTTGTCTGCTAGACTTTATTACAAATTGAGCAGAACTTTTATAAAAAAGGTATTTTGACTTTGATTTCACACCCGCTGGAGATAGAAAATCTTTAACATTTATCTAAAAAAATATGTCGTCCACAGGAAAGCGTGAGTTTTTTCATTACTATTGCTTAAATTTTTAGAAAACCCACAAAACATCCACAACAATACACATATTATGATCGTAACGACCACCAATTGAGCTGCCATGATCTCAAGCTTAGATCGAGCGGCCATGACCTCGAGCTTCCAAATCGAAAGTCCAATGGTTGTTGCCACCTTGACCATGGCTGCCGCAAGCTTAGAGCTTGAGGTTGCGGCTATGATGGCCGCAATTAACCTCCATCTCTCTCTCTGTGACATTCGAAATTTTTCACGTTTTGTAATAATATTTAAAATGATTTTCCGTGATCGTTATCACTCGGAGTCCGATGTGATAGGAGGTTGACACGTATGTTGATGGTGTAGTGTGATGGTAATTAATTAATTGCCGCCATATTAGTTGAAGAAATGATCTATAAGCTCGTAGTTTCATATTGGATGATTTTCAAACATTAAAAATTTTATTGAGTTAAGGTATCACTTTTATTCTATACTTTCATTAATGATTTTAGCGGTTTCAAAA
Organism: Syzygium syzygioides; assembly: GCA_031216285.1. NCBI lineage: Eukaryota > Viridiplantae > Streptophyta > Magnoliopsida > Myrtales > Myrtaceae > Syzygium > Syzygium syzygioides. Next base: position 26,107,335 of record CM062247.1, read on the forward strand.
AAAATTTCTAATTTACCGACATTTCAAACGAATACCGATTTCTTTATTTATTTACCGCAATGTATAGTATATACCCAAAATAACCTAATATCTTCCTCTATTTAATTAGATTAAGTTATTGTAACTATATTAGCATGAATAAATGTCTTAATTCTCACCTTATTTTTGTCACATACCTGATTTAAATGCTTTGAATCTAAGCCCGTGACATCATGCATGACTTATTACATTTTTAACTCGAGCAAGTTATTATCTAAATGTAACCATAATTATTTGTTATTATAGGTTTTAACCCAAGTCATTTAATGTGACCCCAAAATACTTTTCATTGTGGCAAATTTTTGAAAGATAAAAGACTAAAAGGCATTTCTTCTTCTTCTTCTTCTGCTTCTTCAAGTGCAAATTTTCTTTTCACTCTCTTTCAACAAAGAAATCAAAGTTCAAGCTCACTTTCTATCTAAGTTTCTTGACAAGGTATATTATTGGACTTCCCTTTCCTTTTTCTTTATCAAATAAGCTTTGTTGTTTTTTTAAATAATAAGATTTGTTAATTTTACTATCTATTTTGATTTCAAGGTGGTTAGAAGCTTGCTTTGTTGAAGATTTCACTTTGGGTAGGTGAAAACTCTAAGAACTAAGCTAGAATGATTTATTTAGTACTCTTGATATTGGTTGATTGATTGTTTGTTATCTAGTTTAGATCTTATGATATGTGTGAGCAAGTTTCAATAGATGTATGTTAAGCTATGCTGATTGTTGAGCTTGAAGTAAAAAGTGTGGTTCTTGAGAGATTATTAAAAGGTTTTGGTGTATTTTTGAGTAGGAAAACTGTGGAAATGGTAAAACTAGGCATAAAATGGTACTTTGGTAAATTTTCTTTTTAAGGTAAGGAAGAATTTCGAATTTACAGAAATGAAGAGGGGCTATGAACAGTATTGTATTATGAATTTTAGTGTTAATTAGTGGGTTTAAGGATTATTAATTAAAGTAAATCAAACTGGTTGAAAAAAATCAGTTTATAAGCTTTAGGGGCAAATTTGTAATTTCACCAAGTTAAGCGGAGCGAATCTGTAAAAATTGGAAGTTCTGGGGACTGTTCAAAACATGTGGAACCTCATTTTGATAAGTGGTTACGTTAGTTTTTAGAGATAATTTCTTAATTAGGTCATATGTTTAACTATGTAAAATTGAACCAATTTCTATTAAGTAATTAAAAGTGGGCAGTTTTGAAAATTTTGTAAAATATGTGGTATCTACGGTGTAAATAAAATATTTGTGTGTTTTAAATAGCATATTAATAGCATATAGTTTTTATTTTAATTATTATGGCTTGGTGGATTAAAAAATAGAAAATTAGAGGTAAAATTATAAAATGAGAAATTTACTAGGATAATATTCTAATTCTAAGAATTAGGAATTATAGAAATAATCTCTATTATATGTGGTAAAAGTGAGCTTAATTAAGAGGGTTTATAATAAATAAATAAATGAAAATTAAATGAGATGCTAAATTATGGAGTAGTAGTGTTTAAATGTTGTAGAACTTGCAAAAGTTCTTCTCTAATTGATATTGGCCTGGTGAAAAGAAAAGGAAAGTTCTCATGTTGAAAGGTGCATAATTAATTGATTGTCTTGTACATTATGTGAAATGTAAATAGATTGACATATCGTTGTTTGCGATTATAAGTATGAAAATACGTGACATGTTTTGCGTTGTAAATAATTATGTATGTCTTTGATGTTAAGTAATTAAGACTTTTGCCACAGCCTATTCGCCATCGAGCGAATTCTCTTGTATGAGTATATGGATGAGACTTCGGAATTAGCCATATTCTACCGTATGAAACGGTTCTCCACAAGGTTGAAATGATATGAAATTTTATGATGACATGGCTCTTGTAGTCATGGTATGACATGGCTTTGCCATGGTATGATGTTAAGAAATGATCATAATCACATAAATGTACAGTGGTGTATTTATCCTTACTAATGAAGATGACACCCGTGATGAATGGACTGAGGCGTGGCAAAGGATATAAATGATTTCATTCCCCGTGAGTTAGTGGTGGCGATACCTCATTAGTCAAGATGCCTCGTGAATCGATATGGTCCTAGCTAGTGACGAATGTGAATTCATATGTGTGAATCGATGAGATGTTATGTGATATTCATGATATATACCATGCCATCCGCTTGCACATGAGTGATTGATTTTATGCAATGTTATTGTTGTTTCATTGAGATGTCATGATTAGAATGGTAGTGTCATTATTCATGTATTTTTGCACTCTTTGAACTCATAATTATTGTTGATACCAGGTTAAGTAGTAAGTGAATCTTCTACCTTAAATTTAGAGATTTCAATTTCTAGGCCTTGGCTCACTCCTTATTTTTCAGATATATAGGATAGATCCCTCGCCGCCACCGCGTTTTGGAGCCCCCATATTTTTTTATTATAATTATGAAGATGTATTTATCCCTGGATCACTAATGATTTATACTAGGTGTACTTCCGTTATATGAGTCGACGTAGGGTTACCAGAGTATATAATCCATCATTATGTTGCTTGGTATGTTAATATTGAGGGCGAATTAGTTGGACTGCTTGGAGGCTTTGATGGTCCTCCAGGGTTTGGCAATGATGGCACGTTGTCGGGTGAAGTCATTGACCCGGTCCGATAGTATACAAGCAAGCTTTTAGGCGTAGTAGTATCATGCTGAATTTAAGCGACCCTGATCTTTCCCAGAAATTATATATTTTGTTTTTTGGCTGAATGTTATATTATAGAGCTGGTGATAATGTTTATAAAAAGATGCATATGTATTTTATTAAATTTGTATGAGAATTTTGTAAATGCTTTGATATGCTTCCGTATGTTTTTTATAATTATTAGTAAAAATTGGAAAAGACACGTATCGCGCGTGACATTTTGGGGCATCACACTCTCGATATGGGAGATGAATACTATTCTAGAGTGTTCTTGTAATTAATGCTGGAAGTTGGTAGATGGGAAGATAGAATCTCCACCCTTAGATTAAGGAGAGATGTATGGTTTTAATTAAAGGAGCACTTTTATATATATATATATATATATTAAAGGAGCACTTATATATATAAGGTCTCATCTCCCTCATTTGTATTATCTCACACAAGTAATAAAACTCCAGATTTTCTCTTTTTAGAATCTTGTGAATGTGATGAGAAATGCCGATTTAGAAAGAAATTCCCGCACGCTAAAAGCAAAACGTGTTAAAGCCTTATGGCTCGCAAAAGCTCTTCGACCGGGATACATTGAAGTAATAGAAACCACACAAAATAAGTAGTAGACCATATCACACACTTCACTGAATATAAAGTTTCGAACTTCTTCGCAACTGGACCAATCCCTAGGTTTCTAGTTCTAGATCAAACGAACCATGAGGAAAATTATGATTGTGACTCATATAGATGATTCAAATTGATTCCTTTCAATTGGCATCAGCGCAGCTACGGCTTCTGATGCTGTAGGAGCCTCGCGTGACCTATTTTTTTCCCCCGTTACCTTGCACAAATTGGATTGATTGATCTTGCCTCGTTGTTCCTGGCGGAGGCTGAGAGAAATGTTCAAGCGGGCATTCCACCCATTTCGTTTGTCCAAACATGGGTTCATTTGGACAACTGATTGACTGTCAGCCCCGCTGCGCATTGGTGTTGTTCGTTAATTGTAGTTACTACTAAGATTGTCTCTTGCACTTACAAATTTATTCATTAGTCTATTTTTGCAACGATAAGCAGATGGCGATGCTCGCCCTCAATCAGGGCATTGTGCAATACCTTCACCACCTAAATGTTGACACATATGAATTTAACGAAAAAGCTTGGAAACGTCCCAACCGTCAGGTTCATTTGATCGAGATATGGGTGGATCGTATCTACCCAGGCTTAATCTCCCAATTTATCACAAATGTACTAATTTGAGATTTTTGATAGTCAAAAAATTAGTTTGGGTAAATTTGCCACATATGTACCAGTTTGGGATTTTTCGTGATAATAACCCTAAATTAATTGACAGAGTTGCATGTAACAAAAGAGAAGAATATCAAAAACTGCATTTTCATTGGAGATCGGTTGACCTGTCACTCATTTTCATTTTTGTTTTTAAATTGAATTGCATATTTGGAACAATCGGGTCAAGAGTTTTTCGTAGGTGCAAAAATCGAATCAATGGGATGTTGAATAGAAAAGTTATGACCGGTAAAAACTTTGGTAAAATTTTTTTAAATTTTTTTTTGATAAGATGATTTGAAATGCAACATTGTGATATTTATAGGTTTCTAATATCTAAATTAGGTCAATCACGACATTTGAATTCTAACCGAACAAAATATTATGACCATCCCCGATTGTTTTGATCTAAGAAATTCGCAATCCTAACACTTTTTCTTATGTTGAACCATATTTTTGGAACAATCAGGTCACAAGCTTTTCATAAGTGCAAAAATCGAATTAATGAGATGTCGGATAGAAAATTTATGGCCGGTCAATTGGGTCACGAGCTTTTTGTCACTGACACTTTTTCTATTAAATTGAACTGCATTTTTGGTTCCATAAGTGCCAAAATCGAGTTAATGGTATGTACGGAAATATTATGTCCAATCAAAGTTTGAACATTTTCTTGGTCATCGATCCTTTGCAGGCATATTAAAAACTCATAATATAGGTTATCTATCTATTTCACAATTACGATCGGATTTACATTTATAGAAACTTGTTGGAGTGGTTTTACTTATATTTTTTATTAATACGTTATGATATTCTATCAAATGCTCCACATTTTTAATTCCTTAGCATAAATTAATGTATATGCCTTATGGGAGGCAACAAACTTATTACCCTCGTTATTTTGTCGAGTTAGCGTTCTACATTTTTTTCTTTTTTGTCTGACTCTTCTCCTAAGGCAGCTTTTAGTCGAGCATTTATGTTAGAAACTTTGAAATATCTTCTTCGAGATAGTGTTCTCCATTTGTTTTCTGTCCAAATCTTCTTTGGCTAGGGTTCTTGTTCAAACATTACATCGTGTTATGTTCTTCTTTTTCTGTATTTTCTTTGATTGATCTCCAATGGAACCACATTTCTTGATGTTTTTTTCTCTTTCACTGTAGAGATCTGACTATTATTCCGGAGAGTGTGTATATATATAATATCTTCATCTATCTCATTGAGTAATTGATTTGTAATTTTGGATCATGTTTGTCTAGTATGCAGTCGTCTATGTTTTGTGAAGTTGGAGATCTACTCTTCTACTTTTTGTTTGATTCTTCAAGCTACTCTCCGCCTTCTTCCTATTCTTCTTACTGGCAATCTGCATTTCGATTGGCGATGACGAGGCTACTTCTGATATTGTGGCAACTTCACACGATGTATCTTCTTTTAAGTTAGCTAAATGTTGTTGACACGTGACTTCGTCAGCAAACCCAACACGCATTTTCAAAAGAAAATCATTTCACGAATCAAGTTTCCCAATCAGTTTACATGACTGTATATATTTTTCTCATTGCATTTCTTCTACATGTACAAAACTAGAGGTATTGGACTTCGTGAATACCTAGATGTCATTTCATATATGCCAGTCATGCATCCCACAAAGTTTAGGGATCGAGTTCGCGGATAATGTCAGAATTCGACCCCTAATCAAAAACATCATCGTTCCGCCGTCATACACTTAGTTCTTCCAACAGGTTTCTTCTGCACTTTGCACTACGGACATCATAGCATTAAGACGTTAGGCCTAGTGTAAAAGAGTTTGACAAATAAATGCCCCAAAGCCCACGGACAAATTAAATCCCACAGCCGAACTCAACCGGTTTTTTTAATGAATTTTTTACTCTGCTTCTCCTTCTCGGTGGAAGGCCCAAACAAGCTTGAAAAATTACAAACTTGGTATTACAATGAGCGTCTTTGAGTCTATTTTCCAATGGTATATGGCCCATGCATTGATTCGAAGTGTAGCTTCCCAGGTTTGGCTTTTTCTGAGAAGGTGTTAGCAGAGCCGCTGTGTGAAAAATGATAATGTAGGGCCTCCCCCAATATCCTGTCGGCGCAAATTTTTTAAACAAGCTTCGTAGACGTGCTGTTAACTCAGTTCTCTTAAAATTTCAGCCAAAACGGACAAACGAACCAGTACGTACTCGCTGTTTTTTCGCAACTGTAAAATTTGCCTTGGAGTTGACCGACTTTTCCTCTTGGGCAACAAGGTCCCTTAAATCAAGGGATGTCCATGGGGGCTTGATTGAAGAGATTTGAACTTGATTTGAATGACTTAATGTGACCCCTTTTATTTAAGGAGCAAATCAAGGGACCAGGATTTCTTAGATGACTTGATCCAATCTTGACGGCGCTAAGAAACATTGGGTAATAGACTTGAAACTGTGGCCATTGGATAGGACCTTTGGACAAAGTCCCCAAGGCCAATCCTACATAAGGCCATTCAAGCCATTTTTTTAGGGTTCTTTGGCTCATTTAACTCTTAGACTCCCTTAATTCTCTCTTGCTCTCTCTCTAATCTCCCAAAGTACCCATAAGGCCATTCAAGCTCATTTTTTTAGGGTTCGTAGGCCCCCTTCTAAGCCGTGTATGTTTACGTGTGTTCCCGAGTTGTGACTGCCCCGCCTTGCTCACTTTAGGTATGGATCCTCCTATCTCTCTCGTGCTAAGAGACTTTAAGTCGTTCGCTGAGGATTCCGGGCTTAGATTGTTGTCTAAAGCCAAGGTCCAGCGGTTCGCCCTGTCGTGGGCGTTGCGAGCCTATTGCCTCTATCTACTATCAACTAACTTGGTAATGTCACTCTATTTATGTGGTTTCATGTAGTATATTGCATGTATGTGAATCTAAATGCATGTTAAGCGTGGATGTGTGGTCCACTGGTCCTTCCTCGCGTAGCCGTGCCCCTCTAGTGTTTGTCTTCTTATTTTTGTTCATCTTTTGAGTTAAAATCTCGTACATTTGTTTCGGATCTAGCTGTGGCCGAGAGCCAAGCGAAACATTTAATCCCATTCCCTTCGTCGTCCAGGTTATTTATATTCTCATCATGATGTAGTTGCTCGTTGGAGTCCATTTGCCATCAAAATTGCATCGTAGAAGCTTGTATGATCATTTTGCGAGCTCGGTCCCTTAGCGGACCTCTTGCCTACCCCCGATGCTTGCTGAACCGCGACTGATTCAGCATGTTAAGGGGCTTTAGATGCATTCTCCCTATGTACTGAGGTGGCCCCGGGGACCCGTTGTCGCGTCGGGGAATTTCCGTGTCCATTCTAGTCCATTTAGAGTGCAAATAACAACTCTTAGCTTGCTTTTAGCACGCTGGACAACCCGGCTTGGAGTCCTCATTTGACTTCCCTGAGGGTCTTGGATGGTCCGGGGCATCCCTACCGTTGTCGTGTCTTATCGTTGTTGGACTACTTATATCGTTATGGATATAAAGATATAAATTGCGTCTTAGTATATTTTAGACATATAAATCATGTTATTATGGACATAAACGTAATTGACAAAAAAAATCATAAAAAGAAAAGGGTGAAATTCGTAATTAGTGAGAAATCGTGCTCTTAGAGATGTTCCATCTCATTTTTAGTGACACCTCATGTTAGGGTTGCATTTAATGTTAAAAATATGAAAAGCAGATTAACTTTCACTAGTAAATAGCATTAATTTGTTACCTAAGTATAGTATGTTCTCATTTGGTATTGCATGGTCATCGTCTAGTTTTTTATACGAAGCATGCTTTTTTTGGGGGGGTTAAGAAAAGGGGCCGAGCTTGAAAGAAGCATGCCTCATTTAATTAAAAAAGGAAAGTCGCACGTTTAATTTTGAGTGTTAGCTCATGGGGTCCTATCCCAGGCTTAATAACAGGACGGTGTGATATTCTTTGCCCGATATTGTAATGGGTTTTACTTTCCGTAATTTATATCATGTTAACATATCATGCTTTGTATTTGATATCATTGTACTTGTGTGATCGTTTTATGTTCTTGTACAAATTTGCGAAGCATGGTCATTTAGATGGATGTGCTTAGAATTTAAAAATAAGCAAGATCACATGATCGAAAAGTTTTCAAAATGATGAGAAAAGGTACCAAGTATGGGTGCTAATAGATTTTAGCGTAATCAAATTCCTATTCCCCAAATCTCTATTTTGCAGAAGTGAATGAGCTCCCGCATTTGACTTAAGCTCCTAACCGGCCCAAAATAGGTCAGTGGCGACTTCCAAAGTGAAATGGCATGTTAATCATAATGAAATGAGTCAACTAAATGTCGCGGATTGATTGGATTTGGGAGGACTCATGCTAAGTGTTAACACAACCTCACACGAGGCTCTAGCCACTCTCACTCAGCAAGCCATAATCCTTACCAATGTCCATTGTCCCCCACTCGAGAGGGCTCACAACACCTGTTCAAGCATATAATTTGAAACTTGAGGAAATTGTTCAATTAATCTTAAACTTCTTATACGAATGTGATAACTCTATAAAAATAGAGTTATTTTATCTACTTTAGGCAATAAATAATGCAATATTTGTTAGAATATATTTGGATTTCCTTTTATTTACTTAATATTTCCTTGTTTATGCAGAATATTGAGATATGGAGAAAATAAGGAAAATATGGCAAAAAGAAGAAAAGGAATATGCGATCCAGAGAAGAGTTAGAAGATGGATATTACATTGGGAATTCTGCGATTTATTCTCTAATTTTATGCGAAAAAAGAAGTAATTACCTTATGAGAGGAGTCTTGAATGTTATGATATAAATAGGATAACTTGGAGGAACATAGAATCAGAGAGAGAGAGAGATTGTTTTTGTTTTCAGTGTTCTGAGAGTTTCTCAAGTATTTTGAAGAGAAGACAAAAGTGGTGACAGAATTCTTGTTCTTTGATTCAAGATGTTTAATTTAATTTCTATTTTTGTTTCTTCTTCTATTATGTTCTAATTTTCTTTGTTAGAGCTACGATGTAGCCTAATCATGATGATATGAATTTCATGCTTTTTATGCTTCGCAAGTAATTTCATTCATGTGAGTTATATATTATTGTGCTTAATGCGTTTAGGTGATTGGCCACCACTTGAATGATCTGATGTGCATGTTTGAGACTGAAAAGTGATAATATGCAATTGCTCTTTATAATATATAACCATGAATTAAATGTGGATAGAAATATACCATGTTATTTATGTAGCTTTCGTGATAAAGTGGTCCAAAAGATTCATTGTAAACCGGGAATATTCACAGATTTTAATGCGCTTATGTTTAATTAAATTCACATAGAAATATAGTGAATTGATAAACTGAGTAGGTTTGTTATACCTAGAGATAGGATAGTAAATAGATTGGGAAATTCCGCTATCACGTGCTTGATATTGTTCTTGTATGCATAATGATCCGAAATTCATATTTAGTGGTTATGGTGAAATCGGATGCTCTAACATATTTTACCTTATTGATTATCTGCCTTTAGTTTATAAAATTTCGTTTTTACAAATTGTCAATTTTTATTTGTTCTCAATTATATTTTGGTATGTTAGATAAATTTTAGAATTAGTCTATTTTTAATATTTAATTGGTTTATTATCATCAATCTCTGTGGGACGATACTCTTCTTATCATTATATTACTTGTTTAACACGTTCATTGACACGTGCAGAATTTTACGATCAGAATGTCAATTCAGTTCTAAAATTTTCAGATCTAACAATTTAGTCATAAATTTTTACATGAAATTCTAAATATAATGGTGAAGATTCTATCTTCCCATCTACGAACTTCCCACTTTAATTAAACTAACACTCTAGAATGATATACACTTCCCATATATTGCCCCTAGAAATATTCTAGAGTACACCAGAAACCTTAAGTCTTGGATCATCCTCAGTCCTTTGAAGGGAAAATTGTCAAAAAAGTCTTAAACCTATTGTACGGCGGCCAATTCAGTCCTAAACCTTTTAAGTTTGCCAATTCAATCATAAACCTTTTTAATTCTTGCCAATTCAATCCTTCCAGTCAATTTTGGCTGGCCGACGCTGACAAGGCCGCCGGCCGGCACCGGCTGTTCAGCCAACGTTGACGTAGTAATTTTTTATTATTATTTTTCAATTTTTTAATCTTTTTTTTTTTCTGATTTCTTCCTCTGGCCAGTCTGGCGACCTGCCAGAGGGGAGGACCGGCGAGGTCAACCTCACCGGCCTCACCGTTGTTGAGGCGAGGCCAACCTCGCCATTGCCTGGTTCGCGACGGCGAGGTTGAGCCTCACTATCGCCTGGGTCGACCTCGCCGTCGCGACCCAGGTGACGCTAAGGTCAGCCTCGTCGCTGCTGGATGAGGCGAGGCCCAGCAACGACGAGGCCGACCTCGCTGATGCCTGGGTCATGACGGCGAGGTTGGCCTCGCCTCGGTAGCGGCGAGGTCGGTGAGGTCAATCTCGTCAGCCCTCCCCTCTGGCCGGCCGCCGGTCGTCGGACTGGCCAGAGGAAGAAATCAGAAAAAAATAATAAAAAAATAATAAAAAAAATTGCCACGTCAACGTTGGCTGGCGGCTACGTCAGTGCCGACCGGCCAAAATTTGCCGGAAGGACTGAATTGGCAAGAATTAAAAAAGTTTAGGACTGAATTGGCCGCCGTACAATAGGTTTATGACTTTTATGATAATTTTTCTGTCCTTTGAAAATCTCTGGACCGTGACTCTATTCTGTGTCATTGACTTACTTTTTGAAAATCTGGATGTTGTTCTTTAGCTTTTGGAAACTTTATATTTAATATTTGTAAGTCCAGTAGAGAGATTCTATTGTCCCTGATAATTTATTTGTGAGAAATAATAATCATATAGTATTTGAAAATCTGGTTGTTCTGATTTTTATATTGTATCACCGATTTGCATAATCTCTGTGACCTTAAATGCTTGGATGTGTACATCAGTGCGATATCCGTTCAAATATAGTCGAGTTTTTTAATATGTAGTTCCATTCCAATGATTTCAGAAGTCCTATTGAATGTGGATTCTAGGTCTTTGGACAAATCTCAAAATAAGGTATTTTTTGCTCTAGTAAGGTACTATTTAGTTTAATTCCTTTCAATCGCACTCCGAAATTCAATTGTCTTTGAATTATTTTTAGAGCAAGCTGCATGTCGCTCAACGAATCTCTTGGACTAGTTTGTTTTTGTTGTTCGACTGCATTGGTAGCGAAGATCCGCGAAGTTAACTAAATTTTAGCCCTTCACTATATTTATAGATAAGTAGAATTTGGGGAAAGTATAAAAAAAGTCGTAAACTTATATTGCATTTGTGCCAATTTAGTACTAAACATTTTTTTATTTGTGCCAATTGAATCCATCTAGCTAATTTTGGCCGGAAATTGCTAATGTTAACGCCAGCCGTCCTACATGGCACAACCTGCTAGGATTATACATCTGGGTATGCAATTTTCATCTAGTAAGTTGTAACATTTCCAAAATCCTTGGCAAGTAAATTAACCTCGCTAGCATGAGCTATCTTCCGGGTCCTTCTATGAAAAAGTTTATTCTCAACAACTTATCTTGAAGCAGCAAACATTCATTTAAACCATTTGCCCAGTCGAAGAGCTTTTCACCATAATATTGCTTCCAACTGGGTAATGGGCATTGGGGCTCTGTGCTACAATTATTGTGTCTGGAAGGGCTTGTATGTCTTCATATCTTGGATCAGTCCCTGGACCGAACCGGCGGCCGCGACAAGCGACACGACCAGGCAAGCCCAGCTCAGTATCTTCAGCCACGTCCACGTGAAGGAGAACTTGCGCATCTTCGTCCTCGCGATGTACATCTCCACCGGGAAGTAGACGGTCAGCGGCCAAAACGAGGCAGCTCCCAACAATCCCAGGAAGTCGTTGAAGAAGGGGAATATCATGGCTATGACTGCGGTCACGACGACATACGCGGTCCTCCACATGAGCCTGAAGAGATTGAGGTGGTAGACGCCGTAGCCGGGGATGTGGATTGGGATTTCCCTCGTCACGAGAGTGCTGCCAGCGCTTGGAGCAGCAGTTCTCGACGAATCCGAAGATGGGCTGACAAAATACCTGCATGTCGATGTTCATGTTTAAACACCAATATATGTACGTAGGATTATTCTGTAGGTCCCCGTACATAATTCAATCGACAATAATAGCAAATCCGATTTACACGAGCTTACGCATTGCGATTGTTTCTTAGTGTGTATCGTGTAATACGATAGATGATACAACTATGACGTATATATTGCTGCCTAAACTCAATCTACCTCTATAGACTCAACCAATCACCAGATGCATCAATAATGCGACAAGTCAAATGTCAACTTGAATACTTAATAGCAAGTTAATGTCAGCAAGTACCACATCAGCAAATTCCGTTAGCCCATTTAATGGAAGGATCGCATTGCATCAATCTTCAAAAGTACAAGGATCACGTTGAAAAAAATGAGTTTATGGACTAAATTCAATGCTGAGTAGGAGTTCGAGGACCTAGTGTTATCACCCCAACTACATCATCAACATAAAACTATTTGATTTAGCAAGTTCCATAAAATGGTTTACCTGGTAAGCACCGATCAAGTGGACTGCAATGAAGAAGAGAGAGATCCAGAGAGAGAAACGGAGCGAGACGAGAGTCGGAGAGTCCCTCCGACGACCACCACGTATCAGCCGTGGCTGACGCCTCCTCCGCTGCCGCGTCTTCTTCCTACGCCGAGCCGCCATAAATCCCGATTCCTTGTTTTTTTGCTTTTATTTGATTCGGGATCGTTTTCGCCGAGGATCCCGGGCCCCGGCTCGACGGCGTGAAGACGGCCAGCCATGACCTAAGTCGTCTCAGCCTAGACTCTTAGCCGCCGCCGCCACACACGGCTTCGGTCCCCGTCCGTCCCGTGCCTGACTGTGGTTTGCGTCCTGTTCAGATGTCGAGTTTAGGTCGGGTTTGAGTCTCGGTTGAGTCGAAAATCCGTCGTTTTTTGGAGCGCCCACCACCCGTTCGATAAAAAGCCTCAATGAAATCCAGTTTTATATCCCTTTTTTGGCTGAAGTCGAGGCCGTCCGAGGAACGGCGGTCCAGGCAAAGGGGATGTTGTCGTCGAGGCACCGATGTTGCCAGGTCCGTGGTCCTCATCGTGGCCGTCCGCGGACATGGCGTTCCTTGGACTCCTCGCCGCAGCCGTCGCTAAGGCGTCGGCGGCCGGCTGTTAGTCCGAGCGTTCAGCCCGGACCGGCGAGCCCACACTCGGAGGTCCCTTAGCCTGACGGAGACGAACGGTATTGCTCGCCGTGGCCGTCTCCGTCGCGGCGAGGACGCGCGGTCGCAAGGAGCTAGGGCCGGCAACGAGGTGTTGGGTCAGTCGGGTCGGATCCGGGTTGGGCAAGAGCCTGACCCGGTCCCCTTTCTTTTGTTTCTCGGGCTGGGCTGAGAAATAGAAAAGGGGCTGGGCTTAGTTAGAAAATAGACTTTGGGCCTGTGTTCTTTCTTTTTTTAATCATTTTTTTGTTTTTGCTAGATTGGGCCCAGTCTCTGATGGACCCGGGCCGGTGCGCCTGGGTCAGCCCCGACCAGGATCCGGATCCGCACCCGACCGGGTCGTATATTATATTTATATTGTATTTTTAATTAATTTTTTTATTTTCAACAAAAAATTAAAAATAGTAATAATAAAGAATAAATAAATATTTTTTATTTATTTCTTTTAAAATTAAGAAATAGTTTAGAAATTAGTATTTTTTGAATATTTTTCTAAATTATGCGAATTATTTAATAAATGATCATGTTTAAATCGGACAAGCCAATAGGACTATACGATAGGATTTTGCATGTTAGTTTTCATTATTGTTATATTGTTATTATGCATGTTATTTCTAATTAGTATATAAATTGCATGAATTGTCGTGTGTTGAATGTTGTCGCTTTAGTTAGAGTTAGAACCCTAGGCTGCATGTCTAGTTTGACTGTTAATCTTTAATGATTGTGCACTCGTTTGATTATCTCATATGTTAAAAGATAGGTTCTAAAATCAATCTAAACTGCATGACAAATATTTTCTGAGATGAACAGGATGAAAGGTACCGAAAGGGCACTAGTCACTCGACTAGTGTAACCAAGTCCCCGAACTCATTTAATTTCTGGTTCGTAGAAGTAAGGTGATTCTCCCATCATCTTACTTTGGTTTCCAATCGACCCACCACAAATTGTTTGGTAGCGACTCCTAGATAAAAATCACTTGCAGGTTAAAAACCTAAACCACAAGTCGCAATACGGTATGGGCTTAGGAAAACCCGAGTTAAGTCACAAACATACACTTAGCACGTACCAGGCTACGCCATTTTCCCCCTTCATGGAAAAATTTAGGCGGGTCGCGACAACAGGGTAAGGCTTAGTTGTGCCACCAGCAACAAAAGCACTTCGGTAATAATAGTAGATTCAAACTTCGAGTCAATTACTTAGTTTTTACTTGAAATTACCCATTTCAATATTGATTCGTTATTTTGCATTGTCTAAAAATAGTACATTCGAGCCCATGCTCATTGCTTGCGACGACCGCAACACCCTGGCTCAGACCAAGCGAGGGTCGTTGGACCTTGTTTGTGGCCGGCGAGTTGGGAAAAAAAAAGGAAGGAAAGAAAAGAAGACAATGAAAAGAAAAAGGAAAAGACTAAAAAACTAAAAATTTGTCCACATTAGTGTTGGCCATGTCACATAAGACGGCAAGCGTCCACGTTTGCGAGCGATTTCCGGACAAAATTGGCCAAATGGACTTAATTAGCATGCTTTCAAAAGGTTTAAAACTAAATTTGTTCAATTAAAAGGTTTATGACTAAAGCGATACCATTGCAATAGATTTAAAACTTTTTTGGCACTTTTTCCTCTAGAAGTTACAATTGCATCTTTTCTTCGGTTACTATGGGTCCATCTTTTCAATTATCTCCTCAACCCCATTCGAAATATATTTCCACTATCATCCACAGCTCAGAATTCCTTTGCCAAAAAGTTAATTAAGTTTATGTATAAGAAAAATTTATACAACTTGTCGGTCGATTTAAATGATACAAAGTTTAATATTAAATGTTATAAAATCTGATAGTTAAACTAAGCTATTATTCGGAAATCTGATCAATTATTTTGACGAGGGGTACAATACTGTTGACCATCTTATACTTACCCAAAGTCTATTATTTTGAAAAATGCATTTATTCCATCAATTCTTTACACAAATTTTCTAACTGCTGATCAAACTTAGCTTAAAATAAAATATACTGTCAAATGGAGGTAGGAGCTAATGGCTATTCATGAATAATACTATCGTACTTATTTACAAAAAAAAAAGGGGTCCCTGTATTTTTCAATTTCGATAACTTTAATGTGATTTATTCAGAATGTATTATAGACTATTGCCCAATATAAATATCTATAATAATTACCGTTGTATCTGTTCAAATAAATAAAGTGAATATCTTTATTATTTGCTGTTTATTCATTTAGAAAAACTAAGCTATTCTTTACATTACACGTAATGTGTTTTGCGAATAATACTTGTTTAGGTTTTCCATTACTCCATTGAAATTGGTAAAACATTATATGTTAATGGTGTTTGTTTTTTTCTGTGCATTTCCACATTAAAGAGAATGTATATCCAAATAGTACCATTTGTTCACCTAATCCAATAAGCAATACTTAAAACTATAAACAAACTGTGCGGAGCTAAAATAATTTTTAAATTTGTTTCATTTTCAACTTTAATCTACTAGGAGGTATAGGTCGAGTTTTACAACGATGAAATGTTATTATAATTATTAAACTTGAGGCAAATTTATATCTTTATATTATGTACCTTTTACATGTATAATTAAGTGATGCTTTTAACTGATATTCTACTTATAGAATTGTACGTCTTTTTTCTTTTTACTTTAGTAGAAAGTTAAATGGATTGTTACAAGCTAATTGCTTTTACTTCTTGCTTGCCTCGTACCAACTCGATGATCAAGTAAAAAAAAAGCACAAAATTAAACAAAAATGAAAAAAATTTCTTATGAATCTCAAGTGATTAATTGTTCATGTAAACTAGGCCAACGGAAGACGATAAAAAAGGAAAGTAGAGCAGAGTTGTTTAGCATGGAAGAAAGAAAAAGAACGCTTACTGTAACATAATTGTTGACAATCTTCATGGAAATCGTGGATGAGCTTTTTGGGCAAATTAGTCTAATCAAAACATGATATTTGAAAGAGGCTGTGGAACGATACTTTTTGCTTGTGGAAATATCATTCCCCTAAGACAAAGAAGCAGACGAAATAAATAAATGAAGACAAGTCGATTCAACAAGCAAATGTCGAGGAAAAATAACTATCGCCCCACTTTCTTATTTTCTTTAGCAATTCAATTTATTCAGGGAAAAATAACACAAATGATGCTTAAATTTCGACTTAATGTGCGATATCCCTTAACTTCAAATTTATTCAACGTGGTTCATGAACTTTAACTCAATATGCAACTTTTAATTTGTTCAATGTAATCTCTGGACTTTTGATACATGTTAAATTTAATTCATGAACTGTATGAAAATGTTCAATGTTGTCTCTGAACTTGAATTAATAGAAGGATAAAAAGTCTAGCGACCACATAGGAACGTTATTGCACATTGAGCTAAAGTTTAAAGACCGTATTGAACAAATTTAAAGTTCATGGACTACTTTGTACATTGGGCCTAAGTTTAGGAACCATTTTAGTTATCGTCCCTTTATTCATCTCATAGCAAGTTGTGATTAATGAAGTAGTGGAACATAAAACGTTTTTAGTTCACTCAACTACTCAACAGATATGCGTGTCAACTAAGTGCGTGTTACACACAATGTGAACATAAGAAGATAGATTAAAAAGAGAAAAAAAATTAAAAAATAATAGCACACAAGCATGTGATTATATTACATGGTTAGGGACTTTTCGTGTCACGCCCCGAACCCCGAGGTCGATGCAGTGCGACGTCCCGGGACGCGTCGCCGACCCAAAACAGAGAACAATGCACAAGCGGAAGCAAACAAACACCCGTACAAATTAAAACCACATGACCAAGGATAGAAGTAATACCAAAAATATAACTTGCACTAATAACAGGGATTTACAATGTCCATTACAACAGAATAAATATATAAAAGCCAAAACGGGTCAACAGCCACCAACATCAAAAGGGGGGGTGCGTGGTTCGGCGGTCAAGCACTATATCTAGCCGAGCTCCTCCCAAAACGTATCGGTACGCCTACCGTCTTTAAGGCTAGGGGTTTAAAAAAATTGGGTTTATACAACAGTGAGAATAAATCTCAGCGAGTAGGCCTCCTAAACCTAAACTAGGCTACCATGCACCTCATGACGAGCACCAAACAACACACAGTCCAAACTATAGATGACTTAGGCCCTCGGGCCTAAATCCAATACTTAACTGACCCTGCAAGTTATGCACTTTATAAATAATTGTAATGATGGCACAGAACTCAACCACGGCACATATACGCACATCACTCAGCCAAGACGCATGTCATGCATATGCTCATGCTCACACCTATGCTCATGTCTCATCAATGCATTTTCGCACACTTACACTCTTGCATACTTGCACACTTGCAATTTATCATTTCTCCTCCAACTCACGTAAAACGCATTAGGTCCGACCCGCGTAAAACGCATCAGATTTATCACTTCGAGATCGATCTCTGGCCCGCGTAAAACACATCAGGCTCATGACACAAAACCCGCGTAAAACGCTTCAAGTTGGTCATCTTCCAGTAGTCCGGGTATCGTCCCGCATAACACGCCTCAGGACAGGTTCAATACCCCGCGTAAAACACATCAGGGCTTTATGTGATCACACATTCACATACACCAGTTATTATCTGAACCCCGCGTAAAACGCATCAGGGTATTTTAAGTGATCACGTGCTCATGTCATTCGTGCACACTCGTATATGCACATGCCGTGCCAATGCTTGAGATGCACACTCCTAGCTGTAATATTCACACTTGGACATTCATGAATTTCGCAATGAACATTCAATTGTACCATAACACTTGTTCAATTCACCACGCGACAAGCTCAATTCAATGTATCGCAAGCCCAACTAATAAAATCACTCAATCCAGCCATGGCACAAACTTGATACACACAAAAATCACGTAACTAGATTAATAAAAATCACAAGTCCATGACCTCCAAGTTTTCCCCAAGTCACGGCATATAAGTACTCGGCACGGCATCGAAACACTAACGTCAATTCACGCTCAATTCAACCTCCTCATGGTTCGCTCATGAAACACTTGCCGATTTCCACTAAGTCTATAATTAATCAAATATGGCTCGAATCCACACCACACTAAATCAGCCATGAACCGTCTACTTTAGGCCTTTAATTCACTTCCAAATCACCACATTAGACCCCAAAAATCATCATGAAAACAGCCACCACTCGATCCACAATTTACACCCGCCTAATCCACATTTCTGCCCGAACCAAGGCTCCCATGATCAGCAATCCATCCGGTCATTCTAGGCCATTTATTCCACTCCCAAATCAGCATATTACGCCACTAGATCACCCCATAGTCAGCCACTACTCGGCCCTCATAATGTACCCACAATAATCCACCTATTAGCCCAAATCAAGTCCACATTTAACGGCCACCAACCAACCCATTCTAGGCCCTCAAAACATATTTAAATCATCACCTTAGGTCACTAAAATCACCACATTACCAGCCACTCTACAGCCCAATCATTGCACCCAATATAGCCCGCATTTAGATCACGATTAATCGACACAATAATCCAATCGAGCCTATACTAAACGGTCACCAACCAGATCACCTTAGGCCACTAAACCTCACTTAAATCATCACGCCAAGTCACTAAATTAGCCACAAAGTTAGCCCTTAACATTCTCCACAAGTTAACCCCTAAATTACCCTAATTAACCCCTAAAACTCATTTAGAAATGTACATTAGCCTTATTAGGGTTTAGGGTTGTACTCACTTGGATTCCTAATCTCCTAATGAAGGCTGGACAGGTGGCAAGGGCGGCTGAGCAGTGGCAGCGAGCGGCGGTTACTGGCGGCGCTAACGGTGGCGGCGTGCAACTCCCCGGCGAACGGCGATCCAATGTGGCGAAGGGGAGGGGGACGCTGGTCGCGGCGGACGGGAGAGAGAGAGATGGTCGGGTTGGTGGTGGTGCAAGGCGGCGGCGGCGTGAGGCCCTCCAACGGGCGACGCGCAGCGGCCGATAGAGAGGGGGAGAGCTCGCGGGAGAGGGAGAGAGAAGGGGTTGGCCGGCTGGCTTGGGAAAAGGAAAAATGAGAAGAGAGAGTGAGATCGAGAGTATATAGACTTGGCTTAGTGGGGTTGGTGAACAACTTCTCATAATGCCTATCTTACCCTTAATCCAATGGTTGAGATCCAATCAAATCCAATAATGGAGGGGCAATTTTGTCCATAATATTCTGAATTATTGGGGCTGATTAGACCATAATTTAAACCCCAAATATCCTCAAAAATTCGGAACACCATAATTAGGCCTATGGGTAAAACGGTAATTTTCCGGTCCCGGGTTAAATTTTCAATTTTTGACTCTATCGATCCCAAATATAATTGGCCGCATAAAAATGACGTCGTCCTTGCAAAAATAGTCGCGTACGCCTACGAAACTCGACGCCAAAGTCTGGGCTCAATTCCACGATCGATTTAGCTCAATTTGCAATTTTAGCGTCTCTCACTAACAGGCGGCTGTTTAGGGGTTACGCATATCGACCTAGGGTACTCGAGTCATGACGATGTCGATTTCTCAGAGGACACGAGGATTTATTGCTAGTCCCAGGGATCGCGGTCGTCCGGAATAAGTTCGGGATCGTTCGCTGCGCGTACTCTCGGTCTTGCGGAATCACCCGCTATCCGATCGTACGTCATCAGTCAAGCCAAATCCGTCACTCCCCTTGGACCGACCCATGTCGGCACAAAATATTCCCTTGTCGCTTCTCAAAATCAGACTCAATTCACGATCGAGTTCTTGGGTCCACGCACCGTTTTTCCTAGTTAGCCTTTCCCTATTGGTCAGTATCCCGAGAATGATTAGTTTTGGGCGAGACTTAATAAAACGAAATGAAAAATAACCATCTATTTTATTAATCCCAGAAGTGGATCGAATTCAGGACGTTATATTTGGAAGCTTTGGAAGCAACCACTGATGGATCTGTACATGCTAGTCGAGTGTGAAACGAGGTGTCAAGTATTCCAATGAAGCAGCAATTTATTTGAGATTTTAAATGGTTATTTAAAATGAAAACTATGTCCAATAGAAACTATTTCACCTAGAGCAACCGAGATCATCATTTTATTCTCCGCTGCTATTAGGAGGACACTGGATGATAGATAACAGACATGCCGAGGACTCAAAAGAGTACCAAAAAGTATATACCCAATTTGAAATAAAAGGTTTTTATAATAGCCTAAATAGATGGGTATCAATCGCAAATGATAATAGATGAGTTAAAAAGAAGAAAATAAAACTAAATAGTATTTTTGGTTGAGTTGAGAGAATTTAGGTGGGGAATGAACAAGCTAAGTTTTAGATAAGTCATAATTCTACAGGAAAAAATTTGAGAACTGGTGGCAAATTAAAGATAAATGAATGTTAATAGGAAGAGTAACCACAATAACTGTAAAATAATAAATCCATCTCATGTAGCATCAAGCTCAAACTTAACTAAATTAATATGCTCGGTTTTCAAAACCCGATTCAAACTCGAACGGGTACTAAATTTTTTGTTCGAACTCGATTCGCATTTTATTACTATATTATAAAGAAACTCGAGTTTAAGCTTATTAGGCTCGCAATCTTCCCTTGCACTCATACGCACTCGTGAAGCATGCTCTCTAGATTTTATATGTTTTGCAATTTATATAACTATAAAAGATTTTGGAAAAATAATATAAATTTAATTGGGCTATTAAGGAGTCGAGCTGACCAGTAGCTACCGGCGAGTAACTTATATCTGGTTTCGCTCATATTCAATACGATACACCGCAATTGATTCAGATAAATAAATAAGCTGCCTTAAATTGGTAGTTCAAGATATTTTGCTGTGAGTTAATTTATGTATCATCATAGTTGGGTGATAGCGGACACATTTTTGGTGTGGAAATAATAAAAGATTTACTAGATGTGCTCATGTTTTTTACCTAAATGGCCTAAGGTTTGTGAGAGGGAAATATAGTTGAAATGAGGATGTGGAGACCATGGATTTGTTGGCTGGGGACCGTTGATTTTTAGGCTAGAAATACTCATTCTGGATAATGCAAATATAACAAATGAATATTAAAACGAATGATTTCAAGTAGAAGATGAGCTTTCAATAAAGTAATTTGACTTCGCGTTTCAATTCATATTTAATGAAAAGATTGAAGTGTTTTTATTGCTAGGTGGCGGGAATGAACCTTATCCCACGTGAAGAATGTTAAAGAGCCACGTAATAATTTTACCTGAAAGAGAAATCGAAAGGGAATTTGAAAAAAGAAAATAATATTCAAAGACTTTTGTTGTTAAAGTCGAAGGCTTTGGAAATGGTGGGTCAGTGTTCCCATCACCACCTTCAGAACCAGCTCTTGAATACTCTATCTAAAAGTTGACTTCATAATAACAAAAAGTTAAATATTACGAAAAACCCAAATCAATATATTTATAATAAATTTATTTTAAATTAATTTTTTGGCCACTAAAAACTCTAAATCGGTATACCTGTGACAAATTTACCCTCCGTTAGTTTTCGTAAAATTTTACTTTCAAATTGCTTAGTTGGATGATACGTGACAGTTAACGGATGTACCAGTTTGAGATTTTACCCTCTATTTATCACAGATGCATCGATTTTGGATTTTTCGTAATGTTAATTCAATCTAACAAAAAACCTACAGAGGGTAAATTTATCACAAATGTACCAGTTTAGGGTTTTTGGTGGTCAAAATTAGTTTGGGCTAACTTTACTACAAATATATAGGTTTAGGGTTTTCGATGGTCAAAAAATTAATTTAGGATAAATTCATCACGTATACACAAGTTTGGGAGTTTTCATGGTATTAACTCTAGGGAGAATTTAAAAAAACGATTCGAAGTTGAGTCATTTTCTCAAATAAGGGCTTGAAGTGGACATTGTCTTAAACAATGGCATGAAGTGGCCAAATCGTCTCAAATAAAGGTATGAAATGGCCAAATCGTGTCAAATAAGGACCTTTAGCCGGCCGGTGACTATTCCATTGCCAGAGAAGGGGTATTTTAGTCAAAAAAAAAATTAAGTATATTTTTTATGATTTTTTTCTCTTTTCTTTTCTTTTCCTTTTCTTTTCCCTTTTTTCTTCTTCCCCGGCGGTCACTGCTCCTGCCCGGTGAGGGTCGCCTCGCCTGGACTAGGTGGGCGAGGGTCTTCTCGGCTGGGCTAGGCAACCCTCGCTAGACCCGACAAGGGCAACCCTCACCCTCGTCCTCACCGGAGTCGGGCGAAGGGGCTGGCGAGGGCGACCCTCACTAGGCTAGGCGGGGGCGGCCCTCGCCCGACGCCGCCGAGGTGAACCCTCACCTGCCCAGGCGAGGGCAGCCTCCGCCGGCCCCGGCGATGGCCGACGGAGGAAAGAGAGGGAAAAAAAAAAGGAAAAGAGCAAGAAAAAAATGAAAAAAGAAAGAAATTCAAAAAAATTCAAAATAGTAAAAAGGCGAAAACTTCATTTAGCCAGTGAAATTAGGTCCTTATTTGATACTGATATGACCACCTCATGCCCTTTTTTGAGACAAAATTAACTTCAGACCCTTATTTGAGAAAATGAGGGTACTTCATGTCCTCATATGTCCTTATTTGAGACAAGGTCCATTTCACGACCTTATTTAAGAAAATGACTCCATTTCGAGCCCCTTTTTGGAATTTTCCCTTAACTCTAACATAAATAGAAGGATATCAATCACGGCTATAAAAATAAGTGAACTTCGGAAGGGGAAAAGAAGACTATATAGTAATTTTTTGGCCGAGTTGAGAGAATTTTGGTGGAGAAACTAAATAATATTAATAAAATAAGAGAAGTTTTAAATAAGTCATAATTCTAACTAGAATAAAATTTGAGATATGGTAGAAAGTTTAAGATGAATGAATGTCAAAAGAAAGAGTAACCGCGCGAACAGTAAAATAGTAAATCGATCATATTTAAAACCGTAAGAAAGCACGTGAACTTTTAATGAGAAGGACTTCCAATTTAAGACTCATAAATGCAACATCGGTGCTTCAGATTGTGAAGAAATGGGGAGCGATAAGTAATTCTTTTCAAATTGAGAAATAATTTGCTTTGGTTAAGAGGGAATTATTCAACTTTACTCTTAGGTGTAATTCTATTTCGGTAACACTACATTATGAAATATTCTGAAGGAAAGTATAATATCGTTTGGAAGGTCCTAAAAGGTCAAAAGCTAGTGATTGAGGAAAAAAGGCCTAAAACATATTCTCCTGTTCAAAAGATTATTAAGTTGGTCACAAATTTATTAACTTTTGCCTTTATTTTGTAAAACACCGAAACTAAGGAGAACTTTTAAATTTGATGACCTCTCTCGAATGTATTGAAATATCATTTAGCGACAACATCAAAAATAGAAATTTCAAGTATTTTATCGGGGAGTTATTCCCCCAAGAACAACATCATTGAAATCACTCCACGTGTTATTTGATTTCTTCATTGTCAGATAGCGCGTAACGCATGTCTTTCCACGGTGAAAAGGAAGAAAAGCTTTTCGCATGAATACACGTTAATCATAGAAATGAATGAACTTCAATTTTCTTGACAACATTTACTATTCTGCTAAAATAAATCTAATTATTAGTAGACACATTTAGCCCCCAAACATTAACGATTATATTAGGTTAGTAGATTTATGAAAAATAATTTGCTGATCGAACATACTGCTTCACCTCCGCTAGGTGTCTTGCATCATGTCTTGAGCGAGCAATTTTCCAATGTTTTTTCTTTCTCATCCAATTGGTTCCATAAACAAGACTTTGGTAGAATCGCGTGAAATACAACTGAATCGTGCAAGAAATAAAAAATCAAAAAGAGAGAGAGAGAGAGAGAGAGAGAAAATATTAATGCGTGTTAGAAATCACGACATATGTTATTCTTCTTCTAATGAATATCCAATCTGACAAAAATTCTACCCACTCTTATCTCTCTATATAATCAAACAAACCAAAATGGTTTGAACCTCAAATTTCTCCCTATAAATATCCGGAAAAATCCATGGCGATTTATGGTGGTAGATTATCATAGTGAGATATACTATCGCAATTCAAAAGCAAAATTGGATTTCTAAATCTTCGAAATATAACCCTTAAATCTCCAACACTTCCAAATTTAAATTAGAATCTTTCTAATTTTTGGAAAGTTAAATCTTCCTTAATTTTTTTAAAATTTATCTACCTGAATTGGCCTTTATTTGACCTGGAACGTGGTCGGAAAAGGCGAAATAGAAAGTGAAAAAAAAAGGCGAAAGACATAACGAAATTTAAAAAGGAGAACCTAGATTTTAAGTATTCGTGTCTTGGGAAAATTTCAAACAAGGGCTTGAAGTGCCATCATTTTCTCAAATAACGGCATAGAGTGGACCTTATTTCAAATAAGGGCATGAAATGCTCTCATTTTTTTAAATAATGGCCTAAAGTGGACCTTGTTTCAAATATGGGTCTGAAATGGCCATGTCAGTCTTCAAGAAGGGCCTACCGGCTAGTGAAGGATACTTTCGTCTTTTACTTTTTTAAAAAAAATTTCTTCTTTCTTTCTTTTTTCCGTTTTCTGTTTTTTCTTTTCATAAAAAAAACTCAAAAAAGAGAAAAAAGGCTTAAAAGGCCCTCTGCCTGTGGCCGCCGCTCCATTGCTCGTGGGACATAGGCGATGGCTGGCGGGGTGACCAAAGCCTCGACGAGGGCCGACGACCATCGCCGTCACCCCCTAGCCTTCCTACCTGTCTTTTTTTTTTTTCAAAATTTTTTAATCTTTTTCAATTTTAATCTACTTTAACTAAAATTATGTTAAAATTGTATGCCCTTGACCGGTCGGAATATTTAGCCAGTCAGCAAGGCTAGGCCTTTATTTGAAACTGTTATAGTCACTTCGTCACTTGAAGCTATTATTTGAGAAAATGATGGTAGTTCAAGCTCTTATTTGAAACTGGTCCACTTTAGGTCCTTATTAAAGAAAATGATGGCACTTAAGACAATTATTTGGAATTTTCCCTTGTGTCTTTACGTAGGTAGCGGCTCTAGGCATATATTGGTATGGTATTGTCATATGATTTCGATTATCCATATAAAAAAAATTTGAAATTTGTGCAAGCCATGTAGAATATATGTAAATCGAATGAACTAAATTGATTAAATGGAGGAAAGTGGCAATTTATTTGAGATTTTAATTGGTTATTTAAAATAAAAACTGCGTCCAACAGGAACTGTTTCACCTAGAGCAACCAAGATTATCATTTAATTCGCCGTTGCTACTAGGAGGACGCTAGACAATAGATAGTAGACACGCCGAGGACTCAAAAGAGTATCAAAAGTAGATACCCAATTTGAAAAATCAGCTTTTTTTAATAGCATAAATAGATGGTATCAATCTAAAATTAGAATGGGTAAATTAAAAGAAGAAAATAAAAGTAAATAGTACTTTGGTTGGAGTTGAGAGAATTTTGGTGGAGAAACCAAAAAATTATAAGAAAAGAAGTTGAGTTTTAGATAAGTCATAATTTTACCGGAAAAAATTTGAGAATTAATTGTAAATTCGAGATAAATGAATGCTAAAGGAAAGAGTAACCAAATGAATTATAAAATAATAAGTCGACCATTTTTAAAATACATATGGATTTAGATTTGGTGCTTGTGGTTGTTGTGATACTCTATAGATACATGTTCGTCCTTTGTCCTGCCAAAGTTTTCTAGTTTCAGATCTCAAACTCAAAGGAAGTACGCGAACTGTTATAGAGACGGACTTCCAATTTAAGACTTGTGTTGTAATAATGGTACTTCAGCATATTGACCCGACCATTGAAGTCATTCCAACATTCTTGTGATTGTGACGTATATGCAAAGGTGTAGAGAAATATCCGACAATGTTGCCAAGGACGGTTTTGCAAAAGCTAAAACATAAAAAATCTCGATCAAATGGAGTTTGAAGTATGAAGCCAAAGGCAAAAAAAAATGACATTTAAGAATATTGGGCGACAATATAAATGCGATGTAGCCATAAGGACTCTGACTGTATTGATAAAGTTAGTAGTTAAATAAGATTCGTGGTGGGCAATTGATATATTAACATTAAAATTAAATACTTACAATGAAACGAAAATAGCTTATCACGACGGACGAATCACTCATCCGTAACAAAGGAGGAAAACCGCTTGTTGAGTTCAAGAATTTGGCCCCGTGTAGATCCACCTAGCATCTAAAAACATTAACCAAAGTACTAATTTCGACCAAAATGCCGGAAAAAATAATAAAAAGTAAAAATCATTTTCAAGCGCAATCTAGCAATAAAAGCATGTAGCCAGATTCAGCCTCGGCAGTAGGAGAGTCTATATCTCCATTTAACTTGCGACCAAAAAACTCTACATTGATCTAAAAATTTAAGCAATAGTATTGAAAAAAAAACCCCGCTTTGCTGTGGATGACATATTTTAAAGAAAAAAACTAAATGTTAAAGATTTTCTATTTCCAGCAGGAGTGAGATCAAAGCCAAAAAAGTCTTTTCTATAAAATTGTAATAAAGTCCAATAGATGAAAAAAAAAACTAAATGCGCGAGAATGATAGCCAAGAAACAACATTAGGAAAATATCTATTCAAATACTTATCTACCTGATAAAATCTTAGTTGAAGAAGGCTTTTGGAAACGGTACAATGTCAAGATCGGGGTCACTGTGCCCATCCCATCCATCACTGCCGCAGCTTTTTGCAGCATTAGTCTGTGAACTTAGGTCGCGGAAGAGGAGAGACTCAAAGTGTACATCCACCTCCATTAATTTGCAGGATCTCCATTTTCAAAAGCGAATCGAGCTTTGTGCTTCCCTAATTTCAAGTGCTTTTTAGCAAGAGGTTTTAGCGGGTGAGATCTCCATTAATTTGCATGAAGTAGATGGGGAGGATAGTATTGGGTTTTTTTTTTTTTTTGGTAAGGATAGTATTGGGTTTATCATCTCTAGAGATGAAGAAAAATAGCTGCTATTGAAAAAAAAAATTATTTTCACTAATTTCAAGTGTTTTACCCAAAAATAAAAAATTAATATCACGAAAAATCCCAAACTAATATATATGTGACAAATTTGCCTCAAACTAATTTTTTAACCATAAAAAATTTCAAATCGATATGCCCGTGACAAATTTACCCTCCGTTAGTTTTCGTTAAATTTTACCGTGCTGATTTAGATGACAGGCGGCAGTTGACGGATGTACCAGTTTAGGGTTTTACCTAATGTTTGTCACTGGTGTACTGGTTTGTGATTTTTCGTAATATTAATTCAATTTAACAGAAACTAACAAAGGGTAAATTTATCACAAATATATCAATTTTGGGTTTTTGACGGTAAAAAAATCAGTTCGGAGTAAATTTATCACAAGTGTACCAATTTGGTGTTTTTCGTGGTATTAGCTAAAAAAAATGAAGAACGTGACATTTTAGATCTCCAGTGCTTTGTTAAACTAAAATTAAACTTCTTCTTGTCTTACGACGATTTAAATTATTCTTTCCATAATTGATCGAGTGTTTTAAACTCTATGTCTTTCTCAACAATTCGATGTTTGTTTCGATTTTTTCCCCTTTTTGCCGGTTTAAATTAAATGAGGAATGGTGTCCCCCTCGTTCTTATGATCTAGACAGTGAAAAAATCCGGGTCTATTTTCATTTTGATTCTTGCTGTGGCAACTGGCAACATCTTTTTAAAATAAAATATCGTTTTTTTTTGGGGGCACTTTTGAGTCAAAGCGATCATTAAAGCGTGTGGGTGTGCATTCCACGCAACACAAGCAACTTTTTTTCTCTTTTATTTTTATTTTTCGGCAAGCATAAATAAAGAGAACCGTGGAAAATATCTTTTACTACAAAAAAAATATGGACACAAAATTTTAATCAGCATCTCTCAAATTACGGTTTCGTCCTTCGCCCGATGACTATCGATGCCACTCCCAAACTTCGCTGTCTTCACCAAACCCAACGTCCCTGCGCTTTTACATTTCTGTCCTTCACTCGTGTTCTTTGGTCTGGCCCGTTTTGGTCAGACCAAAGAAAAATAGCTGCTATTGGGGAGGATAGTATTGGGTTTATCATCTCTAGAGATGAAGAAAAATAGCTGCTATTGGAAAAAAAACTATTTTCACTAATTTCATGTGCTTTACCCAAAAATAAAAAAATTAATATCACCGGTTCAAGGAGAAGGCTGAGAAGGCCGAGTGGGAAGAGGGACTCCCTCCGGTTCCGTTCGTTCGGGCATGGGTCGATATGTCGATCAAAAGCACGAAATTTTGCCACTCTTACCCTCGCGAGTAAGTTCTCTTGGAGAATTTTGCACTACCGTACCTTCAAAAGGAGGTTGGAGGACTTGACCATTTTTGTAGTCTGTTGGCACATG
This sequence comes from Syzygium syzygioides, assembly GCA_031216285.1. NCBI lineage: Eukaryota > Viridiplantae > Streptophyta > Magnoliopsida > Myrtales > Myrtaceae > Syzygium > Syzygium syzygioides. The sequence continues at coordinate 26,136,031 of CM062247.1, forward strand.
TAGGAAAACACTATGCTGTCGATGCCTTGTATTTGTGTTAAATATTGTGCGATTCAATTAGTTTGTGAATCTTAACTATTGAGGTCGTGTTTCTGTTCTTCTCTCTCTCTCTCTCTCTCTCTCTCTCTTTTTATTTTGCTGTTTTTCGTTTGCAGTGACGGAGATGCGGCAGCAATAGCACCACTGAATGTGGGCGTCGCAACGTACCTGAAAGACCTCGAGATTGACTTCGAGAGTTTCAATGCCAAAGCTTCGAGCCATGTTGTCCAAAAAGGCAGTCTGATTCACCTGTGGTTGGCAGTAGTCTATCCCGAGCTTGGTCCAGTGCCTTCTGCAGAAGAGCCGTCGAGTGGCTGCGATTGATGATAGGATTTGATTCATCGCACTAGACTCTCTGTATAGATAGAGAATGCTACGACATAGAAACCAGAATAACAAGAAAATTGCTTGAATTGTAAGGAAACTGATGACTCGTACATAGCCAATTATTGATTCCCTAGTACAGGGAGGTAATAATACCGTATTCTTGTCTGCAATTGAGGCTGATGGACCATTATTGTCTTTCAACACTGGCGGCATGCATTTCAAGGTGTATGTGAGTGCACAGTAGATACAAGCACGCCCTTCCCGCTGGTTTGCATTTCTCAGGGTGAAAGCCACGCGCTACTGAACACTGGTAATGATTGAGAGCTCGGCATCTTTACCCGTTTGCTCTTCGAACTCTGTTGCGCTTCTTGCACGATGAATTCGTGCAGAAGCTGCAGTTGCATCTTTACGTTCGTTAGCTTCTCAAGTCCTAATTGAAATATGGTTCTACAGAAATCCGCTTCTCGGAATTCCTTTGGCTAAAAGCTCAATTCAGTTTATGGAGTATACAAATTTATACGGGTGATAGCTAGATTTGAATTGTACAATATTTTATGCCAAATGTGATGGATTTGGCTCGGCTAAAGTACACCGCAAGTGCCATAACTTGTGTACGGCGATCACTTTGGTGCCATAACTTTTTTTTGGATCACTTTGGTGCTAAAATCGGAAAAAAAAGATCACTTTAGTGCCAATTTGGCCGGAAATCCGACGTGGCATTTTTTATTAATTTTTTACGCCGACGTGGCTCGCCGGAGGGCTGAGTCAGCGTGTACAGTCAGCATTTTTTATTTTAAATAATTTTTTTCAACGTGTACAGTCAGCATTTTTAATTTTAAATATTTTTTTATTTTTTTTATTTTTTTTCTCCCTCGCCGGTCGATTGCCGGTGGCCGGACGGCCACCGGCAAAGCCCGACAAGGGCTGGGCGAGGGCGGCCTTGCCCATGGCCGGCAAGGGGCGGCCGACCCTCGCCGGCGACGGGCGAGGCCGCCCCTCGCCGGCGTTGGGCGAGGCCGGCCCTCGCCAGATCCGGCGAGGGCGACCCTCGCCGGCGTGGGGCGAGGCCGGCCCTCGCCAGATCCGGCGAGGGCGACCCTCGCCGGCGTCGGGCGAGGGTCGCCCGCGCCCGACCAGGCGAGGGCCGCCCTTGCCCGACGCCGGCGAGGGTCGCCCTCGCCGGATCTGGCGAGGGCGACCCTCGCCTAGCGTCGGGCGAGGGGATCCGGCGAGGGCGACCCTCGCCGGCGTCGGGCGAGGGCGGCCCTCGCCTGGGCGGGCGAGGGCGGCCCTCGCCTGGGCCGGCGAGGGTCGCCCTCGCCTGGTCGGGCGCGGGCGACCCTCGCCCGACGCCGGCGAGGGCCGGCCTCGCCCCACGCCGGCGAGGGTCGCCCTCGCCGGATCTGGCGAGGGTCGCCCTCGCCGGATCTGGCGAGGGCCGGCCTCGCCTGTCGCTGGCGAGGGTCGGCCGCCGGCGTCGGGCGAGGGCCGGCCGACCCTCGCCGGCGACGGGCAACGCCGGCCCTCGCTAGATCCGGCGAGGGCGACCCTCGTCGGCGTGGGGCGAGGCCGGCCCTCGCTGGCCCAGGCCCGACCAGGCGAGGGCGACCCTCGCCGGCGTCGGGCGAGGGTCGCCCGCGCCCGACCAGGCGAGGGCGACCCTCGCCCGCCCAGGCGAGGCTGCCCTCGCCCGCCCAGGCGAGGGCCGCCCTCGCTCGACGCCGGCAAGGGCCGCCCTCGCCGGATCCCCTCGCCCGACGCCAGGCGAGGGTCGCCCTCGCCCGACGCCGGCGAGGGCCGCCCTCGCCGGATCCCCTCGCCCGACGCCAGGCGAGGATCGCCTCGCCCGACGCCGGCGAGGGCCGCCCTCGCCGGATCCCCTCGCCCGACGCCAGGCGAGGGTCGCCCTCGCCCGACGCCGGCGAGGGTCGCCCTCGCCGGATCCCCTCGCCCGACGCCGGCGAGGGTCGCCCTCGCCCGACGCCGGCGAGGGTCGCCCTCGCCCGACGCCGGCGAGGGTCGCCCTCGCCCGACGCCGGCGAGGGTCGCCCTCGCCCGACGCCGGCGAGGGTCGCCCTCGCCGGATCCCCTCGCCCGACGCCGGCGAGGGTCGCCCTCGCCCGACGCCGGCGAGGGTCGCCCTCGCCCGACGCCGGCGAGGGTCGCCCTCGCCCGACGCCGGCGAGGGCCGCCCTCGCCGGATCCCCTCGCCCGACGCCAGGCGAGGGTCGCCCTCGCCAGATCCGGCGAGGGCGACCCTCGCCGGCGTCGGGCAAGGGCGGCCCTCGCCTGGTCGGGCGCGGGCGACCCTCGCCCGACACCGGGGAGGGTCGCCCTCGCCTGATCTGGCGAGGGCGACCCTCGCCTGGGCCGGCGAGGGCCGGCCTCGCCCCACGCCGGCGAGGGTCGCCCTCGCCGGATCTGGCGAGGGCGACCCTCGCCTGGGCAGGCGAGGGCCGGCCTCGCCCAACGCCGGCGAGGGGCGGCCTCGCCCGTCGCCGGCGAGGGTCGGCCACCCCTCGCCGGCCATGGGCAAGGCCGCCCTCGCCCAGCCCTTGTCGGGCTTTGCCGGTGGCCGGCCGGCCACCGGCAATCGGCCGTCGAGGGAGAAAAAAAGAAAAAAAGAAAAAAATATTTAAAATTAAAAATGCTGACTGTACACGTTGAAAAAAATTATTTAAAATAAAAAATGCTGACTGTACACGCTGACTCAGCCCTCCGGCGAGCCACGTCGGCATAAAAAATTAATAAAAAATGCCACGTCGGATTTCCGGCCAAATTGGCACTAAAGTGATCTTTTTTTTCCGATTTTAGCACCAAAGTGATCCAAAAAAAAGTTATGGCACCAAAGTGATCGCCGTACACAAGTTATGGCACTTGCGGTGTACTTTAGCCGATTTGGCTCTTGGACTTTAAGCATGACCAGGGGGACAATCTTTTTCATGTATGAAGTTTATTATTTGGAAAATGCATTTGGCATAGGATCTGTCAATTCTTCTTTAGATAAATTTTCTTACGGCTGGCAGACTTTAGACCAAACTGCACAGCCCCCGCTGAGTGTTGGTTCGTGCATACGAAAAAATATGGTTTGGTACTTTCGTATGTATTTGGTTTGGTATGATATGGATTATCCATATCAAGATATTTAGAAGCTGACCGAATGAAATGAAATCCTTTCCTTGACTGGAACTCAGCCGTCCATCCAATCCATTGAAGCTTTTGTAGATGCAGCGGCACAAAGTTCATACTCGTTTTCAGGCAATAAATCTCTCTTCAATTTCATTTTGAAATTTATAGTGGGAGCATGTACGAGCTTGAGCTTATTAAGCTTAAAAAGTTTTATGTTCGAACTCTATTCGCGTTATAACCATATTATAATTACTGAACTCGAGCTTGAGCCTAATGAGCTCCAACTTTCCCTTGCATTTATAACCACACACAAGCATGCTATGTACTCATATAATTTCTGTAATTTATACGGCCATAAAAAATTTCGAAATAACAAAAACGTTTGATTAGGCTCGCTAAGTATGTTGAGTCGAGTATGGCGAGCTAGAGAACCTCGAGTTTGACTCGACTGAATGCTCGAGTGGCTCGAGCTCAACTAGAAATCGGGCTAGTCAAATCTCAAGTAATCAAAGAGCCGTGCCCCAACCACTAGCGACCAGCGAGTGAATCATACCGAGTTTCACTCCTCTTCAACGTGATACGCCATGTTTGATGACGATAAGTAAAAAAAATGCTTATATTGATTAATGGAAAAAAAAGTTAGTTATGAGTTAATATAATGTCTAGAATAATAAAAATCTATAATACGTGCTCATGTATTTACCTAAATACGTAGCGAGAGAAAAGGAAAAAATAAGGAAAAAGGTGCGGGAAAAAAGACAGGGTGGTTTTCTCGTCCAATCATGTATTTTTACACATATCATTCAGGGTCGTTAATCATTCAGCGTAGTTTATTTTTAAAATGTTCTCAACACCTTTACTATAATCTTGGAAAAAATCGATAGAAGTAAAACATAGAGTAGATGCTTAAACGTGGCAACATGCATTCATCTTTAGGCTCCTAATTTGCTAACCATCTTCAAGGTCCAATGAAGACTATTTGGAATAAAGTCATGGATTCTGTCTCTATAGGTAACTTTGTTAATGTAAAAAGTACCATACATCATGTAAGCATTATTATTTCTTGAGAGAATAAATCATATAAGTTGTTGAAGTTATATAACTCGAACTCGAATGAGTGTTGAATTTTATGTGAGAACTCAATTCGCATGTTGCACTCACACAAACACGCGCACATGCGCACACGTAGATAAGAGCATGCTATGCAATTTCTATGTCTTTTGATTTATATAACTATACAAAATTTTGGATAGACAATGTAACTTTAATGAGTCTCGGTGAGTATTGCGAGCTCGAGCAACTCGAGTTTGACTCAACAAAATATTCGAGCTCAGCTAGAAATCAGGCTATGAGCCCAAAATTGATTGGAGATCAACGATTGACGAGGAACTTATTTTTGGTTTGACTTCCCGTGCACTTAGATAACTTTTGGGTATTCAAGTGAGTTTCTCATCTTTTTCGATTTTGCCACCATTTAAACTCATATTTCCCAAAATGAATCAAACTTTCATTAATTATTTTACCTCTTACTCATTTTAAAACCCTATTTTCCCCTATTTTTCTTCAGGTGTAACGTGTGCTTTTTCTAATATAGTAGAATTGATGAGAAAGAATAGATAAAGCAAACAAGAGTTGGCATTGAAAGAGTGTCGACATAATTCTAACTCTCTCACCTTCTAGTCGAAAACCTTGAGCACCTCCCTAGCCTGCAAATGAAGAGGACATAAAGCAAGCTTTGATAAGTGCATTGTCATGTCTTGTGAACTAAATATATCGATTTATTGATTCCACTTAATCTCAAATAGAAAACTCAACTTATTAAACTTATCACGTCCATCACATTGATCGAAATGCTCATTGAGAACACAAATAAATAAAAGAGAGGAATCATGAAAATTACGAGATTACAAATATTGATGAATATAATGTAGATCGGTTGGTAAAGTTGGGTATCCCATAATTAAAATTATATTATGCACCTGTACTTTCTCAGCACCAAAGACTTCTCCAAGTATTGCCCAAATCATGGATCTCTTCCCCACTCCGGGACAAGGCTTGGACCGGCGGCGTCGTCCTAACCTTTTGTCCAGGCTTGTCAAAATTGTGGACGTAGATGTGGTTTAATACTTAAGTATTCTAACATCCTCTCATGCTTAATTTGATTTTTTATACTAGTACTAAGCGTGGACATATTTAATTAAGGAGGCAAGGGGCATAAAAAGATTCGAACTCAGGACCACCTACTTTGATATCATGTGAGATCACTGTCAACTGTTATAAAAGTTTAAACTGTTAAACAAAGATAATTTAATATTTAAATATTCTAACAATCATATGTTCGACGATGGCCCAGTGCTAAAACCTCATAGTCCAAGAATGGTTGGTTGCGATCTCAGCCTCGCGGGGTCTTGCGATGGCACGGTATGTTTATTTGTCGATAGCACCGGATTTCTCCTATTTAACCCAGCCACCAAGGAGTCTAGGAATATTCCCAGTTCGGATCTTGTTACAAAATGTCATGCGTTCCTTGGATTCGGATACGACTCCGCACATGATGACTATAAGATGGTACTCGACGAAGGTGTTGAAATATGCTAGGTGGCGATATTTTCCCTCAAGTCTAGTTCTTAAAGAAGGATACTGACCCGACAAGAAAGCCACCTCTTCGTATTTTAGTGAGGTCTTTATTGGAAAGGGGCCTTACACTGGTGCACTTAGATAACTTCTGGGTATTAAGATCGATTAAAGTTAACAAAAAATGTCAGCACATCAAACTAGGGCATAGAGACCAGTAGGGTAAAACAGAGTTATCCATGACGGACTCATAATTGTTAATAGGAATTCGAATCAGTTTCTTCCGTTTGTTTGCACTCTTAACATCCATGCACAAGAGAAGCCAACTAGCTTTGTCAAATGCCCGGGAGTGATCATCCACCAACAACATTGGGAAAATATCTATTCAAATACTTATCCAGGAGATAAAATTTTATTTAATACTAATTCCCATGTGTGCTGCCAAAAGGGAAAACAAATGATAAGCAGTTGTTTCAGTTCCTCTTGACTTGAATTCGAGTATACATCCATTCTTTTGTAAAAGTACAAATCCTTAAAGGTTCTTCTTCTTCTTTTTTTAGCAAGAAAAAAAAAGTACAAATCACTAAAGCGCGCTACAAATTTTTATCATGCTAAAATACTCCTTCTGTAATAACATTATCCGAAATAGAGAAATCGAGGGCAGAATAAAATTAAAGGTTCTTCTTCTTCCTTTTTTAGCAAGAAAAAAAAAGTACAAATCACTAAAGCGCGCTACAAATTTTTATCATGCTAAAATACTCCTTCTGTAATAACATTATCCGAAATAGAGAAATCGAGGGCAGAATAAAACAAAGAAAATGAAGGTACTCGAAATCGGTCACTGTGCCCATCCCCCATCCCATCGATCACTGCCCCAGCTTTTGCAGCATAGCCCGTGGAGCTTAGGAGTTGGAGGTAGGATAGGAGAAGAGGAGACTCGAGTGCATATCCATCTCCATTAATTCGCAGGATCTCCATTTTCAAAATCGAGACGAGCTTCGTACTTCCCTAATAATTTCAAGTGCATTTGTTTAGCCAGTGAGATCTCCATTGATTTGCACGAGGAAAGATGGGGACGAGAGTTTTGGGCTTGTCGTCTCTGAAGATGAAGCAAAATGGCTGCTTTTGGTAAAAAATAAATAAATTATTTTCACAAATTTCAAGTGCTTTAAAACACCCCCCAAACGAAAAATGGGATTTGCCAATATTTCAACTGATAATTTGTATTTTAATAAAATTTCACCATGTCCGAATTTAATGACTTACGATATTCTTCGAAAATAAATGATGATATTCGCTGATACCTAAATCGTAGATACATCCTTGTGACGAAGACGAAAGCGCGAGAAAGCAAACTTCATTTTTTCATACATACATATATGTAAGGAGATTTACGAGTTGCAAGAAATGCTTATCCTTCTTCCAAGCAACGCATCTTATTCATCCGTTGGAGCTATCTTCTTAGTGGGGCGAATAATTCGCTCCGAATTCGCGAGTTTCTTAGTCGACTTTCTCAAGAGTATGATTTGGAAGCTTACGAAGGGGGAAGTTTGAAGCTCGATTCAACGATGCCGAATCAGACTCGGGTCCATGTCGCGTCTCCTCGGACCGATTCTCAGTGCGAATGATTCGAATTAAGCAGGAGAACCAATCTTTGCTTAATTTTACCTAATAATAACCCACGAAAGCCGTCGTCGTTCGTCGTTTGTTTTTCAATTTGGAAAGAGACGCAAGACAATTGGTTTGCTCGGCTTAAAAAAGACTATATTTGACGATGCGGGCAATAAAAAATGCTCGCCGGGATCAATAACAGGACCCGCTCAATTTGTGACGTCGGTTTAATAACGTCCCGTAAATTACTTCGTCACTTAGGGAAATAAAACATAAGGAGCTTCGACCCAAATAAAAACATAGAAACGAGGAGGAACCGAAATGGGTTAAGACCACCTAATATAAAGGACGTTTGTTGTCCCTCTGTTCTAATAGTCCCCCCCGTCGTGCATTAGCTAGAGCCCATAATGCCCTTTTGGTTCAAGTTCCGTCGTGGGCGCCGCGGGCCCCACCGATATGATGACCATGGTGGGAAAGAAAAAAGGAAAAAGAAACAAATATGACCATGGTACTACGACTGCTGCTGCTCCTACTTCAGTACTGGTTCATAATGATCATTTTGCCGCCTGCCTGTCGTCTCTTCTTCATCTTTCCCCTGGCTGGCCAGCTCGCTCGCTCGCTCGCTTACTCTCAAGAAAATCAAAGGCCGAAAAACACAGAGCAAGAAGAAGAGCTCAGCAATGTCGGTGGAGGAGGATGGAGGATATGAGCACGAGGGAAACACATCCCCATTTCTTGGCATCCTTCCCGCGTTTTCCGTCCTTCCGCGTCGATGAGATGATGAGTTGGAGGAGGAAGAGGAAGAGGCGGTCACGGGGAGTGGCTTCCCGCCCTCCCTCCCCACGGCCCCCGCCGGCGGTATATATATCTATCCTTCCCACTCCCTCAGCTCAGATCACTCCCCTCGCCGGCACATTCACTTCGTTTTTTGTCTCTTTTTTCCTGCGCAATCCTCCATCTTCATCTTCTTCATCTCCATCATCATGAGCGACTGGGATCCTCAGTGGTCGCCGCCTCTCAGGTATCTCCATCTTCTTCTCCTTCTTCTCCTTCTTCCGCAAGCTCGCTCTCTCTTCCGTCGTCTTCTTCTTCCTCCTGATGATCTATGCTTTCCGATTTGCAGTCCGCCTTCCGCTTCGCACGACGAGGCACCTTCTTCTGATGCATCTGCTGCGGCGGCGTCGCGAGATGATTCTCCTCGGTTTGCCTGCCGCGCGATCTTTGGCTATCTGCTTTTCCTTTCTTCTTTTTGCTCATTTCTTCGATGTCCGATGCGTGCTGTTTGTTAGTTTGTATTCCGTGTCCACTGATTTGCGGCGACGTACTTGCAGCGATTCTCCTCCTCTCGCGAGGTTTGCCTGCTGCGCGATCTTCGTTATCTGCTTTTTCTGTCTTTTTTTTCTTTTGCTCATTTCTTCGATGTTCGACGCATGCTGTTTGTTAGTTTGTATTCCGTGTCAACTGATTTGCGGCAACATCATTGCAGCGATTCTCCTCCTCTCGCGAGGTTTGCCTGCTGCGCGATCTTTGTTATCTGCTTTTTCTGTCTTTTTTTTTTTGCTCATTTCTTCGATGTTCGATGCATGCTGTTTGTAAGTTTGTATTCCGTGTCCACTGATTTGCGGCGACGTACTTGCAGCGATTCTCCTCCTCTCGCGAGGTTTGCCTGCTGCGCGATCTTCGTTATCTGCTTTTTGTCTTTTTTTTTTTGCTAATTTCTTCGATGTTCGATGCATGCTGTTTGTTAGTCTGTATTCCGTGTCCACTGATTTGTGGCAACATCCTTGCAGCGATTCTCCTCCTCTCGCGAGGTTTGCCTGCTGCGCGATCTTCGTTATCTGCTTTTTCTGTCTTTGTTTTTTTGCTCATTTCTTCGATGTTTGATGCATGCTGTTTGTTAGTTTGTATTCCGTGTCCAGCGATTCTCCTCCTCCTCGCGTGGTTTGCCTGCTGCGCGATCTTGAGATCTGCTTTTTTTTTTCTTGCTTTTTTCGTTAATGATCGATGCATGCTGTTTGTTAGTTTGTATTTGCAGTGATTCTCTCCTCCTCTAGCGAGGTTTGCCTGCTGCGCGATCTTGAGATCTGCTTTTTTATTTTGCTGTTTTTGTTCCGTCTCAGTTTTGTTTTGCTTATTTTTTCATTCGGAAGGTTTGGCCGGAACCGAGGAACTTGAAGTCGACATGATGTTATCTTTCTTACGTGTTTCTTTTTCGGGTCTGCTTACTGTACTGGCGTGATCAAGGCTTTTGAGTTCATCTGTTGCTTGCAAAGGCTATCACGAGTTGTTTCAGCGCATGTTTTTGAAAGAGCAGCGGCTCTATGGGCTGTGTTTGTGGTTGCTCCATTTCATTAGCTAACTGTTTTATTTGGAAGGAGGAAATAGGAGATCCTTTGAGAATGGGATGGCTGATTCTTTAGATCGAATGATATATGGCTTTCCACGAGTACATTTTGGTGGTGTGGAAATGACATTACTAACGTGCGTTCTTTCCTATACCTAATAACACAAGCCGCGTTCGTGTTTTATTACACGGGGTAGCATCTGCCTGACGTGATTGTGCAATAAATTTCTTTTGCTTATCTAAAGAAAATTCTTAGCAAACTCGCTGGAGATGATGTTCGAGTGGCACTCGTCTGCTTACGGATACACAAACTTTCCCACAAGCATGCGTAAATACTTCCTGACTTTTCTCCTTTTCCGTCGGCAGTCTCCAGGCGGAGGCTCCTCCTGCTACCATGGTCGCTTCGCAAGGTGGATCTTCTCCAATGAGGTAAGCTCAAATGTTGTTCTCTTCTCTATCCTAGGACGCATCTCTGTGGATTGATGTATAGTGGGATTCTGCCCTTGAGATTGCGAAGTTCTCCTTTGTGTACCCTAAAAAAAAGAGATTCAGTAAGAATCGCAGCTAACATCATGTTTGTTCTCTTGTGCATTTCAGTTGTACACTGTTAGTTTGGAGCTTTCGGATAGGATTCGAGTTTATTCAAGGTTACATATTCGGTGTCCAAGTATACTTTATTCCTTCTGTACGAGATTTATATAGGCCTTATAAATGTGGAATGATTATCAAAAAAATCATAAACCTTAACCACGGTTCTTGATGTTCTTCGTTGTGTGCAACTCTTATTGATTGATGCATCATGACTTGAGTTTAGATTTGCTCTTGATGGAATTTAAATGTTGCGGTGATCGAATTTGGCTTCCTTTGAATGGATCAAATGACATTTTGTTTCAGGGATTCTTTTTCGCGAGTCAACTGTGGATGACTTTCTCTTGTTTGAACTGTTGTCCCAGATAATGTATTTCTAATAGTTATTGATAAGTTGTGCTGTATGTCATATTGTATCTCCATGCCTACTAAATTCTATAACTTCTCCGCAGCCTCTTGAATACTCACATCAAGGAGTACCTTGTTGCGCTTGAACTAAGTGATCTCGCGAGCTTGTTTATGGAGGAGGCCAAAAAAAATTCAGACATCCCGCCCGTTCCATTTGTTGAGATGTGGGTTCAGCTGGAAAGCCAGATGATGCCCTGCTCTCCTCCTTCATAGTAAAATCGAATACCTTTTTGTTTCTTTAAAAAGTAATATGTATTTGTGAATTTTAGACATTGGCGTCCTATTTATCTTGTTGGCAGTGATAAACAGATGGCGCCGATGTTATCCCTGAATGAGGGCATCGAGAAGTACCTAGAGCACCTCCAAATTGACAGGAGGAGCTTTAGTGAGAAGGCTTGGAGACATGTTGTTCGTAGGATTCCTCTGATTGCTATTTGGATGGAAAGAATATATCCACAAATTAAAGCTGGCGTGCACTGAACAGACTGTAATACGAGGCAGTTGGCGGTTGACGACAGTCTATGGATTTGATAATAACTGTGACGGCAGTCTATATGGATTAGATAATAACTGTGACGACAGATTTGATTCATTGCGCATTACTTTGTATAGGATTGATAATAACTGCCATTGATGATAGATGCTTCCTCTGTAAAGGATTCGCTGTTATTGATAATAGATGCTTCATCTGTATAGGAATGATAGCAACTATGATTGATAGTAGATTGATTCATCGTAACTTTCTGTATGGGATGCGGCAAGAGATACTCTAGTATATGACGTGAAATTTGTCTTGAAATGTAAGAAACCTAAGTAGCTGATAAATCATAGTTGATCGTCTCACCAAAATATGGATTCTCCCTCTAGGACGCGCAGATGACAATGCAATTCTTGTCCGCAAATGAGGCAGTTGACCTTCGTCTCCAACATTGGCAGGATGCATTTCACGTGATATGTGTGTCCACAATTGAAATAAGCCCTTTCTTCCCTTCGTGTGCACTCGTCCTGCAAAGAAGCCGATAGCTTGTCATTCGGACTGGTTTGGACATTAGTTTGACTTAGCTGAAGCTACACAAGTAAGATGATGAATGAGCATCACGAACCGAGCAGACGGCACAAACGATGGGTTCTTCAATATCTTTCGTAGAATCGTCCTCACCAATAGTTCCCTTTTCCATTCGCTCTTTAACTTTGTTGTACCTTCGCCCAGATAGTTCGTGTACAATCTGCAATTGCATCTTTACCTTAGTCGTCTCCTCAAATCCTCATTTAAATATGTTTCTACTCATCCACGGCTCAGAATTCCGTTGGCTAAGAATTCAATTCAGCTTATAAAGGATAAGAACTTCTATAACTAGTTGCTAGATCTTAAATATACAGAGTTTAAAAACAAATGTTACAAATTCTGTTCGTTAAATTTTCTGCAGAAATCTGATTAACAATGAGGGACAATCTTTTTTACCGATGACCATATGCATATGAAGTGTATTATTTTGAAAAAGTCCCTCGCAAGTAATAAGAAGGAAAATATTGAAAGTCGAAATCAAAAGAAGAAAAAAATCATATCACTTGCCTATACTCAAACTTTATACTTGGTCACCTACACTTGAGATTTTACAACTGTGTTGACAATAAGACAAGCGAAATGATATTTTCATAACCAAAAAGTTTTCTTCCACAACCTTTTCGGAGTCTCCAATTTTGAAAAGACCATTCCGCCTTAAACCTACCTCATACACATTCTCCATTAAGATTCCTGAAAATTATGAAGGCTTCAATACCCATAGCATAATTGAGGAAATAGTTAAAGAAATCTAAACTTACTTTTTTATTTTTATATTTGTTGTTTCTACCATGTTCCATTTTCAATTTTTGATTACTTGACCCCGTTGCAATCTAAAAGCAACGGCGTCGACCAATCTGAATATTGCTATTCGACGACTCATTTTCAAAAGAAAAAAAAACGTCCCATATTTCCAAATTTCAATTTAATCTAAACATAATTTATTCCAAATGAATTATAGAATACAAACATCTATAATATTTTCATTTAATTTAATCATAAATCAAGTGAACATCTTTATTAGTTGCTATTTATTCACATTACTAAAATAAGCTATTGTTTAAGTTAAAAGTAATGTGTTTTAGGAAGGATAAATACTTCGGTTTTCCGTTTAGATTTATAAGATATTTCGTCCAAATGGCGTTTATATTTGTTTCTTTATGTATTTTACCCATGACTAAGAATATATGATTATGCCATACAAGTTCACATAATCAAATAAATTATACTTAAAACTATAAGCAAACTTTTTGGTGAGAAAATAAGTTTGTAATTTGTTTTATTGTCAACTTTAATTTACAAAGATATATATATGTTAATTTTTGCAACAATGAAAAATTATTATAATTATTAAACTTAAAGGAAATTTATTTCAATATATTAAGTACCCTTTATCTATCTAATTGAGCAATAATTTTAATTGATGTTCCGTTTATAAATTCTCTATGTTTTTTGTTGCCTTTTCATTTAACTTTAGCATATGGTAAATAGATTGCGCAAAATATTTTCTTTTCACTTCGTGCTTGCCTTTCACAATCACAAGATCGCATTAAAAAAAAAACACCAAAATCAAAGAAAAAAGAGAATTTCATGTATGTCCAGCTCATCCGGTCTGAACTAACATAAGACGAGAATACCCAATAATTTTCGAGAAAGAAGACGCTCAGAATGACAAAGGAACGTAGGGCTAAGTAGGGCTAAGTTTTTTAGCATGAAAAAGAGAAACACAACGTTAGTTTACACTATTTTGCCAACCTACTCAATTAATTATTTGGTGTAGGGTATTTTTGTCTTTATAATTGTTACGAGTCTTCAGGGAAATTCAGGATGAGCTTTTAAGGGTAAATTAGTCTAACGAAAACAGAAATACTTTTCGGTTGTGGAAATATCATTTCGCTAAGATAAAAAAGCAGACAATATATATAAATCAAGACAAGTTAATTCAGCGAATTTCCGACCAAAAGAAAAATTCAGCGAATAAGTGTTAAGGCAAGATAAGTATAACGCCCTTTCTTATTTTCTTTAATAGTTCAACTTATTTATCCATCCAATAAAAATTTGTGATTAGTAAAGAATTGGAACATAAAAGAGTTTGAGTTTACTTAATTGCTCAACAGATATGCTTGTCAGCATGCTCAATATTTGTCAGACGGGATTGAGGGATTGCAATTAGTATGATGTACAATTGACTGGGTAGATAAAAAGCAAAATAATGAATAGTTACTTTTCCTTGTCAAATGATAAATAAAAAAATATATCCACGCAACCAGGTGATAATATCTTTGCATGAAACAGAACAAGAACTCCAATGCTGCATGTTTAGAGTTTCTCACAAAATTATATAGGTGAGTGGAATATTGACTATAAAATAGTATTTTTCGTGATGTTTACTCACCGAAGGAATCAAATGATAAAAGAATGCACGAAATAAAATGTCAAAGCGAAATGGAAATAGGCGTAATAATCACGGACAACTATGTCGATGGACAAAGCAATGGCTACTGATAAAAGGGGAAAACAAACTAGCGATGGCGTAGAGAAAAAAACTTGACATAGCTAATCGCCAAGAAATACATTTAAAAAAAATGCATAATTAGAATCATAAGAGGGATATGAAACTTAGAATAGTTTTTAATAAAGGAAACGACAGTAGTGATAGGAGCAAGAGAAATATTACATGGTAAGGGACTTTCCGAAGCCTTGGAACCATCAAAAGATAGATGTCGACTAGTTGATCGAGCGTGAATCGAGATACCCAGAATTCCATTGGTAATGGCTTTATCTGCAATAACAAAATCGAGAGAAAGAACAGATGAGCATTCTCATCTAATGAAAGCGCCAACCCTAGCTTGGCAAATCTGCAATCTCGGTTTGGTTGTGTAGGCAATGCCCCGACATCGCGCTCTAGTAAAGGGGGTTACCCATCACAACCGGCGTTGAATAAAGGAAGGCACGAGGTTATTCTTCAATATTAAGAAAAGAAGAAGCAGAAGAAAGCTTTATGATAGGAACGACCTTTCCGAATTGAAGCGGCGGTGCAACATTCTCCCCCTCCTCTCGAGTTACCGTCATTGATTCTCTCCGATGCTAACGATGATATTTGGCTTCTGATTTCCTTCGGTCTTCTTCTCTTCGAGTTTTGGTGAATAGATTTTATAGGCGGGGGTTGCCAATGCAATTCCGATACTCGTAAGGAAAGTGGCGGATATCTTCCCGGCAACGATTTGGGTGGGAATGGGATATCTCTCTTCTTTTAACTACAGCAGATGGAGTACGTACTGGCTGTGAAGTCTAGCAATTTTAGGAAAGAAATGGAATTTTTGAATATCTTATCCGATCAAAAATCCTACCTACTCTAATCTCTCCACATAAGAAATCAACCCAGAAGATAGTTTGAATCTTAAATTACGATGGTAGATTATCATGGTGGGAAACAAAATCGCGACTCAATCTCTTAACCCTTCAAATTACGATTCCTTAGAATCTCAAACGCCTTCCAAATTTGGATTAGAATCTTTCTAACCTTTGACCGGTTCAATCCTTCTTGTTTAAAAATTTTCTGGTTCGTCTCCCCGAATTGGCCTTCACTTGACCTGGAACAAAGAAGAAGAAAGAGAACAAAAAAAAGTGGACCGACTGAAACAAAACTGATTAAATGCGGGTAACAACTTGAATTGGCAATAATTTGACACTTTAATCCGTTCGTTTGGAGAAAAATATTCTCCTTTTGGAAAATATTTTTCCGGAAGTCATTTTTCTGGAAAATGTTTTCCCGGAACATAATTTTTTGGTGTTTGGCGATCAATATGAAAAAGTTTTGGAAAATATATTTCGCCGGTGATGGGCGGCGGCGGAGGGCGGCCGGCGGCGGCGGCCGGCGGCGGCGGCGGCGGCCGGCGACCGGCGGCGGAGGCGGCGGCCGGCCACCTTAGTGAAGAAGAAGAAGAAGTTCCGGAAAATGATTTCCACTTTTGAAGAAGTGGAAATCATTTTCCAGAAACTTAGGCTATTTTGTAAGGGGGGAAGGAAAATATTTTCCTACGGAAAACATTTTCCGCCCCCTGAACACCGGAAAACCCGGAAAATATTTTCCGGAAGAATATTTTTCCCCAAGGCTCCGTTCGTTTGTCGGAAAATATTCTCTTTTTCGAAAATATTTTCTCGAAAGTAATTTTCCTGAAAAATATTTTCCTGGAACACAATTTTCTGGTGTTCGGCTAAAATTTGAAAAAGTTTCGGAAGATATTTTCTGGTGTTCGGCGACCGCCGATTCGGCGGTGTCCAGCGACCGGCAGCATCTGGCAACCAGCGGCAGTGGCTGGCGACCGGCGGCCAATGGCGGTGACCGCGCGATCAACTTCCTCTCCCACGGAAAATATTTTTCCTTTAGGCTCCGTTCGTTTGGGGAAAAATATTCTCCCGGAAAATATTTTCCGGGTTTTCCGGTGTTCGGGGGGCGGAAAATGTTTTCCGTTCCTTCCCCCCTTACAAAATAGCCTAAATTTCTGGAAAATGATTTCCACTTCTTCAAAAGTGGAAATCATTTTCCGGAACTTCTTCTTCTTCTTCACTAAGGTGGCCGGCCACCACCTCCGCCGCCGGTCGCCGGCCGCCGCCGCCGCCGCCGCCGCCGCCGCCGCCGCCGTCGCCGCCGGCCGCCCTCCGCCGCCGCCGCCGGTCGCCCGCCGCCGCCGCCGCCGCCGGCCGCCCTCCGCCGCCGCCGCCGCCGCCGGTCGCCGGTCGGCCGCCCGCCGGTCGCCGGCCGCCCTCCGCCGCCGCCGCCGCCGATCACCGGCGAAATATATTTTCCAAAACTTTTTCATATTGATCGCCGAACACCGGAAAATTATGTTCCGGGAAAACATTTTCCAGGAAAATGACTTCCGGAAAAATATTTTCCAAAAGGAGAATATTTTTCTCCAAACGAACGGAGCCAATGGCCAATTTTTCCTTCACTTTGTGGGAAAATGATTTATTCTTTGTGAAAAGAGGAAATCATTTTTCTCAAAACAATGAAGGATTTGTGGGTGGGGAAGGAAAATGTTTTCCCACGGAAAACATTTTCCGCCTCAACATTTTTCACCCCCGAACACCGGAAAACGCGGAAAATGTTTTCCTGAAAAACATTTTTCCGGAAACAAACGGAGCCTAAGTGGTTATTTAAAAATGAAACTACGTTCATAAAAAACTGTTTTCCCCATAGCAACCAAGATTATCATTTTATTCTGCTTTACTATTAGGAGGACACCGAACATTTTCACATAGTTTAGGGACTAAATTGAACATGTACAAAAAGTTCATAGGCCATATTCAACAAATTAAAAATTCGAGGATGGCATTGCACATTGAGCTAAAGTTCAAAGATCACATTGAACAAATGTAAAGTTCAGGGATCACATTGCACATTCATCACTAATCACGACAGCATTACAAATTAGATGCACCATGAAAAATGCTCTCACTACTAGCTACGATCTGACATGGATCAATAGAATTCACACTACTGACTCCTAAATCGATGCACTATACTTGATTTGTTGTTTAAGGTCTTGGTATTTGATTTCGTTTTGAAATATAGTGATTTTGTTGTCTATGTTTCCAAGCGAAACATTTCTCAATTTGGAAAGAATTGCTTATCATTCTTTCATATTTCACAATTAGAAGCACCGTTATTACAAGATAAGACTTAAATTGGAAGTCCTTTTCTACAACAGTTCACGCAATTCCTTTAAGTTTGAGATCTGAAATTAGAAAACTTTGGTAGGGCCAAGATTAATGGACGAACGTGTATCTCTAGAGTATTGCCGGAACCACAAGCACCAAATTTAAATGACAATAGATATGTCTTTTAAATATGGCCGATTTATTGTTTCACGGTTCATCTGGTTAATCTTTCCTTTAATATTCATTTATCTTAGATTTGCAATCAGTTCTCAAATTTTTTCCAGTAGAATTATGACTTATCTAAAACTTAGCTTATTTTGTTATTATTATTTAGTTTCTCCACCAAAATTCGCGCAACTCCATCAAAAATACTATTTAGTTTTATTATTCACCTATTCTCATTTGCGATTGATACCCATCTATTTACGCTACCATAAAAAGCTGATTTTCAAATTGGGTATCCACCTTTTGACACTCTTTTGAGTCATCGGCATGTCCACAATCTATCATCCAGTGTCCTCGTAATAGCAGCGGAGAATAAATTGATAAATCTTGGTTGCTCTAGGTTAAACAGTTTCTGTTGGACATAGTTTTTATTCTAGATAACCATTTAAAATCTCAAATAAATTGCCACTTCAAAGTGTAACCTGCATTTAATCAATTTTAGTTCAATCGATTTACATATTTTCTATATGGCATGCGCGAATTTATAAATATATCGACATGGATGATCGAGATCATATGACGGTACCATATCAATATATGCCTAAAGGCATGAGCTACGCAAATTCACGAATACCTAAAATTTAGGTTCACTTTCCTTTTAACCTTTTCCGACCATGTTCCAGGTCAGATAAAGGCCAAATCAGGCAGATAAATAAAGAAGAAAATTGAGGATTTTTGTTATATATGGAGAGATAAGAGTAGGGAGGATTTTTGTCAAATTGGATATTCAAAGTTTCACTGTCTTCTTTTTAAGATCTTTTACCTAAATTGCGAGACCGTACATCTGCACGTATTACATCTGTAGTTAAGAAAAGAAAGAAATCCTATTCCACTCAAATCAATATTGGGAAGATAGTTGCCACTTTCCTAACAAGTATCGAAATTACATTGGTAGCCCCCCCTCTAAAATCAATTCCCTATAACCGAGGAAGATGAAGAAGGAGGAATCAGAGACCAAATATCAAAGTTGGTATTGGATTGGAGGATCAATGACGGTAACTAATGGGCAGGAGAATCTTGTACCACCACTTGCACTCGACGAGGGGGGTCTTACCATGAAAAGAAGAAAGGTGATTCCTACAGCAATCTTCTTCTTCTTTTTAGTGATATTGAGTGAATACACTCACAACGTCCTTATTCACACTAATCATAAGTCCCCTACAAGAGTGTGAAGTCGGGACGTTGTGCACACTATTGTGCGGGTGAAGTCGCGCCTTGCTATTTGGATCGTTAGCCTCTTCATCAGTTGAGGACGTGCCTACAATGCTCATTGCTTTTCTATCGATTTTGTTGCTGCAAATGAAGCCATGGCCAATGGAATACTGGGTATCTTGTTACTCACTTGACATGCTTGTACAGATCCATCAGTGGTTGCTTCCAAAGCTTTAAAAAGTCCCTTACCATGTATTATTTCCCTGCTCCGATCATTGCCTTGTCTTTCTTTTTTTTTTTTCTACGGCTACTTCTGATTAAAAAGTATTTGAGTTTCATATCTCTCTGATGATTCTAAGTGTGAATTTTTTCAATGTATTTGTTGTTGATTAGTTTTCTCAAGTTTTGTTTATACTATCACTAGTTTTGTTGTTCAGCAGGATTGCTGTTCCGGGGGACCTTCGGAGTTTTGTTCGGGGACATGGCCTGCACCTCCAATCTCTGCTGTGCTGCTGCTTCCGACTGGGTCGATGACATGGGCCATCAATCTTCGAGGTTCTGCTCCTGCTTCCGGAGATAGGGGCTGACCTGCGGTGGACTCGGCTTGCTGTTCCGGGGGACCGTTGGAGCCTTCGCTGTTTTGCTGCTGCTCCGACTGCTTTCGGTGACCTCGGTGACTTGGGCTTTTGTTTCGCTGTCTTGCTGCTGTTGCTGGAGACATGGGCTGACCTCCAAGCTTCGGAGTGGACCGGTTTCCTTGTTCTTCGGCTTTAGTTGTTCTTGTTTTAACTTGGCTTTTGGCCTGTTTGTGTAGATCCTGCTGAACCTTTCTTGACCTTGTGTGGACATCATTTTGTCCTAATAGGGTCAGGTAGTGGTTTGTGCTTAGGTTGTATTTGGTGTTTGAAAAGTTCTATATACTCTTACCTTTACCAAAAAAAAAATCACTAGTTTGATCCCTCTTTTTAATTTTTAATATTTTACACTTTTTATCCATGTACTCTATCTATCCATATATCTCTTCTTACTTCTCATAAGGCGAGAGATTTAACGAGTTGTCTGTGATCATTTCAACTTTCATATCCTAGTTCATGCATTCTTTTATTGTTGACTTCATTTAGTGATTAAACTTTGTATCATCTAAATCGAGCTCTGGGTTATATAAATTTTTATCCTTTACAAACTTAATTAACCTTTTAGCCGAAGGAATTCCGAGCTCTATATGATAACCCATAGTAACTAAAGTAAAGATGCAATTGCAGCGTCTACACGAGTTCTTTGGGCGAAAGTATAACAAAGTTAAAGAGCGAATGGAAAAGGGGATGAGGGATGAGGACGACTCTTCAAATAATGTTGTAGAACCGATCGCTTGTGCCATCTGCTCAGTTCGTGACACTCTTTCATGATCACTTTGTGGAGCATCCAAAAGTCAAACTAACTTCGATTGACAAATGCAGGATGAGTGCAAACAAACGGAAGAAAGGGCTTATTTCAATTGTGGACACACATACCATTTGGAATGCACGCTGCCAAAGAAGATGGACAACTGCCTCGTATGCGGACAAGAATTATTTTGTTATCTCTACGTCGCGGAGGGAGAATCAATATTCTGGTGAATTCAGTAGTTTTCTTACGTTCCAAAGACAACATATTATATGTGGTAGGTGGAACTCTTATTAATTATGAGTTCGGTATGGATAACTCTATCTCTATAACCGAGTTTGTTGTACTAATTTTTTTTGTTAGCTTTAATTGATATCAGCGGAAAAGACAGCCCGAGTCTTTTCGACATATGGTCCACATGAAGAGATCCGTATGTATAACAAAACATGGATAGTAAATTCGCTGTATTTCAAATGCGAAGTTGAATACGAAGACCTTAAACACTTAGAAGGTTGAAGTATGAGTCTTGTCGATCGAGATAAATCACAGCTAGTGGTGCGATAGAACAAAAATAAATAAATTTGAGAACCACTTGCAGAGTACATGGACTTTGAGTCCTCGTCCATCGGATTCGTATAAATAATAGTTACAAGATTGATAGTGCGATAATTTGAAGGATTGAAGAACTAAGACAAAGTACATGTAAAACTTACAAGATAAATACATGTGAGAATATGTTTGCCAATATATATACCTGCGCAAAAGCACGGTCTACGTATTTAGTTTTCATTAGAAGAAGAAGAACATATGTCGCCATTTCTAATCATAGGAAATGTTGTTGAGAAAATTGAAGTCCATTCTTTTGTATCGTTAACATGTATTCATTCGAGAATCTTTTCTGCCTTTTCACTATGGAAAGACATGCGAAATCAAATGACACGTCGAGCGATTTTAATGAGTTGTTTTAGTGGGAATAACCACCTATTGAAATACTTTAAATTTCCATTTTTGATGTTGTCGCTAAAAGATATTTGAATACATTTTGAGAGAGGTCATCAAATTTAAAAGTACTTCTTAGTTTCAGTATTTCACAAAATAAAAGGCAAAGCATATTTAAATTTCTTTACTAACTCAATAATCTTTTAAATAGAACAATATGGTTTAGACCTTTTTTCCTCAATCACTAGCTTTTGACCTTTTCCTTACTTCCATGCGATATTATTCTTTCGCTCGGAATATTTCAGAATATAGTCATACCAAAATAGAAATACACCTAAGAGTAAAGTTCAATCATTCCCTCCATATCAAAGCAAATCATTTCTCAATTTGGAAAAAAATTACTTATAGCTCCTCATTTCTTCACAATTTGAAGCACCAATATTACAGATATGAGTCTTATATTGGAAGTCCTTCTCATTAAAAGTTCAAGTGCTTGCTGACAGTTTTACAGTAACCACAACCACCAAATTTTAAATCACAATAGATATATACTTTTAAATGTGATCGATTTACTATTTTACGGCTCACGCGGTTACTCTTTTTTTTGTTACATTCATTTATCTTAAACTTTTGCTATCAGATCTCAAATTTTATTCTAGTAGTACAGGACTTATAAAAACTTAGATTATTTTATTACTATTATTTAGTTTCTCTACCCAAATTTTCTCAACTCTGCCAAAAAATTACTATTTAGTCTTATTTTCTCCTTCTGAAATTCACTTATTTCCAACTTGCGATTGATACCCATATATTGATATTATTATAAAATCAACTTTCAGATTGGGTATTCACTCTTTGATCGAGTGTCCCTCTATGTCCTAATAGGAAATGAGAATGAATTAATCTTGGTTGCTCTGGGTGAAACATTTTCTATTGGACATAGTTTTTATCTTGGGATAATAACACAAATGGTCCATGAATTTCGGTTCAATGTGCAATATGATCTCTGAGATTTAAATTTATTTAATGTGATTTTTGAACTTTAGCTTAATGTGCAATACCGTCCTTGAATTTTTAATTTCTTCAATATGGTATCTGGATTTTTAGTACATATTGAATTTAGTCTCTAAAATGTATGAAAATGTTCAATGTAATCTTTCCATTAATTCAAGTTCATGAACAACATTGAACATTTTCCATATAGTCTAAGAACTAAATTGAATATGTACTAAAAATCTGAGGACTACATTGAGCAACTTAAAAGTTTAGGAATGACATTACACATTGAATTAAAGTTCAAATATCTAAACAAATATAAAGTTAAGGGACCATATTGTATATTGGGCTAAAGTTTAGTGACCATTTGTGTCATTTACCCTTTTATCTTCGATAACCATTTAAAGTCTCAAATCTTTTTTGACAAAAAAAAATAGCCTCAAATCGTTGCCCCTTCAAATTGTAACCCTCTATGGCCAAGAAAAATTAAAAGCGGAACCCTCATTTAATCAATTTTATTTCATTCCTTTTACATATTTTCTAAATGGCATGCACCAACACTCAACCTCTAAATATTTCAATACGGATAATCAAGTTCATACCAAACCAAACACGTACAAACTTATCAAGGGTGGCTGTGCAACGACACAAATACGTAAAATCTAGGTTCACTTTTTGCAATTCCCTCTCTTTTCCCTCTTTGCTTTTCACTTTTTTCTGATCGTGTTCCGGGTCAAATGAAGGCTAATTCAGGGAGATGAGTAAAAAAAACTTTGTGAAACAAGAAAGATTTAACTTCCAAATGAACGATGACCCGGCCGTTCTCGGCAAAAACGACACCGCTTGATGCTAAACTCTGATTCTCTCTCTCTCTTTTCACTTTCTCTCTCAGGGCGAAGCTAAGAAGCGGTCATGTTGTCACTCTCTGCTTCGGAATGGGAGCAGGAGTGTGTTGTCTCTACTTTCGCTCGTGCTTCTTAATTGTTGCAATATCTGTTTGATTCCCGAGAAATTTGCTTGAAGGAGAAACCCTGCTCTCCACTGCAAATTCCAACACCTAATTTTGCCCCCAAACAAAGAATTTGTTCCCAATTCATTAATTTGCGATTAATACACTTCGAGTCCTTGCCATGTCTGCTATCTATTATCTAGTGTAGAATAAAATTTCCTATTCACTTTCGGGGAGATGAAGCAGAAAATTTTGAAAAAGAAAGATTTGAAACGGTCAAAGATTAGAGAGACTCTCCTTACCAAAAAAAAAAAAAGATTAGAGAGACTCTAATCCAAGTTTCAAAAGCGTTTGAGATTCTAAGGAATCGTAATTTGAAGGTTTAGAGATTCAGTTACGATTTTCTTTCTCACCATGATAATCGACCATCATAATTCACAGTGGGTTTTTCATGGAATTTATTGGGAGAAATTTGAGGGTCAAACTATCTTCTGGGTTGATTTGTTATATAGACAGATTAGAGTGGGTAGGAATTTTGGTCAGATAAGATGTTCAAAAGTTCCCTTCCTTTCCTAAAATTGCGAGACTTTACAGCTCCATCTGTAGTTACAAGGAGAAAGAAAATTCCATTCCCACCCAAATCGTTACTGGGAAGATATCTACCACTTTCCTTACAAGTATCGGAATTGCATATTTGCATTGGCAACCCACCTATAAAATCAATTCACCAAAACTCGAAGAGAAGAAGACCGAAGGAAATTAGAAGCCAAATATCATCGTTAGCGTCGGAGAATCAATGACGGTAGCTCAAGAGGAGAGGGAGAATGTTGCACCACCGCTTCAATTCGAAAAGGTCATTCTTATCATAAGCTTCTTCTTCTTCTTCTTCTTCTTCTTCTTCTTCTTCTTCTTAATATTGAAGAATAACCTCGTGCTGTCCTTTATTCAACACCGGTTGCGATGGGTTAAACCCCTTTACTAGGGTGCAAAGTCAGGACATTGCATACACAACGAAACCGAGATTGCAGATTTGCCAAGCTAGGGTTAGCGCAATCATTAGCTGAGAATGCTCATCGGTGTTTTCTCTCGATTTTGTTATTGCAGATAAAGCCATTACCAATGGAATTCTTGATATCTCTATTCACAATCGATCAACTAGTCGACATAAGTTGTTTTATGGTTGCAAAGCTTCCCTTACCATGTAATATTTCTCTTGCTCCTATCAGCGTCGTTTCTTTTATCAAAAACTATTCCAAGTTTCGTATCCCTCTTATGATTGTAATTATGCAAATTAGACAAAAATATCCTATACCAATATGAGTAGGTTGGCAAAGTAGTGTAAACCAACGTTGTGTTTCTCTTTTTCATGCTAAAAAACTTAGCCCACCGTTCCTTTGTCATTCTAAGCGTCTTCCTTCTGGAAAATTATTGGATATTCGCGCCTTATGTTAGTTCAGTTCGGATGAGCCATCAAATCACTTAGGACATACATGAAATTCTCTTTTTTCTTTGATTTTGGTGCTTTTTTTTTAATTCGATCTTGTGATTGTGAAAGGCAAGTACGAAGTGAAAAGAAAATATTTTGTGCAATATCTATTTAACATATACTAAAGTTAAATGAGAAGGCAACAGAAAACATAGAGAATTTATAAACAGAATATCAATTAAAATTATCGCTCAATTAGACAGATAAAGGGTACCTAATATATTGAAATAAATTTCCTTTAAGTTTAATAATTATAATAATTTTCATTGTTGCGGAACTTAACACACACACACACATCTTAGTAAATTAAAGTTGACAATAAAACAAATTACAAACTTATTTTATCACCAAAAAGTTTGCTTATAGTTTTAAGTATTGCTTATTTGATTATGTGAACTTGTATGGCATAATCATATATTCTTAGTTATGGGTAAAATACATAAAGAAACAAATATAAACATCATTTGAATGAAATATCATATAAATTTAAACGGAAAACCTAAGTATACATCCTTCCTAAAACACATTACTTATAACTTAAACAATAGCTTATTTTAGTAATGTGAATAAATAGCAACTAATAAAGATATTCACTTGATTTATGATTAAATAAATGAAGATATTATAGATGTTTGTTTTCTATAATTCATTTTGAATAAATGATGTCTAGATAAAATTGAAATTTAAAAATATGGGATGTTTTTTTTCTTTTGAAAATGAGTCATCAAAAAACAATATTCAGATTGGCCGACGCTGTTGTTTTTAGATTACAACAAGGTCAAATAATCAAAAATTGAAAATGGAACATGGTGGAACCAACAGATATAAAAATCAAAAAGTAAGTTTAGATTTCTTTAACTATTTCCTCAATTATGCTCTGGGTATTTAAGCCTTCATAATTTTCAAGAATCTCAATGGAGAATGCGTATGAGGTTTAAGGCAGAATTGTCTTTTCAAAATTAGAGACTTCGATAAAGTTGTGGAAGGATACTTTTTGATTATGAAAATATCATTTCCCTTATCTTATTGTAAGCGCAGTTGTAAAACCTCAAGTGTAGGTGACTAAGTATAAATTTTGAGTATAGGCAAGTGATATGATTTTCTTTTTTTGATATCGACTTTCAAGCTTTTCCTTCTTAGCATTTTCTTATTACTTGCGAGGGACTTTGGTTTACCAGTCATATGATAGAAACTCCTTCCTCCATTTGGCAAAATATTTTATTTTATTGGCCGTTAGGAAATTTATGTAAAGAATTGGCAGAACCCATATTAAATGCATTTTTCAAAAAAACACACTTCATATGCATATGGTCATCAGGAAAAAAGATTGTCCCTCATTATTAATCAGATTTCTACGGAAAATTTAAAGAATACAATTTGTAACATTTGATTTTAAACTTTGTATTATTAAGATCTAGCAACTAGTTAGAGAAGTTCTTATCCTTTATAAACTGAATTGAATTCTTAGCCAACGGAATTTTGAGCTGTGGATGAGTAGAAACATATTTAAATGAGGATTTGAGGAGACAACTAAGGTAAAGATGCAATTGCAGATTGTACATGAACTATTGGGGCGAAAGTATAACAAAGTTAAAGAGCGAATGGAAAAGGGAACTATCAGTGAGGACAATTCTGCAAAAGATGAAGAACCAATCGTTGGTGCCATCTGCTTGGTTCGTGATGCTCATTCATGATCTCACTTGTGTAGCTTCAGCTAAGTCGAACTACGTCCAAACCAGTCCGAATGACAAGCTATTTGGCTACCTTTGCTGATGACTTTGCAGGATGAGTGCTAAAAAGGGGAAGAAAGGGCTTTATTTCAATTGTGGACACACATATCACGAGAAATGCATCCTGCCAATGTTGAAGACAAAATCAACTGCCTCATTTGCGAAAAAGAATTGCTTTGTTATCTGCGCGTCATACAGGGAGAATCAATAGTTTGGTGAGACAATCAACTATGATTTATCAGCTACTTAGTTTTCTTACATTTCAAGACAAATTTCGTGTCATATACTAGAGCATCTCTTGTGGCATCCTATACAGACAAAGTCACGAAGAATCAATCTTACGATCAATCACAGTTATTATCAATCAATCACAGTTGTCATTCCTATACAGATGAAGCATCTATTATCAATAGCAGCGATCCTTTACAGACGAAGTATCTATCATCAATCGCAGTTATTATCAATCCTATACAAAGAAGTGCGCAGTGAAGTAAACCTATCGTCACAGTTATTATCAAACCTATCGTTGCGACCGACCTCCACACCTATATAGACTTTTGTCAACTGCCAACTGCCTTCATATTACAGTGTTCGGCGAATGCCAGCATCAATTTGTGGGTATATTCTTTCCATCCAAATAGCAATCAGAGGAATCCTATGAACAACATGTCACGAAGCCTTCTCACTAAAGCTGCTCCTGTCAATTTGGAGGTGCTCTAGGTACTTCTCGACGCCCTCTTTCAGGGATAACATCGGCACCATTTGTTTATCACTGCCAACAAGATATAAAGGACCTCAATGTCTTAAATTCACAAATACAAATTACTTTTAAAGAAACAAAAAGGCATTCAATTTTACTATGAAGGAGGAGAGCAGGGGATCATCTGGCTTTCCAGCTGAAACCACATCTGAACAAATGGAACGGGCGGGATGTCTGCATTTTTTTCAGCCTCCTCCATAAACAAGCTCGCGAGATCACTTAGTCCAAGCTGAACAAGGTACTCCTTGATGTAAGTATTCAAGTGGCTGCGGAGAAGTTATAGAATTTAGCAGGCATGGAGATACAATATGACATACAGCACAACTTATCAGTAATTATTAGAAATACATTATTTGGGACAACAATTCAAACAAGAGTAAGTCATCCACAGTTGACTCACGAAAAAGAATCCCTGAAACAAAATGTCATTTGATCCATTCAAAGGAAGCCAAATTTGATCGCCGTGACATTTAAATTCCATCAAGAGCAATAAACTCAAGTCACGATGCATCGATCAATAAGAGTTGCATACAACGAAGAACATCAAGAACAGTGGTTAAGGTTTAGGATTTTTTTTTTTTTTATAATCATTCCATGTTTATAAGGCCTATATAAATCCCGAACAGAAGGAATAAAGTATATACTTGGACACCAGATATGTAACCTTGAATAAACTCGCATCCTACCTGAAAGCTCCAAACTAACAAATGTACAATTGAAATGCACAAGAGAAAAAACATGATGTTAGCTGCCATTCTTACTGAATGTCTTTTTTAAGTGTACACAGAGAAGAACTACGCAATCTCAAGGGCAGAATCCCACTACACATCAATCCACAGAGATGCGTCCAAAGATAGAGAAGAGAACAACATTGAGCTTACCTCATTGGAGAAGATCCGCCGTGCGAAGTGAACGCGGTAGCAGGAGGAGCCGCCGCCGCCTGGAGACTGCCGACAGAAATGGAGAAAAGTCAGGAAGTATTTATACTCCCGGCGCGGGGAGGGCAGGGAACCTCTCAGGCGCATGCTTGTGGGTAGGTTTTGTATCCGTAAGCAGATGAGTGCCATACCAGGGAAAAGCACATTACTCAAACATCATCTCCAGTGAGTTTGCTAAGAATTTTCTTTAGATAAGCAAAAGAAATTTATTGCACAATGGCGTCAAGCAGATGCTAGCCCATGTAATAAAACATGAACGCAATTTGCGTTATTAGGTATAGGAAAGAATGCACGTTAGTAATGTCATTTCCACACCACCAAAAGGCGTGGAAAGCCATCTATCATTCGATCTAAAAAATCAGTCATCCCATTCTCAAAGGCTCTCCTATTTCTTCCTTCCAAATAAAACAGTAAGCTAATGAAATGGAGAAACCATGAACACAGCCCATAGAGCCGCTGCTCTCGCAAAAAATGCGCTGAAACAACTAGCGACAGCCTTTGCAAGCAACAGATGAATTCAAAAGCCTTGATCACACCAGTACAGTGAGCAGACCCGAAAAAGAAACACGTAAGAAACATAGCATCATGTCGACTTCAAGTTCCTCGGTCTGGAACTTTCCGAATGAAAAACCCCCGGTCCCTAAATTCTTACTTAAAACTAGCCACACGCATTGATGAAATAAGCAAAGAACAGAACTAAAACAGCAAAAAAAAAGAAGATCTCAAAGATCGCGCAGTGGGCAAACCTCGCGAGAGGAGGAGAATCATCTCGCGACTCCGCCGAAGGTGCACCAGAAGAAGGTGCCTCGTCGTGCGAAGCCGAAGGCGGACTTCAAATCAAAAAGCAGAGATCGTCAGGAGGAAGAAGAAGACGGAAGAGAGGGAGAGCTTGTTGAAGAAGGAGAAGACGGAGAAACCTGAGAGGCGGCGGCGACGACCAGCGAGGATCCCAGTCGCTCATGATGAAGGGGGAGGGATATATAGATATATGCACCACCGGCGGGGAGCGTGGGGAGGGCGGGAAGCCACTCGCCGTCGCCGCCTCTTCCTCCTCCACACCTCCAACTCCTCTCATATAAGCGAATGGGAAAACGCGTGAAAAAATGGGCATGGGTTTCCCTCACAGTCCTCATATCCTCCTCCACCGACTGTCTGCTGAGCGAGGGAACGAGCGAGGAGAACTGTGTTTTCGTGCTCTTGGCTCTCTGTGTTTTCTGCCTTGCTAAAGCGAACGAGCGAGCGAGCGACGCAGGAGAAAAAGAGGGAACGGGCAAGATGACCATATGAAGTAGTAGCAGCAGCAGTAGAAGTACGTCGTCAAATTTGTTTCCTTTTTTTTTATTTCCTTTTCTTTTCCCCCAAAACCGGTGGCCCCCGCGCCACGACGGAGCAAAGAGACAGAACATCCTTAAAAGTCTTTTAACCCCATTTCTGTTCTCATTCGTACAAAAATTTTTATTTTTTCATTTTCATTTTATTTTTGGGTCGGAGCCCCTCATTTTTTTATGTCCCCGAGTTTACGAAATGGGTTTATATTCCCGGGACAGTTCCCTATTATTGATCCCGGTGGAACATTTTTTGTTGCATGTTTCATGAAACTATATGCTTTCAAGCCGAGCAAACCAATTATCTCATGATTTTTTTATGTTTTAAGAAAGAAGAAAAAGTCATAAGATCTTTCGTGGGTTACTTGGGCAAAAACAAGTTAGAATTATTCTGCTCATTAAGGATACTGTTTTAATTAAAGCATTATAATGGTAAAAGTTGAAACATGGAGGAGATCTTGCAAATTTAAATGGAAGATGCATTTGCACTTTCAGTCTCTCCTCCTATTCTGCCTACTAAGTTCGCAGACCACGCTCAAAAGCTGGCGCAACAGTGGATGGGATGGGCACAGTGACCGGTCTTGACGTTTGCACCGTTTCCAAATCTTCCACTTTTAACAACTGAGAAGCAAGCTCTTTAGAGGATGAACAAGATAACGTTTGCTTAGATGAAGGATAGGCATTTTCTACAAACCAAGTGAATCTCCATATATATGAAAAATGCTCTTCAAGAAAAAGCTTTCTTTGTTGGGCTTTCGCGCCGTCGTCACGAGAATGCAACTATGATTTTAGTTGTTTTAATTGATCCGATTCCAAGCTTGGAAATAAATGAGTTTAGAAATCATTTAGAAAATCCGCTGATATGAGTTTTGCCACCTACAATTTTTGAAAAATGTAAAAAAATATATTGGGATTACTAGATAGATCAAAACTTATTTTTATAATAAATTTAGAATACGTGAATATCGATTTAATATCGTAAACCATTGAATTTGGACGCGGTGAAATTTTAATAAAATACAAATTATCTGTTGAAATTAGCAAATCCCATTTTATTTCATTTTTTTGGGGCGGGTAAAGCACTTGAAATTAGTGAAAATAGTTTCTGTTTTTTTTTAATACCAAAAGCAGCCATTTTGCTTCATCTCCAGAGACGACAAACCCAAAACTCTCGTCCCCATCTTCTTCGCGCAAATAAGCACTTGAAATTATTAAGGAAGTCTGAAGCTGGACGCGCTTTTGAAGATGGAGATCCTGCAAATCAATGGAGATGGATTTGCACTTTCGGTCTCTCCTCCTATCCTAAGCCATTGGCTAATGATGCAAAAGCTGACGCAGTGATGGATGAGACGGGATGTGTACAGTGACCGATTGTGAATATCTTCGTTTTCATTATTATTGCTTAAATATATAGGTTAATGGAGATTTTTTTGGTCACAGCGACTCTCCTCCTGTCGAAGCTAAATATGGCTTCGAGCTTTATTACTGGATTGCCCTTGAGTTTTCAAAAATTTCACGTGGATCCTAACGTAAACTATTTGTGGAACTCCATATTTTCATTCCCTTGTGAATATTTAGTTTTCAAATTCAATCTAACCAGGATATTTTATATTATAGCTTTTCTAATCAGTTAGATGTTGTTGCATCATCTAAATCAGATTATTTTTGTTCAAGGTACTATTATAAGCTACAATTTGTTGGGCAAAAAAATAAGTAAGGATTGATCTCCTATTTAATTTCAATCATTATAAAGTTCGCAGACTAATGCTGCAAAAAGCTGGGGCAGTGATGGATGGGATGGGATGGGCACATTGACCCCGATCTTCACGTTGCTGCACCATTTCCAAAACGCCTTCTTCCACTTTAACAACAACAAATGGCTTTTTAATATCTTCATTTCCTCTTCTTCTTTTGTTCTTATTTTCCCTTTCAATTTCTCTCTTTCGGGTAAATATCATCACGTGGCTCTTTTAACATTCGTTCACACGGGAGGACATGGTTCACATCTGCCGTCGGCAATAAAAAATACGGAATAATGACATAAATAATTTTTAAATTTTAATTTTATATGCAGTGTTTTTTTTAACTTTCAATTTATTTAATACAGTCTCTGAATGTCCGATATATTTTGAATATAATTCATGGACTATATAAAAATGTTCAATATAATTTTTAAACTCAAATTAATATAATGACAACATTGAACAATTTTATATGATCCAAAGCCTAGTTTGAACATGTACTAAAAGTTCAGAGACTACATTGAACATTAAGCTAAAGTTCAGGGACCATATTAAATAAATTAAAGTTTATGACCGATTACACATTGAGCTAAAGTTCATAAATTATTTGTGTCATTTTTTCCTAAAAACATTTCAATCTTTTCATTAATAATAAATTAAAATCCAAAGTAGACTTAATTTGTAAAAAAAACTGAGCTTTTACTGGAAGTCTCATTCGTTTTAATATTTTTTATACAAAAAAAGAGTATTTTAACAAATGATTTGAACTTTCGGAAAGAATGGATGATACTCAACTTTCAGTTAAAAAGGAGTTAAAAGAATTGTAACATTCTGGATTTTGACCCATTTTTGGGATTTATAAAACGCGTGATTTGTCAGTGTGATTATAGTAGAATCTCGCCCGAGAATTAATCACTCTCGGTTATTATTTTAAACTAGAGATTTCGCTAGAATCGCACTCGATCAAATTTTTGTCGTTATTTAGACCCTGAACTTGGCAGTCAATTTTCGGGAGTTTCAGGACGAAATAAATTGGACGGTGTCGACATTAATGTGGTCAGTATCGAGATTTTCAGGAATAATGAAAAATTGGGAGTTTTTGACCAAGAGTGAATTTGGACTAGTAGATCTCTCTCGTAAAAATTTAGTCTCATTAATTTGGCCTTTATCCATTTTTATGTGCGAGGTCTATTTAAGAGCGATAGGTAATTTTCGATTTTGAATTTGGACCCTCGATTTGCGTTTATTAAAGAAATGAAGTTTAATTTTTTAATTCCCTCCTCCTCTCTCTCTCTCTCTCTTCCGCGCGTACGTTTCCCCCCCTAATCCGCGCACGTTCCCTCCCTCTCTCTCTCTCTCTCTCTCTCCCCTTTCTCTTCTTTTCTTCTGACCGCACGCCACATCCCCCTGCAGAAGTCCACTCACGCCCATGCCCATGCACCCCCTCTCCTCTGACTCTGCAGACCTCTCTCCTCTCCCTTCTCTTCTCTCTCCTCCCCTTTTTCTCTCTCTTTTCTTTCGTGTTCTTCTTCTTGGTGGTCCTCTTGGCCGGGACTTCTGGTTCCAGCGTCCACCCGCCCGACCAGTCGCCGCCGACCGCCACCGCCATCCGCCTCGCGCCGCCGCCTCCCTCCTCGCGTCGCCGCCGCGCCACCACGTCGCGCGGCCGCTGCTCTGGCGCGACCAGTTCGCTGCCCCCCTCTCTTCCTTTATTTTCTCTCTCTTGGTCCCTGCCCGACCGTCGCCGCCGTGAGTCACCGCCCGCCGTGCCGGAGCTACTGCTGCCTCGGCGACGTTGCTGCTTGTTCTGTCCAACTCGTCGTCGCCCGTCCGGCCACAACTCCGGCGACGTTGCTGCTGCTGCTCTCCTCTGTTTTTCTCCCCCTCCGCCCGAACAACACCGCCGCCACCCCAGCCGTCGCCGCCTCGCCCAGCCGTCCAGTCGACCCTTCCTCTCTCCTCTCCGCCCCGTGAGACTCGTCCCCCTCTCTCCCTCTCTGTTTGGCCTTGAGAGGCCTCTCGCCGGAGGAGCTCCGGCGCCGGCGTTACTGTTCCGGTGCAGACCCGCCGCCTCGCCCAGCCGTCCAGCCGTCTCATTTTTCTTTTTTTCTCTAACCGTGCCTCTCTCTCTCATTCTCTAGGCCATGGAATCGTCTAAACCATCGCCTAGGTTCGCGTCGTTCGCCGAAAACCGCTGCCGCCGTTACTGTTCCGGTGAGGGCTAGCCGCTATCGCCGCGTGCTTGGCTCGGTTTGAAGCGTAGGACACCCCGTGAGTTTGACCCTAAACCCTAATTAGGCTAATTTACATTTCTAGACAGGTTTAGGGGTTAATTAGGGTAAATTAGGGGTTAAATCATGGAGATAATTAAGGGCTGGTTTTGTGGTGTTTTTGGTGACTAAGAATGATTATTTGGTCGAGGTTTAGTGGCCCGTATAGTGCTGTGATGCGGCGAAGCATGGGTGTCGGGATTTGGATAAAATGGTGGACTCAAGGGATGAAATCGATAGACTGAGAGGTGGCTATTTTTGTGACTATTCGACGGGCTTAGTGCGATAAAATAATGGAGGATTAGTGGCCCGAGAGGCGCAATAAATGGGCTGGACAGTTTGAATTAAATCGGCCCGAGTTCGGGAAAGTTCGGGTTCGAGATGTGGATTATAGTGCGCGCCGTATTTTGGTTTGTGGTGGCTGATTAAAATAATATTTGGGGAGTATAATAGAGCATTTTGATGATGATCATTAGCCTAGAAATTACGGTATAATGGTCGCCCACGATGGGACTAAATTCGGGCGCGGTGCGATTAATTTGAGGTCCAAGCGTGCGATTACCGGAATTGATCAATTTGTGTAATTGATTGGCTAATTGAGCCTCGGTTGTGGTTAATTTGATGGTGTCCTGTCGCATGTCGAGCGGGACTGAGAATGGATTAGCCTGGCGGGCCTCGAATGCGCGAGTGCTTGTTGACCCTATTATGTGAATTTGTACGTGGGTAGTGTGTCAATTTGATGCTATGGCTGATTTGAATTGATTGTCTGATTTGGGCACGTTGATTTATGAATTTGAATATGCGCAGTACAAGTTGAGTATGTTACATCGTAATTTGCGCATGTGGATGCCCAAATGTGAACGTGATAGCCATGAGTATGCATCTCAAGCATTGGCACGGTATGAGCATGTATGAATGTGCCCGAATGACATTTGCATTGTGATCACTTAAAATGCCCTGATGCGTTTTACGCGGGGTTCAGATAAGAATTGGTGCTTGTGAGTGTGTGATCACAATAAACCCTTATGCGTGTTACGCGGGGTAGTGAACCCGTCTGGAGGCGTGTTACGCGGGACGATGCCCGATTTACCGGAAGATGACCAACATGATGCGTTTTACGCGGGTAATGTGTCAGAACCTGATGCGTTTTACGCGGGCCAGAGATCGATCTCGAAGTGATAGACCTGATACGTTTTACGCGGGTCGGACCTGATGCGTTTAACGCGGGTCGGAGGAGAAATTAAGAAATGGCTGAGTGCTAGTGTGCAAGTGTGCGATAATGCATTGATGAGGCATGAGCATGAGTGCGAGCACTAGCATATGCATAACATGTGTTGTGACATAGAAATGCGCGTGTATATGCTGTAATTAAATTCTGTTGCGTGGCTACTATTGTTGATTTG
Organism: Syzygium syzygioides; assembly: GCA_031216285.1. Classification (NCBI taxonomy): domain Eukaryota; kingdom Viridiplantae; phylum Streptophyta; class Magnoliopsida; order Myrtales; family Myrtaceae; genus Syzygium; species Syzygium syzygioides. Next base: position 26,171,076 of record CM062247.1, read on the forward strand.
ACGCCTAACCTGCAGGGTCCAGTAAGATTAAATTTAGGTCCGAGGGCCTAAGTCAGTTATGTGTGTATTATGTGTTGTTAGCGCTTGTCAGGAGGTGCACGTTAGCCTAGTTTAGGTTTAGGGAATTACTCGCTGAGATTTATTCTCACGGTTGTTGAAAACCGATTTTTCAAACCCCAGCCTTGAGGATGGCAGGCGTACCGATGCGTTTTTGGGAGGAGCCCTCGGCTAATTGTAGAGCCTGAACCTGAGCCACTTACCCCTTTTTGTCAGTAGTGGCCTTGAACCGCTTTTGGTTTTTGTTGGTGTTCGGGTTGTACTTGGATATTGTATATAATTTCCAATACCAGTGCAAGTGTTAATTTCGGTGGTTACCCTTGGTCGTGTGTTTATTTAATGTACGGGCGGTGAACTGCTTCCGCATGTGCTTTATATCTTTGTGTTGGGTGTTGGGTTGGCGACGCGTCCTGGGATGTTGCACACAAATCGACCTCTGAGAGGGACGTGGCGCGCCAAGAAGTGCGGGGCGTGACAAGAATTGCTTATCATTTGCCGTCCATGAAGTTTTCCTTTTTAGTACCAGTGAAGCAGTACTAAATAAGATTTTATCTCATGGATAAGTATTTGAATAAATATTTCCCCAATGTTGTTTGTTGTTGATCATTCTAGTGCATTTAGTTTTTTTCTGTCTGCTAGACTTTATTACAAATTGAGCAGAACTTTTATAAGAAAGGTATTTTGACTTTGATTTCACACCCGCTGGAGATAGAAAATCTTTAACATTTATCTAAAAAAATATGTCGTCCACATGAAAGCGTGAGTTTTTTCATTACTATTGCTTAAATTTTTAGAAAACCCACAAAACATCCACAACAATACACATATTATGATCGTAACGACCACCAATTGAGCTGCCATCATCTCAAGCTTAGATCGAGCGGCCATGATCTCGAGCTTCCAAATTGAAAGTCCAATGGTTGTTGCCACCTTGACCATGGTTGCCACAAGCTTAGAGCTTGAGCTTGCAGCTATGATGGCCGCAATTAACCTTCATCTCTCTCTTTGTGACATCCAAAATTTTTCACGTTTTGTAATAATATTTAAAATGATTTTCCGTGATCATTATCACTCGGATTACGATGTGATAGAAGGTTGACATGTATGTTAATGGTGTAGTGTGATGGTAATTAATTAATTGTCGCCATATTAGTTGAAGAAATGATCTATAAGCTCGAAGTTTCATATTGGATGATTTTCAAACATTAAAAATTTTATTGAGTTAAGGTATCACTTTTATTCTATACTTTCATTAATGATTTTAGCGGTTTCAAATTTTTTTTCTAATTTACCGACATTTCAAACGAATACCGATTTCTTTATTTATTTACCGCAATGTATAGTATATATCCAAAATAACCTAATATCTTCCTCTATTTAATTAAATTATGTTATTGTCACTATATTAGCATGAATAAATGTCTTAATTCTCACCTTATTTTTGTCACATACCTAATTTAAATGCTTTGAATCTAAGCCCATGACATCATGCATGACTTATTACATTTTTAACTCGAGCAAGTTATTATCTAAATGTAACCATAATTATTTGTTATTATAGGTTTTAACCCAAGTCATTTAATGTGACCCCAAAATACTTTTCATTGTGGCAAATTTTTGAAAGATAAAAGACTAAAAGGCATTTCTTCTTCTTCTTCTTCTTCAAGTGCAAATTTTCTTTTTCACTCTCTTTCAACAAAGAAATCAAAGTTCAAGCTCACTTTCTATCTAAGTTTCTTGACAAGGTATATTATTGGACTTCCCTTTCCTTTTTCTTTATCAAATAAGCTTTGTTGTTTTTTTAAATAATAAGATTTGTTAATTTTAGTATCTATTTGATTTCAAGGTGGTTAGAGGCTTGCTTTGTTGAAGATTTCACTTTGGGTAGGTGAAAACTCTAAGGACTAAGCTAGAATAATTTATTTAGTACTCTTGATATTGGTTGATTGATTGTTTGTTATCTAGTTTAGATGTTATGATATGTGTGAGCAAGTTTCAATAGATGTATGTTAAGCTATGCTGATTGTTGAGCTTGAAGTAAAAAGTGTGGTTCTTGAGAGATTATTAAAAGGTTTTGGTGTATTTTTGAGTAGGAAAAGTGTGGAAATGGTAAAACTAGGCATAAAATGGTACTTTGGTAAATTTTCTTTTTAAGGTAAGGAAGAATTTCGAATTTACAGAAATGAAGAGGGGCTATGAACAGTATTGTATTATGATTTTTAGTGTTAATGAGTGGGTTTAAGGATTATTAATTAAAGTAAATCAAACTGGTTGAAAAAAATCAGTTTATAAGCTTTAGGGACAAATTTGTAATTTCACCAAGTGGGGCGAATCTATAAAAACTGGAAGTTCTGGGGACTGTTCACAACATGTGGAACCTCATTTTGTTAAGTGGTTACGTTAGTTTTTAGAGATAATTGCTTAATTAGGTCATATGTTTAACTATGTAAAATTGGACCAATTTCTATTAAGTAATTAAAAGTGGGCAGTTTTGAAAATTTTGTAAAATATGTGGTATCTACGATGTAAATAAAATATTTGTGTGTTTTAAATAGCATATTAATAGCATATAGTTTTTATTTTAATTATTATGGTTTGGTGGATTAAAAAATAGAAAATTAGAGGTAAAATTATAAAATGAGAAATTTACTAGGATAATATTCTAATTCTAAGAATTAGGAATTATAGAAATAATCTCTATTATATGTGGTAAAAGTGAGCTTAATTAAGAGGGTTTATAATAAATAAATAAATGAAAATTAAATGAGATGCTAAATTATGGAGTAGTAGTGTTTAAATGTTGTAGAACTTGCAAAAGTTCTTCTCTAATTGATATTGGCTTGGTGAAAAGAAAAAGAAAGTTCTCATGTTGAAAGGTGCATAATTAATTGATTGTCTTGTATATTATGTGAAATGTAATAGATTGACATATCGTTGTTTGCGATTATAAGTATGAAAATACGTGACATGTTTTGCATTGTAAATAATTATGTAAGTCTTTGATGTTAAGTAATTAAGACCTTTGCCACAGCCTATTCGCCATCGAGCGAATTCTCTTGTATGAGTATATGGATGAGACTTCGGAATTAGCCATATTCTACCGTATGAAACGGTTCTCCACAAGGTTGAAATGATATGAAATTTTATGATGACATGGCTCTTGTAGTCATGGTATGACATGGCTTTGCCATGGTATGATGTTAAGAAATGACCATAATCACATAAATGTACAGTGGTATATTTATCCTCACTAATGAAGATGACACCCGTGATGAGTGGGCTGAGGCGTGGCAAAGGATATAAATGATTTCATTCCTCGTGAGTTAGTGGTGACGATACCTCGTTAGTCAAGATGCCTCGTGAATCGATATGGTCCTAGCTAGTGACAAATGTGAATTCATATGTGTGAATCGATGAGATGTTATGTGATATTCATGATATATACCATGCCATCCGCTTGCACATGAGTGATTGATTTTATGCGATGTTATTGTTGTTTCATTGAGACGTCATGATTAGAATGGTATTGTCATTATTCATGTATTTTTGCACTCTTTGAACTCATAATTATTGTTGATACCAGGTTAAGTAGTAAGTGAATCTTCTACCTTAAACTTAGATATTTCAATTTCTAGGCCTTGGCTCACTCCTTATTTTTCAGATATGTAGGATAGATCCCTCGCCGCCACCGCGTTTTGGAGCCCCCATATTTTTTTATTATAATTATGAAGATGTATTTATCGCTGGATCACCAGTGTTTTATACTAGGTGTACTTCCGTTATATGAGTCGACGTAGGGTTACTAGAGTATATAATCCATCATTATGTTGCTTGGTATGTTAATATTGAGGGCGAATTAGTTGGACTGCTTGGAGGCTTTGATGGTCCTCCAGGGTTTGGCAATGATGGCACGTCGTCGAGCGAAGTCATCGACCCGGTCTGATAGTATACAAGCAAGCTTTTAGGCGTAGTAGTATCATGCTGAAGTTAAGCGACGCTGATCTTTCCTAGAAATTATATATTTTGTTTTTTGGCTGAATGTTATATTATAGAGCTGGTGATAATGTTTATAAAAAGATGCGTATGTATTTTATTAAATTTATATGAGAATTTTGTAAATGCTTTGATATGCTTCCACATATTTTTTATAATTATTAGTAAAAATTAGAAAAGACACGTATCGCGCGTGACATTTTGGGGCGTCACACTCTCGATATGGGAAATGAATACTATTTTAGAGTGTTCTTGTAATTAATGCTGGAAGTTGGTAGATGGGAAGATTGAATTTCCACCCTTAGATTAAGGAGAGATGTATGGTTTTAATTAAAGGAGCACTTATATATATAAGGTCTCATCTCCCTCGTTTGTATTATCTCACACAAGTAATAAAACTCCAGAGTTTCTCTTTTTAGAATCTTGTGAATGTGATGATAAATGCCGATTTAGAAAGAAATTCCCGCACACTAAAAGCAAAACGTGTAAAAGCCTTATGGCTCGCAAAAGCTCTTCGACCGGGATACATTGAAGTAATAGATACCACACAAAATAAGTAGTAGACCATATCACACACTTCACTTAATATAAAGTTTCGGACTTCTTCGCAACTGGACCAATCCCTAGGTTTCTAGTTCTAGATCAAACGAACTGTGAGGAAAATTATGATTGTGACTCATATAGATGGTTCAAATTGATTCCTTTCAATTGGCATTAGCGCAGCTACGGCTTCTGATGCTGTAGGAGCCTCGTGACCTATTTTTTTTCCCGTTACCTTGCACAAATTGGATTGATTGATCTTGCCTCGTTGTTCCTGGCGGAGGCTGAGAAAAATGTTCAAGCGGGCATTCCACCCATTCCGTTTGTCCAAACGTGGGTTCATTTGGACAACCGATTGACTGTCAGCCCCGCTGCGCATTGGTGTTGTTCGTTAATTGTAGTTACTACTAAGATTGTCTCTTGCACTTACAAATTTATTCATTAGTCTTTTTTTTGCAATGATAAGCAGATGGCGATGCTCGCCCTCAATCAAGGCATTGTGCAATACCTTCACCACCTAAATGTTGACACATATGAATTTAACGAAAAAGCTTGGAAACGTCCCAACCGTCAGGTTCATTTGATTGAGATATGGGTGGATCGTATCTACCCAGGCTTAATCTCCCAATTTATCACAGATGTACTAATTTGAGATTTTTGGTTGTCAAAAAATTAGTTTGGGCAAATTTGTCACATGTGTACCAGTTTGGGGTTTTTCGTGATAATAACCCTAAATTAATTGACAGAGTTGCATATAACAAAAGAGAAGAATATCAAAAACTGCATTTTCATTGGAGATCGATTGACCTGTCACTCATTTTCATTTTTGTTTTTAAATTGAATTGCATATTTGGAACAATCAGGTCAAGAGTTTTTCGTAGGTGCAAAAATCGAATCAATGGGATGTTGAATAGAAAAGTTATGACCGGTAAAAACTTTGGTAAAATTTTTTTTGATAAGATGATTTGAAATGCAACATTGTGATATTTATAGGTTTCTAATATCTAAATTAGGTCAATCACGACATTTGAATTCTAACCGAACAAAATATTATGACCATCCGATTGTTTTGATCTAAGAAATTCGCAATCCTAACACTTTTTCTTATGTTGAACCATATTTTTGGAACAATCAGGTCACAAGCTTTTCATAAGTGCAAAAATTGAATTAATGAGATGTCGGATAGAAAATTTATGGCCGGTCAATTGGGTCACGAGCTTTTTGTCACCGACACTTTTTCTATTAAATTGAACTGTATTTTTTGTTCCATAAGTGCCAAAATCGAGTTAATGGTATGTACGGAAATATTATGTCCAATTAAAGTTTGAACATTTTCTTGGTCATCGATCCTTTGCAGACATATTGAAAACTCATAATATAGGTTATCTATCTATTTCACAATTACGATCGGATTTACATTTATAGAAACTTGTTGGAGTGGTTTTACTTATGTTTTTTATTAATACGTTATGATATTCTATCAAATGCTCCACATTTTTAATTCCTTAGCATAAATTAATGTATATGCCTTATGGGAGGCAACAAACTTATTACCCTCGTTATTTTGTCGAGTTAGCGTTCTACATTTTTTTCTTTTTTGTCTGACTCTTCTCCTAAGGCAGCTTTTATTCGAGCATTTACGTTAGAAACTTTGAAATATCTTCTTCGAGATAGCGTTCTCCATTTGTTTTCTGTCCAAATCTTCTTTGGCTAGGGTTCTTGTTCAAACATTACATCGTGTTATGTTCTTCTTTTTCTGTATTTTCTTTGATTGATCTCCAATGGAGCCACATTTCTTGATGTTTTTTTCTCTTTCATTGTATAGATCTGACTATTATTCCGGAGAGTGTGTATATATATAATATCTTCATCTATCTCATTGAGTAATTGATTTGTAATTTTGGATCATGTTTGTCTAGTATGCAATCGTCTATGTTTTGTGAAGTTGGAGATCTACTCTTCTACTTTTTGTTTGATTCTTCAAGCTACTCTCCGCCTTCTTCCTATTCTTCTTACTGGCAATTTGCATTTCGATTGTCGATGACAAGGCTACTTCTGATATTGTGGCAACTTCACACGATGTATCTTCTTTTAAGTTAGCTAAATGTTGTTGACACGTGACTTCGTCAGCAAACCCAACACGTATTTTCAAAAGAAAATCATTTCACGAATCAAGTTTCCCAATTACAACGGAATTCTACCCACAACAAAAAACAGTCAGTTTACATGACTGTATATATTTTTCTCATTGCATTTCTTCTACATGTACAAAACTAGAGGTATTGGACTTCACGAATACCTAGATGTCATTTCATATATGCCAGTCATGCATCCCACAAAGTTTAGGGATCGAGTTCGCGGATAATGTCAGAATTCGACCCCTAATCAAAAACATCATCGTTCCGCCGTCATACACTTAGTTCTTCCAACAGGTTTCTTCTGCACTTTGCACTACGGACATCATAGCATTAAGACGTTAGGCCTAGTGTAAAAGAGTTTGACAAATAAATGCCCCAAAGCCCACGGACAAATTAAATCCCACAGCCGAACTCAACCGGTTTTTTTAATGAATTTTTTACTCTGCTTCTCCTTCTCGGTGGAAGGCCCAAACAAGCTTGAAAAATTACAAACTTGGTATTACAATGAGCGTCTTTGAGTCTATTTTCCAATGATATATGGCCCATGCATTGATTCCAAGTGTAGCTTCCCAGGTTTGGCTTTTTCTGAGAAGGTGTTAGCAGAGCCGCTGTGTGAAAAATGATAATGTAGGGCCTCCCCCAATATCCTGTCGGCGCAAATTTTTTAAACAAGCTTCGTAGACGTGTTGTTAACTCAGTTCTCTTAAAATTTCAGCCAAAACGGACAAACGAACCAGTACGTACTCGCTGTTTTTTCGCAACTGTAAAATTTGCCTTGGAGTTGACCGACTTTTCCTCGTGGGCAACAAGGTCCCTTGAATCAAGGGATGTCCATGGGGGTTTGATTGAAGAGATTTGAACTTGATTTGAATGACTTAATGTGAGCCCCTTTATTTAAGGAGCAAATCAAGGGACCAGGATTTCTTAGATGACTTGATCCAATCTTGACGGCGCGAAGAAACATTGGGTAATAGACTTGAAACTGTGGCCATTGGATAGGACATTTGGACAAAGTCCCCAAGGCCAATCCTACATAAGGCCATTCAAGCCATTTTTTTAGGGTTCTTTGGCTCATTTAACTCTTAGACTCCCTTAATTCTCTCTTGCTCTCTCTCTAATCCCCCAAAGTACCCATAGGTCGTAGGCCCCCTTCTAAGCCGTGTATGTTTACGTGTGTTCCCGAGTTGTGACTGCCCCGCCTTGCTCACTTTAGGTATGGATCCTCCTATCTCTCTTGTGCTAAGACTTTAAGTCATTCGCTGAGGATTCCGGGCTTAGATTGTTGTCTAAAGCCAAGGTCCAGCGGTTCGCCTCGTCGTGGGCGTTGCAAGCCTATTGCCTCTATCTACTATCCACTAACTTGGTAATGTCACTCTATTTATGTGGTTTCATGTAGTATATTGCATGTGTGTGAATCTAAATGCATGTTAAGCGTGGATGTGTGGTCCACTGGTCCTTCCTCCCGTAGCCGTGCCCCTCTAGTGTTTGTCTTCTTATTTTTGTTCATCTTTTGAGTTAAAATCTCGTACATTTGTTTCGGATCTAGCTGTGGCCGAGAGCCAAGCGTAACATTTAATCCCATTCCCTTCGTCGTCCAGGTTATTTATATTCTCATCATGATGTAGTTGCTCGTTGGAGTCCATTTGCCATCAAAATTGCATCGTAGAAGCTTGTATGATCATTTTGTGAGCTCGGTCCCTTAGCGGACCTCTTGCCTACCCCCAATGCTTGCTGAACCGCGACTGGTTCAGCACGTTAAGGGGCTTTAGATGCATTCTCCCTATGTACTGAGGTGGCCCCGGGGACCCGTTGTCGCGTCGGGGAATTTCCGTGTCCATTCTAGTCCATTTAGAGTGCAAATAACAACTCTTAGCTTGCTTTTAGCACGCTGGACAACCCGGCTTGGAGTCCTCATTTGACTTCCCTAAGGGTCTTGGATGGTCCGGGGCATCCCTACCGTTGTCATGTCTTATCGTTGTTGGACTACTTATATCGTTATGGATATAAAGATATAAATTGCGTCTTAGTATATTTTAGACATATAAATCATGTTATTATGGACATAAACGTAATTGACAAAAAAAATCATAAAAAGAAAAGGGTGAAATTCGTAATTAGTGAGAAATCGAGAAATCGTGCTCTTAGAGATGTTCCATCTCATTTTTAGTGACACCTCATGTTAGGGTTGCATTTAATGTTAAAAATATGAAAAGCAGATTGACTTTCACTAGTAAACAGCATTAATTTGTTACCTAAGTATAGTATGTTCTGATTTGGTATTGCATGGTCATCGTCTAGTTTTTTATACGAAGCATGCTTTTTTTGGGGGGTTAAGAAAAGGGGCCGAGCTTGAAAGAAGCATGCCTCATTTAATTAAAAAAGGAAAGTCGCACGTTTAATTTTGAGTGTTAGCTCATGGGGTCCTATCCCAGGCTTAATAACAGGACGGTGTGATATTCTTTGCCCGATATTGTAATGGGTTTTACTTTCCGTAATTTATATCATGTTAACATATCATGCTTTGTATTTGATGTGATTGTACTTGTGTGATCGTTTTATGTTCTTGTAAAAATTTGCGAAGCATGGTCATTTAGATGGATGTGCTTAGAATTTAAAAATAAGCAAGATCACATGATCGAAAAGTTTTCAAAATGATGAGAAAAGGTATCAAGTATGGGTGCTAATAGATTTTAGCGTAATCAAATTCCTATTCCCCAAATCTCTATTTTGCAGAAGTGAATGAGCTCCCGCATTTGACTTAAGCTCCTAACCGACCCAAAATAGGTCATTGGCGACTTCCAAAATGAAATGGCATGTTAATCATAATGAAATGAGTCAACTAAATGTCGCGGATTGATTGGATTTGGGAGGACTCATGCTAAGTGTTAACACAACCTCACACGAGGCTCTAGCCACTCTCACTCAGCAAGCCATAATCCTTACCAATGTCCATTGTCCCCCACTTGAGGAGGGCTCACAACACCTGTTCAAGCATATAATTTGAAACTTGAGGAAATTGTTCAATTAATCTTAAACTTCTTATACGAATGTGATAACTCTATAAAAATAGAGTTATTTTATCTACTTTAGGCAATAAATAATGCAATATTTGTTAGAATATATTTGGATTTCCTTTTATTTACTTAATATTTCCTTGTTTATGCAGAATATTGAGATATGGAGAAAATAAGGAAAATATGGCAAAAAGAAGAAAAGGAATATGCGATCCAGAGAAGAGTTAGAAGATGGATATTACATTGGGAATTCTGCGATTTATTCACTAATTTTATGCGAAAAAAGAAGTAATTGCCTTGTGAGAGGAGTCTTGAATGTCATGATATAAATAGGATAACTTGGGGGAACATAGAATCAGAAAGAGAGATCGTTTTTGTTTTCAGTGTTCTGAGAGTTTCTCAAGTATTTTGAAGAGAAGACAAAAGTGGTGACAGAATTTTTGTTCTTTGATTCAAGATGTTTGATTTAATTTCTATTTTCGTTTCTTCTTCTATTATGTTCTAATTTTCTTTGTTAGAGTTACGATGTAGCCTAACTATGATGATATGAATTTCATACTTTTTATGCTTTGCAAGTAATTTCATTCATGTAAGTTATATATTATTGTGCTTAATGCGTTTAGGTGATTGGCCACCACTTGAATGATCTGATGTGCATGTTTGAGACTAAAAAGTGATAATATGCAATTGCTCTTTATAATATATAACCATGAATTAAATGTGGATAGAAATATACCATGTTATTTGTGTAGCTTTCGGTGATAAGGTGGTCCAAAAGATTCATTGTAAATCGGGAATATTCACAGATTTTAATGCGCTTATGTTTAATTAAATTTACATAGAAATATAGTGAATTAATAAACTGAGTAGGTTTGCCATACCTAGAGATAGGAAAGTAAATAGATTAGGAAATTCCGCTATCACATGCTTGATATTGTTCTTGTATGCATAATGATCCGAAATTCATATCTAGTGGTTATGGTGAAATCGCATGCTCTAACATGTTTTACCTGATTGATTATCTGCCTTTAGTTTATAAAATTTCGTTTTTACAAATTGTCAATTTTTATTTGTTCTCAATTATATTTTGATATGTTAGATAAATTTTAGAATTAGTCTATTTTTAATATTTAATTGGTTTATTATCATCAATCTCTGTGGGACGATGCTCTTCTTATCATTATATTACTTGTTTAACACGTTCATTGACACGTGCAGAATTTTACGATCAGAATGTCAATTCAGTTCTAAAATTTTCAGATCTAACAATTTAGTCATAAATTTTTACATGAAATTCTAAATATAATGGTGAAGATTCTATCTTCCCATCTACGAACTTCCCACTTTAATTAAACTAACACTCTAGAATGATATACACTTCCCATATATTGCCCCTAGAAATATTCTAGAGTACACCACAAACCTTAAGTCTTGGATCATCCTCAGTCCTTTGAAGGGAAAATTGTCAAAAAAGTCTTAAACCTATTGTACGGCGGCCAATTCAGTCCTAAACCTTTTAAGTTTGCCAATTCAATTCTAAACCTTTTTAATTCTTGCCAATTCAATTCTTCCGGTCAATTTTGGCCGGCCGGCGCTGACAAGGCCGCCGGCCGGCACCGGCTGTTCAGCCAACGTTGACGTAGCAATTTTTAAATTTTTTTTCAATTTTTTAATCTTTTTTTTTCTGATTTCTTTCTTTGGCCAGTCTGGCGACCTGCCAGAGGGGAGGACCGGCGAGGTCGACCTCGCCGGCCTCACCGTTGTTGAGGCGAGGCCGACCTCGCCATTGCCTGGTTCGCGACGGCGAGGTTGAGCCTCACTATCGCCTGGGTCGACCTCGCCGTCGCGACCCAAGTGACGCTGAGGTCGGCCTCGCCGCTGTTGGATGAGGCGAGGCCCAGCAGCGACGAGGCCGACCTCGCTGATGCTTGGGTCGTGACGGCGAGGTTGGCCTCGCCTCGGTAGCGGCGAGGTCGGCGAGGTCGACCTCGCCAGCCCTCCCCTCTGGCCGGTCGCCGATCGTTGGACCGGCCAGAGGAAGAAATCAGAAAAAAAAGAAAAAAAAGATTAAAAAATAATTTAAAAAAATTGCCACGTCAGCGTTGGCTGGCGGCTACGTCAGTGCCGACCGGCCAAAATTGGCCGGAAGGACTGAATTGGCAAGAATTAAAAAGATTTAAGATTGAATTGGCCACCGTACAATAGATTTATGACTTTTCTGATAATTTTCTCGTCCTTTGAAAATCTCTGGACCGTGACTCTATTCTGTGTCATTGACTTACTTTTTGAAAATCTGGATGTTGTTCTTTAGCTTTTGGAAACTTTATATTTAATATTTGTAAGTCCAGTAGAGAGATTCTATTGTCCCTGATAATTTATTTGTGAGAAATAATAATCATATAGTATTTGAAAATCTGGTTGTGCTGATTTTTATATTGTATCACCGATTTGCATAATCTCTGTGACCTTAAATGCTTGGATGTGTACATCAGTGCGATATCCGTTCAAATATAGTCGAGTTTTTTAATATGAGTTCCATTCCAATGATTTCAGAAGTCCTATTGAATGTGGATTCTAGGTCTTTGGACAAATCTCAAAATAAGGTATTTTTTGCTCTAGTAAGGTACTATTTAGTTTAATTCCTTTCAATCGCACTCCGAATTTCAATTGTCTTTGAATTATTTTTAGAGTGAGCTGCATGTCGCTCAACGAATCTCTTGGACTAGTTTGTTTTTGTTGTTCGACTGCATTGGTAGCGAAGATCCGCGAAGTTAACTAAATTTTAGCCCTTCACTATATTTATAGATAAGTAGAATTTGGGGAAAGTATCAAAAAAGTCGTAAACTTATATTGCATTTGTGCCAATTTAGTACTAAACATTTTTTATTTGTGCCAATTGAATCCATCTAGCTAATTTTGGCCGGAAATTGCTAATGTTAACGCCAGCCATCCTACATGGCACAACCTGCTAGGATTATACATCTGGGTATGCAATTTTCATCTAGTAAGTTGTAACGTTTCCAAAATCCTTAGCAAGTAAATTAACCTCGCTAGCATGAGCTATCTTCCGGGTCCTTCTATGAAAAAGTTTATTCTCAACAACTTATCTTGAAGCAGCAAACATTCATTTAAACCATTTGCCCAGTCGAAGAGCTTTTCACCATAATATTGCTTCCAACTGGGTAATGGGCATTAGGGCTCTGTGCTACAATTATTGTGTTTGGAAGGGCTTGTAAGTCTTGAGATCTTGGATCAGTCCCTGGACCGAACCGGCGGCCGCGACAAGCGACAAGACCAGGCAAGCCCAGCTCAGTATCTTCAGCCACGTCCACGTGAAGGAGAACTTGCGCATCTTCGTCCTCGCAATGTACATCTCCACCGGGAAGGAGACGATCAGCGGCCAAAACGAGGCAGCTCCCAACAGTCCCAGGAAGTCGTTGAAGAAGGGGAATATCATGGCTATGACTGCGGTCACGACGACATACGCGGTCCTCCACACGAGCCTGAAGAGATTGAGGTGGTAGACGTCGTAGCGGGGGATGTGGATTGGGATTTCCTTCGTCACGAGAGTGCTGTTAGGCCAGCGCTTGGAGCAGCAGTTCTCGACGAATCCGAAGATGGGCTGACAAAATACCTGCATGTCGATGTTCATGTTTAAACACCAATATATGTACGTAGGATTATTCTGTAGGTCCCCGTACATAATTCAATCGACAATAATAGCAAATCCGATTTACACGAGCTTACGCATTGCGATTGTTTCTTAGTGTGTATCGCGTAATACGCTAGATGATACAACTATGACGTATATATTGCTGCCTAAACTCAATCTACCTCTATAGACTCAACCAATCACCAGATGCATCAATAATGCGACAAGTCAAATGTCAACTTGAATACTTAATAGCAAGTTAATGTCAGCAAGTACCACATCAGCAAATTCCGTTAGCCCATTTAATGGAAGGATCGCATTGCATCAATCTTCAAAAGTACCAAGATCACGTTGAAAAAAATGAGTTTATGGACTAAATTCAATGCTGAGTAAGAGTTCGAGGACCGACTGTTATCACCCCAACTACATCATCAACATAAAACTATTTGATTTAGCAAGTTCCATAAAATGGTTTACCTGGTAAGCACCGATCAAGTGGACTGCAATGAAGAAGAGAGAGATCCAGAGAGAGAAACGGAGCGAGACGAGAGTCGGAGAGTCCCTCCGACGACCACCACGTATCAGCCATGGTTGACGCCTCCTCCGCTGCCGCGTCTTCTTCCTACGCCGAGCCGCCATAAATCCCGATTCCTTGTTTTTTTGCTTTTATTTGATTCGGGATCGTTTTCACCGAGGATCCCGGGCCCGGCTCGACGGCGTGAAGACGGCCAGCCATGACCTAAGTCGTCTCAGCCTCGACTCTTAGCCGCCGCCGCCGCCGAGCCGGGTAAGGCCGGCGACCACCGCGCCCCTGTTTTGCACCGTCGACCCCCTCTGTTTTGGCCCTGTTTTTCTTGGGCGGCTCAGAACCGGAGCTCGTGGCCGACCGGCACACGCGGCTTCGGTCCCCGTCCGTCCCGTGCCTGACTGTGGTTTGCGTCCTGTTCAGATGTCGAGTTTGGATCGGGTTTGAGTCTCGGTTGAGTCGAAAATCCGTCGTTTTTTGGAGCGCCCACCACCCGTTCGATAAAAAGCCTCAATGAAATCCAGTTTTATATCCCTTTTTTGGCTGAAGTCGAGGCCGTCCGAGGAACGGCGGTCCGGGCAAAGGGGATGTTGTCGTCGAGGCACCGGTGTTGCCCGGTCCGTGGTCCTCATCGTGGCCGTCCGCGGACATGGCGTTCCTTGGACTCCTCGCCGCAGCCGTCGCTAAGGCGTCAGCGGCCGGCTGTTAGTCCGAGCGTTCAGCCCGGACCGGCGAGCCGACACTCGGAGGTCCCTTAGCCTGACGGAGACGAACGGTATTGCTCGCCGTGGCCGTCTCCGTCGCGGCGAGGACGCGCGGTCGCAAGGAGCTAGGGCCGGCAACGAGGTGTTGGGTCAGTCGGGTCGGATCCGGGTTGGGCAAGAGCCTGACCCGGTCCCCTTTCTTTTGTTTCTCGGGCTGGGCTGAGAAATAGAAAAGGGGCTGGGCTTAGTTAGAAAATAGACTTTGGGCCTGTGTTCTTCCTTTTTTAATCATTTTTTTGTTTTTGCTAGATTGGGCCCAGTCTCTGATGGACCCGGGCCGGTGCGCCCGGGTCAGCCCCGACCAGGATCCGGATCCGCACCCGACCCGGTCGTATATTATATTAATATTATATTTTTTAATTATTTTTTTATTTTCAACAAAAAATTAAAAACAGTAATAATAAAGAATAAATAAATATTTTTTATTTATTTCTTTTAAAATTAAGAAATAGTTTAGAAATTAGTATTTTTTGAATATTTTTCTAAATTATGCGAATTATTTGATAAATGATCATGTTTAAATCGGACAAGCCAATAGGACTATACGATAGGATTTTGCATGTTAGTTTTCATTATTGTTGTATTGTTATTATGCATGTTATTTCTAATTAGTATATAAATTGCATGAATTGTCGTGTGTTGAATGTTGTCGCTTTAGTTAGAGTTAGAACCCTAGACTAGAGATGGCCACGGTTCGGAACCGGCGGTTCCGGTTCGTGGCCAAGAATGAACCGGAACCGGAACTGCCTCTGGCAATTCCGATTCCAGTTCCGGTTCGGAACCGGAACCGGAATACTTTTTTTTTTCTTCGGTTCTCTTCACTTCTTCAGTCTTTAGTGCAGTCTTGCCGGCCCGGCGAAGCCGCGGGCGGAGGTCGCCGGCCTCAGGCGAGCCTCGCCGGCGTCGGGCGAGGCTCGCCCTCGCCTGGGCCAGCGATGGCAAGCCTCGCCGGACGCCGGCGAGGCTCGACCTCGCCGGCGTCGGGCGAGGCCGGCGAGGTCGAGCCTCGCCAGATCAGGCGAGGCCGGCCTCGCCCGACGCCGGCGAGGCTCGACCTCGCCTGCAACTGGCGAGGCCGGCCTCGCCCGACGCCGGCGAGGCTCGACCTCGCCGGCCGAATGTGCAAGGCCTGCCTGCACTCTGCAGATGTGCAGGCTCTTTTTTTTTTTTTTGGAACCGGGCCCGGAACCGGCGGTTCCGGGCCGGTTCATAAATTTCGGGAACCGGAACCGGGCCCGTAGGGCACGGGCCGGTTCCGGTTCCGAACCGCGGGCCCGGTCAACGGGCCGGGTCCGGGTTTGACCGGGCCGGTTCCGGGCCAAAACCGGCCCGTGGCCATGTCTACCCTAGGCTGCATGTCTAGTTTGACTGTTAATCTTTAATGATTGTGCACTCGTTTGATTACCTCATTTATTAAAAGATAGGTTCTAAAATCAATCTAAACTGCATGACAAATATTTTCTGAGATAAACAGAATGAAAGGTACCGAAATGGCACTAATCACTCGACTAGTGTAACCAAGTCCCCGAACTCATTTAATCTCTGGTTCATAGGAGTAAGGTGATTCTCCCATCGTCTTACTTGGGTTTCCAATCGACCCACCACAAATTTTTTGGTAGTGACTCCCAGATAAAAATCACTTGCAAGTTAAAAACCTAAACCACAAGTCGCAATATGGTGTGGGCTTAGGAAAACCCGAGTTAAGTCACAAACATAGACTTAGCGCGTACCAGGCTACGCCATTTTCCCCCTTCATGGAAAAATTTAGGCGGGTCGCGACAATGGGGTAAGGCTTATTTGTGCCACCAGCAACAAAAGCACTTCGGTAATAATAGTAGATTCAAACTTCGAGTCAATTACTTAGTTTTTACTTGAAATTACCCATTTCAATATTGATTCGTTATTTTGCATTGTCTAAAAATAGTACATTCGAGCCCATGCTCGTTGCTTGCGACAATCGCAACACCCTGGCTCAGACCAGGCGAGGGTCGTTGGACCTTGTTTGTGGCTGGCGAGTTGGGAAAGAAAAAGGAAGGAAAGAAAAGAAGACAATGAAAAGAAAAAGGAAAAGACTAAAAAACTAAAAATTTGTCCATATTAGTGTTGGCCATGTCACGTAAGACGGCAGGCGTCCACGTTTGCGAGTGATTTCCGGACAAAATTGGCCGGATGGACTTAATTAGCATGCTTTCAAAAGGTTTAAAACTAAATTTATTCAATTGAAAGGTTTATGACTACATCGGTACCATTGCAATAGGTTTAAAACTTTTTTTGTACTTTTTCCTCTAGAAGTTACAATTGCATCTTTTCTTCGGTTACTATGGGTCCATCTTTTCAATTATCTCCTCAACCCCATTCGAAATATATTTCCACTATCATGCACAGCTCAGAATTCCTTTGCCAAAAAGTTAATTGAGTTTATGTAGGATACAAATTTACATAACTTGTCGGTCGATTTAAATGATACAAAGTTTAATATTAAATGTTATAAAACCTGATAGTTAAACTAAGCTATTATTCGGAAATCTGATCAATTATTTTGACAAGGGGTACAATACTGTTGACCATCTTATACTTACCCAAAGTCTATTATTTTAAAAAATGCATTTATTCCATCAATTCTTTACACAAATTTTCTAACTGCTGATAAAACTTAGCTTAAAATAAGATATACTGTCAAATGGAGGTAGGAGCTAATGGCTATTCATGAATAATACTATCGTACTTATTTACAAAAAAAAAAAAGGGGTCCCTGTATTTTTCAATTTCGATAACTTTAATGTGATTTATTCAGAATGTATTATAGACTATTGCCCAATATAAATATCTATAACAATTACCGTTGTATCTGTTCAAATAAATAAAGTGAATATCTTTATTATTTGCTGTTTATTCATTTAGAAAAACTAAGCTATTCTTTACATTACACGTAATGTGTTTTGCGAATAATACTTGTTTAGGTTTTCCATTACTCCATTGAAATTGATAAAACATTATATGTTAATGGTGTTTGTTTTTTTCTGTGCATTTCCACGTTAAAGAGAATGTATATCCAAATAGTACCATTTGTTCACCTAATCCAATAAGCAATACTTAAAACTATAAACAAACTGTGCGGAGCTAAAATAATTTTTAAATTTGTTTCATTTTCAACTTTAATCTACTAGGAGGTATAGGTCGAGTTTTACAACGATGAAATGTTATTATAATTATTAAACTTGAGGCAAATTTATATCTTTATATTATGTACCTTTTACATGTATAATTAAGTGATGCTTTTAACTGATATTCTACTTATAGAATTGTACGTCTTTTTTCTTTTTACTTTAGTAGAAAGTTAAATGGATTTTTACAAGCTAATTGCTTTTACTTCTTGCTTGCCTCGTACCAACTCGATGATCAAGTAAAAAAAAAGCACAAAATTAAACAAAAATGAAAAAAAATTCTTATGAATCTCAAGTGATTTAATTGTTCATGTAAACTAGGCTAACGGAAGACGATAAAAAAGGAAAGTAGAGCTGAGTTGTTTAGCATGGAAGAAAGAAAAAGAACGCTTACTATAACATAATTGTTGACAATCTTCATGGAAATCGTGGATGAGCTTTTTGGGCAAATTAGTCTAATCAAAACATGATATTTGAAAGAGGCTGTGGAACGATACTTTTTGCTTGTGGAAATATCATTCCCCTAAGACAAAGAAGCAGACGAAATAAATAAATGAAGACAAGTCGATTCAACAAGCAAATGTCGAGGAAAAATAACTATCGCCCCACTTTCTTATTTTCTTTAGAAATTCAATTTATTCAGGGACAAATAACACAAATGATGCCTAAATTTCGACTCAATGTGCGATATCCCTTAACTTCAAATTTGTTCAATGTGGTTCATGAACTTTAACTTAATATGCAACTTTTAATTTGTTCAATGTGATCTCTGGACTTTTGATACATGTTAAATTTAATTCCTGAACTGTATGAAATGTTCAATGTTGTCCCTGAACTTGAATTAATAAAAGGATAAAAAGTCTAGCGACCACATAGGAACGTTATTGCACATTGAACTAAAGTTTAAAGACCGTATTGAACAAATTTAAAGTTCATGGACTACTTTGTATATTGGGCTAAAATTTAGGGACCATTTTAGTCATCGTCCCTTTATTCATCTCATAGCAAGTTGTGATTAATGAAGTAGTGGAACATATAACGTTTTTAGTTCACTCAACTACTCAACAGATATGCGTGTCAACTAAGTGCATGTTACACACAATGTGAACATAAGAAGATAGATTAAAAAGAGAAAAAAAATAAAAAAAAAAATAGCACACAAGCATGTGATTATATTACATGGTTAGGGACTTTTCGTGTCACGCCCCGAACCCCGAGGTCGATGCAGTGCGACATCCCAGGACGCGTCGCCGACCCGAAACCCAAAACAGAGAACAATGCACAAGCGGAAGGAAACAAACACCCGTACAAATTAAAACCACATGACCAAAGATAGCAGTAATACAAAAAATACAACTTGCACTAATAACAGGGATTTACAATATCCATTACAACAGAATAAACATATAAAAGCCAAAACAGGTCAACAGCCACCAACATCAAAAGGGGGGTGCGTGGCTCGGCGGTCAAGCACTATATTTAGCCGAGCTCCTCCCAAAACGTATTGGTATGCCTGCTGTCTTCAAAGCTGGGGGTCTAAAAAAATTGGGTTTACACAATAGTGAAAATAAATCTCAGCGAGTAGGCCTCTTAAACCTAAACTAGGCTAACATGCACTTCATGATGAGCACCAAACAACACACAGTCCAAACTATAGATGACTTAGGCCCTCGGGCCTAAATCCAATACTTAACTAACCCTGCAAGTTATGCACTTTATAAATAATTGCAATGATGGCACAGAACTCAACCACGGCACATATACGCACATCACTCAGCCACGACGCATGTCATGCATATGTTCGTGCTCACACCTATGATCATGTCTCATCAATGCATTTTCGCACACTTGCACTCTTGCACACTTGCACACTTGCAATTTATCATTTCTCCTCCAACCCACGTAAAACGCATCAGGTCTGACCCGCGTAAAACACATCAGGTCTATCACTTCAAGATCGATCTCTGACCCGCGTAAAACACATCAGGCTCATGATACAAAACCAGCGTAAAACGCCTCAAGTTGGTCATCTTCCGGTAGTCCAGGTATCGTCCCGCGTAACACACCTCAGGACGGGTTCAATACCCCGCTTAAAACACATCAGGGCATTTTAGGTGATCACATGCTCATGTCATTCGTGCACACTCATATATGCACATGCCGTGCCAATGCTTGAGATGCACACTCCTAGCTGTAATATTCACACTTAGGCATTCATGAATTTCGCAATGAACATTCAATTGTACCACAACACTTGTTCAATTCACCACGCGACAAGCTCAATTCAATGTATCGCAAGCCCAACTAATAAAATCACTCAATCCAGCTATGGCACAAACTTGATACACATAAAAATCATGAAACTAGATTAATAAAAATCACAAGTCCATGACCCCCAAGTTTTCCCCAAGTCACGGCATATAAGTACTCGGCACGGCATCGAAACACTAACGTCAATTCACGCTCAATTCAACCTCCTCATGGTCCGCTCACGAAACACTTGCCGATTTCCACTAAGGCTATAATTAATCAAATATGGCTCGAATCCACACCACACTAAGGCTCCGTTCGTTTGGAGAAAAATATTCTCCTTTTGGAAAATATTTTCCGGAAGTCATTTTTCTGAAAAATATTTTCCCGGAACATAATTTTCCGGTGTTCGGCGATCGATATGAAAAAGTTTCGGAAAATATTTTTCGCCGGCCAGCGACCGGCAGCCGGTGGCGGCGGCGGCGGCGGCGACCTTAGTGAAGAAGAAGAAGAAGCTCTGGAAAATGATTTCCGCTTTTGAAGAAGCGGAAATCATTTTCCATAAACTTAGGCTATTTTTTGAAGGGGGGAAGGAAAATATTTTCCCATGGAAAACGTTTTCCGCCCCCCGAACACCGGAAAACCCGGAAAATATTTTCCGGGAGAATATTTTTCTCCAAACGAACGGAGCCTAAATCAGCCATGAACTGTCTACTTTAGGCCTTTAATTCACTTCCAAATCATCACATTAGACCCCAAGAATCACCATGAAAATAGCCACCACTCGATCCACAATTTACACCCGCCTAATCCACATTTTTGCCCGAACCAAGGCTCCCATGATCACCAACCCATCCGGTCATTCTAGGCCATTTATTCCACTCCCAAATCAGCATATTACGCCACTAGATCACCCCATAGTCAACTACTACTCGGCCTTCATAATGTACCCACAATAATCCACCAATTAGCCCAAATCAAGTCCACATTTAACGGCCACCAACCAACCCATTCTAGGCCCTCAAAACATATTTAAATCAGCACCTTAGGTCACTAAAATCACCACATTACCAGCCACTCTACGGCCCAATCATTACACCCAATATAGCCCGCATTTAGATCACAATTAATCGACACAATAATCCAATCGAGCCTATACTAAACGATCACCAACCAGATCACCTTAGGCCACTAAACCTCACTTAAATCATCACACCAAGTCACTAAATTAGCCACAAAGTCAGCCCTTAACATTCTCCACAAGTTAACCTCTAAATTACCCTAATTGACCCCTAAAACTCATTTAGAAATGTATATTAGCCTAATTAGGGTTTAGGATTGTACTCACTTTGATTCCTAATCTCCTAATGAAGGCTGGACAGGTGGTAAGGGCGGCTGAGCAGTGGCGGCGAGCGGCGGTTCCTGGCAGCGGCGTGCGGCTCCCCGGCGAACGGCGAACCAATGCGGCGAAGGGGAGGGGGACGCTGGTCGCGGCGGACGAGAGAGAGAGATGGTCGGGTTGGTGGTGATGCAAGGTGGCGGCGGCGTGCGGCCCTCCGACGGGCGACGCGCAGCAGCCGATAGAGAGGGGAGAGCTCGCGGGAGAGGGAGAGAGAAGGGGTTGGCCGGCTGACTTGGGGAAAAGGGAAAATGAGAAGAGAGAGTGAGATCAAGAGTATATAGACTTGGCTTAGTGGGGTTGGTGAACAACTTCTCATAATGCCCATCTTACCCTTAATCCAATGGTTGAGATCCAATCAAGTCCAATAATAGAGGGGCAATTTTTTTCATATTATTCTGGATTATTGGGGCTGATTAGACCATAATTTAAACCCCAAATATCCCCTAAAATTCGAAACACCATAATTAGGCCTAGGGGCAAAACGGTAATTTTCTGGTCCCAGGTCAAATTTTCAAATTTTGACTTTATCGATCCCAAATATAATTGGCCGCATAAAAATGACATCGTCCTTGCAAAAATAGTCGCGTACGCCCACGAAACTCGACACCAAAGTCTGAGCTCAATTCCACGATCGATTTAGCTCAATTTGCAGGTTTAGCGTCTTTCACTAACAGGCGGCTGTTTAGGGGTTACGCGTATCAATCTAGGGTACTCGAGTCGTGACGATGTCAATTTCCCAGAGGACACGCGGATTTATTGCTAGTCCCAGGGGTCGTGGTCGTCCGGAATAAGTTCGAGATCGTTCGTCGCGCGTACTTTCGGTCGTGCGGAATCACCCGCTATCCGATCGGACGTCATCGGTCAAGCCAAATCCATCACTTCCCTTGGACCGGCCCATGTCGGCACAAAATATTCCCTCGTTGCTTCTCGGAATCGGACTTAATTCACGGTCGAGTTCTTGGGTTCACGCACCGTTTTTCCTAGTTAGCCTTTCCCTATTGATCAGCATCTCGAGAATGATAAGTTCTGGGCGAGACTTAATAAAACGAAATGAGAAATAACCATCTATTTTATTAATCCCGGAAGTGGATCAAATTCAGGACGTTACATTTGGAAGCTTTGGAAGCAACCACTGATGGATATGTACATGCTAGTCGAGTGTGAAACGAGGTGTCGAGTATTCCAATGAAGCAGCAATTTATCTGAGATTTTAAATGGTTATTTAAAACGAAAACTATGTCCAATAGAAACTGTTTCACCTAGAGCAACCGAGATCATCATTTTATTCTCCGCTGCTATTAGGAGGACACTGGATGATAGATAACAGACATGCCGAGGACTCAAAAGAGTACCAAAAAGTACATACCCAATTTGAAATAAAAGGTTTTTAGAATAGCCTAAATAGATGGGTATCAATCGCAAATGATAATAGATGAGTTAAAAAGAAGAAAATAAAACTAAATAGTATTTTTGGTTGAGTTGAGAGAATTTAGGTGGGGAATGAACAAGCTAAGTTTTAGATAAGTCATAATTCTACAGGAAAAAATTTGAGAACTGGTGGCAAATTAAAGATAAATGAATGTTAATAGGAAGAGTAACCACAATAACTGTAAAATAATAAATCCATCTCATGTAGCATCAAGCTCAAACTTAACTAAATTAATATGCTCGGTCTTCAAAACCCGATTCAAACTCGAACGGGTACTAAATTTTTTGTTCGAACTCGATTCGCATTTTATTACTATATTATAAAGAAACTCGAGTTTAAGTTTATTAGGCTCGCAATCTTCCCTTGCACTCATACGCACTCGTGAAGCATGCTCTCTAGATTTTATATGTTTTGCAATTTATATAACTATAAAAGATTTTGGAAAAATAATATAAATTTAATTGGGCTATTAGGGAGTCGAGTTGACCAGTATCTACCGGCGAGTAACTTATATCTGGTTTCACTCATATTCAACATGATACACCGCGATTGATTCAGATAAATAAATAAGCTGCCTTAAATTGGTAGTTCAAGATATTTTGCTGTGAGTTAATTTATGTACCATCATAATTGGGTGATAGCGGACACATTTTTGGTGTGGAAATAATAAAAGATTTACTAGATGTGCTCATGTTTTTTACCTAAATGGCCTAAGGTTTGTGAGAGGGAAATATAGTTGAAATGAGGATGTGGAGACCATGGATTTGTTGGCTGGGGACCGTTGATTTTTAGGCTAGAAATACTCATTCTGGATAATGCAAATATAACAAATGAATATTAAAACGAATGATTTCAAGTAGAAGATGAGCTTTTAACAAAGTAATTTGACTTCGCGTTTCAATTCATATTTAATGAAAAGATTGAAGTGTTTTTATTGCTAGGTGGCGGGAATGAACCTTATCCCACGTGAAGAATGTTAAAGAGCCACGTAATAATTTTACCTGAAAGAGAAATCGAAAGGGAAAATGAAAAAAGAAAATAATATTCAAAGACTTTTGTTGTTAAAGTCGAAGGCTTTGGAAATGGTGGGTCACTGTTCCCATCACCACCTTCAGAACCAGCTCTTGAATACTCTATCTAAAAGTTGACTTCATAATAACAAAATGTTAAATATTACGAAAAACCCCAAATCAATATATTTATAATAAATTTATTTTAAATTAATTCTTTGGCCACTAAAAACTCTAAATCGGTATACTTGTGATAAATTTACCCTCGGTTAATTTTCGTAAAATTTTACTTTCAAATTGCTTAGTTGGATGATACGTGGCAGTTAACGGATATACCAGTTTGGGATTTTACCCTCTATTTATCACAGGTGTATCGATTTGGGATTTTTCGTAATGTTAATTCAATCTAACAAAAACCTACAGAGAGTAAATTTATCACAAATGTACCAGTTTAGGATTTTTGGTGGTCAAAATTAGTTTGGGCTAACTTTACTACAAATATATCGGTTTAGGGTTTTCGGTGGTCAAAAAATTAATTTAGAATAAATTCGTCACGTATACACAAGTTTGGGAGTTTTCATGGTATTAACTCTAGGGAGAATTTCAAAAAAGGATCCGAAGTTGAGTCATTTTCTCAAATAAGGGCTTGAAGTGGACATTGTCTTAAACAATGGCATGAAGTGGCCAAATCGTCTCAAATAATGGTACGAAATGGTCAAATTGTGTCAAATAAGGACCTTTAGCCGGCCGGTGACTATTCCATCGCCAGAGAAGGGGTATTTTAGTCAAAAAAATTAAGTACATTTTTTATGATTTTTTTCTCTTTTTTTTTCTTTTCCTTTTCTTTGCCCTTTTTTCTTCTTCCCTAACGGTCACTGCTCCTGGCCGGTGAGGGTCGCCTCGCCTGGACTAGGTGGGCGAGGGTCGTCTCGGCTGGGCTAGGCGACCCTCGCCAGACCCGACGAGGGCAACCCTCACCCTCGTCCTCACCGGCGTCGGGCAAAGGGGCTGGCGAGGGCGACCCTCACTAGGCTAGGGGGGCGGCCCTCACCCGACGCCGCCGAGGTGAACCCTCACCTGCCCAGGTGAGGGCAGCCTCCGTCGGCCTCGGCTGGCCGACGGAGGAAAGAGAGGGAAAAAAAGGAAAAGAATAAGAAAAAAATGAAAAAAAGAAAGAAATTCAAAGAAATTCAAAATAGTAAAAAGACGAAAACTTCATTTAGCCAGTGAAATTAGGTCCTTATTTGATACTAATATGACCACCTCATGCCCTTTTTTGAGACAAAATTAACTTCAGACTCTTATTTGATAAAATGAGGGTACTTCATGTTCTTATATGTCCTTATTTGAGACAAGGTCAACTTCATGATCTTATTTGAGAAAATGACTTCATTACGGGCCCCTTTTTGGAATTTTCCCTTAACTCTAACATAAATAGAAGGATATCAATCACGACTATAAAAATAAGTGAACTTCGGAAGGGGAAAAGAAGACTATATAGTAATTTTTTGGCCGAGTTGAGAGAATTTTGGTGGAGAAACTAAATAATATTAATAAAATAAGCGAAGTTTTAAATAAGTCATAATTCTAACTAGAATAAAATTTGAGATATGCTAGAAAGTTTAAGATGAATGAATGTCAAAAGAAAGAGTAACCGCGCGAACAGTAAAATTGTAAATCGATCATATTTAAAACCGTAAGAAAGCACGTGAACTTTTAATGAGAAGGACTTCCAATTTAAGACTCATAAATGCAACATCGGTGCTTCAGATTGTGAAGAAATGGGGAGCGATAAGTAATTCTTTTCAAATTGAGAAATAATTTGCTTTGGTTCGGAGGGAATTATTCAACTTTACTCTTAGGTGTAATTCTATTTCGGTAACACTACATTATGAAATATTCTGAAGGAAAGTATAATATCGTTTGGGAGGTCCTAAAAGGTCAAAAACTAGTGATAGAGGGAAAAAGGCCTAAAAAATATTGTCCTGTTCAAAAGATTATTAAGTTGGTCACAAATTTATTAACTTTTGCCTTTATTTTGTGAAACACCGAAACTAAGGAGAACTTTTAAATCTGATGACCTCTCTCGAATGTACTGAAATATCTTTTAGCGACAACATCAAAAATAGAAATTTCAAGTATTTTATCGGGGAGTTATTCCCACAAGAACAACATCATTGAAATCCCTCCACGTGTTATTTGATTTCTTCATTGTCAGGTAGCGCGTAACGCATGTCTTTTCACGGTGAAAAGGAAGAAAAGCTTTTCTCATGAATACACGTTAATCATAGAAATGAATGAACTTCAATTTTCTTAACAACATTTACTATTCTGCTAAAATAAATCTAATTATTAGTAGACACATTTAGCCCCCAAACATTAACGATTATATTAGGTTAGTAGATTTACGAAAAATAATTTGCTGATCGAACGTACTGCTTCACCTCCGCTAGGTGTCTTGCATCATGTCTTGAGCGAGCAATTTTCCAATTTTTTTTCTTTCTCATCCAATTGGTTCCATAAACAAAACTTTGGTAGAATCGCGTGAAATACAACTGAATCGTGCAAGAAATAAAAAATCAAAAAGAGAGAGAGAGAGAAAATATTAATGCGTGTTAGAAATCACGACATATGTTATTCTTCTTCTAATGAATATCCAATCTGACAAAAATTCTACCCACTCTTATCTCTCTATATAATCAAACAAACCAAAATGGTTTGAACCTCAAATTTCTCCCTATAAATATCCGGAAAAATCCATGGCGATTTATGGTGGTAGATTATCATAGTGAGATATACTATCGCAATTCAAAAGCAAAATTGGATCTCTAAATCTTCGAAATATAACCCTTAAATCTCCAACACTTCCAAATTTAAATTAGAATCTTTCTAATTTTTGGAAAGTTAAATCTTCCTTAATTTTTTTTAAATTTATCTACCTGAATTGGCCTTTATTTGACCTGGAACGTGGTCGGAAAAGGTGAAAAAGAAAGTGAAAAAAAAAGGCGAAAGACAGAACGAAATTTAAAAAGGAGAACCTAGATTTTAAGTATTCGTGTCTTGGGAAAATTTCAAATAAGGGCCTGAAATGCCATCATTTTCTCAAATAACGGCATGAAGTGGACCTTATTTCAAATAAGGGCATGAAGTGCTTTCATTTTTTTAAATAATGGCCTAAAGTGGACCTTGTTTCAAATATGGGTCTGAAATGGCCATGTCAGTCTTCAAGAAGGGCCTACCGGCTAGTGAAGGATATTTTCGTCTTTTACTTTTTTTTAAAAAATTTCTTCTTTCTTTATTTTTTCCGTTTTTTGTTTTTTCTTTTCATAAAAAAAACTCAAAAAAGAGAAAAAAGGCTTAAAAGGCCCTCTGCCTGTGGCATCGTGGGACATAGGCGATGGCTGGCGGGGTCACCAAAGCCTCGACGAGGGCCGTCGACCATCACCGTCACCCCCTAGCCTTCCCACCTGTCTTTTTTTTCAAAATTTTTTAATCTTTTTCAATTTTAATCTACTTTAACTAAAATTATGTTAAAATTGTATGCCCTTGACCGATCGAAATATTTAGCCAGTCAGCAAGGTCAGGCCTTTATTTGAAACTGTTATAGCCACTTTGTCACTTGAAGCTATTATTTGAGAAAATGATGGTAGTTCAAGCTCTTATATGAAACTGGTCCACTTCAAGTCCTTATTGAAGAAAATGATGGCACTTAAGGCAATTATTTGGAATTCTCCCTTGTGTCTTTACGTAGGTAGCGGCTCTAGGCATATATTGGTATGGTATTGTCATATGATTTCGATTATCCATATAAAAAAAATTTGAAATTTGTGCAAGCCATGTAGAATATATGTAAATCGAATGAACTAAATTGATTAAATGGAGGAAAGTGGCAATTTATTTGAGATTTTAATTGGTTATTTAAAATAAAAACTGCGTCCAATAGGAACTGTTTCACCTAGAGCAACCAAGATTATCATTTAATTCGCCGTTGCTACTAGGAGGACGCTAGACAATAGATAGTAGACACGCCGAGGACTCAAAAGAGTATCAAAAGTAGATACCCAATTTGAAAAATCAGCTTTTTTTAATAGCATAAATAGATGGTATCAATCTAAAATTAGAATGGGTAGATTAAAAGAAGAAAATAAAAGTAAATAGTACTTTGGTTGGAGTTGAGAGAATTTCTGTGGAGAAACCAAAAAATTATAAGAAAAGAAGTTTTTTTTTTTGATAATCCAGGGAACCCCCGCACAGCCGATAGCCGGAGAGTAAACCCTGGGGACGACACGTGCTAGCCACCACACACGTGCCAACGGTTAAGTTACCTTGCGGTGTCCGGGATTCGAATACTCAACTTTTTGCGAGAGGAAGAGTGCGTGCTTCAGCAGCGCCACCCAGACGGGTGGTAAAAAAAAAAGTTGAGTTTTAGATTAAGAAAAGAAGTTGAGTTTTAGATAAGTCATAATTTTACCGGAAAAATTTTGAGAATTAATTGTAAATTCGAGATAAATGAATGCTAAAGGAAAGAGTAACCAAATGAATTATAAAATAATAAGTCGACCATTTTTAAAATACATATGGATTTAGATTTGGTGCTTGTGGTTGTTGTGATACTCTATAGATACATGTTCGTCCTTTGTCCTGCCAAAGTTTTCTAGTTTCAGATCTCAAACTCAAAGGAAGCACGCGAACTTTTATAGAGACGGACTTCCAATTTAAGACTTTTGTGTTGTAATAATGGTACTTGAGCATATTGACCCGACCATTGAAGTCATTCCAACATTCTTGTGATTGTGACGTATATGCAAAGGTGTAGAGAAATATTCGACAATGTTGCCAAGGACGGTTTTGCAAAAGCTAAAACTAAAAAATCTCGATCAAATGGAGTTTGAAGTATGAAGCCAAAGGCAAAAAAAAATGACATTTAAGAATATTGGGCTACAATATAAATGCGATGTAGCCATAAGGACTCTGACTGTATTGATAAAGTTAGTAGTTAAATAAGATTCGTGGTGGGCAGTTGATATATTAACATTAAAATTAAATACTTACAATGAAACGAAAACAGCTTATCACGACGAACGAATCACTCATCCGTAACAAAGGAGGAAAACCGCTTGTTGAGTTCAAGAATTTGGCCCGGTGTAGATCCACCTAGCATCTAAAAACATTAACCAAAGTACTAATTTCGACCAAAATGCGCAAAAATAATAAAAAGTAAAAATCATTTTCAAGCGCAATCTAGCAATAAAAGCATGAAGCCAGATTCAGCCTCGGCAGTAGGAGAGTCTATATCTCCATTTAACTTGCGACCAAAAAACTCTACATTGATCTAAAAATTTAAGCAATAGTATTGAAAAAAAAACCCCGCTTTGCTGTGGATGACATATTTTAAAGAAAAAAACTAAATGTTAAAGATTTTCTATTTCCAACAGGAGTGAGATCAAAGCCAAAAAAGTCTTTTCTATAAAA
The DNA here is from genome assembly GCA_031216285.1 of Syzygium syzygioides. NCBI lineage: Eukaryota > Viridiplantae > Streptophyta > Magnoliopsida > Myrtales > Myrtaceae > Syzygium > Syzygium syzygioides. The sequence continues at coordinate 26,200,487 of CM062247.1, forward strand.
TTGTAATAAAGTCCAATAGATGAAAAAAAAAACTAAATGCGCGAGAATGATAGCCAAGAAACAACATTAGGAAAATATCTATTCAAATACTTATCTACCTGATAAAATCTTAGTTGAAGAAGGCTTTTGGAAACGGTACAATGTCAAGATCGGGGTCACTGTGCCCATCCCATCCATCACTGCCGCAGCTTTTTGCAGCATTAGTCTGTGAACTTAGGTCGCGGAAGAGGAGAGACTCAAAGTGTACATCCACCTCCATTAATTTGCAGGATCTCCATTTTCAAAAGCGAATCGAGCTTTGTGCTTCCCTAATTTCAAGTGCTTTTTAGCAAGAGGTTTTAGCGGGTGAGATCTCCATTAATTTGCATGAAGTAGATGGGGAGGATAGTATTGGGTTTATCATCTCTAGAGATGAAGAAAAATAGCTGCTATTGAAAAAAAAAATTATTTTCACTAATTTCAAGTGTTTTACCCAAAAATAAAAAATTAATATCACGAAAAATCCCAAACTAATATATATGTGACAAATTTGCCTCAAACTAATTTTTTAACCATAAAAAATTTCAAATCGATATGCCCGTGACAAATTTACCCTCCGTTAGTTTTCGTTAAATTTTACCGTGCTGATTTAGATGACAGGCGGCAGTTGACGGATGTACCAGTTTAGGGTTTTACCTAATGTTTGTCACTGGTGTACTGGTTTGTGATTTTTCGTAATATTAATTCAATTTAACAGAAACTAACAAAGGGTAAATTTATCACAAATATATCAATTTTGGGTTTTTGACGGTAAAAAAATCAGTTCGGAGTAAATTTATCACAAGTATACCAATTTGGTGTTTTTCGTGGTATTAGCCAAAAAAATGAGACTTCCTAATTTCAATTGTTAATTTGTAGTTTATTAAAATTTCACCATGTCCAAATTTGATGATTTACAATATTCGATAATAATTCGTATATCCACATATACCGCCGACGGAGGTGGCGGCGGCCAACCGGTGGCGAGCGGACCTTGCAGTGGCTGGGCGAGGTCCCAAACTTGCCAGTTATCGCTGAGGCCCGACAACCCGGCTAGAGGAGGAAGGGGAAGGAAGGAAAAAAAAATAACTTGTTTCAGGAACAAAGAAGTATGCTTTTTTTACTTCTTTTTTTTTGCTCCAAATCTATTCTCCGACGCACTTCTCTATTCCGAGGAATAGAAAAATTAGCTGACGTTATCAAACGGATTTATGTGCTCTTTCTATTGTGATGAATAAAAGAACAGAAAAATAGAGAAATGGGATACCCTTAAGATTTTATTTTTCATTTTTGTTTTGAAGTTTTGTTATGGTGTACTGTAAAACCATAACTCACTTTTTGTGTTTTCACCTATTTGATGAGACGATATGCCGTGATTTTATTCGTTGCAAGATAATATTTAACGAGTACATTTAAAATAATCCGAATTACTCTTGGAATTGGGAATTTGCCATCTAGCGATTCTTTAGCACGGGGGCTTAATTTAATGATTCAAAACCTTTGTCTATCTAGCTCTCTCCTATTTCCACATCACTCGGTTTCCCAATTCGGAGCGCATTAAGTATAACGAGCTCCTCCATCTCGGCTCTTCCTCGTCCTAATTGATTAAGCAAGCGACAAAAATCGAGGCTAAGATCCGTATAATCAATTTAAAAATGTTCGAAGGCGGTCACAACTTATCAATCTTACGATATGTCGCCCGAGCGAAATTAACTTGGATGTTTCTATTCATCGATGGAAAAAATTCGATACCATTCGGTTCCGTTTGTTTTGCGAAAAATGAATGGTTTGAAAAACACCGTTCTAAAAATAAAAACGATGGCTTGTATCGCTTGAAATAATTAGTCAACAGAAAAATTATTAATTATAGAAAATAACTTATATCTAAATATTTTTATGGATGATGAAAATATTTATCGTGCATTAAAAGTTTGTAAGCGAAACAAGAAATCGTTTTTAGCGATCGGAAAGAGGGAAATTGATGAAGAGATTGAAGTGTTTATGTTGTTGCCGGTGGCAGATACGAACCCTACCATGCGAAGAGCTAATATTATCGGAAAGAGAGAAATCGAAAGGGAAAAATAAGAAAAGAAGAAAAAGGAGAATGAAGATATTAAAAAGGCCATTTGTTGTAGTAGTTAAAATTGAAGGGGGCTTTTTGGAAACGGTGCTGCAATGTTAAGATCGGGTCACTGTGCCCGCCCATCCCACGGCCATCCCATCCCATCCCACATGCATTAGTCTGCGAACTCAGTAGGAGGCACTCGAGTGCAAATTCACCTCCATTAATATAGCATGATCTCCCCCAGATAAAATTATTAAAAAAGAAAAAGAGTATATTGAATCGTGGGAAGTTTTTTAAAGGTTCGAGGATGTTCCTTTCTCCGCAGAGTTCCTGGTGTCCCTCTGAGTTCAATTTGGCCATCATTCTCTTCCTCTCCAAACCACCACCCGACCCAAAACCCTCGGAAGAAATGAGAGCAGCGTTTCACGCGTTTTTATCTCGGCTCGTCGATGAGATGAGGCGGCGCCGGGGAGAGGCTTCCCGCCCTCCCCCGCGCCGGGAGTATAAATACTCCCCCTCTTCATGGCGGTCACAGATTCCTCCTCCTTTCCCTAAGAAGAAGAGAACGCAACAAAAAGCAGGAGAACACGCGCGCTCCGGCGAGGGCTAGGGCTTACCTCGTAGCCTCGGTCGGAGGAGCAGGAGAAGCAGTTGCCGACGCCGCCGTCGCTGCCTGTACATTGCCGATCAAAATGGAGACAAGTTAGGAGGAGGAGGAGAAGAGAACGCAACAAAAAGCAGGAGAACGCTCGCGCTCGGGCGAGGGCTAGGGCTTACCTTGTAGCCTCGGTCGGAGGAGCAGGAGAAGCAGTTGCCGACGCCGTCGCCGCCTGCACACTGCCGATCAAAATAGAGACAAGTTAAGAAGAGGAGGAGAAGAGAACGCAACAAAAAGCAGGAGAACCCGTGCCCTCCGGCGAGGGCTAGGGCTTACCTCGTAGCCTCGGTCGGAGGAGCAGGGGGCAGGAGAAGCAGTTGCCGACACAGCCGTCGCCGCTTGTACACTGCCGATAAAAAAGGAGACAAGTTAACAGGAGGAGGAGGAGACAGCCGTCGCCGCCTGCACACTGCCGATAAAAAAGGAGACAAGTTAACAGGAGGAGGAGGAGAAGAAGAGGAGAACGCGACAAAAAGCAAGAGAACGCGCGTGCTCGGGCGAGGGCTAGGGCTTACCTCGTAGCATCGGTCGGAGAAGCAGGAGAAGCAGTTGCCGACGCCGCCGTCGCCGTCTGCACACTGCCGATCAAAATGGAGACAAGTTAAGAAGAGGAGGAGACGAGAACGCAACAAAAAGCAGGAGAACCCGTGTGCTCCGGCGAGGGCTAGGGCTTACCTCGTAGCAGTGTGCAGGCAGCGACGGCGGCGTCGGCAACTGCTTCTCCTGCTCCTCCGACCGAGGCTACGAGTTAAGCCCTAGTCCTCGCCGGAGTGCGCGTGTTCTCCCGCTTTTTGTTGCGTTCTCTTCTCCTCTTCTTAATTTGTCTCCATTTTGATCGGCAGTGTGCAGGCAGCGACGGCGGCGTCGGCAACTGCTTCTCCTGCTCCTCCGACCGAGGCTACGAGTTAAGCCCTAGTCCCCTAGTCCTCGCCGGAGTGCGCGTGTTCTCCCGCTTTTTGTTGCGTTCTCTTCTCCTCTTCTTAATTTGTCTCCATTTTGATCGGCAGTGTGCAGGCAGCGACGGCGGCGTTAGCAACTGCTTCTCCTGCTCCTCCGACCGAGGCTACGAGGTAAGCCCTCGCCCGAGCACGAGTGCTCGTGTTCTCCTGTTCTTCTGCTTTTTGTTGCGCTGGCCCGTTAAAGCATTTTTGTGATATATCTCACCGCGAGATAACGCAGTTCTCGGCGTTCTTTCTCTTGAACGCTCGCATTGTATGCGCATCTTGAGCAAATCAATGGCGTGATACTGGAGGGGATTCTGTTTTTCTATATGCATAAACGTTGTCCTTGAGAGCTTGTTGTGGAATCTAGTTGGTTTTAGTCTGTTTTTAGAGGGTTTCCAGGAGGAAATCGCGACTCTGGCTGTGTATGGCTAGTTTTAGGTAAGGATTTAGGGGCCGGGGTTTTTTCATTTGGATAGTTCCGCCAGGACCGAGGAACTTGAAGTCGACATGATGATATTGTTATGGATACGAAAACCTGCGGTCCTCGCCATGAACAAGCGAATCATTTAAGTGTGAGAAAGCTCAACTGAACATGTGCATCGCCCAATGATTCGAAACCCAACTGGAGTACATCCAGCAGTAAACTCCAAAAAAAATAAATCAATCATGCAGAGTCTGTTCTTGATTGGGAGACGGAGAATGCTCTGGCCTATATATATATATATATATATATATATATATATGGGCCGCAATGCTCTTTACCACGAGCTCTACATGTCTTGCCTTCATTCGTGTTTGGCTTTATTTTGTGTGGTAGCATCGAAAAGTTTACTCTGTAAGTACCTGATGCTGAACAGAACAAAGAGTTTGAAGGAGTCAATTTGATATGGGCATTGATACCCATGTCGTACAGAATTTAGTACTATTCCAAATAGTGATCTCAAATATATTGCTCGTGGCATCATTCGCATGTTCATCCGGTTTGAGATTGACATGTCTAGTTGTGAATCGACCACATAACCATTGAAGTTTGAAATATATGTTCTGTTTGAAATAGTAACCCTGCTGTGACACTCATAAGCGCTCATCTGTAACTCTACTTGTCTTGCCTTTATTCATGTTTGGCTTTATTTTGTGTGGCAGCATCGAAAAGTTTACTCTGTAAGTACCTGATGCTGAACAGAACAAAGAGTTTGAATGAGTCAATTTGATGTGGGCATGGATACCCATTTCTTACAGAATTTAGTACTATTCCAATAGTGATGCATTTGAGGCAATAATCTTCTTTCTCGACTCGACCCAACTCGTCCCGAGCTTCTTATTGGTCGCGGCATCAGTCGCATGTTCATCTGGTTTGAGATTGACATGTCTAGTTGGGAATTGACCACGTAACTATCGAAGTTTGAAATATATGTTCTGTTTGGAATAGTAACCCTGCTATGGCACTCATAAGCACTTATATGTTCGATTGGCAGCAGCGCAGCTGCTGGTTCAGCTGCTGCAGGGGCCTCGCGCGAGCTATTTTTTCTCCCGTCGAGGTAAGCATCTATTTTTGTGAGAATTACCACTTAAATCGGATAGACACTGATTAGCTGAATATGCAGCCTTAAACGCCTTAACCTGCACATATATGAGTACCTCGTACGGATTGGATTGAGTGTCCATGCCCAGCTGTTCCTGGCTGAGGCTGAGAAGATTGTTCAAGCGGGCATTCCACCGGTCCTGTTTGTCCGAACTTGGATTTGTTTGGACAGCAAATTGACTCTCAGCCCTGATGTGTACTGGTATTAATTGTACCTACTAGTGAGATTGCCTCTTTGCACTTTTAATTTATTAACTGTAGATCTTTTGCAGTGATGAGCAGGTGGCGATGCTCGCCCTCAATCAGGGCATCATGCAATATCTGCACTACCCGAATATTGACACTGACGAATTCAACGGAAGAGCTTGGAGACGTCCGAACCATCAGGTTGATCTGGTCAAGATATGGGTGGATCGAATCTACCCGAGGCTTAATCTCCTGTAAACTGGGAATAATGCCCAGTAGATGTCTGTAAACACTGCTAAGACAAAATGACTCTGATGATTTCAAATTGATTCATTTTGTAAAGAATGGAATACTGAGCTAATATGACTGTTGGGTTTGTTTGATTCTGGAAGTGCAAGAAAGCTTGGAATGATCGTCGGGTTAATATGATTTTGGGTTCGGGTTCGGGTTCGCTGGATTGAGATTTGTCTGAAACCATTCTTTTGTGTTCTTAGACTCTGAAGGCTACTCCTACGAAAGTTTATCAATAAGAGAGGCAGTTTGTATGTCTAGCTTTCTTAAGATGACGGTCCCTATATCGTGCTTCCCGACACTATCCTTAACTTATTTGTTATTTATTTTTAGTGTCCACCAAAATTCTCTCGACTCCAGCAAAAATACTAATTTTAGTTGAATTCCCCTATTGTTATTTGCGATTGATACACTTTGAGTACTTGCCATGTCTACTGTCTGTTATCTAGTGTCCTCCTAAAGGTAAAGCAGAATAAAATTATAATCTTGGCTGCTCAGGGCGAAACAGTTTGTGTGGACGTAGTTTTTATTTTTAAATAACCACTTAAAGTCTCAAATATATATTGCCACTTCAAGTTGTTACCCGCATTTAATCAATTATATTTCAGTCCGTTCACTTTTGTTTCTTTTTTCTTTTTTTAACTTTCTTCCTTCTTCTTCTTGTATTTTTTTCACTTTCCTTTTCAGTTTCGGGGAGTCGGATCAGAGAATTTTGAAAGAAGAAAGAAGAAAGATTGAATCGATCAGAGATTAGAAAGATTTTAATCCAAATATGGAAAGCATTCGAGACTTAAGGAATCGTAATTTAAAAGATTAGAGATTCAGTTTACTTTTGAATTACGATTTTATTTCACGATCCACAATGAGTTAGGATTTTCGATCATATAAGATATTCATAAGTTCCCTATCTTTCCTAAATTGTGAGACTTTACAGCCTGTACCTATTTTATCCGTCGTAGTTAAAAGAAGAAAGAAATCTCAATCCACCAAGATGAAAGATATTTGCCACTTTCGTTACGAGCATCGGAATTACATTGGCAGCCCACCTATAAAAATCAATTCACCATAACTTGAGAAGAAGAAGAAGAAGAATCAATGATGGTAACTCAAGAGAAGGGAGAGATGAGGGTAACTTAAGAGAAAGGGGAGAATGTTGCACCGCCGCTTGAATTTGTAAAGGTGATCTTCTTCTTCTTCTTCTTTCTTTAATCAATATTGAAGAATAAACGGTTGCGATGCACTATGAAACTGAGATTGCGTTTGTTTTTTCCTCATCAATTTTGGCGAACTAGGGTCCGTTGAGGATGCACTAACCATGAAATACTCACCGATTATCTCTCGACTTTGTTGTTGCAACCAAAGCCATTACCAATAGAATTCTGGGTATCTAGTTTCACACTGCACGAGCTTGTAGACATCAGTCGCCTTGCGGATCCAACGCTTCAGAACGTCCCCCACCATGTAAAATTTCTCCGCTTCCTATCATTGTCATTGTCACGTCTTCCTCCTTAAAACTACTTTTAGTTTCATTAATTATGCAATTCGTTAATGCCTTATGTCGAGCCTTTTTAAGCCATCCCCTCTTTTGATCGTAGCCATTTATGTACTTCTATCTACACTCAACTGAATTCATTCAACTCTTAGCCAAAATAATTATGAGCGGAAACATATTTCAATTAGAATTTTGAGGCGATAGCTAAAGTCAAAGATGCAATTGCAGATTCTACACGGATTATTGGGGCGAATGTATAAAAAAGTTAAAGAACAGATGGAAAAGGGGACTACTGATGAGGACGATTCGGCAAAGAAGGGCGAAGAACCGGTCATTTGTGCTATCTGCTCGGTTCGTGCCGCTCATTCTAAGTCCAATTAGTTCGATTCACTACCTACTGCCTATTCTTATTCTTGTATATCACTTACCTTGTAGGATGAGTGCAAGCATACAGAAGAAAGGGCCAACTTCGATTGTGGACACACATATCATGCCAATTGCATTCTGCCAATCTTGAGGACTAAGGTCAACTCCTGCCTCATTTGTGGACAGGAATTGCACTGCTATTTCCCCGTCGGGGAAGGACAATCAATTGTCTGGTGAGACAATTGCCTATGTTTTCTTAACGAACATTTTAGCCGGATTACTTCGGAATTAGTTCCCATTGTAGCATCCTTATACAAAAGGAAACATTCTATCATATGAATTATATGAATTATCTATACCGGTACAGCATTGTTATTATCTATTCAGACAAAGTCACGGCCCCGCATTCAGTCATTCTTGCATGCAATGAAAATAGACGCATCTTATTTATCCTTTTATCACTGCAAATCAAGAGTAGCTATAACACGGGATAATAGGGAAGTTACGAAAGTGCATTTGGGTCCTAAAACTTTCAAAATGTGCAATCTCAGTTCTAAAATTTTGAAAAAGTGCAAACAGCAAAGGACTGGATTGGATCAATTTGATAAGTTTTAGGACTTTATTGCACTTTCTAAGTTTTAATTTTTGTGACAAATTTTAGGACTTCTAATGCAGTTATCTCTTAGCAAACTGGTGAATTGTACAATTTTAATGCGAATACAAACTTCTTTCTAAGAAGATTATATATGCTTCTCGAAGGACAAAACATATTCAATATTGCTACGGAGGGGTAGAGCGGGATCCTCTGGCTATCCATTTATATTCACGTTTGAATGAATGGAACGGGTGGAATGCCTGCAATCCTTGATGTGCACATTCAAGCGATTAAGAGATTATGCAAATCAATGATACAATATAACAATCAGCATAGCCAGGTTCTCAATTACTATCATATTTGTAATTCTCAAAAATATATTATCCGGGGCAATAGAATCTCTCGATCGGACTTATAAATATTTGATATAAAGTTTCCGAATGCTGAAGAACAACATCTAGATTTTTAAACATGACCCGACATAGGTAGATAAATCACGAAAAGAATTTATGAAACAAATAAGTCGATCCTTTCAAAGAAGCCAAATTTGATCATCGTGACTTCCAAATTCCAAGCCAAATCCTTTCACACACTTCTTTTAGTTTTTGGGTTAATATCACGAAAAACCTCAAACTGAGACACCTGTGATAAATTTACTCAAAACTAATTTTTTTACTACAAAAAAACCCTAATATGGTATATCTTTGACAGTTTTGCCCTTCGTTAGTTTCCGTTAAATTTTACTGTCAAATTTTTGAGTTTGATGACACGTGGCAGTTGATGGGTATACCATTTTGGAGTTTTACCCTCCGTTTGTCACAAATATACCAGCTTGTGATTTTTCGTGGTATTAATTCAATTTAACGGATGATAAATTTGTCACAAATATACTAGTTTAAGATTTTTTGTGGTCAAAAAATTAATTTGGGGTAAATTTGTCACACGTGTACCAGTCTAGGGTTTTTTGTGATAAAAAAATTTATTTGAGATAAATTTGTCACGAATGTACCAATTTGAGATTTTTCGTGATATTAACGTTTTTTTTTATCGAAAGCATCACACACAATGGATGTAAAATTACAAACTTCTTCCCAATTGGACCAATCCCTATTAGGTTACTAGCAGTCATATAAAAAAACCTTATCGCTCATACTATGTGCTCCAAGGATCAAGTGGATCAAACAAATCGCAAAATATTATAAGAAACAATGTTGGTTCCTATTGCCTCAGAGATAATTACAAGATAAAATCAAACCTCAACAAAGTGCAACAAAACAACCTGCAAGTATCGATCATGCCTCATGCTATTAATATTGAACACGGAGAGGCATATTCGTGCGAAAGAACGAAAAGTAACCGATCAATAGTCAACTAGAAAAAAAATATACGTATGGATGGCATACTAAAGTAGCAGATTCTCTATTTCCTTATGCATAAAAGGCTCTTCAATTCAAAAACAATAGAAACCATAAAAAGCAACACAAGAAGTATTATAAGTAGCAGACCACATCACGCATTTCCCTCGGATATAAGGGTTTAAACTTCTTCCCATCTCAACCGATCCCTATTAGGTTACAAGTAGTTCTATAAAAGCTGAATTGCTCTTAATTTGACGCTTCAAACATCAAGTAAATCAGACAAACCGCAAATTGTCATCGAAAACGATGTAGCTTCCTGCCGCCTCAGAGGTAATTACATCACACACGTCACTCGACATAAAGTTATAGACTTTTTACCAACTCGACCGATCCCTATTAGGTTACTAGAATTAGTATAAAAACCTTATCACCCCTATGTGCTTCAAGGATCAAGTAGATTAGACGAACAGCAAAATGTCATAAAAAACAATGCTGCTTTCTAAAGCCTAAGAGGTAATTACAAGATGAAATCGAAGCTCAACAAAGTAGAACACATGCGAAACCTTAAAAAAGCCTTCAAGTATGGATCATGCCTCATGATAATCATATTGCACAGGAAGAGGCATATTCATGTGAAAGAGCGAAAAGTAACCGATTAATAGTCAATAGAAAAAAAATGTAGATATGGACGGCAAATAGCAACGGAAACCATAGAAAGTAACATAAGCAATATAAAAACAGTACCGGACCAAATCACACGGTCCATGGTAACATTTTGCAGGCTTTTCTTTGGATTGCTTTCGTACTTGTAAAAATTGCACCCAAAAGCATTTGTGGGTCTTTAGAACTACCTTCATAGAGCTCCATTTGAACTTCTACCCTACGTGCGATTTGAGTGGATTATACGTGAAAATTTGAAACTTAGGATGCTAGATAAATGAAGACAGACGCCTTCTACTCCTTATAAGTATTGTTTTTTGCTTCATTCTTAATAAAGCGCGCTATGATTTAGACGCCTCCTTAATAAATAGAGATGTTTTTCCATCATATATTAGGAGAATTGATCATGTAACTCCTATGATCATAATTATTCCTTTCCATGATTTATAATATTCATAAACTTTCTAAATGCTTTTGAATGTGTGTTTTTTAAAGTAAATTTAGTTAATATGTTGTGCTATCGTGTAGGACTTTACTTTTTAGTTTATTTTGAAGTTATGTTTTGATTTATAATAAATCCATAACTCACTTCTATGATTTCATTTATTAAATACGATACTTGTCCTGTCTGGTTGCTACCATTCTTCATGCAATAGCTCTTGTTTGCCTATACTTGTCTTTGCGGTTCTTTTCGGTCTCCTTTCTCGATTTTCGGTAAAATTGCCAACTTTGTGTGGAAAAATTAATGGCCTTTTGAGGGATTTGATGACGAGTCAAATTAAAATCTCGGGAATTCGAAGTTGAAGGATGAAGAGGGATGATCAGTATTATTTAGCTAAATAAGTCGATCTGTCGATAATGAATTCGCCCAAAATCATGCTAAAATAGCTCTTATGAGATATCGGCTTTTAAGGATACCTTATAGTCGGAACATCTCTCCCCCATGGGGAAGGAATTTGACATTGTATTGGTAAAAAAAGCCTGTTGATGATTTGAAAGTCTCAAATCATTGCCACTTTATATGAAAATCAAATGATGCCTGCATGCATATATATATATATATATGTATATATATATATATATATGTATGTATGTATAAAGATAGTGAGAATATTTATGGAGCAGTGAAGTGATTGGCCTTTCTAATTACACCTCGATTTTTTTTTGTAAATTTGTAAATTTTTGGGTTGGTTTGCAGATTGTCATTTCTATTGAAGGTTTTCCTTCTCTAATTTTTTAGAGAGGATTAGATTTGAAGACTGCTTGGGGAATTTTATTAGTCTCGGAAAACCCCAAATGGGAAGGGCGCATTTTTTTGCATTTACTTAGAATTCGGTCGCTCATTTTTCATTTTTGATGTCCTTGTTGGTAATTAGATTTTCTTTCTATTAATGTGGGCGTAACTAAACCAGAAATTAATTCATAGGATTTGCTTGGAGAAAGATTACTGAATGAAGAAGGCTCGGATGGGTAAACTAAATCTCGGAGTATTAGTGAAACAACGCCCGGTGAAGGAATTATGCAGCTTTTGTTATTCAGTTTTATTTTACTTTGTTGAATTTGTTCTCTCGGAAATTGATTGAAAATACTAGAATAGAAAATGTGTCTGTTTTATTCCTACATGAAAAAAAAAATTATGTTGGCATATGTATTTTATTTTCCTTTTATCTACCTATTCAATCGCGTACGATACTAATTCGACCGAGACAAACGTCCACCTTATATGTAAGATGCACTCAATGGACATGCACATCTGTGGAGCAATTAAGTAAATTTAAGCTATTTTATGTTCTGCAGAAATATTATAAAAAAAATCCTAAACCTATTACATTTTTGCTATTTCAGTCATAAATCTCTCAATTTGGCCAATTTAATCCTAAACATTTTGATGATTTGCTAATTTAGTCCTAAACCTTTTAACGATTTGCTCATTTAGTCATAATCTTCTTAATGATTTGCCAGTTTAGTCTTTTCGACTAATTTCAATCGGAAATCGCTAACGTGTCGATCTAGTCAACGCCAACCGTCTTACATGACACGACATGCACTGACGTGGACAATATTTTTAATTTTCTAAATTTTTATTTTTAGTTTATTTTAATTTCCTTTTTGCCCCCATTGGCCATTGCTAGGGCTCAAGCAACGGCCACTCTTGCCAAAGGCCGACATAAGGAAAAAGGGAAAAAGAAAAGGGAAAAAAGAAGACAAAAATTCATAAAATAAAAGAATTGTAAAAATTATTCACGTCAGCACCGATCGTGCCACGTAAGATGGCCGACGCTAACTAGATCATCACATCAGCAATTTTCGACCAAAATTAACCAGAATGATTAAATTGCACACCGTAAAAAGGTTTAGGACTAAATTGGCAAATCCTTAAAAGGTTTAAGATTAAATTGGCACAATTGAAAGGTTTATGACTAAATTGGCCAAATTAAGGGTTTAAGACCGAATTGGTATAAATGTAGTAAGTTCGGAACTTTTTTGGTAATTTCCCCTATATCACGCTACTTTATTAATCACAAATTGCTATTGGATGAATATATTGAACTACTAAAGAAAATAAGAAAGTGGCACCATAGTAATTAGGCCCTAACATTTGTTTGTTGAGCTTACTTGTCTTAATTTATATGTTCTGTCTTCTATTTTATCTTAGGAAGCAATATCTCCACAACTTTTTCAAATTTTATGTTTCTATTATACTAATTTACCCTCAAAGCTCATCTACAATTTCCACGAAGTAATTCAAAGATTGTCTCCTTCGTCAAAAAATTGTTCGAACGTACAGAAAAGCCAACGAACAGAATTTAGGACATTCGATACCCAACTTCCTATCATTTAATCGTGACGATGGGTGATACAAATCTAATTAAATTCTTAGCCAAAAGGAATTTCGAGCTGTGGACGACAATAGAAACATAGTACAATTACAGCTTCTGCACGAATTCACTAGGCGAAATTTCTCCTACATTTTAAGACCACGTATTACTAGTGTTTGTCAAAATTTTTTATCAGTTTTCAAAATTAGACGTTCCGGACTTTCTATGTTTTGGCATCATACTTCTCGTTCAATCGCCTATTGTTGATTATGAGTTCTGTGTCGATTCTGTCTCACGTGAACTAGATATTGGAAAAGTTACAAAAGTGTCAAAAAATTTAGCTGTCTTTTGAACCTATACCCAAATGAGCTAAATCTATTGTAAAAAAATAAAGATTGGTTTTTCATTGGAAGAATCAACGACTGAGGGCTTTTTTTTTTTATTTCCTTGTTTTGATTTCACGCCGAAGCTATATATTAGTTTCACATTTTTAGTGAAATTGTTAAAAAGAGATGGGGTCGACCATTTCTTAATGTTTCTGTTACGAAGATTCTGAATTTAGGTTTCCAAATATGGCGTTAATTAAGAGGATTAACTAAAATATGGGTTGCAGTTTGTTGACTTCTATTGTCTATTGAAATTTCAATAAGCGAACAAAATTCAACAAAATTGTGGCGCCGTGGTGGTGGGTCCTGCGCTAGCATCACCCCAGGTTTCGGCCGTGCGGGGGGTTCCTGGGTTACCAAAAAAAAAAAAACAAAATTCAACAAAACGAATTATAGGTGAACCCCAAAATCGGAACATTATAAATAGAAAATTGGGGATAAATGTAGAAACAATACTTAACATTTTTTTCTACGCTTGAATTCCACATATGGCAAGCTCGGGACATAATTGTGGTTCCTTATTTTTTTTGGACAATGCGTCCCTTAATTAATCAAAAGTCTTCTGTTGACCGGCCAAAATCTTGAGTTCTATTTCGATACTTATCCTCACTTTCTGTCTTGTTGAGTTCAAATTTTGTGGTTTGACCGTGCATTTAAGACGACGAAATTTTGTTGTAGAATCAATGTTACGGTGAAGAATATCCCCAGATACTATCAATATATTTGTCGCCTATAAATTTATATAAACTAGGTGGAGATCGACAAATTGCATTGAATCAATGCGCTTGATAAGCGATAAATGACATCGTTTGAGAAACATTTTGAAATTAGAATATATGATTGGCTCGATAAATAACTCTTCAAGATCATGTGGTACATGAATTGGCATTAGGTGCATCAACAATATATGTGAACATTTTTTGAATAAAATACGTTCAATGATTAACCATCGTAATAAAATACATGTAGATATTACATGATTGGAAGAGAAAGCCATCCTTTTTTTCCCATAATTTTCCATTTTTTTTCTTTTCTTCCATTTCTCTTGGTCGCGTTCTTTTCTTTTCATTTTTTCTTTTCAACTCTTCTCTTTGAGGAAAAGTTATTTCGTAACTCTTTAAAATTCTTCATGGGTGTTGACACCTATTTTTTTAATTTGCCCAAAATTAATTATGCAAAAATTCAGGAATTAATTCCTAAAACAAAATTTATTTTATCTAATTGCGTTGCATATAGACATTAGGCACGTTTGCATTAATAGGGCCAATTGGAGCATATTTTCTTAATTAATGAAAAAAATTAAAAATTAAAAAATTAAAAAAAATCAGATCGGGCCGGGGCCAGGTCAGGAATAGGCCCAACCCGGCCGTCTCTTCCTTCCCTCTAGCGCCCAGCCCACTCTTTCTCTTCCCCTTGAACCGGCCCGGCTGCCTCTCTCTTCCTTTCCCCTCTCTTTCCTCGCTCCTTGCTCCTGGGCGCTGGACGTCGCTTAGCCAAGGCAACGGGAGAACCCTTAAATGCTTGAATGTGTACATCAGTGCGATATCCGTTCAAATATAGTTGAGTTTTTTAATATGTAGTTCCCTTCCAGTGATTTCAGAAGTCCTAATGAATGTGGATTCTAGGTCTTTGGACAAATCTGAAAATGAGGTATTTTTCGCTCTAGTAAGGTACTATTTAGTTTAATTCCTTTCAATCATACTCCGAATTTCAATTGTCTTTGAATTATTTTTAAGGCGAGCTGCATGTCGCTCAATGAATCTCTTGGACTAGTTTGTTTTTGTTGTTCGACTGCATTGGTAGCGAAGATCCGCGAAGTTAACTAAATTTTAGCCCTTCACTATATTTATAGATAAGTAGTATTTGGGGAAAGTATAAAAAAAGTCGTAAACTTATTGCATTTGTACCAATTTAGTGTTAAACATTTTTCATTTGTGCCATTTGAGTCCATATAGCCAATTTTGGCCGGAAATTGCTAATGTGAATGTCAGCCGTCCTACATGACACAACCTGCTAGGATTATACATCTGGGTATGCAATTTTCCTCTAGTAAGTTGTAACGTTTCCAAAATCCTTAGCAAGTAAATTAACCTCGCTAGCATGAGCTATCTTCCGGGTCCTTATATGAAAAAACGTTTATTCTCAACTTGAAGCAGCAAACATTCATTTAAACCATTTGCCCAGTTGAAGAGCTTTTCACCATAATATTGCTTCCGACTGGGTAATGGGCATTGGGGCTCTGTGCTACATTTATTGTGTCTGGAAGGGCTTGTATGTCTTGAGATCTTGGATCAGTCCCTGGACCGAACCAGCGGCCGCGACGAGCGACACAACCAGGCAAGCCCAGCTCAGTATCTTCAGCCACGTCCACGTGAAGGAGAACTTGCGCATCTTCGTCCTCGCGATGTACATCTCCACCGGGAAGTAGACGGTCAGCGGCCAAAACGAGGCGGCTCCCAACAGTCCCACGAAGTCGTTGAAGAAGGGGAATATCATGGCTACGACCGCGGTCACGACGACATACGCGGTCCTCCACACGAGCCTGAAGAGATTGAGGTGGTAGACACCGTAGCCGGGGATGTGGATCGGGATTTCCCTCGTCACGAGGGTGTTGTTAGGCCAGCGCTTGGAGCAGCAGTTCTCTACGAATGCGAAGATGGGCTGACAAAATACCTGCATGTCGATGTTCATGTTTAAACGCCAAAATATGTACGTAGGATATTCTGCAGGTCCCCGTACATAATTCAATCAACAATAATAGCAAATCGGATTTACACGAGCTTACACATTGCGATTGTTTCTTAGTGTGTATCGTATAATACGCTAGATGATACAACTATGACATATATATTGCTACCGAAACTCAATCTAGCTCCATAGACTCAACCAATCACCAGATGCATCAATAATGCGACAAGTCAAATGTCAACTTGAATACTTAATAGCAAGTTAATGGCAACAAGTACCACATCAGCAAATTCCGTTAGCCCATTTAATGGAAGGATCGCATTGCATCAATCTTCAAAAGTACAAGGACCACGTTGAAAAAAATGAGTTCATGGACTAGATTCAACACCGATTAATGGTTCGAGGACCTGGTGTTATCATCCCTAACTACATCATCGACATAAAACTATTTGATTTAGCAAGTTCCATAAAATGGTTTACCTGGTAAGCACCGATCAAGTGGACTGCAATGCAGACATTGGCGAAGTCAACAAGCCAAAACGGCTCGTAGAATCCGAAGCCAGTGAGGAAATTCCCCGGCGCAGCGTTCCCGAAGGCCGCATAACCGACACAACCGCAAAGCGTATAGAACAAAGTGGTGGTCAAGATGCCGATGAGAGAAGCCCTTTTCATGACTTTGTTCTCCGGCGGGCTCGATTTCAATGTGTCCTGCAGAGAGAGTTAAAAAATGTCATACAAATCGAACCTGCTCAAACAAATTTTCCTCGTATGTCAGCACATGCCTTTATAATCAAACATCGTCTTCCAAATAACATACTAGAATTCAAAAAGGGCGTACACGACACAAGCGCGCACCGTGTATCTAACACAACCAGCCTAAATTCATTTGTTTAGTAACAAAGGCCGTGTTGTATCGAAGAAAAACCGATCTTTATTTTTCTGCTAGCATCTTCAATGAGCTTGCCGGGACTCTAATAAGCACGTTGGACATAAAATATCGAGCATATAAAGATCATCAGGAAAATGATAAGAACATCTTTCGATCCGACCGACCTACGAATAGTTTTGATGCTGGAAAAATCTTCATCCTTATACGTCAAATCCAATCTGTAATTAATATGGAAGGAGAGACAATCCACAGTGAACCCAAAATAATGTGCGTCAAATCAATAGCTAAAGCGAGTTGACTTCAATTATTGAGGCAACATTCACAGGTTGATAACGCACGTCACAAGTGACATCAAACACAAATAGTTCATCGCCCCATCCTTTGTGGTGTCGTGTAGAGTGTGACAATTGCAACTGCATGTGACCACGTAGGTCGTGACTGTGATGTGCGGACATTGCATTGCATGACAACTGATGATAAAAGAAGAGAGAGAGAAGCAGGACAAGAAGATTTCATTTCAAGATGGGACCTCACTTCATTCCTAATAGGCCAAGGCACATTCGGTGGCCCAAAATTTTGAAGAAAAGAGAGAGACGTGGTCCATTCATTTCATTTCACGGTCCACAGGAATCTCCTTCACAGCAGGATAGTACTTTCAACCCCTAAAAAGGAAGCCTCATTTTGCCCTCATAGAACAACCGCATTCCATCGCCTAAACCGCGTTTGTCAACCCATTTGCTAGAAAGCGTGAAGTCGAGACCAAAACGGAATGTTAACTCACCTTCTTTCCATCCAAAACAACGCCTGAAAAATCGATTTATTCGATGCAGATCGTACCGAGAAACTAGCTAACCGTGAACGTGTACAAATGATGCCGAAGGTTACCGCATGCGACAAACAATCGATCATGCCATTATCATTTCAACCTTTTCTTGATCTACGGAGCTTGATTAGGGTTAGTCGGGGGGGAGGGGGTGGTGGTGGGGGGTGGGGTGGGGGAAAGGGGCTATAACCATCTTTTTGTCTTGTGCCTGTCGAGGACGACTACCGAAAGGCAAGGCACTTCATGTGGCTAGGGTTTGGCCTTAAGTTGCGCCTGGTTGTCGATATTCCTACTTTGACTAAAAGCCTCCTATCTCTTTGTTTTTAGGACAACTTTCTTTCCTACTGCACATCTCTTCATTAATAACAAATATTTTATTTTATTTTCCTTTGTTTTCCATCGTGACACCAGGTGTATTATTAAATGTATACACACACTTGATGGAAAGCCCTAGAAGCATGAGATGCTAAACGTGGCAAGAAAGCCAGAATTGCTGGGCACGCACTCCAAATTTCATAACTGTGCTTGACTTTGTCCTGAAACGGATTAGTGTTTCATCAATGCAAATTGCATGCAAGCATGTCTTTCTTATTTCAATCCTTTCTGTTCTTCTTCAGCTGTTCATTTATAGGAGCTTGTGCTTAGACCATCGGGGTTGACTCTCGTCGTTCCATAGGACTCGTCCAGAATTCAGTGAGAAAAAAGAAGAAGAAAATCTATGGACAGCTGAATATTATGCCTTCTTTGCTGCTAAAACAACGAAATGGAAAAGGCAAAGAAATGGTAGAACTGACAGATTAAGGTTTGATGTTCACCTGAATCTCGACGAGGACGGTGGAGTAAGCGTAGGCGAAAGCGATGTCGCCTACAGCTTGGAAGACTCTCCACACCTTCTCCGATTCCGACACGTCCACCCCCACTGTCGTCCCCGTTAAGGTCGTCCGCGCGTGAGCTCCCCCACCTTACACCAACGAAATTGGCCGCGGTTCATCATGTGACAGCCAAAGCTCATTCTACTAATCAATCTAACATCATATCAAGAATTTCCTAAACGTTTTTCGGAAGTACATAGATTCTCTCTCTACCTACGACTTTGGCGATGGAGAGTCCGACGCCGATGGAGGAGTAAGCAAAGGACATGACGGCGGCAACGATGGAGAGCCAAGAGAGCTTGTCGAAGTCTGGGATTTGGCTGAGGATGATTTGGATGCACGCGAATATGATCATGAACGGATAGTTCGATGGTTGGCACTTCGCTTCGTGCCCATGTCTGTGGAAGCAGTTCGACCTCTCCACCGCCCTGGAAAATTGATTATATTTTTTGGAAAAATAGAAACAGAAAAGTAAAAACTTTGGTCTAAATAATAAATCAAGCCCCATCCTATACTTAATACTTACACCATGCTGATAGATGCGGTGATGGTGTAGCCAATTGTGATGCCCAC
The DNA here is from genome assembly GCA_031216285.1 of Syzygium syzygioides. Lineage (NCBI taxonomy): Eukaryota > Viridiplantae > Streptophyta > Magnoliopsida > Myrtales > Myrtaceae > Syzygium > Syzygium syzygioides. The sequence goes on from CM062247.1 coordinate 26,219,752, forward strand.
GAGGTTCCCATATTGAGCCAATCCACATAGCTGAACCTTCCTACCTCCTAGAAAATAAAAATATTCGAGAAAAAAGCAAATTAATTATAAGGAAATAAAAAGTGCATGTCGTTCGTTCGTGCACTTGGCGAATTTAATGAAACCCATTTGAATAATTGAAGGAAGTGAATTCAATTATGGGGTTCTCAATCTCATGGGGAAGTGGGGTTTCTTTTAGGAAATGACAAAATGATGCTTGTGATTAACCAATCTCTTGGTAAAATCCTCAGTCAAACACATTTATCTCTTCTTCTCTGGAAATGCATTGCTAATTTCCCAAATCTGATTGTTAAAAACAAGGAGGAGGAGAAGGTGGAAAGAATGGGTTTTGCCAATTGAAAAGTCTTTACTTACCCAAGTGGGCTCTCACCACATCCATGTAAGTGTAGTTCCTCCTCCCGGCGACGGGGTCCGGCGACCGGTACGAGTCAGCAAGGAGGGTGGAGGTGAAGTAGGTGACGAAGGAGAAGGCCATGAGGACCGCCGGCCCTGCCACCCAGCCCAGCTGAGCGATGGCCCATGCCAACGACAGCACTCCAGACCCGATCACGGCCGTTATTATATGCGCGCTCGCCGTAGCCATCGTCCCTTCACAAAAAGGAACAAAAAAACCAAAAAAAAAAAGAAATTTATTGCATGCAAGAAGAACAATGCTAAAGAGCCCGTAACAGTCAAAACTCACGTCAAGCCAGATTTCAATGCATTACAGGACTAGGGAGCAATTTGTATGCAAGAAAACCAACGACATAATTCTTTATGATTCAGCTCATACCGGTTCGTTTGACTCGGCCATCGTCATCGAGGTTCTTCTGAACACCACCGCTTTGAAAAGCTTCTGGATCCTGCTCCACATACAAGCTGATCCCTGGCATCGTCTCTCTCTCCATCTCCTCTCTCTCTCTCTTTGAGAACTTAATGGGGGAAAATGGGAACGGTGGGGTTCTGGTTCCGAACACAGAGGAGACGTAAGGAGAGAGACAACTGGGACACTGCACTCAAAAAGATTAGCAGTGCCTATACATATATATATGATATGTCAAAGCAAACCCGAGCTGATAAACTAAGGGGATGTGAAAAGCTTGTTTTGGCAAGAGGAAGTGGCCTTTCAGGGAAATTTAATCAATTCTAAGCCGTTTCTGGACTGGCTCTCCAAAGGGGAGGAAAAAACGAAGGGAATGGGTGATTAGATTGCCACAAATAAGTACATGCGAAACAACAGCAAGAGAGAGAGAGAAAGAGGCAACAGCCACCTAAGAGGGTATAGAGCTGGACCAACTTGGAAGTTCTGGACTTGGAATTGGATTGGGTCTTCTCTACCTTCCTCTTTTTCCTCCTTCCACTTTTGATGGTGTGCGTGCTAAGCCGTTGGTCCCCACTTCATATGAGGGCTCGGTCCGTCCTCCATCAGACTTGTATTCGTCAAACCTGTTTCTGATCTCTTCTCGACACTGCCTGAAGTCGGTTTCTAGCTATAACTTGCTGTTTGGCCCTTGGAGATATCAGAAAGTCTCTCTCTCTCTCTCTCTCTCTCTCTCTCTCTCTCTCTCTCTCTCTATATATATATATATATATATGGGAAAACTTATTGACCTGCTGTACGGTGGAGCTGGACTTGCGATTGCATGTATGTGGAAGAGAGCATTGATGAGGATAAATTTATGAGGAAAGAGATTGAGATATTTGACCCAAATCCCTTTTTGGTAGGTGAGAGTGAATGTCATGGATGTTGTTGTTAATGTTAACATAAGGGTTGGATCTTGTTTGATTTCCTTCTTCTTACTTTTGTGCTCTTTATGGAGTCCTCTCTCTTGCATGCTTCCCATGTACAGTTGTACACTACATTTAATTGCTAATGATCTACATAAAGAAAATATTTTAGAGTGTCTTTGTGCCATATAATCCATGCTTAATGAGCATACCAGTGGGTATGTTTTGTACTTTTATTATGTATAGTCGTCCCTTAATTTTACTAGAAATAAATAATTGAGACTTACATGCTGTTTTATCAGTTGAATGTGATGTGTAATTAAAAATCATGACTCGATGGTCAATTCTTTGAAGAGTGGATTACCCCTTTTTCACGTTCCTTAAATGCTTATTCGTACGAGACAACTACCATAATAATAAATTCTATACAAACTCTGACATGAAAATACATCCGAATTGAGAGATAAACATCATGGCCACGTTACATTTTCCTTAAATCACTATTTCATGTGAATGAACATATCTTGCATTAGCAAAGAGCATTAATGGGCAGTCTTCACTTGGTTTCGACTTAGGTCAACTTAGCTATTTCAATGTGCAATTCGGGAAAAATCATGTGAAAGGGGTCAGACAAACACTTTTTTTTTAACCTTATATTTTTCAATCTATCACAGCCACTGAATTGGCCTTCTGAAATTACGCACCTCACAAATATGTCTTGTAGCAATTATTGTTAGGCAATGATAAAACTTTGATCAAAGGGGGCATACAAAGAGAAGAAACATCTTATCTTAACAATAAAAACAAAAAAGAGCAGACAAATAATAAAAACTATATAATTAAATTTAAAATTAAAATAGCAGCCACGGCAACTTGTGGGGTGTGTAATCTTATTCCAAGGAATCATGTTCAAAATTATTTACTTATTTTTTAACCTTTTTTTGGCGGATGGAAATGAAATGATGTGGACCTAACTCCAAATTACCTCAGATAGGACCCCTGGACCGTGCGATTCTTCCTGGGCAATTCCTGCAACATCCGCAGGAAAACGACACGAGCGTTGTTGTTTTGCCGAGTATCGATTCCTTAGCGGATCACCGCCTTTGTCGATGTAGTTATCAATTGGATAAGTGATGAGACAAATTTCAGATTAGAATCTATACCAAATTCTCACGGCAAATTTTAATTATGATGTGTTCATGTTCACTAAGCATAAAGTATGGGTCAGGCCTACAATACTTTTATATAGCGTCCGGCTACATTGAGGAAAATATTAGGTACACATATTTTGCGACGTGAATATTCAATCATTGATCGCCATGTATTTGAATAGAGCTTACTTTCAGATTTTTTTCTCTCTCCCTACTTTCTCTCTCTCTTCTCTCACTGTTTCTTCCTTTTCTTTTTGCCTTTAGAGGCCGTGGAAGACGCTTGCGGCGGATTGCAACATCATTGCCCAGCCATGGACAACCCGCTCGCGAGCATGCTCATCCATGGTCGTTGTCGGTGTTGTTTGGGCATGCTACTGATCCCCTGGGTAACCATCTTTCACGTCCACCATGGACCAAGGAGGGATTCTTTTGAAAGATTTCACTGGCCGCCATGGACGACTGGCTCACAAGCGACACCGATGCTCGTCCATTGCCATCTTCGGTGTTGTCTGGGAATGCTATTAACCCGTCTGCTAAAAGATACCTCATTATTATCATTTTCGATTATGTTGCGATTGCTCGGGACGAGTGGCTCATAGCTCATCCATGGTTGTCGTTGGCGCTGTTCAGCCAGATCTAGTCGGTTTAGTCAGAACCAGCGACTCCACCGATGGTGACGGTGGGGGAGGTGTAAAGACACCCCGTGCAGGTGAACGTCGACGCCCTGTGCAGGTGAAGGAGAGGACCAAAGGGAGAAGGAAAGCAGGGGTAACCGAGAAAAGAGGAAAGATCTAAAAATTGGGGCCATTATGGCCACGTGGCGATTAATGAGTGAACTTATGCACGATCCATTTGACAAAACATGTTTACCTATGCATACTCATGTATACATGTATGTGTACATATAACTCCATCAAAATAAACCAAAAAAATTGATCTATTCATTATTGTTGCGCCATAAAAGACTTGGTCGATCACTTTGGATTGTTTAATTCACTCCAATGCAATATGTGATTTTATATTCTTAATTCCATCATTTAACATCCACCTTCTGTGATTAGTGGAATTTAAAGTATGTTTTCTGATTGTTGATAATGGGCGCAAAAGCAATCTTTTAACTGTTTCCAAAACTTAATTACATTAGATTAGACATTAAATGAAACATCAATTCATTAACCCACCTTAAATATATATTTTTATACACCTATTTTCTGACTTTCTTTTTGTTTTTTTCGATTGAACGTAACTTTTATAGCTTATCTATTTTCTTACATTTAATCACATCTATATAAAAATAATCCCAGAGCAATCTTTAGCTGTATCCTGGTCATAGAAATGAGCTTATTATAATAGAGAGATGGTGGGCAGAGGAGTGACAAAAGGACAATAAATGAAGAAAGAGGGTGTATTTGGGTCGGCCGAGTCGAGTCGAGGCAACCCCATGAGCCAAATTTTCTTTATTAATATTGATTTCCTTAATTTTTTTTTCCTTTTAATATATTAATTTCCTCATGGAAGCAACAAAACAAAAGCAAATTAAGATACGGAGAAACAAGAGACAAACGTATGATGGGGTCCAATAGAATTTTGAGGTCACATGTCAGCCTTGAGCCCCCAACTCACCATGACTAGGGGTAAGCATGGTTTCAGGATAAAATCTGGAATATGAGAACCTGACCAGTGAGAACCTGTAGGTTCCAGGTTTTAGGTTCCAGGTTTTAAGATATGTAAGGTAGATTTTGGGAACCTATTTCGACGGGTAAGTTCCAGGTGATGGAACCTAGAACCTAGACTATGAATAAGTTTTTTGTGTTTTTTCTTGATCTATGTCTTTGCATGATCCTGCGGTGTTTCATAGTGTTAGATGATGAGTGTATAATTTGAAACCATTAGTATGAGCTTTCATTTTATGACTTGTTAATGTTTCATATTTTTTATATGTCTAAATATAAATTATGGTTAGTGGATCATAGCAGAAAGTTGTGATTGTTAAAAATGCTGATTCACTACAATTGTTCAATTAATAATACAAGTGGAACCTAAGTAAACCCTCAAACCGACCCTCGAATCTCTGACAGGGTAGGTTTCAAGTTCCAAAAAATGAAAAACATATTATAATGGGTGGAACCTATATAAAACATGGAACCGCTCACCCTTAGTATTGATTCATGTGATAACTTATCATTCTAATTATATTTATTTGAACTATAATAATAGGAAAACTAGCCTTTTGTATTCTTTTCAGTGAATAACAAGCTTGTTTAGTATTGTTGCATTCATTTTTATTTTGTTTAACTAAAAATGAAATTAAAAAAAAAAGAACTTGTTAGACCATGGAACCTATACCCGGAACTTGTACCCGAAGGTAGGTTCTAGGTTCCAAATTTCGATAGGCAGATTTCAGGTTCTAAAAAATGAGGAACTTATACCTGAAGATAGGTTCTAGGTTCTATATAAAATCTGTAAGGAATTTAGAACCGCTCACCCCTAACCATGATCCAACAAGCTAGAGAAAATATAACTTGATTAATTATCTTTTTTTTTCCTTTGTATTATTGGTCACAACCTTATTGATCTCTTTATTCATTTCAGGTTGTATTTTGAATTTTGTGTTCCCCTTTAGGTGTGCCTCTTGTCATATAACATTTTCCATGAAAATTGTTATTTTCATAATACTTTTTCTCTCTCCATTCACCATTGTGGCTGCCTCTTCGAGGGCCGAGGGCTTAGGCCTCACTTAGTGAGGTCGTGTCTTACTAGTGTAGTTACTAGCGAGGTCGAGCCTCACTTGGCCATTAAGGGTTGCTGGCAACTTCATTAGCCACAATCGACTCTCAGCTATAATGAAAAAATAGAAAATAAAAAGGAAAATAATAGAAAATAATGAAAAAAATTCTTTAAACTTTTATAAAATTATAAAAAAATTGTCTGCGTCAACGCCGATGGCGTCACATAAGACCGCTAGCGTCCACATCAGCAATTTCTAACTAAAGGACCGAATTAGTAAATTGTCAAAAGGTTTAAGATTAAATTGGCAAAATTGAAAATTTTAAGACTGAATTGACATAATTACAATAAATTTATAACTTTCTTAGTAAGTTTCTCACTAAAAATGTGCTAGTGAGACTTTGATTTCCCATAAGGTTCAAAGTATTTTTGGATGGGCTTGGATAATGATATTTAACGAGAAAGATCGGCTTGGTTGAGCTCGAGCTAAGCTCGACTTGATCGGAAGGCTATTCCATGCTGGGTGAGCATGGATGAAAGTTCAGGCCCAGCCTTAAGGCCAAGTTTGGACCGGGCCCACTGGATGATCATCTTTAAGTAGTACATTATACTATGAATCTATCTTTTTGTCTATTGCACATATCACACAATACACCCCGCGTTACAATTCCCCGTCCCTTAGTGCAGATTATGACAAAAAAGGCAATGTCGGAATTAGCCAATACTACGTTAGATGTCTTGACTCCCAATGTCCGTCGGAAAACTATTCGGTTGATGTGCAGATTTCCCCTCTCAATTCATGGCCGGCTCTCACCCTACAGAAACGTTCCGGGGGTGGGATCCTTGTGCCACGCCGAAAGGCGGGAGAGCTCGGCCCATGTCTCCGAAAACAGTAGTCGGCGACGAATGACTTTACCCGAATCCCCTCCTCTCGGTGAGAAAGTCTTAACGGCGGATCATATGTCAGACATCGGAGTCCCTCCTCCCCTTGTACCCGTAATTTCACGCGAGCCCGAGATGGCCAATGCCCACATCGTAAAAAAGCGCAAAAAAAAAATTACATCGATTGGAGGAGATCTAAATCTTGTATCTAGTTACTCAAGGTACGATGACTAGAATTTTTGCTACTTAAACGTTCACGCGCTTCAAGTTTGGCAAAGAATCGCACCTCCAAAAGTCGCAGAAATCGCCTAGCAAACATGCACAGCTGTTATTCATGCCTCTCCAGCGATCCGTGATCCATCCTCCTAAATTCTAAAGTTTTAATCTATCGATACTCTCTCTCTCTCTCTCTCTCTTGCTTTCTCGCTCGTCTTCCCTTGCTCGAGTCCAAGCCGAGCGGGGTCGCATCGGTCCCTTCGAAGCAACGCCAGCAGGTCCGCTACCGCCGGCGACGGCGCCGGCGACTAGGGTTTTGGGACCCGGTAGCCCGCGAATCCGGCGATGCGCTTGGCTGCATTCCGCGCGTAGCTCCGGGGGGATCGAAGGGTTCGAGAGAGTTCGCCTCGACTTTGGGGGGGGATTTCAGGTGAGTCGTTCCTTCGAATCGAGCTCGGATCTGCGATGCGGGGGCCCTGTTTTGTGTGTTCGCTCTGTTCTAAGGGTCTGGTTCGAGCGTGAATGGGGGGCACTTTGAAGTGGGAATCCGGGTAGCGAGTGTTCGGATCAATGGGCCTGAGGAAAGTCGGTTTCTTTGCTGAAAATGTTCTGCATTTCGTCGTGGCGGCGTGACAGCCGCCGATCGCGGTTCTATCAACATCGCCAGGCGCCGCGAGTTAATTCTACGAGCGATCGTCTAAAACTGGAAGCTAATTAACGTCCCTTTACCCTTTATTAATTTAATAGGAGAGTGAACTGGGAGAGGGATTGCTGGTGAACTAATTGGTGTGCAAGTCTAGGAAGCACCATCCTCTTTTCGGAAATATGGTGTGGTTGGAAGAGTTTTAAAATATAGTTTGATCTTTTGGCCTGTGGAGCTGGAGATATGATGCTTGACTGAAAGGAGGTGGAATGCGAAACTGCGGAATTCTGACTAACATATGTTTCGGCGTATTGGGTGGTTTATTGGTCTGAACAATCATAGTTATTCAGCGAAGAGGTTACCTGATGCCAAACCACGACCGGCTAAGGTTAAGCCGGTGGCTATTATGGACACGACGCAGGAGATTGCCATTTACATCCACAGATTTCACAATCTGGACCTTTTTCAGCAAGGGTATGTGTCTATGGAACACTTCCACTGATGGTTGTAATCTCCTGGTTTCTGTAGTTAATCCGGGACAGACTGCTTTAGCTTTGAGATCATGATTTGTGCAGGTGGTATCAAATTAAAATTACTATGAAGTGGGAGGACAGCCAACATGGCATACCAGGAACTCCAGCAAGAGTGGTTCAGTATGAAGGTGTGTCAAAGATTAAAGCGATTATTTTCTGCTTTTTTCCATAGCAAATATTCTCCATGCAGGACCAGACATACACCGAAGAGACAAGGTTATGCCAAACACTTTTTGAGCATCAACCAGTTTATGTGTTGACTTGTTTTGGCACACAAATATATAATTATATAGATAGGTGATCATTCCCTCAATTTACCATAATGTGACAGGTTGCAACTCAAAACAAATTAAAGCATTGAATTTTGTACTGTAAGCCAAAATTTCTCCTTGAACATCATGATGTGTCGTGGTATTTCCCTTGGTATTCTATTGTTCTTTCCATGTTGTACCTTGACCACTGATAACATACCATTGAGTCACATATCACGTAAGAGTAAATGGCATCTTACTTTGATTTAGAACCATACCCTGTCTGATGCTGTTGAAGATCCAATTAAGATTCTGTGTTGAGGCATTCATTTTATGTGGATAAAACTTATGCATATGAATGTTAGGTTCATTTGGAACCTTGAAAAACATCAATTGTTCCGAAATATTACTATTTTTTGGTAAGGATCAATTGTTCCGAAATATTACTATCGTCTATTGATAAGTAGAAATTAATAAATTAAAGATAGTTTATTGCAAACACTTATGAAGTGTGCAAAGGGATAGAAAAAGAACATATGTCAGAATTGCTGTAGGAAAAACCCTAAAAAGGAGCTCCAATACCAATTAATAATTGAATGGATTTGATTGGAAGTCGGAACAGAAAAGATGGTCTAGGGTTTATAAAAATCAGTTATCTTTATTGATTGAGAAAAACTAATGACAAAAGTGACATAAAGGCCTATTTATAAGGTTACAAGTGTAGGACTATCTCAACCCTTAATCTAACATAATAACTTTTAAATTTCAACCATTGGAGATCATTAAAAGTCACATAATTACTACGACCACTTATTAACCTCAAGAGCCTAAGTAAAGACCAATGAAAGGAAAATACTTAAAAGTACTAAACATATATGATGTTCCTGCATCAAGAATGCTCTTCTAAAATAACAAATGGTCAGACAAACAAGTAGATGATAAATTCTTGAACGAAAAGGAAGAGTGAAGTCTCTTTGTCGTCAAATAGTCCTCTTCCTTTCTTGCCAAATATTTGTCATTAATATCAAACAAAAATGAGACAAGTCTCCTGTTTCATGTACATTTTGATCTTGAGACAGTGGATGGAATGTATTATACTATAAGGACAATGAGATAATCAACAAGAAACTTCTCCCATATCATTAGCTGATCTGTGCCCTAAGTGTTTCTTGCCAAACTAAAACTATGCAAAAAAATGGCCCAAGCATTGTTGCCACTCCCAGGGGTTGAGGCCACGCTGCTTGCGGCCGCTGTGTGGCAGGGGCGAGGGAACACATCACTGCTGTCGCATGACCCTTGGAAAGCGGTCACATGGGGCTGCGCGACCCTTATGTAGGTTGTCTCTCTGATTTCTTCACAGCAAAGCCATGTGCTTGCCCAATGGTTGTGGCTGGCCCAATTGCCAGTGACCCTCACCACCAACCATCCGTCACTTTACTTGGTGTCTCATGATCGTTGTTCCTATTTTAGTTTTTTCATATTTTGTATTTTATTTCTTTAATATAGGTCAACAACGAGGTGGAAGAGCATTCTGATGTGGCGATGACGTGGTCTACCATGTCAGCATTTCTATCCATAATTTCCACGGAAGGATCAAAGTGAAAAAGAAACATATAGTTCAGGGACCACATTGGCAAAACAAAAAAGTATAGGGAAGAAATTGAACAAATTGAAGAAGTACGGGGACTAGTGGTGCCATTGTCCCTTTAGATAATGACGACAAGAGATTGTTAACTAGTGAATTGCGCCCATATTCCATTGGCTGACCTGCTGCTTTAAGTCTTTCATTGGTCTTTATAACTTCAAGTTCACTGGTGTGGTGAAATGATAGTCTTTGGCTCCTTGCTTGTGGTACTCTTGATAGTGGAACCACAGAAAGCCTTGTCTCTTATCATGCATATTCTTTTGTCATAGTTTTCTTGAAACTAACTAGTTATTTGTGATTCAATTCTATCTGTTTGTGCTACTGATTTAATGTATTTCGTTTTTTCAAGTTATTTTTTTCTTAAGAAAAAGAAGGAAAAACTACTAAATGCAATTTGTGTAAGGCTGTTTTTTTGCTGCAACATTTTGTGTAAGTTATGCACTCTATAGTGTCTCCCGTTGTTTTTCATGTTACTTTTTATTCTGGAAACTGCTTTCACCACATTGACTACATTTTCTCTTTGGCGGAACTTGTAATTGCATGCACGCAAATATGCATTTATTATGTCTGATTAATGTGAAACCAAAAACTGGAACACTTTAGAAAGTTTCTGTAGAGCTCATGATTTGAAATCTTTATATAAGACTCAATTGTATGTTTTATTGCTTTAAAAGTTATTTTTCACACTCTTCTATTGATATTTCCCAAAAGAAGCTATGGCGATTTCTCTTTGATCTATGCTTGTCTTGAAGAGTTCTAGAAATGAATCTGTTTGCTGCAGATAAATGCTGAAGATGCATTTCAAAGCTAACCATCCTAAATGAGAACATTAATGGAGTCCACCATAAATTGGTGATATTTTCATAAAAAAAAAGAGTGAATTTTTTAGGATTGACCTATTGCACTATCAGTAGATTCAAACGGATAGTAAGTGGCAAATTTTTAGGTTCGATGCATGCATTAGGTGTTCGAATTAGCAATAGTAAAGCGGCTGCCAAAGTTACAATTCTTTCAAAGTTTCCCTTAACTTTCCCCTTATAGATTTATATCACCTAATATTGCATCCAAAAAGCTAAATTGTGCAAAAAGGATTTATGGACCCAGCTAGAATCATGATCAATGATAAGTTCTGGGGATGAATGTACTGCTATATTTAAGGATGCTATGTACCTTAACAGTTCCTATAGACTTACCAAACAGTGACATTCTGCTATTGGAGTTGAGTTAGGTGTTATTGATGATAATTGTTGGCCATTTTGGAAGTTGTAGACATCTTTGCTCTGAGGTTTATTCTGATTAAATTTTTACTTGAATGCAGTGTTTGATAATAATATTTTCGGAGCCCTTTATTTTTGTGCCATCCCATAGACCTTTCTTTCGCTTAAACTTGTATATGTCACCAACTATTATGCCATTGATGTTCATTTTGATCGTTTTCTCTCTCAATTGACCTTCTGGCTTTTTCTCTTTCGTGCTGCAGTTCCTGATTTGGGTTCTGATGACATACATGGTATATGGAGGATCAATGATACAGATAACAGTTTCTCGACACAGCCCTTTCGGATCAAATATGCAAGGCAGGATGTTCTTTTATCAATCATGGTGTCATTTAATTTACCTCTTGGTAAATTTGAGGTGGTGCTCCCTTTCCTTCCCTTACCTCCCCAACATGCCTTCTCTTTCACACAGTGATGCACACACGGGCAAAATGTGATTCATTTAAGTTACTTAGACCCAGAAGGAAGATAGATGGGAAGTAAGGGGAGGCACGTTTATTTAAATAGAGTTATCAGATAAAAGACCAATAATAAGCATTTCCTATAGTTACTTAAACCGGGAAGGAAGATAGATGGGAAAAAAGGGGAGGTGCCCTTTATTTAAATAGAGTTATCAGATAAAGCACCAATAATAAGCATTTCCTGTAGTTATTTCTAATGTTCATCGCAACTAAGGCGAGCGCAATATAAGATACCAAGAGAGTGAATAACTCTACAAAAGTTACCTAATTCCCTGTCCTCACCTTTCTAAGTCTATGTTCCGTTGGCTACTACGTGCAGTAAGGAGTAACTGTGTGATTGGCAACAAATGAAAGTCGATTGTTTGTGGAATCATCAACTTTAAAGAGAAGTATTCGTTGGCAGATGAAAACCTGCAACAGGGGATTTTTTGGTGATATGTGTCAATAAATGCTGATAATTGCCATTTTTTAACTTAGATGTTTGTGAACTATTTCATTTGCTTTATGTAGAGGTTTAAATTCTCATTTAGGTTAAGGACAGAGGCAACGTATCTCTGTGACTTTCTATGGAGGATAGAGAGCCATTGCACCTGGGTTTGTAGTCAATTTTGCCAATCCGATTTTATCTTGTCTTTCTTTTTGCTGCTTGTTTGAGTAAACAACCTAGTAACACATCTATAGCTCGTATTGAAAAAATTTTCAGGGACCATCCACATCAGCTGTAGTATTGAAGTTTGAGCTTATGTATGCTCCCATATCCGAGAGCGGGTTAGTCATTCAATCTAGTTTTGGTTCTAGTTGAATTAAAAATACAAGTTCCTTGTCTTTTTCCTCCTGTTCCCTGTTGCATGTGCTTACAATATGCAATGTTCAATGTAAATTGAGCTTGATTCGAGCAATTTATAGAACCATGAAGGTGATTGTAGTGTACTATGTGAAGGTCTGGGTTGCAGGCTTCTCTGGATTCTTGTGCTGCTGCTGTTCACGAATTCCGAATACCTCCGAAGGCTCTTCTAGGATTGCATTCATATTGCCCTGTCCATTTTGATGCTTTCCATGCTGTGCTTGTTGATACAACCGTGCATATCAGTCTGTTAAGATCTGGTTCTGGTGTTTCACCTCCAAAGGTAAACAGGTTCGTAATCATCCTTCTTTGCATGTGTTAGAATTTTTGTATATCTGTGTCATTTGTTACATTGGCAAACTGATACTTTTGCCTTCTTAATCTGTTGAAATGTTTTTTCAGAGATCCTCGTAATGTTGAAGAGCTTTCTGGTGAAAATATTCGTGGGCTTGGTCAGGTACTATTTCGTTCTAAGGGGTTCTCTATGAGACTTCCACCTTCTCTTTTGTGTCTGGTTCTTTCTGTCAATTCTGCTGTTGTTGCTTGTTATATAGCATGTGATTTGTCTTGTACATATGAGTAGCTGCATCGGTTTACGCAAATGAAGTGAAGATCTTTGTGGAGTTGAGAGTAGGTTGCTGGCTATTGTGCTTGTATGCTTGCTTTGGCGGGTTGTTTGTGAATGTATTGATGATCTCTGTATGAAGAAGAAGTAAATACAAATTGGATGAGCCCGTATTGTTTCCATTGATCCATACTGTGTATAAAGATAATGTCCCCAAGAGGAGTAAAAATTGTTTATTTAGCTACAGCGGCCTTTTAATTTGAATCTTCTCTGTTTCAACTTGACATAAAAGGCCATAGGAGGACACTCTTAGAAACAATCTTGAGTAGTGGGATTCTACCAAGGATTTTTATGCTGAACAGATTGTTGGGGAAAGACTTACTTGTTCTTTTGGCATCTGTGCTCTCTTCTTTAATTTTTTTTTTTGGTGAGTCTTATTCTTTACTTTCATGTTTGTGATAGAATCAAGGACAAATTAGAGAATGCTCTTGCCTACTTGCTAGTAAGAAAAGAAAATTAGCATGGATGTAGGTTACATATAAGAGGATGCGTGTAGAAAGAGGAATGAAGTTTGTGGCTTTGCCTTTACAAGAGAAGGATGTGAAAATTTTAGATACGAAAACGCATTGTGTTCCCCTTCAAAGTTTAGAAAGAGGAATGAGGTTTGCTGATCCATTAGTTGCTTAAATTCTGGATCATATACGTTGCCATGGAAATCATCCCATGCATATAGAAGTGTTGAATCTTCAGCGTATCTTATAAGGCTATTGAAAAATTGGTTAAGCGGTGTCGTGTTATAAAAGTTCTGGCGATGGCCTGTTTTCACACCATTGCTGGAGAATGTGGACTGTTTACCTTATATTTGGGAACAAATACAAGTCATTGATGGACCATTATGAATCTGGCGGTGAATTTTGTATTTGAATAATATCTATTGCGAAATCATAAAACCACGATTCTTTGATTATGGTAATTGGTCTTTGTTCAGGCTGTAGGTCAGCTGTCTTCCTTCGATGAGAGACAATTGACAGTTCTAAGAGGATTATTAGCTGCTCGGGACCTACTAGTTGAAGAGCTGCAAAATCTCAGCAAAGCAATTGACCGACCTATAGATTTAACAGAAGTTGCTGCAGTAGATGATAAGACACTGACTGACCTGAGAGCTGAATTGGGTATTGCAGATGAAAACGTCTTGGGCCCTGATAAGCTACAAAATGGTATTGAGGTCTGTACTCCATTTAATGCGAAATAGTATTTTGAAAATTGAATCTGGGTCTTTCATTTCTTAGAGGATGAAGAATCAATAATTGTTGCACTTAGTCATTTCATTTTTCCTTTGTGATGCATCCTGCTGGCTCGTGAACAGAAAGCAAATCAAAATGTAGATATGCAGATGGGTGGATTGCTCCATTCCTCATCCAGGGAAGACTTGTTTCATTCTTTTCATTTGTTGGGAAACCAGGCGCTATATTTGTGGAATACTTTTCTGAAGTTCCACAGGTTTTCTTCTTACCTTTCTTAAAGGTTTCAACTATTGTAACAAATAACCTCCCTTCTGTACTTACATGCTTGGTTAATAACACACGAAACACAGGCAACGCTGCAAATTTGCACATGTAAGGGACATGTATGCATGGCTATGTGTGCCAGGGATATTGGACTGGGGGACTTTACTGCCTGAGTTTGTTTCTCTACTTCCTAGTTCCTGCTTGAGTTTTGGTGGCATGAAAAAGCTGGCACCAATTTCCTTAATGTGGTCTCACTTGAAATTGAATTGTTAGGTGGCAATTTGCAAAAATTAATCATCCACGTTCACATTAGAAAGGCGAATGCCTCAATGTTAGGATGAGACCAGAAATTGCAGATGGAGCATTGGATCATATTTCTCAAAGCATTGCATCAGATTGGTCAGAAATGACGTAGATTTTGAATAGTCAAATTGACAAGTTATATATCTCATATTAGAATTAAACTCTTAAGCCTAGTAATTGTGCTTTTATGAAACTTATTTCCTGATGGTATATCTCCAGGGCTAATAAAACTAGCATAATTGAATATCTTCGCGATGCATGGGCTACTGATCGAAGAGCTGAATGGTCAATATGGATGGTGTATACAAAGGTTGAGATGCCGCTTCACTATATCCACAGTGGAGCTGATGAGCCAACTCACAGGAGAGTGTCAAGTTTGTGGAAATTAGCTGATGATGTACTGAACTAGAACTCATTATTTCTTTTTTTCAGATTCAAGTACAGGCCAGGATGTCTTTTGCTTCAGGTTCTGATGTCTTCTGGTTTCAATGCAGCCTGCCCAAAGTGCAGCCATGCGCGCTGATCTCCACCGCCGTAGTATTGCCCAAATGAGGGTTAGATCTCTGACTCTTATGTGCAATATTTGAGCCTTTTATAATGTGCTTAGGTTGCAGTCTTCTAACAGCTGTCCTTCCTCGCAGATAAACAGTCGTTCTATCCAGGACATGCATATATTCGGAGAACCTTCACATATTCCAATAGTAATTGTGGAGCGTGTGGTCAATGCACCGAGACGTACAGTTAGTGTAAATTCATACTTTAATCACATGAATCTGAAAGATTATCCAGGTTTGCCAGGTGGACCCAGTTACGAGGCTGCCAAAAAACCATCTACGCAACAGAATGGTCGCATTTTGAAGGCGGTCGTTTTTGTGCATGGATTTCAGGTATGTTTACCTGTCCCTTGCTCTTGTTGTTATCATCTTTGCTTTTCTTTATATTTATGTACTTTGTAGTAGTTTTCACATACTTAGTCACCAAATCGGTGCTTATGAGCCATGTTGAAGATGTATGTCATTTGTACTTGCTTTTAGCATTGCCAAGTATTCATTTGGCTTATCATGGTTATTGATTCTTTACTTCTTTCCTTAAAGAAGTAGCATTTTGCTGACATGATCGCATGTTATATCTGCCTCTTCCTTACAGGGAC